>OY728163.1:1894851512-1899851512 GCA_963277665.1 Viscum album | reverse complement strand
ACCCAAAGACGTTTCCATAATTTAATACATTGACATAAATATAAGACTCTCATCCCAAAGGATCCATCAAATTAGTAGTTTTGGATTCTAGATTATATACATTTACCATAAATTACAACTTAAAACATAAAATACAACATATAATGTCCTTTAATACTTTCATTATTCTTTTAAGATAACCCTTCATATCAATCATAAAAACCTCCTTTGTATCCCAAAAAAAACCTAATAAAGGGGTGACCTCAATTCTCAGTAAGCATATACATACATCAGATTCTATCAAAAAAATTTATAAACAACTATGGAAAAGTGATTAACTCAAATAAATTCAATTAAATAAATATCATAAGAATAATATGTTAAGAAGTAAATAAAATTCAATAATTCCATATAAATAACCACATGATAGTGAGACTTAACCCTGGATATTCTATTAGTCCAATAATCACATGGAAATTCAATAAATAATCTCATAATGAGGTAATGTATAATATCATACATCATAAACAAACTGTCATAGATACTACTAAGAAACCATACATAAATGTATAAAAACCAAACTAATTTGATTCTTGGGACCCACTAATCCATTGAGGGGCTATAGCAGGCCCCTACCATCACTTACTAGGTCAAATTCATTTTTCATATAAAAGGGGTGATGAAATATATTCAACATGAACATTAGTATTAAAACTATAATATGAAATGTGAATACTTAAATCATCAACCACAAATGGAATTAAAAAAAATCCACAGTAAAACTTAATCATAAAACATTCAATGAAATAAGGTAAATGATATCATAACAGATCAACCTCAATGAATCATAAGACCCAACAAAGGATTTTGATATAGATGAAAATACTCTAATAAAATCATAAAAAAATATTTGAGATAAATAACCCTTTTTACTTTAATACCATTTATTTTAGATACATTAAAATATAAAAGAAAAAATTTCCTTTTAAAATATCCTTATAATCTTCTAAGGGGGGCTTCAAAACACTATGATATCATGATGGTTGAAAAATCCTCTCATACCACATATGTTAAAAAACATTCCTTCCATTAAAAAATCCATAATGTACCTCTTTTGGAAAATGAAAAAATGATTCTTTTTAATCCGTTTTATAAAATTTCAATCATAGTAAAATACTTTAACTTTTTTAAGATAATATAAAAAATATTTAGGAAATAATTTTTAAAAAACACAGACATGGATGATAAATATTCCCCAGCATAAACATACATATAAAAAATCTGGAATTATAATGATAATGCAAAATAAACCATTACCTTAGGTATGATTCCCTCCATACGTTTCCTAAAGTCATGTATAGTGGTTATATATATATATATTATTAACTTATACCAGAATCATAATAATATTTATTATATCATATATGATTCATTTAGGTCTTTATATTACGAGTATATTAATAATTCCAATTTAAGGAAATGTTTCCTGTAATAATCGATTTGTTTATCGTACATGTTTTGACATTTAATTAATGATACTATTATAAAGAAAATTATTTACATATATAAAAAATGTAAAACCATATTTATATATCATATATATTCATTATATAAATATATATAAAATATAGATATTTGAAAGGGAATACATTGTTAATGGAGACGGTAAGATGTACAAAATCATGAACATTGTTTCCAATTTATTATCTTAATAAATGGGATAAGGTAAATGATACATGTATATATATAATTAAATTATATTTATTATCTCATCAATTACATATTTATTCATTATATTCAATTTTTTATCATTATTCTTTGATGGTTTATGTGGAAGAAATATCTCATCGCGTTGTGGAGATGGTAGACCATACATATGCACAAGCGATGATATCATTCACTTAATGGTAAAACGTTAAGGGATTAGATGTTATATTAATTATAAGAAATAAATATAATGTCATATTTATTATTTATTTATATTATACCCCCATCACACTCATCTAATAATGTGGCGATGAAAAACAGATTACACCACTGCATGGAGATCATAGGTCGAAAGTATGCATGTGAGATGATTTTTTAATAGGATGGATAAAAAGTACAATCTGGATGTTACATAACCATAATAAAATCTCATAATATAGGTTATGTATGATTTATTACTTTATAATGGAAACAATACATGAATAAAAAGTAGAAAAGGAAATGAACATTATGGAGTCGGTAAAGAAGATTACATATTCATTAACGAACCTCCTTTGGATATAATATTAGGGACACTAGGGATGGTATTTTGAGAATAAAATAACCTCTAGGATGAGTATAGGGAATTTGATAAGGGAAATGGTCAGGGTTTGGTCGAGATAAAAGGCTCAATGTGGTGTATGTAAGAGAGGGATGAAGATCCCTTTTATAATTGAGGTGAGGGGAACATTATGAAACTCTAGAAATATTATATTAATATAAATTAATTAATGCTTCAAAATGGCCCCAAATTTAGTTATTCAGATGTTAATATGATTATGGGAAAAATCCTCTTATTAAATGTTTTTATACATGTTTTGGTCAGAATATTAACCTTCTCTTTTGGATTTGACCCTTTGTGAAACCCTTTAATTCTTACCATCACAACTTTTTTTCTTACTCTTTAGGGTTAATAGAGTTACAGTAAAATTAAAAAAGAATAAAAAATGGTTCATTTATGAAATTATTTAACCTATTACAGTTCTTTTTTATAATTTTATAATTTTATGAACTTTATATTATTTAAGGAAATATTATTTATTTTAAAGTATAATTTAAGATAATTTTGATACTATTCAATATTTTTCTTTTTAAAAATTTCTTAACAAGACGATAAATTCTATAAACACTTCTAATATATCACATAAATATAAAACTTATCTATAAAATCTGTGTATGAAATCAGTTTTTTAAAATAATAGTATTTTTATTATTTTTAATATCATTAATTTTATTTTTCTATTGGTTAAATAACCACTGCATTATTATTATGAGAGAATTTAATTAAATTTTTTATTATCTAAAAATATAAAATAAATTATCATGAGAAAGAAAAATATATTATATTTAAAATTACTATTTAGAGTTTAATTTATCTTCTATATAATCATGTAATAAAAATTTTATACATATTAAAAAAATGAGCATGACATTTTTAACTTATCTTTCAATAATATATAATAAATGTATTATTACCATAGAAGTGGCTTGAAAAGGGTAAAATTTAATCCCAAGTATTATTTTTGTCAAAACTCACTCTTCCAGTGTAATTAGTAGAAGTCGTAGGTAAATTTTATAATATTTTTTTATCCATAATTACCTGATTTACACTTAACCATGGCAATTAAAATATTACTAAATTTTAATATTCATGTGGGAAAAAATAAAATTAAACTATTAAAATAATTTGAAACCAAATAATCCAAAATATGGAATCAATATTTAAAAATTCAAAACATAGATATTTCATAAATTAATTTAAAATGAATCTTGTTGACGTGATGAGAAAATGGGTTATTAAAGTATAAACATGAAAATGATTAAAAAAATTAATATTTGAATTCATTGTAAAATTGATGAAAATGACCTAAATTAGTTTATGTTATTTAAAATAATCTATTAATGTTTTAAAAAAATTCAATAATATAAATTTACACTATAAATTATTTTGATGAAAAAGTTTTTTTTCAGTGAATATTTTCTATTTTTAACTATTAATTCAAACATGAAACCTAAAAGAAAATTACTAAAAATATAATTAAGGAAATTTTTATATTCCATTTTAAAATAAGAAGTTTATTTGTTCAAATAGAATGTATATATTTTTTAAAAATTAGATTTAAAATAGGTTCTTAATTTAATGGTAGTAAAAATATTTTTATTAATAAAATTGTTTTTATGCGTAATATTGGGTTTTTTCTTAAATTATTCATCTAAAATATATTAGATGAATATAATTTTCTTTGATTGAATATATATCATAATTATTTATTAATATCATTCTATAATAATAATAAATTTAATTTATTAGGTAAAAAAACTTTGTGATCATAAAAATAGTTCTTTAAAAAACATGTCATATATATTTAGTTGGTTCCCTTATTCATTTATAATTAATTTGTAACCAATGAATTCAACCAAATATTTTCATAAGATAGTTGATACTATTCATAATCTGTAACGCCCCGACCCCAGTTACCCAGAGTCGGTGCATTATTTTAATACATTGGCATGATTACAAGGAATCAAGTCCCGAAGGAATGATCCGTTTAACAGTCTTGGAAAATAGACTACATACATGAATGTTACATTATAAATTATAACATACAACACAACATAAGTAATCCTTTATGTAATCCATTATTCCCTTAGCTTAACCTTTCATATCAATCAAAATTCACTTCTTGGAATCCTGGGAAAAATAAAACATTGAAAAGGGTGAGCTCAAATGCCCAGTAAGGGTAAGAAATACAGCAGAAGATAACATGAATATTAAGCATGGTGAATAATTGAAACCACTTCCTTTACAAATAATAAACTTGTATACTTTTTTTCAGGAATATGAGATGAGTAAATAGTGCCATAATAAAACATAATCATGGGTATTCTACTAGTCGAATGACCACATGAATCATCAATATTATAATCATAATGAGGGAATGTATAATGCTATACATTCTAAAACATTTTGTCAAGGCCTTGGACAAGACGTCTAAAAATGATTAAGGCCTCAGCCAAAACCATATATCAAATTGGGAAAGTGCCTCGGCCAATTCCACATCTAGTTGTCTCATGGGACCAACTGATGCATCGAGGAGCTATAGCGGGATCCACCCATCAATTACTATGTCCAATACATTCCTCAATGAAAAGGTTCAAACATAACATAAACATTCGTATTAGAACTAGAATATGAAATGTCAATACTTTAACCATAAAATATTACTAGAAAATCCATATTCAAACATATCATAACTCATTCAATACAATATGGAATATTGTATTATAATAAATCAATCTCAATCAAAAATATTATCCAGTAGAGGATGCTGCCATAGTTGAAAATGACGAGTAAAACTATTTGAGAGATATATTCTTTTTGTAAAATAATTTAAAAGTAACATATTTATAAAGGAAGTAATTTAAAAGGTAATTTTGAATCAAAGTGTCCCATACAAATTTGATACTTTTAAAAAGAATTACCATTTCGAAAAATTCATGTCCATATAAATAAATCCTTAAAATCATTTTGGAAACATGGACATTAATTAAAAAGATTTAGAAAGATAAATATTTAAAACATTTAAAATTCTGATCTTGATAAAGAGAACCTTTAAAAAATCCTTAAAATATTCATTTTGAAATCATTTTTATGAAAAATGCACATGGATGAAAAAAAATGTCCCAGTAAATACTTACATATAAACAATCTCGGATAATAATGAGATTGGGGAATTAACCCTTTCCAATTTGGTAACATACAAAACATACACCCCATGAAAGAAGTATTATAAAATGAATATGAAAATAAACATAAATTAAAGTGTATTACACAATGAATACAATTATGGGCAGTACATACACCACACAAAAGGTAATAGTGGCAATATGGCATAAATCTCACGGGAATAAGGAGTGAGATGAAAACCCCTTACCTTGCACTTTCTTTTAGTCGAGGGTACGTTTAACCTCTTTAATGAAGACCATACCGTGTTATTAAATTATACCAGAACCATATTAATAATTATGATACCATAATTTATTCATTTATGACTTTACACTACCCATTAATAATAATTTCCATGTTAAATTAACATTTCGGATAATAATTGCTTTCTTTATTGTACGTGTTTTCACCTGTTACACTTGATTGTATCACTTAGATAATGATTAAAATAATTAAAGAATATAAAACATGATTTATATATAATGTATATTTAGAATATAAATATGTATAATATACATATATATGAAATGGAAAACACTGTTTATGGAGACGATAGTCCGTACGTACGCATAAACGTTGTTTCCATTTTCATATCGCATTGAACGGAACTAAGTGAATAAGATATATGTATCTAAATAAATACATATATATATATAAATATATATATATATCTCCAGTAGCATTATTAGGTCATATATTATATACTTATTAGTAATATATTTTTATAATCGTCGATGAATGGTGGACTTGGAAATGAGTCTCCTCTCGTCATGGAGACGGTAATCCGTACGTACGCACTAGCGGAAATATCATTATTTTGATATTAAAATAATATATAATTGGGTGTTATATCATATATACAGAATCATTATCATGTTATATTTATTATTTACATCAATTACACATCATTATTATACCCATCCAAATAATAATGTATTGAATAACAATTACACCACGACGTGGAGACGGTAAGTCGTACGCATGCACGTATGGTGAAATGTCATTAAGAGGATGGATAGAATAATGAATATGGTTGTAACATATCACAGTATATGGAATATAATGTAGTTATTAGTTTATAATGGAAATAACAAAGAAATAAGAAGTGGAATAAAAAAGGAACTTGAAAGTGTGTGGTGAAAACATTACCTCTTTTTTGGGTTCTTCCTTTTGATTTGATCAAAATGGATCTTTAGGATGGATTTATGATCAAAATAAGTCCTCTAGGTTGAATTTAGGATTGTTGAGAGAATATTTTTGGAGGGGTTGGCTGAACCAAAAGGCTTTTAAGGTATGAATAATTGGTTAGATGTGGTGTCCTTTTACAAGGGGGAGGAGGGGATCTTTAGAAAAAACATAAAGTATTAATTTATAATAAATTCATATTCGGTTTCTAATGGATAAAAAGTGTATTATTCAAAGAATAAGGTGGGGATGTGTCTAAATACACTCATTAAATAGGTTTTAGACAGGTTTGAGTCACATTATTAACCTTATGTTTTAGTTTTAACCCTTAGTTAATTAGTTTGACATTTACCATGTCTCTTTGTATTTTTATATTATATAGTTAATAAACTTACTATAAACTTAAAAGAGACCCCCAAGTGGTCCATTAATGACTAAAATATCATTATATAAGTGCCATTTCCAAACCGTAGATTTTTAGGAATAAAATATCAATTAATCATATAATATTTGTTTTAAATATTAATTTATGTCAATTTTGACACTATTTGATATTTTGTTTTTGTGAAAGTAATTACAACTTTATTACTTATAAAAAGATACATTTAATCATCCATAACTTGTCATAGTCTCCCTGAAAATTTGTGGATGTCAAAAAAACTTTGAAATTATATTTATTTTAATATTTATAATACCATTTATTTGATTCTTTCAATAATATGTTAATTACTGCATCATTATTGTGTCATAAATAAATTTAATTAGTTAATGTCTAAAATTTATAAATAAAATACCATTATGTAAGAAATATTTTTATATTTCTAATGAATATTTATAGTTGAATTTATCTTGTTTATAACCCTATATTAAAAATGGTTTAGTTAATAAACATTGAATTTAACACTTTTAACACTTCTTTATATTAAATAATAATAAATGTCCTAATCTAATCCAAGTGGACCTAAAGGGTCATATTTTATTCTTAAGGTTGTTTTTGGTCGAATTACACTTATCCAATAGAATTAGTATAGGTTTTAGGGTAATAATAATATCATTTTTACCCTTAATTACCCAATCTACTTTTAACCGTGGTAAATAAAAGTAAAACGTTACTATTCACCAAAAATTATTTTCATCTTATTGAACCACATTTTACTCCTTGATATTAATCGTGTCTCTTGGATTTTTTAAATTCCACTCACAGAAGCGGTAAAATTAAGTTTTATGTAAATTTGCAAATTCTCCTAGGAGGTGGGTAAAAGACGATGAAAAGTTCAATATAATTTTTCTATATCTAAAATTATTATAAACTAAATCCAATGAATTACATTGAACTTATATAGGTATTATGAATATTTCTTGACCTAAAATAAATTTAAATAAAATAAATAATTAATTAAATAAAAATTTGGTTTTAAACTATAACTCAGTGTTTTTCACTATTCATCAAAATTTTAATGTTTTTATAAAAATACCAAAAATTTACCCTAGGATAATTTTGATTTTACAAATCCAGAAATGATGCCTATTTTAACAAATTTAAAAAATATAAGTTGCATTTATTAATTTAAAATTATTTCTCATTATCAAAACAAAAAGCGTGTTTTTATGAAACAATAACTATCAAAAGATTGACACTTGTTTATGTCCAATTTCAAATCAAAATTACATCCAATGACCAAAGTTGGATTAAATGGAAAAAATATAATGTAATTATACTTCAAAAACATTCATATGTATATTTGAACACTATAAATTATTTTGATTAAAAAGTTTTTTTCAGTTAAAATATAGTATTTTTCACTATTAACCCAAATATGAATGTTATCAGAAAAACACTAAAAATTTATTGAAACTAAATTCTTATATCCCGATTCTAATGAAGAAGTTTATTTTTTCTAATTGAATATATAAAAGTTTAAAATATTGGATTTAAAAAGGGATCGCCATTAAAAGGTGGTAAAATTTCATTTTTTGAAAAAATGCTTCATTTATATTAAAAAAATGTATTTGTTCTTACATTGTGTCTAAGAAACTCATAATATGGATTCTAAAATTATAAGGATTATATAAAGTTAAATATTCAGTTAATACTATTCATAACCGCTTTTGAACGGCTAGTTTGGTATGTCGTGGTGCGCTTGAACTCAGTGTTGCGTGTAGTGCAAGTTATTCAATTACTTTGAAAATATAACGTACTTTGAAATCTTGGGGTGTTACATTATTTCCTCCTTCAATAAATTTCATCCTCGCAATTTGAAATTGTTCATCAAAAATAAAAAGTCGAAAATAGAAAATAACTTTGTGGGAAAACCCACATCGGAAATTGGGTTAATAAAATTCAGTCTTAATAAGTGGAATATATATATATATATATGTATGTATACTTGATAAGTAGAGTTTCATATTTCAATTAATTCCTACCACAAACTCATCTTTCACTCCAAATGATTTCAAAAAAAATTCTATTTATCCAAATCGTATAAGGTTCCAAAAATAATGAATTTATAATTCATTTGTGAGACTATTTAAAAAAACTAAATTATACAAACCAGTACATCACGTAGTCTAGTCGTAGGTGATGCACCTTTGCCGCTCATCGGTTGTGGGTTTGAGTCTCATGGCCTTGTTGGATGCAACTAGTTGTCGCCCGACCTCTGGCTTGTCCTTTTATAACAATCCAAAAATAACCTTAACAATAGTATCCAATTTCAAACATAATCCAATCCAACCTTTAGACTTATCCAAAATAATTATATCCAAACTCTCAGACAAAAATTTATAAGGAAGTTAAACACAATGAGGATCCTTTTTCTAGGTAATAACATGTTAACGCCTTCATCATATATTCTTTTAAAACACCGCAACATCCTGAATTACCATAAAACCTTATTGATTTCATTCATGCTCCCTTATTCCTTATAGAATACTGGATATACTGACCCCAGTTACCGAGAGTCAGTGCATTATTTTAATACATTGGCATGATTAAAAGGAATCAAGTCCCGAAGGACCGATAGGTTTAGCAGTCTTGGAAAATAGATTACATACATGAATGTTACATTATACTTTATAACATACAACACAACATAAGAAATCCTTTATGAACTCCATTATTCCCTTAGCTTAACCCTGCATATCAATCAAAATTCACTTCTTGGAATCCAGGGAAAAATAAAACATAGAGAGGGGTGAGCTCAAACACCCAGTAAGGGTAAGGAATACAACGGAGATAACATAAATATTAAGCATGGTGAATAATTGAAACCAATGCCTTTACCAATAATAAACATGAATACCTGTATTGTAGGAATATGATTTGATTAAATAATGACATAATAAAAAATAATCATGGGTATTCTACTAGTCGAATGACCACATGAACCATTAATATTATTTTCATAATGAGGGAATGTATAATCCCAGACATTGTAAAAATTTTTGTCAAGGCCTCGACCAAGATATCTAAAAATGATTGAGGCCTCGGAAAAAACCATATATCAAATTGTGAATGGTCCTTGGCCAATTCCACATATAGTAGTCTCATGATACCTACCGATTCATCGAGGAGCTATAGTGGGCTCCACCTGTCACTTACTATGTCCAATACATTCCTCATATGAAAAGGTTAAAACATAACATAAACATTCGTATTAGAACTAGCATATGAGATGTCAATACTTTAACTATAAACCATGAATAGAACATCCACATTCAAATATATCATAACTCATTCAATACAATATGGAATACTGTATTATAATAAATCAACATCAATCAAAAATAATATCCAGTAAAGGATGCTGACATAGTTGAAAATGATGAGTACAACTTTTTGAGAGAAATATCGTTTTTGTAAAATCATTTAAAAGTCACATATTTATAAAGGAAGTAATTTGAAATATATTTTTGAATCAAAGTGTCCCATACCACTTTGATACTTTTGAAAATAATTATCATTTCAAAACATTTATGTCCATATAAATAAATCCATAAAATCATTTTGAAAACATTGACATTAATTAAAATGATTTAGTAAGATAAATCTTTATAAAATTTAAAAATATGATTTTGATAAATATTACCTTTAAAAAATACTTAAAATATTCATTTTGAAATAATTTTTTTATGAAAAATGGATATGGATGATAAAAATGTCCTAGAAAATACTTACACATAAACAATCTCGGATAATAATGAGATTGAGGAATTAACCATTACCAATTTGGTAACTTACAAAACATACAACCAATAAAAGAATTATCATACAATGAATATATAAATACACATAAATTAAAGTGTATTACACAATTAATACAATTATGGGCAGTACATACACCCCACAAAAGGTAATAGTGGCAATATGGCTTGAATCTGACATGAATAAGGAGTAAGATGAAAACCCCTTACCTTGAACTTTATTTTAGTCTAGGGTAACATTAACCTCTTCTATGAAGACCGTATTTTGTTATTAAATTATAAAATATCCATATTAATATTTATGATATCATACTTTATTCATTTATGACTTTACACTACCCATTAATAATAATTTCCATGTTAAACTAACATTTCAGATAATAATCGATTTCTTTATCGTACGTGTTTTAACTTGTTACTATTGACTGTATCACTTATATAATGATTTAAATAATTTCAGAATATAAAACATTATTTATATATCATGTATATTTTTAATATAAATATGTATAATAGACATATATTTGAAATTGAAAACACCGTTTATGGAGACGGTAGTATGTACGTACGCATAAACGATGTTTCTATTTTAATATCGTATTGAACGGAACTAAGTGAATAAGATATATGTATATACATAAATACATATATATATATATATATATATATATATATATATATATCTCCAGTATCATTATTATGTCATATATTACATACTTATTAGTAATATATTTTTATAATCGTCGATGAATGGTGGACTTGGAAATGAATCTCATCTTGTCGTGGAGACGGTAATCCGTACGTATGCACGTGCGAAAATATCATTCTTTTGATAATAAAATAATATATAATTGGATGTTATATCATATATACAGAATCATTATCATGTTATATTTATTATTTACATAAATTACACATCATTATTATACCCATCCAAATAATAATGTATTGAATAACAATTACACCACGACGTGGAGACGGTAAGCTGTACGTACGCACGTATGGTGACATGTCATTCAGAGGATGGATAGAAAAATGAATATGGTTGTAAAATATTACAGTATATAGAAGATACTGGAGTTATTAGTTTAGAATGGAAATAACAAAGAAAGAATAAGTGGAAGAAAAAAGGAACTTGAAAGAGGGTGGTGAAAACATTACCTCCTTTTCGGGTTCTTCCATTTGATTTCATCAAAAGGGCTCCCTAGGTTGTCTTTCTGATCAAAATAAGGCCTCTAGGTTGAATTGAGGATATTTTAGAGAATATTTGGGCTGGGTTTGGACAAACCAAAAGGCTTTGAAGGTATGAAGATTTGGTTATAAGTGGTGTCCTTTTATAAGGGGGAGGAGGGGCTCTTAAGGAAAAACCTAAAGTATTAATTTATAATAAATTCATATTCGGTTTATAATGTCTCCAAAGTATATTATTAAAAGTCTAAGGTGGGGGTGGGTCTAAATACACTCAACCAATAGGTTTTAGATATGTTTGGGTCACATTATTAACCTTATCTTTTAGTTTTGACCCTTAGTTAATTAGTTTGACATTTACTATGTATCTTTGTATTTTTATATTATATAGTTAATAAACTTAATATAAACTTCTAAGAGACCCCATAGTGGTCCATTAATTATTCACCGATCTTTATATAAGTTCCTTGGCCAAACCATATAATTTTTGGAATAGAATATCAATTAATCATATAATATTTGTTTTAAATATTAATTTATGTCAATTTTGTCACTATTTGATATTTTGTTTTTTTGAAAGTCATCACAACTTGATTACTTCGAAAAAGATACATTTAATCATCCCTAATATGTCATATTCACCTATAAAATTCTTGTATGTCATATAAACTTTGAAATTATATTTATTTTAATATTTATAATACCATTTATTTGATTCTTTCATGAATAAGGTAATTACTGCATCATCATTGTGGCATAAATAAATTTAATTATTTAATGTCTAAAAATTAAAAATAAAATACCATGATGTAAGAAATATTTTTATCTTTCTAATTAATATTTATAGTTGAATTTATCTTATGTATAACCCTATATTAAAAATGGTTTAGTTAATAAACATTGAATTTAACACTTTTAACTCTTCTTTAAATTAAATAATTATAAATGTACTAATATAATAAAAGTGAACCTAAAGGGTCATATTTTATTTCTAAGGTTGTTTTTGGTCGAATTAAACTTATCAAATAGAATTAGGACAAGTTTTATGGTAATAATAATATCATTTTTACCCTTAATTACCCTATCTACTTTTAACCGTGGTGAATAAAAGTAAAAAGTTACTATTCACCAAAAATTATTTTCCTCTTATTGAACCGAATTTTAATCCTTGATATTAACTGTGTCTCTTATATTTTCTAAATTCCACACACAAAAGCATTAAAATTATGTTTTATGTAAATTTGCAAATTCTCCTAAGAGGTGGGTAAAAGACGGTGAAAAGTTCAATAAAGTTTTTATATATTTTAAATTATTATAAACTGACTCCAATGAATTATATTTAACTTATAGAGGTATTATGCATCTATTTTGACCTAAAATAAATTTAAATAAAATAAATAATTATTTAAATAAAAATTTGGTTTTAAACTCTAACTTGGTGTTTTTCACTATTCATCAAAAAGTAAACGTTTTCAGAAAAATACCAAAAATTCACCCTACGCTATTTTAGATATTCCAAATCCAAAAATGATGTCTATTTTACCAAATTAAGAACATATATGTTTCATTTAATAATTTAAAATTAATTCTAGTTGTCAAAACAAAAAGTGTGTTTTTAAGAAACAATAACTATCAAAAGATTGACACTTGTTTATGTCCAATTTGAAAGTGAAATTACTTCCAATGACCAAAATTGGATTAAATGGTAAAAATAAAATCTAATTATACTTCCAAAACATTCATATGTATAGTTTAACACTATAAATTATTTTTTATTAAAGAAGTTGTTTTCAGTTAAAATATAGTATTTTTACTATTCACCCAAATATGAATGTTATCATAAAAACAATAAAAATTTATTGAAACTAAATTCTTATATCCCGATTATAATGAAGAAGTTTATTTTTTCAAATTGAATATATAAAAGTATAAAATATTTTATTTAAAAAGGGATCGCCATTACAAGGCGGTAAAATTGCATTTTTTGGAAAATGCTTTATTTATCTTAAAAAAGGTATTTGTTCTTACATTATGTCTAAGAAACTCATAATATGAATTCTGAAATTATAAGGTTTATATAAAGTTAAAAATTCAGTTAATACTATTCATAATCGCTTTTGAACGACTAGTTTGGTAAGTTATGGGGCGCTTGAACTCAGTGTTGCATGTTGTGGAAGTTATTGAATTACTTTGAAAATATAAAGTACTATGAAATCTTGGGGTGTTACATTATTCACTCCTTCAATAAATTGCATCCTCACAATTTAAAATTGTTCTTCAAAAATAAAAGGTTGAAAATAGAAAATACCTTTGTGGGAAAACCCACATCAGAAATTGGGTTAATAAAATTTAGTCTAAATAAGAAGAATATATATATATATATATGTATACTTGATAAGTAGAGTTTCATATTTCAACTAATTCCTCCCACAAACTCATCTTTCACTCCAAATGATTTCAAAAAAAATTCTATTTATCCAAATCATATAAGGTTCCAAAAATAATGAATTTATAATTCATTTGTGAGACTATTTAAAAAAACTAAATTATACAAAGAAATACATCACGTAGTCCAGTCATAGGTGTTTCACCTTTGTCGCTCTTCAGTTGCGGGTTCGATTCTCACGGCATTGTCAGACGCAACTAGTTGTCGCCCGACCTCTGGGTTGTCCATTTTTAACAATCCAAAAATAACCTTAATAATAGTATCCAATTTCAAACTTAATCCATTCTAACCTTTAGACTTATCCAAAATACTTATATCCAAACTCTCAGTCCAAAATTTATAAAGAAGTTAAAGACAATGATGATCCTTTTTCTAGGTAATAACATGTGAACTCCTTCATCATTTATTCTTTTAAAACACCGCAACATCCTGAATTACCATAAAACCTTATTGATTTCATTCATGCTCCCTTGTTCCTTATAGAATACTGGATATATTGAACCCAGTTACCCAGAGTCATTGCATTATTTTAATACATTGGCATGATTACAAGGAATCAAGTCCCAAAGGACCGATCAATTTAGCAGTCTTGGAAAATAGATTACATACATGAATGTTACATTATACTTTATAACTTACAAAAGAACATAGATAATCTTTTATGAACTCCATTATTCCCTTAGCTTAACCCTGCATATTAATCAAAATGCACTTCTTGGAATCCTGGGAAAAATAAAACATAGAAAGGGGTGAGCTCAAATGCCTAGTAAAGGTAAGCAATAAAGCGGAAGATAACATAAATATTAAGCATGGTGAATAATTGAAACCAATCCCTTTACCAATAATAAACATGAATAATTTTATGGAAGGAATATGATCTGAGTAAATAAATCCATAATAAAACATAATCATGGGTATTCTACTAGTCGAATGACCACATGAACCATCAATATTATTTTCATAATGAGGGAATGTATAATTCCAGACATTCTATAACATTTTTTCAAGGCATCATCCAAGATGTCTAAAAATGATTAAGGCCTCGGCTAGAACCATATATCAAATTGGGAAAGGGCCTCAGCCAATTCCACGTCTAGTTGTCTCATGAAATCTACTAATGCATCAAGGAGATATAGCAGGATCCACCCGTCACTTACTATGTCCAATACATTCCTCATATGAAAAGGTTGAAACATAACATAAGCATTCTTATTAGAACTAGAATACAACATGTCAATACTTTAACCATAAACCATGAATAGAACATCCACATTTAAACATATCATAACTCATTCAATACAATATGGAATATTGTATTATAATAAATCAACATCAATCAAAAATAATATCTAGTAAAGGATGCTGACATAGTTGAAAATGATGAGTAAAACTTTTTGAGAGAAATAACCTTTTTGTAAAATCATTTAAAAGTCACATATTCATAAAGGAAGTAATTTAAAAGATATTTTTGAATCAAATTTTCCCATACCCATTTGATACTTTTGAAAAGAATTATCATTTGAAAACATTCATGTCCATATAAATAAATCCTTTAAATCATTTTGAAAACATGAACATTAATTAAAAAGATTTTGAAAGATAAATCTTTAAAAAAATTTAAAATTATGATCTTGATAAAGATTACCTTTAAAAAATCCTTAGAGTATTCATTTTGAAATCATTTATATGAAAAATGGACATGGATGATAAAAATTTCCCAGTAAATACTTACACATAAACAATATCGGATAATAATGAGATTGAGGAATTAACCCTTACCAATTTGGTAACATACAAAACATAAGCCCCATGATAGAAGTATCATACAATGAATATGTAAATACACATAAATTAAAGTGTATTACACAATTAATACAATTATGGGCGGTACATACACCACACAAAAGGTAATAGTGGAAATATGGCATGAATCTCACGGGAAAAAGGAGTGAGATGAAAACCCTTTACCCTGAACTTTATTTTAGTCGAGGGTACATTTATCCTCCTGTATGAAGACCATATTATGTTATTAATTTATACCAGAACCATATTAATATTTATTGTATCATACTTTATTCATTTATGACTTTACACCACCCATTAATAATAATTTCCATGTTAAATTAACATTTCAGATAATAATCACTTTCTTTATCGTACGTGTTTTAACTTGTTACTCTTGATTTAATCACTTAGATAATTATTTAAATAATTCCATAATATAAAACATGATTTATATATCATTTATATTTATAATATAAATATGTATAATAGACATATATATGAAATGGAAAACACCGTTTATGGAGACGGTAGTCCGTACGTACGCATAAACGTTGTTTCTGTTTTCATATCGTATGGAACAGAACTAAGTGAATAAGATAGATGTATGTACATAAATAAATATATATATATAAATATATATCTCCAGTAGAATTATTATGTAATATATTACATACTTATTAGTAATATATTTTTATAATCGTCGATGAATGGTGAACTTGGAAATGAATCTCATCTCGTCGTGGAGACGGTAATCCGTACGTACGCACGAGCGAAAATGTCATTCTTTTGATATTAAAATAATATATAATTGGATGTTATATCATATATACAGAATCATTATCAGGCTATATTTATTATTTACATCAATTACACATCATTATTATACCCATCCAAATAAAAATGTATTGAATAACAATTACACCACGACGTGGAGACGGTAAGCCGTACGTACGCACGTATGGTGACATGTCATTCATAGGATGGATAAAATAATCAATATGGTTGTAACATATCAAATTATATAGAATATACTGGAGATATTAGGTTATAATGGAAATAAAAACGAAATAAGAAGTGGAATTAAAAAGGAACTTGAAAGAGGGTGGTGAAAACATTACCTCTTTTTCGAGTTTTTCCTTTTGATTTGATGAAAAGGGATCTTTAGGTTGGCTTTATGATCCAAATAAGGCCTCTAGGTTGAATTGAGGATAGTTGAGAGAATATTTGGTCTGGGTTTGGCCGAACCAAAAGGCTTTGAAGGTATGAAGAATTGGTCAGAAGTGGTGTCCTTTTATAAGGGGGAGGAGGGGTTCTTTAGAAAAAACTTAAAGTATTAATTTATAATAAATTAATATTCGATTTATAATGGCTCAAAAGTGAATTATTAAAAGTATAAAGTGGTGATGGGTCTAAATACACTCAACCAATAGGTTTTAGACAGTTTTGGGTTACATTATTAACCTTATCTTGTAGTTTTAACCCTTAGTTAATTAGTTTGACATTTACCATGTCTCTTTGTATTTTTATATTATATGGTTAATAAACATACAATAAACATACAAGAGATACCCAAGTGTTCCATTTATGATTCATATACCATGATATATGTCCCTTGGACAAACCTTATATTTTTAGGAATAGAATATCAATTAATCATATAATATTTGTTTTAAATATTAATTTATGTCAATTTTGACACTATTTGATATTTTGTTTTTTTGAAAGTCATCACAACATGATTACTTCGAACAAGATTAATTGAATCTGACCTAACATGTCATAGTCACCTATAAAATTCTTGGATGTCATAAAAACTTCGAAATTATATTTATTTTCATATTTATAATACCGTTTATTTGATTCTTTCATTAATAAGGTAATTACTGCATCATCATTATGTCGTGAATAAATTTAATTATTTAATTTATAAAAATTATAAATAAAATACCATGATTTAATAAATTTTTTTATATTTCTAATGAATATTTATAGTCAAACTTATCTTATGTATAACCCTATATTAAAAATGGGTTAGTTAATAAACTTTGAATTTAACACTTTTAACTTATCTTTAAATTAAATAATAATAAATTTTCAAATCTGATCCAAGTGGACATAAAGGGTCATATTTTATTACAAAGGTCATTTTTGGTTGAATTACACTTATCCAATAGAATTAGGACAAGTTTTAGGGTAATAATAATATCATTTTTACCCTCAATTACCCTATCTACTTTTAACCGTGGTAAATAAAAGTAAAAAGATACTATTCAACAAAAAATATTTTCATCTTATTGAACCACATTTTTATCCTAGATATTAACCGTGTGTCTTGGATTTTCTAAATTCCACTCACAGAAGCGGTAAAATTATGTTTTATGTGAATTTGCAAATTCTCCTTAGAGGTGGGTAAAAGACGGTGAAAAGTTCAACAAAATTTTATATATCTAAAATTATTATAAACTGACTCTAATTAATTACATTGAAATTATATAGGTATTATGTATCTATTTTTACCTAAAATAAATTTAAATAAAATAAATAAATATTTAAATGAAAATTTTATTTTAAACTATAACTCAGTGTTTTTCACTATTCATAAAAAATTATATGTTTTCAAAAAAATACCAAAAATTTAACCTAGGATAATTTCGATATTCCAAATATAAAAATTTTGTATATTTTACCAAATTCAAAACATATAAGTTTCCTTTATTAATTTAAAATTAATTCCTGTTGTGAAAACAAAAAGCGTGTTTTTAAGAAACAATAACTATCAAAAGATTGACATTTGTTTATGTCCAATTTCAAAGTGAAATTACATCCAATGTCCAACATTGGACTAAATGGTAAAAATATAATATAATTATAATTCCAAAATATTCATATGTATAGTTGAACACTATAAATTATTTTGATTAAAAATGTTGTTTTCGGTTAAAATATAGTATTTTCACTATTCACCAAAATATGAAAGTTATCAGAAAAACACCAAAAATTTATTGAAACAAAATTATTATATCCTAATTCTAATGAAAAAGTTTATTTTTTCAAATTGAATATATATAAGTTTAAAATATTGGATTTAAAAAGGGATCACTATTAAAAGGCGGTAAAATTGCTTTTTTTTTAAAAAATCGTTCATTTATCTGAAAAAAATGTATTTGTTCTTACATTATGTCTAAGAAACTCATAATATGGATTCTAATATTATAAGGATTATATAATGTTCAAAATTCAGTTAATACTATTCCTAACCGCTTTTGAACGACTAGTTTGGTAAGTCATGGAGTGCTTGAACTCAGTTTTGTGTGTAGTGCAAGTTATTGAATTACTTTGAAAATCTAACGTACTATGAAATATTAGGGTGTTACATAATCCCAACTTAATGGATAAGTAATGTTTTATTATATTAAACAATATTATTTTAATAATATATTGTTTTTTGGTAAAACTCAGTACTACATGTAATTTTTTCCAACTCATTGTTGTGTGTAACATAATCTTATCATGGTGTTGCATAAAACATAAGATATCAACGAAATTTAATTGATTTGAGAAGATAAATACAATAAAGTATTGGGGTGTTATATTTATACTAGATGGAAAGTGGTACGATCTACTCTTTATTGAGGAAATTCATGTTATATTATATAACAATGACTTCAATATTTGGTTATCATTCCTTGGTGATGTTAAGATGATATGGTTGAATTGTTTAGTTTCTTTTGGTTATACTATTTTATAATGGGTGCATTAATATTATTTATTCACATGTTCTTGAGAGACATTTTATTTCTTACATATTATAATTATATTCTCACCCTACTTATATAATTGTTTTATGTTTCTATGAGGATTACATGGACAATGATGGAAATTACTAACTCCGACCATATATAGCTCCGGCGAACCTACTATAGCTTTGCTTTTGGAAGGTTTTGGTTTTATTTTAAAATATGTTATGATGTTTCTTAGAGATGATTCATCTTATCTCATGATCTTATTTTGTTATAGAGGGTATTTACTCATATTTCAATTTTTTTGTTCCCTCTCTACTAGTTAAAAAACCAGGGATTATTGGAGGTGGGACTCAGGGGGTCATTATATACCTCCCCTCATTGCAGTATCTTTGGAGGGAGGGGTTCCTGATAGAGTTTTATGGAAGAATATGGTTGAGATATAGAGTGGTGTTTAGATATTGGCATAATGGGGAATTCATGTGTTAGTATGGAAGTAGTTCCAATTGACATTGGTATGTGACATAGGCTAAGAAAACAAATAGGACACCTTATTTTATGACCCAAGTGACCCAGTTCATGGAATCTGATCTTATTTAACAATGAAGTTAGGTGAGCCTATTTATATGGCAGAGATCTAGGAGAGGAACACACATCATGATGACCTGTGTTTTTGTATAAATTGGTTCTTTTGGGAAGATTAAATTAAATAATATAAATTATAATGAATCCAAATGAAATTCCATAATACATAGAATTAGTAAATATTTTTTTATACCTTACGTTATGAATCATATACATTTTTTATGTGTGTCTCACGTAGTTTAGGATCAACATAATGAACTGGATGATTATCATATGGTTCATCCCACAAAAAAGGATGAGGCTTACACTACTACAAAATAAAGCTATAGCCACATTTTGGAACCGTGGTTGTCGGCCCAATAACCTGTGGCTATAGGTTATAGCCACGGTTTCATAAACCTTGGATGGTATTGGTGTGGCTATAGGGTAAAACCTATAGCCACAGTTTGAACCGTGGCTATATCCCTATAGCCATGGTTTGAACCGTGGCAACAACCTATAGCCACGGTTTTCAATCCATGGCAGAATCCTAAGTCTGGAAATATATATAGCCACGGTTTAAAATCGTGGCTCTATGCCTATTTCAACGGTTTCAAATCGTGGCTATAGGCCTATTTCCACGGTTTTAAACCATGGTTATATGTCCCCCATTCTATAAACAAACAACCCCCACCTGCCCCCTTCCCCAGCACTGCCCCTTGCACTCCCCACAGCCCACTGCACACACCCCTTCCCCCTGCCCACCGCACCTCCCCCCCAACACACTGCATCCCCCCCTGCACACACACCCTACCCCCAGCACACCCCCTTCCCCCTGCACTCCCCCCTGCCCACTGCACTTCCCCCCATCCCAATGCAAACCCCCTACCCCCAACAAACCACCCCTGGCCCCTCACCCTGTCCCCTACACACAATCCACAAGTTGTTATGTCTGAAAGGAAAAGGAGAAGACCTCACATTTCTAGCACATACATCAATCAGGATGGGATTATGATCAGAGTGATGCTTTGGTAAGATGAGTCCAGAAATAATCAAGGACTCATTCCCTTCACCGATTCAGGCCAAGCATCTATCAATAATGCTGGCTTGCCTCCCATTAATGGTGTACCTACTCTAGGTGTAATCACCCCAATAATGGTCACTTCAACTATCCTACAATTGTCAATACAAGAAAGGAATTTAGAAGTATCCATACTGTTGAATTTATCACCAGTTTTCTCCTCTATTCGTAGCACAGTGGTCAATATTGCTACAGTGGCATGTCAGTGTTGGTCGGTCAGCATTGCTATAGTGGAAAAAAAATTGGGCCACAAGTATTCAGCCCAACCGGATCGGGCAACACCAATCCAAAAAAATCCTCATCCGCGATAGTTGCGGGCCAAAATCATTCAACAAGGATTAATGGAAGAAATCAACATGAATACAACGACAAATATGTTCCTTTGAGGAACAAATTTCAGGGGCTACATGTAGAAAACTCCTATGCTGAGAGTAATGTGAAGAGAAAGTCCAAGAAAAGTTCTAAAGCACAAACATCCTGGAAAGACACAAAAAGGGCTTGGAAGCATGATAAGAACTCACATGATCCTAAAACTAGAAGGATTCATGTGAAAGGGGTGCCCCAAGGCAAGGTATATAATGAAAATGCTTGCAGGGACGGTCCAAGCAGCAAGGTGATTTGGAGAAAGAAAAATAAACCTATAGTGAAAAGAAAAATACTTGTTGGTAAAGTTGTCCAAGGAGAAATAGGTTGGTTTTTGGGTTGTGAAGAAGGGAAAAAACCTAAAGAAGTGGAGACACAATCCATGGGGTAAGTGTTCTCACAAAGCATATATTTTAGAGCTGGAAACAGATCTGGTTTAAAGCTGGAAGTTTCATGTAGCAAGTGGTGTTTGAGGTATTTATGGTCTAGTGTGGAATCAGTCCTGACACTGCTTGTAAGGATTTGTGTTTAGGAAAACCAGTACAATAAAAGGACAGATTGAAAAAAGCTGAATATGTCCTTTTATACTGCGATGGAAAAACAGTGGTAACCAGGCCTTGATGTGTGTTGTAATAGACCCTGAAGTTGCAGCAACATTCTAAATCTCATGCATATCTGATTTTATTCTAAACTATTAGTGTCAACTGTATTTTCCAGGACACTCTATGTTGCAACTTAGAGGGAGATGTTTCTCAAAAAGTGATGTCCCCAAAATTGAACAATTCTTCAAAGAATGTTTATATTAAGGAGCAATTGGAGATGAAGTTCTAAAAGATGTTCAGCTTCATTCTTGGTTGAAGGAACCTGTGAGAATATGGATAACATGGAAGTCAAGTGGAATTGACAATTTGGTGTTTACAAATGGTATTAATTCATGCTAAAAGTGGTATGTCACACACCCTTTGTGCTTTATAGTTTATATACTAACAATTTGGTGTGAGTTTGGTTTAGATCACACGATTGTTGAGAAAAAGGAAAGGTGAAGTGGCCTTGGACTTAATGAATCGAGTGGGTGAGATGGACAGTCTTGTGGGTGTTAAACACTTGTTTCCAATGCCGAGATGGCTCAGTAGGCTTAGAGGATTTTGTTGGTCAGAGAAGAACACTCAAGAAGGATGAATTGAGCTTCCAATAAAATTTTCTACTTTAAAAATTATAAATTTAAATCACTTCAATTTGAAATACTGGCCAATGTAAAAGCAGTAGGTATATATAATTTGACGTTTTAAAAACATTATCAAAAGTTCAATCAAAACCTAGTTAAATTAACTGAAATTATTTTAGCTTCAAAAATACTACTCATATCAAACACAATATGTATATCACTTGAAAATAATAACTATCAAAGTAGATTTTTCATTCATAGTTTAAAAACACTTGTTGAAATATAAAATGGATTTCAAGTAAATTTAAATCAAGCAATAAAAACAAAATGAAACACAGAATGGAATTAAAAAAGAGGTTAACTAAAATTGGAGCTTAGTCCTCTCCACTTAACCGTAAGTCACTTCCAAGAAAGTTTATTAAAACGTAATAAACAATCAACAACATTTTTATAAAAATAATTGCACACAAGGCAGTCCAGGATATATCAAGCCTCTTCCAATATTATTTGTGGGATAATAGATGTACATAAATAAAAGGATCATCATAGTACTCTTTACAGTACAGAAGAAGTGGTAAGTATACAAAAATCTCAAGCACAACTCAATATGAAATGAAAGAAGACAGCGAAGAAATCGTGTAAAGTTCGATGAATCTCAATCTCTAATCGAATTTGATTGATCAACAATGATGACACTGTAGAAATGCTGACCGACCGATACCGACATGCACTGTAGCAATGATGACCACTGTAGCAATGTAGATTACTATAGAAATGATGACCATTGTAGCAATGCTGACCAATTTCCTTTAGAAGCCTTATCCTCAAGACATTCATCAGTTTCCCTAGAGGAAGGGGGAGATTCATCCTTCCCATTTATTTAAAATTGTTATATCTTTGGATGGAGCACTGTCATCTACATCTTCCACCCATGATTTCCCACTTAGAGGCAAGAATTTCAATAGAGAGTGAGAAAATCCAATGTCTGCGGCTCTTAAAACTCGCCTTGTTCCTGATTTCATAGGCTCTACCTGTGGAAAAGAGTCCCCTTTATGAGAATCTTGTACAACCAAATATGATGTAGGCAAGGCATATGCATGCCCAGAACTAGGACTACCCAATTGTGTGTCTAGGGCTACTTCATCATAGCCATATATAGTAGCACTGAGGTTCTCATACTATCCACCAAGTGACTCGCCTGAACCATGTAGGTCCTACCCTAAATTGTTGATTTTCACCTTATGTCTAGGCATGGTCGTAGTAGGCATTTGTGAGTCTGGGACAACTTCATCAGAGCCACATTTAGTAGTTCTGAAGTTCTCCTGCTTTCCATCAAGATCCTAGTATTAGTCATGTATTTCCTGGCCTGAGTTGTGGGTCTACTCATTCTATTCCAAACAACCATTATATGGGGCCTTATAAGCCTGTTTAGAGACCATAATCAGTTGATGCGGCTGGTTAGTCACATAGGAAACTGGGATATCTTCAAGCACACTCTCCGGATTGAAATCTTCATGATGCTGCATTTGATTAATTGAGTCCTCATTTTGTAAACCAATACAAATATCCTTCAAGTCAACAACCATAAATGGATTAACTGCATGCTGGAGGAGAACCACTTTGTTATCCCCCTCTAACTCAACAATGTGAATAAGTGAAACCAAATCAGGATCCCGTCCATCCGTATGCTGTGAGTCCAGATTATTTTCCTCACCATGAAAGTTGGAGCCTGCACTAGAGTTTGAGAAAGTAGTATCATGAGCCATGCCCTTGACATTTTCCAGGCCTCTTTTGCATGTTGCCTCAATATGACCCTTCAAATTGCATTTTTCATAGACCATTGAGCGATTGCACTCAGATAAGATATGTCAAAATTGACTAAAACCATCACAAAACATAGGCTTCCATTCATAAACAATGTCTTAGTTAAACCTATAATCTATTATGGTAATAAAAACTTCCTCTACCAATGTACCTGCCATATCAACTTCATCAAGACTCTTGTAAAGTGACCATACCTTGGATTTCTGGTTTGGTTATCAATTCTGATGGGATTTTCAACTGAGGATGCAATACCCATAAAATTCTAGGATGACAATATAACCAATTGAGTTTAATGATGCGGATCCATAAATGAGTACGTTTGTTTTGGATAGTAAATGGATCAATGTTCTACCCACCACCCATCACATGTCCCCCTGAACCCCCATGGATGGATTCTCATTATTTAATCACACCCATAATTGTACAGAATTTGTTTTTAAACCATGCGTAATAGATAAATATGAATTAGTAACAATGTATTTATTAGGATAGTCTATCACATTCCTCCATGAGCTTACAGTGAAAAAAATAGTGGATAAATTAATTTTATTTTGACACAATTATGAGTCTTTTTGTTAGTAATAATATCATCATTAATTTGTGTGGAAGCTACTCTTATTTTCCTAAAAACATGTAATGATTCAACTTGGGTGAATTCTTTATTTAAGATTACTATTGTATTTTAATTGAGTGTGGTCACTAGAATGGAGCATTCTCATCTAAGAATGTGTTAAAAACAAATGGATAATGAATACCACCGATGATGAAAAATGGAAGAAAACTTCCTTTGGAAAATTTTAAAAAAATGAAGTTGGAAACACTATTCCCAAGATGTTTTTAAAGAAGGAAGATCATACATCCTTGGTTAATAAACCAAATAAGTCTAATCCAAGTGGTAAATATAAAAGGATGAGTTCTTCTATCATGGAAGAAGGAGAAAAACTTAGATTCATGCCAACAAGCCTTGCTTGTATGTGAAAATAGTGGCAAGAAATAACATAATGTAAGATTTGTCCAAGGAGAATAAAAATGTAGGTGGAAGGGGGATGGTGTGGGATAGATGTGGCTGGAGCCGGGACAAATCACGGCATTACCGTGGCGTGACCACGGGGTGACCACAGCGTTACCACGACATGTTGGCCCGATCCAGTGACATCCACGAGGCAGTATCATCCGACTAGGAGTGAAGGGAGCGGGAGGAGGCTGTAATGCTGGTGGAAGGGGGCTGGTTGCAGGTGCTGGGGGTATGGTTCGGGCTGATTCGAAGGTGGATGGGGGGGGGGGGGCTTTTGTGGGATAGAATTTTGGTGGCAGCGGGCTGAAATGAAGGTGGAAGGGGGGTGGTGTGGGATGGATGTGGCTGGAGCAGGGCCAAATCACGACATTACCACAGAGTGACCGCGGAGTGACCGCGGCGTGACCGTAGGGTGACCACGGAGTGACCGCGGCGTGACCGCGGTGTGACCGCAACGTGTTGGCCCGGTCCAGATATAGGGTGAGAATGAGGTACTATGGATGGGACCAAGATAGGTGGTCCATAATTCACTATGTATCCAATATGAATTGAAATAATGACGCATATAATTCTAAATAATGAAGTCTCTATGCATATTAGTATTGTTCACTAGAGGAAATAAAATGGTTCTTTCCCAGTGAATAGTTAATGGGGAAGACCCAACATGAACTGGTAAACCCATATACTAGGAACTCTTACGAAGATATGAATCATACATAAGGGAACTAGGTCATATAGAACAAACCACTCTAAGTAGTTTAAGTCCCTATAGGATGAACCATTGTGTTATATAGTTTAATTTAATACATGAGGACTATGTATCCTAGGAGAATTTTCCAAGTGAAGAATCTCAACTCAAGGATTTTAATTTTCTAGAAGAAATATATCAAATCAAAGGATTTAGGCATCAAAACAGAGCATATCAACTCAAGGAATTTAGGATAGCAAGAAGAGTATCTCAACTCGTGAATTTTTTTCTTCACTGAAAATTAATTCCTAGATGAGAAATGGTTCAATATTAAAATGAAATAATATTTCTTCGAAATTGGGTATAATGAACAAATTTGTGACATATTGGTTATTTTAATCCACCTAAATAGTTGGGTTAAAAATGTGTAAATCACAACCTAATAACATCTTAGTAAATTGATACTAGTTTGAATAAGTTAACCATTGGTAAAAAGGATACCACTACCACAATATTAGGAAATAGTGCGTGGGATTATAATATCTTCTCCTCAATACAAAATCATTCCACCAGTTTGTATGATGGATATGTGGCATAGATGTCATTACCAATTAGAGGAGTCATTTTTGGAATTGTATACAATTTTTACTAATTTCTATGAAAGGGGAAAATAAAAGGGTATAATTATGGTTTTTGGGATTCCATGGGGATAATCTTGATTGAATGACTTAGGTTGCTAATGATTTAGATATCAAAGGTTTTAATTATGTTAATAGAGAAAAGGATATTAAATAAGGTTTTGAGCACCCTAAAGTTGACACCACCATTTCTTGGACACATTCTTCTAGTGAAGGGATATAACATGAAATTTATTGAGTGTAATATCATAATAATGGATTGGAAATCCATAATTCTTCCATCTACATGTTCAACTTTTTTCAAATTATTGTTCTAGAGCAACATTATTTTTATCATTAGTAACTTTGAAATTCTTTTTATAAATCTAACTTCAATTAAATAAAACATGATTACATTTCTCATCATACAATTCACCTACCTTCAATTATGTTTACAAATTTTTTAATCCTATAAACTAATGTTTAATCTAGTTCAGGTTTTTTATTTTCTCAAAAAAAAAATTCAGGTTTCCCAAAATCCAAATCAAGACACACTACGACCCCATTATACGAAACTTTATAGGGGTATCTATATATTCCCTAATTATTCATTTGTTCAACTGCTATTTCATTTTTATGAGATTTATTTTCCCACAACACTCCCCATCACCCCCTTCACACCCCCTCATACTCTTTGAATCTCTGTTAAATTGTGGCCAATGAGTGGGCTCAGAAAGGCTAAGTGAAGTTGAACTAAACATGTAAATCCAAAAGGCATGGGTGGTGAAATGGTAGTATTTCGGCATGACTCATCCGTAAATTTAATGTCTACGCCGAAGGAAAAGAAAATAAAAAGAAAACAAAAACAACATAGTATAAAGACATAAAAATAAAACACAAAAATTAATCTCTCCACTACCCCGATCTCCCTCCCCTGTAAAGAAAACCGCGTAGCCACCTCCAGTGCCCTTCTGGCCCCCTTCGCAGAATATAACTACCCTCCATCCGTAGAAATCAGTAAAATCCTAAGTGGCCATTGTGATAAAGAAAATAAAATAAAAATTAAACAACAACATACCTATTTCCTGTGAATAATTATATCTCTATTTTGTTGCATTTTTCTATAGAAACTTAATGCTCTTATGGTAACCCACTTTGATTGCTGCAAGTTAGGATAAAGATTGACAACAATTAATACCTTTCAATGTAAAAAAATAAAGGGGATACTCAGACCTTTTCAATGATTTCTATATTCAGTATGATGTTCTGAAAAGTCTAGCCTCTTGAATTTTGAAAACGGGAAGACCACCTGTTGCAAGTGTAATCAATGTGGTCAAAGGAGTTATAAATGGTTTTCTAATTCAATTACGTATGCTTAAAATCCAAAACAAGAATAAAACCATGACTTGTTTATCAAACAAAACAATTATCTTAACACTTACTCAAGAATTTCATTTTAATATAAACAAGCAGAATAAAAAAGTCATCAAAATGCAATTTAAAGCATTCTTGAATTAAAGAGGATGGGA
Source organism: Viscum album (assembly GCA_963277665.1). Taxonomy (NCBI): domain Eukaryota; kingdom Viridiplantae; phylum Streptophyta; class Magnoliopsida; order Santalales; family Viscaceae; genus Viscum; species Viscum album. The sequence continues at coordinate 1,899,822,670 of OY728163.1, read as the reverse complement.
GAGGGAATTCATAAATGTTTTAAATTATAAAAATTCATTAATATTCAGACATAAGATCCAAGAATGAGGATTGATTATAGTAAAAAGATGTTTTATGAAATATAAGAGATAATAATGATCAATTTCCAAAAGTGTTTAGGTTAATTCATAACGAGTTGTGATGTTTTGTATTAATTCTACAAAGATTTATTGAAATTCAGAGACACTTTGAAAATATAAACCATCTCATATACCAAGTAATAATATTAAATAATTGGCTGAGAATTACAATGGTAAAAAGATGATAATAATAACTAGATGAAAGAATATATTTTTACATTATTGTTAGAATATTAAGATTATATAATTGGAAGGAATAATAATTATATGAAGATGAGATACAACAATGGACTATATTAACTTGATTGTGTTCCCCTTGGTAATCCCCATGAGGGTAAATTTTGGTATTACATCCTAATAATAGGATTGTGATCTCTTCTATGGGATTAGTTTCAGAGTGTTTGGGAATCCCTCTGTGTGACCTGGGGTTTGATCCACTATAATTTTTTCTATTTCCCTAGGTGGGGTTTGTGGAATCATTATTACTAACTAATTTGTGTGTACAATATCATACTTAGTGGGTTATTCTTGGTATGGTATGGTATACCCCATATTCCCTTGGAGAGATCCCCTATCTATGTATCGAGATCTTCGGAGTTACATTGAGTACATCTTTGGTGAGGTCTGATGAGCATGACCTCTTAGGCATGCACCATCAGTGAAAGCATAGATCATGTTGTGAGTACAACCATAATAGTGTTAAATTGTATACTTTAGTAGAATCATATGGATAAAATAATGGTTAATATGCCATTGAGGACTGTTTTATGTTAGGAGTATATCTAGTTTGTTGTTGTTATTGCTATGTCTCATATTTTTAATGATGTGTCTATGTGATGATGATAAAACTACTCTCTAAATGCCTATTTTTTAGTGATTTTGGGGTGTCCTATTGAGCATTTCTATACTAAACACTGCATTGGATCTTCCCATACTTTTCATGTCTTATGTAGACAATATTCCTTTTGAAGAAATCCTAGGAGGACCAAGAGCAGATGGAATATAATGATCTAGATAGACCATGGTTCATGCTAGGTGTTTCATCTATCAGTAGTCCCCTCCCTCATAACATGTTAGTATCTTTTATCTATTTTTGTAGGATTTTATTTTCCCCTTTATTCTTTTCATGTGTACAGGTACCTTATGCTAAGGACAACCTTGTGTGCGTTATGCCAACTTAGGGATGATCACTAACCCCTACCCAATTAGAGGTAGGCTTGTGGTGTTATTAGTGTCATTGAACCAAGAGCCAACCCCAATACAATTTAACACAATTTCCCTAAATATAAAACCAATTCTCACATCTATAATATCTCTAAACTCTATCCTAGGAAACATTAGGCTCTGATACCACTCTAAAATGACATGAAACTCTGGGCCCCACTTGGTTGATGGTAGGTTGAGTGTGCCACCTAAAAACCACATGTAATTGGCCAGGGACTGGTGACTATCACTGAGTAGGCATATTAAATATATGGGAGAACATAAAATAATGAACCTATATATTTTCATATATATTTCCAAGCACAGTAGATTAATTTGGAAGAGTAAAAAACTGAAATTTTTAAATGCTTGGAAAACATATAACATCCCACAACAAAGTATAAAGCACTTAATCAATGTAAAAAAAAAATATTGGCCCAATAACTAGTAGGTAGTTCTAATATAACCAAAATATATGATACAGTCTAATCATGAGGCCTCCATTCTAAAAACAGTCTAAACACCACATCCACCAAGCACCAATACACACCATCTACCCTATGACTACCTAAATATCCATAAAAACAACCATTTTCGTAATACATTATATGTTCAAGATGAACACACGTAAGGGAGATTCTAAATATTACAAGTAGCACACCCCAAAATAAAGAATTAAACCACCAATAACAAAATAATTGAGGGTAAATAATGGTGGATGGGTATGAAGACATGGGATTACCTATGGTTGTGGGGGAGAACCATCAGGAATGGAGGAGGAGGGGAGGCAGCTTAGATCAACTTTGCTGGAGGAGGGTCGGGGTGAGGAAGGTCGCGGAGAGGAGGGGTTGAGGGTTTTCAGGGTTGGAGGGGGTGTCAACCTCGGTGTCAGAAGAGAGGCATCAGGGAGGAGGCGTCGGGGAGGAGGGTCGCGGTGAGGATGAGGGTCGCAGCGAGGAGGCTTCAGGGAGGAGGGTCGCGGAGAGGAGGCATCAGAAGAGCGGCGTCGACGAGGAGGCGTTGGGGAGGAGGGTTGCGGCAATGGGGAGGGAGCGGCGAGGAGGCGTTGGGTAGGAGTTTTGTGGCGAGGAGGAGGGTGCGGCAAGGAGGCGTCAGGGAGGAGGGTCGCGATGAGGAGGAGGGCGCGACGAGGAGGAGATCACGGGGAGGAAGAATCGCGAGGAGGAGGAATCGCGAGGCAGGAGGGGGTTGTGGGATAAGAGGGTTTAAGAAGTCAACCTATAGCCATGACCATACAATTAAATCACAGCTATAAACAAGATATAGCTATGGATCGATAAAACAGTGGCTATAGATCTGTAGCTATAGCCTAAATTTCTAGTAGTGTTAGAAGAAGACATTTTGTGCTTTCCAGTGATATGATTTCAAGATATAAATGGGTAGTCTTTCATATGTGGAGACAATTCATTAGCTAGAGGATCACACAATAGATTTTAGTTTGATTTGGTACCCTATGGGATATTGGGTCCTATTGGTGATCAATTATATGTGAGGTATTTCGAGTTAGTGGTTGATGTCATATCTGTGTGAGAGGAAGGAGGCATATCTTTTATAAGTAAATGTTTAGGAAGATTTCTGGGTATAGTTCTATTTTTAGACAACTAAGGTAGTGGAGAAAAAATAGATTCTTTCTCTTTAGTAGGGGATTATGTCAGAGTGGGTGTTTGGAGTCATGTTGAAGGAAAACAAACATTTATCCACAAATCATTTTCTAGATGAGGAGTCTTGTGTGAGACATCTTGAGGAGGTTATCCATCCTTTAATCTTTTACACAATTAATACGTTTACAATTTCTACGTATCATTATTTAAATAAAGCTATAGATGATAAATATGATGCACTCACAAGGTGGATTACTGTGAGAAGGGAGCCAGTAGGGTTCCTCAAGGAGAAAAGATGTTAGTGGAAGGTGTCATGAACTAGGACTATCAACGTTTCCAACTACAAGGAGTCATCCTTAGTATCTTTCTTCTAACCATATAGGGATATTTTATTATAAGAAATTATCAGGGACTTTTTTCTAGTTTGATTTATTTTTGGGTTTCCTGACCATCAGCAAAACTAGTACATAGTGGTTCTCTAAGCTCAGTTTTCTAGGGTTGGATAGGTTCAATTCCATCCTATATAGTAGTTTCCATGGATACCATTTTGAAAATAGGGGTAAATGGATTATGCTCTATTTAGGGGAGATAGAGAATGAAGAGGTTGACCCTAGGATTTTCCTCTTGATTAGGGACCTTGACCCAAGTGTTATTGTAGAGGTGGTCACCAATAGAGCAGTAGAGGTTATGGGCTTTTTAAATTACACATAGCGGTGGCTATAATGACAAAGTGTCAATAAGTCATAAGACATACGATTAATTGGTTTAGAACCCCTATTTATTCCTTTATTTATTTATGATCTCTATATTCCTTGGATACATCCTATCTATTCTAAGATTTTGTACATGAAATATGGAGGATTTCCATGACCAAGTTGTTGACTATGCTAGACAAAGGCCAAACTACCTTGTTTTTATGTGTATTGTGCATGTAAACTAATTATGGGGTCTCATCTATCATGTGGGGAAATTTTATTTCTTAATATAATACCTTATAATGTTATTCTTGGAATCAAAAGGTTTTTTTCAGTATGTTATGTTATCAACTGATTCCAGACAAGAGTGTATTTTTCATATGTTGATGGAAAGTGTGTGGTTTTCATTAGAGAGTAGAGTTTTTAGGTGTGAAGTCAACATGTAGAGGACCTTATTTCCTTATTGGATGAGTTTTTGGTGGAATTACTAGATAATGGGATAGTGGAGATCCCCAGATATATAGGGGAGTTTTTGGATGTTTTTCTTGAGGATGTTATGACACAAACCCATTAAAGTGATGTTGAGTTTTGTATAGACTTTGCAGATGAGTGCTTCTTCGATTTTTATTTTTTCTTATTAGATGGAATAATATGAGTTGTGAGTGTTGTGTATTCAAAAATATGATTTGATGTAGGAGGGTTTTATATAGCCTACTGTGTCATCATGGAGTGCTATATTTTTTCATGAAGTAGGTGGATGGTAATATAAGCTTGTGAATAGTCTACTAGAGGTTTAATAAATTAATAGAAAATAATGATTATCATTTTATTAGGATAGAAGATCATTTCAACCTATTATGGGGAAAACTGGATTTCTTAGATCTATTGGGAGACTGGATATAACTAGTTGAGGGTGAAAGAGGGTGTTATCTGAAATACAATCTTCTGTTGTAGGTATAGGTAATGTGAGTTTTTATTCAGGCCATTTAATGTTACAAATGCACAATTCATTTTCATGGGGCACATGAGATTCGTGTTCTGTGTGTTTCTATATGGGTTTTGTTGAAATAGTGGGTGCCCTAGACCCAACTATGTCATACTTTTGATTACCATATCAAGTATACAGTTAGTTATACATGATGTCATTTTACTATTATAGTTCATAATTTTCTGTATAAACTATTGAAATGGTAATGCCCAAAGATTAATTATCGTGTCGAGAGGTTATAGAAGATCTGGTATATAATGAGAACTTTGAGATACAATTACATTAATATTAAATATATGTTCTATGGTATATATATATATATATATATATATATATATATTACTGACTAGACATAGTAGATGTTTGACTATCAGGTGCTGGGGGATAATAAGCATTGAGACTTCTTCTCATCAAGTTTTCACTTGGTGATCTCTAGAAGTTAGATCATGAGGATAAACCAACCAGTAGGAACACAACATGTTTTGGGTTTCATGGGCTATTCTAATCTATGGATATGTGTATTATTATAATGACATGATATCATCACCAATTTATAACATTTTCTTGTGTACTTTGATGCAAGAAAAAAAAACATGGTATTGAAATAACGGCGAGGTATCATGTGTTGGGTGTGTCGTTGGTGGTATGACTTTTTTTGAATGGTTAAAAATTATTTGTCTCTTCCAAGTTTAGGAAGCTGTGTATCCTAGTCCTAGTTGATTTGGATGGTGCGGCCTACATAATTTCATTTCCAAAGCAGTCGAAAGAAAAATCCACCCAGATTGATCAAAAAATAATAAAGCAAGGAAAGGATGGTGAGACAAGTGTGCATCCTTATTTATGAGATATTTAATGACAAAGAGATTATAGTACACATTTAGTGTTTCTAGGTTTATTGTCATTGCTATGATAATCCGTATCTCTTTTGGGGCTATGATGGGTTTCTAGACTCCGCTCTTGGTCTTTGGATTTTATTCACTACTGCCGAGATAAGGGCCTAGAGGGTCAGACACAATAACGTATTCAAGAATCCACCATATTCAGTTGAATAGGTATACAGACATAGTGGACCCCACCACGGGTTCCATGTGTTGTCCCAGTTATTGATCACCAAAATAATTAAATAAATTCATTAATATTAATGTTATGATTATTTTGGATTGAATTTATTTAATGTATTTAAAAGTTTAGTAAATACGAGAAAAATATTAATCGAAAGAATATTGTTTTAATATTATGGGTTCTTTTAATATTAAGTGGGAAAATGAGTCGAGTTAAATGGACCTGTTTTTATCACATAATATTATATATATATATATATTATAGGCATGTGATAAAATAATAAATAGTTTTGGAATAGTTTAGTTGGTCATTATTATTTATTAAGTAGACATTGAAATAAACGGGGGTCAGGGAACCCAACAGGGTATTTATCGACTCCACTATAAATAAAATAATATTCTCTCTCTCTTGGGTGGCCATTATTACTATTCATTCATTTTTCATGGAATTAAACTGAGAGCCCTTCTCTCCTACAGCTTCCAGAAGAGAGAATAAGTTTATCCAAGAACACAGATAAAGTTATTTCATAGGCTTCAAAGAAATATTCATGCATTGATTGTCGGGACATCGAAGACATCGCCAGATTGCTATGCTAGCACCTAAAATTTGACGATCGATGTTCCAGTTGATTTTATAAGAATATGTGGATGATCTAGAGGGAACGTGCTACAGATTATTCGAGAAGTGATCGCCAGTGATGAGTTGGAGTTGAGCACACCTTTGAATGTGGAATGTCATGTTTTCAGTTTAAATTTTTTGATCCTTATAATTTATGTGAGGTCATCATACCTTTTAGGGGCTCTGATCATCAGCGTTTACAAGTCCTATCGACCCATTGATGAAATATTTTAAAATCCCGGCCCGCCAGATTCCACTATGTGTCCTAGAACCTATCAGTGATATCTGAGCGATCATGTATATTTTCTGAGCCAAATGAAATTAATTTTCATAAAATTAAGTAGACGGTTCAAAAAAAGTCCCAATGGTTCAAACCGTGAGGCAAATTGATGCAGAATGACAGAGTTATGGTCATTTTAAAATTTTTCGGAACAAATCCATGTTTGCGGTTTGAGTTCAGGTTATTAAAGTTATATTCCTTTTAGAAAATTTCAAAAAAGAATATATGTGAAAATTATATTTCTTCAATTGTAAAATTTTAATAATAAAAATTTTATTGGTATAATTTATTATTATTATTATAAAGATAATAGAGTAATAAATTATTATTGTACTATAATGATGTTATTATTATTAAAATAAAAATCTATTTAGTATTTGGATAATTAAATGGGAAGGGGATACTTGACTTGTGGAATTATTAAATTACACACATTAAAAAACCAAAACAAAACAAAGAAGAAGAATTAAAAAAAATAAGAGGTGACATTTTTTAAAAAATATTAAAAGGGGGTGGGGTGGGTTTGTGGAAAAGTTAGAAAAAAATGGGGAAACATAGGGGGTCTGGGCATACCCCCTTCTTCTTCCTCGGGAGGCCACTAGCGAGTATCCTGCAACCCGCATCCCGAACGATCCTCACTCCTTCTCCTCCTCCTCCCGACCTTCCCTTCCCATACAACCTCCATCAACTCAGATCCCTTCTCTATTGCTCGGATGCTCTACAGAAGGTCGGACCCAGTTTGCCACCCAGCCATCACCTACGGATCGGAGTCACCCACACCCATCACTCCACGCCACCCTCGGCCATCCTGATCCCAAAATCCACCTTTGGCTACATCACCTCAGCACGGTTCGCCCACAAATTCTTCACCCTTTTCCTCTTTTTCCAAGACGACGGTTGTGACACCATCCGGTATCCTTAGCGTGAAGCAAGTTTCCACGCTGCAGTCCTCTTCCCGGACACCCTACACTGACCAGACCACCCCATTCACACTGGCCTACTCGTGACCTTCTATCCCCGCCTCCTCTGTTCGTACTTCTGGCACACCTCCCATCTGTTGCACCTTGAATATAGGCCCACCAATTTGGACTCCTCCTCATCCTATTCATTACCTCCCGATCCCCACATAATTCCCTTCCGACCAAATCCCCTCTTCCCTTTGCTCCTCTCACTGTCCTGGCCAGAGCTCGCACGACCCGTCTCACGGTTTCCCGCCACCATCTCTGGTGCGACAGCCCACCTCAACTGTCGCCGCCTCCGGATCAGGCTTAGGTTCTCCACCTCCTCTGGTCTCGTTTTGGGAGGAACTATTGTTAGGACCGTAAATGATTGACCCACGGTGCAGAAATAATCGCGAGATAAAAAATAAAGTGAAAATGCGGAAAAATAGGACACCAAATGTAACGTGGAAAAACCCCCAAATAGAAGGAGAAAAAACCACGTTCAAATAGAAGGATCACTATAGGGTAAATGTGGGTACACACTACCTCACTATTACAAGGAGAAATCCCTCGTAAATATATCTCTTGAATAAATGGGGAAACTGCCTCACTAATACCGCAAATAGAACCAGATGAGATAAACCGAATGATGATGGGATAGATGAGATGCCATTTGGATGAGGGGAGAGCCTCATTTTATAAGCCTCCTCACCCCTTCCCCTTTCCTTTACCCGCTGGAGGTTTGGTGGGGGTTTGGCCACCCACCACCTAACACCACCATCCCCATTTGACAAATAAGGGGGCAACCGCCGTCCTACAAATGGAAATCCACCAACAAATATCCCACTTGGATATTTGATTGAGAACCAATAATATCTCCAAACATCATTTCTATCTGCCCAACCATGCTTCTCACATATCTGCGAGGCCGCTCGAGGATCTTCACCATCTTAACTTATTAGAGTTAATCACATTCGTTAGGAAATCTTCCAGATTTTCTTTAGTATGAATTTTATGCATATCCACACTTCCTTCCTCCACCACATCTCGGACAAAGTGGTACTGTACCCCAATGTGCTTCGTCCTAGAATGAAAATATGGATTCCGTGAAATGTGCAAGGCACTCTGACTGTCACAAAACAATGGAATATGCTCCTGTCTGTGCCCAAGCTCCTCCAACAACATTCTCATCCAAATATTCTCTTTGCCAGCCTGTGTAGCTGCCATGTACTCTGCCTCTGTCGTGGATAAATCTACAACTGATTGTAACTTATAAATCCAGATCACAGCTCCTCCTATAAGAGTAAACACATAACCATTAGTGGATTTCCTCCGGTTAGAATCACCTGCAAAATCTGAATCAACATAGCCTCTGACAGTAAAATATGATCCTCCATAACATAATGTAGCATATGAGGTCTCCTTGATGTATCTCAGGATCCTCTTCACTACGTTCCAATTCTCCCATCCTGGATTCTCCATGTACCGACTAACTGCTCCCACTGCATGTTTAATGTTTGGTCTAGTACAAACCATAGCGAACATTAGACTACCCACTGCTAATGCATACGGTACTCGAGACATTTCCATCCTCTCTACTTCACTGCTAGGACTCATCGTGGAGGATAACATGAAATTAACGGGAATAGGGGTAGATATTGGCTTACAGTCTTGCATGTTGAAGCGTTTCAATACTCTCTGTATGCAAGTCTTCTGTGATAGCCACATCTTCCCATTACTTCTGTCTCGGTAAATCTGCATCCCAAGAATCTTGTTTTCTAGTCCCAAGTCCTTCATATCAAACTCCGTAGCCAACTGTGACATTGTCTCTTGGATCTGATCATTGTTGGGGCATACAACCAACATGTCATCCACATACAACAGAAGAATGATGAAATCATTACTATCCAAACCCTTAAAATATTCACAAGGATCTGAATGAAGTCTGTCGTATCCAAGGCTCATGATATAGGAATTAAATATCTTGTACCAAAACCTCAGTTCCTGTTTGAGACCGTACAATGATTTGTTCGACCTGCAAACCAAGTTCTCTTTACCTTCTTCTGCAAACCCTTACAGTTGGAGAATATAGATCCTTTCATCAAGATCACCATGGAGAAACACATTCTTCACATCCAGCTGCTCTAGATGTAAGCTGTATGTAGCACACATCGCCATAACTATCCGAACAGTCGTCAGTCTAACAACAGGAGAAAATATTTCATTGAAATCAATACCTTCCTTCTGAGAAAATCCTTTGACCACCAATCTTGCATGATATCGTTCCACCTGGTCATTTCCATCCCACTTGATCTTAAAGACCCATTTGTTTCTGATAGCCTTCCTTCCACGAGGTAATGGAACAAGATCCCAAGTCTTGTTCCTGTGCAGGACTGCAAGTACCTCCTGCATCGCCTCCATCCATGAGGATACATCTAGACTCTGGGTCACCTCCACAAAAGAATATGGCTCTCCATCCTCTATCAATAAGCAATACGCAATATTGCTCTCTGTTCCATAGTCTGAGTGCCATACTGGTGCTCTTTTCTCCCGAGTTGACCGTCGTGGTCCAGACTCAACCGGTACTTGATCATCATGCTCTGGTAATGCCTTAGAGGAAACTAATTCTTCCTTGGACTTGTCCTCTATTTCAAATATTGTGGTTTCTGTATTCTTCTTCTCGATGTCTTGATTAGTTGTCATTTTAACCTTGTCTTCTGCAAAGATGGCATCTCTGCTGATGATAAATTTGTGGGCAGTGGGATCCCATAAATGATACCCCTTCACACCATCAGTGTACCCCAAGAAGATACATTTCCTAGATCTCGAATCCAACATCGATCTTTCCTGGTCATTAAACATTGCATTTACAAGACTTCCAAAAGTATGTAATCGAGAATAGTCAGCGGGTTTACCAGTACACATCTCCATCGGTGTCTTCAGCTCAATAGCCATTGAAGGAGACCGATTGATCACATAACAGGCGGTATTCACTGCTTCTGCCCAAAATGTTTTGGCAAAACCTACAGTCTTCAGCATCACCCTTGTTCTATCCAATAGGGTTCTGTTCATCAGCTCTGCCACTCCATTCTGCTGAGGAGTGTACGCCACCGTGAACTGCCTCTTGATCCCTTCTTGTTGAAAAAATGTGTCAAACTCCTCGCTTGAATACTCTCCACCATTTTCTGTCCTCATACACTTGATCTTCTTTCCAGAGTCAAGCTCATTCCGCGCTTTTAATGTTTTAAAGACTTAAAAAACATATGCCTTCTTCCTGATTGGGCACAACCAACATCTCCTGGAATAATAATCAATGAATGATACAAAGTACCTTGCTCCTCCCAGGGATATAACCGGTGCTTTCCAAACATCGGAATGAATCAACTCCAAGATCTCCGGACTTCTTGCTGTTGATGTCCCGAACTTTAACCTGTGTTGCTTTCTCAAAACACAATTCTCACAAAATGGTAAGGATACCTTTGTCATCCCAGGCAGCAAATTATGATCTGCATGAATCTTCATGCCTCGTTCTGACATATGACCAAGCTTCCGATGCCATAACATCATCAATGATTCCGTCAATATAGTCGATGCAACGACTATCTTCGCCTCCTTGTACGTTTCACCCATAATTACGTACAGGTTCTTTGAGATATTCTCCACCTTCATTACCATAAGAGCGCCCTTCACGATTCTCATCACTCCATTCTCGGTGTGAGTCATGCATCCGATGTCCTCAAATTGTCCCAAAGACAATATGTTCTTCTTTAGGCCATTCACATGACGTACTCCTTGGATGGTCCATACTATGCCATCATGCATCTTCAGTTTTATGGTACCGATTCCAATGATATTCAAAGTGTGATCATTCCCCATGTACACAAGTCCTTATAAGATGGTTTCATATTGGTCAAACCATTCCCGTTGAGATTTCATATGCCATGTTGCTCCTGAGTCGATAATCCTTGCATCGTCGAGATGCTGCCTGCTTCTAGTAGTCATTACCGCTTCACTAACTAGTATATCTCCACTTCTAGAAGTACTCGCCACATTCCCCTGATAGATCTTGTCACCACTCTTCCTATTTGAAAAATCCTTATTGATGTGCCCTTTCTTGCCACAATTGAAACATGTGACATTCTTCTTCATACTCCTGGATTTGGACCTGGCATGATTTTTGCTCCCACTGGAACCATGCTCCATCATCCTTCCTCTCTCCATTGACAGAGCTTCTGCTTAGTGCGAAGTTTTCTGTCTGTCCTCCTTGTTCTTGCGCCGAATTTATTCTTCAAGAACTGTGGCTGCAACATCATTAAAGAGCAGCATATCCATTAGGATATTATTAGTGAGGTTGATGATTAGTTGTTCATACGAATCTGGAAAACTCTGGAGTAGAATCTCCGCACGTTCAGTATCCTCAATTTTATAGCCCAATGCCATGAGTTGAGAAAACAGAGTATTGAGGTTGTTGATATGGTCGGTCACCGAAGATGACTCCGCCATCCGAAGAGTGTAAAATTTTCTCTTCAAGAAAATTTTGTTGTGCAGTGACTTGGCCTCATATAGCTTCGTTAGAGTATCCCATATTTTCTTCCCCATATTTTTCTCTGCAATTCTTGATAGGAACCCGTCTGCCAAAGCCAAATGGATGTTGGCAATAGAATTTCCATCCATATCTTTCCATTTCTCCTCCTTCATAGCCTTCATCTTTTCACCAATTACCAGTAGGCAATTATCCTTCCGCAGCACTGCCAACATCTTCATTTTCCACAACGAAAAATTATTCCCGTTGAATTTTTCGATCTCGAATTTTTCTGCCATCTGGACACGCTATCAGTCCAGAACCTCCTCTGTTTCACAACGGTGTATTTAATAATCTCAATAAATGTTTTCTGATGTGAAAGATCAACCGGAGTCACAATCACAGAGAATACTAAAATTTTACGAGAATTATTAACACCCGAAAACTTGAAAATCACCGTTCCAGAACCTTGCCTCTGATACAACTTGTTAGGACCGTAAATGATTGACCCACGGTGTAGCAATAATCACGAGATAAAAAATAAAGCACAAATGTGGAAAAATATGACACCCGATGTAACATAGAAAAACCCCCAAATGGAAGGGGTAAAAAACCACGGGCAAATAGAAGGATCACTATGGGGTAAAAGTGGTTACACACTCGCTCACTATTTCAAGGTGAAATCCCTCGTAAATATCTCTCTTGAATAAATGTGGAAACCACCTCACTAATACCGCAAAATAGAACCGGATGAGATAAACCGAATGATGATGGATATATGAGATGCCATTTGGAAGAGGGGAGAGCCTCATTTTATAGGACTCCTCACCCCTTCCCCTTTCCTTCACCTGCTGGAGGTTTGGTGGGGGTTTTTACACCCACCACCTAACACCACCATCCCCCCATTGACAGAGAAGGGGGGCGGACACCGTCCTTCAAATGGACGTCCGCCAATAACTATTTTGCCTATATGTTTTTTTCGTGTGAATCAATGGCCCCGAAATGGTCTGGATAGATCTTACCAACACATAATGGGTTTGGATAGATTAGTCAAGCCAGTTTGTCCCTTGCACAACTTTGTATGGCCCTGAATGGTTTGGACCGACAATCATAGTACTTTCAACGATGTTTCGGGGATCGAAAATTTAAATTAATCAAAATAAAATAATTTAATTAATTTAGTTGTACCTAAATTAAATTAATTATAATAAATGTTGGTTAATTATTTTAATACCCGGGTGAAAATCAATTCATTTTGATTAATAAATTGAGATATCTTAATTTAATTTTAATATTTGAATTAAATTAGTTAGTGGATCGATGATTAATTAAATTATTTGAGTTACTAAATTAAATTAAATTAAATTATAACCTTCATACATAATTAATGAAATTTTAATTTTATCTCACAATTTACCCACATTCTTGTCTTGAGCACTGACCCATGCATGTTGCATATAAATAATTAATTATTAAACAATGTGTGATGATTTCAATTAATTAAATATATGTTTTGTGCATCATCTTTCTTTTTGGTTAAAATGTATAAGGACCTATTCATCCTATTTTTACCTGATGTACATTTATCCCAGTAGCCCTCCTCACCTATGCGTGAGTATTTTTGTACATAGGACGATGATGATGCAAGATGTGACTTAGACACTGCCAAGATGAGGCAATGTATGTTGATGAAGACAGTGAAATATGACATGTGGAACCCACCAAGATGTGGTGGTACTCTAAGATGTGATGTGGACCCCACCAAGACGAGGTAATACTCTAGATTACAAGAAGACATACATGATAGGTTGAGCTACATCAAGAGTCAAGCTTTGACTCAGGTATAACATCCTTAGGTCATTTAGATGCTCAAGTCCAGTCGAGTACCAGTTAACCGTTTCGAGTATATTTATTATTTTATGCATTTTAAAACATTCAGAAAATACATAAAATAATAGATAATAAAATTCACAAAGAAGTAGCGTATGTTTTCCTTTTAATTTGCAGTTGTGAGCGTGGAATGATAGATGAAGATGTTTAATAAAAACTGGTTACATTCATTGATAGAGAAAAACACCAAATGTTCATTGAAATATTAAGTCACCACTACCTTCCATCATTCTTGTTTGAACAAAACTGGTTTTTTGGGGTCCCGGTCATGCCATAGAAAAGGGTGATTCCTACAACCAAGGAGTTCTTATTAGGGTGTTGGGTTGAATTAACTGAAATTAAAACAATGAAATAGTCATATATAGGTTGTTGTAATTTTATAGGCAAGTGTCGAATTAATAAAGTTGACATTTTTGATGTTGGGATTTCACTCAACAGATCAATGAACCATGAGTTAATGTGGTGGGCCATCCAAAAGCATACCTTGGACCCTCCATGTAGTGGTGTAGACATTGCTTGTAGACTATGAGGGAGATTCAGATATCCTTGCCACTATAATACTCAAATTATAGAGTATTTTGAATCTAGTAAAGAGGGTTTATAGAATTCAAAAAATTAATGGGAGGAATTTAATAATTAAATTAATATGCACTGTCACATTAGATAATCAACATAAAAAATTACCAATCTGCTAAAATTTTTTTATAGAGAATAAAAAGCAATACCACAAATAAAACATTGATAAATATTGGACAAAGTTCATGTCCAAACTAGAACTGATTACCAAAACGTAATATAGGCGCTCACACATAATATTACTATATCTAAAATTCAAGGTGTTAGTATCCTAACCTGTTAATCCACCTCAGGATGTGTTGGTGTAAAAAATGATAACATGAGACTCATGAATTTTTCATATGATGGTCCTATAATAATGATATCATCAACGTTTGATAGTAGTTCTGTTCTCTAAATCAAGACATGGATGATGTTACATGTAGTCTCATATCCAAGAATTTTCTTAGGAGAATACTAAGAAATATTTGAATGACACGATTTCACTCAAATTGTAATGTGAAATAAATTTCATAATCCTTTATGGCATCCCATTATTATAAATTTTCAACCAAATTACTCTTTATTTTATTATAGATACAAACAAATGATGTAGAGTAATAGATTCATTGCCATTAAGGTAACATTCTCCCAGTATTAAAAATATTGAAGATAACACCCTATTTTGTTCTTTTGGTGAATAAATTGAAAGACAAGGAAAAAAGACCTATGAAATATTATGCCAATGTATCCTTGGTCTTGTACTTCAATGAATAGAGGTTGTTTATTTAAAATGTGGTTATTTTCACTTAAAATAATCAAATAAATTTATAGATGTTTAAAAACACAATGAACTGAAATACTAGAAGAAAGTAATTGAATCTTGTTCAGTTTATATTCGTCAAATAAAAGTATGGTTTTCTCACATAATTATTGGGAATTAAATAAAATATTCTTTTCACATATATGTATTGAAATATAGTAACCAATTAAGTAGAGAAAAATTACTATAAGTAAGGTTTCTTCTCTAAGCAGCTGAGAAAGGGTGATTCTTAAGTCAGTAGTGAGAAACACATATCTTCAAATTGCTACGTGATTGATCCAAATTGTATAATTTGTTGAGTATAACAATTAAATTTATCTCACATTCCCTTTTGTTCCTAATGATATGTTATTCAATGTCTAGAAATGAATTTTGTTTGTGGTGTAACATACTCAACAAATAGTTCTGACATACTTGAATCAAATGAAATACATGATGAATATAAAAATGTAAGACTCATCTAGTTGTGGGAAGATGAATCTTTGTCAAGTAAAACTAAAAGTGGACATCAATTATATACCCAATATTATATTTAGGCTCGACACAACTAAAAACCTTTGGTATTATTGACATCCTTAGTTTAGACAATGAAATATTTAGAAATAAGGTATGCCACAAAGATTCCGGGGTTAGTTCAATGAGAGAGTATAAACTATTTAAAAGGAAATATAGAGGTACAAATGCTTCATAAAATTCCATTATGATATTATGGAACACGATAGGGAAGTATATTCATGGTCAAAAGATATGATTTTCTTCGGATTGGCATGCAGAAGAATATCTTGACTACGAAATCATTGATCTTGATAATGTAGTGTGGATTAATTCCTAATAGCATGTTACTTTATCTACATCACAGTATTGATGTTTATAAGTAGGATCGATGATGAGTCTTAATTATTAACATTAATCAACAAAATGTAGCATGGAGAAATTACAAAACACTCAATTTATACATCAATGTTATGATGTATGGAGTATCAATTTTTTAAGTCGGAGAAACTTCCATTATATTAAATGACATACTTTAAAAATAACGGTGAAATCCCATAAAAAATATGCCGAAAAATAAATGATAAATAGATATCATATGAGTAATATTAGGATGAAAATACATTATGTCATATGACATGTGTTAATTATGAAAATATTTTGTCAACATATAAAAAACATGTATCATGCTAAACACATGGTGCATCCAAGTAAATATCTTAAATGTTTCTTAAGATATTGCAAAAATCCCAAATATAGAGATGCTTTAGTTATGTATTAGAGTACATTTATATACAAGGGTACACATCTCTATTAGAGATAGTGGGAGATGAATTGATTTGGACTTAATGAATGCTCGAGAGGTGAAAATGGTTGTAATAGGAAAAGTTCCATATGTATATGTGAAATAAGAATGTTCTGGTGACACATACTGTGTAGGATGAATGAAAACATGGTGATAGATTTATATTCATCACAATCTGTGATAAATTATTCATTGAGAATAATAAATCCCACAAGTAAGCAGTATATGGAAATTAGTTAAAATTGAAAAGAAAAATTAAAATTCAGTAATGGATTACATGTATCACATTGAAAAGGGGCATATAAACTGAGTACTAAAGTGGGTATTCAAATGAGATTACACATGGATGGTACAAGCCTGGTACCAATAAGGCTACATTGATTTTACCAAGTTTGTATGTATAACAAAAATTAAAATTTCACTCGTCATAGCTAACTTCTAAGATCATTCTATTGGTCATTGGATGTCATGATTATCTTTCACGGAAGGTGTCTATACTATACAACCAGAAAGGGATGATGACACTATTGAATATCAATTAAGGGTGAAATTTATTGAAATCTAGTTCTATATTAAAGTAAGAAACAAGATATTAAATCATTAATTTTAAATGAATATTTTCCTTGTGTCTAAAAAATGTTAGTGGTAGAGCCAATGTTTTCCATGAGAAATATGTTCAACAACATATGGAAAACAGATATTGGTCTTACAGTTAGTTAAGACCGTGATAAAATTAAATCTCTAGTGATTGAATTAAATTGTTGACCTAAGTTCTAGGGAAAAAGATCTACTAAGGTATATCTAATGGTTTCTTGGACCCAGTCAATTGTACATAAAGTTACATTGTATTGAAAAATACAAGATGAAACAATTCAAGTTAATAATTTTTTCCAATGTCACATGGATTAATCTTTACAGGTTGACATGCTTTGAACATGGAAGAGATTAAATATGTGAAGGAAGTTCCATACTCTTCAGTGATAGATCAATCACATACTCCATGATATGTACATGGATTTATACTTCCAGGACATACATTATAGTAAGAATATATCAATTATTTCTAGTAGAACTGCAAGTAAAGAAGTCTGAACTATCATCATGTACTTTGAAAAGTATAAATAATATATAACTTGTATATGGAGAAGAAGGTATACTATTTTGTGTGGGACAAAAATTAGTAATCCTGAGATCAATTTGATATAGTATCGCTATTAGGAAAAGAAGATGAGTGAGTCAAGATCATAATAGCCAATAATAGACATATATCTAAATATAAAGTATGTTGTAGCTTCTAAGGAAGTTATGAAGTAGTTAAATGAAATGATTTTATCCACATTTTGGATTCAAACCAAGTGATAATAGTACTATCACAATGTTAATTATGATTTTCTTACTAGCCAAGTTGTCAATTCATAACAATGGAAAAAAGCTATATACTCAGGGGTAACTTCTCTTGAGTAGTTTTACTCAAGGAGATGAGGTCTCACACATCATATATTCCATGCAGAAAAAATGTGGTAGGCCCAGCAATTAAAATAATTACTCACCATAAGCATGAACTTTATCATGTGAGTAGATAACAAGTTTTGTTAGAAAGTTGTATCTAGTTCAAGTGGGAGTGTTGAAATAATGGGTTCCCTATACCCAACTATGTTGTACTTTTGATTACCATATCATGTATACAATAAGTTTTACAAGATTTTATCTTACCATTATAATATAGACTTTTCTGCATCCACTATTGAAATGGCAATGTCCAAATATTAATTATCATATTGAGAGGTTATAGCATATCCTAGGCTATAATGGGAACCTAGAGATACTATGACATTAATAATAAATATATGTTCTATGGTTTAGTTACATCTTACTAACTAGACACAGTAGATGTTTTACTATCAGGTGTTGGGGGCTCATAAGCATTGAGACTTCTTCTCATGAAGTTCAAACGTGGAGATCTCTAGCAGTGAGATCATGAGGACAAACCCACCAATAGAAATACCACATGTTTTGGGTGTCATTGGTCATTAATATATATGGAAAAGTGTATTGGTCTCCTAAGTTGAGATCATTACCATTGTATACCATTTTATTGTATACTTTTCTGTATGGAGAAAACCATGGTAATGAAATCTTGGAGAGGTATCATGTGTTTGGGGCGTCGTTGGTGTTATGACTTTGGTTGAATGGTCAAGAAACGATTTTTCACTTCTGTGTTTAAGAAGCTGTATATCTCACTCCTAGTTTATCAGGATGGTGCTACATTTATAAGTCGTCCAATGTAGTCGAAATAAAATTCCACCTGGATAGATAAAAAAATAATAAATCAAGAAAAAGACGATGAAATAAGTGTGCATCCTTATTTTGAGATATTTAATTCTAAAGATATTATAGTACACATTCAGGGTTCGTAGGTTGGTTGCATTGCTATGAAAATCTGTATATCTTTAGGGGCCATGGTGGGTTTCTATTCTCTACTCTTGGTCTGTGGATTTTGTTCACTTCCATTGAGATAATGTCCTAGAGGGTCACACACAATATCATATTCAATAATCACACCTATTCAATTGAATATGTATGTGGATATAGTGGGTCCCACCATGGGGTCCGAGTGTTTTTCAATTTACTGATCACCAAAAGAATAAAATAAATTCCTTAATAATCAAGTTATAAATATTTTGTATTGAATTTATTTAATGTATTTACAAGTTTATTGAATACAAGAAAATATTAATCAAACAAATATTATTTTAAAATTCAAGGTTTGTTTAATATTAAGTGGGATAGTTAGTTGAGATAAATGGGTCGATTTTTATCACATAATAAATTTTATATATATTAAAGGTATGTGATAAAATAATAAATAGTTTTGGCATAGTTTAGTTCTTCATTATTATTTATTTAGTGGACATTGAAATAAAAGGGGGATAGGGAACCCAACCGGGTATTTATCAACTCTACTACAAATAAAGGAAGAGGCTCTCCCTCTTAGGTGGCCATTATAACTATTCATTCATTCATCATGGAATGAAAATGAGAGCCTCTCTCTCCTTCCGTGTACTAGGTAGAGAATCAATTGATCCAAGAACACATATCAAGTTCTTTCTCAATCATCAAAGGCATCTTGATGCAATGATCATCGAGACGTCGAAGACATCATCAGATCACCACACTAGTACCCAAAAGTAGATGATCGATGCTATATCAGATTTTAGATGTTTGTGTGGATGATCTAGATGGATCCTTCTATGTATTCTTCAAGCATCGACCACCAGCGACGAGTTGCAGTCGAGCACGCCTTCAGATCTGGAATGATATTTTTTTAATTTTAATTTTTGTTCACTTTAAAATTTACTTGAGACCCTAGAACCTTTCCAGGGCTTGGATCATCGGCATCGAGAACTCCTGTCGACCCGTAAATAAAATATTTTAAAATCCCTGGCCCACTGGCTTCCACTGCAGGCCCTGGAAGCTATAAATTTTTCATCATATTCATTAATGACATATAAATATACATGATGTAAGAAAAAGAGCATGTAAATTAGATCATATTATTCCTGCAGGTTCTTCGATGCCACGACCTATATGGAATGTTATCCAAGTGTATATTTTGGGTAAGTGGGATGAATTTCCTTTGGCATTTGATGTCTTAGTTGGGTTTGGTAGTGTACCCCTCAAATATCAAGGTAGTTGTTTCCTAGAAAACACCCAGGAATATGATATAGGTTTTCAACTTCCTCGGTGTTGTGGGTTAATTTTCTTTAGATTCCTCCAATTTCCCTTGAGTTAATGCCTTGTTGACACCATTTTCAAGGAAGGACCAGGATTTTGTGTTGAGTTACCCATTCCAATATGTGTTCATTTACATGAATTTACTGTTGTTCATTTTTCTTTGTGCTTTAGTTTCATGAGGAGGGGTGATGTGTGAGGTGTTTCATGACGCATCCAATCTGCTTTTGGGATGTATGTTGATTCATATAAGGGAAGTGGTGTATTATGTGTCTAAAAATTTTCCTCCCCATGAGTGTATCTATTCCACTAATGATCGTGAGATTACAATGTTTTTATTTTCTCAAATGTTTTGGATACAATACCGTATTGGGTACATCATTTTAGTATTCATGGATCATAATAGATTGAGATATATCTTTATTATCATGATTTGAACATTCCACAGTGGAAGTTGATGTATTTTATTAATGAATATGATTTTTTAATCTCATAAACACCGGGAAAAGGGGATTTTTCCACATATGATTTGATTATAATGCTGAGTAATGGAGTTATTCATGTGTCTTATGGTTCTTAAAGATACATGTAGGTGTTTTTAGAATTTCACATATATGAAAGGGAGGATGGTGATTGGTGTTGTTTGATTCAGAAGATAGAGTCTTATTCTAGGATATTGTTTGTGTCTATGTCTTTGGGGGGAGACTCAAAGGCAGAGGTTTACAATGATCCCATTTTCTATAATGATGCTTAGGGGGGGGGGGGTTGGAGGATTGTAAGAATTGAATGTTGTTTCATGTGGGGACATTTGTTTTGGTAGTTATACACATGGAAGTTTTTTAGGATTGTCAATGATCACCTTTGGCAGAAAAACAAAGAGTTTCCATGATTTTTCCAAGTTTGAGGATGAGTTTTTTTGGCCCTAGATGAAACAAGAAATTGTAGAGTTTTTTAAAATGTGATTGGATTTGTAGAATGTAAATGTTGAGAAACACATTCTTATAGTTTTTATATATAATTTTGATGTTAAACAATGGATATAGGATGAAATATCGATGTCTTTTTATAAATTGTTACCCTAATATTAGGGAAGCTATGATGTTATCAATGTGATCATAAATTGGTTTTCAAAATTTAGTAATATATTAGAAATCAT
The DNA here is from genome assembly GCA_963277665.1 of Viscum album. Taxonomy (NCBI): domain Eukaryota; kingdom Viridiplantae; phylum Streptophyta; class Magnoliopsida; order Santalales; family Viscaceae; genus Viscum; species Viscum album. The sequence continues at coordinate 1,899,801,187 of OY728163.1, read as the reverse complement.
GGAGTCTAGCACAATATATTATTTAACCAAGATGTATGAGGATGATTTTTTGTAGTTTCATTGAGTTATAAGGTCCATTATCACATATCTATATAAACTTTTTACCTCAGGTTTCTGGATGGGATTACAAATTTTTTTCCAATAGGTTATTTCTCAACTTTGATTTTTGTCCTAATACATATTGTAAGACAGAAAAAATATATAAATTATAGGATATGCTATTGGAATGCATCTCTAACTTTGGTGGTTAATGGGTAGGACACCTTCCTTTGTTCGACTTTAAAAAATTATAACATCTATAACTCATCCATCACTTGTCTCTATTTGATGGTTTTTATACGATACTTTTTCCTTAACAATTTTTCTAGATGGATTTTGGGGGGGGGGAATCAGTTCTTGGACCTGATGTGGTGAAGATTACAATAGAGAAGGTTCATCTTCTCTATGAGAGGATGAATGTGTCACTAGACTAGAAGATGTCTTATACCGACCATAGGAGGAGGTATTTTAAGTTAGAGGTTGAGGAAATTTTTTTCTTTAAGTTATACCCCAAACGGGGTAGTTGAGGATTGGTATGGGGATTATTATTTCTCCAAGGATCGTTGGGTCCTTTGTGGTGTTTCTGTGAGTTGGAAAGGTGGTGTATCGGTTGGCGCTACCACCACGTGTGGTTACGATCCATGATGTCCTCCATATATTTTAGTTTCATGAGTATCTTAATGATTAACCTCATTTCATTGAGTTTGGATAGATAGACATTGAGGATGATGTACAAATATTCTATCGACAAGTATAGATATCCAATCTCTAACCAAAGGTGCTTCACAGATAGAACATTTCATTAGTTTGTGTGTTCTGGAGGCATAATGGACTGAAGAAGTATACTTCGGAATAAGATATATATATTATTTTGGAGTACCCAATTTTTTTTAATTTTTTCATTTTTCTATTATTCTTTTTGACTTTAAATTTAGATCCTTCTATTTTATGATATGTATTGTGTTCCTTGTATTGTGATGTCTGATTTATGATAATGTACTAAAATTTGAAAAGGATAGGACCTGATTCTTCATTAATATGAATTAACTATAATTTGAATTAACGCATGAAAGTGAGTTAGTGCTGGATATAACAGATATAATGAAGAAATTTATGATGGAATTTCCTGATGTGTTTGTTTGGGGTGGGTTAGTTAGTTTGTTATGATGATTTTTGTTTTGGTATATGGAGTTTGAGATGGTTGTATGGTGGTTTGGTTGTGTAAGAGGAGGCAGTTTATTTATGTTTAGTTATGAGGTTGTATGATATTTTTTTTGATATTTGTTTTGTTATGTTTTTTATGGCATAGTTAGAGGTATGATGAGATCCTTGAGGGGTAGATTATGGGGCAGTTGTTTGAACCCCTTTCCTTCCTGGATTGGTTTTAGATTCTGAAATTGATGAATCAGTTGGGAGGTATCTAATGTAACATTGTTTTCCTTCTTGGTCAATTACTTTTCTATTTTTGGTGGTTGTAGGTGTTTGGGGTTGGATCTAAGAGTTTTTAGTGGAGGATTGAGGTGTAATAGAGCTTCTATAAGGAATACCCGTCTTGTATAGTTTACACAACACAAATAGGTGATTCTTGGTTTGTGAAGAAAGTTGGTTCATTAATTGTACACAAAAAGATAATTCCAAATATGTATTACAAATTATTTAAGTGGAAATGAGGACATGTATTATATAAATTTTTAGGAAGAATATTTTTCAGAAAATGATATAATTTTTTGAAAACCCATGGTTTAGACACTATGTAATGGTTACATGATATAAAAACTATGGAATTCCAAAATTTATTCTCATTTCTAATATTATAATTCATTTATTTAGATGAATATACTTACCTTTTTATTGGATGATCCCTAGAATCAATGAGGAGTTCATTCATCTCTCTTCATCCCATATTGATATATTGGTTCTGTTAGAACACCGTTTGCAATCCACTGTATTTTCTCTTTCATTTCTTTGTTTTTTATTCCATTCCAATTATATGGATTCATATCACCAATGTTTTTTTGTTTTTAGTGTGAGTTAGGCTATTATTGATGATCCTTTGGTGTGGGGTAGGTTGATCTGAAATTTTCATGATGTGGGTGTGGATTTTGGTCGTTTCTCCTTCATCCAACAGAGCATAGTGAGTTGGAAAAGATTCATTGAGGTATGGATTCCCTTATTTCTAAATATTAAGTATCATGTGAGATGGGATTGATTTAGTTTATTTATGGGATATGGTTTTCCTATAATAATCAAATATGATAATTGGTTAATTAAATATGAAGGGGAAAATGGGTTTCTTTCTCATGTTTTTACATGTTTTATATTTTTTTGATATAATGTATCATAAAGTCTTGATGAATCACTAAAATTTTCCATTTTGGGGGATTTATTTATGTAGGATGATTTTCATTGAAAGATATTTATGTCCTGATTGTTGTGATATCAACCTAAAATTGAAATTGGGTAACCATTTATTTTTTTTCCAATGAAATGGATCCCCTAGGATTATGTCTTGTCTGATAACACCTCTAAAATAAATATAATGTGTTTTTGTGATTTTGGGAATGAAATGAGTGAGTTTTCATTCATTATATTCAAGTGGTGATCTATGGTTTATTGGAGGTCTTTTTTGGGGTGGTGAGGTGTAGATTGTTGGTTGATATTTTGGGTGTTGAATTGTTGTTTTTATATATTATTTTGGTGAAGAGTGGTGGTGGTTGTTTGGCCACAATTTTGGGGAAGTGAGGCCAAGTTTTTTGTCCACTTTTTTATATAGTGAGGTGTTTGTAAAATTTAGTGAGGATTTAGTTGCGATATGTGGTTTATTTGAGTTATATGACTGGGTAGTAATGGATTAACATATTTAATAATAATTAAAATGGTTGGGGTATGGTTTGGATAATAGGGTCTAAATGATATATAATTAAATGGATTATTTTTATTGGGGTTAAATGTGGATGATGGATAGTAATGAAATGAATTGGTTGGATAATTGTAATTATCCAGCATTATGAATGTGGATTGTGGTATGTTTTTCGGCATTTAGAGGTGGTAGAAAATGTGGTGATGTTGTGGGATAGTCATTTTTTGGTTGTGAACCCATAGTTTGGGATTATGGGTGGGAATATGTATATAATTATATATTCATTTTGATTTCTATATTCACTCCACCCACATCGATCACTATGTGCCGACATAGTCATAGTCAGAAGGGTGTGTTTTTGCTAACATCTAACGAGGAGGAATGATGGATAGGTTCTCTCTCTTAAAAAGTATATATCCTCGGAAAGTTTAGTGTTGAATTTACTATGATGGAGGGAGGTTTGTTAGCGATGTATATCACAATTGGGAATGCCATGTTTTATTCAGGTGAGATATGATTTGGTCATGATGGTGGGGTGGCAAGCCCAGGTGCCTTCAGTTGAGATTTGACTTAACCTCGGTGTCTATGGGGTGATCAGATGTGATTATATGCATTGATGTAGGGATCATTCTTGTATGAAGAGATAATGAGGTTGATGTACTTGTTGTTCATAACCCCCTAGTGCTTCGGTTATGTGGGAGGTTGTGTTGGGGCCTAGGTATTTTCGGGTAATATGTGATGTGGCCATGCTTGTGGGGGCAGAGAGCCCACGAGTCTACCTGAATGATTTAATTTGACAGTGCCTATGCATTTGTGTTGTGTACAAGAGATATGGGAGTGCCAAAACATACAACGTTGGGGTGTGATAGCAGCATACTATTGGGAAAGCAATGCGAGGTAATCTTTATTGATGTGCTCTATGTTATATTATATTTCAGGGCATGCATTATTTGGTGAGAATGTTTTGGTGGTGTTGTGAAGGGATAATTAATCTGTTTAGGTGTTGTTAGGTCTACCATTTTCTTAGGGTTGAATTAGTATTCTTCTTTCAAATGTGCATCATAAACATTGGGTTTATCTATGATTATTCTTGTATACCCAGCCATTTTGTATACCCTATTTTCAAGTATATAAGATGATTATGTGGACTGTACTAGACATTACTAACTTGGAACATAGATAGATACTATGTCATTACATTATCTTCATTTTTGGGGATTCCCTTTCTATACTTGTATCCCTATTAATTTTATTTAAAAATCTATTATGGGATTGTTTTTTATATTATTTAAGGGTGTTTCTTGTGGACGATTCGTCATATATCTCAATCCTATTTTTTTAAACATTCTGATGCTCCCATTTCAAGATATTTTCATACCCTTAGTTCTAATCGCCATCTTTGGTCCTACTAGAGGTGGGACTGAAGGGTAATTATATCTCTCTGATCATTAATGTGTCTCTTGAGGGTGGGTGTTAGGACATAAATAATAATCAAATATTTTGAACATCATTGGTGTTAAAGTTATTTTCACTATACCATATTCAACCCACAACATGTAACTACAAACCATTAAAATAAAATTTTATTAGGAAATTTGATATATATAATTGATAAATCAATAAATTTTATAACATCAAACTTAATTCCGATAGAAAATGAATAAGAATAATCAGATCAACATGAGGAAATATTTCACGGGTTCACAACATATGAATTTATTTTCCCAAAAGTGTATTATAAATATTCAAATTCTTATTCAATATAAAAAATAAGAAAATATGGATTTTTGATGATACTTCCTTATTTGAATATGAATAATATGGTTTAAATCAATTAAATAATGAATAAATGGAAAATCATAATTCAAATTTCCTAATCTATTTATAATATTAGTAGTTTTGACCATTAATTACATAATTATTCCACATATCATTCAATATTTTATATCCTAAGTAATGTGGTTATGAAAATACTTACAATCAAAATATTATAGATCTAAAGTGTTAATATATTGATGATATATTGTGATTTGATGGTATCTATAGTATTTTATAGTTCATCATGATATCATAATTTATCTTGTACAAAATAAATTGTCATAGAAATTGTCATTCTTTTACAAAAAATCTATGATAGACAGACCAACATGGCTGACCCTAAAGAACAAAAATTGATTTATACATAACCAAATAAAGATAAAAATTATAATAAAAAATTATGTCAATGATAAATGATTCATTAATTAACCTATGATTTCATAAATTAAATAATGGTTCTTGAGTTGAAAATTTCATGTATTTATTCTATCCTATTACAAATCCATGGAACCATAATCTTCTTCCCCTCACAAAAAATAAGAATTACCAACCACCTAGTGGATTATTTATTCTCAAAAATTTCTTAATGACCACTGAGAAAATGTGTTTTGTAGCTAGTAAATCTATTATTATATCATCTCTACAACACTAATGCTTGATTACACATTATGTTATAGTTTCAACTATGGGAATTTCATATAGGAGTAATAGACATGCAACAATTCATTGTATCTTGGGGAAAAAAATTATTATAAACTACCTCTTCTTCATATCAAATATCTAATAAAAAGAAGGATCCCTATAAATTTTGGTCACAACCTTCATTAGAAAACATCTATCTTTTCATTCTTTGTATAATTCAGTCACTACCATAACAAGATAATCCTTCAATAAAAAAAGATCAATTATAACATAAATAGAGATAAAATACATATTAATTCATGGTTATGGGAGGTATAAATAAACTCATGATTGAAAAACTGGAACCAACAGTGAAACATTATGTGACTATGTTATATAGAAAAAACAAAAATCCCAACTGAGGAAATATAACAAAGGACAAATTTTCAATGTTTTTAGTTTAGTAATTGTTAGTGTGAAAATAAAACACTCATTATATTCAATAACTATGTTTTCTAATTCATTAATTAATTAATTCATTATACCATCTTACAAAAAAATTTGTAAATTATGTTTCAATTGATATGATCTATAATTATACACATATATTCGTCCTAAATAAATAAGATTTGGTCATTTTATGTTTAGAAATTACATTCAATAAAATTGAATGTTGGTAATGATCATTCAGAGCATTCAAAAAAACCATAACATTCTAGAAAATAGAATGTATAATGATATAAAATTTAAAAAATTGAATATCATTAAAAAAATAAGGGATCAATGTTAATTTTATTTGATAAATAAAAAACTACAAATTAATGGATTATTAAATTACCTTAGTCTATAATACATTTCAATGAAAACTCAAAAGAAACATTTGAAAATGGATGTATAGAATCTTTTGCATGATACACCCCCTATAACACCATTATCCACTCAATTATCATCTCCTTAATTATTAGTGAAAAAACAAACAAACCATGTTAACATGGAATTGGAGACCATACACCATAAATTAATAAACAATATCAAAAAATGAACACAATGAAATAATAGAAACCATATGTTTTTGGCCTTTCAGGACCTATAATAATTCTACACACCATATTTAATAATATCTTGATGAAATCATAGTTGATAATATTTTTTTTAAATTTAATTATATTAATTGTAGTGTATTCAACAAACACACAAAATTTTTCATGTTGTTTTTGAGAGTAATCCTGATGTGATACCACCAAATATTAATCAACATTCATTTTACTAGAAAATTCATCAATTATATTTTAATAATTTATAATTAAAATATATTTATTATTTATAGTGATAAGTGATTAAAAAACCTGACATTATTATTCACTGATTACAAAAATAAATATGTAATGACAAGATGATCCTTGGATAAGAAAAACTATGAGAAATGATAATATACATGTTATTTTGATTACATAGTAATTAAACAATAAAAACATATATCCTTTTATTTTACATTCATGTAAATTCTATTTTTTAAAAATTAGAAAATATGGGTAAATAAGAAAATTACCATGAGAAATGAAAAAAGTACCTTAAGTGAATCAAAATATAATTAAAACACTATTAATGTAAATAATAATTATTACTCAAACATTATGAATATATTAAGATGTAACATTAATACTATGAATAGATAAAAATTATATATCAGTTTTCATCGTAGGATAAATATACAAAAACATCATGACCACAACTATACAATATAATGTGTAATGTAGAGAATTAATTGAAAATACATATGGTGGAAACGTATATTAATCCTTGATGTGATATTATGAAAAATGTAATATTATATATATACATTTCATGCAATAGGACATTGAGAAGAGCATAATTCAGTATAGGATGCACCAGTGAGAGAATAATAAGAAAAGTATAGAACTAATCATTTGAATTCCAACTTAAAAACCCAAAGTTCCTCTAATGTATTATAATCAAAACAGAATCATGTTTTTAACATAAGAATATTCAATTTTCCATCATTAAGGGGTCTAATAAAAATATTTATATGAACTGTTATCCCAATAAACTTATTCCCTCCAATAAAATATACCCTTTAATAGCCATATCAAATCCTTCAATACCAAATAAAGTTCAATAGTTTTTTTAGTTACAATAAGTGGAAGAAATGGGAAAAGAATAAATCCTAAAAATTACATTAATTCCACAAATAAGTTTCTTCATAAAAAAAATTTAATTTTAAATAATTAAATGAAGCCTTTTAAAAAACACATGAATAAATAATAATAATAGTTTTTTTATATTCTAGTAAAATAGATGCAATATTCTATTATACAAGTGGTGTTATAATAATGGTTTAAAATAATAAATTGTATATGTTTTATAAGAAATAATTATTTCTTATACCTAAAAATTTAGTAAATATAAAAAAATTACCAATTCAACTATTGGAATAATATATTAAAATTATTTAAATATAATTAATATATGAAATTGTGATGAAATAAACCTTCCTTCCATAATAAAATGTTTATAAAACCATTGATAATAGAATAATGTAATTGAAAAACATATTCATTGAAAATTTGAATTGGGATTAAGTAAGAATATAAAAACCACAACAATAAAAAGATACCAATTTTATAATATCATTATAAAGGAACTATCCTAAATATTTATTCAGATCTAGGTAAATATTAACAAATGAATATGAATGAATGTAAATGTTACGGTATAAAAGTATTGAAACATTACACTTTTATATTGAAATCTAATCACTAAGAAACAACCATGAAATCCTTATTGCAGGAGGGTGAGGTAATATAAATCAGATGAGGAATCTATGTTATATTTACTTTTATAACCCAAGACCATAAATAAATAATCCAATAGAGAATTTAATTAAAATAAATATAATCACAAATTTATGATAATGTTCACAAACCAATAATATAGTCTATAAGATAGTGTACAATACTAAATAGAAATTATTTAAAATGTCACAATTTTTAGAATGTTCCATCATTACGGTATCTATGATTGGATAAATTTAACATATATCCTTTAGAATATTATTATGTTTTATAATATTAGATCAGAAACCCTAAAAATCAATGAAAAGATACAATAATAATACATATCATAGACGTTGTGGGTGTCACAAGCAATATATCGACATGGGTAATAAATCATTGGTGATTAGAGAATGTATTTTAGACTATGTGGTTTATATATTTAGTGACACTATCATTATGGGGATATATGTACCAATATAATATTTTTTGTTTACAATTACCTACAAGTATTTATACATTGATACTTTTAATATGTTAAGTATTATTTTTATAAATGACATATTTTTATATGATATAAATATTTTATAATAATTTTATAATATATATATATATTTTTATTATTAAAAAATTCTCCTTATAAATGAATTGACACATACTAATCAAGACCCACATGATAATAAAAAATTTGAACAACCCCAATGGTAAAAATTAGTAGAGACCTTATATTCCCAAGTCAGTTAGTAGGATGTCATGGATATTTTAAAATAATATATTACTGATCCCAATATTTTCATTATTCACTATTTTGATAATCTATACATGGGTTTATATTATCTAAAATAGTAAACAATAAATGTAACCCATAAAATAAAATTATTAAACACAATTTTACACCACTAAAATGTGACTGAACCTACCAGGGTCCCTCTTGTTATGTAAAATAGGTTTGTTTCCCACCTGAATTCATCTTTTAAATGTATATGTTCCAATCAATCACAATGATGAATAACATAAATTTATATTTTAATACTTTTCAATATATTTTATGTCACTTACTATCCACTCTCAACAATTGTTGTATAGCCACATCATAGTCATGTAAACACCAATAAAAATGGCTCAAACATTATCTAGTGTCCGTGATACATAAATCACCAACATTAGATAATTGGGTCAAGTATATATATAGAGATATCAACTATTAAAAATTATGGATAAATATTTATCTACTATCTTATAGATTCCTATTTTATCAATCTTGTCATCATATTTTGGACAAAAATATGATTTTAGTTATAGGAATTTCATATGTGTTGAATTTGATCATTACTACTACATGGTATTTTATTTAACAATTTATCTTGATTTTGGGGTATTATAACTTATCCGATTTCATTAATAGTAATTATGTGTTTTTAGATTAGTATAATGACCAAACTAATGATGTTATATCTTAATGGTTATGTTGATAAATAGTGGATTCATAATAAAGACATATAATATATTTTAGTGGATTATCTCAATTCATTAGTCCAATTCACATGGGTTATGATGTAGGGGTAATTGGGACTGACCCATTCATAAAATTTTGAAATAGATTATTACAGGATAATTCAATATAAAATTTAGCGATTTTAAAATTTAGAATTTTCTGAGAAATCATTTTCCACATGACTATGAGTGATATTGTAAAGACCTGGATTTTCCATGTAATTGTTTAATTATATGGAAATATTTCGAGACTGTGAAATCTAACGGTATGTGATTCTGAGGCCTTGAGTGCCAAAAATGATCCTTTGGTGTTTTTTAAGCTTTAATTAGCATACGTAAGCAGTTTTCCTAAAAGAGTAGAATAAATCTTAAATGGTTTCCTGGATCAGACATCTGAGAGCATCTTTGTGTTCTGAATGGTGAGTTTACCCTAGGAACAACATATTTTTAGTTGGATCAGGACTCTTATGAGAAAAATAAAAAATTCTATAACCATAAATAAAATAATTTAAAAAAGTTATTTTATTTTTCAAATTTTTAAAACTCACGAACGGTGACTCAGATTAAAAATCTGAGCCCACGATTGATCTTATAAGGGTATGATTTATGTAGGAAGATACTAACATTGGCCAGTGTTGGCCATCATTGGATGTTATCTTTTGGCTGTAAAAAAAATAATTAAGTTACCATTATTTTATTTTTAAAATCCATAACACCTAAATGGTAACACAGATTGAAAATCCGAGAGTACTATTTAGTTCGTTGGGGGCATGTTCTCCTTTTGAAAATCCTATCCTCGACCATCATGGTTCAAGGGTGAATGTTAATAATTTATTGAACTTATTTTAAGGTATATTCAGTAAACGCACGGGTGGCGTTTTCTATCATATGAACCGGTGGTCGGATTAAAAATCCGAGAGCACCGTTGAATCTAAAGTGGTGGGATTAACTTAAGGGAGGCTTCACTTCAACTGTAGTAGGTCTGGAGAAAAATTTAATTTTTGGGACTTTTAAAAGAATAAAAAAATAACTTTTTAATTTTGTTTTTTTTCTTTTTCCTGCAACAGACAAGCGAAGTATAGGACCGGTGATGTTTTAAGCCAATAAATGGCATAAAATTTCAATTATAATTAACTACGATGTTAGGGAATTAGGAAGGTTTATAATTAATGGGTCTCTATTAATTCCTAAAATGATTCACAGCCTCCCACTCTCTTATTTATATGGAGCTTGTGGAGAGGTGTCGACACTGCTTCACCAAGAAATGAAGTTGTGAAAAAGTACTAAGACGCCAAACCCTTGGAGGACGAAGCTGGATCCAGTGGTAGGTGACAAGTGAAACAGAAAACTCAAACCAGAGATTGACGATTGAGCGACATAATTGGATTCTAGTCACTGGAGACGCGAACACCGGACCACTTTCTCAAATGCGGACATTTATCCATTTTTATTGATGTAGGGCTTTTATTATTGTTTTAAATTCAAGTTAATTTATTGAAACCATCAATCCTTCCTCTTGTTTATGAGCTAACACGGATGGAGTGGGCCTAATGAAACCAACCCAAACCCTTCGTTACTTTTCCACCCTTGAAACCTCTGTGGAATATCATCAGTGCAACAAAACTGACCGGATACTAAAGAGGCAGCGTGCCGACCCACGCTACAAGAGGAGAGCGCGGCAAAAAGCCGCAATGATCATCGAAGCGACTGACACCAACCTGCCACCGAGGAGGTGTGGCGCACCATCACGCACTACCGATGAGCAAGGGGCTGTGACTCTTCCTCCGAGGCGATCAGAGAAGTCGGCTGACACATTAACCGGTCACGGAAGGGAAGGTGGCATGATCAGTGAAGTGCTTGCAAACTGAGGGTTGTAGCCGATGTTGCTGTAGAGGCAGAACCCACACCTCCAACAGGTTCTGTGGCCGTCGTGCGACGCCTATATGGCACAGTAATTTCAAAACATCAAATGGCCTCTAGGAAATTTGGGATATAGGGGGGAAACGTCCCCTCTACTAGCCCAGGAAGACCGCGGCCAGGCCACCTGCCCAACGGGCATCACATCATGTGGCTGGGCTATCTTCCCAGGGGGAAGCAATTCACATGGCTGGGCCACCCCTAAGAGTGCTAGGCCGCCTTTTTGGGCTGAGTCAACCCACATTCAGGACGGGCTGGACCGTGGTCCAGCCCAGCCGGGTCGACCAAAACCGGGTTAGTCTATCTAGGTCGGACCGGACCTGGCCCCAACCGAACTCAGAAACACATAAAGGGATATATCTTGAGAACCATGTGTCTGTTTGATGAACCTTCTGTAGAAATGGGATCCTCGGATCAAGATGGTCCTTTTGGTATACTCTACATGAGTTTTGGGAGAAATTAGTGTATGAATGGGTTGGATCGAACCCGAATCCAAATGGTCCCTCAGAACTAAAATGCTTATAACACACAGACCAGACATCTGATTGATGCATCGTCTGTCGTGTTGGAACACTTAAGAAATGTAATTCTTTTGGTTTTCTCCTTTGAATAGCTTATTGGTGGTTGAGATATGACCAATATATCGAGGGGCAGATTCTACCAAGATCGAGCGCACAAGGTGTGAGGAATCTTGAGGTTGGTTGTAACGTGAAGAGAGAACATCAATATTGTGTGGGTCAACATATATCAGATCCTATGTGGGTCAACTCTCAGCGATCCTATGTGGGTCAATGCATAATTACCATGTGTGGGTTAGATCCTCTGTGGGTCAGCGCTCATCGATCCTATCTGGGTCAGCGCATACTGATCCTGTGTGGGTTAGATCTTCTATGGGTTATTAGGCGCTAGTTACCTATCGATCCTGTGTGGGTCAGATCCTATGTGGGTCAATGGAGGATAGTTACCTATCAATCCTATATGGGTCAGAAGTAGTGCTACTTAATAGAATAAAATGATTTATCCATACAGCTAATCATCTGTACTTCTGTATATAAGTTAAACCTCATTGTGAGCAGAGTCTTGTTAACTTCATGGTGATGTATTCGGGGAGCTACTATGTGGTACTCCTATCTTCATGGTGTTACCTGTGTGGTATTTATAACTTCTTGGTGTTATCTTTTTGGTGTTACCTATGTGATACTTCTATCTTTGTGGTGTCACCTGTGTGGTACTTCTACTTTTGCGGTGTTGTCTTCATAGTATTACCTATATGGTACTTCTATCTTTGTGGTGTTACATGTGTGTTACTTCAACCTTCGTGGTTTTATCATTGTGGTGTTACCTATGTGGTACTTCTATCTTGGTGGTGTTACCTTTGTGGTACTTCAACCTTTGTGGTTATGTCTTCGTGGTGTTACCTGTGTTGTACTTCTATGTTTGTGGTGTTACTTGTGGGGTACTTATACCTTCGTGGTGTTACCTATGTGGTACTTCTATCTTCGTGGTGTTACCTATATGTTACTTCTACCTTCGTGGTGTTACTGGTGTGGTACTTCTGTATTCATGGTGTTACCTGTGTGATACATCTATCTTCATGGTGTTACATGTGTGGTACTTCTACCTTTGTGGTGTTTTCTTTGTGGTTTTACCTATGTGGTACTTCTACCTTCATGGTGTCACCTTTTTGGAATTCTTCCCTCACGTAGGAGATGATTATGTCTTGATAACATAGGTATATGTATGGGCATATTCCTAAGTAGAGTTGATATCTATTGCTTCGTGATTTGAGATTGAGGTCTTAATTTATGGTATTTTTTCATTTTGGAAGATTGGCAGAACTACGGGGGTATTGGGGTCCCAACTGAGTATTGTTTTACTAACCCCTACATAGGCTTCACCCACACCTTGTTGTGTTTTGTGTAGATGATGAAAAGCGAGGCTGAGACTTAAGGGAGCCAGGACCAGGTGGTACTTAGAGGGGACGAGCTGACGTGGAGTGCTGTAGAGACGAAATATACCTACCCTTTAGGTAGGATCCTTGGTGGAAAATCCAAAATATGTTTTTTTACTTTTTAGTTGTACTTGTTCTTTTAAAGTTGGACTTTTATTCCGAACCCCTTTACTTTTTGCACACTTTTACTCCATCAGTTTACTTCATGGTTGCTTCTTGTTGAATTCTTGGACTATGTGTTTTTGTAGGTTAAAAAGAAAATGTCATCCTGTATTAGGGATATAACTTTTTGGTTCTAGTCACTAGCCCCTGGCCTATGGAAGGTGGGCTTAGGGTAGTCACGGCACATGCCCTGAGGGACGGGTCATAATAATGTGGTATTAGAAGAGTTGATTATACTGAAGAAATAAGACTCTGATCTTTTCAATGTGGAAATAGTGTTAAGTGTTAGGAATGTGGTTTTTAGTTTGGGGAATAAAGTGTTGGTGCAGTGGCCGACATATCCATACACCAGGACCCTGAATTCCGATTTCCGACTCAATGCACGAAAACACCAATTGCATGTGTTTTTGAAATGTTTTTCTTATGATTTCTTTGAGTTAGCTCACTAGGTATAACCTAATGACTATAGAACACATTTTTATTATCAGAATGCCGCTACATAGACAACCATATAGGATTCCTGAGAGAGTACACGATGACAGTCCACCAAGATACGAGGCTCCAGTGTAGGGCCCTTTTACTGCATTAGAACATTCAGGTGGTGTACCAGCTATACCACTACCTGTTGGTCAACATTTTACAACCGACAGTACCAGAAGAGGAAACATGTAGGTCTAGAGCCTTACATGTGTTTCAGCATCAGATACCCCTCAGTTTGTGAGGCGATCCAGACTCACAGGCGGCTAAGGACTAGCTTGAGGAGGTGGCCGAGTTTCCATCTAGCCAATGCACCATTCGACCAGATGGTAGTCCTGGTAGAGAGAATTCTACTTGGATTAGCAGGATGATGGCAAGGTTTATATTACGCAGATCTGGATAAGAGGTAGCTTTTTATATGGACAAGCTTGAGAACCTTACTTAGAGAATGGGGTCTCTTACTATAAAGATCTAAGGGATGAGTGTTCCCTAGATCTTCTATAGCTTCGACAGGATGACATGTCAGTAGATTAATATTCATTGAGGCATTCCAAACATCCCAAGTACTTGATGAATATAGTTTGGTCAGTGCTTTAGGGCTCAGACCTACGAGAAAGGTGTGCATAGGGATGTCCGAGCTAGCACTATTCCTATATGCATTTCTTATTATGTTAGGGTGCTAGAGAGAACATTTGTGGTTGAATGTTCTTTGAATAAGTGGATACAACCAATGAATGTTAATGGTGGGAATGATAGAAACTGATGACAGTCTCAGAGACATGGGCATGTAAAATTTTTCAGGAAAAGGAATTGAAAGGGACAGATGAATCTATAGGGAAATAGGCGTGGACATGGAGCCAGGAGAGTATCATGTGGTGGTATAAATTTCGACATGTTACAACCTCCACCACAATGTGGTCCCCACCAGGCTTAGGGAGATAGAGGAAAGGGGAAGGGAGTAGCTGAATGTAGTCCAGGAGTGTGACCCAACGACTCCAATAATGATTAGAGGTATGGTCTATGTATACTACTACATTATGTATTAATAGACATAAGAACTAGTCATTAATTCTTTCCACAAATCATGTTCAAGACCTTGATTTTTCGAGTAAACCATTGACTTGAACCTTCCATATGGAGATTCCTTTGGGAGGAGACTCGATAAACACATTTATTCCAATGGTGTGATTTTACCATTGAAGAGAGAGTTTAGGTTTGAACCTCTTTGTGGCAGCTTCGAGGCCTTAAGATGTTAGTTTGGCGATGGGCTGGGCATCCACAGTTTATACTTAGATTGACTATATTAGAAAAAAAGGTTTTGGTTTATCTACAATGTTGGAATGGGGTTTTCCTTGGAAGGAAAAAAAAGGAATCCCATGTAAAAAAGGATAAACTCATGCATAGGAGGGTGCATCCGATCACTCTTGAGCCAGCCAACCTTACCCTCATGGTAGGTGACACACTCAGTTGGAGGTTTGGTGTAAAACTACTGAGTGAGGCTTCAGAACAGCTAGTCGCACTGCAGACATCCTTTGTGGATAAAGATGGCGCAGCTTACCTACAGTCAATAATTGTCACTCCCCTAACTATTCAGTGAATTCGGTAGGCACAACTTGGGGACATTTACTGTGAGGCCTGACTTGCTCAGATATCCTTAGGACAGACCCTTGAAGGATTTTCTGAAGGTGGAGAACACTTCATCCTCTTCATTGGATGCACCATGGTACCAGTGACGCTTTTAGAGGAGATGTTGAGGGAGAACATTTCTTCCTAAAGGTCACACCTCGACGAGGATTATGGAGGTTCGGTCGGGGTTGTAAGCTATCATTGAGGTTCATCATACCTTTTTATATTCTCAGTAGAGTGGGAGATGTGTCATACCATCTATCTCTTCCCCCACAAATGCAACAGGTGCATAATTTTTTCCATGTTTCATAGATGAGGAGATGCATGCATGACCATCTCATTTCATCGAACACAGCGAGATGTACATTGATGATGGGGTGAAGTTTATGGAGGTTCTAGTATAGATTCAGTATCGACATGAGTGGGTCATTCATGGACTGTTATTACCTCTGGTGCGTGTTTTTTGGTAGCACAGGAACCTCCAGGAGTGCACATGGGAAGGGGAGGCTCAGATTTGTGCTCAGTATGACCATTTAATTTCATAGTCTATGTTGTGGATTTTGGGGATGAAAAGCCCAAAAGTGGGGAGAATGTAATGACCCGGATTTTCAATGTAATTTTTTTTAATTATATAGAAATATTTCGGGAACGCAAAATCTAATAGCATGTGATTCTGAGGCCTAGAGTCCCCAAAATGATCCATCAATGTTTTTTACGCTTTAATTACAACATGTAAGCAGGTTTCCTAAAAAAGTGGGATAACTCTTAAATGGTTGTCTAGATCAGACATCTAAGGGAACCTTTGCATTTAAGATGGTGAGTGTATCCAAGGTGCGACAAAAGTTTAGTCGGCACATGCCTCCTATGAGAAAACCTGAAAATGGCATAACCGTAAATAAAATAATTAAATAAAGTTATTTTATTTTTCAAATTATTAAAATCATGAACGGTGAATCAAATTAAAAATATCAGACCACCGCTAAGCTCGTGAGGGTATTCTTTCTTTAGGAAGATTTGAACATTGGTGGGTGTGGGCCATCGGTGGAAGTATGCTTTTGGCTGTAAATAAAATAAATATGAAAAAATTATTTTATTGTTAGAATTCATAACTTCAAAATGGTAACTCAGATTGAAAATCTGAGAGTACTTTTGAGTTTGTTGGGGTGTGTTGTCCTTAGGCAAAGCCTAACATTAACCGGCGTGGATTGAGGGTGAACATTAATAATTTATTAAACTTTTTTAAGGTACGTTTAGTAAATGCACAGTCGATGTTTTCTATCCTTTGAACCGGTGCTCAGATTAAAAATCTTAGGGAACTGTTGAATCTGCAATGCCAAGATTTTCTTATGGGAGGGTTCACTTCAACCATAGTAGGTCTAGAGAAAAAATTAATTTTTTGGACTTTTAAAAGAATAAACAAAATAACTTTGTTATTTTTTTCTTTTATTTTTCATCTTACAGACAAGTGGAGTGTGGGACCAACGATGGGTTAAACCAATAAATGGCTTGAACATTCAATTTTAAGTAACTAAACCATTAGGAAATTAGGAAGGTCCCTAATTAATGGGCCTCAATTAATTTCAAGAATGTTGCAAGCCCTCCGCCTCTCCTATTTATATGGAGCTTGGCGAGAGGTTTCAGCACTGCTTCACCAAGCAATGAAGTGATGACAAAGTGATGAGACACTAATCCCTTAGGGGAAGGAGCCAGTTCCAATGGGAGGTGATGAGTGACACTGATACCCCAAAATGGAGATCCACGACTGAGTGACGTCGTTGGATGCTAGTTGTAGGAGACAGAGAACACTCACCCACTTCGTCAACCATGGATGTTTCCCT
Source organism: Viscum album (assembly GCA_963277665.1). Lineage (NCBI taxonomy): Eukaryota > Viridiplantae > Streptophyta > Magnoliopsida > Santalales > Viscaceae > Viscum > Viscum album. Next base: position 1,899,783,592 of record OY728163.1, on the reverse strand, counting down.
ATCGTTATTTATGTAGGGGTTTGATTACCGTTTTAAAACCAAGTAAATTTATTGAACCCCTTAATGCTACATCTTGTTTATGATCTAACATGGAGGGAGAGGGCCTAATAAAACTGGACCAAACCTCCGCTGTTTTTCTACACTTGCGCCCTCTATGGAATATTGCCGACGCAGCGACCCCGACCGGCTATGAAGGAGGCAGAGAGCCAATGCATGCCGCAAGAGGAGACCATGAAACAAAGCTATGGTGGTCATCGGAACGGCCGACACTGACTGACTGCAGAAGAGGTGGGGCAAATCGTCACACATCATCAGTGAGAAAGGGGCCACATCTCATTAGTCGCAGCGGTCAGAGAAGGTGGCCTACACATCAGCCGACCAGAAAAGGGAATGCGGCGTGACCAGCGCGCCACCGGTAAGCAGAGTGACATAGCTAAATCCATAGCAGAGGCAAAACCCGTGCCTCCAGCGGGTTCCATGGTGACCGGGAGGCGCCTACGTGGCACAACCATTTCATAAATCCAAACAACCTCTTTGCCATTTGGGATACCGGGGGGAAAACATCCCCCCCTATCTAGCTTGGGAAGACTATAGCCAGGCGGCCTACCTAGTAGGCCATGCATTATGGGACTATGCCATCTACCCAGCGGGCCACGCTTCACGTGGACGGGCCGCCTACCCAATGGCTCACGCGCCTGGTCGGACGCGCCCCTTGAGGGACAGAACGGTGGGCCGGGCCACCCCCATACAGGATGAGCCTCCCTTTAGATGCTACCCCCTTGCAGGCAGGGTTGCCCCACTTTTAGGCTGAGATGAACTGGGGCCCAGCCTAGCCGGGTTGACCCGAACCAGGTTGGTCCGACTGGGTCAGACTGGACCTGGGCCCAACTGGACCCAGAAACACTTAAAATGCCATATCTTGAGAACCGAATGTTAGTTTGATGAAAAATATGAGGAACTGGGATCCTTGGATCGAGATGGTATTTTTGGTATACCCCACATCAGTTTTGAAGATAAATAGAGTTGATTGGGTTGGATTGAACCTGAGTCCAATCATGCCCTCAGAACTAAAATGCTTATAACACACATACCGGGCGTCCGATAGATGCACCGTCTGTTGCGTTGGAACCATTACGACATGGAGGTCATTTGGGTTACTCTTTTTTGGAGCATATTGGTATTATAGGTATGGAAGATATATTGAGGGGAAGATTCTATGGATCTCAAGCACCCCAGGTGTGAGAAATCCTTTGGATGGCTTTAATGTGAAGAAAAAACATCGATCATGTGTGGGTCAGCATCTATCAGATCCTTTGGGGGTATTCACTCAGAGATACTGTGTGAATCATCGCATAACAATCCTATGTGGGTCAGATCTGTTGTGGGCCAATGCTCAACGATCCTCTATGGGTCACTGCATACCAATCCTTTGTGGGTCAGATCCTGTGTGGGTCAGCAGGGGTTTGTTATCTATTGATCCTATGTGGGTCAAATCCTATGTGGGTCAGTGGGGTTTAGTTACCTATCGATCTTGTGTGGGTCATAAGTAGTGCTAATTGACAGAATAAGATGATTCATCCTTATGAATAATCATAAGTACTTCTGTACTTAAGTTATACCTGATTGTGAGCTGAGTCTTGTTATCTTTGTGGTGCTACCTATGTGGTACTCCTATCATCAAGGTGTTACCTATGTGGTACTTATACCTTTGTGGTGTTACCTATGTGTTACTTCTATCTCTATGGTGTTACCTATTTGGTACTTATACCTTCGCAGTGTTGTCTTCATGGTGTTAACTATGTGGCACTTCTATCTACGTGGTGTTACCTATGTGGTACCTCTACCTTCGTGGTGTTGTCTTTGTGGTGTTACCTATGTGTTACTTCTATATTCATGGTGTTACATTTGTGGTACTTCTACCTTCGTGGTGTGGTTTTTGATGAGTTTTCTGTATGGTACTTCTATCATCGTGGTGTTACCTATGTGGAACTTATACCTTCGTGGTGTTACCTATGTGGTACTTCTATCTTTTTGGTGTTAATTGTGAGGTACTTATACCTTTGTGGTTTTGTATTCATGGTGTTACATGTGTAGTACTTCTATCTTCGTGGGGTTACCTGTGTGGTACTTTGGTCTTCATGGTGTTACCTGTGAGATACTTCTATCTTCGTGGTGTTACCTATGTCGTACTTCTACCTTTGTGGTTTTTTCTTCGTGGTGTTACCTGTTTGGTACTTCTACCTTCGTGGTGTCACCTTTGTGGTATTCTTCCCTCATGTATGACATGAGTATGTATTGATAACTTTGGGTCCCTACGGAGTATTGTTAGACCCACACCTACACGGGCTTTTCCCTCACCTTGTTGTGGCTTGTGCAGAAAACAAGGAGTGAGGATGATACTTAAAGGAGCCTGAACATAGTGGTACTAAGAGGGGACGAAATGACATGGAGTGCTGTTGAGACGAACTGTACCTACCCTTCTATTTGGATCCTCAGTGGATGATCCATGAGCTATTTTGTACTTTTCAGTTGTATCGTACTTCTTAGTTGTACTTGTACTTGTACTGTTGGGCTAATATTCCAGGGCCTTTTACATTCAAAACACTTTTACTACAACTGTTTACTTAATGGTTTCATCTTGTTGCATTCGTGGACTGTGTGTTTTTATAGGATAAAAGGAAATGCCTTCCCGTATTAGGGATACAATTTTTTGGCGCTAGTCTCTAGCCATTGCCCTATAGAAGACGAGCATGTGGTGTAGAGACCAGAAGCTTGACGTACATGGACATTACATTACTTTTGCGGAATACTTAGTACATAACAAAAAAACACACACAAGGATCGTAATAGTTTAGTGTCTTTGGAAACTTGGAATATAATCTTCTAATCGTGGTGAAAGATCTTCAACATCTCCCATAAATATCTTCCTTTTTTTACCTAAAACCTTTCTTTATATCCTGTGGAAAAGAAAACATAAAAGGGTGAGCTCAAATGCTCAGTAAGGGTAAACAAAAGAAATATCAATCACATCATTTTCATAAGAACATAACATTTTGGAAATCTTAACCTGCAAAAGAGAGCATAATTTCATAACATGGGATAAATCATAGTAGTGAGATGAAATCCCAATAATCATAACATAAAACATGAAACTTTGTGGCATACACACATAATCATAGAGAGACATATCTTATTAGTCAAGACTCATTGTCAAGACTATCTTAGTGGACAAAGTCTATTTCTGAATCGAGTCACCCTCGTTTCAGTCCTGTTTCACTGAACCGGTATAACCTACCGTTCCAGCCATGTCTATCTCATGAGATATAAAATCTTTACCCAATGCATTGTAGGGAGATATAGGTCCCACCCATCTAATAATGATACCATTCTTATGTGTGCCACAAAATCTTAAATCATACATCATTGCATAACCCATGTAATAAGAATGGGAATCTTAAACATCATCATGACAACATAAAACAATTCATATAGGATAAAGGAATTCATACAAAATATTTCCATCACAACATAATCAAATCAATGTAATAATAGGGATAAAAACAGAACCCTTTATTATCTTAGATGGAAAATAATTTTGATAAAACACTTGAACTCCATTCTTGAGGAAAATATCCCTTATACTTCAAAAATATTTTTCCTTTCTTAACATGTCATACAATTTTAAACTAAAAAAAGTTTATTAAAAATAAACTTGAAAACTTGTAAAGGAATATTCTTGGAAATATTGTTTTAAAAATCCATTCATGCCGTATAAGTTAAAAAAAAATTCGTCACGTACTTTTGTCAGAAAAGTCAAAAAGTTCTTCGTACGAAAAACGACAAAAGATTCCTTTCATATATTTTACAAAAAACTCACCAAAGGGTAAAATTGGATATTAACTATTGTAGAAGTATATTAATATCACATATTTTGGAAACATGGATGTGGATGATAAAATACACCCCAGTAAATACCAAATTACAAACAATCTCGGATAAAAATGACATTGTGATATTTCCCCTTACCTTATGTCCGATATGCTTTGTACGTATCCGAACCTCCTTTATAATGAATTAAATAATGTAATTAACTTATTACAGAATCATATTAATTGTTATGATATCATATATGGTTCAATTATGACTTTATATTACCTGTTCTTTTGTAAATTCCATGTTAAAGAAGCATTTTGGATAAAATCGTTTCGTTTATCGTAGGTGTTTGGACTTGCTATTCTTGACATTATTATTACTTATATCACGATTTAATTACATCTAGAATATATAACATGATTTATATATCATATATATTCAGTATATATATATATATAATAGATAGATAAATGAAATGAAACACACCGTTCATGGAGACAGTAGTCCGTACGTACGCATGAACGATGTTTTCCTTTCCTTATTGTCTTGAATGGAAGTAAGTAGATGACATAAATATATATATATACATAAATCCAGTAGATTTAACATGTCATATATTTCATTATTATTCATTATATATACTTTATAATCATTCATGAATGGTTAATGTGGAGAATGAACCTCATCACATCGTGGAGATGGTAGTCCGTACGTACACACGAGCGATGATATCGTTCCCATGGTCGTGGAATTGTGTTAAAGTGTATGTATACTATTTCAGTATCAATATAGCTTTATAATAATCATATATAGTTACTCATTAAACCATTATACCCATCCAATTAAGGTGGTGGCGGAAAATAGATTACACCACGACGTGGAGACGGTATTCCGTACGTACGCACGCGCGGTGATTTCCTTTTTCGTAGGAGGGATAGAAGGTTAATTAGAGTTGTTTCATATTTATAATAACATATAATTATATAAGAAATACTTATGTTATTACTTTATCATGAAAAAACTAAAGAAGAATAAGTTGAAGAAGAAAGAAATTGAAAAAGATCGGTAATGGATATTACCTCTTTTTGACGCGCCTTCACTTAACCTCCATTAAAGAACTAAGGATGGTATTTGAAGAAGACCAGGACCTCTAGGATGATACTAGGGAAGTGAAGAAGAGATTTTTTCTGGGGTTGTCTGAGCTTGAATGCTCAAATTGGTGTGAGGAGGAGAGGGAGGAGGTGCCCTTTTATAAGGGAGGAGAGGGGCACCTTAGAAAAATCTCAAAATATTATTTTATATTAAGTTTAAATTCGGTTTATAATGGTTCCAAAGGGTCTTATTTCGAAGATAAAGTGGGGATGGGTAGAAATACTCTCATCAAATAGGATTTAGACAAGTTTAGGTTATTATTTTAACCTTATCAATTAGATTTAACTCTAAGTTAAATAATTTCACTTTTACCGTGTCTTTTTGTTTTCTTACACTATATGGTTAATAAACTTACTATATCAAGACAAACGAACCCCAAGTTGTTTATTATTAATATATATAACCTTATCTAAGTCATTTGGCCAACCCTTAGATTTTTATGAATAAAATAATAATTAATAATATAATATTTTTTTTAAAAACTAATTTATGTAAATTTTGACACTATTTGGTACATGATTTTTATGAAATTCACAACAGAATGATAAGTTCTAACCAAAATACTTAAATCAACAATAACATGTCATAATAACCTAGAAAAGTAGTGTATGTCATAAAAAGTCTCAAATTACTTTTATTTGGGCATTTATAACATAAATTATGTCAATATTTCATTAATAAGACAATTACTGCATCATCTTTGTGTCATAATAAATGATAATTATTTAATCCCTAAAAATTCTAAATAAATTCCTATGATGTAGATAATTTTATTATATTTCTGGAGACTATTCATGTTAGATGTTTTATGAAGTTTATCACTAAATTAAAATTATTATACTTATAATATTTAAGAAAGTGACATGTTGTCACATTCTTTGGTTTTAATAATAATTAAATTATTTTCATGGAAAAAAGTCCATAAAATGAATCTAATACGACCCTTAGGTTATATGGGTATAATTTTAGCCATTCAATAGGATCTTTCCAAGTGTTAGGGTAATTTTATAATCTTATATTTACCCTTAATTATCCGATTTACCTTTAACTAAAGTAAATAAAATTTTCCATAGTTACTATTCACAATGCCAAAAAATAAAAAGTAGCTTATTAACATAATTTGGACCCACTGATTCCAAATATGGAATCCATTTTTCCAAATTCAATACACAAAATATGCAGAAATTAAATTAAAATTAATCCCGTTGTTGAAGGAAAATGGGTTTTTCTTTAAAACATTGCAAAAGATTGAATTGATTTAACCTACGAATTCAAGGTAAAGTCATTGATAATGACATACATTATATTAAATGGTAAAAATATATTCTATTTATACTTTAAAACCATTAAATATTATAATTTAAACATATAATATATTATGATGAAAAAAGTTGTTTTTAATTAAAATATAGCGTGTTTTTACTATTCATTAAAATATGAAAGTTATCGGAAAAATATCAAAACATTATCTAATGTGTATTTTTATATCCTGATTAAAAAGAAGAATTTTATTTTGTCAAATTTAACATATAAACATGTCAAAAACTAGATTTAATGTGGGTGTTCCATCAAAAGGCGGCAAAACTGCATTTTTTTGAAAAATACTTATTTTACCCAAAAAATTTATTTTGTTCTTATACCATGTTCTAGAAATGTGTAAGATGAATAATAATGTTATAAGATTCAAAATTTAGTTAATACTATTCATAATGGCTAGTTCATAATAATATTATAATAATATATCGCTGTTTAGTAAAACCCGGTATTGCGTACAACACACGCTATCGAGGAAGGTCGCGATTGCATGTAATGCAAGCCAAGTCAGGGTTACATGTTGTGAAAGAATCCTTCGTTGTTTCGTATATCATCATCCAACCATATTTCATTTATACATTGAATATATATATATATATATATATACTCAATGTTGCGTAGAATAACTATTATCAAAATTGTGTGTAACACGATCCAAGAATAGTGTTGCGTATACTGCAAGCTAATACAGTGTTGCGTATAGCGCAAGGTAATCTTGGTGTAGCATAAAACACAAGAAATTAATGAAATTAAAAGAATATTTTTCATAAAATTTTGGGGTGTTACATTCTACCCCCCTTAAAATGAATTTCACCCTCGAAATTTGTCAGGGTTATAAATGGTTTACAATTTGAAAGTTTTTTTAATAGAAACCCACATCATAAAAAGGAATACCAAAACCAATCTTTAAAAACAAAAGTATAAAATGTAATGGTTACCCAAATAAACTAATCAATGGTTTTCCACATAGGTGAAAATATGGATATGGAAGATAAATCTATCCATCATGTTCTGATGGAGAGTGGTAGAGAACATGGCTATGGAAAAGCCAACAATCACAAAGCCATAAATTTGTGACGATCTAAGGTACCTTCTAATTCATCAGATATAAGAGCACTAGGACAACATTTTTGGTTTTCAAGATCATTTCCCTAAAGTTGATGAAATTGGAATTAGAAGAAATACTTTCGTGATTTTGGTATAGTCTCACCGTTTGTCGTTCTTTGGACAATTTCCACTTCATCCCTTAAAGAAATGAAGTTGAATTTGTCATTCGTGATGTGTTAGCTGATCGTGTGATAGAATGATGGGTCATTCCATTTGTCTCAATCAAAAGGTTAAAAATGTTATCAAAAAAATACATAAGTTCATCTACAGTGGGATTAATCATATATGGTTCCTAAAATGAACTTATACTTCATATATCATACCGATTAATAAAATAAAACTAGTTTCTACTAACATGGGACTTCCTGTAGGCCAGTGGTAGGCGATAAAGGCTAGTCTCACTTCGGTTGTGGGTTCGATTCCTACGACCTTGTCCAACGCGATGGGCTGTCGCCCGTCCTACAGGTTTTCCTTTTTCTAAAACTATATTACTATAACATCCCATCAATAATATCGAAAAAAAACTTCTATCCTTAAACAATACTAACTTATGTACAACATAATCCATTCCACTCTTTAGTCTTATCCATAATACTGCAGTCCATTCTCATAATATAGTGAAAATGATTACCAGAGATTTAATACCATCGTTGATCCCCATATATCATAAGATATGTCTTGTTGGTCACATTCCAAACATTCAAAGGCCTTAATCATGTATTCTCTTGAATACCCATTGAACCTTAGTGAAAACATGAATGTAGTTAAAAGTTAACTCTTTCCACATACCAAAATCCAAAAGTTCTATATACTCAAACCATGATATAAACTTTTCCTTATATCAGTCATGAGCTCATGAATACATTTAATTTTCTCCTTATCCCTTCATTATGCGCATATCATCTTATTTCCAAAAATATCTCAATCACTTTGAATACCACATTAGACCAATACATAAATATTCCAATACTCCATGATACAACATTATTTTGGAATCCCATTACATAAACACTTAATCATTCCACCACATCGTTGTCATATTCAACATCGCCAATAGTGATCGCATGTGACTTCTCTTTGTCCTTTGCCTTAAGCGGTTTCTCATGTCGATCATCACTAACCCTTGGATTAGGGAATTTATTAGCATAATGCCCCATTTCCTTTCACTTGAAGCATTGAAGTGTTGGTGGTGCATTCTCTATAGTGTTTGCTTTATTCACATCATTAGAAACCCTTTTTCCATTACTTCGACACTCAGCTGCTCGATGACCTTCTTTTCCACAATTAAAACATTTTCTAGTCCCTTTAAGACAATCTCCACCATGCTTTTTTCCACACTTTGTGCATAAGGAAACATTCATATTATTTTCACCATTATTCTGAGATTTCTCCTTGAACTCCATCTTTCGTTTCTTGTCAAAACCATGAGATGGATATTTAACACCAACTTCCATTTCTACCTTGACAGCACACCGCACTATTTCTTCATAGCTACTTAAGTCTCTTATAGCTAATTCCCTTCGAAGACTTGGTTTTAATCCACTGAAGAAATCGATCAACTTTACTTTTAGGTTAGATGATAATTCCAGATGCTTACCTTGAAAGTCTTGTAAAATTCGCTTCATATATACCAACAAATTCATCATCCTTCTGCTTCAGCTCAAGAAACTCCTTTTACATATTTGTTCGAAGAATACAAGGGAAGTACTTACTAAAAAACAAGCTCATGAACTCGTCTCATTCCATGGACTCAATTTCATCTCTTGGCCTCGTATTCTTGATAAGATTCCACCATTGATCAACTTCACCTTCCAAACGATATACTGCTAATATGACATTATCATGTTCAGAACATTGAAGAACTGAAAATATCTTTTCAGTGGTACTAATCCATTATTCAGCAACAAGTGGATTGGAAGACCCACTGAAAGAAGGTGGACGTTTCCTCATGAAGGACTCAATAGAATATTGTTCCCTTCTCTGCTCATTTGGAAGTCCAGAATGATTCATAGCTTGTGTAATTATAGCAATAAGATTTTTCACTCCATCTCCCATAACACTTGTTTGTTCAGGAGGACAATCAATGCATTGTCCATTACAGTGATCAAAACGGTTCCTTTGGGTTCCAGCCATCGTCTAAAACCCAAAAAGAATAGTTTGAGAGGCAAAAATAATGCTAAGGAAAACAACATAGTAAAGGGGGATTACCCTTACTATCTAACATCTTAGGATAAATTCTAAGATCGTTACCGTAGTTCTAGGACTATATCCTATATGTATACTTATCCTTAGGGACATCCCTAGACATACCTTAGAAATATCTCTAGAGATCTCACTAATGTTTTCGCATCCTAGTTTACAAAGGTTGACTAAACCTTTCCTCTGATACCAACTGTAGAGACCCGAAGCTTGACATACATGGACATTACATTACTTTTGCGGAATACTTAGTACATAACAAAAACACACACACAAGGATCGTAATAGTTTAGTGTCTTTGGAAACTCGGAATATAATCTTCTAATCGTGGTGAAAGATCTTCAACATCTCCCATAAAGATCATCCTTTTTTTACCTAAAACCTTTCTTTATATCTTGGGGAAAAGAAAACATAAAAGGGTGAGCTCAAATGCTCAGTAAGTTTAAACAAAAGAAATAGCAATCACATCATTTTCATAAGAACATAACATTTTGGAAATCTTAACCAGCAAAAGAGAGCATAATTTCATAACATGGGATAAATCATAGTAGTGAAATGAAATCCCAATAATAATAACTTAAAACATGAAACTTTGTGGAAAACACACATAATCATAGAGAGTCATATCTTATTAGTCAAGAATCATTGTCAAGACTATCTTAGTGGACAAAGTCCATTTCTGAACCGAGTCACCCTCGTTTCAGTCCTGTTTCACTGAACCGGTATATCCTAGCATTCCAGCCATGTCTATCTCATGAGATATAAAATCTCTACCCAATTAATTGGAGGGAGATATAGGTCCCACCCATCTCATAATGATACCATTCTTATGTGTGCCACAAAATCTTAAATCATACATCATTGCATAACCCATGTAATAAGAATGGGAATCTTAAACATCATCATGACATCATAAAACAATTCATATAGGATAAAGGAATTCATAAAAAATATTTCCATCAAATCATAATCAAATCAATGTAATAATAGGGATAAAAACAGAACCCTTTATTATCTTAGATGGAGAATAATTTTGATAAAACACTTGAACTCCATTCTTGAGGAAAATATCCTTTCTACTTCAAAAACATTTTTCCTTTCTTAACATGTCATTCAATTTTAAACTAAAAGAAGTTTATTAAAAATAAACTTGAAAACTTGTAAAGGAATATTCTTGGAAATATTGTTTTAAAAATCCATTCATGCCATATAAGTTAAAAAAACATTCTTCTTGTACTTTTGTTGGAAAAGTCAAAAAGTACTTCGTACGAAAAATGACAAAAGATTCCTTTCATATCTTTTACTAAAAACTCACTAAAGGGTAAAATTGGATATTAACTATTGTAGAAGTATATTAATATCACATATTGTGGAAACATGGATGTGGATGATAAAATACACCCCAGTAAATACCAATGTACAAACAATCTCGGATAAAAATGAGATTGTGATATTTCCCCTTACCTTATGTCCGATATTCTTTGTACGTATCCAAAACTCCTGTATAATTATTAAAATAATGTCATTAACTTATTAAAGAATCATATTCATTGTTATGATATCATATATGGTTCACTTATGACTTTATATTACCCGTTCATTTGTAAATTCCTTGTTAAATAAGCGTTTTGGATAAAATCGTTTCATTTATCGTAGGTGTTTGGACTTGTTGTTCTTGACATTATTATTACTTATATCATGATTTACTTAATTCCAGAATATGAAACATGATTTATATATCATATATATTCAGTATATATATATATATACAATAGATAGATAAATGAAATGAAACACACCGTTCATGGAGACGGTAGTCCGTACGTACGCATGAACACTGTTTTCCTTTCCTTATTGTCTTGAATGGATGTAAGTAGATGACATATATATATATATATATATATATACATAAATCCAGTATATTTAACATGTCATATATATCATTATTATTCATTATATATACTTTATAATCATTCATGAATGGTTAATGTGGAGAATGAATCTCATCGCGTTGTGGAGACGGTAGTCCGTACGTACGCACGAGAGTTGATATCGTTCCCATGGTCATGGAATTGTGTTGAAGTGTATGTATACTATTTCAGTATAAATATCACTTTATAATAATCATATATAGTTACTCATTACACCATTATACCCATCCAATTAAGGTGGTGGCAGAAAATATATTACACCACGGCGTGGAGACGGTATTCCGTACGTACGCAGGCGCAGTGATTTCCTTTTTCCGTAGGATGGATAGAAGGTTAATTAGAGTTGTTTCATATTTATAATAAAATATCAGTATATAAGAAATAATGATGTTATTACTTTATCATGAAACAACTAATGAAGAAGAAGTTGAAGAAGAAAGAAATTGAAAAAGATCGGTAATGGATATTACCTCTTTTTGACGCCCCTTCACTTAACCTCCACTTAACGAACTAAGGATGGTATTTGAAGAAGACCAGGACCTATAGGATGATACTAGGGATGTGTAGAAGAGATTTGTACAGGGTTTGTCCGAGGTTGAATGCTCAAATTGGTGTGAGGAGTAGAGGGAGGAGGTTCCCTTTTATAAGGGAGGAGAGGGGCACCTTAGGAAAATCTCAAAATATTATTTTATATTAAGGTCAAATTCGATTTATAATGGTTCCAAAGAGTCTTATTTCTAAGATAAAGTGGGTATGGGTCTCAATAATCTCATACAATAGGATTTAGACAAGTTTAGTTTATTATTTTAACCTTATCAACTAGATTTAACTCTAAGTTAAATAATTTAACTTTTACCGTGTCTTTTTGTTTTCTTACACTATATGGTTAATAAACTTACTATATCAAGCCAAAAGAACCCCAAGTTGTTTGATTATTAATATATATAACCTTATCTAAGTCATTTGGCCGATACTTATATTTTTAGGAATAAAATAACAATTAATAATATAATATTTGTTTTAAAAACTAATTTATGTCAATTTTGACACTATTTGGTACATGATTTTTATGAAATTCATAATAGAATGATAAGTTCTAAACAAGTTACTTAAATCGACAATAACATGTAATATTAACCTATAAAATTAGTTTATGTCATAAAAAGTCTCAAATTACATTTATTTGGGCATTTATAACATCAATTATGTTAATATTTCATTAATAAGACAATTACTGCATCATCTTTGTGTCATAATAAATGATAATTATTTAATCCCTAAAAATTCTAAATAAATTCCTATGATGTATATAATTGTATTATATTTGTGTAGAATATTCATGTTCTAATTTTCCTGAAGTTTATCACTAAATTAATATTACTATACTTATAATATTTAAGAAAGTGACATGTTGTCACATTCTTTGGTTTTAATAATAATTAAATTATTTTCATGGAAAAAAGTCCATAAAATGAATATAATCCGACCCTTACGTTATATGGGTCTACTTGTAGCTATCCAATAGGATTTTTCCAAGTTTTAGGGTAATTTTATAATCTTATATTTACCCTTAATTACCCGATTTACCTTTAACTATAGTAAATAAAATTTACCGTAGTTACTATTCACAATGCCCAAAAATAAAAAGTAGCTTATTAACATAATTTGTACCCACTGATTTCAAATATGGAATCCATTTTCCCAAATTCAATACACAAAAGATGTAGAAATTAAATTAAAATTAATCCCGTTGTCGAAAGAAAATGGGTTTTTCTTTAAAACATTGCAAAAGATTGAATTGATTTAACCTACGAATTCAAGGTAAAATCAATGATAATGACATAAATTATATTAAATGGTAAAAATATATTCTATTTATACTTTAAAACCATTAAATATTATAATTTAACCACATAAATTATTATGATGAAAAAAGTTTTTTTTAATTAAAATATAGCGTTTTTTACTATTCATTAAAATATGAAAGTTATCAGAAAAATATCAAAACTTTATCTAATGTAAATTTTTATATCCTGATTCAAAAGAAGAATTTTATTTTGTCAAATTGAACATATAAACATGTCAAAAACAAGATTTAAAGTGGGTGTGCCATCAAAAGGCGGAAAAACTACATTTTTGAAAAATAATTATTTTACCCGAAAAATTTATTTTGTTCTTATACCATGTTCTAGAAATGTGTAAGATGAATAATAATGTTATAAGATTCAAAATTTAGTTAATAGTATTCATAAAGGATAGTTTATAATAATATTATAATAATATATCGCTGTTTAGTAAAACCCGGTATTGCGTACAACACATGCTATCGAGGAAGGTCGCGATTACGTGTAATGCAAGCCAAGTCAGGGTTGCGTGCTGTGCAAGAATCCTTCTTTGTTTCTTATATCATAATCCAACCATATTTCATTTATACATTGAATATATATATATATACTCAATGTTGCGTAGAATTACTATGATCAAAATTGTGTGTAACACGATCCAAGAATAGTGTTGCGTATACTGCAAGCTAATACGGTGTTGCGTATAGCGCAAGGTAATCTTGGTGTATCATACAACTCAAGACATTAATGAAATTAAAAGAATATTTTTCATAAAATCTCTGGGTGTTACATGTGGTAGTCACGACATGAGCCCTGAGGGATGAGTCGTGACAAATATTGTTTTGAAAAACTAATCGATAATTATAGATGATGATAATTCCCCATTAGAGGGTATTAATGACAATAAAATATTCATTTAGTTTTGTTATTCTCAAAAAATTGTCTGAAATGATTCAATGATGCAATTATTGTGTTTTTTATATAGAAAATGTGAGAAATTAAGTGTTTTATAGGAGGTATTTATTCTAATTGTTTCTCCACGAAAATCATGTGATATTGAATTATGAATTATCCCAAGATTAAATGTTTTTATAATGACCATCTTGGAGACTTTTAGGATGATACACTTCTCAAAAGATTCCCCATATCATCGAGATCCTATTTAATATATAACATCATTACATTTTACCCAAGAATCATAATTCATCATTTATTTACTTCAACATATAGGTAAGAGGTGTTTGTGTCCATAAGGTATGAAAAGTTATAATATATAATTAAAATACCATGATGAAAATTTTACCCCTTTTATAATGTGATTATTCATTTGAGATACCACATTGGGAATAATTATTTAAATAGAACATGTAATAATAAAAGTGGAAAAAACCGAGTTTTATGTGTGATATAATATTTTTCACAATATATATATATATATATATATATATATATATTCTCAAGGATAAGTGCGTGTTATAATTTGAGAAGTTTTTTATATTTTCATATCATATTTATTCTCAGAGTGACTGTTGTGGATATGAAGGGATATAAATTCATTTATGTTTTTAGATATCTTTAGATGGCCATGATTATAATTTTACATTATGTGGGGTTTTTCATTTATGCATTTCCTTGAATTTATTTATCCTATCACAATATTAGTATACATAACCATGATAGTAAGAAGAATATTTTTAGTTTAATTGGGAAATTTTTTGTAGTCATTATTACATGGAAGATTTTGTGGTGATGTATATAAATCTGTGAAAATGACATGTGATAAAATATTATTCCAAAAAATTACATTTTGATGATGGTGGGTTGTAGAAGATTACAACGAAAGCATAAAAATGAAAAATCAATACATAAAAAATAATATAGGGCCAAATAAAATACCAATTTCTATAAAAACCATGTAGGGTTTAAATTGTTCAAAAAAGAACATTTATAATAAGATATGTGATTAGAAATCCATAACCCAAGGACACTATTATTTAATACATAAAAATTTAAAATAAATAAAATGAAGAAACTATATAGGTTTACCATTATAATCAAGATAGTATTTCATCTCCATCCATCATGCATGAATATAATAATAATGAGGTACCTTCGAAATATCCCCCATTGGGGTATCCATGGATTATACTTAAAAAATAAAAAACATGTGAAATAATTATTTTACTCTATATATACTAGTATATTGGGTAAAAATTACAAAAAATGATTAATTTATTTGAGTGATAGAGAGATATATCTAACATTATAACCATTTGTTCCCTCCCAAGTCATGGGATTCATTGTATATTCATTCATGGACCTAACTAAATGGTTCAAGAATACACTCTTTCAATTATACGGAATCAGTAAATATGCATCAATTATAACTATTGTATCATATTTTCAAAAAAATTCTTACAAAAATTAATCATATAAATTCCAAATTATTACTATCATATGTTTTGAAGTACAACCATAGGTATAAGAGATCCATGTGTCCTAATATTAAAATTTTCAATCCAAAATTCTCATTTACATTCCTAATGAATTATAGTATATGATTAATGGAAATGTCAATGAAGTATTATCACTATACTTACAATCCATAATGTCGCATACAATATTTCATAACATAGAAAATTCATATAAAACTATATATATAAATCATACAATACAATATAGATCTTTTTTTTATCATCTTCAATATATCACTTTTGATAAATCCATATATAAATTTTCCCATTTTACCATATATTTTATCATTTAAAATAACCTATGAATATTTATAAAGTTTTCATTTTTGTATATATTTCAATTTAATTTTTTAAATATATTATCAACCTCATTATATATCACCTCATATGAAATACCTTGGGAATGAAACTAAAATATAATAACTATAGATAAATTTTTTATAAACATTTAGAGTATAAATCTGATTATAACTCAATACCCACTTTTGTATCCACAATATATAATATGATGTTCCTAAAAAACATTCAAAATAAATAAGAATTCCAAAAATTCATAATTTTATGAATTGTTTTTCCTAAAATGAATAATAATTTCTAAATAATTAACAAATTTATTTGGTTTTATTAAAATTGGAAACATGCGTGTATACTATTTTTCCAACCATATGCATCATATGAAAGAAAGAAATTTCATGTGATCTCTATTACATGAGATCCAATGAGAATGGGATATTGGATAATTTAATTTCTTGTATATAACTCACATGTTCCCAATTATATAAACATGGATAGTTCATTTTATCAAATAAATATTATTTTATTCACCTATATAGAAGGGAACATCACATTTCATTCACATAATGGATATTAAAATCATATGTACTATTTTAGTATCATTGAAAACATCCAAATTACATCCTATTAGAGAGAATAGAGTTCATTCTCATCAAATTAGGGGATAAATCTCATCATTGTTAAATTAAAATAGTTGAAAAGATATATAACATACCCAACCACCTATAATTAGTTATGTCTCATAGTTTGTGTTATAATTTTATAAATGTATAAAGGTTCTCATGGTTGGTATCTTTTCAAAGAAATGTTATAGAAAATCTATACATGTACCTTTCAACACCATTATAAACAATACATATTGTATGAAAATATATATGGAATAGATAATGGAAAATCTAAAAAAATATCAATTTTTCTACCCTTAGTATACAAAATACATATTTTATGGTTACATTGGACCTTCCTTACTAGAGATCATGAGTTTTCATTGCTATTTTTGTTAAGACCGATGATTTTTATTTTATTTATGATCATCCCATGTTTGTTAAGAACTCCCCAATGTATTTCTAGTTGAATTATCTTTACTTCATCAAGGATTGTTAAATTGGATGATTGATCTATTTCTAGGTGCATAGTTAATTTCAATAATCTATTATCATGATGAAATTATGGAGATAATGAATAAAAAAATTAGTTGGATTATCTGAATGTGAATTTTATTTATCTCCTAAAATATTTCATCATTTTACCCCCATGATATATCCTAATAACAATGGTGGATTTATTTTTTTGTACAAATTATAGAATGTCGAACCATGTGACTATTAATAATTTGTACCCCTTTTCCCATGTGGATTAATTTTTCTATTTTTTAAAGGGAAAAAATTGGTTTTATAATAATGATATTCAGTTTGGTAATCAACAACTCAGGGTTTGAGCATCAAATATTCCAAAGATATTTTTCAAGAGAATGTATATCAGTGATCATTATCTTATAATTCAATTTGTCCAGAATAATTTTCATGTGGTTATTATGGATTTTATGAACATGATATTCCATTAGTATATAACCACCTTAAGAAATGTTTTTATGGATGATATCAGGGTTTATTTGATACTTGGGCATGATCATGAACACCCTATGAATCTGGTTGTTGAAATCATGAGGATTCACTTCATTTTTATAAAAAATTATGCATAAAATTTATATGATAAAAATTTGGTTATCTAGGTGTATATGATTTATTAATTTGATCACTTAGTCTAAACTAAGTCATTGAATGATGCCTTTTCATTGGAGGATTCATGTAATTCCTTAAATATAACATTCTACATTGGCATAATAGGGTATTATATGTGTCTCTTCAAGGATTTCTTGAGGTAGAAATCACTATTTACTTCTCTTACCAAGAAATTCACATTTTCATATATTATGAAAAATATTATTGGTAATTTAATGAGTTGATTATTCTTCTACCATAAGCTCCAAATTTGATCTTTCATCAGCCCTGTAGGGTGTATGTGGTGTACAATTATTCTTTAGGAACTAGTCATGGATCTGTGCATAAGTAGAATGATAATATTGTGTCTTATAACTCTCTATATCTTATGCACATGAGAAAAGATACAACACTCATTATTTTGATCACTCTACAGATATGTGTGCACTTAAGTGTGTTAGAAAATATATTTTAGGGAGATATTTATAGCGTTTTCTAATCAGAATATTTAAATATATATGTTTTCTCAGAAGTGCATAAACCACAATTATATTTGGTTGGTGTAATATCATCTTCCTTATAATTTTTACATTTACTAAAATTCATGGAAAAATAATATTTTTATACACCATCAGTTGGAATGTTTAGTACAAACTATCTTGTAATTGAAGTAGGAGTAGAGCATTATATGTGTATCTTCTTAGTTACATTTTGATGAGCATGGTGATGATTCTAGTATGGTTCTATCTTTCGTTTTTTAGTTATCATCATGTTACCTTGAGTATATTTTATATGATCAAAAAAATTATGATGATTCGGTATAATAAAAAAAGAACATATATAGTGGGGTACCATTTTTAGATTGCCTGTCCGTTTTTATATTATTATCTAATTTAGGGATTATTTTTTCTTTATATCATTTTTGAGTAATTTAGTATTTCATTATTTTCATATCTTTTCATGGGTAATTTACAGAGGTTCTAAAAATGCATATTCTAACATGAGATAGAATTTTTGGTGGATTGGAATGAATCAAAACCTCATTTATTTTGTGTCCCACTATGATACATGGTAGTAGATAATATTAGAACACCTAAAACCCTATATTATGATACAACCCCATCCAGTTCTAGTTTGGAAATGGGATGATGTTTTTATAGGTTTTTTTATTCTATCAAAATTATGTCCCTAAGGATAAAATTAAATCTAGGAGGTGATTAACAGTTTCAAAAAATAATATTATTTCATTTCAATTAGGTACACCAAGAAATTTAAAGATCTGTGTACAATATAGGTTAAGTAGATCATGAGTTATATTGTAGTTACCTATACATATGTAGTATATTTAATTCCATGATTTAGTTCATGATTCAAAGGGAGTCTCCAAGAGTAAATTGGGACTCTTTTGAGGCTGAGTATAGCTCACCTTCCACATATGAATGCTCTAACTCATAATTCTATTTATATTCTGGTGTATATTCTCTAGGAATACATCATGGATTATAGTGGATTTTGGAAGATAAATATGGGTTAATTTCTGGATTATTATAATGATAGTTTGCAATAATTGATCATGATGTCACCATTTGAATATTTTTATGGTCACTAATGTCAGGCACAACGTAATAGGAAGAGGTTGAAAAAAAATTTCTTACCTGAATTAGTGTTCTTTAGGAGACATCAGTTAGGATTCAATATATACATCTAGTCATGATAAGAGAATAGGCTCATTATAAACCGTATGTTGATCCTAGAATAAATTCATCAGAGTTTTCTATTCGGTATATAAGGACTTTCTCCTAAACATTACATAGTCTAGTACATTCCATTAGAATTCACTTCTTTACATTCCAAAATATCTTTTCAATTCATAGTTTTAGAAAATTTGGAATAAATTCATAAATTTTATCCCATACTCGTATGAAGTGTATAAAACTAATAAAATAACCATTTTTTATAATACAAAATATTTCAATAAAAAA
This sequence comes from Viscum album, assembly GCA_963277665.1. Taxonomy (NCBI): domain Eukaryota; kingdom Viridiplantae; phylum Streptophyta; class Magnoliopsida; order Santalales; family Viscaceae; genus Viscum; species Viscum album. The sequence goes on along the minus strand of OY728163.1, from coordinate 1,899,763,701 downwards.
AATGAAATCTATTCATGAGAAGTCTTCCAAACATTAATCTTGGATTCTTATTTTCTCTTATCCATCCTTAAACCTGGTGAAAAACATTTTAAAAAGTGGGATGAGTGAAAACATCTCAGTAATGGATGTAAAAGGAAGGAGAGAAACTATTATTACATGTCTACTTACAAACATATGAAATTTTTTTCACAAAGACATACTTCTCACCAAATAAGTATTATATAGTTAATTTGTAAAAACTTGAGATTTAAATGAAACATAGAAAACCAAAATAATACCATAAAGGTAAATTGATCAAATAATTAATTAATATTGTGACCATCATGGCTATGATATTATTTATAACCCCACACCTACCTTACAATGTAACCCTCACGACTAACTTATGGTGTAACCATCACAATTATTCTTGGAGTATCCATATGGTAAATCTCTAAAATAAGCAAACCCAATGAATTGGAGGGAGATATAGGTCCCACACATCATCATAAACAATTAAAAATAACCATAATCATAAAATATGAATAATTTTATAAAAACATTCCCATTGAATTTTGTAAAAATAGTAATTTAGAAAAGGATTATTTAAAGATAAGACCCTTACAAGTATCATATAATTGAAGTGAGAATTTATAAAATAAATGGAATATTTGCATAAAACATAAATACACATAATAAAACATAATAGAAACAAATTTTTTCTCACAAATAGTGTCAGTACCACATAATCACTAAAGTAGAATGTTTACCCAGAGATTGTAAATTAGGATAACAGTTCCATTACCTCAGGTTCATCTAATTTAAAACATATTCAAAAAACCTGTATAATGATTTATAGAGTGTTATTAATATATTAAAAACTATATTCTTATTTATAATTACTTATATTATATTCACATTACATATTTCAAAACATTTATTAATAATATTTTGTTGTTTTCATTGTTTTGTGTGCATTTATTTCGTTGTTTCTAAGGATGGTTTATTATGTATTTTATTGTTTGAAGGGAGAAAAAAAAACAAAATTTAATTTGAAAGTTATTAATGTAATTATAGAATATTAAATTTTACAATATTTCATTTCAGTTATATGGTATGAGTATTAATAATTATATAAAACATTAGTGATGAATTTCAGTTTGTTTTGGTGAATTTTGATCATTACGAACCAATTTTAAATTATTAATAAATATTATATATAATAACTATTTCTAGAACAAAATATAACATATAATAAATATACTAAAAGAATATTTAACCATATTAATGGTTTTATGACCATCCTCGAAGACAATAATGGAAACTGAAAACACATCATCCAAGATGTCGGTAAATTGAAACAACACAGATGATGTTTTTATTTATAGAATAAAAAGGAGAGGAGAAGAAGTATGATGATGATTGTTTTCTTACACATGATAAAATTACTATATATATATACGATAATGGAGTTTTCTTTACACTTGGACAATGAGAGGTGAATATATTTCAAAAAAATAAAAAAATTGAAAATAAAATAAAATAAAACGAACGAGGATTTGGCCTCTTGAATTCTATTCCTTGAGAACCTCTTTAAGGCCGTGGGTTTGGGACTTGTGGTAACAAATAAAGGTCTAGGTTGTGGGGAATAGTCATGGGAAGGGATTCTGGTTGACAATAATCAAGATACAATGCTTTAAGGTGTGAGGGGAGGAGGTGGTGAGGGGAGGTTTTTATAGCGGAGGAGAGATGCGTTTTCTCATTATTACATTACTTAGTTTATTAACTTGGACAAGACTAATAATAGTTTTATAATTATCATAAAATATAATAAAATAATGAACTAGAATTCTATAATTTGGTCTTATATCAGTCTAACATCATCTTTGACTCAATAAATCATGTATTTAGCTTATATCGTAAATTACTATATTTCACTATTCATAAAAATTGTAGTGTTTCAGAAAAATCAAAAAAATAACAGTAACTATTGTTTGACATGTATAATTCATTAATGAATCCCATTTTCTGAAAATAAATTTATAAATATGTGAAAATCAATTTTTAAGTTAAATGATAATTTATTCATAAAATACCTGTTTTAAAACTATAATTGATTTTTTAAATCGTTGAAAAAGTAAATAAAGCCTCATACAAATTATCTTATAATAATAAGAAAATAAAAATAATATTCAAAAATCTATTTTATAAATGTATATTTTATTTTTAATAATTATATGAATTATAAAATTTAAATAAAATATTTATGGATTACAAAAATACCAACACTTAATTTATCATATCCAAAACATTTATTTACTTACTTAATGATATAAAAATATCATGATTACACTTATAAGAAACATAAATTTAATTTATACTCTCACATGTTATGTTACTATTATATTTTCAAGATTTCTATTCATAATGGTCATGTTAATATTACTATTGTCATGTTTTTATTCCATCAGTTTAAATTCCTTAATTTATATAAATACTACTAATTTTACTATATATTTATAACGGATTTGACTATTTAATGAGAAAATGAAAATAAATTATTTTATAAGTACCTGAGTAGTTACATTCTCCATACCTTCTAGAAATTGAATCCTCTAAATTTTTATTTATTTATTTAAACAAGTGAGGGTACCTTTCCCTCAAAGCATTTTTAGATTCCCATGAGGCTTCTTCAACTGTGTGGTTTCTATAAAAAACCGTAGCCAGTTGAATTACCTTATTCTGCAATACATTCATTCTAGGATAAAGAACTTGAATAAGCTTTTCCTCTTAAGAAAATATCTCTTCCAACTGAACTACTTATTGGCTAAAAACATGAGATGGATCTTGCACATACATTCTCAACATTGAAACATGAAAAAAATTATGTTATGGAGATTAACATAGAAGTAAAACTACTCAGTAGGTGACTGATCCAAAATTTTATAGGATCTCATAATGTCCAATGAATCATGGACTTGTTTTTCCTTTCATACCAAAATTCATAACAATTTTCCATTGTGATATTAAAAAAAATATAATCACCTACCGTGAAAAAAAAATTCCCTTCTATTATATGAATAACTTTTCTTCATGCTATGAGCTATCCTCTTGTATTTCTGGATCATCTTCACTTTCTCATCCACTTCTTCTACTAATTTTAGTCAGATCAAATTCATTTCCATGAAATCATCCCAAAATTCTAGAGTTCAACACTGCATAACATATAATTCCTCAAAAGGTGCCATATGTATACTAGAATAAAAACTATAATTATATGAAAAATCAACTAAAGAAATATATTTGTTGGTCGGAGTAAATTACTCAAGAGGGGGGGGGGGGAGGGGGTGAATTGAGTATCTATAAAAATTTTTGGTTAAAAATTATTGTCAAAAAAGTATCCCCAAAAGGTTAAATACAACCCAGTTAATGAAGGTTATACTATTATGAGAGTTTGACTATTTTAATAACTTCATAGAAGATTGACTAGTCCCCAGTAATATTAATGTCAGTCATTAATATTACTTTTGATGTTATTCCACTAAGACAAGACAATTATAATTTCTTTCTAAGATTAACCATCAAAGTGAATTTAGTGATTTATGAATTATACAGTAAAGCAGTAAAATAGAGAAGACTAAATTAAGCAGCACAACAGATATAAAACAAGTGGTTCAGTCTCATGTCGAGACCTAATCCACTCCACATGGTGATCACCTGTCACCATGTTTTTTATATAAATAAAATTGATCTACCCCCTAGACCAGGGTTAAACAATTGTATACAGAACTATCTAGGTTGCACACGGACCTCTTCTGTAATTCTTCATCAGAACAAACTACCAGGCCACACAGGGACCTCTTCCACACATATATGTGGGTATAGACAAGTGTAAAAATATGTTTGAGTAAGGATATCTTGTATCCTTTAGTTTAATTCAAGAGACATAGTGTGTTTTTATATAGATACACACACTGCTCGAAGGCTATTAAATTGATATACCATAGAGAAAAAAATGAGGGAGGTTTAAAAATGCTCTGAATGTTTTTATTTCCAGCTCTGGATTTCTAAGGATGAAGTAGATGCAGAAATCAAGTCCTCGTATGGAAAATAGAGTGTCACAAATCAAAAATATCCGGCTTGTGTTATTATTGATGTTTGACAGTGCGAAGATATTCTTGATTCTGGGATTCATGTAAGCTTTGTGTGTTCTTCTGTAGCATTGAGTTTCATGAGACAATTCCATCTTCAAGAATTGTCTAAGTTTATTATTATTTTTCGTGCTCATTCCCACCAGATTGTTTCACTTTTTTTGTATTCTTTGTTTTTGGTCCACACTACTCTTTTATCTTGGAGTGTTTGTGTTTGAGCCGACATGTTGCATGTATTCTACACCTTATACCTCATACTTTCATGTGACATGTATACAAAGAAATATTAATCATGTTAGTGTATTTAAAATCTTTAAATATTCCCATTAGAGATTAAATTGAAAGATGAAAAAACATATTAAGAAACGATGTCACAGTATGTCATGGAAACCGTGTCTTGTTCATGGTGTCTGGTTCACGGTGTTTGGTTGTCATCGTGTCTGGTTCATAGGGTCTGCTTCATAGTGACTCATGGTCATGGTGTCTGTTTTTCATGGTGTCTGCTTCATGGTGACTTCTTCATGGTGTCTCGTGGTCATAGTGTCTTCCTGTCATGGTGTTTGCATTACTATGTCTGGTTTATGGTGTCTCCTGGTCACGATGTCTGGTTGTCATGGTGTCTGATTCATGGTGTCTGCTTCACGATATCTCATGTTCACTACGTTTTCTTGTCAATATGTCTTGACTAAAGAAAAATATATGTATTCAGATTTAAGTAGTGATATTTATGGAATGGATTAAACTCAGTCATTTTCAGAGAAGTCATTATAAAGTAGATCAATAAATAGTATATAGTAACAAAATTGAGTGTATAACACTAAAGATCTTTTGATTGATATTACTAAAGAATTGTGCATTTGTTTTGAGATAGATTTCTTAGAGTTAATAGGGTTTATAGACTGAATTGGATTTTTGATCATTAAAACATGATTAAGACATGAGGAGTCCAACAATATTGATCCAAAATATTGTAGTAGTCCATTGAACATGATCAAATAATATCCTCAAATATCTGAATTTTTCTCTTGGTCTATCTATCATATTGGGGATTAAAAGAAGTGATGAAATTTAATTTTATCCCCAAAAACATATAAAAGAATTTCCAAAAGATAAAATTGAACTCGGGATCATGATCAGATATAATTTAATGTCGACCTCCATGTAACCTGACAATATCTTTACAGTACAGTTGATAAATATAATCCAAAGATATATTATCTCAAATAGAAAGGAAATGAGTATATTTATCCAGTAAATCAATAATAACTCAAATCTCATTTCAAACATTATAATTATTTGGCAATCCTTCCACAATTTACATGGATATATTTTCCAATTTTCACTCTTGCACTGGAAAAGGATGAAGCATCACCTTTGGGAACTGTCACTCTACTTTAACCTGTTGACATGTAAAACATTTCATTGTAAAATATACATGATATATTTTCATTAAAAACCACCAATAATAATCCTGATGGTCTATGTAGATCTTAGTAATTCAAGGATGAACTGAAGAAAAATAACTACAAGCTTCAACCAACAACTATATCTTTATATGGGAAACACAATACACGCATAATATCTTTTAAATTAACACAACACAATCATTATCAATACTGAATTCTGGAAACATACACCTTTGTTACAAGTTCCAAATTTTTCCGTAACTGACAGTTTCATTATGAACATTCTGAATTCTATATGATAGAGATGAATGTACTAACACATGAAACAAAAAAGAGGAATTCCCTGCTCCAAGAAATTCCAAATTAAAATTCATCAAATCATTAATCAAGGGGTATTTTTCCAAACGTAACATAGTTAATGATGAATGGTGTTTTCAACTCAAGGCATCATACACTTTGTTTGATTTTATAGAATGGTAATTGATTAGACAATTATAATCCCTTATCAGTTCAATCCATATTCTCTGACTCATGTTTAATTACTCCTGAGTGAATTTATACTTTACCCTTTTATGGTAAGTATAAATTTCATATTTGGATCCGTATAAACGATTCCTACAAATTTTTAAAGTAAAAACCACTCATGAAAATTCCAAATCATGTTTGGAATTATTTAAATCCTGAGTATTCATTTGTCTTCAATTATAAAAAATTAACTGATCATTCTGCATCAGAATGAAACCAAGTAACTTTAATGAAGAATTAGTGAAGATGAAAAATTCATTATTTCTACAGGGAATGTTCCAAACTTAATCATTCACAAATATATTATTTTGTTCTCAATAAAAAACATAAGATTATTCTGTCCAAATAAATTTAATGCACTTTTGTGTTAATAAAGTTAGCAGGAAAGATAAAAATTAATCTTTTTGAACAAATCGTCAGTAATAAACTTATAAACAAAGAAAAATAATAATATACATAACATTTTTAGGTCTTATCCATTCTTCAACTACTTTTTCTTCGATAAGATCAACTTTTAATCCATCCTTATTTACAATGTTCCCAAGAAAATAAATTTGATTGAACCAAAAATCACATTTTATAAATTTTCCATATAACTTATTTTACTTGAGTGTTTGAAAGACAATAATTAAATGTTTTTAATGATCCTCATCAATTTTTAAAATGCCAAAAATTTCATTAATAAAAACATCAAAAAACTAATCTATATATTCACAAAATATTCTATTTATAAGATCTATGAATACAATAGTAGAATTTAGAAAACAATATGGAATAAAAAAACACATATTAACAATATCTAGTTTGAAAGGATGTTTTTGGGATGTCATCCTACATCAAATTCAGCAAATAGTACATAGATCCCATGTTAATGTAGAGAAAATAATGAGATCCCTAGAGTTGATCAAACTAGTCATTGTTATAATGAAAATGATATTTATTCATAATAGAAATGTTATTCAAATATCTATAATCAATGAATATTTTCAGTAAAACATATCTATTTTTAATGAAAAAAGAAGATCACCACATACTGAAGTTCTAGGATGAATGAATCCTCTATCAAGAAAATATTACAATTGTTTTTTTAATTAATGATGTCCCACTTGTGCCATTTAAAAATTGTGTTTTGAAATAATATTAGCATTAGAAACAAAGAAAATAGTACATTTAACTTCCTAATCCGGTATAACACTAGGAATGTCACTAAAAAGCATCTATGTATTCATTTACCACTAGAACATAATTAATCTAACTAGTTCCCTTGTTATCAGTAATATAATAAATATAAATTTCATTTTAATATTTTAATAGTTTCTCAACTTCTTATTATGTTATCAATTGTATGGGTTCATTATTTTAAAAAAACTAATACTCTTTCAGGAAAACAACTTATTTATCTCCATAGTCAATCTGATCATGACAATTATAAATCTAATATATAACCAGAATGGCATCAAACTCTATCAAGGAAAAAAAACATGGTTCTTAGGTAATGTATTTCCACAGAAAACAAAAGGAAAATTGTTATAAATATTTTTTCTCTAGTATTTCCCTTGGGTGTTTTAACCATAATTTTTGTTCTCGTTTATTGGGGTGAAAATTTCAATTTACTAGAAAATTTATTCGAAATAATAGAAAGTATAAGTCATGTATCAAAGAAGACATTAAAAAAATATGAGTAAACAAACTAAGTACCTGATACCAATTCATTGGCCGGTCCAATATATGCTAATGTAGTCTCAAAGGATCTCACTACACCTTTCTTATTATAATTTTTCTACTTCATATCATTCATATCTTTCTTTGGGAATATATATGCATAATGAACCATGTCACCTTATTTAAAATAATTTATTATTTTCTTTTTATAATTAATCTAGATATAATTTTCATTACAATCTCAAGACATATGTCCAGACATACCACATTGGAAAAACATCTTAGTTTTGTTAAGGCATTCCCCATAGTTCATTTTCAACACTTTTTACAAACTAGAAACTAGAATTTCTTACCATCAAATTTCATTGATTGAATCATTCCCCTCACATTCCATATGGACCTATTTTTCAAATAATTTCCAACTACACATGATCACCATAAAACTCAATTTCCACCCTCTTAGAACATAATATAGGTTTATCATAAATTTTTAATTCATGGGAATATAATGACCTTTGATATATTGGCTTCAGTCCTAATTAGAAAAAATTCAATTTTCTATCAATATACTAAATAATATTTAAAGAGTACTTTTTCAATAAGAGAAATTTTTCTTTATACAATTCCACTAAATCCTCCTCATTTTATTTAAATTAAAATAATTTATTTTCCATCCTAAGTCGAACCACCTTAAGAAAATATTTTTCAACGAAAATATTTTTAAATTAATCTCATTCCAAGGTGTCAATCTCATCACTATCCATGATATTCCTGACCATTTACCACCACTAGTTAGCTTCACATTTAAAATGATAATTGGTAAGACTAACCTTTTGATTATTGGAACACCACATAACATCAAATATCATTTCATGGGATTTAATCCATCCTTTATCCAATGTTGGGTTATAATATCCAATTTAAATAGGAGGGTGTTGCCTCATAAAATGTTCCACTATAATCATATTTCTTTATGATGGCTCTGTTTTTTCTATTTCATGCATTCTACTACCATTTATAGCCTATGTCAGCTGAGAAATTTCTATCACAAACTCTTCAGTACAATTCATACCATTCCAGGTTGTGGATTTGAAATGATATCATCATCTCATTTCCTTACAACATTAGCTTCCATGTTTCTTATATGGAAAACCATTCTGAATAAACATAACTTAGATTATAAAACCTATTACTCATCAAATTCTATATCAGTTCAACATAAAAATAGAGCAATAATATTTTATATAATTCTATAAAAATTATACTAACACCTAAAGTTAACTAAAACATGCTCTAATACCCTCTTCATGGACACTTCCTTAAACATTACATAACCTAGTAAATTTCTTTTGAATTCACTTATTTAAATTCACAATGATATTTTTATTTTAGAGTTATATTAAATTAAGAAATAATTAATACATTTATACCCATAGACATACAAATTAGATACTTCTTAAACAATATCCATTTATTTATAATAAAAATGTTTTTATTTAGAAACATGAAAGGTATTAATGAAAAGTCTTCACAACATTTATCTTGTATTCTCTTTTGCTCTTACCCATCCTTGAACCATATGAAAATATTTCAAAACTTAGGATGAAAAAAGCTCAGTAAGAGATATAAAAATAAGGAGAAAAATTGTCAGTATATTAATCATTATAAATGTATGAAATCATTTTCAAAAATATATAATTCTCACCTAATATGTATCATATATTTACTATGTGAAAAAAATGAGATTTTCATAAAACATATAAAACCTAAATTATTCAAAAAATGTAACTTGGGTAATTTATTACTTAAGATTGGATCCATTTTTTATACCATATTATTTTTTACCCACATAGAAACATTACAATTTAACCATCATAGCTACCTTATAATGTTACCCTCATGAAAATCTTATGTTGTAAACATCACAGTTACACATGGAGTAACCATATGGTCGACCTCTAATGTAAACATACAAGATGAATTGGAGGGAGATATAGGTTCTAAAAATCTTCATAAACAATTTCCAAGAACCATAATCATAAGATAATAATAATCATAAATTAATCCTTTTGTATTTTTGTAAAAAAAATTAAAAGTGAATTTTTAAATAAATTTCCCTAACAAATATCATATAATTGAATTGAGAATTAATAAAATTAATGGAATATGTGTATAAACTATAAATAAAAATTTTAAAACATATCATAAAAATAATAATTTCACAGATAGTATAAGGACCCGACCATAAACATTACATTATATTGAATAAAATGAATAATTCACATTGAAGATCTTTTCAGGTTTAGAGTTGAAGTGAATTATGACATAACTATTAGATCTCAAAAGATTACAAAGTAGACACTTATACACAGTTTCCATTTTTTTTAAAAACATGAACTCTTTAAAAAATGGGTCATGTCTAGTTCCATGTTTAAGACAACATGACTCTTCCATGATCACATCCTTGACCCAATTCAAAATTATGTCCTGTGAAAAACATTTCAAAAACATGGGATGAGCATAAAAAGATCAGTAAGGGATACACAAAGAAGGAAAACTATTAGTTTTTCAAAACAACAGATAAACCATGAATACTTTATCATAAGTAATACTTTTCACCTTTATGAAGTAGTAAATTCTCTTCACTGAATAAATGATCATTACATACAATTTTGTAACCAAAATATTACTATAAAACCCATATAAAGAACACATAACAAATAAAGGTAACTTGGAACATAAACATACTTAAATGGAATAACCATACGGTCGACTTCCACACATATCACTAAATGGAATATCTATACGGACGACTTCCATACCCAATGCATTGGAAGTTATAATTTAACCACCTATCATGGTATTCTCGGCACCACCCATCATTTGGTTTATTACGTAACCACCCATCAAATTTCCAAGTACAATTGTAAAATCATAAGATATAAAACAAATATTAAGGAAAAAAAAATTTCCACATTTTAATCAGAATATATCACTTAATTACATTGACATAAAAAATCCATTATCAAAACCATTTTCAATACCAAAATACATAAAAGAGTATATGGTATTTATTTCCTTTCAAAAACCTTATGTCTTGTTGAGGAAGCCAAAGATCAAATAATACTCACGGCGGTGAAAAAGGACTTTGTCACTGATCATGTTAAAAGAAACATTCATTTTTGTCATTTAGTAGAACGCTTTGTAGAAATATATTCCCTTCAAAAAGTTAATGGTGTTTATACATCGTATAAAATAAAGTCCTGTATTAAAACAAAATATGCCTCAATGAAAAGAGATTGAGACGAAGTCCCTTACCTCTTGTCCGACTTGACTCGATCATTTTTAATTTCCTGAATAATAAACTAAATTTAATTTCTAATTTCTTAAGAATATTTTTAAAGTTTATTATTCCTTTTATATAACTTATTACCATGTTATAAACATTATGTAATCATTTAAGTTAATAATTTTTGTTCTGTCGATATTTGGTACTTAAGTCAAAAAATAACACCTTATATTTACAAGTTGTCCATGTGGTAAATAGTACATTATATACATAATTATATTCATGATTTAGATATCTTATATATCATATATATCTAGTATATACATGTATTTATAATAGTACATAACATTTGGAGGTAAGAAATGAAATGCACCGTTCATGGAGTCGGTAAGCCGTACGTACGCATGAACGCTACTTTCATTTATATTTTGTATTTAAATGGAATTTAAAACATAACGATACATATGTATATTTTAAGTAAAGTATAATATAATATATAATATCCTAAACTCTATCCTTCATACATCTCATATAAGGCCTTAATTAGCCACGTCACTTTGAGGGGGCGGTAGTCCGCACTTCCTCAAATGAGATTATCGTATTTACCAAATATGGAAACCATAAAGTCTTGATATAATTGGGAAGTAAAGAAGAATAAGGAAATCATAAACATAATATATATCATATATAAATACAGTACCATCATAAGGGCCACCTTGAGAGGCGGTTGGAGATATTTGAACAATCATCGTTTCGTGAGGCGTTAGTTTTCCATCTACAGAAACATTATGTTCCTCATACATTAGATGGAGGTGTGGGTAAGTGTAGTTAGAATAATTCTCATAAAAATATCCTAATATATTGAAGATACTGGTTATGTTACAAAATAAAGGAATAAAAAGATTTTAGGAGTTGGAGAAGTAAAATAAAAGAGAACAATTTAAGAGAAACTGTTACCTTTAATTTGGGTAACTCCCTTTGGTTTGAACCAAAGAATGTCTTGAAGTGTCTTCTTCCTATGGTAAGGCATCTAGGAGGAGGATGGGGATGTTGGGACCTTAATTATGTAGAGTTTGGACGATTCAAAAGGCTTGAGAGGTGTGTGGAATTGGTTAGAAGTGGTCTATTTTTATAAAGGGGGAGGAGGGGCTCTTTAAGAAAGTCTGAAAACATTATTTTATTATAAACATATCTTCGGTTTCAAAAGGTCCAAAAAACATTATAGTAAAATATATGATTACTCATGGTCGAAATAAAATCATCCAATAATAATTTTACATGTCTTGGACAATACTTTAAACATTATAATCTTATTTATTTAAAACATTTATTAATGAGGTAAATACTGCATCATTATTGTGTCATAAGTAATTTAATTAATTTGATGTCTAAAAAATATAAAAAAAAACATGATGTAGGAAATATTTTTAGATTTCCAATGAACATTTATAGTCAAAAAGATAATTTATATAACCTCTTTAAAAAATTAATATACTAAAAGATATTTTCTTTCGTCATTTTTGTCTTCACTTTAAGTTAATTAATCTAAATTGTCATTATCACTCCCAAGTGGCTCAATGGGGTTCCAAAATCGACCCAAATATTCCCATGGTCGTTAATGACTCAGAAACTAAGTTTTGGATAAGTTTTAAGGTAATTTTAAATTATTATAATATTTTTTAACCTTGAATTACCCTATTTACCATTAACCGTGGTCAATAAAAGACAAAAGTTACTATTCACCAAATATTATTTTCATCTTATTAAACCATATTTTACCACTTAATAAAAACCATGTATGTCATATTTTCAAAATTCAATTCATAGAATTTGTAAAATTTTATTCAAATGAAAAAATCAGTTTTTTAACTACTACTAAGTGGTTTCACTATTCATCAAAAATTGATGTTTTTTAGAAAAATACCAAAAATTAATCCTATGTTTTATTTGATATAACAAATTCAAAAATGATGTATATTTTTCAAAATTCAAAACATAGAAATGGAATTAATTAATTTTAAATTAATTTCTGTTGGTAAAACAAATAGCGTATTTTTAAGAAACAATAACTTTCAAAAGATTGACACTTGTTTATGTCAATTCTCAAAGTGAAATTAATTCCAATGACCAAAATTTGATTAAATGGTAAAATTATATTCTAATTACGTTTTAAAACCAATTAAAAAGATAATCTAACCATATAAATAAATTATATTCAAACACAATTTTGAATTAAAATACAATATTTTTCCCTATTCATGAAAAAATGAACTTTTGTAGAAAAATTCCAAAAATTTACACAAAGTAAATTTTGATGACCCCATTATAAAGAAGAATTTTATTTGGTCATATAGAATGTATTAAAGTTACCAAAACTAGATTTAAAAAGGGTTCACCATTAAAAGGAATTAAATCGACCTTTTAATGTAAATTATGCTTAAAATTAGATTCATTCTCATTTTAAGCCTCTAACTTTTATTGGATAAATTTAAATACTTTTAAAAAAATGTATAATCATATTATAGTTACTTTAGTTCATTCCCGCGAATACAACGACTAGGAGTTAACTACCCTTTAAAATAATAATATTATATTATTAGTGTGCAACGTAAGATTCCCAAGAAACCCGTTGTTGCAAATCGGTTATGCTATCGAACATAGCAAACCATTTAATGTAAAATTAATATTTAATTAAAAAATATTAATAAGTATGAAAATATATTATTCTTCATTTACTTTGGATGTTATATCCTTCCCCCCTTTTGGTAATTGTGTCATCGTAATTTTTATTCACTTATCAAAATAAGTGGGGGTATTTATCCCTCATAGCATTTTCAATTTCTCACATGGCCTCTTCAAACATATGATTTTCCACAAAACCTTTACCAGGTGAATTACCTTATTTCGGAACACTTGCTCTCCGCGGTCAAGAATCTGGACTGGTTGTTCTTCATAAGGGAGATTATCTTCCAAGTGAACTACCTCTGGGTTCAAAACATGAGATGGATCTGGCATATACTTTCTCAACATCAAAACCTGAAAAGTATTATGTACCTGGGATAAACATGGAGTTAAAGACACTCTGTACGCAACTGATCTAACTTTCTCTAGGATTTCATAAGGTCCAATGAACCTCAGACTCGACTTTCCCTTCTTACCAAAACGCATCACACTTTTCCATGGAGAAACTTTGAGAAAGATATGATCACCTACCTCAAAAGAAAGATCCTTCCTATGGTTATCTGCATAAATTTTTTGCCTTCTTTGAGCTCTTCTCATGTGCTTCCGAATCAACGGAACATTCTCCGCCATCCCTTCTACCAATTCTAGTCCCATCAGCTTCTGTTCACATACTTCATCCCAAAAATCTATAGTTTGACAACGCTTTCCATATAATTACTCAAATGGAGCCATCTGTATACTGGAATGAAAAATGTTATTATAGGTAAATTAAACCATAGAGAGATGTTGGTCCCAACTTCCCTGGTAATCCATCGTACAAGAACATAACATATCATCCAATGTCTGAATTGTTCGTTCTGACTGCCCATCTGATTGAAGATGAAAAGCTGTACTAAAATTTAATTCAGTACCCAATGACTTCTCAAAGACTTTACAAAAGTTATAAGTAAACCTGAGATCATGATCAGATACAATAGAGTCGGTAAATCCATGCAACCTGACTATATCTTTAACATACAATCGAGAATGTTGATCTATGGAAAATTTATCCTGAATAGGAAGGAAATGATAAGATTTAGTCAATCGATCAATAATAACCTAGATTTCATTATTACCACGAGATGTCTTTATTAATCCCACAAATAAGTCCATGGATATATTTTCCCATTTCCACTATGGCACCTGTGGAGGCTGAAGAATCTCTTTCGGTAACTATTGCTCTACTTTAACCTGTTGACAAGTCAAACACTTCACAGTAAAATTAGTAATATCTCTTTTCATTCTATACCACCAGTAATACTCCTGATGATCTCTGTACATATTAGTACTACCTGGATGAACAAAAAACGGGGAACTATGAGCTTTACATAACAACTCATTCTTCAAATGCGAATCACACAACACACATAATCTCTTCCCAAACCTCAAAACACAATCATTATCAATGTTAAAATCTGATAACTTACCCTTCTAAACCAACTCTAACATTTTCTTCAACTCACTATCTTCCTTATGTACTTGCTTAATTATGTCCGATAGGGATGCTTTCACTAATACCTGAAACAAAAAAGAAGAATTTCCTGCAACAAAAACTTCTAGGAAAAAGTTCAACAAATCAAAAACCAAAGGATCTCATTCCAAATGTAACATGGTTAATGAAGTATTACTTTTTCGACTCAAAGAATTATCCACTTTATTTTCTTTTCCTAGATGATAATGGATCGTGCAATCACAATCCTTGATTAATTCCAACCATCTCCCCTGTCTCATGATCAATTATTTCTGGGTGAATATATACTTCAAACTTTTGTGATAAGTATATATTTCACACTTCACTCCATAGAAATGATGCCTCCAAATTTTTAAAGCAAAAACAACAGCATATAATTACAAATCATGTGTAGGGTAATTTAACTCATGACGTTTTAACTGACATGAAGCATAATCAATTACCTGATCATTCTGCATTAGGATACAACCAAGTCCTTTCAAAGAAGCATCACTGTAGATAAAAAACTCACCATTTCTAGTTGGCAGTGCAAAAACTGGAGAATTCACCAATCTTATTTTCAATTCATGGAAACAATCATCACATTCTTTTTTCTAGATGAACTTAACACCTTTTCGAGTTAACATAGTCATTAGACTAGATAATAGTGAAAACATTTCAACAAACCTCTGTTAATAACCTTCCAAACAAGAAAACTATAAATCTCGGTTATATTTGTGGGTCTTGGCAATTCATCAACAACTTTTGTTTTAGCGGGATCAAAAGTTATGCCATTTTTTGAAATAATGTGACCAATGAAAGAATTTTTTTTCAACCAAAACTCTCACTTTCTGAATTTCCCATATAGTTTCTTTTCTAATAACGTTTTCAAGAAAACCCTTAAATGACTTTCATGTTCCTCCTTACTTTTTGAATAAACCAAAATATCATCAATGATCACAACCACAAACTTATCCAAGAACTCGTGAAAAATTCTATTCATAAGATCCATGAATACAATAGGTGAATTGGTTAACCCAAAAAGAATTACTACAAATTCATAATTTCCATATCTAGTATGAAACACAGTCTTCAGAACGTCTACTTCTTTTAGTTTCAACCGATGGTACCCTGACCTGAAGTCAATCTTTGAAAAATACTGAGCACCCTGGAGCTGATCAAAGAAATCATCGATATGAGGTAATGGATATTTATTCTTAAATTAATGTTATTCAATGCTCTATAATCAATGAAAAGTCTCCTTGAACCATCTTTATTTTTAAAAAACAAGACAGGATCACCCCATGGTGATGTTATAGGTTGAATGAAACCTTTATATAATAACTCTTGAAATTTTTTCTTTAACACTAAAAGTTCAATTTGAGCCATTTGATAAGGGGGTTTTGAAATTGGATTAGCATTAGGAACTAAGTCAATAGTAAATTAAACTTCCCGATCATGTATTATACTAGGAATCTCGTACGGGAAAACATAAAGGTACTGATTTACCATTAGAAAATAATTTATCTTAACAATCCCTTTGTTTTCAATAATATGCACAAGGTAATATTCATTTCCATATTTTACCAGTTTTTCAACTTCCTGATATGTTATCAAAATAAAGGGTTCATTCCTGTACACAAACTAAAAATTTTTCTAAGAAAAAAACCTCTTTAGCTCTGCATTCAATATTAACATGATAAACAGAAAGCCAATCCATTCCCAAAATAACATCAAACTCTACTAGAGGAAAAACAATAAGGTATGTAGGTAGATTCCTACCCCGCATAAGGACAAGAATGTTTTTATGTTTTCTTTTTGTCTATAAATTTCCTCTAGGCATTTTTACCGCAATTTCTGTATTCATATTTTGAAATGGAATTCCCAATTTACTAGAAAACTTCTTAGAAATGAAATAGCGTGTAGACCCTGAATCAAATAACACATTGGCATAATCTTAACAATCAAACAGTGAACCTCATACTACTTCATTTTATGACCCAGCATTTGCTGAAGTAGTTGAAAAGTATTTCACCATCCCATTCTGCTTGTAGTCTGGCTACTTTCCCCTAGTTGAGTTCTTATCTAGACACTCATTTGCATAATGACCCATTTCATTACACTTAAAACATCTTATCGAGGTCTTTTCATTCCCTTCTTGATTGTCTTCCTTACAGCAATATGACTACACTTACCACAACAGAAGCACTTTCCAGACTTTGATAAAAATAATCCAAGATGCTTTTTACCACACTTCTTACAATATGGATATTTTTTTTCTTACCTACAGGCTTCTTTGATGAATTCTTCGCCTTTTCCTGCTAACTCGACATCTTATTCTGTTGTTTGTCAAAGAACACTTGATCATCAGCAAACACCATTTCCACATTCTCCGCACATTAAAAACGTTTTTCATAGCTTTTGAACTCATGAGAGGCTAACACTCTTTGTTATCATGGCTTGAGTCATGTGTAAAATCGATTTATCTTACTATCAAGATCTCGGATGAAATATGATTCATACCTTTCCAGTCGAGTGAACTTTTCTTCATAAGCAGCCACTGATTCATCCTCCTGCCTCAATTCAAGGAATTTTTTTTCCATCCTAAGATGAACCACATTAGGAAAATATTTCTCAAGAAACATACCTTTGAATTCATCCCAATCAAGAGCATCAATCTCTTCAATATCCATAATATTTTTCACCGTCGACCACCACTGATCAGCTTCACCTTTAAAAGAGACTAACCTTTTGATGTTCTGAACAACCCATAACATTGAAAATCTTTTCTAGTACTTTAATCCACCCTTCTGCTAGAATAAGGTCAGATGATCCTCTGAATTATGGGGGATGTTTCCTCATGAAATGCTCCACTAATGAAATGTTCCTCTATGGTTGATCTGGATGATCTCGTACATGGATACCACCGCCATTAATAGCCCGAGTCAACTATTCCATCACGACAACAAACTCTTCAGTTCTCATTCTGACCATCTCAAGTTTATGATTTGGAAGGTTGTCTTCCTCTTGATGTCGTCCCAACATAACTTTCCTATTTCCTATGCAGAAAATCATTCTAAACACAGAAATATCTTAGGCAAAGTAACATTGTAATCTGTAAATGCTATATGATTTAAATATTATCATAAACTACTTTATGAACATTTATTTAATAGTACCCTAACTCCTAAAGTTGTCTAAACTGACCTCTGATACCATTTATAAGGACCCGACGTTAAATATTACATAATATTGAATTAAATGTAAAATTCACAGTGAGGATATTTTCAGTTTTATAGTTTTAGAGAATTAGGACATAGCTATTACATCTCAAAAGATTACAAAGTAGACACTTCTACACAGTTTCCATTTTTTTACAAAACATGAACTCTTGAAAAATAGAGTCATGTCTGGTTCCCTATTTAAGATAGCATGACTCCTCCTTGATCACATCCTTGATCCTATTCCACATTATTTCCTATGAAAAACATTTAAAAAACATGGGATGAGCATAAAAATATCAATAAGGGATACACAAATAAGGAAAACAATTAGTTTTTCAAAACAATAGGTAAACCATGAGTACTTTATCATAAGTAATATTTTTCACCTTTATGAATTAGTAAATACTCTTCACCGAATAAAAGATCATTACTTACCCTTTTGTCATCAAAATATTACCCTAAAACCCATATAAAGAACACATAAAAAATAAAAGAAAATTGGAACATAAACATACTTAAATGGAATAACCATACGGTCGACTTCCACACATATCACTAAATGGAATATCCATATGACCGACTTCCATACCCAATGTATTATAAGTTATAACATAACCACCCATCCTGGTATTCACGGAACCACCCATCATTTGGTTTATCTTGTAACCACCCATCAAATGTCCAAGTACCATTATAAAATCATAAGACATAAAACAAATATAAAGGAATGAAAAAATTTCCACATTTCAATCACAATATATCACTTAAATACATTAACATAACAAATCCATTATCAAAACCATTTTCAATGCCAAAATACATAAAAGAGTATATGGTATTTATTTTCTTTTAAAAACATTACGGCTTGTTGAGGAAGCCACCGATCAAATAATACTCACGGTGGCGGAAAAGGTCATTGTCACCGCTCATGTTAATAGAAACATTCATTTTTTTCATTGAGTAAAATTCTTTATAGAAAAATATTACATTTTAAAAGTCAATGGTGTTTATACAACGTTTAAAATAATGTCGTGTATTAAAACAAAATATGCCTCAATGAAAGGAGATTGAGACGAAGTCCCTTACCGCTGTCTAACTTGACTCGATACTTCTTGAATCTCATGAATAATAGACTAAAGTTAATTTATACTTGATTAAGAACCATTCTAAATTTTATTATTCCTTTTATACCACTTAGTACCATGTTATAAAAATTATGTAATCATTTAAGTTAATAATGTTCGTTTTGTCGATATTTGGTACTTGAGTAAAAAATGAACACCTTATTTTTAGAAGCTGTCCATGTGGTCAATAGTAAATTATATACATAATTATATTAATGATTTAGATATCATATATATATCATATATATATAGTATATACATGTATTTATAATAGTACATAACATTTGGAGGTAAGAAATGAAATTCGCCGTTCGTGGAGAGGGTAAGCTGTACGTACGCATGAACACTACTTTTATTTATATTTCATATTTTAATGAAATTTAAATCATAATGATACATAATTATATTATAATTACAGTATAATATAATATATAATAACATTAACTCTACCATTTATACATCCCACATAAGGCATTACCGAGTCACGTCACTTTGAGGGGGCGGTAGTCCGTACTTTCTCAAATGAGATTATCTTATTTACCCACTATAGAAACCATAAAGTCTTGATATAATTTGTAAGTATAGAAGAAAAAGTAAATAATAAACATTATATATATCATATATAAATATAGTTCCATCATAATTGCCACCATGATAGGTGGTTGGAGATATTTGAACAATCATTGTTTCGTGAGGCATTAGTTTTCCATCCACAGAAACATTATGTTCATCATCAATTAGATGGAGGTGTGTGTAAGTGTAGTTAGAATCCTTATCATAACAAAATCCTAGTATATTTAGGATACTAATGTTGTTACAAAAGAAAGGAATAAAAAGAGTTTAGGGGTTGGATAATTAAAATAAAAGAAAACAATTTAAGAGAAACTGTTACCTTTAATTTGGGTAACTCCATTTGGTTTTAACCAAAGGACTTATTGAAGTGCCTTATGCCTAAGGTAAGACTTCTAGGTGGAGGATAGGGATGTTGGGAGATTAATTGGGAAGCTTTTGGAAGATCCAAAAGGCTTGATAGGTGTGTTTAATTGGTTATAAGTGGTCTCTTTTTATAAGGAGGAGGATGGGCTCTTTAGGAATGTGTGAAAAAATTGTTTTATTATAAACATATATTCGGTTTAAAAAGGTCCAATAATAATTATTATCGAATATAAGATGACTCATAATCTAAATTAAAACATCCAATAGGAATTGGACAGGTTTTGGATAATATTTTAATCATTATAATCTTATTTATTTAAATCATTTATTAATGTGGTAAATACTACGTCATTATTGTGTCATAAGTAATTTAATTTATTTGATGTCTAAAAATTACAAACAAATACTATGATGTAGGAAATACATTTATATTTCTAATTAATATTTATAGTCTAAATGATAATTTATATAACCCCTTCTACAAATTAATTAACTAAAAGATATTTGCTTTTGTCATTTTTGCCTTTACTTTAAGTTAATTAATCTAAATTGTCATTATCACTCCCAAGTGGCTCAATAGGGTCTCGAAATCAACAAAAAGATGACCATGGTAGTTAATGACTCAAAAAATAAGGTTTGGACTAGTGTTAAAGTAATTTTGAATTATTATAATATTATTTTAACCTTAAATTATCAGATTTACCTTTAACTGCCGTAAATAAAAGTCAAAAGTTACTATTCACCAAAAATTATTTTCATCTTATTGAACCAAATTTTGACAAACTAATAAAAACCATTTAAGTTTTATTATATAAATTCAATTCACAGAAGTTGTAAAATTTTATTTAAATGAAGAATTCAGTTTTTTTAACTACTACTAAGTGGTTTCACTATTCATCAAAAATTGAAGTTTTTCAGAAAAATACCAAGAAATAAGCCTAAGTTTTATTTTATATACTGAATTCAAAAATGATTTCTATTTTTCTAAATTCAAAACATATAAATGGAATTAATTAATTTAAAATTAATTCCGGTTGTCAAAACAAGTAGCGTGTTTTTAGGAAACAATAACTATCAAAAAATTGGCACTTTTTTATGTCCACTCTCAAAGTGAAATTAATTCCAATGACCAAAATTAGATTAAATGGTAAAAATATATTCTAATTAAACTTTAAAACCAATTAAAAGGATAATATAACCATATAAATAAATTATATTCATACGCAGTTTTGAATTAAAATACAATATTTTTCCCTATTCATTAAACAATGAACATTATCATAAAAATTCCAAAAAATTACACAAAGTAAATTTTGATGTACCCATTATAAATAAGGATTTTATTTGGTCATATAGAATGTATTAAAGTTACCAAATATATATTTAAAAAGGGTTTGGTATTAAAAGGCGTTAAATCGGCCTTTTAATGAAAATTATGCTTAAAATTAGATTCATTCACATTTTAAGCCTCTAACTTTTATTGGATAAATGTAAATACATTTAAAAAAAATGTATAATCATATTGTAGTTTTCTTATTTCATTACATCCAATAAAATGGCTAGGATTTAACTACCATTTAAAATAATAATATTATATTATTAGTGTGCAACGTATGATTCCAAAGAAACCCGTTGTTGCGTATCAGGTACGCTATCGAACATAACAACACTTTTAAAGTAAAATTAATATTTAATTAAAAAATATTAATAAGTATGAAAATATTATATTATTCATTTACATGGGATGCTACATATAGTCGTAGTATCACAAAATCCATGAAGTATAATGTTAACCTACCGAATGGAAATTGGGTTTATAATTCCATGACGTTTGGTTTTTCTTACATAAAACATGTTCACACCTCCTATATAATTGTTTAAAGTGTGTAATTAATATATTATAAAACAATATTAATATTTATAATTTCTTATATGATAATATCATAACATATTTCAACCCATTTATTAACAATATGTTGTTATTTTCATTGTTTCAGGTGCATTTATTTCATGGTTTTCATGGTTGTTTTATTATGTATTTTCTTGTTATAAATGGAGAAAAGTACCAAATTAAAATTAAATTTCATAAATAAAAATACAAAATATTTAATTTAATTATATATTATTTTTGTTATATGGTATTAGGATGAATCATTAGATAAAACATTCACAACGAATGTCTCTATATATTGGTTAATTTTGATCGTTACGAACAACTTTTGTATTATTAATTAATATTGTGTATAAAAACTAGTTTTAGACAATAATATAATATATAATATGTATAATAAAATATTATTTTACCATATTTATTTTTTATTATGATCCTTTAAGGTGGTAATGGAAATTGAAAACATGTCGTTCACGTTGTTGTTAAATCGACACATCACAGAAGATGTTTTTATTTTCAGAATAAAAGGAAGAGGAGAAGAAGTATCATGATTAAGTTTTCCATAAACATGATAAAATTAATGTATATATATAAAATACTGGAGTTTTAATTCCACTTGTAGGTGGTAGATGATGATAGTACAATAAAAGGAAAATAATTGGAAAAAATAAAAGACAAGGAAAAAAGATTTTACCTCTTGAATTATATTCCTTGAGAACCTCATTAAGGACCTTGTTTTTGGCCTCTCAGTGAGACCATAAGGTCTTAAGAATGTGGAAGAGTCTTGGGAAGGGATTTGCGAGTTAATTACTCAAGCTTAAAGGCTTTGATGTGTTAGGTGAAGAGGTTGTGAGGGGAGGTATTTATAGTGGAAGTGAGGGGTGTTTTTTCATTATTATATTCATTAGTTTATTAATTAGGCTCAATAATATGAATAGATTGAGGATTATCATAATATTTATTAATATAATTAATTGTGGTTTGATATTTTTGTATTAGAATAGTCTTATATAATCTATGACTCAATAAATATTGTATTTAGCCTATATCATAAATTATCGTATTGCACTATTCACCAAAAATTCAAGTATGTCATAAAAATTCAAAAAATTACTCCTAAGAATTTTTTGACATGTAGAATTCATAAATGAACTAATTTTTTTAGAAATTAAATTTCTATATATGAGAAATTTAATTTTCTATTAAAATCACAATTTATTTAAAAAATACCAGTTTTTAAACTATAATTGATTTTATAACACTTTGAAAAATTAATTAATGTATCATAAAATTATCTTATAATCATAAGTCAAATAAAATTATGAATCTATATAATAAAAATTTATTTTATTTTACAGAATTACATTAATTATAAAATTTTAATAAAATACTTAGGACTTAATAAAAATTCCAACTCTTAATTTATCATTTCCAAAACATTTATTTACTTATTTCATGAAATATATATATCATTATTACACTTATAAGATAAAAAATTTAATTTATACTCTCATAAGTGATGTTACTATTTTATTATCAAGATTACTATTCCTAATGTTCATTTAACTATTCCTTAGGTCATGTTACTATTCTATCAATATAAATTTCATTAATTTCTATAAATACTATTAATTTAATTATATATTTACAAATAATTTGACTAATTGATTCAAAAATTAAATGAAATTATTTTATATGTACCTAGGTTGAAACAAGGTACGAAGTTTTTTGAAAACCTATCATGGGTTGATTCACACTTGAAATAGGAAACAAGGGAATAAAGCTCTATGATATGATGTGTAATTTGAGTTACATGAGTTGCTTGGTTAGTTTTATTATATATTTTCATTGAATTATTAGTTAATGGGTAATCATAATATTTTTTACATATCTGAGATAAGGATGTACCACCCCGATCCATCCCATGGTTTGAGTTGGGAGGATATTAAGTTAGATCCAGATGATTTGGTAATTGATCAAGTAGTGGAGAATGTTGATTCTGTGATGAATGTTATCTATGGGATGTAAATTACATTGGTAAAAGTGTTTTAGTGGGATATATCATATACTCAGTAGGATTTGGACAATGAATCAATGATGAATTAGTAGTGGTATCTTCGCATTCTAGAGAGACATTATTTTAGGTGAATGTTTGGGTATGGAAACTCTTCTAGTGGGGAGAATTGTAAAAATTATTATTTTAATATGACCTATTTTAATGTTTTTTATTTTTTACGTAGTACTAAGGATTTATTGGAGTAAATATAGCAGTTTTACATTGGAATAATGTCTGGTACATTCTACTGGGTAATATTCCTGATGTGAATGATACATTCATGATTTGAATGAGTTTGATGAAGATGACATGAACCAAGTTACATAGATTAAAAATAATTCATGAAATGAATTATATTAATATAATGTATTATTTTCATATCAAGAATGAGGAATCCAGTTTTTATTACCCATGAGATGATTTTCAAAATAAATGAAAATAGAAGGACTGACATAATAAATTAATGGTTGTCAATGTGAATTATTTCCTCAAATTGGGTTTAGAAAACTGTATTTATAATTCTTGTCAAAATAATCTTCCTTCTATCTAAAAATAACTCTATAGTTGATCTTGATTTTAGATGGTTGGTTTTTATCTTTCAGGATCCACCAATTGGCACTTTTATATCTAGAATGGTGGGATTCCATTCTATCAGTTAGTGAGATCCTTTCCTTATCATTGTATTCAGTAATATGGAAATTGTTAGTGGTGATGGGATAAAATTATGGTATCTATGTTAATGTGGTGATTATTTGACTTTTTCCTATGTTGATTCATTAATAAATCATGTTCTAAAGTCCAGATCATATGTTGGTTGTAGTTTGTCTTGAGAGTTTCTCATTGAATGTGATGATGTAACTTCTCCATGGATATTTTTTTTATAAATGTCAATCATAAAATGTGATTATAATTTTTAAGACCTCTATTCATTGTTCTTGTGTTTTTTTCCACTTTTAGTGTGTGGATACCATCATCGTTGGTTTGTGACATGATTTGGGCTTTGGTGGTTCTTTCTCTAGCATATTTTTTGGGTTCCTGGAAAACAATTGATTTTCTAAATGTTATTTTAAATAAATTTTAATTATTTTTTAAAATTTATGATTAAATATTTTTAGATAATAACGATTTCCCATAATTTTAGTTTATGAAAACGTATATTTGAAGTGGTGTGAAGTAGATTGCGAAGTTATTTTTCAAATATTTTTTGGACGAAAAGAAAAACTGTTTAGAATTTTTGTAAAATAATAATTCCTTTAGAAATGATTTGAAATATTTAGGACATGGGAGCCTTATATATGTAGTTTTAAGGTGTTTTATTAGGAATTTTGATATATATTAATAGGGGATAAAAATTCTTGGTTGTTTCATTCTTCTGGGTCCATAGATGCAAAGATTGTGGGACATGTTTGACACAATAGGGGTTCAATTTTCAGGGTATTTCCCTTCCCCCTAGACCATATTCCTGATTTATAGGGAATTTTAGTGTTCCATATATATTTATTTTGTAATGAAAAATATATTTTTCCTTACATTATTTCATCCTTAGAATATTCATTTGATGTTCATTGGATTCGAATTGTTTTTATTTATATGAAATGATTCATGCTTTGAGTGATAAAAATAATTTTTTAAATTATCTTGTTTGTTTTGAAAATTTAGAAATAGGGAATCATCATATAATAGTTTATAAATAAATTCTTATTTTCATATGTCATTACATTTTTTTATTAATTTTGGGAAATATAAATTATTTTATAAAGGTATTTTATCGAACACTGGGTGGGATCCTACCACACTTGTTTAACTGACACCATATATATTCCCTTGGGAACGTGTAGACCATGAATTACATTTTTATGGAATAAAATGATTGGCAATACAGTGATGTTGCATGGTTTATATCAATTGGATATGGGTAGCTTGTGAGGAGCTGGTGGGATGTTTTCAACATATGACGTAGATTAATTTTTTATTTTTTGGAGGTCTTTTTGGTTGCTAGACATGTTTCTTGTGTTTTATCAGACTTATTTTGTGTAGAATCACCATATATATATATTATGGTATATATTATGATATTGTTTTATTTTTATATATATTTTATTTATAATTTTTTAGGTATGGATAAATTAGTTACTTTAGTTTTTTTTGTGAATAGGTTATAGTCACCAGAATGTGAGGATCAGGAACACCATTCAGGTCTTGATGAATTTTGGTTCATATCCTAATTTGACGGGTTATCTAGGCTAACAAGTGACAATGTATATTATTAGGGAAAACAAAATCATTCTAAATTATCCATATAATTTATTTTAATTATAGTATGAATCAATCTATGATTCTCATATGAATTTACATTCAACTTTTAAACATATGTTACATTTCACAACTCGAGGATGGATTAAAATAACAAAAATAATTTATATTAAATAAATAATTTTCATAAGTTTCCAATCATAGGAGCCTATATATGAATCTTGTACTTTTAAAAATTAATCTCAATGTTATTTTGATGACATTTATCTACACCCGAGTCTTTTATATTTTGAGTATCATATTCTATATACACTTCATATGGACTTTTATTTATTATTTTCCCTTTAAAATGATTACCCATTTTAAAATCATATCGTTTATTATGGAACAAATCCATATTTCAAAAATTAATGAGGAAAATCTGAATTATATCTTTCAAATTAGTTATTTTGGTTGGAAATCAGCTCAATCATATGAAATATGACTATTTTATAGTTGATTAGACATCAAATTTTTGAAATCCATCATATAAATAATATTAAATATATCCACTCTGTAAAATAATATTATTTGGGATTATAATCTAATTATTAAACAAAAGAATACATGAATATGAAGAAAATACTATAATGGTGTACCCATAGATACATTACACAAAAATTAGAAACTTAAGGAATCCTTGTTTTGGAATGACCTTCCAATTTAGATGTTCACAGCTTGGAGAAGTTCTTATTTGGAAGGAATATATAAATTATGAATTTTTAATGAGATTTTATATCAGTATTATATATCATGTTATTCAAATTTACATGTATATAAGATTATAAGTAAATAGTCATGAGTTTTATATTATCAACAAAACTAACATGTTGAAACCATATAGATGTATAACTCTTTACACAACTCAATGATTATAAAACCAATTAAAATTAAAATTAATCTATTTTCATGAAGATTAAAATACATCCATGAATATGTTATATCAAACATATTCTAATTTGGGATTAGAATTATATTTTGTCAGAGTTATCCAAGGTAGTAATCCTAGAGCCACGTATATTCAAACCTAACATTTCATGATGTCAAATAATCCCCTAGGCCAGTGAGTAGTCAATCCCTATGTTCCTCTACACATAGAAACATTTATCACTAGAGAAATTAATATAAATAAATTTTGGACATCTAAAATTTATAAATCATAACTACATAATTATATAATATAACATAATATAATCAAATTTAATAGTATAAGGAAACTAAAAAAGTTGTCGTATATTGGATGAAACATCTTATATGAATTAATAACAACCTCTAGATTAATTTTAAACCTGTTTTTAAATAAATCATATATATAATAATTAATATAACAATTATAATTATGAAGATATTAATTAATAAAATTAAATAAATTAATAATAGAAACATTAAATCATGGGATAAACTGTTTATAACAGATTCATAATTACTAATAGTTATTACAACATAATATTTTTTATTTTAATTATATATTTTCTATAACTATACACACACATACCTATATGAGATAAATTAATTTTCGTCATCAACTCATTCATATTTTTCATTATATTATATTTATCATTAATATTATATATTAATCAAAATATAAATATTCATTTTTACAAATATTATTTTTAGATATTTCTATATAATCTAAATATCACATATTATTTATTTTTTGATCCACCATGAAATCAATTATGAAAACATATTTTGATGTGGTATAAATAATTTATTCAATTAAAAAAATTAAATTTGAATAATTAATAATATTTAATTATATTCAATTCATAAAAACAATTACAAAAAAATTAAAAATTTACCTTATTTCTATTTCATGATCATTTTATAAATAAAAATCATAATATGAATATAAATTTTTTATAGTTAAATTATAAATAATTTCAAATAAATTGTAAAATGTTTTTCAATGTCAAAAATTAAAATTAATAGTATATTTAAAAGATATTTATATAATATATTTATTTATTTTATAAACAACTTTAAAATTAATAAATAACCCAAAAATATTTTTTCTCGATTTATAAAAGATTTATTAATTTTTTATTTTAAAATCTAGAAAAAATATTTTCTCTCAAAAAACTATTTTTAATGGTATGTTTAAATCATATCTATTTTTTGATAACTACTTAAATGGAATAAATTAACTCATATATTAAGAACAACTCACACGAAAATGGATTATGAGATGTAAAAATATTATTGTACATAATGGAAAACACAAGCTAAATCCTTCTCTAGAGTGCTTGCATACCATAAAATTAGTGTACCACATACAATTAATAATTCAAAATTTTTCTATGTTTACTTTACTTTTTTATTGTTATTAACTTCTTATTTTGGTGTATATGTGGAGTTATTCAAAGTTACATGATGTTATTATAGTGGGAGGAAACCCTACGTAGGATTAACCTCATATTAAATAGATATTCATGAAATAAAACACATTTCTATGTAGAAGTGTAGTTTTTGACCCACATTTGGTTAAATTATGTCCCAATGAGTTTTATAATATTATGATTGATTTTAACCGGATTTATATAATGAATTCTGATATAGGGACATCAATTAAATTAATATTGATGTCATGTATTATTAATCATTCTCTATGTTGGTAGGTATACTATTAAAATTTATAAGATTCATTTAGTGCACCGTGAACTTATGGTCTATTAAATGAAACTACCATTATGATATCACATATAAAATAAGGAATTTTTTTATCATTTATAATATTTTTTACACTTTTACAGAGATTGTAAAATAATTTAACTAATAAATTCCATGTTTATATTATCAAATAGACATTGTTTACAATATATATGAACTACTTAATTTGGATTAATTCATCAAAATCTCCCAAACATTTTACTAAAAATACTAAAATAGATATATCAGGTATAGTACATGTCTTTATAACATAGGTAAATAGAATCATTATAAGGGTGTTCTCATATGATCTGGAAGGTAAAACATATATTATAAGATATTAGGGAATATGTTTTGAATTAATAATAATACATCCATGGATATTAATATATACAACAGCATGGAAAAATAACTATATTTATGGATATATAATGTATAATGAAAATCATTTTTAAATAAATAATGAAGTCTTTAACTAAGACATCATTCATTTTATTAAGGCCAAAATAAGGACATCAATTTTGTTGACTTGGTTGCAATCAACTAATCATGTTTTAAATCGGTAGGAATACACAAATTACCAAATCATTTTTCTCAATAGATGAAATAATAAATCAAGGGGAAATATAATATTGAGTCCCTACTA
Organism: Viscum album; assembly: GCA_963277665.1. Lineage (NCBI taxonomy): Eukaryota > Viridiplantae > Streptophyta > Magnoliopsida > Santalales > Viscaceae > Viscum > Viscum album. The sequence goes on along the minus strand of OY728163.1, from coordinate 1,899,733,700 downwards.
TCAATTCATTATATCCAATGTGTTAACCATTTGAATGAGATGGATATCAATAAAATGCATAATAAAATTACTATAGGTTTCAATAAGCATATTTATCTAGATAAAAATATACATAATGTAGAAACATTACAAGTTATTTAATAGGATAATTTGTTCATATTCTACATAGGGAAATAATGTAGTTATTCAAAAAATTCTAAATAACATACCATTTGTAATAATTCAACATTTGTGTTATAATAGATAGGACACCCATTTTCAATACTTCTAATATTAATAAATGTGGTAGATTTATATGTAGTCAAACATAAAACTAATATTTCATTAGAAAAAAAGTAAAATATGATATAATAATTTCAAAAATATATTCTTTTATGAAATCATGGACAATATATGTAATGTCTCATATTTTCCGTTTATTATTTTTAAATATTATATGGAATTATTTCGAGACTGGGTGCGAAGACGACACATCATTCCGAGATCCAGTGAGCCCAGAATGGTGGTTTGAACTTTTTTTAGTTAAGTGAGTCGGCACTTGTGCGTGGTTGTGGCAGTTTCCAAATGGATGCCCGAATTAAAAATATGAGCGCACCGTTGCGTCCGGGACGACGACTTTACCTAAGAATGAGGCTAACCTCGATCGGCGCGAGTTGAGGGAAAAAGTTAATTTTCTGACGTTTTAAGTAAAATAAAATAAAATAAATTAACGAGTTTCTTTTATTTCATTTAAGGAAACATTCGATGCAGCGTGGCGACGACGCAGCTGTTTCCTAAATTTATGGCGCATCTTAATGACTTCGAAATGGAATGTCAACGCCATTAATACTTTCGCGTAATTAAATTCCAACTTGTTTCACCTTTTTAATGGGTTAAAAAATTGTACATCCTGGGAAACGCAGAGAGAGGAACCTCTGTAGAATCCACAGCGCGTTGGAGAAAATTCTCGACGACGAACAACAACGGATCGAAACCAAGGATCGTTGCGCCAACATTTAAGGATCTCGATGACAACGGAAGAACGAAGCCTTCGTCAACGATCGATCCTTTCGAAAGGTAGGGGTTGTTATTTCGATTTCTTTTCCCCGTATTTGAGTTTAAACGATAAATGAGGATCAACCACAAACAAGTTGATCCGCGGATTCGTACGTTCTTGCGAGAGAGATTTCTCTTCGAGAAGAATATGGGGAATTGATCCATGATTTATGTTGTTGATGATTATTGCCTCGTTTAAGCCTATTAATGGGAGCGGATCAACGTCGTGACGAACAACGAAAGAGGTTTGTTCCTCAAATTTTTTATTTGGATTTCTTCATCCTTTTTCCCCGCGCGTTCTTCGCGTTCTTCACGGGGCGATGAACAACGAATCGTTGCACATCCATTATGCGAAGCAACGATCCCAAATCGAAGGTTCGACATCGCAATGTCCTTTTGGAGGTGCGGTGACGATGGTGGATGACCAATTCGATCGGATCGGAAAGAGCGTTTTCGAGCGTTTTTCGTGAGGGAAGATCACAACGCGTTTTGGGAGCCGATCGAAGGCTCGAAAACAACAGAAGCGGCTTCATGGGGTCGGGGCGACCAGAACCTAGAAGTTTTGCAGCGATCGGATGATCGGATTGATGATTGGAGCAGCACGAGAGGCGCACCGGCAAAGAGCGCCATTTCTGGAAATTTCCAGAATGCACCGCGTGTACTTCCGATGAACATGCCGTGTAGTTACGGCGGTGGAGGCTAGGTATTTGGGGTCAGAGAATAATCACACGGCATGTGACCCCGGTCACAAGGCGTGTTGGAACTTCCCTGAAGCTCGGTGTGTACTTTGGGTAGTACCCGGACACGGGATGCTCTACACGGCTTAAGGCAGCATGGTGTGTACAGCTCGGTAGAGGCGGCTGTGTGGAGCTCGGTGTGTATCCCAGGGATACACGGACACGGGATAGAGTACACGGTCGTGTACTCCATCACCAGCCAGGGGTGGTCAATAGCATGGGTCACCCCCGTGTGCAGATTGCACGGTTTGGAGTACACGGGTTGGTGACCGTGTACGGGCACATGACCAGAGTACACGAATCCAACCACAATTACCCAGACACGACCTGTACTCCGTACTACACTCCGTGTACTATGTTTTTCTTCATGAACAGCCTCATGACACGGGCCATGGTACACGGGCAGTACCCAGGGTCAGACAACATGACGTGTATAATTTCTACACGTCGTGTACGTTTTGGAAAACGGCTTGGTCCTTTTGTTCACCGTGCCTTGAACATCTTTCGTTTGGGTTAGTGCCCCTTCTTCTTGTTTCCCTGAGGGTCAGGCATCTTTCCCTCATGCAGGATTTTGATCCCTTTACCAGGACTTTCTGTGATAGAGTCAGGCATCCATCCAAGAGGCCCGGATCGAGATCCTCTATCCATTCCAGACCCTAGGTAGAGTCAGGCATCGACGTGACCAAATCTACCGGGCGTTGATCCTCTACCTAGAAGGTGAATTACGGATGAGTCGCGGTATCCGCCATGGCCCTAGTAGTGATCCTCATCTGTGTATCGAGATCTTTCCCAATAAGGAGTGTCTCCCGTAATGAAGTTCTTATATCTACTGTAACCCTTCCACTCAGGAGTGTGTCTCCCGTAATGAGTGTATCCATCTCTCGTGATGGTTCCCGACAAACAGAACTTCTCGGACGGACGTCATCAGATCTATAAGACTCGTGGAGTGTGTCCTTTGGAAATGAGTGCATCATGGAATCTTCGAACGGAATCCCTTATGGGGGTATGCAGTTGTGTGACTTGTTTCTAGAACATGGGTATGGGTTTTGAGTATATCTAGTTTTTTATATGTTCTATAGACATATACTGTGTATAGCTAACCGTAATTTTACTTTGTGTACTGCATTGTGGTTTTCAGGGTCCTCTACTGAGTATTGTTATACTCACCCCTGCACGGGCTTTTTCCACACGTCTGGTGTCTTGTGCAGACGAGCAGCCTTTTTACAGAGTCTAGGGTGGACCAGGTCTGGACCGAGATTTCTGAGTTCCCTACAGGCCGAGGCGTTCCTACGACTACGATTGTCAGTCCCAGTACCTTTGTTCTTACAGGTTGGACATTGCAGTTTTTTCAGACTCTTGCTTTTTGTGGGCTTGTATTCTGGCCCAGTTTACTTTTACAATACTCTACCTTTCGTCGTACTCTGTTGGTTGGGTTTAGTTGTATGCATGAATTTTTGTTCCTTAGTGTTTTACATTTCAACATGTGTGGGCTTGGAGATGTGTGTGTGTGTACAGGTACATAGGTAATGCCTCCCATGTTAGTGACATGCCTACTCGGTGCTAGTCACTAGCACCTGGCCTAATGGAGGCGGGCATGGGGAGTCACGGCGTGGGCCCCACTAGGAAGGGTCGTGACAGAGTTGTATCAGAGGTGGTCGGTTCTACCTTAGGACCAAGAGTCTATGAGTTTGGTTTGGGGTAATAGTGTTTAGTGTTTCGGGTTTGGCTTTCAGGCCAGGGACCCCAGTGTTGGTGCGGCGGCTGACGTATCCATACACCAAGAATCTGATAACCTGCTTTTCGACCCAGTTCACGAAAACACTGGTTGTGGGGAAATAAAAGGTACATGCATCATATAGGATTGGGTTGTGTCTTCCATGTACTTTGTGTCTGCTATCCAGATATACTCATTGACCGTGACACATATTGTTTCTTTATATGATGCCTCCGCGATGTGTACCCGCTAGGATTCAGCAGTACAATCACAATGATGACCCCCTCAGTGACGAGGCTTCGATACAGGGACCCAATACCCAGGCATTGCCACCAGGTGGTGCACCTGCTATACCACCATTGGAGCAGCTAGTGGTACCTGCAGTAACGACCGACGAGGATTGCATGATTAGCGCACTCCATGAGTTTTAGAGACAGAGACCCCTTAGGTTTTGAGGTGAGCCCAACCCTCAGGCGGTTGAGGATTGGCTTGGAGCGATGACTAGAGTTTTCAATCTCGTGAGGACACAAGCAGGCCAGATAGTGGTCCTAGGAGCGAGCCTTCTTCAGGGTTCGGTGGGACGATGATGGAGTCTGACCACGCAGACTCACAATGAGAAGACTCTTTCGTGCATGGAGTTTGAGCGACTATTCGTGGAGGATTTCTCTCCAGTTATGCTGATAGATGTGCACATCCAGGAGCCTCTTTATCTCCAGCAGGGTTGTATGACTGTGGCTGACTATTCATCGAGGTTCAGCAACCTCGCCAGGTACTCGATGGATATGGTCAGAGATCAGTACTTTAGAGCTCGGACCTTCGAGTGAGGTCTACAGCGAGACATCCGAGCTAGTGTCGTTCCTATATGTATATCGACCTATACTGGAGTACTCGAGCGGGGCTTGGTGATCGAGAGCTTCTTGGCAGAGCAGAGACAGCCGCCGGAAGTCAGCAGCAGGCAGACAGGTGCGGAGACACCGACAACAGGGAGCTGACGTCAGACATAGGGATCAGTATGTGGGAGACATTATAGGAGGACCCAGGATAGGGGATCGACAGTCCAGGGCTCTCAGGCTAGATCCAGTCAGCCTTGGAAGAAGCGATGCTACACATGCGACGGTAGGGGGCATCTTGCTAGAGATTGCCCGACACGTCGAGCTGCTGACAAGGAAGTGGTGGATGGACCACTGAGGCAGAGGCAGATAACGGAGCAGGCAGATCCACTAGTCGGCAGACGTGGCAGAGGAGCAGGGAGAGCTGCGGGTGGTGGCAGACGCTTCGACTTAGTTCCACCACCACCCCAGGAGGTCCGTACCAGGCTCAGGGAGCTGGGGGACAGGGACGGGGATAGCTGCATGCGGTCGAGGCATACGACCCAGGGGCTCTAGGGATGATTCTAGGTATGATCTGTGTCTTCTCTAACTTAGCTTCCATACTCATAGACATAGGTGCCAGTCATTCCCTTATATCCACATGTCTTGTACAAAACCTCGAGATTCCCGTAGAACTGTTGACTCGATCTTTACACTTGGAGACACCTATGATAGGAGACTCGATGATCACACACCTTTGTAGACAGTGTGATCTTACCCTTGGAGGTGAGAGTTTCGGTTGGAAACTCTTGGTGGTAGTGTTGAGGCCTTACGACGTCATTCTTGGTATGGATTGGTTATCTTCGGTCCATTCCCAGATTGACTATTTTAGGTGAAGAGTGCGGTGTGTCCACCATGATGGGACAAGGTTTTCCTTTTTTAGAGAAAAGGAAATGCAGGCAGAACAAAATGGGCTCATTCATAGGAGGGGGCAGCCGATCACTCATGAGTTGGCTAGCCTTACCCTCGGAGCAGTAGATGTTGTGAGCACTCAGTTCCTAGTAGTAGTGGCGAAGTATGAGGATGCCTTTCCAGATAATTTTCCTAGGTTACCTCCCCGCCGGGAAACTGACTTCTGCATTGACATACACCCCAGGACGACACCGATTTCCTCATCAGCTTATCGGATGGCTCCCGCAGAGCTTCCCGATCTGAGGGTGCAGTTGGAGGATTTACAGAACAAGGGTTTCGTAAGACCCAACGTCTCACCCTGGGCGGCTCTAGTCTTGTTTTCCAAGAAGGAAGATGGGAGTATGAGGTTGTGCGTGGATTACCGGCGCCTGAACTAGGTGATGGTGAAGAACAAGTATCCACTGCCGAGAATTGATGACCTCTTCGATCAGCTAAGAGGGGCACAATGGTTATCGAAGGTTGACCTTCGATCAGGCTATCACCAACTACGAGTGAGGGATGAGGATATACCAAAGATGGCTTTCAGATGTCTCTACGGTCATTATGAGTACTTAGTGATTCCCTTTGGCATGATGAACTCCCCCACAGTGTTCATGGGGTTGATTAACCGAAACTTCCAACTGTAGTTGGACCGGTTCGTAGTGGTATTCATCGACGACATCCTTGTGTACTCGGGGTAAGAGGAGGAGCACGCGAGACACCAATGGATGGTTATGGACGTACTTCAGGAGCACCAGTTTTTTGGGAAGCTCTCAAAGTGTCAGTTCTGGATTCGGGAGGTCCACATTCTGGGACATGTCATCTCAGCAGATTGAGTAGCTGTGGACCCAGCCAAGGTGGAGGCTGTGTTAGCATGGGATCCACTTCGGAGCATGACAGAGGTGCAGAGCTTCCTTGGATTGGCAGGATATTACCAAAGATTCATCCCTGATTTCTTCTGGATATCAGCACCGATGACAACCTTGACTAAGAAGGGTAAACCCTTCATGTGGACAGAAAAGTGCCAGTAGTCTTTCGAGAAGTTGAGACAGAGTTTGAAGAGCACCCCAGTCTTGAGATTGCTGGAGGAGGGTGTCAAGTACATAGTTTTCTGCGACACATCAGGGACAAGGCTCAGCTATGTCCTGATGCAGCTTCATGCAGTGATTGCTTATGGTTCGCGCCAGCTTAGGCCACATGAGCAGAACTATGTGACCTTTGATCTCAATTTGGCATCGGTAGTCTTCACATTGAAGATGTGGAGACACTACCTTATGGGTGAACGGTTCGTTGTCTACTCTTACCACAAGAGCCTCAGGTACATCTTCTCACAAAAGGATCTGAATCTGAGGCAGAGGCGTTGGTTAGAGTTCTTCTAGAACTATGATTTGGAGATTATCTATACTCCTGGAAAGGTGAACAAGGTTGCAGATGCCCTCAGCAGAAGGTCGAGCTCATAGTTGTTGAGTGAGGCGACACAACAGTTAGCTGCATTACAGTTATCTTTCATGGATGGAGAGGATAAAACTTACCTACAGTCGATCATTTTCTCCCCTCCACTCTTACAGCGAGTTAGGGAGGCACATCTTGGGGATGTCGACTGTGTGGACTTATGTTCTCAGTTATCCACAGGACATGCTCTTGATGGATATTCGCAAGGTGGGGAGCACATAATTCTTTTCAGAGGACGCACTGTTGTACCCATAGCGTTGTAAGAGGAGGTCCCGAGGGAGTTCCATACGTCCCCTTTGGCGGTACATCTTGGAGTAACAATGATGTACCACAACGTCCGATGATAGTTCTGGTGGGCAGGCATGAAGAAGGTAGTAGTAGAGTTCGTTTCTCGATGCCTCACATGACAGCAGGTGAAGGCTGAGCACTAGGTTCCAGCAGGGTTAGCTCACCCCTGGATGTTCCAGAGTGGAAGTGGGATGGAATATCGATGGACTTCGGGATAGGATTACCACGGACGTCCAAGGGGCATGATTTCATTTGGGTGGTCGTTGAACAACTCACCAAGTCGGCCCACTTTCTAGCTATCAGGGAGCAGAGTTTCGTATAGAGCTTGGAACACCTCTAAGTACAAGATATAGTTCGTCTTCATGGCGTCCCATAGACTATAGTCTTAGATCGAGATGCCCGCTTCACATCCCGGTTGTGGAAGTGATTGCAGGAGGCTTTTGGGACTCAGTTACGCTTGAGCACCACATTTCATCCCCAGACGGATGTTCAGACGAAGAGGACCATTCTGGTTCTGGAGGATGTGTTGTGAGCCTGTATCATGGACTTTGGTCATAGTTGGGAGGACCACCTACCACTGGTGGAGTTTGCGTACAATAATAACTACCACTCCACCATCGGCATGGCACCGTTCGAGGCCTTGTATGGGAGACCCTTCCGGTCACTGCTTTGCTGTACCAACCCTAGAGAGTCAACACTCATGGGTCCAAAGTTAGTGCGAGATACTACAGAGAAGGTACAGATCATCCGGGAGAGGATGAAGACTGCATAGAGCCGGCAGAAGTCTTATGCTGATAGGCGATAGAGAACTCTGGAGTTCGAAGAGGGAGACCATGTCTTCCTTCGGGTCTCACCTCGACGAGGGTTGCAGAGATTTGGCCGAGGCGGCAAGCTATCTCCGAGGTTCATCTGACCTTTCCAGATCCTGGTCAGAGTTGGCGAGGTGGCGTACCACCTGGCTCTACTGCCATATTTGCATCGGGTACATGATGTCTTTAACGTGTCGCAGCCGAGGAGGTACATGCATGACCCATCGCATGTCATCGACTGGGGAGAGCTGGACATCAAGGATGGAGTGACCTTTGCTGAGTATCTAGTGGAGATCGAGGATTGGCAGGAGAGGATCCTTCGTGGGCGATCGATTCCCCTAGTGCGGTTCCGGTGGCAGCACAAGAATCTTCAAAAGAGCACGTGGGAGCAGGAGGCTCAGATCCTTGCCCAGTACCCTCATCTTTTTGAATAGCATTTGTTTTGGCTTTTCGGGGACGTAAACTCTCAAGGTGGGGAGAATGTAATGTCTAATATTTTCCATTTATTATTTTTAAATATTATATGGAATTATTTCGAGACCGGGAGGAAAGACGACACATCATTCCGAGATCCAGTGAGCCAGGAATGGTGGTTTGAACATTTTTTAGTTATGTGAGTCGGCACTTGTGCGCGGTTGTGGCAGTTTCCAAATGGATGCCTGGATTAAAAATCTGAGTGCACCGTTTCGTCCGGGACGACGAATTTTCCTAAAAATGAGGCTAACCTCGACCATTGCGGGTCAAGGGAAAAAGTTAATTTTCTGACGTTTTCAGTAAAATGAAAGAAAATAAAATTACTAGTTTATTTTATTTCATTTAAGGAAACATACGCTGCAGTGTGGTGACGATGCCGCTGTTTCCTAAATTGATGGCGCGTTTTAATGACTTAGAAATGGAAAGTCAACGCCACTAATACAACCACATAATTAAATGCCAACTTTTTCCCCCTTTTTAATGGGTTAAGAAATTGTACGTCTTGGGCAATGTAGAGAGAGGAACCTCTGCAGAATCCGCGGCACGTTGGAGAAAATTCTCGAAGACGAACGACAACGGATCGAAACCAAGGATCGTTGCACCGTCGTTGAAGGATCTCGACGATAATGTCAGCATGACTCCTTCGTCAATGATCAATCCTTTTGAAAGGTAGGGGTTGTTATTTTGATCTATTTTCCCAATATTTGATTTTAAATGATGAACGAGGATCAACCACAAACAAGTTGATCTGCAGATTCATACGTTCTTACGAGAGGGATTTTTCTTCGGGAAGAGTATGGAGAATTGGTCCATGATTTAAGGTGTTGATGATTCTTTACCCATTTAAGCATATTAATGGGAGAGGGTAAACGCTGTGATGAACGACGGTGGAGGTTCGTTCCTCAATTTGTTTATTTGGATTTCATCCTCATTTTCCCCGCACGTTCTTCGCATTCTTCGCGGGGCGACAAACAACGGATTGTTTCACATCCGTTCTGTGACGCAACGATCCCAAATCGAAGGATCGACATCGCAACGTCCTTGTGGACCTGCAGTGATGATGGTGGAATACCAATCAGACCGGATCAGAAAGAGCGTTCTTCGAGAGTTCTTCGTGCAGGAAGATCGGAACGTGTTTTCAGAGCCGATTGGAGGCCCGAAAACGATGGAGGCGGCTTTGTTGGGTAAGGGGAAACTAGAAACTGGAAGTTTTGCAGCGATCAGATGATCGGATTGATAATCAGAGCAGCATGGGAGGCGCACCGGCAAAGAGCGCAGTTTCTGGAAATTTCCAGAATACACGGCGTGTACTTCCGAAGAACACGCCGTGTAGTTCCGGTGGTGCCGACTAGGGATTCGGGGTTAGAGAGGAATCACATAGCGTGTGACCCCGGTCGCACGGCGTGTTGGACCTTCCCTGAAGCATGGCGTGTACTTTGGGTAGTACATGGACACGAGATGCTCTATACGGCTTCAGGCGACACGACATGTACAACTCGACAGAGGCGACTGCGCAGAGCTCGGTGTGTATCTCGGGGATACACAGACACGGGATGGAGTACACGGTCTTGTACTCCATCACCATCCAGGCGAGGTCAACAGCGCGGGTCACCCTGTGTGCAGATTTCATGGTTTGGAGTACACGAGTTGGTGACCGTGTACGAGCACATGGCCAGAGTACATGGAGACAACCACAGTTACCCAGACACAACGTGTACTCCATACTACATGCCATGTACTATGTTTTTCTACATGACCAGCCTCACGACACGGGCCGTGGTACACGGGCAGTACCTGGGGTCAGAAAACACGGTGTGTATCATTTCTACACGCCATGTACTTTTTGGAAAACAACTTTGTTCTTTTGTTCACCGTTCCTTGAACATCTTTCATTTGGGTTAGTGCCCCTTCTTGTTGTTTTCCTGAGGGTCAGGCATCTTTCCCTCACGTAGGATTTTGATCCCTTCAGTAGGACTTTCTGTGATAGAGTCAGACATCCATCCTAGAGGCCCAGATCGAGATCCTCTATCCATTCCAGACCCTAGGTAGAGTCAGGCATCAATGTTAGCAACTCTACTAGGCGTTGATCCTCTACATAGCAGGTGATTTCCGGATGAGTCGCGGTATCCGCCATGGCCTTGGTAGTGATCCTCATCTGTGTATCAAGAACTTTCCAACTCATAACCGTGTCTCCCATAATGAGTGATTCCATCTATCGTAACCCTTCCACTCAAGAGTGTGTCTCCCGTAATGAGTGTAACTATCTCACATGACAGTTCCCGATGAACAACACTTCTCGGACAGATGTCTTCAGAGCTATAAGACTCGTGGAGTGTGTCCTCCCGGAACGAGTGCATCACGGAATCTTCGAACGAAATCCATTGTAGGTGTATGCGGTCGTGTGACTTGTTTCTAGACCACAAGTATGGGTTTTGAGTATATTAGGTTTGTTCTATATGTTCTGTAGATATATAATGTGCATAGATCACAGTACCTTTACTTTGTGTACTGCTTTGTGGTTTTCGGGGTCATTAACTGAGTATTGTTATACTCACCTTTGCAGGGGAATTGCCCGCACGTCTAGTGTCTTGTGCAGACGAGCAACCTTTTTACAGAGTCTAGGGCGGACCAGGATAGGACCGATCTTTCTGAGTTCCCTACAGGCCAAGCCGTTCCTACGGCTACGAGCGGCAGTCCCAGTACCTTTGTGCTTACAGGTTGGAATTTGCAGTTTTTAAGACTCTTTCTTTTGGTGGGCTTGTATTCTAGCCCAGTTTACTTTTACAGTGTTCTACCTTTCGTCATACACTATTGGTTCAATTTATTTGTATGAATGCATTTTTTTTCCTTGGTGTTTTACATTTCAGCATTTGTGGGCTTGGAGATGTGTGTGTGTGTACAGGTACATAGGCCTCCCATGTTAGTGACATGCCTACTCGGTGCTAGTCACCAGCCCCTGGCCTATTGGAGGTGGGTTTGGGGAGTCAGAGTGTGGTCCCCACTAGGATGGGTTGTGAGAATATATGTTATTAAATTGAAGGAAAAATGGAGTGTCCCTAGTGGGAAGCCATCAAAAGGAAAATTATTCCTATAATATAAGTTGATTTGGAATGAGAAAGTAATTGATGGGTTTATATGAGTTTAATCCATAAAAAGGTAATTGTATGAGTGTGTCCAGATGGTATTAAATGACCATTTTAGGCACTATAATGGGGAAACAAGTGCGTAATATGTATCAGATCTCAATGTTGAATAATTGAGATACAATCACACAAAAAGTAATTATATTATAAGAATTATAATATATTCAATGAGACATCAGGAAATTTTTTAATTATCTAATGAATTATATTCATTATACATTAACAAAATATATATGTGAATATGAAACAGAAAATAAAATATGATTAATTATATCATAAATATTTCAGGAAATTAAAAATAATGAAAAATATCACATTGCAATATAATTAGTTTTTCTTAAAAATACAATTAAGAGAATAATTTTCCATGGAAAATTAAATAAATTGATTAGATAGAAAATCATGATATAAAATAACATATATTTTTTATTTTAAAAATATAATATAATAAAAAGAGGTAAAAAATTAATCTATCACATGGAATTGAATTTTGAGAGAAAAAATCCCGTAAAAAATTTAAATATTTTGAACAAAAACCCTCTATGGATATAGATTTAAATTAAAAAAATAAAATGAATACACAGAGAATCCATATTAGTAAAATTAATGGGTTAGTATATAAATTATCTAAAATATAACATGGTGTTTAATAAGAAATATATTTTAAAGTATTAATACTGAATCAAGAAATCCATACATAAAATCATCACTTCCACAATGACAATTGAATATCCTTTAAAAAACAATATTAATAAACTATATCAGAACCATATTCAAAATTATTTCGTTTTATATACATTATTTTTGATAATTTATTATTAATATATTATTTATTTGTAGTTTCATTTATCATCATGTGTTAGTAAATGTAATTGTTTCGTACATGTTTTATAATATCAATATATGTGTCCAATATTTCATAAAAGTTAACTATTACTATATAATTTAATTTACTAAAGTAGATAAATTAATTTATAAAATCTTCTTTAATTCCATATGTGTTTTTGTTACATTCCATAAATACTGAATTACTTTTTGATTATTTTGATAATTTTTGTAACTGAGGATGTTATTTTAAAAACAAGTTAAACAAAAAACAATATTTTCAAAACCCTAATGAAATCCTGATTTTATTATTAAAATTAATTAATATATTTATTTATTTTTCCATTTAAATTCATTATATAGTATTATAATATTGTTTGAGTTTGTTATATACTAAAATTAATAGATGGTAATGAATTTAAAAATCTTCGTTTTTGTATGATATCATTATTATTCAATTATAATTATATTATTTGTCAACTCTTAATATTATTAATGATATTTTAAAATATTTTTATAAATATTAATGAATCTAGATGAAAAATAAGATTCATTACTTCTTTAATGTGGTAGACTGTATGAAACACATTTAACCTTCGATTTTCTCAATGAATGAGAGGGAATAATGATAAAATAATATTTATAAAATAATAATAAAATGAAATTAATGCCTCAAATATTCCCTTTAATTCTATCTATATAAATTGGATTGATATGATGTTGTGAAGAACAAAATTCGTTACATTGTGGAGGCAGTTTTCCACACAAACACATGATCGACTTTATTTTTCTTTTGAAGGTAGATGGGAAAAATAAATAGTTTTTGATACATTAATATAATATCAACTCTATATACTAATGATATTGTGGTCATTATATTATTATGCTATTAATATGTTTTCAAAGTATTGATTTTGATGAAAAGGATATGGATTAAATAATAGTCAATTTTTTCCTTGTACATTATCTTGAAATTATCATTGAAAAAGAAGGCTACATGATATCTAATTGATAACAAAGGATTGTAAAATATATAGGGGATTAAATTAGGAGTTAAAAAATACTATTTTTATGTTAAAATGTAAAGGTAAATATGTGGTAGGGAGTATAGGATGTGATGTCATTTTATAAGTGAATAGTAGGGTAATTTTGGAAATAACAATTACATTTCAAAAAATGAATAACACTATTAAAAGGTAAATATCTCATTAGAGTAAATATAATACATTAGGGTGATAGAACAATGAAAAATCACCTTGTAATAATGTTCACACATATTTTTCATGTTTATATTTCCTTTTACTCATAATATTAACTATTAACATTTTTTCCTAGTAAGTAATTATTCCAAATGTGATTTACTATTATTATATAAAACAAAATCGGGCATTTTTAATTAATTTGAAAATAAAACTATAAATATCAAATCCATTTTAGTAAATAATATTTATTTGAATATGAAATATGATTTTTATCCATGGCAAAATTCATTGGTGAAAATATTTTTAGAGAAATAAAATTTTTAAGTTTCGAATTTAATTTTATGAAAATATTATCAATGTTTTTGAATTTTTTTAAAAATAATTGGTTTATTATAATGTCACTTTAACATAAAAACATAAATAAAAATTTTCTAAAAATTATTCAATTATAAAATTAATTGAAACATTCTCATTTTTTGGAGATAATAAATATGTAGATAAAATGTTTAACATAGGTATTTTAAATTCATAATTTTGTTGTAAAAATAGATATTTTTAATAGATAATTACAGAATTGATTACTTAATTTTTTTATATTTATTTAAATTTTATATACATCTTCATATATCCATATAATTTATTGGTTATTTATAAACTAAATCTTCCACCAGTCAACTAAAAATCAATTATTTTCAAAATATCATAAAAATTCAATATTATATAATATAATTTCACTAAATCCACAATGAATGAAAATTTATTCAAATTAAAAATATAAAAATTGAAAATTTAACATGAAAATATAATCATAAATCTATAATGAATCTAATATTTTATGGATAAACCTTTAAAAATAAAATCTATTCTTATTTTTATTACTTATCAATTAATAATAAAATTTAGTGTTCACATTTCATTTATACCAAAAATATATTTTGTCAATAATAATTTTTTTATCCTCAAATAAAGGATATTAAAAAGTTTAGAAAGTGTAAATTTTATATTATAAATTAGCCGTAGTTGTTACATATCCATATTAATTAGTTTTTTAAATTCTTATTTATTGATAATGATCTATAGATATTTTTTTATATATTTCATTATTAATTTTCCTATATTTTTACCCCAGAAACATAAGAATACATTTTAATGATTCTATAATGGTTTAGAGTTATTTTAACTTCTATATTACATATATCATATTCTTTAGATTATATATTTCCAAAAGTAATACTTAAATTAACATTCTAAGGTGTTAAAATCATTAGAAAGTTAAATTTTTTATTACCAGAATCGCTTTTAATGGAAAAGTTTGAATCCCCCAGATTTAAACACTAAATTATATAATAAGGACGTTGTAAAACACTATAAGCCTACCAGAATCATCCCACCAATTTAATTTTTAGGAGATAGTTTTTACCTGAGTATCTGAATCATCCTTTAAATGTTCTTCAAAATCATACTACAGCTTGTTTTAAGCTTGTATATACTCCTCCAGATTGATCTTCCCTTCATTGAGTCCCCTTATTATTATAAGATTAGTATTTTCAATCCATATACTCTTATCACTATTGATATATACTCTTAATAGCTGTCTCATTATCCTGTTAGCTTCGTCTTCAGAGGAATTTATCTCTAAAAATAATTCCACACTTTCATCATTTTAATGAATGCATAACTCTAGAGTTCGTTCAAGTGTTTTGACCATCTCTACATTCAATCCAGTTAGAAAATACCTAGAGAAAAAAACCCCATGACCCATAACCTCATCCTGAAGAGTAATTTCAATAGCCTAAGTATCATTTTCCATCATTTCAACCTTCAACTTCTTGGTAGATCTTGTTTCCAATGTTAGTGGTATCTATGATTAGTCCTTTATCCCTTTTATATTGCCTCTTTGAATCCTCCTCCTTGGATTGGGAAGACTACTACCATGAAAATAATCTATAGAGTCACCTGGAAAATAAAAATAAAACTCATAGTTGGGTTCATTCCCAGGGAGCCCCTTCATATTCTTGGAGTAAACTACATGAGTTACAACAAAATCCTAAACTGATTCTTCATTCACCAATCAATCAATGTTGTTTCAAAGCTCAATAGTTAGAACATACTTTCTTAGGTTAGTTCTGATAAAATACCCACCCCCCTTTTCCATTCTCTGAAGCCGTCCCACCTAAGGGGTCACCCTCACATTTCTGAATGGCCTGGAAGCCTTAAACTTTTATTTATTTTTGTGGATAATCCCAATATTAAGTGATGAAGGGGAACCCTTACATGAACCATAGGCTTATAAACACACTAAATGACCTAGAGGAATTATATAAATTCATCCCAAGAAGACTACATAAATTTGACCCTCCCCAAAAAATATCTTGATGTTATCTCTCCACCTTCGAAAGGATGTTCGGCTATCTTTCCTATACAGAGATGCAAATGCCCTATACTAATGGTAATTACATACCCTCTAGTACTTTCAATTCTGGTTATCTCTTCTCTAGTGAATGTGTATGATCTTGAATCCTTATCTGGATCCTTGTTCCCTAAAGGCTGTCTGGTTTCATCTACATTACTCATGGCATGAAGGCTTTGAGGTGGACCAAAGGCATTGAGTTGGCCTATAATCCTTGATGTGGTTCAAAATCCTTAATATCTCAAAGGACATTGATGGATTGAAGCCCCAGTAGGACCTAATGACCAAATCGATGGCCTGAAGGCTGAAACATGTGAATAGTTCTAACATCTATAATATTTAAGAGTACCTGAAATAGTTCCTGCCATAGTACTGCTATAGTTACATAGAAATATTCCTCTTCCCAAAATTGAACTCGGGTCACAAGGATTCACTTGGAGAGTCCTCACCAACTGGGAAGAGGACCATGTGTGGGCTACCCTCTCTTGAGACATTAAGAACCACTAAATATAATAACTGTTCCTTGGTCCCGTGAGATCAATCTCTTCCACAAATTCAAATATCTAAATGGACTTCCTCATCATAGGATGCATCCTTTGCAGTTCTAAAACATCCCCCTCTACCTTATGTGGATATATTTTGAGATTATTTCTAATAATAGGTCATGTATCCCCATCATGAGGGAATTCAATAATTTTTCAAGGTATATGATTAAATAACAATCTTTCATCACTACATCAAAACTCCCATGCCCTAAAGGAGCTTGCATAGAATACATGGGATTACTGAGATCCTTCCTCATATGAATAAAAATGTCAAACACCATTGGATTACCTTACCATGTTCCACATTGCATGGACTTTTCCAAATTTATATACATAAATAAACCCAATTTCCTCTGACTAGACAAAACTTCATCAACAGTAGTCCCAACCCCTTTTTACTGCCTCCAAAGTCCACAACCTTTTGTATATTAAGGTTATTTGTCCAACTTCTACAAGATTCCATTGAGTGGAGCATTTTCTTAAAGGGGGAACAAAAATTGACGCACAATTCATAAAATATAGGCTCTTTTCTAGTCTAACTCTTCACACATTGAAATTAAAAAAACTCTACACACATTATTAAAACATCAACTTCCAAATAGACTTATTGAAATAAGGGTGAAAAAAATATAGCACTAAAATCAAAACAAAAATATCTAAAAATGGGGTTCCCTAAAAATCCCATAATCAAAGGGTTTTAAAACTCTAAAGGATGTTCAATAAAACTAATAGAAATCACTAATGATGTGGAGTTATACATTGTATAGAAATTATATGTCCGTATGAAGATATAGAACTCATATCTGTTTTAGCTATGGGGTGTACTAAATAAATCTATGACAAGGTCTTCCTCTGATGTGAAAAAAATAAAAATGTATTTTGTTTCATTAAGACTCACCATTTATCTATTTAATAAATCCAAAAGCCTGAAAATGAACCCATCAAATGAATGTACCAAAGTTCACCTCTGTGTTAACTGAGAAATAAATATCATATTCAGAAGGAAAAGGCATCATTAAATACCACTTATGAAATCAAATTATTGGGGTACTTTTCAAATAGATTTTGGAATTTTGGGAAAAGTGTTATTTGCGGAAATGAGGGAAGAAGGCTGTGGTTGGATAAAAGAGATAAAATATAAGGGACTACACCTTTTGTGGAAGTTAGATATCCCTCCCCTTTTAAGGGGACCTCATTTTCCACCACCATTACTGAAGAGGAGAAATAATCATAGAAACCCCCATTAAAAGTTCCCCAACAACATGTTGTTATATTCTCATCCCCTTAAAAAAATATCAACTTCACAATTTTAACTATCACTTCTAAAAAAATTGATACATTTATATTAATTATTAGCATAAATCATGATAAAATATCAAATTACTGGGCTATTATAATATCTTAGTTTCTAAAAATTATATTTCCCCTCATTGTATTAATAAATTATTTTTTTATTCTATAGAAATGTGTTTCTATATTCCATAATTTTTAACACACACATAACACCTTTATGTTCATTTGAGTCATTGCACATAGATATTAATCTAAAAATATTTATATGTATGTAATTGAGACATATATTATTCATTAGATTTTTCACCTTATCTACCATAAAAATACAAAATTATTTTTTTGGTGTGTTAATTAATAAAAAATAAAAAAATTATTAATCACAGTTCATGAAATATTGTATGGAACAGTCAGAGGATTTCTCACTTATACTCATATCCCAGTAGATCCATCATTCAGATAACATTTATTTTTCCCTTGGAATCCAACATCATATTAGTTGATTCAGGATTCATCCATTATTAAAACCAAATATTTTAACATGAGTGATAAATAATTTTCATCATAAGTGTATTATAAAAAATTAATCCACAATATGTCTTATTAAATTTAATTATCATGTTATCTTGCAGTTATTTTAGTTCAAGACGAATCACTATATTTTAACCTATTTATATTTATGTTTCATTCATTAATAACAGAATAAATAGTTAAAATATTCAATAAATGAAGTTCATTAGAATATATGGTCATAAAGTTAAACATTAAAATTATTTATAAAATCACATACCATATAATTTATTCCATATATTATGAATCAGTACTTTTTAATCTATGTAATTTATTATTATTGTCATTTTGGGATCTCAGACAAAAATATTTAAATACTTCTTAATTAGTTAAATATTTTATGTGAACCATCTTATGAAAACCCACATGGAGTGTCTATCCTGGTTGGTAGTCTTTGGAATACTCAACATACATTTACTAAAGATTGATTGAATGCTCAACCATCCATTTTTGTGTTGATTACTCCTATGTGAATATGGTCTATATACAGACCCACATTCATATTTGTACAAATTAATTTAATATTGTGATATCTATATAAAATATAAATTATAAATATATATGATGTTTTTATATATATAGAATTATGAAAATGATTTTATCTAATGTTCTATCATCATATTCCTCAAAAAATAATCTACCTATATTAGTTTAAAAAATTCTAATGATACATATATACCTTGAAAATGAGTATAATCAATAATTAATCAACCCTTGATGGCCTTTAAAATACAGAAATTACCCATTCTCCCAGGATATGATGTAAATAAACACATTCATTTTATACAGGACTTAAAATATACCAATGTGACCCAATGTTAACCATCAAAAATTGAAATACATATAATATATTATCAGTAACTTAAATTTAAATGGACATTTATGATTATTGTTTAAGAGTGTTAGGAAAATCATTTATCCAAAAATGTGAATTTCATTCACATTAAATGTATAGTTTTTGATACTATATAATAAAATTATTAGTTAAAAATATTTATTTAACATCAACAAAAATATTATCCACACATGATACTATTATTGACCTATCATGTGTAGTAGTTTTGTTCATATAATTTTGAGAAATAAACATAATAATGGAGAACTGAAATTTTATGAAAGGAAAAATCTATATCATAAATTTACAAGTCATAAATATTGAAAGGATACTATGTAAGGAAAAAATTACAATCAAATAATCTCTTATAACATATCACATGAGCTTAATATAAACAAATTGATATAAATATAAATAAAAAATTGACAATAATAACTAAATTTATTGTGATGGAATATATAATACTAAAAATAATGATAATTTCCATCGAGGAATCATCTATGAAATTATTTTCATAGTCAATTATATAAAAATGAAATTATTATTTTCTTTAGGGTCATGACAATGAAATGTTGGTTTAACTAGTTCATAATACTACAAATACCCAGAAAGTTTTTCAGATAAGACCAACTATAACACCCATGGGTTGATGCAATTCTATATTTTAGGTATTATTTAATGTTATTGATTGTTAATATTATGAATGTTGAGGATTATAAAAATATCCATATGGATGTGAAAAAAATTATAAGGATTATATATTGGGACTATATATTAGAAACCATGACCATGTACTCAGGAAACTATACAAGAATTTTATGGTCATTAGAAATGTCCACAATTGGTGTAGGGTTCAGATAAATTGTGAATATAATAATTTAACATGATTTTTTTTGTTATAGAATATATTTACATTGTTAACGAATGGGTTTCAAAATTTTTGGAATAACCATGAAATAAAAAATAATTTTATTGAAATTTACATTAAAATCATAAAATTACCCAAAAATTATCACCTATCATAGTCAAACAATGGATATTATTTTATAGGGCCCCTATAGTATAATTTTGATGATATTATAGTTCCAAAATCTATTAATGATGACTATTTGAGTTTATGATTTGGGAAATTTTTTACTATGTCTTAATTTTTTCATACAATATTGGTTTGTCTTGTTTCTAATTGATTAGAACCTTATATCATAGTAGTTATACATAGATATATTTAATTTAATGAGTTATGATCCATTTTTCATAGTGATTTTATAGGTATATTTAATGACGTTTTAGATATGTGATATCATGTAATGTATCATTTTTAGAATACATTTTATACAGGTTTTCCCCCTCATTACACTTTTTCATTGAATGTAAAATATATCATGCTAGTGATGATTTGGATATTATATGAATGAAAATTCAATTAAAAAATAAAATGAAATTTTGTTTGAATTTACTATGGTGTTTTAATTTATTTTTATATGGATGTTGGGGACACCATATGGTGTTTGAATATAATTGTTATTGAAAGAGTAATATTTTGGTAATTTAATGTTGTATCTTTGGGTTTTCATTTCATTATTTGGGTAGCATGTATTCGTATTAATTGGGAAAATATATTGTGGATATAATTAATCACAATTAGAGAGTAATTATTGGAGGTCCATGCTATGGATCTATCTGAGTGAGTGTGTTTAGAATCAATAAATTTATAGGTGATATGGTTTTATATAATCTTTTACCAATGAAACAAGTGTGAATGTTAACATGGTCACGGGACAATTCTGGGATATAAAAGTTTGCATGGGTGTGTGAATAGAATAATATAATTTATGTGAAAATATATTTGGATAAAATTATTATTCAATTTTTAAATGAAATATTTATTTTGAGAAAAAATGGTTATGGTCACCTGATTCTAGGTTTTGAATTACTATGGTAAAAACATCCTATCACTTTATATTTTTATAAATTGTTTCAAATTTTCTTTGATTCTACTACTTGTATTTTAAAAACATTGGGGTAAAATTATTATTCTCTTAGTGTCATGTTGGAAAATTCTCTTGAAGTTTCCCACTAGATTATTATACTCACCCATATATATTACCCTTAATAGGTTTGAGGAAATTTTCTTCTGTGATACAATAGAGGAAAATGATTTATTCATCGTAGGTAGAGAAACATGAGAGTAGGTTTCATGGATGTTTGAGGATTGATATTTGGAATATTTTAATATATTGTAGAATTAAATGGTTCCACCTCAGTGCTCCATTATGTCACTACATTGTTGTACTGGATATTTTTGTTAATTTTTTGAACTATTACTTTGATATTGTCCTGTGGGTTAAATTAGGGTGTTGCATATTATCCGATGAATCCTTCTATATTTGTCTTATTTATTTTTCTTAATTCATGTTTATTATTATTTTTGTTTTAGTGTGTGTCTACTTGTATTTAATGGTAAAATGACCCCCTTATATAATTTTTTAACCCATGATATTAATTTCTAACCACTGCGGTCTAGGGTATTTCACCTTTGGTCAATAAAATATTCTTCCCATCCCAAGATAAATGATTAGATAAAGATGATATAAAATGAATAATTTTGGTTACCACTTCTATTTAAATTAGAAAAATTTGATAAAAACTATTTTAAGATAAAAAGTATAGCATAAAAGTATATATAATTATTTTTTATGACAAACATCCATTTTTTAGTGAAGTCTACATAAAACGTGTTCTTAAATTTATTATTCATATTGTCAAATCATCATCCTAGGTTTGTACAATTATTATTGTTTATCAAAAATTAGTTAAGATACTAGCTATAAGTATGTCATTGTCAAATGGTCATTATTTTCTAATAAATTGTTGTTCTGGTTTACATCCCTTAATATATATTTTTAAATCCCAGAAAAATTTATTGTAAAATGAAAATATTTTTAAATTGTTGATGTGGTAATATAATTAAAATTACACCAGTTAGATGAACATGAAAAAAAATTTGGAAGTATTTATATTGGATTTGGTTCCTCCAAAATAATTGGTGAGCGTACGTTTGTATTTGAATGTTATGTAGTAGTTCATAACAGTTGAAAAGGGAACCCGAAAATATAAATCTTATTACATGAAGAACATTTCCGATTTCCTTATATTGAATTCATTTATAATGTGGTGTGATTTCATACATGTATAAATAATTGTTTTTTGTAGAGAATAAATTGTTTTTTAACATCCCTAAACACGTTCATAGAAGAAAATAATGCAAGTGACATACATTCTAAATGAATAAGAAATAAATTATTTGAATATAAACAATAATTTTTTTTGATCATAAACATATATGGGAATGGTTTGAAGAGAAGATATATAAGTACCTGGCAATAAATAATCTATAAAAAAAAAATTTTTAGAATGTAATTCATTTTCTTTCATAACCCAGTTTCTTTTTAGGTTTATAGTTTTATAGAATTTTGAAATCACTCTTACATGATGTATTATTATATCACAACGTGTACCCTTAATCTTAGTATCCATTTTTTCCCTATTTTAAATATTTTAAAATAAATCAATATTTAATTTTAGAACATATCTGCACAATTTTAATCTGGACATCATCTATATCCCAAATATTCATTAAATAATTATAAAAAATATTTCATAGTGGTGAATGAATATAATAATCTCTTTAGGGGAAATATAAAAAGGACGAATGAAACCCATTATTCCGGGAATACTCAATAAATTTATTTTAATTTTAAATAGAAAATTTTCTCTAAATAAACATTTAATTACCTAATAAATCAACTTATCAACATATATAATTTCATATGATCACATAATGTAATAATAAAAAATATAATGATTTCCTTTTAATCATAATGAACTAATTAATACTACTTCACAAATTTATACATTTCAGTCTTAAAAAGTATATTAACCACTACATTAAACATAATAGTATAATATTAGCATTAAATTCACAGAAATTATATAATAACCCATATAATTAGATAAATCATGTAGGTAACATAAGAAATATATTTTTTATAACTATTATAATTGATATATTAAATGTAATGACATACTTGATAAATTAAAATAATCACAAAGGATATTCCTAACAGATTATATTCATCACATTAACAAATGAAATAGATAGCAATATCAAGTTCACCCATCAACATGATATATATCGAACTAACCTATAAACATGTTTTTAATTGATTTTACATATCATTATAAACAATTCGCATGAAACATAAAATAATCATACCAGAAGAAATATTTTATTTCTATTATCATACTCATAATATTTTTTTCATCAATAAAAAAATGATATTGATATTTGAGTTCAATTTTAAACCAATTTTTAAAATACCCAAATTAAATGGATTATGTTTTTTTTTGTTCAAGAAATCAAACAATATTATGAAGGAATTAAAATAGAAAATAATTTTTACACTGGAAAGAAGAACCATTGAAACTGTATATGGTAAAATATAACATTCCCATTATCCTTTTGTAATAATGTTACTTATAATACATTTAAACTACGATTACTATATAAAACCATTGAAAACATATCAAGAGTTATATAAAATATAATTTATAATTCAATTTTGACCATATAAATAATTCTATATACCAAAAGTTTGAATATATGCATGGGAAAAATAATTTAGAATGTAAATATATAGAACACATAAAATTTGGTTTTAAGTTGAAGTGTCCTCTACATCATGTCTGACTCGTCACATAAACTTTTATATTCATCTTCTTTAGAAAACCTACTGACTTTATTCCTAATTCCCTTGTAGGTTTGTCTTATAATCAAACTAGTGACTATATGATGAGTGGAGGGACATTAGAAAAGGATTTGGGATGAGATTGGTTAATCCAAATTTCTCTATAAGTGTAAAGAGTAGTGGAGAAGTAGTTTCCTTTAATAAGTGTGAGAGAGTGCACTCTTAGAATAATTAAATACATTAATATATATAAACTCATCTATAAAAAATATTTAAAAATTGGACCATTTATGAATCCTAGATGAGATATGGTTACAATATGGACATCCAATAGAATTTATACATGTTTCATGGTTATTTTACCATTTATCAATTATGTTTAGACCTAATAAACATATTCTATACTTATATTTGGTAAATTATATTTAATATTTATAATATTTTTTTCAATAAATATTCAATTGAAAAAAATTATATAACAATAACTAGGATGAATAAAAATATGTATTCAATTTTATAAAATTCATTTCACACAAGTGGTTAAATATAATTAATGATTAAACCCAAAAATTATGAGGATTTTTCCCCAAATAAATGTCATTTTAAGTTGTTAATATTTTTATACAAAAGTAATGAATTAAATTAATTAATAAAATAATATTATTATTAATATTATATTTGATCTCAATTTTTTTGAAACCATTTTAATCTCAAAATTAATTTGGTAAACTCTTAAAACGATTATGCAATTTTCCATAAATTATTTAAAATTTCAGCACTTATTAACATAATTATTTTATAAAATTTATCATATATTCATCATAAAGTAATGTTTAAAAAACTAATCACAAGATTATGTTCATATATTTAAATTAAATTTTTATAATTTGAAAATAATCCCATTAACTAAATCCGTAAAATTAATTAAATCCCATCTTTGTTTGAAATAAAAAAAAAATTTATTTGAAGGAAAAATTACCAAAATGTTTTATGATTAATTATAAAATATAAAATATAATTAATAAAAGTTAATTAGTCATGATAAATATTAATACTAAAATTTTATCTGCTTCTAAATTTCCCCAATTTTGAAAATTATATCCTTGTAATTTTATTCCATAGACAAATAATTGTAGATATTTTTCCTTAATTTCAATTTATATGGCCCATGTTTCCGCTTCCTTCATATGGAATTTCAAAAAAAACCCCAACTAGATAAATAAATTAATTCTACAACAACTTCACTATACGAACAAGAAAATTAAATGGATCTTACACTTAATAATTATTTTCTTATAACTAAAATACAGGAGGGCTCAAAATATAAGAAACTTATGGAATGTATTTTCATTAAAATTAACAATGAAACAAATCATGCACCTGAGATATACATTTTGAAAAAAATAATATATAGAAAAATTATACAAAATTATCTAATAAATTAATATGGTTTAATGAACCATTGAAAAAAATACATTTTTACAAAAAATTCCTAACACTTTTCCATGAAGACTAATTTTGGTAATCCTGATATCCTACCTCTGATGAATGTTATTTCATCTAGTTATCTACATGATTGTTCTTTCCTTATATGTTCAGTCCTCATGTTTTTTGAATCATATTCACTTTTTCAACCATTTATTTAAATAATATTCAATCCTATAATAGTATTCCTTGTAATTTATCCCGAAAAGTTGTAAACTGAGACCACATTATATATAATGCATGAAAGGGTAGAATATATATACTTGAATAAAAATTGGTATCATAAAAAACACATGTATTGAAAATTTTATATCCCAATATTACTAGTAGTATATTTAATTACCATTAAGCATTTATTAGAAGGTATGAATGATTTCCATAGACAATCTTTAGGATTGACGATGAAAAGATACACCATAACAAACAATCTTTTATTTCACTTCATTTCATGATTTATTACGTAAGATTAAAAATAATACAACTCGAATGATTTAGAAGTATAGGGTATTTTATAATTATTGAAATTAGGCAACAACTTAAAACAATAAATACATCATCTTTGTTTAAAACATCCTTAACATGATCATATTAGTCATTCATTCATAAAACTACATTGGATAACATTGAGGAAATACCTATGAAAGGGTCGAGATATAAAGACCAATAAGGGAATACACATGTAATAACATGAATAATATAATAAATTTTAGTCAATATGAATATCAATGGGGAATAAAATTAGAGAGAATTATAGACATGAATAATGAGACAAGGTATTGTATGATAATCAGAAACAGAACATGGGAAATGTTGAAACAATATAAAACACCACATCACAAACATAGGTCATGGTAAAATTCCAGGAAACCATTATTGAAAAAGTAAAATAATGGATTATTTCCTTTATATAATCCATTTATTGACATATCATGATACTAAAATAGTTCCAAATGCATTGGAGTTCTATATAAATTCAGTAGTACCCATCACATTCATTTCATTCTCATACTTAAGTTTTACCTATAGATAAAAATACATGGAATGATTTATCCTCTTATTTTGTTACATGATATTGGATTTTGAAATAAATACATGTAATTAAATAATAAAATTATTATAATATAATAAAGGTGAACAACCTTGATTGAAATAATGTGTGGTTATTCATTACACATTTATTTGGAATGGATAATCACAATGATATTTTGGAAGTATAATGACATTATTTAAAATATCATTAAATGGTTTTATGATAAAAATGTGTCTCTATTCATTTTAAAATAAAATGTATATTATTATGGACACAGAAAAACATATCATAACATTATGATTTGTTAATATAAGGCATAAGATAATGATGAATCTTGAATAAATAAGAGAAGGAAAAGATCCCTAATCTTTGGAGGGTGACTCCAAATTCCAGGGAGGAGCGTATTAGAAGCCTAAGAGAACCATGGGAGGACTCTAGATAGGTTATGGAAGAGTAATAATGATCTATATGAGTTTTTAGTGAAGAGAAATGAGATATAGGGTGTGTTTATATTATGAACAAGTGGGAAATTATTTATTATTTATCACTATAATGTTTTGGAATCTATATAATGAAATAACCAAGACCATAAACCATACCAATGTTTTTTTACATAGAATGTTTAAAATAGAGATGGTTTTAATTAATTTATTAGTCCATGGGCAGAACATATTAATTTAATACACATTTTAATTTTGAAGTGAGTCATCTCCTAAAAGAAAATATTTTAAAACCAAAAAATATTTTATAGATTTTGGAGGATTAATAAAGGCTTTATAAAATTATTAAAATAAATTCAAAATAGAATTATTTTAAAGGGGAAAATATATATTTGTTATAGGGTACCATTTATAGTATTTATCACATCACTTTGAGGGTATTTTGATGACATAATACCCACTATATATTTTATGTTGTATTTAATTTTTTCTAGAATACTCAACGATCACATAAATTTATGAAAAACTAAATGGTGGATAATTTTTAAATTATGAATAAAATAGTAAAATTTATTTTAACCAAATAATTTTCTAAATATGCGAATTTTATCTTTTAAAATAAAATTAACTTTTATTAAGATATTATTGGTTTATTTTTCAAATAATAGTTTCTAAACCATTATAAAAATTACATTTGAATTCATAAAAATTATATAATCATTTTTATTTAACAATAATTATTTTACAATAATAGATTAGTAAAATATTATTAATTTGAATAATTTATTAGTTTTTAAAAATAAATACCTTAATTAAATTTTAATATTACCCAAAACTATAGATTTTTTTTTGTATCAAATTCAAAATCATTTATAAATTAATAACCATAATAAAATATATAACCAATATTCTTTGAAAAAATAATGTAAATTATCATAATTATAGGGTCCTGATACATATCCCTTTAATACACAACCAAAGGCCCTGAGGGTAATGTGTACGGTGGGGTGACTTTCATGGGGTGATTCAGTGTACATGGGTTGGGTCTTAATCTTGATGAACATGAACATATTTAGTATATGGTTTCACTCTTGAATAATTTGTTGGATCTAATCATGGTAATAGTGAGGTAAAATCCTACTAATGTTACATCCCTCAAATTCCCTGATAAATGGGTTTCATTGGGTATAATCATTCTGTTTGAGGCCATTACTTCTTTTCTCTATGTCAATTGGATTTGTTAAAACACTATATTTATACAAATAAAATGATCAATGTTAAATGGTTATATTATAATTTTTCAATATTCTTAATGGTATTTTCAAATCCAATAGTATATAATAAAACCATGTAAGGGTATGTATTTTCTATTACCATAGTACATAAAAATACAAATAATTAAAATAGAAAGAGAGTTTTATTTATAAGAGTTAGGGTTGTCTCAATAGTCCCCCACTTAAGAAATATTTGCATCTAAATTATCATTTTGAACACTAAAATATATTATCGTAATTCTGTTTCATTACTTCCTTTGGTTCCCACATTGATTATTCAAACTTCTGGTTTCACCACAACACTTTGATAATGAGAATTATTATAATCTAAATAACTTTTAATATATGATTTATGATCAACATCAGCCACACTTCATAAGAATAACCATTGTCAATACAAAACACCTCTTGATTGAGAATATGGGAGATTATTTAATGTATTTCTTTAAAGAGATACATGAAATACATACTATAGTAGAGATAGATTATGTAGGATTTCTAATTGATAATCCACCAATCCAATATGATCACGGTACTCAAAGTGACCGAAGTATAATGGAAAATATTTCATTTCTTCCCAAATATAATGACTGTCATCCATAGAGATAAGTGGAGGAATACCATGCCTCCAGCCTTAATCTAAAAATCTCATCGATGATTGTCATCTTAACTCTTCTATATACTCTAATCAGCCTTGCTGTGTTGATGAATTTTATTGATATTTTTAACCTTTTAGGTGATCAATTTAGTACCTAGAAATTTTCAGTCCCCAAAATAGTCCCTTTTTGAAGGTGTTTTGAACCGCTTACTATAATGGGATTCATAGGGAGCCATTAAAATGATGAGTGGTAACTGTTGTTGTCTGAGAAAATAAATCAAGGAAAATATTATCCCATCATACTTTTGATGTCAAATGAGTATTCTCTCAATATGTCTATGAGTGTATGGATAGTCAGATCAGACTGGATATCATTTTGAGGGTGATAAACCATGCTGAAGTTCAAATTAGTATTTATAGTGGGTTGTATACTCATCAAGAAAATAGAGGTAAATCTTGGGTCCCATTTATATATAATCAATTTTTCTATTTTAAAAACTCTCACCACATCTCTATTGTATATCCTTGCAAGTGGATAGGTATATATATATTCTCAAATTTTAATGAAGTGATAATTCAATGAAAGAAGATACACCACAACCCATATTGGATTATTTTTTCTTAATGTCTTTAAAGGATTAGTGACTAAGTCCACAATAATATTTCCAAATTTCTAAGAATATATGGGTAATCGTTTCATCATCCCCATTGATTTTTTTCCTTTCCACCGTAACTTTATAGAATAAAATATATCAATATATATATTTCATTATCTCATTCATCATATTTTCCCACCAATACTTCTCTCATAGATTTTGATACATCTTTCTACTTCATGGAAATATAGGGAATGTTTAATGATGTATATCATCCAATAGATCATTCCTTATCTCGGTATTTTACTGTACATAGAGTTGTGTCCCAAATCATACATATTCTCATTCATTATCATTTAAATATGATTATTTCAATATTTTTATAGATTCCAATTACTTTTGAATTCCCACATCATCTCATTCAGCATCCATTATCCCCTATAGAAAATATAGTTGAGAAATAATTTGGTAAAGTATTAATTATTTTACTTAATTTATGATTCCCATGCCTATCCCATTCAAATATAATAATATCATATCCTTCTCAATTCCCCTCAATGATAAAATCACTAGACCCATTCTACTTAGATCATGAGTCACTTTATTTTCTTTCCCACGACAGCAGTGGATTGATAAGTTGTAGTCATGTATCTCATCTAACCATCTTCGTTAGATTATATTCAACTCTTCTGGTGTGAATATAAACATTAGGATGTTATGGAACATATATATATATTTAAAAAATCTCCCATAATAGATAAGTCCTCTATTTTTTCAATGATGTGATCACTACACCCAACTTTATTTCCTAGTTTGGGTTGTTCTATTCATGAACATTAATTTTCCTTGATTTGTAGGATGTCACACTGTTATTTTTCATTAACACACATCCCAATACCTTCTTCAAATAATATTTGAATACCTTGAAAATTACTCTACTTGTGGGTAGCATGGGTACATTTGTTGTGTTAATCCTAATTTTAACTTATTGTTTCCTTCTTCACATCCATCATTCGATGAAAACATAAATAAATTTTGAGTTATCTTGGTTATAGTGTTTGAAAATCATAATAAATTTATCACAAATAGAAAAAATTACCCATCCAATCTAAGGAAACTATATTCATCTACAAAAAAGATGGCCTCATTCATCCTTAATTGCTTCGATATTTGAAGGGTCTACGTATATCTAATTGATTGTTATAAAATATACAAATAATAAGACTTGTATTAACTAGATCTCAAATTTATTTCACATAAAACAAATTTCCTACTTTAACATGACCAATAGCATAGTACTTGGATGATCCTCATGCTCATCCATACTTTTTTAGTATATTAGAAAATTCACGATAAAGGCTATTAACTTTTTTTCTTAATAATATCTAAAGACCTTGTTCATTATTTAAATCAATATTTATGGATAATATTTGAGTCTAAATGTAATTAATATGAACTCATAATTCTTATAACTATTTTGGAAAACAGTATTTGTGATATCCTCCTTTTTAACCCTTACATGATAAAAACCAGACCAATGATCCACTATAGAGAAGTACTGTTCTTCACATATATGATTGAACAAGTAATCCATCCATTACATTGGATACTTTTTCATTATCAAGATATTTTTTAACTCAATATAATCAATGTAAATGAGAATTGAACTATCCTCCCTCTTGATTAAGAGGACTAGTTCACCCTATTGTTAAAAACATGGGTATATGAACCCTTTATCCATATTATCATGTGGTTGTTTATTCAGCTCCCCATGTTCGACAACATCCATTATTTATTTGGTCATGGATAATGATAATTTCCTAGGTATGAGCTTGATTGAAAACTCAATATCTTTGCTAGAAGTAAGGCAATGTAATTATTCAAGAGACACTTTAGCATATTCCATTAGAATGGGGATTTCTTCATGGATGATACTTTCATTAAACACAATCATTTGAGCTATATATGTTTTTTCATGGGGAAATAATATCCATGATTGAGATGTTGGTGCTAAAGAAGATGCATTCTCCTCTTTCCACTATTATAAAATCAAGGACGATTCACAATACAAAGGGTGTTTTCCTTCTCATGGAATTTTATGTTGGATCTAAATATGGAAATAAATTCCATACACAGAACTGTATCAAATTTCACTAAAGGGAGTATCATAAGGTTCACTGGTATTTTCAACCAAAAAATTGTGATATGATAAGAGTTATATATTTGGGATGCAATAATTTCCCTATTTTTTCACCAACATCTATACTTCCATGCTTAGTAGTGGTGTTTGAAGAGTTATACTAAACATTTCTGATTTAAAGGATTGTGTTTACCTAGAATAAAATTATATTTTCAATATTCATGATTGAATAAATAGTGCACATATCACCACTTCATTGTCTAGATACCCCTCAATGGTTGTGATGGAAATATACCGCCCCTATTTCCAAGGTGGTTGTTGGTTTTCTATGAATACCCTTCACTTAGTGCATTGGATTGAAAATTGTCTTGGTAATTTTAAGTTGAAATAATGAACAATGCTTTGAGGATTAACCGGATCATTCCTTTCTTTCATTACATTAGTGTAATTCTCTTATAAAAAATCACTAGCTATGAGCCCTTCATTTTCGTATCTAAATCGTTTCCTCATCCCCCTTATGCAGTTTCCAAGGTTCATTTTAATACACCATTGAAAAGTGGGATGTAGAACTTTATTAGCACTATTATATTTACAGGTCATAATTCTATAATTATAATATAATTTCTTCATCATACCCTTGATATTCCCTTGATATTCGACAATCCTCATTTTGAATTTGTGGGCACACCCTATAATTTCTTCAAAGAAATCAATATTTTGGATCTCTAGGGTATGGGTTGACTAGTTTTTATCCAAAAAAATGTTAAAAATTGATTTCAAGGGAAATGACAATGCCAAAGGCATATAATTTAGGTCTTTTGACGTTCTCCTCATACCCCCAAGAAATATTTTCCAACTTTTTACTTGAGGGAAGGTAAATACCATTCAATTTTAAGGCATAGAGTTTGAGGAAAATATTTTCCAATTTTTTTTATATTATTCTGTCCATCCCGTCTTTTTGATCCCTTCCCCATGCTTCATATTTCTAACCAATTTCCACCAATAATTTTCTTCCCCTTCTATACGATAAAAATATAGTATAAAATTCAATTGCTCAAAACATTTAAGTATTTCAAATATATTTTGAAGGGGTATGATCTATTGTTTCAATATTAAGGGATCAAATAGTACATTGAATGTAAGATGCCTTTGTTTCATAAAGGCTTCAATTTTAGAAAGTTTATTCTTATAGGGATTTGGGAGCTCCTCCTGGTCTAGGATTCTATTCAGAATCTGAGCTTGTCGAGAGATTATAATTCTAAAGTTTCCTATTTCCCCTCTTATCTAGATATGAATATTTTTTGAGAATTCATAAAATTTCCCTTCACATTGGTTGTATAAACTATTCCTCATATTTTCGACCATTGTCTTGAATAAATGAAAAATTATGGATGATAAGTTTTAAACTATTAAACACATTAAAGGGAATACAATGACATTAAAAGGATTAAATATAAGTAAAATTTATTCACTATCTATCAATTTTATACCCATAAATACATGTTTTTTTATCTATTTCATATCATATATTATTATGGTAATTTTTTAACTTAATAATGAATCAAATTATAATTGTAAATTTTAAAATCCTTATTCCCCAGAAGTTTTGAACTAGGTGTTTGGCAAGGCCCATTTTCATGAAAGTTTTCCTGGTCAAATTTATCTTGACGTGTTTTCTTTAAATTTTATCCCTACGTAATTCTATGAAAGATCTAAATCCACTAGAAGTATCCAGATAATGATGTTTTTTCTAGATAAACCACTTACTCTATCCTTTACCAAAATTTGGGGATATTTTTATAAAGATAATTTTATTCTAAATGATTTATCTAGATATTTATAATCTTAAGACTAAAAATAACTAAAATTTTCATTTGATACTAATTATAACAACCCATCTCCTTATCGAATTTGACTCAATTATTTTTTACATAAGAGGAAACACAATAGAACATTTTTTTTCAAGAATTATAGTTCATTTTTGAATTAGTTACATTAAATAACAACATAAAATATGAAATACAATATATTTATTGAAAAAATTATTAACAAGATCATATAATTCTTTCGTACATAAAAATTTAAAGGATAACCTAAAAACATTTATAAGGAAGGGGTGATCTATAAATTCATGTAAGTGAATAAACATCGAATCGCATAAATTAAATAACACATTTTATATAATATTAATATTAATGGGGGTATAAAATGAGTGAGAATAAAAAAACGAGGCAAGATATAACTTGATAATCACAAAGAAGACATTAGAAATGTGGAAAAAGAAAAAATCACTACATCATAAACATATGTTAATGATAATTGGCATTAAATATTGATAGAAACAGTCTGATGATGGATCGAGTTCACTCTATAATTGTAATGTCCCGGTTCCAGGAGCCACCCAGAGGAGCCTCGTACCCAGTTGGTCACATGGCCTCAAGCGCATTTCCCCAAATTCCAAAGGCTTCCGACTAGCAGCGAGGGCCTTGGGTGTGATAGTGGGGAAACTATGCCCTCATAGGTAGAGTACACAATGGATGTAAAGAAATCATACAATAGCAGAAGCATTAAATGTCCAACAACAATGAACAATGGAGGACTAAAACAATAAACAACTAGAGCACACATGTATATAAGAAATGATGCATGATACATATATAGGAAAGCAGCCACAAAGGTCACAATACTAGAAATACAGACAGTACCAATAAAAGTACAAAAGAAAAGATAAAAAACTCCTCAGCATTGCGAACCTAAGATTGGTCCCATGCTCTCCTGCTCCAATGCAATCAAGTACCCGAAGTAGAAGGGCAGTTTCCCTTGTATATACATGAAACAACATAGTTTTCTTAGGCCCAAAAGCATGGAACAAACCAGGTGTGAGACTAAATCCCAGTAGGCAACCACCCGAAGATCTGTGCCTAACAGTCAGTGATCATATGGCAGATAATAGTACAGTAAGCAGTGGAAAATAAAAGTAAACAACATGCAGTAATTAGTAATCAGTAACAAGATGATATTCAATAGTAATTAATCCACATAACAGAAACCAGTAGTGAAGAAAACAGCTAACCACATTAGGAACCCCTCTGGGAATTACTCATTGCCAACCCCTCTAGTTTGGTCATACAAAATTATAAGACTCTCTGGGGAAGCTTGCTCGGTCAATTCCCCTTATATTCTAGGGTAGTCAGGGACTCTCTGAGGATGATCATGCAGTCTAACCTTCTATATCCCCAAGGTCAAGAAAATATCTGAGTAAGCGCACTCGGTCAATTCCTCCTATAGTCTTAGGTCTATCACAAACTCTCTGAGGAAGCTCTCTCGGTCAATTCCTTCTCTAGCCTGAAATGGCTTAAGGAAATTCAAACAAGTAAAGACTCTCTGAGGAAGCTCTCTCGGTCTACCCTCCTATAGTCTATAATATCCAAGACTCTCTGGTAATCTCACTCGC
This sequence comes from Viscum album, assembly GCA_963277665.1. Taxonomy (NCBI): domain Eukaryota; kingdom Viridiplantae; phylum Streptophyta; class Magnoliopsida; order Santalales; family Viscaceae; genus Viscum; species Viscum album. The sequence goes on along the minus strand of OY728163.1, from coordinate 1,899,698,846 downwards.
TCTATCCCTTATAGTATATAATGTCGAAGAATCTCTGGGAAGCTCACTCGGTCTATCCCTTATAGTCTATAATGTCCAAGAATCTCTGGGAAGCTCACTCGGCTTATACCATATAGTCTATAATGTCCAAGACTCTCTGGGAAGCTGACTCGGTCTATCCCTTATAGTCTATAACACCAGGTTCTCACGGTCCTGTGCCAGTCAGTTCATAATAATTCTATAATGCCAAAGCACACCTATAAAGCTACTTGGCTAACCAGTCTACATAATAACAAGCATGTTAATAATATCATTCTATCCTATGGTCACAAGGCATGGAAAATAGATATAATGGCCAAATTAAAACAAGACCCATATGTCGTAAACAGAACAAGGCTTGGGAAAAAAATCCAATCACAATAGTTATCCTAATATATGATCAAATTACCTCTACATAATCATACAAGCAAGGGAGGAAAACAAAAGGGGGAAAATGGTAAACAGGAAATACCCCATTCATAGGTATTGTGGGAAATTTTCACATAAAACTCAAAGACTTAGAAAGGTAAGGCACAAACCCCCTACCTTGATGCTAAGAGATCAATATACTTGAACCATGTAACACCCCGAGATTTTATGAAAAATATTATTTTTAATTTCATTAATGTCTTGTGTTATACGCTACACTAAAAGAAGCTTGCACAACATGCATCCTTGACTTTCCTTGCATTACACGCAAGCACGACCTTCTGCGATAGCGTGTGTTGTATGCAATACCGAGTTTCGCTAAATAATGATATGCTATTAAAATATTATTAAAACTAGCCGTTATGAATAGTAATAACCAATTTTTGAAATTTTTGAAATTTTATTTTTCAAAATGGACTTCATTTTTGGATTCGGAATATCGAAATTATGTTAGGGTGAAATTTTGGTACTTTTCGGATAACTTCCATTTTCTGATAAATAGTGAAAATTACTAAATTTTAATTAAAAACAACCTTTTTAATCGAGATAATTAATAGTGATAAATTATTAATTTTAGTGGTTTTAAATTATATTTAGAATATATTTTTACAATTTAATACATTGTTGGTCAATGGATGTAATTTCACATTTAAACCAGACATAAACAAATGTCAATCTTTTGATAGATATTATTTCTTAAGAACACGCTATTTGTTTTGACGATGGGAATTAATTTTTAAATTAATTAATGAAATTGATATGTTTTGAATTTGGTAAAATAGACATCATTATTGAATTCATAATATCAAATATATCTTAGGCTTAATTTTTGGTATTTTTCTGGAAACTTTTATTATTTGATGAATAGTGAATCCACTAAGTGGTAGTAAAAAAATGAATTTTTCATAAAACATAATTTTACCGCTTCTGTGAGTGGAATTTCAAAAATCCAAGAGACACGGTTGATGTCAGTAAGTAAAATGTGGTTCAATGAGATGAAAATAATTTTTGGTGAATAGTAACATTTTAATTTTTTTTCCACGGTTAAAAGTAAATAGGGTAATTAAGGGTAAAAATGATATTATTATTACCCAAACACATGTCCTAATTCTATTGGATAAGTGTAATTCGACCAAAAACAACCTTAGGAATAAAATATAACCATTTAGGCCCACTTGGATTAGATTAGAACATTTATTATTAATTTATTTAAAGAAGGGTTAAAATAGTTAAAATCAAAGTTTAATAAGTATATAATTTTTAATATAGGGATATACATATGTTAAATTCGACTATAAATATTAATTAAAAATCTAAAAATATTTACTACATAATGGTATTTTATTTGTAATTTTTAGACATTAAATAATTTAATTTATTTATGACACAAAGACGATGCAGTAATTATCTTATTAATGAAATATTGACATAATTGATATTATAAATACGAAAATAAATGTAATTTGAGACTTTTTATGAATTAAACTAATTTTATAGGTTAATATGACATTTTATTATTGATTTAATTAACATTGTTCGAACTAATCATTCTTTTATAATTTTCACAAAAATCAATTACTAAATAGTGTCAAAATTGACATAAAAGAGTTTTTAAAACAAATATTATATTATTAATTGTTATTTTATTCCTAAAAATCTAAGTTTCGGCCAAATGACTTAACTAAGGTTATATATATTAATAATAAAAAACTTGGGGTTCGTTTGGATTTTTATAGTATGTTTATTAACCTTATAGTGTAAGAACACAAGAAGACACGGTAAAAGTAAAATTATTTAACTTAATGTTAAATCTAAATGATAAGGTCAAAATAGGAACCTAAACTTGTCTAAATTCAATTGGATGATATGATTTCGACCCATACCCACCTTATATTTGAAATAAATCAATTTGGAGCTATTTAAAACCGAATTTGGCTTTATAATAAAATAATATTTTTAGTTATTCCAAAGGTGCCCCTCTCCTCCCTTATAAAAGGGCACCTCCTCCCTCTCTTCCTCACACCACTTTGAGCCTTCAAGCTCCGCAAAACCCTACCAAATTCCATTCTCCACTACCATAGAAACATCCTAGAGGTTCTTGTTTTCCTCAAAGACCAATTTTAGTTCCCTAAAAGGAGATCTCAAAGAGGCGCTTCAAAGAAGAGGTAATGTCTGTTACCGATTCTTTCAACTTTATTTCTTATTCCACTTCTTCTTCATAGGCTGTTTCATTATAAAGTAATAAAATCAGTATCACTCATATAATGATATGTTATTATAAGTATTAAACAACCCTAATTCACCATCTATCCATCCTACGGAAAACGAAATCACTGCGCGTGCGTACGTACAGAATACCGTCTCCACGCCATGGTGTAATCTATTTTCCACCACCACCTTACTTGGATGGGTATAATGGTGTACATAATAACTATATATTATTATTTTAAAGTGATATTGATTCTGATATAGTATACATACAATCCAATACAATTCCATGATCATGAGAATGATATCATCGCTCGTGCATAAGTACGGACTACCGTCTCCACGACGCGATGAGATTCATTCTCCACGTTAACCATTCATGAATGATTATAAAGTATATATAATAAGTAATCATGAAATATATGACATAAAAATGATACTGGATTTATGTGTATATATATGTATTTCATCTACTTAATTCCATTCAACTCAATAAGGAAATGAAAACAACGTTCATGCGTACGTACGGCCTACCGTCTCCATGAACGATGTATTTCTCTCCATTTATCGATCCATTATATATATGTATATTATGAATATATATTATATATAAATAATGTTTACATTCTGGATTTAAGTAATCATGATCTAAGTAACCATATGAATAATTACAAGTCAAAACACGGACGAAAAATAAAACGATATTACCCAAAATGCTCTTTAACATGGAATTTACAAAAGAACGGGTGAAATAAAGTCATAAGTGAACCATATATGATATCATAACAATGAGTATGATTCTATAATAAGTCAATGACGTTATTTAAATCATTATACAAGAGGTTCGGACACTTACGAAGAAAATCGGACCTAAGGTAAGGGAAATATCACAATCACATTTTTATCCGAGATTGTTTATACTTTGGCATTTACTAGGGTGCATTTTATCATCCACATCCATGTTTCCTAAATATGTAATATTATTTCCATCCACCTAAAATTTTTTAAATCCAATTTTACCCTTCAGTGAGTTCTTATTAAAGGATACGAAAGGAATCTTTTGTCGTTTTTCGTACGAGGTAGTTTTTGAATTTTCCGACAAAAGTACGAAGAATGTTTTTTTAAATTATATGGCATGAATGGATTTTTAAAACATTATTTCCAAGAAGCTTAATTTAAAAGTTTTCAAGTTTATTTTTAATCAACTTCTTTTAGTTTATAACTGTATGACATTTTAAGAAAGGAAAAGTGTTTTTGAAGCAGAAAGGATATTTTCCTCAAGAATGGAGTTCATGTGTTTTATCAAAATTATTTTCCATCTAAGATAATAAAGGGTTATGTTTTATTTATTTTATTATGTTGTGATGTAATTATATTTTTATGAATAATTTTATCTTATATGAATTGTTTTATGATGTCACGATGTTTAATGATTCCCATTTTTATTACATGGGTTATGCTATGATGTATGGTTTATGATTTTGTGGAACACATAAGAATGGTATCATTATGAGATGGGTGGGACCTATATCTCCCTTTAATTCATTGGGTAAAGATTTTATATCTCATGAGATAGACATGGCTGGAACGGTAGGTTAAACCGGTTCAGTGAAGCACGGCTGAAATGAGGAGTGAACTCGGTAATAGACTTTGTCCACTAAGATAGTCTTGGCAATGAGTCTTGACTAATAAGAAATGATTCTCTATGAATATGTGTGTATGCCAAAAAGTTTCATGTTTTATGTTATGATTATTGGGATTACATTTCACTACTATGATTTATCCCATGTTATGATATTATGATCTCTTTTTCAGGTTAAGATTTCCAAAATGTTATGTTCTTATGAGTATTATGTGATTAATATTTTTTTGTTTACCCTTACTGAGCATTTGAGCTCACCCTTTTATGTTTTCTTTTCCCCAGGATATAAAGAAAGGTTTTAGGTATAAAAAAAGGAAGATCTTTATGGGAGATGTTGAAGATATTTCACCATGATTAGAAGATTATATTCCGAGTTTCCAAAGACACTAAACTATTACAGTCCTTGTGTGTGTGTTTTTGTAATGTACTAAGTATTCCGCAAAAGTAATGTAATTTCCATGTACGTTAAGCTTTAGGGTCTCTATAGTTGGTATCAGAGGGAAGGTTTAGTCAACCTTTGGAAACTAGGATGCAAGAACTTTAGTGAGATCCCTAGAGATATTTCTAAGGAATGTCTAGGGATGTCCATAAGGATAAGTATACGTATAGGATATAGTCCTAGAACTATGGTAACAATATTATATTAAACCAAAGATGTTAGATATTGAAGTTACTCCCCCTTTATTATGATTCTTACCTCTCACAGTATTCTTTTTGGGTTTTAGATGATGGATGGAACCCGAAGGAACCGTATTGATCAATGTAATGGAAAATGCAATGATTGTCCTCTTGAACAAACAGATCCTATGGGAGATGGAGTGAAAAATCTTATTCCTATACTTACACAAGATATAAATCATTCTGGACTTCCAAATGAGCAGAGAAGGGAACAATATTCTATTGAGTCCTTCATGAGGCAACGTCCACCTTCTTTCAGTGGGTCTTCTGATCAACTTGTTGCTGAACAATGGATCAGTACTACTGAAAAGATATTTTCAGTTCTTCAATGTTCTGAACATGATAAAGTCATATTAGTAGTGTATAGTTTGGAAGGTGATGCTGATCAATGGTGGAATCTTATCAAGAATATGAGGCCAAGAGATGAAATTGAGTCCATGGAATGGGACGAGTTCATGAACTTATTTTTCAATAATTACTTCCCTCGTATTCTTCGAACAAAGATGGAGAATGAGTTTCTTGAACTAAAGAAAAAGGATGATGAATCTGTTGGTATATACGAAGCGAATTTTACAAGGCTTCCAAGGTATGCATCTGGATTTATCATCCAACCTGAAAGTAATGTTGATCGATTATTCAGTGGCTTAAAACCAAATCTTCGAAGGGAATTATCTATAAGTGACTTCACTAGCTATAAAGAAATTGTGCGTTGTGATATCACGGTAGAAATGGAAGTTGGTTTTACTTATCCATCTCATAGTTTTGACAAGAAACAAAAGATGGAGTTCAAGGAGAAATCTCAGAATAATGGTGAAAAGAAGATGAATGTTTCCTTATGCTCAATGTGTGGAAAGAAGAATGGTGGAGATTGTCTTAAAGGGACTAGAAAATGTTTTAAGTGTGGAAAAGAAGGTCATCGAGAAGCTGAGTGTCGAAGTAATGGAAAAAGGGTTTCTAATGATGTGAATAAAGAAAAGATAGCAGAGAACACACCACCAACACTTCAATGCTTCAAGTGCAAGGAAATGGGGCATTATGCTAATAAAATCCTTAATCCAAGGGTTAGTGATGATCGACATGAGAAACCACTTAAGGCAAAGGAAAAAAGGGAAGTCACATGCGATCACTATTGGTGATGTTGAATATTAAAACGATGTGGTGGAATGATTAAGTGTTTATGTAATGGGATTCCAAAATAATGTTGTATATAGTATCGTGGAATATTGGAATATTTATGTATTGGTCTATTGTAGTTTTCAATGGTACCGGTAACCATAGAATGTGATTGAGATATTTTTGTAAAAAAAGATGATATGCGCATAATGAATGGAAAACGAGAAAATGAAATGTTTGACCTTATTCATGAGCTCATGACTGATATAAGGAGAAGGTTATGTCATTTTTTGAGTATATAGAATTTTTGGATTTTGGTATATGGAAGGAGTTAACTTTTGACTGCATTCATGTTTTCACTATGGTTCAATTAATGGGTATTCATTCTTCAAGAGAATACATGATTAAGGTATTCACATGTTTGTAATTTGACCAACAAGATATATCTTATGATATATGTGGGATAAATGATGGCATTCACGTGATTGTTATGTGACATTTCATGTAATCATTTTCTTTATACTATGAGCTTGGACCAAAGTATTTTAGATAAGCCAAAAGATTGGAATGGATTATGTTGGACATAAGTTAGGATAAATTTTTTTTCGATATTATTGATGGGATGTTATAGTAATATAGCTTTAGAAAAAGGAAAACCTGTAGGACGGGCGACAACCCATCGCGTCTGACAAGGCTGTGGGAATCAAACCCAAAAATGAAGTGCGACTGGCCTTTATCACCTACCACTGGCCTACAGGAAGTCCCTGGTTAGTAGAAACTAGTTTTATTTTATTACGCGGTATGATATATGAAGTATAAGTTCATTTTTGGAATCGTATACGATTAACCTCACAATAGATGGTCTTATGCATATTTCATAACTTTTGATAACCTTTTGAAACAGATGGAATGACCCATCATTCAAATTCATTTCATTAAGAGATGAAGTGGAAATTGTTCAAAGCACGAACAAAAGTGAAATTGTACCAAAATCATGTAAGTATTTCTTTTATTTCACAAACTTTAGGAAAATGATCTTGAAAACCAAAAATGTTGTCCTAGTTACCTTATGTCTGATGAATCAGATGGTACCTTAGATCATCGCAAATCTATGGCTTTGTGATTGTTGGCTATTTCATAGCCACGATCTCTACCACTATCCATCAGAACTTAATGGTTAGATTTTTCTTCCATATCCATATTTTCACCTATGTTCTCCTACGTGGAAACCCAGTGATGAGTTAATTTAGCTAACAGTTACATTTCATACTTTAGTATTTAAATCCATGTTTGGGTATTCCTTTATACGATGTGGGATTCTATTAAACAGACTTTCGAGTAGTAAACCATTTATAACCCCAACGAATTTCGAGGGCGAAATTCATTTTAAGGGGGGTAAAATGTAACACCCCGAGATTTTATGAAAAATATTTCTTTTAATTTCATTAATGTCTTGTGTTGTACGCTACACCAAATGAAGCTTGCACAACACGCATCCTTGACTTGCCTTGCATTACACGTAAGCGCGACCTTCCGCGATAGCGTGTGTTGTACGAAATACCGAGTTTCGCTAAACAAAGATATGCTATTAAAATATTATTAAAACTAGCCGTTATGAATAGTAATAACAACTTTTTGAAATTTTTTAAATTTTATTTTTCAAAATGGACTTCATTTTTGGATTTGGAATATCGAAGTTACCTTAGGGTGAAATTTTGGTACTTTTCGAATAACTTTAATTTTCTGATGAATAGTGAAAATTACTAAATTTTAATTAAAAACAAACTTTTTAATCGAAATAATTAATAGTGATAAATTATTAATTTGAGTGGTTTTAAAGTATATTTAGAATATATTTTTACAATTTAATACAATGTTAGTCATTGGATGTAATTTCACATTTAAACTAGACATAAACAAATGTCAATCTTTTGATAGTTATTATCTCTTAAGAACACACTATTTGTTTTGACGACAGGAATTAATTTTTAAATTAATTAATGCAAATGATATGTTTTGAATTTGGTAAAATAGATATAATTTTTGAATTCATAATATCAAATATATCTTAGGCCTAATTTTTGGTATTTTTCTGGAAACTTTCATTTTTTGATGAATAGTGAAACCACTAAGTGGTAGTTAAAAAAATGAATTTTTCATAAAACATAATTTTACCGCTTCTGTGAGTGGAATTTTAAAAATCCGAGAGACACGGTTTATGTCAGTAAGTAAAATGTGGTTCAATGAGATGAAAATAATTTTTGGTGAATAGTAATTTTTTACTTTTTTTTACCATGGTTAAAAGTAAATAGGGTAATTATGGGTAAAAATGATATTATTATTAACCTAAAACATGTCCTAATTCTATTGGACAAGTGTAATTCGACCAAAAACAACCTTAGGAATAAAATATGACCATTTAGGCCCACTTGGATTAGATTATAACATTTATTATTAATTTATTTAGAGAAGGGTTAAAATAGTTAAAATCAAAGTTCAATAAGTATATAATTTTTAATATAGGGTTATATATATGGTAAATTAGACTATAAATATTCATTAGAAATCTAAAATGATTTCCTACATAATGGTATTTTATTTTTAATTTTTAGACGTTAAATAATTTAATTAATTTATGACACAAAGATGATGCAGTAATTATCTTATTAATGGAATATTGACATAATTAATGTTATAAATAGCCAAATAAATGTAATTTTAGACTTTTTATGAATTCCACTAATTTTATAGGTTAATATGACATGCTAGTATTGATTTAATAAACTTTTTTCGAACTAATCATTTTGTTATGAGTTTTAAAAAAATCAATTACTAAATATTGTCAAAATTGACATAAAATAGTTTTTAAAACAAATAATATATTATTAATTGTTATTTTATTCTTAAAAATCTATGGTTCGGCCAAATGACTTAGATAAGGTTATATATATTAATAATAAACAACTTGGGGTTCGTTTGGATTGTTATAGTATGTTTATTAACCTTATAGTGTAAGAACACAAGAAGACATGGTAAAAGTAAAATTATTTCACTTAATGTTAAATCTAAATGATAAGGTCAAAATAGGAACCTAAACTTGTCTAAATTATATTGGATGAGAGTATTGCTACCCATCCCCACCTTATCTTAGAAATAAATCAATTTGGAGCTATTTAAAACCGAATTTGGCTTTATAATAAAATAATATTTTTAGTTATTCCAAAGGTGCCCCTCTCCTCCCTTATAAAAGGGAACCTCCTCCCTCTCTTCCTCACACCACTTTGAGCCTTAAAGCTCGGAAAAACCCTGACAAATTACATTCTTCACTACAATAGAAACATCCTAGAGGTTATGGTCTTCCTTAAAGACCAATTTTAGTGCCCTAAAACGAGATCTCAAAGAGGCGCATCAAAGAAGAGGTAATGTCCGTTACCGATTCTTTCAACTTTATTTCTTCTTCCACTTATTATTCTTAGGTTGTTTCATTATAAAGTAATAACATCAGTATCACTCATATACTGATATGTTATTATAAGTATGAAACAACCCTAATTCACCATCTATCCATCCTACGGAAAACGAAATCACTGCGCGTGCGTACGTACGGAATACCGTCTCCACGCCGTAGTGTAATCTATTTTCCACCACCACCTTACTTGGATGGGTATAATGGTGTAAATAATAACTATATATGATTATTTTAAAGTGATATTGATTCTGATATAGTATACATACACTCCAATACAATTCCACGATCATGAGAACGATATCATCGCTCGTGCATACTTACGGACTACCGTCTCCACGACGCGATGAGATTCATTCTCCACGTTAACCATTCATGAATGATTGTAAAGTATATATAATAAGTAATCATTAAATATATGAAATAATAATGATACTGTATTTATGTGTATATATATGTATTTCATCTACTTAATTCCATTCAACTAAATAAGGAAACGAAAACAGCGTTCATGCGTACGTACGGTCTACCGTCTCCATGAACGGTGTATTTATTTCCATTTATCGACCCATTATATATATGTATATTCTGAATATATATTATATATAAATAATGTTTTAAATTCTGGATTTAAGTAATCATGATCTAAGTAACCATATGAATAATTACAAGTCAAAACACGGACGACAAATAAAACGATTTTACCCAAAATGCTCTTTAACATGGAATTTACAAAAGAACGGGTGAAATAAAGTCATAAGTGAACCATATATGATATCATAACAATGAGTATGATTCTAGAATAAGTCAATGACATTATTTAAATCATTATACAGGAGGTTTGGACCCTTATGAAGAAAATCGGACCTAAGGTAAGGGAAATATCACAATCACATTTTTATCCGAGAATGTTCATACTTTGGAATTTAATGGGGTGAATTTTATCATTCACATCCATGTTTCCTCAATATTTATTATTATTTACATCAACCTACAATTTTTTAAATCCAATTTTACCCTTAGGTGAGTTCTTAGTAAAGGATACGAAATGAATCTTTTGTCGTTTTTCGTACGAGGTAGTTTTTGACTTTTCCGACAAAAGAACGAAGAATGTTTTTTAACTTATATGGTACGAATGGATTTTCAAAACATTATTTCCAAGAAGCTTCCTTTACAAGTTTTCATGTTTTTTTAATCAACTTCTTTTATATTATAAGTGTACGACATGTTATGAAAGGAAAAGTGTTTTTGAAGAAGAAAGGATATTTTCCTCAAGAATGGAGTTCAAGTGTTTTATCAAAATTATTTTCCATCTAAGATAATAAAGGGTTCTGTTTTTTTATTTGATTATGTTATGATGGTATTATATTTTTATGAATTCTTTTATCTTATATGAATTGTTTTATGATGTCACGATGTTTAAAGATTCCCATTTTTATTACATGGGTTATGCTATGATGTATGGTTTATGATTTTGTGGCACACATAAGAATGGTATCATTATGAGATGGGTGAGACCTATATATCTCTCCAATGCATTGGGTAAAGATTTTATATCTCATGAGATAGACATGGCTGGAACGGCAGGTTAAACTGGTTCAGTGAAGCAGGACTGAAACGAGGAGTGAACTCGGTTCAGAAATGGACTTTGTCCACTAAGATAGTATTGGCAACGAGTCTTGACTAATAAGAAATGATTCTCTATGATTATGTGTGTATGCCACAAAGTTTCATGTTTTATGTTATGATTATTTGGATGATATTTCACTACTATGATTTATCCCTTGTTATGATATTATGATCTCTTTTGCAGGTTAAGATTTCCAAAATGTTATGTTCTTATGAATATGATGTGATTGATATTTATTTTGTTTACCCTTACTGAGCATTTGAGCTCACCCTTTTATGTTTTATTTTCCCCAGGATATAAAGAAAGGTTTTAGGTATAAAAAAGGAAGATCTTTATGGGAGATGTTGAAGATCTTTCACCATGATTAGACGATTATATTCTGAGTTTCCAAAGACACTAAAATATTACGGTCCTTGTGTGTGTGTTTTTGTAATGTAATAAGTATTCCACAAAAGTAATGTAATGTCCATATACATTAAGCTTTAGGGTCTCTACAAAACAAGAGTCTTGATTATCCTTAGAACATCGTTGATCCATGAAAACACACAAAACGTTCAACCCACGATATCTTAAGAAAGAGGAAAAATCATGGAATGAAACTCAAGAAGAAGGTATATCATACCGCTGTGGTTCCATCACAATCAACGGAGGGTGATTTGGAAAACTGACAGAGGCTCGGTGGCTCAGAGGATGTCCGTGGCCGTATGGACGCTCTCGGTCGAAGAACCTTGAGAAGAAGACGATTCTGTCGATTAGGCGTGACCCCGGTCCATTTAATGAAAAAAAGAAAGTACATGGTGTGTACTTCTGGAGTACACAACGTGTACTAGGCCTTTCTGTACTCCACTTTAAGCGGCCTCCATGTCGCCCCTACACACCATGTGTGTTGCCCGAACATGGCCAGCACACAGCCTTGCATGGCATAGAAGTACACGATGTGTACTTTGAAAATTTCCATATTTTCCACTTCTTCTTAAAATCGAATAGAAAAGGGAAAACATAGCTAAAATGAAGATTCGGGTTCTCACAAAACTCCCCTCTTCATGAAATTCTTCCTCGAACTTCCCTAGCGAGGCGTAGAATAAGAAACCCCAAACAGCTCCAGCTACTGCGATCGTTCATCAGCCTCCCTCTCCCAGTTCTCGTCCTGTACTCGCCCGTGCTACCATAGCACCCGTACCAAAGGAAAAGAACAGCCCCAGAGAACCTTTGTACTACGATCGACAATCTAGATAGGATTCTCCTCAAATGATGCATCTGCTTCGAGCTCAACCTCCTCGGGTTGAAGGACATGAGACAGGTCTGAAAAGTAACGTCGGAGTTGAGAGACGTGGAAGACGTCATGCATATCCCAATACCTTTGAGGTAACTACAACTGATAGGCAACCGACCAAACTCTCTCTAACACCTCATACATCCTGACGTACCGTGGTGAAAACTTACCATGTCTTTGAATCCTCTTATGTCCCAACCTTGGTGCGACACACAGAAAAAACTAATCACTGACCTCGAACTCGAGAGGACATCTCTGCTGATTAGCATAAGACTTCTGTCGAGTCAGTTCTGTATCCATCCTCTTCCAAATCATCTCTATCTGCTCTGAGGTCTCTTAAACAAGATGAGGTCCCAGCAAAGATGCCTCTCCTTCCTCCAGCTAGCACAACAACGATCGACATGGCCTACTGTACAAAGCCTCGTAAGGTGCCATCTGAATAGTCACCTGAAAACTATTGTTATATGAAAACTCCAAAAAAGGAATATGCTTCTCCCATGAATAGACAATGTCTAGAATGGAAGCTCGGAGCATATCCTCAAACACCTGGATCGTACGCTCGGACTTGCCATCTGTCTGGGGATGGTATGCTGTACTCAAAAGGACTAGTGTACCTGAAGCCTTCTGAAGCCCCTCCCAGAACCGAGAAGTAAAACATGCATCCCTGTTTGAAACAATGGAGTGTAGAACTCCATGTAGACGTACAACCTCTCGCATGTACAACCACCCCATATTATCAATGCTGAAAGTCTCCTTGATCGGTATGAAGTGGGAAAACTTCATAGGCCTATCGAAAACAACCCAAACAACATCACTCCCTTGAGGTGACCTCGGTAACCTAGTCAAGAAGTCCATCGCGACATCGTTCAACTTCCACTCAAAAATGGGTAACTGCTATAAAATCCCTACTGGTCACTGATGCTCTCCTTTAACCTGCTGACAAGTAGAATATCTCATGACGAACCCCACAACATCCCTATTCATACCTAGCCACCAATACTGGCGGTGTAGATCACGATACATCTTGGTGACGCCAGGATGAACTGCCCAAACTGAAGAATGAAAATCCTGCATCAGTTCCTCACGTATGTCTATTGGCACCCATACACATCCCTGGAAACACAAGATCTCAACCTCGACCACTTTCCATCCAGTAAGAGGGTCCTCTCATGACACACTCTCCAACAGGGCTAGGCCTTCTGAGTCTTATATCTGCCTCATACGTACCCGATAAAGAAGGGAAAGGGTAAAAACTACAGAAGTTATAAAAGTCATCCCCTATTTGTCGTGAACCTCCAAATGCATCTCAGATAATAGATCCATAAGCTGCCACTCACTACAGGCCTCCTGAACTGCCTGGATCTAAGTTCTCATGCTCAACGCCTCAGCCACTGTGTTGCCCTTTCCTGGCGTATAGGCAAGCTCAAAGTCAAAAGATTGAAGATACTCGACCCACATATGCTGTCTCAGGTTCATATCACACTGAGTGAAGATGTACTTGATATTCTTGTGGTCGGTGAAAACCAAAAAGTGCCCTCCGAGAAGGTAATGTCTCCAACATCGTAAGGCATGAAAAAAGGATGCCAACTCCAGATCGTGTGTCGGGTAATTTATCTCGTGTAGCCTCAAGTGTCGAGACCCATACACAACGAATCCATCTCTCTGCATAAGCATAGATCCCAGTCTGACACCTGAAGCATCATAGCTGACTGTATAGCTCCTTCATGGCTCTGGAAAGACTAGTATCGAACCTCCCCTTCAGCTCCTGGAAAGATGAATCACAAGGATCTGACCATAAGAACTTCACACCATTCATGGTCTGACCTATCAGAGGTGTTGTAAGGCATGAAAATTCATGTATGAAATTCCTATAGTTTCATGCCAGCCCTAGAAAACTCCGAATCTGAAAGACATTTTTCAGCTACTCCCAGGAAACTAGAGCTCTCAATTTCTTTAGGTCTACTCATACTCCTGTCTCTGAGATAACGTGAAACAAGAAGTGAATCTGATCCACCCAAAAGTGGAATTTCACAAGCTTATCATATAACTGATGCTCTATCAGTGTGCTCAGAATGATCTCAAGATTGGTAGAATGGTCGTGTCGAGTGTGAGAGTACACCAAGATGTCATCCACAAGAACCACCACGAAGGAGTCTAAGTATGGATGGAACAATCAGTTCATCAGTGCCATAAAAGATGCTGGCACATTCGTGAGACCGAATGGAATGACCGTATACTCGTATTGACCATACCTTCTCCTGAAGGCTGTAAGAGGTATATCTGATGGTCTAACGCGCAAATGATGATAACCAGACCTCAAATCGATCTTCAAGAACACCTGGGATCCTTGAAGCTGATCAAAGAGGTCATCGATCCTCAGCAAAGGATATCGGTTCTTGACCATCAACTGGTTCAGCTTGTGATAATCCACACAAATCCTAAGGGATTCATCTGCCTTCTTTGCAAACTAGACTCGCGAACCCCAAGGAGAAGTACTGGGTTGGATAAAACGTTTTGCTTTAAATTCCTCCAACTGCTTCTTGAGCTCTTGCAACTCAGGTGTAGCAAAACTATAAGGAGGAATGGACACCGGTGCTGCTCCTGGAATGAGATCAATCGAGATGTCTACCTCATGCTGTGGAGGCAAACATGAAATGTCCTCTAGAAATACATCTATAAAACGATCCAGTACTGGAGGAAAGTATAACTGTGAAGTCCCCTGGTCATCTAGATAAAGACTAGAATTCCGGGCTTTAACTCCTCCTCACCCATGATGCTCTGGTCTAGATCTACCCGATTGGACATCCCAATATCCTCTATGAAGAAAAGATCCTCCCTCTAGTGATACGAAACTCACCCTACAACGATATCAATCGAAGACTTCCAGGAGGGGAACTAACTAGTCCATACTGAGAATGACATCATAACCTATAATCTCTAGGACATAGAGGTCCCATAAAAAGTGACACCCTGCAACCTCAAGAGGGAACTCTCTGTACTGATGTACGCTAGAAGACCTCGTTCTCAATGGTGTATCAAGAGTCAGCATGTCGGAAGACAAAAAGATACAAATCCCAAGGCTCTACACAACATCAACAGAGATAATGCTATGAGAAGCACAAGTATTGAAAAGGGATGATGATTAAACTGAGGCTACTAAGATCGTACCTCGAACTGTGGAAGGGCCAGGATCCTACTCGTGATAGGTCTACTCCACAGTGAATGTCTGCCATGTACCCTGGCCATGAGGCTCTGGCTGACCACTCTGAGATGATCCACTCTGTTGTCGCTGGTAACCTGGTGACTGACCACCACTGCCATGACCTCCACCTCGGCCCGAATAGCTGGAAGAACTCCAGTTCCCATATTGGTGGGAAACTAGCGATACATCTCCTATACACGAGGTCATAGAAGAACCCATACCACCAGCTGTAGGCGAGAATATCTAAAAAAATGTTGAAGATGGCCCATCTTGCAGCAAGATTGGAACTCCATTGGGTCTCTCGGGCACTGAGGCCTAGTATTCCCACTCCTACGACACCGGTAGCATACAAAATGGCTGACCGAAGATACATTCCACCTACCCTGATCTCCTCGAGTAGACTCCCTACGGTGAATCCTACTATCCGTAGGAGGACCACTGACTCTAGATGTCGAACCGCCCTGGCCCAGTGCGCCAGAATCTCTCAGATTGTGCTCAGTGATCAGTGCCCAGTTGACGATAGCAGATATCGAAGTCAACGTGAAGATATTCACCTTGGAAAAGATCTCTTGCCTGATAGAGTCCTCAAACTTCCTAGCAAGGAAAAACTCATCACCAATTGGAATCGGCGTGAAGCGCTAAAACTCGGTAAAATGAGATGAGTACTCCATAATAGATATAATACCCTGCTCGAGACTCATAAACTCTTGGGCTCGGTCAGACCTCAAGGTATCTGGATAAAAGTAGTCGTAGAAGATGCACTGAGACTCATCCGAAGTAATACTCTATTGTCGCCCTGACTATGAGATCACGTCCCACCACCTCTTGGTGGTGTCTCGGAGCATATAAGTGGCCAACTTTACCCTTTTCTCTAGAGGTATCTCCAGATGCTCGAAGATCTTCAGCGTGTACTCTAACCACAACTCTGCAGCCTGGGGTCCCCCATCCCCTGAGAAAGTAGGAGGACGATGTTGCTGGAAAACGTACGTCAACTCAGCCATCGACGGGGCAGGAGGCGACGCTCCCTGAAAAGTCTGCATCATCCTCAGGAAGTCCTCTCTGAACCGCGCATCAGTGCCTGAAATGGGTATAACTGATGGTGCCAAGGATGGCCTAGCCGGAGGGTTTGCAGGAGATCCCTAATTGATCATATCCGGTTTCTGATCACTATCTGGTAGCTGACGTACAACCAGATGAAGTCTTGGAAGTATAGCTTTGATAGATCAAAAGCACCCCTTAGATCAGGATTATCAAAGACTGAGAACATAAGAGTACAAGATGGGAACAGGAGAGAGAAACATTCATGTTTTGAAAAACACAACTACACGGCGTGTATAAAAACTACACGGTGTGTTCCTTAAGGTCATTCACATGGGTGTGTACTTCTTCCACAATTGGTCGTGTAACACCCGAGACTACACGGTGTGTTGTCCCCACAAACAGTGTGTACCTGAAATCCATTTCCCTGCCCGAGTCTCTTTACACTGCTACCTCACACGGTCCTCTTAAACCTAGACTACACAGCGTGTTCACAAAGGACACAACGTGTACTAGAGAAGGTTCGATGACCAGTGTTGTTAGTTACACAGACGACTACACGGTTGACCCTTACACAGCGTGTTCTGAACAAAAATAGCATGTATAGGAGAAGATAACACTAACCCATTTGATTCGTGACATGGCCGGGTACTTAGGATTCATGGAACATCGTGTGAGGAAAGGAAACAACATGTATGGTGAAAGTCTCATCCATACATGTTGTTTGTCACACAGGTAGACACACGGTCACTACAACAAGGCGTGTACATACTGTACACGACATGTTCTTAAAGACTTTTCACAACCCCATGTTCCTACTCACACAGTCAGGGACACGACTTACAAACTACACGACGTGTATAAATAAAGTATACGCTGTGTATTCTGGGTTTTTCCAGACAATAGCTCAGAAACTGCACCGGAGCCCAGAAAACACTGAAAAATAAACACGGATGTTCCAAATTATGATATGTGAGGGCCCATACTCCTCTAGAATCAATGCTTGGCATCTTATATAAGTCATATACATGGAAAAAAAGTCAACGATCCACCAAGTTCCAATTTATGAGGGCCCATAACACCTCAAGAACCAAAATTTGGTGTTCCTTTAATCAAGGTATAATACAAACAATATCTCTATCAAACTGGATGGATTCTATCAAAGCATATATCAATGAAGCATGCATAATATACACAATGACTATCAAAACAACATGCAATCGCTAATGCACCCTAGATGGTATGGCAAGAATGAATGGCATGTGATTCCTAACAAGTGCCTATATGATGCATGAGATGGAATACCATCATCTCATTGGGTTGCAATAGAAATAGAACGGCAATAGAAATAACGATAACAACACAAATCATGTGAGTCACTCAAGATGAAATCATATCAACCATAAAATCTCAAACCAAAAACTGCAATAAACGAGGTAGATAGTATTTTCCCTATACATGGGTTAGCTACTCCTAGGAACAACTTATTACCAAGTGCCTATTCTGTCTTAACCTATGGATATATGATCCAAAAAGTAAGTCAGGAGAAAAGAATCGACTCTGATACCACTTTGTAATGTCCCAGTTCCGGGAGCCACCCAAAGGCGCCCCGTACCCCGTTGGTCACATGGACTCAAGCGCATTTTCTCAAATTCCAGAGGCTGCTGACTAGCAGCGAGGGCCTTGGGTGTAATAGTGGAGAAACTATGCCCTCATTGGCAGAGTACACATCGAAAGTAAACAAAGAATACAATATCGGAAGCAGTAAATATCCAACAATAATGAACATCGGAAGACTAAAATAATAAAAAATTGGAGCACACATGTATATAAAAAATGATACATGATACATATCTAGGAAAGCAACCCCATAGGTAATAATACTGGAAATACAAAAAGTACCAAAACAAGTACAAAATAAAAGATAAATAGCTCCTCAGCATCGCAAGCCTAAGCTTGGTCCCATGCTCTCATGCTCCAAAGCAATCAAGAACCCGAAGTCAAAGGTCGCTTGCCCTTTTCTATACCTGCAACAACATAGTCTGATTGGGCCCAAAACAATGGCCCAAATAGGGTGTGAGACTAAATCCCAGTAGGAAACCACCCAATGATCTATGCCTAATAGTTAGTGAGAATATGACAGGTATAAGTACAGTAAGCAGTAGAAAGTAACAGTAAACATCAGTCAGTAATCAATATGCAGTACAAGGATGATATGCAACAATTATCAATCCACAGAATAGAAATCAGTAGTGAAGCAAATAGATAATCCCAATAGAATCCCCTCTGGGAAGTACTCGAATCCAGCCCCCCTCGTTTGGTCATACAAAATTATAAGACTCTCCGGGGAAGCTCACTTAGTCAATTACCATTATAGTCTAGGGTAGTTAAGGAATCTTTGAGGAAGATCACACAGTCTAACCATCTTATAGAGCCAAGGTCTAGAAACTATCTAAGGAAGCGTACTTGGTCAATTCCTTCTATAGTCTGAGGTCTATCATAGACTCTTTAAGGAAGCTCGATCGGTCAATTCCTCCTCTAGCCTGGAATGGTTTAATGAAATTCAAACAAGTAAAGACTCTTTGAGGAAGCTCACTCGGTCTACCCTCCTGTAGTCTATAATATCCAAGACCCTCTCGGAAGCTCACTCGGTCTATCCCTTATAGTATATAATGTCCAAGAATATATGAGGAGCTCACTCGATCTATTCCTTATAGTCTATATTGTCCATGTCTCTCTGGGAAGCTCACTCGGTATATCCCTTATAGTGTATAATGTCCAAGACTCTCTGGGAAGCTCACTCGGTCTATCCCTTATAGTCTATAACACCAGGTTCTCACAGTCCTGTGCCATTCAGTGCATAATAATTCTATAATGCCAAAGCAGACCTATAGAGCTAATTGGCTAACCAGTCTATAGAATAACAATCATGTCAAGAATATCATTCCATCCTACGGTCATAAGGCATGGAAGACAGATATAACGACTAAAGGCTAACAAGTCCCAAAGGTCATAAAAATAACAAGGCATGATAAAAACATCCAATCATAATAATTTTTCTCATACATGATCAAATTACCTCTACAAAATCATAAAAACAAGGTAGGAAAACAACAGGGGCAAAGTAGTCAACACACAATACCCCGTTCACGTGTATTGGTGGAAATTTGCACATAAAACTCAAAGACTTCTAAAGGTAAAGCACAAAACATCTACCATGATGCTAGGAGATCAATATAATTTAACCAAGAGGCTTGATTCTCCTTAGAACATCATAGATCTATGAAAACACCTGAAAAGTTCAACCCACGATATCTTGAGAAAGAGGGAGAATCATGGAATGAAACTTAAGAAGAAGGAAGAGCTTACCGCTGCAGTTCTAATGCAATAGACGATGGTCAATTCGGAAAATAGATGGAGGCTCGGGGCTCGGAGGATGTTCATGACCGTACAGATGCTCTCAGTCGAAGAACCTTGAAAAGATGACGATTCTGTCAATTAGGCGCGACCCCGGTCTGTTTAATGAAAAAAAGAAAGTACACGACATCTACTTCTGGAGTACAGGGCGTGTACTAGTCCTTTCCATATTCCGCTTTAAGTGGCCTCCACATCACCCCTACACACCGTGTGTGTGGCCCAGACATGGTCAGCACACGGCCTTGCGTGGCATAGAAGTACACGGCGTGTACTTATAAAGTACACGACATGTAATTTGAAAATTTCCAGATTTTCCTCTTTTTCTTAAAAATGACCAGAAAAGGAAAAACATACCTGAAATGAAGATCCGGGTTCTTACAATAATCCCTTTAACAATATCTCATGATCCTAAAATATTACTCAATGCATTGGAGCACAATATAATCCAGAGCACACCTATCACATTCATTACATTCTCTTTCTTAAGTGCACCACATAGATTATAAAGCATGGAATCATTTATTAGAAAATAATATTAAAAAATAATGGAATGTGAAATATATACATGTATTTCCAAAATTAATATAGTATAATATCATAAAGGTGAACACCCTTAATGGGATAAGGTTATGGGTATGCATTGAATGTTTTTTGGCAAGGATAATTATGGTGAAATTTTGAAAATATTACGGTGTTACATAAAAATTCATATA
Organism: Viscum album; assembly: GCA_963277665.1. Classification (NCBI taxonomy): domain Eukaryota; kingdom Viridiplantae; phylum Streptophyta; class Magnoliopsida; order Santalales; family Viscaceae; genus Viscum; species Viscum album. The sequence continues at coordinate 1,899,678,019 of OY728163.1, read as the reverse complement.
ATGTAAATACGAGAGATAAATGGGTCTATAATCATTTGGAAATAAAATTTAAATTAATGGGTACATGTAAAAACATATCCCAACATTATGAATAAGAAATATAATTTAAAAGATATTGAAGAAACTTGAATAAAGAAGAAAAGGGAAAAATCCATTACATTGAGAGGGTGATTCAAAATGCTTAGGAGGAGCTAATTGAAATCATGAGGCACATAAAAAAGACTCAGTAGAGGATAAAGTAAGATTAATTAAGTGACCAAAAAACATTTAGTGTATATAAATGGGATATTGGGTGAGTTTATATATAAAATTATTAGGAATTTTTTTTGTTTCATAATTTGGTTTTGGACTCTATATAATAAAATAACCAAAACCGAAAACTATACCGTAGTTTTTACCATGTATTATTTCAAATATGGTTATTTTAATTATTTAATTTGACAATGATATGATAAAATTAAAATAATACAATTGTTTAAGAGTAATTGATTCATCACATTAACGAAATGATTTTAAAACCACAAAATATATTATAGTATTTGAAGGATTCATAAGGGATTTAAAAATAATTAAAAAAATTTAAAATAACATTATTATAAAGGGTGAACATATATTTTGTCTTTGATACCATTTAAAGTACTTATTATATACATTTTGTGATATTATAATATCCTAATACAAATCATATATTTATACTGTATTTAAATGTTTCTTGAATATTGGAATGTATAAGTAAAATATGAATAATTTACCATTGGATAGATTTGACATTATAATTCAGAAAATAATATTTATTTCAACCAAATAAGTTACTAAATATGTTATTTTTATCTTCAAAAATAAATTTTCACTCTATTTATAAATAATGGTTTTATTGAAAATAATAATTTTTAAACCCTTAAAAAAATTACATTATACTTCAGAAAAATTATTTAAAAATTTATATTTAATAAATATTATTTATTAATTAAATTTTATCAAAATACTAAATATTTTAAAAATATATTAATTCAATATAATAAATTACTAATTTGTACTTTAATATTACCAAAAAATAAACATAGTGTTTTATTGGATAAAAATAAAAAACATTTATAAATAAACAATAAGAAGAAGTAAATATAACCATTATGCTATTGAAGATAATGTAATAACTAATATTTAAATGTTCTTAAAACTTTTCAATTTACTACAACAAAAAACTATCTAAGGGTATGGTTTGTGATGGTGATAATTTCTTGGGGCGGTTCAACATACATGGTTTGGGCTGCGATCTCAAAGCTCTTGAATTTATCATGTAAGCAGTTCGCTCGTTCTTAAGTTATTGGATCTAATCTTGGTCATGGTAAAGGGAAACTCCCTATGATTTTATATCCCAGAAAAGATCTAATAAATGTGCTGCATAGGGTACGATCATGTAGGTTGAGAACGTCACTTCCTTTTTTGTGTCAATTGGATTGTTTAAACACCAAAAAATTGTTATAATAATATGATAACTATTAAATGAATATATTATAAATAGTAAATATGATTAACTATATTTTAATAAAAATAGGATATAATTAAACAATGAAAGTACATTTTTTCTCTATATACATAATACAGAATAATACATTTAATTGAACCATAAGTGGAATTTTATATATAATGATCTATGTTGTTACATATACTAAAATTTAATTTATTAACCAATGAAATCCAATGACATTTGAAAAAATTACAAGAAAAATTTCAATCAATTTCAGATAAAATTTAGAGAAGGACTCCATTTAATCTAATTATCTATTTTACCTAATGTCAAGAATATTGATCCAAATAAATATTATCTCAATTAAGATGAAAATGAAAATATATAGTTAATCAAAAAAATAATCATTATCATATTATTAACATAAGATGTATTTGGTAATATAACCAATAAATGCATTGAAATATTATGAAATTTCTATTGTGGGACATGAAAAGGATCATTCATCCAATTCGGTAATTATTATTCAGGTTTAAATCATTGTAAAGTAAAAATTGTCATAGTAAAATAAATAATACCACTCTTCATTCCTTACAAAAATATATTTTATTAATGGTCTCTAGAAATATTTATTATTCAAGGATGAATAGAAAATATGGACATATGAGTATCACTCAACAATTAATTATTAAAATTAGGGTCACATAAAACACGTACCCTTTTTTGAATCTCAAAACACATTCTTCATCAATATTAAATTATGTGAACATAACTTTTATAATTAGAAACTCATTTTATTATAAAATAATTTCTCCCATATGATCTGGTTTAATCATTTCTAAAAAATAAAATTATACTAACCATTAAAATGAAATATATGTACATTGTAACACCTCACAATTTTAAAATCGAAAAATCGTGTGTGATAGCATGTTATACACACATCATCAATCAAATAATTGAATGAAAAATTAAAATAATTTATGTTATATTTAATTTTATAAAAATTCTATATAATTAATATCTTAATATTGACACAACTATAATTTTATATAAAATATGATACTCAATTAAAATATTATTATTTAAACATGAAATTTTTAACATATCTATGAAATTTGTGGTTATGAATAGTATGATCGAAATTACAAAATAATATGTCATAAATATTTATAAAATAAACTAAATAGAGATATTTTGTTTAGAAATAAAATAATAATCATTTGAATGCAACTAAATGGTTTATGAAAATATATATTATTTGAAGATAATGGTTTCATCCCTTCATGTATAATTACGATAAAATTAATTATTTAAAATGTTATATAAAATATATAATAAATTGAATTACTTTATAAAATAATAATATAATTATTATCATAGGTTTTATTTTTGGTATTTTTCTAAGAAGTGTAATTTTTTGATGAACTGTGAAGAACCATACATTTACAAAAAATAACCTTTTCAATTAAATTAATTATAATGTTAAATAATATTTTAAATTTAGATTAAATTAAAATTTGATAAATTATATTTAAATTTAATTATTTTGGGACATTTGAATCAATTTATTATTTTTTATTAATAATAAAACCTTTTATACTTATAAGATTTTTTTGAAGAAACAAATTTTCATCACATCTTTTGGTAAAATTTAATTTGAAATATGCCAATTTTATGAATTTATTTTAAAAAATGTATTATATATTCGGAAAAACCCAATTTATATTATCTAATATGTAAATTTTTTTTGACCAAAATAAATAGTAAAAATAGTAATAAATTAATTATAGTTCTTAAGGTAAGAATGATGTTACTTTGGGGTTAATATAAGAACATAATGTTTAAAATGACTTACCAATATGAAAAAATATTATTTGATAGAAAAATTATCACATTATCCTATTAAAAAATTTTATATAAGGTTATTTATAATCTTTTAACAAGTTAATAACTTTATTTTTTGGGTTTCTTTAGGAAATTTCCTTTGCACATTCTAGGAGGTTTTACTTTCCATGTTAATAAAAGGGAACCCCCTATATTAACGTCATAGTACTGCCAAATTTCTTTTTATAGACCATGCCAAGGAAAAAATATAACTCTTTAAAATCCTTAAAAATATTCTACAGCTTATGTTCCTCCAAAACTACTACCCCTAAGGTCCTAAGAGGGGTCCTAAAGCAGGTTTCTCTTATAGAAGGTAATGCTTTTAGCAAAGATCTATCATTTCCCTTCTTTTTTCACTAAAAAATATGAATTAAAAATTAAAATATAATAAAAATATCTCTAATATACTGATATGTTATTATTCTTATGGAATAATAATTATCCATCTCAAATTTAATCAAATTTTAAATGGTATTGTCGTCCCATTCAATAAGAAACTCATACCTCGTGAACCGATGTTGTTCATTTTCTAGAACCAGATTTAAAGACTACATGTAATGATGTATTTACATAAAATATATGATATTTATGATATTACTATATTACATTAATTTTATTATTATATATACCTTTTAACATTACATTCTATGTCAAATACTATAATGTCTCTCAGGCGTATAACAAACTACAACCTCATGAAGAGATGTGTTTTTTCATTACATGGAATGTATTAAGGATAAAATTAATGAATATATTTTGATATATGACAAGATAATGAGTATGGAAAATTAATATATCACCCGAATACTTATCTATTCAATTGTTAGTGTAATTATATTCTTTCTCATACGTACGTAGGGCCTAACACATTCAAAAAAGTGTTGTGTTTAGTTTTCCGCATCCAACGTTCATTAATTTTTTTTAAAAAAATACTTAATGAGTAAATATGATATTTAAAATATCATTATAATCCTATAGTATATATATATATATATATCCTTTGATGATGTACTGGGATTTTCAAGTAAAAAACATGCATGAGAAAATATAGAATTTTACAAATGTAACAATGAAAATAATGAAATATTATTAACAAACATTTGGTAAAATGTTATTAAAGGATCCCATATGAAATTTAATATATTATTTTTGGACCATAATTATTTAATAACATTCTTAAAAACAATATACATGACAGACATACATGTAAAAAGGAAATCAAACATGTTGTATGAGTTTCTCATCTAAAATTTACTTTTGTGAGACATATTCCATAATCACCACTTATTACATTTTTGGGGTGTATATAATACCCCATTTATGTGTTATATAATCAATATATTTATTTTCATTTTGTTTAATGTTTTATTTCATTTTATTTATCCTATGTGGCTTATAATTTAGATATTAACAAACTGGTATGGAATTATATTATACTCTCATCATTATTAAGGAATGTTTATGTTTTAAAATCACTTGGGAAATTATTTGATAATTTTATATTAATATCAATATATTTTCGTCACCTCTAGTAATTCTTGAAAATTTTCAATTTATAGTAAATGTTTCATCTTTTTAGTACTTAAAATGATTGTTAGATTGTTTTATGACACTACGACTTTATTTATCTATTTTGTTAGAAATCATTTTTCATCAAAACCCATGATTTTTAAACTTTTTTCAAAATTACCTTAACATTTTATAAATGACTTTTTAAATATATTTTCAAAAAAAAATTACTTAAATTTTTTTAATGAAATATTCATCTCACTATCAAAACAATGCTTATTTTTATTTTAAAAAAAGATTGAAAATAATCGTTATTTTAATGTGTATAACAAAAAAAAAATTCTTTTAGCATGACCAATAGATGTGATAATTTATATTTTACAATTTTTAATGGATTAATTTCAGTGAAAAATATTATAAAATTTTAAAATGAATTTTTTGTTTTAAAAATTTATTTTCTAAATGAAAAGTTTATTTATATCTATAATAAATTATATGATATTTTCATGGTTTTTATATTCATTAATGACATAAAACCTATATATAAATACGTAAAATATATGTATATGTTCTATTTATACCATATAATAACATTTAAATGGATGGTTTATGATCATTTTGATTAGGGATGTACATTTTTTACCATTCACTATTTTACTTTATATTTTTCATTATTATGTTTATTGATTGGGGGATGTATGGTCAATAATCTTTAATTTATTCAATACAAAGCGTTATATTTATAATTTTACATCCCATTAATATAAACAATTTAGGGGACATATTACATTATGAGTGGGGAATTATATATCCCATTGATGAATCGACAATTATCAAGAGACATACAAGAAAAGGTTTTTTCTATGGCCTTACCCATTTATTTTGTTGTCTTGGATTAAGGACTTTATGGTATGTATCAGATACATGGAATTGAAAAATCTATCATGAAAAATTTAGTTATTAATAAAACATCGGATTATTATATTTTTTAAATTATCCTGATTAAAATATAATAATCGTGTGATTAATTATATGGAATTATTTGATCATCCTTTAGTCACTAAATATTACACACAATGTATTGATTAATTATCCCATGTTCCCACCATTTACCATGCCATGTATACAATGACTTTTATAATCATATCATATTCTATACACATACCCCAATTGAGCATCATATCTCGACCCTTTTTTATGTTTTACTCTCCCCTATATACAAGGATGTGTATAATAATAGATAATAAGAGATACAAAAAATGTAATAACATGGTTTCAATTGAAAACACTTTTGGTATTTTATTATTTCATTTTCAATGAAAATTTTAATTTTGTTCTTGTTTACTGTGAATTATAATATATTTTTTCCATCAAGATATTATTAATTATATATTATGACAATGATATAAAGTAGACAATGGATCCGTGATACTAGGGAAGAGTTATCTATAATTTGTAAAAGATAATATTCACTTTAAACAATAGGAACTAGATTTAAGAAACCATATATTTGAGAACATATAACTATAATTGAAATTGGGGATATGTGTTGATTAATTTCCTAATATTCTGATAATGAATATGTTATATTGGTTTTACAATTTATACATATATGTCTAGATACTACAATTGGTTGTGGTTATAGAACATATATACCTTAGAATATTACTCTTAAAAGGGAGCATTGGTATTTTCCTAATGATCCCATGGTTGGGGAAAACAGGACTTTTTGTGCGCCTATTTTGATACTCCCATGGTATATTCCTTGGTTAATAAAAATTTTCTTCAATTTTTTTTGAAGGATTTGAAATTCAAGATATCTCTAATGAATCTATCTTAATGACTAAATTATTCACTATGAATAAAATTTTCAATTTATGTAATGAATTTCATTAGTATTGGGATAATACATTACATTTCATAATATTATTTTATAATATATTATTTTACATTGTTTGGAAATGGATCATATTGGTTGGAATGCGAACAATATCAATTCACGTAATACAAACAGTAATAATGATCATTACTCTGATTATATTTAACCAATCTATCAAATGAAACTAGTATCCAAAAAATCCCATCGTGTGAGGACAAAGTATAATGTGATTTCAATTTTGAGGAAGTATTATCTATGTATTATGGATATGAATTTAGGAACAAGAAGAAGAGGACACAAAAAATGTTTTAGGGGATGAAGGGAAATAAGGATTCTCCCACAAGTGACAATTATGGAATGAAACACTCTGGTATAAGCATGAAGGTGATATATCTTTTATACAAATAAGGATAGAAAGGACACCATTCTAGTGTTTACATGAGAGATAAATATACTTCCAATGGACAATTATATATTTCTAAGGATATGAGGCATTATGAAAATGAATTCCCCAAGAATCATAGGAACACAACTCCAATGAAGCTATGATATAATTTTAATGATTATGTTATTACCATAATGATATGGAATGATTAATGTGAATCTATGTTGATTTAGTTTTTATTTTGTAGAAATATTTTATCAATGAAAATACTGTTTTATGAATAATTAAATATATAAGTTTACTAAAATTTTATTTCCTAATGAATTTGAATTGATATATTGAATTTTTATTATGACTAAGAAAAGTGATTTTTTGACATGTTCAACATCATGTAAAAGACATTATTAATGGACAATAACACTTTACATGCAGTTTATGTTGATATAATAATTATATAAATATGTTTATGGATTATATTTTCATGAAATGATATTTGTCAATGATTTGATAGTATATGGTATGCTTAGAAGATTATACATCATGTATGTGTCTAGGGATTATATTCAACAATCTGATAATTTAATTTTGAAATTATTATTCTTTTTATTAATGCTTTATAGTGACCATTAATCTCACATATTAATAATGTTACATTAGAAGAAACTTTATATTATTTAAGGAATATAATGTCAATTTAGTGACCTTAAGTCTAAATTTTTTGAGTTTGAAATTATTAATTTTTTTTGAGTCATAAGGTAAATCACTCATGAAATAGTATTAGTTTATTTTTCAGATTAATGCTGATGTTTTATTGATTAACATATTATATTAGATTACATGTATTAAATAATTTTTTTTGGAAAATATATAGAGATTTAAGTAATAACATGTCATTTTTCTTTTGTTCTAGTAATCAATTATATGATTATATAAGTTCCTATAAAAAATAAAACAACATATTTTAAATTCATTTATTATAGTAATTAATGAAGAATAAATTAACCAATTCATAACAAAAGGATGATATTATAAGTATATTTTATAGTGTTGTCTATCATAATGGTAAAGTAATTCATCTACTCTAAGAAAAGGATATGGAAACCATAATTTTAACTTATTAAATATATATATTATAAATAAAATTTACTCTTAAAATGTCTTATATTTATCTCTTTATGTTCTTAACATTAAATTAATAATTCAACAACATCTGACCAATGATCTTTATAACTCTCTACTAATCCATGGGAATGACTGTACTCTTCCACGTCTATGTTTTTGTTCTCCTATAGGAAATCCTTGTAATGTGGATGAACATTACACATCAATTTCAATCATACTAAGAGGATGTATAAATAACCATTTTAATGATGTGATCATTAATAAACTTATATTAAAATACTAGATCCATTATTATTTAGGTGAAAAATATATTTCAATATGTAAATTTATTTATTGTTGGTATAATGTAACACCCCAGGATTTTAAAATAGGAACACCATGTTCAATATCGTGTATGACAGAAAACACCATGAATAGAAGAAATTACAATTTCACTATATTTTATGAAATATTTATTTTTAAATAAATTCTATCTCTACAATATCTTACAATTCATAAAATAATGATTTTTAATAAAAAATCATACTATATCAAAATCATATTATTTAATCAAGACCATTATAACATAGATGTTAAATTTGTGGATATGAATAATACTAAAACAATTATGGAATAATAAGTTTTAACCATTTATAAATTAAAATAAATGTATATATATATATTTATTTGATGTATCATAAGAACCATTTTAATGTTATTGACGTGTTTTAAAAAAATAGTATTTTTCAAAGAAAAGGGATTCAAGTCATTAAGCACACGTATGATAAAATTAATTTTATTCAACTTTGAAAACATATTGGATAAAATTAAGTTAATTTATAAATAAATATATCAAAATTAACTTAGGTTTAATTAATGGTAATTTTTGGAGAAGTTTTATTTTTTATAGTAATAGTAAAAAGTACCAGCTTTTACAAAAAAAACTATAATTTCATTTAAATTATTTATAAAGATAAAATAAATTAAATACATTATTGGAAGCCATACCATTTCAATTATATTAAAATTGGACAAATCTATTTCATTTTTATCTATATCATATTGAATTTTTATATTAAAATCTCTTATACATTTGATAATACTCTCTTTGTATCTTGGATTTGTCGTTGCATCTTCATGTACAATTGTAACAATAATTATTCAAATTTTGTGAATTTAATTATCATTTTTTTAAAAAATATTTTTCAATCAAAATAATTTATATTATCTAATATATTCCCCATTATTTTTAACCAAAATTAATAGATAAAATAGTAAAAATAATAATCACTACTATTAAAGTAAAAATGGGTTCACCATGGGGTTAAAATAAGAAGTTAATTGGTTAAATTACCTACAAAATTGTAATTTTTTATTGAAATATATCTACATTACACTATATAAAATTGGAATATAAGTATATTTATTTCCTTTTTAATGTTAATGACTTTATCATTATGGATTATTTTTGGAAAATTCTTATTTAATTTCCTTGGGTATTAACATTCCCCATATATAAAAGAGAACTCACTACCCTATCTTATTATAATCAATAAATTCAATTATAACTATAAAAACCTATAAAATATATCCAAAACAACCTTATAAATATCAGTTGGTCCTCCCCAAAGATGACCCCCAAGGTACTTAAGAGGATACAAAAAATATGTCTCTCATAGAGAATGAAAATATATTAACAACAATCTTTCATTTTCATTCTTCTATTTGCAAATAAAAATAGGTCCCATGTAGAAACCATGAACCTAGTATCCTATATCTAGTGCATTCATTATTATTATGGCATATGAAATAAGGAATCACTTATTAAAAGACCATATAGATTAGCAGTCTTGGTAATCATGATACACACTTGAGTCTTACATTACTTTTAAATTGAAAAAAATATAAATTTCTCTTCAATAATGATACTATTTATAAAATCATATCCTATAATATCAAATATCGCAAAATTAATTGATTTTTTAAATAAGAACCAAAATATGAGTGAGATAAAATTCTTAGTAAGTCTTAAGTATGAAAGAAGATATTCAGAATCAATAATAATAATCAATGTGGAAAAGAAAATAACTCAGAGAAGAATCCATTTATATAACAAGAATATAAATATATATTAATCTATAATAAATATGTAAATGTAAATAAATGAACAAAAATTAGATGTAATAAATATTATTTCAATGAAATACATCCAAGAATAATATCATTCTAAAAATTTCCTAGATAATTATAAAAAAAATTAAGGAAACTCTTAATTATTGGATTCCATGTATCTTAGTTATACGATATATTTTCCATAAAGACCATTCATAATAAGGATTAGTATACTACTATGAGTAAATTTTACAATACAGTTTCAATCATACTAGATATAAATGTATGAGGTTTGTGACCATTTGTTTTCTTATGACAAGACTATCAATGAATTGAGAGGCATTAATTAACCTTCCTCAACCCATTTAATAGATGTAAAATTTATTTATCACATATCAAATAATAGATTTCCTTCATAAACAATTTTCTTTACCATAAATTATCAGTATTGAGTTAAGGTTACAAATTTATCAATATTTCACTAGATATCAAATATCATTAAATTAAGTACAAAATATGTATAAATGATATAAAATAAAACCAATAAACAAAAACATTATTAATAATATGTATATTTAGATGAAAAATAGTGTCCATTTATCATATAGAAGTGAACATTTCTAGGGAAAGTTATCGATGAAAAAAAAGGTTTTAAGGATGTTAATATCAATACCTTCTTTAGTCAAAATGATCATAAAATATATATAAGATGAATACAGATGATATAAATAGAATATATATTTATATATATTTTAAGAATAAAATGGGTTCTATTGATAAATATAAAGAACACCAAAATATATTTTAAAACACTCTTTCGAAAAATATTATTTTCATTTAACAAACATTTCGATAGTTCCTTTCATTAAAAATGTATTTCAGAATAAATTTAGAAAATATTTTGAAAATAAATTTCAATGAATATAGAATTTTTAAAATATAAATTTACATTAAAAATATTTTAGTGTTTGTGATGGCTGGAAATTCCATTCACATCATACATGTTAAAACAATGTTTCTATTCATTTTTTCGCTAAAATTAAAATGAGCATTCTTTTGAAAATGACATTACTATTCCTTTGAATTTTTTTAACAATAAAAATGGGTTAAAATGAACTTTATAATTCAATTTCAAAATTTTATAAAAATTTTCATATCACTTTTACAGAGTATTATTTTGGTTGAAAAACATTTCCTACTAAAGAGAGAGATAAAGTCTTATTTTCATGAAGTCATTTTCAAAAATATTTTAAGTTAAAAATATTAGAAAAATGAAAATATTACATGAATGTATTAATTAATATCCAATGTATAAAAAATTATTACTTTAATAGGATATGTTGAATGAATTTCCTTCAAATTATATTTACGAATAATTAATCTTGATTAGAATCATATTGTGAAAGAAACCCTTTAAATAATCATAATGTTGAGGTGGTAATTTATAAATGAATAAATTATGTGTTTTAACTATAAATATACATAAAAATAATAAATAAAACATAATAAAATCCAAATTAACTTCAAATATATTCATATAATTATATAATCCTTGTAGTAGAATTTTAACCCAATGAGTGAAAATTGAGTTAACAATTCTTTTACATTACGATTCCTTTGGGTTGAAAGTTCAATAACATCATGTATAATAGTTTAAATTTTTTATCAACTTTTTAAATATCATTTTAAATAATTATTATGTCTTATATTATCCATTTATGACATATTATATCCCTTTCTTTAATAAAATTTTACTATTTTAATTATTTTTTTGTTTTAATTGTCCCATTTTACTATGCGTGTTTCTATAGTGATTGATTTGAAGGAATATTATATGGTTAAATCATATATAGAATAATAAAAAGGACATAATTTTCGTATTTATATATAAATTATTGTTTTAAACCCAAAAATATTTTTTTATTAAAAATGATTTACATCATAATGATAGAGACAGTAGGTCCTTCGTACAGATGAGTAACATTTATTTGTAAAATAATCTTTTTTAGAAAAAGGAAAGTAACATTTTATCATAACATAATGATAATAATATAATTAATAATGTATTATTTACTTCTATATATCATCCATGTTATGTGGTTATTAAAAGTGACTGACATTGCTTTGTGAAGGTGGTAGTATTTACGTACAGGAACAACATTATTGTCTTTCATTAAGTGAAAATGAATGAAATAAAAATGGTATATTCTCATTTAAATATGATTAATAATCCATTATTATCATAATAATGTAATTTATGTCATATATACTCATTAAATTTATCCTTGTCATCATCCATGTGAAGCGTTAGTGAAAGACGAATCACATCGCTTCGTGAGGTTGTAATCCACCGAACAAACAGATGACATTATCATGTCTCCTGAAGAATGGAATTTAATATATCATATATGATATAATAACTCCAATTTAATAATTATGTTATATATATATATATTATATATAATTTATATACATAATAATGCCAATTATTGAGTGGTGTTAATGGAAAAAACAACATTGATTCTCAAGGTAGTAGTCCACTGTATAAGTGAATGATAATTTCATAACCCAATAGAAAAGGTTTATGTGATTTTTGGTCATTAAATTATTTTATATAATAATAATATATTTATGTTACTTTGGTTATTATATCATCATAATTTAAATTTATTTTATGGATTTGGATATAGATGCTTCATGATGAAAATTACATATTCTTCACATATCCTCATTAGGTTTCAACTAAAATATAAAAAAGACACCTTTTAGGAAAAAATATATTTTATATGATGAGGTTAGGGAAGTTATAATTTTATTATTGATAGTATTGGAAAAACAAAAGAGGTTTTCAGTTGGAAAAAATTAAGGGGAGCGAGTTTCTTTTATAATTTTGGGGGAGTGTATTTTTTTTGTAAATATCCAAAAGTATTCACAATTGGGAAGATTCCATTACGTCATGGGGCTTATAAATTGGAAAATAATGGTGGGAGGTTTGATGTCGTAAAAAACATCCACCAAAATAATAAATAAATATATTTTCATTATATTATTCCATATACTTTATGTTTACTCAATTTTACCCTTTTATTTTTTACCACAGTAGCATATATACTTTAATTTACCGAAGAAATTTATCTATTATGAATAAAATGAAAATAATAATAATTAGATATTTTATTAATTCTAAATATAATTATTATTTTAAATTTCTTAAATAAAAAACCTATTATTTTTGAAAATTAATTTTCATAGATATGCATGTAATACAAAAAACCTTGTTTTAACCTTAATCACGGTATTTAATTTTAACTATTTCATATAATTAGTATGGTAAAAAATTAATTTTACCTTATTTGATATTATAAATTATTATGATTCAAAAATAGAATCCATTTTTCCAAATTCAACTTACACTGTTAATAAATTTAATTTAACATTAATAGGATGGGCACGATGAGAAATAAGGGTTTTCAAGGGATAATGTTCTAATTAATAAAATGATTTTATATCCAAATTAATTCTTAAATTGATGAAAATTATATATTCTATAATAACTTATATAAAATTAAACAATTTTTTTAAAACCAATTCAATTAGGCCTTCACCATTGTTCAATCACCTTCAACGGCTCCGTACAAGTATCAATTTATGATTTCGACCCTCTTGTAGTCTGATGTGGTTCCAGGATGACAATGATTCCCCTAGATTTACTCTAACATTTCATTATGATAAACCATGAGTGACCCAATTTTGGATGGAATTGATAAGTTCCATAGTTATTTGGAATCTTATATTGGATTTAGTGGTGTATGATTTGTCATGGTGTTTTTTTGTCTTGGTGGCATCATTTGCAATGACTCGATGGTTATTCTAGTTACAGCCTCCTCAAAAACATTTCTTATTAAACCTTGTAGTTTTTGGGGTTTCTATAATTTTAGATCATTTTTTCTATTATCTATAATGTTTTTATTCTTAGGTGGATTTCATGGTGGTCTTTGGTGCATCATAGACGTCCTTGTTTTCTTCCGATGCATTGGTGGTAATGATGCAATATAGAAGAAAAATTTTCATTTCCTTTAGTGAATACATGGTTTATAATGGTGGGATATGGTATTTTTTCTATGTTCTTTGTGATGGTGTTTTTTTCCAATGATTTTATCCTTGGGGGATATTGTTCATCGACTCATGTCATGGTCTAACTTCCTCGAAGCCCAAATCTAGAGCTTTAGATTTCTTGAATCCGACATGGAATTGGATGCTGATGTAGGCAATGGTCTCTATATAACTAATGGTATGGGAGATGAGGGTTTAATACATGGATCAACACGGTGATTGGTGCATGGATTCCTGATCTATGAGCTTCTGTTAGCTGGACATGGTGGGGTTCAGTGATGGGATGGGTGTAGTGGGTGTAGTGTAGTATAATTTTTATATACAGGTGGTTTTATCTTTGGTCAGTGGTTCTTGGAATAGTGAAACCAAGGAATCCTTGGTGGTCTTCTTGTTTGATACTCACTTATCCTCAATGTTATTTTATTTTAAAATCAAAAAAATTGTTTGTGGTCTTGTTTTTTAGGACAAATCAGTCTTGCGTGTAACACAAGATATCAAAGACACTCACAGTTGCATGTAACACATTCTAAAATTTGTGTTTTATTTAATAAAATATAAAATAAAAATTTAATTTAATCATAACTCAATGATTTGTGTAACATAAGATTTCAAAAATAGTATATTTATTTTATTATTTTGCAGTATTAAATTCTACCCACCTTAAATAAATTTTATCCCCACAATTTAAACTCACTCATAGAAATTTATGGATTGACAATTGGAAATTATTTTATTAGAAAAAAACAATGAGTAATTTCAATAAAATATCCATTTAATACCTGAGAAACTGAATTAAGATGGTCATATAGAATAACACATAACTGGTATTCTACATAGAAGAATATTAATGGAAAGTGAATATTTGGAATTGAATGAAAATCATAAATAATTATAGAGTATGATTTATGAAATTTATCAAATGAATAGTAATTATTAATTGAATGTTAAGGAACTAAAATCCATAAATATATGATTATTAAAAAGACAATTTGACTCATTGTATATGAATACAAGAGGATAAATGTTTAATTTTAAGGAAATTTTTCCAAAATATGAAAAATTATTTTATTGTCTAAAAGTATACGTAAATATACATAATTTATACCTATTTAATTTATAATCATAATTTAATACTTTTTTTGATTCAATCAAATACCAAATAATCCCTTAGTACAATAAATGATTAACAAAAATTCAATTTTTATTTCTAAATCACTAATATTTACTTTTAAAAAAATTGTAAAATTCATAAAAGAGTATCACATATCTACGTCTATCTCTAACAATTTTAAAAAAACAATATAGTTAGATAAATTTATCCAAAATAAAAAAATAATCACTAAACATTAAACGTAACACTTTTTGTAAAATCCTAAATAATGAATAATAGATATTTTTATCTATGTCTATTAATGAACTAGATAGTGTTTTAGAGGATTAAAATGAAAATAAATCCAATCTTAAGCATGGAATACACTAATATTTTTAAAAGATTGTTTTACTGCCTTTTGATGGCAAACCATTTTTGAATCTATCTATTGAAAATTTTATAAACTATGTTTGTCAAAATAATCTTATTCTTTATGATTAGGACATCAAAATTTACTTTGTGTGAATTTTTGGTATTTTTCTGACAATGTTCATTTTTAATGAATAGTGAAAAATACTGCATTTTACATCAAAACTGATTTTTAATATAATTTATTTATATGATTAGATTATCTTTGGAATTGGTCTTAAAGTGTAATATGAATATATTTTTACCATTAAATCCAATGGTGTTCATTTGAATCAATTTCACTTTGGAATTAGACTTAAACTGGTGTCAATCTTTTGATACTTATTGTTTCATAAAAACACGCTTTTTGCTCTGACAGTGGGAATTAATTATTAAATTAATTAATGTGACTTATATGTTTTGAATTATGTAAAATATAATTCATTTTTTAATTCAGAATATCAAATATAGCTTAGGGGGATGTTTTGGTATCTTTCTGAAAAACTTCAATTTTTGATGAATAGTGAAACCACTAAGTGGTAGTTAAAGAAACTGATTTTTCGTTTAAATGAAACTTTACCACTTCTGGGATTTGATTTTCAAAAATCTGACATACATAGTTTTCATTAAGAAGTAAAATGTGGTTCAATAAGATTAAAATAATTTTTTGGTGAATAGTAACTTATTATGTTTTTAATCGCGATTAGTGGTAATTAGTGTAGTTTAAGATAAAAATAATACTTTAATAAAATGAAATGACCTAGAAACATATCCTACCCTTATTGGTTGTGTCATGGCCGACCAAGACAAGCCATGGGTCAACTTGGGGACCCCATGGAGCCACTTTGGTTGGGAAATGACTTAATTAACATTTTATTTAATGTTAAAGTAAAAATGACACAAACATGAGTTATTTTACTAAAACAATTTTTACATGGGGTTATAAAGATCAGATTTTTGATTATAAATATTCATTGGAAATATAAAAATATTTCCTACATCATATTACTTTTTTTATAATTTTTAGACATTAAATAAATTAAATTATTTATGACATCATGATGACACAACGATGACCTCATTATTTAACGATTTAAATAAAATGGATATATAATGTAATATCTAAGACCTACACATGTCAAAAACCAATTGGATGAATGTATTTCGAACCCTTATCACCTTATCCTTGAATTATATCAATTGGGGACCTTTTGAATCCAAAACGCAATTTAAAATAAAGTAACTTATCTTTACTTTCCAAGAGTGCCCTTCCTCTCCTCTTATAAAAGGCCCCACCTATACCTCTTTTCCCACACTCCCAAAGCCTTTGGATCGGCCAAAACCTGCCCATTTTGTCTCTCTACATCCCTCTCTTACTCCTTGAAGCCTCACTTTGGGTAGAAGACTTCCCAAGGAAGCCTTTGAGCTCAAACCAAAGGGAGTTACCCGATTTTAAGGTAATGTCTTCACTTGAGTCCTTTAATTTTATTTTGCTTCTCCAACCCCCTAAAATCTTTTTATTTATTTATTTTGTAACAACTCCAGTATCTTTAATATACTAGGATGTTTTTATAAGAAGGATTCAAGCAAAACTTACACACACCTACATCTAATGGTTAACGAACATACTGTTTCCGTGGATGGTGAATTTATGCCTCCCGAAACGATGATTGTCCAACATTCTTTTAACACCTTCAAAGGTGTCCATTAAGATGTCACTATATTTATATATATAATGTGTTTATGTTTTCCTTAAGCTTATATATTTTTCTTTTTGGTCATACCTTTATGGTTTCCATTATGGGTAAACGCGATATCTTCATTTAAGGAAGTACGGACTACCGCCCCCTCAAAGAGATTTGATTCGTTAAATACCATATGTGGGACGTATAAAGGATGGAACAATGATATTATATATGATATTATTCTGGAATTATAATATACCATTATATCATTATGATTTCATTCTATAAATACGAAATATAAATGAAAGTAGCGTTCATGCGTACGTACGACTTACCGTCTCCACGAACGGTGCATTTCATTTCTTACCTCTAAATGATTATGTAATATTATAAATGCATGTATATAATGAATATATATTATATATATTATATATACATCATGATTATAATCCTGTATATAATGGATACAAGAACAACTTGTAATTATAAAGGGCTTATTTTTGACTCAAGTACCAATGATCGTTAGAACGACCGTTATTAACTTAAATAATTACATAGTGTTCGTGACATGGAAATAAGTGATATAAAAGGAATAATGAACTTGAAAAAGGTTCTTAAACAAGTAGAAATTAACTCAAGTTTATTATTCATGACATTAAAGAACGATCGAGTCAAGTCGGACCCAAGGTATGGGACTTCGTCTCAATCTCCTTTCATTGAGGCATATTTTATTTTATACACAACTTTCTTTTATACGGTGTATAAACCCCTTTGACTTTTACGTCTATTCAAAGGGAATATTTTTTATACGAAGCGTTTACTAAATGACAAAAGGGAATGTTTTTGTCGTACATATGCGGCGACAACGACTTCTCTGCCGTCATGACCGTTATTTGAGTTTCAGCTTCCTCTACAAGCCATACCTTATTTTTAAAAGAAAAATAAATACCATGTTTTACTTTTCTTTTATTTTGTTATCGAAAATGGTTTTCATAATTTTTTTATATCAATGTGTTGTATTGATATCTTGTGATTGAAAGGTGGGAATGTTATGTTTCCTTTATGCATGTTTTATGTGATATGATTATGTTGAGGTTCTTGGGCATTATTATGAAAACGGGTGGTTCCGTGATAAACTAAGGGCGGGTGAGCCCGATATAGCTCTCCAATGCATTGGTTAACACGAAGGAGTGAAACGTTAAGGTTTCTCCAATGAGATTTAGGGAATATACTGTGATGGGTATTCCAAACGTAACCAAGAGGGTTACTCCCTACTTAAGAATGTTATGAATGCCTCAAGTTACCTTTATGTCTTATGATTTCTATGATTTATTATTGATTTGATGAGGTATGTTAAAGTGCTTATGTTTTATGGGTAAAGTATGATCTCATCCTTATGTATATATGTACCCATGTTTCCTTTCAATATTTTTATATCCCTTACTGAGCTTTTTATGCTCATCCCATGTTTTTTTTAAATGTTTTTCACAGGTCAAGGGAAAGGTACATGATATAATGATAGTGTCAAGGAAGTGTCAAGAAAGAATCCATGTTTATTTTAAATATCTTTCCATCGATGGGAATGAAGAATACTATCTTTATGTAACCACTTTGTTTATATGTGTAATGTAATGCAAGTTTTATGATCTAATTCTCTAAAACTCTAAACCCGAAAAGATCCTCAATGTGTAATCTTGTAATAACTCAAGATTAAGTAAGGATTAAGACTGGGGACTTATAGTTGGTATCAAAGGTTGGTTTAGAGAACTTTAGGAGTTAGAAAAGAGTTAAATTATAAGTTAATTTATGGTATGATTGAAATGAGATAGCATTTAAAGATTACCATGTTTCTTCGGCTAAGATATTTTTGTGTTAAGAATGGTTTTATTTAGAGGAAATAGAAAATTTTTTCTAGCAAGACATATAGAGGGAAATGACCTTTCAAATCAGTATCCTGAGATGGCCAGAATAAGATCTAACCAGTTTTTTGCAGTGATGGCTCAGTTGAATCAAGTGAAAAACATTGGTTGTTTTTATTGATGATATTTTGGTGTTTTCTAAAAGTTAAGAGGAGCATGAAATACATTTAAGGGTTATCCTGAAAACCTTAAAAGAAAAGAAACTGTATGGAAAATTCCGCAAGTGTGAGTTTTGGTTGCAACAAATTTCTTTCCTTGGTCATATTGATTCTAAAGATGAGATAACTGTTGATCCTGAAAAAAAAAAGTTGTTGAAGAATGGACAAGACCCAAAAATGTAACTGAGATTCGTAGCTTCCTTGGTTTGGCAGGCTATTACCGAAGGTTTGTTAGAAATTTTTCACGGTTATCTAGTCCAATGACTAAGCTAACTCGGAAGGGTGTTATGTTTATCTGGACAAAAGAATGTGATGATTGTTTTCAGGAATTGAAAAGAAGATTGGTGAATGCTCCATTTTTGGCACTACCTTCCAGGAATGGTGAATTTGTTATATACAGTGATGCTTCATTTAAAGGACTTGGTTGCTTCCTAATGCAGAATGATCAGGTAACTGCTTATGATTCACGACAGTTGAAAACTCATGAGGTAAATTACCCTACACATGATTTGGAATTAGCTGCTGTTGTTTTCGCTTTAAAAATTTGGAGGAATCATTTGTATGGAGTAAAGTGTGAAATATATACTGATCACAAAAGTTTAAAGTATATATTCACTCACAAATAATTGAACATGAGACAAAGGATATGGATAGAATTAATCAAGGATTATGATTGTACAATTCATTACCATCCGGGAAAAGGAAATAAAGTGGCTAATGCTTTGAGTCGAAAAAGTAATGCTTCATTAGCAATGTTGCATTTGGAACGTGATCCTTTGGTTAAGGATTTGATGAACTTTGACATAGAAGTTGTTAGTGCATAAATTTCTTCTGTTTTGTTTCAGGTATCAGTGAGATCATCTCTATTAGATAGAATCAAGCAAGCACAAAAGCAAGACGATGAGTTGCAGAAAAAGGTAGAGCTGGTTCAGAAAGGTAAGTTTCCTGAATTCAACATAAATAATGATTGCGTTTTGAGATTTGGGAAGAGATTGTGTTTTACTTGTGATTCACAGTTGAAGAGAGAGTTGTTATGTGAAGCTCATAGTTCTCCGTTTTCAGTTCATCTAGGCAGTACTAAGATGTATAGAGATCTGCGAGAGTATTACTGGTGGGATGGAATGAAAAGAGATATTGCTGATTTTAAGATGAAGTGTTTGACTTGTCAGCAGGTTAAAGCAGAGAGGCAGTTACCGAAAGGGATGATTCAGCCATTACCAGTGCCAGAGTGGAAATGGGAGAATATATCCATGGACTTTGTTGTGGGATTACCGAAGACATCTTGGGGTAATAATCCAATATGGGTTATTGTTGATCGCTTGACCAAATCTGCTCATTTCCTTGCTATACGAGATACTTTCTCTCTTGATCAACTTTCCCGTTTGTATCTTAAAGAGATAGTCAGGTTACATGGAGTTCCTCTCTCCATTGTATCTGACTGTGATCCCAGGTTCACTTCTATATTTTGGAAAGGCCTTCAGAAGTCGTTGGGTACTGAATTAAATTATAGTACATATTTTCATCCTCAATCAGATGGGCAGTCAGAACGAACAATTCAGACCTTGGAGGATATGCTACGAGCCTGTTCGATGGATTATCAGGGAAGTTGGGACCAACATCTTTCTTTGGTTGAATTTTCATATAATAACAGTTTTCATTCCATTATACAGATGGCACCATTTGAGGCGTTATATGGGAAGCGGTGTCGAACTCCAGCTTTCTGAGATGAAGTGGGTGAAAGGAAGTTGATGGGACCAGAATTGGTAGAAGAGTTGGCAGAAAAAGTTCAGCTGATTCAGAAGCACATGAGAACAGCTCAGAGTAGACAGAAGAGTTATGCAAACAACAGGAGGAAGGATCTATCTTTTGAGGTATGTGATCATGTTTTTCTCAAAGTATCACCATGGAAAAGTGTTATTCGATTTGGTAAGAAAGGAAAGCTGAGTCCAAGGTTCATTGGAGCATATGAAATTCTGGAGAGAGTTGGATCAGTTTCTTACCGAGTGGATTTACCTCCGAGTTTATCTCAGGTACACAATGTTTTTCATGTTTCGATGTTGAGAAAGTACATGCTAGATCCATCTCATCTTTTGAGTCCAGAGGTAGTTCAGTTGGAAGAGAACCTATCTTATGAGGAACAAACGGTCCAGATTATTGACCACAGGGAGCAAGTGTTATGGAATAAGGTGATTCACCAGGTAAAGGTTTTGTGGAAAAACCACATGATTGAAGAGGCAACATGGGAATCTGAAAATGCACCGAGGGATAAGTACCCCCATTTATTTGATAAGTAAATAAATGGCGGGGACGCAATTTTCTAAAGGGGGGAAGGATGTAACATCCCAAGTAAGTAATGAATAATAGATATTTTTATCTATGTCTATTAAATAACTAGATAGTGTTTTAGAGGCTTAAAATGAAAATAAATCCAATCTTAAGCATGGAATACACTAATATTTTTAAAAGATTTTTTTACTGCCTTTTGATGGAAAACCATTTTTGAATATATATTTTGACAATTTTATAAACTATGTTTGTAAAAATATACTTATTATTTATGATTGGGACATCAAAATTTACTTTGTGTGAATTTTTGGTATTTTTCTGACAATGTTCATTTTTTAATGAATAGTGAAAAATTCTGCATTTTACATCAAAACTGCTTTTTAATCTAAATTATTTATATGATTAGATTATCTTTTTAATTGGTCTTAAAGAGTAATCTGAATATATTTTTACCATTTAATTCAATGGTGGTCATTGGAATCAATTTCACTTTGGAATTAGACTTAAACTGGTGTCAATCTTTTGATACTTATTGTTTCATAAAAACACGCTTTTTGCTCTGACAGCGGGAATTAATTATTAAACTAATTAATGTGACATATATGTTTTGAATTTTGTAAAATATACTTCATTTTTGAATTCAGAATATCAAATATATCTTAAGAGTAAGTTTTGGTATCTTTCTGAAAAACTTCAATTTTTGATGAATAGTGAAACCACTAAGTGGTAGTTAAAGAAACTGATTTTTCGTTTAAATGAAACTTTGCCACTTCTGTGATTTGATTTTCAAAAATCCGACATACATGGTTGTCATTAAGAAGTAAAATGTGGTTCAATGAGATTAAAATAATTTTTTGGTGAATAGTAACTTATTATGTTTTTAATCGCGATTAGTGGTAATTAGTGTAGCTTAAGGTAAAAATAATGCTTTAATAAAATGAAATGACCGAGAAACATGTCCTACCCTTATTTGTTGTGTCATGGCCGACCAAGACAAGCCATGGGTAAACTTGGGGACCCCATGGAGCTACTTTGGTTGGGAAATGACATAAATAAATTTTTATTTAATGTTAAAGTAAAAATGACACAAACATGAGTTAATTTACAAAAAAAATTTTTACGTGGGGTTATAAAGATCATATTTTTGATTATAAATATTAACTGGAAATCTAAAAAGATTTCCTACATCATATTACTTTATTTATAATTTTTAGACATTAAATAAATCAAATTATTTATGACATCATGATGATGCATCGATGACCTCACTATTTAACGATTTAAATAAAATGGAAAGATAATGTAATATCTAAGACCTACACATCTCCAAAACCTATTGGATGAGTGGATTTAGAACCCTTATCACCTTCTCCTCGAATTATATCAATGTGGGACCTTTTCAATCCTAAATTCATTTTAAAATAAAGTAAATTATCTTTACTTTCCAAGAGTGCCCCTCCTCTCCTCTTATAAAAGGCCCCCACCTCTACCTCTTTTCCCACACTCCCAAAGCCTTTGGCTCGGCCAACCCCTGCCCATTTTGTCTCTACACATCCCTATATTACTCCTTGAATCCTCACTTTGGGCAGAAGACTTCCCATGGAAGCCTTTGAGCTCAAACCAAAGGGAGTTACCCGATTTTAAGGTAATGTCTTCACTTGAGTCCTTTTGTTTTATTTTGCTTCTCCAACCCCATAAACTCTTTTAATTTATTTATTACATAACAAATCCAGTATCTTCAATATAATAGGATGTTGTTATAAGAAGGATTCAAGCTACACTTACACACACCTACATGTAATGGTTAATGAACATACTGTTTCCGTGGATGGTGAATTTATGCCTCCCGAAACGATGATTGGTCAACATTCTTTTAACACCTTCAAAGGTGGCCATTAAGATGTCACTATATTTATATATATAATATGTTTATGTTTTCCTTAAGCTTCTGTATTTTTCTTTTTGGTCATACCTTTATGGTTTCCATTATTGGTAAACGCCATATCTTCATTTAAGGAAGTGTGGACTACCGCCCCCTCAAAGTGATTTGATTCGTTAAATACCATATGTGGGACGTATAAAGGATATAACTATGATATTATATATGATATTATACAGTAATTATAATATACCTTTATATAATTATGATTCCATTCTATAAATACGAAATAGAAATGAAAGTAGCGTTAATGCGTACGTACGACTTACCGTCTCTATGAACGATGCATTTCATTTCTTACCTCCAAATGATTATGTAATATTATAAATGCACATATATACTGAATATATATGATATATATGATATATACATCAGGATTATAATCTTGGATATAATTTATACAAGAACAACTTGTAATTATAAAGGGCATATTTTTTACTCAAGTACCAATGATCCTTAAAACGACCGTTATTACCTTAAATAATTACATAGTGTTCATGACATGGAAATAAGTGATATAAAAGGAATAATGAACTTGAAAAAGGTTCTTAAACAAGTAGAAATTAACTCAAGTTTATTATCCAGGACATTAAAGAACGATTGAGTCAAGTCGGACCCGAGGTATGGGACTTCGTCTCAATCTCCTTTCATTGAGGAATATTTTATTTTATACACAATTTTCTTTTATACGGTGTATAAACCCTTTTAATTTTTACGTCTATTCAAAAGGAATCTTTTTTATATGAATCATTTACTAAACGACAAAAGGGAATGTTTTTGTTGTACGTATGCGGTGACAACGACTTCTCCACCGTCGTGACCGTTATTATAGTTTCGGCTTCCTCTACAAGCCATACCTTCTTTTTAAAAGAAAAATAAATACCATGTTTTACTTTTATTTTATTTTGGTATCGAAAATGGTTTTCATAATGTTTTTATATCAATGTGTTGTATTGATATCTTGTGATTGAAATGTGGGAATGTTATGTTTCCTTTATGCATGTTTAATGTGATATGATTATGTTGAGGTTCTTGGGCATTATTATGAAAACGGGTTGTTCCGTGATAAACTAAGGGCGGGTGAGCCCGATATAGCTCTCCAATGCATTGGGTAACGCGAAGGAGTGAAACGTTAAGGTTTCTCCGAAGAGATTTAGGGAATATACTGTGATGGGTATTCCAAACGTAACCAAGAGGGTTACTCCCTACGTAAGAATGTTATGAATGCCTCAAGTTACCTTTATGTCTTATGATTTCTATGATTTATTATTGATTTGATGAGGTATTTTAAAGTTCTTATGTTTTATGGGTAATGTATGATCTCATATTTATTTATAGATGTACCCATGTTTCCATTCCATATTTTTATATCCCTTACCGAGCTTTTTATGCTCATCCCAAGTTTTTTTGAAATGTTTTTCACAGGTCAAGGGAAAGGTACATGATATGATGATAGTGTCAAGGAAATGTCAAGAAAGAATACATGTTTATTTTAAATATCTTTCCATTGATGGGAAATAAGAATACTATCTTTATGTAACCACTTTGTTTATATGTGGAATGTAATGCATGTTTTATGATCTAATTCTCTAAAACTCTAAACCCGAAAATATCCTCAATGTGTAATCTGGTAATAACTCCAGATTAAGTAAGGTTTATGGCTGGGGCCTTATACTTTTTGTTCTCCATTAATATTTATTTTCCATATGTTTTAACTAACCACGTATTTTCAAGGACATCATGTAGGCCTGTAGTAGGCACAAAACCCTTATAATCTTTTAATCATGGTTTTAAAACCCACTTCATTTTTGGATGAAACCTGTTGTAACATAGATTGATAGTTGTCCCTTTTATAACACCATATAAATATAATTCTTATAAAAATCCCAATATAATATGATGTAATTACTTGATGTAAATTTAATCATTAAATAACCTTTTTAAAATGTGTTTCAATATACCATATTTTTTAGAATGTTTAATAATATTATTTTGTTATTATTACAATTTCATTGAGTATCATATTAAACATACAGGATATCAATTACCTCAAACATATTTCTATAAAATTTAAAGGAATTATTTCTAAAATAAATTTTCCACGAAAACATATACTTTCCAAAACGTTATTCAAAGTGTTCTTAATCATGGAAGAATCCACCCACATAAAACCTAAAATATGTGTTTAGTTCATCAAACATATGATATATCATGAAAATATTAACCCATTATCGTATCCATAACTATTTATTCAATTAGGACTCATATGATTCTACGAGAATCCAAAGAGTTTTCATTATTCATATAACCCAAATACCATTGGTAAAATATTTATAAAACAAATTTTTTTAACCCCAATATATAAATAATTCTAATTTTTTATTTCATCAAAGGTCGTTACATAGGATAGGGTTTAAAGTAGGTCATTGATTGTCATTATATATTCAAATCCATCAAAATAGTTTGTAATGAAAATGTGAGTTATCCAAGGCATACCCGTCGAGAGTTTCAAACTAGGTGTGTAGTAAGGCCTATTTTTTCACTATGTGGCAATTAGATCAATCCCAATACACATTTTTCAATGTTATTAACCCTAGTTACATATTTTCTAGAACCATTTAAACTTGTAGTATATAAATAGGTATATATTTACAGTC
The DNA here is from genome assembly GCA_963277665.1 of Viscum album. Lineage (NCBI taxonomy): Eukaryota > Viridiplantae > Streptophyta > Magnoliopsida > Santalales > Viscaceae > Viscum > Viscum album. Next base: position 1,899,651,423 of record OY728163.1, on the reverse strand, counting down.
AAAACCTCATAATATAAACTATAACAAAAAATTAATATGTTTATATATAATTATCAGAAAATACTATCATTGGAGTAGGTTCCCTAATCTGTGATATCATAAATTTAGTTCACAATGTTTATAATAAAATTAATTAGATACCAACTATGTAGAACCTCACCTAGTATCCCATAGTCAGTTATTCTTTTTTACAATTTCACTATACACATTGAATGACATCCTGAAGGACTGAATATTATAGCAGATGTGGTAAACATGATACATACTTGAGTCCTACACTACATTTGAATTAGAAAATTACAAAATAATTAGTTCTCATGAATAAAATTATTCAATATATAATATAATTCCCTATCAATCAGAGTTCACATCATGGACTGTTGATAAAATAAACAATATAAATTTGATCATAAATGATTAGTGTGGGATAAGTTCAACGGATCCTATAATGATTAAATATACACAATCAACATGGAAAGGTAAAAAACATAAAATATATTCCATTTAATTTAATTGGATAATAGTATATGTTAAGGAATAACAAGATATGGATTGTTAAATAACTTAACAAGCATTTCATATAATAAATATTATGAGAATGAAAATCATACAAAGATAATATCATTGTGAAAATATCCTAGTTAATAAAAATGATTGTAAAGAAGGTATTTATTAAATCATTGGAAAAAATTTCCTAGGTATGTGATACATTTACCATAATGAAATTTCACAATAAGGTTAATATATTTCTTCCAAATCCTTTCGCTAGATAGTTTAAAATATACTATCAATAAATGCACTGGGTTTGTTTCCAACTAATTTCATCATAAGAGACTACTGATGCATCCAAGGGATTAAATTAACTAGTCCGAAACATATTTTAAAAATTAACTAAGTGTTATTAATATATATAATAATATATTTAATTGATAAAAAGTTTTCATTGTCATAATGTATTCATATTGAGTAATGTATATATAATAATCAATATTTCCACTCAAACCAAAAAAATATTCAATGTAGTATGCCTCATTTACAAATGATATATGGTTTATGAAAAAAAATTAGCTAGGATAAAAAATATGGATATTTGGGTGAAATTTTATATGCAATTATCCTAGTAAAGTTAACATTACTTAGGAATGTAATTAATTATAATAAAGAATCAACAAACTAATTTTCAACAATTTTTTTAGTGGAAATGACCATAAACCATCTAAAAGAATATTTATGATGGAATAAAAAAATATACCCATTGTATTAATATTAATATAATTTTTCATTGATGAATATAAAAACCACAAAATTACCTTTAAAAATATTTTTGTGGAAGATATCATTTTAATTTTGAATTTTTTTTTACAAATATATAACAACATTGCTCTTTATTACACACTTAAAAATTATTTATCACATAAACATTCACTTAAAAAACACTTATTATTTAGTGGTATAGTGTATTCGGGGAATAGAAACATTACATAACAACTTAAAACATAAAACCTGACATCTTTATTGAAAAACTATTTTACATGACCACAACATTCCTTCGTGCATAGCATAGCATGGGTTAACTTGAGGACATGCATAAGAAAAGGGTGAGATATAATGCCCTATAAAGGAGTAATAAGGGAATAACATTATGAATATAGTAAATTCTAGGATGTAGGCATATCAATGGAGAATAAGAGAAACAAGAACATAAAGGCATGTTATAGTATGATTATCACAATAATAGAAATGTGGTAACAACATTTAACATGATATTACTATGAGAAAAGGCTCACTGCACAGTGAGAAAGAGTAAAACCTCATTGAAATTTAATTAGTGTGAGTAAAACATTATTAACATGGAATATCAGGATACTAATCTTTAACTAATTCATTGGAGCGCTATCAGGGAACCAACTTCTTAATCATTTCATTCCATGCATATGTGTGACACATGAGTCATATAACATGGATTCATTAAACATGATTATTTATTCCATGTTAATTTAATGTGGAATTAATACATGAAAATATATAATCAACATGAAAATGTTTATAAAGGTGAATACCCTTGATAGATAATTGGGCATGGTGTCAACTACACAATGACTTTGGCTTGGAAAATCGCACTGAAATTTCGGCAACATAAAGGTGTGACATAAGAATTTATAAAAATGGTTGATGAGAGATAAAGGGGTGTCACTACATATTTACATGAAATGGACTGTATGACGGTCTTATAGATACATTTCCCAATATATGTAATGGAATTTAGATTCATAATAAAAAATAATTTCATTAATGTAAATGAGAAGAGCGAAATTCCTTACAAAATATCGGCATGGAAACAGGTGTACATGAGACACATTAACGAGAGTGAAAGAGGACTATCATCCATTAAACATAATTATGTAAATATATGGGAGGAGTGAAATCAAACCCCAACATTTTTAATTTAAAAAAAAATGACATAACAATGAAATTTATACCAAATGACAAAAGAAGAAATACCTTACGTGGATGTTTGATCCCAAAGGCCCGAGAGGGGAATCTTGGGAGATTGCGGTTCCTATGGAGGATTTTATTGATAGAAGGTAAGAGTTTGTTCATGCTCCAAAGTATTTGACTAAAGAGGAAGTGGGATCTTGGGTGGGGTTATATAGGAAAACATTGGGAATTATTTATTATTTTGGTTTTGGACACCACACATTAAACTAATCAATACCACAAACAAACCATTTGTTTTCACCCATGGTTTTTTTAAGGGGAGTAGAAAAAATTATTGAATAAGGCCAATGGTCGAACATCTTATAATATTAGGCTTTCTTATGTGGAGGTGGTTCACACTATAATGAAAATAACTTGTAAATGTTAAATTGTTTTATAAGTCTTGGAGGGTCCACTAAGGCTTTGTTAAATAATTAAATCAAACATAAAATAAAATTATTTTAAAGGTAAAACATATATTTTATGAACACCCCCTTTATATTATTTTATTATATCACTATTGGGTCTTTATGATGTCATAAAACACATCATATTTTTAAACGGTATTTAATTTTTACACAAAAATTTGACTGTCTGAAAAAATTATTGAAAATTCCTAATAAGATAATTTAAATATCCCGATTCAAAAAAAATATTAAAATTATCTAAATAATTTTATAAATAGGTGAAATTTTACTTTGAATATAATACCTGACATTTATCGAATATTCATGGGTTTTGCTGAAAATAGCTCTCAAACCATAACAAAAATTACAATTGTATTATTAAAAATTATAAAATCATTTATATTTAATAAAAATTAATTATGTAAAAATATTTTATTAAAATAATATTTCATTAAAAAATCCATTAATTCATCAAAATAGATTTTTCTATTGAATATTAACTAAAAATACTATCTGTGCTTTGAAATCTATTTACAACGTAACAAAAATAAAATGAATGTATATTATTTATTCTATACAAAAATAATTCACATAATCACTGTGATAGGGAATTGTTATATAACCCCTCATAACACCCGCATAAGTCAAAATGGTAAGGTGTGTGACGGTGGAAAACTCTTTGGGTGGCTTAGATAACATCGCGCTGGTGGTATTCTCTATGAACATCTACTTCTCTAGTAAGTAGTTTAGTTCAAGATTAACATGTTGAATCTCAACTTGGCCTTGGTCAAGAGTGAAACCCAGTAACTCCACCTCCTTTCCAAGCACCAAAAAATGGGATTCGTATGGATTAATTCTACTGGATGAGGCCATCACATCCTTTTTTAGAGTAAATTTGATATGTTAAATCCCAATATTTATATTAATCATGTTTTCACTATTCTTTGACTATATTAGAAACGTTAAAAATTGAAAACAGTACTTTGAAATCAAAAATCATAAAACCAAAGTTTCATTTGTTTTATAACCATTTTACATAATAATAAATTTAATTAGATCAAGAGGAATTTTCATTAATAAAAGATTGGTTCATTAAAATCGCCCCCCTTATGAAATTTCTCCCATAAAATTTCATTTCCCACACTAAAACAGTTGTGGGTAACCCTGTTTCATCACTTCCTCTGATTCCCAGGTTTCCTCTTCAAACTGTTGGTTTCACCACAACACCTTGACTAGGGGAATTATCTTATTTTGTATAACTTTTTCCTTTCGATCTAATAACTTCAGTGAATTATCCTTAAAGGAGAGCTCATTATTCAATGGAACCACCTCTAGATTGAGTACATGTGATGAGTCAGGTATGTACTTCCTCAAGAGTGACACATGGAATACATTAAGTACTTGAGATAGGTTCTGCTGGAGTTCTAGTCGATAGGCCGCTACTCCAATGCAGTCAAGGATCTCAAAAGGGATGATATACCTAGGACTAAGTTTTCACTTGTTACCAAATCTCATAACCCCCATTCATTGTCATATGAGGAGGAATAACATGAATCTAACATCAAACTATAGGTCTCATCGATGATTATCATCATAGCTCTTTTATCATCTTTGAGAAGCTTTAATGTGATGTTGGATGGTGTTAACATTCTAAACCATATCCCCGACCATTTCTAGACCAAGTAGTTTTTGCTCCCCAAATTCATCCCCTCATGCCAGTGTTCTACACCTCTTCCCATAAAGGGATTCATAAAGATCCATTTGAATTCTTGAGTGGAAACTATTATTATAAGAGAACTCATCCAAAGGAAGATGTTGATCCCATCCTCTTCTAAAGTCCATTGAGAATGCTCTCAAATTATCCTCAAGTGTGTGGATATTTCACTCAAATTGGCTATTAGTTTGAGGATGATAAGTTTTACTAAAGTTCAACTCCGTATTCATAGCATCTTGAATACTCTTCTATAACAAAGTGGTGAATATTGTATCAATATTGGATACAATAGATAGTGGTAATCCATGCATCCATAAATCTTTTCTGATATATTTCATTTCTTGTTGACCCAATGTGAAATATTTTCAAATTGAAATGAAGTGTGCAGTCTTTATAAGATGATCCACAAAAACCTAGATATCATTGTTTCCTTTGGATTTCTCCAGAAGTATTAGTGACAAAGTCCAAGGTTATGTTCTTGCATTTCAATTATTGTATGTGTAATGGTTTCATCACCCCCTTATACTTATTCTTCTCATCCTTCACTTGATGAAGTACCAAGCACATTGATGTATACTCAATGATCTCCTTTTTTATGTTATCATACTAATAATGCTCTCATAAATCTCGATACATCATTGTGTTTCCAAGGTGAATGAAGAAAAATTAACTATGCACATCATCCAAAATTTCATTCTTTGACTCCAGATTTGATGGAACACATAATCTCGTGAAAAATCTCACAATTACTTTTTCATTAACATTGAACACCAAAGATTTCCCTTTAACCATTCCAAAAGATATAGTAAAGAAATCATTTGTGAAAGGATTGATGATGTTCCCTTCTTTATGATTCCCATGCCCATCTTCATTAAATCTAAGAAGATTGGATCCTTCTAAATTTTCATCAATGATAGAATTGCTGGATCCTTTCTACTTAGAGCATCCGTGACCTTTTTAATTTTGCCAGGGTGGTAATGGATGATAATTATTTGCCTTTGATCATCTCTAACTATCTTCAATGGCACATATTAAACTCTTTCTATGTGAATATATACTTGTGTCTTTTATGATCTGTATATATTTCACACTTCTCCCAAAAGAGGTAATGTTACCAAATTTTTAAAGAGATGATTACTAAATCCAACTTCAGATCATGTGTTGGATTGTTTTTCTCATGAACTTTAACTTACCATGAAGCATAGGCAATGAATTTTTTCTTTTTGAGTCAAGACAGAACCCATGAACTTCATTGAAGCATCACTAAATACCAGAAAAAGTTATCCACTTGTGTGTAATGTGAGCACGAGCGTAGTGATAAGCCTCTTTTTCAACTCCTTTAATATCTATTTTCATTCATCACTCCAAGAAAACATTCCCCCCTTCCGAGTTAGCTTGGTAAGAGGGTTTGACAATCGTGAGAAATTTCTCACAAATTTGCAATAATATCCAGCTAACCCCAGGAAGATATAGATATCCGTCACCTATTTTGGCCATAAATATCCCTAAATTGAATATATCTTGGAGGTATCCAAATATATCCCATTTCATTGGATGATATGACCCACGAATGAGACCTCAATAAACCAGAACTCACACTTCCTGTAATTTTTATAGAGCATCTCATTTCACAATGTCTTTAGTACAATGGTTAGATACTCCCCATGATCCTCCTTGTTTTTAGAGTATATTAGAATATCATCTATAAATACTACCAAAAATTTGTTGAGGTAATCACTAAATACTCTATTCATCATGTTCATGATGATTTATAGAGGATTAGTGAGTCTGAAAGGCATTACTATGAATTTACAATGCCCGTAGCTTGTACGAAAAGTATTCTTGAGGATATCCTCCTTATTCACCGTTAATTGGTGATATACCAACCAAAAATACATCTTGGAGAAGTATTGTTCTCCACATAGCCGATCAAACAAGTCATAAATTCGGGGAGGATGATTATTTTTCATTATAGTGATTTTGTTGAGCTCATGATAATCAGTGAAAATGTGCATTGACTCATCCTTCTTCTTGAAGAAGAGGAATGGTGCACCTCAAGTTGAATCACTTGGGCATATAAACCCTTTATCCAAATTTTATGGTAGTTTTATGTTCAGATCCACAAGCTCCACAATATCAATTCTATACGGAGTCTTGGATATTGGAAATGCCCCAAATATAAGATCAATTAATAATTCAATATCTATTTTAGGAGGAATATGAGACAATTTCATGGGAACCACTTCAGTGAATTCCCTCAAAAAAGACATTTCTTCAAGGATGGTTTTTTCCTTAGACTCAATGAAAATAGAAATATATTCATGCTCATACAGAAGTAATATCCATGTTTGAGATGATAGTGTTAAAGAATATTCATACTCCTCCTTGCACTTGTACATAATCGGGGGTGGATTCTCCATATAGAGAGTGATTTCCCGATAATGGTATTTATGTTGGTTCTATATAATGAAAGCCAATCCATGGCAAGAATTTCATAAAATTCCACTATAGGGAGTATGAAGAAGTTCTTCAGGAAGCTTAATACACAAATTATGAGAGGGGAGGAGTTATATTCATGGGATGCAATGATTTCCCCATTTTTTGTTCTCACCGACGTCTTTACATACATGATTTGTGTTGGTGTTGGGATAATACTAATAAACATTTGAGATATAAAATAATCCATAGAACCAGAATCAAAAAGTACATTTTATATTCTTGAATGAATAATTAGCATACCTTTCACCACTTCATTTTTGGGTTTCACTTCAGTTTTAGTGATGGAAAAAGATTCCCCTTTCTACATTGGAGGTTCTTGGTTGCCACAAAAAACCCTTGGATTTGGGAACTGGTTTGAAAAGTGCCCTGGTTCTTTGTAGTAGAAGTGATAAACAACATGTTTAGGGTTGAACGAAGCATTACTTTCCTCTTTCATAGCTGTATTTTTTTCTTGTCGACAGTTAATTTCTATTTTCCCTTCACTTCTACACCTAAATCATTTCCTCATCCAATTTAGGCAATTTCTAGGGTGCTTCTTTCAGCACCTTTGTCATGTAGGGTGCTAGATTTTGTTAGCACCATAGTATTTATCCACTAGACCACCAGAAATGAAGTCCATCTTATGCTTCTTGTCCCCAGGATACCCTTGATATTATATGATCTCTATTTCATCTTTTAGGGAAAATCTATCAATATCCTTATAGCTCTTGAAGTCACAGATCACTAGGGATTTTTATAGGCTATATTTTATCCCTCAAAATAAGCGGTTAACGTTGAATTCAAGGATAATGAAAAATATAGAGGTATATCATGCAAGGCATGTGAATTATTTCTAGTATACTCTGATGGATTCGACTCCTTTTTTAATGAGGTCAAGGAAGTCTATTTCCATGTTATGTAGAAGGGTACGAGGGAATTTCTTTTCAAAAAACATTTTCTAAAAATCCTTCTATTCCAAATCCTTATTCTCATCCTCATTATTTGTAATTTTTATCAATGTATGCCATTAAAATGATTCACCCTCCATAAGATAAGTATCCAGAAAAACCATATCTTGTTCAGAACATTTAAGGATGGAGATGATATTTTCAATAGAGTTGATCGCTTGATCATCGATTGAGAGATCAGATGATACATTAAATGATGGAGGCCTTTGTTTCATGAAGCTATTGATTTTTACTAGTTCTTTAGTGGGCGTGGGGAGTTTAATATATCTGTTGACCCATGATTCTTTTATAAACAATAGTTAACTGAGAGAGTTTCTTGATGAAGTTCGTGATTCCTACTCCCATCAGATTGAGAATCTCATTAGAACAATTGTCACATTGATCTGCATATCAGTTGTGAGATTGAGTACTCATATTACCAGACATTTTCTAGAATAAAAGGAAAGTTAGGGGTAACACAAAAAGGGTAGTCCAATGAAAAAAACAGATGCCATATATATTACTTTTATTTCCTTAGAATATGAATTTCTAGGCTTTAATCTTTGATATCCATGATCTATTTCCCAACATATATTCTTAAGGTTATTTATTTTATTCCCTTAATAATGGTTCATACTAAGCTTATGAATTTACCAAATCATATCCTCCAAGAGTGTCAACACCAAGAGTGCAGTAAGGCCCACTATCATGCACCAGTTCCCATTTGAGTCTAGCTTAATGTAGTGTTTTCAAGATTTACCACTAACTAAATCTATATCAGAGCCACCTCTACCTACTCGTATCCATACAAGGATGTATTTTCTTATTAAACCACTTAATAAATACTAAACAAAATTTAGGTATGTTTTTATTATTCTTCATATTATCCCTAAGGATTTTACTAGGGTTTTCTAATCATAATCCCAAAACAACTAAGCCTATCCTCTGATACCAACTATAACAACCATGCTCTTAATTACACACTTAAACATGATTAATTACATAAAAATTCACTTAAGTTAAATCAGAGTATCAATAGGTCTAGTGTCATTAGGGATTAATAAAATTACATTACAACATAAAACAAAAAACTCAATATCTTTATAGAAATTTTTTTTTACATGACCACAACTTTCCCCCCTACTTAGCATTAAATAGGATAACCGGAGGACATGCCTAAGAAAAGGGTGAGATATAAAGCCCAGTAAGGGAGTAATCAAGAAAAAACATAACAAATATAGAACACACTTGGAAATAGGCATATCAATTGAGCATAATAGAAACATGAACATAAAGACATGATACGACACGATTATCATAACATGGAAATGTGGAAACAACATTTAACATGATATTAGCATGATTCGAGAATCATTGCCAATGGATCATGTGTAAATACTCATTTCACTTTAATTATCATGAGTAAAACCTCATTACACTTGATGTATCATGATACTAATCTTTACCCAATGTATTAGAGCGCTATTAGGGCATACAGTTCTTAATCATTCCATTTCATACATAAGTGTGCCACATGTATAATATAACACAGATTCATTAAAAATTTTCATTTATTGCACAAAAAGGTAATGCTTAATTAATAAATTGAACTCTATAATCAATAATAAAACGTTCACAATAGTGAATACCCTTTATAGAGAAATGTGAATGGTATTCACTACACAATGACTTTTGATTGGAAAATCGTGGTGTAATTTCAGCAGCAAAAAGGCGTGACATAAGAATTCAAAAAAATGTTTGATGAGATAGAAAGGGGTGTCACATCATATGTAAATGAAATGTAAATTAAGGGGGTAATATATATAAACTCCCCAACATGTTTAATGGAATTTAGATTAATAATATAAAATAATTTTTTGAATTTAAATGAGAAGAGAGAAATTTCTTACCGAAGTTTGGCATGGTAACACGTGTACATGAGAGGAATTAACGAGAGATAAAAAGGTATCTCATCATTCAAAAAAAATGAGGGATGTATGTGGGAGGTGATAAATCATACCCCAAAATCTTTAATCCAAAAAATGTAATACAAACACAATGAAATTTGGACAAAAAAGAGAAAGGATGAAATCCTTAACCGGGTAGTGTGATCCCAAAGGCTTGGGAGAGGCTTGAGATGAGATTCTTGGGAGAATGGCCACCTTTTATGGATTATATAGAGATGTGGGAAGATGTTGGTTTATCCCCAAAGTATTTTAGTGAAGAGGAAGTGGGACCATGGTTGGGTTTATTTAAGAAAAGAGAGGGAATTCTTTATTATTTAGGTTTTGGACACCACATATTAAACTAATCAAAACAGAAAACCAAAACATGGTTTTTTCCCATGATTTTTTTCAAATATAAGTGTAAAGAATTATTTTATAAGGCCAATTGTGGAAATTATTAAAATATTATGCATAATTATGTGGAGGCGAGTCACAATCTCAAGGAAATAATTTTAAAATGTTAAAATGTTTTATAAATCATGAAGGGTTCACTAAGGATTTGTAAAATAAATAAAAAAACCTAAAATCATGTTATTTTAAAGGTAAAAAATAAATTGTCTGAACATCCCTTTATAGTATTTTCTTACATCACCATTGGTTCATTAGGTTGTCATAAAACACATTATATATTTAAAAGGTATTTAATTTTTAACCAAAAATTTGATTGTCTCAAAAAATAATGAAAAATTTACCATCGGGTAATTTATACATCCTGATTCCAAAAATAATATTCATTTTATCTAAACAATTTTTTAAATATTTGATTTTTTACTTTTAAAATAAAAACAGACATTTATTATAATCTCATGGGTTTTGTGAAAAAACATCTTTCAAAACATAATAAAAATTGCAATTGTATTCTAAAAAATTATACGTTATTTCATATCTAATAAAATGAAATTTAGTAATAATATTTTATTAAAATATTAATAAATTAACAAATCCATTAATTCATTAAAATATATTTCTTATTTTAATATTAACTAAAAATACTATTTGTGTTTTAAAAACATTTTAAAAAGTAACGGTAATAAAATGAATGTATATTTTTTATTCTATACAAAAATAATTCACAGAATCAAATTTCTAGGGTCAGGTTACATAACCCCTTACAAAACCCTCATAAGACCGAAGGGTAGGATTTGTGATGGAAACAAACTCTAGGGGTTATTCAGATAATGTCGCTCGGGTGGTAACCTCTATCAACTTCAACTTTTCTCGTAGGCTGTTGTGTTTGAGCTTAATGTGATAAAGCTCAGCTTGGGCTTGGTTAAGAGCGAAGCCCAGTGACACTAACTCTTTTCCATGCTCTGAAAAATGGGTTTCTTATCGAGTAATTCTACAGGATGAGGCCATTACTTCCTTTTTCTGATTAAATTTGATTAGTCCAAACCCTATATTTATACTAATCATGTGATCACTATCCAATGGATATATTAGAAACAGTAACAATTCATAAAATTATTTTGAAATCTAAAAACATAAAACCAATGATTTGAATATTTTATATAAACATTTTACATAATAAAAAAATTTATTAGATCAAGAGGAATTTTCATTAAAATAAGTTTAGGTTGTTATAGAATTGATTTGAAATAAAATTTATTTAAAAAAATTCAAAAAATATTTGAACATAATTTATATTTTAAAAACACCTATAAAGGTTTTAAATTATCAATGAAAAATTTATTTGTGTTAATGGTTGGAAAATTCATTCATATTGTACACATTAAAAAAATGTTTCCCATCAATTGTTATAGAAATACCCAGAGGGGAATGGTTTTGAAAAATAAATAAATATTACTTTTAAATTTTTTAGTAATTTTTTGGAATTGGTGGAAATTAATTTAAAAATTAATTTTTAAATGTTTAATTATCTTTGAAAACATTCTTAGAAAATTGAGTTTTAGAAGAAAATGTATTTCAGACCAAAGGGGGAGATAATGTCAGATTTTCTGGAAAAAGTGTATAAAACATTTTAAGTGGAAAATAATGGAAAATTGTAATATTAATTTTTTATTTAATAAAATTATTTTAAATAATATGTCATGTTTTATTATGAAATTTTCATCTAATTTTATTCAATAGATATTCAATAATAATAAATATCGATAAGAATGAGATTGCGAAATAAAAACATAAAATGCTCATATAATTTAAGTGAGTGTAAATAAATAAATAAATTAAATTTATCAATTTTAAATACAAAAAAATAAATAGTAACTAACACATAATATAACAAAAAGTCATAACAGATTTAATCTTATCATTATGTAGTCAATAAATTATAAATTTAACACAATGAATGGTAATTGAGTTAAGAAATCCCCTAACCTGTGCATCCTTTTTGTTGACCTTTCATTTTCCTCTTGTATAGTGGTTTTAAACCTTTTATTAACATATTATTGAATAATAATATTAATAATAATATCATATTGTATTCTTTTATAACTTCTTATCACTCAATCATTTATAATCTATCGTTATTCTATTCATTTCCAATATCAATTGTCTTTTTTTCTCATGGGTGTTCCATAGTGAAAGATAATGTTCCTATTAATATGAAAAATTTATATCATCCGAATAATAATTATAATGACCTAATTATAATATTTAAAGGTAAATTATAGTTTTCTTAAAATAATGAATTATGTTAATGAAAAATGAAGTTAGTTTCATTCAAGGATAGGGTAGACCGTACGTGCATATGAGTGATGTCTCCATTTTTCAGTGGTCATTATGGAAGTGAGGTAAGTAATATTTTACCCTTATAGAAAGATTAAAATAACAATAATATCATATTATATACATATATTTTTCATTAATGTGTTGTGGTGATGAAATTAGATTAAGAGTTCTTTGTTAAGGCGGTAGTCCACACATTCACGAACAATGTTATATTTCATTGAGTGAAAACATTGAAACAAAAATGATATATTATATTACCATAATGATAATTATTTCATTAGTATCATGATTATGTCATATATATCATAAATAATTGTTATATTAATCCTTATCATCTTCCATGTGATGTGTTAATGAAAGAAAAAACACATTTTTTGCATTACAGTATGATTTCACACACAAATGTGACATTATTGTGTCTCCAACAGAATGAAGTGTAATATTTTATATATTATATAATGATAAAATTAGTATATTTATTTCACATATATATTATATATACTTTATATCCATCATAATACACATTTTTTAGAGTTGGTAATGGAAAAACGATCATCATTGGATTGCGAGGCGGTAATCCGCCAGACAAATAAATGATGATTTCATTATCCATTTGATGGAAGTGGAGGTAGTTGTAGGTCATTACCATTTTATAAGGAAATACAAGTACATTTATGGTATTGGAATCATTATATCATTGTGTTTCAAAATAATTTTAATTAGGTTGAGAGAGATGTAAAATAAACATTCTCGTTGAAGAATAATACCTCTTCTTCATGTATCGTCATTAGGTTTTAACCAATACATGAAAAGAATGAATTTTCACTAAAAATACACTGTCGAGGAATATTTTAGGGTTTTTTGGAAGTTATTTTTTTATTCAATGGAATAATTAATGAGGTTTTATGATGTGAATAATTCAGGGTAGTGATTTCTATTTTATAATTCAGGATGTGTGACCCTTTTTTTAAAATATCCAAATATATTCACAATTGGGTGATCTCCCTTACAAAATGTTCCTAAAAATTAAATAAATATAGAATGTGTATGTCGATTTAGTCTTAACACAATTCCACCACTAAAAAATATGTACATTTAATCATATTGTTCTTTAGTGATTAAGTGTAGTGAATTTTACACTTTACATTTTCTCCATAATAACATGTATAATTTTGTGGACCTAATAATTTAACGTATAAAAATATAACTAAAATTATAATTCGTAGATAATTTTGTAATAAATATTAGAAAAATGAAATAAAATTTACTATATAAAAATCTCACATTTTTGTAAAATTAGTTTTAAAACAAACACATGTAATTAGTGAAAACTTATTTTAACCTTAATATATACAATTAATTTTAACATTTTTTCACTAATAATTATTGTCAAAAAGTAATTATACCATATAAAATGAAAGAAATAATTTTGATTCCAAATATTTAGTACATTTATCCAAATTTAACTCATATAAGTGGAAGAATTTGATTTTAAATAATCCCACAAAAGCAATGCGAATGTGAGTGTTCAAATTAAACATTTTAAAATGTTTAAGATTTTTAATTCTAAATTGAATTTGAAATTTATCCCAATGAGCTAATTTATATTAACTAATATAAAATATAACTAATTTTATAATATAACCAATTAAGAAATAAAATATTAAATTATTACTAATTTAAACTAAAATACAATTTGTAATTAAAATAGTGTATTTTTCACTATTCCTCAAATAAAGAATCCTATTAGGGAAATCCATAATTTAAACCTATGAAAATTTTTGTATTCCAATTAAATATATAAATTTTATTTTTTGAAATAAATTTTACAAAAGTTTGAAATATTAATTTTAAATTATGCGATTAAAGATTTAATTATCTACCTTTTAGACAAAAATACATTTTTTTAGAAAATGTTTCAGTTTCTTTTAAATGAGTATTATATAATATATAATAAACATATAGATTATAAATATGTGTATAATATATTATTTCAAAACATAGTTAATTTCATTCATACAATCCCTTCCAATGACAATGTTATAAATATAGTTTTAAATAATAAAATTAATACTATATTTTAATTTGAAAAAATTCAATCTTGTGTGTTAAATAAGCCATGGAAGATACACATTTTTGTCTATAATATTATTAAATCTTAATTTTTATATTAACATAAGATAAAATCATCATTTATTGTATAGAATAATGATTTTTGGTTTTTTTTATTCTCTATCAAATAAAATGACCTTATTTTATAATTTCACAACATTAAATTCTCCCAACCTTAAATAAATTACATTCTTACAATGTAAACTCTTTCTTTGAAATTAGGGTTCTTACCTTTGGGAATTATTTTATAAAAAAAACATATTTAAAAAGGTTTAATAATATGTAATTTTAATAAGAGAGAAACAAACTAGGAATGTCATTTAGGATAACACATAACTAGGTTTTAACATAAGAGAACAGTGGTGGAAGAAACAGATATGAGAATAAAGGGAAAACAAAAAATTATTATAGAGAGTTATTTAGTTCATTAATTATAAGAATTTTAATGATCAATGGAATGTTAATGGTGTGAAATACTTAAATAAATGATGATTTAAAAGACCATATGATTAATCATATATGAAGGTAACAAGATATGATATCCATTTTAATGATATTTTCCCTAGAGGGGACTAATTAATTTAATATCTATGAATATAAGTAAAAATAGTTACATAATACATCATTATTTTCTAATCACTACATCATCCTTTGGTTATGCTTCAACAAATTTTTAATTCATACCTTAATATAATAAGTTAATATTCAAAATTTATTTTTTATACCTGATGAACTAAATCATAAATTTAATAGGTCATATGATCCATAAAAGTGTATCATGTAGTTACACCCATCCCTAACTATTTTCCAAAAAAAAATATGTTTTTTAAATGTTATACAATATAGTAAAATAAAATCTAAAACTCATAATTAACACACGTAGTTCATCATTAATATTTATTTTGAAAATCATTTAACTAATTTTATATTAACCAAAACATCACATATGCTAGTGGTAGGAATGAAAACCTTATTATCCTTCAGTCATTGGTTTAAGAACCATCACATTTTCAGAAGCAAGGGGTTGTCACCCGAAAAGTGGGATTTTTTTTCTAATACCATATTAATATAATTCATATATCAATTCCAAAATAATATGATGTATATCCATGGCACAAAATTAATCCTTAAATAATATATTTAATTTTGGTTTTATGTATAAAATACATTATTTCAAAAAATTCTAATAATCTTAGTTGACTATTATTAAAATAATACTAATGACCATTTTAACCCTTAAATATATCAATATCATAAAACACATATTTTAAATTTTATAGAAATTATTCATAAAATATATTTTGTAACACCCCAAGATTTCATAGTATTCTATTTCTTCAATGTAATTCAATAACATGCACTACATGCAACACCGAGATCAAGCACACAACTACTTACCAAACTAGCCGTTCAAAAGCGGTTATGAATATTATTGACTAAATTTTTAACTATATATAATCCTTATAATTTGAAAATCCATATTATGAGTTTCTTAGACATAATGTAATAACTAATTCATTTTTTTCCGATAAAAGAAGTATTTTTCAACAAAATGCACTTTTACCGCCTTTTAATGGTGAAACCTTTATAAATCCAATATTTGAAACTTTTATTTATTCAATTTGACAAAATAAACTTCTTCTTTAAAATAGGGAAATAATAATTTAGTTTTAAAAAAATTTTGGTGTTATTCTGATAACTTTCATATTTGGGTGAATAGTGGAAAATACTATATTTTAACTAAAAACAACTTTTTTAATAAATATAATTTATAGTGTAAAATTATAAATTTTAAAAGTATGGAAGTATAAATAGATTATATTTGTACCATTTAATCAAATTTTGTTCCTTGTAAATAATTTTACTTTGAGATTGGACATTAAAAAGTGTCAATCTTTTGATAGTTTCTATTTCATAAAAATATGCCTTTTGGATTTGACAATGGGAATTGAATTTAAATTAATAAATGAAACTTTTATGTTTTTAATTTGTTAAAAGAGACTTCATTTTTGAATTTGGAACATCAAAATTTCCTTGAGGTAATTTTTTGGTATTTTTCTGAAAACATTCAATTTTTGATGAATAGTGGAAAACACTTAGTTATTGATTAAAACTGACTTTTTATTTTAATAATTATTTATTTTATTTAACATTATATTAGTTCAAAATAGATACATAATACCTATATATGTTCAACATAATTCATTGGAGAAATTTTTTAATAATATTAGATATATAAAATTTTATTGAACTTTTCACCGTCCTTTACCCACCTCTTAGGAGAATTTGAAAATTCGTATAAAACATAATTTTACCACTTCTATGGGTGTAATTTCAAAAATACGAGATACATGGTTGATATGAGTATGAAAAATGTGGTTCAATAAGATAAAAATAATTTTTTGTGAATAGTAACTTTTTACTTTTATTTACCACGGTTAAAAGTAAAAAAGGTAATTGACGGTAAAAATGATATTAATATTAACCTAACACATGAAAAAATTCTATTGGATACATTTAATTTAACCGAAAACAATCTTAGGAATAAAATAGTATTTTTAGGTCCACTTGTATTAGATTATGACATTTATTATTATTTAATTCAAAGAAGAGTTAAAATAGTTAAAATCAATGTTTAATAACTAATTTTTTTTAATATAGGGTTATAAATAAGATAAATTATACTATAAGTATTAATTATAAAGCTGAAAAGATTTCATACATAATGGTATTTTATATATAATTTTTATAAATTAAATAATCAAATCTATTTATGACATAATGATGATGTAGTAATTACGGTATTATTGAAAGATTAAAATAATGGACATTACAAATATCCAAATAAATGTAATTTGACACTTTTTATAAATTAAATTAATTTTATTGGTTATTATGATATTTTATGGTTTTTTAGATCAATTTTTTTCCAATTAATCATACTTTTATGATTTAACAAAAAAACAATTACTAAATAGTGTCAAAATTGACATAAAATAGTTTTTAAAACAAATATTATATTATTAAATGATATAATCGTCTTAAAAATCTATGGTTTGGCCAAAAGACTTATATAATAATATATATGACATTAATGAACCAATTTAGGTTCTATTGGGATTTTATATTAAGTTTATTAACCATATAATATAAAAATACAAAGAGACATGGTAATTGTCAAACATTTTATCTAAGAGTTAAATCTAAAAGATTAGGTTAATATGGTGACCTAAACCTATATAAAACCTATTTATTTATAGGTTTTTGACCCATAACAACCTTATAATCTGAATAATTTCTTTTGGATCCATTAGAAACCGAAAATGAATTTATTATAAAATAATATTTTATGATTTTTCTACGTTTCCCCTTACCCCTCTTATAAAAGGGAACTTCCCCTTCTGTCAAATTCACATCTCCAAAGCCATTTTACTGAACCAAACCCTACCAATATATCCTACCCACTATCATAACTTCATCCTAGAGGCCTTCTTTTTGTCAGAAATCCATTATAAGGATCCTGTTTGATCAAATCAAAAGGAAGAAATGGAAGAAGAGGTAATGATTTCACCACCCTCTTTCAAGTTCTCTTATTCTTCCACTTACTCTTTCTTTGTTGATTCATTTATAAAATAATAAATCCATTATATTATATATATTGTGATGTTATTATAAATATGGCACAACTATATTCATTATTTTATCCATCTTATGAATGATAATGTCACCATGCATGCATACAGACGACTTACATTCTCCACTCTGTGGTGTAATTTTTTATTCAACACTACGTTATTTAGATGGATATTATGATGAGTAATAAGTATATAAATAATGGAAACAACATGATAATGTCTCTGTAAAATTAATATACCATCCAATTCCACACATTTAAGGAAATTATATTGTCGTTTGTGCGTACGTATGAATTACCATCTCCACGACGCGATGTGATTCATTTCCATGTTCACCATTAATCGACGATTATAAAAATATATTTTTCTAATAAGTATGTAATATATGACATAATAATGCTATTGGAGATATATATATATATACAGTTACATATATATTATTCACTTAGTTCCTTTCAATACGATATGAAAATGGAAACAACGTTTATGCGTACGTATGTACTACTGTCTCCATAAACGGCGTTTCTAATTTCATATAAATGTCTATTATACATATTTATATTCTAAATATATATGATATATAAATCATGATTTATATTCTAGATGTATTTAAATCTTGATCTAAGTGATAAAATCAAGAGTAACAAGTTAAAACACGTATGATAAAGAAAATTATTATTACCGAAATGTTAATTTAACATGGAAATTATTATAAAATGGGTATTATAAAGTAATAAATGAATCATGTATGATATCATAAATATTAATATGGTTCTAGTATAATTTAATAACATACTATATTTTCATACAGGAGGTTAAACGTACCCTCCACTAAAGGAATGTGCAAGGTAAGGGTTAATTCCTCAATCTCATTATTATCCGAGATTGTTTATGTGTAAGTATTTACTGGGACATTTTTATCATCCATGTCCATTTCTTATAAAAATGTTTTCAAAATGAATATTTTAAGGATTTTTGAAATATACTACTTTTCAAGATCATAATGTCAAATGATTTAAAGATTTATCTTTCTAAATCTTTTTAATTAATGTCTCTGTTTTCAAAATGATTTTAATGATTTATTTATGTGGACATGAATGCTTTCAAATGATAATTATTTTCAAAAGTTTCAAAGTGTTATGGGACACTTTTATTCAAAAATATCTTTTATATTACGTCTTTTATAAATGTGTGACATTTAAATGATTTTACAAAAGAATATTTATCTCAAAAAGTTTTACTCATTATTTTCAACTATGTCAGTATCCTTTGCTGGATATTATTTTTGATTGAGATTGATTTATTATAATACAATATTCCATATTGTATTGAAAGAGTTTTGATATTTTTGACTGTGGATGTTCTATTTTTATTCCATTCATGGTTTATGGTTAATGTATTGACATTTTTTATGCTAGTTTTAATACGAATGTTTATTTTATATTTAAAACTTTTCTTAAGATGAATGTGTTGGACTTGTATGCTCTGGGTTGGAGACCGGTAAATGTAATCCTTACAGGTTGGGGTCTGGTTACAAAATACCCTCCGTAATGGAGTCAAGATATAGAGGCTCTCCGAGATGGAGTCCAGTTACAGAGGCTCTCCGGGATGGAGTCTGTTTATAGAGGCTCTCTAGGATGGATTCTGGTTACAGAGGCTCTCCGGGATAGAGTCCGATTACATAGGCTCTCTTGGATGGAGACCAGTTATAGAGGTAGTCTGGGATGGAGTCTGGTTACAGAGGTTCTCCAGGTTTGGGTTCGGTTTCGGTTATCCCATTGGTCCTGTTATGAGACCTTGACATATAAATTAAAGTCTGGTACTATACAATCCCTCATTATGAAATTAGTTATTACATGTGATTATTAGACTAGTAAAATATTCATGTGCATGTTTATATGGTAATGATTGATTTATTTTTTTCCATATTATGTTCAAGTTTATGTTTAAAAAGAGTATTGTTTTTATCACACATCTTTCCTTAATAGTTTATAGCTTTCGTTAAATTATTTACCCTTATTAGGCATCTGAGCTCACCACTTTCTTATGTTTTATTTTCCCAGAATTCCAGGATGTGAAATATGATTGATATGTATGGTTTATATAAAGGGAATAATGGTGTTATAAATATACTATCTATGCTGTGTTTTATGTTTGAAATTGTAAGGTAAAGTTAATGTATGTAATCTATTTTCCAAGACAGCTAAACTAATCGGTCCTTCGGGACTTTATTCCTTATAATCATGCCAATGTATTAAAATAATGCACCGACTATAGGTAACTAGGGTCGGGGCATTATAGTTGGTATCGGAGGGAGGTTTATAAATAACCCTTGAAACTATATTTAGATAAACTATGATTAGATCACACTACCCTAAGATAGACTTTGAGGATTAGTATAGATGAACTTCTGAGAATTTTGGTAATGTAGAGATTTTGTGAGTTTTCCAAGAAAATCAATACCTGTCTAGATACGAGCAGGTAGAGGCGGCTCTGGCACCAATGAACCTAGGGGTGAAACCTGAAAACACCTCTTTGATCTAGACTCAAACGAGAACTGGTGCACGACATGGAGCCTTGCTGCACTCTTGGTTACGATACTTCTGGGGGATATGTTTTGGATAATTCTAATTTTCTTTACAAATCATTATAAAGGATTTACCATTATATACCTCCTCAAAGAAAATATTTATATGGATTATATATACATAAAATATTCAATTTATGTTAGGAATTTTACATGTTTGGAATTATTCATTGCAATTTATAAATGGACCTAGTGTATGCCATTTCATAAAAATGGCGCCCAGTAGAAGGAATGTGAACTCCAGAAATACGTATGATCCAAAGAGTTAGAAGGATAATATCTTTAACTGTATTAATCCAAAATTTAGAAGGGAAATAGTATCCCATGTATTCTCAACATATGAAGAAATAGTATAATGTGTTAATAAGATAAGTAAATAATTCCTTGAGTCCTATGGATTTGAGGGGAAGCAAGAGAAGAAAATGATGGAAGAGAGAAAGAAGGATTAAGGGAAGAGGGAAGAGAATGATTTCTCCATATGTGATAACTGTGGAAAGAATTACCATAGTAAATTCATGAATGGAATAAGAGTTTGTTATAATTGTGGAGAAAAAGGAAACCGAATACATGATTCTAAGGGTAAGAAAAAAGATTCAAATTTACAATGCTTCATCTATAAGGAGTTGGGACACTACGCGAATTAATGTCCAAATCGTCAGAGTATACCCCAAATGCTTCTATTGGATAAGAATCAAGTTATTATACTACCAAAGATGAATATTAATGATTAAGAGTTCTTATATTGTTATTAAAGTATTGTGTCATTTGAGTGTTGTATCAACAATGTACTAGTTATATGAATTATTGGAATAAATAAGGATTGTACTGCAGAACTATTTCATTGGGAATTTGAGATTATATGGTCCTGATACTAAGGTAGTAATTTTGGAATATGAGATGGTTGATTTGGATAAATTATATTGGATATAATTGACAATATTGGAAGTGATTAATGGTTTGTTTATTCCATGATTGTTGGAATATTAAAATTTTTTGGATATAAGGAATAAATCCAGTATTAAATAAAGGATAAGGGAGCATGAATGCAATCAATAAGGTTTTATAGTAATTCAGGGTGTTACCATGTTTTAAAATAATACATTATGAAGGTGTTCACATGTTATTACGTGGAAAAAATTATCTTCATTGTGTTTAACTTATAAATTTTGGACTATGAGTTTGGAGAGAAGTATTTTGGATAAGTCTAAAGTTTGGAATAGATTAAGTTTGAAATTCGATATTATTTTTAAGGTTATATTTGGATTGTTATAAAAAGGACAATATGCAGACCGTGTGACAATCCATCGCGTCAGAAAATTTAGCGGGAATCAAACCCACACCATAGTGCGATTGGGATTTATCACATACTACTGGACTATATGAAGTCCCTAGATGGTATAATCTTGTTTTTTAAATGGTCTGATAGTTGAATTATAAATTCATTATTTTTTGAACCCTATACGATAAGGATAAATAGAATATTTTTTTGAAATATTTTAGAGTGAATGATGAGTTTGTGTTAGGAATTAGTTAATGGATGTAACTCTACTTGTCAAGTATATATATATATATATATTCCCCCTTATTAAGACTAAATTTTATTAACCCAATTTTCTATATGAGTTCTCCACAAAGGTATTTTCTATTTTCATCCTTTTATTTTCAAAGAACAATTTCAAATTGCGAGGAAGTAATTTATTGAAGGAGGGGAGAATGTAACACGCTAAGGTTTTATTGTATGCTACTTATTCAATGTAATTCAACAACTTGCACTACACGAAACACCGAGTTGAAGCGTACCATGACATACCAAACTAGCTGTTCAAAAGTGGTTATGAATATTATTAACTAATTTTTGAACTATATATAATCCTCATAATTTTAGAATCCATATAATGAGTTTCTTAGACATTATTTAAGAAAAAATTCATTTTTTTCAGATAAAAGAAGTATTTTTCAAAAAATGCTCTTTTACCACCATTTAATGGTGAACCCTTTTTAAATCCAATATTTGAAACTTTTATATATTCAATTTTGCAAAATAAACTTCTTCTTTATAATAGTGACAAAATAATTTAGTTTCAATAAATTTTTGGTGTTTTTCTGATAACTTTTATATTTGGGTGAATAGTGAAAAATACTATATTTTAACTGAAAACAAATTTTTAATCAAAATAATTTATATTGTCAAATTATACATTTTAATGGTTTATAAGTATAAATAGAATATATTTTTACCATTTAATCCAATTCAGGTCATTTTCTATAATTTCACTTTGAAATTGGACAAAAATAAGTGTCAATATTTTGATAGTTATTGTTTCTTAAAAATATGCCTTTTGGTTTTGATAATGGGAATTAATTTTAAATTAATAAATGAAACTTCTATGTTTTTAATTTGGTAAAATAGACTTTATTTTTGAATTCGGAATATCAAAATTATCTTAGGGTAAACTTTTGGTATTTTTCTGAAAACTTTCAATTTTTGATGAATAGTGAAAAACACTGAGTTATTCTTTAAAACCGACTTTTTATTTAAATAAATATTTTTTTTATATAAATTTATTTTAGGTCAAAATAGATATATAATACCTATATATGTTCAAATTAATTCATCGGAGTCATTTTATAATAATATTAGATATATAAAATTTTATTGAACCTTTCACCGTCTTTTACCCACCTCCTAGGAGAATTTGAAAATTCACATAAAACATAATTTTACCACTTCTGTGAGTAGAATTTCAAAAATACTAGAGAAATTTATGATATTATTAAGAAAAACTTGGTTCAATAAGATAAAAATAATTTTTGGTGAATAGTACTGTTTTATGTTTTTTTACCACGGTTAAACGTAAAAAAGGGTAATTAAGGGTAAAAATGATATTAATATTACCATAACACATTTCCTAATTCTATTGGATAAGTGTAATTCGACCAAAAATAAACTTAGGAATAAAATATGATCCTTTAGGTCCACTTGGATAAGATTAGGACTTTTATTCTTATTTAATTCAAAGAAGAGTTAAAAGAGTTAAAATCAATGTTTAATAACTAAAAAATTTTAATATAGGGTTATACATAAGATAAATTAGACTATAAATATTCATTTTAAATATAAAAATATTTCCTACATAATTGTATTTTACTTTTAATTTTTATAAATTAAATAATAAAAATTATTTATGACACAATGATGATGTAGTAATTATCATATTAATGAAAGATTAAAATAATGGACATTATGAATATACAAATAAATTTAATTTGAGACATTTTATAAATTACACTTAATTTCATGGTTATTATGTCATTTTAGAGTTGTATAGATCAATTTTGTTCGAAGTATTCATACTTTTATGATTTTAACAAAAACAAAAACAAAATATTGTCTAAATTGACATAAAATAGTATTTAAAACAAATATTATATTATTAATTGAAAAAATTGTTTTAAAAATATATTGTTTGGCCTAAAGACTTATATAATAATAAATATTACATTAATGAACCATTTGGGGTTCAATTGTCATTTTATAGTATTTTTATTAACCATATCATATAAAAATACAAAGAGACACGGTAAATGGTAAACTATTTTACTAAGATATAAATCTAAAAGGTAAGGTTAATATGGTGACATAAACCTGACTGAAACATATTTGTAGTGTGTATTTAGAACCATATCAAGCTTATAATTTAAATATTTCATTTTTGAGACATTAGAAACCGAAAATGAATTTATTATAAAATAATATGTTAAGTCATTCCTAAGGTACCCCTCACCCCTCTTATAAAAGGGCACTTACCCTTATCTCAAATTGAAACCTACAGATCCATTTGTCTCGGCCAAAACCTACCCAAATATCTTTCAAACTATCCTAAATTCACCCCAGAGTCCTTAATTGGGTCATAACGCCATCCTAGGGAGCCCTTTTGATCAAATCTAAAGGAAAAACCCAAAGAAGAGGTAATGATTTCACCACCCTCTTTCAAGTTCTCTTATTCTTCCACTTACTCTTTATTTGATGTTTCAATTATAAAATAATAACTTAAGAATATTCTATATACTATGATGTTATTATAAATATTTCACAACTATATTCATTATTATATCCATCTTATGAATTGTAATGTCACCATGTGTGCATACGTACAACTTACCGTTTCCACGCCGTGGTGTAATTTGTTATTCAACAATATATTATTTAGACGTATATAATGATGCATAATATGTATATAATAATGAAAACAACATGATAATGTCTATTCTCTAATTCCACACCTTTAAGGAAATTATATTGTTGCACGTGATTACGTACAGATTACCGTCTCCACAACGTGATGAGATTCATTTCCACGTTCACCATTCATCGAAGATTACAAAAATATATATTACTAATAAGTTTGTAATATATGAAATAATAATTATACCGGATATATATATATGTAAATACATATATATTACTCACTTATTTCTTTTTAAATAGATATGAAAACGGAAATAGCGTTTATGCGTACGTACGAAATACCATCTCCATAAATGGTGTTTATCATTTCATTTGTATTTCTATTATAAATTTTTTTATTCTAAATATATATGATATATAAATCATGTTTTATATTCTGGAAGTATTTAAATCTTGATCTATGTGATACAATCAGGAGTAACAAGTTAAAACACGTACAATAAATATAGCGATTATTACCCGAAATGTTAATTTAACATGGAAATTATTATTAAATTGGTTGTATAATGTAATAAATGAATCATGTATGATATCATTAATATTAATATGGTTGTGGTATTATTTAATAACATACTATGATCTCCATACAGGAGGTTAAACGTACAATCAACTAATGGAAATTTCATGGTAAGGGTTAATTCCTCAGTCTCATTATTATCTAAGATTTTTTATGTGTAAGTATTTACTAGGACATTATTATAATCCATGTCCATTTTTCATCAAAATGATTTAAAAATGAATATTTTACGGATTTTTGAAAGGTAAAATTTATCAAGATCATAATTTCAAATGTTTTAAAGATTTATCTTTCTAAATCATTTTAATTAATGTCCATGTTTTCAAAATGATTTTAAGGATTTATTTATATGAAATGAATGTTTTGAAATGATAATTATTTTCAAAAATTTCAAAGTGGTATAAGAAACTTTGATTCAAATATCTATTTTAAATTTCTTCCTTTATAAATGTGTGACTTTTCTATTATTTTACAAAAAGGATACATCTCTCAAAAAGTTTTACTCCTCATTATCAACTATGTCAGCATCCTTTACTGGATATGATTTTTGATTGAGGTTAATTTATTGTAATAGAATCTTACATATTGTATTGAATGAGTTATGATATGTTTCATTGTGGATGTTCTATTTTAATTCCATTCATGGTTTATGGTTAAAGTATTGTCATTTCATATGCTAGTATTAATATGAATGTTTATGTTATATTTCAACTCATCAAAAGATGAATGTGTTAGAATAGTATGCTCCGGGTTGGGGACCAGTAATAGTATGCCCTCCGGGTTGGGGTCCGGTTATAGCAGACCCTCTGGGATGGAGTCCGGTTACAGAGGCTCTACGAGATAGAGTCTGGTTATAGAGTCTCTTCAAGATGGAGTCCAATTACAAAGGCTCTTCGGGATGGAGTCCGGTTAAAGAGGCTCTCCGGGATGGTGTTCGATTACTGAGGCTCTCCAGGATGGAGTCCTGTTATAGAGGCTCTCTGGGTTTGGGTCTAGTTAGAGTTAGCCCATAGATTCTGGCAGAAGGCCTTGACATAGAAATTAATGTCAGGTACTATACATTCCCACATTATGAAATTTGTTATTACATGTGATTATTTGACTAGTAGAATATCAATGTGCATGTTTATATGGTAATGTTTGATTCATTTTTTATATATTATGTTCATGTTTATGTTTAAATAGGCTATTGTTTTTATCATGAATCTTGCCTTAAAAGTTAACATCTTTTGCTAAATTATTTACCCTTACTGGGCATCTGAGCTCACACCTTTCTTATGTTTTATTTTCTCAGGATTCCAAGAAGTGTATTATGATTGATATGTAGGGTTAAGATAAAGGGAATAATGGTGTTCTCAAAGAACTATCTATGTTGTGTTTTATGTTGGAAATGGCAATGTAAAGTTAATGTATGTAATCTATTTTCCAAGACTTTTAAACTGATTTGTCCTTCAGGACATAATTCCTTGTAATCATGCCAATGCATTTAAATAATGCACCAGCTCTGGGTATCTAGGGTTAGGGCTTTACAATCTTTCACCTAAATCATATATATTCAATTAATTTATATAAAATTTATTTAATCTTCATGGACTCCCATCACATAAAACCTTAAAAGTGGTGTTTATAACCTTTATCACATGAAAAATCATAAAACATTAAAAAAACTATATCTATAACTGTTAAGTTAGTTAAAAGATATATGTTTACAACAAAATAAATTGTTGATTAATGAATCCTAAAAAAAATCATTTGTAAAATACATATAAAAGTTTATTTTTTTGAATAAAAATATAAAAATATGTCATCCATTTTATTTATTAGTAGGTCCTACCTAGGTATAGGGTTTAACATTGTCTGTTAATTTTAATTATCTATTCACATCAATCATAATGGTTTTTACAGATAATTTTAATTATCCTAATCATACCCCCTGGGAGTGTCAAACCAGGTGTACTTTATGGCCTATTGTTGTGAATATAGTAATGATTGGTTCAAGATCAATGTTTCCTTTCTAGATCTATTACACCATGTTATATATTTTATGTAATAATTCATAAATTTAGAATATATACTTGTATTTTTTTCAAGGGAAAACCACTTAATCACAACCTTACCGAAACATTAAGATGTTCTTCAATTTTTATATTTAATGTATATCATGGGGTTAGGTTCCCAAATTTATGTTATCTTAAATATATTTCCCATGGATTCTAATAATTGTTTTTATACTAAATATAGTGACCCCATGACAAGTAGCATGGAGATGGTGCCCTGTTTATTACCATAGAATAAGATGTTAAGTGGTTTGCTGTGAAAATTGAAGATCTTCTTCTAAAAATTGAACCAGAAAACATAGGTTTAAATGATTAAATCACATCGGTGAAATTTTTTAACTAAAATTATGGTGGAGATTTTTCAAAATAACCAGGAATTGAATGTTCATGATCTATCTATGAAAT
This sequence comes from Viscum album, assembly GCA_963277665.1. Taxonomy (NCBI): domain Eukaryota; kingdom Viridiplantae; phylum Streptophyta; class Magnoliopsida; order Santalales; family Viscaceae; genus Viscum; species Viscum album. Next base: position 1,899,623,143 of record OY728163.1, on the reverse strand, counting down.
ATAATAAATTCATTTATTTGAAAAATTCCTCTGATTCATTCTCAGGTGATGATCATAAGACCTCTCACGAGCACAAATATTTGAGGTGTAGGATATATCCTCAGAGTAGAGGTAGGTACTCTAGGAACATGGGTTCTAGAATGACCAATTAATGGGAATTCATTTTTCATTCGATTCTTTCTTGACAATGTCTACTCACCCATCTACTTGTACATTTCCTATTTACCTTCTGAATAAATTTCGAGTCCATGCCTTATCATTTAAAAAAAGTGATGATAATTTTTAAGTAAGGATAAATTAATGAATTTATTATGTTTATCAACTAAAAATACAATTTTAATATTTAATTATACAATATAATATAATATTAAATCAATAAAAACATTATAATATCATGAAATAATCAATAATGTAAAAGTATAACCCAATAAGTTGAAATTGAGTTATGAAATCTCTTACCTTACAATTTCATTTGTTTAAATTTTTTTGATCATCCTTTATAGTTGTTATAAACATGTTATTAAATTATTAAAAAATCATATTAATATTTATGGTGTGATATATTTTTATTTTATAACATTTTATCAACCTTTCCTTAATATTCATTCATAATTTTAATCAATTCGGGTGATAATTGTCATTTTTCTCATGTGTGATTAATAATGGCTGATCCATATAATTTTAATATTATTTAGTTATATGATATCACAAATAATTATAATTACCTAATAATAATATTTATACCTCAATTATAATTTCAAACCAAATCATTAATGATTTTTATGAAAAAATGAAGTACATTAGGGTTATGGGTATTGTAGGTCGCACATTCCAATAAGTTAAATTTCAATTTTCAATGATCATTATGGAAGGGTGGTAAGTAATATTTTAGTAATACATAAATATAACTATATCATTAATAAAATATGATACCCTTATATATATCTTCAGGGTTCTATCCTGAGGAAAATGGGATTCACATCACATTATGAATTTAGTATTCCACACATAGACGAACAAAATTATCATCATTCATTAAGTGAAAATGTATTATAATAAAATTACATATTATATTAACATAAGGATAAATATTTCATTAATAAAATATATATTTTATTTATATAATATATAATCATTATCAATATCATTATAACCTTCCATGTGATGCGTTAGTGAAAGACAAAACACATCACTACGCTAGGAGGTAGTCTGCCATACAAATGATCAATATTATTAAGTATCAAATGTAATTGAAAATAAAATTATATATGTGATATAATTTATCAAATTTTATAATTATATTATATATATATATTATCCATCATATTACCCATAATTGATAGGTGGTAATCAGAAAAGGATTTACATCGGTTCGTGAGGCGTTTGTTAGTCACACACAGAAATGTTGATTTTTTCACCCATTTGATTGAAGTAGATGATGTTTTAGGGCACTAAAATATTATGAAAACATCCCATTATATTTAATATAATTATTATATTGTATCATCATGGTTTAATAAAATATTAATTATGTGCATAATGAAGTAAAACAAGGATGCTTATTCAAGAACACTTCCTCATTTTCCAGTTTCCTGCTTTGGAATGCATTAGAGCCTTCAAAGGATTACGTTACGATAAAAAATATTATAAAATGTAAACTTAATGTAATTTTTGTAGTGAATTTTCTATGTTGAGGATGAGAGAAATAGTTTTTATGGTTTTAAGAAGTTAGGAGAGTGAGTTGCCATTTATAATTTAGAATGAATTGCGTTTTTGTAAATATCCAAATGTATTTACTATTCGATGGTATCCCTTACCTCATGTGACTCAAAAAAAAAACTGGGTAGGGTTTATGTATTCGATAATCGCAACAAAAAATAAGTATATTTTTATCAATATTACACCATAGTTTTTATGTTTATTCTATTTTACCTTTCAAGTTTTTACCACAGTAAAATGTATCATTTTAATTACCTAGGTCATTTATTCTTCAATAATACAATTAAAATGATAATTATAAAATTATTTAGACCCATTTGATAATGAATATAAATTCTAAGTTATTAAATTAAAATACTATGTTTTTGTAAAATTGATTTTAATACAAATGCTTGTAATGAAAAAGTCCTCACTTTAACTTTAATCAAGGTAATTAATTTTCACATTATTCTCTAATAATTATGAAAAATTTTAAATTTAAATTACTATATAATATAAGTTATTAATATGGAATCCATTTATCCAAATATAACTCACAAAAGTTGAAAAATTTAATTAATAACCAATTAGAATGACATGATGGGAAAAAATATTTTTAATGTAAAAATGATAAAATGTTAGAAATTATTTTATATAAAAATTAAATATAAAATTGATCCAAGAAAAATAAATTGGATTAATTGATATAAAACTAATGTAATGAAACTTTTAAAATAATTTATAATATAATTTTACCTTATATATAATTTATACGAAAATGATATCTTCAATTAAAATTCATTATTTTTATCTATTCATCAAAAAATGAAACATCTCAAGAAAATCCAAAAAATCCCCATAAGATATATTATGATTTCTTATTTAAAAATGTTTTTTTATTGAAATAAAATTTATAAAATTGTTATAAATAAATATTAAATTATGTACCGAAAGAGTGACCAATCCACCTGTTCGAAAAAATATTGTTTTTTAAAAACTATATCATTTTTAAAGGATTATTTTTTTATAATCTATAGATAGATAATATTTTGTTTAAATATTAATCTCCAAAATTTATTTAATTCTATTCATAATATAAATTCCAATATCTTTTAGATAACTATAATTTTAAATAATAATATTAATTGTATATTATTATTCGGTAAAACTAAAACTTCATGTAATGAATGATATCGACGACAATTGTTGTTTTTTGAAATGAAAGCTAAACTCAATGATACATTTAACACATGCTATAATTGTAATATACATCCCCTTCCCATTGACTCGAGTTGAGGAAGAAATTATACTCATACTTAAGAGACATTCTTAAGATGCCAAAGGTTGGCAATAAATTCCAAGGGCTTCAAGAACAGTTGAGGAATGATTTTCACTTGGAATGACAATAACCATCAAAATGTACTTATAACAAAACCCACTTATCAAATACATGATTCATGTCAAGAAAAAGTACCACAATAAAAATATACCATATGAATAACATAAAAAAACTACAATGATCAAAAATCAGAGTACCAAGTGGAATACAAAACAATAAAAACCCAATGATTCTATGACATAACTCCATAAGTTTACACCGAGCACCATGATCCCATCACCACAAGACTTCCCAATCTTCCCAATTCATAACTCAAGTGTGATATTCATTACCTTTACCTTAGTCTCAGAATAAAACATATGTAAATGAACCAAAGTTCCAAAGCATTGGGTGAGTAATAATACTCAGTTGGATATCCCCAAATGTCTTCCCAACACATTTCACTAGGATAAAACTAATAAAAAAATTTATCAAAAAAGTTAATATGAATCCCTAAAAAATGGAAACCATTTCCAACAAGTCAAACATATCCTTCCAATACGATTTTAATTGGAACAACACAATACAATTGAATGAAACCAAACACGTCATTAACTATTTTCCCAAAACATATTATCATATCATAATTAAGCTACTGTTGTTGCATGCATAAAACAACCATGAACACAAACCAACCACATGATCTTAGTGTTCATTGATGGTGGATCTTCATGTCCACAAACCATCCCAGTTTTATAGTGGTACTTCACAACCACTTGATGGTGGTACTTCATGACCATTATCCCACTCATCCAACTCTTACATAACCACTTAAGCAATAAACCATGCTAATCATAATTGAAAAATCACCACAACCAACACATGGACAAATAATACATGCCACACAACATGTTACAATCCAAACCACCCATTAATACATCACAATTCCAACAATAAGTAAAACCCCCTTTCAATAAAATGAAACATTTGTTGAAAACATCATTAGGACACATCCATTACAAACCACATTTCAATAAACAACTATTTTGATTGAAATCCGTTTTCATAAACCATTTTTGATAAATAAACCATGGTAATGGTTTTCAAAATATCATTTTAAAATCACACATCGAGAAACATTCAAAAAAATAACCATTTTTCCCCAAATCCACATGTTATTACAGAATGGGATCCAGGGAATCTTCACACATCTACATCATAAGAAATTTGATGAAATAACCATTAATACTAAATTTATGCCTTAATTTTCTATAAAAATATAGTTGAGATAGAAGCAACATTCTTTACAGTTTTAGAAAAGATGACAAAGGCACAACCACACCACAAATCTGGGTGAAAATGTCACAAAAACTCCATAGATCTCTTTTCCTAACATCAACAAGAAGAACCCTCATAATTTAAGGAAACAAAACCCATATATCTGCATGGTAAATATGTAGATCTAGGGAACTGAGAGGTAGATAGAAATAAATATAATTAAAACCATGAAACAACCAAAAGAAGGGAATTAAATTAGGATAATCTTGTTTACCACACCATGAAAACTCTTCAGAACACCTCCAAGAGGAGTAAAAGAGGTTATGTAACCCCTAATAAGATAAAATCATTAGTGGGGTTTGAGTGGGATGAGGAATGAGTGTTTTATTGAATATCCAGAGTGAAAATTTATTTAAACCTGATTTTTATGAAACACATGTTTTGTCAAACCATGCACTAACTATGTGCCTACTACAATCTCAAGAGTTTTCCTCACATAGTTTCCCAACATGGTTAGGAAATCTATGTGTTGACCATGAAAAACTCCATTTTCACAAGATTCATGGTATACTTGGGTAGATATATGGCTTGGTGAAGCATGCTCTTTATATATGGGCCATCTCTATTGAATTTTCATCGACCTTCACGGATACCTGGGTTTGTTGCATAATCTTTTCAAATCATTATCACGGAGTGCACCCTTAGAAAAGATTATAAACATTCCCAAAACCCTTCCAAACACATCAAAAAATTACCCATACACTTTACATTCATAAGAGGACATAAAAAAGGTTACAAACCACATACTAGAGGTAATAAATTATCACCACAATTGGCCTCTCCATCATAAAAATGTAGAAAATTGTCATTTTTATGAAAGCGATCTGGATATTTCCCAACCATATATTTTTCCCATTCTCATGTCTCGTATTGAATCTAACCCTACTTCCATGCCACCCAAATTAAACCATTTATTTTCCGATGAATGACATGATCATTCCAGTCAACAATTTTTTATTGAAATGTGAACCTATAAACAATGAAGATCTAGGTCAACATTATCCCAATGAATCACATGGACATGATTGGTATGATACTTCTTCAACTGTGATACATGAAACACATTGTGAACTACACTAAATGGTAGTGGAAAAGATATCAAATATTACACGTTTACAAACCGCTTATGCATCTTTAATGTCCCAATGTACCACAGAGATAAATTTCCCTTCATGATAGGCTGATGATGTTCTATCCTTGTAGATACTCTCAAGAACACATGAGCACCCACCACCAAGGACAATGGTCATTGGAAATGGTCCACATATGATTTCCGACAACTCTAAGCCATATTTATTCTCTTCCTACTGAACATAATCTTCCCAATATTTTCTTGGACATGGCTTGGTCTGACCAATTTTGATTGTCCTATTTCCACCCAAACAATCCACCAAATAATCCTATAACATGTCTTCCAATGATTTTTTTTACTCTTGGATTTCCCATCCATATGAGGATGATATTTCAAACTCACCATCAACTAATTCCCAGGGTCTTTTTGTAAGGATTTATATAGATGGGATGTGAACCTTGGATATCCATATGATATATTCAAAAATGGTACACTATTCCTTCGTACCACCTCATGGATATATATTTTGGAAAGATCCTCCACTGTATATAATTCATGAATAGAGATGAAATGAGGCCACATTTTATGCTAATCCAAAATCACCCATATGGAATCATGTTTATTAAATGTTCTTGAGAGACATGTAACAAAATACATCACTATCTATTACCAATTTCACATAGATATAGGTAAATACTGAAATATACCTACCATCCATTGATGTTTTTCCTTGAATTTTTGAAAATTACATTATCTTGAAAAAACATGTCCATGTTTCTTTTCATATCATCCAACCAAAACTACGATTTAAATGCCTTAATTTTTTTTTTAAATTATATGATGAAAATCACATATTGAATGATTATATGAATTTAGGTGTTTCTACTAAAAATGCACTGGTTATAGAATATGATTTTGATTCACAACACTGAATTCCCATCTAGTTTCAGCCCACAATGGTCTCCCCAAAATTGAGTTTCAACCCTATATCTATACACTCTAAATCAGAACAATGTTCCTTTATAACCAAACCAACAATGTCAAGAACCAATAATAATGGAAAGAAAACTACTAGATCACCTCATTCTTCAGAATCAAAGCACTTGTAGGCTATGAACGACACCAACTTCCACTGATCCAGTACTAGTTTTTTCACATGACCATATGAATTTAGTTTTAATGCATTCTCCATCTAATTTCATTTACTCAGTCTGTACATCATGTCATAGTATATCATCTAAAGTTACTCCATCCATCTCCTTTTCAATAAATTCAAATCTCTATGTGAGAAAATATTCTTCAAGGTCTTGTGGTAATTTTACAATTTAATGTTCTCATCGAATAGATAGTGATGCTAGGTTTTGAATGAATGAACCACCACCACCAAATTTAAATCATATGTGGGTTATTTTCTCTCATGAAAGCTCAACCTTTATGAGACATGCACAATCACACGGTTCATTTTCATAAGAACTCACCAGAACCCTGATCTTTATGCATCACTATACACCGTGTACCCTTTCCCATGTTCAAGAAAGACCATGATTAGTGATAATGTAAGATGATACTTTTGTTCTTTAAATTATTTTTATCACTGCTTATTCCATTGAAAAGGAACATTATATAGTATCAAAGCTTTCACTAGTAAAGATAATCATGAGAAATCATGAACAAAGAATCATTAATACCCATCTAGAATAAGGAAAGTCAATATCTCAAAAGAATTCATTGATGGTTTCCAGTATATAACAACCTCTATTTTCCATGGATCCACTAAGACACATTTCATGAAAATTACAAGGTCTAAAAAGAGTACCTCTTTTATCCAAAAGTCACACTTTTACAATTTTTCATATAACTGATGGTCCCCCAAAATTACCAACACTACTAAAAAGTGTTTCTCATGCCCCAAACATGTCCTTTAAGACACCATTATGTCATCCTTGAATACCTCCATGACCTAATCAAGATATATCAAAAATATTTTATTCATAAATTCCATGAGAACTGTAGGTTCATTCATAAGACCAAAAGGAATAACCACATACTCAAAATGGCCATATATACTTCTGAATGGTGTTTTGAAAGTATGATAATTTCTCACGCACAACAGATGATATCTTAACTACAAGTCAACCATATAGAAACACTGAGATCCCATCCACTGATTGAATAGATCATCAACATGTGGGATTGGATATTAGTTCTTTATCATAATATTGTTAATCTTATGATATTAAACATAGAATTGAAGAGTCCCATCCTCCATTTTGAAAAAAAATTAGACCATCCAATAGTGATGTTCTATGCCAGATGGGCCCTTTGTTTTATAACTCCTCCAACACCACCTTCATTTCCCAAAATTATGCTGGTTCTATCCGATAATAAGGATGTGAGAAAGGACTGGTCCCAAAAAGATATCAATGAAAAAAAACTTCACTCACAGGTGGAATTGCTTATAATTTTTTTGGAAGTATTTCATAAAACTGATCGACCACTCTCAAATAACTACTTTTAGAAACCTCTTCTATCGATTCTAATGAAAAATCTATGAACTAGTATGAGATCATCCCAAACACTAGTGGTAACAATTCCATTGTAGAATCCCTTTAACTATTTATCTTTTAAATAGATTCTTGATGCCATCCACCACCGGGAAACTCACTGATCATAAATAATTGTTAATGTAGGCCTTAAACATTTCCAATCCATCCATACTAAGGATTAAATCATATACATCCATCTGAAGAAATGGAATATCCCATATCATCCCAACCACATCCACAAGTAAATAGATTTATATACATTGGAAGGCTCGACACACTTTTTCACCTGATGGAGGGTGATGTTTTAACACAAAGAAATCATTTCCACAGTTAAACACAATGAATCAATATAATGATAATAAATAAAATAATGAGACAGAAATGTATGAAACTATAATTTATTAAAGGTATCATTAAAAATAATTAAACCTCTAAACACATATTATCCTGACTAATCATCCACCACAACCTTATCAGCTCAAAACTCCTACTTACACACTAAAATCTTCTCTTTGTTCTAATGTTAAAAAATGCCTCGGCTAAGGAGTCACTATGTTTCCAGAATCACCATGGATATTTTTTCTCTACTGATGAGGGGTGTGCTGCTCCCCCTATCCCATCAAGGGATGAAACAATTGAAACACCTAAAGAGTGTCATGAAGACCTGACCAGGGATCACTATGACAACATCACTAGAGATTCCCCCTATGATTTTATTTATGACATGGTCGAGATTATGTCATGAAACACCACTTCATGTGGGTTAGAGAGACACATTAGAAGAATCCTTCCCTGGCCTGAGGATTTAGAGAAAGGTTCACCAATCCTATAGTTGGATTATGAACCACACTCCAACATTGGAAATAAGTGTTTGTATTATGTTTCCTCCTGGCATTAGAGTTCCCTCTATATCTTATGGTTATAAAAAATAATTCCCTTTTCATAAACCACAATATATACCTTTTATCCACTATTTCACTATTTTCCTTTTCTATCTAATCACATATATGTAGAACTATAATTTTTGAATGAATTTATTTCCTCAATCCTGATTCTATGATGCATGACTTCAAGGATTCACTAGATGAAATCTATGGTGAAAACCAAACTAAATTCATGAATGAAGCCGCAAATTTTTTTATTATCATGTTATCTTTCTTTAGGGTATAAAAATTTGTTGTATGTAAAATATTGAATGTGTTAGGGTAAAATTATTTTTCAAACAATTAATCAAAACCCTCCAATGTTGTACCTTGGTCCGTTCTATCATGAACCACTAACTCCCACCATTGAGGTGAATGGTATTCCAACAAGTACATCCCCAAAATCAATTTTAACACCACCATCATGCCTATAATATTAAATCTTTGATTTATCCAAGTTTCCATGTTTCCAACCTTTCTAGTTATGAATGAACATGAAATATGGGTGGGTTTTTATTTTGAAACTAAACTGAGTGGTCCACATGCCTCAGATCATCTATTATATTCCTACTTTCCACAACATGGAAATATTTCATGATGATCTGAACTAGCATAAAGTTCTCCTAGGACTCAGGTGCAACCACATTTTCGGCCTCTACCCCTATTGGTATCTACGATGTATAAACGATGCAATTTCTATCAATATAAGAATATCCAAAAGTCTCACTCCTTAGAAACTGAAGTCATACAGTTTCAAATTATATCACATTCTAGCTATAATAACCATGCATTTCAAAATTTTATTTTATCCCATGTTCAACCATTCTTAAAAAATCATATTTCTTTATAAGATCAATCCATTTTCAAAATACCACAACTGTTACCTTTTTAAAATCACCCAATTGAAAACAATTTCTATATTTTTTATGAAATTACTACTCATACCCCACATAAATAATTATTCCAAATGAAATATATAATAATAGTATAAATTAATTTCTATGACACATGATATGTTTTTCTCATTGGATACAACCATGATAACGAGATGAAACTTCTATAAGTGCCTCTAAAAAACTTACGTACCCAACTACCTGGTTACTTGATGTTCATCATAAAAATAATATCTATCTATTTCTATGCTATACATTAAAACACCAAACTATCCTACTCTTTTCTACCATACCAACTCAAGGAACAAACCAATATGAATAACAATTCCATGAACAACATGAATGAAAAGATTTGTGATTCAAGGACCGAACAAGATGATATCACTTGTAACATCCCATCCCTCCTCATTAGCTTGAGTCGAGGTGGAAATTGTATTCAACCTTAAGTAATGTTCCCAAGGCTATAAAGGGTGGAAATAAATTTCGAGGGATTCAAGAACAGTTGGGGAATGATTTTATATTGGAATGAAAAAATTAAACCAAACAGACCTTAAAAAACCCAGTTACAAACTACATAATGCATGTGAAGAAAAAGTACAAAAATACAACTATACCATAGGACCAACATAAAAAAACCAAAAATAATCCAAAATTATAGTACTAAAAAATACAACACTATAAAAACCTAAGATGATATGACATAAATCCATAGCTCCACACAAAGTTCAATGATCCAAGAACAACAAGTCTACCCACAGATCATGATTAAACAGTCATGTGTGAGATTCCTTACCTTTACCTATGTCCTGGAATAATATATCTGTAATATCACTAAAGTTCCAAAGAATGGGGTGAGTAATAATACACAGTAGGATGTCACCAAATGGATTCATTACACACACCCCTAGGTCAAAAAAAATTATCACATGAATAAAAAAAGTTTATATAAAACCATGAAACATGGAAAAAATATCCAATAAGACAATCAAACCCTTCCTAAACAATTTTACCCAAAACAACACAATACAATGGAAGGAAACCAAACATGTCATTAACCATTTTTTCAACACAAAATAGCACATCCAAATTCATCTTGTGTGGTTGTACGCATAACACAACCATGTCCACAAAACAAAAACATGAGATCGATGTTCATTGACATTGAAACATCACATCCATAACTGGTTCTCTTTTTATAGTGGTACATCATGAACAGTTATTGGTGGTACTTCATGACCATGATCTGCCCCATCTAACTCCTTCATAACCACTTTATCATGAAAATAAACCAATAACAATTCCAAAATAACATAAATCAATCTATTGAAAAAGAAACCATGTGACATATCACGTGCCAATCCTAACCACCCATTAATCCAACCCAATTCCAACAATAAGAAAAAACCTCCTTTGATTTAAATCAAACAATTTTTTAAAACATCATTTCACAACATTCATTCTAAGATACATTTTAATAAACAACACTTTTTATTTAAAACCATTTTAGAAAAACATTTTCCACAATTAATACAATCCAATGATTTTAAAATTATCAATTTTAAATCCAAAATAAAGCACAATTCACAAAAATAAACCATTTTATCCCTAATCCACAAGTAATCACAAAATGGGTTAAAATAATTCTTCACGCATAAAAATCACACTAAATTTCATGTAACAACCAATGATTTCAGAATAATCCCTCCAAGTTCTATAAAAAATTATTTGAGAGAGAAGAGCCCTACATTATGGTTTCTTTAAAATCGAACAATACAAAATTTCAGCACAAATCTAGATGAAAAATCTATAAAACCACATTAAATAGCTTTTCTTAACATCAACATGCCCATCCCTACTAGTTTTAGAAAACTAAAACCCTAGATATACATGTCATGGAAGTATATCTTTGACACCCAGAGAGGGAGATAACTTTATATATTTAAGTCCATGGAAAATACAAGAGAAGGGACATACTAGAATAGATTCACCTTTACCACACCAAGAAAACCATTTTAAACAACTCTAAGACAAGTAGAAGAGGTTATCTAACCCCCGAGAGGTGAGAATCATGAGTGGGATTTGAGTGTAAGGAGGAATGAGTGTTTTATGGAAAATCGTGACCAAACCCAGTTTTTAAACCCACATTTTAATCTATGAATGTTTTAGCCACATGGTTAGTCAAACCATTGCGCTGACCGTACACCTGCTACTATCTCAAGAGGGTGTATCCAACTATTGGCCTACATAGTTAGAAAAAACATACAACAATCTTAAAAAAAACTATCAAAAGATATACAGCTTCCATGGGTGGACACATGGTTTCACAAATTTTTCTTCTTAATGGCTTTCCATCTACCGTTCCTCTACCTCCAATTTAATGGTAACCTGGTGTTGTTTCACTTTTTCCACTAAGCGTGCTCAAACCGTGAACCCTTTAGAAATATACCAATCCTTTTAGAAACCCTTAAAAACTCTCCCAAACATTACCCAACCAATTTACTGACATAAAAATACAAAAACAATGGTTACATACCTAAAACCATAGGTACTATAAAATTTTTCATGTAATGAAATCTATATACTCAATGATTCCTGTCACATACTCGATCAAATAAAATGTTCTTATTTTGGAATTTCGAATATATACAAATTAAAACTTGCAATATAATTAAAAAATATCTTCCATATAAATATATTTTATTATTGTCATGGAATAATATTTTTCCATCTCTTATTCCATTATGTTGGAGATTAAATTATCGATTATGAATACGACAGACAACTGGCTCCATAACTAATGTAGTTTTTTTCCATCATCTCTTATTAAGGATCAATATAATTATGGATTTACCACATGAATATGATATTTATGAAATTATTATACTTATTTAATTTTAATATCATATATAATATATTTTCATTCCATTCTATTTCAATTATGATAATGTCACTTGTGTGTATGATGAACTACCACCTCGCAAAGCGATGTCCATCATTTTTCACATGCACTTTACAAGGGATGTAATAAGGAAACAATTATCCAATATATGTGATATATTTGAGATGATATATATTTTTTAATTTAATAATCCACCCAATTCATTACACATTAATTTTTATTAAAAATATATCACCGCTCGTGCGTACGTATGACCTACTATCTATATGAGAAAATTTGATTCATTTTTAGTGTCTATATAACATAAATGGTTATAAAAATGTTTATAATGAGTAAATATAATATATATTACATTATAATAATTATAGGAATGATATATATTTATATATATATCCAATTAACATGAAACAGAAATTTCATGAATAAACACCTAGAAAAAAAATGGGAATTTACACTTGAAACAATGAAAATAATGATAAATTACAGTCAAATATGTGTGAAAATGATAAAAAATTATCATATATGATATTATTTTTATGATTATGATTTTGGTATAATTTAATAAATTTATTAAAACCATTATAATTGAGTTAAAAACACATATAAATAAAATTGGACTAGAGGTAAGGGTTTATCGCCACACTTTAACCTCTCTGACACATATCCCATATTCGACACATATGTCTTTTGTGTGTAGTATAAACTTACCATTAGACTTGTTATATAATTAATAATTTTATATTAATTTTATTTTAATTTTAATTTGATTTATTTTAGTTTATGGGGATTACGATTCATTTGTAATATAATTGGTAGTTATTTCTTTCACAATATCATCAATATTCATGATTGTTTATGTTTATGTCTCCTATGAGAGAATAATTTGATATTTATATCATAAAGTAAATATATATTAAAAATATATATTAATTAAATAGATTTTTCAAGTACCAATTCTTTTTTACACTCTTTTATAGTTAATAAGATTGAGAAAATTATTTTAAGAAAATATTATATTATTTCTCAATTTAACCAAAAATCATCTTTCATCAAATCCCATATTTTCTAAAAATGATTCCAAAATTTTTTATCATTTAAAAAATGATTTATTAAAATAATTTATACGAATTTATAATATTTAGAAAATGTTTTCTATTGAATCTTTATTCCAGTTTTCAATTATTCCTTATTTGGATTTTATAGAAAATGTGAACATAATAATTATTTTAACATAAATGAAATTAATATATTTTTTCACATTCAAGACAAAAAATATTTTAATGCTTATGATTCACTATTTTAATGGTTATTTTCAATTAAATATATTTAAATTTTTTTATGTGAATTATTTATTCTAATTTATCAATTAAAAAATGAAAAAAATAATTTTCTTAAAAAAATCACAATACTTTCATTGTATTTATATTTCTCAACGATGTAAAGACCCTGATCATAGTAGCTGGAAGGTGGTGCCTTAATTTGTTACATTAGTATGACAAAAAGTAATCTCATCTTCATGGCATTAATATTTTAGCAGTTTTGGAAACTAGATTACATACATGAACTTTACATCACAAATTGAAAGGAAAATAGCCTTGAAACACCATTTAAAAAACTAGATATCTCTTAGATTTACCCAATATGTCATTCATAACATCCCTCTCACAAATCATAGGGAAAAAGAAACATATGTAAAGGGTGATATCATATGCTTAATAAGGTTAATAAACATATTGGAATCCGTAACATAAACAATAAGTCATGGTGAATAAATAATAACACATGTCATTAAAACAAAATCTTTAGTATAATATAGCATGAATAAAAGATGAATAAATAATTCCACATAAATAATCACATAAAAATTCACCAATGATATTATACTAGTTGAATATTCACATTATTATTCAAATAATAAAATCACAATGAAGGAATTCATATGTCATACATCATAAACCTATCATCAAGTCCTCAAACAAGTCTTATAAAAATGAATGGTTAAGGCCTAAAAAAATCCATTTCCATTTTGTCTTATGAGACCTACCGATCCCTCGATTAGAAATAACAGGATCTTCCCATCAAAAAATTAGTCCAATGAATCCATAATTTTTATAATGAAATGATATATTTAAAAAAAAGTGTACCATACCACTTTTAAGTATATTTGATTAAATTACTCAAATAAAATCATAGTGAAATTCCTAGGGAAATTAATCTTTAAGTATTCCAAAGTATCTCACACAACCTTGAAATTTTTTAATTATAATCTATTTTAACATTAAATGAAACATATAATATCATGAAAATAATATAATTCACAATATAATATATCATATTGTAGTATATAAACCACATTCAAGGATATAGTGGCGAACAAGGCATATATCACATAGAATTCAATGGGAGATGAGAAAACATCAGTTGACTTTGGAAGGAAGAGTTCTTTTAGAAAATCATTTTTATTGGTAATAAAAAAAATAATAAACATTTTTATCCTATAAAATAAAATTTAAATAGATTGAAATTATATAATAGTAATAAATGTTGTTCTATTAAAGTGAAAACTTGTAAAAATAATTTTTAAGAAGCATTAGAAATTAAATATTTTAGTACGTTTTTTAGTAATTATTAATTATATTTTAAAGTGGAATGGAATGTTTGTTTTCATAAAACCATAAATGAAACTATATTGTTTATTCATAATAATATTATTGATTTTAGAAAAATAAAATAGGCATAAAACATATTTTGGTGTACACATGATAATGGGTTAGAAATCGGGATGTTTCTGTGAATCAGTCTAGTTTATCAGGAATAAATGAGATGGAAACCTTTTTAAAACATGTATATCAACATAAAAGATGGATGAAAAACAAGGATATATGACTTTAAAATATATACATATAATTTATAATATATATACAAAATAATAATAAAGTATTATATTTGATTATAAGTAGAGAAAAAGTAACCTGATGGAAAAAATTAGGGTTCTAGTAGAATCCCTTACCACATTGTAATCAATCGAATCAGATGACCCAAAATTAATAATAATAAAATGATACATTTAATACCATATATATATATATATATATTCCTGAAATGATCCTTTAATGGGATGAATAAATACACCACACACAAGAATTAGTGGTGATTAAGGCATATCTCATGAAAATGAATTTGTGTCGAGAAAACGTTTATCTTATGTACAAATGAGTTATTTACTTGATATATATTTATGGAATATAAAATTACTCATTTTTAATCTAATTTATAACTTATTAGACATTTATAGGATTTATTGAAATATTTTTAAGTTCATTTATGGTCTTTTTTATCTCTTATAAGATACAATTTAGTTTCCTTGGAGAGTTCGTTTCCTTGGTTTTCACAATCAATATATTTTTATATGGTTATAGATGTTCATGTTGAATTGGTACAATTATATATAATTGAATTTATATAATAATTATGAACATAAAAATTATTAAATTTCTCTATAATTAAATTTTTTATATGAAATGAGTATGAGTTATTAGATAAAACGTTAATGAAAATCATTTAGACTATTATGGTGGTTTACTTATCATCACGAACTAGTTTTGTCATATGAATTAGTATTTTTTATATATACAGGTCATAGAAAATTAAAAAGATATAATAAAAATATTATAATCTATTTTAATGATAAAAATTTTATCATGACCATCCTTGATTATTAAATTGAAGAACAAAAGTTCATCATCCACAAAGTTTGTAAATCAGCACCTCTTGGACGTTGATTTTGTTTTCAAAATAAAATAGATAGATAAAGGAGTTTGAGAAATGATATTACATTAAAATTATATAATTCAAGTATATACATGATTTTGTAGTTATCATTATCATTTTTATTGAGAATATTAGGAGAGAATAAAAGAAAATAACATGAAAAAAAACCTAAAAGGAAAAGGAAGTGGATTTTACCTCTTGGATACTCCTCGTTAGAATGCTCTTTAAGGGGATTGGTTTTGGTCTTTTGGAAAGAAAAGGTGATCATGGACGTTGGTTATATACAAGGGAAGATGATTTGGGAATAATTTAGACAAGATTCAATGCCTATAGGTGTGAAGTGAAGAGGGTGTGAGGGGTGGTTTTTATAGTGGAGGAGGGGGGGGGGGTGATTTCTCATTATTTTATTCAATATTTTATTCTATTTCTCAAGACAAACAATAGTACTGATTCTTGTGACCAAGTATAGTAAATATTTAATTTGAGTTCTAACAAATTGTTCTTACATCAGCCAATCATCATCCATAACTCTATAATTCATGTATTTAGTATTTATCATAAATTATCGTATTGTACTATTCACAATAAATATGTATTTTAGAAAAATATAACATATTCACCATAACAATTTTTTATTTGTAGAATTCAAAAACAAACCACATTTTAGGAACATAATTTTTTAAATATGATAAATTTAATTCTTTATTAAAATAATTATTCACTAAAAAAGAGTTTTTTAATATTAAAACTGATTTTATAACACTGTGAAAAAATTATCAATGGTCTAAATAAAATATCCTAAAATAATATAACAAAAAAAAAATTTATTTATGAATACATTTAAAAAAATTAGCATTCATTTCAATCAATTTATTACTTATATAATTTTAATTAAGTATTTTTTACTCCAAAAAATACCAACACTTTATTAGTATTATTTTAAATATTAACTTACTTATATGATTATATCAAACATTCATTTATAAGTTGCCTAAATATTATTTATACTTTAATGGGTGAGGTAAATATTTATTAGTGTCATATTACTATTCACAAGGACAGCCTTATTGTTAAAAATGGACAAGTTAATATTAACCAAAAAATTAGTTTTTTTGAATCAAACTCTAAATATATTACTAATCGCAACCATGTATGTAATTTTTTTATAAAAATCAACTCATAGAAGCAGAAAAATACAATTAAAAGAAATTCTCTATTATAAGGACATAAATATTATTTTTTAAAAATATAACCTTTAAATATGTAAAAATAAATTCATTTCTATAAGTTTTTGTGATATAATATATAAATTTACTAATACCATTCAATACTACTAATTTAATTTTTAGGTATAATGATAGTTTAATATAATGATATTTAATTTTTTTTCAATTTTTTATGATTAATGTTGTGTAAAACCTATGATGTTGAAGAAATTAAATTAATGAAGGGTCATACCATAATATCATGGGGTGTTACATTGTCCCCTCCTTCAATAAATTGTATCCTCACAATTTGAACATGCACTCTTAAAATCAATGGTTGATTATTTATAATTCCATTATGGGAAACCCACATTGGAAATAAGGTTAATAAATATCCTTTTAAAATGTTGTTAAGGTAAATTAGGTGTTCATGAAAAATTAAACTATCAAGTAGGATAATGTTAGTGGAAAGTGAAAACATGGACATAGAAGACAAAGGAAACCATCAAGTTATGAAAGAAAATTATAACGGCTATGGTCATTATACATTTGATCATAAAAAACAAAAAACTACAGTTTTGAAAATTTTCACTGACATCATAAAAAATTATGATAATAGGAATTTTTTAAAATTTAGGATAGTTTTCATAGATTGGAGTAATTATTTATCTCTATAAGAGTGTAGATAAACATTTGTATTTTATAAACACAATATTATCCTTTTCTTGTGCTATGAACTTATCTATACTTCATCGCATAGAACATGTTACATCATATAGTGAAATAATACATTAACCTCTAAAACCTCAAATAGTGACCAATATAAACCACTTTATAAATTGATAAAGTTTACAAAAGATCATGATCCAACACCTTAGAATCATTCCCATGATAGTTAGTATTATCCAATTTACTTTATCCGAATCAGTTATCTCTCTATAAAAAATCATTATCTCACTAATAAGAATAATTTATGGTTTTTAAATCCATTAACCATGTGTTTTACAATGTTTAACTTTATATCAAATAATTTTTCATGGTACCATTCAAAATATGAGCTCATGCCCCTAATGAAATAGTGATGCACTTAAATCCTTATATATTCTATAATTATTATAAAATTTCAACCATTAATTAAATACTAAAAATAAATAAATTTTTAATCCTAACATAATAGCATTAATATTTCATCATCATCCATTGTAGTACTATAATATTGACCATGATCCATTATACTCTTTTGTGGAATATTCTTTTTATGCATGAGGCATTGATTTTTTTAGTGTACCATCTCTTTGTAGTTAAATAATTGATCATGTGAAACGATTATTTTCCAAACAATGATGATCATGGTGGGATTGTTAACTACAATTGAAGAAAATACCTTTTCTCTTAATCATATACAATGGTATTTCCATTGACTATTATTACATGTGGGAAAATACTTCATTACCTCCATCCTTTTTTCTATCAATTTCCTAGTTTTCATATTCTTAACTTACTTATTTCTAAAGCAATAATACCTAGAAAACACTTTCTCATTATTTTTAAGACCCAATACAATATCTTCATCTACTGAGAATGTTCAAGTGACTAATTTCCTTAAAAATATTGAATTATACCTATCGAAGAAACAATCATTATTACTCTTTAGATTTTTTGAATTGACGTGGTTCGCATTCCTTTAGGTAGGTACCGTTTCTAAATAATTTAATGAACTATATTAGATTATATGACAATCAAATGTAATGTACAAAACCAATACTAGTGAAATAATTTACACAAATTGAAAATTTTATGCATCACTAATATTATAATCATATACATGGTTTCCTTAAGATCATGTTTACATTTAAATCCTTCATAAAAGTTTGTCTAACACCCTTTTATTTCATAATACATTATCTGATTAAAGTAATTCAATAGTTTGAGCTACACACAACACTGAGTTCGAGCGCCCCCCAACTTACCAAAATAGCCGTCCAAAAATTAGTTATGAATACTATTAAGTGTATTTCAAATTTTATCTACTAAATATTATTTTAAAATCCATATTATGTGTTTTTTTAGATATAATATAAGAATAAATTCAATTTTTCAGATAGAAGAGGCATTTTTCAAAAAAAATGCAATTTTACCGCCTTTTAATGGTGAACCTTTTTTAAATAAAATATTTGATAGTGTTATATATTAAATTTTACAAAATAAAATTATTATTTAGAATGGAGACATAAAAAATTTAGTTTTGATAAATTTTTGGTGTTTTTCTGATAACTTTCATATTTTGTTGAATAGTGAAAAATACTAAATTTTAATTGAAAACATCTTTTTTAATCAAAATAATTTATGGTGTTCAATTATGCATTTAAATGGTTCATAAGTATAATTAAATTATATTTCTATCATTTAATCCAATGTTGGTCATTGAAATTAATTTGATTTTGAAATTATACATAAATAAGTGTAAATCTTTTGATAGTTATTGTTTCATAAAAACATGCTATTTATTTTGACAATAAGAATTAATTTCAAATTAATTAATGCAACTTCTATGTTTTGAATTTGGTAAAATAGATATCATTTTTTAATTCAGAATATAAAATATATCTTAGGATTTTTTTTGGTATTTTTAAAAAAAAATCTATTTTTGATGAATAGTGAAACAACATAGGAGTAGTTAAATAACTAACTTTTTCATTTAAATGAAAATTTACCTCTTCAATGAATTTAATTTTAAAAATTTTACATACATATTTGTTATTAGTAAGAAAAATGTGGTTCAAAAAGATGAAAATAATCATTGGTGAATAGAAACTTTTGACCTTTATTTACCACGGTTAAAGGTAAATAGAGTAATTCAAGGTAAAAGAATTATTATAATAATAGACAATTACCTTAACACTTTTCCTTACCATATTATATGAGTCATGGGCGACCATGGGAATCCATTGGACGATTTTGGGACCCCATGGAGCCACTTAAGAATGATAATGACACTTTATTTTAATTAAATTAAAGTAAACACAAAAATGAAATTAAAAAATATCTTTTAGTATATCAATTTTTATATGGGGTTATATAAATCATATTTTCAATTATAAATAATAATTGGAAATCGAAAAATATTTCCTACATTTTGGTATTTTTTTTATAATTTTTAGACATGAAAAAATTAAATTATTTATGACACAATAATGATACATTATTTACCTCATTAATAAAGGATTTAAATAAATAAGATTATTCATATTAAATCAATATCCAAAACCTGTAAAATTATTATTGGATGATTTTATTTAGAACAAGAGTTATTTTAGCTTCGACTTTAATGAGTTTGGACCTTTTGAATCTGGAGATAAGTTTATAATAAAATAATATTTTCAATCTTTCCTAAAGTGACCCTCCTCTCCCTTATAAAAGGACACCACATATTACCCATTCCTAACGACTCTCAAGCCCCTTGTCTTGTCCATAACCTACCCTAATAGTCTTCCAATAACCCTTTATTCATCCAAGAAGCCTTACCTTAGGCAAAATTCAATTCAAGAAGTCGATTTGGTTAAAAACAAAGGGAGTTACCCAAATAAAAGGTAATTGTTTCTCTTAACATCTTTTCTTTTATTTTACTTCTCCAAACCCCAATCACTTATTATTTCTTTATTTTATAAAAAAACCAGTATAAAAAATATAGTAGGATGTTTTTATGAAAACAATTTGAACTACACTTACATACACCTCCATCTAATGGGTAAAGAACACATTATTTCTGTGGATGGAAAACTAACGCCTCACGAAATGATGATTGTTCAATTATATGATTCCGACTCCCACAGTGTCCACTAATATGGAACTGTATTTATATATGATATATATTAGGTTTATTTTTTCTTTATTATTATGTATTTTCCCTTTATATTATTCCTTTACGGTTTCTGTTATGGGTAAAACACGATAATTTCATTTGAGGATGTGCGGACTACCGCCCCCTCAAAGTAATATGACTCATTAATGCCTTATGTGGGACATATAAAAAATTGAGTTAATGATATTATATATGATATTATAATGGAATTATAATATACCTATGTATCATTATGTTTTAATTGCATTAAAATAAAAAATTTAAATGAAAGTAGAGTTCATGCGTACGTACGGATTACCGTCTCCATGAACGATGCATTTCATTTATTATCTATAAATGTTATGTACTGTTATAAATACATATATATACTGGATATATTATATATATATATATGATATCTAAATCATGTATCTCATTCTGGAGATAATGGACTTTTGACCACATGAAAAAATTGTAATTATAACCAGTTCATTTTTGACTCAAGTTCCAAACATCGATAAAATATCCAATAATTAACTAATTGTTATAGCATGGTAATAAGTGATATAAATGGAATAATAGACTTGAAAAATGTTCTTAATGAAGTAGAATTTAACATAAGATTATAATTCAAGAAGAACAAGGAACACACAAGACAAGTCGTACTTGAGGTAAGAGGTTTATTATCTCACTTTTAATTCCGTGAGATTTCCATTGTTCTCCACTTATTGCATGTGATGTATTGTGTACTGCCATTTGATGTATATTATAATGATTATATATACATTCATGGTATTATATGAATGATTTGGTGGTCATTAATTTTTTTTTCATACGACACGATTGATTACTACTAAGTAAGGGTTAATTCTACGATCCCTTCATTATCTGAGGTTGTTTATACGTAATTATCCACTAGGACCTCTTTATCATCCCCAACCCTGTTTTCTTAAAAATTTATTCCAAGACATTTTTACTATTTAAAACACTATGGGTTAAATTCATTTATACCCTTGTTTGACAATTTATAAATCATTTGAACGGAATCTTACTGTTGTTTTCCAAACAAGGTACTTTATGACCTTTTCGACAAAATTAAGGTAAGAATGTTTTTTAACTTATACGGTGGGTGATACAATTTTCCATCATTACAACATCATCGAAGATTCCCTTACAATTTTATAATAATATTTTCAAAATAAATTATTTCGTTTATAATTATAATACATTTAAATTATTTCAAAATATAAAGAGATATTTCTCTAAAAAATGTTTTGATTTCATCTATGTCAGCATCCATTGATAAATTTTACACGTGTTTGAAGATGAATTATTATGATAAAAATATTCCATATTGTATTTAATTATTTGTGATATATTTGACTATGGATGAGTTATTTTTATGACATTCATAGTTTATAGTTAATTTATTGAAATTTCGTATTCTAGTTTTAATATAATTGTTTACGTTATATTTCAACCTCTTCTTAAGACGAATGTGTTGGAATAGTATCTTCCGGGTTGGGGATCGGTAAAAGGAAGCCCTCTGGTTTGGGGTCTGGTTACAAGAGACCCTCCGGGATGGAGCCCGGTTATAGAGGAACTCCAGGTTGGAGTTTGGTTACAGAGGATCTTCGGGTTGGATTCTAGTTATAGAGGCTCTTCAGGTTGGGTTCTGATTACAGTTTGCACCTAGGTCCTAGCAAGAGGCCTTGACATAGAAATTAAAGTCTGGCATTGTGCATTCCATCATTTTGAAAGTGGATATTGATACTTCATGTGATTATTTAACTATTATATTATCCATTTGAATAAGTAAGTAGAATTATTTAATTTTATATTTTCCATATTATGCTGAAGATTATGTTTAAAAGGATTTGGTTTTATTCTTATATATCGCCTAAAATGTTTCTACTTATTTATGAAAGTTTCAACTATATTGATATCCTTAAAGAGAATCTGAGCTCACCCCTTTCAATGTTTTATTTTTCCCAGGATGTGAAGAAGTATTTTATGATTGATAAGCAGGGTTAAGCTAAGGGATTAATGGCATTATGAAATTATAATTTATGTTGTGTTTAATTTTCTATTGTGTAATGTAATGTTCCTATATGTAATCTATTTTCAAAGACCGCAAAAATGATCGGTCATTCAGGAATTGATTCATTTTTATCATGCCAATGTATTAAAATAATGCACCAACTCTGGGCTTCTGGGGTTGGGACGTTATAGTTGGTATCAGAGGAAGTTTTAAAATAACCCTGGAAACTAGATTTAGAAAAACACTAATTAGAGAACACCACCCCAAGACTGAATTTGAGGATTAGAATAGAAGAACTTCTTATAATTTTGGTACTGTAGAGATTTTGTGAGTTTTCCAAACAATACATCCCTATCTCGTTATGAGAAGGTAGAGGTGGCTCTTGCATAGATGTATCTAGGGGTAAAACCCGAAAATACCGCTTTGAACTAGACTTGAATGGGAACTGGTGCACAACAATGAGCCTTGTTGCACTCTTGGTTAAGACACTCCCAGGTGATACGCTTTGGATAAATAACATTTTCATTACAAGACATTTTAAAGGATTTAAGAGTAAATATTTCCTCAAAGAAAACATTTTATGATTATAGATTATATGCATAATCTTTTCAATTTACGTTAGGTATTCTACATCTTTGGAATTATGCACTGTGATTCATAAACAATCTTATTGTATGCCATTGTTATGAAATGGCGCCCGATAGATGGAATGAGCCTTCCAACAATACACATGATCCAAAGAGTAATAAGGATCATATATTTCATGGTGTTAAGCCGACATTTAGAAAGGAAATTATCTCCCTCATATTATCATCATATGAAGAAATAGTATCATGTGTTAATAATATAAGTAAATAATTTTCTTAGTCCTATGGATTTGAAGGGTAGTCAGAGAAGAGAAAGATGGTAGAGAGAAATATTGATAAAGGGAATAAGAGAAAGGGGCATTTTTTCATATGTGATAACTATGGAATGAATCACCTTGATAAATGATTTAAGGGAATGGGAGTTTATTATAAGTGTGAAGAAAAAGGACACCATGTACATGATTGAAAGGATGAGAAAAAGGTTTCAAATGCACAATGCTTCATCTGCAAGGAGTTGGTACACTATGCGAATCAATGTCCAAATCATCATAGTGTACCATAGATGATGCTATTGGATAATAATCAAGTTATGATAGTACCGAAGATGAAGAGGAATGATTAAGATTTCTTATGTTTTTATTAAAGTATTGTTTCATTTGAGTATTGTATTAATGATGTATATGTTATAATAACTATAAAGTATATAAGGATTGTACTGCAATACTATTTCATTAAGGACTTGAGATTAGTGGAACCAAGAAAAGTGACTCATTGGCAAGTTAAAATTCTTGGAAAATACAGGGTTGAAGGAAATAAAAAACATTAATATAGTCATTATACTGAGGCATTAATTTTGGAATAAGCGACGATTAATTTGGATAAATAATATTGGATATTATTGAAATCCTCAGAACTGGTTAATGGTTTGTATATTCCACCATTGTTGGTGTTTTCCACATTTTAGGATATAAGGAGTATACCCAATATTCTATAACAAATAAGGTAGCATTAATGTAATCAATATGGTTATATGATAATTTAGGGTGTTACCATGTTTTAAAATAATACATGATGATCATATTCACATGTTATTACCTGGATAAAAGGATCTTCATTGTGTTTACCTTCCTTATAGATTTTGGTTTAGGAGTTCGGATATAATTATTTTGGATATTTCTAATGGTTGGAATCAATTAAGATTGACATTGGATACTATTTTTAAGTTTAAATCATATCTTGAGATTATTTTTGAATTGTCATAAAAAGGAAACCCCAGAGGCAAGGTGACAAAATGTCGCGTCCGACAAGGCCGCGAGACTTGAACCCACAACTGAAGGGCCACAAGGATGTATCACCCACCACTGGACTACGTGATGTCCTAGTTTGTATAATGTATTTTTTAATAGTCTGAAAAATGAATATAAATTCATTTTTGTAACCCTATATTATTAAGATAAATATAATATTTTTGAGGTCTATTATCTTTTGAAGTGAAAGATGAGTTTGTGGTAGGAATTAGTTGAAGGATGAAACTATACTTTTCAAGTATATTTTTTCCTCTTATTCTATGAAAAAATTAATTCTTAAAATTTAGTTAAGGGATATTAAAAAAAAAAATTTTTTATCCTAATACATTAGGTTTTGTTGAACCGATAATATTATAAATCATCATATATTGATGGCATTGAGGCCCTAAATTTGACACTTATTTGTGATTGATGACCTTATTCACTCCCAATAAATATTTAAATTTTTCCTCCAATTATGTGTCTTTAATTTCCACCAATGTCTTTTAATCGAGATCATAATTTGGTGGTGATTTTTTCATTTCCCTTTCCCTCTATTTAAGACTAATTTTTATTAACCCTAATTTACGATGTGGGTTATCGACAAAGGTATTTTTCTACTTTTAGCCTTTTATTTTTGAAAAACAATTTCAAATTGCGTGGACACAATTTATTGAAGGGGGAAAGAATGTAACACCCCAGGATTTCATAGTACATTATCTCATTAAATTAATTCAATAGTTTGTGCTACATGCAACAACGAGTTCGAGCACACCCCGAATTACCAAACTAGCCATTCAAAAAGTTGTTATGAATAGTATTAAATGAATTATAAATTTCATATACTAAATATAATTTTAGAATCCATATTATTTGTTTTTTAGATATAACATAAGATCAAATTCACTTTTTCAAATAAAAGAAGTATTTTTCAAAAAATAAATTTTTACTGCCTTTTAATGGTGAACCTTTTTTAAATCCAATATTTGATAATTTTATATATTTAATTTGACAAAATAAAATTCTTATTTAGAATCGGGACATAAAAATTTGGTTTCAATAAACTTTTTGTGTTTTTCTGATAACTTCTATATTTTGGTGAATAGTGAAAAATAATAAATTTTAATTGAAAACAACTTTTTTAATAAAAATAATTTATTGTGATCAATTATAAATTTAAATAGTTTAGAAGTAAAATTAAATTATATTTTTACCATTAAATCCAATGTTGGTCATTGAAATTAATTTTACTATGAAAGTATACATAAATAAATGTCAATCTTTTGATAGTTATTGTTTCTTAAAAACACGCTATTTGTTTTGACAACAAGAATTAATTTTTATTATATTAATGAAACTTATATATTTTGAATTTGGTAAAATATACCTCATTTTTAATTTGAAATATAAAAATATAGATTAGGCTGAATTTTTGGTATTTTTCTGAAAAACATCAATTTTGATGACTAGTAAAACCACTTAGTAGTAGTTAAAAAACCGACTTTTCATTTAAATGAAAATTTACCACTTCTGTGAATTGAATTTCAAAAATATGACATACATGGATTTTATTAGTAATAAAAGTGTGGTTCAATAAGGTGAAAATAATATTTTTTTAATAGTAAATTTTGACTTTTATTTACCGCGGTTAAAGTTAAATAAGCTAATTCAAGGTAAAAAGAATATTATAATAATACAAAATTACCTTAACACTTGTCCTAACAATATTGGATGAGACATAGCTTACCATGGGCATCCTTGGAACTATTTTGGGACCCCAGGAAGCCACTTAAAAATGATATTGACACTTTATTTTAATTAACTTAAAGTAAATACAAAAATGACATTAATAAATATCTTTTAGTATATCAACTGTTACATGAGGTTATATGTCATATTTTCAACTATAAAAAATCATTGGAAAGATAAAAATTTTTCCTACATTATGGTTGTAACATCCCAAGTATGTAAAGAATAATATATTCTCATATCTATGTCTATTTATGAATTAGATAGTGTTTTATAGTCTTAAAGTGAGAATAAATCAAATCTTAAGCATAAAATACTCTAGTATTTTTAGGATTGTTTTACCGACTTTTAATGGTAAACCATTTTTAAATATAAATTTTGACTATTTAATAAGCTCTATATGTCAAAATTAACTTATTATTTATAATTGGGACATTGAAATTTACTTTGGATAAATTTTTGGTATTTTTCTGACAATGTTCATTTTTTAATGAATAGTGAAAATTTATGCATTTTACTTCAAAACTATTTTTTCCTCTAATTTAATTATATGGGTAGATTTTCTTTTTAATTTCTTTTAAAGTGTAATTAGAATATATTTTTACATTTAACTCAATGGTGGTCATTATAATTATTTTCACTTTGAAATTGGACATAAACAATTATCAATCTTTTGATATATATTGTTTCTTAAAAAACACGCTATTTGTTTTGACAACAAGAATTATATTAAAATTTATTACTAAAATTTATGTGTTTGTAATTTGGTAAAATTGATTACATATTTGGAATTATATGGTCTAAATTATGGAATTAAGAATCTTTTGTTTTTGGACATTATGAATACCAACACCAGCAATTATCTTTAATTATCATGATTTATTTGTAATCAGGTGGTTAAGGGTAATAAAATAATATCATAATAATATACAATGACCCTAAAATGTGTCCAAATCCTTTTGGGTTTTTCATGGCCGACCATGGGATTCCTTTTTCCATCTTAGGGACCCCATGGAATCACTATTGTGAGATAGTGACATTTTATCATATTATTTTTAAAGAAAGGAAAATATAACCAAACTATGTAACACCTAAGTAAAAAAACATTAATATTGATTACATAAATGATATATTAGACTATAAATAGTCATTGGAAAGATAAAAATATTTCCTACGTCATCGTATTTTTTTATATTGTTTAGACATTAAATAAATAAATTTATTTTTCACACCATGATGATGTAGTGACTACCTCATTAATGAACGATTTAAATAAAATGAAAAAATAATGTGAAATTTAAGATGTAAACTTGTCAAAAACCAATTGGGTGGGTGGATTTATAACCCTTATCACCTTATCCTATAAATATATCTCTGTGGGATCTTTAAAATCCGAAAATCATTTTATAATAAGGATACATTTCAAGACTTTCCAAAAGTGACCCTCCTTCCTCTTATAAAAGGCCCCCACCACTACCCCCTTACCCACACCTCTGAAGCCCTTATCTTGTCCATCCTCTACTCATATTATCTGTCCACATCCCTCTTTTACTCCTAGAAGCCTCACTTTGGGCATAAGTCTCCCCAAGGAAGCCTTTGGCTCATATCAAAAAGAGTTACCTGATTTAGAGGTAATGTCTTCTATCGAGTTCTTCCTTTTATTTTCCTTCTTCACTCACCCCTATCATCTTATTATTTTATCCCATAATAACACTAGTATCATCAATATACTCTGATTTTTTTATGAAAAGGATTATACCTACACTTACACACACCTCCCTCTAATGGTTAAAGAACATACTGTTTCTATGGGTGGGGAATTACTGCCTTACGAAACGATGATTGTTCAATCTTCTTTTATCACCTTTCATGGTGGCCATTAAGATGTCACTGTATTTATATATGATATATATTATGTTTATGTTTTCTTAAAATTTATTTATTTTTATATATATAGAAAACCATTATGGTTCTATTATGTGTAAACACGATAATTTCATTTGAGGAAGTGCAGAGTAAAGCCCCCTCAAAGTGATATGACTCATTCATACCATATGTGGTTCGTATATTGGATAGGTTTAATGATATTATATATCATACAATACAATAATTATAATACTACTATGTTTCATTATGTTTTAATTCTATTAAATATGAAGTAGAAATGGAAGTAGTGTTCATGCATACGTACGACTTATCATCTCCATGAACGGCACATTTCGTTTCTTACTTCTAAATGTTATGAAATATTATAAATACATTTACCTGCTAGATATATATAATATATATGATTTCAAAATCCATAATATCATTCTGGATATAATGAACCTTTGACCACATGAACAACATGTAATTATAAGAAGTCCAATTTGGACTTAAGTACCAAAAATCATCAAAACAACAATTATTAAATTAAATGATTACATAATGTTTATAACAAGGAAATAAGTGATATGAAAAGAATAAAAAACTTGAAAAATGTTCTGAGGATAGTAGAATTTAACTTCAGTTTATTATTAAGGATATTAAAGAACGATCGATTCAGGTCAGACATGAGGTAAGGGACACTATCTCAATATCCTTTAATTGAGGCATATTTTGTTTTAATACAAGACTTTATTTTATATGCTATATAAAAATATCTGAGTTTTCATTTCTTTCAAATGGAATAATCTTCTAAAAATAATTTTACTAAATGACAAAAAGGAATGTTTCTTTTAACGTACGTGGTGACAACGACCTTTCCGCCACTGCTAGTATTATTTTATCTTTGGCTTCCTCAACAAGCCATAATGTTTTTGAAAGAAAATAAATACCATATACTCTATTATGTATTTTGATATTGAAAATGGTTTTGATAATGGATTTTTTATAGCAATATATTTAAGTGATATATTGTGATTGAAATGTGGAAATGTTTTCTTTCCTTTTTATTTGTTTTATGTCTTATGATTTTATAATGGTACTTGGAAATTTGAGGGTGGTTATGTGATAAACCAAATGACAGGTGGTGACGTGAATACCAAGATATGTGGTTACGTTATAACCTCTAATTCATTGGGAATGGAAGTCGGCCATATTACTATTCTATTTAGTGACATGTGTGGAAGTCGACCGTATGGTTATTCCATTTAAGTATGTTTATGTTCCAAGTTACCTTTATATGATATGTTTCTTTATGTGGGTAATATTTTGGTTACAAAAGGGTAAGTACTGATGTTTTATTTAGTGAAGAGTATTTATTACTTCATAAAGGTGAAAATTATTACTTATGTTAAAGTATTCTTGGTTTATATGTTGTTTTGAAAAACTAATGGCTTCCTTCCTTGTGTATTCCATTCAGAGATTTTTATGATCATTCCATGTTTTTGAATTGTTTTTCACAGGACATAAAGTGGAATAGTGTCATGGATGGGATCACGGAAAGTCATGTAGTCTAAAACAGGGAACTGGACATGACTCTTTTTTTTCAAGTGTTTTTATGAAAAAATGGAAACTGAGTAGAAGTGTCTACTTTGTAACTTTTGAGATGTAATAGTTATGGCCTAATTCTCTAAAACACTAAACCTAAAAAGATCCTCAACATAAATTATTCTTTTAATTCAATATTAAGTAATGTTTTAAGGACGAGTCATTATAGTTGGTATCAAAGGTCAGTTTAGAAAACTTTAGGAGTTAGAATTCTATTAAATGATTATCCAATTTTTTCAAAAATTATGGTCAAATTGAAATTATATAGCATTTGAAGATTACAATGTGGCTTAATCTAAGACATGTTTTTTCAGAATGGTTTTCCGTAGAGGAAATAGGGAAGAAGTGCTAGGAAGGCATATAGAAGGAAATGACCTTCCAAATAAGCATCATGAGATGGTCTTAATTGGAACTGAACAGTTTGTTGAAGTAATGGTGCAGTTGAATCAAGCGATAAATGGTGGTGGTATCCATGCGAGAGATCAGCCAGATCAACCATAGAGGAACATGTCAGTGGTGGAACATTTCATGAAGCAATATCCCCCATCATTTAGAGGATCATCTGACCCTTTTCTAGCTGAAGGGTGGATTAAAGCACTGGGGATGATTTTAGATGTCATGGGGTGTTCAGACAATCAAAAGGTTAGTCTAACTGTTTACCGTTTGGAGGGTGAAGCAAATCAGTGGTGGTCGATGTTTAAAAATATCAGGGACGCTGATGAGATTGATGATATTGACTAGGATGAATTGAATGGTATGTTTCTTGAGAAATATTTTTCTAAGGTTGTTCGTCTTAGGATTGAAAAACAATTCCTAGAATTGATGCAAGAGGATGACTCTGTGGATGCTTACGAAGAAAAGTTCACTCGATAGGGAAGGTATGCTCCAAATTTCATACGATATATTGATAGTAAAATCAACCATTTTTACTAAGGTTTAAATAAAAAGTATATATGGTATTTAGATTTTGCGAGTTCAAAAGTTATTAAAAACTTGTTCGATGTACGACGGAGGTGTAAATGGAGTTTGCCGATGATCATGTGTTCTTTGACAAACAACCGAATAAGAGGTCCAGTTGGCAGTAAAATGGAAATAATTCATCAAAGAATCCCAGTGGTAATAAAACCAAATATCCATCCTGTGAGAAGTGTGGTGAATTTCATTCTGGAGAATGTTTATCCAAGTCTGTAAAGTGCTTCCAGTGTGGTAAGTTTGGTCATATTGCTCGTAACTGTTAGGAAGATGGTCAAACAGGCAATGCAAAGCCAGCAGTATGAAGTTTTAAGTGTAATGAAATTTGTTATTATTCAAATTTGTGTCTTAAGAAGAACTCAACTAAGGGACAGCAGCCAGACTACAAGCAGAAAGGGGTGGTGAAATCCTTTGCAACTACTTCCGCAGACGTTGGGCCATCAAATGAGGTAGTATCAGGTACACTGTTTGTTTGTTCAGATTACACCAATGAGTTTTTAGATTAAGGGTGTACACATTCTTTCATTTCTGAGAAGTTTTCTTATAAATTTGGAATTACATCACAAGATATCAATCCCGATCTTATAGTAAAAACACAAGGGGGAAACATTGAGAAAAAAATAAATTATAAGAACCTTCTTATCCTTGTTTGTGGAAAGAATCTACTGGAAAACATTATTGTTTTTCCTCTAGCATAGTTTTATGTTATTTTGGGCATGGATTGGATTTCTTTTTATCATGCTAAGATTGAATTTAGAGCTAAAGATGATTAATTTCAAAAATATTTTCAGTTTGTGTACAAGAATGAACCCTAACTTTTGATAACATATCAGGAAGTTGAGAAACTACTAAACGATGGAAATGAATGTTACCTTGAACATATTGTTGAAAACAAAGGAACTATTCACATTAATGATGTGCCGGTGGTAAATGATTATCTTGATGTTTTTCTTTAATAAGTTTCTTGGTATTATATATGACCGAGAAGTTGAATTTATAGTTTACATAGTTCCTGATTCTATGCCAATTTCAAAACCCCCTTATCGAATGGATCAAGTTGATATTTTAGAGTTAAAGAATCAATTGAAGGAGTTATTAGATAATGGTTTCATTCGACCTAGCACATCACCATGGGGTGCTCCTGTCTTTTTTGTCAAACAGAAAGATGGTTCAATGAAACTTTTCATTGATTATAGAGCCTTGAATAACATCACTATTTAGAACAAATATCCTTTGCCTCATATTGATGATTTTTTTGATCAGCTCCAGGGATCTCAGAATATTTCAAAGATTTACTTGATATTGGGGTACCATTAGTTTAAGGTAAAGGAATAAGATATTTTGAAGACCTCTTTTAGTACATGATATGGCCATTATGAATTTTTAGTTATGCTTTTTGGGTTAACCAATGCACATGATGTATTCATAGACCATATGAATAGTATTTTACATGAGTTATTGGATAAGATTGTGGTTGTTTTCAATGATGATATTTTCTATTTTCTAAAAGTAAAGAGGATCATGAAAGTCATTTAACGGTTATTTTTCAAACCTTAAAAGAAAAGAAATTGTATTGTAAATTCAGCAAGTGTGGGATTTGGTTACATCAACTTTTTTTCCTCGGTCACATTGTTTCAAAAAATTGCATAACTTTTTATCCTTCAAAAACAAAGGTTGTTGAAGAATGGAAAAGACCTACAAATTTAACCGAGATTCGTAGTTTTCTTGGTTTCACAGGATATTTCTGAAGGTTTGTTAAAAATTTTGCACGGTATTCTAGCCCATTAACTAAGCTAACTCAGAAGGGTGTTAAGTTTATCTAGACAAAAGAAAGTGATGATTGTTTTCTAGAATTGAAAATAAGATTAGTGAATTCTCTAGTATTGGAACCACCTTCCGGAAATAGTGTGTTTGTTATCTACAATGATGCTTCATTCAAAGGACTTAGTTGTGTCCTTATGCATAATGATCACGTAATTTCTTATGCTTCATGTTATTTGAAATTTCATGAGTTAAATTACCCTACAGAAGATTTGGAATTAGCTACTGTTGTTTTTTATTTAAAAATTTTGAGGCATCATTTGTATGGTGTAAAGTGTGAAATATATACCGATCACAAAAGATTAAAGTATATATTCACTAAGAAAGAATTGATCATGAGATAGAGGAGATGGATGGAATTAATCATGGATTACGATTGTAAAATTCATTACCATCTATGAAAAGAAAATAAAGTGGCATCTGTTTTGAGTCGAAAAAGTAATGATTTATTAACCATGCTACGTTTGGAATTATATCCTTTGTTTTTTGATTTGATGAACTTTGTCATATATGTTTTTGGTGCAAGAATTTCTTCTGTTTTGTTACAAGTGTCAGTGAGATCATCTCTATCATACAGAAATAAGAAAGCGCAGAAGAAAGAAAGAACGTTTCCGAAAATGGTAGAGCAGGTTCTGAAGGGTATGTTTCCTGAATTTAACATTGATAATGATTGTGTTTTGAGGTTTAGGAAGATATTATGTGTCCCTTGTGATTACTAGTTGAAGAATGAGTCATTATGTGAGACAAATTGTTCCCCATTTTCAGTTCATCCTAGAAGTATTAAGATGTACAGTGATTTGCGGGAGTATTATTGGTGGGATGTAATGAAAAGAGATATTGCTGATATTACTGTGAAGTGTTTGACTTGTCAACAGGTTGAAGAAGAGTGGCAGTTACCGAAAGGGATGATTCAGCCTTTACCAGTGCTATAGTGGAAATGGGAGAATATAACCATGGGCTTTGTTGTGGAATTATCGAATATAACTCGAGGTAAAAATGAAATCTGGGTTATTAATGATCGCTTGAATAAATCTTCTCATTTCCTTACTATAGGAGATACATTTTCCCTAGATCAACTTTATCGATTGTATCTTAAATAGATAGTCAGGTTACATGGATTTACCCTCTCCATTGTATCTGATCGTGATCACATGTTCACGTCAAACTTTTGGAAAGGCCTTCAGAAGTCGTTGGGTACTGAATTAAATTTTAGTACATATTTTCATCCCAAATCAGATGGGAAGTCAGAATGAATGATTCAGAACTTGGAGGATATGTTACATGCTTGAACAATGTATTACCAGGGATATTGGGACCAACATCTTTCTTTGGTTGAATTTTCTTATAATAAAAATTTTCATTCTAGTATACAGATGGCTCTTTTTGAGGCATTATATGGGAAGCAGTGTCGAACTCCAGCTTTTTGGGATGAAGAAGGGGAAATGAAGCTGATGGAACCAAAATTGGTAGAAGGGATTGCTGAAAAAATTTCTGTTGATTCATATGCACAAGAGAACAACTCAGAGACGGTAGAAAAGTTATGCGGATAACCTGAGGAAAGATCTTTCTTTTGAGGTAGGTGATCATGTTTTTCTCAAAGTTTCTCCATGGAAAAGTGTGATGCATTTTGAAACGAAAGGAAAGGTGAGTCCGAGGATCATTGAACCTTATGAAATCCTAGAGAAAGTTTGATCAGTTTTATATAGAGTGGCATTACCTCCACGTTTATCCCAGGTATAAAATGTTTTTCATGTTTCAATGTTGAGAAAGTATATGCCATATCAATCTCATGTTTTGATCCCAGACGTAGTTCAGTTGGAAGAGAATCTCTCTTATGAGGAACAACCAGTCCAGATTCTTGACCATAGAGAGAAAGGGTTGCAGAATAAGGTAATTCACCAGGTGAAGGTTCTATGGAAAAACCATATATTTGAAGAGGCAACATGGTAATCTGAAAATACAATGAGGGATAAATACCCTCACTTATTCGATAAGTAAATAAATTCAGGGGACAGAATTTCATAAAGGGGGAAGAATGTAACATCACAAGTAAGTAAAGAATAATATATTTACATATCTATGTGTATTTAGGAATTAGATAGTGTTTTAGATGCCTAATATGAGAATAAGTCCAATCTTAAACATAGAATACTCTAATATTTTTAAGATTGTTTTACCGCCTTTTAATGGAAAACCATTTTTAAATATAACTTTTGACAATTTTATAAGCTCTATCTGTCAAAATGAACAGAATCTTTAGAATTGGGACATTTAAATTTACATTGGATAAATTTTTAGTATTATTCTGACAATGTTCATTTTTTAATGAATAGTGAAAATTACTGCATTTTACATCAAAACTGCTTTTTCATCTAATTTAAATATATGGAAAGATTATTTTTTTAATTGGTTTTAAAGTGTAATTAGAATAAATTTTTACAATTTAATACAATGGTGGTAATTATAATTAATTTCACTTTGAAATTGGACATAAATAATTGTCAATCTTTTGATAGATATTGTTTCTTAAAAAACACGCTATTTCTTTTGACAACATGAATTATTTTTAAATTAATTACTGAAATTTCTGTGTTTGGAATTTTTTAAAATGTATTCCATATTTGTAATCATAAGGTCTAAATTATGTAATAAATAATCTTTTGTTTTTTTTACATTATGAATATTAACACCGAAAATTATAATTAATTTTCATTATTAATTAGTAATCAGGAGGTTAAGGGTAATAAAATAATATCATAATAATATAAAATGACCCAAAAATGTGTCCAAATAATTTTGGTTGTTTCATGGCCGGCCATGGGTTGCCTTGTGTCAACTTAGGGACCCCATGGAATCACTTTTGTGTCATAGTGACCTTTTATCATGTTATTTTTAAAGAAATGAAAATATAACCAAACTATGTAACACCTAAGTAAAAAAAAATTAATTGTTTTTACATAAATTATCTCTTAGACTATAAATAGTCATTGGAAATATAAAAAGATTTCATAGATCATGGTATTTTGTTATAATTTTTAGACAGAATATAAATAAATTTATTTATGACACCATGATGATGCAGTGATTATCTCATTAATGAACGATTTAAATAAAATGAAAGGATAATGTGAAATATAAGAATTAAACTTGTTTAAAACCTATTTTGTGGGTGGATTTCGATCCCTTATCACCTTGTCCTTGAAATATATCTTTTTGGTACATTTAAAATCCGAAAATCATTTTATAATAAAGTAACATTTAATGACATTCCAAAAGTGACCCTCCTCCCTCTTATAAAAGGCCCCCACCTCTACCCCCTTACCCACACCTATCAAGCCCTTGTCTCATACAACATCTACTCATATTATCTCTCCATATCCCTCTATTACTCCTATAATCCTCACTTTGGGCAGAAGTCTTCCCAAGGAATCCTTTGGCACAAATAAAAAAGAGTTACCCGATTTAGATGTAATGTCTTCTCTCGAGTTTCATCCTTTTATTTTCCTTCTTAACTCACCCCTATCATCTTATTAGTTGATACCATAATTACACGAGTATCCTCAATATACGAGGATGTTGATATGAAAAGGATTCTACCTACATTTACAGACACCTCCATCTAATGGTTAAAGAACATACTGTTCCTATGGGTGGCGAATTTTTTCCACTCAAAACAATGATTGTTCAATCTTATTTTAACACCTTTCATAGTATCCATTAAGATGTCACTATATATATGTATGATATATATTATTTTTATATTTTTTATGATTCTATATTTTTTTATATATAGCAAAAATTTATGGTTTCCATTATGTGTAAACACAATAATTTTATTTGAGGAAGTGCAGACTACCGCCCCCTCAAAGTGATATGACTCATTCATACCATATGTGGTATGTATAAAGGATAGGTTTAATGATATTATATTTGATAAAATACTGTAATTATAATACTACTATGTATCATTATGTTTTAATCCCATTAAATATGAAATAGAAATGGAAGTAGCGTTCATGCGTATGTACGACTTACCGTCTCCATGAATGGTGCATTTCATTTCTTACCTCTAAATGATATGTATTATTATAAATATATGTATATTATTGATATATATAATATATATGACATCCATATCATAAACTTCATTCTAGATATAATGAACCATTGACCACATGAACATCATGTAATTATAAGAAGTCCATTTTTGACTTAAGTACCAAATATCAACTAAACGAACATTATTAACATAAATGATTACAAAAGGTTTATAACATTAAAATAAGTGATATGAAAGAAATAATAAACCAAACAAAGGTTCTTAAGCAATTAGAAATTAACTTTAGTTTATTATTCAGGAGAATAAAGAACGACCGACTCATATCAGACACGAGGTGAGGGACTTCGTCTTAATCTCCTTTCATTGAGACATATTTTGTTTTAATACAAGAATTTATTTTATACGCTGTATAAACACCATTGAATTTTCATTTCATTCAAATGGAATCTTTTTCTACGAAGCATTTTACTAAATGACAATAAGGAATGTTTCTTTTAACGTACACAGTGACAACGACCAATCCACCTCCGTGAGTATTATTTGATTTTTGGATTACCCAACAAGATTTAATGTTTTTAAAAGAAAATAAATACCATATACTCTATTATGTATTTTGGTATTGAAAATGGTTTTGAAAATGGATTTGTTATAGCAATATATTTAAGAGATATATTGTGATTGAAATGTGAAAATCTTTTCTTTCCATTATATTTCTTTTATGTCTTATGATTTAATTATGGTACATGGACATTTGATAGGTGGTTACGTGATAAACCAAATGGAAGGTGGTGCCGTGAATAATAGGATGGGTTGTTATATTATAACATCCAAGTCATTGGGTATGGAAGTTGTTCGTATGGCTATTCCATTTAGTGACATGTGTTGAAGTTGACCATATGATTATTCCATTTAAGTATGTTTATGTTCCAAGTTATCTTTATATGATATGTGTTCTTTATATGGGTAATATTTTGGTTACAAAATGGTAGGTAGTGATATTCTATTTAGTGAAGAGTATATACTAATTCATAAAGGTGAAAAGTATTACTTATGTTAAAGTATTCATGGTTTACATGTTGTTTTGAAAAACTAATGGTTTCCTTCTTTGTGTATTCCTTATTGAGCTTTTTATGCTCATACCATGTTTTTGAAATGTTTTTCTTAGGAAATAAAGTAGAATAGGGTCAAGGATAGGATCAAGGAAAGTCATGCTATCTAAAACATAGAACTGAACATGACACTTTTTTGAAGAGTTTTTATGAAAAAAATTGAAACTCAGTAGAAGTGTCTATTTTGTAACTTTTGAGATGTAATAGTTATGGCCTAATTCTCTAAAACTCTAAACCTGAAAAGATACTCAATGTGAATTATTCATTTAATTCAAGATTAAGTAATGTTTTAAGGATGAGTCCTTATAATTGTAGTTTTTTTATAATTTTTAGACTTCAAAATAAATTAAATTATTTATGAGACATTAATGATTCTATATTTACCTCATTAATAAATGATTTAAATAAAACAGATTATTAATATCAAAAAATATCAAACACCTATCCAATTATTATTGGATGATTTTATTTAGAACATGAGTTATCATATATTTGACATTAATGAGTTTTGGACCTTTTGAAACTGATGAACATTTTATAATAAAATAACATTTTCAATCTTTCCTAAAGAGTGCCTCCTCCCCCATATAAAAGGACACCACTTCTAACCAATTACACACACCTCTCAAGTCCCTTGAATCTTCCAAACACTGCCCAAATGAGATATAAATATCCATCTCTTCCGCCTATAATCCATACCTTAGGTTGAAGTCACATCAAGAGGTTTGTTTTGTTCAATCCTAAGAAAGTTACCCAAATTAATGTTAATGGGTTCTCTTAACTTTTTTTCTCATATTTTAATTCTCCAACCACTAATTTTTTATTACTTTATTTTATAATAAAAACTGTATAATAAATATACTAGGATGTTTTTATGATATGTATTTGAACTAAATTTACACACACCTCCATCTAATGGATAATAAACATATTGTTTTTGTGGATGGAAAACTAACGCCTCACGAAATAATGATTGTAAAATTATATGATACTTCCTTTCATGGTGGCCATTATGATGGCACTGTATTTATATATGATATATATTATGTTTATGATTTCTTCATGCTTTTGTATTTTCCATTTATATCATCCTTTTATGGTTTTCATTATGGGTAAAACACGATAATTTCATTTGAGTAAGTACAAACTACCGCCCCCTTAAAGTGACATGACTCGTTAATGCCTTATGTGGGACATATAAAAGAGAGAGTTAATGATATTATATATTATATTATAATTTAATTATAATATAACTTTGTATCATTTTGTTTTAATACTGTTAATATAAAAAAATAGAAAAGACAGTAGAGTTCATGCGTACGTACGACTTACCGTCTCCATGAATGGCACATTTCATTTATTATCTCCCAATTTTATGTACTATTATAAATACATATATACACTGTATTGAAAATATATATATGATATCGAAATCATTTATATCATTCTGGAGTAAATGGACTTTTGACCACATGGAAAAATTGTAATTGTAACAAGTTCATTTTTGACTCAAGTTCTGAACTTCGATAAAATATCTAATATGAACTCCCATAATTAACTAATTGTTATATAAAGTTAATAAGTGATATAAATGGAATAATAAACTTGAAAAATGTTCTTAATCAAGTAGAAATTAACCTAAGTTTATTATTCAGGAAGAACAAGGAACATACAAGACAAGTCGGTCTTGAGGTAAGGGGTTTTTTATATCATATTTAATTCCGTGAGATTTCCATTATTCGCCACATATTGCATGCGGTGTACTGTGTACTAACATTTGATATATATTATCATGATTATTTTTATATACATGGTATTCTATGAATTATTTGCTGGTTATTAACTTTTCCTCAAATTTGTTTGATCATTTATATCTTCCAATCCTTTCACACATACTATATTTAATGTATAAAAAATACACCACCATATCCATTTTTGAACGTAGATACATGTTTATCCCATCATATTACATTTATATATGCTGATATATAAATATTTAACCAATGAATTGATGAGAGATATAGGTTCCATACAACTCAAAATCCATACAACTGTATACGACATGAAAAAAATAATCACATCATAATATAAACATTATTATAAAAACAAGTTTCATGAAATTTTCTCAATAATCCAATAATAATCATATGATTTTTTATATGATAGAAAAATAGAATAATGAATTAAATTGGATGGCACTGAAAACACCATAAAACGAAATAAGGATATAATAAAATTATTGGGACATAGAATCCTCTGTTCGCCACACCATCAGGATGGATGAAGTAATGGGAAATCCAAAATTTTGACATTATGATTTAATCCTAGTAAATGTTAATATGTACAACACCTTTGTGGAAGAGGATGTACATTCCACAAGAGAATATACCATAATGTTTTAGATTCAATATGAATGGAAACATATGTTTTTCAAAAATTGATAATTCATAGGGAACATGATCTACAAATGATACATGGATATTGAATGTTGTTTTTGTAAACTCAGTGTACATGATGTGACTATATGTAGAAAGAGGAAATGGAAGGAGTTTCCCCATAAACCATAATGTAATGAGGTTACTCTGTCATATGTACATGCTATAAATGATGTGTAAATATGGAGATTACTGGTGAACATGCTCACCTATAATATACTAGGACGTTCACAAACGATGAAAGTAGAACTAGACTATCCACTATTGGTACTACTAAAAATAGGCTTGGTGTGATTGAATATATAGATGTCAGTCTTTAGGGAAAGTGAATGATGAATACCATAGGGAAATGAAAAATCATAGAGAAAAATCTTTTATCTAGTAAGGAGGTGGCTAATGCGGAGAACTTGCAGTCATAATTTCACACATCAAAGGTGTATTTCCTAGAGGATATATGAAGACCTTTGGTGCTAATAGATCTATCACATAAGAGAACAAGGGGTCCTTATGGGAAATTGGGGGAGTCTTCCCGGGAGAGAACACTACCACAAGTAGTAGAACCTCTAAGAAAAGATATGATTGGGGAATCACTTGATGGGGTGGCTGTATAAGAATTCCCAAAGGTCCCTACCACACCAATCATAAATGAAAATAATGAAACCAAAGTGGGAGATAAGCCACATTATCTTACCTATCGTAGAAATATTATGGTGCACACAATTGAACCACTACATAAAATGGTAGAGAAATTCATATTGGAGAAGAGAGTGATAGATGTTTTAGCTGCATCCCAAAAGGTGAAATTACTCCCAAGAAACATATAGAGTATGAACATTAACCCATTTAGTTACATTGAATGATAAAAACAATGAGAAAGAGGGGGTATCTACCAATTACCTTCCTCTAAATATAATAAAATAGATCCTCTAAAGGGAAGCGCTCTGAACAGAGGATGTTTGTGAATCAATGTATACCACAAAGTGGCATATTCTTGTCTGATGAACCTGAATACACACAAACAATTGAGAAGAGTGTGAACAACTCAAATATAGATTGTGAGGGGGAGAATAAAACACCAGTTAATATAAAGATGGTTGGAATGGAAAATAGATCAATGATAGAAAATGACAATGGATGAGGTATGAAAGGTAAGTTACAGGCAATTATGGCACAAAATGGGTCTTTCAAACAAAGTGGGAAAACCATTAAACAATGAGGATAATATTCTAGAAGTATCATGGTCTAGGGGATTCACCGATAGAAAAATATATTAAACATTTTATTGGGGTCTAAAAACAACTTATTTTTAGTATTTTCGATCCCAATATTCTATTTTATAATTGGAATTGATTTATGTGGGAATCTATTATATATATGTTTTTCTCAAAAAAATTTCATGAATATAATACGGATCATCTTTAGTCTGTAACGCCTAAAACTATCCACATCAATTCATATTGAATATAGTTAAAAAGTATACTTGTCTTTTGTAGGATGAATATTTTTCATGTATCAATATCATTTTTATATGAATATACATCTTATCTCAAGATGAGGGATTTGTGGGAGAATCTGAAAGAAACATATGAGGCTATGAATCAAAAATGTGTGATCCATGGTGATTTTAACACTTTATTGAGGCTTGAATAAAAACCAATATATAACTTCAATCGTAATTCCTCTGTGGAATTATATTCAAGTATTGACTAATGCAGCCTTGTAGATTTCCCAATTGTAGTACATGACTTCACATAAAGTAGATAAACATGGAATTGGAAGCAATCAAGAAAACATGATAGCTGTTTTTCTTCAAAATTATGATCATAGTTATAAACAAGGGTTTTTAAGATTCAAAAATCCCAAGCATAATTATAATCTAAAACATATATCTATGGAAATCAAAACACACTTGACAAGGACACCGCCTATTCCATTTTGATTCAATAATAGTTGGATAATAATTTCTGGTTATAGGGAAACAATGCTAGAAGCTTAGACGTTCGAAATCATTGGCATTCTTTTTAAACTGTTTTCAAGGAATTGGAACACACTAAGGAATTATTGCTATATTGGAGAAAACCTTACTTCTAAATGATTGATCTATTAATTATGGAATCTAGATAATATCTTTCTATAAGTCACAATAGGAATCAACATCAGAATTTTCTATTAAGGGAATAGAAACATGACCATCATAGATTGGATGACATCTTAATGATCAAGGAAAGGTTGGATAAAAATTAGATAAATGAAAAATTGATAAAATATGGGGGCAAGAACACAAAATTATTCTATAGGCTACATGAAGAGAATACATCTTGAGTAGGACACATTGTAATCAATATTAGTGTTCGACTATACACTTTTGAAAATGATATTTTTCAAGATGTTGTTGATAATTTAAATGGGTTATACTATGATGCTCGAAATTTCAACATACCCAAGATGGATAACAACTTATGTACTTGCGTTGAGGAGCATTAAAATCAATATCTTGTCATCAACCCTCTCATAGTGGAAATCAAATTATATTTACTCTCTAATAACATCGAGAGTATCTTTGGCATAGATGATTTAAATATCAATTTTTTTATTATTTATTGGAACATTCTTCATGATGATATCACTTAATAAATCAATGATTTATATATCCGAGACTATATGCCTTATTATATGAAATCATGATTTATTTCCCTGATACTTAAATGGATAATGCACATGATTTTAAGGATTTCAGGCCAGTTACACCAGGGAAAACAATTCACAAACTCATTATAAATATCACCATGAATACGATGGGAGGAGTAGTTAGTGCCCTAATTACTCTAAATCAATTTGGGGTTTTTCTAAGAAGAATCATCCAACATTTTTAATTTATAGCTTCATAAAGTGTCAACATTTTGAGATGGAAGATGAAATATGAAATATTTTTATAGAAAAGTGACATTTCCAAGGCCTTTGACACAATAAAATATAGCTTCATTTTTATGTCCTTTGATGGTATATATTATAATATTTGTTTTTCTAGTTGATGAGCACCATTCTTATCTCATCAAGTCTATCGATTATTGTTAATAGAGAAGCCAAAGGTTTCTTTCACTGCACGTATAGTGTGATACAA
Organism: Viscum album; assembly: GCA_963277665.1. Classification (NCBI taxonomy): domain Eukaryota; kingdom Viridiplantae; phylum Streptophyta; class Magnoliopsida; order Santalales; family Viscaceae; genus Viscum; species Viscum album. The sequence continues at coordinate 1,899,578,987 of OY728163.1, read as the reverse complement.
GGTGATCCTCAATCAGGTATTCTATTTTAGATCAATATATATTACCTAAGAAGATGCATTATTTACCTTGATATGATTAGATTCTATAAGAAAATCAATGTTGAAAAAAATGATTTTTTTCTTTCACACCTATTATATTCAAATCACATTATATTTCATTGGTAGGATTCAAAAAAGAACATAACCTCGATTATAGATATATTCAATCACTATGAGTAGGTGGATGGATAAGCTATTAGTTGGGATAAGACCTTTATTTTCTTTAGTGATTGAATTGGGGTTTGAAAAAAATATTATAACTAGATGCCTTGGAGGATAAGGGGATCAATACCCCTTAACTACCATGGTGTCCCATTATTCCAGGGGAGGATGAAAAGAAAATATCAAGAAGACTTTTATTTTTGGATTGTTATTCAAATGGATAGTTGGAAATGGAAGGACATATCTCATGTTGGAAGGGTTTTCCATTTCAATTTAGTGATCACATATACGTTTTTTTATTCCTTTGTCTTTACATATGTCCTAGAGGTATTATCAAATTGGTTCAATGAATGGTTATTAATTTGTTTTGGACATGGTTAGTCCATGAAAAGAAATTAGTAACTGTCACCAAGAAATAATGAATTAAACTAGTTGAAATGGAAGGTATTGTGGTAAAGAAAATGAGTACATTTAATGATGCATGAATTGAGATGTTTACATGGGTTTTGATATGAAAGTATTCTTATGATGTATTTTTAATAAATAGATTCAACGTGAAACTATTGTATTCCTATAAATATTATCTTTCTTCATCTGTTTATCTCAAGAAATACGTCACCTGAATCATGTATGATACAAAATGGTTTGTTAATGGTGGATCCAATATCAACTGTTAGACTAATACATGACATGGTCATCCTATGCAGGACTGTATAAGAATCACTCTTGATGTAATTATTTTATTCAATTCTAATTATATATCAAAATTATTGAATTTTGATATTGTGGTACCTCTTCCTGTTGTTTTGGTGATTCAACACATCAATTTCGTGGATTTTGACACTCTAGAATGGAAATATAATTATAATGATCACTACAACACCAATATGTAATATAATTTTGAATGTGGGACTTCCAGCTAATCAAAATCTTGGATCATGAATTTATAATTCATTTTATCCAACCTTTTAGATATATTTTAATGTGTAAAACATGGAAAATCAACTTCCCACACATGATCAACTAAAAAGGGCAGGGGTCTCTCTTGCTTCATTGTGTCACTTATCAATACAAGAAGAGGAGAAAAAATAACACCTCTTAATTTCATGAGTACATAAATAGAAAAAATGGTCTTATTTAGGCCTCTGACTTGGAATAGATTTTAAATCTCATATTAAGGTGGATGAGTTGAGGGAAAGGATATAAAGTGCGAGTTACAATGAGAAATTAATGAACATTATACTATCTATAGTTTCTTGCTATACTATTGGCTATTTGGAGTTCTTGAAACCCCAAACAATTTTATGCCAAAGAAAACACCGGGAGGATGTGTATGATGGCCATAAATAAATATGTTTCTAAAAAATAAATGGTGAAAATTAGTTGGATGACTAACAGTGTGTTTTTTTTAAAAAATTCTTATACTTTTAGGTGTGTTAGGCTGAACGATGGGGCCCCCAATGGTCAAGTACATCCACTGGATACCCATGATGAAACTATGGTTCAAGGTAAATGTTAATGGGGGAATACTAATGCATGCTAGGGACCTTAGGGTTTGGAGGTGTATTCCATACTCACCGTGTATTTTTCAAAGGATGCATATACCACTTCAATGGAGTTAAGGTGGCACAATAATATTAACTGTGGGAAATAATTTATGAAGTTAATAATTCCTTCTATTTCAAATAGATCTTGTTACAGAGTGAATCAGATTATGAAACAATGGTACAATCCTTGGAAAAAAGATATTTTCCTTGAAGAGTTAATCATTATTATATAGAGTGCCTTAAAAGAGAGTATACTTAATTTGGTTATCTTTCAAGCCTAAAAGGAAGTGAAATGAGTAGTAGATGAGTTGTCAAAGTAGAAAATCACAGTGATTAAAATGATATGGTCATTTATAACTCCAAATTACTATTCATAAATGGAAGAGTTAGACATTTTTGGTGTTATGTATTACCATTTCTACAGTAATCCCTTGTAATAAATCACTTATCTTTCTTATTTTTATACTATTTGGTGTGATATTATTTGACCGAATCCTGTACATTTGAGTACAAATTTAAAAGAATAAAATAATGTAAAACATGAAAAATAACTCTAATGTATTTAGGTTGTCCTGAAGATAATGAAAAATAAATTACTAAATGGTATTGTTGAAACGATTTTGTATTAATCATTGTAAAACACATTGATATAAGTCTCTTTATAAAAATCGACCATTATTTTTTATGAAAAATGATAGTATAATATTTCAAGGAAATTTAATTAGTTAATTTTTTATTTCCGATAATGAGAAAAGATAAAATATATAAAATTGAATGTAATTTAAAAATGATGTCCAAAAAATATTTTTTCATAACTCAAAAAAGGGGTCTGATTTAACATTTCGCTTTTGGATGCCATAATTCATAGTTAATGTGTAAAAGATTCAGTTTAGAAAATATATTATAATGACTTACATATAAAAAATACTTGAAATAAATAAATTATTATAAAATTTAATGTTATAATATATTGAAATTATTTACTCTAAATATATTATTTATAATGTTATCAACATGAGAAAAATAAAAAAACAATGATACAATTTATTTTTAAAATGAATCTCTAATTTTTTGATAGTGAAAAATATTTTCTATTTTCAAAAATTGAAAGTGGAAATACATAAAATATTACTATTAATGGAAAAAATATAAGGGATATCAGTATAATTTTTAGATTTAGTGATAAAAAAATTATATTTTAAAGGATGTGAAAATATTTTTATCATTTTGAAATAACCATATTGAAAAATGGACATTGTGAAAATATATTTTATATTTCCATTTTAAAATAAATAAATTATTATGAAAATTATATGAAAACTCAATATTTACTTCCCAAAAATAGATAAAGACATTTTGGGAAGAAAAATATTTTAATGGAAGAAATTTTTTATTTGTAAGAAATGCGGTAATTCATTGTAATAGAACACTTTTATTTTTTAATAAATTTAATCAAAAAATATTATTTTTTTAAAATCAAAAACAAATCCACTAAAATTAAGTAAGAAATAACATATAATATCTTCATATTATATAATATATAAATAAAAAAATATTATAAAAAACAATGTCTGATTATGACTTAATGATGTTATTTGATTAACAGAAATTGCTTACTGCCTTAGAAATTTATGAATTAATAAATAATGAGTGGAACACCAATAAAAAAACTAAATAAAATAATATATATTATATTCATTATAAAATGTTTAAATTATATTGTGTTCATAGTATTCAATATAAAAATCATTTTTTCCTAAACACTTCTATATGGAATAAAAAATGAGGCTTAGAAACCCCTAAAAGTTCATAAGTGACGAAATTAAAATAAAATATTGTATAAATTGTGAAATAAACATTAATATTTAATGAAAAGGTTTTATTTGTGATTATTTAATTGATTTGGTTATTATTCATGAAAAATAAATAAGCAATTGGGTAAAAACATGAAAACTTTCGAAAATGATTATGAACTTTATACAAGAAACCCTTACATTCCTTACATGCTTAATCCGTGACATTGTAACCCCAGACAGTTACACTAAGATAACATAAAAACCTATTTAAGAACCATTAAAATAAATTAATTCCATATTATTCCATATTTTAATTATTTATCAGGATTATATTAATCTGTTATACCATACTATTACCATCAGGGGTGAAAATGTAAAACTATTTTGTGCATTTGAACTAATTTTTGCATCATTACCCATAAATATACACCCCATTCACTATTTAAGTCTTATATTTGAATTTATAATATATTAGTGGTGTTTATTTATTATGTTCCTATATAATCTTCTATTTTTATCTTACTTCTTGTGAAAAAAATTTAATAATGATATATTTCAGTACATTTGGAGAATATAAAATGGTAATATAATAATATGTTGAGTACTATATATAATAATAAAAGATTTATTTGTTAACCAATATTTAAATAATATTTTATAATATTTTTATTTTTCACATCCCCATAGTCATAGATTATATGCTCTAAAATCATTGTAAACATAATTGGTTAAACTAATCTAATTCTGAACACACTTTAACTACATTTGAGAGAATGGTTTAAGATACGATTCAATTGATATAACATAAATATATTATAATTAAAATGCATTTATTTTTTATTATGTTATACTAAATTATATAATTCTATTATAATGTACAAAATTATAAATTAATAATAAATAATGTTTCATCATTGAGGCTGTAATCTTCACGTACCCATAAAAAAAACCTTTATAACCAAATTTCATTAGGACAGAAATAATTTTATGACCCATTTAATCAATTTAAATTTATAAATATAAAAAATGTATGTTTCAAATTAAAATATATTATGCATTGAAACCCATTTGTTATTGGAAATAGAATTTTAAAAATTACAGATCCTTAATATTGTTTATTATTTAATACAAATAAATTTGAGTTAATATATTCATTTAAGTATTTAAAAAAAACTATTATATTAAATATTTAATGGATATATATTTATTTGTTCGATTAATAATAACATTGTATTAATAAATAAATAATTATAAAATATTTATAAAATATTTATGTTTGTTATTGAACATAATCCTAACAATCAAAATATTATTACTAAAAAATTATTTAGCCCCAATTTTTATTAAAATAATTCTATAAAAAATGAACAACTTTTTCAAATTATCTTCCCACATATATGGATTTAAATAACATCATTAACTCTTCTATCATTAAAAATAATGGTTTTTGAAAATGAATTCATATATCCAAATTGAGTTGTGATTATGATAGTATTATACAATAAATTGATTATTATTTTTTAAATATTAACTATTAATCTTATAATTATTTTTTATAAATTATAGAAATAAGAAATATCATTTGATCATGTTATTATTGATTAAATAGACCAGTCAAAAAATAGTTTTCATTAAATTCCTATACAATGTTTCAAAATTATAATCATAGGATTATAAATATAAGAAAGAATTTTAATTTTATTTATAATATGTTATAATACATAATTAAATAGGTTAATTGATTCATAAAAAATCTATAAATTTTTATAATAAATTTGTATTTAAAAGTGATGAGTTCAATAAAAAATTTATTTTCAATATTTTCATAAAAATTAATTACCTTTGAATAATCTAAGAACTAATTATGCATTAATTTGGTAGTGTGTAATTAAAAAATGATTTTTACGTAGACAAATTTAAATTAATATATTTTTAATTTTAGAATTTTAATGATAATTTAGAATATAAAGAAAACGAATTTATTGAAAATATCCTTTTCAATATTAGCTCATATTAATTAATTTCCTTATAAAGGTAATAAAAAGTAATAGATTATCATCTTATTGATCATTATTTATTTATTAATAATGAATTTTTATTATGTTGCGGTTTGTTACATTTTGTGTTAAATTTGGGCTAAATTAAATTTAATATAATATGTTATTATGGTTAAAAATATAAAGTAGTTACAAATCTCACAACCAATGTGAAATAACAATGAAAATGGTTTCTTTCATTGTGGCTATCCACATCATAGGAAAAGGGGTATTTTGTCACAACTAAAAATGTTCCATAATTTATGAAAAATGATAAACATAAGAATTATTTCAGTGGAACTCAATAGGAATTAATAGGATTTGTCTTCAAAAAATGTTGAGAATTTTATACTAATATTTATTAATCACAGAAAATATTTCTCATCCCTATGGTAAACAAAAATAATACAACTCAACTAACACGATAGTGGATTATTCAACTACTAGAATGTAGATAAAGATATAATTTGTGATCATTATCAATAATTATATGGATTCGATCAAGTAATAATAATTGAGCATCCTTATCCTGCCCCAGTTCAAGGAATCATAATTTTGAACAATACACACAAATAATTTTTTTAAAAAAAGATACATCAATTTCCTTTCATACTTCTTATATGGGAAACCAGTTACAATTTTACATTTAGATGATGCCTCACATCATTAATATTACGAAACGTCTAGACCAGTGAGAGTGTAGCGGATCATGGTTCCCATAATGTAATATTAAAATTATTTTTTGTTTTTCCTATGGGAATTTATCTTCTTAGAGATTAATAATTTTTATGTAATAATAGAAATATATTGGGTAGTCAAATTTAATGTATATTTTTGATGACATTGATTAAAATTTGAATTTTACATCCCTGGATGTCATGGTCTTGTATTCATGAGGCATTGGGAAATTTAATCAGGTAGAATTGATCAATTAGAAACAGTGGAAAAATCATCTATTTCCAATTGGAATTACAGAGCTTTGGGGATATAGATGTATCTATCAATTAAAATCTTCTGGTTTTAGTGGGGTGATATTTGGATTTCTATACAAATTGTTTTATAAGGATACAACCATAGGGGGAAATACAATTTACTATTAATATACTACTGGGAAGAAAACCACTTTAATGTTTTTCAAAATAATGGATCCAATAGAAATATCGGAATTTTTGTTAAAATTTAATTAACTAGTTATCAAAGGATTTATCAAACCAAGAACATCACTTTAGGATGCTCATGTTGTATTCCCGAAGAAGGTATATGTTTCACTGTAATTTTTTTCTGAATATCATTGAATGAATCTTGTAACTATCAAGAATCTATATCCTCTTCCTAAAACTAACATTTGATTAACCCATAAGAAGGGTGACATGGAATTCATTAATATTGATCTATAACATGGATTCCACTAAAAAAATTATTAATGAGTATATTTAAAATGAAACATTTATTAGTTGATATAGAATCAATGAATATTTGGTCAAACCCTTTAGTTTGATGAATGCACAGTTGCTTTTCATGTACCTAATGAAACATATCATCTATATGTACCTTTATAAATTTATTTTTCCATTTTTAATGATATTTTTGTTTATTGAAGAAAAATATATGAGATCTAGGGGAAAGAGTGATTATTTTGACCACATTGTGCTTCTTCTAATGTTATGCTAAATTTTTATTGTTTAACATCAAATATTTTTTTTCCAATGGAACAATATTTTTGTATTAGGAATTTGAGTTAATCATGAAAAGAATGATGCTTTAATTTCATAAATGAAAATAAATAATTCCGTTAAAATTAGGTTTTTTTTATTTTTATGATATTATTGTTTCTTTATTTGGGTATTAATAGGGCATGATTCACCTATGAGTTTTTTTAAGCAGAATGGAATTAAATTCAAATGGGAAGATAAATAATAGGGATCCTTTGTGGAATATAAATATCATTTAATGTTGTTTGATGTTATCATATTTCATTAAATTGATCATGCTTATTCTAATTTATTTAGATCCTGTTTGGGTTTTTTTCATGATGGGATATCAATTTGTTTCTTATTAATCGGGGAAATTGAGTTCAAAATAAAGAATTTATATAATACATGACATGAAATTATCAATTGTGTTACATTTTATGAAAATGTTTCCCAACAATATCCTTTTATATAGAGAAATTGTAATCATTGATCATACAATATTCAATAATATATTTTCATTGGGATACATGGACTTGAGGTAATGACAATGGATGAAGTATCTCCATTTGTTTTACTTAGACAAGATGTATACACAAGGGAAATGAAATTCAATGGAAGATGTGTTTTCTTAGTTGTCCTATAGTGATGTGGTAAGGGATGATCACCACCATTTGTAGTTTTTTTGTGAAATTTTGGATTTGAATATGAAATAATCCAATAAAAAATTTATGAAAAACTAATTTATGATTAGTCTAATTATTTATTTAATCTAACTGGTCAAAGAGATACAATAATCAGATACACATTTCACATCCATAAAACCAACCAAAAATGTTTTGGATTAATTGGATGGAATGATTGGGGATCTATATTTTTTATTTTGTTTCCAAAATAATCAAGGTACCAAAATAATTATAAGGATTAAATAATTTCAACACAAAATGAATGAAAATAGAAAATTTACACATATAGTTAGAAAATATATAATGTTATGATAGGAATTTTCTTATGGTCAGGTATGTATTTTTAATAGAATTTTTACTAAATTCTAGAAATTTGATCAAATAATGGATGGCAATCAATGATCCCTATTTAGTCAAAATGTATTTCGACTTTCACATCAATAATTTGTTTTGGAAATCACGAATCACACTTATCGTAATCACATATATTTTTATTTCATCTTTATTGTATTCTTATCATAATCATGTATGTTTCCACTCACATTGATTAATATGTTATCTTACAATGTAACCAGATACAATATTTCATAATCATACACATAATTTTTTTATCATCATAATTACTTGATATTTATTTTACATCATAATCAAATTCTGATAATTTTCAATCATAATTATATACATTGTTTCAAAATCATACCAGATTATGTATTGCATTATAATCAAGAATCATAACCAGATTAGGAATGGCATTAAAATTATGAATCATGACTAAGATAATTATTGGATCGTAATCACCTGCATCATAACCACATATATTATAACTAGGTCATGCATTATAATCACATGTATCATAACTAGATCATGAATCCTAACCATGTGCATTATGACCAGGCTAAGTACCGAATCCTAATTATGTATCTTAACTAGGTTCAGTATTGTATCGTAGTCGTGAATCTATACCAGGTTATGTATTGTAGTCTTATTTATGAATTTTATTCGAGTATCATAACTAGTTTAAATAATGTGCAGCATTACCATGTTAAGAATCACAACCAGGATATAAATTTTAATCATGATAAGAATTGTTAATTTGATAAGAGAGGTAAACAAGTTATTTATTTTACTTCTGAAATTCATTAAACTCTTATCATAGCATCAATACAGATTTCATGTATCCCATACTAATTATTTCATTTCATTTCACTTACTATTTTATAACCTAAAACGATGTCAGTGATTTCGTTGTTTAAAAATCAAAACAATGTCATGTATTCTTATTTGTTTTGACATTTGAAATTCTAGGTGTCTAGGTCCCTCTGAGTTTTTTTGTAGAAATATTACCATTAGAGGAAATATGACCGTTAGAACCCAAGGTCTATAAATAAGTGGTCATTTAAACCAGAATATATAAATTTTTCTTCTATCTAGTTCTGGAGAGAGATGATGTGACTTCTATCTTGCTTCGTGCGAAATCTTTGAAGATAATAGAAGTGAACAACTTGTTCTATGTTGAAGTATTTCTACAAGTGATTTATTTCTTATTTTTCAATAGATCATTGTGATAATAATTGCGGGCTTTTGATGATAGGAATACATGCTGCCGATCATCATATCAAGGGATTTCAATTTCTTGGAAGACAGATGTGATGATTACCTTCTTAATTGAGGGATTCTAGGGATAGAAAGACAGTCGTGTCAGTCATTGTATTTATGGCTTACCAAGGTGGTGGAAAGGCAAAACTTTTATCCTAGCTGTAAGGATACCCAACTCCTTGGGATAAAATAATTGTAGTACTTTTACATTTAGGCTGCAATCTTCATTAGAAAAGTAATCATTTTGTTTCCTATTTCTATTCATATTCATTTAAATTGTAATTTATTCAATTACTATTCATTTATTTCATATTGCATTAAGAGATTCTATACACAATATAGTAGAATCACTTACAGTTTTATTACTGTGATAATTGTATTTAATTCAAATTCAATTATTTTAAATTACTAATAGTATTACGTCATACTTATCCATTGTATCCAATACCTATATGGTCAATATTATTGATTACGAATTTTTTTAGGTTAAGACCTCATAAACAAAGTACTTTTTAAGTGTTTATATGCAATGTATTTAAACCAAAAAATCAACCCCTCTTGTATTGTTCTATCTAATATACATATACTACTATATTATGATCTAATAATTGGTATCAGATGAGGTTTCCACTATTTTTTTACATGATTAATTTCATTCTGTGAGAGAATTGTCTTTCTATTAAAAATCCTTTGTTTATAACTACTTACTACACTGACATGTGGAGTGGAAATGTATTGTTTTATAAGAGGGAAGGAATGAATAATGGATCAATTGACAACTTAAATCCAACTAGATCAACGATTTTTGATAGAAATTATTATGATTACTAGTGATATCGAATGAAAAAATATTTAATTAATACTGGAGTGGACAACATTGTCTTGATTACTGGAGAATACAGAATCCCAAACAAGAAAATCGGTACCTTCACTAACCAAGAGAAACATGAATATCAACTAAAATACAAGTTATGCAATGCATTGTTTTGTTCCATAAAAAAAATATATATAATAAAATAATATCATGAGAAGTATCCAATTATATCTGGATGAAATTAGAAGTCACAAATTTTCATACATCCAAAGAAGTAAAAACAAGAAGAGAAATGATTCAACAAGAATATCATGGGTTTATGTTTATTTATTCAAAACCTATATGCATGGTTCAAAAAAGATTTAGGATAATCGTCAACATTATACAATCTATTGGTGAAAAGTTCCATGATTATAAAGAACTTGGGGATAGGATAATTAATATAATTACTAATCAATGGGAATAAAAAGGACCACTATTTATGAAAAGAGAAAAGTTACTAAAATCACACTTGATGAGTTATTTGGAAATAATCTTCAGCACGTGACAAGAATAAAAAGAGATACTGATTTCAATAAAAAGAAAAATGGTAATGAGAGTGTATCTTTTTCTACTATATACAAATCTAAGACACCAGAAAAGATAAGTAACATGTTATGAATGTAAGAGAGAATTCCATATTAGATCATATTTTCTTTTACTAATAAAAGATCAATTATTAAAAGATGAAGAATAAGAAAATTTTCAAAGAAAATGATAATTGGATTGCAAGTGGTGGTGATTCATCAGACGAATCCTCATAATACTAATCTTTAGGTTAGAAGAATATATGACTCATATCTAGGCTACCTATTCCAAATAATTGTTTCATGGATGAGGTATAGAATGATTAATTTAATACAACTGTATCTTTAAATGCTAATTAACTTGAGGAGAAAAAATATTACTCTTTATATAAATAATCTTCCTCAACATAAGAAAATTTACCTAATTTTTAAGAGGTATCCATATTTACCAAACTACATGATAATGAAGACACCAAAATCATGAAGAATCTTGATAAAAAAAATTCTATAATATCTATTCTTACAAAATATGTATCAGATCATTCAATAGATCTTGATAAGAAAAATATTTATTTTGAAAAAATTTCAAAAAACCTTATGGAAGTAAGTTATGAGAAGGATAGAATTTCTTTGGACTTTGAAAATTTTGATTTAAAGAATTTGTTTTGAAACTAAATACAATTCCAAATTTTTTTTATTAGAATGGTAATATAATAATTAGACTAAAATATAAAATCTTTTCTCTTATGAAACATTTATCAAACCTCACTAATGGAAAGAAGGAATTTGAAAAAAATTTATTCTCAAATTCTTCCTCTATGAAATAGTTTTTTAATTGGTTACATACACTCAAAACTGATTTTTAATCATTGCTATTTTTCCCTCAAAATGCTCCTTTCTGCACTAAAAGTCAATTTTGTGGGAATTTGGAAAGAAATGTTTCTCTTAATAAAACTCAATATTTAGGATTTCATAAATCTCATTTTTATAATAAATGTGGAATCCTAAAATTATTTTATCTAACAATTTAGGATCCAAAGAAGTGTGGGTTTTGAAAAACTAAGTATTTATTTTTTCAGGAAAATAAGAAGTGTAGAAAAAATAAGAACATTTGGTACATGGAGAGTAGTTTTTCTTAACACAAGACAAGAAACAAAAATTTCTTTGAAAAGGTTATTGAAATTAAAGGTGGAAGAGTTACCTTAAGATATAATGCTCAGGGAAAGATCATTGTTATAAGTAATATTTTTTATTTTATGAAATGTTTTAATTTCAAATGTTTTGTCTGTAAAACGTCTTAAGCACAAACTTATAAGCAAAAATCAATTATATGATGGAGGTTACCATGCGAATTTTAGGAATGATAAATGTTTAGTTCACAATTCCAACGATGAATTCATTATTTCTGCTCATAGGCATGAGAATGTATTCACAATGAACATAAAAGTAATTTGGAGGAATGAATTACCTTTCTTTAGTGCAATTGAAGACCAATCATGGTTATGACATAGAATTTTAGAACATTGTAACTTATCAAACCCTTGTAAACTAAAAAAATAAAATTATTGTTAAGGATTTATTAGCTCTAAGGTATGATTCTTCAAATGTTTTTGACCCTTGTCAATAGGGAAAGAAACATAAAACTAGATTTTAAACAATCAATGAAGTTTCAACTTATATTTCATTATATTTAGTTCACATGGATCCTTTCAGTCCTATACAAACATGAATAATTTGAGGCAAGTACTATTTATGTGTTTTAGTTGTGGACTATACTAGATTTACATGGGTATATTTTCAGGAAAATAAATATGAATCCTTTTTATATTTCTAATCTTTTTGATCCTGAGTTAAAATTGGGGAAATCCTAAAATTGATAACTATTCAATGTGGTCATGGTGAAGAATTTCAAAATTTTGATTTTGAAACATTTTGTAGTAAAAAATGTATTACAAACAACTTTTCAGCTCCAAGAAACCCTCAACATAATGGTGCTGTTGAGAGAATAAATCGCATCCTTTAAAAAATGAAATGAAATATGTTTATTGAATACTCAATTACTATGAATTTTTGGGATGAAATAGTTAGTATTGCATGTTATATCATAAATCATGTTTTAGCTAGGCCTTATCATAATAAAACACCTTATGAATTTTGGATTATCCAAAAACCCAAATTTTCTTACCTCAGAGTATTTGGATGCATTTTATTCATATTGAATAAAAAATGCAATTTTCATAAATTCACTACCAAATCTTATGAAAGAATATTCTGAGGATATTCCATAAATTTTAAGGCTAATAGAGTTTAAAAAAACTTTTAATGTCGAGGAAACAGTACAAGTTATGTTTGATGAAACATGCCCCTTAGTTTTTTAAAAAAAATCCTTACCTATATCAACTGATGTGTTTTAACAAAATGATTATCAATATTTGATTAAAAACTCTTCTAAAAATGGTACTAATCAAGAAATTTTTTCTGAAACGTTTAACCCATAAGACATTCAATCATATGTTTATGAACATGTTTTACAAAAACTGAACCAATTTTTTCTCTGGAATCTTCCTAGTGATAATATCACAGGTGATTTAAATCAACCAGTATGGACTAGAAATTCCTTAATAAATGAAATAGAATATCTTTCTTTTCTGTCACAATTTTAACCTTAAACATAGAATGAGGCCTTAGGTGATGAATTTGGGAATAAATTAATGCGTGATGAATTAATGAATTTTATATAAATATTGTTGGAAAATAAGTTGAATGACCTAATGAAACAACTGTAATTTGTGTAAAATGGGTCTTTAGAAACAAATGTGATGAAAACAGAGTCATTATAAAAAAATAAAGTAAGACTTTATTCTAAGGGATATAATCAACAATAGGTAATAGAATATGATGAAAAATATGCTCTGGTAACTAGACTATAATCTATTCAATTTCTATTAGCTTTTGTAGAATACATCTAATTTCAAACTTTTTCAAATGGATGTAAATTGTGCTTTTCTTAACGGTTTTGTACAAGAAGAAGTTTTTGTTGAGAAACCTCATGGTTTTTTAGTTTCAAAACATCCTGATGATGTTTTTAAACATACAGAATCTTTTTATGGACTTAAATAATCCCCTAGAGTAGGGTATGATAGACTCACATGATTCATTTTACAAAATAATTATGAAAAAGGTACTACTAACACTAATATTTTTCATAAAAAAGAAAAAGAATATTTTTTGATTTTTCAAATTTATGTTGATGACATTATATTCAGATCAACTCAACAATCCCTAACCGATTATTTTGCGAGTAAAATGAAATATATGTTTGAAATGAGTATGATGATTGAGTTAACATTCATTTTAGTTTTCAAATATCCCATTAAATTGAAGAAACCTATAAATCTCAGCATTAGAATATCAAATACATAATAAAATGTATGGATATAACAACACTAAATGTATTATAACTCTAATATGTACCTCAAATACACTAAATCGTGATGAAGCTTTGAAACCAATGGATCAAAGAACTTTTATAGATATGATAAGAAGATTGTTATACATGATAGCTAGTCATCCAGAAATAATGTTTTAAGTATTATTATGTGAAAGATACCAATCTAATCCAACAGAATATCAATTTAAAGTAGTGAAAATAAATTTTTGATGCTTAAAGGGAACTATAGATTAAATAATATTATATTCTTCTAGAAATGATTTTATTTTGAAACATTTTTTAGATGCTGACATTAATGGTTGTTGAATGGATAGAAAGATTACATCCAGAACTTTTCATTTATTAATATATATTTTTTTAGTTTCTTGTTCATGTAATAAGAAACACTCAGTAGCACTTTATACTACCAAATCTTCATCTGTATATGTTGGAAATTGTTGTTCACAAGTGTTGTGGATGAAACACACACTCAATGACTACGGAATGAGTTTTTTCCAAAAATAAAATACTATGGGAAAATATTAGTTCTATATCATTATGTAAAAACACTACACATAACTCCTATGAAAAAACACATACATATTAGGAATCACTTTCTTAGAGATCACACAAAAAAGGGTGATATAGTTTTACAATTCATCGGAACGCAAGAACAAACTGATGAAATATTCCCAATACCATTGTCTTTTGATAGATTTGAATACATTAAACAAAATCTAGGAATGATCACTATAAATTAATAATTCAAATCTATTTCTTGTATAACTAAAATATATATATTATGTTAAACTTTTTCAAAGGTGGATTATACATAATTTTATCAGTTTTATTTATTATTTTGGTATATATTCATTAGACATGAATCAATTTTTCATGAAATAGTTTTTCTGTTATTCAGTTTCATATTTATTTATTTTATAGTTTATCCGTTTGAATATTATCAGTTTTAATTTAAAAAATTTCACTTTATCGATTTCATGACTTTATCAGTTTCTTAATATTATCAGTTTTATGTTTTTATCAGTTTAATGTTATAGTTTTAAAATTATTGGTATGATATTAAAATATTAGTATTATTATTCTTTATCAGTACTAAATTATCAGAATTGAAATACTTTATCTGCACAATATTATTGGTATTGGTTTACCTTGCGGTACTAGACTATAAGTATTGGAAAATTCTATTAGTACTAAATAATCGGTATTAGCCTATTTGATTTTATCGGTTTTAAAATTATTTTCAGTTTCACATTTTTAATTGTTTGTATTGTTTTCATTAGAATAATATATTAAAACCTATACATCTATCCTAGTACTCCGAGATCTAAAATTTCTAAAATCATCTTTTTTGTTGTTTAAATTTTTTTTCTCAATTCATTCTTTTAATTCTTCATCATTTCAATATGAATATGATTTTCTTTTAAGGAAAAACATAAGAGTTATAAATAATTCTCAGTCATTGGATCTTTTATATCAAATATTTATCGACAAATTCTTGTTAAAAAATCTATCCCAAATCGATATCATCTATTTTTCTCCAAAGACCATTTTCTCTATAAATAGTCATCATGGTTTGAAATCAGTTCATACCTGATCTTTTGTAATTAGAGATATACTCAACCTTCATAAGAAGGATAATCTTCAAGCTATGAGTTAAAATTTCAGGACTGAGTATACTTGTTCATCTCCGAAAGAAATGGCTCCAAAGGAATTCACTTCTATAAACTTTCGAGGTGAAAGGATAGTTTTTCGAAGCATTTACAAGTCTTTTGATTAATATTTAAAAAGAATTATATGTTTTCAAGGATAAGAATATATTTTTTTTGGAAGGCTGGATTATGATCAGTATTACGTGTATCATGATGATGTGTTACAATTTTAAGAATCAATTGATATAGATAAGGCTCTTATGATTTCTTTTATAATGTATGAAATGAAGTATATAACCTCCATAAAACAAGTAGCTATTTTTTTGGATTTCCATTTTGTGGTGATGCATTATTTCATTCTTGTAAACTAGCATAAGCAGATATAACTTTTGATAATTTTAACTCATAAGAAACACTTTTTGATATTCATGCGGAAAAAAGAAAAGTATGTCATTTATTTGGAGATAATATTCTTATAACCATATAGATGAAAGGGTTTTTGGTGCCAATATAGAGAGACTAGGAAACATTGAATATCTAATATTTGTATGTTCTTGATTGTTTGGTAAAAATGAAAATGTTCAACCATATGGGGTCCATATTATTGGAAATCAAGAAGATCAAATTCTGTGGCATAAAATTACACCTGATCATGTTTCCCATAATTATGATTTTGTTTGGAATTAATTCATAATATTGTGTAATATTACAATAATTTTACATCCAAATTCATTCAATTATCCCTTAATTAGAAAGGATATGATAGGGATTCTCAAGTTACGATTCAATACTGAATTGAAAATGTTTGAAAAAGATCTGATTGCTAAGAAAGAAAAGGAAGTAGTAAAAGGTAGTGCCAATCCTTCTAATAAATCCAAGAAAACATAGAATAAAATAAAGGAAGTCAAGAATAAAAATCCAATGTCATCAAAGAAACAAAAGGCTGTATCCGATGAGGTTTCTTCTTGATGGAGAAAGAAAAATAGTGAAATGAAATAAGGGGATCCTCAGTTTAGATTAGATCCTAATGAAGCCTATGTTCAAAAGAAAAACTAAAAGAAGAAATAAGAAAGAATATATTGATGAAGAGAAAGGCCAATGCTATGGGAATTTATAGTATTCTCAAAATAGTTAAGCAACTAAAAACTGGAATTGAAATAAGGGAGCCATTTGTTAAGACTCAATGAGTTCCAGTAGAGAAAGGTAAGGAGAAAAACGTTTCTGAACAATCGGCTACACAATCTCTTGCTCATGAATATGAAGAAGAATAATAACATGATAAAGAAGAATAAAGGGAAGAATACTAGGGACAAGAGGAAATGAATGTCAAAGATAAAAAAGACGCAAAAAAGAATTCATATCATAGAGTCATCTAATGTACTATAATTTATTTATCTATATCTGGATCCTCTAACATCCATTAAATATTCTAAAAAGGATTCCTCCAAGAATGTACATCAGATTTCTAATAAATAATAAGAAGAAGAATAGAAGGAATATGATAAAAATCAGAATCAATCAGCTTAGTTTATCATCCCGAAGACTCATTTTAGTGATCTCCCAATATACACTAAATAAAAAAATTCTAAAGAAAAATTTATGTGAATGGAAGTCAGTACATTGAATAGGCTGTGAATAGATTGGAGAAGTTATTACCATTCATTCCAAAAGATTAAGCTAGGATAAAAATTCTTTCAAATTCTTATAATTATAGAACATATTCTATTAAGGTTTTGATGGATATGTTTCTATGTTAGGAAGTTGATTTCATGATTTTCAAGGAACATGCTACTGCGCATAGTAAGGAATTCAATAAGGCTATAAAGTGGTCTTACAAGGTTTATGATAGCCTCAAGAACCATCTATTCAAGCATGAAGGATTGTTACACCAGGTAAAAAAACTCAACTATCCTTATTTAATGTTTATTGATGATTTGAATCAAAATAGTGAAGACATTATAAGACCCTATACCTCAAAAGGAGTATCCTCAGAAGAGCTTGAGATTTTAAAAAAAATGTTGGAAAATAAAATTATTGATATTTTTTTACTCTCAAATAGAGTTGTTATTTTAGAAAAATCATACTGACTCAGGTTGGATGATATCAATAATAAAGAAGTAATAATTAATAATGATGGAGAAATTAATCTAATTCATGAATATAGCCTCCGAAATAATGAAAATATTATTGTTGAAGAGGACGAGAAGCTAAATGTTTTGAAAGAAGCACTTGAAAAAATCATGGAAGACAGAAAGGAGTTCAAAAATATGAATCTATTGATGTTTAATCCTTTGGAAGAAAAGGGGAAATAATTATGTTTTAACTATTATCCTAATAAAATTTTGATTCAATTAAATATTGTTATTTTCATGTTGTTTCTCTAATATTTGATAGAAAATAAATATGCTCTCTTATTCGTTTTGAAAATCAGAAAGGGGGAGAATGGTTTTGAATAGAAGAATTTGATAAGTACCTTATAAAAGGGAAAAAACCATGTAAAAGTAAAGGGAATAAAATCCTTAGTGTTTTTTAAACCATGGATAGAAATAGTCATTTTTACTATTACTTTCAGAAGATTTATTAATCTTCGGGGGATATAAGTATTTATTGTTTTGTTTTTCTTTTTATTGTTTTGTGCTTTCCAAAAGGGGGGAGACTGTTATGTCAAAACTTATTTCCATGTTCCCATAAATCATTTTTTTGGAAATCAAAAATCACACTTAACTTAATCACATATATATATTACTTTTCATATTTGTTTCATTCTTATGACAATCGTGTTTGTAGTTCACTTAAATTGTTTGATATGTTATTTTACAATGTAACTAGAGTTGTTATTTTATAATCATAATCACTTAAATTTTTTTCATCATAACTACTTGATGTTGATGTTACATCATAATAATATTCTGATTGTTTTAAATCGTAATTATATATATTGTTTCACAATTAAAACTAGACTATGTATTGAATAATAATTAAGAATCATAACCTGATTATGTATTGCATTATAATCAAGAATTATAACTAGATATGTATCAAATTGTAATCACCTTCATCATTACCACATATATCATAACCAAGTCATGCATGATAATTAAATGTATCATAACTAGATCATGCATCGTTACCATGTGCATTATGACTAGGCTAAGTACTGCATTATAATTATGAATCGTAACCAGGTTCATTATTGTATCGTAGTCATGAATTGTTACCAAGTTATTTATTTTATTCTTATTTATTCATTTTATTCAAGTATATTAACAAGATTGAATATCATGTATCATAACCATGATAAGAACCATAACCATGTTATAAATTTTAATAACGATATGCATTGTAATCTTGATAACCCTAGTAAACAAGTTATGTCTTATTGTTTTTAAATGCATTACCCTCTTATCATAACATAAATACTGATTGCATGTATCTCATACACATAATTTCATTACTTTTCACTTACTATTTTCTAAACTAAAACAATATCATTGATTTGGTTGTTTATAAATTAAAACGAAGTCGTGTATTCTGTCGGTTTTGATTGTTTTAATGTCGGGTGTCCAAGTCCCTTTGAGTTTTTTTAGAGAAATATGTGCGTTGGAGGAAATATGACCTTTGGAACCTGATGTATTTAAATAATTTATCATTCAAAGCATAATATATATTTCATTTGATTTATCATGTTTGATAGATAGATGTTGTGACTTCTCTCTTGCTTCTTGTGAAAGCCTTTAATATAATAGAAGTGATCATCTTGTTCTATATAATTGTATTTCTATATGTTTTTTGTTTATACTTTATGTGACAGATCATTGTGATAATGATTAAGGGATTCCAGGGATAGAAAGACATACTGCTGATCATCATATTGAAGGATTTCAATTTCTTGAAAGTAAGATGTTCCGATTATCTTTTTTATATAAGGCTTCCAGGGATAGGAAGTTAGTCGTTCCAATAATCGTATTGAGGGATTACAAAGGTGGTTGTAAGATGCACCTTTTATCCTAGGTGTAATGATACTCTACTCTTTGGGATAAAATAATTGTAATACTTTTTCATTTTCATTACTATTTGTATTATAAAGTGAATTGTATTATTTCCTCTTTCTATTCTTATTCAATTCAATTGTAATTGTTTCAATTACGATTCATTCATTACATATGTTATTAATATATTTTATACACTATATGGTAGAATGATTTACATTTTTATTACTTTGATCATTTTATTTAATTCAAACACAATTGTTTTACATTAATTAGTTAATTACATCACAGTTATCCATTGTATACAATATCTATATAGTTAATTTCATTGATTTTGAATTGTATTAGTTTAAGCCCTCTTAATCTATGTTTTTCTTATATGTTTAAATAAAATGTTTTTAAACCTACAATTCACTCCCCCTATTATATTGTTCCATCTAATATATATATACATCTATATTAAGATCCAAAAATCACTTGGTATATTATAATTTATTGCTATAAATATTATTAAATAGGTGAATATTTATATGAAAATTATCATCGGTTTACTATGGATTCTTCAGAAGAATGATTATATATTGGTGATTATGCATCACGAACCATGTTGAAATTTTTTCTAAAAATCAAAGTGCCAAATATGGTATAACACCATCAAAGTTTCAGTATTTTTCTATGTGGAACATCTACATGGTGTACTAGTTTCCATCAAATTTAATAAGGTCATAGATTATTTTACCAATTTTGGATCTCCTAAAAATAGTCCCTAAAAACATTATTCATGATCAAATCTTATCATTTGTAAAAGGATTATAAAGATGAACCCATGATTTGATGATATAAAATTTAAATTGTCCATTATTCCATGATTTTGATATATAATGGATAATATTTCCTCATTAGTGGACATTTAATATAATAACAGTAATTAGGACATGATACATAGGGCCCAGTTCTAAGAATTATATGATATTCCTATCCATTATACACTTTCATTGATTGATAGTGGAGATAAATCACTATGTTTTCCAATATGTACGCATGAAAATATATAAAATTTCTAAATTATCTATAATTGGAAGGCTATAAATAAAAATTGAAAATAATCATCTGTACACCATTTCTATCAACCTTTTTATTTTCAGGTGAGTGATCTGTATTTTTGATTTTTTTAGTTAGACATGTTCATCATCAATTGAGAAATCAATGGAAATTGGATCCATGTAATGTAATCCCAATTGAGATTCTCTAATTTATTAATGATTTTATGTATCATTTATGATTTCTAAAATGCTTTTTTACTTAAGGATTATTAGTTTTCTTAAATGATGATGTATTTGAAAAATATTATTCAAGGGATAAATTATCATCCCATGCTTGAGAAAGATGTGTTTTTTATGTGTGAGAATGTCTAAATTTTGGTTGGATAAGTCAAAAAATATGATTTAGATATATTTATTTGGAAGAAGTATTATTTTATAATTTAAAAATTCAATAGGTTAACTAGAAACAAGAGATGTTAATGTGTGAATAATGTACGACCTATTACAACATTATAAGGATAAAAATTCCTATTATGGGACCAATATAACATATTTATTGAGATGGATTTCAATATTTTAATGATAAAATAAATATTTTCAATTTTTGGTAAGCAATTAGGAATTTTTTATATAGTTTTTTATAATGGGGGATGCTTTAATGAAAGAGCATGGTTTGATCCTATATAAGAGAAACTGTGATAATATCTTTATGATGTTGTGTGAGGATTTGGGTTCATCGAGAAGGTTCTTTTTTAATGAGTGATGCACAGAAACCATGTATTGAATAATGTATCACTTTTTTGAGAAAATGTTGATCCACATGGTTTGATCATAGCTGTTCAAACAATGTATCATAAACATGTGATAGAAAATGAATAATATATGAATATTATTTAAAAAGAAAATTTTTCCCAAAAGTATCATTATTACTCATATGACTTATCATCTCATTTTATAGTGCCCCTTTATGAAAATTTACATGATATTTTATGTCCAAACAATTATTCTGAAGATTCATTTAATTTTCAATTTTGGGAATCAATGTTTTTGATTCCATTTATACAATAAATATTTTATCTTCTCATTTTTCTTGAAATAAACATTATATTGGAGTTTTTATACTTGGATCATTAGTGTCATATAAATTTTATTAGTTTTTATCAGAATCAGATAGAGAAATGGATGGATGTGGCCACATTATTTAGATAATATAGTAAATAATTTTTTCAAATGAGTCTTTGGTTCATATATATTCCCTCATTTCAGTTATTCAAAGAATGTGAATTCTCTCATGCCTGTGAATATTTATATATACTTTACATGAAAATTGTATCTCCATAATTCAACTGAAAAAAGTGTGGAATATACATATTTTTCATCATTATTTTTTTAAATGTGAGTGAAACAACCTGATATCTGAAAATGTTATTTTTTGAAAAATTATACATTTGATAAATCTGTGGGATATTAATGGATCTCCATGTAATGGTTTTACATGAATTAATTCATGTTCATCATGAAATTTTATACTGGATTCATTTTACAATGATCAGAACATCAATTTTTGTAGTTCATTTTATACATAGGTTTGATTGGATGTGAGTGGTAAATGAAAATTCCATTCCAAAATATTTTAAATAATATATTTTCAATGGATCATTGATGGAAGTAACCAGGATTATTAAAATAGTTTTGGATGTCTAGTATTTCACATATGTTTTCTGGAAACATAGAATTGATATTCCATGATGTTTATAGAAAATATTTCTATATATTTTAAAAGAAAATTTTATTTAAAAACTATTTTCATCACCTAATTCATTATTTATATATTAGTTGGTAATTCCTTAATATATATATATATAATATTTTAAATTTCCGTTCATAATCCTTCTTT
Source organism: Viscum album (assembly GCA_963277665.1). Taxonomy (NCBI): domain Eukaryota; kingdom Viridiplantae; phylum Streptophyta; class Magnoliopsida; order Santalales; family Viscaceae; genus Viscum; species Viscum album. The sequence goes on along the minus strand of OY728163.1, from coordinate 1,899,556,025 downwards.
AGTTGAATAAATGTAAACGATAACATGATTCTAGTTTTATAGTCATGTTGGAAAAATTAATCTTATTTTTCATAATGGGTTATCGTAGTCACCCATGCATATAAATCCTAGTGAATATATAGTCATTAATTTCCAAGATATAATAAATGGTAAAGTTTCATATATTATTAGACGATCACCAAGATAGTTTAACTCGGGGATGATTAGAGATAGATATGTGTTTTTAGTCTTGTATATGATTATAGATTTTTCCTGCATTATATCCCAACTCCCTTGCTACTTTGGAGTTTCAGGTGTCTTGGAATTATTTCTTGATAGTAATGTAATTTTATCTTATCATTCATTTTGAGTTCATGGATATTATCTCACACATCAATATAGTGTTCTTTCATTCCTAGTTTATATTTTTTATTCATCTAGTTTTTTAAGTGTCGTTGTGAACATGTCATTAATGGTAAAATATCCCCCCTCATATTCTTGGATTATACCATTAGAATATATATCCAACCATTATTGTGTATATAATGTTACCTATTTTTTGTAAGCACGAATGAAATAGATCAATAAAAAGGTAGAGGTAGGATGATACTCCAACTAATTAATAGAGGGGATATATAATAATGGGACACACAAATTACTTATTATAGTTCAATGGTTTAATCATATCAAAAATTTTATTACAAATTAAATGAATAATAAACATGCTTTATTTATTAATAAAAAATTGTTTTTAGATAGAAACATACATAAAACTAGTATATATTAATTAATAAATTCCATAAAAACCACATAAGATTTTAAAATATGGAAGGTTTATAAATAAAAGATTCATAGTGAATTTTTTTTTGTAATCCATAAACAAATTAAAATAACTAAAAATCATATATATTGTGAATATTTCTCCAATAAAAAAATTAATTAGTCTTGTATGCATAAATTATTCATAACAACACTTTATAGAAGGATGAGAATATGATCCTTTCAGTACTTTCCCCAACCTATCATCATATAAAATTTTTGTGAACACCATTCAATAAAATGAAGGGAATATAGATTGTTTAGAAGGGAAAGTGATTTAAAAAAATTGAATGGTGATAATATAGGATGATGGAGAAAGATGATGAATACAATGTATTTATAAAACATTAATCGCTAAGAATTAAATATAATGAGAATGTCTAGAAGGAAATCTATAATAAATAAATATATAAAAAATGGAAAAATTATTTAATAAAAATAATGTTTCATAGATTAAAAATTAAAATAATAAACTCATATAGTAATGGTAACACAAGAATGAAGTGAAAATTAAAGGGATAATTTTTTTAATTATAATGAACTAAAAGATATTAATTATACCTAATGGAAATTGTTTAGAGAATATAACCTGTAAATGATAATACAGTGTACAATATAAAATATATCTCATGGAGTTGAAAATACTAATAGACAACTATTACAACATTAGAATCCTTTAAATAAAAATCAACTTTAGGATAAAATATGAAATGGAAAATTAAATGACATTAATAATATGATAAAAATGATATATAATATCAATGTTTCAGTATGTACACTATACAATTAGTTATATATTACATATCATATTCATGTACCAACGAATTGATATTTTATAAAATAGAACACCATAAAACATTAGAACAAATTGAATAAAAACCCATCAAAAGATATAATTTCAAATTAAATATTAAATACCATTAATAGTGAGAGGATAATGAAAAAATATTAATAGTGTAGAAGATACACACTCCAATTTTTTTATTAGAATAATTTTGTATTGATGAGATATAAATGAGATAATTAAACTATTCTATAGTTCTTAACTTCCACTAAGGAAGATAAATCAACTATTCAAAAAATAAGACTATTTTATTACTATATTTAATAAAATTATTATATATATATATTTTTTATATTTTATACAGTTAATTTTTGATAATTTATTATGAAAACATTGTTAGTTATAGATGACCTACAACATAGAATATTGTTGGATTTAATTGATTCATGAGTGTTTTATAATGTATGTAACAATATTATTTTTTTGATTCCAAAATTTTTATTTTAAAATCATTTAATAAAAAAATATAGAATATATATTTAATTACAAATATCATAAATAATATCATATGTTTTTTGTTTACATTGTTTGAAAACAAAATCAATGTCACCTATTTTTTATAATTTTAACAGATTTAGATGAGATTTTGATTGTATGTTAAATACCAAATTTATCATTTCCAAAAAATTATAAAATATATATTTTCTTATTAAAATATAATTAAAATTTTCATTATGTTTCTATAAATATAAATGATGTGTTTTCAAATTATTATACAATTAGGTAATTATACCATTGTAATCATGAACATACACTTATTAATCAATAATTTTTCTCAAGAAACTGGTCTCGTTTGGAAGAATATCATTATTATACCTTTATAGTTGAATTATTATACTATAAATAATGTGATGAATCTGGTTTTTAGATAATTTAATAAATAATAATTATAATTTATGAAAAATGTAATATGTTACTTTGTAGTGGAGGAAGTTTGAACAATGTACATTTATCATTTTCTATTTATAATAAATGAGAGAGAATAAATTTGAATTATAAATTATCATTAAATAATAATAAAAATTAATAATATATCAAACTTGTATTTTAAATATATTTTTTTTAACGTGTGATGAGAGGATATGGTGAAAAATTGATGATATATCTCTTTGGAGGTGGTACTAAAATGAAATACACAATCAATGTTCTTTTTTTAATTTGAATGGTAATAATAACAGTTCAAAAATTAATATAAAAAATATATTGTAGATACTAAACTCATTATATTAAGAAGGAATTTTTTTTTGAAGATAAATACTAAGAATAAAATGGTAAGTATTAATAAAAGTGGACAACAATAAGGATAAAAGAATGATTTTGTAATGCTCACTTTGGGATGCTAAAATTTATCTTCAAATTATCATTGGAAATGAAGAATTACGAGTGTATTATTGATACTACATGATTATAAAAATGATAAAAAATAAAATTAGTAGATAATTAGTATATTTTAATGTTGAAATTTAAGGGGATTTGTGTTTTATGATTATGGGAATGTTAACCCTTTCGGAAAAGTGTAGAGAGGGATAATTTTAAAAGTAGACATTACATTTCAACGATGGAATGACACTATTCATGGTTTGATTCCACAAATATTTGTTAACAGTGAATTTATGGATGTGTTATGGCTAAGGAACACTATACCACCAATTCGAACATTAGTTCTACGTAAGTCTCAAACCATTTAATCACAGATCTTTCACGTTAACTATTATAGTTTTTACTATGGTATAAATTTTCTTATGTATATAATTTACAATTAATTAAAAATAAGTAATGGTCCAGTTACATATTTTCTTCCAATTTATTATAAATTTTATATCGATTTTATCAAATATTATTTCTATTTTTGTGAAAATTAATTAATCTTAAGTACATACCTCACCTAAAATCAAATTTTTAATAAAAATTACATGTTAAAGATATTAATTTTTTTGTAAGATATAATGAAAAAATTTTATAATATTTTTATAAAATAAATTTTATTATTATAAAAAATAAATGTAACTTTTCATTAAAATAAAAAAAAAACTTAAATATGATTATATTAAATGATATGAGAAATATTATTTTTTAAAAAATATTACTAAATATTATTAAATTCTAAATATAGGTTTTCTAAATCCCAGATACTATTTTTAGAAAATAGATTTTACAATATAGAAAAATCACGAATCCTATAAATAAATTTATAGTTATTTTTGTGATGCTTACTTATGGACTTATCTATAAACAACACAATATAGGTAAAAATTATATTATTTCATTCACCATAAAGGAAATTATTTTATAAAAGAAATTCATCTTGATATAATTTTATAATTTTAAATACCAAATTTATTGTTTTATAATTTAATATTCTAAATTTATCATGTATAACATTTAATTAAAAATAACCATATATAATGATGACCATTTTAATCAGAAAACAACTTTTTAAATATAATAAATATTTTTATTCATGTTTCATATAAATTACTAATGAAATTTTTTTTAATAAATTTTTCTTATAAATAATTTATTTTACCCCATGTGAATTTGTTCTATTTAAATAGATCACTAAAAAGTAAATTTTATAAGGGTTACATTTTAATGTGAAATTTGGTTTATTTGTTACCTATCTACACTAATTAAATTTTATCAATACCTTATAACTAATAATTTCCCTTATTTGTATTTATAAATATATTTCCTAGGTCAGTAAACTCTATTTTTACCTAAAAATTATACATGAAAATTTTTATTTTCATATATAATATTAATGTTCATTGTGGTAATGAGTTATGTGTATGACACGACATAAAAAAAGGTCTTACAAGAATATGAAATTTAAAATCATACAGTGTTATAATATATATATGTATATATTATATACTATGATATATGTAACTGGTTTATAACTCTTTCACTATCTTGAATGATATCATATTGAATGATTTTAATGATTTTCCATTTTTTGGGTTTATATCTATTACATTAAATAAGTGACTTCTCTGACTATGTTTACCCCATTAATATGTTATGATGAAGCTTTTCATATAAAAATTCCAAGCCATCTTAATATAGTATTATTGAACATTTAATAAGTCATAGAAACTACACTTTTATATCATACTCAATAATTTTTAATCTTATGATTCAATTTATTCCCACATGATCAACATAAACATGTCATTTTTAAAAAATTATTTTTTTCTTGTAGTATCCCATTAATGTTGAACACTCTATAAAATATATATTGAATCATATCATAAAAATACTATTAAGTATTTTTATACTAAATATATATTTTTATATATCTTAATTTGAGAACATTTGAACTAAATAAAGAAGAATAAAATAATTAGTGTAATAAATATAGATTATAAAATTAATTTTAAATTAAAAAAACAAAAATGTCATTTTGTTGTAGAAAATTAATATTAATTTGTAAGGTAAGTAATTATATTAAAATAAATTAATTAAAATAATATAAGTGAAAATAATAAAAGAAAGAATGTTAAATAAAGATACTTGGTTCATGATTAAATTTATTTGTACCATATACAAAACAATTAACAAATAATATCCATGTTCCCACCCCATTAAATTCATTTCATTTAACCCAAATTAGTTTCAAGATTACTAAAGTAATAAATAAATAATCATATTTATGGAACAATATGTATTTTTTTGAAATTGAATGTATCTTTTATTTACCCTAAAAATCATCAATTAATGGATTTGAAAGAATATATACAACAAACAATGATTGTATAATTAATTAATGGATAAAAAATTCCATTTAATGATGATATATTTCATTTATTCTAAATAAAAAAACAATTATAAATATTGTTTTTATTTCATAATAAGACATTATTAAATAAAGAACTAAAATCACCCTGAAATTGAAAATAGATTAATGAATTATATAACATAGATGATTGGAAATTCCCTAGAATTTAATAACTTTTTTAGTATATCAATGTATCTCTCTATTATATTTATAGGTTTTAATTCAACCTAATGTTATTATATCATGGTGGTGATAGATATATTTTTAATAGGTTTGGATGTACCTTTATAGTGTTATTTTATTTCTATAGAAATTATTTATATACTTCATTTATTTTTGAAATATTATGGAATTAGAATGTTATGTTTTTGGATAATATTAATATATTTTTGATATGTGATAATTTAAAAGGAATTATTAATTTGGAATTATGTACTAATACATAATGGGTAAAAAATCATAATGTTTAACCGATTCTAATGAAAATTTTAATTTAAAATGATGTAGTAATTTATCAGGAAGTAAAAATTTAGAATTAAGATTCTATTTGGAAGATGTAAAAAATTATAATTATAAACTAACTCAAAGTTAATTTCAAAATAATAATGATTTCAAAATATGGGTGTGAATTTTCTATAATTGAAAAAATATAAAGACATCATGATTAATATATTATGAAAACAATTGTTGGTATTTATAAAACTATGATGCATAAGTTTTTATTTTTTGTAAAAATAATTCAAATTTTTCCATATTTTTTCGTTAGAACATATGATAAATAAGTATGTTTATGTGATAAGTTAAAACATTAACTAAGTTTAAAAATCATATTCATTAAAATGACACCCAATGAGAATATTTTTTTGAGTGGAAATAAATTACACACCTAGGAATAGTAGAAAAACAGGTAGAACATTTTTCACTAATATGGTTTTCAAAAATATTTATTATTTTTACATTTAATAAAATATATTTTTATATAATAACAAGTTTTATTTATTTATTTTTTAAGAAAATTTGGTGCAAATATTTGGTTGTGGAATATACTATTATTCTAAAATTTCTTAGTATATATTAATGATTTTTTATTACTAAACCTAATATATTAGTTTGTGAAACCCATTCTGTTTATAAAATATATCACACTTTTTCTTCATATATTTAAAATCAGGAAAATTATTTTAAATAGATTTCTTATCAATAAAAAAATACGACCTACTTTACATAGTTTAAAACAAACAAAAATAGCCTTACCTGAAATTAGTAGGGTCTATCATGTGTATAATATATTGTGCAATAATGTTATATTGAGATTCATGGGATTTTATGACATTAATATGATCTGAAATGGATCTTTAATATGTGATAACATCCCAAATAAAAAATTAAATATAAATTTTTTTCCATGTAACTAATTATTTCAAAAGTTATTTTTCTTTAAATCCTTTTAGTACTGAATTAAACACTATATTGAAAAATAATAGTAGAATTTATTATACATTTAATATAATGAAATTTTATGTACTCATCATAAAAAAATCATCTACCATTTCAATTCTTTTTGGACAAGTTATGAACTAACAGAGTTGTTTGAAAAATATATTCCAAAAAATATAAGTTTAGAATTATTTTTATGTTTTCATATAAAAATTATGTCCATTCATTTATGATTATAATTTCATCAATTGTTTTTGAATTTAATCATTGTTTATTTAGATATGATGTTTTTAATGTAGATTTCATCCATGAATTGTTTTAAAAATATTTTTAATATTTGAGTGGTATGAGATAGAATTTAATTATTTCATCGATCATTCACATGATTGAGAATATGAGTAATATTTTTTTTGAAAATAGATACTATAAATTTGGATTAATGCTAATAACTTTTGACATTTCAAAATCATAATCCAAAAAAAATAATAAACTACATAAATAATAATTCTGGAAAAAATATCATTCTAAAATATAAATGTGTAAATTTATATTTCACCAAAAATTCCTCATCCACTAGATTTAATATTCTGATAATTTATTATGATAAAAAAAATAATTAGAATAAAATATTTTTATAAAATATTTTATTTTTATTTTTATAAATATATAGGGTTTCTTCTAAATGGAAGGTATGAATTAAAATTTGAGGAGTATCTTTTACATTTAATTTTAAATGGATATGAATATAAAAAAATACATAAATAAAATTTTCAAATAAACCAATCCTCCTATTTTAAGAATTTTAATACATTATAGACTATCATATACCATATAATTCTAACACTGACACAACATAAATTAATATAAATTAATAAAACTAATATTTTTCCCAAAATTCTTCAGAACAAAATATATTAGAAAAAAACCACTTAGAAACCTCCAATAACTAACTCAACTATTTTGATATGCTACATGTTCTATGAAAATATATTCATTGAAAGATAAAAACTTAGTTCTATTTTCTTGAGGGAAAATATTATTCCTATTAACACACATTAAATAACTAAAAAAATATGTGAAAAATTCACAACCAGATTAATCATATATAAAATTTTATTGATTATTATTAGTTAAAAAATGTATAAAAAATATTCCACATGTTCCAATTTTCTTATAATTTTCTCAAAAATATTCTTTTAGAGATATAATATTTGATAAAATCATCTTTTTAAATTATATAATACTTGTAAAATTTTACAACAATATTGAACTCTTTAGTTAGTAATGTAAGATAAATATTTTAAAATTAATTGTCAATATATTCCATAGAATTTTTATGTTTATTCGATAAGTTTGTAGAAATTTTTTCATTAAATTAATGTATTCACATATTTACCAAATTAGATGATAATTTTATTTCTCTTCATTAAATATATAATACAACATAATGACCTATACCCCCATGTATAAGTTGTACTTCAACATGACATCATGTGTGCGTCCCAATAAGTCAGGTTCTCTTGACTAAATGCATTGTAATTTAGTAGAATTATTAGGGGACAATAAACTATATCATATTTTACAATATCACATAAATAAATAAACGTGTATCGAGATAAATATTTATATATTGAAACAAATAATCATACCATTTATATTGAATGAATATGTAATAACAGACCGAAATAGTTGTACAAAAATACAATAACACATATCTCCCACTATATTGACCACATATGAAGGAAAAAGAATATTAAATGTACAAAGTAGGCTCTAAAAACTACTCTAAGCTTTACCGAAATTTTGTATCTAGAAATTTAATGATATATTAGATTATTGATCAATTATTGGAATCATCATAACATATACTTTTTAGATATGTGGTATTCTCGAGTTCCCAACTGTTATGGACACTCGAACTAGGTGTGAGTACAAATTAGAAGGGAACCAATAAAATGATAAGTTCCTAACATATAAAATGTGATTTATATGAATGTGTAATGTTAAACATGAAGTGGATAGTTAATACATGATCATCACATGTAAATTTAATAATAACCATTGCTCAAGAATTCAATGATTAACCATGTGTTGAGCGTTCATAGACAAAAAAATATTCTATAAACCCCATCCATTCCATTGTTTCTGCCATGAAAGAATAATGATCGTCAAATAAGTTATGATCAGTGGTCCCCCAAAATGTCACCACATGTATCTGTTATGATCCACAAGGACACCATATATCTGGTTAAGAAACATGGCTTAAGTATCCATAAAAATTATAGATATGTAATTTTTTTTATTTTATCCCAGTTTGGTGTCTTATCTCACACCCACCAACATGGTAATTTTTGTCCTATGCTAAATGACAAAATTAAATCCATTGATGGTATACACACATGGAATTATAAAAAAATTATACGCTCAATAATATTTATTAATGTTCTCCATCCGTATATCATATTAGAAGATATGAACTCTCACCCTAAGTCATGTGAAATTTTCATGGGAAAAAATACCAAGAAAAGTAATTAATCAACCATTCCATATCCACACGAAATAATTCATACAGAATAGAACACGTCATTTATAAGTATGAAATTGTTATCTTGGTATGCCTATCAACCTTATCACTCAAATTGATATTCCAAAATCTATCCATGAATTTACATATTATAATGATATACAAAGGAACAATATTTGATAAATAAATTTATTAATGTTATTGAAGGTACATTAGAAATAGCTAAATATTATTAAACAATTTAGACAAGCTATATAAAAATATCTGGAATAGGTTTTCATTGATACATGTTCACACTAACACGTGATAAACATGGAACATAGGTCTCACAAGATACACACACACACATATGTGATCGAAATAAAAAATGGGTCTCACATGTTACGAATATACTCACATGTAATAAAAAACTCAATTATTGGTCACCACTATTATGATATTGCATGATGGTACATCATGGACCATGAAACTATGTTCAATTAAATTATTCATTTTTCCTTTAATTAGTAAATTTATTAATATAAAAATAATATTTAAGCTTCATTTTTCATTAGAAATTTTTTTTTGAGTATACTGTTGTTCACACAAGGTAGGAAACCTCATATCACAATCCAATTAACTATGCAATACCACATGGTAGAGTAAATGTTACAAGCTATCTAAAAACACAATATACTCAAAATTAAAAAAATTAAAATAGTATAATCTATGCCTATTTAGGTTCATTATACAACCAACTACTTGTGCTGGACTCACCAGCGAGCTTGTTATCCCAATAGAACACATGGGCTACTCTACTTATAACTGGTGAGATGGTGCTAGTATTAATAGGCTGCTTACCCACACCCATCACTCCAACCATCTATCAAGATCCAATTACCCATATTGGATTTCATAAAATTGTAAAAACATATCTTAATGTTTTTTAAAAAATAAGAACTTTGTTTTAACAAACTATTATCAAAATAAACCATCCAATAGATAAAATTTCTAATTCCCTTCAAAATTCATAACCCATAATGTCCTGGGTTTTGAAAAATATATAAAATCTAAAGAGTCAATAGAAATGTATTCCCTACCATTATTCCTAAATAATTATTCATTTTGAATAATTTTATAGTCAATTTGGAAATATTTCTATTTTATCAATATATATAATTATTCATATTACAAATCATGAATAAAATTCCATATTTTAGTCTCATTTTGGAATTATATTCAATAAATCACCAAGGATAATCTATATTTCTTAAAATTACATTTCATCCTTGAATTATTCTTATTGAAAAGATCATGTTTTTTATTTTTAAAATAGATATTATAATTTTAATATTTTTTAATACCTAATTCTTGATTTCTCATATACTTAATTTGAATAATTACAATTATAATTGAGATAATTGTTTTATGAAACATTATTACCATGAATTTATGTATTTTAAAATAGTAACTCTTAAATATTTGGACTTGAACTTCATTTTAATGTCGTTTTGATGTATATTTATATTTATAAATTTATTAGGTTTGGAATTAGTAGTAATAGTTATAATATTGAAATAAAATCTATTCTTCTGATTTTTATTTGTATCATATTACATTCGATGATTATAAAATGTTAAATTATTTATATAATTTAATCCAAATTAAATCATGTAATATTTATTTATTATTCAAATTAGTTATCTAATATTCCCACTACTTTTGCATTATATCAATAATATTATAATCCATATGATTAATAAAAATATTTGACCCTAAATGAGAAGTCAAAATATTCAAAGTTATCAAAAATATTTAATTTATCAATTAAGTTAACAATAATTATTTTGATTTAATACCTTTATAACATTCACGATCATTAGATATAATAATGTTATTATAATTATTTGTTCAAAAATGTTTTAATGTTATAATAATATCAATTCTAATTGTTATTTCACTATATATTGCATTAATTTATTATTTAATCAAATAATTATTTAAAGTTGTAGTGGGATCCATAACTGATATGAAAATTAGTGTACATAAAACTAATAAAAACACCAAAATACATTAAAACCATAAAAAGTATTTAAAAATATTTAGTATATTGGATTCAAAAAAAATATTTCCCATATAATTCTATGATAAGATGTTCTGGAAAGAGCCATAGTATACATTGACAATACAATTTTTGAAGGGAATAAATGAAATGTAGTTATTTAGTTGGAATATATATTGTTCCAATCCTATAAATAAATCATTATTTTAGAAAAAAAATCTATATTTAATAAGTATTTGATCCTCACAATAATCTATCCCTCTTAAAATTATCATCCTCCTCTTACGAAATCATGAGTTTTTTGTACAAGGATTTATTGAATAACTCTATTGATTCCATGATAATATTTCAATATGTTACATTTTTAATACAAAGAGGTGTGTATAATATCCTATAACATAATACACCCATAATTTCCTGATTTATTACAATAATTCAGTCTTATTATATTTCAAGGATATTTTTAATATTTTTATAGAGTTAGAAAAACCATTACCGAACACATTGTACATTTCTACACACTATTGTTCCGCATGAATTACATCCATAATAGACTCTCATATTTCATTAATGATATTTTTTTTATTTATGATATGTCATAATTGTAATTTTTTCAATACCTTAACACAATCATTTATTTTGATAAAAATTAAAAAAAATGACATGAAAAACTTATTGGAGTATAGGACTTAACACGAGGAAAAACTTCTAATCTTTCTGAATATTACTGAAAACAGACAAAGAAATTTTAATTTCTACTTATTAAATTAAGAACTAAAAATAGATATTACTAATTCATTAAATAAACATCAAATAAAAATACTTTCATAAATCATTGAATATTAATGTAAAAAACAGGAAATCATAATAATGAAATATACATGGGAATACCCCAATGATTTGATAATAAAATCCATTAACCTTAATAAGTCTATAATAATTCCATTATTAATGAATTGATATTATTAACATATGAGATTAATAAATTTCCTTTAATACTCATATAAATCATTGAGAATTCGTATAAGTATATATGATAATTTTCCTTATAATCATAATTTCATGAAATCTACCAAATGAATAACCATCTCAGCTACTTCCAATTGACTCCTTAGGGGTCACTAAATTATCATAAACTTTATCACTTTACTAAATGAATTGGAGATTAATATTTGGATCACCCATATTCATGGAAATATATTAACCACAAATTATCTTTCAAAATGTATTAGTGTCGTGTCATGAGTAAAATAAATAAAATAATAAAATTTATATAATAAAAACTCATTGAATATTTGTTTTCATGCATATTCATATGAAATTATATGCATAATATTAAAATAAAGAAAATTAATTTTTCTCTCAAAAGAACACAAATAATCAAAACTACCTAGATGGGTAAGAAATAGAATATTGTCTAAAAAAATTTAATTTGTTTTATATGATTAAAATAGATGAATAGTTATAAAATTAGAAACATGTTTTCTTATAGTAAATAATAAAAATGATCTTCCTCTCTTTGGAAAAAATAATAAATGTGACCAATGCAAAATAATTTAATAAGATTATATTTCAAAAAACTATATAAAAGTCATGGATATTTTGAAATAACATTAAAAACACATTTTATTATAGATTATTTTATTTTTGAATCCTTTTTTATAAAAATTATATATAAGAAAAATTGTCTAAAACCATTAATATAATGTTCAAATGAAATATGAAAAATGTTTTCTCCAATGTCATGATGTACTCCAATTATATTATGCAATAATTTTTTTTATCTTTATATATGTTTGATGATATATATTTCACCACAATTACCTTATCATAATATATTTTATTTCATTTTTTAAATTTATTATATAGTAATATAATCTTTTATATTCCTGTTAGATGTTTTGAGGTTACATGACTTTTAACATCAGTATAACATATATTCATTGAAAATTGTAAAATATACTTCTTATCAAAGATATCATGAATAAAAAAATGTTATTAATATCATTGAGATACAATAAATATTCTCTTAAAACCATCTATATAAGGTAGTTTAGAGAATTTAATTGCAACACGTCATCGTGATTGATGTCAACACAAAAACATGAGTGAATTTATATTGTTAAAACGGATGGGTATGTAAGTAGGTATGTTATATACCCTCATTATGAAATCACAATAATTTCATAAATATATTTTATATGCTGTAACTCTATATTTTAAACAAACTGTGTGATATAGTGATGGAAAATGAGATAAATCACTTTGTGATTATGGTAGTCTTCACATATCCCAATGATATATTTATTTCTCATTGATTTTAAAATGAGATAAGTAGTATTAAAAAATAATTATAATGACCAATCATTAATTTTTACATCATAATATAATTATGTAATAATTTTATGTGTTGTTTGGATGAAGTTTGTGGAAGAGATAAATATTAAGGAACCAGGTTAGGAATTATATATGATCATTGAAAACCCTATATTCGTCTACACCTTCAACTTCCATGTTTTAATTTATTCCAAATATTGAACAAATAGAACTTATTGATATTAGGTCAGAATGTTTTTTAGGGAGAAACTATAAGATCCCTACCTTTTCTAGAGTTATCTCGGGTGAATTGTTAGGTAATTTTTTTCATTTTTAAGTAACATTTATTGAAGTTATGGCTTGAGATTCATTTGGGTATATTATTAAGATAAATTTAAGGAAATGTTTATTTGAATGTTTGATGCATGATTATAGAAAACCATTATTGAAAACCCAGTTAACTGTGAAACCCTGGATAGATAGGGCCACACGGTTGGTGCATGATTTACCTTAACCGTGTTCTGTTAACTAGAAAATAGTCTGTGTGTTTATTAATCACCCAAAAAATTATTTTAAAATACTTTGAACCCCCTTAACACATCCATTTATACAATGTCTCAGGGAAAGACATTTTTTGACTATTTCATAGCTTTTGGTAGGGGTTCTATGGACATTTTACCTCCATTATTCAATATTCAATGCATGAGTCGAAGATCCACTCTTTTCCCATTAAGTGGATGACATCTTGATCCCTATCCCACTAATTATTATCTCCTTCCATGAAATTATTGTCCTCCTTTTATTTATATATAATCCTAATTATTGAGATATAGATATAGGATTGTAGTTCATGATCTAAATTGATATGATATTCAAATACTTTATCTTGATTTTTTGATTTAGATCTAGAACTTTGATCCACATTGTTGTCGTTCTCAAATTATAGGGATTTCTGTTGAATGAATTCCCATCAACAAGTTGAGATTGGTGGTCTAAAATCCAATTCCCATTGTCCTGGATTGATTCATTTATTCATAATTTTATAATTTAAATCATTCCTTAACAATTTAATTCCTTAATTGGGTTAATTAGGTTGAATAATTGATTTAACGAAGCATTGTTGAATTAAATGATTAATTGGGGAATTAATCATGAGACTAAGGGGATGTCATACTAGATAATTAATTTAGAGAAAATTATTATGAGGGATGTGTAATGTAATCAAGATAATTAGTCAGTGGATAAATTAAGAGATATTTAAATGGATAAATTGAGATAATTAATTGTGAGATAATTATGTTCTTTTGGTATTATGTTCTAGAAAATTAATGGTGGAATTTATTATGATGAGTGGATATTTATATTGAGATAATGATTCTAGAAAATTAATTATGGGATAAGAATTTTGTAATTGATTAATAAGTTGATGTATTAATTAATTGTATGGGCGTAATTAATTAATTATGGAGTTAATTAAGGATATTAATGTATTTAACTAATTTTTTAATTAGAAATTGAATTTAGATGAACAATTAATTATGAAATAATTATGTGTGGAAGAATGAAAACATGATCATTCTAAATTGAAATGTATAAATGGAAACATGGTCAATGTAATTTCGAGTAAATGAATGGGAACATGGTCATTAAAATGAGAAGTATAAATGGTATCAATGACATTTTACTTATGAGTAATGGAATGGGAATATGTTCATCCAATTAACATATAATAATGGTAACATGGTCATACTACAAATGAATTTAATTATGGTAACCTTTTTATTCATATGAGAATTTAAAGAATGTTAAGAAATTCACTCTGTGATATGGCCTAAGATAAAAATACTTCGAACTCGAGCATGAGTCGAATGAGGTACTGATATATCATATCACTTTTTAATCCTTCGATCTCTAGAACAAGTCAAAGAAGTTATTAAGATATGATATTACATATCGAAAACATTAGGCATTGTCTTGATATGAATCCAGTATATAGGTATAGGTATCCCATGGAATCCCCGAGTTAATATGAATAAAAAATGAATAAATGTCATTGAGACAATAGTTTATTTATGAATTGTCTGATTTTCATTATTAAACTACATAAAATATCTGTAGACAAGACTTTTTTTAATAACCATTTATCATGACCTACTGAGTTGTACTCATACCCTACTAAGGATGCCTCATCGTTATCTGAATAGACTATATTGTTGTAGGAAAGCTTAAGGGAAATGAATCTGAATTAGATTGATGATTTTTGGATAGAACATGGATTATGAAACTTGACATGGTTTGGAACCCTTTAGGGAGTAGTATATTTATTTGTTTTTAGTTTCATTTTAGACAATTTTGCATTTAATTGTATGTATCATGTTTTCTGTTTCTGTTGAATATTTTATATGATGTTTTTGTTATTTTATGTCATTGATATTGATCATGATTTTATATTCTTATGATATTTCTTATTTACATACATATTTGTTTTACTATGATAAATAAGGGTATAATATCCCCATGAATTACTTTTCAGACCCTTGATGTAAGTAAATATCCTCTAGCATATGGGGAGGCAAACTTGATGTCATGTGATCTACCGGATCGAGGCACTGTTGCATGGAACTCAGATCAGGATTCTACAATGCTGCATCAGAGGTCAATATTTCTTTTTTCTTATTTTGTCGTACTATTTGGGAAAGGTATAAAGGAGACTAGAAAGATTCAGGGTTTGGTAATGAGTCCATGCAAGGGAATTTAAACACATTTTGTGGGAAAAACTGGGTACTCAGGGTGAGAATCTTGTTGTTGCTATTTTTCATTACAATTAAATATTATTTTACATTGGGTGACATACATGTTGTCTGATGTGATTATTGTTTCTAAGAATCATTGAGTATTTATTAGTGGCCTAGAATATCATGAGAGTTGAGTCTGCATAAACCATTCTAGGTCACATGGTTATTGTGACTTACATCATTATAAGAACGCATGGTAATACAAGTTTTGTATATGTTGATTAAAATGAAATATTTTCCTTTTTTTGTGAGATTAAAAAGAAAAATTGTTCATAACATGAATTTAGAAGATTTTAAAAAGATGAAAAATGAGAATAATTGGGTGTCTAAATGAGAATGTCGACTATGATAGTGTGTTTACCCTTGTTAACTAAAACCTAGAAGTAGGATGTTTAAGGGTAGTGATGACACCTCAATTTTTTTAATGTGGTGAGATGTAGAGAAAATACCTGTTTTGACCTATTGTCAACAGTACTCTTATATAAATGTAATATGGTTTTTTTAGATACCTAAAACATTTTTTTTCATTGTAGATAATATGCCTCCCCAATGCTTGTTGAGGGGACAACTGGGATTCTTGTATTCCAGTAAGAGAACATGAGGCACCAATGGTGGCAGCTAAAGATGTAGGGGAGACGTTGTGGGAGATTTGGGCTTGCTTCATGAAATTTATGGAATGAGACCAAAGAAGGGTTTTAAAAAGTATTTCTGAGTTGACAAGGGAGTTTTAGTTGTATCACCCTCTGTATTTTGCTGGATATGGTTGACTTGAGGGAGGTGAATTTTAGGTTGAGTCTATTGAGGAAAAACCTGAACTTTTAGAGACTCTCATTGAGAGGAGGGTTATTATGGATTCTTATCTGATATATGGATTATAAAAGAACTGGTGGGACATTTAGGTGTGAACTGGAAATACTTTTGAATGTTATGGAATGAATTCTTAGAGAAGTTCTTGGATAACTTCTATCCAGATATGTTGAGGCAATAAAAATATATAGTATTCATGAATCTGACTAATGGGAGAGTTTCATAATGGATTATTATGGATGCTACATAAATCTACAATGCTTTTCACCCACATTAGTTTGAGAGGAGGTATCTTTAGAAAAATGTTTTTAAGATGAACTTAATTTCAATATTAAGTCCAATGTTAATATTTTAAAATTAAATATATTTTTTGATATTTTGGATACTGCTCTCATAGATGTGGGGAACCTGATGGAGTCTTCTTATAATGGACATGAAGTTGTTATTATATGATCAGGAGGTGCGACTTCTAAGTGAAAGAAGTACTGTTATGAAAATGTTTTAAAGGGAAGTGGGAAGAAGAGTACATAAAAATGAGATTCTGTTGGACATGATATTACTGGTGTGATGTTTCATCAGTGTGGTAGGCTTAGAGACTATCATATCCACATTCCCCAACCTCTGTAATAGTGTATGTCATTCAACAAGATGGCACACCTATAGAGGTTCTGCAGGGCACAACGACATACTGGTGAGGAAGGAGCAGCTGGGAAGAGTCAAAGAATGAAAATGGGTTATTCTACACCCTATAATTATTGTAGCTGGTGTTCAACCAGTAGAGGATATAGAGGTAGTGGATGTGGTTGTACAGAGCTAGATTTCCCTTATCAATAGATTGGTACTACTCAGGGGTGTCAAAAGACCTCACATGGAAGAAAGGTATGACAGTTACCTGCAGTGAAACCTACACTTGTGAATAATAATGATGGGATAATGACAAGGATGTATACTATTCCTGTATAATATTTTTTTATCTATTTCATTATTCGATATAAGTGCCTCTCATTTCATTATATATTCAAAAAATGTTAATGGATGGAACCTTGATTTGGTGTTTGTGATTAGAGTAGTGACTATAGATACATCATTGGGATCATTGTCTACAAACATCTTTCTTGGAAATCTATTTTCCCAAGATAAGGGGGAATATAATTTTCTATGGGATCTTTTTATTCTTGATATGATATACTTTGACATGATTATGGGTATGGACTATCTAGTGACATACTTATCTAACATTGACTGTTACTATAGGAGAGTTACATTTACATATCACAAGGGTGACCCATACATTCACTATGGAGAGTGATATATAAAAGAGGTCTGAGCAATGTAAATTACTATAAACTATGAGAGCTCACATCCCATGTTTCTAGTCTATTACTAGATAATGGGGGTGTTAGGAAGGATGTACATCCACCAATATTAGAACTATTTCAGGATGACTTTCCCAAAGAGTTATGAATGGTACCACCTAAGAGAGATGTTGAATTAACTATTGATCTCCTGTCAAGGGCTGATGTAGTATCTATTCCACCATATATAATGTCACCAACTGAGTTTCATGATATAAAGAATTGTTGGAAGAGTCAAAGGGTAAATGATTTATCCATCCAAGTACGTCACCCTGTCGATCATCCATTTTTTCCATGAAAAAGGCTGATGTGAGTTTATGTTTGTCTATTCATTACTGAAATCTGAACAAAATGACTATGAAGAAATGATATTATCTTCCAAAAATCAATGATCTTTTTGATTAGTTAAAGGGCGATTACATTTTATAAAATATTGACTTGAGATCTGGGTATCATCATTTGAGAGTAAAAACATCTGATATACTGGAGAATGATTAATGGATCATGTATGGACATTATGAGTTTTTTGTATTTCCATTTGTGTTAAAAAATACTCCATATTTGTTTATGGTTTTGATGAACAAGATCTTTCATCCATATCTATATTGTTTGTGGTGGAATTTGTGGACGACATCATGTTTTACTCTAAGACTCATGAAGAACATTCCCAACATCTTGACATAATTCTGAGTACACTGAGAGGGAATCAGTTATACATCATGCTATCTAAGGTTTATTTATGGATTGATCAGATACACTTCATGGGACACACCATCTTAGAGGAAGAGGTGTTAGTGTACCCAGGTAAGGTTCATGCAGTGGTTTCTTGTGAGAAGCCCAAGTATGTTTTCAATATTCAATTATTTTTGGGATTAGTTTTATATTACAATAGTTTCATCAAAGACTTTACCCACATATCATTTCCAATTTTTGTATTTAATAAGAAACGGATAATGTCATGGTGGATAAAAGAATGGGATATTTATTTTTAGATGTTGAATAAATGTTTGATGATGATACCAATTTTTGTCCTACCTGAGTTAGTTCATAAGTACAAGAATTATTGTGATTCTTATTGTAAAGGAATTGGTGATATATAGATGAAAGGGTTTTGAGTTGTGTCACATGGGTTTAAGATGTTTAGGACTCATGATCACAACAATCCTACATAGGACCTCGAGTTGGAAATAAGTTTATACATATCATAAAATTTATATATATATTTTTTCACAATGTGATTTGAATCTTCAGTTGTGGAGATTAGTAGATTATATGTAGTCACATTATTTTGAACTGGTATATACACTTGGTAATGAAAATAGTGTTGGTAATGGCTTTAGTAAGAGAGATCATACAAAGACGGTTCAATATTCTAGTGTAGAGTGGAAGATGATGACAATGCTGGATAAAATTCACGTTGTTATTCAAGAGAGTTAGGAACAGATGACTCTCATTTTAGTCAAACAAGATTCTATACTTTTGAGATGGATTAATGATAGACAAAATGAGGATCCAGGGTTATTATCCTTGAGGGAAATATTTGAAGTTGGAGAGACACCATCTGACTGGTTGATAGGTGAGGATGAGATCATTTATGTGAAGAATCGAGTTGTTGTACCAAATAGTATATGAGACGAACTCGGGCAATAATTTCATGCCTCTAAGTTGGAAGTGCATCCCAGTGTAAATTTTTTTTCCATGACCTAAAAAATTTATTTTTGTGGCCATGGATGAAATAGGATATAACATAGTTTTTTATAAGATTCTTCAACATTCAGAAGGTTAAAGAAGAGAATCAATTTCCTAGATGTTTATTGTAGTCGTTTCCTATTCTAGAATGGAAGTGAGATGACGTGACAATGAATTTTGTGGTGGGTATTTCAAATACTTTTAGGAATAATGATGCTATTTAGGTCAAAGTAGATTGACTACCAAATGCAACACATTCCTTTCCTATTAGGGTCTCCTTTACTATAGAGATGATGGGAGAACTATATGTTTGGGAGATAGTCCAACTACGTGGGGTTCCACATACTATAGTTTCAGATCATTAATCATGATTTACTTCACACTTATTATAGGATCTGTAGAAAGAACATAGTATACATGTATTATTGACTGCGTCTCTCCACCTAGACCTTGATGGGAATTGAGAACATACTGTACATATGCTTGATGATATGATTCAAGAATGTGTTCTTGAATTTAGTTGGTCTTTGAGGATGTAAACGGATTTAGTGGAGTTTTCCTATAACAATATTTATTAGAAAATTATGTAGATGAAGCCATATGAGGCTCTATATGGAAGGAAATGTAGATCACCGCTATGTTGGATGGTAGCAGTTTAGTTAGCGTTTTTGAGACCATGTCTCATCTCGGAGATATCAAATCAGGTCCAGTTGATTAAAAATCATATGACTATATATTAGAGTAGGAATAAGTCATATTCTTATATAAAAATATCACACATAGAGTTTTCATAGGGTGATCATGTTTTATTCCAGTTTTCAACTAAGTTGGGTCACCATAGTATTCAAAGGTAGGGCACATAGGCACCTAGATTTGTTGGACCATTTGTGGTAGTAGAGAGAATTGGGTATGTGTAATACCAATTGGAACTTCCAAAAAAATAAAATTCTATACATGATATCTTCTATGTGACACAAAAACAACACTGTCACACATAACATTACCCTATGTATTATGTAGATGAGGTTGACCTTTTTATATATGAATACTTTGAGGAGCATACAATACTTGTTCTGGATTGAAGTGAGAAATTGTTGTGGGAAAGGGTGTGCCAATAGTTTGTGTGTTATGGAAACATGGACATCTGCAAGAGGAAAAATGGGAAATGGAAGAAGATATGAGGGCTCAATGGATTGATATTTTTTGTAAGGAATCATAGAAAATATTTTAAGTATAGCTCATGGAGGAGCTGTTATATGGTGGGGATAATGAAAGATCATGAATTTTTCTAGAC
Source organism: Viscum album (assembly GCA_963277665.1). Lineage (NCBI taxonomy): Eukaryota > Viridiplantae > Streptophyta > Magnoliopsida > Santalales > Viscaceae > Viscum > Viscum album. Next base: position 1,899,534,347 of record OY728163.1, on the reverse strand, counting down.
TCATCTCATCTGTCTTTTAGGTACATTTTGTTGTTTATAAGTACCATTAATAGGATTTATTACTTGAGGTGCCTTTGGGTGGAGTTTTAAGTGAAATTTGAGGAATATTGGATATGCACGATTGGTGCACCGTTAGAGAAAACCATGTTATAAAACCTAGGAAACAATGTGATCCAAGATAGTTAGGGCCACACAGTTCACACACGGTTTACCCTAACCATGATCCCATTTTAAGAATGCCATATATGTCATTATTAATCACCCAAAAATTTATTTTATAATCCCTTAAACCCCTGAAGCACCTCATATTTGACATTGTATTAGGAGTAGATATTTTTGGCAGATTTCATAGATTTGTGGAGGTGTTATAAGGTTATCTTACCTCCATTAATCAAGATTCAATTCCTATGTTGAAGATCCTCTTGTCTACTATTAAGTGGATCTCATCTCGATTCCCATCCCTTTCATTCTTGTCTATTTCCTTCATATTTTTGTGGAATTTATTATTTATTTCATTAGATCTAATCCTATTTAGTGGGATCTAAACATAGTATTATTTAACTAGATCTACATTAATAATATATTGATATTCTTGACCTTGATTTAGGGATTTATATTCATAAATCAGATGTACATTGTTGTGCTACTCAAATTTTGGGGATTTTGGTTGAATGAATACCCATCAACTAAATGAGGAAACTGGTCGAAAATCTAATTCATATACTTGTGGGTTGCTGTATGTATGAAAAATTGTATAATTGCTTTAATTTATTAACAACTGAAATCCTAAATTTTGTTAATTAGATTGACCAATTTGTTTATCAAACCAATGTTGAACTAAATGATTAATTGAGTAATATATCATTAGAAAAATGGGATTTCCTTTGGGAACACTTATTTATAGAAATTTATTATGAGATTTGGGGAAGGTAATCAAGATAAATATCAAGGGGATTAATTATGAGATATTGAAATTACTAAATTGAGAATATTAATTGTGAGTTAACTATGCGATTTTTAAATAATGTTCTATATAATTAATTGTGGAAGTAATTATGAAGTGTTGATATATAGAATGGCATAGATAATTATTGAAAATTAATTTTGGGATATGAATTATGTTATTAATTAATTAATTGATGAATTAATTAATGGGATTGGCGTACTTAATTGATCGAGGAGTTAATTATTGAAATTTACGTATTTAACTTATTAATGAATTTGAATTTGAATTGGGGTGAATAATTATTTAATAATTAATTATCGGTGATATAATGGGAACATGGTCATTCTAAATTTAGAAGTATAAATGGTAACATGGTCACTATACTTGTGAGTAAAGGAATGGAAATACAGTCACTCAAATGAGAAGTATAAATGGTGACGGGGTCGTTGTACTTTCGAGTAATTGAATGAGGACATGGTCATTCTATTGAGATATAAGAATAGAATCATGGTTATCACACATATGAATTTTTTATTGGTATCTTTGGATATTTTTGTTAATTTATTGAATGGTAGGAATATCGATGCATGATATGGACTCTCATGAAAATACATCGAACTATAAAATGTGTTGAATTAAGTATTATGATATCATATCACATTTGAATACTTTAAGCTCCATTATTATTCTAATTGGTTATTAAGATATGATATTTAATAGGGAACACTTCAGGTTCTGGTACAAGCTGAAGCTAGTATAGAGATAAAATTATCCCTGGGAATCGTAGTGTTAGTATGAATAAACAAAGAATAAATGTTAATGTGACAAATTTTTATCTATTTTTCTTATTTATTAATAGAACTGGTTACACTTTCTATACACTGGATTTGTCTTATACACCAATTCTGGGGGCCTATTGAACTGTACACACAACCTACTAAGGTTTCTTGATCGGTAGATGAATAGTTTTTATTGTTTCTATACTGGATTAGGGAAAAGTCCCTATATTTTATTGATAATTTGGGGATGAAACATGGATTAGATAACCAAACATGGTTTGAGACCTTCTTAGGAGTCATTAGTGTCTTTATGTTTAGTTTCATTTTAGAAACATTGGAACATTCTGGGAGATATAATGTTTTCCCTTTCTGTTGAATATTTTATTTATTTTTTTGGTTATTTTATGACATTGGTACTTTTTATGATTTAATACACTTCTACTATTTTATTTAATTCCAATTTTGTTTTACTGTGTTAAATGAAAGTACAGTATCGCCATGATTGACTTAATAGACCTTCACTACCAGTCAAAATCCTCTGGAATATGGGGACGTGCGCTTGAGGTTATGTTATCGGCCGGATCAGGGTACTATTGCATGGTCCTAGGTCAGAATATTACATAAACCTATCTATAGCGATCAATATTTTTGAATATATGATGATATTGAGTTCCCTTTTATAATTTAGCGAAGTGTAATAATTGTAAATAAACACAATTTCAAAATATAGTAAATATATAATTCATTGGAATTCAAAAAATCAATTTTTTTTAAAATAATATAATGATTCATATCTTCATAATATCGCAACACTGATATTTATGGAACCATAATATAATATAAAAATATCATTATTTAATTATGACCATTAAAAGATAGTGATCAAATTGGAGGTATTATTAAGAATAATAACATTATAATATATATGTATAATGTATTTATAAAATGTTCTTTTAATAAAAAAGTCATAACAAATATGTTCTCAATTTACAATAAAGTTATTTAAAAAAAATACTTCAAAACTACATTTTATTGAATTCTTTTCATGTGGATGATAATATTTTAAAATCATTTTGTGAGATTTTACGTTTGGTAATTAAAATAATTTTTTAAATAATCATATCCATATTATATTATGGTGAATTTTTATATTCTATATGAAATTATCTATATTTTAGTGTCTAATGAAATATATGAATTTATAAAAAAATATTATTTTGTTTTCAGTAAATAGTGTAACATAAATGACCCATTATGTATTTCATTTTATATTAATGTGTTAAATGCATTAATTAATAATATATGTTATAACTAATTATATAGGAATTAATAATAATCATTTCATTGTGTATGCTATATTTTTTCCAAAATTAAAATTATTTTATAAAAACTAATTTGTATTGCGATTAATTTATTTTTGTTTTAATTAATTTTTCAATGTTCTAGATATTGAACGCTGGAAATTTCAATCAATGTTTGGGATCATACGGATAAAACTTATTAAATAGTTCCCTTTTTTTATTTAGTATAAATATTTTCCACTGACAATTATTTCAACCATCCCAGGGGTAGACCAAGTAAATATAGTTAAAAATGATATATAACATAAAAATATCTCCAAAACATTCCATTTTCATTTTTGATAAGTGTATTTTTACTATGTCTTTCATAGATTGGGATATATAACAATTTTTTATTAAATTTAATTGTTTAAAAAATTTGAGATATTTAAATAAATAATAAATAAGAAATTTCCCTTTAATTATTGAAATTCCTCTTATATATTTTCACTTGAATAAAAATAAGTTATGAAATATTGTTTTTTATTTTCAATATTATTAATTTATTTTTATAATTATTAAAATTTTATTTTTTTGTTATTATATATTTTTCCTAAAAATATATGAAAGACTGATAAAGTGGTTTTAGAAGTCAATGATGGACCTATAAATTTTCACTAGACACATTACCATCAATGAGTTCTGAAATGTTAAGATTGTAAAAAAATATTGATATATTTTTCATAGGGGGAAACAAGTTATCATTCTATAAGAATTGCGGCTTGTGATTAATTTCATAAAGTAAAAAAAAAAATTTACCTTTTATATCTATTTTAAACATATATTATTTTATTATTTGTATTTAAAGATTCACCTGGTAAGAAATATAGCCATCCAACTCGCTAAAAAAAGGGACCATATGGTAGTATTATTAATATAAACTAAGAGACAATATATTGTTCCATCATATGGAATGATTGTGTGAGATAATAGATCCTACTGTGTGCACATGGTGGGTGTATGTGGGGCCTAGGTTAGCCATAAAAAGGCATGGAACATGGAGTGATTGAAACAGTGGGTGTGGTGTGTGCATGATTGGTTCATGTGTGGAAATAAAAGGTGCATTTGTGTGCATGGAGAGTTCATATGTTGGTTAGGTATGATTTTTTTATAGATTATGTTAGGAATTTCAAATAATTTCATCCAATAAAGGATAAGAATCAATAACCAGTTGGTATATTATAACAATGAATATAACTATATTGAAATGAGTGATTATTTCTATGAAAATTTCTATTGGTTTACCATGGTTCATTCATAAGAATGATGAAATTTTTGTGAATATGCATTTCTTTACCATGTGAATAAATATTTAGACAAATCAATGGGTTAAATATGGTATAAGATCAAAAAAATTTATATATTTGAGATGTGGGAGAGCTACATGATATACTATTTTCCATTATATTTGATTGGATAATATATTATCTTCCCAATTTTGAAGCTCCTAACAATAGCCCCCCCCCCCCCTCGAAAACAGTTTTTCACGACCACATTTTATCATTATAAAAAGCATTAGAAATATGAACTTGTAATTTTTATGAAAAAAATTTATATTGTCCAAGATTCGTGGTTTTTTTATAAATAATCCTAAAAATTATCTCATTAGTGGACTATAAATATAATAATAGTAATTATGACACGATACATATGGCCTCCTTCTAGTAATTGTATGTTTTTCCATTCAACTAAACACTTTTTGGGATTAAATTGTAGATACATCTTAAAGATTTCCAATATGTACCCAAGATAAAATAAAAAAAGATAAAATTTTATATAATTAGAAGGCGACAAGTCAGAACCAAAAAAGAATAATTTGTATAACATTTTAATTGGATTTTTTCTTTTCATGTGAGTCATTATGAATTTTTGAATGTTTCAGTTCGACATGTTAATCATCCCTTGAGAAAAGAGGATATTGAATCAATGTCTTGTCTTCCCATTTGAGATTCTATATTTTATTCTGGATGCTATGTGTTAGTTATCCCTTCAATCAAGATTTATTATTTTCTACAGTTTATTAATATTCTTAAATGTTGTTTTATTGGTCAAATATTATACAAGAGATCAGTTTTGTTCATTCCATGCTTAAGACAGAAGTGATTTATATATATGAGAATGTCTAAATATTAATACCAAGTAGTGAAATATTTCATTTAGATATATTTATTTAGTATGAGTATTATTTTTGAATGTAAAAAATTTAAAAGGTTACTTAGAAATAATAAAATGTAACGAGAGACCAACAAACGACCCATTCCAACATTCTAAGTATAAAAAATATCAATTTTAAGGAGAACACGACACCTTCATAAGATGTATTTCAATATTTTAAGGATATGATTAATATAGTTAATATTCTTATAAAGAACCATTAGTTTTTTAGATGGGTTTATGTAGTGGTAGAATATTTTATAAAGGAGAATGGATTGGAATTATATTTGAGAAACTGTTATCATGTTTCTTAGAAGTTTTGTGAGGAATTCTAGGGCATTTATAAGTTTACTTATTAATTAGTGTCGTGGAAAACCCATGTTTTGAATAGTGATGCATTATTTTTTTAGAAAATTTTGGTCCACCTGGTTTGAGAATTGATTTTCAAACTATATAGAAAAAAATGTGATATGAATAAAATAGTACAATAATTTTATTTAAAAACAAAAACATTACCAAAAAACATTATTATTTTTCATGACATATAAAATAAATTTATATATTCCCTCTATTAATATTTACATTATATTTAATGTCCAAACATTGATTCTGGTGATTTATTTAATTTTGGATTTTGTAAATAAATGATTTCAATTCTATTATTCATTAAAACATTAATATTTTCAATTTATCATGAACTAAACCTTAGATTGGACTTTTTATACTTGGATCATTGGGATTATATCATTTTTATTAGTTTTCTTAGTATTTTAAAGAAAAATGGATAGATGTGGCCACAATTGTAAGATATTGTAAAGAATATTTTTTTCAAAGGAAATTGTGGTTGGTAAATATTCCCTCATTTCACTTATTTGAGGAATGTGAATTCTATAATGCCTTTGAATTTTTTATAAACATTTAATGGAATTTTTTTCCATAATTTTACTAAAAATAGTGTGTAATCTACTATTTTTTCCCCTTTGTTTTTGTAATGTTAATAGCACCACATGGAATATGAAAATAAGTTTTTTTTGAAAAATGAATCATTTGATAAATTAGTTGTATATTTATGGGTATTCATGGAATGGGTTTGGTTGCATAAATTCTTAATCATCGTAAAATTTTACAGTATATGTATATTACAATGACCATAAAATAATTTTTAGAGGTCTGTTTTATTTGATGGTTTGACTAGTTGTGAGTGTATAAAAAAATTTCAATTCAAAAATTATTTTAATAAATGATTTATTAATGGATTAATGATGGAATTAACCATGATAACATGAACATTTTGGGAGGCCTTGTTTTGAACATGTGTTTTTTGTAATGATATAATTTATATTCCAATATGTTTTTAGAAAATATTTCTATATATTTAATATAAAATTTTATTAAAAAACAATTTTCATCACCCAATTACTTATTTATTGATTTTTTGGTAATGTAATATATATATTATTTTTTTAATATATATTTAAAATAATTTAAATTTCATTTCATAACAATCATTTAGAAATATATAAGTAAAATATTACCAGATAATTGTGTTAGTGGCATGTGGGAAAAGTAATATTATGTTTCTTAATGGGTTGTTGTAGTCACCCTTACATATACACCTAAGTGTATATGTATACATTTTTTTCTAAGATACATGAAATTTAAAGGTTTCATAGATCATTAGAGTATAACCTAGATAGTTGAATTCATGGATGATCAGAGATAAATCTATTGTTTTTAGTTATGTTTGTGATCATATATTTTTTGCACATAAGTTCCCATGTCCATCACTACTTTGGAGTTTCAGGTGTTTTGGAAATTTTCTTTTCTGATGGTACTCTAATATTGTCTTATTGATCAATTTTAGTTCGTGGATATTATTTCATGAATCATTATAGCGTTCTATCATTCAATTTTTATATTATTTTGTTCATCTAGGTTATTTTTTGTGGTTGGGTACATGTTTTTAATGTTAATTTTTTCCCCTCCAGTTCTTGTGTTATACTATTCGAATTTATTTCCAACCATTATTGTCTATATACTGTGGCATATTCTTTAAATCACCTCCAATCCAGAACAATCCATTGGGGTGGGTAGGGATGATATTACAATAGATTAATTGAGGTCTATATAGTACTGGGACACATACATCACTTGTTTTAGTTCAATAAATTCATCATATAAAATATTTTCATATAAAAAAATCATAATCAACATGATTCAGTTACCAGTAAAATATCCTATTGATATAGAAACATATATAAAATTATTACATATTTATTATTAAATTGGATAACATTAACATAATATATTAAAATATGGAAGGTTTATAGAATAAAAAATTCATAGTCATAATTAATGACGAATCCATAAATACATGTACAATAGTAAAAATCATATAGATTGTTAACATTTCTACAAAAAAAAATAATTAATTTTATTTGTATAAATCCTTTATAACAATAATGTAAAGATAGAGAGAGGGGAATATGATCTATTCAGTATTTTACCCAACCTATAATCATATAACATGTAGGTGAACACCCTACATTCAAATAATGGGAATATAGAGTGTACATATGGGACATGTATAGTGAAAAAGTGAATGGCGGTAATAGAAAATGATGGGGATAGATGATGAAAAGAATGGATTTATATAAAACGTTAAAACATAAAAATAAAATAGAATTAGAATGTTTAAATGGAAATATACGATAAATAAATATATCAATATAGAAAAAATCATTAATACAAATAATGTTTTACAAAAGAAAAATTAAAATAAAAAATCCATTTGGTAATAGAAAGACAAGAATAAGTGTAAAATAAAGGGATAAGAAAAATTTAATATTGATGAAGTAAAATATATTAATAATACTATATGTAAATTTTTCAGAGAATACATAGCATAAATGATAATATAATGAACAATATCAAATATATCTCTAGGAATTAAAAATACGGACAAAAAACTTTTACGGCATTCAATTTTTTTTAAAAGTTATTGAAGGATAGAATACTAATTAGAACATTAAATGAAATTAGGAATATAATAAACATTATATAAATGTATAATTGTCAAATTATGTACACTATACAATTAATGATATAATATATAACACAATAATGTCCCAATGAATTGAAATTTTATAAAAAAGACCACCTTAAAACATTAGAACCATTTGAATAAAAACCCATTAAAAGATATAATTTAAAATTAAATATTAAATACCATGAATAGTGATAGGATGATGAAACAAAACATTAATCATGTAGTAGATACAACTTCCAAAATAAATTTATTTTTCGTCTACTTCCTCTTTTTAAGTTGTTTCATTAAAAAGTAATAACATAATTATCACCAATATACATATATGTTATTATAAATATAAAAAAAATTATTTCACCTTCTAACCATCCTTTGAATAAATGTAACCACCACACGTTCATATGTATATATTATCGTCTCCACACCGTGGTGTAATATGTTTTCACCACCACCATACATGGGTGGGTATAATAGTGGAAGAAATAATTCTAGAGGATTATTATAATATGATAATAATTATGAGATAATCTACATCATTCACTTCAATACCATTAAACAGATATGGGAATGATATCGTCGCTTGTGCGTATGTACAATTTACCATCTCCATGACCATATGAGATTCATTCTCCATATTAACCATTAAAGAATGATAATAATGTATATATAATAAAAAATTATGAAATATATGAAATAATTATGCTACTAGATTTATGTTTATATATATATATGTCATTTTATTACTTCCATTAAATTTAATAAGGAAACAAAAACAACGTTCAAGCGTACGTATGGCCTACTGTCTCCATGAACGGTGTATTCCATTCTATTTTTCTATCTACTTAATATATTTATATACTGAATATATATGATATATAAATCTTTTTTTACATTTCATATGTAAGTAAATTTTTATCAATATAATAATATAAAGAACAATAATTCCAAACATGTACGATAAATGAAACGATTGTTACCCAAAACATTGCATTAACATGGAATTGAAAAATGAATGGGTAATAAAAAGTCATAAGTGAATCATATATGATGTAATAAATATTATTATGGTTATTTTATAAGTTAATAATATGTTTTACCCCACTATAAAATAGTTTCAGACCCGTACTGAAGAAATTGTTCCTAAGGTAATGGATACTTTTGTAATCTCATTTTATCCAAGATTGTTTATATGTAAGAATATTCTATGGATATATTTATCATCAATGCCCATATATTCTAAAAACGTTTTCATAAAATGTTTACTATTCTTCAATGTATGTTTAAATTCATTTTTACCCCTTTTTAATTTTACTACATGGTATGGAAGGAATCTTTCTTTTGTTTACCATATGGGGTATATTTTGACTTTTCTGGTAAAATGTATGAGGAGAGTGTTTTTATCTTATACAACATGAACAAAATTTTACGCTTTAATAAGGAATTATATCCATGAAGCTTAATTAAAAAAATTTCAATTTTGTTTTCAATTAATTTCTTTTAATTTAAAATTATATGACATTTTGAGAAAATAAAATGTTTTTGAAGAAGAAAAGATATTTTTTTCAAGAATAGAGTTCAAGTGTTTTATGAAAATACTTTTTTCATCTAAGATGACATACAGTTACATTTAAATCCCTATTATTTCTTTTTTTGATTGAGTTTATTATGGAATTATTTTTATGAAGTCCAAATATCTTATATAGATTATGTTATGATGACATGATGTTTAGGAATCCCATTTTTTCATGGGTTATGCTATCATGAAAGATTTATGTTTTTGCGGCACATGTAAGAATGATTTTATTATGAGATGGGTGGGACCTACATCTCCCTCCAATGCATTGGGTAAAGATTTATATCTCCTTAGATAGACATGACCAGAATGGTAGGTAAATTCAGTACAGTAATACATGGCCGGAATGACAAGTAAACCCAGTTCAATAAGAGACTTAGTCCACTATTATGGTCATGGATGAAATGGATTGGCTACTATGGAACAAATATTATGTGATTAAGGGTTTTACACAATTTCATGTTTTATTCCCATGCTATTTTATCATGATTTATTTTCCTTTATGATCCATGTTTTATATACTTCCATAATTTATGTCAGGACTCATGATGTTGATGTTTAAACTTTATGTTCATGTTTTTACATTCAAATGCTTATGGTTTGGTTTAATGTGCTCTATGACTACCCTTACTAAGCATTTGATGTCACACTTTCTATGTTTTCTTTTCCCTAGGATATAGAGAAATGTGTAAGGTTGGAAAATAAGGGGACAATCTTTGTGGGAGAAGTTTAAGATCTTTCACCATGATTAGATGATTATGTTATGAGTTTTCAAAGACACTAGAATAATACAGTCTTTCGGAATTTCTTTTTTTCATGTATTAATTATTCCGAAAAAGAAATGTATTTTCCATGTATGCCAATATAGGGTCTCTATAGTTGGTATCAGAGTGAATGTTTAGTCTACCTTAAGAAACTAGTATGTGAAAACATTAGTGAGATACATAACGATATTTATAAGGTATGTCTAAGGATGTAACAAAGGATAAGTATTACAATAGGTTAGAGTTTGATAATTATGGTAATGATAATAAATAATCTATAACTAAACCTAATATTTTAGAGATTGAAGGTACTCCCCCTTGACTATGTTGTTTTCCTAGTATGATTTTTCCTCTGACACTTTTCTTTTTTGGGTTTTATATGATTGTTGGAAACCAAAGGAACCGTGTAAATGATTAGTGCACTAGGCAATGCCATTACTGTCCCCTTGAACAATGAAATGTTATGTGAGATGGAATGAAAAATATTGTTGTTGTAATTAACAAATATATTAATAATTTTGGACTCCCAAATGAGAAGAAAAGGGAAAAACATTCTTTTAAGATCTTGGTGAGGCAACATCCACCTTCTTTTAGTGGGATTTCTAATCCACTTGTTGTTGAATAATTGATCAGTACCATTGAAAATATATTGTCCATCGATTACTGTTTGGAACATGAAAAGGTCATTTTGGCTATCTATCATTTAGAATGTGAATTAGACCAGTGGTGGAATCTAATTAAGAATATAAGAAAACAAGATAAAATTGAATCCATGGAATGGGATGAGTTCAAAAACTTGTTTTTCAAAAAGTACTTTATCTATTATTCTTCGAAGAAAGATAGAAAATGAGTTCTTTGAGATTATGTAATTGATGATGAATCTATTGGTACATATGAGTCAAATTTTACAAGACTTGTAAAGTATTAATCTGGCATTATCATCCAACCTAAAACTAATGTTGATCGATTCTTGGACGTCGTAAAACCAATTCATTGAAGGGAATTAGCTTTAAGAGACATCTGTCGTGTCACGACCCCCTCCCACCAATGATTCCCCTCCTGAGATGGAAATGGAGAAAGGGAGATAATGACCCCCGAGTCCCACCTCCAGTAGGCCCCGGGTTGGTAACTAGCACCAAGGGTATGAGTTTTCACAAATATGGGAGGCATTACCATTTTCATTATTTTGGATCGGGAAATAGGACATGTCAACCACCAAAAATAAAAGAACAGGTGTATATAAATAAACCCAAACCAAGCCCACATGCATTTTTAAACAATTTTATAACAAGGTACAATTACAAGGAAGCTCAAAAGTACAATATCAAAAGAAAACAAGAGAACAGTAACTGCAACAACTCCAACTGCCCGACTAGTAGGGTCCCACATGGCCCTGGTAGTCCTCCTGGAAACCTGAAAGTAAACATACGGTGAGCATACAAGTATACTCAGTAGGGAAAAATAAAGCTCTCGTGCACAAGCGGGGAGACATCCTAATGTCCCGTGAGAACAATAGAAGAAACAAAACAAGGAAATCTATCCACCCAACCTCACCAGCCACACACACCAAAACACAATCACAACAGGAAGTAGTAGTACAAGAACAAGAGTATTGGGTACCCCGCACCATTCCCATTAGTTAGCTGAACGTCCTGCCGCTATCACACTCTCCCCACCCGCACACACCTAGGCCTCACAACCATATATCCCGCCCGCACACACATGGGCCTCACAACCACACATCCCGCCCGCACACACCCAGGCATCATCACCACGAATCCTGCCCACACACACCTGGGCCTCACTACCACAACCACATCCCCGCCCAAAGACACATGGGCCTCATCCCAAAGATTCTTGGGAATATTAATAGTAACAGAACTCTCGCCCGAAGACAACTAGGACTAAAATCGAAACCTACCTGAAGAGTTTTAGGTGTAAGGTCGCCTCAAGCCATTATAGCCTATAAGCCTGCCCGAAGAGTCTTGGGCCTAATCACCCCAATCGAAACCTACCCAAAGAGTCATGGGTGTAAGGTCACCTCAAGACATCACAGCCTAGGGAAGAAGGAGCACGAAAGAGCTAGTAACTATGGGATAACACACACTCCCATGGAATGGGAGTGTTCGGCACTATGTGCTCAACATGGGTGCGGTGCAATAAAATACAAAAGATATGGATATATATATATATATATATCAACCACTCAGCCAAACCTATGGCTTCTAAAAAGAGAAACTGAGCACATTCCTCGGCACTGCTACCACGAATCATGCATTCAAAAAACAACCCCAACCCCATTTAGGTTTTCACGTTTCAGCAGAAATTAGCTTATCTAGTTCCTTAACTACTGGGCAACTATCCACAACCAACCACTTCAATCGTTCGTAAAACATATCCCTTCCATCCACAAAACAAGTTAGGGAAACACAAGCAGCACAACAAAACCCTTCTTAACAACCAACCAACCCATTGATTATTATTTCCATTTCATTACCAAGCCCCATCATTCATTAACTCTTCCATTTATTATTTAAACACAACCCATAGTCCGATCACATTTAAACCCATCCCTGTAGCCGCACTACCAACCACCATAACCACACCACACATCGTTATCCCTTTAATACCACGTGTTGCAGCCCCTCTGCCCATCACCATTAAACATTCACGCCTTCCCACAACCAAGTCAACCACAACACTGCTGCTCACCGAAACCACAACAACCCACAAAACACCCCCATCACATGCCACGTAACCAAGCCAATACCCACATGTTCATTATTCTATTTTGTTTAACCGGGGTGATCACAAAAGGGTTCCATATTTTCATTTAATCAGCCAACTTTACGTGATTATCCAATTTCCACATTCCACAAGCTTCCATCCATAAGAAAATACAGAAGGATAGGGAAACATTTAATTGCGTAAGCAAAGTCCCCCAACATCCGTGATTTTCAACAGGTAGAAGCCTGTTCAATTCACAAATATAATATCACAGGATATAAAAAGTAAAGTAACAGCAATCAATAACTTCCCAACCCCATTCTTTAACCAGTTATTATCTTTATTTAAAGGTTCAACCATTTCTCATGAAAACAAAAAGGATACCCACCCCGCATGATGCACAAATTTGAGAGACGAAGGTAAAATCCCTACTTCAACCGGTTCTGGATCGCAATGCTCCTCCAGATCAACTTTAGAAGACGTTCGTCAATGTCCCGGAAAGACCTCCTCAGGTGGAAGTCGGAGAGAAAAAGCCGAAGGAAAGACAACGGATCCAAGCTCGGAAGTTCTACCTCGTCGTTACGATCCCGTGGCCACTGACGGATCGTAAATCGGAGCTCAGATGAAAATTTTATGGAAGAAAGAGCCTTAGATCCTTTTGAGAGAGCTCTGCTTAGAGGAGAGGGGAGGAGAGGTGTGAGTTGAAAGGAGGAGGGGACCCCTCCTTTTATAGGTTTAAAAAGAAAAAGTACACAGTGTGTACTCGGCCGTTTTCACACAGTCTCCACGCGGCCTCCAACACGGCTCCGCGGCCATTGACTGGTCAACACACGGGTTGAAGGTAACACATATGCGGGGAAGGACTACACGACATGTAGATTGGACACACGGCGTGTACCCAATTATTGCACATGGCAAGGACATGGCTCCAACATGGCACACGACTAACGACTGGTCAACACACGATAACGCGTACGCGGGGAAGGACTACACGTCGTGTAGATTGGACACACGGCATGTACCCATTTTCTTCACGCGGCAAAGACACGACCATCCACATGGGGTATACCCAGTAAGAGGGTACACAGAATGTACTCAAACTACACGGCGTGTAGTTTCAAAATTTTGGAAAGTGTGGGAAAAGTCCATTTTAACCTCCAGAAAACTTCGTGGCCTTCTTTTGGACAAAGGAATGGGCCGGATAGGTCTGGGGAATTACATCTGATACCTCTTAAAACATTCTTGTCCCCAAGAATTCAAAAACCAACCCAGAGGATCCCAACAAGAGACCTCTTAGGGTTCTTGTTATAACAGGAACCCAACCAACAACCCTAATCATATGTGTTAGGAATTCCTTCTAATATGTCGAGATATTATCCGCTTTAGGCGACACTGACTCGCCTGCATGGGTTTAATCGCATCCTCATTAATGCGTCTCGATTAAGAATTGGGTCTTCCCACTTTCATGCATTAGGATTTTTCAACTCGCTTTAACCCCAGCACCACACAACCAACACACTGCCTGAACACATGGGTTTGGGAAATTTCATCACCTATGTCTAGATATTATCCGCTTTAGGCGGCACTGACCCGCCCACATGGGATCAATCACATCCACATTAATGCGTCTTGATTAAGGGTCAGGTTTCTCCCCTTTCCCATGCATCCGGACATGTTACACATTACCAGGGAACAAGAAAACAAAAGGTCTCACAATTGATAATCCAGACCTTTCATATATCAAAGGTACATAGTACAACATCCACAAAAAGCTCAGAAGAACAAGGGAACACAAGTCAAAACAACTCCGGGTACAGAGCGTGCATCTGGGTCTCCCGCTCCCAAGTGCGCTCCTCGAGGCCGCCATGCCTCCACAACACACGAACCAAGGGAATGGTTCGGCCATGGAGCACCTTCTCTTTACGATCCCCGATTCTGGCTGGTCATTCCTCGAAGGTCACGTCGTCTCCCATATCCAAATCTCCATAGTCGATAATGTGAGAGTCATCGTGTAAGTACCGACGAAGCTGGGAGACGTGGAGGATGTCATGAAATTTCTCCAACTGAGGTGGCAGGGCCAGCTAATATTCCACCTCACCGACTCGCCCCAGCACCTCAAAAGGTCTGATGAACCTAGGTGAGAGCTTGCTCCCTTTCCCAAACATCCAATGCCCCCGTCGATGGGAAACATTCAAGAACACATGGTCTCCCACCTCGAACTCCAAGGGCCTCCTCTAACGATCAGAATAAGACTTCTGTCGGTCCTGAGCCGCCTTCATCCTCTCACGTACAAGCTGGACTTTCTCCGTGGTGATCTGCACTACCTCTAGTCCAAGAGCACCTATCTCACCAACCTCTTCCTAGCAAATGGGTGAACGACATGGCCTTCCATACAAATCCACAAATGGTGCCATGCCAATAGTAGAGTGGAAGCTGTTGTTGTAGGCAAACTCTACTAAAGGAATGTGTCGTACCCATGATCCTCCGAAATCTAGAACGCATGCTCGCATCATGTCCTCTAACGTCTGGATAGTCCGCTCTGTCTTCCCATCGGTCTAGGGGTGGAAAGCAGTGCTAAGGCGTAGTTGGGTGCCAAAAGCATGCTGTAACCCCCTCCAGACTCGTGAGGTAATCCGAGTATCACGGTCTTAGACGATAGTCCTCGGAACTCTATGTAAACGCACTACCTCGTCTACGTACCTCTGTGCTAAGGTACTCACCGGGCCCGACTCCTTGATTGCTAAGAAGTGAGCCGATTTCGTCAGTCGATCCACCACTACCCAGATAACATCATAACCACCCTGAGCTCTTGGTAGTCATGTGAAGAAGTCCATCGATATGTCATCCCACTTCCACTCGGGGACATCTAAAGGATGCAACAAACCACCGGGAACAAGGTGTTTAGCCTTCACTTGCTGACACACTAGGCACTTAGCCAAAAACTCCACCACTGCCCGTTTCACCCCGGGCCACCAAAACTGATCCCTCAGGCCTCAGTACATTTTTGAAACTCCAGGATGTACCGTTAAGGCTGAGCTATGGAACTCATGGAGAAATCCATCACGCATCGCCTCTGGGACAAACAGCCTTCCACGGAAAAGCATATGATGTCGGCTGTCCTCTGACCATCCCTCTGGAGTATTCCCCTGATCGACACGATCCTGCATCACTTCCTTCTCGGAGTCCCCCCACTGAGACTCTTCCACATGCTGCAACATGGAGGATTGCGTCATCATCTGAAACAAACAGCCTCTAACACCTTCTTCCCTTGCATTTAAGTGTAGGGCAGCCAACTCTCCCATCGCCTTCAAAGCATCAGCGGATTCCCGAACCACTTCCTTATCTGACTTCATGCTCAGAGCACCAGCCACAACATTTCCCTTACCTTCAGAGTAAGAGATCTCGAAGTCATAGTCTTAGAGAAACTCGACCCATCTCTGCTGTCATAAGTTCAGGTCACGCTGGGAGAAGATACAACGCAGGATCTTGTGGTCTGAGAAGACCACAAAGCACTCCCCAAAGAGGTAATGTCGCCACAACTTCAATGCGAACACTACTGCTTCAAGCTCCAGGTCATGGGTGTCATAGTTACGCTCGTGAGGGCACAACTGCCTAGACCCATAACAAATCACACCCTTCTTCTGCATCATCACGCACGACAGAACAAGGCCATAAGCATCACAAAACAATTCATACAACAACCCTTCCTCTGGAAACCTGAGAACAAGAGCACTGACCAACTTCCCCTTCAGGTAGTCAAAATATTTCTGGCACTGCTCGCTCCACATGATGACCTGGTTCTTCCTAGTCAAAGCTGTCAATGGAGCAACAACTTGAGAGAAGTCCGAAACGAACCACTGATAGTAACCTGATAACCCCAGGAAACTACAAACTTCTGCCATTCTCTTAGGTGCTGCCCAAGAAACAACTGCCTCCACCTTCGACAGGTCCACCGATACTCCATGCTGAGACACCACGTGCCCAAAGAAGTGTACTTCTTATGTCAAGAACTTACACTTCGACAATTTCCCGTAAAGCTGGTGGTAACGAAGGACATCCAAGACTACCCTGAGATGCTCAACATCCTCCTCCTCTGATCTTGAGTAGATCCGGATGTCATCGATAAACACAATGACGAACCGGTCCAGAAACTCTTGGAAGACAAAGTTCATAAGTCCCATTAACATAGCTGGTGAATTCGTAACTCCAAACGGCATCACTACAAACTCGAAGTGCCCATAACTGCACCTAAAATCTGTCTTTGAGATGTCACTGTCCTTCACCCTCAGCTGATGATATCTTGATCATAGATCAATCTTGGAAAACCAACCTGCTCCCCTCAGTTGGTCGAAAAGATCATCTATCCTAGGGAGGGGATAACGGTTCTTGACCGTTACCTGGTTCAGCCTTCGGTAGTCTATGCATAGCCTGAGACCACCATCTTCCTTCTTCATGAACAAAACTGGAGCACCCCATGGCGACACGATGGGTCGAACCAAACCCTTCTCCATCAGATCGTCAATCTGAATCCGCAACTCCCGCAACTCCGAAGGTGCCATCCGATAAGGGGCCATCGAAATCGGACGAGCACCAGGATGTAAGTCTATCCCAAACTCAACGTATCATCTGGGGGGGTAGAGTTACATCCTCCTCAGGAAAAACATCGAGGAACTCCCCAACAGCCTCGGGGACATCCATCATCTCTGTATCAGCTGGAACCAATGATAACCCGCTCAGCAAGGAAATGAGAGGCTCCACACGCCAGCTTCCCGCTTGATAGCTCCTCTCGCCAACAAAAGATACGCGCTACCCATATACGTTGGAGAACACGACTCTTCTCCAGAAGCAGTCGATAACAGAACTAACATAAAACAACCAGTCGATGCCAAGGATGAAATCATTTGGCTGCATCTGTAACAGAAGAAGGTCTCCACTAGATCGATACGGTCCCAACGTCAACCCACATCCCCGAAAAACACAAGATATGCTGGTCTGGCCCCCAACTAGTGTACTCAGCACCAGTGGTACAGAAAGTCTCTCTACGTCTAGTCCAAAAACATGGGCTAGACTAGGTGCAACAAAAGAGTGCGAAGCTCCCGAATTGAACAAAGCAGAAACAAGAGTGCTGAACAAACAAACCATACCTCGCACCACCTCTGGTCCTACTGGAGCTATCAACTTTGCTGCATGCAACTATCCATGCCCAACTCCTCTGCCTCTCTGATGTCAACCAGGTTCCATAGCGGTATGGAAAACCAGGAATGCCTAAGCCCGAGTAGTAAGGAAAAACTCAAGGTTTTATTTTATAATTTTATTTCAATTTCTTTCCCAGAACACCAAAATCAAGTAAAACACAAACATGATGACGCAGGTAACTTCCCTAGGGTCTCTACCATGCAATCAATGTAGTCTCACATGGTCGTTCAGTAGGCTCAGATTCCTTGCATCGGATCACGGGGGGACCTAAAATCCCATGTCCAAGCCGGTCTTCCCTGGCCTATGTCACGCACCATGATTAACTAACACTGTTGCCCTACCATCCCATGCAATACTCACTGTGCCTAACTCCAGACTCCATCCTATATCTCAACCATCACCTCTGATACCATTCTGTCACAACCCCCTCCCACCAAAGATGCCCCTCCTGAGCTGGCAATGGCGAAAGGGAGATAATGACCCCCGAGCCCCGCCTCCAGTAGGCCCCGGGTTGGCGACTAGCACCAAGGGTATGAGTTTTCACAAATATGGGAGGCATTACCCTTTTTATTATTTTGGATCGGGAAATAGGACAAGTCAAACACCAAAAAGAAAAGAACAAGTGTATATAAATTACCCCAAACCAAGCCCACATGCATGTTTAAACAATTTTATAACAAGGTACAAGTACAAGGAAGCTCAAAAGTACAATACCAAAAGAAAAAAAGAGAACAACAACTACAACAACTCCAACTGCCCGACTAGAAGGGTCCCGCAGGGCCCTGGTAGTCCTCTTGGAAACCTGAAAGTAAACGTATAGTGAGCATACAAGTATACTCAGTAGGGAAACCTAATGGTCTCGTGCACAAGTGGGGAGACATCCTAATGTCCCGTGAGAACAATAGAAGAAACCTAACAAGGAAATCTATCCACCCAACCTCACCAGCCACACTCACAAAAACACAATCACAATTGGTAGTAGTAGTACAAGAACAAGAGTATTGGGTACCCCAAGCCATTCCCATTAGTTAGCTGAAAGTCCTGACGCTGTCACACTCTCCCTGCCCGCATACACCTGGGCCTCACAACCACATATCCGGCCCACACACACTTGGGCCTCACAACCACACATCCCTCCTACACACACCTGGGCCTCACCACCACGTATCTCGCTCGCACACACCTGGGCCTCACTACCACAACCACATCCCCACCCGAAGACACCTGGGCCTCATCCCGAAGATTCTTGGGAATAGTAATAGTAACAGAACTCTCGCCCGAAGACACCTGGGCCTGAAATCGAAACCTACCTGAAGAGTCTTAGGTTTAAGGTCGCCTCAAGCCATTATAGCCTATAAGCCTGCCCGAAGATTCTTGGGCCTAATCAACCCAATCGAAACCTACCCGAAGAGTCTTGGGTGTAAGGTCGCCTCAATCCATCACAACTTAGGGAAGAAGGACCAGGAATGAGCTAGTAACTGTGGGAAAACACCCTCTCCCATGGAATGGGAGTGTTCGGAACTATGTGCTCAACATGGGTGCGGTACGATAAAACACAAAAGATACATATATATATATATATAGCAACCACTCAGCCCAATATATGGCTTCTAAAAAGAGAAACTGAGCACGTGCCTCAGCACTGCTACCACGAATCATGCATTCAACAAACAACCCCAACCCAATTTATGTTTTCACGTTTCAGCAGAAATTAGCTTATTTAGTTCCATAACTACTGGGAAACTATCCACAACAAACCACTTCAATCATTCGTAAAACATATCCCTGCTATCCACAAAACAAGTCAGGGAAACAAAAGTAGCACAACAAAACCCTTATTAACAACCAACCAACCCATTGATTATTATTTCCGTTTCATTACCAAGCCCCATCATTCATTAACTCTTCCATTTATTATTTAAACACAACCAATAGTCCTCTCACATTTAAATCCATCGTTGCACCCTGCTGCCAACCACCATTACCACACCACACATCGTTATCCCTTTAATACCACTTATTGCAGCCCCACTGCCCATCACCATTAAAAATTCACGCCTTCCCACAACCAAGTCAACCGTAGCCCCGCTGCTCACCCAAACCACAACATCCCACAAAACACCCCCATCACATGCCACATAACCAAGACAACACCCACATGTTCATTATTCCATTTTGTTTAACCAGGGTGATCACACAAGGGTTCCATATTTTCACTTAATCATCCAACTTTACATGATTATCCAATTTCCACATTCCACAAGCTTCCATCCATAAGAATATACAGAAGGAGAGGGAAACATTTAATTAGGTAAGCAAAGGCCCCCAACAACTGTGATTTTCAGTAGGTAGAAGCTCATTCAATTCACAAATATAATATCACATGATATAAAAAGTAAAGTAACACCAATCACTAACTTCCCAACCCCATTATTTAACCAGTTATTATCTTTATTTAAAGGTTCAACCATTTCTCATGAAAAAAATAGGATACCCACACCGCATGATGCATAAAATATAGAGACGAAGGTAAAATCCCTACTTCAATAGGTTCTGGATCGTAATGCTCCTCCGGATCAACTTTAGAAGACGTTCGTCGGTGTCCTGGGAAAACCTCCTCGGGTGGATGTCAGAGAGAAAAATCCGAAGGAAAGACAACAGATCCATGCTCTGAAGTTCCGCCTCATCGTTACGATCCCGTGGCCGCTGATGGATCGTAAATCGGAGCTCGGACGAAAAAGTTATGGAAGAAAGAGCCTTCGAATCTCTTGAGAGAGCTCTGCTCAGAGGAGAGGGGAGGAGAAGTGTGTGTTGAAAGGAAGAGGGGACCCCTCCTTTTATAGGCGTAAAAAGAAAAAGTACACGGCGTGTACTTATGGTACACGACGTGTACTCGGCCGTTTTCACACGGTCTCCACGCAGCCTCCAACAGGGTTCTGCGGCCATTGACTGGTCAACACCCGGTTTGAAGGTAACACATACGCGGGGAAGGACTACACGGCGTATATATTGGACACACTGCGTGTACCCATTTATTGCACACGACAAGGACACAGCTCTAACACGGCACACGACCGACGACTGCTCAACACACGGTATCGCGTACGCGGGGAAGGACTACACGACGTGTAGATTGGACACACGGCGTGTACCCATTTTCTTCACGCGGCAAAGACACGGCCATCTACACGGGGTATACCCGGTAAGAGGGTACACGGCGTGTACTCAAACTACATGGCATGTAGCTTCAAAATTTTTGAAGGTGTGGGAAAAGTCCATTTTACCCTCCAGAACACTTCGTGGCCTTCTATTGGACACAGGAATGGGCCGGAGAGGTCCGGGCCATTACATGTAGCTATGAAGAGAATGTGTGGTGTGATATCAAGGTAGAACTCGAAGACATTGTTACATATCCATCTCCATGTTTTGACCAGAATTAAAAGATGGAGTTCAAGGGAAAATCTCAAAAAAATGCTGTAAAGAAGATAAATGTTTCCTTATGCTCAATGTGTGAAAATAAGAATGGTGAAGATTGTCTTATAGGGACTAAAAAATGATTCAAGCATAGAAAATAAGTCTAAAGAGAAATATAGTGATGAATTAATTGAAAAAGGATTTTTAATGATGTGAACAGATAAAAGACTACAGAAAACGCACCATCAACACTTCAATGCTACAAGTGCAATGAAATGGGGAATTATGCTAACTGATGCCCTAATCCAAGGGTTAATGAAGATAAACATCGACAACCTCTTAAGGTAAAAGTCAAAGAGAAGTCACATGGGATCACTATTGGCAATGTTTAGTATAAAAATGATGTAGTATAATGATTATGTGTTTATGTACTGATATTTTAGTATAGTGTTATTGAATCTCATTTGTATTATTATGGAATATTGGAATATCTATGTATTGGTCTATAATGGGTTTCCATTATTATATGGCATCGATAACCATGAATAGTGATTGAAATATTATTTGAATGTACATGATATGAACATAATGAAGGGATAAATTGATAATGAGATGTTTGATAGTATTAATGATCTCCTGACTGATAAAATGACCAAGTGATATCATAGTTTGAGTATATACAATTTTTGGTATTTTTGGTGTGTGAAAAGAGTAAATTTGGACCAAATTCACGTTTTCACTGAGTTTCTATGATAAATATTGTTTGTATCATCATTTAAAGAGAATAAATGATTAAGGTATTCGCATGTTTTGAATGTGACAACTATGAGTTCCCAAATGAGATATGTGTGACCTATGTTAAGTCAAATTAGATCACCTTTTCCTAATGTTTTATATTTTTCTTTTTTGAAAGGATTGTATTGTTATCCATTTATGGATAGTATAAATTATTTTCAATTTTATGTTTGTTAGATTAATGTATTTTATCCCTACAGGTAGACTTATGTATATTTGATTACCTGTGATAACCTTTTCATTTAGACCAATGGAATGACATATCATTCTATCTAATGATCCACTAACACTTTAAAAATGACAAATTCAATATCATTTCTTCAAATTAGATATGATATGGATTTTGTTCCTGGCACGACCAATGATGATATTGTAATAAAATCAAGTAAGTATTCCTTCTCATGTTTTTAATGTTTTGGAAAATGATCTTCAAAACAAAAAAAATGTTATTCTTGTACTTTCTTCTTCGATGAATAAGATAGTCCCTTAAATTATCACAGATTTATGGCTTTCAAGTAGTTAATTTTCTCCAAACCTGATTCTCTATCACTATCCATCCGAAATTGATTGTTAGATTTCTTTTTAATATCAATTTTTTTCACTTCACACCAATGTCATTGTATGTGGAAACCCAATGATATGTTATATTGGGTAACCATTATGTTTCTATATTTTCTTTTTAAATTGAAATTTTAGTATTCCTTTTAATGATGTGAGTTTCCATGAAAGAATCATTCACGTTGAAAAATATTTATAACCCAGATGAATTTCAAGGAAAAAATTCATTTTAAGGGGCATAGGATGTAACACACCATGGTTTAATGAGATAGATTCTTTTAATTTATTAGAAATATTGTGTTTTATTCTACACCAAGATTATATTTCACTACATGAAACATTGTATTAGCTTACAATATACACAACACAATTCTTTGTTTGTGTTGCACACAATTTCAAGTAATTTTGAAAGAATTCATTTCACACAGCACTGAGAATAGATTTTGTTCAATGTATAAATGATCAATGTTTGGATTATGTTATACACAACACCAAATGAATATTTTACTACTCGCAACACTGACATCACTTACGTTACAAACACGAGAGACCTTCTTTAATAGACTGCGTTGTATTCGATACCAAGTTTCACTAAACAATGATATATTATTTTCATATTGTTATTTAATGGGATATAAACTAACTGTTAGGAATATTAATAACCAGAATTTTAATTTTATAACATTATAATTCATGTTTAAAATTTTATAGAACATTGTATGAGAACAAAATATTTTTTTTGGGTAAAATATGTATTTTTTTAAAATGAGGTTTTACCACCTTTTGATGGCGCACCGATTTTAAATATAGTTTTTACACTTTTATATTTTAAATATTCCAAAATTAACTTCTTTTGTGGAATAGAGATATAAAGTTTTACTTTTGAGGAATTTTTGATATTTTTTTGATAACATTCATATTTTGATGAATAGTGAAAATACGATAAATTATAATTGCAAAAAACATTTTTCATCGAAATAATTTATATGGTTAAAAATATTTTTGAATGGTTTTAATGTATAAATATAATATATTTTTATTTTTAAATAAAATTGAAGTCATTTTTATTTATTTTACATTGAATTCATATGTTAAAACATTTCATTCTTTTGCAATGTTTTAAACAAAAACCCGTTTTTTCGACAATGGGATTAATATTAAATTAATTACTGCAACTTATTTTTTTTGAATTTGAAAAAATAGATTCAATATTTAGAATTATAAGGTTCAAATATTTTAAATAGGTACTTTTTATTTTTGGAAATTATGAATAGTAATTTCAGTAATTATTTTTTTTAGTATGGTTAAAGGGCACATCTGATATGAAGGGTAGAAAAATAATACTATAATAATGTTAAACTACACTAACACATTCTATATTCTTATATAAGATATTTCCAACCATGGAAATCTTTGGGTTGATTTTGGGACTCCATGGATTCATTTGGATGTGAAAATGACATTTTATAAGAATTAATTTAATGTTAAGTTAATTATAACCTAAACATATATCTTTTACTAAATTTATTTTAATATTGGGTTATGTAACAAATATATTTTTCTATAAATATTAATTGGAAATATAAAAAAATTAACTATATCCTTGTATTTTATTTATAATTTTTAGACATTAGATAAATATATATTTGTTTATGACACAATTATGACGTATTTATTACCACATTGACAAAAGATTCAAATAAATGAATTTACAAATATTAAAATATGTTTAATTTGAATATGTTGATGCCATCCACGATTTTTCTAGATTAAATTGACATAATATGGATGAGTTAAGTCCTTTATTTCAAAGTAATAATGTTTTTATGAATTTTTTAAAATGGAAATAATGAATAGTATCCAAAATTGATATAATTCATAACTTAAAACATTAAATTTTTTATTAAATGATATTAAATTCCTAAAAATATTAAATTACACCAAATTTTAAATATATGTACAAATATTTCATAAATAACGTTTATTGGGTCATTTGGCATGATTTAGTATTTACATTAACCCATAATGTGTAAATAACATGATATCACAGTAAGATTAGAAAGGCTAAAATAAGGGTAAAACCAAAAAGATAAGGATTAAAAAATTTTCATAACATGTGAAAATATTATTGGATGATAGGTATTAGAACCAAAATAATCTTATATTTGAAATAAATATGTTTTTTTACCATTTTAAGTCGAATTTTAATTTATAATAAATTAATATTTTTGAACTTTCTTAAAGTACCCCTCTCATCTCTTATAAAAGGGAACATCCTCCATCTCATATTCACTCCATTTTGAGAATTAAATATCAGTCAAAACCTACCCATTTCAGTTATATAATTTTCATATTTACATTCTTAAGGGACTTGTCTTCTCAAAATACCATCTGTAGCGCCCTAAGCAGATTTTTAAATGAGGCACGTCGAGGAAGAGGTAATCTCTTCTGCCGATTCTTTCAAATTTATTGATTATTATACTTCCTCTTTTTTAGTTGCGTCTTTATAAAGTAATAAAATTTCTATCACTCATATGCTTATATTTTATTATAAATATGAAACAACCCTATTTTAGCTTCTATCCATCATACGAAAAAACTTAATCACCATGAATCCATACATATGGATTACCGTCTCCGCGCCGTGGTGTATTATGTTTTTCACCACCACCTTAATTAGACGGTTATAATGGTGGAAATAATAACTATATATGACTATTATTAAATGATACTAATTCTGAGATATTTTATACCATCCATTTCAATACCATTCAACAGCTATGCGAATGATATCGTCGCTCGTGCGTATGTACGACTTACTGTATCCACGATATAATGAGATTCATTCTCAATTTTAAACATTCAAGAATGATTATAAAGTGTAAAAAATAAATAATCATTAACTATATGACATAATAATGAGACATGATTTATGTATGTGTGTATATATATATATATATTAGTTTGTTTCTTTTATTGAATTCCATTCAATTTAATAAGGAAGCGAAAAAAACGTTCTTGCGTACGTATGACCTATTTTATCCATGAATGGTGTATTCCATTCAATTTATATATATATATTATATATATTTATATACTGAATATATAGACAATATAAATCATTTTTTACAATATTTTAGTAAGTAAATCATAATCTAAGAAGTAATATCAAGAATAACAAGTCCAAACACATAGGATAAATGAAACAATCATTACCCAAAACATTGCTTTGACATGGAATTGACAAATTAGAAAGTAATATAAATTAATAAGTGAATCATATATGATATCATAAATATTATTATTTTTCTGTTACATTTTAATAAAATGTTTCAACCCACTATTTATATGTTTTGGACAAATACAAATGTAATTGGACCAATGGTAAGAGATAATTTTACAAACTTATTTTTATCTGATATTGTTTATACATAACATTATATTAGGGGTATATTTATCATACATGTCCTTATTTTCTAATTTTGTTTATTAAAATGTATAATATTATTCCATGTATTTTTAATATCATTTTCCTCTTTTTATCTTTTACTACACGGTATGGAAGAAATCATTCTTTTGTTTACCTTACAAGGTACATCTTGACATTTCCACTGAATTTAGAGGATAATTTTTTTTAACATATAAGGAATGAACAGATTTTTACACATTCATAAAGAATTATTTCAATGAATCTTACTTTACAATTTTATAGTTTATTACCAATTAACTTATTTTCTTTTTAAATTGCATGACATTTTGAGAAAATGATACATTTTTAATAAGAAATGATATTTTCATCAAGAACTAAGTTCAAGTGTTTTATCAAAATTATTTTTTTATCTAATATTACATAAAGTTATGTTTATATCCATATTATTTCTTTTTTTTATTGAGGTTCTGCTGGAATTATTTTTATAAAGTCTATTTATCTTATATGGATTATGTAATGAAGACATGATTTTTAAGAATCCCATTTTATTTAATGGGATATGCTATGATGAATAATTTATGTACTTGTGGGACATGTAAGAATGATTTTATTATGATATGGGTGTGACCTATATATAACTCAAATAAATTGGGTAAATATTTATATCTCATAATATAGACATGAGTAGAACAATAGGTAAATCTGGTTCAGTAATACCTGGATGAAATGTCTTGTAAACTCGGTTCAGTAGTGGTCTTTGTCCACAATGATGGTTTTGGAAAAAATTCCTTGGATACTATGGAAATAATATTATGTGGTTAATGGTTGAACATATTTCTATGTTATATTCCCATGCTATATTATCACGATTAATGCTCTTTTATGATCCATGCCTTACGTACTGCCAATATTTATGTCATGACTCAGGATGTTGATGTTTAAAATTTATGTTCATGTTTTTATGTTAAAATTTTCATCGTTTTGTTTAATGTGCTCTGTGATTACCCTTAATGAGAATTTTAGTATACCCTTTCTATGTTTTCAATTCCTTATGATAAAAAATAAAGGTTTTAGATAGGAAAAAAAGGGTAAGATCTTTATGGGAGATGTTGAAGATCATTCACAATGATTATAAGATTGTGTTCCAAGTTTCTAAAGACACTAAAATAATAAGTGGTTTGTGAATTTATTTGTGTCTTGTATTAAGTATACCGAAAAATAAATCTAATTTCCATGTATTTCAAGTTTGGGTCTCTATACAATCAATTCTAACATATACCTAAAGAATGACTAAATTCTCGTGAACTGTATCACATTACTCAATGCATTATACAGTTATATTTTCTTCACCAATGCTCATTGATATATCTGGCTCAAGAATTATATTTTAAAATTTTATACATCCATATCATGTGAAAAATAAGTAAAGGAATGAATTTATTATAATAATAACACATTGAATTTGTTTACATTCATATTCATAATAAATTTTTAGCATAATGTTAAAATAATAAAAAATATGTTTCGATTTGAAAGCATGAAAAAAACACAAGATGGGTGAAAATTATGATATTATTTTAAAAAATATATAAAATTATTTTATAAGATTAAAAATGAAAAATATGTATGAAATTAAGAAAATTCTTTCTTGTAGTTAACATTAAAAAACAATATTTCTCTATTTGGTAAAACTAATAAATCTGACTAATACGAAACAATTTAAAAATATTAATTTAAAAAAAAACATCTTAAAAATCAATGATAGTTAAAAATTACATTAATATCCCATTATATTATAGAAAATTTCATAATTGAATCATTTGGAAGAAAAATAATATATAATAAAATCTATCTATAAAATTTAAAATAATGTTTTAATGAAAAAGTTTCCACCTTGTATCAAAACTAAAAATGTAATCCCATTATATTATGGAATTATTTGTCATATAATTTTAATAAATGGATTACGGATATATTTTAAATTATTTCACTTATCATAATATAAATTTTAGTATTTTTTAATTTTTTTATATTGTTATAAAATCATTTATGTTTATATTGGATGCTTTGGTAGAATTTGGTTTATAACATCAATATAACATATATGCATTGGACATTGATAATGTTATTATATTTCAAAAATATCTAGAATAATAAACATTATATTATTATTGATACAATATAATCAATATTTTTTTATAACCATCCTTATAAGGTAGTTTAGAGAATTTAATGGCATCACTTCATCAAATAGGTAGTCATCACATACACGTGAGAGATGTTATAATTTTAAAATGGATATGTAGGTTAGAATTTAAGTTATATACACTCATTATAAAATTAAAAACATTGTCTTTAAAATATGTTATATTCCTTAATTATTTCTTTTGAACCAACTGTTTGAGGAAATGGTAGAGATTAGACAAATTAAATTGTGAAGGTTGTCGTCTGGACATATGGAATTAATTTTTTAATTTCCCATTATATGAAAAATGATATTAATAGTATTATAAAATAAATATAATGAAAAATCAATATATTATACATACTTATGCAATTATATAATAAATTTAAGAATTTTTATGAATTATGATGAGGAAGAGATAAACATTAAAAAACAAGGTTAATAATAACATATCTTCTTTGGAAAACAAATATTGGTATACCACTTAAGCCTTCATGTTTGGATGTATGCAGAATATAATATAAATAAATCATTTTTATATAAGTTATTATTGTAATTTTTAGGGATAAAAGGAGCTAGAGTGATAAGTATTTATGAATATATGATAACATGGAGTTCACTTTTATAAATTAGAGGAGTGGAGTACCAATAAATAAAACATAATTTAAAAATATTGTAAATATATGATTCATGGTAATTTGAAATCCCATTTATTAAAATAACAATATAATTTATATATTCATCATCTCACAATGCCAATATTTAGTGAATTAGGATACAATAGAAAAATATGTTTATTCAATTATTATCACTAAAATATAGTCTGTAAATTGGGGGTATGAATAGGAATAATGAAATTATAATATATTTTTATAATAGATTTGTATAATGTAATTGTAACTAAAAATCCATAAAAATATGTTCTCTATTATCAAAAATGTCATTTTACATTTCAAAAAAAATCTTTGAAACATATTTTTATTTAATTCAATGCATGGGAATTATAATAATTTTATATCATTTTTTGAAAAAATAAATTTTGAAATTAAGATAATTTTTGAAAAATTAATGTTTGTAGTATTTGATGATTAATTTATTATATTTATTGTGATATTATATATATTTTAGTGATTAATTAAATATATTATTTTTTTAGAAATGAAATTAGTTTTTCATTATATAATGTAACATAAGTGTCCCATAATGTAATGAATTTTTTCTTAACACGTAATATATCTTCATTAATAATATATATTAATTTTTTTATGGAAAACTAAATTCATTAATGAGGAATATCAGCAGAAGTACAAGTGCAAATCCATGAAGGGAAATTGTCCAACCAGAGCTGGTTGGAATCAAAAGGGCCTGAGGCCACAAGATGATGTGCCATGTTGTTTCCTTCCCTTTTGGAATAGGAAAAGGTGCAAAAGGAAATGAATTGACATAGTGAGAGAATTATCCTGATGATGATGCCAAAGGAATGGATCCCGCCATTGTTGTGGTTAATTACATCGATAACGGTAAGGCAGTCATACTCAATAATAATATCACTCCATCCACAGTCCAAGGAAAGAAACATACCTGCAAAGATGGCCATGGCCTCAGCAACTGCCAGTTCCCAAAAAGCCTGGTGTGGTTTATATTTTGCACAGAAGATTTTCCCCATATGATTACAGACTAGGAGGCCTAGGGAAATAAGCCCAACCATTGAAAGAGACGCATCCAAGTTAATCTTAAGAATCCATTCCTATTGGGTGTTCCAATGAGAGGGAAGGGAGATAGGAACACCTGGCATAAAATGTCTATTTTGTTCTTTCCACCCCTCAATCCAAGAAGTGTCCCATTCAATCCAGAAATTGGGGGGTTTGTGAACTTGATTAAAAATAACATCGTTATGCTGGACCCAAATAATCCAAGCCAAAGTGAAAATTGAACCTGAGGGAGCTGGGGAGAGGGAGGAGCACCAGTGCGTAAGAAGATCTGGAAGGTCAGAGGCCAGAGCCAGAGAAGCGGCTGAAGCCGGTCCCCATTTATTCCAAATTTGAAAAGCTCTTAGGCAGTGAATGATGGAGTGAAAAGGAGTTTCATGGATGTTTGGGCAGAAATGGAAAATGGCAGAGCTGGACATATGACGGTAAGTGAGAAGGCTCATGGTTGGGAGAGTACCTGTGCAGACCTCCCACCAAAATTGGAAAATTTTAGGGGGCACAATGAGCATCCAAATTGATTTCCAAGGCCCCTCATCCCAGCCTTCAGAGTGGTTTCCATGAGCCAATCTGTTGCCAGATCGCACCGTGTAATCGCCTGAGATGTCATTGATCCAGAAAAGACGATCAGGTCCTGTGTCAAGGACCCAAGGAATGCGAAGGAAAATTCTTTGGTCCCTTTAATTAAATCAATCCATGATCTTTTCCAAACACCACCCCTATCCCGGGTCAGAAAGGAGGGAGCTAACAGTGGCATCTTCAAGAAATGGTCGGACGGGGGATGAAGCCCGCAAACCTTCCTTATCAATGAGCTAGGGATCAGTCCAAATATTTACTGATGAGACAATCATAATCCTCCAACCCTGTCATTTTTCCAGGATCTTTTTGGCCCCCCAAATTCTTCTCTAGAAGAAGATGGGCCGGGGTCCAAGAAAGGAATCAAGTAAGTCAGTGAGGGGAAAGTACTTATCTCGGAGTACCTGTGCACATAGAGATGATGGATGCTTAACAAGGCACCATCTTTGCTTGGACAACAGTGCATCATTGATGAGAAGAAGATTCCAGAATCCCATACCTCCCTTTCATTTGGGTTTGCATAGTTTCTCCCAGGCCATCCAGTGGGGTCGATTCCTTCCATCATTCTTCCCCCACCAAAAATTGGCCGTCCGCATGTGGATCTAGTCAACGATGAATGTCTGAAGATTAAATAGGGACATAATGTAGCTGGGAATGGATTGGAAGAAAGCTTTGATGAGGGTATCTTTCCTAGATTTAGAAATTACTTTTGGGGACCAGTAAAGAATTTTTTTCTCGATCCTGTCCACAAGAGATGTGAAGATTTATTTTTTGGATCGACCAGTAACCATGGGCAGCCCAAGATACTTATGATGTTTCACAATCATATGGATAATAGAAAATGCGCATTGATCATCCCTCTTAAAAGGAGGCACCCCTGCACTAAAAGAAATTTCAGATTTTCCATGATTGATTTACTATCTTGATGCCCTCTCATACTGATGGATCGCATGACTGATAACCCAACATTCATTAATTGTAGCTCTGGAAAAAAGGACGCAGTCGTCGGCAAAGAAAAGATGCGACACTGGTGGGATAACATGGAAGACCTTTTCCCCATGAATGAAATTAGAGGATACAACCCTGGAGATAAGATTGGAAAACACATCAGCCACCAGCAAGAAGAGAAAACGGGAGAGGGGATCTCCCTGGAAAAGGCCTTGGGATGGGGAGAATCCTCATGTGAGCTCCCCATTGACCTTGATTTTGAAGGAGACGGTCGAGATGAAATCCATGACCATATCTTTCCATTGAGTGGAAAAGCCCATTTTCAGCATAACAACACGAAGGAAGTTCCATTCCACTCTATCGTAAGCCTTGGTCATATCCAGTTTCAAGCCCATGGTTCCTATTTTTACAGTGGATCATGAATTCATAGAATGGAACACTTCATGGGCCACAATTGCATTATTAGTGATCAGTCTCTTGGACAAAAGGTGCTCTGATTTTCAGAGATAATATTAGGTATCCAAGGTCGCAACTGATTGACAATCCCAGATAAGGAGTCTCTACCTCTTGAGAGTTTCTCTCCTAGGGCATCCTAGGTCGGGGTTTTCCTTGTCCATATGGGTATCAGCAGCTCCGTCCCCCACACCCCCCCGAGCATCCCACTTTGTCTCTGCGGTGCATCCCTTCTTCTTCTTCCTCGGTGACAGTGATCCATTTCCTCTATACTATACCTCCCTACAAACCTCTGCAAAGGATCTGGGAATCATCTTCATCTGCTCGAATTCGCCTTTAAGCGCAGATCTAGCTCCTTGAGGTCTTGAGGCTCCTTCCATCGCTGTCATCCCTTGTCGGTGCCAGATCTGGAGAGGGTGGAAATTCCAGATCTCAAAACCTCGAACTTCACCGGCTTTTTAGATCCGAGAGATCCTACCTCGAGAAAAACTCCATATTTCGAGGAAAACTGACCCTTATCGCATAATATAAATTATAACTAGTTATATAGGGGGAAATAATAATTTTTTTGTATGTTATTTTTTTGGGTTTTAAATTCATATTTTTATAAATACAATTTTTCAATGTGTTTAATTAATTTAAATTTTGTTAATTTCAATAAAAAATATATATTAATTTCTAAATCATTCATTCAATATTCTGAATCATGAGGATTGAATTGTTCAAATAGTTCTCTTTATTTATATTCATCATGAATAGAAACTATATAAAATAATTTCGACCATTGTTAGGGTGTAGAGAATGTAACATTTTGTTAAAACCGAGATATATAGATTAAAATTATCAAAAAAACATTAAATTTTCAGATTTGATTACTGTATTTTTACTCTGTATGTTGTATAAAGTGATATATAATAATTTATTATAAAAATTATTTTTATTATAACATTTTTCTTATTAAAAAATGATAAATAAAAAAATTCACTTTCATTAATGTTATTTAAATGATATATTTTCACATAGATAAAAAGAAGTAATAAAAAAATAAAAAATTTATTTTCAATATAATTAATTTATTTTTAAAATAGAAATTATTTATATTTTTTATTGATGATATAAATTTCATAAAAATATACCCGAAACTGATATAGCGGTTCTAGTTGTTGTTGATAGAATATATAATTGTGTGGTAGACATTTAATATCGATTATTTGTGATGTGTGAATATTAGGAAAAAACTAATATATTTTTCACAGAGCATAATGAGGTAGAATCCTACAATAGTTAGTGATTTTGATTCATTTTATATGGGGAAATGTTTTTATCCCTAAAATCACCCTTTTATACATATTGTTTTTATATATTTAAGGATTCCCATAGGGACAAATATTTCCATTGAAGCATCTCAACAAATGTCCCATGTTGGAGTCTTCTCAAAAGCACTTGGGAGACAATATAGCCATACTAACTAGTGAATTACGGTGGGAGACCATAGATCTTGATATGTGCACATGGAGGGGAAATATGGTGCCTAGCCAGACCACGCAATGGCATTGAACATACAATGATAGAATTAGTGGGTGTGTTGTGAGTGCCTACAACAATGCCTGCTCGATAGGTATAAGACATGTCAAAAAATATTATGTATATATATATGGTGTGTCACATTTATGTGGGACATGTTATTAGATATCTAATGATCGCCCATTGATAAATACCTATAAATTCTTTGTCATCCAATCAATATGATGTCAATCATTCGAACACGTTCTAGAATCAACATCAACATCATTCTCATCTTCCTCACTCATCAAAATAGAAAGTTGAAAGTTTAGGCTCTAAAATTTAACTCTATCACCTGATTCACATCACAAAAACCATTGACAACAATCATTCCATGAAAAAAAGGTTCATCGAATATCAAAATCAATGCACGAAACCTTACATGGATGGGACTATTTTAAGGAAGTGTTGTGACATCACATGATCTTCATTGATCACATGAGTGATTAATTACAACATGATAATTTCCGCCCATATACACCATGAATTAATTATATATCCTTTATCAATGTTTTTCTTTTAATATCATAAACCACATCTTAAGAATCCTATATTATAATTGGATGTGTGTTGTTTTATGGATCATGTTAATTTTGTATCAAACACCATGATCACCAAGTTTTCATCTCTTCAAAAGGTCCATCAAAATCAACCATTTTCATTCAATGGGAATGATGTAAATGAGCTTGAGGAATCATACTATAGTTTTATGTCTTTAATATTTCCAATGGAGGATTAAAATTAACTAAATCCTCATTCAATGTTTATTCGGTCACACGTCTTACCTAAATCCAACTTGAGAAAGTTATAGAGTCATGTGATCAAAGGATAATAGTCATGCAATCCATAGTGAAAAAACATGGTTCTCCTAATAAATAGAATATATTCCCTATAGTGATAGGATTACAAAATTGTTATATTTCATTATTATTGTTACCCACGAATACATTAATTGGTAATCTATTGAGAGGACATAAAATTATGTGAATCTCTTGAATGAATTAATTGTGTAATATTCATCTTGATTTTACCCCATCATATGCAGGATTGTAAATCCATGTAGAATACATATTTGAATAAATAAAATGATCAAAAAATGAGTCTCTATATGAAATGGATCTAGTGCTCTTGAGAGTTCATTGGGGGATGTCTCAAGGCTCATGTGATTGGGGGTTGATGGTCATGTGAAATAATAAAAAAATTCTTATCCATTAAACATTATAGGCATCCACCATTTTCATTTTATTTATTTTAATATAAATTCCATCATATGAATTATCCATAATCATGTGAATAATTCATGCGATATCCTGCTATCAATCCAGAAATGCATCCATTCGCCTCATGTCAGTGAATGCAAACCCTTCACAATGAAGAGTGACATCGTCCTTAGTTTACCACTATATATAAAACCTTTCACACAATTAAAATATAAATACTATATGAGGTTCATATGTAGAGAAGGGTACATAAAAAGGGAATGAGAAATGCGGATATGAATTGAGGAGGAGTGGACTTCTACCTTTGGTGGAAATGTCCATTTAATCACAAGAATATCATATTGATATACCATCATGGGATTCCATTATGATACCCAATCATGGAAGAAATTTATTATCACATCATCACATGATAAATGAAGATCATT
This sequence comes from Viscum album, assembly GCA_963277665.1. NCBI lineage: Eukaryota > Viridiplantae > Streptophyta > Magnoliopsida > Santalales > Viscaceae > Viscum > Viscum album. The sequence goes on along the minus strand of OY728163.1, from coordinate 1,899,498,546 downwards.
TTAACCCTATATTAAGGTAATAGTTCATGTGGAATGATTATATAGTTCATGTGGCATGATTATATAGTTAATTGTAGTGAAATATTAACATTTACATTCAACTTTCTCGTGATGCCTCTGCTTGGACATGAGTTAAAATCCCTATGTCATTTGAGACACCCATGAAAAAAACCCAAAGGTATACACCCATTTCATGTGGACACTCATTAGCATAAAACAATGACATGCATTTTACACATGGAAATTCACTCAACATCTCAGGTAGATCTATGCATGTGAACGATCAATATCAACCCACAAACATGAACTACTAATGACATGCACACTATTTCCAATGTGGTCATGGAGTGGTCTACTAGTAAATGATGCATATACCCTTTCAAATGTCTTATTCTTCATTTTTTTGACTATGGTCATGTTTGTTAGTCCCCACCACATGACTCACTAAATATCACATGATCTTATGTGTCCTCATTGGTCTTGCGATGCCCTTATATAGACCAAGAAAAGTAATTTTGATTTGATGATGAACCAAGGGAATGTCAATCGTATAATGTGGATTCCATGGACATGTCATTCCTACACCGAAAAAATATCCATATATATATTTGAATCTGGTTATGTGAAAAATAATGAGACTTATTGACCTTTTATGGAAGAAACTTTGGACATGTTTGGGAGATAGTCAATATATGCCAAGAAGACACTTTGAACATGTTATACTGACACCCTATACTTGATTAGAAGACAACATTGGACTTGTAAACTTAGTCTGACATACACATGTAAAAAAGGCAACTTGTAAACCCTCATCAATGAACCATTATTTGAGTACCCCATTTGTGTGGGGGAGTTCCTCGAATGGTTTAGGATTGTGCACTCATGTTACCCTATTCATGCTATTCTGTAAAATGAGGCTCTATGTCATTACCATCATATTCTATAGACCATTAGTGGTTATTAACTCCCTTTATCAATCAAAGGATAAATAATGCATATTTCACATGAGAATCCAAGATGTTATGAGACTAGAATGTTTTGTAATCATTAGTGATAAAAATAACTTATCCAAGTGTAATCCCCTAGTCTATTCCATGAATGGGTTAGGGATGAAATAAAAAAAAGAATTTGATTCCAATTATAAGTAGGATATGTATATGATTCTTAATGCTGAATATCTAAAATATATTATCGAGATATAACTATTCACTTATATATAAGGGGAATAATTAATGTGAACAATAATTATATATTTTATATTATACTATTTCTCCAATATTTCAATATCTCTTATTTCCCACACTAAGAATAAACCACGTGGTCTTAGAGACTTTCTATGATTATACCAACAGAATAACAAAGATACGCCCATTGTGGGATATTTTTTGGGAAGTATTAATTATTAAATATCATCTCCCATAATTTTTTCATATAATAAAAGAGTTATTTATGGAATACATACATGAATAATCCCCCTCTAGGCCTCTATTAGAACACATTTTATTATGAAGATTCCTCTAACAAAAATTACCAAGACTCTGAATCCCATGTTGAAAGGATTTGTAAGACCAATCCAAATGTCCTTATCTCTATACCAATGTATATTACAAATTATATTAAACATAATGGAATCATTTATTCATATGGAAAAAACTATATCAAACAAACTACATGGGGTTTGATTCAAATTTTTATAGTATATATTAGACCACTCGTAGTGGTAAAATCCCTTATGCAAGACATTAATTATCTCTTTTAATGGTGATAAAAATCAATTTTCTCAAATATGGATATAATATAAAGAATTATAAACGATGAATATAATAATTGAAGAGTTATGTCTGACATAGTTGTTCTCATTTGCACATTATCTAGATCATGTTAATGGCATAGGGGTCACCTATCTTGTATTGAGAATTGGGAATTATTTCACGAACATAATGTAAATATATAATATTGTACTATAATATGAAATAAATCCTCAAAAAATGGTTTTTTTATCCAAGCCAACCATCCCAATAACCAATGTTAGGTCCTAAGAATCATTAGGTGTAAACCCCCAATTGATTCTATGCCTTTGGAATTCAAGTTTGTTCCTTGTTATGGATTGGGATCCATTGGTTGTTTTTGATAGAAAATAAACTAGTAAACCATATGAAAATTATTTTGTACCCACCCATAATCACCCCCAAACAAGTGATGGGTGAAACCATCGACATTAAATATAAAAAAAATACTGAACTCAATGTCAAATCATTTAAATATGGAATCTTTTATATGGATAAAAGGATATATTTACTATCTATCATCAATCCATTTTTCAACATATTTCAAGAAGCAATATGGTTAACCTGATATGAATTATTTTAACAATCTTGAACAATTTATAAAATAAGGTAAAACGTATTTATTCATAAACCATTAACACTATTGATCATGCATGTAGTAATATATATGATACTACTCTAATAAGGTGTTTTTTCCTAGAAGATACTTTTGAAACACTCTACAATACAAATTGAAATGTAAAATTTGATAACAGATTCAATGAAATCTAGAAAAATATCTTAATTCCTACAAATAATGTCAGAAAAATATGAACAAATAGTTGAAACATAAATCATTGGAATTTTCCACATTCTAGGCCTTGGCCCTAAGGCATAATAATATATGGTCACCAATGAAATGCATCTAGTACCTGTGTAACATTATGTTACTATTTTCTGTTATTTCTAAGCCACTATATTAATATTTATTTAGTTGGGATTTAGTTTGGGTTAGTTTTGGATAAATTATAGAATTTGATTAATGTTATGGGGTTGTTCACGGTTAGTATAGCTTTTTCCCAAACCACGCTCCAACTTAGAGAAGACAAGGAATCTTGCTAGAGAAAAATATGAATCCCAAGGAAGTATGATTTTCCATGGTTGGTGTATGGATTGACCAACTATGCACCCAATTGTTAGTAAGCATGCATCTGTAAATAAAGGGATCACATCTTGGGCACATAGTTTGATCAAACCATCAAGCTAAGACCAAGAAACTAGGCATATAGTGTTTTTAATACAAAATTACATTTTGAAATCCCAAACCACCTTTTTAGGGCCTTGGTGGACTAGTATGAACCCCAATCGATTTTCTATCTTGAAAGCTCCCAAGAGAATTTTTTGTCCAGTGATAATCCTCCCAAAAATGAATCAAAGATAAGAGAATAATGTTATATCAACTCACGATTAGTTTCCTCTTCTACTTCTCAATCTTCTAAACTCTATATTTTCAATAAATGGAGTTTTGGATCACTATGTGGTTGGTATATCTAATAACCCTTGGTTTGGATATTATTATTAGGTTTGGTTCCTGATTTCTCTTGACATAAATCTTCCAAGTTGAGTCACATATAGTGTTTAATGTCTTGAGATCTAGTGATCCTGAGGTCAGTGGTTCCATTTTTATTGTCCAATTTGATTGACCCTATGTTTATTGATTTAATTTCAATTAATTTATTTTAATCCAATTTCATGAAATTTCATACAATTGTTTGGATAAAAAATAATTAAATTTAATTAGGTTATTTGATTTTTGAAATTGTATTTTTAACATTAAATTTTGAAAAACCACACTTCTATTAAATTAAGGTGTGTTTGTAAAATTGATGGAATATTTTTGATATTTAAATGGATGAATTTAAATAGTTAATTTGAATTGAGAAATTAAATTTTGAATTGATTTCAAATTATTATTTCTGAAAAATTTCTTCAAATGGGTTTTCAAAAAATAATTTGGTTTTATCTAGGAAAATTTAATTTTTTGATTAAAAACATGTTTTGGGTTATAAATGGAAAATTTGAATATTTTAAATGGATAATGGGATGAAATTTATTTATGGAGGCATAAATTAAATTGCCTATCATAGATTTCTCATTAAATAACTTGAAAAAAAAGATAGTTAGTGAGTTATTTTGATAGAACTCTATGATTTACAACATTCTAAAACATAAATGAATCATGTCACATCCATAATGAAATGGCGATGATGTCTCTATTGATCATACCAAATATACATGTTTATACACAAATTTTGAGGTCACTATGAGTGTGGCAATTCCTATAGCCTAGAACTATCATACATCTTTGGGAATATGACCATGAAAACTACATGTTTGTTTTTGAAATGAATACATTCAATTATTGTAAACATTTATACATGCTGTATTAATTTATATTAACTATTTTATATAAAATGTTATTGATGTAATTTTTTTATTATTTCCATTATTTGAGATGTAAATAATGTTTTCATTATATATGGTTTTGAAATTAAAATCCATTATTTTTAATTTTGAAAGTACTTTATTAAGTTAATTAAATATTATCTTCTATTATAGAATCCTTGGTTAGACCCCGCAGGTAATTTAGTGCACAACCAACATGTACCTTCGAGATATTGTAGATTATCTCTTTCTAGGTTTGATAAGGGATAAATCACTACATGGTGTTGTTTTAATAGTTGATTCATGGACATGGAGAGTTTCATATAATATGAATTGGGTTGTTATTTTAATTTTTAGTACTCTTATGTATTACACTAGGTTGTTATAACTCTTTAATTCTTGGAACACTTCTCTATGTGGAGTTTCTCTTATATTAATACGGAGTTGTTTATCTTCTCTGAAAATGGTTTTGGGAAAAATTGTACCCAGTTTCATTTTGTATTATGCAAGATGCTAGTCGCCAACCCATGGAGATTGGGAACACCCTTCATTACATGTAATAGAACGGTTGGTTATCGGGTTTCTAGGGTACCTATGATAGTTTGTGACAAAGTGGTATCAGAGGTGAAGGTTTTACAGAATTCCATGACATCAATATGAAAGTGTGTAATATTTTCATGACTTATGAGGTATTTGTGATTGAGTTCATAGAAATATCTCACCGCGATGATCCATAAGTCCTAAGGGGTGATTTGGGAATGTTTTCTTGTGGATTAGTTCTAAACATTTCACAGAATTATATTTTGAAAAATTGAAGTATAAATATTATTTTTTCTATCTTATAGGATCGATTTCCCTTGTTCCTCTACCTGAGTGTAAATATGATGTCATATTTTTAATCTATTGATGTTTTGTAGTATAATGCCTCTGAGAAGACATGAAAGTCATATCCAGAAGGAAGCTGATACTAAACATCAATGAGAAAATCCTTTATTGTACCTGAATCTGATTGATGTTATCTTGTATACTGTCCAATCATTGGGACATGCTCCTTCAGTGTCTCCCATTAAGGATCCATCTACTAAACTTTAAAAGGGATGATCTAGGGAACCATACATAGAATTTACTTTTCCAGAATATAGCAACATTTAAGGGATAATATGATCTTATATAGGTTGGTTAATGGTTGATTAGTGGTTTACTATGAAGGATTGTTTTTTTGGGTTCTAGTAGATTCCTGATTAAATCAAGTGGAAGTATGACACCTTCATGTTTGAAGGACTGAGTCATAGATGGTGGGACATAAGGGTGATGTAGATTAAGCATGAGAGATTAGAGTTGACCTAATTCATGGTTATTTTCACCAAAAAGTTCTATTTAGAGTTGATTTTGTTGTCCATGGTCACAGATTTTATAAAACATGTGTATGTTGATAGGATAATGGAAAAAATGAAACCAATTTTTTTAACCTTGTGCGGCTTTCAGCTGAGATTGTTTTGAATGAGAAGATTAATGATAAATGGTTTGATTTGGTACATTGACCTAATGTCGATTACATGGTTTTTTTGTAGAAGATGACATCTTATGATAATGTGTTTGATTGAAAATAATGGTTAAAATGGACATGGATAGAAAGTCAGGTTTTTCCAGAGTTTCGTTCTCTCATGGTGGCAGTGAATGTTCCAACAAGTGAATGATGGAGTGTGATTATTATCTTGGTGGTTCATTGAAATAAATTTTATCTAAAACTCCCAAATTTATTGGATTATGTACACTAATTTTCTGTCATTTTGAAAATCCATTACATCCAAAGATGGTATTCACTAAGTAAACCAATGTCTAAGGTTCCTATGGATGATCTTTTCATTTTTATATTATTTGAAATTTTTATTTCACACTCTATAGTGGAGCAGTAACATAAGAACCTACCAAAATTGTTTTGATATTAAATAGTACGTAGGAAAAGGGGGTCTAACCAGAGTTGTCCAAAATGAATATTATTCACATAGTGGAAGTGTATCCAGTGGAAAAAGAAAAGGGTCCAGAAACTGTGGGACGTATGATTTATATAGCTTCTTCAGTAGTGACTACTTTATTTTATACTGGTACACCTTATTCATTAATTTCATCTACTTTTGTTAATCTATTAAATCATCCTATGGTGATTTTTTCTTATTTGATGGATATTACTACACCCCTAAGAATGCAGAGAGATCAGGGTATCCATAGTATCACATCAGTTTTCTCGCTATTAGTTATTGAGATTGATTGGAGTTTTCTAGTTCTCTAAATTAAACCACATAACATCATTTTTGTGACGAATTGGATAATTGACCATAATTTTTGGATTGATTCTTATGAGTCTCCTTTCCTACACCTGATGGTGTATATCACACCATTCACGGAGAATGAGACCCAATGTTGAACAAAGATGAGCCTTCTTATCCATAATTGGGGAAATTGATATCTTTTACATTTTTGATTTGGATTAGGAATCATTGAGAGATGATCACCCTCCAGTTGTCATTGGGTATACCCATGTGTTCCCTTTTGAATTATCCAGTTTACCACCAGTATGAGTGGTAGTGTTCTTAATTGACATAATTCCATATACTAAAACAGTGTATATTCTATCTTACCACATCAGAGTAGCTAAATTAAAGGATTTTATGACATAATTGGATGATATTCTAGAGATAGTTTTTATATGAAAAAGTGTGTCACCTTGTGTGGCACCAATTTTCTTTGCAAATAACATTTATGGTTCCCTAAAACTATGTATTGAATATCAATAAATAAATTGATATATGAGAAAGAAAAATTATATAATGTTGTGGACTAATGAAATGTTTAATTAGTTGAATGGGATGAAGTGGTTTTCAAAGATTGATCTTCGAATTCTTTATAATAATTGGAGAATAAAAGAATATGATGTTCTAAAAACCACCTTTCAGAAAAGGTGTGACCATTATGAGCACCTTGAGATTATATTTAGTGTAACCAATTATTCTACTATATTTATGGATTTTATTAATAAGATTTCCATGAGTATCTTGATACATTCATGGTTGTCTTTGTGGATAAATTTTTTTACACTCTATATCAGAGGTGGATCTTTCACATCATCTGATATTAGTTCTATAATTGTTGATAAATGATCCAATTTTTTCCATGATTTTAATATGAGATTTATGGACCAGAGAAGTGATGTTCATTGGAAACATTTTGTCTAAACATGGTATATCCATTAATCATGATTAGGTGAATGTTTTTATGATTTGGTAGAAACCACTAAATTCATTTAAGAACCAGAGAATCGTTGGCTCATTAGGTTATTATATAATGTTTATAAAGGAATTATCAATGTTGGATTATTCTATGAATGCTCTAAAATAAAAAGGAGTAATTCTTACTTAGGATGAGAAATTTTAGAGTTTATTTTTTGTGCTGAAATGAATTTTGACAACTACTCTAGTGTTTACTCTACTAGAGGCTAGTCAGTGCTATGTGATATTTTGTGATATAGTAGGTTCAGGTTTGGGTTTTGTTCTAATTCAAGGTGATCATTTCATTTCCTATAGCTCCCATCAGGTTAAGTCACATGATAATAATTATCCAGCCCATGACTTTGAAATTCTAGCTTTGATGCACGCGCTTAAAAATTGGAATCATTATTTTTTGAGGGAAAACATTACCATTTATTCAAACCAAAATATATTGAGTTATATCTTATATAAAAAATATTTGAATCTCCATAAGAGGCACCTCCTAGAATAGTTTTAGTGTCTCAATTGTGACATTTCCTATACCATGGATAATGGGAATGCCATCACATATTCTTTGAGGATGAAACATCCAACTCGTGTCGTGAAACAATATTTTGAAGAGTGAAACATATGGGATCTCATTTCATTGTACCATATAGTAGTCCATGAATCAGGGATTTATGATTTTGTGTGCAGTGTTCATTTGAATTATGCTCATCTAAATAGGGATAATTAGGATCTGCTGTTTTTTGATAGGTTTAGTAGCATTAAAGACTCTCTTTATGGTGTCGATACCATAAATTTCTGGTCATTCACCACTAATGGAATACTATGTTTTCATAATCGTTTTATTGTTTTGTTAACAGTAAGGGATGATGTGGTAGGGGATTTATATTATCCCCAATGGTTTTTTTCACCCATGAACTACTTAGATGTTCTACAAAATTTTTCAATGATTCATGTGGAATGTTATGAAAAGTGAATTGTTGAATATGTATCATTTTGATATATGTGCCAATACGGTAAGGCTAAGACCCAACACCCTCTTTTTTTATTCAGTCACATACAGTGAAAATGTAGAAGTGGAATGATATTTCTATTAACATTGTTTTTGGGTTGTCATATACCCAAACAAGAAATAATGTGATATGGGTTGTGATCAACAAATGTACCATGACAGAAAAAAAAATTATACTAATTCATGATACAACCAATTTTGATAAGTTGTAAAATTCATATGTGAATGAGATTTTTCATTTTCATGGTGTTACCTAGGATATAGTTTCTGATAAGGATCCTTGTTTCACTTCTTTATTGTGGAGTGTCCTTTTGGAGGAACTAGGATATCATGTTTTTTAGTATGGAATACCATATATAGTTGTATTTCAAGATAGTAAGAGCTATATAGACTGAAAACAATTTTATTTATGCTCATGTCCTTGACTATTTTGGGGCTTGGGAAGACTATATAGAGATATGTGAGTTATCATATAAGAATATTTATCAATATGATATCAGAATGGATCCCTTTGAGGCCCTGTATGGTTGGCCTTACAGATGTCTGTTGTGTTGGTAAGAGATTTGTGAAAATTACATGGTTGGAAAAATCTTGCTTCACAAGACAACAAAAAATATTCAGTTGATTCATGATTTAATTTTGATGTCATAGAGAATGTATGTCTTATTTTAATAGTCACCATAAACCTTTGGATTTTATAGTTAGAGACCATGTGTACATGAACGTTTCACCTTGGTTCGGTCATCAACGACTTGGGAGGTAAAGAAGGTTTTTTACTCATTCTATGGGATAATTTGAGGATGTGGAATAAATATGAAAATTTTCATTTCTATTACAACTTATATAATGGATAAATTCTATACTTAACATGTTCCTTGTATCTCAGCCCTGGAATTATCAATCTGATCCATCTGATTTTCTGAGTTTTAGTGATCTTGAGGTTGATCCCGATTTCTCAACAACTGAATGAAAACCAAGATAGTTGATTAAAAAACAAAGGTACTTTGTTGCAAGATGATACATATGGTTCCAGTTATATTGATTTATGGTTCTGAAAGTCATTATACCTGGGAGACCGAGGCACTAATAAGATATCGGTGGCCAGATTTTTTTGTCACGAAAGATTTTGAATGATATTTTTTGGGAAAAAATGTTTATATGGAAGGGAAGTTGTAACATAATATTACTATTTTATAGTATCTATATAACCATATTTTAATCATGATTTGGTTGGGTGTTCATTTGGATTTATTTTTGGATAAATTTGGAAATTTCAAATTCTAGAGGGATTTGTATAGATGGTGTATTGTTTTCCAAAATTGTGCGCCTTTCTAGATAAAATTATGCAATGCAAGGAAGTGGGATTCTTTGTAGTTGTTGAGAGGTTTCAAAAATAGTGGTCCCACATAGTAGTAACCATTAACCTGAAAATAAAGGGTGTATCACCTGGGTGCACTGTTTTTTATAAATAGTTCAAATCTTCCTAGAAAACTGTGCCTACATATGTTTTCATAAAAAAATTTATTTTAAAATTCTATACCGCCCTATTTAGTTCCTCGATGGGCCGGAATGACCCCGAATCAATTAATCCTTCTTCAAGAGATCTCAATATAATTTTAGGCCCCTTTACACACCTCAAGAAGCATGTTGAAGCATAGAGAATGACATTTGATCCTATCCCAGTTAGTTTCATATTCTCATTTTACTTCACCCACTCACTGTCATTGACTCCCTTGGATTTTGTAAGTCATCATGTTGTTGGAAAATATAATAACCCTTATTTTGGATCTTCAACTTTGGGTTGGTTCCCAATTTACATTTTCATTCTTCTCCATTTTAGATTACCTACTATGGTTAGGTGTTTTATGATTTAGTGATTCCGCGTTAGGTGGTTTCATTTTCATTATCCAATATGATTATCCAAAAATTGATAAATTTTTTTTCAAGAAATTGATTTGAAAATATTGTATGAAATTTATATCAATTATTTAGTTCGGAATCCAAATTCATTGAATTGGAGGATTTTATTTTTGAAATTGGGTTTTTGGAATTTAATTGTTAAAAAACCCAAATTCCATTGAATTAGGGAATGTTTGTGAAATTGATGGAAATTTTTTGAAATTTAATTTGATGAATTTTAATTTTGAAATGGAATTTTGAAATTTATTTTATAATTTATTTCAAATTATTATTTAAGAAAAATGGCTTAAAATTATTTTGATAACAACATTTCAGTTTTATCTTGGTGAATGAAATGTTTTTATTAAACAATAATTTTCATGTTTAAAAGGAAAAATGGAATATTTTAAATGGTGAATGGTATGAATTTTATTTTTGAGAAATATTCCTGAAATATTTCCGTTATTGATATTTTTTTAGAGAACATGAAAGCCTTGGGTAGTTAGTGAGTTATTTATAGAATACATTGAGATATAAAATGTTCTGAAATATAAATGTAGCACATCACATCTACGACGGGATGGTGAAGAAGTTTACTTTGGAAGTAGCAAAGGGACATGTATATATACATATTTCCTTATCACCTTGAGTGTGTAGAGTTATATATATTAGAACAATCATACATATTTAGGAATATGACCATGTTTATTTCTTTATTTATTTGAAATGAACATATTCAACTATTGTAATATATTTTACATGTCATTTGAATTTATATAAAATGATTTATATTATTTTGATAATCCCTTAGTTTGAAGTATTTCCATCATTTGAATCCATTAGTTTTATAATGGAATGTTCTCATCTCTAAATAGTGGAGATCGATACCACCAATTAGCCAATGTTGGAGTCAGCTTGTTTATCAGGTTAACAGGGTACCAGGGCTGGTTCATGACATCTAGTGGGTTGACATCAGGTACCAATATTACCACATCAATGGATCCATACCATCATTAGATGAAGCTGATTGAATCCTCTAAGGGATTAATCCCTACTAATATTCATTCCCACAACAGGCTGCATCAAAGGAAGTGTCAATTATTTCACATTAAATAGGCATGGAATCTTATCCCAAGATCACAAAATCATATTCCAACCATCCATAATGAATTGAAAAATCGAAATCATTGAATAATTTAAACCACTGAGGATCTTCCTTAGAAGGATCCTATAAATTTTGATCGTCATCATCGATATGTGTCGATATTTAAATAATCCAATCTAGATTATGTTGTGACCTATCCAAGCATAAAAATTGTTGAATCTAGGATGAGGGTCCACTTGAGGTATCCAAATAATGAAACACTATAGAGAAATTATATCCATAATACCAAGAATCCATCTGAGGGCCAAAAATATATCCTAATAGTTTCATAATATCAATAAGAACTCATTACTATATAGAATCATATAGATTCATTATATAAAACATTGGTGACTTTGGAATCTAAGTGAGAATCCCTACCCATATGGTTAGAGGAGTTTTTATCATTTTTAAAAAATAGGATCATATTCATTATAAGAACTAATCAAAAAAATGGTGCAATAGGTGTTGATCCCAAAAAATAGAACAATGGGTACCACACCACCAAATGGAATAGTTAGAATTGTTCCCCCAAATTACATATCGAGTAATGAACTATCAAATGTGGTACTCCAATGAATAGGACAAACATCACTTTTATTGTTCCATAAATATGATATAAACAAAAATTCATGAAATCTCATCAGATCTGATTGAGCACAATCATATTTTTCATTTTTATCTAGATGATATTCAGGAATATAGTAGCATTTTATGCATGAAATGTTGATAGGTAATATGTCTTGTGATAAAATTGGAGTCATTATTAAGGATCATTGTTGATACTTCAGTCATTATCCACACACCCTACCATTGAATGAGGGTATGGTGTCATCAACAAATATTCCAATTAGACCCATATGTATGAATAAGATATTTATATGGATGAATAGATTACAAAATTCCAATAAGAGAGTGGGGATATTTTGAAAAAAAATGTAGTTATTTTATGTGATTCCTTCTTCGTAAAAACACATATACACCTTCCTATAGTGGTCCAATAGGTTTGGTTGTTCCCCAGCTCACAGTGTTAGGGAAATTTTCATATTCCTAATCCCCGCAAAGAGTGAAATATAAACATTTTTCATCCTCACCCTATCCCATAAGGATGTGGGAAATTTCATATTCACGTGACCGATGTTCAATATGTCTAAGGGAGTTTCCATATTTTCTACCCCCTCATCATGTGTAATTTGAACACCATTTGAACTTAGTAGTTTCCGTAAATCATCTAGGATATTTAGGTTCTATTAATTAGTGGGAAGTATCTACAACATCCAAGGACCCCAATCCTTCAATCACTACCCCAAACCTATAATTAATTGAGATCTGCACACTAGAATCCAAACTCAACCATGTTACCACACCAAGAGTGTTATATATAGCACATGGGAGATATAGTGTGGTCACACATTCCATGATGAAAAATAATGGAAGTTAAATTCCATCCCACCAAATAATGTCCCAAGGCACTAAGACTATGACATGTAGAATTGTGGGATAAAATTCCCAATAATGAGAACTTGAGTCAGGTGTGGTTGATAGACCATGCCAATAACTTCCCAACTAATGACATATCAGGATTAGATTAGAGAGTGTATTTATCTATAAGGAATATATTTGAATGTAGATAGGGGTGTGGATTTTTCACCCCACAACAGATGAATCCACACACCAATCATGAGAGTACTATGAAGATGATTTATAAAATATTTAGGAAAATATTATCCACATATATCCCAAATACAGGAGAAAATTTATCAGTATGAGAATGATAAAAGTTTAGTCACTATAGACTAAACTAGTTCACATGAATTTTAAAAATTCCAGATTGAATGTATAGAAGGAATTACCAATATCAAGGAGAGAGATTCTGGTGGAGTTTATAGGACATGAAAATCACTTCCCCAACCACTGATATCTCAAGAACTCAATAGAGTATCATTAGATTTAATTATTTTCTAGAAATGAAGGTAAATTAACGCTTGATAGATTTATAGGATGATTAAACTCATGAATTATTCAAAATATTAATCCAATATCCAGCAGACTTGATTCTCTTTTGATATGTTACAACAATATATATCATATCATATGAATTTTCAGTTCACGAAACATCCCACAACTACGATGTTAAGCTCTACAATAAATCCTAGTCACATAATGTTAAACAAAAAAATACATCCTAATCACATGACATTAAACTAAACAATATTTCCTAGATTCATGATTATAAACATCCCACAATAGTATAACAATCCAAGCTTATAACACAAGCATATCATATCTTTTTATATGAATATTAATTATATAGAATAACAACATGCCTAAGGATAATAACAGTTTCGTGGCTTTAGTAACATGGATCACATTATTCATAAATAATGACGGGTCCTTGTTATCTCCAATAAATATCCTTACCATTAGTACTATTGTATAAAAACAGTTCCTCAGAACCTAGAGAAAGAAATCATAATAATTGGTGAGCTCAGATGCTTATTAGGGGTTTGAAAGGGATATAATTAAGAAAAAATGACCAAAAGGGTATGTGAAAAAGATCATGTCATTTGAAAACCATAACTATAATATCAAAGATTATAATATTGATTCAATACATAAACATTGGTATTCCATAAGACATGTTCGTAATGGAATAAAATAACACAATCCATGAGTGTTTAATATTATTAAAAGACATAGAATTGTGGCATTCACATAAGCATTGAAAATCATTTAAATATTATTCAAGGCTCATTTCTAAGGATATTATAGTGAAATAGATTACTCCCCAAACCATCATAGTTGTCATGGATCACTCTAATAAAAATCATATAGAAAATGTGGTTTATTAAACGGGGTTTACACCCAATTGCATTCCTACCTATCTCAGGAGATATAAATATATATTCATGAGTTTTTGAATGATATAGGTCCCACCTATCACATAATACGAATAATAAATATGTGTAATAAAAATCACAAAACATTAGGCATAACATTTCCCATGAAAAAAATGGATTTCAAAAAAATATCATCAAATCCTAACAATTGGATAAGATTTAGGTTTCATAAACATTTTATAATTTCATCATTGTATAACCTGTGAATAAACAAGCAGAATTCATAAGAATTTTATCATGCTATAACCCATGGAAGGGAAGTGGGCTTTAAAATAATATTTTCATCATAACGATAAGTAAATTAGAAAAATAATTAGAATGGTACCATTGGATCATATACCCAGTGAGCCATAAGTAATATCAACAGATGTCATCAAGAATAAAGAATTATTTTTAAGGATTGCATGGAACATTTCCTGAGGATGATAAAATTACATTTGAAATCACTTTTCAAAACATAAAATATATGAAAAATAATTTTATTTTAAAATAATATTCATAACATATAAAGGATTATGTATAAACCATTTATGATATATCTTTAATTACTTAACCATTCATCATTGGATTTTTTTTAACATTATATTTTTTAAATTAGTATTTTTAAAATATCCATGAACTCTTATAAAAGAATATTTAAAAAATATTTAATAATCAAAAATAAAAATAAAATTTAAACATTGAATTTTTTTAAAGAATATTTTTTAAAAAAATATAATTAATTTATAATAACTTAAAAAATAAATATTTTAATATTCAATTCATGAAATTATCATGACAAAGGGAATTTACATTCACATTTTACCTGTGACGTTTTTTTACATTTTCATAAAATCCAAAATAGAACTATTTGGGAAATGACAAGAATATTACTTTAAATTTTTTATTTAAAAGATTAAAATTTTTAAACATTCATTTATTAAGTAATGTGGGAAATGTAGGAAACATTTTTAAAACATTTTTAGATAAAATGTTTTTGGATGAAAATGTTTTTCTGAACAAAAAGATTATTTTTCCTTAAAACATTATTTTTTAACTATTAAGTTCATAAAGAGAATAAAATGAAGGGAAAAAACATATTCTCATGAAATAACTAGAGGAAATGAAAAAACATGATTTTCATGGGATATGGATCACATGATTTGGTCATTAAAAAATTTCCATACACAACCAAAAACAAGTTGATATTGGAACATAAAATCATTATCTCTTAGTAATATTGAGACATAATACACATGAAATAATATATTTGAAAATAATAAAATATCATTAGGATAAATAAATTTTTTGTATTAATTTTATAATGTTCTGTATATATACCTCATAAAATAATATATGCATAACAAAACCATATATCTTAAAGAATGAAAATTGAGGCTAATATCTCTTACCACTTTTGTTACTTTTAATTATTATACAATAAGAAAGAGAGATCCAAAAATTGAAATGTAAATACCAATAATTTTATTAATAAATATCATATATAAATTGATAGGTATAATTTAAATCTTATAAATGATGTAGTTGGTGAATATTTCTGGATTCTCACATTAGTTAAAATAGAGATCAAAATCACATACTATTATCATAAAATTCCTTAAAACTCATTAAAACATCATATATAATTAATATAAGATTATTATATATATATTAAAGAAATGTAGTCAAATATATCATACCCGAATCTGTTTATATATGAACATTTATTACACTTCATTAAAAAATCTTTGTCAAAATAACATTTTGGGTAATAACCACTTTTCTAATATATGTTTTGATTGGTTATTTTTGGACATATTACATTGATGTTGCTAAAAAAATATATTTAATAATAAATAAATAAATAATGATAATAATTTTTCATAAATATTAATTTCAATAAAAATCATGAATGATATTTTTGAGAAATTAATTACATTGTGATCAAGGATGTGGTAGGTCGTACGTAAGCATTAGTAACATTTCCAATTTCATGAATCATTTCAGAAAGGGGTTAAGTAATATATTATAATTACATAGTTATAATAATTTAAAATTTACAATAATATTTTATTAAATATTCTTATTTCTATCATCCATGTTTTTTGGGGATGAAAAGAGAGTCGCATCACTCTATGATGGGGTAGCCCACATGTACACGAATATTGTTATCATATTTTATTGAGTGAAAAAATTTAGAAATTAAATTAAATATTATATTTTTATAATGATTAATATTTATTTAATATAATTATTATTTTATGAATATCAAATATAATTACACATATTATTTTCCATGAAAATCATTTTTTAGAAATTAGTCACATGATTTCATGAGGCAGTAGTTCGATTTACGCATGAGCGACATTATAAAATCCGGTAAAAAGTGGAATGTAAAATAGTTATATAAGATAAAATGCATCCATACTTGTAATTACTTTATTAATATAACATATATACTTTAAATTATTCATCATACCAAACCGTGAGAAGTGGTAATGGAATAATTAATGACTTCACTTCTTGGGATTATGATATTCTAAACATATAAATGATGATTTGTTATCACATTTGACTAAATACGAGGTTTTTGTTGGTAAAAATATTAATATATAAATAGCAGTTTATATGTATTATAAATTATTAATTTTATAATCACTTATTAATAATAATTTAATTAATTTGAAAATTAAAACAAAAACTTTCATTAAAGAACATTACATCTTCTTTACGTAACAATTTATTTTTCAACTAAAACAATTCCTAGGTTGTATTTTTCCCAAGATAAGTCCTAATTTATGAGATTATGGATATATGGAAGTGATTGTGTCACATATTTAATGAAAAAAGGGTTTTATGGCATTATGATAAGATAAGAGATGGTCCCATGTTATAAGTGATGTGAGTGGAACACTTGTAATATTTTTAATATAAAAGGTCTAACAATATATTTTTTTATTAAGAATGGATAAAAATGGATTATTATATATCCTTAGAAATTATATGTTCTATAAATTTCTATAAAATAAATTTTATATTTGTTTTTATGTCATTTTAACACATATTATTTTTGTTTAACCTCCTAGAAATCCATTTTCACCTTCTCCATCGAATTAATTATGACTTATTTCACTATTAATGTTTCTAGAAAAATATGTTAAAAATATAATATAATTTAAATTTTTATTATTTAAAATATGGAATCATATTTTCCAAATTCAATTCAAGAAAGTTGAAAATTTCAATTTTAGGCTAATCATGTATATGAGATGAGATAACATGTTTCAAAAATAAAATGATAAATTATTTAAAATGTTTTTATATCTAATATTAGTATGAAATTTATTCCAATAACATTAATTGTATAAATATTTTTATAATAGATATAATTTTACTTCAAAATCAATTTAAATTATTTTTTATCACTATAAATATTTTAAACATAATTGTTGTTTTAAATTAACATTATATAATTTTTACAATGTATGAAAATAAAATTTCTTTTTTACAATGTTTAAAAAAACAATTATTATTATGAGAGAATGATTTAATCAATTGTATTATTTAAAAGAAAATTTATTCAATTATAAATAATATATTTAAAACACAAACATGATGAAAAAGGGTTTTCAAAAAGTGTATTTTTCAGGCCCAATATTTTATTACATTATCTTTATGACAAATAATAACCATTGAATGAATATAATTTAGAAGTTATTTTTATATAATCTATAATTTATATTTTAAAAAAATCATTTGAGATAAATGTAATTATTTAAAATTGATAAACATTATAAATTTTATCACATCATAAAAAAAATTTCAATTCCATTAATAAAATTATACTAAAATACCATATAAAAAAGAAAAAAATTTATTTAATTTGACTAAATAATTTTTAAAAATACTTATTTTAAATTAATAAAAATAAATAATTTATATTAAATAATTTATTTACGGGAAATGATAATTTTACAAAAGTAATTATTTTTCACCATTTACGGAAAAATCTATATTTTTAACAAATCCCCAAAAAATCATAATAAGATAATGTAGATATGATAATTTTAAAATTGAATTTATTTTTATCACACAAATATTCTATATTTTCAATAAATTATTTATTTTATTTTTTCTGAAAAATCAATTATAATCATATCTGAAAAAAGCATATTTGTGATGAATAAAATAACTTTTGTAAAAAATTATTGTTTATTTACAATGAATTAATAATAAAATATATATTGACTACGAAACATATATGTTTATTTCATTATTTTTTTTATACTATTTGTATCATCCTATTTAGAGGCTATGTTATAATGATAATATAAAATATCATTTCATGGTTTATTAATTCTTAGTGTTGGTTGTCATGTGCACTATCGAAAAAATTCAATGTCGTGTGTAAAACAAGATGAAAATATTGTTTCTAATAAAAAAAATCGAAAAAATTAAATTCATATATAGAAAAAAAATTCATAAAATTGTAGGATGTTACATTCTACCCCCTAAATCTAAATTTCACCTACAAAACACTTCAAAATAAATTTTTTATCATTTAATAATTATTTCATATAATCCATGTCTATAAAAATGAATGATAAATATTACCTTCAAAAGGGAATGTTAAAAAAATAATCTTCTCATAAAATAACTCATGTACAAGGTTCGTCATAAGAGAAAATTCGTGGGATTTTACGATATGGACATATAAAAGAAGAATAAATAATTATAACATGTGATAAAGATCATTGATCACATCAAAGTGGGTGATCCAAAGAATGATAATGAACATACAAACATAAAAAATTGAGGTGTGAAAAATTCACTGATATAATAAAAATAATGAAAATATGGAATTTTCTTTTTGAGATCTATTGCTCAATGCTTATGAATTTTATTGATAAGAAATGCAGACATGATTTCATACCATTTCATAAGCACTATATCATTTTTTCGGTTGTGCCTTGATCAATTTCCTCCCAATATCTTACTCAATGAATTGAAGCTGAATATTTTTTGCCTATAATAATGACTCATCATAATATCCATAAATTAAAATATAATAAAATCCCTCAAAATATAGTTATCATCATTAACAAATGGTTTGAATATGTTATTTATAAATTTTCATCTTTATATATAATATATTAGTATCTGAAACCTCATCCTCAATTCCACATACACTATTCCATTAATGATTAATACCGCATCCCTTAAAATATAAAAATTAAAAACAATATCACAAATTTATAAAAACTAACTTATCATTGATCCCCCAATAATACCAAATTAGCTCTTTAATTTCACTTACAAAATATGTCAATACAAAAGTATCATATTTTAATGAATCATGTTAATGAATAAAAATTCTATAAAAAATAATGAAAATATACATACTTTAGCTTTCCATGAATAAAACTATATATTATTGAATACATTAGATAAACCCAACAATCATGTAAACTATATCAACAGTAACACTAATTTTTTTATATAAATCATTATAAGCTCCAATTGAATTAGTACAATCCAGTTTACATTATCTATAACAATAATCTATTCATCCCAAAATTGTTATCTTAAAATTACAAACATATTCTGGGCTATCTTTCACTTAATCATGTGTTTTTAATTAAATATCACCTTTCCATTAAATAATTTTTTTGGGTGATTAGAAAGCGTCAATAATTATTTCAAAATCAATAATGAAAACTTTATACTAGAAAATATTTATATATTTAATATATCCTTAATTACAAGACATAAATACTTAATCATCCCACATTCTTCTCTAACTATTAATTAGGATTTATTTTATTATTCATTAATACCACATTCCTTTTTATATGACATTTATTGTCTCCTTATTTTCAGTAATACAATCATTATTCATATAAGATTGTTGATTAGATTTATGATGTTTCTCATTAGGAATTAAATTTTCTTAATTATCATACATTCCATATTTGAATCATTAATCCATATATAATTCATCCAGGAGAAAATTATTAATATCTATCTAATGAACTGAACATTTCATTAGTTCCAATATAATTTTTAATTCGATTCCTACATTCTAACACCAAAAACATATTTGTATCCCTATGAGACATTCCATCGAATTCCAGTTAACACATTATGAACATATTGAAATATAATCTTCTTCCAACCATGGTCTCTATATCACAAACTCTTATTAATATATATCATTATATTCTTTTATGAGTTTGAGAGTTAGCTGAGGAACATGTTTTTAATCATATATTATGATAAATATTTAGAAATAATCAAATCATCCATTTCACACATTTTTATGTTTTCCCATATTTTACATCACATTTAATGTTAATCAGATAACTTTTTCCTCATTCCATTGAGTAAAACCAAAATTAAAAGGGTGTGAAATGATAATACTAATATAAAATAATATAGTTTGAAAAAACAATTATAGTTTGTCTGAATAAAGACAAATTATTTTAAATTGATGATACATTAGGTTTAATCAAGGTCATACACAATCATTATATATATAGATATTTCATGGTGGTTTGAAATGATGTTTTGAATTTAAAAACAAAACCTTTGATAATATAAAACCATGTGTTCATTAAGGCCCACGTCATGCCCCTGTAATTGTTGAGTTCAACTCAATATAGTTTTTTTAGAGTTATGACCACCAAGTTCCCCTATACGAGATCCACATTCAAAGGTAATATTATGAAATCGATATAATATATGGGAAACCACTTTATATATCTTTTAACAAAATTCTACGATATTTTCCAATAAATTTAACAATCAATAGAATTATTCTTATATACATGACATGAGTTACCCTTAGAATTATACATTTGTATTCCTCTAATGTTTTATTAAACTAGTATTCAATAGTTATGTACTCATTTTCTCTAATTGAAAATATAAGTACAAAAACTTCTCATACAATGATATAACACATTTTTATATGAATATTTATTAGTTTACATAAACAAATGCCTTAGAACCATAATAGTTGAGTACCATTGCAAACAATGAACATACGATTAATAATTCATGAAATATCATCATTTTCTCCCATAAATATCTTCCCCTTTAGTACTACTAAATAATAAAATAATTTCATCACACAAAGAATGAAAGTATAAGAAAGTATAATCATGTATGATAAGTAAAGGTATACAAGAGGTATAGATAGAAATGCCTTAAGAATTTTGTATTATAAATAGATCATAAAATTTAAAAAACATACACTTCAGGTAGGAGATCATAATATTAAGTCTAAGAATAATTATTTGATGTTCAAAAGACATGAATCATAATATAATAAAAGAACATGATCCAAAAGAGAATATATTTTTCATAAGACCTAGAAATTTGGAACACACATAAGAATATAATTTAATTTCCATTTTATTCATGGATCAACTGTATGGATATCAGAGTGGAATGGGATCACTCCCCAAACCATCATAGTTTACATGGATTACTCCCAAAACTATCATAGAATACAAAATCTTATAATGAAATAAGCTTGCTCTATGTTCCAATGATTTATATCTCGTAATATTTTAATTATATTCAAATGATTTGGAGGGATATATAGGTTAAACACATCTAATATAGAAAAAGAAACACAGTGTTCCAAAAGATAATAAAAAATTTATCATATAATTTTTTTTAATAAAATTGTTTCCCTAAAAATGTTTCCATAAAATGACTTTTTTTTTAAAAAAAATGTTCCATGATCATTTCATCATTTCATAATTTCATAACATATAGAAAAGAGAAGTGGGTTTATGAATAATTTTTCCATTGTATAACCCATTAAAGAGAAATAAGTTTCCTAATAATATTTTCATCACAACCATAGACAATTTAGATAAAAACAGGGATGAAAACCTTGAATCATATCTCTAGTAAAACATAATTAACATCAAATGATGTCATATTAGATAAAGAATTAATTTCAAATAGTACATAGATATTTTCATGAGGAATATAAAATTTATTTTAAACTTGATTTTCAAGTCATAAAACATTATAAAAATCATTTTATTTTAAAAGAACCTTGACAACATATAATTGTGGCTTTAAAAACCATATAAATTATTTCCCAATGAAAATAACATTTCTCATTTGAAGAAAACTCATTAAAATAGATATAATTTTCTAAATAATTTTCACTAGAAATATCCTTATAAAAATATAAAAAAATCATTACATATCATTTACAATATTTATTAATGAAAATTAAATTTTCACTTTGAAAAATACTTTTTAGAAAATAATAATTTTAAAAATAAATTTATTTGAAAAAAATATGAAATTATAATATGATATTAAATGAAGATAATTGTCTTGATGATGTGGAATTATATTCCTTAAAAAAATGTAAAAAAGAAGATTTATTTTTTAATTTCAGTAAAACCAAAATAGGAATTGTTTTGAAAATGAAAATAATATTTCATTCAATTTTTTAAATTAAACCCTAGGTGAAAATGATTTTAATAAATTATTTGAAAAATGTTAAAATAATTTTTTAATATAATTTTCGAAAAAATTATTTTTTGTTAAAATTGATGGGTTTATTGAGATATTTATCATAATTTTTTACCATAAATAAAATATACCTAATAAATCCAAATAAATGATGAGAGTGTAACATGAAATAATTACCAATTTAGTAACTTTTTAACATAATAGAAATGAAAAAAATATCATGATATAAAATTTAAATATCATTAGGTTAATTAAACATCTAATATAAAATGAAAAAGGTGATTTATATAAACCATTTTAAAGATGACATGTTTATAACATAACCATATAACTCAAAGAAATAAAATCGAGACAATAATCCATCACCACATAAGAAACTTTTGGACCATAAACCATATGAAAGATAAATACTAACATATATATGTGAATCTAAATAATTACAAGGTTAAGAGTAATAAATTACATTCATTGGTAGAATATAAACAACATAAATTAAATAGGTGGTGAATATTTCAGGTGTCACATAGAAGAAAAAGGTGAGATGTAAATCACTTATCGTAATTCTTGATATACTTCAAAATCTTTTTAACCTCTGGTATAATAATTATAAGATGATTATATATATAATATTTAACAAATAATATATTTATATTTTGGTATATGATTTATTTATGACATTTAATTATCCAGTTATTAACAATTCCTTGTTAAAATCATGATTCAGGTAAAAATCACTTTTTTCATATAACTTTTACTAGGTTAATTTTTATCCTATTTCATTGATCATGGATCTATTATCTTAAGAAAAATAATAATGATGTATTTATAATATTTATAAAACACTATAATTTTATGACCAATCAAGAGTGTTTGGTTTTATAAATTAAGTACATTACGATCATTGTGATGGGAGATAGTACGTACGCAAAAGTGATGTTTCCATTTTCCAAAGATCATTATGAAAAATGGTAAGTAATATCTTATCAGTAAATAAAGAATATAATTTCATAATTTCTTTCTTATTTATTTAAATATTTATATATATACAATCCATATGGTTTTGTGATGAATATAGAGTCACATCACATCGTGAATGCAGTAGTCCAAACATATATTACAAAGTTATCATATTTTAGTGAGTGAAAAGGTAGAAGAGAAAATAATATATTTATTTTTTAGAAATTTAAATATTTAAAAACTTTTATTTTGTGTGTATAATATCTTTTTATATGTATTTTATTCAATTTAATGTTTTACAAAAAAATAAATCACATCGCTTCATGATATAATAGTGCTCTGTAAAGACAAGCGACACTATCACACCCCATACTAAATAGAATGTAAGAATATATACACGATAAAATAATTTCAGGGATATAATTATGATAATAATATCATATATATATATACATACATTATATCCATATTCATACCCACCTATTTGTGGTGATAATGATAAAATGATTTACCCCGGTTCACAGAATGGAAACCTACTGTACACACAGATGATGATTTAGTAACAAATGTGATGGAAGTAGATATGGTCATAGGTACAAGACATCAAAAAATAATTATATGACTTATAATGTTTTTATTATATCATCATGTTTTAATAATAAATTAGTGTTTGAGAATAAAATAACATAAAGTAGTCATTGAATAATGATACCTCTTATCTGGGTAACCTACTTATGTTTAGAGAAAATTCTTCTGTGTTTTGATTATTATATTTTATATGGAATATATAATTATACGAGTATATTAGAATGTTATTTGGGTGGGTATTGACTATAAAAATTGTATTATGTTTTCAAGAAGATAGGAGAGTAAGAGACTCTTTATATGTGAGGTGATGTACAGACTAATAATTTTAGGATAGTAAAAATGTGGGCCCATGTTTTTCTCAATCCATAATGATAAAAAATGGATAATTATTGATAAATTGGAATTATTGGGTCCAAATATGTCTATAAAATATATTTTGGTCAAGAGAATAATATATTTTAACTATTATCTTTTCATTTAAACAACAATAAACCCATTTTTTCCATAACCGTGATAAATGATTTTCACATCTTTTCACTATTAATTTTGGACAGAAAATAGTTTAAACATATTAGATATTATAATTTATGATGATTCCAAATATACCATCAACTATTAAAAGTTATATCCATATATTTGTAAATATATTATTTAAAAATAATCTTGTAGTCGAGATGAGGAAACAATATTCCAAAGTAAATGTGATCAAAAGTTTGCAAAATTTTTATATCAATTTAAAAATAAAATTGTTTCTAATGAATTTTTTTATTAAAATATTTTTAATTTATGTAATTTTACATAAAATATAATATATCTTATAATTTATATTTATAAATAAATCAAATGAAACAACATTTTTCAATGAGGATTTATTATTTTTCCATATATTATAAAAAAATAAAATATTCTAAAAATTATAAAACATTCAAGAAAATATAATCTTTACCTGAAGATTTTTATAAAATGGAAATTTGTTTCAAATAAATATATTCAATGAAGAAAGAATTGTACTAAAAATCTTGACATATGAGATGAAAAAGAAGGTTCTCAAGAAATATTTTTTTTCAAGAAATATAAGATTTTTTATGCATTCCATGCCTATTAGTAATAATTGTTTGAATATAAATTAAATTTTATTATATATAATATAGAAATTTGTTTTAAATTTTTTTCATTAGGTATAATTTAATATAAGTAAAATGGATAAACATTATTCATTTCAAAAAGAAAAAAAGAAAAAAATCCCTTTAATCCCAAAAATAGCATTATCCAAAATTCAATATAAAGATAACTGAAAGTTAATAACGAGGAATAAATATATATAAAAAATTATTTTAATTTATAACATAACTGTTCAATTAAAATACATTATTTATTGAATAAATATAATAGTATTTCAAATTATTTATTTTTCTATATTCACTAAAATATCAATTTTTTTCAAAAAATATCATAATCTTCCCATAAGTAAATTTAAATATTATTATTTTAAAAATTTTATTGATTTTATTAAATAAAATTTATAGTATATATATATATATTAATACTAATATTTTCTCAAAATACGAAATAAAAAACATTTTTCATAAAATCATAATTTTGAGGAATATAATTACATTTCAAAAAAGTGATTGATTATTTTACAAAAAATCATGAATATATTTAGGATGAGTTGAATATTTTCATGTAAATTTTTTAAAAAGTTGATATTATACAAAAAAAACCATTTAAATGATTTGTTATAATGGTCATATATAATATTATTTTCTAGTTCACTGATGCTTGATGTTGAATTTCATGCACTCTATTGAAAAAAATCATTATTGCATGTAATAAAAGATAAACACATAATTGGTTATAATAATAGATATTTAATAATAAAAAATTAATTTTAATAAAATGATGCATAAAATATCCATTTTTTTCAAACATCCTCATCTCATTAAATTAAAATCCATGAAAACTCTCTAATCACCTAATGTATTATTATATGACAACATCCTAATAACATGATGTGAAACAATGTGGTCCACATAGATGTAACAAGATGATAAATTGTGAGGCATCTCAAAATATGAAATATTTCACCAAAATTGTATGGAAATTATTGTTTATAAAAATTCTATCGATATAGTAAAATATTGATCCTAAAAATATCATAAAATTGAAAATACCTTTTAGCCGCCTACTAAGGGAGTTACACTATAGGTCACCTCCTTAGAAATTAAAATCCTAGATTCAATTACTCCTCATAAATTCTGTAAATGCATAGACCATAGAAGGTTTTATTAGGTCACTGTTAGCTCAAACAGTGATTCACATCATATCTGAGTAGAAATCATGGGTAATACACATATCCACTCACTTTTTCACAAAACAAATTATCATGTTCTGATTCAAATATGTCGTTATTAGTCAGAATATGACCTCAACCAAAGATATCACCCATTATATTCTATAAAAATGATTTATATATTCATAAATTATTTCAAATACCATTATAAACTATAAATAAATTGTGATAGAGATATAGGAGCTCTTCCAGTATAATTTGGTGATGATACAGGGACAAGAACACATTCCCATCCCAAAAGATAGAGTAGCACACCAACATGGTCTACATGAATTAGATTCCACTCCCTATAAAGAACAAATTATTTGAACCATACAAGATGATTACAAAAAATTTAACTATATAGTTATAGGTATGATTCAATTAACTTATCCCCCTTCCAACTAGTGCTCAACAACATAGTTTGGAACATGCTCGAGGAAAAGGGAAAATTACATTTGATGAAATCCACTAGAATACTCCTTATGTATAGTACTAGTCTCATACCCATTTTCCATTTGATTTCTGTCAAAATATTATGGAAATTACTTCATCCCATGCACATAACCCCACCAACGAAGTCAGTCGAAATATTCTAGCAGTTTATATGACTAGGATAATGTCCATGTTCCATCCGATGAATCATTTAACCAGTATCAGTGAGAGGATATATAAAAAATGGATAATTTATATTCTACCATTATTCTATTATGTCACCATTTTCTAATGGTAATTAATATTTTAACTCATATTATACCCTCAATTTTTCTAAGATTCACCAAAATATTCAAGAAACCACCAACATGAAGGTTAATATTCCTTTAAATGAAATAGAAGCTCACTAAAATACTCTTTCAGTAAACCATTAATTGTATTATTACCCCTCCACACCAGATTTTAATAAATATATTTTTGATAAAAAATTGATGTAGGCTTATATCTATTGTTCACCCCAGAAGGTAAGTCATCATATTCAAACCACGACACAGAATAAGTCTTACATTCCTGATATTCACAATTCTTATGACCTTTAGGTTGTGTGACACATAACAACAAAAATTAAATGATATAGAGACTATTAAACCAAATAATAAAGAGATCAAAACCATAATATATTAGATAATGGTGATGAATAGATGGTTCAAAGGGACTCTACCACTGATGTCTAGTATAGAAAACATCCTTGTAGTAATATATCTCATAGAAAATGTAATTATAACATTTATTAGAAAAATTCATAAATATGGGATCCCCAAACCAAGATATTTTCAAACAAAGAGGTGAAATATAAATTTATTTTAAAAAATAAAACTGTCTGTTAACTATTGACATCACTTCACCATTGTATATTAGCCACCTACAGAAGAAACAAGTTTTGTATGACCTAGTGGTGGAATAAAACCTTGATGAATAAAAGGATGAATTTTATTTTAAGAGAGGTTTATCTTGAAATAAACACCCAATCTTGTTCTATCTCATCACTATTTTGGACCATGAGACCTAATATAAGATTGATAAAGAGTTCATGCATTCCCATTATATTTGGTAGAATTATCATAGATATAATGTTAGACACCTACCTTATAAAGGATACAAGGTTCACTATAGATCTTAAATACATTTCATTTTTAGCGGTACATGGATACACTCTCCATGTACCGATACCCAATATCAGAAGTGTATTAAAAATTCTTATGACATGTTTGGCTCTATATCATCCCTTCTATCTTGTGATTAATTTGAAAAGCTATGTTGTATGTTAATTTCATCAGATTGGGAAATTATAGATCAATATCAATGACCATATCCTAGGGTAGAAAGTCTCATCTTATATATCATCCAAAAATGTGATAAACATAGGAGAATTTAGGGGATTATAATTATTGATCATTAAACAAAAAACGCCACTCCCACTCATTCCTCAAAGGAGAAATATTATTATATCTCATAACCCTAATGATAGATGGAATGAATCCTCCAAATTAATTATAAAAGAATTAAGGTTAATATATCATATATAAGGTCTGACATAAAATAGAAAAATCCTCGACCACAATGTATTGAGAATTTTTTACTCCACTGAAACATTTTTTGGTATTTCAAGAACTTATGTTCAAAGTTTTAATTAGGTTTTTCAGGTCACGGATCTATGAATTTAAACAACATAATATCATTAATAATTAACACACTAAATTAATCTTAATTGGAGATGTACAAAAAAACTGATGATAAACTATATATCAAAATATGTCATATACCCTTTATTTTAAACATCCTTGAAAACATCCTTACCACATGACTTTAAACTACTCAATGATCATTACATCGCAGATGGTTTATTGTACATGAGAAAGAACATTGTGAAAAAAATGAACATTCCCATCCCTATGTGTGAGTAGTATCCAAACTGTTTTTTTATATTAATAAACTACATGTTCATCGATTCCGACCATCACTGGATACACCGTGGTGTCGTGATTACAATTCATTGTATGAGATACTATGTAAATGAAAACAATTCCCACCTCTATTTTGTTGGTCAAACTGGAATGCGATGTCTTCAATTCAAGAACTATGTATCCATGACGTGAACTATTTTATTTTATGTAGACATACCCAGATCATAAAAAATTGGTCCAATCAAAAATTATAATTGAAATAATTTCCACCACTATCTAAATATGGGTCGTACCTACATGGATAGTTTTACATTAAATAACGTAATATGGATTCATTATAGCTATGATAAGACATATAATTATAACCAAATCATAAATCTTCGGTCAATTATCAATATGAATGGAAATAATTCTGATTTTTACATATATTCCACAAAAACATAGTGATTTGTCAATTAAGGAACAATGTGTAGCGGGATTTCAGCTATCACAATATTTTTAGTAATGTCCAAATATCAAATAATGGGTCTATCCATTATATGAATGGAAATATTTCCCCCTATGTGTATGTGGTAGACCTATGTCGAATATTTTAGATAAAATAACTATGTGTGTCTTGAGTTATACTATTAATGGATATTTATTGGTGCCCAGAGACCAAATCCTATTTCTAAATATAGTATGCACATAAAATTAACTTATTACATAATATGGTCTAGACCTATATAGGGAACCATTTAAGAACTATGTATGCCTTGATTCCTACCATCAAGGGATATATAGGAATGCCTGGATCCACGATTCCAAGACAATACATGTGTTATCATCTCGAAAAATCATTCCCATATGTTAGATTTATATTATTGAATAGGTTGTAGTCCATAATAAATCATGTACAACCCCACATACTTCCCCACAATATATTTGAATACTTAGTTATCCATTGATTATCACACCAATCATTGATCATGTGAGCATAAGGAGCTAAGAAATAACTTCTCAGAAAGACTATTGAGACTTGTCATATATAGAAAATAATATCCTAGTCAGATGAATTTATACTACAGGACCCCATCCTAGTCACATGACATTAAAATATTTGTCAATTACATAGTTTCATGATGTTATAGAATAGGATAAAATGACTTTTTGATAAAAATTTATCCCCTAATGACTATGTATTTTGGAATTCCTTGTGTTAGGCCTTCACCCTGAAAATGTTTTCAGCACACACATGTTTAGCATTTAGGGTTATAAAACTATAATGTAATATTATTATCTCCATGAATGAACACCAATTCTTCGGTATCTATGTTAATAAAAACCAATTCCGTGAGTCCATTTACTACCCTAGGAACCCCAAAAACCATGTTCTCCCTTTCTTGAAGTTCCCCTATAAGAAACTAGTAACAAGGAATCAATAATTCAATGGGACCCCTACTACTAGTAAGTGGTTATTCACACAACAAAAAAGAGCATGCTCTTAGAGTATTTTTTATCTTAGAGGATTGACCCCCTTAACCTATGAGTTATCATCAAAACATTGAGTAATTTGCGCTACTTCCATTATCAATGGTTAAACTGAACCCACCAATTTCCACAACCTCTTATCTCTATCATTCATGGGTTATGATTTAAACCATTCACATCCCAACTATAAAAGGGGACCTCTAAAATCCATGTTACAAATATGTTCATCGTACCCATTGTGAAACAAATATTATGTCATTGTATTGTACAACCATTCTATTTTAGTGTATGTATCCTCCAGGAAGGCATAACATCCTTATGATTACAAATATGTATTGGACACCCAATTCTTAGAGTTGATTCCCTATAAAAATATTATCTATTTTCTCTATGCTCGGGAGGAACCAATAATCACTCAATAGTTTATGCCTCCATATTTTATGTCAGGGTTGAAAGAAACTAAACCAAATGAAATTTATATTAGAAGTATATGCCTACTAATTATTATTCCCAAAAGATATATTGTAACACTTATACAATATATCCAAGGTCAATAAATGATTAAAATGATAAATATTATCATTCCCTATTGTATGGGTCAAAACTGTGTAGTGGACTATCTCAAATCAAAATAATGTGATTCTTGATTCCTACACTATAGGATACATAATGACACTAGGATCCTCCATTTTAGGTCTATCCATGATACATCCTACTAGAAAAATGTCATTTTTTTTTGAAATTATCCTATTTTCATGAATTTAAACATTACAATAAGTGGTCTTCATGTTTAACTTATCATCCCCTCAATTTTTTTTGTGTACAAAAGAATCATATGATTTATTCATTCACCTCATAATGTATAAAATGCATGATTTAGTTTCCTTTAGTTTGTTCAAACTATTCATGAATGGTACATTCTACATGAAAAAACAAAATATATTTTATATCCATGTTGATACCAACCAATTTCATGAGTTTATATCCTTATCTTTGAACCCCATGGACATTGGGATTCATTTATAATGGGTTTCACCTATAGAAAATTTGTAATGGGGAAGGGAAAATCTGTAGGGATCCCTCAAGGATTAAATGTGAATAAAAAAAAATTCCAAAACACATGTGCCAATAGTATGTCTAGTCTATGAGGAGATGCCCGCTTGGGTGCAAGAGTAGTTTTCATGACTGCATGTAATATGGGATTCTTCCATTATCAATAGTTTCCCTATTCCCTTCAGCTTCCACATCAATAAAAATGGAGTATTATTGGATTAACAATAGGCATTTTTAATAATGTTATTAAAGCATGTTTGGATTCTCTTAATTCTACACATGTCTAAATTTTATACATTTTTTATGAAATAATTTGACATTGTCTGTAGTGAACATATATTTTATAAATAAAATCCCCTTTTTAGTTGAATTATATTCCTTATTATGTATAATTGTTATAGAAAACACATGAAATTAATTGGTTTTATTATGTAATATAACATTAAAATTTCTTTTATGTAACATAACAGTTATTATTATATCAATTAAATAGTGATCAAATGATTAGTATAAATATTGGGTTTTGAAAAATTATTTTGACAAAGACAAAAACATTGATGCACTAATCCAGTAGAATTGTACTATATGAAACCCACCTATCAGAGATTTAGGTGGAGATAATATTATAGGTATTTGACCTTTACCAAGCCCACGTTGAGATCCAAAAACTAAATATTGATCAAACCATTAATAGGATAATTTCTATCTCATTAAGATCACGACCCAAACAACATACATCAAACCCCACTATAAAAGCCACAAAGTCTCACAACATACACTCTAGGTGTTTTCTGGAGTAAAAAAGGGATATGTGTCATGACATAGAATATTATTAATATGTATATTTAATAATATAATGAGTATTTTTTTTATTATTAAAACATTATAAATGAATTGGATTTTGATATAATAAAACAGAAATTGTATTTTTGTGTAATATTCAAATTCAACTAAGACAACTATTTTGAAGAAATAATGGGTTTTTAAACAAATAATATCTAAATAAAATATCTGCATTATTTATTTTAGTAAATATATATGATAATATAATTTGTATGATGTGAAATTTAATTTGTATATGGGTTCCAGAACATTTATTGTAAAAATATGAACCATTTCTCAATAAATATAAATTAATTTTTTATGTGAAAATTAATTTATTATTATTATTATTTGGATGAACAAAATATTATTTTTTAAATCATTTTGTCGAAATTATTCGATGGGGACTTTTTCACACTTTTTAGGACATTTAAATTTTGGGGTAAAAATTAAATATTCTGTAAATATATGGTGTGTATAATAACAACCTAATGATGAAAAAGTGATGTAATAAATTTTTTGAATGGTATCCACAAACAAAATACTATTCCTCATTGAAAAAATCATTTTAGGTTATTATATTTCTTTAAATCCTTTATGTATCCTCTAAATTCATTGTTACATCTTAATATATTAAAACCATTTCTTGAAGAACAGCATTCCCATCCACATCACTAAGGGTAACATCATAAATATATTTTATTTGAATTATAAAGTAATTAAAACCTCTCCATTATGGTTGAAACCATGAAAAAACCACGGTAATGATTGTGTTTTTTATTGCTCTTTTATATAGAGTTAAAAAAATAGATTATGGAAATAATAAAGAACTCTCCACTATTTTAATATACGATCAAACCCATGATCCACTTCCTTTTCACTATTTTTTTTGGTTATTTTCTTTATTCTTCCATACCATCTCTAGATTCCTCATAGGGTTCCCCAAATCTCTCATGAATCTCCTCCAATTATTTTGGAATCACCTTATTCTGTTAAGGGATCTCTTTCTCTTCATTTCATTCAAGAAACTCTTTAATTTCATTCCATATAATTTAAATTTATTCATTTTTGGGTATTTTATTTTATATACCACTTAATACACTTTTTATGTCTATTGATGATAGGCTCATTTTACTCTCATTATGGACTTCCATGAATCTTTATGTGCGCTCATTATGTTGTCGAAATCGTCCTTGGATTTTCCTTACCTAAAGTAAGGGACATGTCCTTATTCATTTCAATTCATGAACATCCATTATATTTAGACTTCTAAATATTATTTGGTTTTGTTTTCATGAATTTATAAAGATCCATCTTCTTTCCACATTATTTCATATCAATTATAGTTCATTTATCACCTATAAATATGGAATATATGTAATCTATTATTGAGAATATTTTTGTAATGGTTCCTTTCCTTATCCTCTTTATTCAATCCTCTATGTCATTTCATGTATTTTTTTTTAAATTTACTAGTATTAGGATATGTTCTTACATTGACCTCATATAATAAAAATTATTTCAATATGATGAGTGGCCTGTTGATCTCCCATTATACCATTTTATGAATCTTTGTGTGTCATCATTATGCTACCAAAATTTTATTATGATTTTTCAAAGATAAAACATTTTATTATGAATACCATCATTATTTACACTCAAGGGTATCACCTAAAAAAATAAATACTCATTTGATTGTGTAATTATATTTATATACATGATACTTCATAATCATATAATTTATTATAATTTAATAAGATTCTATGATGAATGTTCTATGTGACACACTTATGCATGTACATGATATGAAATTGATGGTTTCTCCTAGAATTATATAAAACTACAATGCATTGGGAAATGTTTTATTCTTATTAGATATAGTGAAATGGATTAATGATTAAACCCAAAAAATCATGATACGTTTCCCACTATTTTCTTATTTCATGTTAGTTATACTTCACCTATGTTGGGAATTCATGTTTAATGATTCTACTACCATTAATTTTTTCATTACTTTTATCATGTTTTATTGTTATTCATTATTCATGTTCATGATAACACACTTTTTACATACAATTTAATTTCATATTCCCTAACATGTAATACATTTTTAATGTTATTCCATGTTTGATCCATTACTCAGATTTATAGCTCCCCCATTTATTATGTATGTCCCCAGGTTATCCCATGCAGTTTTAAGTAAGATGTTATATTATGAACATGTTAATGAATTTTTCAAAAATAGATATTTACCTCTATACGTGTTTATTATGTAATGCACTCAAATCCCAATGACAATAGGTTTCTAAATCATATATGTTTTATTTTGGTTAATATTGTTTAATAAATTATGATTTAATTTGTTATAAAGGAAATGTTTGTCTTATTTGGTATCACAGGAATGTTTAGTCCTTTTTAGGACTAGGATTATAAAAATCTAGTGAATTATATAGATATAAATATAAATATAAGAATACATCCAAAAATTTTATTTATATATAGTGTATGTGGTTTCTAATACCATCTTGGATACTACAAGATGATGTGGCTCTGGCATTGTTGTACCTATTGTTAAAAACTAAAAACACAACATTGATAAATCCTTGTTCAATAAATCATGCAAGATAATAGTCCTTTCTACACATCTTGTATGACACTCCTAGGGGATATGATTTGGTAAACTCACATGGCAATTACAAAAAATTATTAAAATAAAAAAGTATTATATGTATTTATGTTATAAAATAGATCATAAATAACATAGAGTGGATCCTATATTGTCATATATCAAGTAAATACTTGTGATTTATATATTATCCCTTTAATCTTATTAGTTTACTATTTTATTTTTTAGTACATGGAAAAGTAAAATCTCAAAGTCTATTTTCGATGGAGTAAATAGTTAGAAGGTGAATAAAAAAGTGAATGGTTGGGTTATCATAAATATTTATACACATTTTTATGTATCAGACAAGTATATCAGAATAATTAAAACACAATCGCAAATAATAGAAGTAGATCGGTATGTGGAAATGGGGAATGGGAAAATTATTTCATCCCAAGTATTCTTCTCACACACTATAAAAATTTGTGAAATTTAATTCCCAATGAACCATATAATACCCTATTTATTAAAATGATATAAAAAATTACATATTCATTATATTTCCTTATATAGATATAATAATAAATTCCCTAACAAAGAAATCACTCTATGTATCATAAATTAACCCCCCATTCCAGACATGTGTAATGATGTGAAAATATAATATTTAAAACCACCATATTAAGAATAGTTATTATTTAACTTTGATCAAGAGTATATAAATCAAATGATTGATTGAAATTAAATGATCTTCCTTGAAGACATGCCCATTATGAAGGAATATTTTTACGTGCTTCAAAAAAAAATGATTAGTCTTCCTCTGAGTTGATATGTTTAATTCTAAATCACTATTATACATGGGGAGTTTCCATTTACCAATAACCAATATAGAATAGATTCATAGTAACATAAGGATGTGAAATAATAACTACGTTATAATATTTATTAATGGTTCACATACCAAAGAACATCATTGTGGGGTAAACCAGTCATACTAATCAATAAAAAGGATGAGTTAATGTTCTATTGTTATGATTATCATGATCTCAACCATATCATGATAATGAAAAATAATCCTCTTCTACATAATAATTTCTTTTTGGATCATATATGTGGAGCCCTATACTTCTCCATAGTGTATCTTCTATCAGCGTTTTATTATGTATAGTTGAAGATGTAGGATATGCCCAATATCACATTCCTTACAAGGTACATGAACTATGGGTTCTTAGAAATTAATTTTGGGCACACTAATTACCTGTAATTACTCATATAAATGATGAATATTGTCTTTAGAGCATAGTCATAAAAATTTGTGGAAGTTATTTAAGATGGTATTCTAATATACTTAAAAAGGGGTATAATTAAGAGCATCTCATCACTTTTATAAAAGCCACATGAAAAGAGAATATTTATAAAAAGTAAAAGAAATTGAGTTTTGGTTCAAGGAAGAATCATTAATAGGGAATATTATGATAATTAATGGGTTTATATAGAACCTTAACTGACAGAAACAATGGAAGGATAGATGAGAAAAAAATATGCAAAGAAATCCATTGATTTCTTATATTTAATGGATACTATGGTTTTTTATAAGAAATTTATCAATATTTTTTCATATCAATGAAAACTAACTGAGTGGGGTGTCATGTTTGTTTGGGATTTTTAATATGAAAAGATATTCAAGTATATGAAGTTGATTATTATAATAATACATTACTTATTCTACCCACAAGTGGGGTACTTTTTCTGATATAAAACAATGATTTTATGAAGATATTCATATCTATTTTAATACATAATTATAATTTCATATACTATGCATTAAGGAAATTGAATTTTCATGAATCTAATTTCCCAAACCATTACATTGAGCTAGTGGATGTGATATTCATATTGAAATTTTGTTTGATTTATCTCTTGGGGAGATGTGTAAAATGTATAAATATGATAAGATCCTTATATATATATATATATATATATATATATATTCATAGTAAGAGATGAATATGCACGAATGAAGATGGTTATGGATAAATAAGAACTATTAATACACAATAAATTTCCATTATTGAAAAACATAATGTGGAACACTCCCTAAGAAGAAAGAATCCATCAATTTTATCATTAATGAGAATTTAGAAGGATCTGTTCTTCATAGATAGGGAAAAGATGATCATGGTAATCAAAAAAGATGGAACCTCATCAATCATATCAAAAATTATTTCTCAAATGTCCCTTATAGAGAGGATAAATGATGACTAAATTGATAGTTTTTAAATTTATGATAACATGGATGGTATAAGAAAATATAAATATAGATAATTCAAAACTAATGAAGTTGTAGTTGTATGATTTTGGTAAAAACTAGGTATACCATTAAATCTTTAGTTAATGAAATATCTTTTGGTTGATTCTCTTATCTAAGCATTCACTCTACATTAGGGTAGAACAAATAAGTATCAAGATACCATAGTGAATGATTTGTTAAGAAATTTTAACAAGGATATAACTAAATGTGCATCCGAATTCCATGTAGGTCATTATGTGAATGTTGAAAATAAAAAATTCAAAGGGGGTGATGGAAACCGTACACATTCCTATATTGAAATGGGAAAACCTAACCCAAAAAAATTCATCTTCCATTGTATGAAATCAAGAAAAAAATTATTCTATATGGGTTTTGATGGATCATCTTACAAAACTGTTTAATTACATTACATTTCGAGAGGACTTATAACTCATCCAAATTTTAAGGATACACATTAGAGAAGTGTAGCGACTACACAAAACACCAAAATTGATTATATACAATAGATATCCAAGATTTACATCATTATTTTGGAAGATTAATCAACATTATCTAAATAATGTGTTCAAACCCATCATGTTCTATCACCCTCAGACCAGTGTCCAATCTAAAGATATTATCCAAAAAAATAAGGAAATGATTAAAGACTGAACAATTGAAAAAATTATGGATGGTATTATCTTCTCAATATGTCTGAGTTCTCATATTGAAAATACCTCTACTAAAGAATCCAAATAGACCTTATTATTCTAATTATAGAAAGTAGTGAAGAACACCGACATGTTGAGATGGAGTTGGGAAACACAAATTACTTTATCATTAAATGGTCTGGGATATTGTGGAAAAGGTAAAAAATATTCAATAAAGCATCCATGATGCATTGAGTCAAAAAAATAACTATTTAAATAATAAAAAATGATGAAGGAAACTACAGTCTGGAGATAAGGTATTCCTCCACATATTTACATGGAAAAATTTGATGATATTTGGGAACAAGGGAAAACTTACTCCATAATAAAAGTTTCCCTTTGAAATCCTTGATCGCATCATATCTATAGTATATTGAGTAAAACTCCCAGACAATATATCTCAGGTAGATGATTCACATAATGCATCACTTTAGAGATTGTACATATCATACCCCTCACGCATGTTTAATCTTTCGGTGGTACTATTGTAGAGTGATCTTTCATATGGGTAGAAACTAGTGAAGATCTTTAATCATAGGGAACCCTCAATGAAATAAGAAAATGTACATCGTCAAAGTACTATAGAGAAACCATATTTTTGAAGAAATTTCATGGGGACTAGAGGATGTGACTAATAAAAATTACCCTCTTCCATTTTATTGTATGAAAATAAAATTTCTAATTTGAAATTTCTGATGTGAGGATGATTGTAAAGGCCTAAATTTTTTAAATTTCAATCCCTTTTGTATTTGAATTAAATTATATATTATGTATTATGTTTATAAGAAAAAAATATAATATTTTGTTTTATAATAAACTAATATATTTAAAATACCTTTTACAATCATCTAAATTTATTATATAGAGGTTGCAAGTGGTTATGTGATTAGTATAAATATAGGGTTTTGAAAATTCTAAT
The DNA here is from genome assembly GCA_963277665.1 of Viscum album. Lineage (NCBI taxonomy): Eukaryota > Viridiplantae > Streptophyta > Magnoliopsida > Santalales > Viscaceae > Viscum > Viscum album. Next base: position 1,899,459,479 of record OY728163.1, on the reverse strand, counting down.
TTACACAGACAAAGGAAGCAATGAGTTCAATCAATAATATGATAATATATGACACACATTTATCAGATATTTTTAGAGGGATGATATAAATAATATTTATCCTAGACTATGACCATTTTGTGATCCAATAACTAAATAATGAGTTAAACCTTTTAATGGAAATTTTCAGGATCATTGAGATTTTTACTGAAATAATATACGCCAAACTACCCCATCGTTGTCTCCTCATTATGAACCATACCCTTAGGGTGCTTGTTGGTTTAATAAAGGTTTATTTATCTAGACCATAATAACATGAATATTTATATATTATATAATAATGAATATATTTTCATCTTATTATTGTTAGATTGTAACTTATTTTTATTTTGATACAATATAACAAAAAATGTATTTGGAAAATATTCCAATACAATTAAGAACATAATTTTGATTAAATAACAGATTTTTAAATAAAATTTATTTAGTAAGATTATGTTGTAATTTTTTATTAAATATAAATGATCATATAATGTTTATAAAATCAATTTTATCATATATGAGTGTTCAAAAACTATTATTTTCATAAAAACAATGCATTTCCCAAGAAATTTCAATTCTCACAGTAAAAAATAATATTAAAATATTTAAAAAATTATTTGGATAATATTTATATTATATTTTCAATTAGAAAATCAAAAATATCGTACACTGATTTTTTAATAATTTTCTATAAATGGCGAATTTTCTGGTAAAACATTAATATGGTGTAAATATACAGTGAGTATTATGACATTATAATGACCCAAATGTTATTTAATGATTTATAAAAATGGTATATAAAACCAAATATATATTTGATCTTAATAATTATTAGTTTTTAGGTTACTAGACTTATTTTCTAGAGCCTTTTTGATTCCTCTAAAACCAATATTATATTTCAAGGTTTTAAAATAATTTTTTTTCAGAGCATGACTTACTTCCACATCACCATGGGTAATATTATAATAGGTTATACCATTTTCCATTAAAATAGTGAAAAAATTTGTACTAGTTGAATCTATGTTAGAAAACCATGGGATGGTTTTTGGTTTTGATTACATAATTATTTGGTGTACAAAACATAGGTTACTGAAATAGTGAAGAACTCCTATATCTTTGGTTATATAAACCCAACCAATCCCACCATAGAAATAAATATGAAAAAATATAGACAATCAATACTATATAATAATTTCTATATAGTCCTGTAAATTGTAACCCATTCTTTCACAAATTTCCTCACAATATTTCAGGATCACCCTCTCAATGAAAGTAATATCCCCCTGTTATTTTCACTCACACGCCTATTTTATACAATGCTTCTCAATATCCATTTATTTTTTATTCGATATTTTTTATAAATAAATCATAATTAAAATTTTATGTATATGTTATTAGATTTGTCTTTTACTCTCATTATTCACTTTCATGAAGCTTTACATAAACTTTTCTATGTTGCTGAAATTTTCATGTGATTTTACATACAAAAAGAGAGGGACCTCTCTGTCTTCATTTCTATCCAAGAACCTTCATTATATTTTTCATTTTGAATATAATTTATTTATGTTTTAATTACATTGTTAATATGAATCATTCTCATTTATTTTTTTTTAAATAATGATATATTATTTATTCCCTCTCAACATGAAATTCAGTTATGTTGTTACTATGATAAAATTTAGAAAGGGATCCTTTCCTTGTCCACATTATTTAAGAATATTCTATATTTTATGTCACTTAATTAAAATACCTAATTATGGGATATGTTCTCACATGTCCCTTTAACTATTTATTTTATTTTCAAATGATTATAGACCCCTTTCAATCTCATTAACTAATTTTATGAATACTTAAGTACTCTCGTTATGCTACCAAAATTTCACTACTAATTTTCATGATAGAATCTTTTATTTTTAATACCATCAATACATCCACTAAAGGGTACTCAACTAGATATATCTCAAATATTTTTTTTAGGGAATACTATTTACTTATTTCCCAATCCTTAATTTTTTTAACACCCAAATTTTCTATGCTTCTTTATTAGAGTAAATTAATTTTCATTTATATCTTACATTACACGCTACTCTAAGTAATGATTTATTTTTTTACTCTATAAAAATTTAAGCATAAAATACATTAAACTATTTCTTGTATTTAATTATATGAAACACTGAGTTTTAATGAAACAATATTTTATTATTTTAATTATTTAAACATGTTAAATTTTTAATATCCATGGAAATTGTTTATATGAAGAGTGATAACTAATTTTTAAATTTTATTTCTAATTAGTGAATATAAATAAATAATATTTATAATAAAATATTCAATTTTTAGTAATCCATTTATTTGTTTTGAAATAATGTTTTCTTAAAATAACTCCTTTTTATGTCCTTCGATGAACAATCATAAAATTTATTATAAACCCTTTTAGAAATTTAATTTGATAAAATAAAATTCATTTCTATATTTAGAATGTAAAAATAGGTATTAACCCCAAAATAGAAATCCCTAATATAGTGTTTCCTACCAATAAAATTTCATTACTACAAGGAATAAAATACCTAGCAAACAAATATTTTTGTATTCTTAGTAAACCAGATATATACTGTCATATTGTATTAAAAATTATTACACTAATTACTAAAAAATACTTTTATACTATGATAAATTTATTCCATCTATGATATCCTTGAATATAATTTTTAGTACACATCATGGATTCTTGGGAGAAGAAAAAGAATAAAGGTGATATAAAATGATAATTAAGTGTTGTTTATAGTGGATGAAATATTGAGTCAATGAGAATAGTCAATATGGAAAGTTAATAACTAAACAAACATGGCAAATAATCAATAAATTGAATGGATAAACAATATTTAATGTTAATAGATGAAAAAAATGCCAATAAAGTAAATATATAAGTCATAATAAATATGGAAAACAAAATTACATAAAACCATTCCATTAAATCATTGAATAGAGAATGAAATTCATATGTAGATATGTTCAATCAAAATCACCTGGATAAATATTAAATGTATCTAAATGAAGGAAATGCTAATTATTAAGCACTATGTTTTTCTATATAGATGTTATATTTACCATCAAGACCATTCACATGTATTTTTAGCATATGGGGTAAAAACACATCTAAGGATATCCAAATTACTTGTCGCATGAGACTACAGATGGATCAAGGGGCTATCTATTACCGGCCCGTAGCAGTGTTGTACTGATCCATAGAATGACTCATATATATATAATAATTTATTTAATGGTGTTCCTTATAAAATATATATGTGGTTTATAATATTTGAATTTAACAATATTTCTTCAATGGAGGATAACTAACAATGAGGGTTTTTGACATTGATGAATGGAGGTACCATTGAAATATAACTAATATATTCTTGATGAAAATATTTTGTAAGAATGCCAATGTTTCCCATAACACATGGAATTATTAGAATCATAATTACCTACATGATAAATGAATCATATAATATCATGATAATATGATTTTTTATGATATAACATGAAAGAGTAAAAAGGTGTATGTAAAAATGATATACAAATTAATAAATAAATATATCTATGATAACTGATGTAGATAATTATGTGAAATTCAATGTCAAATGACCATTAGAAATTAAATATTTCAAAAGAACTAAAAGGAATCAAGGTAGTAAATGAAAATACTATCCTTTGTTAAAGATATCTTAGACCATCAAGAGAATGAAGTAGGATGGTATCAATACATCATATCCCACGTGTTCTAAAAAAATAATGGGTTTTTTCATTGATGAAGGGAAATAAAATAAAAATATCTTTTTAATACATTTTTGAATAAAATATTTTTTTATATAGAAAAAACATTTTTCAACAACTTTTTATTAAAAAAAATCGAAAACATTTTAAATATCATATTTTTTCAACATATATGTATTTATAATAAATAATAATATGGTAATGATATTACACAACAATTTAGAAGAAAGATTAAAATCAGTATGCATATAAATGAATATCAACATGGTTAAGTGTACCCGATGTCAATAGGTTAAAGAAGCCACTGTATTACAGAAAATTACCAGTACAACATAAATTATAAACATACCAAGACCCATATAACACAACTCTCTAATTCCCCAAATAAAAAAGTATAACCACCTCTATGTTATTACATAACCCTCTTATAAGCTGGAAGGATATAATCTACAGACACCTAAACGAAGAGGTATAATGTGGGATTAAATCATACTAGGGTCTCACTGTGGATTCTATTATAGAATTAAAACATATTAGAAACCAAATGAATCTATTTCAATTTTAAAATAAAGATATTTGGCATTCCATTCGAATATTCTAGAATATCATGCATTAAATTTTAAATTATGAGAATACATTTCATGTGATGGAAATACATTAAAAATGGAACATTACAAACATGGATTAAATAAATTTTTTTATATAAAATTGTTTATATAAATTTTAAGAAATGAAAAATAGTTTACAAACATTAGAATACATTTATATATCAATTGTAAAATAACGACCAACATGGTCATCTATCAAGATATATAACAGTTCAAGGTTATGGGATCCTCGTGCTGTTAGGTTTTGAACTACAATGTGTAAACACATCCCTCATCATTAGAAAGAGAGGACTCACCCATGTCCCAATATCAAAATATGATGTGGTAACTGAATACTTTTTGGAGTTGTAAAATGTCAATCATGTTCTAGAGCATTCCCATCACAACAAGGTTTTTCCAAATTACCAAAAAACTACCTATTAATTATTTTTCTCTAGTATAATTCAATATTAGTTAATCTATTTTAATAAACAATTAAATACAATTAAATCCCATTCCACAATTTTAAAATGCCAATTTTACATTTTTTCTCCAAAATGGGATTCTCATTAAAACATAAATTTTTTCAACGATAAAACCCTATGGTTTCTATCCAAAACCATTTTACTCTATTTTTAAAATAGTGATTTGAAATAGACTCTCAATTAAATTTCAAAGTTATTATTTAAGATAAATTTCAACAATTTAGTTCCAAAATAATTCCATCAATTTCACCACAAAACTATAATTAATTACAATTTGGGGATTTCAAAAAAATTACATCAAACCCATTCCTAAATTTAAATTAAACAATTTATATTTCACCAAATTCCAGAAACACACAATCATTCAATATAAATGGGTTATTTCCAATTTCATGAAAAAATCCATTTTAAAAACAAACTTCAATGGAATTGGGATTTCTCAAAAGGCCAATTGAAAATGATATTATTTAAATCATGAAATTGAATTTACATCAAATAATTTAAATTATAAAAATAAATTTAGGGGTCAAAAATCAAGCATTTTATAGATCCACCTACCTCAGGATCAATGGATATCGTAATACAACACCCAAATCAACAATTTCCATATAAATCAACGTTAACATAAAATGGGAAAATACTATGTTTATGATCCCAAAATAGGGGGTATTATACCCAAAAATAAACAAATGGATCCATAATACCCTAGGTAGGGGAAGAGAGATAGAGGGAGATAGAGACTGGGGAGAGGAAAATAACCGAGAAAATATCAAATGACATTAATCAAGATTTGATCTTCCATTTGGAGGGTTTCAAGGGGAAAAATTTGATCTTGGGAGATCCCCTAAAAGAAGAATTATTCATTGCAACATATAGGTCTATAGAGTGTAAAAAAGGTGGGTTTTATTTAATTTAAAATCTTTTTCGATAAATTAGAACATGAATATATGTTATCCAAGGTATAGATGTATTGTTTGAAAACTATAGAGACCAATAATTAATCCCCTTAAATGGGACACCGATTTATCATTAGAGGGAACATGGTCTGAAAAACCATGCACCAACTATGAATAACCCCACTACATGGGTTTTCAGAATTTGGATTGAGAGTGTCCACAATTTGGGAAAACTTTGTGTATAGCAACACAATATTGATGTACATTGTAATTAAAATTCATTGGCAGAATCCTTAATTAATTACACATATATACTCCCAAACACCAAATTAGTTTAGAGTCTTTTGAAACTTGCGACAAATTTTTACTTTTTTGTGAATTATCTCCAACCTCTCTTATAAAGATCATCCCCACTAGTTTTCATACCTAAAACTATTATTGATATCTTGCGAAAATGAAAACATAATAAGTGTGAACTCAAATTCTTAGTAAGGATAAAAATTGAGAAAACAAAAAAAAAACCATAAACATTATAATGTAAAAACATGAACATAAAATTTAAATATAAAAATCCTGATTTATAAATTAAATATTGGATGTTCGTAAGGCATACATAATAAATAAACATGTCCCTAATAAAATATAATTGACAAAAAACATGTAATGGTGGAGAAAGATAATTAAATAATATTATTTCCATAGTATCCAATTCATAGATACCAATACCATCATAGTGGACAATTTCCTTTACCAAATAGGGTTTACTTTCCATTCCAGCCATGTATTTGAGAAAAATATTTAATTTACATTCTTGACATGTTACTGAACCCGATTTACATTCTATTCAATGAATTTCTATCTCACAAGATATAAAACTTTACCCAATTAATTTTAGAGAGATATAGGTCCTACCTATCTCATAATGAAATCATTGTTACATGTTCCAAAAAAGTAAAATCATTCATTGTAGCATAACCAAAAAAATAAATTGGGTTTCTTAAACATCATTCCATCATAACATAATCTATATTGAATATCATTCCATCATTAACACAATAAAATCATAGTAACAATATATATATAAACATAAACCCATTTAAAGAGAACAATCTTATATTGAAAATAATTTTTATAAAACAGTTGATCTTTATTCTTGAGGAAAAATATCAATTCTTCTTCAAAAACTTTTTATTTTCTCAAAATTACATACATTTTAAAAGACAATGAATTGTTTAAAATAAACTTGAAAGATTGTTGAAAAATAATCATGTAAATAACGCGTCATGAAATATTAAACATCCATTCATGCCATATTAGTTATAAAACATTCTCCTTGTACATTGGTCAGAAAAGTCCACAAGTACCTCGTATAGTATACAAAAGAATGATTCCTTCCACCCCATGTAGTAAAAGTAATAAATGGTTAATAATTACATTAAACATATATATCATAATAGTAAACATTTTAAGAAAATATTTTTATAAATCTTGGACATGGATGATAAATATACCCTAGTAAGATCTTATATATAAACAATCTTAGATAAAAATGCGATTACAAAATTTTCCCTTACCTTAGGTTGATTACTTATGTATGTATCCAAGACTCCTATATAGTTTGTTTAAACATATTATTAACATCTAATATAACTACAATAATAATAATATAGACAAATATGATCCTTTATGACTTTATATTACCCATTCATTTGTCAATTCCATGTTAAAGGAATGTTTTGAGAAATAATCTTTTTATTTATCCTATGTGTTTTGACTTTTTATTATTGATATAAGTACTTATATCATGATTTAATTAAATAAAAAAGTTAATAAATGATATATATTTCATATATATTTAGTATATATATATATAATATAGATAATTGAAATGTAATAGACCGTTCATGGAGATGGTAGGCCGTACGTACACATGAATGTTGTCTTCATTTCCTTATTGAATTGAATGAAAGTAATTAAATGATATATATATATATAAATGTAGTAGAAATATTATGTCATTTATTTCATGATTATTTATTATATATACTTTATAATCATTCCTAAATGGTTAACATGGAGAATGAATCTCATCTTGTCGTGGAGACGGTATGCTGTATGTATCTACGAATGAAAATATCGTTCCAATAATTATTGAATGGTATATAATTGTACGGTGTAATATATTTAATAATAAATATAATTTTATAATAATCATATAAACTTATTACATCCATTTTTATACTCATCCATGTAAGGTGGTGGTGAAAAAAAATTACATGATGATGTCGAGACGGTAAGCTGTACCGAAGCACATGTGGTTAAGTTGTTTATATTAGGATGAATAGAAAGTGGAGTATTGTTGTTTCATAATTATAATTAAATCTCAGTATATAAGTTATACTATAATTATTATTCTATAATGAGACAATTCATGAAGTATAAGTATAAGTAGAACGAAATATTAAATAATTTGTAGAAGGGATTACCTCTTATTTGACGTGCTCTCTTTAACTATTCTATTAATGGAACTTGAGTTTCTATTTTGAGAATAAAATAACCTCAAGACTTTTACTAGGGATGATGATAAGATAACTGGGTAGGGTATAATCAATCTTTAAGGATTAATTAGTTTTGGGGAAATGAGGTAGGAGGTTCCCTTTTCTAATTGAGATGAGGGGTACTTTTGGAACTTTCAAAAATATTAATTTATAAAAATATTAAAATAAGCACAAATACCTCCAAAATGGAATATATTAGAATATAAGATATAGTAAGATTTAAATATCATCATACAATAAAATGTAGACAATTTTTAGTTAAATTAAAACATTATCATTTTAATTGACAAATAATTATTCAATTTAATTTTATTTATGATAACAAATGATTCTATATCAAAATGTTTCAATACATACTTATTTGTTTTAAATTATACTATAAATGAATAATTTAGATATTTTTAGAACATCTAAAATTCAATCTATATTTTTAAAATAGTTTTAATTGTTTAAATAATTCTAATAACACACTATTTTGATAAACAATAAATAGGGTCAATTTTGACACTATTCAATTTATTAATTTTTTAAAATAAAAATATAACAGGTTTACTTCAAACCAAATATTTTATAATATTTATATAATGTTAATGGTATATATAAAATTTATTTTACATATTAATTACCCCAGAATAATTTTTTTTAATATTTTTAATAACATTTTATTTGAAATCTCTATTAATAAAAAAATTACTAAAATGATTTTGGGTAATTATTTGATATATTTATTGGTTGAGTAGAAATTAAAAATAAATTACTATAATGAATATAAATTTAATATACTTCATGGGAATATATGTAGTACAATTTATATATTATAAATGCAAACATTTAAATTGTTATACTTATTAAAGTATGAATGTAAAAACTTTAACATTAATAAAATAATATAAAGGTCATAATCTATTCTAAAAGGATAAAAATGGTAAAATAAATACCTCTGGATGATTATGGTAGATATATACTTTTCCAATAATATGTCATCATTTTTTCAGTCCTTTTTATGGTTATTAAGATTTCAGTAACGATTGTTTCCTTGATTTCTTATCAATTAATTAATTTTTACATCATCAATGAATAAGCCTTCAAGGTAAATATTTATTCTCTAAAAATTAAAAATAAATTACCATGATGTTGTAAATTATTTTATATTTCCACGTACTATTTATTTTCTATGATATCACCCACTTATCCTAATATTAATATTTTTATACTTATAAGAAATATGAGTTTGATATTTTGTCAAATTCGTTTGTTTTATTAACATCTATGTCATTTTCATTGTCAAGTGGACATAAATGAGTATGATTCAAACAAAAGATGTTAAGTGGAAAATTTTATTCATCTAATTGTATTTTGGTAGGATTTAGGATAATTTTATTATCCATATCATATTATTAGTTACCCTAATTTACCTGATTTACCTTTCACTACGATAAATAAAAATTACTCTAGTTACTATTCATAATATCCCAAAATAAAATCAACCGATTAACTTAATTTGAATCCACTAATTAAAAATATGAAACCCATTTTTCATAATTCAAAACAAATGATTGGTAGAAAATAATTTAAGATTTATTCCCATTGTTAAAACCAAAAGCTAGGTTTTAAGATGTAAAAACTTATCCAAAGATTTTCCTGTGTTTATATCCAATTTATATGTTAAATTAAATCCAATAACCAAAATGGGATTAAATAATAAAAAATAATCCAATTACAATTTAAAACCAATTAAAAAGATCATCTAAATAGATTAATAAATTAGATGAAAATGCATTTTTTAATTAAAATGTAGTATTTTTCAGCATTCATTAAGATTTGAATTTTATTGGAAGAATACAGAAAATTCATCAAAAGTAAAATTTAATTTCCGAATTCCAAATAAATATTTTAATTTTTCAAATTTTACTTTTATAAATTTCAAAAAATAAATTTAAAATGTGTGCACCATCAAATAGTGGAAAAAGTACATTTTTTTTTGGAAAATACATATTTTATCTGGGAAAATTGAATTTGTTCTTATATAATATTCTAGAAAATAAATATGATTGATTATAATGATATATAAAATTAAAAATTTGGTCAATATTATTCATAACATCTAGTTTATATCCCATTAAATAATACAATTTTAATAATATATCATCATTTAGTGAAACATGGTATTGTGTACAATGAAAAATATTGAGGAAGGTCTCTATTCTGTTTAACACAATCGAAGTCATCATTTCATGTAGTGAAAGAATCCTTTGGGGTTCTGTATAAAAAAATCCAAATGTAGTTCATTTATACATTGCAAAATATCTATACTCATTGTTTCATGAAATGAATTCTTTCAAAACAATTTGAAATTGTGTGTAACACATTCCAAGAATAGTGTTGAAAATATTGTAGGCAAATAAGGTGTTGCGTATAGTGAAAGATAATTTTCGTACAAGATATGACCGTAATGAAAATAAAAAATATATATCTCATAAAATATCAAGGTTTTATAGTGCACCAACATAGCACATGCCCAAAATAATTCAAATTTTTTATGTATTTACCCAAATTATCCCTAATGGAAACTAATCCAAAGCCAGGATAAACGATTTTTTAAGACCACATGGAAACAGTAATAATATGTTATGTCTTCTCAACCTTATAACTTTGTTTCCAATGAAATCCTACTCAAACTCTTACAGGAAAAATTGATGAGGCCACTACTCTCTCATTAGTGCCTCCCTCTCCCCTGTCAAACGATTTTCAGAAGCATGATGCCATAATGCATGAACTAGAGGTATCCTACTTCCATGAAGTATATTGGTTTCAAAATATACTATCCTCAATTTCAATTTGTTCATGTATAAATATAAGTATACATTAAGCTCACTCTAGCTTAGAACATTAGATGGATTATATAGATACAATCTTATAATGCATACAATGAAAATTTTAAGTATTGGCGTTAGGTCCGGTGTAACTATTAAATGGTAATAAAAATTGACCACATACTCAACAAAAAAAAGTTCCCACAAAACATGGAATAATCTTCCCTTTCATTCCAGGACGTCAATGACTCAATAAGTGTGAAACATTCAAGAATAAATTGTTATAAAAAAATCGAATGACCTCTGATGAATATTAGAATAATAGGTATATCAACACTATTCCATCAAAATTACAAGATAAATAAACTGAATCCATATTGTCATCTATTGGACCACGATTGGTCCAACTATGTAACTTTCACCAATCTCTGACAAACATAATAATGATCTCTAGGGCTGGAAACTCAAGGCGTCAAAAGGATCCATTCTGATAATATATTGGTAACTAATGTTTTTAGAAAACTATTCCTTTCCCAAATGATCATCCCAAGGTCCAGGAAATTTTGGAACCTAAACATGAGGCATATCCTCAAGAAGAAACATAGTAATATCTTTATGCCCATCAAATTACGGATGGTATGATGTACTCAATTGAACTTGAGTTCCCAGTGGCTCCTGAAGGCCTCTCCAAAATTTTTAGTGAACCAAGGATCCCTACCAGATAATGTAGATGATGTAACTCTGTGAAAATTAATAATCTATTTAAAATTGCTATTTCCCAACTCATCATATTTTGTTTTATCACTAACGAGTATAATGTAAACCAACATGGTTAGACTATAAATCACAAAAGATATTACATTATTCCTTATATGGGCTTGTGGAAACCTAACCACAATGTATGTGGATATTTCATCCCACATCCATGTAGGCAATAGAAGTGGACTTTGTGAAACTAAATGTTTCTAGTTCAAAACCAAGAATTGTTGGCACATATAATGAGGGACAAACTATGGAATGTCTCTTGTCATAACTGGCCACCAAAATCAATGCCGCATGTCAGAGAAAATATTCGTGTTTCCAAGGTTAACTACCAAGTAACAGTTATTTAAATCCACCCATAATATATTTTAGGACCCATAAAGGCCCAAAAAAGTTATATTGATACCCTAGAATTCCAACTTTTAAAAACAACCACATAGAAACTATCTCTCAACCATAATGAGTGTTTATGATTATACAAAAATTCACATCAATATATTGTTCCTGAGGAATCAGATAGAGAAGAGAAGCATTAAACATAACAATTTCCAAAGATAACTCCACCACTTATTCAGAGAATCCAACATGAAATTATGCAAATAGATCCTTCAATTTCCACTATTCTAATGATTCATTCGTGTCATGGGTTAGAATTTTCATACTGAAAGAATATTTAAAATGATTACATTTCACTGGTGTATAATAGATGTCAAAATTGAAATATTTTTGGTATTAAACCCAATTCAAATGGTGGGGATTTAGATATTTTTGAGATAATATATACATCATGATCTTATTGTCTGAATACATGGTAAAGCATTCTCCATAAAGGTAATTCCACCATCTCTTAAGTGTGTGCATCAGAACTTCACAGTCAAGGTCTTGGGTAGGATAATTTTCCACATGTGTCCTAATATTATGAGAAACTTATGAAAAAACAAGATCACCCTATATAAGACCAAAACCTAAAATTTAACTCAATGCATCACAAAAGGAAACATCACATTACCCAGTCTTTGGAAGAGTCATGATTGACACAATAGTATAAACTTATTTTATATCAAAAAAATAATTATAAAATTTCTTATACAAAGAATACATTACTGCATTAAATTTTTAAAATTAGTCATAAAATCCAAAATAGATAAGTATTTAATGAACTGACGATAATGACAATGCAAGACCAAGAATCTCTGAATCTCAAAGACAACTCAAGTTTTTTCCCATGTCATAGCATCCTTCACCTTCTCAAGATCAGCTAAAATACCATGTTATAACGCCACATGTCCCAATTTCATCCACTCTCAAATCTCTAAATTTAATTTTTAATGCTCGACATACTGTCATTGATTTCTTAACAATCTAAAAACAATAATTAGATTATGCACATGATTCTCCTTAGATTTAGAGTAAAAAAATGTCATCCAAAAAGAAGACCATGAAGGTATCATGATACTCACAGAGAATATGGTTCATTAATGAAATAAATACATAACGATAATTGGTTATACAAAAGGTTATAATAATGTACTCATAATGACCATGTATACTCCGAAATGAGGTTATATGAATTTCAGATTGATTTATCCTCAATTGATTGTAACCTAATTAAAGATAAATATTCGAGAAATACATTTACACTTTTAAATAATCATATAGATGATAAATTTCTGTCCAAACATATTTTTTCATAACCCTCACTTTATTGAGATTTCCATAATCAACACAATGGTGAAGTGAACCACTAGTTTTCTTAACAACAAGAACTGCTGCCTCCCACGATGACACACTATAGCACACAAAGACATTCCATAGAATATAATCCTACTGAATATTTAAATATATTTTTTCAACTGGTTCCCTATGGGAAGAGGGAATAATAACTGGTTGAGAATGAGTCACTAAATCTATAGAGAAGTCTACATCCCTTACCGAACACAAACTAGATATGTTAGAAGGAAACACGTTGGGAAACTTGATGATAACTAGAGGGGGATAACCAATGAAAATTTCCAACTCCAGATCAAAATAAGCCATTGATATTACTTTATCCAGCATCAGATATGATGGTTTGTCCCAGATCGACCTTGGTTTCCATTATCTATGAAATACATGGCATACACCATTGGGTGTTGTAAAGAAGACACATCCAAGATAATAAGAATTCTTTGTTTTTTTAGAAATGTGCCAATCCACCTCAAATATGACATCAGGTTATTTCATATCAAGAACATGAAAATTCATAGAAATATTAAAATCTAACATATAAAAAACTAATTAGGGGCTATATAGACCCCAATTTCTCTTTATAAAAAGGTTTGTAGTAATATATATAACACAAGATAAATGATTCATTGGAAGATTTATCATATTTAGAATATGGGTTGAAATGAACAAATGATATTCATATGGATCAAATAAAGTAGTTAATAATGATTATGCAATAGTGATGGTTTATTTCATGATTAATGAACCAGTATTAGATTCCTCTGGAGACTCTTACACTACATGGAGAAGCATAATTACCTATGATTATAGAGTGAACCTTTTTATCTTTTAATCATCTGATTTATCAAAGATTTATAAGAATCTATTGATCTTATGACAATATGTTGAGTGGAATGAACATGGAATAATATCTATAAGTAACTTATGAATCCAAAAGAACCACATACCTTGTCTACCATAGTTTGAAACCTCTTTGAATTCCATTCCTTTTCTCATTGGTATAAAATCAAAGGTCCTCTTCAAGGAACTCTAAGATGGAAATAATGACCCTACTATTGAGAACCACCATGAGAGTTATCATTCTTACCCTTTACATTATAGTAACCCATGAATGAACTGGTATATTATGAAACTCGTGATAACACTGTCTTGCTAGCCAAGCCTATTATGAAAATATGTTCTTTATCCAAAACATCATCTTAAGAAGTAATTTTCAGTAAGGAAACCTGATAATTAATATTAGGAATATTCAATACTATATCCATAGGCCTTCATCATCCCATTTGATACTATTTGATGTGTGAAATGTACAATCTAAAAAAATGGTTTTCATACTCATTCATGGTCCAATCATTATTCCCATGATTAGAAAACACCATATGGTTGGATAACCACATGAAATCTGGATAGAAGTAGATAATGAAAGGAACTTTGATGTCTTTACACTCTAATCCCTCATTCTTTATCACTATTTCCATAATGTCCCATCATATTATGATTGACCCTTCCATCATGAAGGTGGAACAATTCACCCTGATTTCCTTATGTGTCTTCAAGAACCTAATAAAATGATCTGTCATTCTTAACCACTCCTAATTATCCTGGAGAACATTTGAGCTTTTTAAACAAACTTGATTCTGGAAGAATATATCTTCAGAAAATTATTAGAAAAATTAATTTTTAGGTTCCTTAGTTCGTTCCTAAATGAGAAACAATGGTGGTTCTTATCCATTATTATAAACAATATACACGATCAAATCAACCAGATTCATGTGCATAAAAAGATTTTCATTTTTGGTTTAGCATTAGCATCATCTTTGATCTAATTCACATGTCTTCCCAGAGGAATGATGATACAAAACATCATCATAATATAATGATGGTGTCATATTACCATTCAAATAGAGAAACAAGGGGAAATTAATCCAAATAGATAAACAAAAAAAATTGGATTTCACACTATCCAAATTTAAATAACAGAAAAGAATAGATAAAATCCTCAAGAATTATTTCCTTAACCACATCTTGTTACTTTAGGTTTTTTATTGTAAGAGGTTTCCTAGAACTCAATAACTTCTAACTCTTAAGTACCAAAATGAATACATAACTACATGATAATTTCATTAAAAGAAGCTCAACCTGCCTCTGATAAAAAACATTTATGATCCTTACTGGGTTCCCTGAAAATGTGATAATCGAGCTAGTCCTGACATGTACTAAATAGTGTTACTAATCCCTATGGGTTGGTGACTAGGAATCATAATGATACAAGTTGGAAGTGGGAACCATTTATTTATAACAATGCAGAAGAATGATAACAAATCAGTTTTCATAGAAAATAATCCACACTTGGTTAAGTTTTCCTTAAGTGAATAGGTATGAAACCCCGATTTTGTATAGAAATATAATCGTAAAAAAGAATGTTAAACAACCCATGTATAAATATATGGATGTATCCATGTTAATTGAACAACGACTAGAACAACCTCCATGTGTTTATTTACCCCATATCAAACGTGGATGGAGAAAATCCAGGGACACCTGAAGTCATAGGTGGGGTGTGAGCATAAATATCAGTAGTATAATGCCCCAACCTTAAACCTTACTTAATCATGAGTTATTACAACATTACACATTGAGGATATTTTCAGGTTTAGAGTTTTGGAGAATTAGATCATAAAAGTTTCATTACATTTCACATTTAAACAAAGTGGTTACATAAAAGATAGTATTCATTTTTCCCATCAATGGAAACATATTTAAAATAAAACATGGTTTCTTTCTTGAAACTTCCTTTACACTATCATCACATCATGTACCTTTCCCTTGACCTGTGAAAATGATTTCAAAAACTTGGGATGAGTATAAAAAGCTCAGTAAGGGTTATAAAAATATGGAAAGGAAACATGAGTTCATATATACATAAGAATGAAATGATACTTACCCATAAAACATAGGCACTTTACCATACCTCATCAAATCATGAATAAATCATAGAAATCATAAGACATAAAGGTAACTTGAGTCATTCATAACATTCTTACGTAGGGAGTAACCCTCTTGGTTACGTTTGGAATACCCATCATAGTATATTCCCTAAATCTCTTCAGAGAAACCTTAACGTTTAACTCCTTCGCGTTACCCAATGCATTGGAGAGCTATATCGGGCTCACCCGCCCTTAGTTTATCACGGAACCACCCGTATTCCTAACAATTCCCAAAAACCATAACATAATCATTCCACATAATACATGCATAAAGGAAAAATAACAATTCCACATTTCAGTCACAAGATATCAATACAAAACATTGATATAAAAAATATTATGAAAATAATTTTCAATGCCAAAAAAAAGAATAGTAAAACATGGTATTAATTTTTCTTTTTTAAAAAAAGTATGGCTTGTAGAGGAAGCTGAAACTCAAATAATGGTCATGGCGGCGGAAAAGTCGTTGTCGCCGCATATGTACGACACAAACATTCCCTTTTGTCATTTAGTAAAATTAATTGTATAAAAAATATTCCTTTTGGATAAATGTAAAATGCAAAGGGGTTTATACACTGTATAAAAGATGGTTGTGTATAAAGCAGAATATGCCTCAATGAAAGGAGATTGAGACGAAGTCCCACAACTCAGGTCCGACATGACTCGATTGTTCTTTAACGTCCTGAATAATAAACTTGAGTTAATTTCTACTTGCTTAAGAACCTTTATCAAGTTAATTATTCCTTTTATATAACTTATTACCATGTTATTAACTCTGTGTAATTATTTAAGTTAATAATGGTCATTTGGTCGATCATTGGTACTTGAGTAAAAAATAAACTCTTTATAATTACAAGTTGTTCATGTGGTAAAATATCGATTATATCAAGAATTATATTCATGATTTAGATGTCATATATATCATATATATCCAGTATATTCCTGCATTTATAATATTACAAAATCATTTAGAGGTAAGAAATGAAATGCATCGTTCATGGAGACGGTAAGTCATACGTACACATGAACGCTACATTCAATTATATTTCTTACTTAATGGAGTAAAATAATAAGGATATAAAGGTATATCATAATTACAGTATAATATCATATATAATATCATTAAATTTATCCTTTATACATACCACATATGGTGTTAACGAATCAAATAACTTTGAGGGGGCGGTAGTCCGCATTTCCTAAAATGAAGATACCACGTTTACCCATAATGGAAACCATAATGATATTCCATAAATGAAAAATACAGAAGCATATTTAAAACATAAACATATTATATATAATATATAAATATAGTGACATCTTAATGGCCACCTTTGAAGGTGTTATATGAGTGTGGAACAATCATCGTTTTGTGAGGCAGAAATTCTCCATCCACAAAAAAAGTATGTTCTTTGACCATTAGATATAGGTGTGTGTACGTGTAGCTTGAATCCATCTTATAAAAACATCATAGTATATTTAAGATACTAGTTTTGTTACAAAATAAAGGTATAAAAAGAGTTTAGAGGGTTGGAAAAGCAAAATAAAACATAAGAACACAAGAGAAAACACTACATTTAAAATGGGTAACTCTTTTTGATTTTACCTCAAAGGCTTCCTTGGGAAGACTTCTGCCCAATGGGATGCTTCTAAGAGTTTTAGAGGGATGTGGAGAGACAAAATTGGCAGGGGTTGGCCGAGCTAAAGGCTTTGTAAGTGTGGGTAAGGTGGTAGAGGTGGGGGCCTTTTATAAGAGGAGAGGAGGGGTACTCTTGGAAAGTTAAGAAAAGATACTTTGTTATAAAATGATTATCGGATGAAAAAGGTCCCATAATTATAAATTTCAAGGATAAGGTGATAAGGGTTTGAAATCCACCCATCCAATAGGTTTTTGACAAGTGTAGAGCTTAGATTTTACATTATATTTTTATTTTATTTTAATTGTTAAATAATGAGGTAATCGCTGCATCATCATGATGTCATAAATAATTTAATTTATTTAATGTCCAAAAATTAGGGAAAAAATACTATGATGTAGGAAATCTTTTTGTCTTTCCAAGGAATATTTATAGTTCAAAATATCATTTATTTATACAATATTAAAATAGTTTTACTCAGGTGATACATTCTTTGTTATATTTAACTTTCTTTAACAATAAAAAGATAAATAGACACATTCACACAAAAGTGATTCCATGGGGTCCCCAAGTTTAGCACAAGGCATCCCATGGTTGGCCATGAGACAACTAGTAGCATTAGGACACATGTTGGTGTCATTTTTTATTATTATGATATTATTTTATTATCCTTAACTACCTGATTACTCATTAATAAAGATAATTAAAGATAATTACCATCGTTACTATTCATAATGTCCAAAAAACGAAAGAGTATTGATTACATAATTTGGAACTTCTGATTCCAAATATGTAATCCATTTTACCAAATTTCAAACACAGAAATTGCAATAATTTATTTAAAAATAATTCCCGTTGTCAAAACAAATAGAGGGTTTTTTCGAAACAATATCTATGAAAAGTTTGGCATTAGTTTATGCCCAATTACAAAGTGAAATTAATCCTAATGACCACCATTGGATTAAATGGTAAAAATATATTTCAATTACACTTTAAGACCAATTAAAAATATAATCTAACCATATAATTAAATTAGATGAAAAAACAGTTTTGATGTAAAATGCAGAATTTCTCACTATTCATTAAAAAATGAACATTGTCAGAAAAATACCAAAAATTTATCCAATGTAAATTTCAATGTCCCAATCATAAAGAATATGTTTTTTTGAAAAATAGAGATTATAAAATTGTCAATGGTTTGATTTAAAAATTATTTTCCATCAAAAGGCAGTAAAACAATCTTTTAAAAATATTAGTGTATTCCATTCTTAAGATTGGATTAATTCTCATTTTAAGCCTCTAAAACACTATCCAATTCGTAAATAGACATAGATAAATATATCTATTATTAATTACTTACTTGGGATGTTACATAATCCCCCTATAGAAAATTTCATCCCCACAATTTATTTACATATCGAATAAGTGGGGGTATTTAGCCCTCATTGCATCTTCAGATTCCCAGGCTGCCTCTTCAATCATGTTGTTTTTCCACAAAACCTTTACCTGATGAATCACCTTATTCCGTAACACTTTCTCCCTATGGTCAAGAATCTAGACCAGTTGTTCCTCATAATATAGGTCCTTTTCCAGTTGAACTACCTCTGGACTCAAAACATGAGATGGATCTGGCATGTACCTCTTTAACATTGAAACATGAAAAACATCGTGTACCTGAGATAAACTCGGAGGTAAAGCCACTCGGTATGCAATTGATCTAACTATATCCAGAATTTCGTATGGTCCAATGAACCTTGGACTCAGATTTCCCTTCTTACCATATCACATCACACTTTTCCATGGTGATACTTTGAGAAAAACATGATCACCTACCTCAAAAGAGAGATCCTTCCTCTTATTGTCCGCATAACTCTTTCGCCTGCTCTGAGCTGTTCTCACGTGTTTCTGTATCAGCTGAACTTTTTTTTCCAACTCTTCTACCAATTCTGGTCCCATCAGCTTCCTTTCACCCACTTCATCCCAAAAAGCTGGAGTTCGACACCACTTCCCATATAATACCTCAAATGGTGCCATCTGTATAGTAGAATGAAAACTGTTATTATATGAAAATTCATCCAAAGAAAGATATTGGTCCCAACTTCCCTGATAATCCATCGAACAATCACGTAGCGTATCTTCCAATGTCTGAATTGTTCATTCTGACTTCCCATATGATTGAGGATGAAACGCTGTACTAAAATTTCATTCAGTACCCAACGACTTCTGAAGGCCTTTCCAAAAGTTAGAAGTAAACCTGGGATCACGGTCGGATACAATGGAGAGAGGAACTCCATGTAACCTAACTATCTCATTAAGATACAAATGGGAAATTTGATCTAGGGAAAAATTATCTTGTATAGCAAGGAAATGAGCAAATTTAGTCAAGCGATCAACAATAACCAAGATTTCATTATTACCTCGAGGTGTGTTCTGCAATCCCACAACGAAGTCCATGGATATATTTTCCCTTTTCCACTCCGGCACTAGTAAATGATGAAGAATCCCTTTCGGTAACTGCCACTCTACTTTAACCTTCTGAAAATTCAAACACTTCGTAGTAAAATCAACAATATCCCTTTTCATTCCGTCCCACCAGTAATACTCCCACAAATCACTGTATATCTTAGTACTGCCAGGATGAACTGAAAATGGAGAACTATGAGCTTCACATAACAAATCTGTATTCAACTGTGAATCACAAGGCACACACAATATCTTCCCAAATCTCAAATCACAATCATTATCAATGTTGAATTCAGGAAACATACCTTTCTGAACCAGATCTACCTTTTTCTACAACCCACTGTCTTGCTTCTATGCTTGCTTGATTCTGTCTGATAGAGAATATTTCACTGATACATGAAACAAAAAAGATGGACATCTGGCACCAACAACTTTTATGCCAAAGTTCATCAAATCCTTAACCAAGGGATCATGTTACAAACACAACATAGTTAATGAAGCATTACTCTTTCGACTCAAAGCATCAACAACTTTATTTTCTTTTCCCAGATGGTAATAAATTTTACAGTAATAATCCTTGATTAATTCTAGCCATCTCCTCTGTCTCATGTTCAATTCTTTTGGAGTGAATATATATTTTAAACTTTTGTGATCGGTATATATTTCACACTTTACTCTATACAAATGATGCCTCTAAATTCTTAAAGCGAAAACAATAACAGCTAATGCAAAATCATGTGTAGGATAATTTACCTCATGAGTATTCAACTGACGTGAAGCATAAGAAATTACCCGATCATTCTGTATTACGAAACAATAATGTCCTTTCAATGATGCATCGCTATAGATAACAAACTCCCCATTCTTGGAAGGTAGTGCCAAAACTGGAGCATTCAACAATTTTCTTTTCAACTCCTAAAAACAATCATCACATTCTTTTGTACATATAAACTTAACACCCTTCCGAGTTAGCTTAGTCATTGGACTAAATAACCGGGAAAAATTTCTAACAAACCCGCGGTAATAGCCTGCCAAACCAAGGAAGCTATAAATCTCAGTTACATTTGTGGGTCTTGGCCATTCTTCAACATCCATTGTTTTTGCAGGATCAAAAATTATCCCATCATTAGAAACAATGTGACCAAGGAAAGAAATTTGTTTCAACCAAAATCACATTTGCTGAATTTCCCATACAATTTATTTTCTTTTATGGTTTGCAAAATAACCCTTAAATTTCTTTCATTCTTCTCTTTACTTTTAGAAAACACCAAATTATCATCAATGAAAACAACCACAAACTTATCCAAGAACGGATGGAAAATTCTATTCATTAAGTCCATAAATACAGAAGGTTCGTTGGTTAGACCAAAAAGCATTACTACAAATTCATAATGGCCATATCTTGTTCGAAAAGCGGTCTCTATAATATATTCTTCCTTTACCTTCAACTGATGGTACCCCGATCTTTGGTCAATCCATGAAAAATACTGAGCTCCCTCGAGATGATCAAAAAAATCATCAATATGAGGCAAAGGATATTTGTTCTTAACAGTGATGTTGTTCAAGGATCTATAATCAATGAAAAGTCCAATAGAACCATGTTTCCTTTTAACAAATAAAACAGGAGCACCCCATGGTGATGTGCTAGGTCGAATGAAACCTTTCTCTAATAAATCTTGCAATTTCTCCATCAACTTGAAAAGTCCAATTTGAGCCATTCGATAAGGGGGTTTTGAAATTGTCATAGCATCATGAACTTAGTCAACATTAAATTCAACTTCCCGGTCTGGTATTACTCCAGACAACTCATCAGGAAAAACATCATGATACTCATTTACCACTAGCATATCATTAATCTAAATAGTTCCTTTGTTTTCAATGATGTGTGAAAAGTAACATTCATTTCCAACTTTTATAAGTTTCTCGGCCTCTTGATAAGTTATCAAGAGTAAGGGTTTATTATTGTACACAAACTGAAAGTCTTTTTGAAAAGAAACTTCATTAGATCTACAGTCAATCACAGCATGGTAAATAGAGATCCAATCCATACCCAGGATAAAATCAAACTCTAATAGAGGTAAAACAATAAGGTTTGCAAGTAGGTTCTCTCCATGGATAAGGATAAGAATATTCTTATAAATTATTTTTTCCTTAACATTTCCCCCAGGTGTTTTTACCACAAGTTCTGGAGTCATTTCTTGAGATGGTAATCCCATTTTACTAGAAAAGGTTTCAGAGATGAAAGAATGTGTAGACCCCGAATCAAATAGCACACTGGCATAATCTGAAAAAACAAAGTACCTGATACAACTTCATTTGATGGCCCGACATCTGCTGAAGTAGTTGCAAAGTATTTCACCACCCCTACCTATTTGTATTCTAACTGCTTCCCATCATTCAAGCTCTTTGTCAGACACTTGTTTTCATGGTGACCCATCTCATTGCACTTAAAACATTTCACTAACTGCAAATAAAATTTGGAATTACCATCAACATGATCTTTTTCAGGGAAATCAAAATCCTTATGTCTCATTTTACCACATCGGTAGCACTTTCTGGAATTCAGAAGACATTTACCAGCTTGCCTTTTCTCACGTTTATCACAAACTGGAAATTTAGTTTTCTTACCGTCAGACTTTTTGGAATAATTCTTCCCTTTCTCCTGCCACCTCGGTCTCTTCTTCTGTTGGTTGTTATAGAACACTTGATCATAGAAAAAATCCATTTCCACCTTCTCAGCTCATCGAAAATGCTTTTCAAAACGTAAACTCACGAGAAGCCAATGCCCTTCAATATTTTGGCTTTAATCCTGAGTGAAAAATGATTGATTTTACTATCAAGGTCTCGGATAAAATTTGTAGCATAACTTGACAATCGAGTGAACCTTTCTTCATAGGCAGCCCCTGAGTCTTTCACTTGCCTCGATTCCAGGAATTGTTTTTCCATCCTAAGTCTAACATCCTTAGGAAAACACTTCTCAGGAAACATACCTTTGAATTCATCCCAGTCGAGAGCATCAATCTCATCAGCGTCCCTGATATTTTTAACCATTGACCACCACTGATCTGCTTCACCCTCCAAACGGTAAATAGCAAGACTAACCTTTTGATTGTCTGAACACCCCATGACATCAAATATCTTCTCTAATGATTTAATCCACCTTTCAGATAGCACAGGGTCAGATGATCCTCTGAATGATGGGGGATGTTGCCTCATGAAATGTTCCACCACTGACATGTTCCTCTGCGGTTGATCTGGCTGATCTCATGCATGGATACCACCACCATTTATGGCTTGAGTAAACTGCGCCATTACTGTAAAAAACTGTTCAGTTCTAATTCTGACCATCTCAGGATACTGATTCGGAAGGTTATTTCTTTCTGTATTTTTTCCTAGCACTACTTCCCTGGTTCCTCTACGGAAAACCATTCTGAACAAACATGTCTTAGATGAAGCAACATGGTAATCTTCAAATGCTATATCATTTCAAAGTGACCATAAAAAAAATATTTTTGGATAATAATTTAATATAATTCTAACTCCAAAAGTTATCTAAACCGACCTCTGATACCAACTATAAGGCCCCAGCCTTAAACCTTACTTAATCTTGAGTTATTACAAGATTACACATTGAGGATTTTTCTGGTTTATAGTTTTAGATAATTATATCATAAAACTTGCATTACATTCCACATTTAAACAAAGTGGTTAAATAAAAGATAGTATTCATTTTTATGATCAATGGAAACATATTTAAAATAAAACATGGATTTTTTCTTAACACTTCCTTGACACTATCATCACATCATGTACCTTTCCCTTGACCTGTGAAAGTCATTTCAAAAACATGGGATGAGCATAAAAAGCTCAGTAAGTGTTATAAAATATGGAAAGGAAACTTGAGTTCATATATACATAAGAATGAAATAAAACTTTACCCATAAAACATATGCACATTAACATACCTCTTCAAATAATGAATAAATCATAGAAATCATAACACATAAAGGTAACTTGAGGCATTCATAACATTCTTACGTAGGGAGTAACCATCTTGGTTACGTTTGGAATACCCATCACAGTATATTCCCTAAATCTCTTCAGACAAACCTTAATGTTTAACTCCTTCATGTTACCCAATGCATTGGAGATCTATATCAGGATCACCCGCCTTTAGTTTATCACGGAACCACCCGTCTTCATAACAATTTCCAAGAACCATAACATAATCGTACCACATAATACATGCATAAAGGAAACATGACATTTCCACATTTAAATCACAAGATATCAATAAAAAACATTGATATAAAATAACATTATGAAAACCATTTTCAATACCAAAATAAAAGAAAGGTAAAAAATGGTATTTATTTTTTATTTTAAAAAAAGTATGGCTTGTAGAGGAAGTCAGAACTCAAATAATGGTCACGATGGCAGAGAAGTCGTTGTCGCCGCATACGTATGACAAAAACATTCCATTTTTTCATTTAGTAAAACACTTTGTATAAAAAAGATTCCTTTGGATAAACGTAAAAGTCAAAGGTGATTGTACACCATATAAAATAAGGTTGTGTATAAAGTAAAATATGCCTCAATGAAAGGAGATTGAGACGAAGTCCCATACCTCAGGTCCAACTTGGCTCGATCGTTCTTTAACGTCCTGAATGATAAACATGAGTTAATTTCTACTTTTTTAAGAACCTTTTTCAAGATCATTATTCATTTTATACCACTTATTACCATGTTATTAACACTATGTATTTATTTAAGTTAATAATGGTAATTTTGTCGATCATTGGTACTTGAGTCAAAAATAAACTCTTTATAATTACAAGTTGTTCATGTGGTAAAATATCCATTATATAAAGAATTATATTCATGATGTAGATATCATATATATATCATATATATGCAATATATACATGCATTTATAATATTATATAATCATTTTGAGATAACAAATGAAATGCACCGTTCATGGAGATGGTAAGTCGTACGTACGCATGAACGCTACTTTCATTTCTATTTCTTACTTGATGGAGTGAAATAATAATGATATAAAGGTATATCATAATTCCATTATAATATCATATATAATATCATTAAATTTATCCTTTATACATACCACATATGGTGTTAACGAATCAAATCACTTTGAGGGGGTGGTATTCCGCACTTCCTAAAATGAAGATATCGCGTTTACCCATAATGGAAACCAAAAAGGTATGCCATAAATGAAAAATACATAATCTTAAGTAAAACATAAACATATTATATATAATATATAAATATAGTGACTTCTTAATGGCCACCATTGAAGGTGTTATATGAGTGTTGAACAATCATCGTTTCGTGAGGAAGAAATTCGCCGTCCACAGAAACTGTACGTTCTTTATCCATTAGATATAGGTGTGTGTAAGTGTAGCTCAAATACTTCTTATAAAAACATCATAATATATTTAAATTACTAGTGTTGTTACAAAAGAAATTAATAAAAAGAGTTTAGAGGGTTGGAGAAGCAAAATAAAACATAATAACACAAGAGATAACACTACCTTTAAAACGGGTAAATCTTTTTGATTTGAGATAAAAGGCTTCCTTAGGAAGACTTCTGCCCAAAGTGAGGCTTATTAGAGTTATAGAGGGATGTGGAGATACAAAATGGGTTGGGGGTGGTGGATCCAAAATCTTTGGATGTGTGGGTATGGTGGTAGAGGTGGGGGCATTTTATAAGAGGAGAGGAGATTCACTCTTGGAAAGTTAAAGAAAGATACTTTGTTATAAAATGATTTTTGGATAAAAAAGGTCCCACAATTTTAAATTTCGAGGATAAGGTTATAAGGGTTCTAAATCCACCCATCCAATAGGTTTTTGACAGGTGTAATCTTAAATTTTACATTATATTTTCATTTTATTTAAATCGTTAAATAATGAGGTAATCGCTGCATCATCATGATGTCATAAATAATTTAATTTGTTTAATGTCTATAAATTAGGGAAAATACTATGATGTAGGAAATATTTTTATCGTTTCGATGAATATTTATAGTCCAAAATATCATTTATGTAGACAAAATTAAAAAAGTTTTACTCAGGTGATACATTCATTGTTATATTTAACTTTCTTTAACAATAAAAAGATAAAAAGTCACTTTCACACAAACGTGATTCCATGGGGTCCCCAAGTTTGTCACAAGGCATCCCTTGGTCGTCCATGAGACAAAAAGTATCATTAAGACACATGTTGGTGTCATTTTATATTATTATGATATTATTTTATTATCCTTAACTACCCAATTAATCATTAATCAAGATAATTAAAGATAATTACCGTCGTTACTATTCATAATGTCCAAAAAAAAGAGTCTTGATTACATAATTTGGGCCTTCTGATTTCAAATATGTAATCCATTTTACCGAATTTCAGACACAGAAATTGAAATAATTTATTTAAAAAGAATTCCCGTTGTCAAAACAAATCGCGGGTTTTTTTGAAACAATATCTATCAAAAGTTTTGCATTAGTTTATGCCAAATTCCAAAGTGAAATTAATCTTAATAACCACCATTGGATTAAATGGTAAAAATATATTCATATTAAACTTTAATACCAATTAAAAAGATAATATAACCATATAATTAAATTAGATGAAAAAGTAGTTTTGATGTAAAATGCATAATTTCTCACTATTCATTAAAAAATGAACATTGTCAGAAAAATACCAAAAATTTATCCAGTGTAAATTTCAATTTCCCAATCATAAATAATATGTTTATTTTTACAAATAGATATTATAAAATTGTCAAAATATTTATTTAATATTGGGTTTCCATCAAAAGGCTGTAAAACAATCCTTTAAAAATATTAGTGTATTCCATGCTTAAGATTGGATTTATTATCAATTTAAGCCTCTAAATCACTATCCAATTCATAAATAAACATAGATAAAAATATCTATTATTCATTACTTACATGGTATATTACAAGTAGGGTCTCAAAAAATATTCTATAATAAAATGACAACATTTATTTAACTAAAAAAGGTACATTAAATTTTCAAATAATTTTTTTTCATTTCATGAAAATATTTCAACAAATCATGATTCAATCTTCAAATGATAAAAATAAATTTCATGTAAGGTAAAATACATTATTAAAATTTATCTTTAGATAAATTTATGAAATAAAAAAATAATATAAAAAAATTTACATAAATTAGAAGAAATGAAGAATTGTTTACAAATAATGGAATACAATTATATCTAAACTATAATCAAGTAAGAAACTTTGTTATCTACCAAGATTTTTGATAGTACGGGTTATGGGATCCCATAACTCTCATGTGATAAACCAAATTTATTACAAACTTCCCTCATCACTGGAATTATAGGTATCATCCTTGACCCACTAGGGATATAGGATGTGCTAACCAATGTTTTTTTAGTTTTGTTAAAACACAATTTAGTGAAAGATCGTTCCTATCCTAGAATGTTTTTCCCAAATAAGATACTAACTAGCTAGTATTTTTCGCGATCTAGTACAATTAAATTATGGGAAATTTATTTTAATAAACTATTAAATAAATATAAATCCCATTTCCCATTTTAATAATTTGAATTTTCAATTTAAACATAAAAAGTTGATTTAAAAAAATATATGTATTTTATAAGAAAAAAACATAAATTTTCAATCCAACATCATTTTTAATCCATTTTCAACAATATATATTTTAAATAAATTCGAAATTAAATTTTAAATCCCATATTCATAATTAAATTCAATAATATAATTTCAAACAATTTCCATCAATTTCAAAAAGAACCCTAGTTTAATTGAAATGGGGTTTTAGAAATTTCTTCATCAAACACATAAAAAAAATTTATTAAAAAAATTTAAATTTCCCCAATTTCAATAATCACAACCAAGTCAATATAAATGGTGGTTTTACCAATATCAAGCTTAAAACGAATTTTAAAACCCTAATTCAATGGAATAGATTTTTTCTGAAAAAACATTTGAAAGTTATACAATTGAAAGAAAGAAACATATTTTTATTCAAAAAAATAAATTAAATAAATTAATTGAGGGCTAAAAAAAACTATACATCATGATAGAACCATATATCTCTAGGATAGTAGATCTCATCATTCCAAACTCTAATTGGGCTTTTCCATGAAAAGCGATGATAATGGAAGACATTAATCGAAACTAGGTTTAAAATACCAAAAGATGGTATTAGATCTACAAAGAAACACATGGATCTACAAAACCCTAGGGAGGAGAAAATATAATATGTTAGAAAAATATTGGGAAGAGGAAACTAATTTGGAGAAGATTGAACAATGTTCCTCAATCTTTGATCCCCCATAGAAAGTGTTTTGAGGGACAAAAAGTTGATATTGGGACCTACCTTTGAAGATGATTTTTTCAAGGGGTAATACATGTTTTTAGTGATAAAAATGTGGTTTTAGGTATTCTAAAATAGTTTTCATATAAATTAAAACTTTTACCCACAATTGTATTGTGTAGATCTGCATGAATTGACAAACCATGTAGACAAACCATGTTCCCCTTTAAATGGGAAACATAGTTTCCCCTAAAAAGAATAATCAATTGATAATACATGTGATATCCTTGTAAATCCCATATACCTAGGATTTAATGGTTTTTATTGAGAGGGTTTTAGATTTGGGAAAACTATGTTCGAACTGTTCAGTGGCTCAAAAAAAATCAAAATTTTAATGTTTTTACCTGATTTACCTTTAAACTAATCCCAAACAACTAATTGTTAAACAAGAGTTTTAGGAATTACTATAAATAAGAATAGGATTCTAAAATTACCATATCTCTGTAATATATATTACATAGTTTTATTAAAAATATTCTTTATATACACGACGTTTAGTATATATGTGTCATATCGCTTTGTGGTTGTGGCAGTCCACACATCCACCAATGATGTTATCATATACCCACATAATTTAATGAATAAGGGAATGTATAATATAAAAAATAAAGAATAATAAAAAATTATAAATATCATATATATAATAAATAAATAGTTTTTTTTATTATTTTCAACCATGAGACATGGTAATGGAAAAATAAGCGACTACATTTTTTGAGGTGGTTGGTCGACATAAACAATAACAGAATGTTTTTTACCCATTAGATAAAAGTATGTGTATGATTAGATAAAAAAATAAAAAAAAAATACAAATATGTTGATAATAATAGTATTAATTTATTATCATGGAATAACAATAGTTCAATGTGTTGATAATGAAAATAAATCAAAAGAGCTTGAGAAAGAATGTAAAATATCTTTTGGGTAACTCCTTTTGGTTTTCACCAGAGGGATTACATAGATAGAATTATGAAACAATTTTTGCATATAAAAAGAGGGTATGTATGTTTTAGAGATATATTTATGTTATTTATTGAGCCACTATTTCATGAGAGTTTTTTGGAAGTCGGATGGTTGAGTGCCTTTTGATAGTGGAGGAGGAGGTGCATTGTATTAATTTTTTGTAAAGGGGATTCCTTCCACGTTTTTTGATGATAGATATATCCAATAATATTAACCATTATATCCAATGGAGATTTGGGTCGATATATGGCCATAAACTTTCTTCTGTATAACTTTGTAAATCATTTTGAGTTTTTTGTTTAATGTTTTGTCCCTTGTTAAGCTAATTTTCACTTAATCATTTTAATTTAATTTAGTCACATTACCAAATAATTTTTGTTAAAATATAAGAAGAAATAATTTGAAATTATAAATTAAATTTATTCCAAATATTGAATCGATTATTAAAAAAATCAGTCACAAAAGAGGGAGTAATTAATTTAAAATTAATTTAGCAGACAAGAAGAGAATGCATGTTTTTAAAGTTTAATTTTTTTAATGTTTTATATGTTTTTATATCCAATTACAATGTTAAGTTATTTCCAATTGAATAAATTGTATTAATAGATAAATAATTCACATAATATTTACTTAAAACCATTTGAAATTTTTTTACCATTGTAATTAAATTATAAAATATGTATTTTTGAATTAAACGTCATAATTTTCATTATGAAATAAAAAAATGAAACTTCTCATAAAAATACAAAAAATAACCCCTAACCTATTTTGGTGTTTAAACATTACAAATTATGATATTTTTAACATATAAAATTTATAAAATTTCCAAAATTTGAAATTAAAACATGTGTGAATTTAAAAGGTTGTAGAACTGCCTTTAAAAAAATATTGGATTTTATGAACAAAATTCGGATTGTTCTTATGTTATGACTATAAAATATATTATATAAGTATAATAAATATTTCATAATATATATATAACAATAATATAAATAACTACTTATTGTTATTTTAATATATTATAATAAAATAACATTGTGGCAATGAAAATAATTTTCTATAAAAACATTCCCTTTATATCCAGTTGGTTCTTATATTAATTTGTAATTAATTTATAATAAAAAAATTCATTTTATATTTGTGTAAAAAATATATTTTTAATATTAGTTAATAATATTGATAACTGCTAATTTATAATGTAGGTTATATTTCCTTATATTAAATAATATTATTTTACCAATACATTTTTGTTTAGTAAAACATTTTCTTGTGTAACACAAATCACCGAAGAAACACTGTGATGCATATGATGAAATATAAATAAGTATCATGTGAATTTCATGATATATCATGGGTTAGTTTTATTAAAATAGTAAGTATATTATAATGTCTTGAAAAATTATTATTTTTACATGCTTGGTGTTGTGTGTCATACACACTACTGAATAAAATGATCTTACATTATAGTTTTGTGGATATACAATCTCCCTACCTTATAAAAATTGTGTTCTAAAAATTTAAACTCAATCAAGGAAATATATTCAATGATATTTCTTACATTGTAATCCAAAATTGAAGGAAGGGTTTTGTAAAACATATCGTAGAAAATAAAGAATGGGAAGAAAAAAGTTCGCATGGGCTAACATATAACTTTTACTCTAAGTATAAGAACATTAGTTGAAAATATAGATACATAAATGGATGAAAAATATAAATATATATTTAGGGAGATGTAGGTCAGCAATCAAAAATAATTGAATGATCAACTTAAAGTTTAGCGACTCAATTTCATAAATCTGTGATGATTCAAAAGGCTATCAGTCCAATAAAAAATAATGTATTTGGATAAAATTGTATTTCTATATCACTTTCCAGATGTTGGGGGATTCATTTATTTCAAAATGCTATAATGAAATATACTTACATTATATATTTCAATACAAAATTCAATGTTTTGTGCTCGGATCAATTTATAATTCAACCATTATTTCAATAAATATATAACGAAAAAAACTAGTTTGATTCCTGAACTACTAAAATAAATATTTAATAGATCATAAGAACCATAAAATGGTGATAATTTATTACATGTGTCTCTTAATATTCTCCAAATATAATATGGTTAGTCAATTAAACTCTGAACCTAAAAAGGTAGAACTATCTTTTCATCATTTAAATTTAATTATCAAATTATTTAAATTAAAACAATGAGAAATTCACGTGTACATCATGTCAGCCGGTGGTAGGCATGAAACCGTTATCACCCTTCTGTCATGGATTTAGGTCCCACCACATTGCTTGATTTGATAGTTTTTTATCCTAAATACATGTTTTCCTTTTTGTAATCCATATTAAAATATTTCCCAAAATAAATATGGTGGACATATTGGAAATTTTGTCATTAAAAAACATTTTTTATTGTGGTTTTCAATACAACCTCATGAAATGTATACTTCTTCCATTTATTTCAACATAGGTCCTACTAGGTCTGAGAAATAACCATTATAAAATGTTAATTATTTCTAAACAATGTCAACTTATATTCAATTTAAATCATTTATGATTAAATTAGGTAATTAATTTTTATTATATATTAAAATCCTCCAAAATGGTTTTTAATGAAAGTGTAGATTGTCTTATGGGTATCCCCCTAGAGAGTCAATATAGGTGCACAATATGGAATGTTTTCGTGTACCAAGTTACAATCGAGTCTGAGCCAATGAACCTTGCCAGAGTTGTAACCCGTATGTAAATATAGGCCATAACCATGTACACTTGTAGTATCCATATACAGATAAATTGATTGGAAGTCCCACATAACATCTACCTTTCCAAAATTTAACGATGTTATTCTATACATATCCTTAATGTCAACCTTAGGGCTATGTTCTCAAATATATGGTTTCCTAAATCCAATTCCCATGGTCACTACTAAAATTTTTATGATACCAACTGTAGTGACCCCTCATCAAAAATCCTAAAGACAATGTCTACTACCATTACATTGGCATGATTAAAAGGAATCATATACCAATGGAGTGAGTAGTTTTTTATTATTGGTAAAACTGATACATACATGATTCATGAATTATTAATCAATACAATATTTAAAACATAATTTATTTCTTTTAGGACAACATTATGCAATCTATGATATTATTGAATATCATTATTTTTTACTCTATATCGATTCAAGGTGGAAGGAAACAATATATGCATGAGCTGAAATTCTCAATAAGTGTTTAGTATTACATAAGTAATAATAAATAATTGATAATATTCAAAATGTTAAGGTAATAGCCGATAAACATTCCATATAATCAACAAACTAAATTGGTATAAAATATGAAAACATATTAATTAAAAAAACACGCTACTCAAATGAATAGATAAGGAATAATAAATATGTATTTGAAAATAACTCAAAAACATACCATTAAATATACGAATAGAGACTAAAATGACTCTATCGACATGCTGATGTGAAATCTCATAGATAAATAATAAATGAGTATAAATGAGGAATATTATTAATTATCGGTCACCATTTTTCCTAGGTACATGTTATATTTACAATTATGAAATTTCCAAATAAGGTTTATATCATTGGGTAAAAACCCATATAATGCTAGCCAAAATACTCGCCTAACAAGACTACTGATGCATCGATGAGATATATATAACTAGGAACCACACAATTCATACCTATGAAAATTATTCCTCACATATTGAATAATTGATATAATAATGTATATTATCAAATATATGTATGGGGTAGAAGATATTGATTTGCTTACATTTACTCAATGAAGGATAAATAATAAAAAGTGAATTTAAAGTTAATTAATACGGGTACCATTGAATGATAAACATGACATTATTGAAGAATGTAATATCTAAATAGTACAAAGTGTCCAATACCACATTGAATCATTGGAATCATAATTTACCTTGAAATAAAATATGCTTATAATATCATTATAATATGTGGATTCATGGTATAACATGTCAATGAAAAAACAGTATTTGAAAATAAAATAGGATTTAGGAAATAAAAATATCCATGATAAATGATACAGATAATTTTATGAATTTTATTGTCAAATAATAATAGGAAACTGAATATTTCAAATGGAATAAAAGTAATCAAAGTACTAATAATAAATTTTATCATTGGAAAAATAAAATATAAACTATCTATAGTAATAATAATTATGGTAACAATACCACATATCCCAAGTGGTGAAAATAATATAATGTGTTATTTTCGTTGTTGAATTCATGTAAAACTAAAAGATATTATAATAATATTGTTGATGAAAATATCATTTTATATCGAGAAATCATTTTTTAAATCCTTTTATTTCAAAATAACTTTTGAAAAAATTTTATATAAAAATAAATCCTTTTACTTTTTAATGGATGTTTTAGTGAAATGATGGAGGGTAAATAAGTACATATCATATGTGGTAAAAGAACATTCTTTTTATAAGGAAAATGTTTAAAAATGTTTGGCTTTTTGATAGAGAAAAGAAGATTCATTTAAAAATTATTATAATAGATAGAAGGGTAAAATTTTAATTATGAAATCATTTTTAAAAGGTAGATACATTTTTTAGATCCTTTTTAGAAAATTGTGTTTTTAGATGAAAACAGGTTCTCCAACTAATGATACAAATGAATTCATATTTTATTAAAAATATTTTATAAAATGTTTTGAGTAAAATTTTGTTGAAAATTAAAATATTACATGTAAAAGTTCATGAATAAATATAGTAGAAAAAAATTTATGGTTTTTTATATAATAATCAAATAATTTTGATGAATGGATATTCAAATGTAATCAATTCTAACTAAAGTGATAATGTGATGTAAACCCATGAATTTAACATAACATTGATCTAAGAATAAATACATGAATAAATTATTATTTTAAAATACATATAAAAATAAATACTGTGGAAATAAAAAAATATTTTTTTCTAAATTTTTTAAA
Source organism: Viscum album (assembly GCA_963277665.1). Classification (NCBI taxonomy): domain Eukaryota; kingdom Viridiplantae; phylum Streptophyta; class Magnoliopsida; order Santalales; family Viscaceae; genus Viscum; species Viscum album. The sequence continues at coordinate 1,899,424,399 of OY728163.1, read as the reverse complement.
TAAACATAGTCATATAGTATTAACAACAAGAAGGAAGTAATATTCCCAATGAAAATGAATAATGTTATGAAATTATTTAACACTTGGAAAAATTTACCTTAAATCACCTTTGAAGAAATAATTAAAGTTTAACATAAAAATAACATGATGATAATGTTAGTAATGATATAATATATTAATACGGTCATTAGATGAAAACACAAAAAATTTATGTGGAAGAAGTGGTGCATGCCCTAGAGAAAGAAAAGTATGTTAATAATATGTTATCTGGAAATTCCATTTTTGGTTACCATCCTTTAACATAATGTATAATGGTATTAAACATGTCAATATATTATTAAAAGAATATATTAATATTTAGGATATCATATTTTATTTTTTTATAATATATTACTTCCAATTTGTTAGTACACATTCAATATTTTCACTATTTTATCTTTTAATTTCCTTGTTCTTCATGTATGTTAAGGATTATTATTTGTTGTTACGATTAAAAAGATCATTTTTTCATCACCTCCATAATTTAATCCATTATGTAAAGAAAATAACTATTTTTAATATATGTATATATAATAAATTATAAAAATTCTATATATGAAATGGAATACATCGCATGTGAAGACAGTAGCCCATACGTATGCATGAACACTCCTCTCATTTAATGATCATATCTAGATAATGAAAAGTAAATAATCTATATTATAATTATCTTATCATATCGATTCCATATAAACTGATTATTTTTATTGAAACCATCCTTTATACGTTCCATGTATAGTATTAATGAGTCATATTATTTTATGCAAGAGGTATTTAACACATCCACAAAATTTGTTATCGTATTTACCCAAAATGGAAAGTAGAAGTGCATGGGTTATATATTAATTAAATAATAAATAATTCCTCATAAATATCCTATATATTACGTATAAAAATTGAAACCATACAAATTTTTGATGATGAGAGGTGGTAAAGGAAAATTAATGACATCTTTTTGTGAGGATGTAGTTTTACATACACATAAATGGTATGTTTATTACCCATTAGTTAGAATATTAGGAAATTTTTGGTCTAAAACATAGAATAAATAAATATAAATATTTTTAAGATACACTTGTGATTATATAATCATGTAAAAATTTTTTTTTGTGCTGGATAATAAAAACAATTAAAAATATCTTGATGAAGGATGCTGCCACTTTTTTAGGTAACTAATTTTAGTTTTCAGCAAATGGATTATGTGGATGGATTTATAATTTTAGATAGGATTACATTATGAGGTTAGGGAAGTTGAGTATATATTTTTTTATATATTTTCCAATAAATTTTTTTTGAGAGGTGTAAGTAAATTAGAGGGTTGAGTTCTTTTTTATAGTGGAGGAGGAGTGGCATTCTTGTAAATTTTTGTAATGTGAATTCTGTCATAATTTATCCTTTGAAAATTTACTCAAATAATCCTACAATGTCAAAAAAAAGATATTATAGGGTTGAAATACTAACATAAAATGGATTTTGGACTTTCTTTAGGGTCATCATGGATTTTATGTTTAAGGATCAGTCCATTATTATTCTATCTTCAAAATTAATCATAAAATTTAATTTAACTACATTCACTAATTATTTCAGTTAAAATATAAATTTAAGTTGTTATAAATTATAAATTATTCTGATTAAAAATATTTAATCAATTATTCAAAATTCTAAAAGAATAAGTGAATCAAATTAATTTAACATAAATCCTCCAAACCGGACAACAATGTTTGTTTTAAAGTAAAAACATTCAAAATATTTCAATATTTTTATATAAAATTTCCAAGTAAAATTTATTATAATGAAATTAATTGAATTAAATTATATATAGTGAATATATTTTTATTTTAAAACAAATTTAAAATATAATTTATCATTATCAATAAATTATATGGAAAAAAAGTTTTTAATTTAAATTCATTATTTTGTAGTTTTAATGATAAAATGAAAAATCTCCATAAAATAACATAAATTCACCCTAACATAATTTTGGGGTTTATATTTCAAAAATGAATTTAATTTTAACATTTAAAATTTACTGAATTTACAAAATTCTAATTTAAAATAGGCGAACCATTACATTGTTTTAAAACTACCTTTAAAAAAATATATGTTTTTAAGCATAACATTTGGATTGTTTTTTTGTTTTTCCTAAAAAATATATTTAATGAGTTTCAAATATATTTTATCAAATATAAAATAGATATTACATTAATATGACTCACTAATTGTTATTTATTTAATTTATTAAGAAAAAACATCTTTGAGGTCATTAAAATAGTTTTCTATAAGAATATTCACATTACATTCAATTGTTTCTTTTATTAATTTATAATGAATTTATAGCCAATTAATTTATTTTATGTTTTTATGATACATATATTATCATAATATAGTTAATACTATTCAATCCTGCTAATTTACCAACTAGAATATATCTTAGTATATTAATTAATAATATTTTCTTAATATATTTTTGTTTGTGAAAAAATATTCATCTGTGTAATATAATTCATTGAATAAAACTGTTGTTTCATGAAACACATGCTAACTCATTATTTCATGCATTACATTTATATGATGGGATAATTTTGTTAAAATAGTATATATATTATAAATTCTCTGGATAATATATTCCCTAACATGGATGGTGTTGTGTCTCAAACACATTATTGAATATAGTTTTCTTACATTAGAATTTTATGTCATTACAAATTTAGATTAGGATGATTTTATTAGAGTTTTTTCTGAAAACCACGGTTTTAAATTAATAGTAAAAAATATTGAATTATAAATGTAAATTTATATTTAATACAGTATATTTATATTAAAAAATTAAAATTTAATTTGGGTTTAAATATTAATTACATTAATTAGATTAATTTTTTATTAATAAAACCAATTTAGGTCATTGGAACCAATTTTATATTGAAATTGGATATAAAAACATCCAGAACATTTAAAAAATCATCCTTAAAAAACCTTATGTCACGAACCATCCGCAAGATTAATTTTAAATTAATTTATACCACTTCTATGATTGGAATTTGTAATAATGGTTTCCATATTTAGAATCATAATAATATATAATTTCATATATGGTTAATAGAGTTTTTGATAAAAAAAATATATGTGAATGTGATTAAAATTAATTACGGTGATTAAAAAAATAGATTAACAAAGGACCAAACCTAAACCATGAGGCCGAAAATGAAATAAATACATTTCAAAAATACATCGGAGGTTTATATATCAACCCTATCCTATAATGTATCTTATTTGGAAAATTATTGGTGACACTTAACATTGGACGAACGTTGGTTGAATTACCCATTAAAAATTTTATAAGAATACCACTTCTCATCCTCTATAAATAGGTCCTCACCCATCCCACTTATTCACACATATCTATCCCATTTTATCACCCGAAATATATTCAAATAACATCCCAAATTCACTCCCTTAATCATTTAAGTATCACTTTTTTCATAAATACATCCAAGGAAATGCTCTGCTAAAAACCACAAAGAGTTTCCCAAACTAGAGGTAAAATAATTTCTCAAACTAGTAAATATTATTTTCATTCTATGGACGTGGAAATGTTCTTATCACATGATTATATAATACCCTATGTATTTCCATTATACTTATATTTTTTATTATATGTTTAAACCATAAACAAACACACACATACATCAAATGGGTAACGAACATACCATTCTTGTGAATGATGAACTACCGCCTCATAAAATGTGGTTATTCAATTTTACTTTACCAACTATCATGGTTGAGAATTTTTATGACACATAAGTTTTTATATTATCTATTTTATATAAACTATTTATTTAAACTTATATAATTATTATACAACACTCAACTTTATTATTACCATTTTTTAAAAATATGGTAAATTTATTTTTGGGATGTGTAGATTATCTCCTCCTCAAAGATATGTGATTAATTCACACACTACATTGAATGTGTAATGTATGTGATTAGTAAAAGTATAAAATATATAATATATATTAATTATAGTTTAATTAGTATACATGTATATATATATATTTATGTCATCTACTTTTTTATTTCTATATGATAGGAAAATGGAAACGATGGTCATGTGTATGTATATCCCACCATCTCATTGGTGGGAGTATTTATTTTTCTATCTAAATATTTAATATATTATTATAAATATTTATATTCAATAATATATATGATAATTATATCATGGTTGACCTTATTTAATTCATTATATAAGCATGATGACAAAGAATATGAAAAATTAAAGCCCATGTCTGATACATAAAATTATCTTGGATGTGTTAATAAGACTGAAATACAATGTAATATATTCTATTAGATATAAGAATATGTTTATGGTGTATATTTATAATAAACACATATTTATTATTCTGGTGGTTTGACAGAGTATGAAGAGAGTCAAGACACAATGTATGGATATTTCTCATGTCTCTTTTATTTCATAGAGATTTATATTTTATTCACAAATCGCTTTTCAATTGTAGTGTATATACTACCCATATATATATTCTATGACTATTATCCTTAAATTTATGGTAGTTTACATATCCATTTAATAATATCTATTTCACCAGATTTATCATCCAAATGATACCAAATTAGTAAAATAGTATTGTCTCAATTTTCTTTAATTGAGAGACATTCCCTGGATTTAAAAAACCATTATTTAAAAAATGTTATAAAAAAAGTTATTTAGAGATTATATTATAAAAAAAATTCATGTAAAACTAATTTTAATTTTTTAACATTTTTAATGATGAAATTTTATGTATTTAAAATTATTTTCAATGAAAAATGTTTATGAAAATGTTTTATGTTTTTAAAAATATTTTTTCACAGAGAAAGGGAAATTTTCCTCAGGAAATGTTTTTAAAAGTTTTTACAGAATTATTTTAACTCTAATATGAAATATTTGGGTAACAATCCTGAATTTATAGTGAATTGATAAAAGGATTTAATTCCAATTATTTCTCTAAATTATTTATGTTTTATGACAATATATTTTTAGAATCCCTTTCTCTTTAATGTGTAATTTTCTTATAAAACCTACATGTTTTTAGGTTCTATGATTTTATTAAATTATTATGAAATATATTATTTTATATAAGATTATATATGGTTACCTATTCATGAAACCCATTTACTTTCATGGTTTTTGATTTGATTATTTATGATTTTTGGCACATGTATTTATGATTTCATTATGACATGGTTTGGACCAATATATCCCTCCAATATATTGAGTGGAGATTTATATATTAGGTAATAACCCATCCCAGAGTGGCCCATAAATTGAATACCCCAATCCCACCTTCAATAGGCGAGGGGATGGTGAGTAGAACCATGTAGTTATATCTAACAAATTGGAGAAATTTTCCCATGTACCTGTACAAACACACACACACACATCGCCAGGCCCAAAATGTTGAAATTTACAAGAACTAAATTAATATTCATGCATACCACCATGAAACCAAAATGTTGACTGTGTTAGTAGAAAACTGGGAAGTTTAAATGGATAGAATAGAAACCCACCAATGAAAAGAGTCGTATAAGAGAAAGAACAAGTTCTCGAAACTCAATGGCAGAAAAACCTACCAGAAGGGATAGATACATGACATATATCTCAAGCCACTAGAGAACACCCTAACTATATGGTGTCTTTAAGAACCACCTAATATTTTTCCTACTAGTACATGATCAATGAATCAATCATTTTCACAAGACATGACACGTGCGGGTGAAGGCCATGTAGATGTAATTTAAACAATACTCGGTAGGACACCTCAAACCATAAGGGAATACTAGTAAAACATACACGATGTATACCACTAATAAATAAACAAATTATTTCACAATGAAATTCATAATTTCTAGCCCTATGAAGATTCACAGTCTTCTCACCTAGGTATAGGTTTATAATAAGAAAAATAGTATTATTGTACGTAATACACAAAACACCTAGAATTGATAAGACATGATAACCCACTGAGACACTAAATCTCGATATAACACGTTGTCTCGGTAAGACACATAGTCTAGGTAAGACACATATTATTGGTAAGGAATGTTTTTTGAGAAAGTAATATAGCCTCAAATTCACATAGTCCCAAATTCACATACTCTCAAGGTCATAGACTGCCACATGATTCTGCTCATAACGTGTTCATTCTGGGCAAACCTACTCATCAAGCCATTAGTTCGTATGAAAAAATCCACCAAAACGTATATAGAGTATCAAAAAAGGACCATCTCATCGCAAGTGTACCAACACTGCAAATATCTCATAAGAAAGAAACACAATGTGAATGTTATGGTGTATTTGTAAATAGGTTCAACTTGGTTCTGATCCAAGCCAACAAACATGGCCCGACCCATCCCAGTCGGGTCCGGTATAGCCCGGTCTGACGCAAACCTCTAGGTTTACAGAATAGTAGCTCACTGGGTATAGTATTTCGGCCACATTGGGTTGCTCAAATCCATTGGCATGGCTCACAATGTGGGAAATCATGAATACAAGATGCAGCCCACCTCATCCATGTCCCACCTAGTCCATGTGGTTCACCCCAAAAACCTTCCACCCTAAACAACACGGTCCGCCCCGACTATATGCCTCCACCCATATCCTAGGGTCACCCAAGATCCCCATGTTCCCATTGTCACCGTCAGTCGTCCCATAGGCTACTATCACCGCTAGCCACCCCACGACCTATCATTGCCGCTCTCACCAATGTAGTGCACCGTCCCTACCACCCCCCCCCCGCATCCCATTGTTGGCACCCACCGCCCCTCCGTCTTTTGTCGATCCAACATGAGGACACTGGTCACCAACAATAATGCTCACATGGTACCTTCTATAAAACATTGTGGCACTTCAAATGCCCGAAATAATTTCACAGTCACAGATCACACCTCATTGAGTCCTGATCTATACTATTGTAGCCTCTGCGGACTATTTTCTTCCTATCTTAGGGTCCATTCATGTTTTGAGCCTCCCGGTAAGTTGATCCATGATCACAAGGGTCCAAAAGTGAATAACTCTAACAATGGGGGAAGAGAGAGGCACCAAGAACATATGAGGAGTGAACCTCACCCTTTTTTCGCAACTTCCTCGATTCATTCTTGTTGGAGAGATTAATAATTTATACAATAAAAAAACCGTTAACAATTCCGTATACTAACCATCCTATAAGAATGATCTAACCACGAATAAACCTACTCATTGGTTTTTCCATATTAATTGTTGATTATAAGAATACGAAAGAAGTCAAAAAGCAATCAAATTCCCTATATGGATTTGGAATTCTCAATGATGTAGATCGATCATCTTATCATCAATGTTAGTGAGATACTTTGAATAAAATGTGTGTCGCCGATTGTCAATACACATTATGATATTCAATCCATCATTTCTATTAAGGAAACTTCCTTCTACTTATCTCATGGAAATTACAAGAATTTTGTGTTGACCGCAGATTCCTATCAAACACTAAAAAAAGTCAAGTCATTTCATCGAAATAAAATATTTTTATTAAATATGTTTTTATCGATACATCCAAAAAAAATATTTCACGTCCGAATTGCCCCTATCAATGTTAGGCCATGCCTAAAAGAAAAATCACTTGTATAAAATAAACAATGCCATATGATTTCTTATCCGGTCACTCATTTTGAGGCTATTACACTTTTTTAGAAAAACTATGTGTGCATGCTATTTAATATTTTTCGGTCAATTTTTTGGGCACCCTAGGACTTAGAATCACATTTCATCTTTGTTACTATTCTCATAATTATTCCATATAATATATACAAATAATACATAGAAATTTTGAGATTTTACATTCACCCGACCCAAGGTATTTACATCCTTGGTGGCCAAAAAGAGTGGATAAACCAACAAATGAGGGAACTAAGAATGAATCTATGCCTCCAGATAACATGTGCTCTCCTGGAGATTCCCGTGAATCCACCCTACATCCACTAGCGGAATTAGACACCTAAGATGTATCTACTCCTATATATCCTCAATATCAATTAGGTACTACAATAAATTCACCCAATAATCCATGACATGTGACCGATCATGCTTGTATCTCTTCAACTATGACATGTGGAAGATGTTGTTCACCCTCTCTAACATTGAGGATAGAGTGAAGTGGTATGACACCTCATCAATTCACCATAGTATTGTAGGATTGGTAAAGAGTATGAGGTTTCCAACCTCTAATACCAATTGTAGGATTGGTAAAGAGTATGAGGTTTCCAACATATGATACCAATTTTAGGATCGAAATAATGATGTAGATGCTCAATATATAAGAGGGGGGTGAATTGTATACATTAAATTTTTTTTGGAACCTTTAAAGTTAGTTATGAATAACTGTGTTTTCCTTAAGGAATAGAAAGGGCTAAGTTTAACAAAGATAAACTAATAAAATTCACAACACCTCTAACTCCAAATAAGAACATGGAAAGAGATTCCAAAATTAGGTTCTGGAAATATGGTTCCGGAAATTGAAACTTAACAAAAGATTACAATATGAGATTCTTCTTTACAGCGTATAGAATCTAAATGAAACATATTACAAGTAAAGAAGTATAAGAATGTTATACTTTCCTTATTATACAAAATACAGCGGAAATAAAAAAGTAGTAAAACTACAAGTAACAAGATATAATTCTTTTAATCCAAAGAGATGAGTACCCAACAACCTTGGATAAAGGTCCCTTGATTTATACTTTCAAGCAATTCTATCTTACCCACACCAGGGGAAGCCCTTGAAACGAAGATCGGAGTCTCTATCTTGCTTTCCTCGCAAGCCCTCAACTACAAGGTGTTGGAAACCTCTGTCTTCCTATCCCCATAAGTCCTCGAATGTAATCACCAACATTCGCAGTCGCACGAAGCTTTGAGAGTTAATAAGAGCCTCTCTCTCTAGAAATCACTTCAATAGCATGTATGCACAATGTCGAAGAAGTAATTCATCAATCATCATCGAGCTATTTTAAATGAGCTCCTATTTATAGGCAAGGTCAGCCTCCTTTCCAACGGTCATATTTTCTATAAAAATCGGAGGGACATGTACACGTGTAACTTAACCAACGGTTAGTTTATAACAGAATAGATGACATCGTTTTATAACAAAACAAGTATAATATAAAGTATGACATCGTTTAAAGTTTAACTTAAAAATGTTCGGAGTGAAGATTTGGAGTGACGATTCGGAGTGAAAGAAAAAATATTAAAGAGTATACATATTATAAAAGCGTAAGCAAAATGAAATTTCAGAGTCTAACCAAAAATAATTTTCAGAGTATAAATAAATTCAGAGTGTATAAAACAAAGATGATCAGATTCTGTTTTAATAGGTGAATTCGGAATGTGAATTCGTCGACAGAATTCGTAATGAGAATTTGTCATCAGAATTCGTAATGGGAATTTTTCATCAGAATTCGTAATGAGAATTCATGATCAGAATTCGTAATGAGAATTCATCATCAGAATTCGTAATGAGAATTCATCATTAGAATTCGTAATGAGAATTCGTCATCAGAATTTGTAATGAGAATTCGTATCCAGAATTCATAGTAGAACTTTATTACAGTTCTTATCCAGAATTCGGAACCTAAAACAGAATGCTTCATATCAAAGTTTCAAATGATTTCGAGAATATATAAATGAATCCGAAACTTATACTTAAGAAATATATGAATGAAAATATGATAAGGATAATTTATCTTACAAAAGCAGTTTTCCTTATAAAAGCGTTTTTCCTTATAAAAGTGATTTTCCTTATAAAAGCAATTTTTCCTTATAAAAGAATTTTTTTTAAAGAAAGGTGTTTGTGATTTTCAAAACAAGAAAGAATGGAAAATTCATAAGTAAAATCTTATTGACTCAATAATCTCCCTGTTTTTGGAAAGCACAAACATCCTTACGAAAAAAGAAAGTATAAGAAGAAAGAAAACATTAAAGCTTATCTCCCTTTTCTTGTGGATGTTGATGAATATGACTAACTCCCCCTTAGGCTTTGAAACTCTAAGGATCGTATTCTAGATTTCCGGAATTACATTTCATTAAGAATAAGAATGTATACTTTAATGGAAAACTACCCCTTAAATGAACTCTATTAGAGTTTGTTTTATTTCTCACCCTTTGATAGGATTATTTTTTCCTTTCTATTAGGGTTATTTTCCATCTCCCCCTTTGTGATTTTAAAAAAGAATTCGAGGGAATGGAAAATATAACAAGGTACCTGAAAAATTAGTAGCAACAACAAAAGAAACGAGCAAGCACAAATTTCATTAAGTTTGAAAGCTCGGAAACAAAGAAATTTAGATACAACAAAAGATCGGATCTGTCTATTTTGAATCTTTTTCCTTCGCTATGAGACCCTTAAGAATAGTGTTTATCTTCCTAAAGTCTTTATGGTATTCCTCTGCTTGATTCTCTAACACAACAATTCATGCATTTTGAGTTTCAATCTTTTTCTGCTGAGCTTTAAGATTTTCTTCTTGAGCTTTTAGCTTTTCTTCCTGAGCCTTCAACTTTTCTTCAAACTCAATCCGATGATCCCTTTCAAACTTCCAGTTTTGAGAAACAGAATTCAGCTTCCCATTCAGTTCTCTAACTTCTTGAATCCGGAAGTTCTTTTCATCTGTCAACTTTTCTTCAAAAGATGATGTCAGTTCACTTATCTTCACGTCTTCTGTTTCAAAGGAATCCTTCACATTATCATGGAATTCATCAAAGATCTTCATCTCCTCTAAATTCTTCCTCGACCAACTAGTCATCCTCTTGCAAGATCTTTTGTGGGCTTTATAGCCGACAAAGAAAGTTTTGAACTGAGCCTCTATCTCAACACATTTGTCCATAACCATGGATACGGATTCTGTTTTTTGATTCAAAGCATGTTGGACCATCTGGAATCTTGAATCAATACTTGAGAAAGCCGGAATATTACCCACCAACTTCTTTAATGACTGAAAAAAAGTCATTTCCCAATGAAGATGACTCTGAATCCGAGACTTTACTTAGAGAATTTTCTTCTTCAAGATGCTCAAACTTCTTCTTAGAAGAATCACCAACTTCCCTTCTCTTTACAACCACTGAGCTGGGGGTATCAACAACAAGTTGCTTTCCCTTGTCCTTTTTCGGAATGGAGTCCTGTTCCGGAGTTCTCTTTTCACTGTCAGACACTTGAACAACATTGTCTTCCTCATCAGCAACTTTATGAGCACCATCCTCTACATTCTTCATTTGAGCAATATCATATAGAAGTTGTTGTTCCTCTTCATGATAAAATACTTCTTCTTCTCTTTTGTCATCATCCATCGCTAGAGTAACTAACTTAGAAGACTCAGCTTCTGAGGTTCAAAGCAACAAATGTTCCAAAGGTGTCCCCTTATAATCATCTACTTGCTTTAAAACATCTCCAATTTCACCACTTCATTCAACAATAGCTTCTTCTTCTTCCACTTGCTCAATCTGATCTATTTCCTCAACAGGCTTAGCAACTGGCTCTTCCGGAGCGTCAAAGTTTCTTCCTGGAGTCTCAGGTAGAGATTCTAAAGAAAAATATCTCGGAACATGAATGTTTGCTGAAACCATCTCATTAAACTTTAACAATGCCTGAGCTACCTCATCTTCAGACATCTTCTTCTTAAGCTTCATATCTTTCAATTGTTTTTCTTGCTCATCCGCAGTTCTTTCCTTTAAGGCCTTAGCCTCCATAGGATCCAATCCAAATTGAGGATCCCCTTGCACTCTCTTCTATTTGATTTCCCTCCATTTAGAAACTACCTCATCAGGGTAAGATTTATTCTTTTTCGGTTTTGGAGGTGTGGAATGAACTTCCTTATATTTGGGATTCTCTGCTTCACCTTCAACTTCTATCAACTTTCTCTTCCTCGCTGGCATAGAGGATTCAGGTTCAGCAACTTTCGGAACCGTTTCTTCTTGAGGAGGTAAATCAATGAACTGGCCAATCTCTTTGTCAAAGGAAACATCCATCCTTTTGAGAGTACCATCACTCACCTACATAATCTTGCAAACTCTTGGATTATACTTGCACGATTCCTTGAAAGACTCAAGGCACCGAACTATAAACATTGAGAGGATTTCTGGATACATTATGATTTGAGCTCTCAAATTCCCATTCTTAACATTCTCAAGGGTAATAAGAATGTGTTTCATTAGGTTAAACTTCCTCATATTTATCAGAAAATCTAGGATATAGATCTCGCTCTTCTTCAAACTGTCTTTGTCACCCTTTCTCGGTACGATAAGACCTTGTACCCATAACTCTAGAATCTAGAAATTTGTAGACAGAGAAGCAATCTTCGGAGCCTTATCATCTGACAATCCGAGAGTTTACAAAGCCTTTTCCTTGTCGAAGCTTCCCTTTGAATCCGGAAAAAAATGAGAAATAAACTCATCTTCTACTTCATTGTTCATCCCTACCAAGCTGGGTTCCTTGGCATAAGAAAGTTTATAAGTCTTTCCATAAGACTTAAATGACAACTTCTCCCTACCATCTTCCTTAAGAAAGGAAATTGTCTCATAGAAATCTACAAGCAAATCTGAAAAAACATCATCTTGATTCCCGGGTTTAGACACCGCAACTTCTTCCCATCCGTTGAGCTTAATATTCTTGGATATAAGAGAATCATACTTGTTGAAGAAATCAGGATGAACCAACCTTTCTCTCTATACTAGCCACATCCAAATCAGCTTAGAGGAAGACATGTCTTGAGAGGACACTTCCACAGACATTCGGATCTGAAGACCATTGAGAAGTTTAGAATGGAGAATGATGAAGTTCGGAACGGCTATAAAATAGAGAGGCAGAGCATCGAGATGATGGAGTATGAAAACCGATGTGGGACAACCATTTGAGGTCCCCTTTATATAGGAAATGAGAAGACAGTTCAACTTCCTCAGTTGATCAAATGGTCGTGACAAGCTGGGATTAGATCTAACGGTTGAAAACCAATTCTCAAGAAAACTTGAATCCGATATTTTGAGATTTTTATTAAGACAAAAATTTAAGAAAACTATAATCCGAAAACAAAATATAAGAAAATGTCAGCAAGTCAAGTATGACTACGGAAACTTGATTAAGGAAATCATACCTTTCGGATTGGTTTAGGAGGATTATTCATAATGGGTAATATAAAAAAACTACAGAAAAAATGCAAAACTCACTACGAAAAACAAACTCAGTACGGAAAACTCAGTATGAAAAACATTATAAGTATTTTAGTTTAAAAATGAAAAACTTATTATAAAAGTTTTGGTAAGAAAATATTGTTGTGGAAATACCAGTATGAAATTTTCCATTCCGGAAGTTTTTAATACAAAAATTTCCATTCCAGAATTTTTCTATAAGAAAATATCCATTTTGGAGATTTGAGTTCTGGAAATTTCCATTCTGGAATTTTAGTTACGAAAAGTTTGAAGACAAAATTTGAAAAAAAAAATTATTTACTCTAACAAACAAATGTACTCCCCCTATGAAAAGGAGATTATTACTATAAGGAAACTTTTTCAAAAGAAAATTAATTAAGAAGGATTACCTTACGGTTATCATTCCTAACTTCTGTTTAATGTATTCAAATCTATCAGAAGGAAATGATTTTGTGAAAATATCAGCATGTTGATCTTGTGTTCAGATAAACTGAAGAATGATATCAACTTTAAGTGTGTGATCCCTAAGAAAGTGATGCCTAATATCTATATGCTTTGCAGTAGAGTGATGTGCAAAGTTCTTACTAAGGGAAATGGCACTTCTTTTATCACACAAAATTTGAGTTTTAGTAAAACTCAAGCCATAGTCTGTGAGTGGGTGTTGCATCCACAACAGTTGAGCACAACAACATCCAGCTGCTACATATTCAGCTTCAGCAGTGGAGAGTGCTACAGAATGTTGCTTCTTGAAAAACCAAAATACTAATGAATCTCCTAAGAAATGACAAGTTCCGGATGTACTTTTTCTATCCATTCTACATCCACCAAATTCAGCCTTAGAAAATCTTTTTAGAACAAAATCATTTCCAGTAGTATAAAGTAATCCTAGATCCATGGTTCCCTTAAGGTAGCAAAAAATTCTTTTTACTGCCTTTAAATGAGATTCCTTAGGATTGCATTGATATATTGCACATAAGCATACAAAGAATATAAAGTCTGGTCGACTAGCTATTAATTAAAATAAACTTCCTATCATACCTCTAAAAGATGTTTGATCTACTGGTATCCCAGCTTCATCAAGATCTAAAGAGTTTGAGGTACCAATAGGAGTACATATACTCTTAGTGTTGTCATAACCATACTTTTTAAGAAGATATTTAATATACTTATGTTGATATATGTAGGTTCCTTCTGGTTTTTGAGAAATTTGAAAACCAAAGAAAAAGGTTAACTCACCCATCATACTCATTTCAAACTCAGATTTCATTAGAATTGCAAAAGAGTCGGTCAAAGATTGCTGAGTTGACCCAAATATGATGTCATAAACATAAATTTGAACAATAAAAATTTTTTTCTTATCATTCTTTATAAAAAGAGTTGGATCTGCATTTCCCCTAATATATTCATTTTGAAGAAAAAATCCAGTGAGTCTATCATACCATGCTCGTGGGGCTTGTTTAAGACCATACAGAGCTTTGGTAAGTCTAAAAACATGACCAGGATGTTTTGTATCGTCATAGCCATGAGGTTGTTCAAAAAAACTTCCTCTTGGACATAACCATTCAGAAAAGCACATTTCACATCCATCTGAAAAGGATTAAAATCAAAGAATGCTGCAAAGGCAAGTAGAATACAGATGGATTCAAGTCTGGATAATGGAGCATAGGTTTCTTCATAGTCTATTCCCTCTTGCTGATTATAGCCTTTAGCAACAAATCTAGCATTATTTCCTACAATGACTCCATTTTCATCACATTTATTTCTGAAAACCCATTTTACTCCAACAACAGAAGTTTCCTTAGGTCTTTAAACAAAAGTCCAGACTTTATTCCTTTTAAATTCATTTAGTTCATATTGAATGACTTTGATCCAATCATCATCACCTAAAGCATGATCAGTGCTTTTTGGTTCTAATTGGGAAAGAAATGCTAGATGTTCTACTTCATTTATTAAGGAAATTATAGTTCTTACAGGTTGATTTACATCACCCATGATACTATCACTAGGATGATTCTTAAGAAACACTTGATTTAGGTTTTGAAAAGCATGTTCATCAGCATAGGGTAGAATGTCTTCCGGGGTAAATGTTTCAGAAGTATCTTCTTGAACATTTTCCTTATCAGAAGCGTCTTCTATCAAAGGTTGATAATGAGTTTTTGAAAACACATCTGAGGATGTAGTCTGGAATTGTTTAAAAACAAAAGGATCAGACTTATCAAAATTTACATGTACAGTTTCTTCAACAATACAAGTATTTTTATTAAAAACTCTATAAGCCTTAGAAGTTTTGGAAGACCCTAAGAAAATTCCTTCATTAGATTTTGGTGTGAATTTATATAAGTTATCTTTAGTATTCAAAATGAATACTTTGAAACCAAAAATCTTGAAGTAGGATAGTATTGGTTTTCTACCATTCCATAATTCATAAGGAGTTTTATTAAGAAAAGGTTTAATCAAAACTCGATTTATAGTATAGCAAGCAGTACTTACAGCTTCATCCCAGAAATTTCTAGCTATAGAATATTCAATCAACATGGTTCTAGTTATCTCTTTAAGAATTCTATTTCTTCTCTTAACTACACCATTCTGTTGAGGAGTTCTAGGTGCTGAAAATTGTGAGTAATACCATTTCTACTACAAAATGATTCAAAATCAGAATTTTGAAATTCTCCACTAGGGTCACTATGAATAGATTTCAATGTGAGGTTTTTCTCATTTTTAACATGAGCTCTAAAATATTTGAAATAAGAAAAAGCATCAGACTTCCTTGCTAGAAAATAATCCCATGTAAATCTAGTGTAGTCATCAACTAGAACAAACACATAGTATTTGCCTCCAATACTTCCAGTTTTTGTTGGACCAAAAAGACCCATGTGCACTAACTGCAATGCATCAGTTGTTGAGACTTAACCGATTTATTTAAAACTAGATTTATGTTTATTTCCATATTGAAAAGGATCACAAACTTTAGAAAAATCAAATCTATGCTTCGGTAGATCCTTAACTAGTTTCTTCTTAGAGAGTTTACATAAGTTTCTAAGGTTACAGTGACCTAGTCTTCTATTCCATAACCAGGAATGATCTTCCATTGCACTTAGGCAAGGTAAATCTTGGCTCCTGAGGTCTTCTAGGTTAAAAGTGTAAACATTCTCTTGCCTATTGGCTGAGAGAATAAATTCTTCCATAGAATTGTGAACTAAGCACTTATCATTCCTAAAATTCACAAGGTAACCTTCATCACATAACTGACTTATGCTAACATGGTTGTGCTTAAGACCCTTAACAAAAATAACCTTTGAAATAAATGTTTTACCTAGAAGAACAATATTACCAATACCAACAATCACTCCCTTATCATTATCTCCGAAAGATACCTTTCCTCCTTTCGTTTTGATAATCTTTTCAAAATAGCTTATGTTACCAGTCATGTGCCGGGAACATCCACTATCCATGTTCCATGTATTGTTGCTGGTACTCTCTTTATTTTCCTGAAATCAAGAAGAGAATTAGACTTTCGGAATCCAAACTTGTTTGGATCCGAGATTTCCAGATAACAAAATTTTAGGTACCCACATCTTCTTAGAGAAATGAGCTTTGGAAATCCTAAAGATTGGGTTTTGTTTAAGAAACAATTCTTTGCCCAGTGACCACCACATTGACACTTAGTAAAAATGGGGCACTTTGAGAAACAAAATAATTGTTACAGAAAATTGGTTTTGCATGGGTATAACCAAATCCAGATTTATTTATTAAAGGTCGTATTTGAGAATACATTTTATCAAAATTTTCCATACCATGGGTAAAGTTTGATAAACACTTATTTAAGGAGAAAATTTCAGACATGAGTTTTATAACCAAGTTTTTATCCTCAAAAACATTAGTTTTAGAACTAGTTATAGGCTCGAAAACATTTTTCTCTGAAATTAAATTTTCTAACTCTTTAGAAAGTTTGTTCTTCTCAGAACATACTTCCTCAAGATTTTTTGAAATACATTCAAAATCATCATTTTTCTTATCAAGATATTTAGAAAGATATGATATCTCTTTTGTAAGAATAGAATTCCTAGAGTTTTCCTTATCATGTTTTTTATTGAGTTTAGAATTCTCAATCTCAAGAAGTTCAGAAAACCTAGAGACTTCTTCATAAGTAGGTAAAGTATTTTATTCATCAGAAGATAATTCTTCATTAGAAGATTTATAATACCTACTATCATTAGATTTTAAAGAAACATTGGTCAATGATTCAGAATTTCGTACCTTAGACATAAAACAATGATTGTTATTAGGTAGTCTGGATATAAGACCAATATTCTTCTATCCTGAAGATTCGTAATCAAAAGATTCATCTGAAGAATCACCACCACTATCACTCCAGGTATCATTAGCTTTCAGAACATTTTTAGCTTTGGCTTTATAATACTTCTTTCTATTCCTGTTTGAATGTCTTTCATTCCATTCATTCTTTTTTAGCAAAGGGAAATCTGGTCTAATATGTCCAGCTCTCTTGCATTCATAACAAGTAACTTCTCAATATTTCCTATCTTTCCTGTCCTTTTTCTATTACTTGGATTGGAAATTTTTCTGACCAGCTATCTTGTTCATCCTTCAAGCAAGATTTTCTAATTCTTTTTCAGAGATTTCACTTTCACTAGAATCTAATTGAACATCCATCTTCTTATACTTGGATCTGCTTTCTCTCTCAGGAGTCTTAGCTTTCATATGATTTGATGTTGTTGTAAAAGCGACAGTACCACTCCCTTTTTTCTTTTTAATGTTTTCAGTATCTCTCTTCATTCTGGTTTCATGTTGGTGAAGAGTTCCAAATAACTCATCAAGAGAAATTTGAGTGACCTTCCTGTTCTCATCTATAGTAGTTATTTTGCATTCCCACTCATTGGGAATGATATCAATAATCTTATCCACAAGTGCTTCATCTTCTAAGACATTTTCACCCATAGACTGTAGGGTGTGGACAACAGTTATAAATCTCTGTTTAACATTACATATTGGTTCACCATAATGAAAATTGAAGCCATGGTATTCAGCTCTAAGCATAGCTCTCCAAGTTTCAATCTCTTTAGAAGTTACAAAGTGTGTAACCTCCAACTTCTTCCAGATACAATTAGCTTCTTCACAAGAAGAAATTTGGCTATATATATTTCTAGTCATTGAACAAAATAAAGTATTGCATAACATATAATTTAGTTGATACTCGTGCTTTTCCTGGTTATTAAAAGTTCTAACTTTCTTATCAAGAATTTTATAATCTCCAGTAAGCATAACAATGTTGTCCACTCCAGTATTGATAACAAAAGTTATCATTAGATATCTCCAGTACTCATAATCATTACCATCAAAGATTGGTGGTCTTGTAGGATTTAGATTATCAATGGAACCAACATTAATTCCTTCCATACTTAAAATAACCTTCAGCACACACACTTGTTAGAAAAGAAAAAATTTTAATAACAAAGTTTGGAATGAGAATGTTTGGAATGACAATGTTCGGAATGATAAAGTGATCAAGAAAAACTTATACGTGAGTACAAGTATTTCTGAAACCTGATCTGATACCAATTTTAGTATTGGTAAAGAGTATGAGGTTTCAAACCTCTGATACCAATTGTAGGATTGGTAAAGAGTATGAGGTTTCCAACCTCTGATACCAATTGTAGGATCGAAATAATGATGTAGATTCTCAATAAACAAGGGGGGGTGAATTGTATACTTTAAAAATTCTTTTGGAACCTTTAAAGTTAGTTATGAATAACTATGTTTTCCATAAGCAAAGGAGAGGTTTATGTTTAACAAAGTTAAACTAAGGAAATTCACAAAACCTCTAACACCAAATGAAAACTTGGAAATAGATTCCGAAAATAGGTTCCGGAAATATGGTTCCGGAAATTGAAACTTAACAAAAGATTAAAATATGAGATTATACCTTAAAGCGTAGAGAATATAAATGAAACAGAGTAAAATCAAGGAAGTATAAGAAAGTTATACTTTCCTTATAATACAAAATGTAGTGGAAATAAACAATTAGTAAAACTACAAGTAACAAGATATAAGTCTTTTAACCAAAAGAGAAGGGTATCCAACAACCTTGGATAAAGGTCCCTTGATTTATACTTTCAAGCAAGTCTGTCTTACCCACACTAGGCTAATCCCTCGATATGAAGATCGGAGTCTCTGTCTTTCTATCCCCGCAAGCCCTCAACTTCATGGTAGTTGGCCACCTCTGTATTCCTCAGCAAGGAAGCCCTCAACTTCAAGGTGTTGGAAACCCCTGTCTTCCTATCCCCGGAAGTCCTCGAATGTAATCACAAACATTCGGAGTCGCACGAAGATTTGAGAGTTAATAAGAGCCACTCTCTCTAGAAATCACTTCAATGGCATGTATGAACAATGTCTAAGAAGTCATTCATTAGTCATCATTGAGCTCTTTCAAATGAGATCCTATTTATAGGCAAGGTCGGCCTCCTTTCGAACGGTCATATTTTCCTTAAAAATCAGAGGGACCTGTACACGTGTAACTTAACCAACGGTTAGTTTATAACAGAATATATGACATCGTTTTATAACAAAACAAGTATAACAGAATGTACAAAATCATTTAAAGTTTAACTTAAAAATGTTCGGAGTGAATATTCGGAGTGAAAGAAAAAATATTAAAGAGTAGACAAATTATAAAAGCCTAAGTAAAATGAAAGTTCGAAGTCTAACCAAAAATAATTTTCGGAGTCTAAATAAATTAGGAGTGTATAAAACAAATATGATCATATTATGTTTTAATAGATGAATTAGGAATGAGAATTCGGAATGTGAATTCGTCAACAGAATTCGTAATGAGAATTTCTCATCGGAATTCGTAATGAGAATTGGTCTTCAGAATTCGTAATGAGAATTCTTCATCAGAATTCTTAATGATAATTCATCATGAGAATTCCTAATGAGAATTCATCATCATAATTCGTAATGAGAATTTGTCATCAGAATTCGTAATGAGAATTCATATCTAGAATTCGGAGTAGAACATTATTACAGTTCTTATTCAGAATTCAGAACCTAAAACAAAATGCTTCATATCAAAGTTTCAAATGATTCCGAGAATATAGAAATAAATCCGAAACTTATACTTAAGAAATATATGAATGAAAATATGATAAGGATAATTTTTCTTACAAAAGCAGTTTTCCTTATAAAATCATTTTACTTATAAAAGCGATTTTCCTTATAAAATCAATTTTTCCTGATAAAAGCAATTTTCTTAAAGAAAGGTGCTTGTGATTTTCAAAACAAGAAGGAATGGAAAAGTCATAAGGAAAACCTTATTGACTCAACAAGTATTAGGATAGGGATGATGAACCATATATATATATATATATATATATATTATCACCTCAACCGAATATTTGTATCTATAACAGACACTTTGTATAAGGACCTAGCCTTAAAACATTATATAATCTTGAATAAAATGAATAATTCACATTGAGGATATTTTCAGGATTAGATTTTTAGAGAGTTAGGCCATAGTTATTACATTTCAAAAGTTTCAAAGTAGACACTTATACCCAGTTTCCATTTTTTTCATAAAATAAAAACTCTTGAAAAAAATGGTCATGTCCAGTTCCATGATTTAGACAGCATGGCTTTTCCTTGACCCCATCCTTCACCCTATTCCAATTTATGTCCTGTGAAAGAAATTTAAAAAACAAGGGATGAGCATAAAAATCACAGTAAGTGATACACAATGAAAGAAACTATTTTTTTTTCGAAACAACAACTAAACAATGAGTACTTAATCATAAGTAATACTTTTATCCTTTATGAAGTTGTAAATACTCTTAGATGAATAAAATATCATTTCTTAACCTTTTGTAACCATAATATTACCATAAAACCCATATAAAGAACACATAACGTATAAAGGTAACATAGAAAATTGATATACTTGAATGGAATAACGATACGGTCGACTTCAACACATATCACTAAATGGATCAACCATACGACCAACATCAATACCAAATGCATTAGAGGTTATAACGTAACCACCCGTCCTGGTTTATCACGACACCACCCATCAATTGGTTTATCACGTAACATCTCGTCAAATGTCCAAGTACCATTATAAAATCATAACTCATACAACAAATATAAAGGAAAGAAAACATTTCTACATTTCAATCACAATATACCACTTAAATATATTGACATAAAAAATATATTATCAAAACCATTTTCAATAAAAAAAAATACATAATAGAGTATATGGTATTTATTTTTCGTTTTAAAAACATTACGGCTTGTTAAGGAAGCCAAAGATCAAATAATACTCGCGGCGGTGGAAAGGTCGTTGTTACCGCGTACGTTAAAAGCAACATTCCTTTTTATCGTTTAGTAAACAAAATTCGTAGAAAAAGATTCCATTTGAATTAAATTAAAATGAAACGGAGTTTATACAACGTTTAAATGAAATTCTTGTATAAAATCAAAATATGCCGCAATGAATGGAGATTGAGATGAAGTCCCTAACCTCGTGTCTGACTTGACTTGATCATTATTTAAACTCTTGAATAATAAACTAGAGTTAATTTCTACTTTCTTAATAACCATTTTCAAGTTCATTATTTCTTTTATATCATTCTTTACCATGTTATTAACATTATGCAATCATTTAAGTTAATAACAGTCATTTTGTCGATATTTGGTACTTGAGTCAAAAATAAAGTTCTTATAATAACAAGTTGTTCATGTGGTAAAACATCCACTATGTACACAATTATATTCATGATTTAGATATCATATATATCATATATATCTAGTATATACATTCATTTAAAATATTACATAACATTTAGAGGTATGAAATGAAATGTGCAGTTCATGGAGATGGTAAGTCGTACGTATGCATGAACTCTCCTTTCATTTATAATTCACATTTAATGGAATGAAAAAATTATGATATAGAGGTTCATTATAATTCCAATATAATATCATATATAATATTATTAACTCTATCTGTTATATGTCCCACATATGGCATTAACGATTCAAATCTCTTTGAGGGGGCGGTAGTCCACACTTCCTAAAATGAAATTATCCCGTTTATCCATTATGGAAACCAAAAAGGTATGCCCTAAATGAAAAATAAATAAGCATAAGGAAAAAAATAAACATATTATATATCATATATAAATATAGTGACATATTAATGGCCACCATGATAGGTGGTATGAGATATTTGAACAATCATCATTTCGTGAGGCAGTAGTTCGCCGTCCACAGAAACAGTATGTTCTTCACCCATTAGATGGAGGTGTGTGTCAGTGTAGCTCAAATCCTTCTCATAAAAAAATCCTAGTAAATTTAATATACTGGTTTTGTTACAAAATAAAATAATAAAATGAGTATAGGGGGTTAGAGAAGCAAAATAAAACAAAATAACATAAGAGAAGACATTACCTTTATATCAAGTAACTCCCCTTGGTTTGAACCAAAAGGGTTTTTTGAAGATCTTTCTGACTACGGTAATTTTTCTAGGATGAATAGAGCGATCTTGGGAGCTTATGTGAGTAGATTTTGGATTTTACAAAGTGGTTGGGAAGTGTGAGAAATGGGTAGGATGTGGGGTCTTTTCATAAGGGAGAGGAGGAGCTCTTTTGGAAAGCTCGAAAAAATTATTTTATTATATAATGTAATTCAGTTTCTAAATGTCAAAAAATCATTAAAGTAAAAGATAAGAAGTCCCATTTTCGAAATAAAATTATCCAATTAGAATTGGAAAAGTTTTGGATATTATTTTAAACTTTATCTTCTTATTTATTTAAATCATTCATTAATGACGTAAACACTGCATCATCATTATGTCTTAAATAATTTTATTTATTTGATGTGTAAAAATTATAAAAAAAATCATGATGTACTAAATCATTTTATATTTTAAATTAATATTTATTGTCAAAAAGATAACTTATATACCGCCAAATAAAAATTGGTTTTGTAAAATAATACATGTTTGTGAAATTTTTATTTTTACTTTAAATAAAAGGTATTAATGTCATTATCTTACTCAAGTGGCTGCTTGGGGTCCCAAAAATTTACCCATGGATTTTTCTTGGTCAGCCATGACCCATCCAATAAGGTTAAGACAAGTTTAAAAGTAATTTCATATTATTATAATTTTATTTTTACCTTTAATTAGACTAATTAGCTTTAATAGTTGTTAATAAAACTTAAAATTTACTATTCACCAAAAATTATTTTCATCCCATTGAACCAAATTTTACTTACTAATGATAACCATATATGTTGGATTTTTGAAATTCAATTAACAGATTCCATAAAATTTCATTTAAACAAAATATCATTTTTTTAATTAACACTTATTGGTTTAACCATTCCCCAAAAATTGAAGTTTTTCAAAAAAATACCAAAAATTAACTCTAAGATATAATTGATATTCTGAATTCAAAAATGATTTCTATTTTATAAAATTCAAAAAATATAATCTGAATTAGTAAATTTTATAATTAATTCCTGTTTTCCAATCAAATAGCGTGTTTTTAAGAAACAATATATTTCAAGAGATTGACACTTATTCAAGTTTAATTTCAATGTGAAATTAACTATAATGACCACAATTGGTTTAAATGGTAAAAATTTATTCTAATTAAACTTTAAAACCAATTAA
This sequence comes from Viscum album, assembly GCA_963277665.1. Taxonomy (NCBI): domain Eukaryota; kingdom Viridiplantae; phylum Streptophyta; class Magnoliopsida; order Santalales; family Viscaceae; genus Viscum; species Viscum album. The sequence goes on along the minus strand of OY728163.1, from coordinate 1,899,400,439 downwards.
AAATCTAATCTAACTATATAATTAAATTATATGAAAAATCAGTTTTGAAGTAAAACGTAGTATTTTCCACTATTCATTAAAAATGAACTTTATCGAAAAAATTCCCAAAATTTACACAAAGTAAATTTGGATGTCCCTATCCTAAATTAGGATTTTATTTGTTCATATAAAATGTATTAAAGTGAAAAAAACTATATTTAAAGAGGGTTCTACATCAAAAGGTGGTAAATCAACCTTTTAGTGAATATTAGAGAATTTATGCTTAAATTTAGATTTATTCTCATTTTAGGCCTCTAAAATTTATTGGATAATTATAAAAACATTCAACAAACATATATAATCAAATTTTAGTTATTTCTATTCATTCCTACCAATACAATGGCTACATGTTGACTACCATTTAAAATAAAATTATTTTATTATTAGTGTGCAATGTAAGATTTCAAAGATATCTATTGTTGCGTATCAGGTACTCTATCGAACATTACGACCCCATTAAAGTAAAAATAATATTTAATTCCAAATATTAATCAACATGAAAATTCCGTACTCTTTATTTACCTTGGATTTTACATTCTTCCCCCCTTTTGGGAATTGTGTCCTCGCAATTTTATTCACTTGTCCATATAAGTGGGGGTATTTATCCCTCATATAATTTTTATATTCCCACAATTCCTCTTAAACCATATGGGTTTTCCACAAAACCTTCACCTGATTAATTACCTTATTCCGAAACACTTTCTCTCTATGGTCAGGAATCTGGACTGGTTGTTTCTCATAAGAGAGATTCTATTCCAACTGAACTATGTCTAGGATAAAAACATGAGATGGATCTTGCATATATTTCCTCAACATTGAAACATGAAAAATATTGTGTACCTGGGACAAACTTTTAGGTAATGCCAATCTATATGCAACTAATCCAACTTTCTCCAGGATTTCATAAGGTCCAATGAACCTCAGACTCAAATTTCCTTTCTTGCCAAAATGCATCACACTTTTCCATGGAGAAACATTGAGAAAAACATGATCACCTACCTCAAAAGAAAGATCCTTCCTCCGGTTATCCGTATTACTTTTCTACCGACTCTTAGATGTTCTCATGTGTTTCGGTATCAGCTGAACATTTTCTTCCATATCATCTACCAATTCTAGTCCCATCAGCTTACTTTCCCCTAATTCATCCAAAAAAGCTGGAGTTCGACACTATTTACCATATAATTCCTCGAATGGAGCCATCTGTATACTAGACCGAAAACTGTTAATATAAGAAAATCCAACCAAAGAAAGATGTTGGTCCCAAATTCCCTGGTAATCCATCGTGTAACCATGTAACATATCCTCCAAGGTCTGAATTGTTCATTCTAACTGGCCATCTAATTGCTGATGAAAAGATGTACTAAAATTTAATTCAGTACCCAATGACATCTAAAGGACTTTCTAAAAGTTTTAAGTAAACCTGGGATCATGATCAGATACAATGGAGAGGCGAAATCCATGTTACTTGACTATCTTTTTAACATACAACTGAGAAAGTTGATCTAGAGAGAATGTATGTTTCATAGGAAGGAAAATGAGTAGATTTAGTCAATTGAAAAACAATACCCCAGATTGTATTATTACCTCGAGATGTCTTTGGTAATCCCACAGTGAAGTCCATGGATATACTTTCCCATTTCCACTCTGGCACCGGTAATGACTAAAGCATCCCTTTCGGTAACTTCCTCTCTTCTTTAACCTACTGAAAAGTCAAACACTTCCCAATAAAATCAGCAATATCTCTTTTTATTCCTTCCCACTAGTAATACTCCCATAGATCTCTGTACATCCTAGTACTGCCAAGATGAATTGATAACAATGAACTATGAGCATCACATAAAAAATCAGTCTTCAACTGTGAATCACAAGTCACACTTAATCTCTTCCCAAACCTCAAAACACAATCATTATCAATGGTAAATTTAGGAAACATACCCTTATGAACCATCTCTACCTTTTTCTACAACCCACTGTCTTTCTTCTGCGCTTGTTTAATTCTGTCTAATAGAGATGATCTCACTGACACCTGAAACAAAAGAGAAGAACTTCCTGCACCAAGAACTTCTATGCCAAAGTTCATCAAATACAAAAACAAAGGATCTCTTTCCAAATGTATCATGGTTAATGAAGCATTACTTTTTCTTCTCAAAGCATCAGCCACTTTATTTTATTTTCCTAGATGGTAATGAAATATACAATTGTAATCCCTGATTAATTCTAGCCATCTCCACTGTCTCATGTTCAATTCATTCTGAGTGAATATATACATTAAAAGTTTTTGATCAGTATATATTTCACACATTACACCATAAAAATGATGCCTCCAAATTTTTAAAGAAAAACAACAGCATCTAATTCAAAATCATGTGTGGGGTAATTTAACTCATGATTTTTCAATTGACGTGAAGCATAAGAAATTACCTAAGCATTCTGCATAAGGACATACCCAAGTCCCTTCAACAAAGCATCACTATAGATAACAAAATCACCATTTCTGGAAGGTAGTTCCAAAACTGGAGCATTCACCAATCTTCTTTTCAATTACTGAAAATAATCATCACATTCTTTAGTCTAAATGAGGTTAACACCTTTTTGAGTTAACTTAGTCATTGGACTAGATAACTGTGAAAACTTATCAACAAAACTCCGGTAATAACCTGAAAAGCCATGAAAACTATAGATCTCAGTTATATTTGTGGGACTTGGAAATTATTCAACAACTTTTGATTTAGAAGGATCAATAGTTAGGAAATTTCTTGAAACAATGTGACCAATGAAAGAAATTAGTTGTAACCAAAACTCACAGTTTCTGAATTTTCCTTAAATTTTCTTTCTTTTATTTTAAGGTTGTCAAGATAACCCTTAAATAAATTTCATGTTCCTATTTACTTCTAAAAAAATTCAAAAATATTATCAATGAACACAACCACAAACATATCCAAGAAGTCATGGAAAATTCTATTCATTAGATCCATGAATACAGCAGATGCATTGGTTAACCCAAAAGGTAGAACTAAAAATTCATAATGGCTATATCTAGTACGAAACACGGTCTTTAGAACGTATGCTTCATTTACTTTCAAATGATGGTACCCCGACCTCAAGTCAATCTTTGAAAAACACTGAGCTCCTTGGAGCTGATCAAAAAAATCAATGATATGAGGCAAATGATACTTGTTCTTAATAGTGATGTTATTCAATGCTCTATAATCAATGAAAAGTCTCATTGTACCATCTTTCTTTTTGACAAAAAAGATAGTATCACCCCACGGGGATGTGCTAGGTTGAATGAAACCTTTATTTGATAAATCCCGCAATTTCTTCTTTAACTCTAAAAGTTCAACTTGATCCATTTGATAAGGGTCTTTGGAAATTTTCTTAGAATCAGGAACTAAGTCTACAGTAAATTTAAATATTTGGTCATGTATAATACCAGGAAACTCATCAGAAAAAACCTCAAGATACTCATTTACAATTGGCCCATCATTAATCTGAAAAATTACTTTATTTTCAACAATATGTGCAAGGTAACATTCATTTACATATTTTACTAGTTTCTCAACTTACTGATATATTATCAAATTCAATGGTTCATTCTTATACACAAATTGAAAATATTTCTGAAAAGAATCCTTTTTATCTCTACAATCAATCTTTTAATGATAAATAGAAATCCAATCAATGCCAAAAATAACATCAAACTCTACTAGAGGCAAAACAATAAGGTTTTTAGGTAGATTCTTTCTACACACAATGATAGGAAGGTTCTTATAATTTTATTTTGTATCAACGTTTCCCCTGGTGTTTTTACCATAAGTTCAGGATTCAGATCTTGATATGGAATTCCCAATTTTCTAGAAAACATACCAAGAAAGAATTTATGTGTAGACCCTGAATAAAACAACACATTAGCATAATCCGAACAAACAAACAGTGTACCTGATACTACTTCATTCGATGACCTAACATATGCTGAAGTTGTTGAAAAAGATTTCAACACCCCTTTCTTCTTTTAGTCTGGATGAATTCCATCAGTTGAGTTATTGGTGAGACACTCATTTTCTTAATGACCCATTTCATTACACTTATAACATCTTACCACTAGTCTTTCATTGCCTACTTGATCATCTTCTTTACAGTGACGAGCAATATGACCAGACATACCACACCTGAAGCACTTTCCAGACATGGATAAAAATTCACTAGGATGAATTTTACCACACTTCTCACAGGATGGATATTTGGTTTTCTTACCTCCACGATTCTTTGATGAATTATTTCTCTTTTCCTGCCAATTGGACCTCTTATTCTATTGTTTGAAAAATAACCTCTGATAATTGGCAAACTCCATTTCCACCTTCTCTGCACATCGAACAAGTTTTTCATAACTTTTTAACTCCCAATAAGCAAGAGACCTTTGATACTTTGGCTTTAACCCTATGTAAAAATGGTTGATTTTACTATCATGATCGTGTATGATATTTGGAGCATACCTTGCCAGTCGAGTGAACATTGCTTCATAAGTAACCACTAAGTCATCCCACTGCCTCAATTCATGGAATTGTTTTTCTATCCTAAGATGAACCACCATAGGAATATATTTCTCAAGAAACATACCATTGAATTTATCCTAGTAAAGATCATCATTCTACTCAGTATCCCTGATATTTTTCACCATCGACCACCACTGATTAGCTTCACCTTCAAAATGGTAAACATTGAGACTAATCGTTGGATGTTTTGAACACCCCATGACATCAAAAATCTTCTCCGGTGCTTTAATACACCCTTCTGCTCGCACAGGGTCAGATGATCTTCTAAATGATAGGGGAATGTTGCCTCATAAAATGATCCGCTACTGACATGTTCTTCTGTGGATGATCTGGCTGATCTAGTGTATGGATACCACCACCATTTATAGCTTTATTCAACCGTTCCATCACTGCAACAAACTGTTCAGTTCCGATTCCGACCATCTCAGGTTGCTGATTTGGAAGGTTATTTTCCTCCTAATTCCATCCCTACATAGCTTCCCAATTTCCTCTATGGAAAAAATTTCTAAACACAAAAATACCTTAGGTGAAGAAACATGGTAATATTTAAATTCTATATCATTTCAATCATACCATAAATTAATTTATGTACATTAATTTGACAATATTCTAACTCCTACACTTTTATAAACTGACCATTGATACCAACTATAAGGACCCAACCTTAAAAATTACATTATCTTGAATAAAATGAATAATTCAACCTGAGGATATTTTTAGGATTAGAGTTTTAGAGAGTTAGGCCATAACTATTACATTTCAAAAGTTACAAAGTAGACACTTCTACTCAGTTTCAATTTTTTCCATAAAATAAAAACACTTGAAAAATAGGAGTCATGTCATGTTCCATGTTTTAGACAGCATGAATATTCCTTGATCCCATCCTTGACCCTATTACACTTTATGTCATGTAAAAAGAATTTCAAAAACATGGGAGGAGCATAAAAATTTCATTAAGTGATACAAAAAGAAAGAAATTGTTAATTTTTCAAAACAACAAGTAAACCAGGAATTCATAATCAAAAGTAACACTTTTAACCTTTATGAAGTAGTAAATACTTTTCACTAAACAAAATACCATTGCTTACCATTTTGTAACCAAAATATTACTATAAAAACCATATAAATAACACATAACATATAATGGTAACTTGGAACATAAACAAACTTAAATGGAATAACCATACGGTCGACTTCCACACATATCACTAAATGGAATAACCATTTGACCGACGTCAATACCCAATGCATTGGAGGTTATAACATAACCCCCCATCCTAGTTTATCACAACACCACCCATTATTTGGTTTATCATGTAACCACCCGTCAAATGTCCATGTACCATTATAAAATCATAACACATACAACAAATATAAAGGCATGAAAACATTTCCACATTTCCATAAAAATAAATCACTTAAATATATTGAGATAACAAATCCATTATACTAACCATTTTCAATATCAAAATACATAATATAGTATATGGTATTTACTTTTTCCTTTTAAAAACATTACATCATGTTAAGGAAGCCAAAGATCAAGTAATACTCGCAGTAGTGGAAAGGTCATTGTTTCTGCATATGTTAAAAGAAACACTACTTTTTTTAATTTAGTAAAACGCTCCATAGGAAAATATTCCCTTCAAATTAAATGAAAAGTAAAAGGTATGTGTACAACATATAAAAGAATGTCTCGTATAAAAACAAAATAAGCCTCAATGAAAGGAGATTGAGACGACGTCCCTTACCTTATGTCCGACTTGACTCGATCATTCTTTAATATCATGAATAATAAAATAGAGTTAATTTATAATTACTTAAGAACGTTTTTAAAGTTCATTATTCCTTTTATATCACATATTACCATGTTATGAAGATTATGTAATCATTTATGTTAATAACCGTCATTTTTTTGATATTTGGTACTTGAGTAAAAAATAAGCTTCTTATAATTACAAGTTGGTCATGTTGTAAAATATCCACTATCTCCAGAATTATATTATTGATTTACATATCATATATATCATATATATCTACTATATACATGGATTTATAATATTACATAACATTTATAGGTAAGGAATAAAATGCACCGTTCATGGAGATGGTAAGCCGTACGTACGCATGAACGGTACTTTCATTTCTATTTCAAATTTAATGGAATTAAAACATTATGAAATAGAGGGAAATTATAATTCCACTATAATATCATATATAATATTATAAACTGCATCTTTTATCCGTCCCACATATTGAATTAAAGATTCAAATCACTTTGAGGGGGCGGTAGTCCGCACTTCCTAAAATGAAATTATTGCGTTTATCCATTATGGAAACCATAAAGGTATGCTATAAATGAAAAATAAAGAATCATAAGGAAAAAAATCATAATATAATTCATATATTAATACAGTGACATATTAATGTCCACCATGAGAGGCGGTAGGAGATATTTGAACAATTATCATTTCGTGAGGCAGTAGTTTGCCGTCCACAAAAACAGTATATTCTTCACCCATTAGATGAAGGTGTGTATAATATTAGCTTAAATAATTATCATAACAACATCCTAGTAAATTTAATATACTGGTGTTGTTACAAAAGAAAAGAATAAAAAGAGTTTATGGGGTGGGAGAAACAAAATTAAACAAAAGAACATAAGAGAAGACATTACCTTTAAATCAGGTAACTACCCTTGGTTTGAACCAAAAGGGTTTCTTGAAAAGCTTTATGCCTAAAGTAATGATTCTAGGATGAATATAGGGATCATTGGAGCTTATGTGAGTAGAGTTTGGACGAGGCAATGTGCATGATAAGTGTGAGAAATGGGTAGGAAGTGGGGACTTTTTGTAAGGGAGAGGAAGGGTTGTTTTGGAAAGCTTGAAAATATTATTTTATTATATAATGTTTTTCGGTTTCTAAAGGTCAAAAAATCATTAAAGTTGAAGATAAGGTGTCACATGTTCTAAATAAAATCATAAAATAATAATATAACAGGTTATTGATATTATTTTAATCTTTATCATCTTATTTATTTAAATCATTCATTAATGACTTAAACACTGCATCATCATTGTGTCATAAATAATTATATTCATTTGATGTCTAAAAATTATTAAAAATTATCATGATGTATGATATATTTTTAGCTTTATAATAAATATTTATAGTCAAAAAGATAACTTATATAACCTCAAGTAAAAATCTTTATAGTAAAACAAAACATGTTAGTGCCATTTTTATTTTTACTTTAAATAAAAGGTATTAATGTCATTATCTTACCCAAGTGGCTCCATGGGGTCCCAAGAATTGAGTCATGGATTCTATTGGTTGGCCATGACTCATACAATAAAGGTAGGACAAGTGTAAATGTAATTTCATATTATTATAACATTATTTTTACCTCTAATTATACTAATTACCTTTAATCACCGTTAATAAAACAGAAAAGTTACTATTCACCAAAAATTATTTTCATCCCATTGAACAACATTTTACTTACTAATGATAACAATGTATGTTGGATTTTCTTAATTCAATTCACATAAGCAGTAAAATTTCATTTAAACGAAAAATCATTTTTTAACTAACACTTAGTGGTTTCACTATTCACCAAAAATTGATGTTTTTCAGAAAAATTACCAAAAATTCACCCGAAGATATATTTGATATTCTGAATTCAAACATGATGCCTATTTTAAAAAATTCAAAATTTATAAGTTGAATTAATGAATTTTATAATTTATTCCCGATGTCAAATCAAATAGCGTGTTTTTAAGAAATAATATAAATCAAGAGATTACTAATTGTTTAAGTCCAATTTCAAAGTTCAATTAATTATAATGACCAATATTGGATTAATTGGTAAAAATATATTCTAATTACACTTTAAAACCCATTAAAAAGATAATCTAACCATATAATTAAATTAGATGAAAAATCAGTTTTGAAGAAAAATGCTGTATTTTCTACTAATCGTTTAAAAAATGAACTTCATCAGAAAAATTCAAAAAAAATTACACAAGGTAAATTTTGATGTCTCCATCCAAAATTAAGATTTTATTTTTTAATATAGAATGTATTAATGTGAACAAAACAGTATTTAAATATGGTTCCCCATCAAAAGGCGTTAAATCGACCTTTTAGTGAATATTAGATAATTTAGGCTTAAAATTAGATTTATTCGCATTTTAAGCCTCTAACATTTATTGGATAATTGTAAAAACATTTAAAAAACATATATAATAATATTTTAGCTATTTATATTCATTCCCTTAAATACAAGGGCTACAGGATAACTACCATTTAAAATAAAATTATTATATTATTAGTGTGCAACGTAAGAATTCAATGAAATCCGTTGTTGCGTATCGGGTACGCTATTGAACATAGAAACCCCATTAAAGTAAAATTAATATTTAATTCCAAAATATTAATAAATATGAAAATGTATTATTCTTTATTTACCTGGGATGTTACACTTTGAGAGCTTTTTATCAAGTTGGTGCTCTCAAAGTGTATCCAGGACCATCCTCAAGTGTATCATGTGCTCCTCCTCGGACATCGAGTACACTATGATGTCATCAATGAAGACCACTATGAATAGGTCTATATAAGTCCATAATATCCAATTAATGAGTCCCATTAACTCTTTTGAAGAATTAATCTCACTAAAATACATCACCAAGTAATCATAATGGTTGTACGAACACCTATAGTCTGTCTTCAGCATATCCTCATTCTGTACTCATAGCTGGTGGTATCTAGACCTTAGGTCTATATTTGATAACCACCAGACCCCTTTTATCTAGAAAAAGAAGGAATCAATCTATAATATTGGATACTTTTTATTCAAATTCACCTTTTTCGGTCATATATAGTCGACACATAACCTCGGGCTTCCATCTACCTTGTTGGAAAAAATTGTTCTTGCCCAAGGTGAAATACTAGGTCTCCGAAATCCCTTCCTCTACTAGTTCCCCAATTGTACCCATATCTCATGAAGCATTACGAGATACATAAGATATGTAGGTCTATATTTTGGTTTCTTCATCTGGTATAGATGAATTCCAAATTTTACCTTATTATGATGAGGTAATCATGGAAAATACATAGGAATTATGTCCTCATATTCTTCCACCACTTTAGGAAACTGGGTACATATATAATCCAATGCACTGAGGGGCGTGATATCCAACTGATGTGTGATCAGGTGTACCCACCTATGTGAGATTTCATCCTGCATTTCATGGGATTATTTTTCCCAGAAAAAAGGAATACATGGTCCCATAACTACAGACCCAACACCCTTTACACATAAAATAGTCAAACTGAGCATGAAATGTGGTTAAACAGTCCATTCTGATAATGAAGTCATAAGGCCTTGACTCCACTAAAATTATATACCAACCAAAAATCATACATAAAATAGTAGGTCAATTTTTCAGCACCAATGGGAAATCATCGAATCCCCTCTTCTATAAATCTCTAAGCATAAGGGTTGAGTTAAAAGTTCCACCAGAATAACAGAGTCTCAAACAAGGGTCACAGAATGAAAAAAATTATTTAGTCTTCTGTCTATGAAAACTAATTATAATGTGTAAAAGGCATATATCATACCAATAATCATCCCTAGATCCTCAGGGTGATAATCCTCCTTCAACTAAATCTGGGATCATCTTTTTATAATAGCTCCTTGATCCTATCATAGACCACCTGGTTGAGGTGTTGGTAGTACGTAGAACCTCCATCCAAATTATAACACCCTAATTTATCCTCTTATATGTATTCAAACCTAAGGACTAGTTTACTCCTACCTATATTTCATTCTCGGCAGTCCCTAAACTGTATCCTTATTGGTTTTATAATGGGTTGGGAAATCTGGAGCCAGGTGTCCCCAACTGCCGCCTGAGTGAAAAAACATTTCCTTAAGATTATTCTCTATACCCATGGATCCCCAGACCACTAATAATATGTCATAGTGTTTTTCCTATTGTTTCAGGCCCACTTAGGTACTTTCGACTGATGTTGGCTACCTACAGTCAAAGACTCAGCGACCTAGTGCCCAGTGGTAGTACCAATAGTTCATGCCTCCTTCTCTAGAAATATCTCCACTAGTCGAGATTTCTCAAGCTCCACAACATATATAAGAATTAAAATGGATATCATGTATGGCCTTATCTCCCAGTGAAATCCCTACCCAAAGTTCTAGTCCATGAAGAAAGAGTTGTGTAATATATCCATGGAGTAAAGAGAAAGACCCACAAATCATTTCAAGTACCCCGCTAATGTCTGCCTCCCCTATTCTAGATGTAGAAGATAATATATCCACACTGAGAGAAATGTTTTCCTAAAGAACCCCTCCATAAAGAGATAATATATTTCTTATTGTGAGAGAGTCATCTCATCATGTTTCTAGGTCACTAAGATCCATCATCGCCCCACTGAGAGTTGAAGAATACTCGCATATAAGACTTCCATTCAGTCATAAGACATCATCAAAAAGTGAAAGAAATGTATATTTGCATCCATAATATTGTCAAATACTTGGGGGTATTTCATAACCTAAAACTACTGAGTTCACTACCTCTGAATCTCATGCAATGCACCCAGTAAATGTGCATCCTCAACCGATAGTGTTGGTAGTAACTGCTACTCTACTAGTGGTGGTATTGCTGGTAAAACCACCTGAAGGTGATATCTTCAGTACCTGTCCATATACTAACACCTCATCTCTCAGAAAATCATCCTCATAATCATGCAAAAAATTCAAGGATGAATGTCTGTGTAGAGGCATCCTCAAATAAAACATTATGTACCATGATCAATAGAGTATACCTTGTGATCCAACTTAATAAGGGCATGGGAAAACACCAAAATATTATATGACACACACAACATTTTTTAACATACATTTTTTCATGTAGAAATTAAAAACTTTGAATACAGATTCCTGGTGGATGGATATGTCGGCCACCACACCAACACTATATTCCCAAGCCTAAAAGCTGAACTTGAAACACATAACAATGTTTCCCCAAAACAATCTCACAGACTCTTGGTAATTTAGGTAGAAACAAACTCGTATAATACCAATCTATCATGAACCTTCCCAGAGGGACCTATGATGTTACTACCCCAAGCACATCATCAATAGCCTAGGGTCTAGAGACTAGAACCGGGTAGGCATATCCAACAAATGAGAGGTATTTTTTATGTACTTGTAGTCAAACACACATATCGAAGGCCAAAATACATAAATGTAAAACAATAATTAAAAATAATTCACACCATTAAGAAACCAAGAAAATAGTTCAATATTAAAAAACTAGAGAGTAAACAGATCCATAATTCAACCCCACATAAGAAAGGAGTCTGTAAATGTGAAAGCACAATTTCTTGATACTAATCCGCATAAAACCCTACCTAATGGGAAAGGTACTTGATAGTTGTTTGAGGTCATAGGATAACACCTCAGCATTCTGGTATCTCTAAGAACCACATGGATCTTGTGAACCTAGGACTATCAAAACAACAATCATCATCACAAGACCAGAAACATTTCGGTGATGCTCGAACAAGGGTGAGTAAAACAATACTATATTGTACACTCCAAACCACAAGGTAATACTACTATAAAATACAAAAGTATAAAAATAATAAATAAAATTAGTGTTCTAATATGAATTAACATATTCATCTAACATGGTTTTAGGTCTATTGTACTCAAAATAGGATCATCTGACTAACCCACAAATACCCAATATTGATAAGACACATGTTCCTGAAGAGACACTCAGTCTTAATAAGACATGTTGTATAGTAATTTTCATAGTCATGGAAAAAAATGTATTATTATTAAGAAACATAGTTTCGGTAATTCATGATGTCTCAAAAATTCACATAGTCTCAAATTCATGAAGTCTAAATGTCATGTATTCTTGAGGTTACAACCGACCATTGGATTCTGCTCACAACACACTCGTTCTATGAGAAATTACTTCTTAAACCCTCATATTAAATTAACAAATTGAAAATACACACTTAGAGAATCTATAAAGTTCATTATCATCTCATGGATCCCAATGTTACAATAATCTCAAAAAAATGACTAATAGTTTGAAAGATATGGTTGTTTTGGTAAAAAGGTCTGACCTGGGTTCGATCCCGGTCCGATCCGGCCTGCCGGACCCAGCCTGAACTTCTAGATAGCCTTGCTAGGTTTTGAAAACACCTACCTATACAAATCTTGCATGACCTACTAGAATACTAGGTCCATTGTATTTTGAAATCTAGAGTAGCCCAGCTTGTGCGGTGGATGCAGCTTACCCGGGCCGCATATAACCTCATCCAAATGGTCTACCCCAACGGTCTGTCGTATTGCTCTATGTTTTCTTCCTTGACCACATGCCTCCAAAATGTTCCCCATGTGACCCCACATCCATCATTGTCCCAAACTTTCTGCTATCTGCCCTGTGGGACACCACCGCTGCCAACCACCCCATGGCTTACCTTTGCCGCCAGTCACCCTGTCATCTTCCTCCTCACCCGCATGCAACCACTCCCACATGCCACTGCCGATGTCGGTCACTATAATTGGTGCTATGGTGGTCCCTTTAGAAAAATAATGAAAAACTATAGATTCCTAGAAACATTTCATGTTCATAGATCTAGCCTCATCAGTTCTCAATATACACTATTGCATCCTCAATGATTGATCTGCCTTCGATGGGGGGTCCAATCGTGTTACGAGCCTGCCAGAAATCCGTTCGATGACCATGAGAGTCCATTGGATTAGAAAGCCAAGAATATTGGAATATAAAAGAACCAAGAACATCTAAATAATGAAAATCAACCGTTGTTCATGTCAGCATTGATTTATTCTCATTAGAGGGATGAATGAAGAGGGAAAAGAAACTCCCATTATCAATTCCCAGTACTAACCATCCCACAATATTGATCTAACTATGACTTAACATGTTCATTGGTTGGAAAGTTTTCACTGTTGATTCTAATAATAGGGAATAAATAACAACGAAATCAAATTCCCTACCTAGATTGGGACTGATCGCTAATAAATATTGATTGTTGTGTCGTCGTAGTTGGTTAGATTCTTTGAATATGTAGAATGTTTCTGATCATTAGTCCATGTTATAATCTTCTATCCATTTTATTCATAGAGAGAACATTTTTTTTCCTTATCTTACTAGAATTATATTGTTATGGTGATGAGCCAAGATTATTAAAAAACACAAATAAAATGAAAATGTGTTTTTCTATCAAAATATAATAATTTATTACAAATATTTCTAGAAACTAACTTTCATAACTGACCTAGGCCAGTCAATGTGAGGCCCCACATAATGTATAGTCTCTACCCAGAACAAAATAGTTCCCTAATATTTATAATTTTTCATTACACTATATGTTATTCAACATTTTCAAGAAAACTACATGTGCATGATGTTTTATATTTTAATATTTTAAGCCATTGTTCTGGAAAATCCGGGCCTCAAAATCAAACACCGTATCAAATCCTAGTTTGATAATAATTATATGTAAAATATAAAAATAATACATGTAAATTCCTAGATGATACATCTCGTGAGATAATAAAGGGAATCAAGTTGATTGGGCTAATACTCTACACAATATGGGGAACCCCAATCCACTATAAAAAGATAGGGGATCCAGATCCATATTGGGAAGAGGAAAAAACCCAATCCACAACTAGAAAATGGGGAATCTGAACCCTTGCAAGAACATGAATTTCACTAATAATGATGGTTTGTCATTCCTAGTTGGTGTACACCCCATGAAAGTGACCTGATAAATTTGGGTCATGTACGTTGACTTATAATGAATGATATTTCTTTTTTATGTGTCTTCTAGTATTCAATGTATTATTTCTATGTTATTATTTCATGGCTTATGATCTTGATTACCACACGGTCCATGTCTTAGTAAAATCCTTTATTTAATATAGGAATCATGTTTTTGATCTTTAATATGATGGGTGTGATCTTCAAATTACAGGATCACATTCTCATATCCTTATTCTCAAGTTTATGCTTCTTATCTCCCTTGTTTACACTTATAGAGCATCTGAGATTCCCCCTTATTAGGTTTTGATTACCCAAGATATATAGATATATAATATGTTTGATGTGTCTAACAAGGGTTATAGTCATGAATAACCTAGTGGGAGATAATATAGCTTACATATGTACCACTATTTATGTACCCGTGTTATCAATACAAGTAAACTAATATAGTATTTGGGTGTCTCTTTGTGTAATTTATTTTTTATTTATAAAAAATGATTAAATGTTAATATATAAAAATAGATGGAATCTACATTTGGTATAAGAGAAAAAGTTTAGATAACCTTTTCAAACATGTATTAGAAAACCATAGTGAGTACCCAAAGGACTTGTCTAATAAAAAATACATGGATAAATAAAAGTGTTGGAAGATGTTCTGTAATATTGGTAATGGATAGAAAGAGTGGTTTCCAAGAAATATATCACTCTTTGTATACTATAATTTTATGTGGTTCTAGAACAGATGTACATATTAGACTCCCCAAACACTATATTGAGATACAATAGATCAGGAACATGTGCACCAATATGGGCCTTGAGACACAACAAGTTTAACACACCATACAAATATTCTTTTGAAATTGACAAACTATTCATGAACTATTATAAAGGATTTAAATATGTGTTGGATATGAAAAACCTAGGAGAATCCTCTGTTTTCAAAGATTATATAGGGTGTCATAATTTAAACATTCTAGAAGTGTTTTTTCATGATTATGTTGTTCGAAACTATGGTAATTTTTACCCACATTTTGATTTTTGGTATTAGTAAATGGATAGATCCTAAAGGAACCACGTTAATTGTGATTGAAATAGAAAATTTAATGGTTATCCTCCAAAAAATCAAAATTCTATGGTAGTATGAATAAAATTTATATTTTCTATTCCTACCCAGGTTTATAAAGTTATGAATAATGTTGTACATTAAAATAAGAAGAAGATGTAACAATATCCTATTGAGTCCTTCTTGAGGAGATGCCCACATTATTTCCGTGAATCTTATGATCATATATTTGGTGAAAATTGAATCATTACTACAAGAAACATGTCCTTCATTATCTATTTTTTAGAACATGAGAATGTCATTAGAGCTATTTATTGTCCATAAGATGTAGAGAACTAGTGGTGTACTCTAATTAATAATTTGAGGAAGAAATATTAAATTGAATACTTGGATTGGGATGAGTTCATGAACTTATTATTCAGTAATTATATTCATTTTTTCGTTATAAAAAGATGCAAAAGGAGACCGTTGAGTTCAAGAGAAAGGATGTTGAATTAGATGGTACCTTTAAGTATAATTCCACATGTTTTGTGAGGTATTCTTCTAGTATATCATCCAACCAGAATGTATGGTTGATTAATTCATTGGTGGATCAAATACATGTTTTAAATGGATTTATACATAAGAGACATTAGTAAATATGATTATAGTGTGAATTGTGTGATCATAGATGAAATGTCGGTTGGAGTTATTTATCAATCTAGTGGGTTTAATAAAAAATTGGACATGTAGTTCAAAGTAAAATTAAAAAACCATGAAGAGGAGAATATAAGACTTAATTTATGCTCAATTGTTGGAATGAAGAATGATGGAACTTATAATATGAGGACTAAAAATGATTTCATTTTGTATGGGATGATAATCCCATAATCCAGTTTCAAACTGATTGGAAGTTGTTGGAAAATGATCAAAATAAAGTGAAAACTTCATAGAATGAGCCTCTAACACTTTTGTGATTCAAGTGTAAGTAAGATGGGAATTATGGTTACTACTGAAAAAACCCCAAGGGTTAATGAGGATGATTGGAGTCAGAAACCTCTTAAACGTAGGGAAATATTTAAATATCATGAGGATACAGTTTCTGATGAGTTGTGCGATAATGATGTGTCAAAAGGTACACCTACTACACTAACAAGAACCCAAAATTTGTTATTTTATTCAATATCTACCCACTCATTCATATCTAATGAATTTTATAAGGTTATTATGATTAAAAAAATAGATATTGAATTATAATTGTTATACACTAATGGTATAATGATTGCATCTCAGGTCTATGATTCCTCTTCGTTTGACATTTTTTGGTATGGTCCTATTGAAAATATTTCCATTCATACATTGTCTGAATTTTATTTCTTTTAGGCATGGAGTGGATATCCCTATATAAAACCAAAATAAATTATTTTTGGATTTGTGGTTATATATAGTATTTCAATCTAAACTATGATTGTATATAAATGTGATAATATGTATGAACATATTATAGATATTATAACCAATTTATGTGTTTCAATTCTGATTCCAAAAGATTTTTTTCTCTGATGGTGTGGGAGGAACTCAACATCAATGAAATGACTATATTTTGGTAATATTTGGATATGTTCCCATAAGACATTCCTAGTCATAAAAATATGTTTTGTTGATTTTGTGATAGAACTCATACCCAGTTCAACAGCCATTCCAAATATTTCATATATAACAGATCCAAATTATTTTTTTTTTAATTTAAGAAGAAACTCTAATAAAACCTTTATAAGGGATAAATACAACCAATTGGGTCAACATGGGGTGAACTTGTTATTTTTTTTAAAAATATGGATCTATTTTTCTCTATATTGATTATCTAGAGTTAAAAATGATCAAAATAATGAATGAAGTATCTTATTACCCATATTGTAGTGTTTTTGATCAAATGCACATATATTTATAATTTTTCATGATTTTACATCATTAAAAATATCATCAATTAGGGGTTAATAAAGAGAATATAACCAAGATAAAGTTACATAAAAGGTATTGACGCTATGAATATATAGTGATGCCTTTTGATCCTAATAATTATTCTTCTATCTTCATTGGTATTATGAGTAGATACTTTAGTGATTACCTTGATCTTTTTTTGGTAGTCATTAAAGATGATATTATTATATATTAAAAGGGTAAGGAAGAGTTTGAATACCACATTAGAATTGTACTAGAGTGCCTCAAGAAAGAGAAATTATTTAATTTTTTTTCAAAGTGTGGATTTTGTTAAAAGTGTTTCAATTTTGGGTCACATAATATCAGGATACGGTTTAATAGTAGACCCATAAAAGTAAATTTCCATTTAATGTTATCCTTGAACAACCATTGTGACTGAGATTTTTTGTTTTCTTGGATTAGATGGAATTTATCAAAAATTTGAAGTGAATTTACCATGACTATTGAATACATTGACAATTTTAACTGAGAAGGGTAACAAGTTACTCTAGAAAGATAAATGTGAGGAAAGTATCAAGGAACTAAATAAAAAGTTGTTTAGTGCACCTAGTCACACATTACCCTATAGAATAGAATGGTTTTTAATCTATATCGATTAATCCGTAAAGGTATTTAGATGTTTTATTTCCCATAATAACATCACGTATGTCTTGTGACAGTTGAAGATCACTGGGAAAAATTACCCAATCCTTGGTTTGGAGTTAGTAGTGGCAATTTTATTATTAATGATACAGAGGTATTAACATTATGGGGAAAGTTTTGATATATATACTAATTAGATAATTACTAAATATATAATCAGACATAAGGAGTTAAAGATGTTTGTGTTAAAATAAATAGAGTTGATAAAAGATTATAACTACTAAATACATTACCACCCAGGTAAACTGAAAAGGGAGACTGATTATTTTAGACTTAAGGGTCATTCTAGCTTATACATGATAGAAATAAAAATAGATATAATACATTTATATTTGAATAGGATATATATTGAAGTATTTAAGGATAAATAAAAATCATATATTTCTTAGTTTAATATTAATCTATCTTTCCAAAAAAGCTAATGGGGAACAAAAGGATTATTTATGACTAAAAAATAATGTTAGAAATGATACTATGATCAACCTTGATCATGATGGAATGAAAAGGTTTTTGAACCTTGTATGCATTCCTTTCATTAAAGACATGAAGAAGGAGCTCTTAGAATATTCTTAAACTTATTCATTCCGTTTTCATCATAGAATTAAAAAGATGTATAGATATTTGAAAAAATTCTTTTGGTAGGACTGTATGAAGTGAGATATTATAGGGATTTTATCTCAGTGCTTGGTATTAAATCACATTAAGGAAGAAATGAAAAATTGTAAGGGATCCTTCATCCATTACCAATAGAAGAATAGTAATACTAGAACATCCCTATGGATTTTTTCATTGGACACCACAGAATATTTTATGGGTTAACTGTTATATGGGTGTTTTTCGATCGACTTACCATGTCAGAAAACATCATTTCTATATGAAAATACTTACCTATAGATCATAATTCCTAAGGATACATTAAATAAGTGATATGTTTCTAGGGAGTACCACACTCTATTGTATATAATTAAGATCTGATGGATGCCTCAAATTTCTAGATAAAGATAATGATCATGATATAGGCTTTAGATTCATCACTACATATCATAATTATACATATGTTCACTTTGAATGAATTATTAAAACCTTAATTGATATGTTTAAATCTTATTAGTTTGATTTCAATGGTGGTTGGGATAAAAAATGTCTTCTAGTTAATTTTTCATACAATAATATCTTTCAAGTATACATTCAGATAGATGATTATTTTTTCCATTATAGTAAGAAATGTATATCTCCAACATTATTGGAAGACGTTTGAGAAATAAATATATTGGGTCCCAAGAAAACTGGAGAAAATAAATAGAATGTTAGAACTATTCAACAACATATCAAGGAATCTTAAAGTCAAAAGAAAATTTATATGGATATTAAAAAAATGTGATTATGAATTTTATGACTTTGAGAAGGTCATTCAACCTGTGTCTTTATGGAATATTTTTATGAGGATTGAGAATAGGGAAAAAGTAATCCAAATGTATATTAATTTCATTGAGATTCATGGTCATATTGGAACATCATCCTATCACTTGGAACTTCCACAAAATCTCTCTCAAGATCATGATGTGTTCCTTTTATTTCACCCAAAGAAGTAAACTTCTTACCCTTCACATGTACAAAACATAGAAATCATAATTACAAAGTGGGATATTTCTTATGAGGGAAAACCTATTGAAATTCATGACCATAAATACAATTGTCACAACCCGACCCTACCCGGGCTCGAGCCGCAACTACCCCAGGCCCGCCTCCATAGGCCAGGGGCTGGCGACCAGCACCAAAAGCACAATAACTCAGGGAGGTCGTTGCCTAAGTACCTGTACACAGGCACGCAGCACACTAAATGAAAAAGTGCAGAGTAAAAGAAAGAACAAGCAGAGTAAAAAGGAACAACTGCTATATATATATATACCAAAAAGTGCATTGACCTCTACAAGTAAAAAGTAAAAGATGAAAATAAAAGGGGCAAAACACACGCCCAACCAAAAAGTGCCACAACCCGGCAACAGGTAAATGAAAAGAAGTAGCTAACGGGTCTGCCACCTAGAACCCAGCCACGACCACTACACGCGGTCCAAGCTCCCAAGCTCCTACGCTCCACAGAAGTCATGCTCCACCTATCCGTCGTCTGTAAGGGAACACCAAGTGCGGGCAAAGCCCATGCAGGGGTGAGTATAAAAATACTCAGTAGGATACCCCAAAGGATCGAGGGAGCAACAAAGGAGGTACCGCAGGGTGAGCAGCAGAGCGAACAGGAAAAGTTAAAGAGTACAACTGAAAGTGATGTAAGAGTCGAGCTCAACCCAACAAGAGAAACATAGAAAACTCATACTAACACAAGGAGCTAGGAATGGTGAGAAGTTGCATTTCTCGTCGAGCTTTCGCTGCCAATAGCAGGAGAGTAGACTCATCCAACGATGAGAATCTAGACGCGGAAAGCACGTGGCATACCCCGCGCATCTTCACCTCTCCTGGAAGGAGAGTAACCAAACCCAATAAGTGGGTACCAGAAAGAAGGTATATAAATATCTGTATGCTCAACAAGAAACCTGAACAAGCTCGTAAGGGGATCTCTATACCGTAGCTTAGCCAAAGAAAAGTTTCGCCAACATTACCAGAAGTAAACACCATCGATTCCTAGCATCCCGCACGTCTTCCACAAACCACAAGCCAAGGGTCTCAATCACCACACCTTGACACTATCCGCTTTGGGCGACACTGACTCGCCCGTACGGTTTTAAGTCACGTCACAAGGACATGTCTCGGTGGGGGAAAGTGCTCCCCGTACTTGAGAGTTCTGGGGGAATGTCAACCACAACTCGTCACTGCCCCGCAATCGAGAGGTCTGCTCAAAGTCGACAGGCGACCCCCTGCCCAGCCCCGCTGGAGGATCCCTTGAAGTCAACGGGTTCCCACTACAGGGAGACCCGGAAAGTCGACGGGTGCCTCACTGCCCAGTCTCGTAACAGGGTAATCTACTAGAGGGAGACCCGGCTAAAGTCGGCGACGGGACCACTACCCAGCCCAGCTGGAGGTAATCCGGCATCAGGGAACACTACCCAGCCCCGCTGGAGGTAAGCCCGTCATCGGGGACCACTGCCCAGCCCCGCTGAAGGTAAGCCCGACATCGGGGACCAATGCCCAGCCCCGCTGGAGGTATGCCCGGCATCGGGGACCACTGCCCAGCCCAGCTAGAGGTAAGCCCGGCACTGCTCTGGTCATCCCTGCTGGATGGTACTGCTCGGCGAACACCACGGTACTGGCCATCCCTGCTAGATGGTAACCCACTGACGAGCCCTGCTCGATACAACCTCAGCCCTGCTGGAAACAACCTCAGCCCTGCTGGAAACAACCTCAGCCCTGTTGGAAACAACCTCAGCCCTGCATGAACAACTTCAGCCCTGCTGGAAACAACCTCAGCCCTGCTGGAAACAACCTCCTGGGTAGAGGATCGGTGCCTGCGTAAAGTGTTGGTCACACCGATACCACAAGCTCAACCAGGGAACATGGAACAATGGGAGAAACTCCCCAGGCCTCACAAGGCGATCCCGCTCCCATCCGCTGAGTCACTGTCGAAGTGAACCGAGACATCTCATCCCAAAAAGTGGAGAAAACGACCACGATGCACGAACACCCGTAGTCGCAGACGGTGTCGCAGTCCGGTGAAAGGGAACAATAATGAAACCCCTCACAGCCGAAGAAGCAAAGGAACCAAACCATATCTGCCGGCCAAACCATTGAGCGCAAGACCAGGGGGAGACCGCTCAACCATACTAGTCAGACAAAAGAGCACCAGGCCAGGGGAAACTCCGCCCTGCTTGGCCAAACAAACGAGCACAAAATCAGGGGGAAACTCCACTCTGCTGGCCAAACAAACGAGCATAAATCCAGGGGAAAAACACCACCCTGCTAGACAAGCAAACGAGCGTAGAGGGACCCTCTACTTCACAAGAGGTCAATAACGCAAAGCAGATCAGGACACGCACGTGGGTCCCACACGACATGTGGCCCCAAGTCAACCCCAACTGAGCGCACAAACATCCTTAGGTACAAATAACCACACGTACCTCCAAGAACTCCCGTATACTCCCGGAGTATACCTCATTCCATCCCAAAGGCTATCGTGCACACGACACCCAACATAAACGTGAAGGCGTGACGTAATAACTCCACCTGCCGCCTCATCGGCTGAGGCATAGCCAACCACATCTCGTGGACCAATTATATCACTATCCCAAGAGTGCGCGATCACACGCCAAGGGTCCGCTACAACAAGGTAGGGCGAACCACCACCGGAGCATCTCTCATGGTCCACATTTTACAAGATCACACAAGAGGCTCCGCCCAACCAAACGGATTGCACCATTGTAATCCTCATGGAATAACATGCGAGATCGACTACTTACTCGCCTCAAACGGATATCCGACGAGAAAGTCACCAACACCGCCTCACGCCCGAACGACATCCCGTGATCCCGAGCCTCGGCCCCGAAAACAGTCGGGCGCATCGCACCATTGAGATCCCCTTGGGAAAACAAGTCAAAATCACTACTCACTTGAGTTCAATGGATATCCAGAGAAAAAGGTGCATCCCGGCACACGGCACACGAGCGGTGCCACGTGGGACCTGCATCCCAGTCCCAAAACTCAACGAACGGATCGCACCGTTGCGATCCTCTCGATAAAGTACACAAGATGGACTATTCAATTGTCCAAAACGGTCGTCCGGTGATAAAGATGGAAAATCACCGTCGACCCCAAACGGCCCTTGTGGGCCCCGCACCATTGTGCGGAATTACAGGGGGCAGACTGCGCCAACGCGTTGCCCTCGAAAAAACACACAACATCGACTGCTCGCACGCCCCGAACGGACGTCCGAGGAAAAAGTCGTGAAAAGCTGCACGCAGCTCAAAGGATGGGCCATGGGGCCCACGCCTCAAACCCAGTCCCGACACCCGAAACCACCCTGGAAACCTCCGCCTCGATGACAGGGTCCCAACGCCACTGACAGCGCTCAAAACGGACATCGGACGCGTCCGCACCGTCCAAAATAAGAATCTCGGGGATTACGCTCGTCCACTTAAGGACACGCCGCACCTCCGAGACCCCTCGTTTCAGGAATTAAAAATTCCCGAAACCATCTCAAAAAGACCGTCTCTGTGCCAGGTCCGCGCCTCTGCAGACGACGCGCAAAATGGACGCCCGTAGCCCGAAATACGAGCGTCTGAAGATTTAAAAGGAAGAGGGGGACCCTCTTCGGCCGGCCCGTCGGGACTGCGGCCCAGCCGCCTCCCGCGGGTCACACTGCCCGCGCCACGTGGGCGGTTCTTCCACCAACCGGCCGACAGGCAGGTCGGCCTTTCCACGCGGAGACCCGCGTCGCGCGGGTCTCTGCCCAGCCGCGGGGTCGCACAGCGCGACCCCGACCCTCCTCTCGCCGGCTCCCGCAGCCCGTGCCCTCAGCCGCCTCCGAAGGCCACCGCCGCCTCCTGGAAGCGCCTCCGCTGCCTCCGAAGCCCCGGCTGACCGCCTTCTCCTAGCTCCGCACCGCGCCGCCCTGCGTGCCGCCTCCTCCGCCGAGCCGCGCCGCATCTCGAACTCACTGGTACCCAAAAACCCACAAAGTTTGGCGGATCATTGCGGATTCCACGGAGCTCGGAATTTGAACCCGAAAGATGTGTTGGATAGGGAATTTACTCTACTACGCATTCATGGGATTTGAACGAAGATAAAACAACAAATCGATGCTAAAAATTGGGTTCAAAGGGAGGTTCAGGAATTAATGCTCAAAAACATAACCCTACCTCGTGGGGCTTCGCCCGACGCTTTCCGCGCGATCCGCCCCGCGCCGTTGCCTCGCCGGAGTTGGTTCGCCGGAGCCCGCCTCGCCGGAGCTCGCCGTAATGGAGGAGGGAAGTGGAGAGGGTGTGATGGAGGATAAGGGGATGAAAAGAGGGATGGGGTGTTTAAGTACAAAACACTTAAACGCCCGCCCGTTGGCCCCGAACCTGAAGTCCCGACGGAGTCGGGATTTAGCCTCCCCTAGTCTAAGAACCAAGATCTGAGCGCAACGGAGGTCTTAGAATTTTATTCTGAGACCCCATTCAAATGTTATTAAACATAGCACTTGAGGCCTCCAAATTACGAAAATGCCCCTGCGGCCATTTTTCACGAACGGCCCGCGCCCGTGAAACTTATACCCCTCCTAAGGTAAACAGAACTCTCTGAACTCAAAAGTGCCATCAGTTTTCCAATCTGAGCCACCGTTTAAGAGATACTAGCATTTCGCCATTAAACGAATAAATTAATTTATTTATTTATCGATTTAGCGTTCCTGGAGCGGGCGAGGGGTCCAAACATCCTGCACCGACAAGTTTTATGTCGTTACTAGGGTAAACACCACATTACGGACCCATCCGTACACTCGGATCCCTGATCCGGAACTCCGTTTAGGAGTTATCCCATTTATTTGGCGTTTCTAGTGTGAACGCACTGAAAATTTAATTCCGGCCACTCCGGGGCCCGTAATCGCACGCCGTCTGAAGACGCTACTCTGGAATATCATCAAGAATATTCCAAAGTCTATCGCAGCAAAAACCGGGTTCTTACATCATTCCCTCCTTCATGATTTTCATCCTCTAAAAGAAAAACTAGAGAGAAATACAGGGTATGAAGCCCACACCTTGATTTCCCATACCCAGAAGAACCCATGCATAGCTCTGCGTCATCGCACACAGACCATATGATTGATCTGTTCACGCGAGGTCGACCCTTGCCGATGTCGTGCACCCACTCCAGTCCTTGGGGTTAGGGCAAGGCGGAAGAGAGCCTCGCCATCCCTCTGCACGGTCTCAAACGGCCAGAAGGCCCTCGGGGGTAGATCACCTCCCCGGTCAAACCTCTACGTCGCACGCCGCGACTAAAATCACCGCCCACACCTGAAACAAGGCCCCGTGATTCCCTCCTTCAAAATATCCATATGGTGAAATACCCAAGGATATCTGGTCACGCAAGATTCCACAGTCGATGCTCCCTTAAACGCTCAAAAGGCAAAGGAGTAAACACCATTGACTAAAGGAAAAGGTCTCACGCCTTTTTCCCTTACCAACATAGGGTTGCACCCGACGCCCTGTGTCACCCTGGTAACACCTCAAACAAGGAGTAGGGAGAAAGCCCTTCACACGCAGAGCCTAACAATTCTACTACAAAAAGTAGAGGAGTCGCAAGGGGGGTACCTCTCACCATCCCGTGCTCTGCAGGATCGTAGACATCCAAAGTTTATGGATACCCACGGTCCCAACCGTCAGCTTCCGGAGCCTGACGTGGACCGCCTAGTGGTGATGGGGTGATCTCGTAACGTCATCCCCCACTACCAACTCCCCCCGCTCCTCTGCTAGCACCACCTCTCTGGCCACTATTCTGATCACAGTGATGCCTCTGCCGTGGTGGTGCGCCTACTGCCTACCCGAATCTCCCAGCAACTCGGGTCAGGCAGTCTCATGCCAAGTGACCTCGCCCGTCACAAGCATAGCACCGACTCTCTGTGGGCTGCACTGGTGCCCTCCGGTGCCACTGTGGTGTACAACCGTGGCCCGAGATCCACTCACGGAAGGGAATCCTCGGCTGAGGCCCTGTGCTTTTTCTCCATAGTGGTATACGACCACGTCTCCGAACCGGCAGTTGGAAGGCCACCTGCATCGAGGTCCTATCCTCTGGCGCCTGCTAACTACGGCAGATGTCTCGGCTCCGTCGCGCCCACTGCCACTACCAACCGCAAAACATGACAGGAATCCCCCTGTCACCAGCGCCTGCTCTAGCACCCCGACATATGTGGAAATGTCCAAGGGTACTGTGACAGCATGAATCTCTTGGCGAAGACCCTGCTCAAACATCCGCGCTCGGTGGTTATCGTCATGGACCAAGTCTGGGTAAAAGTGTGCACAGTCTGCAATACTAGCCGCGTACTCGGCCACCGTCATCCCTCCCTGCTGAAACTGCAGGAGCTCCTGAATCCAAACGGAGCGCAAGCAGGATGGGAAAAACTCCTCACGGAGTAACAACTGAAAGTAGTCAAACGAAAACGACGACTCTCCAAGAAGCTGAGTCACCAGACTCCACAAACGTCGAGCTGCTCCACGAAAAAGGGTGGCTGCCAAGGCCAATCTCTGATATGTCGGCATCTGTACAAGCCTGAAAAGGAGAACCACTGCCTCGAGCCAAACATCTTCTGCCTGAGGGTCTAGCACCCCACTGAACCTAAGTGGTCTCTGCCGCTGGAACTCAAAGAGCACGCTCAAACTGTGCTCAAACTCAGCCTGCTCTGCTGAAACTGTCTGCAGCTCAATAGGTGGGGGTGCTGCTACCGGCCACCCGGAGAAAGGGGCTCACATGATGGGTCCTGGACTGTGGCCTCATAGCTCACAAGGTCGTCGTCACGAACCAGAGCTGGTATCCTAGCTGGCTGTCTTCGCGGAGACATCCTGATCATTATCAAGGAGTGCCGCAGTCAGATGAGCATATATGTATATACCAATATCAACAATGGGAAGATGACTCAAGAAGGACAATCAAAGACTCAATCCTACGTGATGTACAAACAAATTTTCCCTGTAACAAGTGTCTTAGCATGCCAAGTCGACAAGCAGGTTATCAAGGTCATGGTGAATGGATACGTCGTCCACCGCACCATCACTGGACTCCCTGGCCTGAGAGCCACTCTCGAGACACATTAACACGGTTGCCCTATATCCCAACCAATTCCTCTTTTAGGGACGTCCACACAACGTACCAAGGAACAAACCACCTTTGATACCACTATGTCACAACCCGACCCTACCCGGGCTCGAGCCGCAACTACCCCAGGCCCGCCTCCATAGGCCAGGGGCTGGCGACCAGCGCCGAAGGCACAATAACTTGGGGAGGCCTTTGCCTAAGTACCTGTACACTCGCACACAACAAACTCAATGAAAAAGCGCAGAGTAAAAGAAAGAACAAGCAGAGTAAAAAGGAACAACTGCTATATATATATACCACAAAGTGCATCGACCTCTACAAGTACAAAGTACAAGCTGAAAAGAAAAGGGGAAAAACACACGCCCAACCAAAAAGTGCCACAACCCGGCAACAGGTAAACGAAAAGAAGCAGCTGATGGGTCTGCCACCTAGAACCTGGCCACGACCACCGCACACGGTCCTAGCTCCCAAGCTCCTACGCTCCACTGAAGTCACGCTCCACTTGTCAGTCGTATGCAAGGTCACACCAAGTGCGGGCAAATCCCCAGCAAGGGTGAGTATAAAAATACTCAGTAGGATACCCCGAAGGCTCAAGGGATCAAAAAAGGAGGTACCGAAGGGTGACCGGTAGAGAGAACAGGAAAAGTAGAGGAGTACAACTAAAAGTGAAGTAAGAGTCCTGCTCAACCCAACAAGATAAATGTAGAAGACTCGTCCTAACACAAGGAGCTAGGAACAGTGAGAAGATGCACTTCTCGTTGAGCTTTCGCTGCCTATATCAGGAGAGTAGACTCATCGAACCATGAGAAGCTAGACACGGAAATCACGTGGCATAACCCGCGCATCTTCGCCTCTCCTAGAAGGAGAGTAACCAAACCCAAGAAGTGGGTACTAGAAACAAGGTATATACATATCTGTATGCTCAATAAGAATCCCGAACAAACTCGTAAGGGGATATCTATCCCGTAGCTCGGCCCAAGAAAATTGTCACCAACAGTCCCAAAAGTAAACACCATTGATGTCCAGCATCCCACACATATGCCCCGAACTGCAAGCCAAGGGGCTCAATAACCACACCTTGACACTATCCGCTTTGGGCGGCACTGACTCACCCGCACGGTTTTAGGTCGCGTCACAAGGACGCGTCTCAGTGGGGGAATGTCCTCCCCGTATTTGAGAGTTCTGGGGGAACGTCAACCACAACTAATCACTGCCCCGTAGTCGAGAGGTCGGCTCAAAGTCGACAGGCGACCCCCTGCCCATCCCCACCGGAGCATCCCTGGAAGTCAACGGGTTCCCACTACAGGGAGACCCGAAAAGCCGACGGGTGCCTCACTGCCTAGTCTCGTAATAGGGTAATCAACTAGAGGGCGACCCGGCTAATGTCGGCGACGAGACCACTCTCCAGCCCAGCTGAAGGTAACCTGGCATCGGGGACCACTGCCCAGCCCCGCTGGAGGTAAGCCCAGCATCGGGGACCACTGCCCAGCCCCGCTGGAGGTATGCCCGGCATCGGGGACCACTGCCCAGCCCCGCTGTAGGTAAGCCTGGCATCGGGGACCACTGCCCAGCCCAGTTGGAGGTAAGCCTGGCACTGCTCTGGTCATCCCTACTAGATGGTACTGGTCGGTGAACACCACGGTACTGGCCATCCCTGCTGGATGGTAACCCACTGACGAGACCTGCTCAATACAACCTCAGCCCTGCTGGAAACAACCTCAGCCCTGCTGGAAACAACCTCAGCCCTGCTGGAAACAACCTCAGCCCTGCTGGAAACAATCTCAGCCCTGCTGGAACAACCTCAGCCCTGCTGGAAACAACCTCAGCCCTGCTGAAAACAACCTCTTGGGTAGAGGATCGGTGCCCGCGTAAAGTGTTTCTCACACCGAAACCACAAACTCTACCAGGGAACACAGAAAAATGGGAGAAACTCCCCAGTCCTCAGAATGAGACCCCGATCCCATCCACTGAGTCACTGTCAATGCGGACCGAGACATCTCATCCCATAAAGTGGGGAAACGCCCACGCTACACGAACACCCGTAGTCGCAGACGGTGTCGCAGTCCGGTGAAAGGGCACAATACTGAAACCCCTCACAGCCGAAGAAGCAAAGGAACCAAACCATCTCTGCCGGCCAAACCATCGAGCACAAGACCAGGGAGAGACCGCTCAACCCTACTGGTCTGACAAAAGAGCACCAGGATAGGGGAAACTCCGCCCTGCTGGCCAAACAAATGAGCACGAAGTCAGGGGAAAACTCCACTCTGCTGGGGAAACAAACGAGCACAAAGCCAGGGTAAAAACTCCACCCTGCTAGTCTAGCAAATGAGGGCAGAGGGACCCTCTACGTCGCGAGAGGTAAAGAACGCAATGTAGATAACGACACGCACATGGGGCCCACACGACGTGTGTCCCCAAGTCAACCCCAACTGAGCGCACAAACTTCCTCAGGTACAAATAACCACACGTACCTCCAAGCACTCCCGTATACTCCCGGAGTATACCTCATTCCAGCCCAAAGGCTATCGTGCACACGACACCCTGCATCAACACGAAGGCGTGACATAATAACTCCACTTGCCACCTCATCAGCCGAGGCATAGCCAACCACATCTCGTGGACCAATTATATCACTCTCCCAAGAGTGCGCGATCACATTCCAAGGGTCCGCTACAACAAGGTAGGGGGGACCACCACTGAAGCATCTCTCATGATCCACAATTAACCAGATCACACAAGAGGCTCCTCCCAAACAAACGGATTGCACCGTTTTAATCCTCGTAGAAAAACATGCGAGATCGAGTACTTACTCGCCTCAAACGGATATCCGACGAGAAAGTCACCAACACCGCCTCACGCCCGAACAACGTCCCGTGATCCCGAGCCTCGACCCCGAAAACATTCGGGTGCATCACACCATTGCGATCCCCTCGGGAAAACACGTCAAAATCACTACTCACGTGAGTGCAACAGATATCCAGAAAAAAGGTGCATCCCGATGCACCACACACGAGCGGTGCCACGTGGTACCCGCATCCCGATCTCGAAACTCAACGAACGGATCACACCGTTGCGATCCTCTCGAAAAAGTACACAAGATGGACTATTCACTTGTCCAAAACGGTCGCTCGGTGATTTAGATGGAAAATCACAGTCAACCCCAAATGGCCCTTGTGGGCCCCGCACCATCGTGCAGAATTACAGTGGGTAGACTGCGCCAACGCGTTGCCCTCGGAAAAATACGCAACATCGACTTCTCGCACGCCCCGAACGGATGTCCGAGGAAAAAGTCGTGAAACGCTACCCGCAGCTCAAAGGACGGGCCGTGGGGCCCGCACCTCAAACCCAGTCCCATCTCCCGAAACGGCCCTCGAAACCTCCGCCTCGATGCCAGGGTCCCAACACCACTGACGGCGCTCAAAACGGACGTTGGACTCGTCCGCGCCGTCTAAAACAAGAATCTCGGGGATTACGCTCGTCCACTTAAGGACACGTTGCGCCTCCACGACCCCTCGGTTCAGGAATTAAAAATTCCCAAAACCATCTCAAAAGACCGTCTCTGCGCCAGGTCCGCGCCGCCATAGACGGCACACAAAACGGACGCCTGTAGCCTGAAATACGGGCGTCCGAAGATTAAAAAGGAAGAGGGGGGCCCTCTTCGGCCGGACCGGCCCGGTCCAGCCGGTCCGCCCTGCTCGAGCCGGCCCGCTCCGGGCGGCCCGCCGGGACTGCGGCCCAGCCGCCTCCTGCGGGTCACACCGCCCACGCCACATGAGCGGTTCTTCGACCGACCGGCCGACAGGCCGGTCGACCTTTCCACGCGGAGACCCGCATCCCGCGGGTCTCTGCCCAACCGCGGGGTCGCACAACGCTACCCCGGCCCTCCTCTCACCGGCTCCCGCAGCCGGTGCCATCAGCCGCCGCCGAAGGCCACCGCCGCCTCCCGGAAGCGCCGCCGCCGCCTCCGAAGCCCTGGCCGACCGCCTCCGCCCTGCGTGCCGCCTCCTCCGCCGACTCGCGCCGCCGCTCAAACTCGCCGGAACCCGAAAACCCGCAAAGTTTGGCGGATCATTGCGGATGCCACAGAGCTCGGAATTTAAATCCGAAAGATGCGTTGGATAGGGAATTTACTCTACTACGCATTCATGGGCTTTGATCGAAGAGAAAACAAAAAATCAATGCTAAAATTGGGGTTCAAAGGGAGGTTCGGGAATTAAATCTCAAAAACATAACCCTACCTCGCGGGGCTTCGCCCGACGCTTCCCGCACGATCTGCCCCGTGCCGTTGCCTCGCCGGAGTTGGCTCACCGGAGCCCGCCTCGCCGGAGCCCGCCGGATTGGAGGAGGGAAGGGGAGAGGGATTGAGGGAGGATAAGGGGAAGAAAAGAGGGAGGGGGTGTTTAAGTACAAAACACTTAAATGCCTGCCTGACGGCCCCGAACCTGAACTCCCAACGGGGTCGGGATTTAGCCTCCCCTAGGATAAGAACCACGCTCTGAGTGAAAAGGAGGTCTCAGAATTTTATTCCTAGACCCCGTTCAAAAGTTATTAAACTTAGCGCCTGAGGCCACCAAATTACAAAAACGCCCCTGGGGCCATTTTTCACGAACGGCCCGCGCCCGCGAAACTTATACCCCTCCTAGGGTAAACCGAATGCTCTGAACTCAACGGTGCCCTCATTTTTCCAATCCAAGCCACTGTTTAAGAGATACTAGCATTTCATCATTAAACGAATAAATTAATTAATTTATTTATCCGTTTAGCGTTCCGGGAGCGGGCGAGGGGTCCAAACATCCTGCGCCGACAAGTTTTATGTCGTTCCTAGGGTAAGCACCCCATTCCGGACCCATCCGTACACTCGGATCCCTGATCCAGAACTCCATTTAGGAGTTATCCCATTTATTTGTCATTTCCAGTGTGAACGCACTGAAAATTTAATTCTGGCCACTATTGGTCCCGAAATCACACGCCGTCTGAAGACGCTGCTCTGGAATATCATCAAGAATATTCCAAAGTCTTTCAAAGCAAAAACTGGGTTCTTAAAACAATGTTCTACAAATAATGATCAGTCACCTGGTAAAAGTTTTCTGAAGAATTAACATGTTATTGAATGATATTTGGGAAATTTAGTATATTATGAGGTATATTTATCCTCATTTGTTTATAATATAATGAAAATTTTATAGGGATAAAATCATTTTAAGGGGAGTAGAATATTACAACATAATATTTTATGGACCTTTTATTGAATAAATTAATTTTTATGTCATTCATTGCATGATACACTAATTAAATATTTATTTTTATTCCATATAATTTAAATTTTTCACTACATGAAACACAAACATGGCTTGTGTTGCACAGAACACATAGTTTCTACAAAACAACTTTTTATTATATTAATTATTTAAACAGGGTAGTTTTATAATTATCGTTAAAAATATTAATATGAGTAGTAATAACTGAATTTTAAATATTATTTATATTTTTATATATAAATAAATCATGTTGACTATAATACATATATTTTTTAGTAATTTATTTATATGTTTGAAAATATTATTTTCATAAATGATCTTCTTTTTTAATGTCCTTGAGTGAAAAATAATAAAATTAAATTTAATAAATTTAATAAATTTAATTTAATAAAATAAAATTCATTTCTAGATTAGAATGATATATTTATCTTACATTATATATTTGGATTTCATTTTTGAAAAACATCATTTTTGGTTGAATAGTGATAAAAAATGAATTTCAATTCAAAAAATGTTTTTTATCTAATTTCATTTTATTGATAAATAATTTTTTAACTTTTTCATAAAATTTTAATATATTTATATTAAGTAAATTAATAAAATTTAGGAAATTTTATTCAATTTCAGTTTTAAATTAGATATAAAATCATCCCTATACATGTAAACATGTTTTCTTAAAAAACCTTTTCTCGAGACGCGTCTAAAAGATAAATTTTTAATTAATATCTGCCACTTCAATGATGATAATTTTTAAAAAAAAATCCATATTTGGAATAATAAATAATTTATATTTTATTATAATGAAACATTATTATTTTGAGAGAAAGGTTTTTTGTGTGTGATTAAAATTAATTACAGTGATTAAGAGAAAAATTAGCTTAATAATGGACTAAACATTATTCCTAAAACAAAAAATTTATTAAACACTAGTAAAAAATATATTTTGTGTTCATATATCAACACTAACCACCGTTGGATCAGATGTTTACCTTTAATGGTTCCATATTACATAGGAAAAACATTTGTGGAATTCCATTTTAATAAATTAAAATATTGACACACTTTTGTAACTATAAGAGGAAAATAATTCATCCCACTTATTCTCTCCTATTATTCAATTTGTATCGATAATAAATTCCTAAAACATTCTCCCAACATCCCTCCTATCATCATTGAATTCTTTATTTTGGGATAAATCACTAAAATTATCTCATTGGTTCAATCTTAAAGAATTTACCCAAAGAAGAGATAATATCCTTCCTCATGCTCGTTATTTTTATTTACATTACCCACCAATAAAATATTATTAATATATTCTTATATAATAAAATTAGTATATAAAATATACCAAAAATATATCATTCTTTGTGTTTGTACTATATTGAAACACACATCTATCTAATAGGTAATGAACTTACGGTTCCTGTGTACAGAAAACTACAACCACATGAAATGATGTTGTTCTTCATACTTTTATCATATGTCATGGTTCATAATTATTATATAACTTATTTTATATACTATATTTATTATTTATTTATTCTTATTTAATTATCATATAATTTATATCTTTATTCTTTCATTTTTTGTAAATATAATAATTTATTTTGAGGAAGTGTGGACTACTACCTCCTCAAAGAAACGTGATTCGTTCACACTCTACATGAAATGTATAAATGATGGATATAGTACATGTATACGAAATACGTGACATAATATTGTTTTTTTATTATATATATATATATGTTATCTACTTTCTTTCTTTCATTATGACAAGAAAATTGAAATGATGTTCAAGTGTACATATGACCTACCATCTACATAAACAATGTATTCAATTTTATATTTATATATTTAATATATAAGTATGAATAATGATAATGAATATATATGATATTTTTATCATGTTACACAGTATTAATATCATGTTATATGTGTGAGGAACAAAAATAAAAGAAATTAATGTACATGGGAAAAAACGGGTAATATCCAAAAACCTGACATTAATATGGAATTATTAACAAGAATGTAATATAAAGTCATATATGGTATTAGATATAACAGTATAGTTGTGTTTTATATTTACAATAAAAATATATTTATTATATAATAGGTTTTAATGAGTATGAAGATACACAAGATATATGATAAAGGTATTTCTAGTCTCACATTTATTTATGTATGATTTATGCCTTATTCAAGACTCATTTAATTTTTATGGTGTATTTAATGTACATGAATAAATTCTATTATATTTTTCTTTAAACGTATTTTTATTTACATATCTAGTATTTTATCTATCTTTCATTGGGTTTATGCTTCAAACGTTACAAAATCGGTAAAGTATTTTAGCCTCAATTTTTCTTTTATTGAGACATGTTCCATTAAATTCAGAACCCATTATGCATTAAATTTTTTAATAGAGTATATTTTAATATCATTTTTGACAAAAAAAAATAAAAAAAATTTTTTTTATGGTTTCAATGATTCCGTTATAAGTATTCAAAACTATTTAAGGAAAAAAGTTTGTTAAATTTTTTTTCTATTTTTAAAAGTGATTTTCAAAGAAGAAAGTATATTTTCCTAATTTTTTTAAAATATTCTTCCCAAAT
This sequence comes from Viscum album, assembly GCA_963277665.1. Classification (NCBI taxonomy): domain Eukaryota; kingdom Viridiplantae; phylum Streptophyta; class Magnoliopsida; order Santalales; family Viscaceae; genus Viscum; species Viscum album. Next base: position 1,899,365,735 of record OY728163.1, on the reverse strand, counting down.
TATTTTCCATAAAATATTACATACATTGGTGTTATTAATTCTTTCTTTTTTAATTTATAAAATTATTCAATTCATATTTTTTCTTTGGATGGTTTATTATTTGATAGACCAATTTTTATGAAACTTGTTTATCTTTCATATGTTATATGTTTATAATACCCACTTATTTACATGTGTTATGATTTTATAAAAATATATTGAGACCTATATATTTTTATAGGTTATGATATGATTATATTTTTATGAATAAAATTAAATTTCTAAGGTTATCATATGTTTTTTATGATTTTGTGGTACATGCATATATGATTTCATTATGAGGTAGGTGGGAACTATATATACCTCTAATTCCTTGGGAAAATATTTATATCTCAGGAGATAATTAAGGGAATAAATTATAATAGCTTTCTCCATAATGGATTATTTGAAATCTCGGCCCACTATTGGAAGATGTAAAATTCTGATTCATTATGGGGGGATGGAAAAACATGATTCACTAAGGGATGATGGGGACACTGGATCTCTTACATGAAAAAATTACTATTATTGATGGTAATGTGTCCCACCCAGTAGTTTTAGTATGTATGAAATAACATTTAATTTTTTAGAAATGTGAAATGGATTATATGGAATGACATTACATTTTTATGTGTCTTAAAAAATTCAATTTTTTATTCCTATTTTATGCTTTTATAGATTATGATTTTCATTCAACAATGATTGAATTATAATTAAATTCCAATATTTTTATAAAGATTAATAAATTTAAAATTTGATATGTAATGTGTGATCTTATAAGGTCATGACCATTATTTCATACCATTATTCTCATGTTAATTCTTATATATCTATCACTTTTAAACCATCAATATGATTTTGATATCACCGATTTTTTATGATTCTATTTCTTAGGTTGTGAATATTTTTATTATGTATGATGTTTCTAAGAAGGGTGATAGTAATAATGTACATAGTTTGATATAATTTATCCCACATATGTACATGTTTTTATGTTTCTATATTTCCAAAGTCACTAAACTAATACAGTCATTGGGTGTCCATTTGTGTAATATATTATGTTTTCCTAAAAATTATGTAATTTTAACGTATGAAATGTGAGGGTATCTATAATACATTATTGATAAATGATTAAATACTATTCTATGTTGAATTTTTTATATGGAAAAATTATTAAATTACATGATATGAAAATAATGGTTGTGGCCGAAATTATATAGTGCTCCAATGTGCTAGTAGATGTTTTAGTCAAACGAGATGTCCTGCAGGGGATTTAGATGTGAACCAAATCCATCACAGGACTATTTCAACCTTGTTACCATTTCATGGTAGTTATACTTGACCAATGTTATGATGACACATTTAATGTAATTTCCACAATTCTAAGTTTCATTTATGGTATGATGATTTATCATTCCTTATTGATCATGTTCATATTTATCACCCTCTTTATGTTCAATTTAATTTCCTTATGACTAACCTATAAATTTATTATCATATTATGCCATTTTAATTCCCTTAAATTGATTTTTACTTTGACCCTTATTTACTTATAAAAACAGGACACCCATGATATTTTATATATGATTTAATATTATGATCATGATAAGGAATTTTTCAATAATAGAGATATACCCCATGTATGAAGTTTTTTTGCAATGCACATTATTCTAAAAGACAGTATAGTTATAAATCCTTCTGGTTATATTATATGTAATATTTTTTAATAAATACATATTTAATATATAATAATGATAGGTGTTATAATATCATATCCATGTACCCTTCCGTTTCAGGGTACACATCTTTTATGAAGACCCAATTACTCTAATATTATTACTCATCTCATTGACTCTTCAATGTTTTATAACAATAGACTGCCTGAAAACATCCTCGTATCAGGTTGTTAAAATTCATGAAAATTTCCTAGTCATATCATGTCAAACTATATGACATATTTTCCATATTAGAAGATCTAAATTTTCACAGAGTGTGCCATCCTATCCATGAATCAATAATTGGGATGAATTTTTCACCACTATAAAAGAATGTAATATGGAAATTCTATACCCCAATGCACTGTCCTAGTGTATTTAAAGGACCCCATAGTTGACCATGTTGTATAGATTCACTGTGTGATGATTATATAATATCCCTCTACCCTGTATACAAATTAGATCTATGCGGAGGGATCTCAATAAGAGAGATAACCGTGATTATTTTCATTTTGATATGCTTACGGATCCCTAAGGAATCATATACATAGAAATTTCATATACCAATATATAATGATGAATATGTCACATCAAAAATCTATTCCTATTTATAAGTTAGATCAACATATCGTGTTATTTCCCTTTAGATAAATCTACATCAGAAGGCCTCCCATATATGGATACCAATCATTAATCATGTTCATGAATTGATTGCATCCCCACATCAAAATTCATTATACATGTTCAAAGTATCCATATGTATACCATCCATAAGTTTACATTTGTACCTATACACATAATGCATGAAATAAAACTACATGAATGATGTAGTCATCCCAGGCTATTAAACTTCACATTAAATGCATCTTAACTTCGTGAAGTTAAATTATGAAAACCACAAACCATTTTTACTCCACATTAATGAGTCATAAGAGCCAAACCATGTCCAACTAAATATATGGTTGCTTCAATAATATTCCTGTGATCCTAAATCTATAAATTACACTCCTTTTTTAATTACTTAGGTTTCTAAAAAACATTGATGAACCATGAAAATGAGAAAATATCAATTTTTTAACGTATAAGAAATGTATCAGAATAAGGGTGTCAGGCCTGTTATCTAGAGTCATCATGAACCAATATTATGGTCCTTCTAAGCCTTGTGAGACCTAAAATCAATTTAGTGAAGCTCATCACCATAACATGACTATTGATCATTATTATTATGATTATCCCGTACGATTACACATGACCAGAGAATATTGACCCATTATTTCAAACATTCTCATCATCGACTCAAAAGTATGTTGGATTACTCTTGATCATAAGAATAATAATTAGAAATTTTTTAAAACTATCATCATCACTGGTAAATAGGAACTATGAAATTAAATATTGTGTACTTTTTTCAAAGTGGAATGACATTATATATTATCATATAATTATCTAAATATCAAGACCATAAACTTGTAGTAAAAGTGAAAGAAAAATGTCAGCATAAAATTTCATTGAGAAAGGTCTAAAAAATAATGTATATACTCAATAAAATCATTAATCAAGGGTTTATTAAGGATTTATAGTATAAATAATAATGGAACAATCCAAATTGGTACCTTTTTGTGGCCCTTTTAAAAGGTGATAAATTTTTATTAGATCATCAGTTCTAGGAAAAATTTAGAGAATTAATTTATCACATCCCCTCACCATGATAACATTTTCTATAAGTAGTGAAATTAATTTTAGAATGGTCAAACCCTTCTTGAGTACAAATATTTCTATAAACAATCATAATGAAAACTAATTATGAGTTCAAACTCACCAAATTATTGAGTTGATTCCATTTATTAGGGACACAAAATCCTTGATTAATTTTTCCTTGTTCTCCCCTATAGTTTATTAGTAATATGAACTATATAACTAGAATGGATACCCCTAGGTTTAATTTTATAGTGAAAATATTCCAATGATCTTATGGATAGAGGATATTAGGTCCTAAAAGAAAGGACCCCTTACACCCATGAGATACTTTCCTAGGTACGTGGATTACCATCTTCCTTTGTTGATAACGGTATGACTCTATCCATTACAACCCATTTTCAATAAGATCATATATTCTAATAATATGATATAAAAATCCCATCACCATATTATTAATGACTATTCAATATGAATTAAATTATTCTACCATGTATTACACACATTGTCAGTGTTTTAATTTCTCATTTCATTCATGATTCTTTTGATGGCCCATACAACATGACCCAAATCCACAAGGAATAGGGGAAGATCATACAAACATGAATATAAAAATCCCAAGGGTTATATAACACTTCTTGGATAAATATTTTTCAATACACACCTTCATCAACAAGAAACCCGAATCTTCAAAAATATTCCAAGGCCATTAGAATGAGGAATGACCACTGTTATTGACCATACACATAATCCCTATTGAATCCTACATAAATCTTTTTATCCAATTAAATAGAGTAGCCTCATAATTACAAAACGGTCCTCTAATCCTTGTTATCCCCAACAATAATGTTTTGTAATATATCACCTTATAGTCTTCTATGGTCACCCCCAACATGACTTCACCATTGAATATTCAACAATTCTTGATACATGAAGGGTGATATAAAAAACACATATTCCAACAACCCAAGTGGACTTGATATCCCTAATATTTCACAATAGATCATACTAAATCCTATAAATGATTTATGGTGTAATAAATAATCATGTATATTCATATATCATGTTTCCTATAGGAACGAAAGATTCCAAAATCATTTATGAACATCCAGTTATCATAATATCATATATGAATTCAGGTTATCAGAACCATTCATGGTCACACTTCCATAAGATTATGATCATGGGTGAATGGTTCTCAAATAGTATATGAATACACATCCCTTAACTATCATTAATATATTGACCCATTTATAATACCATAAATTATAATAACATATGATTTAAGATAAAATATCTTAAATTAATGAAATAAATGTTCCACGAAAAAAACCATAAACTACAGAAAAAGATTTTCTTTGCTAAATGGGCCAATAGTAAAGTAGAAAAAGGACGAGGATAAAATACCATTGACTAAACCAATATATGGTCTAATCTAGAAGACCATAATCTAAAACAATTGTCTATTTTCTTAAATAAAAAAATACATAAAATAAAAGTGATGAAATTATAACCATGATGATAAATAGAAAATGGATCTCTAAGAAAAATTCAATTCCATTATAACTATCCATGTGGTATTTTTGTTATAGGAATCATTGGTCACTTATAAAATGTAAAATGGACAAAAAAATATCATTTTAAAAATCCATAAATAGAAGAATGAAAAAATTCCAATTTAATGCTTATTAATTTTTCCTGATATAGAAATACAAAAATTTAATGAAAATATAAAATATGATAGATATGAAGTATTTAAGGAACATTATTTTCCATATAAAAAATCAAAATATTCTCCCTTGGTCTACTAGACTTGTAAAAATTAGAGTAAATCTTTTTTAGGACACAATATAGGGTACCTATTCCTTTTGTTTTTTTAAGACTACTAGATTTGTGGTCCATTATTTATGAGGTTTAAATTAATAATGTACACTAATATTTGTGTCCTAAAATGGGACACCAAATTCATGATTATGAAACAGCTCAAACAAAATGAGGTTCCCTACCTGAGATTTCATCAGAAAATAATGATATTACCCTTGAAACATAAGATCATGATCTACATAAGAACATTAATCATAGATTTAATTATCAATGAACATACATTCCAGTAGCTTGAACTTCATCAGTATTGGTATATCCTATGAAATAACTTCATATATTGTGATTAACATTCCCTAGTGACAAATAGAGATATACTTGCCTCTTATCTTGGATCCATCTATTATGCTCTTTTCATACCAATACTTTTTTCCTCATATCAATTTTAGGGAATCCATGACTCAAGTATAGTTTATTTGAGTGGGAAATGTAATGTATTGAAAATGATATTTTTTTTTGGAAATCCAATGGGAATATATTGTAGAATCATAGACACATTGACTTGAGAATCAAATACTTTGTGTTCTTAATTTTCTATAAGACGTTAATGAAAAAAATAATGAGATATATTTACACCCTATAATTTCATTCAATTTGTTCAAAATTTATTATATTCTATGGGATGATCATTTTTTTGCAACCCAAAACTATATACCAGAAACATTTTCATCATTGATTGGAGATGTGTGACGAGTATAGAAAAATACTGATATATTTTTAATGAAGAACATAGAAGTAGAATCCTCAAAGAATATGTTATTGGAAATCATTTTATAAAGGAGTATATTTTAACGTTTATTTATAAATTTTTACCTAAAAATGTTATTCTAGAAATTTATAGTTTCCATTGGAAAAGTATTTATCATTCAAAACTAACCATCCGAACGATATAACCATCAGAATTTCTAGGTTTCTCCCATACATTCCTCGATAGGAATAGAAAATAGACATATTTATGGGTGAAGGATGGAGAACATTTCACCCACTAGGTGCACATGGTGTGTGATGATGGTTACTCTGAAGTTCATATAATGGAATGTCACAAAATATTTCGGTGTTAGTGTGTGTGTTGTGGGTGATAATCCTATTCCTAGATCGATATGAAGATTACAAATCCAACCATAGTGGGTAGAGATAGATAGTGTGTAACTTCAATGTGGGATGTAGATTTATCAAGGTAATGTTCGGCTAGTATATAACAAAAGGATAAAATATTTTTCATCTAATATATCCAATAAAAAACAATCAATCATTCATCTACATATTCTTCATCCTCCAATTAATTCAATGTACTTCTTGACACAATAGTTTAATATAGAGACAAAAGATTTTGTCTCCCTTGTATTTCATCCATCATGAATAACATTCCAAAACATTGATCAAATATTCCAATGCACAATTGATCATTCAAAACAAATCATTAATCCATGAAGTCATGAAAATAATCTATGTAATTTCTTAGTGATCATACAATGTTCATTGAGCACATGAGTTATCACGTATAAGACAATCACATATCAAAAAACCCAACTTTACTAAAATATTTGGATTCAATTAATTTCTTTTTTAATGAATTGAATACACAATATGAGTATCCTTCACATAAATGAATAAAACTATTCAGTATGGATCAAGTGAATAATGTATCCACTAATATGATTATCCAACCATCATGCTATCAAATGTTCCACTAACATCAATATTCATACAATAATGGGATTGTTGAGCATGATCTTATTAGATCATTCTATCATCCCAAGGATTGTTATATTTTCAACGGAGGACCATTTCAAACCAAACTATCGCATGATTATCTTTCAATCACATGAACATCATGGGGAAATCAAGAGATGATTAAAGAGACTGGAAATCAATGAATGATGATAATGTGATCTATGTTTATATCATATATTTTTATTAAAAACATAATTTCTTCCCTATTTTGAGTGGAGTTTTTATATTTAATTTTTCTATAGTATTTTCACAAGTTGATATTTTATGAGGTTTTATATTACCATTCCATATAATCATGAGTATTCTATGATGCAATCATAGGAATACATCTTCGACTATATTTGACCCATCACATTATAGATTTACAATATAATGTAAATATTCTCATACATATATTAATTTTTTGAAAAATTTGAACTTCCATATGAAATTGATTATGATATTTGGATAGTACATCATAAGTTGTAGTGGGGTTCATGTGATTGAGGGTTTATTATTATACAATCCAATCAGGAATAACATGTGTGACATAAAAAACCAAATGTCCAAGCATTATTAGGGGAATATAAATTTGGATTTTTTTTCAACAAGCTCATCTTAAGAAAAACAAATTGACCATTTGAAACCTTCATGTTATCAAATGTTTATTATCATGTGAAAAATACATCACCTATGGTTTGTTTATGAGGATACTTCACTATGAAAAGTGTCCCCATCATCAAAAAACCTCCATAGATAAATACCCATAATACCATTAAAAAATTAAATTTGAGAGGGGGGAGGTGGAGAAAATGATTTTTATAATATATAGATAACTTCATAGAATAATAGTGTAGGAGTGGTTTGAAGCTATAATAAGATATATCTTGGAAAAAAATATTGTTAAGGAAAGACCCCATAATGGGAAGCCATAATAAGACCCCATCACAAGATCCCCTTTAGATCACATTATCATATGAAAATTTTGAGTCCATGAGAATCATTTTATTATAGACACACACAATATTCCTAAATCAATTATTCTTTTTCATGTAATATTAATAGGAAGAACCCTGACTCTCATAACCCCTGTACTCGACCATGAAATGCTAAACCTCAGTCATGTGAGGCACCCATGCAGATATCCACAGATGTATATATTTGTCACTAGAAAACTCCTTCAAAATATTCATAACATTCATGTGAATCTGTGTAAATTCCATTCTATTTCAACTATAACACCCCAATATTTCATAGTACATTACCTCATTAAAGTAATTCAGTAGCTTGCACTACACCCAACACTGAGTTCGAGCAAACCACAATTTACCCCACTAACCGTTCAAAAAGTGATTATGAATAATATTAACTTCATTTAGAATCTTAGATACCTTATATATTTTTAACATTTATATTATGTGTTTCTTAGAAATAATATAATAACAAATTCATTTTTTCAGATAAAAGATTTCTTTTTCAAAAAATGCAATTTCACCACCTTTTAATGGAGAACCCTTTCAAAAAACAATATTTGACACTTTTATAGATTCAATTTAAGGAAATTATATTTTTCATTATAAGTGGGGCATAAAAATTTGGTTTAGATTAATTTTTGGTATATTTCAAATAACTTGCATTTTTTGATGAATAGTGATAATTTTATATTTTAATTGAAAACAAATTTTTTTAATCGAAATAATTTATAATGATAAATTATGAATTTTAATGGTTTGGAAGTATAATTAGATTATATTTTTATCATTTAATACATCTTTGGTCATTATAAGTAATTTCACATTTAAATTTTACATAAGCACTTGTCAATATTTTGATAGTTTTTACTTTTTAAAAAACCACATTTTGGTTGTGAAAACGAGAATAAATATTAAATTAATTAATTAAACATATATGTTTATAATTTGTTAAAATAGGATTCATTTTTAAATTTGGAATATCAAAATTAGCTTAGGGTAAATGTATTGTATTTTTCGGAAAACCTTAAATTTCTGATGAATAGTGAAAAACATTGTGTTATTATATAAAACCCGCTATTTATTTAAATAATTAGTGATTTTATTTTAATTTATTTTAGTTCAAAATAGATACATAATACATATATATTTTCAATGTAATTCATTAGAGTCATTTTCTAATAATATATATATATATATATATATATAATTTTATCGAACATTTTACCATCTTTTACCAACCTTCTAGAAGCATTCGCAAATTTGTATAAAACTTAATTACACAAATTCTGTAAGTTGAATTTAAAAAATACGAGAGACACTGTTAATATAAGTAAGTAAAATTTTGTTCAATAAGATGAAAATAATTTTTGGTGATTAGTAACTTTTGACATTTATTAACCATAATTAAAAGAAAATAGGGTAATTAAGGGTAAAAATGATATAATAGTTATCTTAACAAATGTCCTAACTCTACTCGATAAGAAAAATTAGACCAAAAAAACCTTAGGAATAAAATATTGTCCTTTTTTGTGCACATGGATTATAATAGAAAATTTATTATTATTTTATTTAAAGAATTGTTAAAAGAGTTAAATTCAAAGTTTAATATTTAAACCATTTTTAATATAGGGTTATACATAATATAAATTCGACTATAAGTATTCATTAGAAATATAAAATTATTTCCTACATAAATATAGTTTATTTTTAATATTTCGACATTAAATAATTTAATTAATTTATGACATAATGATGACGTAGTAATTACCTTAATAATGAAATATTAAAATAATTTATATTAAAAATATCCAAATAAATGTAATTTGAAACTTTTGATGAATTCCACTAATTTTCGTGGATAATATGACATGTTAGTATTGAACATATGAATTTATTTTGATGCAATAAAGTTATTAGGACTTAAAAAATCATTTATTAAATAATGTCCAAATTGACATGATTGAGTTTTTAAAAAAACTATATTATTTGATGATATAATATTCTTAAAAAGATAAGGATCATCTAGAGGGCCTTAATAATATTTTATATATCATTAATGAACCTATTTTGGTTCTCTAGGAAGTTTATAGTAAGTTTATTAACCATATAATATAAAAATACAAAGAGACATGGTAAATGTCAAACTATTTATCTAAGAGTTTAATCTAAAAGATATGGTAAATATGTTGACCTAAACCTGTCTAAAACCTATTGGCTGAGAGTTGTTTTAACCATTTTAATCTTAGTCTTTAGATATTTCATTTTGGAGTTATTATAAACCGAAAATTATTTTATTATAAAATAATATTTAAAATATTTCCAAAACTGACCCTCACCTCTATTATAAAAGGGCACTTCCCCTTATCTTAATTTCACACCTCCAAAACCTTTTGCCTCGGCGAAAACCTGCCAAAATATCCTCCCAACATTCCTATATTCATCATAGAAGCCTTCCTTTGATAATAAATCCATCCTCTGGAGCCCTTCTGATCAAATCAAAAGGAAGAACCCCATGAAAAGGTAAATATTTCATCACCTCTTTCAAGTTATATTCTTCTTCCACTTCCTCTTTCTTTGTTGTTTCCATTATAAAATAATAAATCCAGTATATTATATACACTATTATGTTATTATAAAAATGGTACAAACATATTAATTATTCTATCCCTCCTATAAATGAAAAAGTCACCATACTTGCATATGTACGGATTACCGTCTCGACGTCGTGGTGTTATTTGTTATTCAAACACTTCAATTTTTGGATGGGTAAAATAATGAGTATAACTGATGTAAATAATAAATATAAAATGTTAATGATTCATTATATATGATACAACTTCATGTTACATATGATTTATCCAACAATATAATGATATTGTTGCTCATGGGTACGTATGGATTACCGTCTCCACTATGCAATGCGATTCATTTCCACATTCACCATTCAACTACGATTAGAAAAAATATATCATTAATAAGTATGTAATATATGAAATAATAATTCTAATAGATATATATATATATATATACTTACATATATCTTATTCACTTAGTTCTGTTCAATACGATATGAAAATAGAAACAACGTTTATGCGTACGTACGATCTACTGTCTCCATAAACGGTATTTTACATTTCATATATATGTCTATTATACATATTTATTTTATAAATATATATGATATATAAATAATATATTATATTCTATAAGTATTTAAATCATGATCTATGTGACAGAATCAAGTGTAACAAGTTAAAACATGTACAATAAAGAAACCTATTATTACCTGAAATGTTAATTTAACATGGAAATTATTATTAAATGGGTAGTATAAAGTCTTAACTGAATTATGTTTGATATCATAATTATTAATATGGTTCTTTTGTAATTTAATAACATAATATACTCTTTATAAAAGAGTTTAAACGTACCATCGAATAAAGGAAAGTACTAGGTAAGGGTTAATTTCACAATCTCTTTATTATCTGAGGTCTCTTTTAAGTTAGTATATATTAGGACATATTTGTTATCCATTTCCATGTTTCATAAAAGTGGTTTTAAAGGGATTATTTTTAAGTTAATTCTTTTCTAAAACATCATTTTAAAGGTTTTAAATATTTATTCTTCTAAATCATTATCATTAATGTACATGTTTTCAAAATTGTTTTTAAGGATTTATTTATTTGGACATGATTGTTTTTAAAAAGTTAATTCCTTTCAAAAGATTCTAAGTGGTATGGGACACTTTGATTAAAAAAATTATTTAAATGTCTTCATTTCTAAATTGTGTTTTTTATGAAAAAGAGATATTTCTCTCAACGATTTTTACAAATCATTTATATCTATATCAACATCCCTTGATGGATTTTAAACTTGTTTGAAGTTGATTTATTATGATATAAATATTCTATATTGTATTGATGGGTTTATTATATTCTTGACTGTGGATGTGTTAATTTTATACCATTCATAGTCTATGGATAAATTATTGACATTTCATATGCTAGTTTTAATATGAATGGTTATGTTATGTTTAAAACTTCTCATATAGGGAATGCATTGGAATTAGTAAGTTATGGGTGGAGCTCGCTATAGCTCCTAAATGAATTAGTAGGTCTCATGAGACAAACTAGTGTCTTGGCATAAGGTCTTGAAAAAATATTATTTGTAGTCTTGGAACAAGGCCTTGACCATGTGGTTATGAAGTCTAGCATTATGCATTCCATCATTATGAAAGTGGATATTGATATTGCGTGTGACTATTCAACTAGTAGAATATCCATGCGAATATGTAAATGAAATTATTGGATTTTATCTTTTCCATATTATTCTGAAGATTTAGTTTAAAAGTATTTTGTTTTGGTCTAATACATTTCCTTAAATGATTATGATTTTTTATGAAAGTTTCTTCTATATTGTTATCCCTACTGAGCATATAAGCTCACCACTTTCTATGTTTTATTTTCCCAAGGATGTGAAGAAATATTTTATGATTGATAAGTAGTGTTAGGATAATAAATTAATGGAATTCTAAAATGTTAATCTATATTGTGTTTTATTTTTTAATGTGTCATGTAATGTTCATGTATGAAATATATTTTCTAGGACTGATAAACTGATCAGTCCTTATGGACATGATTCCTTATAATCATGCTAATGTATTAAAATAACGCACCAACTCCCATAACTGGGGTCGGGGCGTTATAGTTGGTATCAAAGGAAGTTTAGAAATAACCTTTGAAACTAGATTTAGAAACATTTTGATTAGAGAACACTACCCTAAGATATACTTTGAGGATTAGTATAGAAGAACTTCCTAGAATTTTGGTACGGTAGAGATTTTGTGAGTTTTCCATTTAATACATTCCTATCTAGATACGAGCAGGTAGAGGAGGCTCTCGCACAAATGTAATTGGAGTAAAACCCGAAAATAGTGCTTTGAGAAAGACTCGACTGGGAAATGGTGTAGGACAATGGGCCATGCTACACACTTGGTTACGACACTACCGGGGGATATGCTTAAGATAAATCTCGTTTTCTTTACAAACCACTATGAAGGGTTTATGAGTATATACCTCCTCAAAGAAAACATTTTTATAATTATGGATTATATCAATGAACTGTTCAATTTATGTTTACTATTTTTCATGTTTGGAATTATGCATTGTGATTCATAAACTAACCTAGTGTATTCCATTGTTTATAAATGGAACCCAGTAGATGGAATGTGACCTCCAGTAATACGCATGATCCAATGAGTAAGAAGGATGATATCTTACATGGTGTTAATCCAAAATTTAGAAAGGAAATAATCCCCCACTTATTATCATTATATTATGAAATAATATCATGTGTTAATAAGATAAGTAATTTATTTTGAGTCCTATGGCTTTGACGGGAATCCATAGAAGATAATTATGGTTGAGAGAATGATGGATAAATAGAATAAGTGAAAGATGGATTTTCCCATATGTGATAAATGAGAAATCATCACCTTGGTAAATGCTTGAAGGGAATGGTAGTTTGTTATAAGTGTGGAGAAAAAGGACACCAGGTACGTGATTTAAATGGTGAGAAAAAGGTGTCAAATGTATTATGCATCATCTATAAAGAGTTGGGACACTGCTCAAATCAATGTCTGATTCGTTGATGTATACCCCAAATTCTGCTGTTGGATAATAATCATGTTATGATACTAACGAAGATGAAGAGGAAGGATTAAGAGTTATTATGTTGTTATTAAAGTATTATGTCATTTGAGTATTGTATTAATGATATATGTGTTATAAGAATTATAGAGTATATAAGGATTTTACTGCAGTACTATTTCTTTAAGGACAAGTGATTAGTGGAACCAAGAAATGTGACTCAATGGAAATTTAATCTTCTTGGAAAATACTTTGTTGAAGGAGAGAAAAAACATTAACCTGGTCCTGATACTGAGGTATAGATTTTGGAAGAGGCGATGATTGGTTTGGATAAATTATATTGGATATTATTGACATCTTTGGAACTGCTTAATGTTTTGTTTATTCCATCCTTTTTGGAGTTTATAAATTTTTTGCATATAATGAGTATATGAAATATTCAATAAGGAATAAAGGAGAATTAATGTAATCAATATAGTTATATGATATTTCAGTGTGTTACTGTGTTTTTAAAGAATACATGATGAAGGTATTCACAAGTTATTACGTGGAAAAAAGAATCTTCACTGTGTTTAACTTCATTAAAAAATTTTAAATGTGAGTTCAGACATAAGTATTTTGGATAAGTCTAAAGGGTGGAATAAATTAATGTTGACATTGGATAGTATTGTAAGGTTAAATCAGTTCTTCAGATTATTTTCAGATTGTCATAAAAAGGACCTCCTGAAGGTTGGACGTCAACCTGTCATGTCCTGCAAGGCTGCGAGACTTGAACATGCATCTGAAGGGTGACAAGGGATCATCACTTAACATAAGCCTATGTGATGTCCAAGTTTGTATAATGTAGTTTTTTAAATAGTCTGACAAATGAATTATAAATTAATTATTTTTGGAACCCAATACTATTATAATAAATATATATTTTTTGAATTCTGTTATCTTTTGGAGTGAAAGATGATTTTGTTGTAGGATTTAGTTGAAGGATGAAACTCTTATTTTCAAGCATATATATATATATATATTTCATTTTATTCTATGAATAAATTAATTCTTAAACATTAGGTAACGGAACTAAAAACAAAAAATATGTTACCCTAATACCATATGTTTTGTTGAACCAATGCTATTTTACATCATCTTAGAATGATATATTTTAGGCCCTCAATTTTACACTAGTCTGTGATTGATGACCTCAATCACTTCCTAAAAATATTTACGTTTTCCCTCCAATTATGTGTCTCTAATTTCCAACAATATTCTCCTAATCAATATTATATTTTTGTGGTGAATGTTACATTTTCCTTTCCATTTTATAAGAATAAATTTTATTAGACCAATTTTTGATGTGGGTTTTCCACAAAAGTAATTTTCTATTTTTAACGATTCACTTTTGAAGAACAATTTCAAATTGGGAGGACACAATTTATTGAAGGATGGGAGAATGAACCACACTAATATTTCATAGTACGTTAGTAGAGACCCAAAGATTGAAGTAAATGGACATTACATTACTTTTGCAGAATACTTAATAAATAACAAAAACTGACACAAAAGGACTGTAATATTTTAGTGTCTTTGAAAACTTGGTACATAATATTTTAATCGTGGTGAAATATCTTCAACATCTCCCATAAAGATCTTCCCCTTTTTTTCTTACCTAAAACCTTTCTTTATATCCTGGGGAAAAGAAAACATAAAAAGGGTGAGCTCAAATGCTCATTAAGGGTAAGAATGGATAAAATAAAACATTCCATATACATTTGAACTAAAAAACATGAAAATAATGTTTAAACATCAAAAGCTTGAGCAATAACATAAAACATGGAAGTACGTAAGGCATTGATCGTAAAGAAACATTAAGAATGATAAAATAGAATGGGAATAAAACATGTAATTGAGGCATACATTAAGCACATGTAATGATTTCCATAGTAGCCAAGGCATTACTGCCATAACCATATTAGAGCACAAAATCCCTTTCTGAATCGAGTTCACTCCTTGTTTCAGTCCTGTAACACTGAACTGGATTAACATACCATTCTAGCCATGTATATCTCATGAGATATAAATCCTTACCCAATGCATTGGAGGGAGATATATGTCCCACCAATCTCATAATGAAATCATTCTTACTTGTTCCACAAAATAATCATACATCATTCATAAAAACCCAATAAATAAAATGGGTTTCATAAACATCATCCCATCATCACATAATCCATATAAAATAAATGGATATCATTTCAAAATAAGAGAAGTGAAACCATGTAAATCATAAAGACATTATAATTGAAACATACACATATGAAATAATGTCATCTTAGATGAAAAATGGTTTTGATAAAACACATGAAATTAATTCTTGAGGAAAATATCTTTTTTTCTTCAAAATCATTTTCTTTTCAAAAAAATGTCATGGAATTTTAAAATAAAAGGATTTTGTTGAAAATAGTCATTAAATCTATTGGAGGAAGCTTCATGAAAATAAGGCTTTATAAAACCGTAAAAATTCGTTCGTGCCGTATAAGTTAAAAATAACAATCTCCTTATACTTTTGTCGGAAAAGTCAAAAAGTACCTCGTATGGTAAACAAATGAAAGATTCCTTCCATGCGATGTGGTAAAAGTTAGAAAAGGGTAAAAAAGTCTTAAACATACATGGAAGGAATGTAAAAATTTTATGGAAACATTTTGAGAGAATATAGACATGGATAATAAACATAACCTCCAGTAAATACTTACGAGTAAACAATCTCGGATAAGAATGAGATTGGAATAATTATCCCTTACCTTAGGTCCGATATGCTTTATATGGATCCGAACCTCCTGTATAATGATTTAAATAATGTCATTGACTTATTACAGAATCATATTCATTGTTATGTTATCATATATGATTCACTTATGACTTTATATTACCTATTCTTTTGTAAATTAATGTTAAATTAACGTTTTGGGTAAAATCGTTTCATTTGTCGTACGTGTTTTAACTTGTAATTATTCATATGATTACTTAGATGATGGTTTCTTACATCCAGAATATAAAACATTATTTATAAATAATATATATTCTGAATATACATATATATAATAGATTGATAAATGGAAAGAAATACACCGTTTATGGAGACAGTAAGCCGTACGTACGCATGAACGCTGTTTTCGTTTCCTTATTGAATTGCATGGAATTAAGTAGATGACATAAATATATATATATATATAAATCCAGTATTATTATTATGTCATATATTTCATGATTACTTATTATATATACTTTATAATCATTCATGAATGGTTAATCACTGAGAATGAATCTCATCGCATTGTGGAGACAGTAGTCTGTACGTACGCACGAGTGATGATATCATTCCCATGATCATGGAATTGTATTTAAGTGTTTTTATAATATTTAAGAATCAATATAACTTTACAATAATCATATATATTAATTATTTACACCATTATACCCATCCAAGTAAGGTTGTGGTGGAAAATAGATTACACCACGGTGTGTAGACGGTATTCCGTACGTACGCACGCACGATGATTTCATTTTCCGTAAGATGGATAAATGGTGAAATAGGGTTGTTTCATACATATAATAACATTTAATTATATGAGTGAAACTGATGTTATTACATCATAGTGAAACTACTAAAGAAGAAGAAGTGGAAGAAAAATAATGTTGAATGAATCGGTAACGAACATTACCTCTTCTTTGAAGCGCCTCTTTGAGACCTCCTCTTAGGGCACTAAAATTGGTCTTTGAAGAAAACAAGGACCTCCAGGATATTTATAGGGAAGTGGAGAAGATAATTTGGCAGGGGTAGGCAGAGATTGAAGGCTCAAATTGGTGTGAGGAAGGGAGGGAGGAGGTTCCCTTTTATAAGGGAGGGGAGGGTCACCTTTGGAAATCTTAAAAATATTAATTTATAATAAATCTAACCCCACTTAAAAACCTCAAAAAATGACTCATATTAGAATATTAGATGATATAGGGTTGTAATATAATCAAACAATAAAATTTATACATGTTAGGAAATTATCTTAAACATTATCAACTTGAATTATCCTTACTTAATCAATTTTATTTTATTTGTAGTAATAACATTCTTAATTTTAAATTATAACAAATAATTACTTATTTTTTGTGAATTTTCCATAATTGGATACTTTATAACATTATACACTATTTAAATTTAAATTTATAATTTTTATATATTTTTGTGATTTTTAAACAATTTTATAATATGTTATTTTTATAAAATAACAACAGTGTCAGTTTTGACACTATTCATTTATCAGAATTTAAATAAAATATATACAAAAGATATGTTCAAACTAAAAGTTTTAATAGATTCATAAAAGGTCATATGTATCTATAAAATTAGTGTATAACATTAAATAGTTCATATAATATTTATTTTATTATTTTAAAACCATTTATTTTGTTTATCTCTTAATATAATAATTACTACAACATTTTTGTATAATTATTTAATATACTTATTTTTTGAATGAAAATTAACAATAAAATCCTATGATAAATATAAATCTATTAGATTTCACAATAATACTTTTACTCGAATTTATAATCTTAAAATCACAATATTTAAATTGTTATATTTATTAAATTATGAAGGTTACAACTTTGGCATCATTTAAAATAAAATAATATAAGTGTCATAATAACTTTTATAAGACTCCAAACGGTTATATATTATGTCATTGGATGACTAAGGTGTATATATACACTAATAATAAGTTTTGGTCAGGTTTTTGGGCCTTTTATTGGGTATTATTATTTCAATAAAAACTATATTACTGATTTTTCACTTAATAAATAATTTCTACATCATTAATGTATCACCATTAATGAAAATTATTTAATCCCAAAATATTTAAATAAATTTTCTTGATGTATATATTTTTATTATTTTTCTGTAGACTATTCAGGTTCGATGTTTTATGATGTTTATCACAAAATTAAAATTATTATACTTATAAGCTTTAAGAGAGTGACATGTTGTGACTTTCTTTGGTTTTAATAATAATTAAATTATTTTCTTGGTAAAAATTCCATAAAATGAATCTAATCCGACCCTTAGGTGATATGGGTATACTTTTTTCCAACCAATATAATTTCTTCATGTGTTAGGGTAATTTTATAAAATTATATTTACCCTTAATTACCCGATTTACCTTTAACTATGGTAAATGAAATTTACCGTAGTTACTATTCATAATTTCCAAAAAATAAAAAGTAGCCTATTAACATAATTTGGACCCACTGATTCCAAATATTGAATCCATTTTTTCAAATTCAATACACAGAAGTTGTAGAAATTAAATTAAAATTAATCCCGTTGTCGAATGAAAACATGTTTTTGATTAAAACATTGCAAAAGATTGAATTGATTTAACCTACGAATATAATGTAAAATAAATGCTAATGACATAAATTATATTAAATGGTAAAAATATATTCTATTTATACTTTAAAACCATTCAATATTATAATTTAACCACATAATTTATTACGATGAAAAAAATTTGTTTTTAATTAAAATATAGCGTGTTTTTACTATTCATTAAAATATGAAAGTTATCAGAAAAATATCAAAACTTTATCCAATGTAAATTTTTATATCCTGATTCAAAATAAGAATTTTATTTTGTCAAATTTAACTTATAAAAATTTCAACAACTAGATTTAACGTGAGTGTGCCATCAAAAGGCGGCAAAACTGCATTTTTTGAAAAATACTTATTTTACCTGAAAAAATTATTTTCTTGTTATACCATGTTCTAGAAAATGTGTAAGATTAATAATAATGTTATAAAATTAAAAATTTAGTTAATACTATTCATAAAGGCTAGTTCAAAATAATATTATAATAATATACCATTGTTTAGTAAAACCCGGTATTGCGTACAACACACGCTATCAAGGAAGGTTGTGATTTGCGTGTAATGAAAGCCAAGTTAGGGTTCCGTGTTGTGCAAGACTCCTTGTTGTTTTATATAACAGAATACAACCATATTTGATTTATACATTGAATATATATATATATATATATATATATATATACACACTCAATGTTGCGTAGAATGACTATTATCAAACGAACTTGAAATTGTGTGTAACACAATCTAAGAATAGTGTTGCGTACACTGCAAGCTAATATGGTGTTGCGTATAACACAATATAATATTGTTGTATCATAAAAAACATGACAACATATAAATTAAAAAGAATACATATCATAAAATATCGGGTTGTTACATTCTACCCCCTTTAAAATGAATTTTTTCCTCAAAATTCGTCGGAGTTATACATGGTTTTCTACATGAAAGTTTCTTTAATTAAATCCCACATCGTAAAAAGGAATACCAAAAAATGGGGTTAAAAACTAAAGTATGAAACGTAATGGTTACCCAAATAAATTAATCACTGGGTTTCCACATAGGAGAACATAGGTGAAAATATGGACATGGAAGAGAAATCAAACCATCATGTTCTGATGGAGAGTGGTAGAGAACATGGCTATGAAAAATCCAACAATCACAAAGCCATAAATTTGTGATGATCTAGGGTACCATATGATTTATCGTATATAAGGGCAGTAGGACAACATTTTTGGTTTTCAAGATCATTTCCCTAAAGTTGATGAATTAAAAGAAATACTTACATGATTTTGGTACAATCTCACTGTTGTTCATGAATTGATCAATTTACACTCCATCCCTTAAACAAAATGAAGTTGAATTTGTTATTCGTGAAGTGTTAGCAGATCATGTGATAGAATGACGGGTCATTCCATCTGTCTCAAACAAAAGGTTAGAAAAAGTTATTAAATATACATAAGTCTATCTACAGTGAGATTAATCATTTATGGTTCCTAAATTGGACTTATACTTCATATATCATACTGCTTGATATAATAAAACTAGTTTCTACTAAACGGGGACTTCCTATAGGCCAGTGGTAGGCGATACAGGCCAGTTGCACTTTGATTGTGGGTTCAATTCCCACAGCCTTGTCCGACGCGATGGGTTGTCGCCCTTCCTGCAGGTTGTCCTTTTTCTAAAACTATAACATCCAATCAATAATATCGAAAAAAAGTTCTACCCTTAAACAATAAAAACTTCTGTCTAACATAATCCATTCTAATATTTAGTCTTACGTAAAATACGTCGGTCAAAGCTCATAGTATAAAGAAAATGATTACTTGAAATGTCACATAACAATCACGTGAATGCCATCATTTATCCCCTATATATCTTAAGATATATCTTTTTGGTCAAATTACAAACATGTGAATAGATTAATCTTGTCTTCTCTTGAAGAATGAATACCCATTAAACCTTAGTGAAAAAATGAATGCAGTTAAAAGTTAACACATTCCATATACCAAAATCCTCAAAATTCTATATACTCAAACCATGATATCACGTTGTCCTTATATCAATCAAGAGCTCATGAATACAATCAAACATCTCATTATCTTCTAATCCCTTCATTATGCACATATCATCTGCTTTCCAAAAATATTTGATTCACTTTTCATGGTTACCGGTACCATAAAATTATTGAAAATCCCTATAGACTAATACAAAAATATTCTAATACACCATAAAAGTACCTCAAAAACATTATTCATGAATACCGATACATAAAAACTTCAATCCATCCTCTTCAATTATTTTCCTGGAATAAGTCCTTCCTTGATTTAGAAGTATATTTTTAGGTCAGGGCATTTAGTTGGGTAATGCCCATGTTCTCCAAAAATAAGACATTGTACTCCATAATAGTCTGTCACTTTATTACACTTTTCTCCACACAGATAACATCTGTCCCTCCATTTGAGATATTCCTCAAGGTTCTTCTTCCCTTCTTTAGAAATCTCAATCTTCCTTTCTTTATGCTCCTCATCATGCGAACATGCATAAATGTCTATCTTCCTCTTATTTGAAAAATTAGGCATACCACTAAATTTCACCGTGTTAATCATGTATCGCGATGACTGATTCAGCATAATCACAATATATTTCTCTCTAGGAATTACCCAATATTGTTAATCATAGTCACCAATTTTTCCATTGGATTCAATGTTAATCGAATTCCTTCTAGTTCCCTCCATTTACTAAAAGACAAAAATATTTCTGTGAGAGGCAAAAATCATACTAGGGAAAACAACATAGTAAAGGGGCAGTACCCTCAATATCTAACATATTCGGTTAAATTATAAGATCTTTACCATATTTCTAGGACTATATACTATACGTATACTTATCTTTAGGGACATCCCTAGACATTCCTTAAAAATATCTCTAGGGATCTCACTAACGTTTTTGCATCCTAGTTTCCAAAGGTTGACTAAACCTTTCCTCTGATACCAACAATAGAGACCCAAATCATAACGTACATGGAAATTACATTACTTTTTTGGAATACATAATACATAAAAAAAACAGACACACAAGGACCGTAATAGTTTAGTGACTTTGGAAACATGGTACGTAATCTTCTAATCGTGGTGAAAGATCTTCAACATCTCCCATAAATATCTTCCACTTTTTTCATACCTAAAACCTTTCTTTATATGCTGGGGAAAAGAAAACATTAAAAGGGTGAGCTAAAATTCTCATTAAGAGTAAGTATGGATAAAATAAAATATACCATATACATTTGAACATAAAAACATGAACATAATGTTTAAACATCAAAATCTTGAGCAATGACATAAACCATGGAAGTACGAAAGGAATAGATCATAAACAAACATTACGAATGATAAAATATCATGGGAATAAAACATGTAATTGTGGAATCCATTCAGCACATGTAATGATTTCCATAGTTTCCAAGGCATTACTTCCATGACCATCTTAGTGGACAAAGTCCCTTTCTGAATCGAGTTCACTCCTCGTTTCAGTCCACTATCACTGAACCGGATTAACTTACCGTTCTGGCCATGTCTATCCCATGAGATATAAATCTTTACCCAATGTATTGGAGGAAGATATAGGTCCCACCCATCTCATAATAAAATCATTTTTACGTGTTCCACAAAATAAACATACATCATTCATAAAAACCCAAAAAATAAAATGGGTTTCATACACATCATCACATCATCACATAATCCATATAAAAGAAATAGATATCATTTCATAATAAGAGAAGTGAAACCATGTAAATCATAAAGAAATTATACTTGAAACACAAACATATTAAATAATGTCATCTTAGATGAAAAATGGTTTTGATAAAACACTTGAAATGAATTATTGAGGAAAATATCCTTTTTTCTTCAAAATCATTTTCTTTTCCCAAAATTTCATGCAATTTTAAAATAAAAGGATTTTGTTGAAAATAGTCATGAAATCTATTGGAAAAAGCTTCAAGAAAATATGGCTTTATAAAACCTTAAAAATCAGTTCATTCCATATATGTTAAAAAATAACAATCTCCTCGTACTTTTGTCAGAAAAGTCAAAAAGTACCGCGTATGGTAAACAAAAGAAATATTCCTTCCATACGATGTGGTAAAAGTAAGAAAAGGCTAAAATTGTCTTAAACATACATGGAAGGAATGTAAACATTTTATGAAAACATTTTGAGAGCATATGCACATGGTTAATTAACATAACCCCCAGTAAATACTTATGAGTAAACAATCTCGGATAAGAATGAGATTGGAATAATTATCCCTTACCTTAGGTCCGATATGCTTTGTATGGATCCGAACATCCTGTATAATGATTTAAATAATGACATTGACTTATTACAGAATCATATTCATTATTATGATATCATATATGGTTCACTTATGACTTTATATTACCCATTCTTTGGTAAATTAATGTTAAAGTAGCGTTTTGGGTAAAATCGTTTCATTTGTCGTTTGTGTTTTAACTTGTAATTATTCATATGATTACTTAGATCATGGTTACTTACATCTAGAATGTAAAACATGATTTATATATAATATATATTCCGAATATACATATATATAATAGATCAATAAATGGAAAGAAATACACTGTTCATGGAGACGGTAGGCCGTAAGTACGCATGAACGCTGTTTTCATTTCCTTATTGAATTGAATGGAATTAAGTAGATGAAAAACATATATGTATACATAAATCCAGTATCATTATTATTTCATATATTTCATGATTACATATTATATATACTGTATAATCATTCATGAATGGTTAATCATTGAGAATGAATCTCATCGCGTCGTGGAGAAGGTAGTCCGTACGTACGCACGAGCGATGATATCATTCCCATGATCGTGGAATTGTATTGAAGTGTATGTATAATATTTAAGAATCAATATCACTTTCCAATAATCATATATAGTAATTATTTACACCATTATACCCATCCAAGTAAGGTGGTGGTGGAAAATAGATTACACCGCGGCGTGGAGACGGTATTCTGTACATACGCACGCGCGGTGATTTAAATTTCCGTAGGATGGATAAATGGTGAAATAGGGTTGTTTAATAATTATAATAACATTTCAGTATATGAGTGAATCTTATGTTATTAATTCATAATGAAAAAACTAAAGAAGAATAAGTGGAAGAAGAAATAATGTTGAAAGAATCGGTAACGAACATTACCTCTTCTTTGAAGCACCTATTTGAGACCTCCTCTTAGGAAACTAAAATTGGTCTATAAAGAAGACCAGGACCTCCAGGATGTTTCTAGGGAAGTGGAAAAGATAATTTGGCAGGGTTTGGCCGATCATGAAGGCTAAAATTTGTGTGAGGAAGAGAGGGAGGAGGTGCCCTTTTATAAGGGAGGGGAGGGGCACCTTTGGAAATCTTAAAAATATTAATTTATAATAAATCTAACCCCACTTAAAAACCTCCCAAAATGACTCATATTATAATATTTGATGATATAGGGTTGTAATCGCATCATCCAATAAAATTTAGACATGTTAGGAAATTATTTTAAACATTATCAACTTGATTTATCCTTACTTAATCAATTTAATTTTATATGTGGTAATAACATTCTAAATTTTAAATTATAACAAATAATTACTTTTGTGTTGTTAATTTTCCATAATTGGATACTTTATAACATTATAGACCATATAAGTTTATAATTTATAATTTTTATATATTTTTGTGATTTTTAAACAATTTTATAATATGTTATTTTTATAAAATAAAAATAGTGTCAATTTTGAAACTATTCATTTATTTGAATTTAAATAAACTATATACAGAAGATATCTTCGACCTAAAAGTTTTAATAGATTCATAAAAGGTCATATGTATCTATAAAATTAGTGGAGAACATTAAATATTTCATATAATTTTTTATTATTATTTTTAAAACCATTTATTTGTTTATCACTTAATAAAATAATTACTACAACATTTTTGTATAATTATTTAATATACTTATTTGTTGCATAAAATTTATAAATAAAATCCTATGATGAAGATAAATCTATTAAATTTCACAATAATACTTTTACTATAATTTAACATCTTAAAATCACAATATTTAAATTGTTATATTTATTAAATTTTGAAGGTGACAACTTTGGCATCATTTAAAATAAAATAAAATAATTGTCATAATCCCTTTTATAAGACTCCAAACGATTATATATTAGGTACGTGGATGATTAAGGTGTATATATGAACTAACAAAAAGTTTTGGTCAGGTTTGAGGGCCTTTAAATGGGTATTATTATTTCAATATAAACAATATTACTGATTTTTCACTTAATAAATAATTCTTGCATCCTTAATGTATCACCATTAATGACAATTATTTAATCCCTAAAAATTCTAAATAAATTATCATGATATAGATAATTTTATTAGATTCTTAAATACGATTCATTTTTGATGTTTTATTATGTTTATTACTAAATTAAAATTATTATACTTATAAGATTTAAGAGAGTGACATGTTGTCAGTTTCTTAGGTTTTAATAATAATTAAATTTTCTTCATGGTAAAAAGTCCATAAAATGAATCCAATACGACCCTTAGGTGATATGGGTATACTTTTAGCCATCCAATAGATTTTTGTCATTTGTTAAGGTAATTTTATAATATTATATTTACCCTTCATTACTCGATTTACCTTTAACTATGGTAAATAAAAATCACCGTAGTTACTAGTCATAATTCCCAAAAAAAGTATCCTATTAACATAATTTGGACCCACTGATTCCAAATATGGAATAAATTTTTTCAAATTCAATACATAGAAGTTGCATAAATTAAATTAAAATTAATCTCGTTGTCGAATGAAAACGGGTTTTTGATTAAAACATTGCAAAAGTTCGAATTGATTTAACCTACAAATTCAATGTAAAATCAATGAAAATTACATACATTATATTAAATGGTAAAAATATATTCTATTTATTTTTTAAAACCATTAAATATTATAATTTTACCACATAATTTATTATGATGAAAAAAGCTGTTTTTAATTAAAATATAGCATATTTTTACTATTCATTAAAATATGAAAGTTATCAGAAAAATATCAAAACATTATCCAATGTAAATTTTTCTATCCTGATTCAAAAGAAGAATTTTATTTTTTCAAATTTAACTTATAAACATGTCAACAACTAGATTTAAGGTGGGTGCACCATCAAAAGGCGACAAAACTGCATTTTTTGAAAAATACATATTTTACCAGAAAAAATTATTTTGTTGTTATACCATGTTTTAAAAAATGTGTAAGATGAATAATAATGTTATAAAATTCCAAATTTAGTTAATACTATTCATAAATACTAGTTCATAATAATATTATAATAATATACCATTGTTTAGTAAAACCTGGTATTGCGTACAACACACGCTATCAAGGAAGGTCGCGATTGCTTGTAATGAAAGCCAAGTTAGGGCTGCATGTTATGAAAGACTCCTTTGTTGTTTCATATAATAGAATCCAACCATATTTCATTTATACATTGAATATATATATGTATATATACACTCAATGTTGTGTAGAATGACTATTATCAAACGAACAAGAAATTGTGTGTAACACAATCTAAGAATAGTGTTGCGTACATTGCAAGCTAATACGGTGTTGCGTATAGCACAAGATATTTTTTTTGTAGAATAAAACACATGACATCAAATAAATTAAAAATAATACTTATCATAAAATATCGGGTTGTTACAACGTTATCTCATTAATGTCATTCAAAAGTTTGCGCTACAAGCAACACCGAGTTCGAGCGCACCACAACTTACCACACTGACCGTTCAAAAAACAGATGTGAATAGTATTAACTATATTTTGAATCTTACATACTCTATATAATTTTAACATTTATATTATGTCCTTCTAAAAAATAATATAAGAACAAATTAATTTT
Organism: Viscum album; assembly: GCA_963277665.1. Classification (NCBI taxonomy): domain Eukaryota; kingdom Viridiplantae; phylum Streptophyta; class Magnoliopsida; order Santalales; family Viscaceae; genus Viscum; species Viscum album. Next base: position 1,899,338,699 of record OY728163.1, on the reverse strand, counting down.
TTTTAGATCAAAGAAGTATTTTTCCAAAAATGAAATTTTACCTCCTTTTAAGGGAGAATCCTTTTTAAAACAAATATTTGACACTTTTATATATTCAATTTAAAGAAATTATATTTTTTGAAGCAGGACAGAAATTTTTAGTTTAGATAACTTTTTGGTTCTTTTTTTGTAACTTTCATATTTTGATGAATATTGAAAAATACAATGTTTTAATTGAAAACAACTTTTTTTAATCGAAATTATTTATAGTGATAAATTATGAATTTTAATGGTTTGGAAGTATAATTAAATTATATTTTTATCATTTAATACAATGTAGGTCATTATATGTAATTTCACATTTAAATTTGACATAAACACATGCCAATCTTTTAATAGTTTTTACTTTTTAAAAACCCACTTTTTGGTTTTAAAAATGGAAATTAATTTAAAATTAATAAATTAAACTTATAGGTTTTGAATTTGGTAAAATACCATTCATTTTTGAATTCGGAATATCAATATTGGTAAGGACTAAGTTTTTGGTATTTTTCTAAAAACATTCACTTTTTGATGAATAGTGAAAAACACTGCGTAATTATATAAAACCGACTATTTATTTAAATAATTAGATAAAATATTTTAATTTATTTTAGGTCAAAATAGATACATAATACCTATATATGTTAAATAATTCATTATATTCATTTTATAATAAGTTTATATATATATATAAAATTTTATCGAACATTTTTCCATCTTTTACCCACCTTCTTGGAGCATTTGAAAATTTGTATAAAACATAATTTTACCGCTTCTATGAGTTGAATTTCCAAAATCCCAGAGAAAAGGTTGATATCAGTAGTAAAATATGGGTCAATAAGATGAAAATAAGTTTTTTTTGAATAGTAACTTTTGACTATTATTTACCATGGTTAAAAGTAAATAGGGTAATTAAGGGTACAAATGATATCATAATGACCCTAACACATGTACTAATTCTATTGAATAAGTATATTTATACCAAAAATAACCTTATGAATAAAATATAATCCTCTATGGTCATCTTAGATTAGATTAGGACATTTATTACTATTTTATTCAAAGAAGAGTAAAAAGTGTTAAATTCAATGTTTAATAAATAAACTATATTTAATATAGGCTTATACATAATATAAACTAGACTATAAATATTCATTATAAATATAAAACTATTTCCAAATAATGATATTTTATTTATAATTTGTAGGCATTAAATAATATAAATTATGTATGACACGATCATGACGTAGTAATTACCTTAATATTGAAATATTTAATTAATTGATATTAAAAATATCCTAATAAATGTAATTTGAGACTTTTGATGAGTTAAACTAATTTTATTGGTTAATATGACATGTTATTATTGAATATGTGAATTTATATCTAATTAATAATGTGGTTAGGACTTTTTTAAAAATCATTTATTAAATAATTTCAAAATTAACATAATTGGGTTTTAAAAAAAATACTATATTATGGGTTAATATAATATTAAAAAAGATTTAAGGTTCATCCAAGGACTTAATAATATTTTAAATTTCATTAATGAACCTGTTGGGGGTATTCTAGGAAGTTTATAGTATGCTTATTAACCATATTATATAAAAATGCAATGAGACATGGTAAATGTACAACTATTTAACTAAGAGTTAAATCTAAAATATATGGTAAATGTAATGATGTAAACCTTTCTAAAACCCATTTGGTTGAGAGTTTTTAGATCCCTAACCACTTTATACATTAAATAATTTCTTTTTGAGCCATTAGACACCTAAATTTATTTTATTATAAAATAATATTTCAAAATTTTCTTAAAGTGACCCTCATCTCTCTTATAAAAGTTCACTTATTATTCTCTTAATTTCACACATCCAAATCCTTTTGTCTCGGCCAAACCATACCCAAATATCCTCCCAAATATACTCCATTCATCAAAAAGGCCTTCCTTTGGTCATAAATCCATCCTAAAGAGCCCTTTTGATCAGATCAAAAGGAAGAACCTGGAGAAGAGGTAAATTTTTTGTCACCTCTTTCAAGTTTGTTTTCTTCTTCCACTTCCTCTTTATTTGTAAATTCCACTATGAAATAATAACTCTAGTATCATATATATATATATTGTGATGTTATTATAAAAATTTTACTACCATATTTATTAATCGATCTATCCTATAAATGACAAAGTCGCCATACGTGCATACGTACAAATTACTGTCTACACGTCGTGGTGTAGTTTGTTATTCAGACACTTCATTGTTTGGAAGGGTGTAATAATGTGAATAACTGATCTAAATAATAAATATAACATGTTAATGATTCTGTATATATGATATACCATCCAATTACATATGATTTAGCTGTCAATATAATGACATTGTCGCTCGTGCATACATACAGATTACCGTCCCCACGACGTGATGAGATTCATTTCCACATTCACCATTAAACTATGATTATAAAATATATATAATTAATAAGTTTATAATATATGACATAAAAATGATACTGGATATATATATATATATACATATTTATATACGTACTAACATATATCTTATTCACTTATTTCCATTCAATGGAATATGAATACAGAAACTGTGTTTATACATACGTATGACCTACCGTCTCCGTAAAAGTTGTTTTCCATTTCATATAGATGTCTATTATACATATTTATATTCTTAATATATATCTTATTTTATTCATGTTTTATATTTTTTAAGTCTTTAAATCAGGATCTATGTGATACAATCAAGAGTAACAAGTTAAAACATGAACGATAAAGAGAGCGATTATTACATGAAATGATAATTTAAAAAAGAAATTATTATTAAATTTGTAGTATAAATTCATAAATGAATCATGTATGATATCATAAATATTAATATGGTTCTGGTATTATTTGATAACATACTACTGTCTTTATACATGAGGTTAAATGTAACCTCAACTAAAGGAAAGTACAAGGTAAGGGTTAATTTCACAATCTTTTTATTATCTGAGGTTGTTATTACGTGTGTATGTAATTGGAAATTTTTTTATCCATGTCCATGTTTCATAAAAGATTTTTCAAATGGATTATTTTTAAGGGATTTTTTCTAATAAAACATCATTTTAAATGTTTTAAATATTTATTCTTCAAAATAATATTCATTAATGTCCATGTTTTCAAAATAATTTTTATGGATTTATTTATATTGACCTGAATTTTTTTTAAATGTGAATTCCGTTAAAAAGTTTCAAAGTGGTATGGGACACTTTGATTCAAAAATGTCTTTAAATGTAATCCTTTCTAAATTGTGTTTTTATGAATAATGGATATTTCTCTCAATGTTTTTTACAAATCATTTTCTTCTATATCAACATACATTGATGGAGTTTAAAATTGTTTGATGTTGATTAATTATGATAAAAATCTTCCATATTGTGTTACAGGTTTTGTGATATGTTTGATTATGGATGTTTTATTCTTATACTATTCATAAATTATGGAAAAATTATTTACATTTCTTATTCTAGTTTTTATTCGAATGATCATGTTATTTTTAAACCTTTTTCATTTGAGGAATGCATTAGAATTATTATGTGATGGGTGGAGCCTGCAATAGCTTCTCGATGCATCGTTAGGTCTCCTAAGAAAAACTAGTGTGTTGGAAAAAGGCCTTGACAAAATCTTATTTGTAGTCTTGGAACATGGAGTTTACAATGTGGTTATGAAGTCTGGCATTATACATTCCATCATTATGGAAGTGGAAATTGATATTGCATGTCATTATTTGAATAGTAGAATATCCATGAGAATAAGTAAATGGAATTATTTAATTTTATCTCTTCCATATTATGCATATGTTTAAGTTTAAAAGCCTTTTGTTTTATTCTAATACATTGCGTTAAATATTTATGCTTATTTATGCATGCTTTCTCTATATTTTTATTCTTACTGAGCATCTGATCTCACCCCTTTCTATGTTTTAATTTTCCTAGAATGTGATGATGTATTTTATGTTTGATAAGTAGGGTTAAGCTATCCGATTTATGGTGTTCTCAAAGGATCATTTAAGTTGGGTTTTATTTTCTAATGTGTAATGTAATGTTCATGTATGTAATCTATTTTCCAAGAATACTAAACTAGTGGATCTTTTAGGAATTTATTCCTTGTAATCATGATAATATATTAATATAATTCGCCGACTCCCATAACTAGGGTTAAGGAATTACATCAATGAAGAAACATGGATTACATCCCTCAATATAAAGACTTTAGTCTGAACACCACAAATGCATAGTGATTACAATGTGTCAATGGAATGATCCCCTTAGACATCAATCAAAATCTATTGAACATGTGTTCATTTTAATGTTAATGATCCTAGAAATGTTCATGGTATAACACCACATGAATATTTTAAGACAATTCTATCACATGACTCCACAATGGACTTAGGATTCCATCATGTATCCCAAGACATGATACTATGATTACACAATGCACTATTGAAAATGCATCCATATCATGGGGCATCCTTGGACACATCACCCATGGCCACATGAATCACCATAGAAATTACATCATATGATCATGAGAAGAACCCCATAACATATCAATCATATTTTTCAAACACACCCAACATTTCAAGATGTATATATGGATAATTCAAGTAGACATAGATGAAAATATATGAAGGCACTATAAACATGTCAGGTAGACCAAATGCGACATGTCTACATTATCTTATATATTCACTTGGACACACACCATATAAATTCTCATCAAAAAAACATTTTCCATGTGCCACCCCATTACATATGCAGTGACTCTAATAGGATGGGATTATTCACCCATGCGACCTTATTTGTGTCAGGATCTCAAACATGGATCCACGTTATAAAAAACATATTTGAAATATAGTTCATTATCATCATCTATATTTATCAATTTTATGATAATTAATGGATATGTAACATGGGTAAACGACATGGTATATGTACTAAAACGTCAAAAACATATGGGAATAAACTAATTTTTCCATGTGTAATAACCCATTCCAACCCAAAAACGGGTTATGAATGCAATGAACTATGATGAGATTGATTCATATTAAAAAAGATAAATAGGATGTCTTCTTAAGGGATGAGTGCATCACATATTCTCCATGATACTATTAATCACAACTCTATATGGAAAAAACTAATTTGTTATTCATGTTCATATATTATATAATACAATGTGACCAATCTTACAAATATCCTTGTATCACAAACCATGCATGAATCATGTGGTCTTAGAGACTATATATGATTTTACCAACCATATGATGTGGATACACCAATTTTGGGACCTTTATTGGGATGTAGGTTTGTTAAAATCTCATCTTTACACAAAGGGTTATAGTCCGGATAAGGCAATTTTAGGAAACCATACATGCATAAATACATCTCAAGGCCTCCTTTGTTGGATATTTAATGATGTAGGGGTCCAAAACATGGATTTCATGGAATTTAATTCCTATATGAATAGGATATGTGGGGATACTATTCATGGATCAAGAACTTTAAATTTTTCACTACTTGATTACGTTTAATTTCATGGTATAGTCCTATCAAAAAACACTAAACTATTTAAAATATAGTATATGGGTTTTGATTCATATTTTCAAAAAATATATAGGATGATTTATAGTTTTTAAATCCCATATAGAGTAAACCAAAAACATCTAAAGACTGTAATAAACTCTATATTTCCGTATTTTTACTAAAAATTAAATCATCATAATCGACTAATAAAATATTTGTAATACCAGGACACACAGAGTTTTTCCCCTAAATCAATTGGGTTTATCAATTCATTTATAACATGGGTAACTATCCCCTACCTAGACTTGGTATGTATTTATTTAACATTTAATAAATCAATAAGAGAGTCTAAACATTGGAAATAATCCTCTATAATGGAGTGATATGACCATACTCCCATTCTCTTGACCAGTATGAGTTCTTAAATGTCATTGTGTCTGAAACCCTAACGGACAATCAACCTTTGGAAAATAGGTTCGTTATTTATATATATATAAGGGAACAATTGGGTGTTTCTAGTAGGGAAAAAATTGTTATACTAGATGAAATCAATTATAAAACCACCCTTAGTAACCCATGATCTACTGTTCGAAAAAACCATTCACAATTTTTAATAAAATTTCATAGAAAAATAAATTTAAATAATTTATTTTTAAAATATTAATATGTACTTTAATGACTTATTTTATTTCAAAAAACCATACATAATTATAAGTTATATTTAATTATTATTGGGTTTAGATTAAAATTATATTTTATACATAGGTCCTTATTGTTAAATTAAATAAGTAGTCCTTATGAACACATATTCTCAGGAAATGTTTTAAAAATATTATAAGGATTTTTAATGATCATCATTGAATTTTTTCCTAGAAAGAAATGTTTTATTATCAAAAAGGAAATTACAAATTATGTATTAATACAGATTCAAATGACTAAATATTTTTTTTAATGATATAAATTATTTTTGATATCTTTTCATAATTTTTTATTATCATGGTATAAGTTTTGTAAAATATATTCTTATTCAAAAAATACTCAATCTAGAAAATCGCTCAACCCACATTCCCCAAACACACATAGCTAACCCAATAGGGATGGCTGACCAAGTCGGCCTATAGGGAGGTACACCAAATTCAGAATTGGATTATATCTGGTGTTGTTCAACACATAAGATTATCATTCCGAAATTTAGTGGTTAGGACTATACAGTGACATGAGGATGAATTCAGTTGCATGGTGAGGGGAACAACTTTCATAGGTGTCCACTAACCCCAATTCATCTTCATTTCCATGTTTTTTCATAGGAAAACATTTAATATATCTCCAAAACACTGAAATATTCAATGTGGGACGTGTTCCCATGGTAACTATTCATAATTAACTTAAATTAAGATGTTGTTCTTTGGATGTATGGAAACCCCATGCCGGATGAGACCCACTACACGTCTCCAAAATTTTATTCACTTGAAATTTCCTACCAATGTCAATAACAAATTGGAAAATCCCATGAACTCTATTGGAGATGTCAATCCTAAAACAAATGAATATTTTTAAGACCCCATACCCCTACGTATAACTATGGGGACCTAATATAACCTCAACTAAGCCCATTTAATGTTGCATAAACCCATGCCTAAAAGCGAATGACCTATCTAGCCACTTTGAAAGAAATATGGATCAATTTTTATTGACAACACCATGGTTTCCAAAACTATTCCGCGCAGGGTTTCCACTGAATAATGTTTCACTTTTATTTCATTTGGCCTTGCATCCCATATAGAGGTTGTGTGTAGCTAAATAACCTACACAATTCATATGGGTTATTTCTAAAATTCCAGTAGAATTTTGGAGTCCCCAATATGATCCCGTTCTCATGGTAAATATCCAGTTCTCAATTAGTATTTATTAATAAGATAAAAATAGGATCTTTCATTATGATGATAAAAAATAATCACCCAATGGATAGTGATACATTGATCACACCCTCAATAAATAATAGGGATCATCCAAATGCAGATACAGGTGCCCAAACATTGTTATCTTTGACAATTACTATGTGGTGATCCAAATGTTTTTTATTTTAATCATAATATTTAGTTTAAATTCTTCTTCAGTTTTATTGTAATCTTCTTTATAAAATATTTTTTGCATTATTATTCTACAATTCATGTGGTCACCCAAATTCCATAACTATTAACTTGTTTTGATACTTTATTCTTATTCAACTATAATTTTCTATTCTGTTTTATATTATTTATCTCTTTCTTTTGTATCTCTATATAATTATCTTTCATTATTTTTTGTTTTATATTTTCCTAAATTATATCTTGTCGCACACCCCTATTTGGTACACTCTCAGTTTCCTAAACTCGGTTGTATATGATCCATCAAGCATGCCTCCGTATATGACATAGGGTATCGACTAGCCCCAAGGGTGTGATAATTATAGTGGAGATATTATAAAACCTAGATTATATGTTAAAAAACATAAAATATGAAAAAAATTATAACAATGTGGAATATATTGTAACAATATGGTTCAATGGAATGAAACTAACAATCCAACAGAATAATAAAATAAATAATACATTAATAATATAATGAAATGATGGAATGTAATGAAATATGACACTAGAGAAAAAATTAAATACTCTCATAATCAAATAATGACTAAATATTCACAAGTAACAAACCCCATGTCAGCCCCATCCCAAACTCCATCACATCTGGTAACAAAAAAAACAACAAGGTCCTTTTCCTTGGTCCAAAACTACTTCTATATAATATGATAGGTTTCTGAACAACGACCCAAATATTTTGGGAGTTTATTTTAGTAGGATGAAACCATCATGTATAAATATAATTAGTTTTAAAACATTTAGAATAAAATTGAAAAAAGAGCAATAATTAATTAAAAATTAACCAAATACCACATCAAACTAATTTGACACAATGCTAGAATAACACTATCATGTCTCACAACCATTCTAACTGTAACCATATACCCAATATATAATAAAGCCTTCATTAGAGTCATGGAGAAATGTCTCTTGTCTTGTCTCATAACCATGCCAACCATAAAAATATATCATAGATTAGAATCAAAAAAATATTGTTCAAACAGAATATAAAATAAATTCAAAATATAACTAGGTCCAAGACTTCTATATAATTATTTTATCATGTCAACTAGGCAGATCATCTATATCAGTATTTTAGCATATCAACTAGGACAAGCTAGTTGTATCATCATTTCATCAAATCAACTTGGCCAAGTCCGTTCTACCATAATTTGTGTATATTTTATTGGTAATATCCCAATTTATATGAATAAGATAATTAAATAAAAACAAAATACATAAGACAAGGATATCATATTATTACACAATATGGATCAATGGTTAATTATGATAATTACCATTTATCTTTAATTTACACAGTTCAGATATTAACTGTTCATAACCAATAACATTATTGTTAACTCAGTAAACTAGAATATAAAAGGTGAACCTTATCAGGAAATCCCCCAAAATATATACATTGTACGATACACTTATATTAATTATATAATTAATATATATTCAAGGGTTCACTCACACGAATTGTAGCCATAATCCAGGTCCAAAATCAATTAGATCCAAAGGGAATCCCATGAGTTATTGAATTCATTCATTCCATTTATTTTCACATTATCTATTGGTTCAATTTAATTATTACACATACAAGAAAATTGTATAAAAAATAGGGTTATGTTTAAGAACTTTTACCATTAATTTATTATCGAACCATGATTCCAATAGAAAGTACCCATGAGAATGATGGTTCAGATGATATTATGAATGAAACTAGATCCAACCTAATCAAAATCATAAAAAAACAAAAATTTTCTAAAGGATTACACTAAAACATACTAATAAATAACTAAGAGAATGGAAAACAGGCCCAAAACCACTTAACGTTGATTGGATATGTAATCCAGATATCTGAAAGGGAGGTCGGCAGTCTAAAAACTTCCTAGATGGTTCCCAAGGTTTGGGAGGTGAAGGTTGTAGTGAGATGACTAGAAAAATCCACCAAAGTATAGACATTAAAATTGAAGTTATAGGAATTAAATTCAATGTAATATAGTTAAAAATCATGTAATTATTTATAAATGGACAGGCTAAAAATCTCATCATGTTCGATTATTTTTATTAAGAACTCAAAGACATTATAAGGCATGTAAACCATTTTAATGGCACATAAATGATTTGCAGATATTTTTTCTACCCATTTCTTCATAAAATCATGAAAAATCATTAGATATTATCAACATAGAAAAAAACCATGGTAAAACATCACACATTTATCCGAAAACAATTAATTAAAAAAAACTTCCATCTGTATAATTTAGGAAATTTTACGCAACAAATGATCTCTATATTTGAACATGAAACTAACACAAAGTATCAAATAAAACTCTCAAGGAGGGGCATACCTAAACAAAGACGTGATTTTACAACCTCCCAACCATAACAGATCTTATCTACGAGATGTTTTATGTATCAATGTGGGGTCTTTAAAAAATAGGTTTGGACAGTATGATCGAATATCTGACTCCCCCTTCCTAGTCTCCACTAATACTTGCCTATCCTACCACTACACCCATACCAACTTTTGATCCCCTTACCAGAGCTATTTTTTCACTACATTTCACAATCATTATCATAGAATTATCAAAAGATGAATAAACACTAATAACAACATATGCTACAATAATCATGTGAGATGGTTTTGGATAATATATATGCAGATGCACAATGTAGAACATTTCATCCATGGAATTGTTGTACTCTAGAAAGGATAAATATTATTTCAATGGATCATCCATATCTATTATCTTTAACAACATTGAAACCCTATGTTCAACATTTCAATGTTTCCTTATAAAATGTTTCCCAAACCTAGGAAATAGTTGATGAAAAAAATGATGGACATACTGTAACTCTATAGGGAATCTCTGATGATCAGCATAAGATTTATTCCTAATTTTTGTGGTAAAAAAACATCTTTGATCAATTTAACATACTAAAATGTCTCCTGTATGACAATTGTCCCATTGAAAACTGACTATCCAGCCTCTTTCATAAAATGTGGTGAATGGAATGGACATCCAAAGAAATCCAATAAAATATCAATTTGGTTAGATTCATGGAAACAATTATTTTATTAAAACTCTGTGATTCCCATATTATAGTCCCATGAACCACCAAACTTCTGAAAATAATCTTGAACCATAAAATCCAGAACTAGAATAGTAATATCAGATTGACCATCAATTTTAGAATGACATGACTTACACAAAAGAACCTATAATTCTAGTGCATTCTAATGTCCATAACAAAAACATGATGTGAAACAATGTTTCCTTTCTGAAACTATAATCTTCGGAATACTATGAAATCAAACCACATTACGCATATAATGACTACCAAGCTCAGAAATTGTGATGTTCTCTATGATATGTAGGAAGCGATATTCCTTTATCAGTCTATCCACAATAACCCATAAAACAAAATTATTTTGGGGGTGACTTGGGGAGTCCTATAAAAAAATTCATAGTGACATCATCCCATTCTAAAAGAGGGATGGGAGAAAGTTGAAAAAATCCCATATGGTCACTAATACTCGACCTTCACTTGATGAAATGTGAATCATATTTCCAAAAATCTTTCTAAATTTTATGCATTCCTCACCACCATTATTTTCTACTAAGATCAAAATACATCTTTTAAATAAAAGGATGTAACGCCAATCTAGATTCATGTAACTGCCTCATTAGATACTGTCAAAAACTAGTATAAAACCATACATTTCCATAGAAAAGAATATAATTTCAACTACCATGAGACTAACCCAATGGTGTCTTCCCGACATATTATTTTTCTCTCATAACTAATCCAGTCGAATCACACAACTACTCAGTTATCATCCGATCACAATACACTAGTATAAATGCAGTCAATGTCAGATATACTCATCCCTATGACATCAGAACATTAGATTCTTATTATCAAAGATATCCATTATTGAACACAAATCACAAGACTGTTTTACTACCTATTCTTGTGTTTTTAGATCATGAATCATAAATGATGATACCATTGATGTTTTATAGGACAAATCCACAACGAAGGACAGAATAAACTTGACCCACATCATATGAAGAGGGATAATGTCTTCTTGAGAAATGATATACCTAAGGTTAATGTGATCCATGTATACAAAAAACCTATAACAGATATGATAATTCCACTAGCATCTCAAGGAATGAACCATAGAAGGAAAATTCGATTATAGAGTATGATAATTCCTCCCATATAACCTCAAATATCTAGTTTCATAATAAACAATTCGATCTTACAATTTCATTAATTATTTGATTCCAAATCCTGATGTTCTATAGTAAATTAAATATTATTTATAGAGAACATGTAATGTGAGAATAAGTTTTCAGTTCATAATTTAATTCACCACCTAAAAATGTATCAATTATTCTCAAGACCAAAACAACATCACTTACTTCTTGATCAACCCTAAAATAGGTGCTTTTATATAAGATAATTCCCTGTTGAATCAGTAGTAATAACATACTAAAGCAATAAAGAAATGAACTTTGACTTAATTATTTGGAAGATCCCAAGATACCATTGTTATAACACTCTATGGGTCCATTTACACTCCATCATCTGAGATGACATGGCCCATGAAGTGCACAATATCATTACAGAGTATCCAATTGGTTATCTTGTAATAAATACACTAGTCTCTAAATGAATTGAAAAATATGTTAATATATTGGGCATGATCATAATCTAACTAGGAGTACACTAAGATATCATTGACTTAAATCACCAAAAAATTATCTAGAAAAGAAATAATGATCATATTCAACAAATCCATTTATAAGGTAGGTGAATTTTTCAAACCAAATGGCATTACAATGAATTCATAAAATCCTAACATTATCATTATAGATGTCCAATGTATGTACGTAGGTCTCAAAATCATCTTTTTGTGTATTGGAATCAAATACATTTTAGATAATATCTTAACAAATCCTAGTCGATTGAAGAGATTGTGGACGCATGAAGGGGACACTGGTTTTTGACCACCAATATGTTCAAACTCTGATAATCCACACATAAACCCAATTTCCCATAATACTTATTTGGTGAATTAAACTAGATGAATAAATGAATATGAAATATTCTATACTAATATTTTACATTCTAGAGTTTTCAATTAAAATTTAAAATCTGAAACTCTACTGGTATTGTTATATAAAGAAGGATAAACACATTATCTACTCCCACCACTAACTTTATCATGAACTCAATCTCTAACTTGGTTGGTAAGCTACATAAATATTTAGGAATGAAATTTTTGAAAACATGCTACCATCATTGAAAAATCATCTTAATACACTCCACCTTTATCTCAAGTAAGAAAATAAATTTTACCTTTATGAAAATTCAATCATCATAGAATTTTCCCTGTAGAACTATCCTGAAGATCAAACTCACCATGGTGAGAATATCTACCACCAAATAAATATCAAAATATTATTATTTTGAATTAATATCAAATATGATATGGGTATATAACTAACCAATCCATATCAATAATAAATTAAAATTCTTGAATTTCCAGTACTGATGGTATATAAATGAGATGGTAACCAACAATCTGTTGAGAACAATCCTTAAATCAATAGACATTTTTAAACTACACTCCCTATGGTGTTTTTATGATTATAAAAAAAATAAATTCTATCCAAATCCAAAACAAAATATTTACATGAATAAAATAAAAAAGGAATTTGATTCTCTTGTATCAAATAAAAAACATAAAATGTTATATTATAAAATAATCATACCTTCAAAAGTAGGTGGTTCAACATCTACAATACTAAGAGTAGTTTGCAAAACATGAAGCTAAATATCCCCTATATCTTGGTCTCCATCATAAATTCCATGATATATAAACAATTATTAGTTATTTCATTCTTTAATGGGGGTAACACATCTACTATATCAACTATAATTTCCTAGAAATGACAACTACCTTAATTCTAAAGTGTTGATGATAATTTCTTAGACTCTTGTGACTATTGTGTTTCCTTATTGTTGATCTAATTGTGTACTTCCCAAAAAACAAAATAAGGTTTCCCAATATGCCAAAATCATAAAACTAAAAATATGCTATAGTCAATCAGGACATTTTTGAGACATCATTCCACACTTATAGCACAATAATGGAAAATTTTCTAGAGATCTTTTCTTATTATCCTAACTAATATATCCATTTTTTTCTAACATAAAATTATATAGAGTAGAGAAAATATTTTTTCATACCGGAACACATTCATCTTCAATCTAATATCATAGTGATGACAATCTTAAATATATCTGACCTTGGTTATCTCATCAGATTCCATAGATGACAAAAAACATTTCTAGTTAGTGAAATGTTCAATATAGTCCATTGTTGACATGCCCTCCTACATTGGGTAAATGAAAACATGATATGTCATATCCCTCAACGTCTTGTGAATGACATGGGTCATGAAATTTGTCTCAAAGTCCTTGCAATAATACTCCCCCTACTAACATAACTTCTCTTGAATGTCCCACTAACACTGGGATTCTCCATGAAGCATATAGTCAACAATATTCATCTTCATGTCTGAGTGTCAATCTAGAACATTAAATACTATCTTGACTGATTGGATCTCAAACTCTACTTCTTGGTTTCCTCTATCCCATAGGGAATGCAGATCGATGTTGCTTCAGAAACTCCCTCAATAGCTCTGTCATGGAAGGAATGATGGGAATAGTCTCATTTTACATGGATCTCATGACCCCCAAGAAGTGTCTATGAAGTTTAAAATCCAACAAATCCTTAGGGTCTATATGAATAAATAGTTTAGTTTCATTTGGAATGTGATTATTTACACTATCATAACACTCAACTGAATGAGGAGGAGGATTTTTTTTTCTATAAGCGAAACACGCTATGAAAAACAGTGGACTTAAAAAATAGGTCAATATCAACATGTGGAACTTCATTTAATCAGTGAAACAAATAGTTCAATTAATTATTATGCAATTATACTCAGATCATTTAATATTGGAATGTTAGTATAAATCTCATAAACTAATATAATCATAAAATAATAACCTCTCACAACTTGTGAATCTGTGAAGGTGAAATAAAATATATTTTAATATTTAAAAAGCATAAATATCAATCCACCCTTGGGATCTCGATTTTACCATTCTACATGGGTTAGATACTCCCATGAAAAATATTTTACCATTTCCTAAAACTTTCCAATCTCTACTAAAATATTTTGAACAATAAAATGTAAGAGAAAAAAACAATGTGTGATCTAAGTACATTATAATGTCCCCCAATATATCACTCATTCATGTGGCTAAACCAAGCTAGTTTGGAGACCTCAACAACACCTATCCATACAGAAGGGGATACTGACTAGCCTTGGGGTTTGATATATATAGTGGGTATACTATACCCCATATATTCAGAATTTAAAAAAAAGATGATGGTATCCAAGAATAATAAATTATTATCAGATTGTAAAAGAAATAGAAAATCATGAATCAATTGAAACCAACTACTAATAAAACTAAATAAACCAATAACTAATAATGTAATAATGTAATGATATGATGGAAGGTATCAAAATTTCATACTAGAAACATTAAAAATTAAAAACAAGATAACTCAAATAATGTCTTAAGAATCCCAAGTCCTGAACCCCATGATGGTCCCATCTCCAAAAACCACCCCATACAACAAGAAAAAATAAATAAAATGGTCAATTTACCTTGTCCAAACATGCATCAATATAATATTATGAGTTTTATAATGGTTTCCTAAATAGTGGGTAACTATAACTCTATATGTTGATACCAATGTGTCTAAATATATCCAATCAAAAAAAGTGTATGAATTAATTAAAAAATGTATTCATTAATTAAATAGAAAAATTAATACATAATCATCCTTAATCACAACATCACAAAATATCTCTAATAAATCCTCATAACCATCCCATTCGTAACAATATAACCATCATATAATATAAATTTCCTCGATACTGTGTTGGAATTTTTCTAATAATGTCTCAATACCATGAAAACAATATTCATATAACCATGGTATAAATTACAAAATCCTGGTTAAAAAATATATATAATAATTTCAACATTTATCCTTTTCAGATCCCAATATATAATAATTTTAAGAATTAAACTTAGCCAATAACTCTATATTAACATTTTAGCACATCAATCGGGCTAAGCCAATTATTTCGTCCTTTTAACATAGAAATTATGCCAATCCAACCATATCATTATTTAAATATGTGTCACTAGGGATATCTATCTTTATAAGAATTATTGCATTAATCACAAAAAATTTCATAGAAAAATTATATCACAATATATAATCATATGGATAACTGATTAATTTTGAAAATTACCACTTAACAATCATTTAAAAATATCATATTTTAATTGGTTATAACCAATACCATGCTAGTTATCTCAATAACCAAGAATGATCAAGGTGAATATATTTCATGAAATCACCCAAAATCATTATAATGGTAACCACACATAAAAAGATTAAACTATTCATTTATATTCTAGAGTTACCTCACCCAAACAATATCCAAAATTAAAGACTAAAAAATGAATGAAAAAGTACCCGAAGGGAATATACAATTCATTCACACAATTTATTTTGTGTATAATCTATTGGTGAAATTGAAATATGGCATATAAATTATATTAATCAAACCATGGGGTGAATTTTTATACCCCTACCTTTAAATCATGACCAAAAAATGATTCCAATATAAATATTCCTTGATGAAGAACGTGAAGATGATCAAATAAAGTTTCAAGAAATAAAAGATCATGATGAAAGCCAACAACACATAGGGTAAAGTGGATTGCACTGGAATGTTTGGAGAAATAAGTTATAGAATGTAAAACAATACCAAAATAACGTAACTAAGATCAAATGTGTTGTCAGGATTTCTAGAAGGGATTTTATAAATCTATATTTTCCCGGTGGGTGCTCTAGGGTCTAGAAGAGAGGGATGCTGTGAGATTAATGAAAAAATCATCCATAAGACACGCATTCAAATAGTAGTCCATAGAGTTACATGGTGTGTAACATATATACTTGTCATTTAATTATTTTTAATGTCTTACAAGAAAAAACTCATCACCTAGCAATATTATTTATTAACCCCTTGAACATTATACGATGTGTAATCTATTTACATGATATGTATATATTATGCAGTTTTTTTCATCATATTTCCATATAATAACCTGAACCCCATTAATGATTCTCGAATTACCATAAACTAGTGTTAACACATGGCCCATTTATATAAACACCATCAATTCAAAAAAACATCCATCCCTAGAAATCAAATTATTTTACCCAAGAATGGATCTCTATCACCAAAAAACACACAACCACAATGTCTGAAATAAAATTCTAATGTAGGTACATACCAAGAATAATAGAGTATCTTATATTTCCAAATATTTCAATAACAACCTATTACTTTTGACAATATAATACTAACCTACGTGTTGACCACATTGAAGGATTAGATGTTCATAGATTTTTAAATTTGATTATTTAATATTGTATTTAATGTTTTGGATAATTAGCTTGATGTGTATGGGTTTGGTGATGTATAATAAAATGTGGAACCCAAACTCACATATTTTAATTTAGTTAATTATTATAAGACCCTTATATTGAAGGAAAGATCATCATACAGTTTATTTGATCCATTTATTGTGTGAAAGTATATATAATGGAGCTATGCCCTAGAATATTATATAGTCATTATTGAGATGCATCATGAATATTGATTATAGGAGGAGGTGAAATATTGTATTCATATTCATTTAAGTTTTTCAAATAAATAAATATATGAATATTATTATTATAATGAGGTTTCATAATTACACTATACAAATGAATTCAAAAAAACAAAAAAGAATAATTAAGTAACCGAAAACAAATCATTTTTCCATTGTCATTCTATTCTTAACTCATCCTTGAATTCATATCATGATAGTTTTATTTTTTCAGTTCAGTTATCTCCAAATAAAAAAACTCATATTCCATTGTTTTAGAAAATATATAAACTAGAAATATGTAGTTTCAATGAATTAGAGTATGTATATAGACAATTTTTATGATCTATAAGTGATACGACCCTGGTCCTCCAATATGATGCACTAGGGAAAAAAGAAATTTTCTATTGACACACCCTCTAATAGGTGTGTTTCAGTACTAGCTCCATTGATGGGGATCCAATAAAAACTTCACTTCAATTTGAGCATTCCAATTATTATATAGTTTATTATTTATATTAAAAATGAATATTAAATTCTTCCAGGATCTTTACGAACAATAATTTCATTATTTCATGGAATGATTACACACCATTACAACAAAAAATAATTAAATAAACATTTTTTGTAAAAAAGTTTATATTTTTTTCATAGATGGTATTATTCTTGAAATATAACATTAAGGAGTATGAATTTATAGATTTCAAGATAGAGGATATATAAGAGAATATTTTTGTTTCAATGGAATTGTAACTCATTGAATTCTCCCATTATATTCCATCATTTTATCAAGTGGATAACGTCCAAGAAGAGTCCCCATTTTCTACAAAAATGTTTCTGAATACATTCAAATAGATAATGAAAACTTTGTGGATTATAAATTTCCCAAACATTTTATGACTGAGTCCTATGTTGACAATTTTGAGCTCGAGTATTTTCATCATGAGTAAGACATTCATGCCAATCATCATTTTGGAGATAAAAATGACGTTAATATTTTTTGAAATGAGAATGAGGTACAACATGACCCCCATTTATAATAGTTTTTAATATATATCATAATTTTATATCAATATTGATACTGAACAATAAAAAATCCATATTTTAGAGACTGAATAAATGTTCAATGATCCCATCTTCCTACCTCAATCACATGAAATCAAACATCAAGAGGAACTTAACATTGAAAAATATATTAATCATGATTCAACTAAGGTATATGATATTATTATATGTGACATCTAATTACAATTTTATAAGGTAATACCTTTACCCCATCATGGTTTTCCCCTCAATTATGATTTGGAGGATACCTATAGTGTTAAAGACAAATATTTGTTATATTTTCACTAATAACTGTTCATTTCTGCCGCTTTAGAGTAGTTACATGGTGTGTAACTATGTTACACGCCATGTAATGACTGATGGATGAATGATTTTAAAAGAAAGATCATGTTGTGAATTGGTACACATCGTTAATGGTGATTACGTGTCATTTATGGTTTAAATGAAAGATTTATTATCCAAGTAGATGATATTTTTGGCATTTGGTGGATGTGTTTGTTACACATCATGATCCTAGGTTACACGTCGTGTAATGAAACACGTTCAGTTTTTAAAATACAAGTGCATCATGTTTTTTAATCCATCCACCAGTTCTTTGTGGATCTTGACCTAAGGTAGTTCTAGGTCATTTTTGAGAGACTCAACCACTTCTAGATCGATCTATTTGACACTTGATCTCTATTGTAGTTGTTGTCAATCTCTCTAGGTGAGTAACCTCCTCGTTCCTTCATTACCTTGGTCATGGTATCAACATTGGGTGACATATTTTGATCTATTGGTCTATAGTTAGTGGTTATTCTTGGTTTCTACCTAGATCCATTGTGTGACCTTGTTCAGGAGGCCTTTTATTATGTAATTCATTGTATGACGGGCATTCATGTTTGAGTTATCTTGTTTATTCTCTTCATCTAACCCCTTGTTTTCTAAATGGAATAAATATTGATGTTGATATTATTCTAGGTCTTTCTTTGACTTTGATGGGTTTTGTTGATTTTGGATTCAGTTGTGGGTGTCTGCGACCCTTGTTTTTTGGTTTGTTGTTCCATCTCTAGCTTAGTTTTTTGAACCTAATTGTTTTTATATAAAAAAATATTTTATATATTAAAAATTGAATGATTGTTTTTTGTGTGTTGAAAATGTGGTTTTTATGAAAAATGGATTTTCCAGGATTATTTATAAATGAATGTAAAATGTGTATTATTAAAGTATTGGAATGGAATATGTGAAAGGGTTTTGAAATGTTTTCAAATAATCAGAATAAATTTTAAAAAAGAGAACATGGGTTACATTGGGTACTTAGGTGGAAGATTTTCCTTCGGTCCATCGTCTATTGTTTTGTGATTATGAAGGAGGTTTTTATTAAGTCATTCCTCTATTTCCCTTTTTATTGTTCTAGAGGGAAAATATTGACATTTTGGGCTGTTTAGTCATACGATATTCTTATGCTTCCTAGGACCATTGTTCTAGGATCATCATTTGTGAACAAGATTGATTGGGGTGCGATTATTCTACAACATGTAAATCTAGTATTCCTTGTTGTTGTGATATATAATCTACTATTTTGTATTTATTGGTTCTTTAGTTGGCCTTGATATTATGACTTCCCAGACCCAGATGTCACTTAATGGGTGCCCTGAGGTCAGTGGGCCACATGGCATCAAGTGCATATCCACAAACATCAGAGTCTGCTGACTAACAACAAAGGCCTAGGATGTGTTAATGGGGAGAATATTCCCTTAATATCAATGTGTAGCAAAGCGAGTGATAGAAAACATAGGTAAATAGAGAAATAAATATAGGCATATAGAAGGAACAATGGAAAAATAGAGACAAAAATAAAAATAACTAAAACAACCAGAATAGAATTGAACAACTGATGTTATGTCATATCACCAGAAGAGTGGAAAACCTAAATACAAGACACCATGAATGAAATGTACTAAAAAAGTATAAAGGAATAAAATGACTATCCCAATAATCCCAAGCTCTGACTCCATCATCTTCTATCAAGCTCCATAACAAACTGCAATCAATCGGTTATTTGAAGTCGTATTCACACCTTTGTCAACACTTGGAACCATATAATCAACTCAAGGTACCAAAAAGAACACATAGAGGACATGAGATAAATATTAGTGGTCTACCACCAACAAAGTCTATAACATCTCTCCTGTGTAATTGCAATGTAACAACGTGCAGTAACTCATATATAAAGCAATGTTGTAAAATGTATCTAATCACTCAAGTACATGTTTCTTCCCTCAGCAGGAGTCTGAACATGTCAGAAATTAATTATTTTATTAATACCAGTTTATAAATATGTCACATGTTAACCATAGTGAAGGTTACATGTTTTAACATGGAAACCAGTAATTATATTTAATAGTGATGTACTAAGGAAATAACATAGGTGATGTAGTCCTCAAGGGTCACTACCTATGTAATAATTATATCATGGCATGGGGTAAGAGTATCGCATGTATCATTGTCCAAGGAATTTCACAATGAGCCTCCTACTGTGTCCAAGGTGATCTTCCAAGGTAAAATGGGGCTCTGAATAGATAGGGTCCAATGGGATTTAACAATGGCACACACTTTTCAATTCTAGATCCATGGAGTGTATCTAGGGAATCATGTAATGATAATTAATGGATCCTACGATGTCATACCAGGCATCCAATAATAGAAAAGGAATGGGATCTAAGTGGGTTTTAACCTAGGAAATCTGTATCATTGAATCAGAATGGGGTTATGGATTTCTCTTGGCATTCTCTGTTTAGAATCCGAGGAAAAATCGAGTCAATATATTCAAATTTGATTATAAATTCATGTAATATCACCTACATCTTAATCCTTTCCATCCATTACTGTGATATGGATTAGTAGCACGAATCCTTTTTATGAAGTATTTTAGTTCATACCTTTCCTTTCATTAGTGTGAGATTTACAATTAACATGAAACCATTTAATAATTCAAGGCACATTCCATATTTAAGGTTCATTCATCTACGTTCAATTAATGTTGTATGGCGTGCTACAAATATACCACCAATTAAAAATTCACATTTATTTATCAATTTAAAGAAGTTAACATAGGAGGTCAGGTGGTGAGTTTACACGGTACCTTACATTTTTCTTTTATCATTAAAAATAAGGCATTTAATATAGAAATTCATACACTTAGGATTTTAAAGCCAGGCACACTCAAATGATTTCCCAAATATGTCAAAACACTAAAAATATATTTATGGAATAACAAAAAAATGGAGGAATGAGTTGTGGGTATTACCACCAACATTTAATAACATATATGAAAATATAATAAAAATATTTTTCTAATAATTATAACGATGACATATAAATTCAAATAATGACATCCAATGAAATTGGTGGTCCCCATACAACAAATGAAAAATCAAATAATTTGAGGGATGAGTTATTAACCACCCAACATAGGGTTGTATGATTCTTCTCCTCCGATATTGCACTTTTATTTGTCTCGTATTGGTGTATTTATAAGAAAATTAGAGAAATGATCACACATGAATATGTTGGTTGAGAGAAAAAGATAAGGAGAATAGCTTAATAGGACACAAGTACATACCATTGCACATCCAATAATATGAACATAAGCTCAAATAGTTCCTAAAAGAAGGATATGTTTGAATCCCTAACTATGATCATAAAAATTACCCCAATTGTGAGATTAATAGATTAATCTAGCTGAAATTTGTTTTTGGGAGGAAGAGGGGTTAAAATAGATCATTAGAAGAAAAAATAAAAATTTACCTAGAAAAACAGCCTATGCACGGTTGGACATCACAGTTTTCTAAAAATAATGGAACATTTAAAGGTTAGGAAGCATTACCATATGCATATTGTGAGAAGTCGTTCAGTCTAGAAATTTCAATCTATAGGGTCAGCCAAACATTTTTCCAATCGTCCGCTAACCGTGCGACCTCCCTAGATTTCCCAAAAAGATGGGTTCTGTGTGTCGAACATTACATGGACACCCATTATACCATTACTAAGAAAAAAGCATCCATATAACAACCCAAATAGATATTTAGAAAAAATTAAATGATCCATACCTAAGTGAAAACGTGGTTCTTACCATCTTCCCACTTAAAAGAACTCATCCCTGTGTTAAACTTCAATGGGTGGGAAAACCCTTCCAAAGAACAACTCTAATCTCTGAGAACATATGTTGGATTACCTCTCCCAATACTCATCTTGTCTGAGGACATGTTTCCAAAGCACTCCTAATAGAGGGAGTGACATATCTTAGAGATCCTTCATGCTCTGGTCAACGATGCGTACTGGATACTCCTCATAGGTAGCGTTAGCATCCAACTCAACATCTTAGGGATCAATGGTATGAGATGGATCAACATGATACTGGATAATCTATGAAACAATGAATAAGCCATGCATGTAATGATACATCTTAGGTAAAATCAACTGATAGGATACTAGTCAAACACTTTCTACAATTTCAAAACGCCCTACAAAACGAGGTGAAAACATTCCCTTCATTTGTAATAATATATCCCCTAGATAGGGAGATGCCAAAAAGAAAACATGATCGCCAATCATATACTCTAAGGTCATCGATGATGAGCAGCAAAACATTTTTTGTATAGACTATGCATTTTTTTTATGATCTATGTTTAGCTAAACCTACTCTGTAGTCTCCTAAAATTGATGAGGACCTAGTAGGTGAAATCAATAAGTGGTATATATTATTCCAAGATCCTCTAAAATGACAGAAACATTCTTGAATAATATCCTCTTTAACCTTTATTGTCCATTTTGATTGACCATTGATCATAGGGTGAAAATTTGTGATTTGAAGTACCAGAGACCCCTTAGTCTTCTACAATCACTGTCAGAACTGTGATGTGAAATGAGAATCCTAACCAAAAATGATTGTATGAGGGACTCCATTGCATTGTATGATCTCACATAAATAAATATTTCAAAAATTCAAAACTGAGAATGTCCCTGAAATTGGAATTGAGTGGGATACCTTTTTCAGTCTGTTAATGAAAACCAATATAGTGTTGCTACCTCTAAGAAACCTTAGTAAACTAACATAAATGTCCATAGAAACATCTTCCCAATTATATCCTAGGACATAAAGTGGTTGTAATAAGACCATAGTTATCTGGTGCTCTTCCATGACCTACTGATAGGTGGAAAACCTAGTGATAAAGCCAACAATCTGAAATTTCTTCCAAAGACACCAATATTGGAAACAGATATCTCAATACATTTTCGAGATGCCAAGTTGAACTTATCACTGAGAGGCATGTGACTCCTTCATCAACTCATCTCTCATATAATTTGGGATCCAAACAAATTGATGAATATGTAGGATATCATTTTTATATAATGACCAATCCGGATTCATGTAATCTTGTGATATTCTCTCATGGAGAACCAAGCCTTTTGGATCTGAAAACCATCTTCCCTTTACCTTCTCTGGGAGGGAAGAGGTTATTTTCAAGGATGAGAGACATGATTATTCATGAATGTCATGGAAATCCAGATTCATCTTGGAAATGTGGGCCATTAACATCGATTTATCACGAGCTTCTGGTATGTCAGGTTCCTGAGTTTTTCAACTCAGTGCACCTACTACAACATTTACCTTCCCATGAGTATATGAAATCTAAAAATCAAACGACTGTAGATATTCGACCCATCTCCACTGTCAATGGTTCAATTCACCCTAAGAAAAAATATATATTTTAGGTAATTTCTGTCTGTGTACACCAAACAGTTCTCACCCAAATGATGGTTTCTCTGGTCACAGAAGGCATGGATAACATATACTAGATCAAGGTCAAGCGTTGTGTTATTTTTCTCAAGATGCCTCAAATAATGAGATCCATAGGCAATGACATTTTCTTTTTTCATCATTATAGCTCCCCAGACAATGCCTGATGTATGACAAGTGTTGGTATGACCTATACATAACTATGGATGATTCATAATAGGGTTACAAACAAGCCTCCCATTGCACTCATAAAAGGGTTTATCATATTCTTTAGACCATATCAACACGACAATCTTCTTTGAAAGGCTAGTAAGAGGTGAAATAATGATGTTAGAGTCTTATATGAAATGCATATAATATCCATCCATCCCCAAAAAACTGTGTATATAAAAAACCCTATTTTGATACTCCCAAGATTCTACAAAATTCACCTTTCTTGGGTCCATTGATACTCCTTATTCATATTTCATATGACCCATGAATTGGAACTTTTAGATCCAAATGAGGAACTTAGTAATCTGGGCATAAAGCTGGTGATCTCTTAGGGTACTCAAAAAGATCTCAAGATTTTTGGCATGGACACTTTGAGTGTGCAAATAGAAAAAGATGTCATCCAAAAATACCATGATAAATGAATAAAATATATGGGTGGAAAATCCTATTCATTATATCCATGAAAATGGTAGATGAGTTCATAAGACCAAATAGAATAACTAGGAACTGATACAAATCATACATGCTATAGAATTTTTTATGTGGAATGTTTGATGGTTTGAATCGTACTTGATGATAACTTGATTTCAGATTGATCTTGGAGATGAACTTTTTTCCTCATATTTTGATGTTGATATCCCCTATTTGAGGGAGTGGATACTGGTTCTTGACTGTAAGCTAGTTCAAATTTCTATTGTCCACACATAGAAGTTGGGGTCCCTCCACATTGTGGTAAAAAACAAAAAGAAGCACCTAAGACGATATATTGGGCCATATAAAAGATTTGGCCTCAAAATCCATTAACATCCTCTTGAGTTACTAAATCTCTTTAGGTGCCATCATGTAATGGGTAACAGATACTAGATCATCTCTAGGAAAAAGATGAATTGTAAACACTACCTCTCTCTAACGAGGAAAGCTACAAATCGTTGGGAAAGACATCCCTGAAATGATCCACTTTTTTTCGGGGGGGGGGGGGGGGGGTTATCTTGTCATAATCCTTGATCCTCCATGATAAAACATTCAACATAGGTGGTCACTCCACCAATCCCATGATGCTCTATTCAATATCTACCTGCTTGGACATCCCCCTCACCCTTATTTTGATACCTTCTTTCTTATGGTGATGTAAAAAACCCTACAACAATAGAAGTCTAAAAAACAATGATAGTGAACCAACCAGTCTTTCTCAAGAATGAAATCAAATCCCATCATCTTGGTAAAAACAAGATTCTATATGAAATGGTAACTGAATACCTCTATGTGATAGTCCTAACACTAGTTTATTCCCTCTATTCATACCCCTAATAAAGTATCTTCAGTTATTACACCATAATAATATTGTATCTCTAGTATGAGGCTTTCCACGATGGATAGGGAGATAAAATACTTCGACACACCCATATCAAATAAATCCAATACTATAGTAGAGGCTACTAGAATAATACCTCACACTATAGAAGGTCCCACAGTCTAATCCTCATGTATTGGTTGTAGTTCAAGCAATTGACCCTATCCATGACGTTGTACAACAAATGGAAGGACACAATCATAACTGTTCTTTTGGTGCTGCTCATGATCTGGGGCCTAGCTACCATGACCACGACCTCCTTCTTGGCTATAACTACAGGTGATATTCCAACTACCCTTCATGACATGGAATTAATGAACCTACTCATGAAGGTGGAGCAGGTTCATATCCATTTAAACACGAGGTTGGTGGAATAAACTTGTAAAAATGATGGAGATTCCCCATATGGATGTAATACCAACACTCTAGGGGGTATCTAACACACATAGGATTATAATTCCCCCATTGTCCACAATGATGACAAAATTTAGATATATTGAATTTGATAATATGTTTGTCACTTATCTAATGAGAAACATTGATAGAAGGATGTATACCACAAGAAAAACTACCAACCTTATCTTGGACTACTCCTCTATGCCTGGAACTATTTACATCTCCCACATTGTGATCATTGATAAAAACCTAATAGACTATATCATAAAATGTAGTTTGGTGAAAGAAATTTACCTACATATGGATGGTGTACTAGATCCCATCCTCAAAGAATCTATGACGTGAAAGCTCATCCCCATCTAGAAGTGGTTCAACACACTGTAACTCTAGGAAATATGTTGAATACTACATAACTAACATGGAACCCTACTCACGATGCATGAAATCACTGGCTCTGTTACCTCTTACTGATTGAGGAAAGAACATATCATATAAGGCATTCTAGAAATCATCCCATAACATGCCCTCAAGACGACCATCCTAGGTAATCACATCCCACTAGAACGTGGAAATATCCCAAATAACATTGGTGGAATGATTTAATCTTCACATTGGAAGTTTATCATGATTACAAAAATACAGATAGTGTGGCTTCATGAAAAGAATCAACAACCTGTAAACTTCCATCCCATGACAAGTTAGGAGGATGATTTTGTTAAAACTCAAGAGTAAGATCAGCCATCATAGGTGAATGATGTAGAGCACCATGCATGAAATTCCCCAGATGTAGGAAACTATAAAAAAACGTGGAAATATGTGCCCATATAATTTAAAACATGTGGCTCCTAATGTGTCACACATAAAGGTAAAACGGGCGGCCCAGGGCCCACCACATCTAAATTATGGTCATCTCCACCCTCCTATCATATGACACGAGGATGTTGTTGTGGCATTTGTCTACAAATCCTAATATCACACCTCATAAAAAACATAATAAGATAGATATCATCACTACAGTATGATTAATGAATGAATAATCAATCATGAAGTAATACTACCCCATCTACATTTTTAGATGATCAGGTATCGATAAGTGCTCAAGTATAGGTTTCATTTTATTTTACATTTAATTACTAATCTCAGCCCATTATATTTCATAAACATGAGAAGGTTGGATAATGATGTGTAACCTATTCATTTTAGATGTCATGATTCACATTAGAATGGAAATCCATTTCTAGTGAATCAGTTCCCATTCCACTTATCACGTAAATGTCACCCATTTATTAATAGCATAATGGCCCGACCTGAGAATTTAATCAACCCAAATCATGAGGGCCCATACACCTCATGAATTGATACAAGAAATCACTAAATTTAATCCAAAAGTACAACAAGCATAAGCAAACAGTGACAACATCATTCAATAATCACAATTATTTAAACCAATAAAAAATAATGAAATGAACATATATGGCATGGAAATGTGAATGTCATGAAATTTATTAGTGCATATAATGATGCATTTAACAATGATCCTTTACCTCATATCATTGGGCCTAGGATAAAAGAAAATCATCAGACATATTATTAATAAAAAAACCACACAACATGTGAATCACCCAATGGTAAAATAATTTCAACTATAATATGAAAAAATAGGAAAATAATTATATTTTGGGTAACATGGAATTTTCCTTGATAATGTGGTTTTTAAGGCCAATAACATCTTATAATAAAGTACAATGCATTACTAATCTCAAATCTATTGTATCCAAATAGTGAATAAAGAAAAAATCCCCACTTATACCAATTTGTTACATCCTGTTGCCAGATTCCCCTTAATGGGTGCCTCGAGCATGGTTGGCTACATAGCCTCAAGGACATCTCCATGAATTCAAGAGGTTTCCAAATTGTAGAAAGGTCCTTTTTAATTTAATATGGAGCTTGAAGCCATGTATACATGAAAAAAGGCTTAACATTATCCAAAAAAAGTATTAAGTAATAATATTTCAATCCCATGAATCCCAAGCTCTAACTCGGTCATCATCTATCAAGCTCTATACTAAATTACAAGCAATAAATTGTTTGAAGAAGTATGCTTCCTTTTTTCAACTCTTACAATCATGTAATAAAATCAGGGTACCAAACAACTCTTGGAGAGGGTGTAAGATAATTCTATGTGGGCCACCACCAATGGTGTCTATTACATGTTTCCCATATAATGGAAATGTAATAGTGTGCAGGCATGCATATATTATGTAAAGAAGTATTATGTGTATAAAACCCATGTACATGTTTCATCAATAATATGGTGTATGAACATGTCAACAATTAATTATTTTAATATTAAAAATTGATAAATAATTCACATTTTAAAAATAATGAAGCTTCCAAGTTATTAAAATGAAACCTGTTATGAAATTTAATAGTGAAGTCCCATGGTAATAACCAATGTGACATAGACCCCATGGGAAAAAAACTCATCCAAAACTATATCCTGGAATGGGTAAGAGTGTAATATAAAGAGCATGGTCTAAGATATTCCCCAACGAGGAACATACCAAGTCCATGGTAATCATCCAAGGTTAAATGTGACTAAATAGAGACAGGGTGCATTGGTCTTTAACCATGGAACCTACTTTTCAGTGCTGGATCTAAGGAGTGTATCCAAGGCATCCTGTAATGATAATGAAAGGATCAAACAATGTAATACAATATATCCAAGAATAGATAAGGATCATGTTCTAGGTGGGTTTTAAACTCAGCAATCAATATCCTTGAATCCTAATGGAGTTCTCGAGTGCTCATGGAATTCTCTGAGGCAAACCCGATTCAGGCCATTCCTATTTGATTATGAAGTCATGTAATATCTCCTTCGATGCAATAATTTCCATTCATGACTGTGGTAAGGTAATGTAGAAGGAATCCTTTTTATCAAGTTATTCGTTTAAATCCTATACTTTCATTAGTGTGACAAGGAATAGTTGAATGCAACCATTTAATCCATTTAAGGAATATTTCAAATTCCTGCTTCATTCTTCTTCCTACCACTATTGTGGAAAAGGGTGCTACAAATATGCAACCAACTAATCATTCACATTTACTTATCAATTTTAAGACACTAACATAAGTGGGTTAATTGGTGGCCAGACATGGTACTTTCCATTACTATTTTTCTCATTAGAAACAATACATTTAACATTGAAACATTAACCCATAAGAAGGTCAAGCCAAGACACTCCCGAACAGTTGATCAAATGTGTCAAAACACCAAAAAAGATTTATGGCACAACATCCTACATGGGATAAATTTTTTTATGGAATCAAACTCAAAACATCAATCACATATATAGAAAGATAATAATGGTACTTTTTGAATTGTTATAATCATGACATATAAATTCAAATAATGGTATCTAATGAAATCAGTCGGCCCCACACGACAAATCCAAAATCAATTAAATTGAGGGATGAGTTATAAACCACCAACCTTAGGGTTTTGTGATCCATATCCTTCAATATTGGTGCATGATTTAGATCAAATCATATAAGATCTAGAAAAAGGATAAAAATAATCACACCAAAATATCGATATTGAGAGAATAGATAAGGAGAATGGTTCAAGAGGACACGAGTACTTACCGCTGCACATAAATCATGTTGAATGAAAGATTGAATGGATCCCAAATGAAGGATATCATTGAATCCATAACATTGATCTTCAAAAAGACCCAAATTATAATATAGATATGTTAATCCCACTAAAATACAGATTATGGACATAGAGGGGTATGAATATATCATTAAGGAAAAAATGGAAAATTAACCTAAAAAATATCATGTCCATGGATTTTCTGCATAGTTTGACAAACCGTGCACAAATCGTGCATGGTTTCCTAGGATTAAGGGAACATTTCATGGTTATTCCACACAACCGTTTGCAAACCGTGTTAAGTGTTTCTAGCCAGAAATGAAAAATTTTCACGGTTAGCCAAACCATGCGCCTACCATCTGCTAACCGTGAAACCTATCGATATTTCCCCAAAAGAAGTATTACATGATCAATACATGTCCAAAACACCACTCAGATCTTTAATAACTCAAAACACTTCAATATTAGAAAATTATTAGATTTTTAGGTCAAAAATTAATGTATCTATACCAGAGTGAAAAAATTGTTTCTTTTAGATATGCATTTTTATTCTTATAGAAAATGCTACAGAAAATATGAATTGAAATTGATATACTTTCATCAGTTTTTGAACAGTGAAAAAGGGAAATGTTTACCATTTTTTATATAAAATCAATTTTCTACTTATAATGCCTTGTTTTATTTAAAATGTGCATACAAAGATTTTTATACAGAGACTGGGTATGGAACGCTAGGGTGGGATCTTTCTGAGGTTGTAGCTCACACCATGTGAACCACTTCAATGGTATATAGAACATTTTTTGTCTTTCAGTATAGGTAAATGAATGGCGATGTAGTATGGAGGCGATGTGTGTGTCATCTAGTTTGGTAGATTATGGAGAGATAGCGAGAGTCTATACCTTCCCTTGCTTAGAGCATTGGTTTGGTTTTTAGTCCATGAGGTTGGAATTGTTTTAGAGTTTTAGCTAATTTCCTAGTTGTATGTTTCCCTTGCATTCTTATAGATATGGAATATATGCCTTCTTCAACTTCTAATGTAGATTCTTGTTTTTTGTATATGTATATATGCCATTTGGGTTTTTAGGTTGGGTGAAATTGTTCCCTCTATTGTGGTGTCTGGTGCATGGGTTCTTTTTTCCTGCCCACAGGGTTCAAGAATGCCCTTTAGGTGTGTAACAAAATGGTTCTCATGCTGGATTTAAAGGCAACCTATGTCAGTCTGTCACAATTTGGTATTATAAGAGGTCATTCCACATCATTACATGTCTTGGGAAGTCTATTAGACTATATATATGATTTCGGGACTTGGGAGGTATGTTGTAATGAGTTTATTGCTAGATATTGTCCTAAAAGACTCAAGTTTCTAGGGGATGTTGGGATGTGTGTGTATAATATAGTTTTTTGAATAAAAATATTTGTTTTGGATGATGGGTTTTCTAGTCTGACAATTTTTTTATCTAATCTCTCTTGTGTTTTGGTGTGCAGTAGCATGCCTCCGAGACATCATCCACGGGTTCCTCAGGAAGGTGCAGTTGATGCTCCTCAAGGGAACCCAATCATATACCTGAACATTATCAAGACTATCAAATGAGATGTCCATCTTGTCGATCCGGATGTGACATGAATTCATAACTCAGTAGTTGAGGTACAACCATCGGATAGAAGAGAGAGAGAGATCGATTGCATGATTTCTTATAAAAGAATCCACCATCCATTAAAAGGATGAAAAAACCTCATGTGGAAGCGAAAAGGATATATTGAATTGATTAAATCATTAACATTATATATTAGAAGGGTTTCAAAACCGTATTCTTTCAGCATTTTTTCCAGAATCAATGTTGTTGTAAATATCTCTAGAGATCCATTCATTAATATAGGAAGATCATTCGATGACGACATTGACAAATAATTATTCTGAGCTTGTTCATTTTTCTCCAAATATAATTAAGAATTACCAATTGAAGGCCATAAAGTATATAGATGGATTGCAAACTGATATTAGATTATTGGGGTTGATACTGATGATTTCAATGAATGTAGAGATTATAGACATAGCTATGATGGAAGAAATTCATATGGAAGGAATGGTTTGATTTTCCAACTACTCTTTTTTATTGGGTGGAAGCTTTAGTACAGTTTATGGGAAGAAGATGAAGTGGTAGGATCTTCACAGATGTGGTGGAGGTGCATATTAGTAGTGAGACTCATCTACACCATCCATCATTGCGTGTAATGTACCTCATACTTTTTATCAATGTGGAAAGGGAGGACACACCAGATGTTCTTTTATTATTCCCATGAAGACATGAAATATCTAGCGACGTGTTGGTCAACTACAATGCATCTATAATTCCATCACTATGCATCATTATGCTTAGTGTTCATCAGCTCCAAAGGCTATTATGGTGCAATAAAAAACCTCAAGGACTACAGGGCTCCAACCGCAGACCTTAAGAGTGATGCAAATATAATTATTAAATGAGTGTCCAATAGAAGTTGATGTAGTTCTGGAAGCATTGAGAGGTACTATCCTTATTACATATTCAGTATAAATTTCGTTATTGGAAACTTGTTCCTCCCACCCATTTATATCATCATGTTTTGCTTATGTTATTAATCATAAAAAGAAACTTATTTTCTTTTCAATGGAGTTAACAAAACTTCTTTGTATGAGGAATGAAAAAGGGTTCAGGCGTCCTTGTTTGTTAATTATAAACAATACATTGTTGGTTTGGGATTTACTTGTTTAGGACTATGATCTATTTGATATCATTGTTGTGAGGGATTTGATTTTATTTCATTGATATGTGGTTTAATGTTATTAAAGGATCATTTCATTTATTACTGTCAATGGAACTCTCTTGTGTTTTTTGGAGAGTGGGACATGAGGTTAGGTCATACAGGACCATCCCACCCAAAGCTTAAGATTTTGTTGATTGTTGTTGTATTTGAGCATGATGAATTTTTTTCTATTTATGATCTTCCCATTTTGTTCGAAACATTCATGACATTTTCACAGAAGATTTAACTAGTCTTACTGTAAAGAAAGAGAGGAAGAGTTTATGATTGATCTGGTCCCAGTTACATACCTAATGTTGATACATTCTTATCATATGTCCCTAGTAGTGCTAGAAGCTCTCATGATTTAGTTGGAAGACCTGTTAGAAAACAATTTTGTTCACCCTATCATTTCTCCTTGGCAATCCCTTGTTCTCTTTGCAACGAAATTATATGGTTCAGTTCTTTTAAGTGTGGAATATCAGATGTTGGATTTGTTTATGGTTAATAAAAATATCCTTTTCCTTATATGGATGATCTGTTTGATCTGTTAAAGGGGGAATGTTGTTTCCAATAATTGATCTTTGGTCTTATTATCATCAAAAGAGAGTTCGAGTGTCTGATATACGAAAGGCATCCTTCATGAGATGGTATGAATTCTATGAATATCATGTGAGGCCTTTTGGTCTGAATAACGCTCTTGCTGTTTTTTTGACTTTGATGAATTAGATATTCCTTCAAAATCATGACACTTTTTTGTAGCTTTAGTGGATGATATTATGGTTTATTTGAAAATTGTGTGTGATAATGAGAACTATATGAGTATGGTTCTACAAATTTTGAGGATTCATATTTTGTATGGAATAATTTTGAAATATAGTTTTTGGATTAAAGAGGTGGTGTTAAGGGGAAAAATAATCTCTTAGAAAGGATTATTAGTTGATACATTCAAGGTAAATGTTGTTTTTTCATGGAAGGTCCAATGGAATTATTTTGAGATAGGAATCTTCCATGGTATTGGATACTACTGATAGTTTGTCAAGGAAATCTCTAAGTTGTTGTATGACTTGAATTTTAATTACTGGAATGAGGTAAAATTCACCATGGATGAAAAGAGTGAGACTTATTTCAATGAGATTAAATAGTATATAACATCTTCTCCTATTCTGATATTAAATGAGCAAGGTAAAAAGTACATGGTGTTTTTTGATGATTTAGGTACTGAGTTGGGATGCATGCTCAAGTAAAAAGACCATGTGGTAGCTTAATACTCTTGTCAGATTTTACCACATGAAAATAATTACACCACTCATGTTTTAGATCATGCATAAATAATTTAGGTGTTTATTTTTTGGGGGAAATATCATTTTGGGGAAAGGTTCACAATATTCTCTGAATACTAGAATCTAATTTATATATTTTCTCAAAACAAACTAAATCTATGACAAAGATGATGGTTAGAATAAATTTTGATGTTTGACGTTGATATCAGCTATACCCTAGGAATGTGGAGTGTTTTTACGGATTCTCTTTGCAGGAATGTACCATCATAGGCTGTCCTGGAATCAAAGGAGGATTGGAACCTTATGGGTCTTTTATCTGAGTTTCATCTAGAACCTTATGAGTAAGATTCGAGCATAGTTCAAGTCAGTGTTATTTTATATTCATCTATCCCAGATCCTATCTTGTAGATTATGCCCTAGGATGATGAGTTTTAGAATAGTCAATAGAGACATTTTGTTGGGGAGAATATTTTGGGTTGGTTTCATTATTCATATGGTATTCTTTACCTAGAAAAGATGATTTTTGTCCTAAATTCTGGGAGGATTTTAGTCTTTTATTATTATCATAACTCTTTTTTTCCATACCTCCTGGCACTATGAGGATGTATTATGACATGAGGTGGTGATTTTGGTGGCTGGGTATGAAGTGTGACATCAAAGAGTTAGTGTTACACTGTTACACCTACCCAGTGATAATGGTGGAGCACATAAAACCTTATGCGTTTGTTGAGACTCTTTTAGAGCTGGTATGGAAATGGGATGAGGTATCAGTGGATTTTGTTTTTGAACATTCATGGACCCCCGTAGGGATAGATGATATTTGGGTGGTTTTTGATTGGTTAAAAAATATTTCTCATTCAATTCCAATCAAGGAATTCAACAATTTTGATGATATTGGTAAGCTCTATGTGCAAGAGATTGTGAGTTTACATGGATTCCATTCATCCATTATTTTAGATAGGGATCACATGTTTACCTCGATGTTTTGGAGAATCTATAATAAGTGATGGTAACTAAGGTTGTGATGATCGTAGCTTACTTTCCACAAATAAATGGTCAAACATGGAGATTAATTCAGATTTTGGAAGATATGATCCTCACTTATGTCTTGGATTTTATAGGATCATTTGATAGACATCGAGGACTAAGTGAGTTTTTTTACAACAACAGTAATTAGACATAAATCATAATGGCTCCCTTAGAGGCCTTGTATGACCTCATGTGTAGATCAACTCTTTGTAGTGACAAGGTGGGTGGAGTTTCTTTAATTGAACTGTTTTTTCATCAGGAAACCCCCAAATTGATTCAAGCTATATATTAAAATCTAGATACAACACGGAGTCTAAAAAAGTCTTTTGCAGATCGGCAATGTCGGAAATGTCATCTTTTGGATTATTCAATAAGTGACTAGGTTTTCTTGAATGTTTCTCCTTGGTTGGGTCACCGTCGACTTGGAAAGAAGGGAATCTAGGATCTGAGATATATGGGACAATTTGTGATCTTTTAGCAGCTCAGAAAGGTTTCTTATTGGTTATCATTTCTAGTTTAGTTGGGATGTTTTCATGGTTTTTTCCAAATATCTCATCTTAGGAAATATCAACCTGATCCCGATCATGTTCTTATTTGGGAAGAGTTTGAGTTAGATCATGATGCCTCTCTTATGGAGAAACTAGTTGATATCATTGACTCTCTAGTGAAATTATTGCAATGTATGTCAATTCTGTTGGTTATATTTCCATATAAATAAGATTCAGATTCTCATGAGGCTTGGGAATATGAATCTTTGATGAGGTATTATTGTCCTCATCTATTTCTAGGGATTACATATTCCATATGAATTCTCAGGGATGTAATGTTTTTATAGTAGTGAGTTTGTAACATCTGCTTACCATTTTGTTACGTATTCCCTTGACATGATAATGTTTCCCCCTATTTTTAGATTGGAAGGATACCTATAATGGGAAATTCAATGATTTTCTATAACTTCGTTATAACTATTCCTTTCTACATGCTCCAAAGAACATACACACCGTGTAATGTGTATGTGATGTTTTTCGTGAAATGAAATACCTCTCTATGAACTATTAGACACTATGAATGGAGATTACACATTTTGTATGGTTTAAAAGATGTATTTTTAATCCAAGGTGATGGGGTTTTTTAGAATATGATTTATTTTGAAGTTACACATCATGAACGTTGATAACAAACTATTTAATGGCATACATCCAGTTTTTAAAATATGTTTATAGATGTTTTGTTTCATTCCCTTAAACAGTTCATCAGGGATCTCATCCTAAGGCTTTTATAGGTAATTTTTGGGAGAATCAACCCATTCTAGATCAATCCATTTGACACATGGTCTCTATTGAGGTTGTGGTGAATATCTTTGGGTGAGTAACCTTCATATTCAGTCATTACCTTTGATCATGGAATCACCATTTGGTGGTATATTTGGATCCTTTTTTCTATTGCTGGTGATTATTCGTTGAAATTTCCTAGATCTATTGTTTGATAACATTTTTAAGGCCTTTTCTTCTATTGGTTATGGAGCATAGAGAATTTTTAATTGCAGTATTGGGATAAACCAATTCTGCTGACCACTTGTCTTCTAAATTGAAACAATATTGATGTGTATTTGATTCAATGTCCTTCGTGGACATTCATGGGCTTCGTTGATTTGTGAATCTATTGCAGGCATGTGTCACCCATGTTTTGAGGTAGTTTTTT
The DNA here is from genome assembly GCA_963277665.1 of Viscum album. Taxonomy (NCBI): domain Eukaryota; kingdom Viridiplantae; phylum Streptophyta; class Magnoliopsida; order Santalales; family Viscaceae; genus Viscum; species Viscum album. Next base: position 1,899,301,891 of record OY728163.1, on the reverse strand, counting down.
CTATCTCACACATATGTTGATAAACTAGATTGTTTTTCTTTATAAACAATTTTTTAGATTGAAATTGGCATGATTTTTTTGTGAGTGTTGAATTTTTTTAATGACAAATGGGTTTAACCTGATTGTTTATAGAGGGAGAGAAAAGGGTTATTTTCCTAGAAATGAAATGGAATTTTTTAAATGATTTTTAAATTGTTTTCAATGCATTGGAATGAATTGTGGAAATGAGAACATGTGATTACTTGGATACTTACGTGGAATGTTTATCTTGGGTCCATCGTCCGTTGTTTTGTGATTATAATGGAGGTTAGTCTTAGGGATTTCCTCAATTTATTATGCCTTTTTTCTAAGTAAGCGATACTGATATTTTTTGGCATTTAGTCATGAAGTTTTCCTCTGGTTCATTATATAATTGTTTAATAATCTCTTTTTTTTAGTTGATTGATTGTGGGACAAGTAGTTTGTTTCCTGTACCTATAGTATTTCTTTGTTCTATAGAACCAATTCTTGTATTTTTTATTTCATGTATTTATGAGTTATCCTTGATATGCATATTTATTCTTGTGTAATGTGATATAGAAAATATGATTTGAAATTGATATAATTGATTCAGTTTTAGAACTGTGAAAAAGGGAAATGTTTACCTTGTTTATTATAATACTACTCTTCTACTTGTCATTAGAATCATTATTGGAAATGATAATACATAGTTTTATAAATGGAGACTTGGTATGGAACTCCTTGGGGGGATCATACTGAGTATATTTTCTCACACAATGTTCACCTCTTTGATGGTGCATAGATCATTGTTTTCCATCCAAGGAAGGGGAAGGTAAGGAACCGTAGTAAGGTGGAATGGTCAAATCAACTGGTTGGGTTTCTATCATTGATATGGTGGGATTCCAACCTGAGCTTAATTTGGAGTAGATATTTGGGTTTTATTCCTTTTAATTTAGTGATTTCTTGGAGTTTTTTATAAAAATATTTTGTTTTATGTTTCCACGTTTTCTTATAGATATAACATATATGTATTCTTCATCTTTCGTTGTTTCTTATTATATTTTTAAATGCATATATTCCATGTGGTTGTCTAGGATGGTTGATATAATTTTTTATATAGTTTTTTTCCAATGCATGAGTAATTGTCTTCAGCCCATAGGGATCGGGAACACCCTTCATGTATGTAATGGAATAGGTTAGGTTATAGGTGTAAGAGAATCCTGGTTTGGTTATTCACATTATAACTATATCTATTATTATTTTATTCTATTTTTATTTTGTATTGACTCCCAATATTTTGAATTTCATGATTCTAAAATCTATTGTATTATCTGATGGAGGAAGATGCACATGAGCATGAATCTGTTGATCAACACATGGTTAATCCTACACTTACTATATATGTATTGGTGATAATATTTTAGAAAAACTATGTTGATACAGATAATGATAATAAAATTGAGAATAAAAATATATAAGGGGATAATTATGACATTTTTCTAAATTATTATATTTCTAAAAAAAATTATCTAATTATTTAAATTATAATTTATACATCCCACATTGAGAAATCTTTTGACCAAAAAGAGTAAAATATTTAATAGGAATAATCAAAATAGGAGGTGAAACCATAGTTCACTATTACTCTAATATGAAAAATATAAATTATTGTGAAGGTTGTGTATCTAGTTTAATATATCCATGGAAAATGTAAAACTAACAAAGAAAAAGTAAAATCTTGAAAAATTACCATATCATTTCCTAAATCCACAATGTGCCACCCACAAAATTTTGTTGAATTATATCCAGTACTGAATTTATAGAGGCAGGAAAAACCTAGGTCTAAATTCATTGATTAAAACATCACTAATCTTTATTACTTTATTTTTAGTATTTCAAAAATAATTCATATAATTATTTTTTTGTAGAAACACAAAATCACTAATCCCTTTTAGAATAAATTAATTGTCTTTCTTTTTTAATTGAGTGATTTACTTTTTTCGGATCACAATGGAACATGGAATCCCCAAATATCCAATGATAAGATAATTCTAATTCTAAAAGAGAATATGGAGTTTATTCATACTATTTCATGTTTTGACGCATTGAATCTTTACTAAAAAATATCATTTAAGCAAAATATTTTGAAAATCATAGAAATTGGAAATTTCATTCGAATATTAAAATTCCCAATTTAATTGACTTATCTACGAGAAATAAGTATCATGATCATCCTATGAAACATTTATATAGATCTTAGTTTTAATTATATTAAATATGTATGTTTAGAAAATAATTATTAATTTGAATCACGAATTTTGAAATAATTACTCACTAATTGAAAGAATTAGTAGATTCATGTAAATGAAATTAACCAACAATTATTCATATATATAAATTCATTTCTTTTAATAATATTCATTAAATGAGGGATTTAAAAAAATAAAATATTCCATTCCCATGATTTTTTTAGAACAATTACATTTTATATTATCTTGATCATATTTCATGAGTGATCTTGCAGCATCAACATTCTAAAACACGTATTGGATCTATTCCTAGATATGACTATGAAAATACAAATTAAAAATGATTGTGCTATTTTATTAATAATATATTATACTCAAGAAAAAATATTACATTTATCCTTTATTAAACCATAGTTAACATGATTGACCTTTTTAGGAATGATATTTGCTTCATGCCATTTCAACCCATTCCTACAAAAAAGTTAGTAATTTTCATGGTTATTCAATGTTAATTCGTGGGGTGAAGGAATCCATATTTTAAGGGATTCAATACATTACAAAGAAAATTATGTGGGTGCTAACATGGTAGTACAAAAAGTATTATGATTCATTCTTTATACATTAATATGTTTCTTCATGGACATAATAATTTAAAAAATATAATTATATTTACATAGAATAAAAAATTACCATTATTAGACTTATTATTCTTTTCATATGCAGATTGGTGGTAAATGTATGTTTCATTACATGAATTAATTCTGAAAATTAGATAATATATTAATAAAAAGTTTGAAAAAGTAAGAATATTAAAAAATACATATAAAAATACATTAAAATTCAAGGAGGATTAATTATTCATCATGTTATAAAATATCAAAACCATTACATTGATAAATGTAATTTGGAGTTATAAATTTTATGGGGATATTTTTCGTCATGATATTATTCATTAAATCATTGTTTATACTTAATTTTTAACCACTTATTTTATACTTTATTACTATTAACTAAATTCCCACAAACATTAAGATGTAGTGTCTTTAAAACCATAAATGAATATAATATGTGATTTCAGGTTTTTTTAATTTCAAACTAGATAATTTAATTTTTTTAATCCCTATGGTTAAAGAGACTTCTATTAGGATATGAGAATTATTATACTTCAATTTGTATGAGTAGCAATGAGAATTGTTTTTCAAAAGTGATCTAAATCATGACCTAAGATTTTTCTATAATAATGAATTAAAATATTTTATAGATTGGAGTATAAGATCAAACATTATACAGAAGGGGGAATGTGAAATAAATACATTAGATCATTTATTGCATTAAGAGAAGTAAAATTAGTTTTTTTGTGAGAGATGAAAATTTGGTTTAATATAGAATATCATTTAATTTTCATCATTTTAGATTTAAATATTAGTGTCATGGTTTACCTCTTAAAGTCAATGTTGTGTTTCAATTATTTATGGAAATTATCATTCATGTTAGGGGGTATTTTATGAACAAATATTTAAATATAAATTTATAAATAAATTATTTAGATTATGAAAAATATGCACTCAGTTTTCCCATGTAATGAAATTTTTATTTAAAATATGGGGAATTGATAATGATTAGTATATATAGAATAAGATGAATAAAAATGATGAATTTTAAAATTATAAATTATTAAGGATATTATAGTATAATTATTAATAATTATCGTATATATGTTTTGAATATTTTTCAACAATAAAATGTCAACTAGGATATCCCACAACCAATAAGACCATAAGACAAAAATACTTCCCAATAGGGAAGACATGTAGTTTAGTCCCATATAAAGGTCCAACCCAATGGTAAGTGGAGCATAACATGCAAGGGTCAGCGCATTGGATCATAATGCTAGAATGTGGAAGGCATACCAACATGGTGAAAGGAGGAGGGATTCATTGAAACAGGGACTTGTGTTGTAACGACTCAAACATTTATTGATGAAAATTCTCTAGGATATAATTAAATATATTATTATATAAAACGGTCTTATAAATTATATTAACTTATATGGTTTTATTTTTTTTAATTTTAATATAATGTTAATAATTTTTATCACTACTAATATAGTCGTAAAATAGTGACCACATGATTATTATAAACATAAGGATTTAACAAATTGAATTTACTCACAAAAGGAAGCGATGGCCTCATCCAGTAGAAATGATCCATACGAAGCCCATTTTTCAAAGCTCATAAAGAAGGTGGCATCATTGGGCTTCACTCTTGACCAATCCCAAGATGTGCTTCATTACATTATGCTCAAATGAAACTGCCTATAGGATAAGTGGATGTTGATATTGATTATCATCCAGGTAATGTTATCTAAGCCACCCCAAGAGGCTTTCACCATCGGACGCCTTACCCATCAGTCTTATGCGGGTGTTATATGGGGTTATATAACAAGACCCTAGAACTATAATTATGTGCATTATTTTTTATTGATTAAAGAATATACATTCATTTTATTATTGTTACATTGTAAAAAATATTTAAAGAACAAATAGTATTTTTAGTTAATATTCGATTATGAAATCTATTATGATGAATTAATAGATTTTTTAATTAAATATAATTTTAATAAAATATTATTACTAAATTAATTTTTATTAAATATAAATGACCATTTAAGTATAATGAATAAATTGTAATTTGTATTAATGTTTGAAAGAAGTTTTTAACAAAACCCAAGGATTTTCGATAAATGTTGGATTTTATTTTAAAATTAAAAAATTAACATAATTAGAAAATAATTTAGATAAAATGAATATTATTTATGGAATCAAGATTCCAATATTACCCAACATTTAATTTTTCATAATTTTCTGAGATTGTCGAATTTTTGGGTAAAAATTTGATACCGTTTAAGTATATAATTCATTTTATTACATCATTATGACCCAATAGTGATTTAATAAAATTCAATAAATGATATGTTCGGCCAATGTTTTTATTATGTTTAAATGAATGTGATTTCATATTTTTTTGATTAATTTTATAGCGCCTTAATGGACTCTCCAAGACTTATAAAACATTTTATCTTTTTAAAATGATTTCCTTGATAGTGTGACTCACCTACAAATAATCAAGACAAATATTTTATGATGCTAGTACATTGGACTTATAAAATAACATTTTAAAATAACATTTGAAAAAAGTAGGGAAAACCATGGGTTGGATTGTGGTTTTGATTAGTTTAATGTGTGGTGTCCAAAAACTAAATAATAATGACTTCCCTATATTTTCCTATATAATCCCACCCAAGATCCAAATTCATTTTTCGTAAAAGAATTTGGATCTCAAGAAACAACTACCACATTCTCTCTATAATCCTTCCAATGATCCTTAAGCTCTCAAGAATCCTTTCTCAAGCCTACCCCAAGCCTTTTGAATCACACTTCCAAATAAGGGATTTCTTCCTTTCTCATTTTTTCCAAATTTCATTATATAGTTTTACCATTTTGTTTTAAATAAAAAATTATGGGGGTATGATTTGAAAACTCACCCATAATACCCACTTTTTTTTAATGTTTTTAGACCTCTTTTTCTTTCATTAATGCCTCCCCTGTACACCTATTACAATTCCAAAGTTCCGTAAGGAATTTCTCTCTTCTCATTTACTTTCAAGAGATTTTTTCATATTGGGAATCTAAATTCCATTACATATGTTGGTGAGTGTATCTATATGACCATAATAATATTAATTTCAAGTACAAATTATGATGCACCCCTTTCTCTCCCATCAACCATTTTTATTAATTCTTATGTCACATCGTTATGTTGCCGAAATGGCACCACTATTTTCCAAAACAAAGTCATTTTTATTGAATTCCATGCACATTTCTCTATCAAGGGTATTCACTTATATGTAAATTTATTTATTGATTATATATTTTTATGTATGACTTCAACAATAATTTATCCTAGAATAAAAGATGATGGTTAAGGAATCCATGTCATATGATCCATGTTGCACACTTATGAATAAAATGAAATGATTAAGAAGGGTGTTCCTTGGCAGTGATTCAATGAACTGGGTCATGATTATTATCTTGATACTTAAATTTCAATGAGTGTTTACCCATGATTATTAAAGTTCAATAAGGCATTACTCATACTCCATGTGCAATGTGTGTTACCTTATGCTAATATCATGTTAAATGTGGATTCCACATTTCCATGTTATGATAATCATGCTATATCTTGCATTAATGTTCATGTTTATATTATGCTCTATTGGTATGCCTATTTCATAACATGTATGTTATTAGTCAGGTTATGACCTGTTTACTCCCTTACCGGGCTTTATAACACACTTTTTTCACATGTATGTCCACAGGTTATCCCATGACATGATATGTATGAGGGAATGTTATGGTCATGTAACATATGTTTTCAATAAAGATGTTGTATTTTTATGTCTTAATTTTTCAGGTAATGTCTTTAATTTCCCTAGACACTAGACCACTCAATCATTAGAGTCATCTTACATGCTTGTTTATCTAATAATTCATGTTTAAGAGTTTAATAATGAGAAGGATTGTTATAGTTGATATTAGAGGAGAGGATTAGTTAATTTTTGGATTAGGATAAGAAAACCCAAATGAAATTTTTTGGGATAAGACTAAGCATAATAAAAAAATCCCTAAATTTTTGTGTTTATTGGCTAACTATTTTTTCACGAAAATACATCCTTCTCTAGATACGAGCAGGTAGAGGCGGCTTATACAAATATGAATCTAGGGATATAATATGAAAAAACCACTTTGAGATAGACTTAAATGGAAACTGGTGCATGACATTGGTCTATTCTGCACTCTTGGTTATAAAACACCTGACAGATAGGTTTTGGTAAATTCGTATGTTTAGTTCAAATAATTGTTAAGGGAATAAAAAAATTTCCTAAAAATATATGTTAAGAAATAGATCATGGATAACATAGACTGAAGACTATAAACTTATAAGTTATGAAAATAAAATTAATTTATATGCTTTTTCGATGGATGATCATTTATGAGTTACCCCTAATTTTTTATTACATCTAGTGGATAGTAATAGGAGGAGTCGATCTAACAACCGATACGAAGATCAATGTGATGATTGTTATAATGAGATTCTCAATCCGATGGGAGTAGGAATCACAAACATTGTCATGATACTATCTCAATTAACTCATGTTATGAATAGAAACATGGGTCAAGAGGAACATTCAGCCCCCCTTAAGAAAGAACAAGTCGCAATTGAGTTATTCATGACACAAATGACTCCAACGTTTAATGGATCATCTCATTCCACAATTTGAAAACAACAGATCAACTCCATTGAAAAGATATTCTTCATCCTTAAATGATATGAACAAGAGAAGGTTCTTGTGGCTTCTTATCTTATGGAGGGTGAAGCTGATCAATGTTAGAATTTGATTAAAAATAAGAAGCTCGAGCAGAAGATTGATGCATTGGAATGGAAGGATATCAGAAACTGTTTATTGGAAAATAATTTTTCTCACACTCTCTGACTTAAGATGGAAAGGTACTTTCATTCCCTCAAGAAAAAAGATGATGAATCCATTCGATCATATGATGAAAACTCTACAAGTCTTGAATGATATTCCTTTGTCTTTGTCTTTACCCCATAATAAAATGTTGATGACTTTTGGGGTGGGCTAAAACCTAACCTACGAAATCTCATATTGATCTGTGACATCGATAGCTATGAGGAAATTGTCTGATGTGACCTTGAAGTCAAAAAGGAAATCAAAAAATCTCAGGGGTATCATGAGGATAAGAAGAAGAATATGGACTTCAATTCAAGCATTTCGGTGGATAAAACCAATTGGGATAAGAAATTTATCACCCCACTTGATAAAGGAGTGGAATTAAGTACCCAATAAATTGCATGAAGGGGATGAGTAAATGCTTTAGGTGTAGAAGATAAGGGACCCTGGCCATTAAGATATGACTTGAAAAACCCACAATTGTGACAGAGGAAAGGAACTCTCCATTCTACCATAAATGCATTGATTTTTTATTCAACTACAATGAACCAAGGAACATTTCAAACCAGTGTCCTAATCTAAGGGTTTTTAGAGGCAACCAATATCCTCAAAGGTAGTAAGGGTTATATTTTTCAATCGCTACTACCAACGTGAACCCCGAAAATGAAGTGGTGATGGGTATGCTAGTTATTCATTCATGAATAGAGAACATAATTTTTTATTCTGTTTCTACCCATTATTTTATATTCCGAATGTTTAGTAGAACGATCCCAACACAACCACAAATATTGGAAGTAAAGATGTCGGTGAAATCGGAAAATGGGGAAATTATTGGATCCCATGAATCTAACTCCACCAATTTCATAATTTGTTGATTGAACTTCCTGGATAACCTATTCATACTCCCTCGAGTGAAATTTGATGCAGTTCTTTCCATGGATTTTCTTTACTAATATAGAAAAAAAACTGCCTTGAGTGGGAAATCACACTCCATTTGGGAAATCGACCCCCAATTCTGTACAAGTGCCAGGAGAAGAATGAATTTTAATTATCACCATCATTCCAAGCATGGATATTATAGCCCTATGAGAATGCATATCTTTCTTAGATGATGGAGTCTAAGGAAGAAACCATCATTCAAGGCATGTTTATTATGAGTTATTTTTCTGAATAGTTTCTTGAGGAATCGTCTGGACTTCCTCCTAGAAGTGATGTGGAATTGTCAATTGATCCTATACCTGGGGTGTTTCTAATATCCAAGACTCTGTATAGAATGGCTATTGTGGAGCTTTAGGAGTTGAAGAAACAATTACAAGTGAATTTGGATAAAGGGTTTATACACCCAAGTGCTTTACCATGGGGTGCACAAGTCCTATTTTTCAGGATAAATGATGGGTTAATGCACCTTCTCATTGATTTTCGTGAGCTCAAAAAAATCAAGATACAGAACAAGTATCCTCTAACCCAAATTGATGACATGTTCGATCATCTATTTGGAGCACAATAACTCTCTATGGTGGATTTTTGATTGAGATATTAAAAAGTAATGGGGAAGAAGGAGGTTATCCTCAATACTGCTTTCCGTACATGATATAGGCACTATGAATTCATAGTAATGCGTTTCAGACTCCCTAATTATCCTACAATATTTATGTACATGATTAATAGAGAATTTAGAGATTACCTTAACACATTCGTGGTAGTATTTATATATTATATTCTAATACACTCCAAAACCAAGGTGGAGCATGAAGAGTATCTAAGCACTATAATAGTTACCTTGAAAAAGGATAATCTCTTTGAAAAGTACTGAAAGTGTGAGTTCTAGTTGATGAAGGAACCATTATTTGGCTATATCATCACAAGAAATGGGATATCCGTTGATCCCTTCAATATATCTGCAATTGAGGGATGGCCAAAGCCAACATCGGTGACGAATATCCCTAGGATCCGGGGGTTAGCTAGATATTATCTCCAATTTGTGTGAAATTTATCATGATTTCCAAACCCTCTTACCCAGCTAACCCGGACAAGATTCAATTTTATATAGAATGATGAATGTGAAAAGATATTCAAGGAGTTGAAATTGAGGCTTATCACTACTCCCTTTATCACATTACCACAACAGGTGAACTTTATTGTTGTATTTAGAGATGAATCGAAGAAGGGAATGGGTTTTGTGATGATGCAAAATGAAAAAGTAATTGCATATGCCTAAAGGAAATTAAAAGTTCATTAGAAAAATTATCCAACACATGATATAGAGTTTTCTATAGTAATCTTCACTTTATAAATTTGGCAGAATTACCTCTTTGGGGAGAAGTTTGAAATTCACACAGACCACAAAATCCTCATGTATATGTTCAAAAAAATATATTTTAACAAGCACCAATGAATATTGTTATAGTTGATCAAAGACTATGACTGCTCAATCCATTACCACCCGGGGAAAGTGAACCCGATGAATGATGCTCTAAGTAGAAATAACACAACAATTATATCATTGAAGTGAATGGGAAAGCATCCAATCATCTTAGATTTGATGAAGATGTAACTGAGAATCTTAAAGAAGGGATCATCAACAATCATTTCACAAATGATTGCTCAACCGTCTCTTTGGGAAAGGTTGTAGGATGCTCCAAAGGATGATGTGGTAATTCAATAGAAAGTGGAGAATATATGAAAAGTGCAATCCTCAGTTATCAATGTTAATAAAGAAGGAATTGTAAGATTTGGGTCAAGACTTTGTGTTCCATCAAATTCAGAGTAAGAAAAAGAACATTGGGATGATGCACATAGTTCAGATTTCTCCCCTCACCTTGGAAACAGAAAGATGTATCAAGATATCTGAGAGCATTATCGGTGGGATAACATGAATAATGAGATCATTTAGTATTCATCAAGGTGCATGGTAAATTATCATATGAAGGTTGAGAAGCATAATTCCAAGGGAATGATAAATCCCTTACTGATACTAACATGAAAATTGGAGATCATCACTATGGACTTTGTCACAAAAATTCTAATGAAATCCCAAGGAAAAAATGCTATATAGTTTTTTTGATCATCTTAAAAATATTGCACTCTTCATTTCAATTCAAGAGTATTTCTCATCGGTTCCACTGGCATAGATATATATCAGAGAAGAGGTAAGTCTGCATGGATTTCCACTTTCTATTATATGCGATAGAGATCAAAAATTTACCTCTATGTTCTGCAAGAGACATCAACATGCTATGAATACTGATTGGAACATTACTATGGATTATCATTCGCAAAATGATATCCAATATTAGAGGACTATCCCAAAACTTGAGGATATGATGAGATCATGCTAAATGTACTTCAATGGATAATAGAATAAACATCTTCTTCTAGATTAGTTCTTTTACAATAATAGCTTCCACTCAAGTATCCAAATGGATACATTTAATGACCTATATGAGAAGATGTGCAGAACACTAGAATGTTGGGATGACGTTGGGCAGAGAAAACTCCTAGGTCCATAAATGGTCAAAGAAATGGTGGATATGGTTAAGACCATACATCAACACATTAAAGCTACTTTTAGTCAACGAAAGAGCTATGTTGATAATTGTCGACGAGGCCTAATATTTTATGTTGAAGACATGGTATTCCTCTATATATCACCATGTATGAGAGTTATAATTTTTTAGAAGAATGGAAATATTATTCCAATGTACATAATCCCTTTTGAGATTTTTTATCACATTGGAGAAGCGGCATATCGACTAGCACTCCCAATAAACCCATCTAATGTACATGATGTATTACATGTGTCACTCTTGAGTAAGTACAAACCTGACCCATCACATGTGATCTATTGAGACTTGGTACCCTTAGATAACGACTTTCATATGAAGAGATGTCATTGAAGATTTTAGATCATAGGAGAAAAGTTCTTTGAAATAGGACAATTCCCCTCGTCGAGTTGTTGTGGCGAAACCACATGTTTAAAGAGGAAACATTGGAATTCAAGGAAGTGATGAAGAATAGTTTCCCACATCTATTTTATAGTGGGAAATGGAATTTTTGTGGGAGAAATTTCTTAAATGGTGAAGATTGAAACGACAAAATTTTTTATTAATGAATATTCATCTTGATCTAATTAAATATCTTATTTTGTAAAATGGTTATATAAAACATAGAAATTAAATGCTTTTAATATTTAGGATTTTAAAATTATGTTATGAATTGTTACTCTTTCTAATATAGTTATTGAATAGTGACCACATGATTAGTATACATATTAGGCTTTAACAAATCCTATTTACTCAGACAAAGGAATCGATGGCGTCATCCAGTAGAATTGTTCCATATGAAGCCCATTTGTTGGAGATCAGAAAGGAGGTGGCATCACGAGGATTCTCTCTTGACAAATTCCAATTCGAGCATCAACAACATAAGCTCGAATGGAACTTCTTATTAGAGAAGTGAAAGTGGATAGTGATTACCACCCGAGAGAAGTTATCTGAGCCACACCAAGAGTATGTCACCATCGCACACCTTAACTTTCGTTCATATGCAAGTGTTATAAGGGGTTATGTAACAAGAACCTAGAACTATGATTATTTTCATTATTTTTTTATAGAATAATAAATATATATTCATTTTATTATTGTCACTTTGTAAACAGTTTTTAAGCACAAATTTTATTTTTAGTTAATATTAAATTAAGAAATATAATTTTATGAATTAATGGATATTAAAATTAAATAATATTTTTATTATATATTATTAATAAATTACGTTCTGTTAAATATAAATTATTGTGTAATTTTAATGATTATAATTATAATTTTATTAATGTGTGAAATCTGTTTTTTGACAAAACCCCTGATTTTATATAAATATCAGTTTTTATTTAAAAAGAAAAAATTCAATATTTTTAAAATTATTTATATAAAATGAATATTATTTTTGGAAATAGGATCTCAAAATTATCCAATAGTGAATTTTTCACAAAATTTCTTGAGACAGTTAATGTTTTATTTTAAAATTAAATATCGTTCAAATATATTATGTGTTTTATGACATCATAATGACCCAATAGTGATATAATAAAATACTATAAATTATATGATCGGTAAATATATGATTTATGTTTAAAATAATGTGATTTATGATTTATTTTATAAATTTTATGGTGCCTTAGTGGATCCTCGACGACTTACAATACATTTTACTTTTTAAAATGGTTTCCACGAGAGTGTGACTCACCTCTACATAAGCGAGACAAATATATTAAGAAGTTGGGCCATTGGCCATATAAAATAATTTTTTCTACTCCCCTTTTGAAAAATCCATGGGAAAAAACCATGCGTTAGTTTTTGGTTTTGATTAGTTTAATTTTTGGTGTCCAAAACGTTAATTATAAATAATTCCCTCTCTTTTCCTATATAATCTCACCCAAGCTCCCACTTCCTCTTAAGTAAATGCCTTTGTAGCTCGACCTAATTATTTCATATTATCTATATAATCCTCCCAAGGATCCCAATGCTCTCAAGAAGACTCTATAAAGCCTTTTCCAAGCCTTTTTGATCACACTTCTATGTAAGGGATTTAATCCTTTCTCAATGTTATCCAAATTTCATTATATTGTTATACCCTATTGTTTTCAATTAAAAATGTTGTTGTATGATTTAGAACCTACCCCATTCTACCCTCCTTATTTTTTTATTATGTGAGACCTATTTCTATATCATTAATGCCTCCCATGTACACCTGTTACCATGCTAAAATTCTGTATGAAATTTCTCTATTCTCATTTACATTCTAGAAATTCTTTTTTATCATGAATCTAAATTCCATTAAATATGTTGGGACATGAATCTTTATGAACAACATACTATCAACTTAATGTAAATATTATGGGGAACCCATTTCTCCCTCATCAACCATTTTAATGAATTCTTGTGTCTTGCCATTATGCTGCCGAAATGGCCCTGTGATTTTTTGTTCCAAATTCAATGTGTAGTGAATACCATAGCCATTTATGTATCACGGTTATTAAACTCTATGCATATTTACTGATTTATTATAGTTTTTCATGTATGAATTCATCATTACTTTATCATTGGATAAATTATTATTTTTAATGAATACATGTTATATAATTCATGTGGCACAATTATGAATGAATTGAAATTATTAAGAAGGGTGCACCCTGCTAGCGCTTTAATTCATTGGGTAAGGTCTAGTATCTTAATACATAAAGTGCAATGAGGGTTTAATAATGATTATTCAAGTGAAATTATGGTTCACTCATGCTTCATGTACAATGATACTTCGATTATGCTAATATCATGTTAAATATTGATTCCACATTTCAGTGTTATGATAATAATGTTATTTCATGACATGATGTTCATGTTTCTATTATGACACATTGATATACATAACTGATAAATTGTATTTTATTCTTCATTTTATGAATTTTTTACACCCTTACTGGGATTTATATATCAACCTTTTCACATGTATTTCCTCTCGTTATCCCATGCAATGCTCAGTACGAAGAAATGTTGTGGTCATGTAAAGGATGTTTTCAATAAAGATGTTGTATTGTTATGTCTTAAGATGCCATGTAATGTACCTAACATCATATTACACTATAAATATTGATCCTTAGAGTCATATTAAGTTCATATTTATGTACTAAATAATGTTTAAGTCTTTAATAAAGAGTAGGGTTGTTATAAGCGTGGTTGCGATAGGGGTCCCTTGACCCCAATCCAGCTTCATTTCCAGTTTTCGTCCATGGGATAGAATTTATGAGAGTAACCACTAGTAGAAATATTAAATGAGAGAAGCATTATAGTTTTTACTATTCATCATTAAAAAAATAACACTTTTTTCATTAGACGTGTGGCCCCTACATGGATAGATCCCTCTACACCTCTCCACTATAGACATCATATGAAATCACCTTAGGAATTCTGTGACCACAAAAAGACTCCATGCCAACCATTAAAGATCTCTGGACAAAGAAAAATGACCCATTCCGAGCCTCCATCCAACCATTTCTAAATATTGGGTCCTTTGAAAAGGTAATATAAGAATACATGAGGTTATAAATGTGAGATTGGTACAGGGTTTGAGGTTTCCTACCTTGATACCAATTGATAGATTGGTACAAAATGAACATTGATCAAGGAAAAACTAATATGTGAATATAAGTATTTCAAAGACCTCCTCTGATACCAATTGTTAGATTGGTACATGGGTTTAGGTTTCAATCCTCTGATACCAATTGTTAGAATTGTATGTCTGAGTATGATATACTCTATAATACAAAATAAAGAAAGTCTATCTTACCCAAACCCAGGTAAGACCTCAATCCAAAGATCGGTATCTATCTTGCTATCCCCGCAAGACCTCATTTTGTAAGGAAATCAGAACCTATGAATTCACAACCTGAGGTCTATAATTTCAATTAAATCAAACCTATGCACTAAGAAAATATACACTAAGAAAAGATTGTACAAGTAGTTCAGAACGTTCTGCTCGAAGCCTGGGATTTTATACGATCCTCTCTCTCTAGAAATCACTTCACCATCACTTTTTCAAAAGTTTAAAAATTCTCGAACATGTTCAAATGAGCTCTTATTTATAGGAACAGCTCCAACAGTTAGCTCCCTCCTCCAAAGGTCATATTATTCCTCGAATTTCGGAGTGACATGTACACATGTAACTCAAACAACGGTTAGTTGATAACTGAAATCACGACATTTTTTTTATTTCTAAACAAGTGTATGTAAAAAAAAAATATTCATAATGAATGTAAAATTGAACCTTCAGAGTCTAATTAAAAATGAATTTCGAATGTAGGTAGATGATAGTTCAGATTCTAAAAAACAAGGATATTCAGATTCTTTTTTATAGAAATTCAGAACCTGAATTCTGTAGAATTATAGGTTATAAATTTCAAGGAAATTAAGATTCTGGATTCAAAAGAATTCGGAACCAGAACATACAAAGTTCAGAGTCAGAGTTCTTGAGAATTCAGAGTCAGAACACATAATATTTCAGAGTCTTAATTTAGTGAACTCAGAGTCATAACTTAGAGAAGTTCATAACTAGAATTCATAATCAAAATTCAGATTTAGAACATAGAGAAGTTCGTAACTGGAATTCATAATCATAATTTGTAGTCAAACATTACATATGTTCATAATCAGAATTCGGAGTGGAACTTCCTGAGAGTTCGTATCCATAATTCTGAGTTGAAATTCATGAGAGTTTGTATCCAGAATTCAGAGTTAAACACCATGAGAGTTCATAACCAGAATTCAGAGTAGAACTTAATGAGAATTCGTAAGCAGAATTCGAATTCTTAAACAAAATTTTTCATATCAAAGTTTTTTATGATTCCAAGGTTTTAGTATCAATCTATGTTTTATACATATAAAATTTATGATATGAGAAACAAAATATAGGTAAGTGTATATTACCTTGGAAAAGGAAATTTTCCTTATAGAAGTAAAACATGGGTAAAATGAGACTTTCCTTAAGATAAGGTGTTTTTTATTTTCAAAAAAAGAGGAATGGTAAAGTCATAAGGAAAACCTAATGACTCATTCAATCTCCTGAATACATGAAGGAATGGAAAATTCATAAGGAAAACCTTATTGACTCATCAATCTCCCATTTTTTGGAAAGCACAAACATCCTTACAAAAATGAATATAAGGACTTGGAATAAATTTCTAGACATTGAAATTAAAGCTTATCTCCCATTGTTCATGGACAATGGTGAATACGACTAACTCCCCCTTAGGCTTTAGAACTCTAAGGATTGTATTCCAGATTTTAGGAATTAGAATTTTCATTTGAATGTGGAAATATTTTTAGTGAGAAATACCCCTTAGATAACCCCCCTATTACATAGGGATATATATTCTTGTACTCAGAAAATTTTCCACTCCCCTTTATAATTATTTTTACTTCGCCCCCTTTGTGATTTTAAAAAAGGGTTTGAGGGAATGGAAAAATAGTATAGTACCTAAAATATTAGTATAGAAATCCGAACAACATAGACATCGATAATTTCATTATGATTGAATGAATTAGTACAAGGAAAAATATAATAAAATATTGGAGTGGGATTTATTTTTCTTTTTTTCCTTGGGAATTAGCATCTTAACAATGGTATTCAACTATTTCAGCTCTTTGTGATCCTCCTCTACTTTCTTTTCTAAAGCCTTGAACCTATCTTCCTGAGCCTTCATGACCTCTTCTTGAGCCTTCAGCGATTCATGTTGTTTCAAAAGCTTATCTTGCATCTTGACGCATAGATCGTTCTCTGTTTTCAAAATTTGAACAATATAACTCAACTTTCCATTCAAATATTTAAAATATTGAATCTAAGAATTTTGTTAAAGAGTTAGATTTTCCTGAAAGATGTTATTCAGGTACTTGATTTTGGTATCTTCAGTGTTAAAAACTTCCTTGACATCTTCCTGAAATTGGTCAAGATCTTCCAAATCTACAATGATTTTCTCAGACCATCTGGTCATATTCTTGTATGATTTTCTATGGTCTTCATAGTTGATTAGGAACTTTTGGTGCTCAGCCTCAATCATAAAACACCTATCCATCACCATGGATACAGAATCTGTTTTATGATTCATGTTGTGCTGAAGCATCTGGTATTTAGAATCAATTGCTGGAAAAATCGGAATGGTATCTACCAACTTCTTCAGAGATTGAACAACAAAATCATGACCTAAGGCATATTACTCCGAATCAAAACATTTTCATTGAGATGGTTCTTCCTATAGCTCTACCATCTTCCTTTTAGAGGTTCCCCTAGATTCTTTCTTCCTCAGTATTTCTTTTATTGGGGTATCAGCAACCACTTGTTTCCCCTTACTGATTATTGGATTGGATTATTCATCAGGTGATTCATGCTCACTTCCTGATAATTATACAATTTTATCTTCATCAACATTTTCCATCTCAGCTCCAGCTTCAATATCCTCAGGAAGAATGAAGTCATGAATATGATACTCTTCATCTTACAACTTATTCACTTCCTCTTCTTCATCCTTCTCATCTACTATAGGGGTATAATGTTTTGTAGATCTGGCTTGACAACTCCGGAGTGAAAATTTATCAAAAACACTTTTCTTTTCATGATACTCTTAAAATTTATTAATCACATCATAAAATCTGCCACTACTCTCAGATTCTTGTACTTCTATCTTAGCATCCTTCTCAACTTCCTTCTCTTTGACTTTTTCCAGATACATGAACTTCTTTCCCGGAGTCTCAAGAAATTGTTATATAAAGAGGGTTTTTTGTACAAGGATTTGTTCGGATGCAACTTCAGTATCCCTCAGAAGGGATTGAAAACTTTCGTCCTCTGTCATCTTCTTCTTCAGGTTATTTTCCTTCGCTTTCTTTTCATCGTCCTCAATAGTCTTTTCTTTTATGGCCTTAGCCTCAGCAGGATCCAAACTGAACTATCGCTCCCCTGCTTTTCAATTATTCTTATCCTCCCTCCATTTTGCTACCACCTCATCTGGGTAAGCTTTTTTCTTCTTTAGTTTAAGAGGTGCATATTGGACTCCCTTATACTTAGGGGTTTTTTTCTGCTTACACATCATTTAACTTTCTTTTTTTCCAGCCTTCTTAGATGGTTTATCTTTTTAAACATTTTCCGGAACATCTTCTGCCTCTTACTTTGGTAGATCATAAAATTCTCGGGATTCCTTAGAGAAGCCAAACTTCATTTTCTTAAGGGTGTCATCACTGTTCAGCATCACCTTGAAATTTCTCATCTTGGAACTGAAGGGGATCTTGAAATATTATAGGTACCAAACTATTAGCTTTGAGAGTAGGGCCGGGTACATGATAATCAGAGCTCTTAAATTTCCATTTTTGATATTCTCAATCATAATGAGAATGTGCCTCGTGAGATTGACCTTCCTTAGGTTTACTAAAAATTCCAGGATATACATATCACTTTTCTTTAGGGTCTCCTTATCACCCTTCCTCGATACTATTAGACCTTGCACCCATAAGTGTAGAATCCAATTGTTGGTAGACATATTGTCAATCTTTGTTGTCTTGACATCTTTATTCCCAAGGCATTCCATAGAACTTGTCTTTACAAAGGTTCCTTGAACCTCTTATAGTTTGTGTGAATAGAATTTAGCTTCTCCTTTATATGATAGCCCCACCAAGCTCGCAGCCTTGGAGTAAGAGAGTTTTTATGTATTTCCATAACTATTGAAGGAGAATTTTTCCCTACCATCCACCTTAAATAAACAAAGTGATTCATCGAATTATATGAGAAGATTCAGATAGAAAAAATCCTAATCTTATGTCTCAGAAATAGCTATACATTCACATCCATTTAGCTTGATGTTCATCTAAATAATGGAGTCATAATTTTTTTTAAAAGAAAGATAATATTAATGATTAATATCAGTAGCAGTACATAAGGAGAGACAAGAAGGGAAATTGTCCATCCATAGATGGTTGACATCGACGGGGCCTGAGGCTGCCGACTGATGGGCCGCATTGTTTCCTTCCCTTTTGGTAAAGGAGAAGGTGGAGCAAGAGAAGCCTTGGCGCAGCGAGTAGATTCTCCTGACGATGAATCCAACGGCCTGAAGTCCGACATCATTGTGTTTAATACCATTCATAATAGAAAGGAAGTAAGACTCGATGTTGATATCAGCCCATCCATGTTCCACAACGAGCATCATCCCTGCAAGAATGTCATAGGCCTTAGTAACTAAAGGTTCCCAGAAGGCATGATGTGGTTCATATTTTGCTGCGATGATATTCCCCAGATGATTTCAAGCCATGAGGCCGAGAGAAAAAGGCCCATCCTTGGGAAGAGAAGCGTCCATGTTAATCTTAAGACTCCCTTCCTTTGGGGGTCCAATGAGGTGGAAAGGATGAGAAAAATTCCTGGAATAAATTGTCCTTTGTGGTCCTTCCAGCCCTCAATCCATGAAGTGGTTCGTTCAATCTAGAACTCAAGAGGCCGATGAACATGGTGGAAAACCGAATTGTTACACCGAACCCAAATGATCCAGGCCAGGGTAAAATGATAGCTTGTATTAGTCGATGAAAGAGAGGAACACCAGTGCTTCAGAAGATCAAGGAGGTTAAAGGGAATGTCCAGTGAAGAATCTAAAGCGAAAACCCATTTATTACAAATTTCATTGGCTCTTGGGCAGTGAATGATGGCGTGCCAAGGAGTTTTAGGAATATTCGGGCAAAAAGGTCATGATTCAGCATTGGACATATGTCAGTAAAAAGGAGGCTCATGGTAAGGAGGGTGTCCATGCACACCTGCAACCAAAATTGGCATATTTTTTGGGACGTTGATATTCCAGTGTGCTTTCTATGGTCCCTCATCACGATCGCGAGAGTGAATGCCAAGAGCCAGTCCATACCCAGATCTCACCGTGTACTCGCCTAAAGAATCATTGGTCCAAAAATGATGGTTGGGGCCAACATTAGGGACCCAGGGGATGATTAGAATAATTCTTTGGTTTCATTCATTAAACCATTCCTAGATCTTTTCCACACACCATCCCGGGCCCCGGTCTGAAAAGAGGGAGTTGACAGTGGCATCTTCAAGACCTGGTTGGCCGGGGGATGTGGCCTGCAAACAATCCTTATCGAAAAGCCAGGGATATGTCCAAATGTTGACAGATAATACATTTCCAATCCTCTAGCCCAGTCCTTTTTCTAGGATATTTCGGGCCCCCAAATACTTCTCTAGAGAAAGATAGGGCGGGGGAAAATAAAGAAACCACAGAAGTCTATGTGGGGAAAGTACTTGGCATAGAGTATCTGTGAACACAAAGGTAATGGATGGTTAAGAAGGCCCCAACTTTTCTTGGCCTACAGTGCATCATTGAACAGAAGAAGATTCCAAAATCTCATCCCTCCCACCGACTTGGGTTTGTAGAGTATCTCACAGGCCAACCAATGGGGTTGATTTCTTCCATCATTTTTCCCCCACCAGACGTTGGCAGTATGTGAATGGATCAGGTTGAAGATGGCTGTTGAGAGCTTAAACATTGACATATGGTAGATGGGGATAGTCTGGATGAAAACTTTAATGAGGGTTCCTTTTACAGCTTTGGAGATGCTTCTTGGAGTCCATCCATGAAATATTTTCTCAATCCTGTCCACCAGAGCTGCAAAGATTTCTTTTTTGGACCGGCCAATCACCGCAGGGAGTCCGATACACCACTAGTGTTTATCGACCAAATGGATTCGTGTAGATGAACAATGCTCATCTCTCATGACAGGAGGCACCCCTGTGCTAAAGAAGATTTCAAATTTTCCATGACTAACAGATTGTCTATACGCCCGCTCATATTGCTGGATTTCTTGGCTGACCACCCATCATTCATTAACAGTGGATATGGAGAAAAAGATGGTAGTCTTCTATGAGGAAGAGATGTGACACTTGTGGGACCTCACGACAGACCTTTTCACCATGAATCGACTTAGAGGGTGCAGCCCTAGAAATAAGGTTAGAGAAAACATCAGCCACCAAAATGAAGAGAAAAGGGGAGAGAGGATCTCCTTGGCGCAGGCCTCGAGTTGGGGTGAAGCTTCTGGTTAGCTCCCCATTGTCCTTTATTCTGAAAGAGACAGTCGAGATGCAGTGCATGACAATTTCTGTCCTTTTAGTGCAGAAGCCCATTCTCAGCATCAAAGTTCTAAGGAACTGCCATTCCACTTTATCATAGGCTTTGGTCATATCCAGTTTCCATGCCATGGTTCCACTTTTCACAGTGGAGGGAATTTTCATAGTGTGGAACACTTCATGGTCCATAATTTCATTATCAGTAATCAGTCTACATTCCAAAAAGGCGCTCTGGTTTTTGGTAATAATATTAAGAATCCAAGGATGCAGCCGATTGACAAGGATTTTTGAGAAGATCTTATAAGAGAAATTGTAGAGGATAATAGATCTGAAATCAGGGATCGACTGAGGTTTCTTGATTTTAGGGATGAGGACGAGGACCATTTAGTTGATATCAGAAATGATTGTATTCCCCACCCAGATGTTTTTTATCATTTTGTAGATATCGGGACCGATAATGTGCCAATATTGTTTAAAAATAAGGGCGTGAAAACCACACAGGCCCGGGGACTTAGTGGGATGGATATGCATCAAATCACGGTGTATCTTGTCATTCGTCACATATTTTGTAAGCTGCCGGTTGATCTCCTTGGTGATCATGGGACTGATGCATTCTTCCACTTTAGTAGACATGAAAGGAGTCCCTATGGAGAAGAGGTTCTAGAAATATCCTACCAAAGCTTCGCGAATGCTGCAAGTTTCAGAAACATTGCTTCCATCAGGTTGTGAAAGGCTCCTAATAGATATTTTCGGTGCCTAGCTGACACTTTTAGGTGGAAATATCTTGTATTAGCATCACCCTCTATAATATGGATGTCACGCGCCCGCATAGCCCAAAAGCATTTCTTAACACGAAGGGCCCTGTCCAGCTCTCTTTGAGTGGCACCAATCCTGGAGATGTTTCAATTGGATGGGGGTTTCTTGAGTAAGTTGTGAGACTTCTTTTCAAGGGAATCACAATGCCTATCAGGTTGGTGGAATTTCTTGTTGCTCCAATATCTCAAACTAGAAGAAACCTGTTGGATATTGAGGCCAACATCTTCCTGGGAATTATTCCAACTTGATCGGACCACATCTTCGCATTCCTGGTCTTTTACCCAAAAGATCTCAAACCTGAAGGGTCTGCTGAGCTGTGGATTTCATTCACCTTGCAAACAATCAATGATAATTAGGCAGTGATCCAAACAGTTAAGGGCCTTGTGGCCAATGTGAAACATGCTGAACAGATTGATCCAATCAGAAGAACCTAGAAATATATCAAGACACTCAGTGATTCGAGTACATTCAGTATTGTTGTGGAACCATGTAAAGGTATTACCTGTGAACCCCATATCAACCAGGTTTGCCTTAGTGACCATCTCTTTGAAGTTAGACATCGAGGATGAGTGTCAAAAACTTCCGTCCTTATGGAACATGATCTCATTGAAATCACCGACGAAAAGAATAGGGCTAGGTAAATCATTTCACATCTTGCAGAGAAGGTCCCATGACTTCCCCTTATTAGAATGGCATGGCCAGCCATAGAATCCCACAAAGGTACAGGGTGGGTGAAAGTCTATTTGAATAGTCACAGCCATGTGGTGCATGGATAAATACAAAGTTTTAACATCAATATTGTCCTTCCAGAGGAGACAGAGGCACCAAGAATGGCCTTGTATGGGCACCAGAAAGAATCCTTGGATGCCATACTTCAGAGTAATAACATTGGTGTCCTTGATTTCTAGTATGGTTTCAGACAGGAAAACCATATCGGGGCGACTTTGACCACAGTTGCACTAAAGCATGCGAACCATTCATGGGTTTCCAAGACCACCACAGTTCCCTCATAATACAATCATTGCTCTATAAAGGGCTGGGTCTCGCCCACCGCTGCCATTGGTTCCTCCATACTTGTTTCGTCACTTTTAATTTTCCATATTTTGGTGGGATTCCTCCCCTATTGGCATGTTTCAGATTGTCGTTTCCTGACCCCGGGGTTAGGGTCTTCCGTGTGACCATCACTTCCTCCACTTGACAGTCTTCTCCAAGTGCGACGATTGATTAGGCCCATCATTGGAGTTCTCGTCATTCCATGGGCCTATGTTGGTGTTTTATCAATTATGAACGATTTTGGATCCAAATTCCGTTCCTGTGGCTCGAAGTGCTTCTGCATTGGTATTGATCATTTCCTTTGTGGTTCTTTTTGCCTCATCGCCAACCCTGTGGATGGTTTAGTTTTGTCCTTCATGTGGTTAGGATGAACTCCAACTTTTCTCTGAGTGGGATAGTCAGCGTTGTAGAAATTCGAAGGTCCTAGCATAATGTCTTGTCCATGTGTAGGTTCCACTTGGATGGTATGTGCCAACTTGAGACTGTCACGGTCCATTTTTTCCGTCTCAGTGATGAAAGCATATTTATACATTTTTTCATGGATCCAAGGGCCATATTGGAGGGTTATTTCACTGGATCCACTCTTAGGTTTTGAGGTACACATTCTTTCCTGGTGGCAAAGCTGACAAAAAAAAGTAGAAGAGTGGGAGTTTCTCATATTTAAATGATATCTAGCTATTGGCGTCTTTGATTTCCAAGAACATTCCCCACATCAGGGGCTCTGACACCTCAATTACAGCCTTGAGCCGAACCTCGGGGCCCCATTATATTAGGTCTAAGCCTTCCCATTCAATAAAGTATCCTAGACTATCCCCAATTTCCCTTATTATGCGTTCTGTTCTAGTGTGTAATGGGATTCCATTAACTTGTATCTAGAAGGGGGAGCAGGTAAAAATCACTCGCTGGATATCATCTCCCCCTTTCAATTCTTCCATGAGGAGGAGTTTATTATCGAAGGACCATGGTCTGGAACAAAAGATTTTGTCCCTATCTCTCTCATTAAAAAACTCAATGATGATGTGATTGGTCCCCACCTCCTGAATAGCCAATCCTGCATCAAGTTTCCAGATAGACTTGAGGGTGTTTTTGAGAGCCCTCAGATTACCCTAAATGTTTTCAAAAAACATTACCATAATGAGTAGAGACATACGTTTTTCAAGAGTGGGTCTTCATTTCTCCGTGCCTCGATCAACACTTTTTCATTGTCTATTAGGGGCAGCCCCTTCCATTGATTAACTAAGTAGGACTCTATAGTGCAAGTAAAAGGATGAGTGCACAATCCACCTAAAGGGTTGGCACCCTTGAGGATCCCAAACCACCCTCACTTCAAAAGACCTAGTTCAAAAAAATGGTCACTGGACCAGATACCTTTTCACGGCCCCTTACGCGGTCATCCCTCTTCAGACAGTATCCTGATCCTTTGAAATCAAAACATCCAAAAACTGATCATGCACGAGACCTATGTCGCGCGCCCCCCAGTCTTCGCTGAGTAACTCTCCACGGTAGGCCTTCACAACTTCACCATGTCTCAGGCCTTTGTGAGAAAACAATTCCTTAGAGCATCGTGGTATGAACTTTGCGGACCATCCACCGTGCGATCATGCAACACAGTCGACCTTTGCAATAGGTGATTCAAAAATCATCCTCTTCGCACACTCACTTCGCGAACCAGAAATATCAGGCTCCCAGCACCTCGGCCCTTCACGGAAGATGCTTCGCGAGTTAGTCACCGTGAAAACACACAAATTCCACGATCCTTCATGATCGGTGCCTCATGATTCAAAACTTCTCGTGGATCGACCTCTTCGTAGCAGGTGCTTCACGAATCCACATCATCAGGATCGCTCAAACTCGGGGAACCAATGCGGAGGGTGCTTTGCCGATCAAAACCCAGATCGGCAAAAACATCGCACCAGTGTGGAAAATGACACCCAAACCCAAACCAACCCTTGTCTTCATGAAGCACGAACGAAGGACAAAGGGAAAGGGAAGCCACAAACTGATCTAACACCAACATGGATGACAGCGTCAAGAAGGATAGAATGGTCCCATGGTAGGCCAGAACTACACCAAGAGGTAAAAATGAACAGAGAAGGAGGTATAACTCCTTTCAATGACCAAGGGATGGTTTCGGGAAAGGGAGGAGACTCCCAAAGGCAGACGAAGTAGTGACTCTACCGCGGAGGGAAGAAGAGCGATGCAGAAGAAGGGTAAAAAAAGGGCCACAAAATGCCGCAGATCCACCACTCCATGTGGATGCAGAAGAGGAGAATGCATCGCCGTAGAACCGGTACTCTGAGGAAGGATATGCTGGCCCTAGGATAACCCTAGGAGGGAAAATCTCAACCGCAGCGAGAGACTACATAATAATGGAGTAATACATATTAAAGAAGTTCAGATGAACTTACCTCTTTGAGTATATTTTCCACTCATGAATCATCTTAATAGTAGACATATCCTGAGAAGGGGATTCTTCAAACATTTGGACTGGATCAATTATGAAAAGTTCGCAACGAGATTTTGTAGATGGGTAGAGCTTCGAAATGAAAATTCTTGAGAACTGATGTGGGACAACTGTCGAGGATCCCCTTTGTATAGGCGAATAAGTGATGGTTGAACTTCTCATTTGAATCCAATAGAAGAGAATTCATCAGATATGATCTGATGGTTGATATGATAGCAGCAAGGATAAAAATATCGATTGAATCCGATCTTTTTAGGTTTTAAAAGAAACACATTCGAATTCATGGATATTTCAATCTGAGAATGTTTTAAAAGAAAAAGAAACTACCAGCATGTAAATGTGATTATGAAAACTTAATAAAGAACCATACCCTTCGGATTTCGTGGAAGATTATTCGTACTGAGAAATATTATTCTTGATGAACTTTGGATCCCAAAAAAAACTTGAATACGAAGAGAAAAAAGAACTTCACTATGAGAAAAGTAAAATCCAAGAGTTCCTATTATGAAAATTACAGGTCCAAATATTTTCATTATGAGAAATTCTAGTCTGAAGATTTTCATTACAAAAAATTTAAAAAACGTACTACAAAAAATTTCAATATGAAAATTTTTGAAAAACTGACTAAGAAAAATCTTTATTACAAAAAGTTTTGAAAACTTCATTTTGAAATTTTTTGAAAACCTCATTACATAATTTTTTGAAAAGACATTAATAAAAAATGAACTCTTCCTATGAAAATGAGTTTATTACTATAAGGAGATTAATTCAACATGAAGTTAATTAAGAAATATTACCTTACGGTTATCATTCCTAACTTCTTTTTAATTTATTAAAATATATTAGAAGGTAATTATTTTGTGAAAATGTCCGCAAGTTGATCTTGAGTTCTAATAAATTGAAGAATGATATCTCCTATTGGAAATAAAACATTTGAAATAAAAGTTTTTCCAAGAAGAAAGATGTTACCTATACCAATAATTTCTCCCAGAGCATTATCTTTGAATGCTACTTTACCACTTTTAATCTTTATAATCTTTTCCAAATAATTTTTGTTACCAGTGATATTACTAGAACATCCACTATCCATGTACCACATATTGATATTGGTACCATCTCTATTTTCTTGAAAACAAAAGAGTTAGACTTATAGATTCCAAACATTCTTGGATCCAGAATTGTTAGTTAACAAAATTGTGGGTATCCAAATTTGTTTAGAAAAATAAGATTTATGAAAACAAAGAGGTTAAATTTTAATCAATGACCAATTTTTCTTTTAATGCCCACCACATTGGCATTTAGTGCAAAAAAGGGGCTCTAGGAGGAACAAAATAGTTGTTTTTGAAAACTGGTTTTTATAGAGTAAAGCCTACTCAAATAGTGTTTCCTTGAGGTTTAATTTGAGAATACATCTGGTCAAAATTGCCCTTTCCATAGGTAAAGTTTGCAAGAAGCTTCGTAAGAGAAACAATTTAGGATTTTATTCTAATGAATAAATTTCTATCCTCAGGAATCAATTCCTTAGAGTTAGATTTTCCCTCAAAAACATTTATCCATAAAATTGCATTCTTAAGATCTTTATAAAGTTCTTCCTTAATAGAATTTTCTTTCTCAAGGTCTTTAGAATGTTTTTTTAAAATCTCATCTTTATCTGAAAGATCTCTATAATGACTTGAAATTTCTTTTGTAAGAATTTAATCCCTAGTATTTTCCTTGTCTAATTTCTTAGAAATTATACAATTTCATGATTTAAGTAACTTGGAAAATCTAGAAACTTCTTCATATGAATGTATTTATTAATTTTCTATGGATTAAGTATATTCATTAGAAGTACTACGTTTGGAATAGTAATTCTTATCATGAGATAAATTTGTTAAAGCCTCAGCAGAGCGTTCCTTGTCCATAAGACATGTATTAGGGAAAGAAGTAGTAGCAATGAATCCCATATTCTTCTGTGATGATGAATCATATTCAGAAGATTCACTTTCTGAAGAGTCTACACAACTATTATTCGATGTATAATTAGATTTACGGATTTTCTGGTGCTTTGACCGATATAATTTCTTTTTATTCCTTTCTGAATCTCTTTCCTTCTTTTCCTTCTTTTTCAACAAAGGACAATCAGGTCTGATATGACCTGTTCTTATAAATTCATAACACGTAACATCATCATCTTTCTTATCTATGAAGTCTTTATTCTTTTACCTATTTTGATTATTATTTTGAGCTATAATCTTGTTTATTCTATGACAAAGATTAGCTAGTTCATTTTCAAACTTTTCTGTGTCACTAGTTTTTGAATGAATATTGACTTTCTTTGTATTTGATCTAGTTAACTTTTCTAGGGTTTTGGCTTTCATATGTTTAGATATAGTTTTAAAACAAACTCCTCCATTCCCATTATTCTTCATAACATTTTATGCATCTCTCTTCATTATGGTTTCATGCTGAAGAAGAGTTCCAAACAACTCATCTAAGGAAATCTGAGTGACTTTCCTGTTATCATCAATAGCTATCCTCTCGAACTCCCATTCATTTAGCATGATATCTATGATATTTTCAACATGATTTTCATCATCAAAACCTTTTTCTGCCATAGATTGTAAGATACTTACAATAGTCATAAACCTTTGTTTTACTTTTCTTATAGGTTCTCCATAAGGTAAGTTAAAGCCATGGTATTCAGCTCTAAGAATAGCTCTTCTTGTCTCTATAACTTTGGATGTACCAAAATTTGTAAGTTCAAGATTCTTCTAGATAATATTTGCAGCTTCACACGATGATATTTGAATATATATGTTCCTATTAATGGAACATAAGAATGTATTTGTGACTCTGATGTTTGATTGATATTCTGATTTCTCCTGATTCGTAAAGGTTCTCTATTCCTTATCTGGAGTCATATAATCTCCAGTCAGCATTAAATAGTTATCAACTCCAGTATTGATAACTAAAGTATTCATCCTATACCTCTAGTACTCATAATCATTTCCATATTAAATATGAGGTTTGGTAGTATTTAGATTATCAATAGAACCAACATTTAATCCTTCCATTCTTAAGAAAATCTTTGGCACACAAACTTGTTAGTAGAAAGAGTTTGTAAACAAGAGAAAATATCATTAGCAAGGAATTATATATTGTATCTCTAAGCAAAAATGAATACGAACTATATGATTATGAATATATGAATCTGAAAATATGATTCCGAAAAAGTTGTGAATCTGGAAAATAAATTCTGAGAATTCTTTTCTGATTTTAATCATGAGATTAATTTAGAGGTAACCTGCACTAATACCAATAGTGAGATTGGTACAGGGTTTGAGGTTTCCAACCTCTAATACCAATTTTTAGATTAGTATGAAATGAACTTTGATTAAGGAAAAACATATATGTAAATATAAGTATTTCAGATACCTCCTCTGATACCAACTGTTAGAATGGTATGTCCGAGGATGATATAATCTATAATACCAAATGAACAATTGAATATGTAATGAGATTCTAAAATACAATAGGGGGGTGAATTTTATACTTTAAAAAATTCGTAAGTGATTTTTTACGTAACTAAAATTCACAACACCTTTATGATCTATTATCTTGCTTGATTCCAGAAAAGTGATTCTCGAAATGAAACTTAACATAAGTTTACACCAACTTATATTCTACCTTAAAGCGTATAGAATCTAACTAAATTAGAGTAAATGTTTAAGGAAGTATAATAAAGTTATACTTTCTTCAAAAATACAAATACACAGTGGAAAAAAATTTAGTAAAACTACATGTAACAAGTAGAAACTCTTTTAACCCAAAGATGACGGTATCCAACAACCCTGGATAAAAGGTCCTGTGATTTATACTTTCAAGAAATTCTATCTTACCGAAACCCAGGTAAGCCCTAAATCCAAAGATCAGTATCTATCTTGATATCCTCGAAATCCCCTGATTTGTAAGGAAATCAGCAACTCAGACTTCACAACCCGAAGACTCTTCTTTTATGGAAATCGAACCTCTGCACTAAGAAAATTTGCACGAATCAATGTTTGAACATGCAACTCAAAACTATATGCATGAAACCTAAGAGTTTATAAGAGCCTCTATATCTATAAATAACTTCAGCAGCACATTTTCAAACAACATGAAAAGTCTTGAACATGTTCAAATGAGCTCTTATTTATAAGCACAGCTCCAATGGTCAGATCCCTCCTCCATCTATTATATTCTTCCTCGAATTTTGGAGGGACCTGTACACGGGTCACTCAAACAACAGTTAGTTGATAACTAAACGAATGACATAGTTTTATTGATAAACAAGTGTAAGAAAAAAATGTAATATTCGGAATGTATGTAAAATTGAATGTTCTAATTCTATTCAAAAATTAATTCAGAATGTAAGTAGATGAGAGTTTGGATTCTAAAAAACAAGGATATTTGGATTCTATTTTGCAGAAATTTGGATCCTAAATTCTATAGAATCCAGGAGTCTAAATTAAATGGAAATTCAGATTCTGGATTCATAAGAATTTGGAACCCGAACATAAAATGTCTGGAGTCAGAGTTATTGAGAATTCGAAGTCAAAACTCATAAGATTTCAGAGTCCGAATTTAGAGAAATCATGTTCAGAACATTGAGAAGTTTGTAAATAAAATTCGTAATCAGAATTCAGAGTCAGAACTTGGAGAAGTTTGTAACTAGAATTCGTAATCAGAATTCGTAGTCACACTTTACATATGTTCATAATCAGAATTTGGAGTCGAAATTCATGAGAGTTCGTATCTAGAATTCGGAGTTGAACTTCATGATAGTTCATATCCAGTTGTCAGAGTTGAACATCATGAGAGTTCATAACCAGAATTCGGAGTTGAACATTATGAGAGTTCGTAACCAGAATTCGGAGTCTTAAACAGAATGCTTCAAATCTATGTTTTGTATGATTCCGAGGTTTTGGTTTCAATCTGAGTTTTATACATAGAATATTTATGATATGAACAATGAAATATAGGTAAGGGTAAATTTCCATAGGGAAGGAAATTTTCTTTATAGAAGTAAAATAGGGGTAAAATTAGATTTGCCTTAAGATAAAGTGTTTGTGATTTTTAGAACAGGAGGAATGGTAAAGTAATAAGGAAACCTTAATGGCTCATTCAATCTCCCCCTTACATGATGGAATGGAAAAAGTCATAAGGAATACCATATTGACTTAATAATAAAATTTTCTGCATAATGGGGATTCACCAATCGATCTTCTATGAATGTCAGATAGATTGATGAATATTGAATTCTCCACCCTGAAACCCATATATATATATGGATTTTTCACTAAAAATAAATTCATATTGATTCCACATGGTTGGGAGACCCATTCCATGGCTACGTGATGCCATGAAACCCATTCATGTTGAAGGGTTCATTTCAACATTTTTAAATTTTTTTCCCAAGACCACAAAATCCTTATGTTTTCACATGATACTACCTCTAGATTAGGGATTATTTATGAAATATAAGGAAAAAATATTACAATGATATTGAAGAATCACACCAAGGATGATATATACAATGATTTATCCATATATAAAAAATAGGTAGCTTCCCACTATTGATATGGGTGTCCAAATTCTAGGATCTACACATCATGATACCAGATGATGTGTCTTATTTGTACTTTATTCAATAATTTTTTAATATAATTTTTTATGTTTTTTAATATAATATTTCAAAAAACCCTTCATGCATTTTTCTTCTTCTATTCATGTGTTGACCTACATTCATTTAGTATTCCATTAATTTTTTCATTACTCTTACTGTTTTCTCAATCACTCCACTATATTTTATGTATATTTTTGTTTTTAAAATCTATTATTATCTATCATTATTTTTTGTTTTACTTTTTACAATCTTCATTCCCTAATAATTTAACCATGACATCATACTTTTGATAATGGTAGGCTAGCCCAAGTCATGGTATCAAGGGAGTACTGTAATTTTAAACAGTCTACACAACAATTAAGTAATATTTAATTAATAATTTTAGTAATTTATAGTGACATGTATTTGAGAAGTGACTATCTACTATGATAGGGATCCCAAACATGATTCTTATTTTTTAATATTAATATTTTCATTCTATTTTAAAGAAAAAAACTCTTCACAAGGTAGGGTTTATCCATTTAGTTGATGAAATGATATATGAAGAATTTTGGCCTTGCTATATTCCACAATATCGATTGTGGTGTGTCATTAACCCATTATAAGAGTTGGTAGAGTCTAGATGGTCAAAAAATTAAAAAATTCTCATTAATTAAATATATGAATTGTAATGAAGAATGAAATTTCAATAATTAATTGCCAAAAAAATTGAAATTAACTATTATTAATAAAAAAGTATCACAAAAAAACTTTTCCTAGTTAATTATTTTTATACACTTATTTCCTTGTACTTAATGATTGTTTTAGATTTTCATTTAATTTATCTCGAAAATAAAAAACTCATATTTTATTTTTTAGATAATAATAATAAAAAATTAGTTTTAGTTAACTATTAAATTTAACAAGACAACAATGATTCTCCTCATGTGATATTATCATTGTACTCCATTATTAATCCCATGGAATAGTATAACATTTATTACGAAAAACCTCAGGATATGTGGCCATCGTGTACCAAAAAGGTCATTGATGATATTTTCAGAAAAAAGAATATTATATTATGTTATTTTAAAGCAAAAAAATTATTGAAAGTTGATAAGTGGGATGATAAATCATCTACAAGGTCATATATGAACTATTTTCGGGGAACATCCAACAAATAATTAAATTTATGAATTCTAAAATTTAAAAAATATGTTACCATTGTGGATATCAAAATGTATTAATAATGGGGTTACAAATATTCTATTTATTACAACCCAAAAAACTTAAAAGTTTAATTTTCAATGATATATAGACCTTGTAATACTTTTTATTGAAATCAATTTCAATTTATAATAATTTTACATGATAATAATATTAATTATATTTAAATATTTATAATTATCCCACGTGTGTCGTATCCCAAAATTATAAAAGGAAACTAATTCATCTATATTTTTTGCAATGTTTTAAAACTCTAGATCATACATTAAATAGTTTAATACCTTCCTATATTAACTCTTATTATCCATGATCCTCAAGTTTTCCTGTAATACCTTCATATGATGGATTCAAGAGTAGTAAAATGATGGAATCTAAAATAAAAGGTAAGCATATTACCCAAATCATTATAAGATTTTTTCTTCATATAAATAATGTAAATATATCCAACGAATCATAGAATTAGGAATCCTGTTTAATATATATACTATGAAATTTTCATTAATATGAGTTAATAATTTTCTACGTACTTCTATCAAAATGAATTGAATATATCACTCCTGTATATGTATAGACTATGGCCTCCTCAGAGTGTAATAATTCATCTTCCACAACTAAAACTCATTATTGGTAATTAGTAACAATTCATTATTCATGTACGGTATTTATGAAATAACATTTCATAAAAAACTGAATTATTTTTCTACCTTATTATCTTCTCATCGATTTGAAAATTATAATGTCATTTGTGTTTATATGTGGACAACCACCATCACATCACAATGAAAATGAATCTTAATTTTGGATATAAATGGATGATAATAAAGATATATTTAATTAATTTATTTTTTTATGATATATATATATATATATATATAATTACCATTTCTATTTCATTAATTCCATCAAATTAATGTGGAAACATCTCTCGTGAATCCATATATGATATCATATCTAAATAATTATGTAATTATTATTTCATAACGATTTAATATGAATGGAAATGAAATTTTATATTGTAAATAGATATGATACTTATGATAGGGATATGAATCTACATATAATTAATCCATGAATATGGTGTAATGATTATAATTTTCAAATAAAAATATATGTGAGAAATCAATCAATTAATAGCCAATTGGTGATGTTAATAGTGAATTTTTTATAAATGTGTTTTAAAATTTTAAAGTGGATAAAATATTTTAATAGAATTACATAAATAACTCAGTAATGGAATTATCATATACCATATTTTAATATATATATATATGGATAGATTGTTTATCAATCACATACTAATTAATGTAATCAATCTTCATCTCAATATTGTTTCATTGAGAAATGTCTATGTTAATGAACCTAATTATTCGTGGGAGGTTTATATAATTAAAATATTATATTTTATATCATGTAATACAATTTTTTTTATTTTTACATTCATAGTAATAAATTTATTTATACATGATGTTTTTATTTGAATGTTTCTACAATTGTATGGGTTTCCTTCTCAAATTATATTCCTTGGGAAATATTTCATGTTATACACCTATAAACTTTTATGAGGTATATCCACTGCCAATTTGATAAGGATTATCTTAAATATCAATATGTTCATGATATTTAATATTTCCGTCGAATTTATTTCCTACATAGTGATTACAACTCAATAGTTAGAAACAAAATAAGTTTTTTTTGTTAAAAAGCAACATTTTATTGGGATTTGGTATGCTTATATATTAAATGTTAAAATTATAATAATAGTATTTCATAATGAAAATTTATTTTATTCACTACTTGTTAATTTTATATTTTTCAATATTCCTCTAATTTTGAAACTTTTTTCATTAAAATGATTAAGAAAATGTTTCTAAGAAAAGATAGCTTTATTTACCATTTTGGAAGGAAATATATTTCTTACACACCTATGATTTCATTAAAATTGTTTTAATGATTTTCTGTAGTACATTAAAATGATTTTAAATTTTGTTATAAACAATCCTTCAATTTATTTTCATACGTTTTAAAAATAATTTTGTACATTTATTTATTAGATGATTATGGATTTTTCTAAAATGTGTGAATATAATTAATATAATAATGTATACTATATGAATGTATTTTTACACTATCATGACCACAAATTTTTATAAAGAATCCATAATATAATTCAATTGAAAATATAAATGAAATTTATTTTCTAATCTTAATGAAAATAAAAATTTTAAATAAGTTATTTCAAAATTAAAATTTTATTTTCGTAAAAAATTATCATATTTTCATTTAAATAAATTTTGATATACGATAGTATCCAATGATGATAATTATTTTTGACAATTTATGTTGTAAAATTATAATATATTAATTATTTCTATATATAGTTCATGATTATGATATTGAAATAAAAATATTACACATTTTATGATCAAATGGTTAATCATGTAATGAATGGAATATTGTTTTTTTATAGGAGTAATATGAAACAATACACTATAAATATTTATATTTACTATTCATTTATGGTTACTAGAAATTTTTATTGATGATAGATGATCCAAATATATCTTTGAATGAGGGTAGAGGAAGATATAGGGATCAAATTCGTTGGTAAATGTGACAAAGTCTACCAGTTATGGGTTACTCTTAAGAGATTCGAATTCACAACTAAGGTTATTTTTAAGGGTGAATATATGTCTAATGTTATTAAAAGATCTTAAGATACGTGAAATACATATCTTTGATTATTATAAATTTTAATGGTCCCTATAAAAAATATTGATTTCATATATCTCATGATTGTTGAAAAAATTACTATTGTATTCTAAAAAATCCTTATTCTAGGAATCATGTAGTATATTACCTTAATTTATGGGTTTTGATTATAATATATTATACTCATACAGAATAATTAAAATATAAATTCCTTTTAAAAATATTGTTCTCAATAATTAAATTCTTTTTTCTAATTTCTATGTTTTAAATTTCTGAGTGTTTGAACTCATCATCTCATATATTTGAATTTCCCAAGATTATAAAGAATGATCATAGGTAAGATATGTATAATATTGAATAATGTATAGATAATTTTATGGCATGTGTTTCTAATCGCAGTCACAGTAAATGATATATGTAGATATAATATGATGATGATATCCTAAACACGTGTGTGTATTTAATTTAACAATATTTAATTTGACTCAAAATGAAACATAAATGGTAAAATAGATCAAAATTTATCACTGTTTAATGTCAAACTCCCAGAAAATGGATAACACAAGATTTTTTTATAAGTTTCGTCAATTAAAGAAACTAAAAATATTCTAGAATAGATGTAAGAGTGATAAATAAATCCTATATTCTAAAAGAATGTAATCAATTGAAAATGTATGTTGTGCCTGCTCATGCTCTTAAGGATACTCTATCAGGTCAAATTTTTTTGGTTGAACAGGAGGGACATTTCATAACACTATTAATTCATGCAACTAGTATATGATTCTTGTATTCACATATGTCATTTTAAAAATGGTCTAATCATATATGATACAATCTAGGACAAACTTTTATGCATGGTTGTGAGTATGACAATTCTTCAAAAACTTTTGTACATAGATAACATGGTTCGTATAAGTTAGTCCTTCACCATAGAGCTGGACATGTCATATAAGTACAATGTTTTGTAAAACACTATTATCTATATCTATTTGGAGAAACCATATCTAAAAACACCTTAAGAAAATTTGAAAATCATGAAAATCCACCATTGGGCCTATAAACATGGATCCCCTGGTTTATAGCACAAGGGGTGCACCCTCACACCCCTACATTGTTTTAGTGTTGTGTTGTGGTGTTGAGTGTAAATCACCATGTTTTTATAAAAATAAATAGAAATTAAAGGAACTTTGTTTTAAGTAGATATTTTTAATTATCATTTAAAACATAAATTTTCTACATCTATAATTTGAATTTCCTAAAACTTTCATCTACAATTGTGTTCAGTATGTTATATAGAGTCTATTGAAACCAACTTGTTTTTTTGGTGAATATTAACATACCCATATGAATAGTAAAAAGAATAGTAACATGACCCTGAATAATAGTAATTTTTATAATTAATTTATATTTTCAAGGCTTTAAGATAATAACAACTTGGTTTATTTTTCATCGTTATATAGAAGTAGTTGTAGAATTAGAATTGTTAATTTTTGAATTAACTATGATTTTATTTATATATTAAATTATTAATATTTAGAAAATTATTTTCAAAAATTGGTCTTCATTTTTGAATTATACACGTTGAAAAATGGATAGGGTAAATTTTTTTTTTCTGAAATTCTTGATTTTTCGGTGAATAGTGAAATACGATAAAGTACTGTATAATCAAATTATTAGTAAAAATACAATATTTAGGACATCATAAGTTATGAATGGCCAATTTTTTCAAACTCACATGCCATTATTACTAATTTAGGTAACATGAAATAATACTATTCATAAACTTTGGAAAAAATATTATAATAATGATTAAAATAATGAAAAATACCCCCTCTCCTACACTATAAATACCACCCTAAATCCCCTCATCATCTCACACCTCTCAAGACTTGATCCATTCCAACATTCTACCCAATACTCATCCCAAGGCTCTTACCCACGTCTTAGAGCTTCTGGGATCACCAAAAGACCAAAACCAATTTCCTTTAGAAGGATCTCAAGGAGAAGAGATCAAGAGGTAAACATACTCTTTTATTTTCATTCTTTTCATTCATTTTATGTTATTCTCTACCTTTCCATTTGGAATTTTGTCGGGATATTTCAATCCATATCCAACCTTAATGTCCATATTATTTATGAGTGATGATATATTCCCTTTCTCTCATAAAAAGTTTTTTATGAAATTGAAAGAGACGTCGTTAGTCTACCGAATTTTCTTGAGAAATTTATCATGTTATCTTTTATTTCATGATTAATTTTTCTTCTTTACCCACCCTCTCTTTTAAATGAGGCATTAAATCTCCATAATAATTTATATTATGGATTTTCTAATGTTCATGTAAAATTCTTCATCATGATTCTTCTCCTACCCCACTAATTCAATGAATTAAAAACATTGTCCATGATGTGTGGAGTTACTGACATCATGGACGATGTGATTCCATTTTCCATTAATTATTTCAAGTATGGTCATGAAACCATTTATATTGTTGAATTAGTTTTAATATATGTGTTATGAATCACTCATGGTTGTAGAATAATTTTGTACTCATGCTTCTAATTTATAAAACGGATTGAGGTCGTTATTATCAAAGAACCACTAAAATGATCTAAATGAATATAATTAATGTTTTAACTTATGAATAATCCTCATATTAAACATCAAAATGATAAATGGTTTAAATTATGGTACTAGAAATATGTAAATACATTTCTATTCCAATTCTGGAATTTCACTTCCAATCGACAAGAACATCTACCCTGAACCAATCATGGAAATCATGTTATGAACTCAACCAAAAACAGTGTAAGGAGAAAAATAGTAAGAATTAAAGTGTAAAATGATGTTATGAAATTATAATATAAAATTTTATAAACATGAATTTTTTTATATAAACTACTAATAACACTCTTTTAACCATTATACAATATGTTTAATCAAGTTTTAAGTAAAAAATACCGAAGGTAAGGGAATTCTTAACCTGATTTCCATTCTTTGGGTTAACGTTCTACTTCATTATTTATATTCTATTTAATTTTTTTTGTGATTGCTTCTATTTATGTTATGTTTTATTATGTGTATTTACAGTATATATACATACTCCATCCACTATATTAAGTCTTTCTTCAATTTTATTATATTTATAATGGTATTTTCTTTAAAAATACTCTTTTTAAATTTGGTTTTATGAAATTTCAAAGAAATGTTTTATGGAATTATTCATGTTGTATTATTATGTTTTGGTTCTTTGAATTATTTATGATGAAAGTTGGGACCTCTATTTCCCTCAAATGCATTGGGTATAAATAATTTGGGGGTCGTCCGTATGGTTACTCCATGTGTAAATGTGATGGTTACACAATGTAAGGTTGTTGTGAGGGTTATATATTATAAGGTAGCCAAGAATGGTTACAAGATTATGTAAGTAATGCCCCAAGATACCTTTATGATTATATTTATGTTCTCATGTTTTATGTGGATCTTATATAAATATCATGTTACACAAAGTAAGTATATATGGGCGACAAGAATGTATTTTTTAACTACTTTCATACATTATGAGTATTTGTGGACTAATGTGAACTTTCTTTCTTTTCCATCCCTTATAGATATTTTGTGCTCATCCCAAGTTTTTAAATGATTTTCACAGGTTAATATTTGTGTAAGAAAATGAATGAAGCCATGTGAAATTTTGAATAATTTTCATGGAGTATTGTTTTAAGTTTTAATGTTTTATATTTTGAAAAAAATGGGAACTATTTTTATGGTATCCACTCTGTAATAATGTGTAATGTTATGAATGTATTGTCCTAATTCTCAAATGATCTAAACTTGAAAGGATCCTCTATGTAAAAGGATGTTTTTATTGAATAAATTCAAGATTATGTATGTAATATATTTCGGTCCATATAGTTGGTATCATAGGATGGTTTAGATAAATTTAGGGGTTTGGGTGATGTGAATATAATAGCATAAATTATTTTCACTCTATGTTTGATTTGAATTGTTTTAACAGTTAAAGATTACAATGTTTCTTCATATAAGACATGTTTGTTCAGAATGTTTGTCTAGATAAGGAACATGGATGGTGAGGAAGAGAGGCACCGAGAGAATGACATCCTTCTGGAACTACATATTGGAATGGTAGGGATTGGATCCAAGCAGTTTTTGACAGTAATGGATTAGATAACGCAAGAAATAAATTGTGGTTTTATCCTTTCAAGAAAAACCAATATATGTACCACAATAGAACATTACAGTAGTGGAACATTTTATGAGAAAAAATCTTCCTGCATTCAATGGATATTCTGACCCAGTAGAAGCTGAAGGATGGATCAAAGCCCTTGAAAAGATATTCGATGTTATGGGATGTTTAGAAAATCAAAAGGAAAGCCTTTCCATTTGTCGTTTTGAAGGGGAAGCTGATCAGTTGTGGTCAATGGTAAGGAATATCAGGGGTAGAGAGTATGTTGATGCCTTAGAGTTGGATGAATTTAAAATTATTTTCCTTGAAAAATATTTTCCTATGGTGGTGTGAATTATAATGGAGAAGCAATTCCTTGAATTGAAATAGAAGGAAGAAGATCCAGTGGATGTGTATGAAGTGAACTTCACCCAACTAGAAAGGTGTTCCACAAATATTATTCAAGATCCTGATATCAAAATCAATTGCTTTTACTTAGGATTGAAGCTAAGGTATCGAAGGGCATTGGCCTCCTGTAAACTCAAATTTTGTGAGAAACTTGTCTAATATATTGGGAGGGTGGATATGGAGTTTTCTAATGATCACATGCATTTTTGAAACAAAGATAAGAAGAGGTATAGTTGAAAATAAATGGGTAAGAATAAACCAAAAAATCTTCTGGTAAGAAAATACAATTTCTAGTTTGTGAAATGTGTGGCAAGAAACACCCTGGGGAATGTCTTAGAAAAACCAAGAAGTGTTTTAAATATGGGTTGTTTGGGCATATGGCATGATATTTCAATAGAAATGATCCTAAGAATAAACTTAAGTACATACTGTAATCTGTTTTAAATGTGGTTAGATGGGTAATTATGAAAATTCCTACCCAAAGAGAGATCCAAATGATGCCAAATAATCAGACTACAAGTAGAAAGGTGTAGTGAGATTCTTTGCGACTATTTTAGTAGATGTCAGGCCATCCAATGAAGATGCATTAGGAACATTTTTTGTTCACTCAGATTTTGCTAAAGTTTTATTTGACACAAGGTCTACACATTCCTTCATCTCTAAGAAATTTTCTGGTAAATTGGAAATATCACCTCAATAAATGAGAGATGAACTTGTTGTTAAAACACAAGGGGGAAAATTTTATAACAAAGGGGAATTATTATAATATTTATATTATTCTATATGGGAATACTTTTCCTCCAAACCTTGTTGTTTTACCCATAGTCAAGTTTGATATTATTCTAGGGAAGGACTGGCTTTCTGATTATCATGCTACGATTGACTATAGAGATAAAGATGTTGTTTTTTGGAAAGAGTTTCAGTTAGTATACAAGAATGACCCCATACAATTGATAACATATCAGGATGCTGAGATACCATTGAAATATGGAAAAGAAATTTATCTTGCTCATATTGTTTAAAATAAGAGAACTATAAAAATTAATGATGTGCCAATAGTTAATGAATACCTTGATGTTTTTATTGTTGAGTTACCTGGTGTCATACCTAATCAAGAAGTCGAATACAAAATTGACTTAGTTCCTTATGCTAAGTCAATTTCAGAACCCCCATATCGTATGGCTCCAATAGAACTTCTTTAATTGAAAATTCAGTTGCAGGATTTTTTTTTACAAAGGCTCAATTCGTCCTAGAACTTCACCATGGGGATCCCCTGTTTTGTTTCTAAAAAATAAAGATGGTTCAATGAGACTTTGGATTGATTATAGTGCCTTGAATAACATCACTGTAAAAAACAAGTATCCTTTTCCTTATATCATTGACTTGTTTGATCAGCTCCAAGGGGCTTAGTTCTTTTCCAAGATTGACTTGAGATCCAGATACCATCAGTTGAATGTGAAGGAGGATGACATCCCGAAAACCACCATTCATATTAGATATGGGAATTATGAATGTGTTGTTATGCCATTTGGATTAACTAATGCACCTGTTGTATTCATAAATCTTATGAGTATAGTATTTCATGTGTTCTTGGATAAGTGTGTGGTTTTATTAATTGATGACATTCTTGTATATTATAAAAATAAAGAGGACGATGAAAAATATCTAAGGGTTGTTTTGCATGCTTTAAAAGAAAATAAAATATATGGAAAATTCAGAAAGTGTGATTTTTGGTTGCAACATATTTCCTTTCTTAGGAACATTGTAAATAAAGATGGAATAAAAGTTGATCCCACAAAAACAAAAGTAGTTGATGAATTAAAAATACCAACAAATGTTACAGAGATTCGTAGTTTTCTTGGTTTAGAAGGGTATTACATAGGGTTTGTTAAGAAAATTTCATGGTTATCTAGCACGATAAATATGTTAACACGGAAAGGGGTTAAATTTGTTTGGACAGAAAAATGTGATGTTTTTTTTCAGGAACTGAAGAAGAGATAGGTGAATGCTCCAGTTTTGGACTTACCCTCCCAAAATGGTCAGTTTGTCATATAAAATGATTCTTCTTTGAGGGGACTTGGTTGTGTTTTGATGCAGAATAATCAGGTAATTTCCTATGCTTCAAGACAGCCTAAACCTCATGAGATAAATTATCCACACATGATTTGGAATTGGCAGTTGTGGTTTTTTCTTTGAAAATGTGGAGGCGTCATCTATATGGAACAAAATACCAAATATATACTGACCATAAAAGTCTAAAGTATATATTCACTCTGAGGGAATTAAACATGAGGTAGAGAAGATGGCTTAAACTGATAACGGAATATGACTACACGATCAATTACCATCCTGGAATAGCAAAAAAAGTATTGTATGCCTTATGTCGGAAAAATAATGCATCATTAACTATGTTAAGTTTGGAACATAATCACTTGATTAATGATTTGGTAGATTTTGGCTTAGACATTTTTGGTTCTGGGAATACCTCTTTTTTGATTCAGGTTTCAGTTCAATATTCGTTGTCTGACAGAATTAAGAAAGTGCAGAAGGAAGACCACGAGCTACAAAAAAAAGGTAGAATTGGTTAATATGGGTAAGTTTCTAGAATTTAACCTTGACAAAGAATGTGTTTTAATATTTGGAAAAATTTTGTGTGTACCTAGTGATTCTTAGTTGAAGAATGTTTTTTGTAAGTGAAGATCCTAGTTCTATATTTTCTATTCATCCTGGCAGTACTAAGATGTACAGAGACCTTTGGGAGTATTATTAGTGAGATGGAATGAAAAGGGATATTGCTAACTTTATCATGAAATGTTTGATGTGTCAATAGGTTAAAGTAGAGAGGTAGTTACCGAAGGGTATGCTTCATCCTTTTCCAGTTAAAGAGTGGAAATGGGTGAATGTATCCATGGATTTTGTGGTGGGACTACCAAAT
This sequence comes from Viscum album, assembly GCA_963277665.1. Classification (NCBI taxonomy): domain Eukaryota; kingdom Viridiplantae; phylum Streptophyta; class Magnoliopsida; order Santalales; family Viscaceae; genus Viscum; species Viscum album. The sequence goes on along the minus strand of OY728163.1, from coordinate 1,899,259,040 downwards.
ACTTCACTAAGTAACAATGTGATTTGGGTTGTTGTTGATCAGCTACAAAAGTCTACACATTTTCCTTCTATTCGAGATACAATGACTTTATATTAGATTTCTCAATTGTACCTCAAGGAGATTTACATGTTGCATGGAGTTTCGCTTTCTATTGTATCTGACGGAGATCCCAGGTTCACTTATAACTTTTGGATGGGACTTCAGAAGTCATTGGGAATAGAGTTAAATTTCAGTACAACTTCTCATCCTCAATCAGATGGGTAGTCATAATGAAAAATTCAAACTTTGGAGGATATTCTTCGTACTTGTTCAATGGACTATCAGGGATGTTGGGATCAACATATTTCTTTAGTTGAGTTTTCTAAGAATAATTGTTTTCATTCTAGTATTCAGATGGCACCATTTGAGGCCTTGTATGGGAAGCAGTGTTGGACTCCAGCGTTTTGGGATGATGTCCGTGAAAGAATGTTGATGTGGCCAGAATTAGTAGAAGAATTGGGTGAGAAAGTGAGGATGATCCAGCAGCAGATGAGGACAGCTCAGAGCAGGCAGAAAGGTTATGCAGATAATAGAAGGAATGAATTCTATTTTGAGGTAGGTGATCATATTATCCTTAAAATCTCAAAGTGGAAAAGTGTGATGTGTTTTAGTAACAAAGGGAGATAAGTCCATAGTTTTTCTGTCCTTTTAAAATCTTAGAAAAGTTGGAACAGTTTCATACTACGTATCTTTGCCTCCGAGATTGCTTCAGGTACATAATGTTTTTCATGTTTTCATGTTGAGAAAGTATGTGCCAGATTCATCACATATCTTTAGCCCAAAAGTAGTTCATTTGGAAGAGAAGATTTCATATGAAGAGAAACAATCTTAAATTCTTAATCGAAGGGAACATGTATTTTAGAAGGCAATCTACCAGGTAATGGTTTTGTAAAGAAACCACATGGTTGAAGAGGCAACCTGGGAGTCTGAAAATGCTATGAAGAAAATGTACCCTCAGTTCTTTAATAAGTAAATAAAATTGCGAGGACACAATATCCAGAAGGTGGGGATAATGTAACACCCCATGTTTTTCTAAAAATAAATAGAAATGCATGGAACTTTATTTTAAGATGATATTTTTAACTAGACTTTAAAACATAACTTTTCCACTTCTATGATTTGAATTTCAATAAACTGTCATCTACAATTGTGTTCAGTAAGTTATTTGGAGTTTGTTGGAACCAACTGGTTTTTTTGGTGTATAATAACATGCCATTATGAATAGTAATATGAATAGTTATATAAACCTAATGAATAGTAAATTTTTTAATTATTTTATTTTCTTATGTCTTTATGAAAATAACATCTTGGTTAATTATTCATCATGATATAGAAGTAGTTATAGAATTAGAATTGTTAATTTTTGAATTAAGTATGATTGTATTTAAAAATTAAATTAATAATTTTTAGAAAATTATTATCAAAAAATAGACTCCATTTTTTAATTTTACATATTGAAAATTGATTAGGGTAAATTTTTGGGTTTTTGTCTAAAATTCATGATTTTTTGGTGAATAGTGAATTACGATAAAATAAAATATAATAAAATTATCAGTAAAAATACACTATTTATGACACCATGAGTGATTCAAGGCCACTTGGTTTGAACTCACAAGCAATTATTACTATTTCAGGTCACATGAACTAACACTATTCATAATCTTGAGCAAAAATATTATAATAATGATTAAAATAATGAAAAATACCCCTTCTCCTCCACTATAAATACCACCCTCACTACCCTCTTCTTCCCACACCTCTCAAGCCTTGAGCCATGCCTGTGTTATGCCCAATACTCCTCCCAAGGATCTTCCCAATGTCTTAGAGCTACTGGTCTCACCAAAAGACCAAAACCAAAGCCCTTAAGAAGGATCTCGAGGAGAAGAGATCTAGAGGTAAACATCCTCTTTTATTTTCATTATTTTCTTTCATTTTATGTTATTATCTTCCATTCCCTTTTGAATTATGTTGGGATATTTCATTCCATATCCCCCGTTGATGTCCACATTATGTATAAGTGATGATATATTCCTTTTTTTTTCATCAAACTATATTTATGAAATTTTAAGAGACGTCGTTAGGCTGTCAAATTTTCGTGAGAAATTTCTCAAGTTTTATTTTATTTCATGATTCCTTTTTCTTCTATCCTAACCCCCTTATCCATGAGGCATGAAATATCCAGAATCATATATATTCTGGATTTTTTCATGTTCATGTAAAATTCCTCATCATTATTCTTCTCCTCTCCCACTTATTCAAATAATTGAAAACATTGTCAATGATGTATCGAATTACCGACATCGTGGACGATGTGATTTAATTTTCCATTAATTATTTAATTTCTGGTCATTAAACCATTTATATGGTTGAACCAGGTTATAATATATGTTTTATGACTCACCCATGGGTCTGAAATTATTTTGTACTCATGCTTCTAATTTATAAAATGAAATGAGGTCGTTATTATCAAAGAAACACTAAAATGATAAAAAAGAATATCATTAATGTAACACCAGAGATTTTTATGAGAAATATTTTGTTTTTATGTTATATACATCATAAAAAGAAAATTTCCCTACACACAACACTATCTTTCCTTGCTTTACACACAATCGCGACCTTCCTAGATAGCTTGCATTGTACGCAATACCGAGTTTCACTAAACAATGATATGCTATTAAAATATTATTAAAACTAGCCGTTATGAATATTAATGCACACTTTTTGAAATATTATAAATTTTGTCTTTCAAAATAGACTTCATTTTTGGATTCAGAATATCGAAATTATCATTGGGTGAATTTTTGATATTTCTTTGAAAACATTCAATTTTTGATGGATAGTGAACACATTGGAAACTGACTTTTTATTTAAATATTTATTTATTTTATTCAAATTTATTTTAGGTAAAAATTGATACATAATACTTATATGAGTTCAAATTATTCATTTGAGTGATTTTATAATAATTTTGGATATATAAAAATTTTATCGAACTTTTCACCGTCTTTTACCCACCTCATAGGAGAGTTTGAAAATTTAAATAAAACTTAATGTTACTGCATCTATGAGTGGAATTTCAAAAATCTGAGAGACACGGTTTATATCAAGTAGTAAAATGTGGTTCAATAAGATATTTTTTTTTTGTGAATAATAACTTTTTAATTTTATTTACCACGGTTAAAAGTAAATTTGGTGATTAAGGGTAAATATGGTATTATTATTACCCTAACACATGTCCTAATTCTATTCGATAAGTTTAATTCGACAAAAAAAACCATAGGAATAAAATATGACCATTGAGGTCCACTTAGATAAGATTAGGTCATTTGTTATTATTTTATTTAAAGAAGAGTTAAAAAAGTTAAAATCAATATTTAATAACTAAAACAATTTTAATATAGGTTTATACATAAGATAATTTCAACTATAAATATTATTTAGAAAGATAAAAATATTTCATGCATAATTTTAGTGTATTTATAATATTTAGACTTTAAATAATTTAATTTTTTTATGACACAATTCTGATGCAGTAATTACCTTATTAATTAAATATTAACATAATTAATATTACAAATACCCAAATAAATTTAATTTGAGACTTTTTATGAATTAAACTAATTTTATAGGATAATATTACATGTTATTATTGATTTAATTAACTTTTTTCGAACTAATCATTCTGTTCGGATTTTTTTAAAAAAAAATACCAAATTGTGTCAAAAAGAGACATAAAATAGTTTTTAAAAGAAATACTATATTATTAATAGTTATTTTATTCCTAAAAATCTAAGATTCAGATAAATGATTTATATAAGGTTATATATATTAATAATGAACAACTTGGGGTTCGTTTGGATTGTTATAGTATATTTATTAACCATATAGTGTAAGAAAACAAGAAGGCACGGTAAAAGTTAAATTATTTAACTTAGAGATTAATCTAAATGATAAGGTTAAAATAGTAACCAAAAACTTTTCTAAAATCTATTGGTTGAGAGGATATCCACCCATAACCTCCTTATCTTCAAAATTAATCAATTTGGAGCTATTAAAAACCGAATATGACTTTATAATAAAATAATATTTTATGTTTTTCATAAGGCACCCCTCTCCTCTCTTATAAAAGAGAACCTCCTCCCTCTCCTCCTCACACCACTTTGAGCCTTCATGCTCATCAAAAACCTGACGATTTACCTTCTCAACTTCCCTAGAAACATCCTAGGGGTCATGGTATTCTTCAAAGACCATCTTTAGTGCCCTAAGAGGAGGTTAAGAAGAGGCGCTTCAAAGAAGAGGTAATGTCCGTTACTGATTCTTTTGACTTTTTTTTATTCTACTTCTTTTTATTTAGTTGTTTCATTATTAATTAATAACAAAAGTATCAATAAAATACTGATACTTCATTATAAATGTGAAAAAACCCTATTTCACCTTCTATCCATCTTACAGAAAATGAAATCACCACGCGTGCGTACGTATAGAATATCGTCTCCACGCCGTGGTGTAATCTATTTTCCTCCACCACCTTACTTGGATATGTATAATGGTGTAAATAATAACTATATATGATTATTGTAAAGTTATATTGATTCTAACTTATTATACATAAAATTAAATACAATTACACGGTCATGGGAACGATATCATCGCTCGTGCGTACGTACGGCTTACCATCTCCATGATGTGATGTGACTCATTATACATGATATTAAATTCATAGTGATTATATAAATGAATTTAATGAATAAATATGATATATATTACACCAATAAAATTCTGGAAATGAGGTATCTATAACCTAAAAATAATAATAAGAATTTATTTGACAAAACACGCATGAGAACAAAAAGCAATAAACACCCGAATAACAAGTAGCAATGAAATATTACTAATAATATGCTAAGAATAAGACCATATATGATATTATACAAATAATTAAGATTTTTTAATAAGTTAATAACATTATTTAAATCATTATAAAAGAGGTTCGGACACGTATGAAGCAAATCCGACCTAAGGTAAGGGAAAATCTCACAATCTCAATTTTTATCTGAGATTGTTTATACTTCAGAATTTACTGGGGAATATTTATCATCCACATCCATTCTCCCTCAATATGTAATATTATTTCTATCCTAATACAACTTTTTAAATCAAATATTACTCATTGGTGTGTTTTAGTAAATTATACGAAAGGAATCTTTTGTCTTTTTTCGTACACGGTACTTTTTGACTTTTCCGGACAAAGTACGAGAATAACGTTTTTTAACTTATACAGCATGAATGGATTTTTATGATTCAATAGAAAATTATTTCCTTGAATCTTCATTTACAAGTTTTAATGTTTATTTTTAATCAACTTCATTTAGTTTAAAATTTTATGACATGTTAATAAAGGAAAAATATTTTTGAAGTAGAAATGACTTTTTTTCAAGAATGGAGTTCAAGCGTTTTATCAAAATTATTTTCCATATAAGATAATATCGGGTTCTATTTCTATCCCTATTTTTACATTGATTTGTTTATGTTATTATGGAATTATTTTTATGTTATCCTTTTATCTTATATGGATTATGTTATGATGACACGACGTTTAAGAATCCCATTTTTATTACATGGGTTATGCTATGATGTATGATTTCTAATATTGTTTCAGACATAAGATTGGTATCATTATCGGATGGGTGGGACCTATATCTCCCTCTAATTCATTGGATAAAGATTTATATATCATGATATAAACATGGATGGAACGACAGGTTAATCTGGTTCAGTGAAACAAGACTGAAACGAGGAGTGAACTCGGTTCAGAAACAAACTTTATCCGCTAAGATATTCTTGGCAATGAGTCTTGACTACTAATAAATGATTATATATGATTATATGTGTAAATAAAAAAGTTTCATGACTTATGTTATGATTATTGGGATTACATTTCACTACTATGATTTTTCCCATGTTATGAAATTATGATCTCTTTTTCTGGTTATGATTTTCAAAATGTTATGTTATTATGAATATGATGTGATTGATATTTATTTTGTTTACCCTTACTGTGAATTTTATCTCACCCTTTTGTATGTTTTCTTTTCCCCAGGCCAGGAATAAGGATATTAAGTAAGATATGCCAAAAGGGACTCTATATATGATAAAAATAAAAGGGAGACAATGTAGATGATTTATGAACCCATTGTTTATGTTTCCCAGTTTCTAAAGACACTATACCTATATGGTCCTTTCATGGTTTTGTTATATGTTGTAATAAGTGTACTTATATATTTATGTATTAACAATGTATGTAAAGTATGGGTCATTATAGTTGGTTTCAGAGGAAAGATATAGTCAACAGTTGGAAACTAGGATGTGAAAGCCTTAGTAAGAACCCTAAGGTTAAGTCTAAGCATAGAACACAATCTTTGTGTTTTAGAAATGGCCATGAATAACCTATGATAAGACCTTAAGTGTGAAATTTCATTCTTAATTATATGGTTTTCCTTTTATAATTAGTGTTTCTCACACTATTATTCTAGGTTTTAGTCAATGGCTGGAACCTGGAAAAACCATGTTAATGCGGAATGCGAAGGGAAATGCAATGATTATCCCCCTGAGCAACCAAACGTTATGGGAGCTTGAATGAAAAATCTTGTAGCCATGCTCAAAAAATTTTCTCAATCTATGAATCATGAAGGACTTCCAAACGAGAAAAGGAAGGAGCAACATTATGTTGAATACTTCATAAGGTAGCATCCACCCTCATTTAGTGGGTCCAATGATCCATTAGTTGCTGAACAATGGATCAGTACTACTAAAACGATATTTTCAGTCCTTCAATGTTCTGAACATGATAAAGTCATCTTAGTAGTATATCGTTCGGAAGGTGAAGCTGATCAATGGTGGAATCATATCAAGAATATGAGGCCAGGAGATGAAATTGAGTCCATGTAATGGGACCAGTTCAAGAACTAATTTTTCAATAAATACTTCCCTCATATTCTTCGAACAAAGATGGAGAAGGAGTTTCTTGAACTCAAGCAAAAGGATGATGAATTTGTTGGTACGTACGAAGAAAATTTTACAAGAATTTCAAGGTATTCTTCTGGGATTATTATCCAACCTGAGAGTATGATCGATCGATTCTTTAGTGGCTTAAAAACAAGTCTTCGAAGGGTGTTATCCATAAGAGATTTCAATTGCTACGAGGAAATCGTTCGATGTTCTCTCAAGGTTGAGATGGAGATTGGAGTAACCCATCATTCATATACGTTTGATAAGAAGATGAAAATGGAATTCAAAGGGAAATCTAAAGACCACACTGGAAAGAAGATGAGTTTTCCCTTATGCTCAATGTGTGGAAAGAAACATGGAGGGAGTTGTCTTAAAGGGAGAAGTAAATATTTCAAATGAGGAAAGTAAGGTCATCGGGCATTTGAATACCTCAATGATGGGAAGAAGATGTCTAGTGATGCGAAAAAATAAAGGCCTAAACAGAGTGCACCTCCTATACTTAAATGTTACAAGTGTAAGGAAATTGGGAATTATGCTAATCAATGCCCTAATCCAAGGGTTGTTGATGTTGAGCGACATCAACAAACTCTTAAGGATAAAGGAAAAGGGAAGTCACATGCAATTTCTATCAGCGATGTGGAGTATGATAACGAAGTAGTGAAAGGTACACTTACCATCCACTCTAAAGTAGAAAACGTTTTATTTGATTTTGGATCCACCCACTCTTTTATTTATAAAGAATTTTCTAAGGGTATCACCATATTACCTCAACAATTAGATGTTGAGTTAGCTGTGACAACCCCAAATGGCACAACAGTCGCATCAAAAGTTTACAATTATTCTCTGATAGAAGTTTGTGGGAATGTTCTTCCTACAAATATTGTGATCCTTCCTATAGTAGAATTTGATGTGAATCATGGCATGGATTGGCTTTCGTTATATGGAGATCATATCAATTTCCAAATAAGGGAAGTCACATTTCATATTCCAGATCAATCTATGATCGGTTATCGATGCAAGGATTAACATAACCTTCTTGTGGAAATTTCTTCCATCTTATGGGTCTTGATTGTAACACCCCGAGATTTTATGAAAACTATTCTTTTTAATTTCATTAATGTCTTGTGTTGTATGCTACACCAAAAGGATCTTTCACAACACACATCCTTGACTTGCCTTGCATTACACGCAATCACAACCTTCCTCGATAGCTTGTGTAGTACGCAATAACGAGTTTCACTAAACAACAACATGCTATTAAAATATTATTAAAACTAGCCATTATGAATACTAATAACCACTTTTTGAAATTTTGTAAATTTTACTATTCAAAATGGACTTCATTTTTGGATTCGAAATATCGAAGTTAGCTTAGGGTAAAGTTTTGGTACTTTTCGGATAACTTTCATTTTCTGATGAATAGTGAAAATTACTAAATTTTAATTAAAAACATCCTTTTTAATCGAAATAATTAAAAGTGGAAAATTATTAATTTGAGTGGTTTTAAAGTATATTTAGAATATATTTTTACAATTTAATACAATTTTGTTCATGGGATGTAATTTCACATTTAAACCAGACATAAACAAGTGTCAATCTTTTGATAGTTATTATCTCTTAAGAACACGCTATTTGTTTTGACGATGGGAATTAATTTTTAAATTAATTAATGAAACTAATATGTTTTTAATTTGGTAAAATAGACATCATTTTTGAGTTTATAATATCAAATATAGCATACACCAAATTTTTGGTAATTTTGTGGAAACATTCATTTTTTGATTAATAGTGAAACCACTAATTGGAAGTTAAGAAAAATGAATTTTTCATATAATTTAATTTTACCGCTTCTGTGAGTGGAATTTCAAAAATCCTAGAGACACGGTTGATTTCAATGAGTAAAATTTGGTTCAATGAGATGAAAATAATTTTTGGTGAATAGTAACTTTTTACTTGTTTTTACCACGGTTCAAAGTAAATAGAGTAATTACGGGTAAAAATGATATTATTATTACCCTAACACATGTCCTAATTCTATTGGATAAGTATAATTCGACCAAAAACAACCTTAGGAATAATATATGACCATTTAGGCCCACATGGATTAGATTTGGACATTTATTATTAATTTATTTAAAGAAGGGTTAAAATAGTTAAAATAATGTTTAATAAGTATATAATTATTAATATATGGTTATAGATAAGATAAATTCGACTATAAATATTAATTAGAAATATAAAACTATTTCCTACATAATGATATTTTATTTGTAAATTTTAGACTTTAAATAAGTTAATTTATTTATGACACAAAGATGATGCAGTAATTATCTTATTAATGAAATATTGACATAATTGATGTTATAAATAACCAAATAAATGTAATTTTTTTCTTTTTATGAATTCAACTAATTTTATAGGTTAATATGACATGTTAGTAGTGATTTAATTTACATTTTTCGAACTAATAATTCTGTTATGAGTTTCACAGAAATCAATTACTAAATAGTGTCAAAATTGACATAAAATAGTTTTTAAAACAAATATTATATTATGAATTGTTATTGTATTCCTAAAAATATAATGTTCGGCCAAATGACTTAGATAAGGCTATATATATTAATAATAAAAAACTTGGGGTTTTTTGGGTTTGGTATAGTAAGTTTATTAACCATATAGTGTAAGAAAACAAAAAGACACGGTAAAAGTAAAATTATCTAACTTAAAGTTAAAACTAAATGATAAGGTTACAAAAGTGAACTAGACTTGTCAAAATTATATTGGATGAGAATATTTCTACCCATACCCAACTTAGTTTCAAAATAAATCAATTTGGAGCAATTTAAAACCGAATTTTTCTTTATAATAAAATAATATTTTTTGTTATTCCAAAGGTGCCCCTCTCCTCCCTTATAAAAGGGCACCTCCTCCCTCTCTTCCTCACACCACATTGAGCCTTCAAGCTCGGCCAACCCCTGCCAAATTCTCTTCTCCACTTCCCTAAAAACATCCTAGAGGTCCTGGTCTTCTTCTAAGACCAATTCTAGTGCCCTAAGAGGAGGACTCAAAGAGGCCTTTCAAAGAAGAGGTAATGTCTGTTACCGATTCATTTAACTTTATTTCTTCTTCCACTTCTTATTCTTTAGTTGTTTCCTTATGAAGTAATAACATCAGTATAACTCATATACTGACATTTTATTATTAGTATGAAACGAACTTATTTCACCATCTATCCATCCTACAGAAAACGGAATCACCACGCGTGCGTATGTACGGAATACTGTCTCCACACCGTGGTGAAATCTGTTTTTCCACCAACAGCTTACATGGATGGGTATAATTGTGTAAAGAATAACTATATATGGTTATTATAGAATCATACTGATTCTGATATATTATACCATCTACTCCAATTCTATTCAATAATTATGGGAATGATATCATCGCTCATGCGTACGTACAGACTACCCTCTCCATGACGTGATGAGATTCATTCTCCATGTTAACCATACATGAATGATCATAAAGTATATATAATGAATAATAATGAAATATATGACATAATAATGAAACTGGATTTATGTATATATATATTTATGTCATCTACATAATTCCACTCAATTCAATAAAGAAACGAAAACAACGTTCATGCGTACGTATGACATACCATCTCCATGAATGGTGTATTTATTTCCATTTATCGATCCATTATATATATGTATATTCTGAATATATAATATATATAAAACATGTTTTACATTCTGGATTTAAGTAATCATGATCTAAGTAAACATATGAATAATTACAAGTTAAAACACGAACGACAAATGAGACGATTTTACCCAAAACGCTACTTTAACGTGAATTTACAAAAGAACAGGTAATATAAAGTCATAAGTGACCCATATATGATATAATAACAATTAATATGATTCTGTAATATGTCAATGACATTATTTAAATCATTATACAGGAGTTTAGGACACTTACGAAGCGAATCAGATCTAAGGTAAGGGAAAATATCATAATCTCATTTTTATCCGAGATTGTTTATAAATTGAAATTTACTGGGGTGTATTTTATCATCCACATCCATGTTTCCTAAATATGTAATATTATTTCCATCCACCTACAATTTTTTAATACCAATTTTACTCTTCGGTGAGTATTTAGTAAAATATATGAAAGGAATATTTTGTCGTTTTTTATTAGGTACTTTTTGACTTTTCTGACAAAAGTACGAATAATGTTTTTTTAACTTATACGGCATGACTGGATTTTTAAAACATTATTTCCCAGAATATTCCTTTACAAGTTACCATGTTTATTTTTAATCAACTTATTTTAGTTTATAATTGTATGACATGTTAAGAAAGGAAAAGTGTTTTTGATGTAGAAAGGATATTTTCCTCATGAATGGAGTTCAAGTGTTTTATCAAAATTATTTTCCATATAAGATAATAAAGGGTTCTGTTTTCATCCCTATTATTACATTGATTTGATTATGTTTTGATGGAATTATTTTTATTAATTCCTTTATCTTATATTAATTGTTTTATGATGTCATGATGTTTAAGATTCCCATTTTTATTACATGGGTTATGCTATGATGTCTGGTTTATGATTTTGTGGCACACATAAGAATGGTATCATTATGAGATGGGTGGGACCTATATCTCCCTCGAATTAATTAGGTAAAGATTTTATATCTCATGAGATAGACATGGATAGAACAACAAGTTAAACCGGTTCAGTGAAACAAGACTGAAGGGAGGATTGAACTTGGTTCAGAAATGGACATTGTCCACTAAGATAGTCTTGGGAATGAGTCTTGACTAATAAGAAATGATTCTCTATGATTATGTGTGAATGACACAAAGTTTCATGTTTTTTGTTATGATTATTGGGATTACATTCAATACTATGATTTATCCCATGTTATGAAATTATGATTTCTTTTGCAGGTTATGATTTCCAAAAGTTTGTGTTCTTATGTATATGATGTGATTGATATTTCTTTTGTTTACCCTTACTAAGCATTTGAGCTCACCCATTTATGTTTTCTTTTCCCCTGGATATAAAGAAATGTTTTAGGTAAAAAAAGGAAGATCTTTATGGGAGATGTTGAAGATCTTTCACCACGATTAGAAGATTATATTCCGAGTTTCCAAAGACACTAAACTATTACGGACCTTATGTGTGTGTTTTTGTTATGTACTAAGTATTCCGCAAAATTAATGTAATTTCCAAGTAAGTTAAGCTTTGGGTCTCTACAGTTGGTATCAGAGGAAAGGTTTAGTCAACCTTTGGAAACTAGGATGCGATAACGTTAGTGAGATCCCAAGAGATATTTCTATGTTATGTCTAGGGATGTCCCTAAGGATAAGTATACGTATAGGATATAGTCCTAGAACTACGGTGATGATCTTAGAATTAAACCTAAGATGTTAGATATTGAGGATACTCACCCTTTACTATGTTGTTTTCCCTAGCATGATTTTTGCCTCTCACACTATTCTTTTTGGGTTTTAGAAAATGGCTGGAAACAGGAATATTCATGATAAAGGAGGATATGACAGACAATGGAATGATATTCATTATGAGAAACCAAATGAAACGGGATTTGGAAGTCCAAACATCATTATTATGTCTAATAAGAAATCTCATAATATGATCAATAATATCAACTTTGGTAAGATTCCCGACCCAGATAATAAGAGAAAGATGGAGGTTCATGATGATCATAGAGGAAAGAATGTTCAATTTCCCTCATGTAAATCACGTGGGAAGAGGCATCGTGGAGATTTTTTCAAGGGAATTGGAAGATGATTTGTGTATGGAAAAGAATGACACAAATCTAGTAAGTGCAAAGGAATAGGTTCAGTTAACACTATGGATGAGGATAATGGTATTTCTACGACATCAACAATGGTTACATTTTTTAAATGTGGAATGTACGGGCATTATGCAAACCAATACCCTAAGGGAAAGTCTCATGAAGAGAATCAGTACGGCCGTATGGGTAGTATTTATGTTGATGATGATGAAGAGACTACAGATGATATGTGAGATGAAATAATTTTTGAAGATCGGTCAATGACTTAAGAAGGTAGTGGAATAATTACATGTTTATCAAGTGTAATGTTGTATAAGTAATCTCATAGTACTATGGAATAAAGAGAAATATAAGGATTGTTACACTGTTGTCTTTCCTTGAGTTTTGAAAGTGTATGATTAATGGTACCAGTATCCTTGAAAGTTTATTCAGATATTTTTGGAATGTATATGATATGCGCATAATGAAGGGATAAAGAGAAAATTAAATGTTTGATAGTATTCAAGAGCTCATGACTGATATAAGGAGAAGGTTATATCATGGTTTGAGTTTATAGAATTTTTTGATTTTGGAAAGAGTTAACTTCTGACAACATTCATGTTTTCACTAAGGTTTAATGGGTATTAATTTTTCAAGATAATACATGTTTACGGTATTCACATGATTGGAATGTGACCAACAAGATATATGGGGGATAAATGATGGTATTCACATGCTTGGATGATGATATTTCAAGTAATAATTTTCTTTATACTATGAGCTTGGACCGAAGTATTTTAGATAAGCCTAAAGATTGTAATGGATTATGTTGGACATAAGTTAGTATTGTTTAAGGATATAACTTTTTTTTGATATTATTGATGGGATGTTATAGTAATGTAGTTTTAGAAAAAGGACAACATGCAAGATGGGCGACAGCCCATCGCGTCGGACAAGGCTGTGGGAATCGAACCCACAACCAAAGTGCGACTCGCCTTTATCGGTTACCACTGGCCTATAGGAAGTCCCTGGTTAGTAGAAACTAGTTTTATTTTATTAAGCGGTGTGATATATGAAGTATAAGTTCATTTTTGGAACTATATACGATTAATCTAACCATATGATGGACTTATAACATTTTCAAACCTTTTGTTTGAAACAGATGGAATGACCCATCATTCTATCACATAATCTGTTAACACATCACGAATAACAAATTCAACCCCATTTCATTAAGGGATGAAGTGTAAATTTTTCAATTCACGAACAATAGTGATATTTTACCAAAATCATGTAAGAATTTCTTTTAATTCATCAACTTTAGGGAAATGATCTTGAAAATAATAAATTTTTTCATAATGACCTTATATCCGATGAATCAGATGGTACCTTATATCATCAAAAATTTATGGCTTTGTGATTGTTGGCTTTTTCATAGCCATATTCTTCACCACTCTCCATCAGAACTTGATGGTTAGATTTTTATTCCATATCCATATTTTCATCTATGTTCTCATACGTGGAAACCCAGTGATGAGTTAATTTGGGTAACCGTTACATTTAATACATTAGTTTTTAAATCCATGTTTTGGTATTCCTTTTTATGATGTGGTTTTCTATTAAACAATATTTTGAGTAGTAAACCATTTATAACCTCGATGAAATTCGAGGGTGATATTCATTTTAAGGGGGGTAGAATGTAACACCCTGAGATTTTATGAAAAATATTCTTTTTAATTACATTAATGTCTTGTGTTGTACGATACACCAAAAGGAGTTTTCACAACACACATCCTTGACTGGCCTTGCATTACACGCAATCACGACCTTCCTCGATACCGTGTATAGTACGCAATAACGAGTTTCACTAAACAAAAATATGCTATTAAAACTAGCCATTATGAATACTAATAACCACTTTTTGAAATTTTGTAAATTTTATTTTTCAAAATGGAAATCATTTTTGGATTCGGAATATTGAAGTTAGCTTAGGGTAAAGTTTTGGTACTTTTCGGATAACTTTCATTTTCTGATGAATAGTGAAAATTACTAAATTTTAATTAAAAACATCCTTTTAAATCGAAATAATTAACAGTCATAAATTATTAATTTGAGTGGTTTTAAAAAATATTTAGAATATATTTTTACAATTTAATACAATGTTGGTCATTGGATGTAATTTCACATTTAAACCAGACATAAACAAGTGTCAATCTTTTGATAGTTATTATCTATAAGAACACGCTATTTGTTTTGACGACGAGAATTAATTTTTAAATTAATTAATGCAACTGATATGTTTCGAATTTGGTAAAATAGACATCATTTTTGAGTTCATAATATCAAATATAGCTTAGGCCTAATTTTTTGTATTTTTCTGGAAACATTCATTTTTTGATGAATAGTGAATCCACTAAGTGGTAGTTAAGAAAAATGAATTTTTCATAAAACGTAATTTTACCGCTTCTGTGAGTGGAATTTTAAAAATCCGAGACACACGGTTTATGTCAGTAAGTAAAATGATGTTCAATGAGATGAAAATAATTTTTGTTGAATAGTAACGTTTTACTTGTTTTTACCACGGTTAAAAGTAAATATGGTAATTACGGGTAAAAATGATATTATTATTACCCTAAAACATGTTCTAATTCTATTGGATAAGTGTAATTCGACCAACAAAAACCTTAGGAATAATATATTACCATTTAGGCCCACTTGGATTAGATTAGGACATTTATAATTAATTTATTTAAAGAAGGGTTAAAATAGTTAAAATCAATGATTAATAAGTATATCATTCTTAATATAGGGTTATAGATAAGATATATTAGACTATAAATATTAATTAGAAAGATAAAATAATTTCCTACATAATGATATTTTATTTGTTATTTTTAGACTTTAAATAAGTTAATTTATTTAAAACACAATGATGATGTAGTAATTATCTTATTAATGAAATATTGACATAATTGATGTTATAAATACCCAAATAAATGTAATTTGAGACTTTTTATGAATTAAACTAATATTATAGGTTAATATGACATGTTAGTATTTATTTAATTAACGTTTTTTGGACTAATCATTCTGTTATGATTTTCACAAAAATCAATTACTAAAAAATTGACATAAAATAGTTTTTAAAACAACTTTTATATTATTAATTGTTATTATATTCCTAAAAATATAAGGTTTGGACAAATGACTTAGATAAGGCTATATATATTAATAATAAACAACTTTGGGTTCGTTTTTCTTGTTATAGTAAGTTTATTAACCATATAGTGTAAGAACACAAAAAGACACAGTAAAAGTAAAATTATCTAACTTAAAGTTAAAACTCAATGATAAGGTTAAAATCATGAACTAAACTTGTAAAAATTCGATTGTATGAGAGGATTTCTACCCATACCCACCTTTGATTCGAAATAAATCAACTTGGAGCTATTTAAAACCGAATTTGGCTTTATAAAAAAAATAATAGTTTTAGTTATTCCAAAGGATCCCCTCTCCTCCCTTATAAAAGGGCACCTCCTCCCTCTCTTCCTCACACCACTTTGAGCCTTCATGCTTGGACAAACCCTGCCAAATTATCTTCTCCACTTCCCTAAAAATATCCTAGAGGTCCTGGTCTTCTTCAAAGACCAATTTTAGTGCCCTAAGATGAGGACTCAAAAAGGCGTTTCAAAGAAGAGGTAATGTCCGTTACCGATTCTTTTAACATTATTTCTTCTTCCACTTCTTATTATTTAGTTTTTTCATTATGAAGTAATATCATCAGTATAACTCATATACTGATATGTGATTATAATTACTAAACAACCATATTTAACCATCTATCCATCCTACGGAAAACGAAATCACCACGCGTGCGTACGTACAGAATATCGTCTCCACGCCGTGGTGAAATCTGTTTTTCCACCAACACCTTACATGGATGTGTATAATGGTGTAAAGAATAACTATATATGGTTATTATAACATCATACTTATTCTGATATATTATACCGTCCACTCCAATTCTATTCAATAATTATGGGAACGATATCATCGCTCGTGCGTACGTACGGACTACCGTCTCCACGACGTGATGAGATTCATTCTCCATGTTAACCATACATGAATGATCATAAAGTATATATAATGAATAACAATGAAATATATGACATAATAATGATTCTGGATTTATGTATATATATATTTATTTCATCTACTTAATTCCACTCAATTCAATAAAGAAACGAAAACAGCGTTCATGCGTACGTACGACCTACCGTCTCCATGAACGGTGTATTTCTTTCCATTTATTGATCCATTATATATATGTATATTCTGAATATATATTATATATAAATCATGTTTTACATTTTGTATTTAAGTAATCATGATCTAATTAAGCATATGAATAATTACAAGTTAAATCACGAACGACAAATGAGACGATTTTACCCAAAACGCTACATTAACATGAATTTACAAAAGAATGGGTAATATAAAGTCATAAGTGAACCATATATGATATAATAACAATGAATATTATTCTGTAATAAGTCAATGAAATTATTTAAATCATTATACAAGAGTTTCAGACACTTACAAAGCGAATCAGACCTATGGTAAGGGAAAATATCACAATCTCATTTTTATCCGAGATTGTTTATACTTTGAAATTTACTGGGGTGTATTTTATCATCCACATCCATGTTTCCTCAATATGTAATATTATTTCCATCCACCTACAATTTTTTAAATCCAATTTTACCTTTCGGTGAGTTTTTAGTAAAATATATGAAAGGAATCTTTTGTCGTTTTTCGTACGAGGTACTTTTTGACTTTTCCGACAAAAGTATGAAGAATGTTTTTTTAACTTATACGACATGAATGGATTTTTAAAACATTATTTCCAAGAATATTCCTTTAAAAGTTATCAAGTTTATTTTTAATCAAATTATTTTAGTTTATAATTGTATGACATGTTAAGAAAGGAAAAGTGTTTTTGAAGTAGAAAGGATATTTTCCTCAAGAATGGAGTTCATGTGTTTTATCAAAATTATTTTCCATCTAAGATAATAAAGGGTTCTGTTTTCATCCCTATAATTACATTTATTTGAATATTTTGTGATGGAATTATTTTTATGAATTCCTTTATCTTATATGAATTGTTTTATGATGTCACGATGTTTAAGATTCCCGTTTTTATTACATGGGTTATGCTATGATGTATGGTTTATGATTTTGTGGCACAAATAAGAATGGTATCATTATGAGATGTGTGAGACCTATATCTCCCTCCAATGCATTGGGTAAAGTTTTTATATCTCATGATATAGACATGGATGGAACGGAAAATTAATCCGGTTCAGTGAAACAGTACTGAAACGAGGATGGACTCGATTCAGAAATGGACTTTGTCCACTTAAATAGTCTTGGCAATGAGTCTTGACTAATAAGAAATGATTATCTATGATTACGTGTGTATGCCCCAATATTTCAATTTTTATGTTATGATTATTAGGATTACATTTCACTACTATGATTTATCCCATGTTATGAAATTATGATTTCTTTTGCAGGTTAAGATTTCCAAAAGTTTGCATTCTTATGTATATTATGTGATTGATAATTCTTTTGTTTACCCTTACTGAGCATTTGATATCACCCTTTTATGTTTTCTTTTCCCCAGGATCTAATGAAAGGTTTTAGGTAAAAAATTGGAAGATCTTTATGGGAGATGTTGAAGATCTTTCACAACGATTAGAAGATTATATTCCGAGTTTCCAAAGACACTATAATATTACGGTCCTTGTGTGTGTGTTTTTGTTATGTACTAATTATTCCACAAAAGTAATGTAATGTCCATGTACGTTAAGATTCGGGTCTCTACATTGATTCCACTAAATGAAGTTTATTTATCTCAAATGGTTGGAAAGAAACTCACGATTAAGAATATTACCATTGTACGAGAGTTTGATAATGTCTTTTCGGACGAATTGCCTAGTCTTCCACCAAATCGTGAAGTTGATTTTTCAATAGAACTCATACCAGGTGCTTTAACTATTTCAAAGACACCTTATAGAATGGCCCCAATTGAGTTGTAGGAATTGATGAAGAAACTCCAAGATAATCTTGATAAGGGATTCATACGCCCTAGTGCATCACCTTGGGGAACACTTGTTCTGTTTGTTACGAAGAAATATGGATTAATGAGACTCTACATTGATTATCGAGATCTTAACAAGATCACTATCAATAAAAAATATCCTCTCCCACACATTGATGACTTATTTGACTAACTACGCAGAGCTCAATTCTTTTCCATGATTGATCTTCGTTCAGGTTATCATCAATTAAGGTTCAAAAGGGAGGATATAAAAAAGATGGATTTCTGTACAAGGTATGGACACTATGAATATATAGTGATGCCATTTGGTCTTACTAATGCCCCTGCTATCTTCATGTATCTAATAAATAGAGTCTTTAGAGACTATCTTCATTAGTTTTTGGTAGTGATTATAGATGATATTCTTGTCTATTCAAAGAGAAAGGAAGAACATGAAGATCACTTGATAATTGTATTAAAGACCATGAGGAAGGAGAAGCTTTGTTCCAAATTTACCAAGTGTGAATTTTGTCTTCAAAAAGATTCATTTTTGGGTCACATAATCACAAAAGAAGGGATATCTGTGGATCCAGAAAAAATACAGGTTATCGAAAGATGGTCGAGACCAACAACAGTAACTGAGATCCGATGTTTTCTTGGTTTGGATGGATATTATCGGCGTTTTGTGAAATAATTTTCATGATTATCTAATCCACACACCATGTTGACTCAAATAGGAGTTAGGTTCGTTTGGACAGAGGAGTGTGAAGATACTTTCAAGGATTTAAAAAGAAGGTTATCTAGTGCACCTGTGCTCACACTCCCTTGTAGTGGAGAATGGTTTGTGATTTATAGTGATGCATCCAAGAAGGGACTGTGGTCTATTATCTTGAAAAATAATATGGTTATAGCTTATGCCTCAAGATAGTAGAAAATCTACGAGCAAAATTACCCAGCTCATGATTTGGAGTTAGCTCCAGTAATATTTTCATTTAATGTTTGGAGGCATTATCTTTATGGAGAAAGGTGTGATATTTATAGTAATCATTAATGTTTAAAGTATATTTTCACACAAAAAGATCTGAATATGTGCAAAATAAGATGGTTGGAAATTATTAAGGATTACGACTTCTCAATTCACTACCACCCTGGGAAAGCAAACAAGGTGGAAGATGAATGAAGTCGACAAGACCATGCTAGCTTATCCATGATAAGGATAGAAAAAGATCCAATATATATGGATTTACAAAGGATGGGTCTTGGAATTATAATGGAAGGGGAAAAATCCTATCTTTCTCAAATGAATATTCAACCATCTATACATGCAATTATTAAAGAGGAATAGAAAAAAGATATAGATTTACAAAAGAAGGTGAGAAATGTTCATGAATTCAACCTGGATTGTGATGGGATAATAAGGTTCTGGAATCTGGTTTCTATTCCTCCCACCCCAGAATTAAAGAAGGAAATTATGGATAAGGCTCATAGTTCTTCATTATCTATTAATCCTTGAAGCACGGAGATGTATAGGGACCTGAAATAGTACTTCTGGTGGGATGGCATGATAAGAGATGTTGCTGAATATGTCTCTCAATGCTTGGTTTCTCAGCATGTTAATGC
This sequence comes from Viscum album, assembly GCA_963277665.1. Lineage (NCBI taxonomy): Eukaryota > Viridiplantae > Streptophyta > Magnoliopsida > Santalales > Viscaceae > Viscum > Viscum album. Next base: position 1,899,238,452 of record OY728163.1, on the reverse strand, counting down.
TGAGAGACAGAAGTATAATGGGATGTTACAACCATTACCCATTCCCGAATGGAAATGGGAAAACATCACTATGGACATTGTCACCGGACCTCCTAAAACGTCTAAAGGCAATAATGCTATCTGGGTCATAGTTGATTGTCTTACGAAGTCTGCACACTTCATTGCTATTAGAGAAGACTTCTCTCTGGATCAGATTTCTAGGATATATGTAAAGGAAGTGGTAACATTTCATAGAGTACCACTTTCCATTATATCTAATCAGGATCTGTGGTTTACCTCAATGTTTTGGCAATGTATTCAACATACTCTAGATACAGAGTTGTGCTTCAGCAATGCTTATCATCCTCAGACAGATGGTCAATCTGAGAGGACAATTCAAACTCTAAAAGATATGTTGAGAGCTTGCTCTATGGATTTAAAAGGACGTTGGGATCAACACCTACCTTTGGTGGATTTTTCTTATAATAATAGCTTTCACTCTAGTATTCAGATGGATCCTAATGAAGCTCTCTATGGAATGAAATGCCGAACACCAACTTGCTAAGATTAAGATGGGGAACGAAAGCTATTAAGACCAGATCTTGTTGATGAGATGGCAGAAAAGGTTACATCCATTCAACAACACATAAGAGTAACTCAGAGTTGAAAAAAAAATTATGCCGATAACTAAAGAAAAACCTAGAATTTCAAGTGGCTGATAATGTGTTCATAAAAATATATCCTTGGAAGAGAGTAATGAGATTTTGAAAGAAGGGAAAGATGGGCCCTAGGTATATCAGTCCTTTCGAAATACTAGATCGTGTTGGGAAGGTAGCTTACTAATTGAAACTTCCACCGAATCTCTCTCAAGTTCATGAGGTGTTCCATGTATCTCTCCTGAGAAATATATACCCGATCCTTCACATGTATTCAGCTCAGAAGTTGTACCGCTGGAGAAAGATCTTTCTTATGAAGAAAAACTGATAGAGATTCTGGATCGTAGTGAAAATGTCATACGGAACAAGACCACTCGCTTGGTGAATGTTTTATGGAGGAACCACCAATTAGAAGAATCTACATGGGAGCTTCAGGATATGATGATGGAGAGGTATCCACATATGTTTGTTACAAAGTGACGAATTTTAAGGGTGAAATTCATTTTAAGGGGGGTATAATGTGACACCCGAGATTTTTATGAGAAATATTTTGTTTTTATGTCATATACATAATCAAAGGAATCTTGCACTACACAGAACACTAGCTTGGCTTTCTTTACACACAATCACAACCTTCCTCGATAGCTTTTGTTGTACGCTATACCGAGTTTCACTAAACAACGATATGCTATTAAAATATTATTAAAACAAGCCGTTATGAATAGTAATACCCACTTTTTGAAATTTTAGAAATTTTACATTTCAAATTGGACTTCATTTTTGGATTTGGAATATCAAAATTAGCCTAGAGTGAGTTTTTGGTATTTTTCTGAAAACATTCAATTTTTGATGAATAGGGAAAACACTAGAAACCGAATTTTTATTTAAATAATTATTTATTTTATTTAAAATTATATTAGTTCAAAATTGATATGTAATACCTATATAATTTCAAAGTAATTCATTGGAATCATTTTATTATAATTTTAGATATATAAATATTTTATTGAACTTTTCACCGTCTTTTACCCACCTCTTAGAAGAGTTGGAAAATTTACATAAAACTTAATTTCACCATTTCTATGAGTGGAATTTCAAAAATCTGAGAGACATGGTTAATATCAAGGAGTAAAATGTGGTTCAATAAGATAAAAATAATTTTTGGTGAATAGTAACTTTTTACTTTTATTTACCACAGTTAAAAGAAAATAGGGTAATTAAGGGTAAAAATGGTATTATTATTACCCTAACACATGTCATAATTATCTTGGATAAGTTTAATTCGACCAGAAACGACTTTAGGAATAAAATATGACCATTTAGGTTACTTGTATTAGATTAGGACATTTATTGTTATTTTATTTAAAGAAGATTTAAAGAAGTTAAAATCACAGATTAATAACTAAAACATTTTTACTATAGGGTCATACATATGATAATTTCAACTATAAATATTAATTAGAAATATAAAGATATTTCCTAAATAATTGTTGTTTATTTATAATTTTTAGACATTATATAATTTATTTTATTTATGACACAAGGATGATGCAGTAATTACCTTATTACTGAAATATTAACATAATTGATATTATAAATACCCAAATAAATGTAATATGAGACTTTTTATGAATTAAACAAATTTTATAGGTTAATATTACATGTTATTATTGATTTAATTAATTTTTTTAGAACTAATCATTCTGTTATGTTTTTCACAAAAATCAAATACCAAATAGTGTCAAAAAGTGACATAAAATAGTTTTTAAAACGAATATTATATAATTAATTGTTATTTTATTCCTAATAATATAAGGATTGTACAAATGACTTAGATAAAGATATATAAATTAATAATGAACAACTTGGGATTCGTTTGGATTGTTATAGTAACTTTATTAACCATATAGTGTTAGAAAACAAGAAGAGACGGTAAAAGTTAAATTATTTAACTTAGAATTAAATCTAAATGATAAGGATGAAATAGTAACCTAAACTTGTCTAAAATCTATTGGTTGAGAGGATATAGACCCATAAACACCTTATCATGGAAATAAATCAATTTGTAGCTATTGAAAACCGAATATTACTTTATAATAAAATAATATTTTAAGTTTTTTCTAAGGTACCCCTCTCCACCCTTATAAAAGAACACCTTCTCCCTCTCCTCATCACAAGAATTTGAGCCTTCAAGCTTGGAAAAACCCTGAAAATTTACCTTCTCAACTTACCTATAAAGATCATAGAGGTCCTGGTGTTCTTCAAAGACCATCTTTAGTGCCCTAAGAGATGGTTAAGAAGAGGCGCTTCAAAGAAGAGGTAATGTCCGTTACTGATTCCTTCAACATTATTTCTTCTTCTACTTCTTCTTGTTTAGTTATTTCATTATGAAGTAATAAAATCAGTATCAATAATATACTGATATGTTATTATAAATATGAAATAACCATATTTCACCTTCTATCCATCCTATGGAAAATGAAATCACCGCGCATGCGTACGGACGGAATACCGTCTCCACTACGTGGTGTAATCTATTTTCCACCACCACTTTACTTGGATGTGTATAATGGTGTAAATAATAACTATATATGATTATAGTCATGTTATATTGATTCTTAAATATTATAGATAATCTTCAATACAATTTCACGATCATGGAAATGATATCATCGCTCCTACGTACGTACGGCCTACCGTCTCCACGATGTGATGCGACTCGTTCTACATGTTCTTCACTGCATAATGATTATATAAATGAATTGAATGAATAAATATTATATATATTACACTAATACCATTCTTGAAATGATGTATCAATAACCTAAAAATAATAATAAAAATTTATTCGACAAAACACGAATGAGAACAAAAAGCAATAAACTCCAGAATAATAAGTAGAAATGAAATATTTTACTAATAAGAATCTAAGAATATGGCCATATGTGATATCATAACAATAATTAAGATTCTGGAATAAGTCAATAACATTATTTAAATCATTATATAGGAGGTTCGAAAATGTACGAAGCAAATCGGACCTAAGGTAAGGGAAAATCTCACAATCTGCATTTTTATCCGAGATTCATTCTACTTCAGAATTTACGGGGGAATATTTATCATCCACATCCACGTCCCTTCAATATGTAATATTATTTCTATACTGCTACAATTTTTCAAATCCAATATTACTCATTGGTGAGTTTTAGTAAATGATATAAAAGGAATCTTTTGTCGTTTTTCGTATTAGGTACTTTTTGACTTTCCGACCAAAGTACGAGAAGAATGTTTTTTAACTCATACGGCATGAATTGATTTTTGTGATTTCATAGAACATTATTTCCATGATGCCTCCTTTACAAGTTTTCATTTTTATGTTTAATCAACTTCTATTAGTTTAAAATTTTATGAAATGATAAGAAAGGAAAAATGTTTTTGAAGTAGAAAGGATATTTTCCTCAAGAATGGAGTTCAAGCATTTTATCAAACTTATTTTCCATCTATGATAATATAGGGTTCTGTTTCAATCCCTATTTTAACATTGATATGATTATTTTATGATGGAATTATTTTTGTAATGTCCTTTTATCTAATATGGATTATGTTATGATGGAACAATGTTTAAGAATCCCATTTTTATTACATGGGTTATGCTATGATGAATGATTTATGATGTTACGGAACACATAAGAATGGTATCATTATGATATGGGTGATACCTATATCTCCCTCCAATGCATTGGGTAATGATTTATATCTCATGAGATAGACATGGGACGAACGGAAGGTTAATCCGGTTCAGTGAAACAGGACTGAAATGAGGAGTGAACTCGGTTCAAAAATGGACTTTGTCTTCTAATATAGTCTTGGAAATGAGTCTTGACAACTAAGAAATGATTATTTATGATTATGTGTGTATGCCACAAAGTTTCATGTTTTATGTTATGGTAATTGGGATTACATTTCACTACTATGATTTATCCCATGTTATGAAATTATGATCTATTTTGCACCTTATGATTTCAAAAATGTTATGTTATTATGAATATTATGTGATTGATATTTATTTTGTTTACCCTTACTAAACATTTGAGCTCACCATTTTGTATGTTTTCTTTTCCCCAAGTCAGGAAGAAGGGTATTAAGTAAGATATGCCAAAAGGGACTCTAGATATAATAAAATAAAAGGGTGATAGTGTTGATAATTTATGAGCCATTCTTTTATGTTTCCCAGTTTCTAAAGACACTATAACTATACAATCCTTTCATGGTTTTGTTTTATGTTGTAATAAGTGTACTCAAATTTTGAATTATTAACAATGTATGTAAAGTTTGGTTCGTAATAATCAATGTTTTAACTTACGAATCGTCCTCATATTAAAGATCAAAATGATAAATGGTATAAATTATGGTACTGGAAATATTTAAATACTTTTCCATTACAATTATGTAATTTCACTTCCAATTGAAAAGAACATCCACCATGAACCAATCATGGAAATCATGTTAAGAACTCACCCAAAAATAGTGCAAGGAGAAAAATACTAACAATTAAAGGGTGAAATTATGTTATTAAATGATTATATAAGATGTTATAAACATGAAAATGTTTCTATAAACTAATAATAACACTCTTTTATCCATTTTACAGGATGTTTAAACATGTTTTTAGTAAGATAGACTCAAGGTAAGGGAATTCTTAACCCGATTTACATTCTTTGGGTTAACCTTATACTTCATTATTTATGTGCTATTTAAATTGTTTTTGTGATGGGTTCTACTTATATAATGTTTTATTATGTGTATATACAGTATATATACATACTCCATCCACTCTATTAAGTTTCTATTAAACTGTATGATATTTATAAGGAGATTTTCTTTAAAAAATCACCTTTTTAAATTCTGTATGACGAAATTCCTAAGAAATGTTTTATGGAATTATTCATTTTGTATGATAATGTTTTGGTTCTTGGGAATTATTTATGATAAAGGGTGGGACCTATTTTTCCATCCAATTTATTGGGTATGAGTATGTTAGAGGTTGGATGTACGGTTACTCCATGTTTAACTGTGATGGTTACACAAATTAAGTTAGATGTGAGGGTTACAAATTATATGGTAGTCAGGAATGGTTACAAGATTATGTAACTAATACCCCAAGATACGATTATGATTATATTTATGTTCTAATGTTTTTTTTGGCTCTTTTTTAAATCTCATGTTACACAAATTAAGTATATATGGGTGACAATAATGTCTTTTGTAAATGCTTTCATACGTTTCGAGTATTCATTGAATAATGTGATCTTTTCTTCTTTGCCATCTCTTACTGAGCTTTTGTGTTCATTCCTAGTTCTGATTGATTTTCACAGGTTAATAGATGTATATTAAAAGAATGGAATCCCTGTAAAATGATGAAGAATTGTCATGGAGTCTTGTTTTATGTTTTAATGTTATTGATTTTGAAAAAAATGGAAACTGTTATTATTGTATCCACTCTGTAATAATGTGTAATGTTATGAATGCATTGTCCTAATTATATAAATATATAAACATGATAAGAATCTCAATATAAAAGGAAGTGTTTTCTTGACTAAATTCAAGATTATATATGTAAAAGGGCAGGTCCTTATATTGACCCTTTCAACAATTCCTTTACATTAATCGGTGATCCAAATAAGAAATATAATCATGCATCATGAGATATATGTTGAGATGGTATGTGAGTATGATATACTCTATAATACCAAATATAGGATTGAAATAATATAGATACAGAACAAATTATATAATGATGCTAAAAATACAAGGGGGGGGGGGTGAATTGTGCACTTCAAAAAATTCCTTTGGAACTTTTAAAGATAGTTATGTTTAATAAGGTTAAACAAGGTAATTCACAATCCTCTTGTTCTACAAACTCTCTTGATTCAGGAAATATGATTTCAAGAAAGTGAATCTAGAAATATGGTTCCAGAAAATGAAACTTAATGAATGTTTATAAAGATTATGATTCTACCTTAAACAGTATAAAATCATACTAAATCAGAGTATACAAGTATAAGGATGTATAAGATAGATATACTCTCCTTAATAAATAAAATGCAGCGGAAAAATTGTAACAAAACATGTAACAAGTAGTAAATATTTTAACCCAAAGAGAATGGTATCCAACAACCTTGGATAAAGGTCCCTTGATTTATACATTCAAGAATGTCTATCTTACCCATACCATGGTAAGCCCCTGATACGAATATCGGAGTGTGTCTTGTTATCCTAGCAAAGCCTCAATGTCAAGTTAGTCAGCACGTCCATCTTCCTCAGTAAGGAATCCCTCAACTCCATGGTAGTCAGAACCTCTATCTTCCTATCCCCTGAAGCCCTCGATTGTACACAACAACCATTAGAGTGACACAAAGAAAATCTAAACAAGAAGTTCAATACACACTATGAAATAAAGTCTATCTCTCTAGAAATCACTTCAACAGCATGAAATCACTATATTGATTAACTTATTCTAAAAAGTTATGAGCTCGTTCAAATGGGCACCTATTTATAGGCATGGCTTCAGCGGTCAGCTTCCTCCTCCAACGGTCATATTTTTCCTTGAATTTCAGAGGGACCTGTACACATTTCATTTAAGAAACATTTAGTTAGTAACTAAATACACAACATCACTTTATAACAAAAATAAGTGCATGAAAAAATATGGTTATAAACAAAATCAAATATTTGGAACGTAAGAAAATAAATGTTCAGAGTCTAACAAAAAACACATTCAGTGTTTATAATAAAATGATATTAGAATTCTATTTTTTAAGAAATTCAGAACCTTAACTCTATAGAATTCTAGAGTATGAATTTCAAGGAAATTCAGAATCTAGATTCACAAGAATTCAGAACCTAAACATACAATTTTCGGAGTTAGAGTTCATGAGAATTTGGATTCAGACCTCACCAATTTTGGAGTATGAATTTATTAGAATTCAGAGTCAGAACTCACAATGTTCGGAGTCTGAATTCATTAAAATTCAGACCCATAACTCACAATGTTCAGAGTATGAATTCATTAGAATTTAGAGTCAGAACCAAAAATGGTCAAAGACTTAATTCATTATAATTCTAAGTCAGAACTCACAAAGTTAGGAGTCTGAATTCATTAGGATTCAGAGTCGGAACTCAGAAGAGTTTTGAGTCTGAATTCAGAGAACTCAGATTCAGAACTACTGAAAGTTTGAAGTCTGAATTCGGAGTCAAAAAACAGAATGCTCTTAATCTGAGTATTATATGATTCCAAGGTTTTATATATTAAACTTAATTTTACACTTAGAACATAAAATGAACAATTAAAATCAAGGTAAGGATAAATTTCCTTGGGGAAGGAATATTTTCCTTATAGAAGTAAAACACGGGGTAAAATCAGATTTGCCTTGAGATAAGGTGTTTGTGATTTTCAAAACAAGAATGAGTGGTAAAGTTATATGGAGACCTTATTGACTCAAAAAACATCCCCAAACATGAATGAATGGAAAAGTCATAAGTAAAACCTTATTGACTCAACAATCTCCCCCTTTTTGGAAAGCACAAACATCCTTATGAAAAAGAATAAAAAGGCTTAGACAATAAAACTTATCTCCCTTTACATATGGACAATTATGAACACAATTATCTCCCCCCATAGGCTTTGGAACTATAAGGATCGTATTCTATATTTCTGTAATGATATTTTTCATAATATTGAATACAGAAATATTCATTATGAAAACTCCCCCTTTGATAAACTTCCCCCTTACTTAGGGATATTTCTTCTTTACTAAGTATTATTTTCCCTTTCTCCCACTTTTTAATTTTCAAAAACAATTTGAGGTAATGTAAAAGGAATTATAGTACCTGAAATATTACTACAATATATCCAAACAAAAATAGGAAAAAAAAAATTCAATATGATAAGAAGAATTTGTACAAGGAAAGAATACAATAAATGATCGAATTGAATATATTTTACTTCCATCTCCTTGGATATAAATTTCTTCACTATGGTTTTCAGCCATTTAAGTTCCTTATGGGTTTCCTCTACTTACATTAGGATTTGATCTTGATCTTATTCTTTCTTATCTAAAACTTTGATCTTTTCTTCCTGAGATTTTAGAGCATCTGCCTGAGAATTCAACAACTCATCTTTCTTAACTAGCATCTCTTTGATCTCGATCCGAAGATCCCATTCCTTCTTCCAATATTAGGAAATTGAATATATCTTCCCATTCTGATCCTTTACCTCATGAATCCGAGTATTCTGCTCAAGAGTTATCTTTTCCTTAATGCTAGTCGTGAGATCCTTGATTTCACTATCTTCATTATCAAAAGCTTCCTTAACTTCATGTTGAAAATCATCAAGCTCTCTCAAGTATTAAACTACTTATTTGACAAGATAATCACTTTCTCTCAAAAAATTTTGTGAGCATAATAGTTAATGAATATTTTCATGAAATCAGCCTCAAGATTTACACACTTATTCATCACCGTGGATACAAAATCTAATTTTTTATTCATGTTGTGTTGGAGAATCTGACATCTAGTGTCAATGCTCGGAAAGATCGTAGTGGTTTCAACAATCTTCTTTAGTGATTGAATGAAGAAATCATGTCCTAAGGATGATGATTCTGAATATGAGACTTTTCATGGTGAAGGATCTTTCCCTAGATCGACCAGCTTCCTTTTCGAATATCCAGCAACATCTTTTTTCCTTAAAACAACTTTAATAGGTGTATCCAAAATCACATATTTCCCATTATCAGTTCTCCGAACAACTTCCTCATCCGAAGACTCTAGTTCACTATCAGACAGCTGAACAATTCTATCCTCATCTATGTTTTTCTTCTTATCTCCTACTTTAGCATATTTAGGGTGACTGAAATTATGATTATAACATTCCTCCTCATAGGGCTTATTCACATCATCTTCAGATTTTTCAATTAAATTAGGAGTAATAAGATCTGAAGATCTAGCTTGAGAGGTCCAGATTTGAAATTTCTCGGATGCACTTCCCTTCTCATGAAAATCACCAACTTTCTTTTTGAGGTCTTCTATGTCAACAATTCTTTATTCTTCTTACACTTCTTCCACAACTTCTTGTTCTTCAACAACCTTCTCTAGGGATTTTTCTGGAGTAATAAAATTCTTCCGCAGTGTCCCAAGTAAGGCCTCTACCAGGAAGGATTTTGGTATATGGATATTCTCGAATGCTATTTCAGTATCCCTCAGAAGGGATTTCACAATCTGATCTTTTGACATCTTTTTCTTTTGCTTCCTTTCCTGATCTTTCTTCTGAAGCTCTTCAGCGATATTCTCTTTCAATGCCTTGGCTTCTGAAGGATCCATACCAATCTATGGCTCTCCTTCCTTTTGGTTTTTCTTGTCTTACCTCCACATAGTTTCAACCTCATCTGGATAATATTTATGCTTCTTGGGCTTTGGAGGTGCAGATTTGGTTCCTTTAGCCTCTAGGGTTTTACCTTCAACTACTACTTCTTTCAAATTCCTCTTCTTTCCTCATTTTTTTGATGGATCAGGAACATCTTGTTCCTTTGGAACAGTTTTAGCCTCTTCCTTTCTTAAGTCATAGAACTCTCCGGAATCTTTAGAGAAACTAATATTCAATATCTTAAATTTATCATCACTAACTAACATGAATTTTCAATTCCTCGACTTGGAACTGCAAGGGATTTTGAAAGACTCCAGACACTGAACAATCAAGTAGGAAAGAATAGCGGGATATATTATAATTTGAGCCTCCATATTTCAATTCTTGATATTCTCTATCGTAATGAGAATATGCTTCATCAAGTAGATCTTCCATAGATTCTACATAAAATCTAAGATGTAATTGTCACTTTTCTTCAAGGAATCCTTATTACCTTTTCTCGAAATGATGAATCCTTGAACCCCTAATTCAAGGATCCGGTTATTTGTAGAAAGATGAGAAATCTTCAGAGTCTTGACATTTGAATGTCCAAGACACTCTATACCTTTCACCTTGAAAAAACATGTTTGTACATCAGAGAATTTATGAGAACAAAATTCAGCATCTCCTTCATATGGAACTCCAACTAAGATGGATTCCTTAGTGTATGAACGAGTGTATGACTTTCCATATATATTAAAAGAAAACTTTTCTCTGCCTTCATCCATAAAGAAGCTAATTGATTAATAAAACTCTATCAGCAGATCTAGATACACTAAGTCTTGCACCCCTAGCGTGGATATACAAATGATTTCCCATCCATTCAACTTAATGTTCTTGGATATAATGGAATCGTACTTGGAAACAAAATTCGGATGGACCAACATCTCTCTGTAAATCTGCCACTCTGAAATCGTCTTGAAAGTTGACATATCTTGAGAATGAACATCACCAGACATTTGTATTTGAGAATGATTTGAGAGAATCAGAATGGGCTTTTCAAATGGGGGCAAGGATTCAGCACACAAATGCTTGAAATCCGATGTGTCATCACCTTCGAAGGGTCTATTATATAGGCGTTTGATGTGACAGTTGAACTTCCAAGGTCAATCCAACGATTGAGAAAACTTCTAATTAGATACGATGATTGAAAATATAGCCTCCAGGAAAACATGAAATCGATCTTTTGAGGTTTTTAATAAAATCATTCAAATTTAAGGAAAAGAGTATCTAAATTTTTTAAAACAAATTAAAATACCAACATGTAAATGATGATTATGAAAACATATGAAAGAAAACATACCTTTCAGATTGCTAGGAAGATTATTCGTAGAGAGGAAAAATTATTCTTGATGATATTTAGATTAAAAAGAATTTTATTACAGAAAAAACATGAAAAAATTCAATATGGAAAACATTATTACAAAAATCTTCATTAAGAAAAACATCATTACGAAACAATTTAGAAACTTAATTACGAAAAACATGAAAACAAATTATTGTTTTAAACTAACTACGAAAATTTTCATTTAACTAATAAGAAAATGTACTCCCCCTATCAAAATGAGTTTATTACTATAGGGATATTAACTTCAATAGGAAGTTAATAAGGAATATTACCTAATGGTTATCATTCCTGACTTCTTTTTAATGTTTTCAAATCAATCGGAGGGTAATTATTTTGAAAAAATATCAGCAAGTTGATCTTGCGTTCTGATACATTGAAGAATGATATCTCGTTTTTGTGTGTGATGTATAAGAAATTGATTCCTAACATCTACGTGTTTTGCACAAGAGTGATGTGAATGGTTTTTACTAAGGGAAATGGCACTAGTATTATCACACAAAATTTGTGTTTTTCTAAAACTCATACCATATTCTGTGATTGTGTGTTGCATCCACACCACTTGAGCACAACAACTTCTAGCTACTACGTATTTAGCTTCTGTAGTGGAAAGTGCTACTGAGTGTTGCTTCTTACATGACCAAAAAACTAATGAATGTCTTAAGAATTGAAAAGTTCTGTATGTACTCTTTATATCCATTCTACATTAACCAAAGTCAGCATCCGAAAATCTTTTTAGAATAAAATCATTTCCAGAAGTATAAAAGAGTCTTAAATCCATGGTTCCTTTTAAGTAACGAAAATTATTTTCACTACCTTTAAATGAGATTCCATAGGATTGGATTTATATCTTTTACATATGCATACTGAAAACATTAAGCCCGGATGACTAGATATCATGTAATGTAAGCTTTCTATCATAGGTCTAAAAGATGTTTGATCTACTGGTTTCGCAGCTTCATCAATATCAAGAGTGTTTGAGGTACCAATGTGAGTACTTATACACTTAGTTTTTTCATATCCATACATTTTAAGAAGATCTTTAATATACTTACGTTGGGACATGTAGATTCTTTATATTTTCTCAGAAATTTGAACACAAAGGAAACATTTTAACTCACCCATCATACTTATTTCGAACTCAGATTTCATTAAATCTGCAAAAGAATCAGTTAAGGATTGCTGAGTTGAACCAAATATAATGTCATCCACATAAATTTTAACAATCAAAACATTTTTCTTATCCATATTTTATAAAAAGGGTTGGATCTGCATTTCCATTAACATAATTGTTTTGATGAAAAACTCATGTATGTTTATCATACCAGGCTCGGGGGGCTTTCATAAATCCATAAAAAGCTTTGGTAAGTCTAAAAACATGATCAGGATATTTTTTATCTTCAAAAACAAGAGGTTGTTCATCAATAACGTCCTCTTGAACATAACCGTTAAGGAAAGTACATTTCACATCCATTTGAAAAATATTGAAATTGAAGAAAGTTGTAAAGGCAAGTATGATATGAATAGATTCATGTCTAGCTGCTGGAGAATAGGTTTCTTCATAGTCCATTCCTTCATGTTGATTATAGATTTTAGCAACTAATCTAGCTTTATTTCCCCCAATGATTTCATTTTCTTCACACTTATTTCTAAAGACCCATTTTACTCCAATTATAAGAGTTTCCTTATATCTTTCAAGCAATATCTAGACATTATTTCTTTTGAATTCATTTAGTTCATCATTCATAGCTTTTATCCAATCATCATCACCTAATGATTCATCTGTGCTTTTTGGTTCTAATTGGGAATGAAATGATAGATATTTTATTTCATTTCTTAAGGAACTTCTAGTCCGTACATGTTTATTCACATAACCAATGATACTATCTCTGGGGTGATTCTTTAGAAACAACTAGTTTGGGTTGCATAAAACCTGTTCATCAATATAGTGTAGGAAGTCATATGGGGTAAATGATTTAGAAACATTTTTTTGGGAATTTTCCTTATCAGAAGGATCTTCTAACAACGGTTGATAATCATTGTTTGAAAACACATATGAAGAGGTAGTTTGGGGTTGTTTAAAAACAAAGGGATCAGTTTCATAAAATTTAACACGTACTGTTTCTTCAACAATACAAATGTTTTTATTAAAAAATCAATATGCCTTACATGTTGTGGAGTAGGCTAAGAAAATTCCTTCATCAAATTTTGGTTCAAATTTTTGTAGATTATATTTAGTATTTAGAATGAATACCTTGCAATAAAAAACCTTGATGTAGGAGATTCTAGGTTTTATACCCTTCCAGAACTCATAAAGAGTTTAATTAAGAAAAGGTCTAATCAAAACATGATTTATAGTATAACAAGCAGTACATACAGCTTTAGACCAAAAACGTCTTGCTATAGAATATTCACTCAACATGGTTCTTGTTTTCTCTTTAAGATTTTTATTTCTTCTTTCAATAACACCATTCTGTTGAGGAGTTCACAGTGCTGAAAAATTGTGAGTAATACCTTCTCTTCTACAAAAAGTTTCAAAATCATAATTTTGAAATTCTCCACCATGATCACTATGAATAGTTTTCAATCGATGGTTTTTTTTTCAATTTTAACTCGTTCTCTAAAACATTTAAAATACATGAAGGCTTCAGACTTCTTTTCTAGAAAATAGACCCATGTAAATCTAGTGTAATCACCAACTAAAAAAATACATCATAATTGCCTCCAATACTTCCAGTTTGTGTTGGACAAAAAAGATCCATATGCACCAACTCTAATGCATCAGTAGTTGAGACATCACCTATTTATTTAAAACTTGATTTATGTTTCTTGACATATTGACAAGGATCAAAAACGTTTGAAGAATCAAATCAATGCCCTAGTATATCCTTAACTAATCCTTTATTAGAAATTTTTCATAGGTTCTTAAGGTTACAATGACCTAACCTTCTATGACACAACCAAGAATGATCTTCCGTTGCACTATGGAAAGGTAGATCTTAGATCCTAAGGTCTTATATGTTTTGTGTTTATACATTCTCTTGCCTATGGGAATAAAGAATAAACACTTCTTTGGAATTGTGTACTATGAACTTATCATTCCTAAAATTCAAAAGGTAACCTTCATCACATAATTGGCTTATTCTAATGAGGTTATGCTTAATACCCTTAACAAAAAAAATATTTGAAATCAATGTTTTTCCAAGAAGAACGATGTTACCTATACCAATAATTTCTCCCTAAACATTATCTCTGACACTTACTTTCCCTACTTTTTTAATGATAAATGTTTTCAAAATAGTTTTTGTTACCAGACATATTTCGGGAACATCCACAATCCATGTACCAAGTATTTCTATTGTTACTCTCTCTATTTTCTTTAAAACAATAGAGTTAGACTTTTAGAATCCATACTTTCTTGGATCCGTAAATTTCTAAAAGAAAAATCATAGACACCGACATTTTTTTAGAAAAATAGGCTTTTTTAAATTCTAAAGACTGTTTTTTGTTTAAGGAACAATTTTTTGCCCAATGCCCAGCGCACTGAAACTTTGTAAAAAATGGAGCACTTTGATGAAAAAAATAATAGCTGCTAAAAATCAGTTTAGAACTAGTATAAACAAAACCAGAACTATTCCGTAGAGGTCGGATTTGAGAGTACATATTATCAAAATTTTCCTTAACTAATGTAATGTTTGACAAACACTTCCTCAAGGAATGAATCAAGGATTTCATTTTGATAATCGCGTTCTTGTCTTCTAAAACATTTTATTTTCAACTAGAGTTAGGCTCAAAAACATTTTTCTTAGAAATTACGTTTTCTAGGTCTATAAATAGTTTATCCTTCTCTGAATTTACTTCCTTGAGATTTTTTGAAATACTTTAAAAATCAAATATTTTCTTATCATGATATTTATGATGATTTGATATTTCCATAGTAAGAATAGTATTCCTATAATTTTCCTTATGAAGATTTTTTATGAGTTTTGAATTATCAATATCAAAGAGTTTTGAAGACCTATATATGTTTTCATATATAGGTAATGTATTATCTTTAACAGAAGAAGATTCTTCATCATAAGTGTTATAGTATTTATCATCACTATAATTTGAATTTAAAGAAACCTTGGTCATTGATTCAACATTGTGTAACTTAGCCATCAATCAATGATTGTCAATAGGTAGTCTGGATATTAGAACATGATTCTTGTATACATAATATTCGTAATCAGATGATCTATCTAAAGAGTCACCACCACTGGAGCTCCTAGTGTCACTGGATTTCAAGACATTCGTAGCTTTATCTTTGTAGTAATTCATTCTGTTTCTCTCATAATGATTTTCCTTTGTTTCTTTTCTTTTAATCATAAGACAATAAGTACTTATATGTACAACTCTCTTGCATTCATAACATTTAACTTTAGAATCTTTCATGTATTTCATTTCCTTATTCTTATATCTTATTTGAAAGTTATTCTGGACAATAATCTCATTCATCCTTTGAGAAATATTCACTAACTCATTTTTTGAAGATTCACATCCACTAGATTCGGATTAAATAACAATATTCTTATATTTGAATCTAGCAACTCTCTTAAGAGTCTTGGCTTTCATTTGATTTGAATTTGTGGTAAAAGCAACACTGCCATTCTTATTCTTATTCATTACATTATCAGTATCTATATTCATTCTAGTATCATGTTGAAGAGGAGTTCCAAAATGTTCATCAAGAGAAATCTGGGTAACCTTTCTGTTCTCATAAATAGTAGTCCTCTTAGATTCCCACTCATTTGGGATAATGTCTATGATCTTATCAACAAGATATTCATCATCTAATCCTTTCACTCCCATGGATTTTAAACTATTCAAAATAGTCATAAACCTTTGATAAACCTTACATATGGGTTCTTTATAAGGAAATTAAATCCATGTTATTTAGATCTGATCATAGCTCTTCATGTTTCGATAACTTTGGAAGTTCCAATGTGAGTGACTTCAAGTTTCTTCCAAATAAAATTTTCTGCTTCATAAGATGAAATTTGGCTATATATATTACTATTCATAGAACAAAGCAAGATATTTAGTACCTTATAATTCAATTGATAATCATTATTTTCTTTATTGGTGAAGGTACTTACATCCTTTTTAGGGATTTTATATCCTCCAATAAGCATAATAAAATTATCAATTCCAGTATTGATAATAAATGTCATCATGTGGTCTCTCTAATATTTATAATCATTCCCATCAAAAATAGGCGGTCTTGTTGGATTGAGATTGTTAATGGAACCAAAATTGATTCCTTCCATCATGAAGAAAAATCATTCCACAAAAACTTGTTAATAGAAAATGGTTGTAAACAAGGAAAATATATCCCAGTAAGGAAAATAAAACTTGAGTGGTCCTAAGAAAAATATGAATCCAAAATTAATGAGTATGAAAATATAATTTTGAAAAAATAAAAAGAATAAGTATTCTCCTCTGAATCTAATCATGGGATTAATTTATATTGAACCAATTCCTCTTATACCAATTTTTGAGATGGTATGTGAGTATGATATATTCTATAATACCATATTTTGGATCGAAATAATATAGATACTGAACAATGTATATGATGATTCTCAAAATAAAAGAGTGGTGGGGGGGTTAATTGTACACATTAAAAAATTCCTTTTAAACTTTTATAGATTGTTATTTTTGACAAGTTCAAACATGGTAATTCACAAAACCTCTTGTTCTAGACACTATATTGATTCAAGAAATACGATTTTGGAAAAGTTAATCCCAAAATATAGTTCTAGAAAATGAAACATAATGAAAGTTTACAAATATAAAGATTCTACCTTAAATCATATAGAATCTTACCAAATCAGAGTATAAATGTATAAGGAAGTATAAGATAGTTATACATTCCTCGACAAATGAAATGCACCAGAAAATTTGTAACAAAACAAGTAACAAGTAGTAAATATTTTAACCCAAGGAGACAATTATCCAATAACCTTGGTTAAAGGTCCCTTGATTTATACATTCAATAAAGTCTATCTTACCCACACTAGGGTAATCCCTCATTACGAAGTTCAGATTCTATCTTGATATCCCAGCATGCCCTCAACTTCAAGGTAGTCGACACCTCTGTCTTCCTCAGAAAGGAAGTCCTAAACTTCAAGGTAGTTGAAACTTATGTCTTTCTATCATCGGAAGCCCTCTATTGTAAATAGAAACAATCGGAGTCGCACAATTTAAATCTAAACAAGAAGTTTAGTACGCACTAAGAAATAAAGTCTCTCTCTCTAGAAATCACTTCAGAAGCATGTAATCTCTAGATTGATCAACTTCTTCTCAAATGTTCTGAGCTCATTCAAATGAGATCCTATTTATAGGCACAACTTCAATGGTTTGATCCCTCCTCCAATGGTTATATATTATCTTGAATTTTGGATTGACCTATACACGTGTAACTTTAACAACAGTTAGTTAGTAACTGAATACACGACATCATTTATAACAAAAATAAGTGTAAGAAAAAATATGGTTACATAACCAAAATAAAATATTCGAAATGTAAGAAAATAAAAGTTCAGAGTCTAACCAAAAACACATTCTGTGTTTACAATACAAGGATATTCAGATTCTGTTTTCTAAATAATTCATAACCTGAAATCTATAAAATTTTGGAGTCGGAATTTCAATGAAATTTGGAATCTGAATTGACAATAATTCAAAACCTGAACTTAAAATTTTCAGAATAAGAGTTGATGAGAATTTTGAGTGATAAATCACAAATTTAAGAGTCCTAATTCATTAGAATTAAGAGTCATAACTCACAATGTTCGGAGTATAAATTCATTAGAATTCGGAGTCATAACGCAAAATGTTCGGAGTCTGAATTCATTAGAATTTACAGTCAAAACTCACAATGTTAGGACTCTGAATTCATTAGAATTCAGATTCAAAACTCAAAAAGTTCAGAGTATGAATTAACTAAAACTAAGAGTCAGAACTTAGAAGATTTCGGTGTCTGAATTCAGAGAACATGGATTCAAAACTCAGAAAAGTTCGGAGTCTAAATTTTGAGTCAGAAAATAGAATTCTCTTAATATAATTATTATATGATTATGAGGTTCTTGAGATAAGGTGTTTGTGATTTTCAAAACAAGAATGAATGAAAAAGTCATAAGGAGACCTTATTGACTCAACAAACTCCCCCAAACATGAATGAATGGAAAAGTCATAAGGAAAACCTTATTGACTCAACAATATATGGGATTGGTTTAGGATGTATGGTTATATAATATTTATGAACATAATTTTCATTCCAGAGAATTCTATGGTTTGAAATAATCCCATACACTCCCGGAAACACCTTTATTCTAGTTATCCCACTTGATCCACTCATTTTTATATTAGGTAGGATACACCCCATTGCCTTCTAAAAAATATAATACCCTATTAATTCATGGTATGTATAATCTTGAATAAAATCAAGTCATTTGATTTCATAAATTACTATTTTTTTATTGAATTAATTATTTAAAATAACATAGATAACACAAAAAAATCTTTGTAAATGAAAAATGAAGAAGATAAGATAATTTTTCTTGAAATTATGTACTATATTCCAATTAAATAGTAATAAGGACAATGGAATCTTAATATGAATCCTAAAATGTAGAAATTTATCAAATAGAATATTAACCTTACTTGATGAAAGTTTAAATAAAATTTATATATCTTTTAAATTAAAATGATACATAACTATATCATTGTATAAGTAGATACATATTTAGAAAATGATAAATTAAGTGTTGGTATTTTTTTTAAATATTAATGTTTATTTACAATTATATAACTAATATATTCATTAATATAAGAATTTATTTTCATACAATAGAATGATAAATTAATATTTTGTAGTTTTTGGATTATAATATAACTTTATGAGACATTAACGAAATTTTCAAAGTGTTATAAAATCACTTATAATTTTAAAATTGGTAATTTTCAAGTAATTGATGATTTCAATTAAAATTTAAATTTCACTTATTTACAAAAATATATTCACAAATTGGAGTTTATTTTAAAATTATACAAATATATAATTTCGTATGGGGAATTTTTGGGATTTTCTAAAAGTAGGAATTTTTTTTGGATAGTGATTTATAATAATTTATAGTAAAAGATAACCAAATGAATTATTGAGTCATAGTTGCAGTCTGGATGAGGTAAGCCCATAATATCAAACAATTCTTCATTATATTAATATATTTAGTGAATGGTTTCAAAATATTAATTATCATCAGCCATTATTATAAAAAAATGAATAAAATAATAAAAAAACACCTCCCTCATACACTATAAATACCACCCTCACCACCCCTTATCCAAAAATCCCCATATCCCTGATGCAAGAACAATTTACACACAATAATCAGCCCAAGTATCTCCACCATGTCGACGAGCCTTTGTTCTCAACAAATGTTCAAAACCCATGTTACATTAGGAGGATCTCAAGGTGAAGAATTTAGGAGGTAAAACCCTTAATCAATATCTATCAATTTCATTAAATTTGATTTAATTTCTTATACATTATTCACATAATAAAAAAATGCATGATAAATATAGTATCTAATTTATACAATAATTTTTTATGTTAATGTAAAATACATCTTCAAACCCATTCAAATTTCACTTTTATTCTAAAAAATTATGATATCATCTTTAATGTATTGAGTTACCATTATCAAGGAAGATATGTTTTCATTTTCTATTACCCTCTTCAAGGCTGTTCATAAAACCATTATAATGGTTGAATAAGAACGCTAAATTTTTATTACAACTTATTTAGAGTTTTTAACTAGTATACATACATAATATTATTTAATAAATCAAAATTACTGTGCATAGATCAAAAAAATACAAATTAATCTAAATTATTATCATTAATGTTTTATCTAATGAGGCATCCTTGTATATTAAAAATAATATTTAGAAACATTTAATATTTTAGAAGTTCAATTATGACCTCAAATTTCAATTATGGATAACTATTATCATTTTAAATGACTATTTAAACATGTATACAAGTGAACCAATCATGAAAACTAAGGAAACAAACACTCAAAAACAATAAAATTATTACTTATAACTCATCAAAATGGTTAAAAATGAACTTAATCAAATGAAGTTAAATAAATTAAATATTTTATTAGTTCTAAATTAAATTATTAATTAATCCAATTTCATTATCTAGTACATTAATTTAAAATAGATAACATTTTTAGACATAAGTAATGTGATTTACACTGAAAATCCATTTTTTCAATTAGTTTATGATTTCCCATTATTTAACCCAATTTAATTCATAGTTATTCTTATTTACAATCCCAAATATTGATGTGTATTTATCAAATATATGTGCCAAACAAATTCCTTCATTCATTAGTGGTAAATGCATGTTTATATGGACCACTTTTCAATGACACATGATACGAATGACTGATTAAACAGAATATCCCAATTTCATACCCATTTACATGTGCCATAAATAATAAGGTTTATCCTTTAAATATGTTTCTAAAATGACTAATTTTATCACAACAATATCTCTTTTTTCATTTCCGTTTTATACAAACTATCATACCTTTTCTATTTTAATGAATCTTTTATATTTTCATTATACTTCTCTAAAGAGGGTTTTTTTATAAAGATTCATAAAATGTATTTTCAATTTTTTTTCACATTAGTTAGACACCATCTATAATGATCTATTTATATTTTCCCTCATTAATTTCCATGTAAAATTTATATCCATTATTTTATGGACTCAATTATGATATTCTATTTGGTTATGCCCAACTCACAATTTATTCATCGTGTTTGGTGTATGCATACATCACATTCATTTTTTATTATCATTAATTTAATATTAATAAAAATATCTATTTTTATTGTTCTATGGATATTATCATTTCCTTAGTCTTGTACTATTTTTTACATATATGTTTCATTTAATAATGTTTTATTTTGGAATTATTGATGAATCTATATCCTCTACTCGATACAGATATTTTAAGTCATATTTTTGATTAATTGAATTAATTTATAAATAATTCTCTAGAAATGTAGTGATTTTTGGGGACTCTTTATAGATAGCCCCTTGATTCCTCAACTAGTCTAATGATATATGATAATTGGTAAAAAAAACCCCTTCGTTCTTATTTCTATGAAGAATCAAATGGGTTTTACCCATAGACATAAACCAACTAGATGGTATAATGGTTTATGTTACAGATACGTGAAGTCTCATGATTAATAATGGTCTACATTCATTATTAATTTATTAGATTCAATGTTATTTTTACTATAAAAAATATAATGATTAATTATTACTCTCAGTTTATTGATGGAATGTGTCTTTTAGTTATTTAGCTTCACATAACTATTATGCATTACTGACATTTATTCACTTTAATATTGAATCATGAAAACTTTTATGAGAGTTTGAGCTCACACTTTTAATGGTTTTTATTCCCCAGGTTCTGAAGATATAATATTTAAATAAGTGAAAAGAGGCAGTTTATATTCATTGAATACGTTCTATGTTTAATTTCTAAATTAATAAGGGAACCATGTATGTATCTATATTCGTCGGGACTACTTAACTGATCTATCCTTGTTCATTTTATCTCTTGTATCTATGAAATTTTAATAAAATGACTAACATATTAGGGATACTAGGTTAATGGTTATTATATTTGGTATTATAAGATTTTTTGTAGAAACCGTGGGAACTAGATGTTATATAAACATGGGAATTATAATAATTCCATGTAGTTAATATTTTATCAATACTCATTATGGTTATGATCTAACATAGTGTGTGATATTATATAGTGATGGAGTGTAATGAAAGGAATGGTATCAATACCCCAAGATCGTGTAGGGATTTCAGTTATGGTAAAGTCAACACTGTTAGTGTTATAGTTGTGTAGATCATTTATATATTAGGAAATCATATACATGTAAGGATGAATAATCATAAAAGAAATATATTTTATCATTTCATGACATAGAATCATCAATATTTTAGTCAGAATACAAATATTTTTGTAGCTAGGTAGTGCATAATGTCCATTGAAAATATATTTCTGGAATTGGGATGTGATGAAAATGAAAATTAATTCTATAATTATATTGGCTCAAGGGAGATTCTTATCATTGGTAGTCATTGATCCATAATTCTACTAATGAAGATGAAAATAGAGAAATTGAATGTCTAAATTTAAGATAAAAATCGTTAGCAAATAAATCCCTCATCAGAATAAAACTGAAATGAAGAGACAATTCAATAGATTAAAGTAACAGGATAAAGTGAGTGTTGTATAATACTAGGATACCTTCAAAATACTAGCCATGCATTTTTTTATTACATATGAGATTTGGAAGACATGATTGATAATTTATTTGAAGGACCTCAACCATGTACCCAAAGGGCACTTTCTTCTGAAACACTTTCATCATATAACGAAATAGTATTAAATTACATCAAATTGGGTATTAATTTTCTATAACTTATACTCTCAAGGAAAATAAAATGAAAAATAGGTATTATGATAAATATGTAATGTGTTAAAAATCAAATAATACTATGGGATTCATTTAATTTACTTTATCTAATTTTTTTTGAAATAATCATAATTGGAAATGATTTTGGAGTTTGATAGAAGTGCTGAAAAAAGGGTTATCAATAACATGAATGAAAAGGGATGAAAAAAATCAAATATGTTCAATTATTGAACACTAATAAAATTTTTCATTATTCAAATATATGTCCCAAGAATCAAGTAAATTTACCAAAACAAAGGCCAATTGGAGTTATCCAAGTATATTAGACCACTACAAGTGAGTAGAAGTATCTAATTATGTGGTGGAAGGTACAAAAATCCAATCCTCCAATTTATGCAATGAATTATTTGATTCTAGATCTTCACAGTATTTTATATCTAGCCAATATTAAATGAAAATTATATATTTACCATTGTAATTATTATAGGATTTTTTAATCAAGAAACTGAGGTCAATTATCATTAAAAAATGTGTCTTGTAATTCCCATTATGTAATATAAACATGCCTTATTTTCTGAACACATTATCATATATATGGTTGACATTGATATAATACTCATTGTAGATTGGATATCAAAATATTTTTCAAGAATTTTTTCATGAAGAAGTAAATAAAAATTTGTGAGAAAGATTTATAATCCCTTATCATTAGATTTGAAACTTCATCATATGGTACTTATCTAGATCAAACCCCATTAGCTCTACAAAATAAAATTATTTGGGAAGAATATAAAATAACATCTAGGGATGAGTATAGTCATCTTATAATTTTGAATTTAATAGTTTTACAAGAAAAAATTGATGTATTTCATGATGTATTATTTTGACACCCACAAAGCGTGATGTTTAATTTACAATTGATCTAATACATGATTCAGGATCAAATATTTTAGACTCTTTATTGATTGAAAACTCTTGAATTAGTTGAACTAAAGAAAAAACTATGGGATTTGAGTAATAGAGTAATTTTTTTCTTCTTAGTTCTTCTCCATGTGGATCCCCTGTACTTTTTCCAAAAAAATAATGATTGATCCATGAGGAAACACATTTACTATAGATAAATTAATTGTATTATAATGAAGAATAGGTATCTTATTCCTATAAGGGATGATTTATTTGATGAAATTCTTGGAGCTCAATATTTTTTGAACATAATATATTTTGGGTATAATAAATTGTAATAATACTTGGAAGATACTACAAATATGGATGTTGTGTATTAGGTATATAAATTAAATGCTTATTTTAATTATACTTGGATTTAATAATGAATACTCTATTTTAATGGATCAATTGAATATATTTTTGAAGTAATATGTTGAATATTTTATTTTTTATTCATTGATGATATTTTGGTATATTATAATAGCTATGAAGCCCATGGAAAACAATTACATATTATTCTTGATCCTCTCAAAATGAAAGAGTCATTTGGTGAATTTAGAAAGTTTGAAATATGGAATTTGGAATATTTTTTTTGATTTCCATGTTGTCTCTAATGATGGAATAATTGTTGATCTTGTGAAGCCAAAGGACATCATATAATGGAATATACCAATGATCATAACTTAGGTATGTAGTATTATTGGATTTTAATGTCACTACCGGTGTTTTATTCAAAAAATTTCTTAAGTGGTTAACCTATTTTCCAAGCTCAAACATAAAGGGGTTAAGTTCATATAGACAAAATAATTTACAAAATGTTTTGAATAATTGAAGATAAAATTATTCAGTGCTCCAATTTTGATATTTGTATAAGGAAATGACAAGGCTTTGATATTCAGTGATGCATCAAATAAAGGGATGGATTCTGTCCTTATAAAAATGATTCATTTATTTCATATGTAGCAAGATAGTTGAAGACACATGAAAAAAATTATCCAACTCATGAATGTGGTTTAGTAGATATATTATTTTCCCTGAATATATGGAGACACTATATCTATAATGAAAGAGCTGAGATATATATGGATTGAATGAGTTTAAAATAAATATTTACATAGATTTAACTCAACACGAGTAAAATATGATGGACAATGTAACTCAAGGATTATGATTTCTCAATACACTAACAAAAATATAGTGTATCTATATCTGATGGAAGGATATTTGAATATGTGTTAGGATGTAAAGATATTTGAATTCCAACCTAAATGAGGATTGAGAAAGATTCTATGTTCATGGGTGTATTAAATATTGATATGATATTTGTTATGGAAGTGGAGACATCACTACCTTTTAAAACTATTGGTATAAAATATTTACTAGAAAATATTTAAATATTTCAATCTGATGATGAGGAGTTTCAAAAAATAATGCTAAATTCGTTAAGGATGGATGATTTGACGACTTCATATTTGAGGTTGGAATTATCAAATTTGAAAATAATTTATGTTTTCAATTATTTCGTGAGCTAAAAATGTAACTATAAGATAATTATGAGAGATTAAAATTCACTATACACTCTAATGGGACACAAATATACTAGGATCTAATGGAAATTTTTTTGTGGAATATTATAAAGTAGGAAACTGATGAATATTTGTCAAGATGCCTACTTTGTATACACATAAAGATTAAGGAACAATTTCATAGAGGAGACATGCTACCACTAACAATTCATGTTTGTAACTGTGGTCTTTTTATCTTTATTAACAAAGACTGCAAGAAAGAATGATTCAATATGGAAAATTATTGACCGACCTACCAAATCATCACATTTCGTCCCTGTAAATAACTATTTTCCACTGGAGCGCATATAATGTCCTTATATCAATGTATTTTAAGAATTCTATGTTCATTACTATATATGGTTTGTGATCAAGATCCTCATTTCACTTCAATATTATGTAAGGGTGTTTAGAAGGCTTTGGATACTAAGCATTACATAAGTACATATTATGAACCTCAAACCAAAACATAGTTCAAAATGACTATTCAATCATTGAGATATATATTGAGATCATTCTCACTTGACATTCAAGTTATGTGTGATTAGTATTTACATTTAGTGGAAATTTATTACAATAATAGTTTCCATTATAATCTTCAAATAGATCCATATAAATCATTAAACTGAGATAGATGTCAAAATCTAACTTGTTGGGTTGAATTTGGAAAGAGAGCACTAATAAGACTAGAAAAAATCTAAGTGAAATTAATAAACGTAAAGACTCTTCGGGCTCATATTAATGAATATCAAATTAGAAAAAAGATTTATTCGGAAAAATAGAGAAATTATTTTTAATTTTAAGTCAGAGATCATGTATATATGAATGTATCTCTATGGAAGAGAGTCCTAAGAATCTATAAGAATGGGAATTTGATCCCCAAGTTCAAAAAATTGAAATTATGGAATGAATTGGAGATATTTCATACTAATTAAAAATGCATCCATGCCTCTCTAATTTTCATGATGTGTCCCAAAAATCATTTTTAATAATGAACATACCATACTGAATAAAGTCAATCACCTCTGATGATATAGAATTATAACCTGATTGGTTTTACTATAAAGTGCATATCAAAATTATTGACATAATAAAGAAACTATTGAAAGGTATGATGGCTCTAATATTAAAGGTTCTTTTGAAAAACCATTACATGGAATAAAAAACAAGGGAACCTATGTTTTTTATAATTTATTACCACCCAGATCTACTTAGAGGGAAATATTCATGAAAATTTTTAAGGCCTAAATTTATGAATGTTGGAAAAATATAACACCCTAGGATTTTATGGTATGTATTGTCGTAAATAAATTCAATTCTTGTGATATATTTGATTGCACAAAAAATTAGTTAATATAGAAAAAAAATATAAAGTATCATAGATAACACAATAAATTTTTTAAATGAATAATTAATGAAATAAGAGGCTTTTTTAGAAATTAAGGAACATATACCCAAGATATTGTAACATTTCCTTTAGAAAAGTAATGTGACAATTAGGAATAGTAATTTGGGTATTAAAATACTAATCTCACCTAGAAAAGTTTAAATAAATTTTATACCTATTATAATGTAAAATATTATATTGTTATATTGTGGAATAAATAAATATATATATTGAAAATGATAAATTAAGTGTTGGTATATTTAAAAACATAAATGAATATTTGAAATTTATAAATAAGTATATAGCTTAAAATATTTCTTTTCATTAAATATATTCCAATATAATTATTTTTTTCTTATGATTATAAGATAATTTTATTATACCATAAATAATTTATCAAAGTTTAAGAAAATAAGTTTTTATTTAAAAATTGGTATTTATCGAGTGAAATATGATTTTATTAGAAAATAAATTTCTCATATGTAAAAAAATATTATCAAAAAATGCTTTTCATATTTGATTTATATTTGTTATAAAATGTTTAGGGTGATTTTTTAGTATTTTTCTAAAATAATTTATTTGTTAAATAGTGAAATACAGTAATTGATGGTAAAAGAGAAATACACCACTTATTGAGCCATGGCTGATTTATCGATGATATAATCCCATTATATAGAAATATACATCATTATTTTAATATATTTATTTATTAGTTTCATTCTATTCATATTCCTGATAAAAAATAATAATGATGTGAATACAATTATAATATCTCCCATCTCATCTAATATAAATACCACCCATCACCACCTCTTATCCTCACACCTCCAAAGCAAAGAATTTTGTTCAATTTTTACCAAATACAATTCTCATGTCACTCCCCCATGTCTAGGAGAATTTGTTCTCAATAAAATACCAAAATACATGTTCCTTAAAGAGGTTCTCAAGGTGAATAATTTACGAGGTAAAACCATTAATCGTCCTCATTCAATTTCATTGAATATCATTTATCTCTTTGTTTCCTCACGGATTTCGGGGATGACCTCATAGACGGGAGATTCAAACATTCCGATCGGTTTCTAGCGGGTTTGTTCGTAGAACTGGAAACATCCAATGATTCCACATCTGTTTGGGACTACTTTCCAAAGGCAGGCGCTCATTAGCTTGTGGACTGATGAGGCTTAGGAATTTGCATTGGTCGAGAGGATGGGAGGTCGGACTCATCACACCTTTTTGAGGGGAATTATTGTCTACTCCGGGACTCTCTTTATAGATTTAAGTTATGTTCGTGAATCCTAATTACATTACCAAGTATAAAATGCGCTTTCCTTTAGTTTTAACAATCAATGATTAAATATGCAAGAAATTTAGAGAATCTTTTATATGTATTTGATGTTCTTCATCAATAGAGAATCATCTATATCTGTTTAGAGATTCTTGGTCAATGGTATCCTTCAAATCATTTATATAAAAGTCTCTTGGTCATTATGATGACCAGGCTGGTTTTAAAGCCACTCAGTGGGGCACTTGAAGTTTATCGTCATTCAGAAGGACATGGATTATTTCAAAGTTGGGATCGAACCCAAAAAATGGGCTACCTACGTATACTTTGTTTTGGAAAAGGAATCAGAACCCACGTAGTTCGAGTAATGGAGTATGATGTTTATGATTGATGGCTCAAAGAAGAATGTCATAATTTCTTTTACACTCTAAGCTCACGTGAGTCATGCTCGGTGTGAGAAACAAGAGGTATTGGTAAAAATTAGACAATTGTGCCATGAATGATGCAATCATAAGAATTTGTTTGGGGCTTATGTATGCATGACTACCCAGATAGATGAAGGTTTAGGATTTACTTTTAGGGAGAAAATCCATGAACAGGGTCCATAAAGTTATATGTGCTTCATGGAGATTTGAATACTCTAATCTTGGGGCTTACTCCTAAGGAGGATACCCAAGTTAGGAGGGGACTTATGATTGGGTTTTACTCCAGAAAAGGAAACCCAAATCAAGGGTAAATTAGGATTGGTTAAGAGAAATTTAATGGGGCTTGGGGTTTACTCCTGAAATGGAAACCCAAGATTATGACTGGGACATACTCCTAAAAAGGAGGCCCAGGTTAGGGGACTTGGGGATTACTCCTGAAAAGGAAGCCCAAGATTATGACTGAGTCTTATTCCTGAAAAGGAGACCCAGGTTAGGGATTAAGGTTTGGGGCTTACTCCTGAGGAGGATTCCCAAGTTTGGGAACTTTAAGAATTTGGGGCTTACTCCTAAAGAAGGATGCCCAAGTTAAAGGATTATCTCATCTTAAAGGATGAGGATAAATGAATGAACTATCCATAATTAGTGACATAAGGATATTTAAATCACTAGGTTTTTGAGAGATATTCCACTGAATTCCTTTCAGATAAGGAAGTCAAATCAAGAAATCATGCCATAAATGGCTTTGAAGAGTGTCTTGAAGACTGAATCTTGAAAAGGAAAGGTGAAATGGCTTAACAGGGGTAAAATGGGCAAGATGGGCACCCAAAAAGATAGGGGAGCACATGTCTTGAAAGGCGCGCAAGTCTTCCGTGGGCGCGCAAGTATTGGTCGCGCAGGTATACCTGCGCGACGCATGGTGTACTTGCGCGATTTTCAACCAGCATTGAAATACTTGAGTGACTCTTTTTTAAACCCATTATAATCCTCTTGAGGTTCTTCCAGAAAAGGGACGCGCAATTTATATTGATGGAAATATGTCGGTGCGCAAGTGTTTGATAAGTTTCAACACTTAGGCCTTCCTTCTTCTCTTTAGATCTTCCGTTCTAGGTAAAAAATTACCGTAGAAGTGTTCTGGAAGCTTTGAGAAGTGACTTGGGCATCGGGAGCTTCAATCCGAGTTTCTGGAAGAAAGATCCTTCGAATGGGGGGCCCACAGGGTCTATTTATAGGCAGGAGAAGACCCCGGGCGGTTACCGGGCGGTTACCACTTAGGTCGCGCAAGTCACTTGCGCGACCAAGAGCGTCGCGCAAGTGTACTTGCGCGACAGTGATATAACTTGCGCGGTGCAGTTGCTGTTGATCCTTTGTTCATGACTTTGTCGATTTTTGATGTTTTCTTCAAAGGTTGAATCACTTTGATCTCAGATATTCCCTTTTCCGATCTTTAGATTCTGTGACGAAAGGAGCGTCAACAAAAGTCCCCCCACAGAGTTGGATCCGTAGAGAAATGAGGAGTTGACTCTGAGTAAATCAAATCCATTCAAAGGAAAAGGGGGGCGCGCAAGTCTTCAGTGCGCAGAGGGCGGCGCGCAAGTTTGCGTCGCGCAAGCCTTAAGCGCTCTGGGTACGGTGCGCAGATAGGCTTCCTGGTCTATAAATACACCGCTTTTGGCCGTGGATAACATCTGATCCCGAATTTCTCGAGCTCTCCCCGCGCAAGTCTTCATCGTCGCGCAAGTCTCTTTTTCCACTGTTTCTTCTCTTCCGCACTATTCTCAAGGTAATAGGGCTTGCGTGGTGATACATGCGCGACAGAAACTTTCGCGGCACATGTAACACTTACGTGACATCTCCATACTTGTGCGCCTTAATGCCTTAGCCATTTTTTCCGAATTATTTCACAA
Organism: Viscum album; assembly: GCA_963277665.1. Taxonomy (NCBI): domain Eukaryota; kingdom Viridiplantae; phylum Streptophyta; class Magnoliopsida; order Santalales; family Viscaceae; genus Viscum; species Viscum album. The sequence continues at coordinate 1,899,207,933 of OY728163.1, read as the reverse complement.
AGTTTATGAAAAATAATCCCATTTAAGAGTTTAATTTATTCAACTTCTGTGCAGATTCAATGGTTCTTAGACCTGGATTAATTGATGAACTGGCTAGCAAGCGGATAGATGATATGATGGACAACATTGGCCACGATTACTATACTGTCAAGGATAGTACTCTTCCAGATTTGGCTAAGTATCTGAAAAAATATCATCGCAACTTTCCTCAAAGCACTTATCTACCTTTGTATGGCTATGGTCATCTACAAGAAGTCATTATTCCAGAAGTAAAGAAATATCTTCCATTTTTGTGGTTTCAGATTTATACCAATTTTGCATCGGCAAATATCTCATTTGTAGGAGAATTTCTAACTGTTGGAACAGTGGAGAAGGCTTATGTGATGCATCATAGCCCTTGGACACCAGATCTGAAAGATCATACACCTGAGCATCAACCACATTGTCATCCTTCAATCTTCCGAAATGCTCAGATGGATCAATCCAAAGGCTGGAAGAAAAGTTGGGATTTCCGTCCTGGGGGAGGTGTGAAGCCAACTTGGATGTGGGTATACTGGGTGCGACAGACTTGCGCAGAGTTTATCGAGGACCTGAAGAGAGCTGCAATATATGAGGTTGTCTGGGTTGGGCAAACATATGTTTACGGACATGATAACTTCGTGCCAGAGATACTCAGCCACTGGAGCCCAGCAACTAATTCTTTCCATTTGACTCATGGAGAAGTAGGTATCAGTTTGTGGGATGTCCACAAGATTTCAGGAGCTCCAATCTTGGGCGATATGTATGATGAATTCATTCCTCCCAAGGTGACTTGGAATGATTCAGAGAAGACTCCTACTTTAGCTCGAGAATTATTTAAAATCTTTCACAAGCTCAAGAGTTCAGAGACCTCATTAACTCATTTTAGAAAAGATATTCATCCGGAAGAATGGATGAATGTGTTTCTTACTGAGAAGAAAGGGATGGAGCCAAAAGAAAAAAAGTATCTAAGAAAAAGAAATCCAAGGATACCAGGCCCAGACATCCTACCACTTGTCCAAAACCTGAGAAGAGAGGAGCTCCTGGCACATTATGTCCAACTCTAGAAGCAGGAGAGTTTGAAAAGTGGGGATATGAAGTGAATCAAAGAATTCCAAAGAAAACTCATCTGGCGGGTTTCTTGGCAATGTGGCTCAGTGTTTATCTCTTGCCGGTCAGGGATTCGAAGGGAGGCGTTAGTCCAGGGACCTTCGTCATTACGACAAAGTTGGCTGAGGGAAAAATGGTTGGGTTAGCTACCCCCATTTTAGCAAAGATTCACAGGAGTTTACTTCACGTCTTCCAGGGTAAATCTCCTTTAAGAATAGTGGGACCATTCCAGGTTTTGTGGGGATGGATCGCCACTCACTTCAGGACTTACAATGTACAGAATGGATTACTAATTCCTAGAAGCTCTTTCAGGCCGTCATTGCAAGCATTCTATGGAATTGCTCCCTTAGATGTTAATGGTTATGACATGAAAGTAAGGCTGAGCATGTTTAAGGAATTCAACTTCTTTCCCTATAGAAGTCCTCCATTCGGGCGGTTTGTTGATGATGGGACATCCCATTTGGATTTGAGGGCATACATGCTAGCTTGCAGGGATGGCATGTTAGTAGCCAGGATTGATGGAGAAATCATATGTGAGGCCTATGCTCCATATAGATTTGCACGCCAATTCAAATGTTTGCAACAGACTGTTGTATCCCCTCCGGTACATGTCAGGTTAGAGCAACATCCGATGGTTGCTCGACAACTATGGTTGCTGAAATCAAGAGAGAAGACTGGGATGGTTTTTGATCTACCAGTTTAAAAAGCGACACATAATCTGACTACATTTTATGCCAAACACTGGATAGCATCATACCCCAAATGGATATTGAATCACCCAGTATATCAAGTGGGAAAGAGGAAGAGGACTGTAGAGAAAGAAACCCTTCCTCATGAAGGTGATTCTTCTCCACCTGAAATAGGTTCAACAGACTCCTCTTCTAGAACTGATTCATCAGATTATCACGATGGGGATGATGAGGCACAACCGGCAGCAAAGCGGTTTCGTGCCCGATATAATCCTCCGTCCAGAATTAAAAGACCCACTCCATCAACTCCTGGTGAGTTATTTCATTTTAGTAATTTCAATAACTGCTACTTTATAAAGTAATAAGTCTTACATTCTTATTCTCTATCTGTAGTTGCAGGAGCTGGGAAGAAATTAAAATAAAAAATTGTAGGACCTTCCTCACAGCCTTTATATCTAAGACCAGAGGCTGTTCAGATATGGAAGAGCTTATACTGTGATACTAAGACCGCCGGGCTGGATTTGTGTGAGGGCCTATAACTTCCTGGAATACGAAATCTTGTAGCTTCTAAAAATCTTCAATACGGAGATAACCCCAATGAAGTGCAAGCTTACATCAGAGAGCTAGAAATGCTCATATATGCCACTGACGACTCGGTTCCTATCACCAGGCGGGTGAATGAAATGATTGATCGTGGCGCCACTGAGGGGTATGGTGGTTCTGGAGATGAGGAATGGAAAGAGTACGTGGCTCTTGAAGATGTAAGTTTTCTTTCCTTATTTTATTTGCATCATGATTTCAGTTGAAGCTTTGTTACTTAAGGAAGTTATTTTCTTCATCTTGTAGATTGCAAAGAAAGGAACTGGGGTTCCTTCGCCACAATATAGCCCTGGTGGTACTGCTATAAGGGCTGCTGCTGATTCTCCTCGCGAACCAGGCGAGATATCTCCTGGCCAGCAGGCCATGAATGAGGCACTGGACATAGCCTTCCATTCACCAATCTAAGTGCCAATAAGGGAGACTACTGATACTCCGAAAAAACAAAAGAAGCCAAGGCAACGAAGGAGGAAATCCATAGCTAAACGTTTCATTAGCAGTGGTAAGTCCTTCGAACAATCATGAGTTTATACCCATAATCATATGGTTACTCATATTTCTGAGGATTGCAGGGGCTTCTTCAATTTCCCCCTTGAGGGAAGGGACTGACCCTCCTTCAAAGGTCATGGAGGGTGCTGTAGAACAATCACAAACCCAAGCTGACTTGGTTTCTCTTGGAGAAGAGCTACCATCCATTCCCAGTATCCCTCCTACTACTGAAGATGCTATCCAGAGTCAGGGGTTGCAGGACATAAGTCGGCAAGAAGATGTAGCAAATGCTCCCACTGGTGAGACTAATCAAGATTCTGAAGTATCACTGGATGAAATGATGAATCAAGGGATGACTTTTGAAGAATTTTATGATCATGCTAAGTTGTCAAATGATTTAGAATACCTTGGGCGTGAGTGTTACCCTTCACCCAATTTTTTTTTTAAATTTACTTCTAACCATGATGGAAAATAATATGCAGTTTCTTCCGTAGAAGCCGCTGAACTGCCAATGCCCGAAGAGGGTGTGGACACTGATGTCAACCCTATCATTGCAGAAACATTAGCTCAAGTAGAGCTAAATCCAATAAACTATCCTGAGACCCATCTTGAAAATCTTGTTGAAACCGGGAAAGATGGGGAGAAGTCTTCTCAGGTTGCTGAACCACCCTTGGGTAAGGGATAACAATATTTGTTATTGTCCATTATTCGCAAGACAATCTATTCTTTTGTTATCCTTTGAAGCTGGCTAAACCTTTCAATTAATCATGCAGGACCATCAACTGCAATGACTAGATCCGGAGATGAGGCCTCAGCCTCTGCCCCAACGGGAATTGAAAGTGAAGAAGCAAAAGTCCGGGGGGAAAGAGCAGGACAAGGCACTTCCTTAAGCGCGCTAATTCCAGATTACATACCCCCTTCTGACGATGATATTGAATCAGATCCAGAGATGCTTAAAGCATTCAGCTTTTCACGACGTAAGGCATGGAACAACATATGGAACATCATATTTGGGGTGCCTTTAGAGGAGCTACCATAAAAAATTTCTCGATTTTCATCCCAATTTTTTATACTGGGACTTGGTGGTTTTGGGTATGAAAAGATCCATGCTGTGGTGAAACAGATCATTTTCAGGAGGGATCAAGTGCAGACAAGTCATGCAGATTTGACCAGAGTGAAATTTTCAGTCAACATAGGCGAATTTGAGGCTGCGATATCCCAAGCTGAAGCTAATTATGCTGCCAATATGAAGGATCTGAAGCAAAAAATCAAAGAAAAGGTCGTCCAGCAGGTGCAACTCCAGCAACAGTTAGATGTTGTTACTGGGGAACTTGATCAGATTAATAAATCATTGGATGAAACTCATATGAATGGCATGAAAGCCATCACAGATGCTAAGAAGGCACTTCAGCAAGCTGAAAAGAGTGAAGCTGGTCAAGTGCACGAGCTTCAAGTAACTGCTGATAAGGCTCAGGATGTTATACATCAAATGAAGACTTATGTTGAAAATCTTCTGTAATTCTTGAAAAAGGGAAGAGACTCCAGTCTGTGGATGTCTTTCTATCTCCTGTGTATCAATGAAAAACACTTTCGTCTTCAATCATTTGTACCTGCATTCTTTCATTACCTGCTTCAAATTTACTTAAGCCAATGGGCTTAGTAAGCATAGTTTGATTTTTACTAGGATTATTACAAATAATCCTAGAAACTTTGAACCTTTTAATTGCTCAATATTACCTAAATCATACAAAAAATGTATATTTAGTGAGCTGGAACTTGACTTTTATTCCGAGTTCCTTTGTCTTTTGTGTGGGCAGTTTAATGTCATGCACGCCGGACATAAAGGGGCTAATGTTTAAGGTCGAAATAGCTTTGACCAAAATGGATTAAAATGGATTCAATTCCTTGACAATTTATCTGAAAACATATTACCATACTCAAGTATGAGAGAAAATATGTAAACTATGGCTTAAGAATATTTGAATCTGGGGATTGATATGAAAAAGAGCTAAAATGCATTAGAAGAAGTAGTTTCCAAGAATGAAGTTACTATTATTTAACAAAACCCGTTAGGGGGTTGAAATATGCAGGGCCACCGATGGGCATTAGCTGCATGGTCAAATAAATACCATCTTTCGGCTGACAAGTCTGTTATGTGGACTGTTTATGCAAGGCCACCTATGGGTACGTGCTGCATAGTCAGGCGAAAGAACTCTTAGAAATTTACTTTCTTAGTGCTAAAAGCCAGTGAAAGTTTATTGAGATTCAAATTTTCTAAAGTATAGAGTTTTTTGTATGGAAAGAGGTACTTGAATATGGAGAAGATATTTCCGCACAAGAATATCGAAGAACTGGATGAATATCACTCCTACGAAGGTCTGACCCAAACGTAGGGAAGAAGAATAAACCATAGACTTGAATACTTTCAGATCATGAAAAAGGATATGGGACAAATATGTTAAGGATGGCTATTTTTTGCGGATCCCTACATACTGTCGTTTAAGACAAATAAGGACAAAAGAGGCATTCTTACCAAGAATGAAGTTACTATTATTTAACAAAACCCGTTAAGGGGTTGAAATACGCAGGGCCACCTATGGGCATTGGCTGCATGGTCAAATAAATATCATCTTTCGGCTGAAAAGTCTGTTATGTGGACTGTTTATGCAAGGCCACCTATGGGCACGTGCTGCATAGTCAGGCAAAAGAATTCTCAGAAGTTTGACATTTTTGTGATTAGAAGTCATGAAAAGGGTTATGAAGATCTGAAAATATTTAAGGTTAGGATTATAACACATAAAGATGGGTATTGTCTAATGTATATAGAGATACATAGGTCAATAAAAACCATAATCATGTTGTGGATGGGTCCTGAATTGAAATTTTGGACTTCACTACGTATCTCATAAGAATGAGAATCAAGCCATACGTAGTTCTTGAAATGCAGTTTAACGTCGTGCAGGACGAAATTATGAGAAATCTTAGTTTAGGGTCATAGAATTCGGACCATAATAATGAATACACAGTGTGTGTTTTCATGAGGACTTTTCAGCTAAGGGACTGAAAGTGAAATTTGGGGTTAGGACCAAAATACTTGGGGCTGGATTCGAGAGATACTCGAACGTTCCTACATATCCCATAAGGATGGGAATCAAGCCCACGTAGTTCTAGAACAACCCTTTGAACAAATTTGTTCGTACATGTGAAGGGTGAAATGGGACTTTAGTGCAATGATGGTTTAACCTAAGATAAAAAGTTTAGGCATTACCGTGTATGCATGTAGTCTTTTGAAAATGAAAACCATGATTGAAAAATCAATGTCAATAATAGTTCTCTCTCAAGTGAGGAAATCAATGAATATTGTAGTTTATTGTCGTACCAGACAAAAGTGTTGTATAGTTTAACGTCATATAACAAGGACGAAAGTGAATCAATGTAAAGATATTGATTCCAGGGGCGGTTTCACGAATCAACATCATATGAGATGGTGGTGAACCAATGTGAAGAGAATGTTTTTGGGATTGAACCTTCGGAGGTTTCCTACATACCCAGCCTGGAGGGAAAGGATCAAAGTCTGTGTAGTTCAATTAAAGAATGAATTAATGATCAAGTTGTTCTTGGGGACAACGATCTAATTAAAATGTAGTTGGGACTTACACATGGTTAGCGGCCCATAGGGAGTGTTATGGTTGATGTTCACTCTAAGCTCACGTGAGTCATACTCAGTGTGAGAAACAAGAGGTAATAACAACCTTAACGATGCACAGTTTAATGTCATGTAGGACATATAAAGGGACTATGCAGTTTAAAGTCTTGCAGTTAGGACTGTTGGTGCTGCACAGTTTTAGTGTCATGTAGCAGGGACAAAATATAGTTTAATGTCATGTAGGACATACCAAGGACTTTCTGTACAGTTTATCGTCATGTAGTTAGGACGATGGGGACAATACAGTTTAATGTCATATTAGACGAAAGGGGGATTATGCAGTTTATTGTCATGTAGTAAGGACAAAAAAGTGTACCATTTTAACATCATGTCAGACGAAAGTGCGAATAGTTTAAGTTCATATGCATGGACCGTGAATGGTGCAGTTTAATGTCATACTGGACCTTTGAGATTATATAGTTTAACGTCTTTCCGGACGTAAGGGACTTTTATACAGTTTATCGTCATGTAGTTAGGACATCGCAGTTTAACGTCTTGCTGGACATATGGGATTTGAAAATAGTTTATGGTCATATACATGGACCAGGGATGATGCAGTTTAAGGTCATGTTGGACGGTTTAAGGAACTTTTTCACAGTTTAATGTCATGTGGGACGAAGTTGCAGTTTAAAGTCATACTGGACCATTGCTGTATAGTTTAACGTCATATAGCAAGGACGAACTGGTGCTGTACAGTTTAAAGTCATGTAGCTGGGACTAAGGTGAACCAATACGAGGATATCAGTTCTGGGGACTTTTTACAGTTTATCGTCATGCTGGACGTTGGAAGTGCCACACAGTTTAATGTCATGTTGCTAGGACACAATATAGTTTAATGTCATCTCGGACAAAATATAGGAACTTCTGTACAGTTTAATTTCATGTAGATAGGACATAATACAGTTTAGTGTCTTGTAGGACAAACATGAACCAATGTGATTGTTTTGGATCTGGGAACAATATTTTGTGTTTATACAAAATACTTCTTCAGAAATCGGGCATTAGTTGGAGTCGTGATGTGTTCTCCATCCATTGAGATTAGAGAATACACTCCATTGGAGTAGACCTTATATATTGAATAAGGTCCTTCCCATTTTGGTTCAAGCTTGGGAGGCTTCTTTCCTGGTATCATTGGTGCTCTGAGAACCAATACCAATTCTCCCTGAATGAATGAACGAAGAAGAACTTTTTTGTTAAAAGCTCGTGATATTCGATTCTGATTGATTTCCAAGTGGTGCAAAGTGCACAATATTTTCTCATCTAACTATTCCAATTCATTCAACTGCTTTTGGGATTGCTCATCTGTAGATAACTGATCACAAATGGATATTCTGAGTGAGGGAAATTGAACTTCAATTGGAAAGACTGCTTCTGTTCCATATACCAATGAATATGGAGTTGACCGCGTTGCATTGCGAGTGGTAGTCCGATAAGCCCATAAAGCATGAAAGAGTTTATCAGGCCATGACCTCTTATCTTTTATCCACCATCTTTTGTAGTATATTTGAAAGAGTCTTGTTGAAGGCTTCTATCTGGCCATTAGCCACCGCATGATATCGAGATGAATGTTTGGACTTAATGTTGTATTCTTGATACAATTTCTTTACCTCAGAAGAACAGAAGTTGGTGTCGTTGTCCGTCAATATGGCATGAGGGACACCAAATCTAGTAATGATGTTAGACTTGATGAAGCTAACAATGCATTTAGAACTGACTTCTTTGAGAGGTACTGCCTCTGCCCATTTGGAAAAGAAATCAGTAGCAGTAAGAATGTACTTAAACTGCTTGGCCGTAGCTGAAGGGTAAGGTCCCACCACATCCATTCCCCATGTGGAAAATGGCCATGAGTATTTAGCTATATGAAGCAACTCTGTAGGTTTATGAATGAAGTTGGAATATACTTGGCATGAATGACACTTCTTTGTAAAATGAACACAATCTTGTATCATTGAAGGCCAAAAGTATCCAAGCCTTCGAATTTGATCAGACAGTCTATGTCCAGACTGGTGGGCACCACAGACTCCTGCATGCACTTCTTTTATGACAGCCATTGTCTCTTCACCATCAATACATCTGAAGAGAACTCCATCCAAACCACGTTTGTAGAGAATTTTCTCGAGGTGGTTTGGGCTATCATAAAGAGTAAAATTGACCACACGTCGCCGAATTTGTTCTTTCTCGGCTCAATCAGGTGGAAGTGTTTCATTTTGAAGGTATTACCTGATAGGTGACATCCATCCTATAGTATGACCATACGGTTCAGGAATGGGACTAATTTCATTAATTTCCTCTGTTCTGACTTGAACATAAGGTGAAATTGCACGACGGTGGGCAATACAGATGGTTGTCTCGTCCCGATTTGGATTTGCTAATGTTGTGGCTATATTAGCCAGTGCATCATCTTGATCATTTTGTGATCTTGGGACATAAGAAAATGTCAGTTCTGAAGGGAATTCTGACATTAACACTTTGGCGTAATCATACAAAGGGATTAATTCTTCTTTTCTGATGGCATAATCCCTATTGACATGTTTGATTACCAGGTCTGAATCACCTTTTACCTTTAAGTGATTCACTTGTGTTTGAAGCGCTAATTCTAAGCCTGTAATGAGAGCTTGGTATTCAGCTTCATTATTGGTACCACCTTCCCACAAAAAAAAATGAATAAGGTAACACTGTCTTATCTGGAGAAATGAGCACAATTCCTAAACCAACTTTGTTGAATTTAGGATTTTTCATTTTCTTCCCTGTTGGACTTCTAGAAGCACCATCAAAATACATTTCCCATGTTTGAGGACTCTCTTGAATAGAGAAAACTTCCTCATCAGGGAGTTCGATATCTGAATACGTGTCTTCCACTGAAGGATGTTCAGCCAGGAAATCAGCCAGAGCTTGGCCCTTAATTGCCTTTTGAGACACATACTGAATGTCGAACTGCTGTAGAATAACCGCCCACCTTGCCAGACGTCCTGTAAGCATCGGAAGACTAAGGATGAATTTGAGCGGATTATTACGAGATACCAATTGGACCTCATGATGTTGCAGGTAGTGTCTCAGTTTCTGAACTGTAAAGAATAATGCTAGGAAGAATTTTTCAATACTTGAATACTGGGTTTCTGCTTCAAGCATAGTTCTACTGAGATAGTAGAGACTATTTTCATTCCCATCATCATTCTTTTGAGCGAGAAAGGCACCCAATGATCTCTCTAAAGATGTCACATAGAGTATAAGCGGTCTACCCTCAACAGGTGGCATGAGTACTGGTGGAATCAAGAGGTATTTCTTGAGAACATCAAATCTTTCTTGACATTCTTCAGTCCACTGGTATGTGAATCCTTTATTCAATAATTTGGTAAAGGGTAAACTTTTGCCTACCAAATTAGCGATGAAACACCGAATATAGGCTAAGTTCCCTTGAAGTCCTCTTAATTCTTTCAAATTTTGAGGAGGTGACATACCAAGGATTGATTTGGTCTTCTCAGGATCGACTTCAATACCACGATGGCGTACAACAAAGCCGAAGAATTTTCCTGAGGTTACCCCAAAAGCACATTTTAAGGGGTTCATCTTTAAATTATGTTGTCGAAGCTTGTGGAATATGACTTCCAAATCAGCTAAGTGATTAGAACGTTTTTTAGATTTAACCACCAAATCATCTACATAGCATTCAAAAAACTTCCCTAAAAGAGGTTTGAAGATACGATGCATGGCGCGTTGATATGTTGCACCTGCATTCTTTAAACCAAAGGGCATCACCCGGTAACAAAACACACCTTGAGGAGCGCTAAAGGCTGTATATTCCTCATCTTCTGGGGCCATTCGGACTTGATTATATCCAAAATATCCATCCATGAATGAAAGTACTTCATAGACAGCAGTCGTATCAATTAAGAGTTCTGTAATCGGAACTGGGAAATCGTCTTTAGGACAATACCGATTAAGATATCTAAAATCGATGCAAACCCTAATTTGTACGTTCTTCTTCTCTACAGGGAAAATATTAGCCAACCACATGGGATATTGAACTTCTTTGACGAAGTTGGCTTTGATCAGCTTATCCACTTCAGCTTCAATTTTGGAAGCATAGGTTGGGTGTGTTCTTATCGCGGCTTGTTTAAATCCTCGATGTTCTTTTGGTAAACCCAAATGATGAGTAGCAACATCACGATCAAGCCCAGGAATTTCTATATAATTCCAATCAAAAATATCTTTATTTTTCTTTAGAAAAGAAATATACATCCCTTTCTCTTCAAGGGTCATGGCTGCACTAATTAAAGTGGTGCGTGGATCTTTCTCTATACCCAGATTTACTTCTCTGAGTTCATCCACAGTGGTAGAGATACCCTCTTCAAATGATGGAGGAGCATCTCTAAGATCTTCCTCTTCCTCTTCATCATGTGTTATTTCTTCCATTTCTACTTGCAAAGTAGATGAAAAAACGAAATTATCATGATCATAAGAGATGTCAAAATTTTCACATTTTGAAGAAGAAGCTTCCATTTCCGACCCTATTGATGATAAAGGGTCTTCTTTGGGAATCAAAGAGGAGATGATTGATCGAGAATCGACATAATTATTCACCTCTGGTGTTGCTATAACTTCTTCTGGCCTGATTAGCGAAGTATAGACTTGTTGGACTTCGTCACCACTTATGCTTTCATCACTGCTTGGTAGGTTACCAATTTCGCCCATGTTGTCTGGCTCGATCGCCGTAATTGACATTATGGATCTTTCCATAAGATTATTTTGATTTGGGCCTATTTTGTCAATTTTACTGATAGGTAACACATAATCTGTACTCATATGTGAAAATGGATTTATTGGAATTTTCTCCAAACCATATGGAGCATTAATTTTGGTAATTTCCTTCATTGTATATTTTTCTCTTCCCTTCATGTGATAAAATTCTGCCTCAATGTATTGAGACTCACATGTCTTGAACGGGGCCTTATCACCATACAATGTTCCAACTTGACCATCAAAATAGTATTTGAGACATTGATGGTATGATGAAGGAATAGCTGCATGCTGATGTAGCCAGGGTCTTCCAAGCAAGATATTGAATGCTGAGTCTTGATCAACAATCATGAAATCCGAATTGGATACAAGATCTCCAAACTGAGTTCTCAGTGTAACTTCTCCCAGTGGTTCTTGTTCATTTTTATCATATCTTTGTAACATCATGGTAGAAAGAGATAAATCAGATTCCATGAGGCCCAATCGACGAAGTGTACGAATGGGCATGAGGTTGACTCCTGAACCATTGTCAATAAAAGCTCTTCGAACATCTACACCATTGACTTTTCCAGATAAGTACAAAGGTTTTATGTGTCCATGCACAACATCATCTTCATCTTTATTAGTAAAAGATATCATTGCATGGAATTCTGCAGGATTATTCTCTATGTGATAGATTTCAGCTGCAGCAATTTCAGCTTCAAACTCCTGAGTACTTGAAAAAGCTTCGATGAGTGCTTCTCGAAGATATTTTGACAGATTCAAAGCATCCAAAATTGATAACTTGGCTGGTACATGGGCCAAGTGTTTCAATATATCATACTTTTGATCTAGAGGTCTGTGTTTCCCAATATGAATATGTGGTTTAGCAAGTACCTTGGAAGCAGATGCTTTGGAAGCGGATGCATCTTGTATTGAAGTTGGCAACATCCTTGGTTTGGGAAAATTAGACTGATTAGATCCATTTACTTGCTGATATAAAGAAGATGGAACCTTTAATTGGTCTTCCAAAATAATTGTGCCAAAACTGAGTTGGCCATTGGCAGAAGAACTTGCTTGTTCTTTTTGAGCTTGCTGAAGGGCTCTACCACGGGTTTCTGCTGCATATACAGTGCTAGCAGGGGTAAAATTAGAGTAGTGGCTTCGGAAAGATCCATGTCTTCCCCTGTATCCTGAACCTCTAGAACCTCCTTGGATTCCCTTATTTGATACAGGGAATTCAGGCTCATCAAGACTGGAATATGGATCTGTTAATTGAATCATATTAACAGAACCAAAGATTAACTCTTCGTCTGATAAAGGCTCTACCTGGTTAGCCTGTTTAGGCTATGCCGTTTGGTGGGAAGGTGCCCGTGGCTTTGAAGTAGATGGCATGAAATCTACCAGAGTCAAAGACAATTTAGGATTTGATACATACTCATCTTCTCCTGATTCCTCTTTCTTCTTTGAATTGCGCTGCCCTTTTGAGGATTTATCTTTTGATGGAGGCTTTACTGCAGCTTTTGTAGGAGACACAATTGGCTTCTTCAATTGTGTTCGCAAAATGGAATGGGTCTGATTGATTGTCTTTCTGACCATCCAATCATCATATTTTTTCTTAGTTTTTCTTTTGACTTCCTACCACTTGCCTCCTTCCTCTGGATCTGTAGCAGTAATACACGCTACATGAGCTGAAGAACCATTCAATTTGACTTGTCCCAAGTCGACCATATTTTGTAGGAGGTCTTTAAAGACAAAACAATCCTGGATGGGATGCCCCAACATTTGATGAAAGGGACAATAATTGGGACGGTCTTCATCTCCTTCCTTGTTTGGCCACTTGGGCACTGGTAATTGAACCAAATTATTTTCCAGAGCTGAAATGAAGTAACCAGGAACTTGCTCACTTCGGAAAGAGTATGTTTTACTCTTCATATCCTCATGTTGTTTTCGTCGTTGATCTTTTGGATCATTTGGACGAAACATCATTTGTTGTTGGCGTTCAGGAGGTGGAGCTCTTCGAGAAGATGAAGGTTTTGAAGTAGAAATAGATACAGGTGCTTGTTTAAGCATAACTGTAGCAGTTTCCGCTTTACCCATTCTCCTTCCTAGAGCTGATGGAATTATACGAGATTTAACCTTAGCCTATATAAGGGAATCTTCAATCTGTTGAGCGATTGAAGTAAGGTCTCGAAACCCTCATGTGTATTTCACAGGGATCAATGGCGTGCGTAACTCGTCACGCAAATTTGCAACACAGATTGGCAACAATTCCTCCTGAGGGAGTGCTAAACTCAGGGAATACGTTAATCCCTTCCAACGAGCAATGAAATCAGAGACTCTTTCATTCTCCCTTTGCTTTCAGTTTTTAATATCGAAAACTGTCGTTTTTGGCAAAGTTGAGCTAATCTGAAGAAGGAATTTTTGAAGAAGATCCTCCCATCCGATGACTGACCGGGATTGCAAGCTTGTATACCAGAAAAAAGCTGTCCTTGCAAGGTTCGCACGAAGCATCTGAGTTTCACTGCTTCTTGCTGCTCTAGAGTTCCCATCATAGGATCACAACAAGACACGTAATGCGTCAAAAGTTGTTCGGGGTCTCCTGATCCATTGAAAGTAGGGAAAACAGGGTTTCCAAAACTGGATGGAGGAGAAATTGAATCTACCAATTCAGGGTAAACATTCTTTTCAGGTTTAACTTGCGCCCGTTTCCCTTCCATAGTTTCTAACCGAGCTATTAATGACTCAATAGTAGTTATTAAATTTTGATAAACATCAGGTTGAACATGGTTTTGGGTAGGTGCGATTAATGGAGCTTGGACAGACGTGGTGGTTGGTGCTGCAACTGATGGTAGTGCTGCCAACCGTTGTTGCGTTTGACCCGTAGGATTATACCTCTGAGGGTGTACTGATAAAGGATGATATTCCTGATCCATCTCAGTAGTTACAACAAATTACTTTGGCTGTCGGACTTCAGCATCCTTAAGAAGAAGACTACTCTGAAGTAGTTCTGCATTCAACCTTCTTAATTATTTCATTTCTTCCTCCTGTTGTGCAAACCTTTTCTCTAATGAGAGCGATTGACCTCCTTCAGAGGAAGGGTGAGAAGTAACCTGATTTGTTCCTTTCCCTTTATTGGATCCTTTTCAGAGAGGGGGAAGTGGGTTACTTGAAGGAATACTCAGATTTTGGGTAAGCCTTTGATTAAGTGTGCGCACACCTTCTTCATTTAGGTATGTGTGCGCATCTTTTTGAGCGGGAACCTCTTCGTCTGATCCCTCTGGTTGAGCTTCATCTGGTGAATCAGCAGCAACAGCATTGATGACATTAATGGATGCATATTGCATGGAATCCTTTCTATCAGCATTTCTGTGATATTGTCTTCTTCCATGTCCATTATGAGACATGGCATTCCGTTGACTTGATCACTCAGGAACTTCTTGGAGAACCGTCACTTGGAGAGAATCTCCTGAAAGCATGGCTCTTCATTCCTCTTGAGACTTATTCCCTAATCTAGAGAATACTGACTTTCTCTGAGGGAGGGATTGAGGATTTGAAAAAGTCCCCAGTCTGGTGGACTGGGGATGTTCCTGCTGCTTCCGCTCAACTTCTCGAATCCCATTTGTTGACTCTGAGGGTTGGGTTAGAGAAGTCCCTAGTCTGACAAGCTGGGGTGTCTCTTGACATGATATGTCTAAGATCTTCTTAAAATCTCTCTTGATCTTGCGAATCTTAGTTTGGAAATTAGCTAGATGCATTAACCTGTATCCACTTTTATCACCTGGTTCAACAGACCGTTGGATGATTTCCAAAACTTATGTCATTTGATGACGTGTTTTCTCCAGATGAGAGGCTTGTGCAATATTCTCGCCTGCTCGATGTAGGAGTAATTCAACAACTTGTTCTCTATATACTTGATTTTGAGAGGAGCTAGTTGAAGCCTGTTCTTGAGAAAGCTTTTGATTATGAACAAAGCCCATTGACTGTGGCCGGCCATGGGCAATAACATTGCATGAGACCATTTTCGGCGGGCTTTGCTGACTGGAAAGCACTATGAAATGTAGTGCTACGTGAACACTCCATCCTCTGATATGAACATCAAATAGAGCATTGGAAATTAACTGGCGCAATTTTCTTAGTGCGCCAAGGCATGAACGTTGAAGGGTTCTTTGTTGCTTTTCAGCCTTCGGATACAGAGAGACTGATAGAGATGCCAAATCAATCTGGAATTGTAACCCTTCTATTATCTTAATATGATTTTTATAATCACCGTAAGATAATACTTTCTTCTTTAATTGACAAAGAGTCTTCCATATGTTGAGACGAATATCATGGATTCCATCATCCGTCAACATCTTTGGAATGTCGTACTGGGAGTCAGCCAAAGGCCAAAACATTACTATTACTTCACCTTTTTCTAGTTTTTCCTCATGTTCAACATTTCCTCTTTATCATTAAATGAAGATTCTTCTACCTGTTTGGACCAGAGTTGGTGTTTCCTTGTTTCTTCATCGGATTCAACAAGATTGGTAGAGAGATCACTATTCATGATGGAAGATGAATGACCCAGGGATGGTTAGGAGAATAACCTGAACCCCAGGCTATCTTCTGATGGAGAAAGAGTTTCACCTGCTGATAGTAAAGCATCAGTCATGACTGGTTTTACATTTGCAAGTGCCTCGAGATAGGAGGGCTTTCTCGTCACTACATTGCCTTCTGAAGAATTTTCGAGACAACGTGAATCACTACTGCGGAGAGAACTTTCGCAGCGAAGTTCATCACCATGAGGAGGACCATCATGATGGGTTACAGCAAATGATGAAATCTCTTGCTCCTTGGTCTTCTGACCACACAGAGGGTTCCTGTGGCTCTCATCTGAAGAAGAAACTTCAAGATTGACCGAACTTTCATGAAGCAAGCCTTCATGAGGAAGTGTATGTTGAAGACCTTCAAAATTAATGTTCCTGTTATTGAGAACTGAGGGAGTAGAATCTTGAATTCCGACAGATAAATGTCTGAGGGCTTCAAGAACTCCAGCATCGAGCAAGGCCTTGTTGCAGATTGGCCTTTGATCTCCTGACTGTGCTGGGCGGATCTTTTTCTTAGATGCCTTCTTACTCACTTTAGAAACCACTTGTTGACGAAAGTGGTTACTATGAGCAGGTGTATGTGCCTGATCAGGAAAGATGGTCAGGTTAGGCTGACAATCCCCACTCAAATCAGGTGTATGTGCCTGACTTGGTTGTCCGTTTGATATGGGGGAGTATGCCCCATAACCCTCTTGGACTGGAACATATGTGTGTGTCTGTTCCGGAGTGAATCGTTGATGTTTCACTCCATTGCTAGGGATAGATTTATGTGTCTGTCCCTGAGATGATGCTGAAGCTGTTATGATATCCTGGAAAGCATCCAGAATATGAGCAGGAATTTTCTTATGCTCTTTCACTATTGACAAAATATGTTTGGTGACTTCATCCACCGGAACGGGGATATACGTCCATTCCGGGCTTGGAGTAGGTGTATGTGTCTGCTCCTGTCCTCCTTTTCCTGTCAGTGAATCCTGACAGTACTCAAGTGTGGAGGCAGAGAGTTGAGTCTGCCAGCTGTTTGTCGTCGTGGCTTTCCGACTGACTTCTCCATGCGCTACCAAGCGAGACTGCTGGTAGGATTTATTAGTATTAGCAGGTGTATGTGCCTGCTGATTACACTTCTCCAAACACGGTTGACGAGATCCATCATATGTAGTCAGATGAGCCTGCTGACTAACTTGTGATGTATAAGCAGGTGTATGTTCCTGCCTATGGTACTCCGCCGGAATTGCATGGCGGGATTGGCGTGATGCTGCCAGACGAGTCTGTTGGACAGAGGAAATAAAACGGACTGGTGTGTATGCATGCTCGTTTTTTTCCACCAAGTTAGGTTGGTGGACTTCTCTGGAGATGGCAGGGATGACAACCTGCCTATTGTTAACCAGATTTCGTCTCTGGCGGTTCATCTTGCCTGCTCGGGTTCGAGGAACCTGAGCTGAATGCCTGGAGTCAGTACCCTCATCATGTTGAGGGCGCACTACCGCACGAGTCTGGCAGCGATTGTTGATGGGGGCCATTGGGAAGGACTCCTGTCTTTTTGAATTAAGGTCCTGCGGGACCTGCTCATTCACTTCCTCAGAGTAAGGGAGTGAATGGAAATTGCGTTCCGGGGATAACGACCCGAAATGGTTGGAGACGGTAGTCAGCACCACCTGCTTCTTGATCTCTGGTAACCGTTGTCCGGACGACCAGGTAGAGTTGTTAACTTGGAGGGCTTGACGAGCGGCCTCCAGACTTGGGATAGTACCATTGCGACGGTACTCCTTAACCAGTGCATTAGAAACCCAGTGTTGAAGACGATGAGTTGGTGATGTAATCCTCAGAGCGGACGACGTTCCAGCAGGAGTAGCAGCATTGGTTTTCACAGCAGCAGACCTCACAGTAGAGGTGTTCACAGAATCAGCATTCACAGAGGTGAATTTAAGGAAATCCATTTTGCAGAAGATCTTGAGAAAAGAGTGCCTGTTCCATATAACCGACATAATCAAGATGAATCCGGCCACTGCATCTTTTGGATGATCATATGTCAATGATTGCTTTGTTGGCCCAAGGGGCCTAACAAATAAGAAGAACATCACTTTAACTTGGTTAAGGATTCACGTCAGGTTCACCATTTTTGTTTCCTCACGGATTTCGGGGATGACCTCCTGGACGGGAGATTCAAACATTCCGATCGGTTTCTAGCGGGTTTGTTCGTAGAACCGGAAACATCCAATGATTCCACATCCGTTTGGACCTACTTTTCAAAGGCAGGCGCTCATTAGCTTGTGTACTGATGAGGCTTAGGAATTTGCATTGGTCGATAGGATGGGAGGTCGGACTCATCACACCTTTTTGAGGGGAATTATTGTCTACTCCGGGACTCTCTTTATATATTTAAGTTATGTTCGTGAATCCTTATTACATTACCAAGTATAAAATTCTCTTTCCTTTAGTTTTAAGAATCAATGATTAAATATGCAAGAAATTTAGAGAATCTTTTATATGTATTATAGGTTCTTCATCAATAGAGAATCATCTATATCTGTTTAGAGATTCATGGTCAATGGTATCCTTCAAAACATTTATATAAAATTCTCTTGGTCATTATGATGACCAGGCTGGTTTTAAAGCCACTCAGTGGGGCACTTGAAGTTTATCGTCATTAAGAAGGATACAGATTATTTCAATGTTGGGATCGAACCCAAAAAATGGGCTACCTACGTATCCTTTGTTTTGGAAAAGGAATCAGAACCCACGTAGTTCGAGTAATGGAGTATGATGTTTATGATTGATGGCTCAAAGAAGAATGACATAATTACTTTTACACTCTAAGCTCACGTGAGTCATGCTCGGTGTGAGAAACAAGAGGTATTGGTAAAAATTAGACAATTGTGCCATGAAAGATGCAATCATAAGAATTTTTTTGGGGCTTATGTATGTATGACTGCCCAGATAGATGAAGGTTTTGGATTTACTTTTAGGGAGAAAATCCATGAACAGGGTCCATAAAGTTATATGTGCTTCATGGAGATTTGAATACTCTAATCTTGGGGCTTACTCCTAAGGAGGATGCCCAAGTTAGGAGGGGACTTATGATTGGGTTTTACTCCTGAAAAGGAAACCCAAATCAAGGGTAAATTAGGACTGGTTAAGAGAAATTTAAGGGGGCTTGGGGTTTACTCCTGAAAAGGAAACCAAATATTATGACTGGGACTTACTCTTAAAAAGGAGGCCCAGGTTAGGGGACTTGGGTCTTACTCCTGAAAAGGAATCCCAAGATTATGACTGAGTCTTATTCCTGAAAAGGAGACCCAGGTTAGGGATTAAGGTTTGGGGCTTACTCCTGAGGAGGATGCCCATGTTTGGGAAGTTCAAGAATTTGGGGCTTACTCCTAAAGAAGGATGCCCAAGTTAAAGGATTATCTCATCTTAAAGGATGAGGTTAAATGAATGAACTCTCCATAATTAGTGACATAAGGATATTTAAATCACTAGGTTTTTGAGAGATATTCCACAGAATTCCTTTCAGATAAGGAAGTCAAATCAAGAATTCATGCCATAAATGGCCTTGAAGAGTGTCTTGAAGACTGAATCTTGAAAAGGAAAGGTGAAATGGATTAAGAGGGGTAAAATGGGCAAGATGGGCACCCAAAAAGATAGGGGCGCGCAAGTCTTGAAAGGCGCGCAAGTCTTCCGTGGGCGCGCAAGTATTGGTCGCACAGGTATACCTGCGCGACACATGGTGTACTTGCGCAATTTTCAACCAGCATTGAAATACTTAAGAGACTCTTTTTTAGACCCTTTAGAATCCTCTTGAGGTTCTTCTAGAAAATGGATGCGCAAGTTATATTGAAGTAAATAAGTCGGCGCGCAAGTGTTTGATAATTTTCAACACTTAGGCCTTCCTTCTTCTCTTTAGATCTTCCGTTCTAGGTAAGAAATTACCTTAGAAATGTTTCGGAAGCTTTGAGAAGAGACTTGGGCGTCGGGAGCTTCAATCTGAGTTTCTGGAAAAAAGATCCTTCGAATGGGGGGCCCACATGGTCTATTTATAGGCAGGAGAAGACCTCGGGCGGTTACCGGGCGGTTACCACTTAGGTCGCGCAAGTCACTTGCGCGACCAAGAGCGTCGCGCAAGTGTACTTGCGCGACAGGGATATAACTTGCACGGTGCAGTTTCTGCTGATCCTTTGTTCATGCCTTTGTCGATTTTTGATGTTTTATTCAAAGGTTGAATCACTTTGAGCTCAGATATTCCCTTTTCTGATCTTTATATTCTGTGACGAAAGGAGCATCAACACTCTTATTATTCACTCATCTAAACATTACACAAATTAATGGTATATATTTTATCTTATATATACAATAATCTAATTATATTAATGGAAAATTCAAAATCAAAGCTTTTGCACATCCATTTTATTCTGAAAAATGAGTATTTATTCTGTGATGTGTCAATATACCTCCATCGTGGGTGTTACATTTTAATTATTCATTACAATCATCTATGATAGTCTTAAAACCATTATAATTATTGAAAAATTTTTGTTAATACATTAAAACTTATTTATTTATTGTTAACTAGTATAAGTAAATAATATTAATTAATGAAACAAAACCATTGTATGATGATCAAAGAAAAAGAAAATTAATCTAAAGGATTATCATTAATGTTTTATCTCATAAATCATCCTCATATTTGAAAAAATGATATAAAATAAAATTAAATATTTTATAGGATAATCAATAACAGATAATTTTAATTGTAGATAATTATTCCCATTTTACAATTTCTAATATACACATATACAAGTGAACCAATCAACGAAACTAAGGGAACCAACACCCTAGAACGTTAAAATTGAATCTTATAACTACTAAAAAATCCATTAATAAACATAATAAAATTATAATAAATAAATTAAATACTAAATATGTTATTAATTAAATTATTAATCAATTAAATTGAATTATACTTTTCATTAAGTGCAAGTGTAGAACACATTTAGACATATGGTAGGGGATTCTCCCCAATCCTCTTTTTCCTATTTGGAATACACACACTCTCTATCTTTACCCAAATTTAATTATTAATTATTCTCATGTAATACTATTAAATTATATTTTTATCTTCTAATGGTTTTTACCAACCTCAATTATTCTATTATTAATTATAAATACAAGATTTATAAGGATCTCTTTTCCATTTCTCAATATAAGAAGCCCGATTAATGATAAAATCCTTATTTCATTCCCATTTTCAAGTACAATACATTGTCCATTTTAATATTCCAATATTTTTATAAACTCAAATGTTTTATCATGAAATATTTATATTTTCTCACTCAGGGGTTTATACACATAATTATTCTTTTTTTATATTAAATTCTCTTTCATATTTCTTTTAACTGCACCAAAGAGGCCCTTTTATATAGTTTCTTAAAAACCATGTATACATATTTTCACATTATTTGGACATCATCATAAATGATCTATGCCTATATACCTCATGTTTATCATTTAATTATTTAAATCAATTCTTTCATTGAACTCATTATGATATTCTCTTAGGTTGTGCTTGATTCGCCACTAATCCTATAACATCCTAGGTAAATAAAGAAATGTAACATTTTCATATATATTAATATTTTTGAATTAAATATTAGTTTTACCTCAAATTTGTTTCTATGTTCAATCACGTAACCAATGTGCGACAATGTGTTTCTTTGAAATCTTACGTTGCACAATAATAATATTATATTATTATTTTAAATGGTTGTTAATGCCTAGACTTTGTATTGGTGGGAATTAATAAAAAGACAACAATATGATTATATATGTTTGTTAAATGTTTTTATATTTATCCAATAATTATTATTGGATTAAAATGTGATTGAATCTAATATTAAGCATAATTTACTTTAAAAGGTTGATTTACCCCCTTTGGATGGTGAAAACTCTTTAAATATAGTTTTGGTCACATTTATATGTTCTATTTTACAAAATAAAATTCTTCTTTAGAATTAGAATATCAAAATTCACTTTGGGAAAATATTTGGTATTACTCTGATAAAATTCATTTTTAATGAATAGTTGATAATACTCTATTTTAATTCAAAACTACCTTTTAATATAAATTATTTATAAGTTTGGATTATTTTATTAATTGGGTGTAAAGTTTAATTAGATTAATTTTTCACAATTTAATTCAATTTTGGTCATTGGAATTATTTTCATTTTTAAATTGGACATAAACATGTGTCAATCTTTGGATAGTTAATATTTCTTACAAACATGGATTTTGTTTTAACAGCAGGAATTAATGTTAAATTATTTTCTGCAAATTCTATGTTTTGAATTTGGAAAAATGGATTCTATGTTTAGAGATAGGACTTCCAAATTGTGTAAATAGGTAACTTTTATTTTTATACAATATGAATATTTACACTAGTAAATATTTTATTACCATGGTTAATTGGTAAATCTGGTAAATAAGGGTAAACAAATATTACAATAATAATATATAATTCTACTAACATGTGTCCTAATATTATTTGTTGATACACTTACGACCATGAGCATCCATGGGTCGATTTTGGGACCCCATGGGGCCAATTAGGATTGATAATGACATTTTATTTTTAATAACATAAATAATTGAAAAAATGACATAAAAAATATATTTGTGTAAAATAATTTTTACATAGGGTTATATAATTATATTTTGGACTATAAATATTATTAGGAAATCTAAAATGGTTTCCTACCTGGTATTTGTTTATATTTTTTTGACATCAAATAAATTATATTATTTATGACACAATAATGATGTAGTGTTTACCTCATTAATAATTGATTTAAATAAATAACAGTATAAAAATTAAAATAATATCTATTACATGTCCAATTATTATTGGATGATTTTATTTCGACTATGAGTCATCTTATCTTCGACTTTAATATGTTTTGGACCTATTTAAATCAAAACCCATTATATAATAAAATAATATTTTCACACTTTCCTATAGAGCCACTCCTCCCCCTTATAAAGTGCCCTCACCTATTACCCATTCCCCACACTTCACAAGACCCTTGGCTCATCCAAACCCTTCCCAAATAATCTCTCATGATACCTCTCTTTAACCTAGAAGCCATACCTTAGGCATAAGGAAATCATGATGTCCATGTGGTTCAAACCAAAGGGAGTTACACTAATTAATGGTAACGATTTCTCGTAAATTCTTCTACTTTATTTTGTTTTATTTTACTTCTCCAACCCCATAAACAATTTTTATTCCTAAATTTTATAACAACACCATTGTCCTAATTATAATTGGTTTTTTATGAGAATTATTCAAACTAAACGTTCACTCACCTCCGTCTAATGTGTAATGAAAATACTTCTTTGGTGGATGACAAACTACTGCCTCATGAGACGATGATTGTTCAAATATCTCCAACCATCTCTCATGGTGTCTATTAAAATGAAACTATATTTATATTGGATCTATGATTATGTATTTTTTCATTTGTAGCATACTTTTATAGTTTCCATTATGGGTAAACGCGATAATTTCATTTGAGGAAGTGCGGATTACCGCCACCTCAAAGTGATATGACTCGTTAATGCCATATGAAGAATGTATAATGGTTGGAGTTAATGATATAATATATGATATTATACTATAATTATTATATACCTATGTATCCTTAGGTTTTAATTCCATTAAAATATGAAATAGAAATGAAAGTAGTGTTCATGCGTACATACGACATACCGTCTCCATCAATGGTACATTTAATTTATTATCTCGAAATGTTTTGTAATATTATATATACATTCATATAATGGATATATATTTTATATGAATGATATCTACATCTTTAATATCATTCTGGATACAATGGATATTTGACCACATGAATAGTTTGTAATTATAAGAAGCCCATTTTTGACTCAAGTACCAAATGTCGACAAAATGACCGATATTGACTTAAATGATTACACAATGTTATTACATGGTAATAAGTTATTTAAAAATAATGATAAACTTGAAAAAAAGGTTCTTAGGCAAGTAGAAATTATCTTTATTTTATTATTCATGAGATTAAAAAACGAACAGGTCAAGTCGGACACAAGTTAAGGGACTTCATCTTAACCTCTTTTCATTGTGGCATATTTTGTATTAATACGAGACATTCCTTTATAATATGTATAAAAACCTTTGAATTTTAATTTCATTCAAAGGGAATATTTTTTTATGAATCATTTTACAAAACAAAAATAATAATGTTAATTTTAACGTAAGTGGTGATAATGACCTTCAGCTGCTGTGAGTATTATTTTATCTTTGGCATCCTTAACAAGACATAATATTTTAAAATGAAAAATAAATACCATATACTATTTTATGTATTTTGGTATTTAAAATGGTTTTGATAAAGTATTTTTTATGTCATTATATTTAAGTGATATATTGTGATTGAAATGTGGAAATGTTTTCATTTATATTAGTTGTATGTGTTATGATTTTATAATTGTACTTGGACATTTGATGGGTGGTTACATGACAAACCAATGAAGGGTCGTGTTGTGATAAACTAGTATGGGTGGTTACGTTATGGACATCAATGCATTGGGTATTGAAGTCGGCTGCATGGCTATTCCATTTAGTGATATCTATGGAAGTCGACTGTATGGTTATTCCATTTATTAATGTTTATGTCCCAAGTTACCTTTATATGGTATCTGTTCTTTATATGGTTTTTTTGGTAATCATTTTGTTAAAAATTAGTAAGCAACGATATTTTATTCAGTTAAGAGTATTTACTACTTCATATAGGGGAAAATTATTACTTATGATAAAGTATTCATGGTTTACTTGGTATATAAAAAAACTACAATTTTTCTTAATTGTGTATCCCTTACTAAGATTTTTATGCTCATCCCATATTTTTGAAATGTTTTTCACAAGAAATAAAGTGGAATAATGTCAAGGATAGTATAAAGGAAAAGTCATGATCTCTTATACATGGAACTAGACTTCTCTCTTTTTTTGAAGAATTTTTATTTTGTGTAAAATATTGGAACTGAGTAGAAGTGGCTACTCTTTAACCTTGGGGATGTAATGTTATAGTTATGACCCAATTATCTAAAATTCTAATCCTGAAAAAATACCCAATGTGAATTATTCTTTTAATTTAACATTATGTAATTTTGTATGGTCGAGTCCTTATAGTTGGTATCTGAGGCCGGTTTAGATAACTTTAAGAGTAAGGGTATTGTTAAATTAATATCCATTAGTAAATTTATGATAATATTGTAGTGATATAGAATTTACAGATTTCCATGCTACTTCGCCTATGATATTTCTTGCTTTAGGATGGTTTTCTATAGAGGAATCCAGACATCTTTGTTGGGACAACAT
Organism: Viscum album; assembly: GCA_963277665.1. NCBI lineage: Eukaryota > Viridiplantae > Streptophyta > Magnoliopsida > Santalales > Viscaceae > Viscum > Viscum album. Next base: position 1,899,182,609 of record OY728163.1, on the reverse strand, counting down.
TAGGATGAAGACAACCTTCAAAATCAGCAACATTAGATGGTTGGAATTGAAACTGAACAGTTTGTTGCAGTGATGGAAGAATTGACTCATGCTGTAAATGATGGTGGTATCCATGCACGAGATCAGCCAAATCAATGATAGAGGAATATGTCAACAGCAGAGCATTTCATGAAGCAACACCCCCCATCATTTCGAGGATCATCTGACCCAGTGCTAGAAGAAGGGTGGATTAAAGCACTAGAGAATAGTTTTGATGTCATGGGGACTTCAAAACATCAAAAGGATTGTCACGTTGTTTACTATTTTTATGTTGAAGCTGATTAGTGGTGGTCGATGGTGAAAAATATCTGATATAGTGAGGAGATTGATGCTCTTGATTGGGATGAATACAAAGGTATGTTCCTTGAGAAATATTTTACAAAGTGGTTTGACATTGGATGGAAAAACAATTATTGGAATTGAGGATGAAGGATGACTCAGTGGCTTCTTATGAAGAAAATTTCTCTCGACTGGCAATGTACGCTCCAACTTTCATCTGAGATCTTGATAGTATAATAAATCGATTTTACTCAACAATAAATCCACGATATCAAATAGAATTAGCCACTCGTGAGTTCAAAAGTTATGAAAAACTTGTTCGATGTGCGGAGAAGGTGGAAATGGAGTTTTCCGATGATAGGTTGTTCCTGGAAAAACAATAGAATAAGATGTCTAGTTGGAATATAAAGGGAAAAAATTAAATATAGAATCCTTGAGGTAAGAAAACTAAATATTCATCTTTTGAGAAGTGAGGTAAAAAGCATCCTGGATAATGATTATCAATGTCTGGAAAGGTATTTCGATGTGGTAAGTATGGTCATACTTTTTGTAACTATAGGGATGATGATCAACCAGGCAATGAAATGCCAACAGTAAGATGTTTTATGTGCAATTAAATGGGTCATTATACTAATGAGTGTCCAACGAAGAAATCATCTACGGTAAAGCGGCCATACTACAAGTAGAAAGGGGTGGTGAAATACTTTTGAACTACTTTAGAAGATGTTTGGACATAAAATGAAGTAATATCAGGTACACAATTTATTTGTTCAGATTATGCCAATGAGTTTTTTGATTCAGGGACAACACATTCATTCATTTCTAAGAATCATTCTAGTAAATTGGGAATTCCATAACAAGATATAAGTCCTAAACATATAGTAAAAAAACCTCGAGGAAATGTTAAGGAAAAAATAAATTACAATAACCTTCCAGTCTTTGTGTGCAGAAATAATCAACCAGCAAACCATATTGATTTTCCACTAGTAGAGATTAAATTTATTTTGGGTATGGATTGGATTTTTTTTAATATTGCTATGATTTACTATAGAGCAAAAGTGATTTCTTTTCAGACTTATTTTTAGTTTGTTTATAATAAGGAACCCTTACCTTTTATAACATATCGGGATGGTGGGAAACTAGTAAAATATGGAAATGAATGTTACCTTGCACATATTGTTTAAAAAAGGAATTGATCAGACAAATGATTTGATAATGGTAAATGAGTATCTTGTAGTTTTTTCTGATGAGTTTTCAGGAATTAAACTAGACCGGAAAGATGAATTTAATGTTGACTTAGTTTATGATGAAAATCCAATTTCAAAAACCCCTTATTGAATGGATCTAATTGAACTTTTAGAGTCAAAGAAGAAATTAATGAAGTTATTAGATAAATGTTTCATTCGAACTAGCACATCACCATGGGGTTCTCCTATCTTTATTGTTTAAAAGAAATATGGTTCAATGAGACTATGCATTGATTATAGAGCATTTAATAAAATCACACTTACGAACATGTATTATTTGCCTCATATCGATGATTTTTTTGATCATCTCCTGGGAGCTTGGTATTTTTCGAAGATTGACTTGAGGTCAGGGTACCATCAGTTAAAAATAAAGGCAGATGACATTCTGAAGAACAAATTTTGTTCTAGATATGTCCATTATGAATTTTTTGTTAGACCTTTTGGTTTAACCAATGCACCTACTGTATCCATGGACCTTATGAATAGACTTTTCAGTGAGTTTTTGGATAAGTTTTTGGTTGTGTTAATTGATGATATTTTTTTATTATAAAAGAAAATAGGAACATGAAATTCATTTAAGGGTTGTCATACAAACCTTAGATGAAATGAAACTGTATGAGAAATTTAGAATGTTTGAGTTTTGGTCACAACAAATTTCTTTCCATGGTCACATTTAAAAAAAGGAATAACTATTCATACTGCAAAACAAATATTTGTTAAAGAATAACCAAGACCCACCAATATTTCCAAGATCCGTAATTTCCTTGTTTTCGTAGGTTATTACCGAAGGATTATTGAGAATTTTGCACGGTCATCTAGTCCAATGATTAAGTTTACTCGAAACGGTGTAAAATTAATTTGGCAAAAATAATGTGATGATTGTTTTCAGGAATTGAAAAGAAGATTTCTCAATGTCTCAGTTTTGGCACTGTCTTCTATAAATGGTGAGTTTTTTATTTATAGTGATGCTTTGTTAAAAGAACATGGTTCCATCCTTATACAGAATGTTCATTTAATTTCATATGTTTCACATCAGTTGAAACCTCATGAGTTAAATTACGCTACATATGATTTGAAATTATCTACTATTGTTTTTTTCTTTAAAAATTTGGAAGCATCATTTGTAAAAAGTAAAATGTGAAATATATTGTGAAAAAAAGATTGAAGTATATATTCACTCAGAAAGACATAAACATGTGACAGAGGAGATGGCTGGAATTAATCATGGATTATGGTTTCATGATCTTTTACCATTTGTGAAAGGAAAATAATGTGGCTGATGCTTTAAGTCAAAAAAATTAATGCATCATTAACCATGCTACAATTGGAACGAGATCCTTCTACTTTTGTTTTGATAAACTTTAGCAAAGAAGTTGTTGGTGTAGGAAATTCTTCAGTTTTGATTCCGGTGTTAGTGAAATCATCTCTATCAGACAGAATAAAGTAACCGCATAAAAAAGAAAGTGAGTTGGATAAAACGGTAGAGTTGGTTTAGAAGGGTTTGTTTCCTGAATTTAACATCGATAATGAATGTGTTTCGAGATTTGGTAAGAGATTATGTCTGCATTGTGATTCACAGTTTAAGAATGATATGTTATGTGATTCTTATAGTTCCATGTTTTTAGTTTATCCTGGAATTACAAAGATTTACAATGATCTTTAGAAGTATTACTAGTGGGATGGAATGAAAAGAGATATTTATAATTTTACTATGCAGTGTTTGACCTGTCATCATGTTAAAGTAGAGGGATAGTTACTGAAAGGGATGCTTCAGTATTTACTGGTGCCAAAGTAGAAATGGTAAAATATATCCATGGCTTCATTGTGGAATTACCAAAGACATCTCGAGGTAACAATGAAATCTGGGTTATTGTTGATCGATGGACTAAATCTGCTCATTTATTTCCTATTCAGGATACTTTTTCTCTAGATCAACTTTCTCGGTTTTATGTCAAAGAGATAGTAAGGTTATATGGTATTCCCTTATACATTGTATATGATCATGATCCCATGTTTACTTCTATCTTTTGGAAAGTCATTCGGAAGTTGTTGGTTACTAAATTAAATTTTAGTACAAATTTTCATCCTCAATATGATATGTAGTCAGAATGAACAATTCAGACATCAGAGGCTATATATCATGCTTTATTGATGGATTACTATGGAAGTTGGGACCAACATCTTTCTTTTGTTGAATTTTCTTATAATAACAGTTTTCATTCCAGTATATAGATGGCTCCATTTGAGTCAATATATATGAAGTTGTGTCAAACTCCAGCTTTTTGGGATGAAGTAGGTGAAAAGAAGACGATGGGACCAAAATTGGTAGAATACATGGCATATAATGTTCAGTTTATTCAGAAGCACATGAGAATAGCTTAGAGGAGGTAGAATAATTTTAAAGATAATCAGAGGAATGATCTTTATTTTGAGGTAGGTGATCATGTCTTTCTCAATGATTCTCTATAGAAGAGTGTGATGCATTTTTGGTAAGAATGAAATTTGAGTCCAAGGTTCATTGGTCCTTATGAAATCATGGAGAAAGTTGGATCAGTTGCATACAAAGTGGATTTACCTCCATGTTTATCCTAGGTACCCAATTCTTTTCAAGTTTCAATGTTGAGAAAGTATATTCCCGATCTATCTCTTGTTTTGAGCCTACGGATAGTTTAGTTGGAAGAGAATCTATATTATGAGAAACATACAGTCCATATTTTTGACCGAAGTGAGAAAATATTTTGATTAAATAAATTTACCAGGAAAAGGTTCTATGAAAAAACCATATGGTTGAAGAGGCAATGTGGTAATCTGAAAATATTATGAGGGATAAATACCCCCATTTATATGATAAGTGAATAAAATTAGTATGGACAAATTTACAAAAGGGGGGAATGATGTTACATCCCGGGTAAATAATGAAAAATGAAAATTTCATATTTATTAATATTTTTCAATTAAATATTAATTTTAACTTAAAGGGGTTGCTCTGTTTGATGGCGTACCCGATACACAACAACGAGTTTCATTGATATCTTATGTTGCACAATAATAATATAATATTATTATTTTAAATAGTAGTTATGGCCTATCAATTGTATTGAAAGGAATGAAAAAAAATAATAGTAATATTATTATACATGTTTGTTAAATGTTTTTACAATTATCCAATAGAAGATAGAGTCTTAATATTTGAATGAATCTAATTTTAAGGATAATTTAATTTAAAAGGTTGATTTAACACCTTTTGATGGGGAATAATCTTTAAATCTAGTTTTGGTCACTTTTATATTGTCCATTTTAACTAATAAAATTATTCTTTAGAATCGAGATATCAAAATTTACTTTGGGTAAATTTTTTGTATTTTTATGATAAAATTTATTTTTTAATGAATAGTGGGAAATACTGTATTTTAATTAAAATCATTCTTTTAATCTAACTTTTTATAAAGATAGATTATATTTTTAATTGGTTTTAACATTTAATTAGATTTCATTTTTACCATTTAGTACTATTTTGGTCATTGCAATTAATTTAACATTTAAAATGGACACAAACAATTGTCAATCATTTGATAGTTAGTATTTTTAAAAAACACGTTTTTGTTTTAACAACGGTAATTAATTTTAAATTAATTTCCACCATTTCTATGTTTTTAATTCGTAAAAATTTATTCCATATTTGGAATCATGTGGTTTAAATTTTTTATATAGGAAACTTTTATTTTTAGACATTATGAATATTTACAGAAGTAAATATTTTATTTACCAATGTGAAAGGGAAAATCCGGTAAATAAGGGTAAAAATATATTAATATAATATTATAAAATTAACCTAATATGTGTCCAATCCTATTTATTGATACACTTCCAACTATGAGCATCCTTGGGTCAATTTTGGGTCTCCATGAGGCCACATAGGAGTGATAATGACACTTTATTTTAATTAACTTAATGTAAATACAAAAATTATATAAACGAATATCATTCAATAAATTAATTTTTAACTAAGGTTATATAAGTCATATTTTCAACTATAAATATTATATTTAAATATAAAAATATTTTCTACATCCTGGTACTTTTTTATTATTTTTACATCAAATAAATAAAATTATTTATGATAGAATAATGATGTACTGTTTGCCCCATTAATAAATGTTTTAAATAAATAAGATTACAAAGATTAAAATAATTTCCAATAAATGTCTAATTTTGATTGGATGATTTTATTTAGACTATTATTTATATTTTAATTTACTTTAATATGTTTTGGAAATTTAGAAACCTAAAATAATTATATAATAAAATAATATTTTCACTCTTTCTTAAAGAGCCCCTCCTCTCCCTTATAAAATGGTCTCCGCTATAACTCATTACTCACACTTATCAAGCCCCTTGGATCACCCAAAAATTTCCCAAATAACCTCTCAAGATCCCTCCCTTCTAAATATAAGCCTTACCTTAGGCATAAGGCACTTCAAGATGTCCTTTTGTTTCAAACCAATGAGAGTTCCCCGAATTAAAGATACTAGTTTCTCTTAAATTCTTTTGTTTTATTTGGTTTTATTTTACTTCTCCAACCCCATAAACAAGTTTTATTAATTTATTTTATTAAAAAACTAGTTTAAAAAATATACTATTTTGTTTCTATGAAAATTATTTGAACTACACATACCCACACCTCCGTCTAATGGGTAAAAAACATATTGTTTCTGTGGATGGCGAACTACTGCCTCACGAAACAATGACTGTTCAAATACATCCAAATGCCTCTCATGGTGGCCATTATGATTGGAATGTATTTAGATATGGTATATAATATATTAATATTGTTTCTATACTTATTTATTTTTCATTTATAGCATACTATTATGGTTTCCATTATGTGTAAACAAGATAATTTCATTTGAGGGAGTGCGGACTACTGCCCCCTCAAAGTGGTATGACTCGTTAATGCCATATTTTGAATGTATAAAGGTTTGAGTTAATGATATTATAGATTAAATTATAATATAATTATAATATACCTATTTATTATTATGTTCTAATTCCACTAAAATAATAAATATAAAATAAATTAGCTTTCTTGCGTACGTACGGCTTACCATCTCCATGAACGGTGCATTTCATTTCTTATATCCAAATGTTATGTACTATTATAATTACATAAATATAATAGATATATATGATATAAATGATATCTATTTCATGAATATCATTCTAGATATAATGGATATTTGACCACAAAAAAAATTTGTAATTATAAGCAGTTCATTTTTGACTCAAGTACCAAATATAGATAAAATGACCGATATTAACATAAATGATTACATAATGTTATAACATGGTAATAAGCGATTTAAAAGGAATGATAAAATTTAAAAAAATCTTTTTAATAAATTATAAATTAACATTATTTTATTATTCAGGATATTAAAGAACGAATGAGTCAAGTTGGACACGAGGTAAGAGACTTTGTCTCAATCTTCTTTCATTGAGGAATATTTTGTTTTAATACATGAATTTCTTTTATACATTGTATAAACAACCTTGAATTTTAATTTCATTCAAAGGGAATATTTTTCTATGAATTATTTTACTAAACTACAAAAAAAGAATGTTTCTTTTAATGTATGTGGGGACAACAAAATTCAACCACCGCAAGTATTATTTTATCTTTGGATTCCTTAACAAGCTATAATATTTTTAAAAGGAAAATAAATACCATATACTCTTTTACATATTTTGGTATTGAAAATGGTTGTGATAAAAGATTTTTTATGTCCTCATATTTAAGCGATATATTGTGATTGAAATGTGGAAATGTTTTCATTCCTTTATATTTGTTGTATGTGTTATGATTTTATAATGGTACATAGAAATTTTATGGGTGGTTACGTGGTAAACCAAATGAAGGTTGATAATGTGATAAACTATGATGGGTGGTTACGTTATAACCTCCAATGCATAGGGTGTGGAAGTCAGCCACATGGCTATTCCATTTAGTGATATGTGTGGAAGTTGACCTTATAGTTTTTCAATTTAAGTATGTTTTTGTCCCATGTTACTTTTATATGTTATATGTTATTTATATGAGTTTGATGTTAATATTTTGGTTTCAAAAGGGAATGCAATGATATTTTATTCAGTAAAGAGTATTTACTACTTAATAAAGGTGTAATGTATTACTTATGGTAATGTATCAATGGTTTACTTGTTTCTTTAAAAAACTAATAGTTTTCCTTATTTGTGTATCCCTTACTAAGATTTTTATTATCATACCATGTTTTTTAAATGTTTTTCACAGGACAAAAAGTGGAATAGGGTCAAGGATGGGATCAAGGGAAAGTCATGCTATCTTAAACATGTAACTAGACATGTCTCTTTTTTTTCAAGAATTTTTTTTGTGAAAAATAAGGGAATTAAGTAGAATTGTCTACTTTGAAAGTTTTTGGAAGTAATGTAATAGTTATGACCTAATTATCTAAAACTCTAAAGTTGAAAAGATCGTCAATGTGAATTATTCATTTAATTCAATATTATGTAATTTTTTAAGGATGGTTACTTATAAATCCATTATGTGTGGGGTATATATACTTCCCTTAAATTTTATATAACCATTAATTGAATATTTAATTAAATATTTTTGTTACTTGTTTCTTGGATATTACTATTTCCTTTTCTATGTACCATTTTTCATATGGTTTTTCCATTTCATGATCTTTTAGTTGGGGAAATATTGATGAATCTTTATCCTCTACTAAATATAGATATTTTATGCCACACTATTCATGAATTGAATATATATATTAAGAATTCTTTGGACATGCAGTGATGGGTGGAGCCTGATTTTATATATCCCCTTGATGCATCGACAAGATTGATGAGACAAAAAAGTTGGTGACAAACTCTTCAATTAGCAAGATGTGATTTTACCCACACTTATAAAATGTCTTGATGGTATTATAGTTCATGTTCCATAGGCATGATGTCTAGTGACTAATAATTATCTTCATTGTGTATCAAGTTATTAATTTCCATTTGATTTTCAAAATGAAAATTCTATAGATGTATTTTAATTATCAATATATTGATAGTATGTGTTTTAAATTATTTACCATTCTATAAATCTTATAATATATTGAAATTTATTCTCTTGGTATTGATTCTTAATATACTTACTGAGTGTTTTATTTCACCATTTTATTTTTTATTCTGCAGTTTTTGAGGATGAAATCATTGATTAAATGAAAATAAGTAGTTTATTTTAAATTATTAGGTTTTATGTGAAATAACCAATATAATAATTGAACCTTGAATGTATCTAGTTTGTTTAGGATTATCAAACTATTCAATCATTAGTGATTTGATCTCTTATATCTCATCCATTATAATAAAATGGTCACTGACTTTGGGATATCTGTTCCATGGTTATTAAAAATATCATTAGTCAAAATGCTTCCCCATTGTATTCATGATATTTAATCCCCTAAATTATATTATTGGTATAACTAATTAGTGAATCCTTTGTGTAAAACACAGACCATACTTATCCTGAAATCCTCAGCTTTGTAGTACTCTCTATATATTGTTAAGTTCTAGTATACCCAATGTGAAAATAATAGAGTGCTTCATTTTATATAAAGAATTTTTATTAATTATCTAGTATAAAATATCTCTTGTAATGAGTGTGACATTACCCCGTAAATATTAGTAATTAATTTGATTTCAATATTAGTTATTTTTTTAAATGAATGATTCTAAAAGGAACTTCTGCAACTTCCAGATGACTGCCCACAAAAAGAACTTCATCTTCTAGAAGAATGAACTTTAAAGGAAACAAAATTTCCTTATTCTCATTAACAAAAAGTATTTTATATTTCGTATTATTTGTAACTAAAAAATTAGGGAGGTTATTCCATTCATCGTGATACGTAGAAAGACTCTCTAATTTTTCTGTTCAGGTCCCCATAACATGTTTCACCTCTATATATGTTGTTAAATTTCATATAATCCTCCCATAGTCCCTATTATCTTATTTAATCACCAATAATATTCCATGACCCATCATTGGTTCAATATGACTTCACTATAAAATGTGAAGAAGACCGTATTGGAATATCGATTCATAAGCCCATTCACACAATATCCTAGCTACATTATGATAAACATATTAGAACAATATCCTCAAAAAATCGAATTAAACTATGTCATACCATATGTTAAAATCATATGATATACTGTGGTATATAAAAATCATCTTCCTTGTGAGACTAAGTGGATTCATTGAATGTAACGAATAACACATAAATAATGGAATTGTACCCATTATACTAGGTAACATATTCTAATAATACCCCCTAAAACTACCACTGCTCTTTAGTGTCACAGAGGATCTTAAAAAAGTATTACCTACACAATAATTGATACTTAGTATCACTTATTTTATTCTACTATGAATCCCCATGCATACATATGATATTTAATAAATTAAACAACATAGCACAATGACATAGTCACAAAACATTTAACTATATGAAAATGTACTTTACACATGATGTTAAATTATATAACAACATCCCCCGAAAATGATTTTTAAACTATATAATTACCCTATGTAATGGTAATATAATTCAACCTCTAATTATCATGATGCTGAACTTCCAACATTTTAGCATCTATCATGCTTAAAATTCACACAAGTACTTCTAATCTCTCTATTAACAAAACATGAATCCTTCCCTGATGATGTTATGATTCATGTTTTGGCCTTATGAAATAATATTAAACAATTAATTTTAATAAAATGGGTTTTAATCTATATGTAAAAATTTGTTACATAGAATGTACCTATGAAATTCAACATTTATATCTCAACATTACCACTGATATATATCCCCCTCGGGATTTGGAAACATCCAAACATGATGATATTTACTATTTTACCAAACCTCTTACCATCCCAATTCAAGGCCCCTACTAGACATTATCATTTCTAAATTACTCAAACCCCTAATTCACCCAATACATAATGAAAATCCATGGTATCCTTTTCACTATACATAAAAATAGTGACATACTAATACATGATAATAGTCTATTGGAATATTGACACTAAAAAGTACATATGTAAAGAATTATCAATCGACATTAACTATGTGACCCCACATGATGTATCAAAATCATTTACCTTGTTGATTCCAAAGGAAACTTATATGGCATGCCTTATAAAAATATACGATGAGAATATGAACTATTTATCCTTTGTTAGGAAACATGCATTCGATTCCTAGTCATGTAACATGACTCATATTTCATATATGATATTCCTCTGTAGATTAATGTCGAAAGAATATGTTTCTGGGTCTGACGATCATCATATGCCACATATAATTAAAACGTGTCACCCTGTGTGATGAAGACAACATGAATGGGGAGGAAAAATTCATATTCCTTACCAATAGAAGATATATTTATTCTTTGAGATCATTATGTGGAAATTTTTTCCCTAAAAAGCCTTAAGTAACAAGAATAATATTCCCTTAAAATCCCAAATGAGTAAGACATACGTATATACACAACCTGTTTTCCATTGAAAAATTATTGACATTATCACCAACTCTGGTAGTAGGTATCCATGATATTATGGTATCATTGTTCATTAATAACATATATATATATATATTTGAATATCAAATAATTATCAATATTGAAAAATATGTATTATAATTTTTAGGGGATACCCACACATTGCGATGAACTCTATGGAGTTATACATGGACTGAAGAGAGGAAATATAATAACCTCCTTATGATTTGGGAGACATCATAATTTTTCATGGTGGTAGTAGTTTCCCACCATCATAAATTGAAAATACAAGTTCAATTGAAGTAATTTGCAGTATGAGGAAGTGGAAAACTCTATAAATCCCTAAAACACAGACCCTGGTTGAATCATATGAATATAGAATGGTGAATCTGATGTGAATAACATCACAATAAAATAAAATAATAAAATAATTTTATTTTCACCCAAATCAAGGAATGGCCATCATAAATCCCATATCCTTCAATATCTCGATTATGAGTGACATTGAGAATTATAGACCAGGAATGTACTACACAGTACCACTACTTCTATCAAATAGTATCATGTGTCTGCTAAATCTCCCATTATCAACGTGAAAAGTTGTATAATTATTTCAATAGAACACTCTCTACAAATCACCTTCATCATGGGTATATGGTACATTTATTGTACAGAAGAAACTATAAAGACCTTTGAGCCTCCACAGTCGCTCCACAATAACACAATGTACAACCACTTTAGGGCTTCCCAACCAAGTATATAGAGTAGTTCAATCATATCCCTAAACTAGATTGTTCGAAAATAAGACCATGGGACTAGTGTTGAGGATAGATAAAAAGGCCTACATTATGGGATTCCACACAAATATTATTATATAGATCATAGAAACCTGCACATCATTATTGAGATGAAATTTACTTTTGTAACAAGTAATTTAAACTACAATTCAAATGGGTATAAAACAACCTTGACATTGGGGTTCCATTTCCCAATACATCCTAAGTGATATAAATCCATTCCTCATATAATCCTCCATTGTTAACATTGGAAAATAGGAATGCATTATTACATGGTTCACATTCCCCTTCCATCTCAAGAGATAAGCATCCCCATATAATAGAACCTTTACCCATTAACATAGAGAAATAAAAATATATGGATCATACCCAACACAACATTGCCCATCTAGAATGATAGGAAAATATTGATATTATGTTTTGATCCCATTCCCATAGAAAAAATAGACTCTATGACTTATAAAAACCTAAACCACACACATAGTGAATCATTATTCAGCTGATCTTGGAATGTGTTTCCCTATCTATCAGGTAAAGAGGATATCAATTAAACACGATATTCCTTTATACATCTATCATATGATATGTGAGTCCAAAACATTTATGCACTATCACATTGGGAAACCATATATTAGTAGAAACTCTATGGCATGGGAATTACACCATTCGTATTCTCGAAGGCTCTTCTGATGTATACATTTTATGTATTGTCGTTTCCATGTTGGTGGTATGTCCTCATCCCTTCTCCATAATAGGTAACCTCTAAATTCATTTTAAGTATGGGGGATTCCATGTCAGGAAAATAACATCACCCCTAATCCATGAGAAATCACTCTAAATGCTCATGTGGTCCCTTCTATCCTTCCACCCTCCCTTATATCTCTACCACTGTATAGGATGTTGTTATCATCATAATTTTATCAAGACACTAAATTCATTCTAGGTGAATTTGGTTGACTCCCCATACAAATGGATCCATCATTAACCATCATGGACCACCTATTCCTGATAGACCACTACCACATAGGTCTTTCCCATATCATTAATTTTAATTTCAATGGAAATGTTCCAGGTAATTCAATACAACTCATAGATATATAATATCTATAAAGAAACATGGTAGTTTTTTGATTAACAAATGGTGGGAACCTATTAATAATTAATAATACCAAAAAAAATTAGATTAGAGTGAAATATATATTACCCCATAACCAAAACACCTTGGGAAAGAAACACACGTTGGATGAGGGATCACATTATATTGGGTTCTTAAATAAGAATACATTTGTATCTTATGTAATAACATCATAAAATCTTCCCAGCAGGGGGTTGTGTATATATATTATTCATCCATAACTTCTTAGTCAAATGTTTTTATACTATATGGAATTTATCTATCACCATAAAATTAAATATCATGAAATCAACCATGTTTCATGAATAATATAATATAAAAACAACCCCTACCAAGATGTAAAACGACTGAGGACCATCCATATTTCAGTAAATTAAATTTTAAATAAACATTAGTGTTATGTTCATGACTAAAAAATATATTTCACACTTTCTAAAAGATGTTAAAATATTAAATGTATGTGGACACAAGTGAATGAACAAAAAAGAACACATTCATCCCTTAGTTATTGACAAAAAAAAATAAACTATTGTGGTCCAAAATAAATAAAAGTTAACTATACAACATTAGGGAAGTGTCAGTTCCGTTCATGGAATTATCAACCAAATCATATGAACCTTATGGGTTTGAAAATATATATAATACTAGAGTAAAAAGTAATTATGATTGAATATCTAATGGTTTACACTTAGGGTTCCCAAAAAAACTCTTGATATCTATCACTAAAAGTCCACAATTTATTTCATGGGGTTTGATGTGCATCGAAATTATCTATGATTTAATGGGAACCCCTTGGATAATGGAACATGTAATGTATAATAACTCTTATATCTAGGGAACATACCTAAAGTAAATCCAACAAAAAATGTGATGGGCGTCATGTTCAGAAAGTATAGCCAATGGTTTACCCTTAGTTATATGCCTCTATTCCCGATGCTTTTTTAGTGGAATACATGTTTTGAAATTTTTTAACATTTAAACACGTCTATATAATCAGATCCTATGATATTTTTATTATTTAATCCATTATTTACATTTATCCTCTCTCTATTCACTAGTGGTGTTTAGACCCAACTTGTGTTACATGTTCCTGCTCTATGGTGTACTTCCGGGTTGGATTAGTCTTATAGAATATTACCTAATATTTAATATAATTTTATAGGGTTTTTCTGGATTAATTTTATTATTTAAAACCCAACACAATCATTTACAATTGTGTCAAATCAGTTTCCCTCCTTTCTCCCATGGTTATTACAGTGAGTATGGCCCCTGAGTGTAAGTATAGTTTGGGTGAAATCCATCACTAGATAAATCAATGATTCCTAAAATGTCATAGTTACGATTTGTCTAAATATATATCAATTTCAATCTCATATAAATTTAACCAATATAAAATAAATACTAGGATGAATTAAATTAATCTATTGGACATTATCATGGTGAAAATGCAGCATAGTGTATGGAACATTATCTTCGTTGCGTGTTGTTGAACAAGTAGAAAACATCCTGGTCAAACTAAATTAAACTGTATGAAACTATATCAATGTTAAATAACATTAAAATATAGAAGAATGTATATGTTAAATGATGTTAAAATTTCTGTCATATTATATTGGTTGCAACACATAAAATATTTAAATAATTTCCTAGCCAAAAGTTGTTAAAATCTATGAAAATTCATTATCAAATAAATAATTGAAACAAGGTATCCAATATCATTGTTTGAAGATGTTAGAATAAATTTTCAACATCCTTATCACATGATAGGTTTTGGTGTGTTTGTGTTACCCCCACTTGAGAGAACCTCTAATTTTGGTACTAGTCATTTATCACACTGCATTCTAAAACTATATTTGGAATGATTCCCAATTCATGTGATACATAGAGATGCAAAAAAATTACATCCTGAGCCAAACCTAGCTACCTACCAACATTAATTACTTCCACATGATATCAAGTTTTACACATTACTATTGGAAGAACCATTAAATGTACATGTTTGCATTATCCTTTGGATAATAGATAGTTGTACTCTCCATAATCATCCCTTAAAGATCACCTGAACAATAAAATCCTTACTTTACTTGGATAATAATTACCCACCATGATGTAATTTTCTCCAATACATTATATTTTCAATGAAAAAACAGGCTCATTATCGGTCTAGGGTATATGAATCATATTACTCCTCATGGAAAACCATAAGTATCATGTTTTCAATATAGTGAAATGTTAATCTGAAATTTAATCACACGGTCTATGATAATGTTTTCAAGGTACCTATATCTCGAGCATGTCCAATTTTCATAACTCACCCATTGGACACCCTATTTCTCGGTTATATCCTAAATTTCATTATTTATATTCTTTCCACCTCCAAAAAAAATCCATTTTTTTCAAACATAGATATCACATCACAATGGATTAATATTCTTTAAAATAATCATACAGGTTTTGTATATATTGAAATAAAATGATACAATCAATTTGAATATAAAATAACCATGACTTCTTTGACTTAATTCACCATAACTAGCTCCATTATTAGAAAAATCATAAATAAAAACATTTTTCATAACCTGGGTAAATGAAAAAAAATTAAATAGTGAGATAATTTTTCATCCAAGGGTAAAAAAGGGTGATATCAATAATATCATGAGAATAAGGGAGTGAGAACATGATCTTAACATTTGAAAACCATTCAATTCATTTTAATGATGATATTCATGATTTATGGAATAATTCTTGGTAATTCAGAGATATGAATCATAATGGAAACATTGCACATGATCCCCAAGTGAATGAGGTTTTTATAAGACATGAAAATGTAGTAAAAACATAATATTATAAAATTGAGAATGTCTATAAATAGAAACAAGTTATCTCATTATGTAACGGTAATAAAAACATGTTCCTATATAAAAGTAAGGACATAAAAACCTGGACTATATATAATCTTATGGACATTAATGTTAGGTTCGCACGTAATTCAATAGTCATGAAATCTAGATCAATGTTTAATTTTATTGATATGAATATTTGGTTCATGTTTAATATTATGGAAAAAAAAACAAGGCACCTAATTAATCTATAAGACATTAAAACTAGGTACACACATGAAATTGTGAAAATGATATATTGTTCACACATATTATATTTACTAAATGATTTATACATATTTGCAAAATGTATTAGAGGGATATATATTCTCATTCCAACCCATCACATAATAAAATGATATATATGAGTGACAAAATATCAATAAAAACTCATTATATTGTTACCCATTGAAGCAGAATTGGTATCATTAAAATTTCATCATTTTATTATACCATGATAAATGGAAATTAAATGGGATTTGTAATCTAAATAACACAAGTAAAAGAGATAGATATTATATAATCATCATTTATTTACAATCACTATAATCTCTCTGATGAATAAAAGTGTTTGAGATCTTTTCATACTATCCATAGTAGATTATCTGTATAATCATGTGAGATATCATGTATGCAGAATCAATTTTAAAATATCATTGAACCATTTATTTATAAAAATATTAATTAAATATTTAAACACTATATTTAAAACAAATGATTCCAAATATAATGGAAAAAATAATTGATAATATACATGATTTTTTAATGTAATATTCAGTAAATTGAGTGATGACAACTAATGAAATATCCATTCATGTCGTATATGTTTAAATAAATGATTTTATTCATGGTTTTGAAAATAAAAATAATATAGTACATTTTTTTAGAAAATGAAAAAAAATTCAATATAAAAAATATATTCATAATTTAATCATGGAACAAATGAGATTAAATAATAATAGGATAATATTAAAAATAGTCCTAAAAAACATTTATTATAAAACATGGATATGAATAGAAATATTATTTTCCGAAAAAATATAAAGTTAAGTATTGATATAAATTTTTTTCAATATATTTATACATAACAAAAAAATAAAAAGAAAAATTGAATTATTAAGAAATATATACCAAATTAATAAATTCAAAATATTATTGAGAGGTACATCATAAAATATTATCAGTTAAAAATTGTTAACAATATTTATACCAAATGAGTTGTCAATATAAACACCTTAAGATACCCAGAATGTCTTGGACTAGAGCATTCTCTGTCCTAAAATTTATTTACGAAAATTAAATTTCAAGAAAACAAGGGTATAAGAACAAGAAAAACACCAAAAAATACACAAATCACATCCCCTGAGCTTCCCTTGAACCCATATTCCAAGGATATCTACCCCTTCCCCTTGAATGCATAACTCTATACCATTTATATTTTGGGGGATCAATGTCCTAATAAGATGATAACATATGAACTTCCTCCAAAATCTTGAATTTACAAGACAAATCTTGGAAGATAATCTCTGAGTCTGCAATGAATCTATCATCAATGTTAATAGCTATAAGATTCTGAATTAATAAATTTTTAGCACAACAAAAACCGTACGATTCCGTCATAGAAAATATCACTTCCAACTATAGAAAAAAAACTACCAGACACTTTATTATTAAGGACATCATTTTTCCGTTCCCCTTCATATCCTCTTAAAAAGGTGACATTGATATTATCATTTCTTGAAAGAAGTAAATCCTCATTTGAGGCCTTATCAAACTATTAGAATTCATTTTTCATGATATTAGAAAAATTGGAATGGTAATGCCAATTCAGAGGCTTGTGAACATCCACAACTATAGACTCTTGAGCCAGTTCCATCCCAAAAGTTTTATATTTGTGAGGGATAACCATTTGGAATCCCACTATATCCATGATAAATTTTTGGTATTTGTTAATAACCATGTGCATAGATTAAGACATATCAATAGAATTGATGTGCTTCTTCTACAGTAGATATGAAAAACCCAACATGTATTTCCCTTTTATATTTCCAGTGATTAAATATCATTCCATAGATATCTGATTATCTACCTCTGTTTGACTTCAATACTCAGAATCATGAAAATCATCCACATAAGAACATTCAAAATGTCATTCTGTTTCTATTTCAACACAGTACCACTTGGGTGAAGAAATATCACTATGAGGTGAATGATTCAATCTTGTATTCTTAGCACCAGTTGAAGGAAGCCTGCAAAAAAGGGAGTCTGGGCATTAATAATAGTAGATCACTCAGAGGTATCCGGATCAATGATAGGTTGTGCCATAACTGCAGTGGAACTCATTGGATCATTCACCTGCTGAGCACCCCAAACTAGCCCTTGTACAGTAACATCTCCACACATAATCAACGATGATTCACCATGCATCCTCACATTCCCATGATGTCTAGCCATCCACAATTTCTTATTTCATGCCTTCCTATAGAATTAAGATTCCTTATAACTAATAACTGAGCAACACACACAAATCAAATCTTCTTTTACATGTCGAGATGTTACAATCAATCAGCCTACATTCCATAAAAATTTCGGCACCCTCTCATATTAAATTTGAAAGTCAAATTCATCTGAATCTATGGAAAGAAAGACCGTGTCTACAAGAATAGATCCAAGATCCATCAACACTAGAAAATAAAAAAAGTTGACATATAGTGTTACCTCTGTTTCTTTATCTATTTTAGTCAGTAATCCAATTAAGAGGGAAATACCATATAAAATCCTTAGAAGCTAGAACATCCAGTTTAAACCATGATCCTTAAACCAAATTTTCACTGATTATTTTCTGAGATCTTATTTATAGAAGTTCATGTTCCACTCCTTTATATGAAACACACCAATTTTGAGGGAAATCGAACCATACACACACACTTTCATCTTCATATCTTCTGTAGGGAAGAGGAGGCGATAAAACTACGACACATCAAAATGAATTTACATTTGAAAAACCCCTAATTTTATAGATTCAAAGAAATAAATCATCAAATTTCTGGGGTTAGCAGAAATTTGGTAAAATTATTCGAGCGATTATATAATGCTTACCATGGATTAGTCATTCCACATTCACATTCAAATATGATTTCACATGGACTACACACCCATTTCGACTAATCACCGCATGAGTTTCTTCCATGAACCAAAAGAAATCATTTCCACTATGTGGATAATTCACTAAATAATCACCTCGATGTTTTTATTCCATTCCACCATGGCTCGAGATTCCACCAAAATCCCCAAAAAAATAATGAACTAATACAGATACACCCTGATCTGTAAACATGGATCCATCGTGGATAACTTTTCCTAATACATCTCTAAGAGCCGGATACTAACCAAAAGTTGTTGATTCATCACTATGTGTGTTAGGGTCTGCTGAAGCACTAGAATTAGGGTCCAACAAAAACCAACATGTTTAAGATGTTCTTCACCAGAAAGATTAGGATCCATTATAGATCCACCCTAATTTTTACCCTAGGGTTGAGATCATAAAATCTTGCATGATTTTCATGTTCCGCACCATCTAGGATAGAAACAACCAAAGATCCACCCTGCAAAGAATCAATGAGAACATCACGGCCTGGTGACAAAGTCAATCCCTAGAGGAACGCTGCTAAAGATGAGCAAAAAACGTGATTATTGAGAGAATGCAGATTGTTATAATCTCATTCACCAAGATGCAGTTTTCACTCCTACTCCTCCAACCACAACATAAACACCTTACGACATTTGTGACATTGCAATAATATTCCCCATGTAAGAATAAAATAAATAGAATCCTGAAATATCATGAAAATGAGGATAATTATTATAGAACAATTCAAATATTATTATTTATAACTAACTAAAAAATATATGATCCTAACAACGTCTAAGTCACAATAAAATAAATTTGAGATGATAAAACCTTACGATGAGTTCAGTATCATAAATATTTTCTAAATTAATTTATAATATATATAGATTTACTATTTATCTATTAAAAATTCATATTAACACATATCATATAATATATGATTTACTTATAACATTTTGTCATAATTTTATTAAATATTTTTTTAGAATCACTGCTCTGGTTGATATATAATTAGTTTTTAATATATTTTTTCGTTTAGTAACTTTGGTATTTGTAATTTAGTCACTATAAAACCATGTCTATATTTTTAATCAATAAATAAATATTATAAATCTATAGTATATATGTATTTACAATAATTCATAATAGATTGAGATAAAAAATAATTAAACTTTTCTTAGTGGCAGAAGGTTGTATGTATGTGTGAACAAAATTTTTACTTTTCAATAAATTTAATGAAAGAATGATTAATAATAAATAAAAAATACAAAAAAATTATTAAAACATATAAATTTTTTTTTTAATAAAAACAGAATCATATTAAAATTTTAGAATAATGTAAATGAAAAATAAATCAAATTACTTCATATTGGTGGTAGTCAACACTTACAGATAATCAAAGTAATTATTTTCGAAATGTTTTGATTTAAGGATGGTATAAGTGAAAATATAATTTTTGAAGTATAAATATTTATTATTGATTAAATATAAATATTAAACATATCTTGAAATCTATATGTTACATATGGGTTTGGAAAATGAATATAATTGCTTTGTGTAGACAATAATCTATATAAACACATGATTGATAATTTCACAAACTAATTTACAGGAATTTATGTAGATGATGTTGATTAATGAAAAATAATAGTTTTTTATATTTAGGATGCTGGATATATTATTTTCTTATAAATTACATTGATTTATTTATGGTAACGTGTAACTATAAATAAAATGATCAGCAAAGGTGATCTCTTCTTCATTGAAGGAACTCATTTTGATCACCTATTAAGGATTACGGGATTTTACATTCAAGAATAATTGATCAACTAATATTTGAATAAATTTATATGAAATGGATTTTTCTAGGTCATGATAGATTTGGATGGCACAATTTAGTTTGAATATGGAAAAGGAGGGGTTACACATTATCATTGGGGAGATGAGGAATTTGGGTATTATAAAAAAGAAAAAAATTTAATTAATAAATTATCATGAACAATTCATCAAAATGGACCACGATTTGATGGTGTGGTATGATGAGGAAGTACTATCATCAACCAATAGAATTTGGTTATGTTTTTATGTCATAGTATACCTTATCCTATTTATTTACCACTTTTAATCCAAATTAAATAATAACTACGATAACAACGCATTTTCATTTAAAGGATTATAATTACATGTATAAGAATAAAATTTCCTCATAATTGAAAGGAAAACAATTTTAGAACATTTAGTATCCTCATTGTCTTCATTCATGACTTTATTAATTTTCTTATACTTCAATAATATACTATTTCAATTACATATCATTACAACAAATTTTGACACTTTTCATATAATTAGGATTAATATAAATAAATTCAAAATTAAAATTTTCAAAAATTATAGTTAAACATCACTAATATGTTAGTAATAGATTTAATTTCATGTTTCACAATAGGAAAATAAAATTATTTTATTTTTATATTTTTAAAATTATTAATTTATTTATCTATTAATTGTATAAATAAAGGATTAGTGTTTCTATATAATTTAAGGGAATTATTTAACCAGATATAATTATAATTAAATTTCCTTAGTGAATAAATTTACATTATTCGAAATATATACATTTATATTTGTTCAAAGTAATATTTTCCCCACGTGGATAGATGAATTGTTTTTACAACTTGAAGAGGTACAATTTTAACATTAATTTCATTAATTATTATATATGTAATTGTAATGGAAATTTACCCATTAAAAAAACATAATGATTAATATGAAAAATGATGAAAAAAATTCCACAAATAAGAATTAATAAGAATTATTATGACTTTATAACTTATATTTATCCAAGAATACCACAGTTTACCCTTTGTGGAGGTGAAAATTTTTACAATGATAACTATTTATAATGACAAAAAATAGTTGAGTTTTATGCAGTAAATCTGAACATTATGATTCAAAATTTTAAATCCAATTTTTCAAATTGAATTCTTAATGTTTTATATGATTATTTATAAAATATTTTCATAGAATGTCCTGAAAACCAAATTGTTGTAAAATCTATTTTATATATTAAATTAATTGCATACCAAAATGAAGAATAAAATATATTACAAAGACTAAATTGGGATAACTTATTTATAAAAAGGATGTAATGAATTTTTTAAAAAAATAAATATTAATATTATATACAAATATTTTAAATGATTTTTTTTCATTAATTTATCACTATTTTGAACTTTCTATTGAAAATTAATTTTTCATGGAAGTTCTAAATACTTCACCATAAGTTAAAATTTACTTTAAAGTAATT
Organism: Viscum album; assembly: GCA_963277665.1. Classification (NCBI taxonomy): domain Eukaryota; kingdom Viridiplantae; phylum Streptophyta; class Magnoliopsida; order Santalales; family Viscaceae; genus Viscum; species Viscum album. The sequence continues at coordinate 1,899,160,208 of OY728163.1, read as the reverse complement.
AACATTGTAGTTAAAAAAATTTGTCAACACGTTATTAATGATTAAAACCTTTATTTATATTACAAAATTTTATTAAAACAATTTATACCTACCAGATCGGTGGTTAGGTTATACCGACCATATTTAAGTTGTAATATATAGTTGTTCGTTAAGGAAATCTGTTGCGAGTCATCTATGGGATTAAAAATAAATTTTTTCTCAAAAAATATCAATATTTTACACTCTCTATTTTATTGTGGAGTTTTATCATACTTATTGTTATAATTTATTGAATCTGAATACATTTTTAATATTTTTAGTGCCATAATATTCATGTTTGACAAGATTCTATATCCCCAAATCATTCACCCTCATGTGGAATGGGGAGTCTACCAGAAATCCTTATTTCCAGCACTTCTAATGACTTATATTGGATTATAAATCATTATGGGTCTTACCTAAAATGTTCATGTTGAATACATGTACTCAATAAATATATATCATGGGTCCATGTTTCTTGAAAACAAATATGAGTCCCCTATTAGGATGTTATTGGTTAAAGGAAATGATTCATTATCCCTCCATCATTGTTAGGTTTTTACACTCATGTTTCACACATTATAATGTCTATAACAGCCATTATGTTCTATTATACATTACCCTAAACTAATAGTACTCCCCCTAATAATTAAATCATGAAATAATAAACATTATGTAACCATAATTATCTTTGTGTTAGATCAATAAAATATATTAATAAAATTCATGATTGTGACCCCAACAGTTTACCCCTCCACCCATGATGTCATCTATCCTTGGAGAGAACATGTTATGTCAAGTTAACCTCCCATTTCATGGTGTTTTCGTTAAATATTGTGCATTATTTTCCAATGTTCCCTATTTAATATTAAACACATTAATTTAAACTGCTTCTTGAAGTGTCTATCGCATAAATGAAAAAAAACACACCACCTTAAGAACATAGATTATATGATTCACCACTTATTAGTTCCATTCATATACCACACCACTTATAAAATAATAGACATATTGATTGAAAATTGACTTGATATATATGAACTCTTGGATCTCCTCTCTCAGGCCTAGTTAAACGTTTCCCATCAATAATGATGTGTTTTTTTAAATTATTGTTTTTTGGAATGATTTAGAAATAGCAAGAACACTATGATAGTTTAAAGACCAAAAAGATGTTTGAACCATCTATGGGGATGTTCATATAAAAATAGAACACTATTTATCTCTATTCATGTCAAGATTAGGATACCTCTTTGGAAAAATATTCCACTATATCATGATCTTATTCCATGATATATGACCTCAAACTTTGTTAATGGTCTATGATTTATTTTTGTATAACAAACACCTAAAATTTTTTTGGGATGGCTAATTATAACACTAGGTCTCTCTTCCCCTTTTCTAATTGAATGTTTTATCATTAATTTTTCATAGGGATTGTCCCACCAACATTTGTTGTAAAATATATGTGAATATAAATCACATTTTTGTATGATCAAAAATATTTTTCTATAAATTTCATTCCCACATTTGTATATGAGGCTTCAAAATAAACATCCACTGGAAAGAGGAAAAAATTACACGTTAGAGTGATAAGTAGTAATGAAAATACAATAATAAATTAATGCATTATGTCTCATAATTGACCATGATGATAATGGAAATGTAGATTAATTAATAAAAATTGTATAAATCCCATGATACTCATCATCAAGCCTAAAATAAAAATTGATATTCTTACTAAACCAACATGTTTATAAAAATGTTAAAATAACACATTCCAATTTTTCATTTTTTTATCCCAATCATATTATGATGAAATAGTTTCACACTACAATTATATCATGATATAAATCTACAGTGACAAGTATAATTCAAATAATTCAAAACCAAATGACATCTGAAACATCACTTGAGAAGAACTAACATTTTTTTATGGGTCATCAATCGTAAAAAAATTTATAACAATGTGTCAAAAGATTACAATTTATGGTATATATAGTATAATATAGACATTATATCTTAGTCCCAACAATAATCAAACCCACCAATATTGAGGTTTATTAACTCGAAATTTAATCTAATATCCATTTGAACCTATATTCATATTTTGATTTCATTGCCTCAACTAGTATTACATCGTCCTCTTAGTCCAAAATAAATGAAAATAAATTATAAGGACCAAATATTTATATTTAATATTTTATACTTAATTTTTAGATTATTATAAAAACATTAGATTAAATCCATCAATGTTTTGAAGTGGAATCCCATAATGCCACATTTTTCAAATACATTTGTCTTGATTCCCATTTAATGGGATGTATGGTATCACATAGACAACTAGTCTCCAGCGAAACAATAAATTTATCTCATTTTGAACGACTAATTATAATATAATTTAGACCCATGAGTTGTTAATTCATGTTGTATTCCTTTTTAAAGGATATCAAAACCATATCACCCACCCTATAGACCCAAAAACATGGCATCATACAATAATAATGCAATTAGGCCTAGATGAATAACCCGAAAATATGTGTTATTTTGCCTAAGATATATGAGATTAAATTAATAGAAATTGATGAGCATAAATTATGTATCATCACCATGATAATTATTCACACTCATTTCATTTATCTTATAAAACATTATGATTACCTTAATGGGTCTTACAGATCCCACCTGTTTTTATACTCCAATTAATATTCCCGACACATGATAGAATTACCTTATGTGTGTTAATGATCATTTTAAAAATACTACTTCCTAATCAACACACATTTTGGTATCTTTATGGGTATCTACATCCATACTCCATATCCAGATGAAATCCCCTGTTCTTATAGATATATAAAAACATAGGATCACTACTTTTCTAGGGAACATGCATTGGATTATTTGACTTAAAAACCTCAAAATAGTCTCTACAATGGTGTTGGAAAGATAAAAAATATGAAACCCCAAATATATTGATGAAATATTTGTTGATATCCCATCAATATAATTATTGTCGAACCGATGTATCAAATATTATGAACGTTTATCTTAATCCCTACTCACACCTCTATTTATCAATGATGAAACTTGATATCACAACATACATTTATCCACATTAACTGTTTGTAGTATATTATTTATATCTATATTTTTATGACACAATCAACCACATACACAAATAGGTATATCAAATCCTAGTAATCGCACCACAACATTTTCCAAAACACCATGTGTGTAATGGACGATTGATGAATATTATTATCTGGACCCATCCAACTCTTTCTAGCATTTTCATGTAATTTTATGATCTTATATTTTTCAATTTTTATCACACAAATCATGTTGAAATAGGGTCAAATATATTATTTTATTATAACATAAAAACAATAATTAATATGTGTACCTCATAGAGGGGTGTTTTTTTATCAATTTCATCGAAATTTGGTCGTCCATTCCCTATTCATCCTAATTGGACCCATTCCAACGAGTGGAATTTATCGGTTATTAAAATTGAATATAGAAAAAATATAAATGATAAAACATTATATATAATGATTTCTTTATATCATGAAGATAATTATTTGTTTTAATAGATAAAAAATATATAAAAAAATCAATGTTTTTTGAAATTATAAATCAAAGACATGAAAAAACAACTAGCATCGGGAATTTTTTATCAAAGATAGACTTGTTTTAAAACCTTATAGTTTCATGATTAAAAGATATAGTTATTTTAATATAAGTCTAATGGAAGTACATAATTACAATATATATTCCTTATTTTTATAATTTTTGTTCCTATAAATAGCCTATCATGTTTCCATTCTAGGGTGATGCAACTATAAAGTTTCATTTCTATATTAATTTGAAATAATTGAAAGAATAAAAAAATGTAAATTATTGACACCAATTACTAAACATTAGGGATTTTATTATGTGAGACTATAAAATATTTGGAAATTGGTTGAAGATATATTCATAATCATTTATCCATTATAAATATACTTTGTGTAAGTTAATTATGTTTTAATTATGTTTTAATTTATTTGACCCTCCAAGGATTCCAAAAAAAGTGTTTTCATATCATTTTATAGGGAATTTCACTAGACAAACATTCAAGAAATTTATGGCTTTTGAAAAATATACACTTCAGGTCTCTTACCTTACCTTCAATGAAAAATCCACACTATCATGGTGAGATTTCTGTGTTTTCAAAAGGAAATATGATATAAAATATATTTTACCCAAAAATCCATTCTATATAATACCATTATTTTAAATAATCTATTTTTCTTCATAAAAAACCATTCAATTTAGTCGTCATATTAAATTAATCATATTATGTTTCAAAATACTTCTCTTTGTTTTTATAAATTTCAGGACTCAAAATAACAATCATTATATTATATGTGTCACCACTACAAACCAATATTCAAGGTCGAACCATTGTTGACCACATAATTGTTTGTACAAAATAATGCATTACTAGGCATCAACCACATATTATCCCTCAGAAAAAATGGGAAACTATAGTATACCAAGTCCAAATATAATAGGATGACCCATGTTAGAGGAACAATATGTTGTGGTTTTAAATTATATGATGAATTATATGATAATATTCAGATAAAACATGTCTCCTCTAAATTAATCCAAAATTCATATTACATCAGTGCTAGATAAAAAATCATAAAACTCAGTTATTCATGTAATTGGATTCTGAAAATTAATAGAACTTCACCCTACAATGGGTGCACATCCATAATGTGACAAAACATTATTCCTTACACATGATCATAAATGGAAAATTGTGTCCCATTATGTAAAAATGATATACATTGGATGTGATTCAGTAAACAGGTACTCATAGAAAAATCCCCTCATGGGTCCCATCCAAGACCTATAAGTCATTTTTCTTCTATCGATAGAGATAATCTCTATGATTCCACTCTAAGGTTATTCCCTATATATATTATCCCTGATCATATTCACTTACACATATGTAGGAAGTGATATACTAATCATATAACATGAGTAATAATGTACATGAATAATGATTAATATTTCACCACAAACATTATAATGCGTACATGATGATAGTCATTATTTATGATTTACTCTAAAATAAATAGTAATATATGTCCCATCCTATAATAAAATCATATTATACCATGAGTGAGAATGTGAATATTCCCCTTGTGAAACACATTTTATCACTTTTCTGAGCTGGATCGTGATGGGATAATTTTATTTTTACCAATATAAATTGTTCATTTTTTAAAATACCATTCCTAGAGTCATGTATATTTAATTTCACTAATATGAAATACTTGTGTAAGAATAAAAAATATCACCATTTATCCTTATCATAACTAAGGTTTCTCCAGGTATATCCACCACAAATATATCACGGAGGAATTAAATTCTTTTGAATAAAAAATTTTCTTAGTGAAACAATGTTAAACTATTCAACAATTTAATAGACAAATAATTATAAACTATATGAAATAATTATTAGTATGTGATTTTAATCTGTTGCCTTACTCTATCCAAGTAATAATGATTACTCATGTGATGACTATGGGATGGAAGCCCAATTATTCAAGAATCCAATTTGTATAATCTTCACATCATTCCATGTCACTACCAATTTCTACATACATATATATTTAAAACATCACATTAATATACATGTGATAGCCCAATTAAAATACATTAAAGTATGTAGTCAAACTAAATGAGTATTGATCATTTCCTCCTGTTACGGTATATAAAAAAAATATTTGAGTTTCAATACAAAAATACAATCATTACCAAAAATATATATTCTTATTGGAAGGAATAATCCTAAAATCCTTATCACCATTAAGCAGTGTGCTAATAATAATTGATTCTGAATTCATGGTATCTACTTAACATTAGGTTATGGATACAATGATAATGAAAACATGTATTAGTAAATTGTGGAAGTACATAATAAGTTTTCCCATTAGGATTTATAATATTTATCAAAACATACATGGAGATTTTTATGGGACCATAAACATTGGACATTATTATGTGATACTTACTCACACATATTTAGTCATGTGACCCATCAGAACATATCATAATTCCAATAATAGGTGATGAAACTAAGGTTAATTTTTTTTATAGAATCATATGTTAATATAATATGATTTTTTATTCATTACATAGGTGAAGAGCCTAACATTCATCCTCATGTGATAGAAAATGATTCCCTGGGTGATGAGGATAGGAATCCTTCTATGGTGATGATATGTTTCCTTATGTGATGAGTGACGAATTTCCCACATAATAAATGTGAATCATATTGTGTATTATCAATTGGAACTTTAGGATCTGGAGATTATTATTCCATGATAATTGAACATAGGTTAGAAAATGGTAATCATGTGATGACTTTAGATTTTTGGTTTCTATGAATTATGTCACATGTGTAATATTCCCAAAAAATCATAAAATAAGGAATCCTTTCACAAATTCCCTACTTTTTAAACATTAAAAAATTATCAGATTTATTATCCTCCATAACAACTTGTAGATTATATATTACATAAGAAGCATAACAAGATTATATTTACTATAATATGGTTTTAGGAATGAGTTTCATGAGCATGTCATGAATCAATATGGGATACCTAGACTAGTTGATAAACCCTAATGAGGAATACATTGATTGATTAAATGATAACTCATAATATTGTTATGATAAAGTAGCTGACATCATGAATTATGGTGGTGGAATCCTCATATAACTATAAACATATGTTGTAGGACATCTAGGATCTCTGAATAATCCAAGGATATTTACCACACTATAATTTTCATTATGGAACACCCATGTGGAATCATTGAAATATAGACATATCATAATGATTGAAAATAAAGGAATAATGTGATAAATTCATATTTTTAAATAACAATTTTGGTTTAGATGCATGATTTTTTTATCTAATTATATAATACTATAAACCATAATGGTGTTTATTACATAAGAAAATTTTTCTTTTTGTTGCAGTAATTATGAATGATTAAAATTGAGTCATATTTACTGGTATTAATAGAAGAATTGAAAAGAGTGTGTTTTTAGAACTAAATCAAAGTGTGAATGTTTTAGGTGTTATAGTTGGAATGGCTTCTATGTTTCTGATAAAATTATAGATTATTATGTATTTATATGAGGTTTAAATTAGTGTTTTTAATACTATTAATTTTATAAGAATATAGTTTATAATATATTCAGTGCAATAGTTATAATTTTGAGGATTAATTTGTTTGGATATAATGGTGATTAGGTATATTTTGGGAAGATGGTTTTCTCGGTTTTAGGTTAGTGTTTCACATTGTTTTACCATTTGATTTAATGAAATGGTTACATGGGATGATTAATATAAAATTATTGGAGATTTAATATGAAATGTAAAAGATTTCAATTGTGGTTAATATGTTATATCTTGTCAAGGTTATTGATGATAAATAGGATATTAGGAATGAATTGGGGAAATAATATATGTTTAACATTGGGTTTCATTATTGAAATAACTGAGAAAAAAATTATTTAATCATATGGTGGTTTATTTATTTTGGATATTATGATAGTTTGTGTTTAAGATTATGGAATTAGTAATTATAGGAGAAAGACATTTTCATCAGTTTTTAGATATCAGTAGACATTTTTTATATCATTAGTCCTAATAATGATCCATCATTTTTATTAATCATTAGGAATGTGGGATAAAATAGAAGAGGAAATTATTTTAAAAAGATACAAAAAGATGAAATATTGATTATGAATTTGAAGAAATAAAGTAATCATTTTTCATATATTCTCTATAAATATAGTAAAATAATCCCTGTACTCTTAAAAAATCATCTTAAAATTAAAATTCAATAATTTGTATTAACCTATATTATCTTCAATCATTGGAAAAAATGCTTTTTATTTCAAATAAGATTCCCTAATGAAGTTTTTATTATTAAAACTATAAAATTGTCGAGAATAAGTTTCATCATATTTAGTAGATATTCCAATTACATGTTCACATTTTCATCTAAAAATTACTTTATCATTCCATTGGAATGTATATATGTTTTTTTTATATAGATTATATAATTCCAATATTCTTTTTTTATTGAATGTGTAGTTATTATTTTGAATCATGAGGATTTCCCACAATTGTGTTTCAAAATTTTGTATATTTGACTACATAATTGAAACTTTATTGAACTCCATTTATCTATGGGGTAGTATATACACTATGATAATTTATTTCAATGAAATATTACACTTGTTATCTTTCAAAGCACAAAAAATTTCGTTTTATGTGAATGCTAATATAAAGTAATTTTTTTATATAAAGGCGATGAAAAGAAATATTCCACTAAATTACCAGTTAATAGAGGAAGAAAAATATTATGAAAAGTCTGTATGATGCTATTATTTAATTTAAATTTTTATTACATCTTATAATAAACATTTATTAAATATTCAATACTATCTTTATATTATTCAAAAATAATTTTCTTTAAAAATGTGTTTTATTACATTTTTGGTGTGGAAATTTTAATTAATTATTACCATTATTAAAAATTTTATTAATTCTATAGAATATATTATTATATAAAATCCTGTCAATATTAACATAATGTTATTTTTTAGGATATTTTTTTTAAAAGTTATAATTTTCAGTAAATAGTTTAATGTAATGAAATTTTAATAATCATTATTCCTTTAAAAAAATAATGTAATATTAATGTCACATTATATTCTAATTTTTTCATATTTTAAAATAAATCTCATTTCATTTTAAAAATATAATTAATTTCATATTAATCATCATTAAAAAATATTTTGGAATATGTCTAAAATTGTTATTCATTATATATTTTCCTAAAAAATATTTATAAATGGGTTTTGTTCATTTATATTAAAAATTAATTCATACACTTATTGAAATTAAATCACAAAAACATGATTCCATAAATTTTTTCAAAAGGTTCATTTTTGGTGAATAGTTCAATTCAATTTTTTTTATGGTGAATAGAAAAAATGTTAAATAATTTTCACCTCAGTAAGTGTATAACATGTAATACAATGTTGAAACAATTAGATAAGTCCTTATGATCTCTGTAAAATATGATATTATCCTTTTTTATGAGTTTTTTCATAAAAATTAATCATAGATAAGAAATTATTTCAATTTCGATCCACATTCCATTTCTAATAACATTTATTTAATATTAAAATTGAATAAATGTAAAATTTAGCCTTATTTAATAAAATTTTACTTATATATTTTCGAATGGATAAGTTGAATTATTGAACAAACTCTAAAAAAGATTTTGAAAATAAATTAGTTTTTTTATAATAATAAATCAGTTTAAATTTTTGATATTATATAATTTTCTTAAATTCATACATAGTATGAATACCTTTATTAGATAAGTAGTAAAAAAATAAATGTAAATGATTGCAAAAAACTAAAATAAAAAATTAGAAAAACTGTGTAATTGCACATTTCAAATAGTTAATTATAATGTATAATTATATGAAAGTATTTTTATATATAAATTCCACATAATAATTTATACCATTAAATTCAAATTAACAGAATAGTCCCAATAATGAAATTAAGGATAATTTATGATAAAAAATATGTTATTTAATGTTTTTAAAATAAATTAAAAAATTTAAGAGAATAAATTGGAGGTAAATGGTTATAATTATCGACCATTTACATTTTTTGAGCCACATGTAACATTAGAAGTTATTTTATAAACCAAAAATTCAAAACAAATTACCACTATTAAAGCTAAAAACTATTAATAAATTGTGAAAAACCAAAATTCGCAATTGAAAATGTCCAAAAATGATTGATGTTTTATATGTTTATGATATTTCAACTATAATTTTTTTTAATTTTATCCATTATTTTTATAAATACTTTTTCTTAATGAAGATAATAATTATATGTAATCATTTTATGTAATTTCATTTATATCAATTCCATCAATTATATAAAAGAACATCCAATATTCCATAAATCAAAAATACTAAGAATTCTGTCTTAAACCTAATATTAAACAACACATTACTAGATTAATTACATGCATCTCAGATAATTATTTCACCCATAATACCATCTTATGTACTCTTAAGGTGAATACCAAGGGGGTCTCTTAAATAAGAAATAATTATCTCACTAGACTCATTCACTGTTAACTAATTCATATATATATAAAATATGTGTCATGTTTCCTAAAATTATGAATCTGGTATCCAAAACATACTGATATGTTAAATGAATTTTTAATGAATAATGTTCACATATTTTCCTCTATATTGTGAATGAAAGAACTTCTTGTTGTAATGTATGGAATTCCAAATAAATATAATGACATGATTAATTTTCAATATCAATCAAATATAGATAGTTATTATAATATATTTAATATTTTTTACTATATTTAGTAAATTATTATTATTCCGTGATAATAATATCATATCAATTTTATTTCCACTACATTAATTAAAAGATGATAATATTTGTAATGTGAACATATGGACTACTTCCTCAGTAGTGTGATGTGATCTCAAATGCTTTCTCTTTAATTTGATGTTAATAATGATATATTTAATGAATTTATGTGATAAATACGAAATTTTTTTAATGTTAACATTTAGTTACATTTATTTCATTCCTTACATTCTATATTAGGAAATTCACTTGTGCATATGTATGGACTACGATTTGTAAGAAGTGATGTAATTAATTTTTCAGTATATATGTATTCAAAATTAATAAAATAGAAATATTAAATAAATATGATACTAATGACATTTTTATGATCCTTGTGCTTATTGAAACATGATCAATTTTAATGTTTTATAACTCCCAAATCAAAACGTAAATGAAAAATTGACCAGTTAGCACAACAAATAATGATGTTAATATATAACAATTAATAAACAGTTTCAGAATTTTTCTCTATGGAAAACCTAAAATTTTAGAATTATGTATATCTTCTTGATTTGAAACTATAATATATGTTCCTGATTTGGAATTATGGTGTTTAATGTTTTAATTAATATTATTACATTCATTATTTTTTTAATGTCACCAAAGGGGTTAGAGTTTATCACCTCTTATTGTGCTATTTTGGAAATATATTATTCTATGAACATATATTTCATTTCGATATATATATACTATCAATTTAAAATATTTGACTATTATTATCATTATTTATAAGTTATTGTTTTAAAATTTTATTTACTTCACGGGACCTACATCTCAAAAGACACAAAAGAAGTAATGATTTATTTTACAATGGCAATATTTATGAGGATTGTTTATTATTATTTTTAGAATTGTAAAATTATACGATTTATATTTCAAACATCAATTTTTATTTATTATAATTTATTTATTTAATGATTATATATAATTTTCTACCATTTTATAATTTTTTACGAATAATATTTGATACTTTTTTTAATAAAATATAACATTATTTTCAATTTAAAAATACAATCCACCTCTTCAGCGTCCATGTTTTCATCGATATTTATTTAAGGTAATCATTTATTATTTTTTAATTAATTCATAAATTCATTTTAAATAATATATTAATTTATTTTAATATTTAAAAATCATATGTTTTACAATGTTTTCCAAAAAAATTAATTTTATGAATAAAAAAAAAACATTATAATAAAAAATCACAGGTCTTTCTACAGTGATGAACATTATTTTTTTAAGAAAACATTACATGTTTCAATAATACATCTCAAATAAAATATTTTTTCAAATATTCTATAAATTTTTTTATTTTAAATATGAAACTGAAAAATAAATGTGTATTAAACACATGATATATTCATACGATCATTTAAATGTATTTACATCTTTGTTAATATAAGAAAATACACTTTTCATTTTGTAGGGATATGATTCATTGAATCTATCTTCATTATTTCTCAGTACTGTTCATGATAATGATAATGAAATATTGATTATTTCATTTTTTCCATCTCCTAATCAATCTTTAATTGGAATAATATGTTTTTTTATGTATTATGATTAATTAAAATATCTCGGTAATTTATTCATAATGTTTTTCTTGATAATTATTGATGCTGTGTGTGATATAGATGCGACTATAATTGTACACTACGACCAATATAGATCCAAATGAAGTGTTTTCTAGATATAACTCTCTTATTCATTTGGTAATGTGAAATATTTTCAATGGTATAGGATAAACATAAGTGATTGGAATTTATAACTTCATTTATTTTAATGGTTCACTTTATGACTGATATGATGATAACATCCTAAGATACATAGACAATTTCTCTATCTTTTATGAGTTGTAACTGTTAGTTTGATCAATAATTGATTTCAAATGGATCATACTTCTTTATTTAAAATATTATTGACTTATGATGATTCTCTGTAATGAAACTAGTTATTTGTGATATATGTTTTTATTTTATTGAATTATATAATGATATGATCATAAAATTTAATTATTTTCTCATTACCATTTACTGGTCTTGTTCCCACATATTATAATCAATTGTTAATCCATATGTTTACCTTTACTCAATATTTCTGTTAAAAATCCCCAATGTTTCAATTTCCCTGTGTTTTGATTAATGATGTGAAATATGTTATGTCTAAAATTAATTTAATTATGCATTAATATATGGGAAAATTTTAAGAAATAATATAATAAGAAAATCATTTTATAATTGTAAAAATACCCATGTGGACAAAAGGATATGATTTTATCTACAAAAAGGGTTTTACCACATTCTTAAAACCTATAAACCATAATTGAAATAGATATATATTTATCTCAATAACTATTTATTATTTTATAAATTTGGATGATTAGAATTGAGTACCATTTTTTGTATCAATTCCAAAATTGAATAGTATGATTATAGAATCAAATCTAGAACTATAGGTCTAGGGTTTTATTGAATGTCTCATGAAATCAAATTTATTTCAAAGAATGGGTGGTAAGGGTATAAATAATATCGTCTAATTTGAATTTATATAATACCTTTTGACTTTATTACTTATTTTATTCATAAATTACATGTTTTTTCCTTAACTGTGGTAATTCATTTTTACTATTATAATTAATCATAATTTTAAAAGTGTAAAATTTTCCCATTTTTAAATGTTTAAATCCATATTCAAAAAATGAAATTTGTTTTTAAGAATATTTATAATGATGTTAATAAGTTTAATTTTAACAGATTTTAGGAAAAAAATAAAAAATAACTTTATAGAAAAAATTTAAGCATAAAAAAATTTATACCGAGATGAGGTTTATTTATCATTTCTAAATAATTAATTGGAATATATATAATTAACGATGGATAATTATTTATTAATACCAATTAAATTTACCATGGTTATTTGAAAATTATTGGAATTAAATAATTTTTTTAAAAAATATCTTTATTTTTCACTATTTACTGAAGAATATGTCTTTATATAAAATCTAGGAAAAACTACCCCATCCAATATTTCATATTATTATATAAAGAATATTTTTAAAAAAAGAAATTAATCAAATTTATAATTATAATAATTAAATTATACCATATAGTTAATGGATTTAAATTGTGTTAGAATAAAAATATATATTTCTCATTTAAAAATCACATTAAATTATTATAGTTGATATGATTAAAAAAAAATCTCATTTAGAGTTTTGATAATACATGAAATTCATATATTATTATCATTATCTATGTTATCACATTCTATTCAATAAGATATTTTTCTTAAAATTTCATTTTAACACACAAATACATGATTGTATTTGTCACTAAATGCATATTACAATTTCCTTGTGGTTTCGTCCAAAATATTTCAATTCCATAATAAAAAAAAGTTGAATGAAATTATTTCCAAAATAATTATCATTAAGATATTTAATTTGAAATGGATTTTAGTCATCGGATAAATTATCTTTCATATATTCCACATCATGTATCAAAACATGAGGCTCATCTTGATCATATTTCCATAACCACTAAATAAGGTATAAATAATGTATAAGAGATAAAATCAAAAGTGTTGCAATTTTTTATTAAATTCATAGAATATTTTTTTAAATTTCACATAGACCGACATAATATAGATTTAATTTTCACTTCTTGAAAAAACATATGAATACTTTTTGTTAGATACATTATAAAAACAATATTTCATACCTTATATGATATATCTTTCCTATAATTATCTATATAACACATATACTTTATTTTATCCACACGCATTTGGTCAAAAATAATATTTAACTTCTAAAACATTTCATACAGTAATTATGTTCTTAAAAATTTTATGTCACCAACTTCTTTTGAATCCATTAGAGGTTAACAGTAATACAAGTAAAATGAAAAAAAAATCATATTACACATGAAAAAATATTTATTGCATGGAAATGAAATCACATTATCCAATGATTAATCAATTTGTGGAATAGGATAGCCATTATTCACTATCACATTATTTAAGTGATGATAATCAATACACAACCGCAAACAACCGTCTACTTTCTCTATAAAAACAAATGGTGTGCCCCATGGTGGCACAATTAGATGACCAAAACCACACTATAACAGATCATGGAGCTATATACGTAGCTCTCACAACTCATAAGGGACCATCATATATGGAGACATAAAGATATGAGATGCTCTTGGATGTAGCTTGATCCCAAACGTGATGACTCATAGAGGGGGTAATTCTACAGCCCCTTCTAGAAAGACATCCACATACACTTCTATGACCATCATATTCTCCAATTTATTTACCTCTAAAGAAGTTATCAATAGCTCATCAATTATTGATGACAATGCTAGAACATGCCTGTGACACATCCAAGAGTCTCACTCACCATGAAACACTTCTGTCTCTCCTTCATCATTAAATTA
Source organism: Viscum album (assembly GCA_963277665.1). Classification (NCBI taxonomy): domain Eukaryota; kingdom Viridiplantae; phylum Streptophyta; class Magnoliopsida; order Santalales; family Viscaceae; genus Viscum; species Viscum album. The sequence goes on along the minus strand of OY728163.1, from coordinate 1,899,145,207 downwards.
CACCATCTACCTCCTGAAAAAATACACGATATACTACAATGAATAAAAAAAATTTATTTTTATAATTACATCATATGGTTGAATCCGTAAACATAAGAATTCTCCATAAGTGCGGTGTTTCTCCAACACTGCCTCATAGTCTCTACATACATCTAACAACTCATCTCAACCTCCCACTAGTGAAGTCAATTCCGAGGGCACTAAAGGCCTCTCTACCTAATTTAAGAAACCATGGTTCTGTTCTGGTGATTTGAAAGAGTGATTCACTCTGAAATGATACAAGGAAAACACCCATGTAGATAAAAACAATGGGTACCTCGAACGATGTCTGGCTCACCTGGTCCTGGCAATGCTAAAGCATGAAGCTGACTACAACCACCTCTACTACCCCTCTAATCCTAACAAAGACCACCACCACCGTCACACTCTACTATCTGTGGATGTGGAGCATCCCAAGGTTTTTTTATGTGTTCCCCATATACATTCTATTGATCCAATTATGGTGCAATATAAGGCTTCTACCTTTGTTGGAACTCCATCAACGGAGGAACATGGAGAAAAATATCTGGTGCATGCTAACCTCTATGAATGATCAGGCACTATCACAACTAATGTCCTCTACATCCACAAGAAAAAAACTGCATTTTCCCTTGTAATAGGCCTGATTGCCACCATCCCCATAGAAACGAGATGCTGACAGCTGGGATTAACCCCAAGACAAACAAGAACTATTCTACCCTTAAAACTAGAAACCCCATACCACAGCGCTACTTCATGTGGAATCTTGGAAACTCCCCTCTTTTGGTGATATGGTTTTGGCTAACATCCACTTGTTGTCCTCGTCCCTCACCATGACCTCCTCATATGTGTTTAGTATAAATGGGGTGTCCTGACGCTGGATTTATGGATGAAAAGACCCCTTGAAATTTCACTCTTTGGCATCCTCATCTGAAAACAGGTCTAAAGAATATCATAAAATGTTCCATAAATGGATTCCAAACACTCTCCCACTGGAGCTCCCTTGTGGAAAGGTATGTAGCTCCTAGTGATTGGACATATTCGTGGTTGAAGAAAGAAACTCAACATTGAACATGACTCAAAACTTCTCCCATGATATCACTAACTCCTCACGATACTTGGGGAACATGAACCAATACTAGCTCGCTAACCCAAGCAACATCGTCGCAACTAAAGACACACAGTGTTCCATGAAATCACAAATTCAATTGAAGTCTATTTCAATATCCTCCAACCAGTCTACTATGACTACATCTGAAATAGATCCCCCGTACTTTTGTAGACTCTAGTGTTGAAACTCTCAAATTATCCTCCTCCTAGTGGCGTCATCGCCAACTTATACCCTATAAGGATCTGCTAGCATAGCCTATTGGACATCTTCTATGAAAACCTAACAAGGACATCGACCTAGAGCCATACATTCAAAATGGGAAATAGTTGGAGCTCTTAAACCTATAATATGTAAGAGTCAATATTAATTAACTAAATTTTTTATATTATTCATTTTAGGATAACCTACCCAAAGGTCTACCAATTTAAACCCTGGTGCAGAGATGACTGATACATGATCCATTCCAAATCCTCTACCCTGCAACCAGTATCACCTTGTTTAGTATCCACTATAAAATTAAATGTCTATGCATCAGATCACAGGAGGACCTAAATGCATATTTCCCAGCCTGTCTCTAGTGCTAACATCACTTTCTAAACCTAACTGACATTGTTTCCCTACCAACCCATGCAACATCACCTCTACCTAACAACAAACTACATACAATCTATCAACGAGTTCATTTAGATGAATCTACCATAACCCCTCCCTATAAGGTGTACCCCTACAGGGTGACAATGTGGGAAGGGAGATTGTGACCCCTGAGTCCCACCTCCAGTAGGCCTAGGCATGTTGACTAGCACCAATGGTATAGTAAACAAATAAAATTGGAGGCATTTCCCTATAATAGAACACATTAGAAAGAGATAGATAAGAAAGATACCAACCAACTCCAACTAAGAAAACAATATATTTGAAACCCAAGTAAACATATGTATTTTCACACAAAAACCACTAAAATTAAAATGGAAAACTAAATGTACCCAAAGAACGTAATGACGACATCAACCATAGAGCCCAAAAAGATTATGCAACTCCAAGATAGTAGTAACCAATGGGATCTCCATCCTGATCCAAGTGATATAAAATACAATTGATATATTTTTAGGGTGTGTAAAATAGTATACTCAGTAGGATCCTTCCTGGATCCTCTTGTGAAAAAGTAAAGAAATCATAATATAGAATAATGAAAAAAAATTGAAACTAACATATCAACAAAATAGGTTTACTAATTTCCGAAATTCATTATTTCTACTCTCAAAAAGTATATAATACAAAGGTATATAATATAATAAATAATATCATGGTTACCCCACTACCACTACCATTATAGTTTTTCGCTTTACCCCTAGGTAGCTGTCTCCGACACTTTCACCAGGGTGGGTGCATCTGTCTATAGAGGATGCACCACTGTTTCCCCAAATTCCCACATTCCAAAGGTGGACGGCATCTGCTCCTTATTTAGGGACATCTTCTCCCTGATCAAAACGGGATGGTGGGTTGTCTATTCTTCCTTCAATGGATTCCTCCTTAGAACTCATCACCTAGTTCGAGTCTCCCTTATAGACTTAAGATGTTGTTCATGATTCTCTTCCTAGTTCCATATATACATAGACAGTATTTAATTACACTGCTTATGTCAGGACATTCCAAGGGTTCTAGTCAGAGTAGCAACCTTTAGTTAGGGGAGTAGTCACGTTGGGCATCACTTGCATTCTAGAAGCTGGGGGATGGTTGTGTTAGTATTTTTCCCTTATTATTGGGATTATCAAGGGCATAGAATCTCGAGGCATCCCACATATAATGTGGGGAATCATATTCAATGGGTATGTATCTAGGTTTTTCCTTAGCTTCCCATGTTTAAAAAACGTTATGTCGCGAGTTTAACGTCCATCAGAGATGGATTGGACTGATTAGAACATTGATTAGAGTGGATCAGATTAGTGTGGTCCTCAGAGGGAACACTAGTGTTGGGGCCAACATTTGGTTGACTTACATGTTACTGTTGATGGGAATGGGGTACAATGTGGCATGATCCCACCGAGTTGTGGAGGCCCGGGTAAGAATCAGGATGGATCATGGAAGGTTTCATGAGAGAGGTGGTAAATGGGATGGAACCGTCATGTGGATGATGCTGGTTTTGAGATTTAGACTCGAAGAGGCTTCCTATGTATCCCCACGGATGGAAATAAATGTCTACGTAGTTCTTCTGATGATGTCTTGCCACCAATTGGGGGTTTCTACAGCTTACTACTGGATTGGGATACAACAGTTGACCATTGGATTGGGACACAATGGCTTACCGTTGGATGGGGTCCATACTTTAACGTCATGCAGGATGGGGGAGAACCAACATGATGGTGGCCGAAACTGCTATGTGTTGGGCTTGAACCTCAGAGAGGATTACTTTATACCTTGTCTTGGAATGTATCAAAGTTCTCATAGTTCAGGTTGATGTGTGGGGCCAACACTCTATGTTTCCCAGGGTGTTAGTGAACTGATGTGAAGATGGTCGGAATGACTGGGGTGGTGGGATTGAACCTCATGGAGGCTTTCTACGTACCTTACCTGGTCAAGGATAAAATACCATGGAGTACATGGATGGGTCATGGAACCGACTTTTCAGAACTAATGGGTGTTGGGATTGAACCTCATCGAGGCTTCCTACGTACCCTACCTTGGTAGGGATCAAAGTCCACGTATATTAGGATTGGGGCATCGTACATCGACGTGAAGATGGTTGGGACCAATGGTTGTTGGGATTGGACCTCAGGGAGGCTTCCTACAGACCCTACCATGGTCTGGATCAAATTCCTTGTAGTTCAGGTTGAGGGGTCGGTGAACCGACGTGAAGGATGACTTGGGGTCCAATGGGTTGTGGGCCTGAACCTCAGGGAGGCTTCCAGCGTACCTTGACTTGACAGGGATCAAATCCCACATAGTTCATGTTGATTTGTGGGGATTACACTCTAGGCTACCTAGGGTTTATGTCATGTTCGGTGCTTGCTCTATACCCACACCAGTCTTACTCGATGTGAGAAACTAGAGAGAGTAGTGACCTGACGATAACATCACGAAAGGTGCATCCATGGGAATGGGAGTGGGGATTACATGTGATCACAGCCCAAAGAGGAAACATGGGATTATGCGTGGTTATCAACTAAAAGAGGTTATAGGGGCTTATGCATGGTTAGCAACCCAAAGAGGTTGGGACTTAATCCAGGAGGCAGGCCCAATGGCGACAAAGTGCATCAGGATAAGGATTGGGGACCGAAGAAAGGAGCAGCGCCATTCCCCACTATGCCCTTTTCTCACCTTAGGGACCGAAGAAGAAAGGAGGAGTATGTATGCTACCTCTGACAAGAAAGATAGGGGATTACACCGAGATGGGTTCCCTTTCCCCGCAGACAAACAACACTCCCATAAAAGGATATCATCCCCTGTGGAGACCAGGGGCCTGGAGAATGTCCATGGTGGGGGTACCCTACATGCGAGGTAAGAGGTGAGGTCATAGATTAACATCATCTACCGAGGAATAAGTTTCTTGGCAGTTTAAGGTCCTGCATCTCAGACGAGGTGGGTTTTCTCTGCACCCCTATGACATACATTACCGGTACCCTTTTCTCCTTGGTGTAGAGAGGTGACATGAAAAGCTGTGGATAAGGGGTGTCATGGAGTGAACCATCGGGGGGTCTACTTTATTTTGGCTATGCGAATAGCAAATACTTATTATCATGCCTATGAAAAGAATAATGAGGAGAAGCAACACAACTGGTGTTTTCGTTTAGAGGACTTTGAAGTTACTTCGTGCGAACATAAGAGGATGCATGGAAAATGAGTTAATGGCGAAGGTGTAGTTGGAACGGGAGGCACCCGAACAAGATTCCCAAAAGAGGAACATCATGGTCTCACAAGGTGTGGGGCTTGCGTGCGAAATATACCATTGTGCAAAAGAGGGGATGGGATAGCACACAAAATGAATTGTGGGGGTGAAAAATTCTAGGACGATGCACAATTGAGCATTGGGTGAAAAAAGAGAGGGTCGACGCGCTAAAGGAATTGCACACCGAAGCCCTAATTGCGCACAATTGGAAGGAATTGCATGCAAGGGGATGGGGCATGAGGTTATTTGGACAAGGATCAAGCTCAAGTTGTCACGATCAAAGGGGAAACCCCAGGTGACCTAGTGTGAAGAATTTAGTATCTGAGGGCTATATTTTTGTTCGTGCGGGAGAGGAATTTTGCAGGGGGAGACTGTTCAGATTCTTTGGGCAGAAGTCGAAGGAGTGGCCTTTTATTTATAGGTGCTCGAGATCGCGGGGCCACACAAAATACACTTCAGAGTGAAATATTGTGCGCCCTGAAGTCAGCAGCATGGAGATCAAGTGCATGGATCGGTGGCCCGAAATAGATCCGCACCCGTGCGGAAAACTCTCCCAATTCCTGATGTTTTTCACATGGGCTATATTTTCTTAGCACAGCTCATAATGTTTTTCACATCATCCCTCCAGGACCCCCAGAATGGACTTCTAGTTCAAAATATGGCTTCACTTTTTCGCGCTCGAACTTTCCTCATCCCTGGAGTGATTTTTAGCATCTACAAATCCCCCCTTGGAATCAGATCGGCAAGGGGATGAAAAGGTCAAATTCTGTGGTAAATGCAGAGATACAAGACTCCCTGGGGCCGTCACGTGCTTAAAACTGGTGTGGCATGGAAAACCTATCTGGTTCCCAAAATCCTCTTTCCATGCACACGCGGAAACTAAGCATCCCGCCTATGAAAGGCCCCACTGGTCCCTCATTTCATATAGATTTTCTCGCGCGATAAGCTCAGAACTCTCGTGTGTGAAACAATTACCTCCACCAATGTCAAAAATGCTTTAGTTGCACGTAATTCGTCGAAATCCATTTGTTTTCACTCCAACCCATGATTTTCCACACCAGCCCGGATTTTTCACACCTCTCACTGATTTTTCACATCGGATCATGATTTTCCACGCCAACTCTAGCTTTTTCGTGCCGATTAATTAAAATCTTGCCGGCAGGAGATGGCCGCCAATTGGGAATATGGTGAAAGGGAAGCCACATCTACTGCTCGAAGGACTGAAATGGTGGCCATCTCTGAGGTTTATAGTTCTTGAAGGATCGTATCAAACAACCATACTCTCTTCAACATGTTGACGCTTGTGCAGAATGAGTATGCATTGTCTTCCATCTGCTGATCTGAGACATCAGAATCTTGGAGGAGGTACCTATTCCATGGTGTGAGGTCGACACATCGGGATCATGGGTGACCCATAAGGATGACCTACCACCGTATAGCATCGCCTAAAATAGACATCCTACTAAAGAAACTAGACACCTGGACGTTTACGTCCCGAATCCCTGTATCAGGAACATCTCAGGGAGTGACCCTGTCATTGAGAGTTCTCCAACCCTTTACATAAGAACCTTCATTCAAACTTATACTGATAAGAAAAAAGGTTGGCTGCAGGATTGGGATCTGTTGTCTAGAGGCAATTTCACCAGTGAATAGGCTTGGGCGTATTGGGTTCGCCAGAATTGCGACCAGTTTGGGGATGAACTGCGGCACATCGGTTTGTTTGAGGCAGTGTGGATGTCGTAGTTTCATTTCAATCGCTAGCCAGAGATCAGGCCAGATTTGTTTTCCTGATGGTCCCCCCATACCAATACCATACAAATTCGTCAAGTGGAAGTTGGCATCAATGTGTGGGAAATCCATTTCATTGGTGGTATCCCTCTAGATGGGCACCAGTATGATGAATTCCTCCCAACGAGGAACACCAGGGGGACGGGTCATGAACCCCTATGCTGACATGGAACCTGTTGGAGCTAGATATTGAGAGGATGAGGGTCAATGATTTCTTGAAGTACATTGCTTACCAGAAATGGTTCTTCTTGTTCCTACAAAGAGATCTGGACGTCAAAATGCTGGACCGAGGGAGACAGTGTCAGACCGCGGCATAGAGGATCTAGAGCGGGTCATACTAGAGGATCCTGGAGGTGGGGGACTATCAATTATAGGGCTTCAGCCTAAATGAGATCTAGGACCCTAACTTCTGATATGCTGGGTTCCTTGCCACATTTCTAAGTGGGTGGATCTTTCCGGTGAGGGGCACAAGGATGGGAGATCACCCCGCGACCATGGTGATGGCCGACATCATGGTCGTCAATCAATGATTAAATCTGGGAGTCCCCATGTTGGCTTGTCTGTACGCCATTTTGGGATGCATTTAGAGAGGAGGGTCACTGAGGAGGATCTATGGACCCTTCAAAATCTTTTATGCCTGGGTCGCGGCCCATTGTGGCAGGTATACCTTCTCGAATTCCATTCGTATTCTAGGTAATGTCCTATGACCTTCCTTGATAAAAATCGGCGGGGTTATGCCATTGACGCTCAATGAGGATGGATTAAGGACTAGAATCATCAGTCATTCCAACTTCACTTTAATCACATTCCTCCCCGACATGCCAGATGATAGATAATAGGAAAGGCTCACTAGAGAATAGGGAATACTTCCAGAGCATCCGAGATGGGGTGGTCGTTTCCAATATTGATGGGAAGATCTTTTGCAAGCCCTATGTGTTGTACAGGTTTTATAGGATGTTTGGATGCCTTTAGATGATGTCGGAGATGGATCAAACATATTTTTCAGAATAGAGTCACCCCTGTGTTCTTCGCCAAATGTGACTGATGTTCACATCCCAAGTCTCCAGCATTGTAATTACCTTTCACCCCACCGAAGATGACGATGGCCTCTCAATAGAATATGCCGAACATTGGGCTATAGCATACCCCGAGGGACTTTTTTGGAAGCGAGTACAGAAACTCAGGGCTTCCAGTATTGAACCTATTGTGGAGAGAGAGCGTACAGGGTTCTATTGAGGGGGGAAGGTTGGAAGCACATTAGGCAACTGGACCCATACAGGCCGGGACATCAGTAGTGGGGATGTCGCATGGCACGACTGGGAGATCATCAACTTAGGGGAGAGGGGCTCATGTAGTGGCTAGGGATCTAATAGTGAAACAGATAAGGTATCTTCTCCAACCCTCAAGTGGCGCAATCTTCCTGGCTCTGTGGTCAGCCTAGATGATCCATTGAAAGTCGATGCGTATTGAAGCTCTTTGGAAAAAGATAGTGCAAAAGGTAATCCAGTTGCTAGATGTCAGACTTATTCAGGTTGTTGATAGGGATAAATTTCTTCGTCGACATGAATATCTGATGGCCATGGACATGTATGCATGCCAACATGGTCGGAGTGAGGAGACATCTTTTGTGGTGAATGTTATTCTCATCCAGGAGCATGATCCAGAAAATATGTTGTCAGATAATGATGACAGTGACGATGAGCCGGAGGGTGCCGAGAGGGAAGAGGAGGAAGAAGGATAAGGTGAAGGATGGGGTTAAAGAAGATGAGGAGAATGTAGTTGGAAGAACTCAGGGGGGGATCCCACCAATAGATTCTGTGGGAGAGTGGCGAGATCATCGACTATGATATGGATATAACTGATCAGCATGATGTACGTCTCTACCCTTATCCATCCTTTCCCCTAATCCTATTTTGTATCCCGTAATTAGATCTCATTATCCTCATCAGGAGAATATGAGGGTTGACCAAGGGTCTTCATTTGAAGGGGAGGAAGCACCGGTAGAACAAGGTGGTGAGACAACACCCATTATAGAGCTGACGAGTGCTGAGGGATCACCCATAATGACAACTCCTGTATCATCCAGAAAACCAGAGGACGATGGTTTGGGCTACATTATGTTTATTACTTCAAATCTGGTTAATCACCGTTGGAGAGTTCAATATATCATGGTGTTCCTTGTTTGTGTAAAAATCACATCGCTGGAGGCTCTTCAGGCTACCACCGGGTCATCCACAATTGATTCAACTGCAAATGTGTCGTCCCATTCAAGGCACACATCTCAAACCGAGTAGGCCCCAGAACTCGGTGAGAAGAGAGCAGTGGATATCAGTGGTACTTATTTCAGGGAAGGGACGGTAGTTAGCCAGGGAGCTACCGAGACTGAGGTGAGAGGGGACGACTTCCCAGGTGTTGAAGAGCCCAACCCCTTGAAAGGGGTACCCAAAGAAGACCCTACTATAGGTCTATTGGAATGTTTCCATCACTATAAGCCTACATACCCCAAGAGGATTGATGATTTAGACTCATAGGCGGTCGAGGAGAGCCGAATGATGTGGCACAAATGGTGTAAGTGCATCAAGAGATTTCTTGTTCGGCCACATACAGAATGGTTGAAACGAATGGGATCACTCCAAACCTGGTTGTACATTCTTAGTGTCGGAGGGGTAGATGCTCAATGCCTTCATTTGACGATCCGTGACTACATGGCTGAGAATCTGCGTTAGCGCAGTCGACGCTCCAAGGTTCCCTAGTGTTGCGAGGTGTATGGGAGTACCCAATAATTCATTAAGGTAGAACAGGAGGCTCGGAGCCTAGAATAATAGGTGAGGGAAAAGGATATATTCATTGCAAACTATTCTGATCTTGTGGATCAGTTGAGATCCCGGCTGGAAGATGCCCAAGAACAACTATTAGAGGCAAGTCATCAAATACATGCACTTCATACCGAATAGGTGCAAGCACATGATAGAGTTAGTGGACTGTTCTCTGCGTCCACTGATGAATAGATAGTCATCAGGGGGTGAGAAGTAATCCTATAGGCCACCAGCTAGAAGGTAGTGGCGTTGGAATATTCTATCCACGATGTTGAACCTCAAGGGCCCTGTTTTGGATGAACTCATAAACTCACTTCTCCTTACTGCTTCTTATTCTGAACTACATATATGAATAAATTTATTTACTTGTCTGTTTGTTTTAACACATTCAACCACAATCCTGGCATAAATAGTAATCCATTCCTATGCTCACATGGGTCGCACCCAATGCTAGATACAAGGGATGTTCATAAAATTACATCTCTTGGTCGTGGGAACATCAACCAGGCTTCTAGCATCAGGGGTTTGAATATATGGCCATGATTTCTAGGAGGAAATGGGAGAGACCTGACTAGAGAATGAAGCTCTTACAACATCTAAATTATTATTTTTCTAGTGTGCTCTTATGCACGAATGAGGTAATTCTAGGGGCACTAGAATCAATCTAAATAGATGGGAATGGGAGGTGTGAATCACTACACCTAGGATTCAGAACACTATGGTGGGTGGCGTGAAAATAAATAATAACTGTTGACTATATTCTAAACACAATATTCTTATTGTATTAGCATAGAATTGGAATACAAAATGAGGTCCGACCACTGACCATGTTCGAAACACGGGGCATGACACAAAATGTCATCAATTGTTCTACTAGAACGTTGGCCCAGGACAATATTCGAGATATAGGCCAAGCATCCATACTGTTAGGGGGGTTTTCTTAGATATGAAAGAGGGTGATGGTCCCAATAAGGGGTACAAAAAGTGTGGAATGTAGAGAGATGTTTTGTTCTATGAGAATCTAAAACTCAAAATTACGCCACTGTGGTGGGAGCACATTAGATGGGTGCATCGGTATGATCATGGATCATTCATTATTTTAGATAGGACCTTTCTGGTGAGGGAACTGTCACATCCCAATTTCATTGTGGGGAATCCCAAACATATTCTGTGAAAAGATACAGTTACATGTTTCCCCACAAGGGGTAAAGTCAAGGGGCCAAAAATTAGGAGGAATATGGTTTATGATTATTGGGTGCTGGACCCTAGGAGAAATACCTGGGTGTCACTACATATCCCATGAGGATGGGAATCAAGAAATACGTATTTCTATAAGATTTCATGTAGTTTAACATCTTCTGCAAAAGGCATGGTGTGCTATTAGCTTATGGTCATAGAGCTCGGTCCATGGATTGGTTAGGAGTGCAGGGGACACATGGTAAAGTGATTAGGGAAAATGACGTGACTAAATACATTGTCCCATATTACCATTTGTTCCCTGGAGAGTTTTTAGGTCGAGGGACTAGAAATGAGAGTTAAGTTGGGCCAGTGGGGGAAGTTCTTGGGCGTTCATATGTATCTCATGAGAATAAGAATCAAGATATACGTAGTTCTAAGAAGCAACATAGTAAGGTACCAGTTCTAGGGATAAAATGGGTGTGGGGGTGTGCCCCTCACACCAAACGAAGCAGAATTTGATGTATCTTGTTTTTCCATTAAGTTGAATGGGTTTTTGTGAAGTTGCAGGTCTAGGGTAGAAATTCCTAGCATCTCCCTTAGAATCAAGATGTATGCAGGATTTGAAAAATGGTATGGTGTGTGACCAATACCAAACAAGTGTCCCCTTCAGTGGGGATATCAAGATGCAGTGTCATTTTTCACCATGCGGCCTGGACATTGATGTCACATTTTACGGTCATGTGATGGGACAAGGGGTGCATTTTGTCGTCATGTGGCATAGTCGTATTAGAAACGAGGCTAAAGGGGGAATGTACATGGTGCTATAAAACATACCTAAAGTGGATGAGGACATAATCTCATGCCAGGACATATGCCATTACGTGAAAGAAACGTCGGGCCTAGGGTCCAAAATAGAGGTAAGAGGGTATGGGGCAGGAGAAACTAGCTCCCAGTTGAGCTGAACCCAAAAAACGAGAGGTCTGGGTGATCCTACATATCCCATAATGATGGAAATCAATCCACACGTATTTTTACAAGGGGAAATAAGAAAATATATTAGTTTAGGGTCTTAGAACATGGGCCCTGGTGATGCCGGACTATCCCAAGTAAATGTGTACTTTAACCCAGTCCCTAAGCCTACTTGAGTTGGACTTGGTTTAGGAAACAAGGGCGGATAAATTATTCTCAATACGTTAAATACATGCAAAGGGAAATCAGTGGAGCCACGAATTATAGCTTTATCATGGATTTTTTTCTTCCTAACGTGTGGATGCGCACTGAAGAATAGTAACAAGATTTTTGAAGTTCTACTTGGACAAGATGCGGTGGAGAAGGATGTGAATCATGTAATAGACATTTTTTCCTTAATGGGGTTGGCGTGACGATGAAGGATAACTATTGACCATGTTTGAAACACGACATTCATATCATGTTAGCCTGAAATGGGGAAAGTCAAATTAGTTTCAACCATTATCTATATTCATAATGTGGTATTTGTATCGATTTTTTGTCCGTGACCCTGGAGGACGTTAGCCGGTAATGGTAGTAGAGCCCTTATGCCTATCATCCATGCCATTCGGGGGTCCCTTTGGGTGTGGAAGATGATGGAAGCCCTAATGAATGGTAACACAAATCCTGAAAAATAGGTAATGTCATGTCCGAGTAGTGTCCAACATTCTAGGTACTACACCATAGTACCCTTGGGCAGATTGGTGAATCATCGAATAGGGCCGAGGGGCTCATCTTGAGAGACAATGATTTGAAAAGATGAGTATAGAATACAGGGATGGATATATCCCAGGAGGGATAGGTACATGTCGTGGTCTTTACAAATCCGACTTAAATGAGGACATAGTCCCATAACACACCATATACTACCCTCCTCGGGAAAGGGTAGGCCAAATGGCCATGATGAAAGGGAGATTTCTGAGAGATGGCGCTGGACCCGAAGTCTAGACATTCATGTAGTCCGAAGTATCCCATGAGGATGGGAATCAGCCACACATAGTTATGGGAGATGCAAAGGGATAAGATACCCTAACGATGGGGTTGTATGACACGATGAGTAACCCGATGTGAATGAAGTCATAATGCCATACCACACCGTACAACCCTAAATAGGAACATGGGTCGGGGGACCGAAAATGCCAATGGGCCTGAGGCTAGGCCTTAGACGGGAAGACTCGACCATTCAGTAGTTTAATTTCTTGTCATGAAGACGAAGAGAGGATAAGGTACCCCATCCAGGGATGTGTACGACCCGACGAGTAACCCGACGTGAATGAGGACATAATCCCATACCACCCCACACACTCCAATAAGAGATAACCTATGTTGGGGCCTGAAAAGGCCAAGGGGCCTGAGTTTGGGCCTCAAATGGTAATTTCATACATCCTATTGTATGGTTATTACCTCATCATAACTCCTAATCCAAGGTGAGCAGTGCACGGTGTGGGAAACAAAAAACCAGTGTCGGCCCTCCCCGTCGTATGGGGTCTAATATAATGATTTACCCAATGAGATTTTGTCACTTGGAGATACAATGGGGTAGAATGAACCACTGCACTCAATGTTTGGGATATATTTGGGTGGTTCTAATGAAGCAGGATATCATCTGACCATGTTTGAAACACATTGTCCCTTTAGTAACCTGAAATGGGAAAAACAAATGATCATGAACCACTGACCATATTCACGACTCTGGACTTGTATCCTCTTGTTTCTCAACATCCATGAGGTTTTCGGTCCGAAGTAGTAGGAGAGACCTTAGGCCTAGCATCCATGCCATTCGGGCACTCTTCTAGATGGGGAGGATGATGGAGTCTCAATCAAAGGAGTGGGTGAAGTATAACTGTACCCATACATTTTAAAATCAAATAGGGATGTGAAAGAGGCAGACACCTCTGGGGAGTGGGACGTACAACTGGATCAATATGATCTCAACATAAATTGGGTCCGAAGTCTTCACCCCACCATAAGTCTTGTCCCGAGGGGAAGATTCTGGTGTTTGGGTTGGGCCGACAGACGAAATGTTCCAGAGTTCCTACGTATCCCGTAAGAATGAAAATCAAGCCATATGTAGTTCTTGAAGGCCATGATGTTTAATGTCTTGCGGTGAGGACACATGAGGATAGAAGAACAGGGAGCAAGAACATGGTGTGACCGTTATAATCCTAGAATGCGTGGGGATACAGAAGCCTACATCATATCATGCTAGGATCCTCTGAGAGAACTACACCCAGGGGGAATAGTCACAGGGAAGAGTTTAGGGGATGGGATCCAGATGAAACGCTTGAGCATTCCTACGTATCCCATGAGAATGGGAGTCAATCCATATGTAGTTCTCAAGATTCAGTTCAACGTCATGCAGAATGATGCGTAGTTTAAATTCACATAGGAATGGATAGTTTACGGTCATGTTGGACTACTGTGCAGTTTAGGGCCATGCGGGACCAGCCAGTTTAAGGTCATGTAGGACCATCCAGTTTAAGGTCATGCAGAACCAGTAGGCTCGAGAAAAGTATCTCTTTAGGAACTTGGAATTGGTGGGAGGAGTTATACACTCACCATCCATGGTCACTAGGGAGTATGCTACATTGGGGTAAATCTTTTGCATTATGTAAGGTCCTTCCTATTTGGGCTCCAACTTGGGTGTTTTCCTATAGGGGATCATTGGCACCTGGAGGGCCAATACCAAGTCTCTTTTCAAGAAATAATGGAGGTGGACCTTCTTGTTAAAATCTATAGCTATCTTATTCTGATTCCATACCATATTGTGCAGGGCGCAATGATTATTCTCGTCAGGTGTTTCCAATTCATCCAGATGAATATAAGCTACCTGATATGGTTCCAGCTCGTTATAGACCGTTATGTGTAACACATGAACTAGGATCATGATTAGAAGAATGGCCTCAGCTCCGCACACCAGGAAATATGGGGTTATATGCATGGAATTACGATTCATTGTCTGATAGGCCCAGAGGAAATTGGGGAGCTTGTTCGTCCAACACTTCTTATTTTGACCAACCATTTTCTGCAAAATGTTAGAGAGGGTTTTGTTGAACGCCTTGATCTTCCCATTCTTCTGCATGTGGTAGCGGGAGGTATGGTTCTAATGGATGTTGTACTTGGCGTACAATTTCATCATCTCAGCTGCAAGGAAGTTGGTGCCGTTATCGGTGAGGACATCATGAGGTACTCCAAACCGGTAGATTATATTGGATCTCACAAAGTCAATGATTGAACAGGCCTTGAACTCCTCTATAAGGACTTCCTCTACCCACTTGGAAAAGAAATCTGTAGCGGTTAGGATGAATCTTCACTAGCGAGTGGTCACCAGTGGATATGGTCCTATGAAATCGAGTCCCCACATCGCAATGGGAAAAGATTACATGGTGGAATGGGGAAGTTATGGCAACCAATGCATGAGGTTATCATGAATTTGGAATGCATGACATCTCTTGGAGAACTCAATGCAGTCATTGATGATGGAGGTCCATAAATAATCCAATCCCCAGATCTGATTGGAGAGCTTCAACCTAGTCTGGTGGGCGCCACTAGATCCAGCATGAACCTCATGCATGACCTTAGAAATATCAACTCCTTGGATGCAACGGAGGATAACACCATCGAAACCATGTTTGTAGAGGTTCTACACAATACTGGGAAAACTTTGGTGGGTAAAATGCAGCGCACGGTGTTGTATTCGCTTGCACTCGGCTCGTTTAGTTGGGAGGTAACCATTTTGTAGATACTCGACAAAAGGGGATCTCCAGTCGAGAGTCGCTTCAACCACTACATATAAAGGACCTAGGGGTCCCGATGTGGAGGCTCCAGTAGAAATATGGATTACTCGTAGGCCGTCGTCATCATCCTCTAGGGTGACATGAGAAATGACTCTCAGATGTGCCATGTGTATGATCAGATCATCCTGCTTGGGTTCAACAAGTGATGAAACCAATCTGGACCGGGCATCAGCTTGACCAATCTAAGATCGGGGGACATGTGTATCTTCCGGACGAGATGGAAACATGGCCATTAGCTTGAGGGTGAAATCCAACAATGGTGCGAGCTCTGGAATTCTGACGACTTAGTCACCATTGATTTTCTTGATGTCTAGTTCAGAATCCCCTGTCACATGTAAATGAGGAACATCATTCTCGAGGGCCAGCTTGAGGTGATTGATGAGGGCCTGATACTCTGCCTCGTTGTTGGTGTAGCCCACTAAGAACAAAATGAGTATGGAAGAATGTATTGTTTCAGGGAGATGATGAAAATACCCAGACTAACTCTTTTGAACCTAGGATCATTGAGTCTCTTACCGGTGGGGCTCAGGGAGGTACAATCGAACTGCATCTTCCAATATGTAAAGACATGATCTACCGAGAGTATTTACTTATCAAGAAAATATAGGTTCAGGGACTGGTCCGTAGGGTTTGTATGGGAAGCTAGGAAATTTTCCAATGCTTGTCCCTTGATATCCTTAAGAGGCATGATCCCGATGTCAAACCACTGGAGGATTACTGCCCACCGTGATAGACAGCCAGTCAACATGGGGTCATTCGGAATATACTTCAGCGGGTCTTCCCAAGACACCAGCTGTACCTCCTGGTACTGCAGGTTGTGTCAATGATTTTTCATGGAAAAAATGAGTTCAAGGATGTACTTTTAAATGGGGGAGTATATGGTCCCAATATCGATGAGCATGTGGATGAGGTAGTAGAGGTTGCTTTCAACTCCCTCGTTGTTCTTCTAGGTTAGAAGGCCACCAAGAGATCATTCCAGGGCAGTCACGTACGTGATTAATGGTTTCCTGGGGGCATGTGGCATCAAGACCGGAGGATGGAGCAGATACTACTTGACTTCTTCGAATGTGGTCTCGAACACTTCGTCACACTCAAGGATGAGCCATTCTTCATTAGCTGAGAAAAGGGATTACACTTTCCATCTAGATTCATAATGAATCGGCGTATATAGGGTATGTGTACTTGAAAACCTCCAAGCACCAAAATATTGCTCGGGGGAGGCATCTGGATGATGGCATTGATATTCTATGGGTCGATCTCGATGCCCCGGTACCTGACGACAATGTCGAGGATCTTCCCAGAGGCAACCCCGAAGGCACATTTCGATGGGTTCACCGTTAGGTGGCGGGAACAGAGGATGCTGAACACTTTCTCAAGGTCCTTGATATGGCCTTGGAACTGGAAATATTTGACCACCAGATCTTCCACATTGCATTCAACCAATGTCACAAGAATTTTCTTGAATATTTAGTGCATCACCTACAGATAGGTGGCACCTGCATTATTTAGGTTGAAGGGCATAACCTGGTAACAAAAAGTACCATGGGGCCCCATGAAAGATATGGACTCTTTATCCTCAGGGGGCATCTAGATCTGATTATATATATAGTAATCATCTATGAAAAAGAGGGATTAGAGCACAGTCATAGTATCGATCAATGATTCTGTCACCAGAATGGTAAAATCATCATTCAGACAGTGGCGGTTCTGATCGCGACTGTCAATGCAGACTCGGATCTTTCCATTATTTTTCATGACTGGCACAATGTTGGCTACCCACTGGGGTTACTAGACCTCCTTGACGATGTTTGATTTGATGAGCTTGTCAACTTCGGCCTTAACCATGGCACCATGGGAAGGGTTCATCTTTCTGAGAGGCTTCAAGAACCGACGATGGGTTGTAGGAAGACCGTGATAGTGGATGGAAACCTAAGGATCTATTACTGGAATCTCGTTATATCTCCAGGAGAATACATCATGATGCGGTTTCAAGAAATCCATGTACCACTATTGCTCCTCAGGGGGCATGGCGGTGCTGATCAATGTGGGTCTCAGATCTGCCTCGCTACAAAGGTTAACATGTACCAGTTCGTCTACCGTGGCAGAGAAGGCTTCATCAAAGGTGGGGGTAGAATCATCCAGATCCTCATATTCACTTACAAATGGGGAATCTATAGTGGTTGGTGATTCCTATGGGTCAGAGGATCATGACAGGAGGCTCGTGCCATCCTGGGAAATGGTGGACCACAAATTGGGCGATCCGCGTACTGCTGAAAACATAGAAAAGAAGGAAGTCAATATGATACCATCTGGTCTTCGGCCCAATGGGTCATGCTTGATGATATCAAAGCAGTAGTAGCACGTTGGCTTGAGCCATTTAATTCCATCTTGTTGAAACAGATATGTATGACGTAATGTTGTGGCCATGGGGCAGCCATCCTGATAGCGTACAGGGGTAAGAGGCTTTGGGATCACCTAAGCCTAGTTCATTTAGGATTAAGAGGTGATTTTCTACCATTGCTTGAACTTTGGAACTTGCTTCCCTTATGTAACAGAGACAAAAAAAATTATAACCCATGTCAGGGGTTGTGACCTCCAATCAATGGATAGGGAAGACGTCGGTGTTATCCAGACCTTCCCACGGGTCAGCTGCAACTATGGCAGGCTCAACCTCACTTGCCTGAATCTGATTATCCTTACTCTTGTAATAGTCAGATTCTAGATAGTGGACTTCACAGTAGGTAAATAGAGATGCATCAACTTGGAGTATTCCTACTATACAATTAAAGGAGTACTTAAGGCACTGGTGATAGGATGAAGGGACCGCCACATGCAGGTGGAGCCATGGCCTTCCCATAAATGCATTGTATGCAGTGTCCTAGGTGACAACCATAAACTCGGTGCTGGATACTAGGCCGCTGAACTGGGTCTTCATATGCTTCTTACCAACTAGGGTCTGATCTATCCAGTCATTTTCTTGGGACCTTAAATCGGAGGGAGTCAGGTCATCTACAGATAATCCCATCTTTCATAGTGTGCACATTGGGACAAGGTTAATCCCGGATCTGGTATCAATAACTTAGCGATGAAACTCCACTCCATTTAATTTTCTGGTGATGTATAGTGGGCTGATGTTCCCCTGAATGGGAGAGCCTTCATCGTCTCCAAAGAATGAAATGATTGCCTGAAATTCAGCGTTCTCGACCGCTTCAACAGGAAAGGCTTCTACAGCTACTACCTCCCTCTCAAACTGGAGGGGTCTTCTTAAAGCCTCAGCGAGGGCCTCACACATATCTGGAAATAATATAAGGGCTTCAAGGATGGAAAGACTTGTTGGTATGCTGTTGAGGTTCTTGATAACATCATACTTCTGTGCCATACATGAACTTATTCTTGCAGGAGGCCGCTCTGGGATAGGAGGCATGAAGGCCCCTGCCGTCTGGACCGGCAGTTGACTGGTCCTGGGATGTCCCATTTCTCACTAGTAAAAACCTATAGATTAGAAGCCATATGTGGGTCAGATTACTGACATTGGCCTATAGCATGGAGATGCTGGTCGCGGCCTAACAGAGGTAGTTTTCCCTAATCTAGTAGCACAAACGGTGGTGGAGGGGGTCTTGACGACACTAGATGAAGAGGCTATGCATGCTGAGTTCTGCATAGGGTCTGTTGACTAGTCTCAGTGGAATGCATGGGATGGATGGAGGTGACAACTGATGTGCCTCGACAACCCATATGGCTGGGGCTCCATCGACGTTGGCGTTGTCTGGGGACGTTGGGGTGGTTCTCCTGGTACTCTTCATTGTCGGGAGTCATATAGGGGTTTACCAACTCCACAGTATTAACCAAAGCATACCCTTGACTATAACTCAAAGAGTAATCCAATACTAGGTGGATTTTAGGAGAATTCCCCATCATACGGGGCATGATGTCACTGATAGTGAGGGACGACGATGGTATTGGTGGGGCGTGTTGCTTTCCCTTGTGTCGTCGTTCTTTGCTCTTCTCAGAAGAGGCCGATTGAGATGATGTAGAAGTGGTGGATACATATTTTGAAGGCTCTGGCTAATTTAAGCATGCTCGGATGATGTCATGGGAATGGGAGACCATTTTGTGCACCATCCACTCATCATATTTCATAGACCCGTGGTTAGAAACCTACTTACACTCACCTTCGCTGTCGCTACTACTGTCTGGCCTTACAGAGACACCTGCCACTTCTGCCGGGGCCAGGCCTAGCCATACTATGTTGTTATCAACTTGGTCATGAATCCTGTATATTAACACATAGCACTGCTTGAGGGTGTTCCCCAGAATCTGATGATAGGGGTAGTATTTGGGGCGATCAGTTAGTTTTTCCTCTTCCAGCCTTCTGCACTTAGGCAAGGGTACAATCCCCTACTCTAAGGCTCTTCTGAAATAGTCAGGGACCTAATTCTCATTGAACAAATATTCCCAATTTCTTCTGTCTAGAAAGGGGGGCCTTGGAGCCTAGCCCTGACGAGGAGCTGGAGGCACCTGTCGAGGAGGCGGACCCTGATTCTCCTGCCTGGGTGGTGGTGGTGCATTACGTGGGGTACCTGCCGATTCTGAGGAGGACGCTGCTGAGCTGGGGGGCTGTATCTGAGGTGGAGGGCCTTTGAAAGGCTGTGGTGCTGCTGCCATTGGTAGCAATTATAGTTTCCTGGGGGCTTTTATTCGGGAAACCGCGGTAGGCTCGGCTCTGGCAGCACTCCTTACTAGGATTATAGGGGCAACGGGCATTCCAGGATGGCCTGTTGCAGGGCTTCATCCAGGCGATAGGCCTTAATGGAGAATTCTTATAATCCTTCATGGTAGTTCTGGGTGATCAAATAGGGAACCAATTTCATCTTTACATTCCCTATCCACATCATCAGTAATTTCTCCTGAGTCAGTTTCATGTCAAGGGAGTATGTGAGCCCATTCCACCAGGAAATAATGTCCATAACACACTCAACAGGCTTTTGTTTGAACTTGAAGAGGTCTACGATTATCGTTTTCGGATTGGTAGATCTGAACTGGTAGATGATTTTCTTACGAAGGTCATTCTAACTGGTTACAGATCTGACAGGGAGCTGGTTATACCAGACGAATACCAGACCCTCCAATGTCTGAACAAAGTAGCAGAGTATGGCAGCCTTTTGCTACACCGGAGTCCCTGACATGGGCCCACACATTTAGTTGAATTGATCTAGGTGGTGTAGAAGGTAGCCCATCATATTAATGGAGGATAAGGTGGGATTCCCGAAACCAGGAGGCACCGACATATCATCCACCCACACCGGGTATGGCTTACCATTAGGTGGGATTTCCACCTATCGCATTTCTAATGCCTCAAGCCAGGAAATGAGTTCTTCCATTGGATCATCTGGGCAAGTTTACCTATCATGAATGGGATCCCTAACCACGAGTGTGTTTCCAGGTTTTTCAACACAGTAAACAGGCCCAGCAGCTCATAGAGCGGTTGGTGGAGAGACTCACTAGGTAGCTGGGGGAACCTGAGCTAGATTCATTTGATTTCTGCGCCGTTCACGAGGTTCTGGCAAGACATATCTGCCCTCTTGACGTGAGCTCCGGCTTCAGCCCTATCCGCGGGAGCCGCATGATCAGGGTTACGTGGGGGCACCTCACCGAGGGAAAGTTGTTCCTGCCCCTGCTCTACTAGCCTAGGATTGTTGTAGTCGGGCTGTCTCTCTACAGCGCATTCATCCAGGAGTTTTTCAACCATCCTCTTTTAATCAGAAAGTTGTTGGTGTAATGTTGACTTCCTAGGGTCCTCCTTTGTATTCTACACTATGTTAGATGACTCGGAGTGTTTGACATCCCCAACATGCTCTTTGCATTTACCAAAATTCTGGCTGGTTACCAATGCGTCAATGGGCGTAGAGAGACCAAGCATGCTCCTCTCCAGATGAGTAATCCACCTTGATGTATCAAATTGTGGTTCCACTCCCTCAGGGGGTAAGTATTTATCAGTAATCTCCATCTCATCCTCCTCATCCACTATATCGACCATGTTGATCATGACCCTTCCTTGGGGCATATCCTCGATATCGCCAAGCGAGTCATGCTGCTGCGGGATAGGCATGTAGAGGAGGGTAGCATATTTTCCCCAACCAAATATTTTCATGTTGGCATATCCTCCTTGATAATTTTGCGGCGTACCTTGACACTCTGAATGCATTGCGGCTGGAGGGCCTTATGGAGACCTTATGACTCAGGGTGCTAGACTACAGGGAGTGAAACCAACTTGACCAGACGACATTGCTCACTGATGTCTTCAAAATGCTCTTGGATCATTGGATAGACCATGTTCTGATGATGCAGACTAAAATGCATCGCCCATAGGGTGTATCAGAAACACTCAACTTCTTCTGGGTTGAGGGATTCCAGTATGCATAAATTCGGTGCTACCACGGGTTAGAAATTAGTGGGGAAGTGGTTTGATGCGAGGATGTTCTATAATATCCTTAGCCCAGATTCAGGTTCTGACCCTTCATTTCCCTACTCATCAACTGGGGGTGGCTGAGGAACTGGCAGCAGTACTGAAGCAGACCGCTGGGATGGAAGGCTTGCCGGTGGAGTGTACAGCGAGGGTACTGACTAGCCACCGATTCTCGGGCTGTCCTCCAAAGAGTGTAGCAACCTTTCCACCACATCGCAATAAGATGGGATGATGGCCGTCATTATTGGCTTAGGGGCTAGGTCTACCGATGATGGGCCGTGATGCTGATCGCCCGCCTTTGGTCCCCAGAATTGTTTATGTGATCTTATGTGGAGGTAGAGAGCTCTTCTGGTGATGATGGTGGTGATTTCAGGACTATAAACTACAGGGTTGCAAGATTTTCATCCTCCAATATATACCTACTGGGGGAGGTGGTAATCTGATGGACCTCGCATTCCGGTTGTACTAAGAGGATGCAAATTGTTATTGCCCCGACCCTTGACTCCGATGAGTGAGGGGAGGGTTTTTGAGCTGAGTCGTACCCCGCTTTAGAGTCTAAGAAGCATACCAGTGTGATCTCCTTTCGGACCATCCTGGTCATCCTATTATGTCGGGGATGACCGGCCTTCCTACCCCTGCGTGGCTCCTCGAGACATGGCTGATTTATAAGGCCAGGTCCTTCGGCCGCGCTGTTGCTGGGGCTGAGAGGTTTTCCACCCGAGAAATCCAGGGTTCGAGGAGAACCGGGAAAAATGTCAAATGGGACATGGGGAGAGCCTCAATGGGTAGCGTTGGAGTGGGAAAGACCTCTGCTAGAACTAGAAGAAGCATGGGGAGGACCTCCATGTTAGTTTTCATGGGGAATCTCAGTATGTAGAGATTCCTTGTACTGGTCTGGATGAACACGGGTAGGACCTCCGGGCTGGGTGCATGTGGATCGAGGATAGTACTCAGCCCTCTAGTTTCCGAGGAGAGAAGGACCTTCCCCAGATACTGAAAGGACATGGGGAGGGTCCCCACGTGGATGAGAGACCGGATGGTCAATTTCATTACACCGACTGTCGGTGGTGAGAGGAATGAATCCATACCCAGTGTAATGGGTGCAGGAGAGGCTTCCATGATGAGTCGCACTGTCACGGGGATGACCATCATTTGGGTTGAGGGTGGCATGGGGTAGACCTCCATGTTGTGCCTCGAAGCTGGGAAGGCCCACACTTTCCATGTTAGTGGTACTGGGAGGACCTCCGTACGGGGTGTCATCGATGCAGGTTTGTTCGTGGTGGCCACTGGTGGTGCCAGTGACCAAAAGAGTCGACCCAACCTTCCCATGGGGCGGTTGGGGCCTCGATCATGGTCGGGTATACAAGTTCCCATGTTAAGTTTTTGCAGAGACCTGATGATATGCATCAGCGGTGGCTCGGTCCACAGTATCCATTGAAGTTGACGCCCCCTGGTAGGCATCCTTAGATTGCGCCCAACGCTGGCGTCGGTTCGGAAGAACTGGGGATGGTGGTGCAGGTGCATAGAATACCTTCTCCTCATCCAGCAAGGTCGGGCGGTGGCGCTGACATGGCTGAGTGGGAGCCCTCACTTGGAGCCCCTAGATTGGGACTCTGACCGGGTTGGCTCAGGCATCACCTACTTCATTAGCATAAGCCAGGGAGTCATCAAAGTGTTCTGGGGAGAGGCTCCCGAAATGGTTATACGTCGGGGTGTCGAGTAATGGCTCCCAATGCAGCCCCTAGGGTCGGAGTTGATGGCATGGCATGGACACCTCTAGATCCAGACGGGCTATATCCCTGGTTGGGATTATACCCTCTTCCTTGTACTGGCGTATGAGGTCATTGATCACCCTTCACTGGATGACCTCAGATGTGGAGAGGGGGAGTTGATGCCCAAGGGCCATAGGTGTAGAGTTCATCACGGAAGTGGTGGAACCAAGAGGTACTACAGTCTTAGTGCTGCCCCTACCCTGACACAGGTGTATAAGAGGTGATCGTGTTCCAGATGCAGCAACCAGATTCTTGAGAGAAGGGAGATTAATTCAACAGTGCATAAAGAAAAAGTAGTTGAAGACCAATGAACCAACACCATACCATCTTCCATGGTCAGTAAGAGGTATCCACACTGACAAAATCACAGAACGGGATGTAAAACATTCCGCTTCCCAAACTTATTGTGAGTTTCATGCCAGGCCCACTATTTTTTAGGTATGACCCATCGCCGGATAACTGGATCTATTCACACGTCAATACATTGATTCCCCGAGTGATACTAATCTCCATATTGTGGAGAATATCTTGGCGTCAGGTTCACCATTTCTATTTCCGACACTTTCACTGATGCACATGCAACTGTCTGTAGAGGACGCACTGGTGTTTCCCTGCATTCCCGCTTTCCATAGGCGGGCAGCATCCGGTCCATATTTAGGGACGTCTTCTCTTTGATCGATATGGGATGATGGGATGCCGGTTCTTCCTTCCGTGGATTACTCCTCGGAACTCGTCACTGAGTTCGGGTCTCCCTTATAGACTTAATATTTCTTCATGAAACACTTCCTGGTGCCATATCTTAGGGGACGCCAGTTAATTACACTGTTTAGGTTAGGACATTCAAAGGGGTATAGTCCGAGAAACAACCTTTGATTAGAGGAGTAGTCATGTTGGGCATCACAGGCATGTTTGGACGCTAGGGGATTGGCGTGTCAGTCTTCTGTCCCTTATTATAGGACATCTCGAGGGCACAGAATCTTGAGGAATCCCACATCAAACACAGGGAATAATATTCCATGGGAATGTGTCTAAGGTTTTCCCCAGCATCCCATGTTTAACATAGGGTATGCTGCGAGTTTAATGTCAAGCGGAGACGGATCGGACTGATCAGAACACTGATTAGATTGGATGAGATGAGTGCGACCCCCGAAGGGAACACTGGTGATGGGGCCAACATTTGGTTGACTTCCCAGTAACTGTTGAGGGGAATGGGGTATGATGTGGCATGATCCCACTAGGATGTGGCGGCCCATGTAAGAATCAATATGGATGATGGAAGGATTCATGAGAGAGGTGGTTAATGATATGGAACAGTAATGAGGATGAATAAGGTTTTGGTCTTGAGCCTCGAAGAGGCTTTGTACGTATCCCCATTGTAGGGAATCATAGTCTACGTAGTTCGTCTGATTATGGCTTCTGTCGATTGGGGGTTTCAATGGAAAATTGACGGATCGGGACACAACAGCTTACCATTGGATGGGGTCACAATGGCTTGCCATTGGATGGGGCCCATAGTTTAACATCATGTAGGATGGTGGAAAACTGACGTGAAGGGGGCCAGAACTGCTGTTTGTTGGGATTGAACCACAAGGAGGCTTCCTACCTAACTTTCCTTATCAAGGATCAATGTCCTCGTAGTTCTGGTTGATTTGTCGGGCTTACACTCTAGGCTGCCCATGGTGTTGGTGAACCGACATGAACATGGTCAGAACGACTAGGGTGGGGGAATTGAACCTCATGGAGGCCTCCAACGTACCTTACCGTGGAAAGGATCAAAGAACACATAGTTCATGGATGGAACATGGAACTGAATGGTCGGAACCAATGGGTGTTGGTCTTGAACTTCGTGGAGGCTTCCTACATACCCTACCATGGCAGAGATCGAATTCTACGTAGTTTGGGATTGGGGCATGGTACACTGACGTGAAGATGGTTGGGACCAATGGTTGTTGGGATTGAACCTCGGGGAGGATTCCTATGTTCCTTACCATGAAGGGATCAAAGTACACTTAAATTAGTTTGAGGGGTCAAGGAACCGACATGAAGGAGGACCCGGGGTCCCATGGGTGGTGGTCATGAACCTCAGGGAGGCTTCCTACGTACCCTGACTTTATAGAGATCAATGTCCATGTAGTTCATGTTGATTTTTGGGGCTTAAACTCTTGGATGCCCAGGGTGTATGTCATTTTCGGTGCTTGCTCTATACACAAATGAGTCTTTTGTGGTGTGAGAAACAAGAGACATCAGATACATTACGATCATGTCGCGAAAGGTGCATCCATGAAAAGTGGACTTGGGCTAACACGTGATCGCAACCAATATAGAAAATAGGGGCATATGCATGGTAAATAGCCCGAAGAGGAAACAAGGGATTATGCATGGTTAGTAGCTCGAAGAGGTTGGTACGTACTCTAGGAGGGAGACCTGACAACAAAAAAGTGGTTTGGGATAGGGAATTATGACCGATGAAAGGAGAATCACCATTACCCACCATGCCCTTTGCTTTCCCTAGGGACCGAAGAAGAAAGGAGGAGCATATATGCAGCCTCCTACAAAAAAGCTAGGGGATTACACCGAGATGGTTTCCCTTTCCAAGCTAAAAAATGCCACTCCCAAAAGAAGGATATCATCACCTGTGGAGACCAGTGGGTATTGAAAATGTCCAAGGTGGGGGTACCCCGCGTGCGAGGCATGAGGAGAGGTCACAGTTTAACGTCATGTGCTGAAGATGACGGTTCTTGGTAGATTATCACCTGGTAGCTCGGATGAGGTGGGTTTTCTCCATACCCTTAGGACTTATATAACTGGTACCCTCTAATCCTTGGTGTAGAGAGGGGACATGAAAATCCATGGATAGGGGATGTCATGGAGCAAACCATCGGGGGGTCCACATTAGCGTGGCTATGCGAACAAGCAATAACCGTTAGTGTGCCTATGAGAGGAAGCATGTAGAGAATGAACGCAATGGGAGGTATCGTCCAGGGGACATTGAAGATACTTCGTGTGAACCTAGGAGGTTCCACGAGAAAAGAGTATAGTACGAAGGTGTGGTGGTCACTCGAGGCACCCGAACATGATGCCCGGAAGAGGGACATCGTGGTCGCACATGGCGGGAGGCTTGAACACGAAAGGTACCATTCACAAAAGAGAGGACGGGTCACGACACAAATTGAATTGCATGCACAATAATGTCTGAGCCGATGCATAATTAAGAGCTGGGCATGAAAAAGAGCAGGCCATCATGCAAAAAGAATTGAACGTTGAAGCCATAATTGCGTGCAATCAGAATGAATTCGCATGGGGGAAGGGGCAAAAGAGGATTTTGACAAGGATCAAGACCGAGTAGTCGCGAGAAAAGGTGGACCACCAAGTGGCCTAGTGCAAAACAATTATTACCTGAGAGCCATATTTTTTCATGCGTGGGAGATGAATTTCGTGCGGGGGAGACAGTTCAGATTCTTCGGGCGGAAGTCGAAGGGGTGGACTTCTATTTATAGGCGCTCGGGATCGTAGGCCAGCACGAAAAAGACTTCAGCGCAGAATATTGCATGCCCCGATGTCGGTAGTGCAGAGACCCAATTATGATTAATTTACAACACATAAGTAAGGATTTATAAAGATTTAAAATTTAGAAAATTATTACAACAAATAAGATTAAATAGATTAAATAAGGATAAATAAAAAATATAAGGTTTAAAATAATTTCCCAACATGTCGAAATTTTATTGGATGATGATATTACAACCCTATCTCTTCTCATCATAAAATTTGTGTCATTTTAGATGTTTTTATGTGGGGTTTGAGTTTATTATAAATTAATATTTTGAAGTATTCCAAAAGTTACCCTCTCCTATCTTGTAAAAGGGAACCTCCTCTCTCTTATATTTACTCCATTTTAATCCTTCAAGCTCTTCCAACCCCTGAAAATTCATCTTCTCAACCTCTCTAGTTATATTATAGAGGTTATGGTCTTCTAAAAAGACCATCTCTAGTTCCCAAATAAGAAGTTTAAAAGAGGCATGTCAAGGAAGAGGTAATCTCTTCTACCAATTCTATCATGTTTTTTTCTACATACACTTATTTAGTTGTCTCATTATAAAGTTTTAACATAATAATCAATAATATACTGATATTTTATTATAAATATACACAACCATATTTTACCTAATATCCATCATATGAAAAATGAAATCACCGCACGTGCATACATATGGCTTACCATCTCTATGCCGTAGTGTGAGCTGTTTTTCCACAATGACCATACATGGATGGGTATAATGGTGGAAATAATAACAATATATGATTATTATAACATCATACTGATTCTAAGATATTATATCATATACTCTAATTCCATTCAATAATTATGGAAATGATCTAATCGCTCGTGCATACATTCAAATTACCGTCTCCAAGATATGATGAGATTCATTCTCCATGTTAACCATTCAAGATTGATTATAAAGTATATATAATAAATAATAATGAAGTATATGACATAATAATTATACTGTATTAATGTGTATGTTATTTACATACTTCCATTAAATTTTATAAGGATACGAAAACAGCGTTCTTACGTACGTACGACCTACCGTCTCCATGAACGGTGTATTTCATTCCATTGATCGATCTATTATATATTTTTATATTCAGAATATATATTATATATAAATCATGTTTTATATTCTAAATGTAATTAATCATGATCCATGTAATCATATGAAAAATTAAAATTCAAAACACATAGGATAAATGAACTAATTTACCTTAAAAGCTGCTTTATCATGGAATTGACAAATGAATGGGAAATATAAAGCCATAGGGAATCATATATGATATCATAAATATTATTATTGTTTTTGTTAAAAGTTAATATTATGTTTAAAACCACTATAACATAGTTTCAGATGCATATGAAATAAATTTGACCTAAGATAAGGGATAATTATTCTAATCTCATTCTTATCCGGTATTGTTTATTCGTAAGTATTTACTGGGGTTATGATTATCATCCAAATCCATGTTTTATATAAATGTTTTCATAAAATGTTTACTATTCATCCATTTATGTTTAAAGTCATATTTACCCATTTTTTGACTTTTAACACAAGGTATGGAAGGAATAATTCTTTTGTTTACCATACGAGGTACTTTTGGACTTTTCCGGCAAAAGTAAGAGGAGAATATTTTTTAACTTATAATTCCTGAATGGATTTTTACTCTTTAATAATTCAATATTTCTATGACGAATACTCTAAAAGACTTCATTTATATTCTCAAAAAATTATTTTATTTTAAAATTTAATGAAATTTTGAGAATATAATATGATTTTGAAAAAGAAAGGATATTTTTCTCAAGAATTCATTTCATGTGTTTTATCAAAACTATTTTACATTTATGATGACATTATTTAATATGGTTATGTTTCATGTATAATCTCCCATTTATTTTCATGGTTTTATATAGATTATTTTATGATGAGATGATGTTTATGAAACCCATTTTATTATTTGTTTATGATCAATGTTTTCTGTTTATTTTGTGTCACACATAAGAATGATTTCATTATGAGATGGGTGGGACCTATATCTCCCTCCAATGCATTGGTAAAAGATTTATATCTCATTACATAGACATGGATGGAACGGAAAGTAAATCTGGTTTAGTATTACATGGATGTAACGACAAGTAAACCCTGTTTAGTAATGGACTTTTTTTACTTTGATAGTCTTGGCTGCAATGCCTGGTCTACTATAGAAATATTATCATGTGATTAATGGATTAAAACAAAGAAATGTTTTTTCCTATTCTATTTTATCATGATTAATATACCATTATGATATATTCCTTACATAATACCAAGATTTATTTCACAACTCAATATTTTGATGTTTAAACTTTATGTTCTTGTTTTTAAGATCAAATATATATGGTTTGTTTTATGTTCTCCATGTTTACCCTTACAAAGCATTTGAGCTCACCCTTTTTATGTTTTATTTTCCATAGTATATAAATAAATGATTTAGGTAAGAAAAAAAAGGTAAAGATCTTTATGGGATATGTTTAAGATCATTCACCATGATTAGATGATTATGTTCCATGTTTCCAAAACACTAATCTAATATGGTCATTGGGAATTTTTTTCATTAAGTATTCCACAAAAGTAATGTAATGTCGATGTACATAAAGCATGGGTCTCTATAGTATGTATCATAGGAAAAGTTTAGTTAACCTTTGGAAACTAGGATGTGAAAACTTTAGTGAGATCCCTAGAGATATTTCTAGGGTATGTCTAGGAATGTCCTTATGGTTAAGTATAAGTATAGGTTACAATCCTAGAAATTTGAAAACGATCCTAAATAACCTAGGATTAATCCTAAGATGTTAGAGATTGAATTTAATCCCATTGATTATTTTGTTTTCCTTGTTTTATTTTTCCTCTCACAGTGTTCTTTTTTGGTTTTAGATAATGGATGGAACCCGAAGGAACAGTCTTAAGGATCTATGCACAAGGAAATAAAATTATTGTCCTCATGAAAAACCTAATGTTATGGGAAATGGAGTAAAAAATATTATTTCTATACTTACACAAGATATGAATCATTATGGACTTCCAAATGTGCATAGAAGGGAAGAATATTTTATATAGTCCTTTATGAGGCAACACCCACCTTCTTTTAGTTGGTCTTCTGATCCACTTGTTTATGAACAATGGATCAGTACCATTGAAAATATATTTTCTATATTTTGTTGTTCATAACATGATAAAGTCATTCTGGTTATTTACCATTTAGAAGGTGAAGCAGACAAGTGGTGGACTCTAATTAAGAATACAAGGCCCCAAGATGAAATTGAATCCATGGAATGGAACGAGTTCGAGAACTTTTTTTCAATAAGTACATCCATCTTAATCATTGAAAAAATATGGAAAAAGATATCCTTGAGCTAGAGAAAAAGGATAATGAATTTTTTAGTATATACAAAGTGAATTTTATAAGGATTTAATGGTCTGCATCAGGATTTATCATTCAAACTGAAAGTAAAGTTGATCAATTATTTAGTGGAGTAAAACCAAGTCTTAGAAAGGAATTAGCTATAATAGAATTTTGTATCTATGATGAGGTTGTGAATTGTGCTATCAAGGTATAACTGAATGTTTTTGATACATATACATATCATTTTTTTGACAAGAAAGAAAAGATGGAGTTCAAGGAAAAATCAAAAAACTATGGTGAAAAAAAGGCACAGGTTTCCTTATGCTCAAAGTGTGGAAAAGAAGCACGGTGGAGATTGTGTTAAAGGGACTGGAAAATTTTTTAATTGTGGAAAATAAGGTCATCGAGCAGCTGAGTGCTGAAGTAATGGGAATAATGTACCTGATATTGTGAATAGAGAAAAGAATAATTAGAACAAACCACCATCACTTCAATGCTACAAGTGTAGGGAAATGGGGGCATTATACTAATCAATGCCCTTATACAAGGTTTAATAATGATCGACATCAATAAACTCTTAGGGAAAAGCACAAAGGAAAGTCAAATGTAATCACTATTGGTGATTTTGAATATGAAAATTAAGTAGTGGAATGATTATGTTTTTAGGTAGCAGGATTCCAAAATAGTGTTGTAGAATCTCAATTATAGTATCGTGGAATTTTGGAATATCTATGTATTGGATTATTGTTGTTTTAAATAATTATATGGTACCGGTAACCATGAAAAGTGAATGAAATATTTTTTGAAGGTAGATGATATTCTCATAATGAAGGGATAAGGAGAAAATAATATGTCAGATATTATTAATGAGCTCCTGACTGATATAAGGACAAATTTATATCATGATTTGAGTATATAGAATTTTTCGGATTTTGGTATGTGGAAAGAGTTAAATTTTTACATCATTTGTGTTTTAATTGAGGTTCTTTGGTAATTAATGTACCATGAATACATGGTAAGGGTATTCAAATGTTTTGAATGTGATCAAAAATATAAATGTTATGATATATGGGGGATAAATTATGGTATTCAAATGCTTGTTATATGAACATTCTAGTAATCATTTTCTTTATACTGTGAGTTTGGACAGAATTATTTTGTATAAGCATAAAGGATAGAATAAATTAGGTTAGAAATAAAATAGTACTATATAAGGCTAGAACTTTTTTTCGACATTATTTCTGAAAATTTATAATGGTGTAGTTTTAGAAAAAGGAAAACCCATAGGACGGGCGACAACCCGTCACATCAGTCAAGGCTGCGGGAATTAAACCCACAAGTGAAGTGAGACATGCCTTAATCGCTTACCACTGGCCTACAGAAAGTCCATGGTTTGTATAAATAAATTTTATTTTATTTATTAGTATGATATATGAAGTATAAGTATATTTTTGGAGCCATATATGATTAATCTCACCATTAATGGATTTATGTATATTTAATAATTTGTTCTAACTTTTTTTTGATAGAGATAGATGGAATGACCTATCATCATATCGTATGATCTGATAATACTTCATGAATTAAAAATTTGACTTAATTTCCTTAAATATGAGATGAAGTAGAAATTTTTCATGGAATGACCAAGGATGATATTACACTGAAATCAAGTAATTATTTTTCTTTATGCAAAAAAATCATCCACTTTAGGGAAATGATCTTGAAAACCAAAAATGATATCCTAGTACCTTCATATTCGATGGATCAAATGGTACCTTATTTGGGAAAAAATTTATGGCTTTGTGATTGTTGGTTTTTTCATAGCCATTTTCTCTACCACTCCCCATTAGAAGATGATAGTTAGATTTTATCTTCTATATCCATATTTCCACCTATGTTCTACTATATGGAAACCCAGTGATGTGTTAATTTGGGTAAACGTTACCTTTCATACATTATTTTTTAATATAATGTTTTTGTATTCCTTTATATGATGTGGGTTTCTATGAAAGAAACTTTCAAGTAGTTAATCATTTATAACCCCGATGAATTTCTAGGGCGAAATTCATTTTAAGAGGGGTAGAATGTAACACACCAATATTTTATGAAAATGATTCTTTTTAATTTTATTTATGTCTTGTGTTATATGCTAGACGAAGATTACCTTGAGTAATAAACCACAATTTATTATCTTTTAGTATATGCAAAACTATTCTTGGCGTGTGTTGCACGTATGTCTGACCTTCCTCAATAGCGCGTGGTGTACGCAATACCGAGTTTCACTAAACAATGATATATTGTTATAATATTATTATGAACTAACAATTATGAATATTATTAACCAAATTTTAAATTATATTACATTTTCATTCATCTTACACACATTTTATAACATGGTATGAGAACAAAATTAATTTTTCATATAAAAGAAATATTTTTAAAAAATATGCAGTTTTGTCGCCATTTGATGGTGAACCCATTTTAAATCTAATTTTTGAAAAGTTTATTTGTTCAATTTTATAATGTAAACTTCTTATTTTGAATCAGGATATAAAAATTTACATTGGATATATTTTTTCCATTATTTTGATAACCTTCATATTTTGATGAATAGTAAAAATATGCAAAATTTTAATTAAAAACAACTTCTTTCATCAAGATAATTTGTATGGTTAAAATATAATATAAAATTATTTTAAAGTATAAATATATTATAATTTAAAATTTAATATAATTTATGTCATTATCATTAATTTTACATTAAATTCATTGGTAAATACATTTCAATCATTTCCAATGTTTTAACTTTTAGTACTCGTTTTCTCAACAGTGGGATTAATTTTAAATTAAAAACAGAAACTTATGTGTTTTGAATTTGAAAAAATTGATTCCATATTTTTAATCAGTAGGACCAAATTATGTTTTCTTTTTATTTTTAGACATTATGAATAGTAACTATGGTAAATTTTATTTACTACAGTTAAATGTAAATCAGGTATTTAAGTATAAAAACAATTTTATAAAATTCTCCTAACACTTGTATTAATATAATTGGGCGATTATATTTCATCCTAAAATATACTTTGGTCGAAATGGTATCTTTTGGAACCCAATTGGATGTGATTAAGACCTATAATTTATTTTATATTAGAATGTAAAATATGTCTCACACAATCTTTAATAATTAATGTATTTTTAATATAAGGTTATAACGAATATAAATTCAATTATAAATACTCATTTTAAAGATAAAATGTTTTTTTACATCATGGTAATTTATTTGTGATTTTTGAGAAATATATAATTACCTTAATAGCTTATACATTAATGATACAGAAATTATTAATTTAGTGAAAATTCAATAATATAGTATTTATTAAAATAATAATACCAATTAAAAGGACCAGAAACATGACAAAACATTATTTGTAGAGTATATATATACCCTAATCATTCAAGGGTAGGCTTTTGGACCATTTGGATCTTTATAAAATATATTATGACATTTATATGATTTTATTTTATATGATGTCAAAGTTATCATCTTTATACTTTATTAAAGATAAAATTTCAAAAGTTTTTTGTTTTAGAAAATAAAATAGACCAAAAGTATTCTTATAAAATATATTAGATTTATATTAATAATCATATTTTATGTTTAATTCTTATGCAACAAATCAGTATATTAAATTATCATAAAAAATGTTGTAGTAATTATTTTATTAAGAGAAATATCAAATAAATGGTTTTAAAAATATTAAAATCAACATTATATTAATCAATTAGTGTTATACACAAATTTTAAAAATTAATATGATATGTTAAGAATCTATTAAATATTTTGTTTCGAAAATATCTTATGACTGGAATTTATTTATATTCCAATAAATGAATAGTGTCAAAATTGACAGTATTGATATTTCATAAATATAACATCTTATTAAATTATTTAAAAATCAAAAAAATATTTATAAATTGAAATTTATATCTTCTACAATTTCATAAAGTATCCAATTATGGAAAATTCACAACACATAATTAGGAATTTATAACAATTTAAAATTTACAAAATTATTACAACAAGTAAGAATATATAGATTAAATAACGATAAATCAAATTGATAATGTTTAAAATAATATCCCAACATGTAGAAATTTTATTGGATGATGAGATTACAACCTTAAATCATCTCATCTTTGTATATGAGTCATTTTGAATGTTTTTACGTGGGGTTTGAGTTTATTATAAATTAATATTGTGAAGTTTTCCCAAGTGCCCCTCTCCTCTCTTATAAAATGGAACCTCCCCCTCTTTTTTCACTCCATTTTATGCCTTAAATCTTGGACAACCCATGATAATTCCTCTTATATACCTCTATAGTTATATTATAGTGGTTTTTTCTTCTCAAAATACCTTCTCTAGTTCCCTAAAAGGATTTTTAAAAGAGGCACGTCGAGGATGAGGTAATCTCTTCTACCGATTCTTCCAAGTTTATTTCTTGTTCTACTTCCTCTTATTTAGTTGTTTAATTATAAAGTAATATCATAAGTATCATTAATATAATTTTATGTTATTATAAAAATGAAACATCTCTGTTTCACCTAATATCCATCCTACAAAAAACGAAATCTCTGCACGTGCGTACGTACGACTTACCATCTCAACGCTGCGGTGTAATCTGTTTTTCCACAACCACCATACATGGATGGGTATAATGGTGAAAAAAAACTATATATGATTATTATAACATCATAAGTATTTTGAGATATTATATCAACCACTCCAATTCCATTCAATAATTATGGGAACGATCTTATCGCTCGTGCGTACGTACGAATTACCATCTCCATGATGTGATGAGATTCATTCTCCTTGTTAACCATTCAAGATTGAATATAAAGTATATATAATATATAATAATGAAATATATGACATAATAATTATAATGGATTTATGTATATGTTATTTACTTAATTCTATTCTATTTAATAAGGAAATGAAAACAGCGTTCATGCGTAAGTATGACATACCGTCTCCATGAATGGTGTATTTCATTCCATTTATCGATCTATTATATATATTTATATTCTAAATATATATTATATATAAATCATGTTTTACATTCGGTATGTAATTAATCATGATCCATGTAATCATATGAAAAATTAAAAGTCAAAACACATACGATAAATGAAATGATTTTACACAAAACGCTTCTTTAACATGAAATTGACAAATGAATGGGAAATATAAAGTCAAGGGAATAAAATATGATATCATAAATACTATTATGGATCTTCTAAATGATAATAACATGTTTAAACCCACTATACATTAGTTTTCGACACATACATAAGAAATTCAACTTAAGGTATGAGATAATTATTCCAATCGTGTTCTTATCCGAGATTGTTTATTCTTAAGTATTTAATAGGGTTATGTTTATCATCCCTATCCATGTTTTCTCAAAGAAAATTCATAAAATGATTACTATTCTTAAATGTATGTTTAATTTCATTTTTCCCATCTTTTGATTTTTAACACATGCTATGGATAGAAACATTCTTTTGTTTACCATATGATGTACTTGTTGACTTTTCCAATAAATGTACGAGGAGAATTTTTTTCTAACCTATATGGTTTAAATGGATTTTTACGATTTCATAATTCCTTCTTTCCATGAAGCTTCCTCTATAAGATTTCAGGGTTATTTTCAACAATATTATTTTCCTTTAAAATTTAATGAAATTTTGAGAATAGAAAGTGATTTTGAAAAAGAAAGGATGTATTCCTCAAGAATTTATTTCATGTGATTTATCAAAAATATTTTCCATATATGATGGAATTCTTTAATATGGATACATTTCAAGTATAATGTCTCATTTATTTACATGGTGTTATATTTATTATGTTATGATGGGATGAGGTTTATGAAACGAATTTTATTCATTGGGTAATGATGAATGTTTTATGTTTATTTTGTGGCACATGAATGAATGACTTCATTTTGAGATGGGTAGTACCTATATCTCCCTAAAATGAATTTGGTAAAGATTTATATCTCCTGAGATAGACATAGATGGAATGGAAAGTACATATGGTTCAATATTATAGGGCTGGAATGGCAAGTAAACCCGGTTTAGTAATGGACTTTATCCCTAATGATGGTCTTGGAAACAATTCCTTGGCTACTATGGAAATCATATCATGGGATTAATAGTTTGCACCAATTACATGGTTTATCCCCATGTTATTTTATCATGATTAATGTAACTTTCTAATATATTACTTACATACTGCCAATATTTATTTCGCAACACAATATTTATATGTTTAATCTTTATGTTCATGTTTTATGGTCAAATGTATATGGTTTGTTTTATGTTCTCCATGTTTACCCTTACTAAGAATTTGAGCACACCCTTTTTATGTTTTCTTTTCCCCAGGAAATATATACTGTTTTTTTGTAAGAAAACAAAAGGTGATGATCATTATAGGAGATGTGAAAGATATTTCCCCATTATTAGAAGATGATATTCCATGTTTCCAAAGACACTAAACTAATACGTCCTTGGAAATTTTTAGTCATGTATTAAGTATTCTACAAAAGAAATGTATTTTCCATGTACTTCATGCTTGGGTCTATACAAACATTCCTCTGGTTCGCCAATTAATCCAATGAAATATGATTACTACAAAAACTAATAGATTCATTAACATGACTATTTATCATTGAAATTTAACAAATATTTATCCCAGTTTACGTTCTTTACCAATTTCCGTCAAGAAAAACAAACTAAACAAGGCAAGCATAAATATCACACTATCAATCAAAACAAGAGGCAATAACATATAACTGATACCGATTTTTTTATCATGTTCAAATATTTATTATTAAAATTCCATTGTTCTCAAGTAGGTTAACACACTATAACTCTATAGTAGAATGAAAAAAATAATGAATCCAGGAATCCCCTACCTCAAAAGTATTCAGATGCTCTTTGCATGAGAGTAGTCCAAGAAAAAAGATCATGATAAATTCTCTTGGAGGACTGCATCCACATGAGGATGCATATATACCACCACACCTACCAACACCCAATAAAAATCCATTAATAACAAAGATATTGCATTAAATAATATTTCAAGAAGAAATGGAAGGATATGACCCCAAAAGAATGACCAAAGATCATACCATATATCGGAGATGATCGATACAGATTGGTTGAACGAAAAATAGGGGGTGCACATGCAGTAGGAAGAAAATATTTGGAATAAATGATCCAAGGGTATAACACTACACAAGAATCATATTAGGAGGAATGAGAGGTTTGAGGACCTATCACCAGGGAATAATAAGTATGAACTAGAGAGGAAAATATATCCCCCCTTTAAAAGATTTAACAAAGAATTGGTTTAAGATATTAGTATTTTCCATTAAATTTGGATCATATTGAACCACTAATTTTGTAAAAGAAATGTATATCAAGCCATAGAAAAATTAAGATATGAATTTTGGGATTTCCATCAGCCATAAATCCATTAATGAACGAAATTTAATTTTTTTTCCTCAATGAAAAAGTTAATGGGGTAAAACTGGGAAATATGAAAAAAATATAGAAAAATGAAAAATGAAATGAAACAGTTCTAGAAACACCATAAATGATAAAATTATATGTATCTCCATTTCTAACTCACTATTTCTAACTCACAATTTCTGAATCACTATTTCTGTGTCATCTTTTCTAACTCACTGTTTTTGACTCACCATTTCTGAATCACTATTTCTTACTCATCATTTTTGACTCACTATTGCTTACTCACTATTTCTGACTCACCATTTCTCACTCACTATTACTAACTCACCATTTATCACTCATTGATTATGACTCATTTTTTATGAGTCAACATTCTCGTCACACTATCCATATAACTTTATTTTTTGCAATGTGTTGTGGATGAGTCACCATAACATACCAGAACACATCAAATACCTGATTTCAAAAAAGTAATTAGATGGAGAGGTCTAGGAAATTAAAAATAATTAAATTGTAAATGATAATTTATAATGAAAATGATATTTTGAAACCCGTATAAATTTTAAAAATTATAAACACATGATGTGATAAATAGATTGAATTCATTTTTTAAAGACTATTAATGATGGGTATATATATTAAGTGTTATAAAAAATCCAATAGAAATTTTAATGTAGATATTTATGTTATTGATTGCATATTTTAGTTCATATTCATGACTGTTAGACAATATATGTGGGTTTTCCATATCAAATTTTCATCTTTAATACATGCTTTATAATGTACGATAATGTTATTTTGTACAGTGTAAATACTAAGTATTTGAGATTTTGTCGAACAAAATTAATTTATTAATGGAATATAATGATAAATTTTATGAACTATTTTTCCTGGGGGGATTTATTATATTTATAACAAAGGAACCAGTTTAGTTTTTATCTCAGATTATCATTTTTTGTGTATCATTTTATAATCACAAACTATTTTATTTTTTATGGTTGATACAATTACAGGGAATAATTATTTCAATATTACATGTGAAATATATTCTTATTAAAATTTAAAAGATGATAACCCTATCTCAAATAATTTTTATAAATTAGTTAATAACACATTTTAAAACATCAATCTATTATATAAAATAATATTCATAATTTATTTTCATAGTTTAATATTGTGATAAATTTTTTAATAAATAAGATCATATGTGGGTTCATGATACTTAATTTCATTATTACATTGATTCACCTAGGGGTAATCCACCAGAAATATGTCAGTTTAGAAAAAAAATCCTTAATAAGAATAGTGCATGTTGAGTGGTCCTATGACAATACATATGTTGGTACATTTGAATAGGTTATGATATGAAATATTAACTGGCTACTAATAAATAAGAAAAAATATTTTTCTTTCCATTACATTGGTCTAGTATAGTTGAAAATATTAATCCAAATTAACATATTCCATGCATAACTCATCTTATTGAGTTTACACTCACCCCTTATTTAATTGATGTGGGACTTTCATTTTTCATTGATTAAATACAATATCTTCTATGATGTCTAAGGGATATTCTACTAGAAATAAAAATTATTTTACTGAATAGAGAATTATTTAAAATAATTTTTTCACATCATATGTCTACACAAGTATATATAATTAATAGTATCCTTATGTAATGGTATGAAATGACATTACATCTCTTATAGTGACTTAATTATATAAATTAAGTAATGAGTGAACCTAAAATTATATATCAGCTAAATCCATTGACCTACATCAAAAGACCAAAAAAATAGTTTATTGTGTATACCTATTCCCATAAAAGGATAATGTCTACTCATAAGACCATGGAAAATGATTTGATGTATTAAATTATGAGCTCTAACAATGTAAGATCAATTATTATCATTATATGTTATTTTATTAATTTTCATTGATATATAATTCCCTTATTTTTAGTTTATTATTTTTTCATGTTGTTCATATATTATTGGATTATCGCATCTTACATGATTATGATATGAAGGCATATGTTATATGTTACTACTTTGGGAATATATGAGATTAGTCAAATTTTTTCCTTTCCCAATGAAACCAAATTAAGTAATACATGTAATTTTCATGTATATTGATAGGGATTTTAATGTAATCAGTAAATTTCAATGATGAACCATATGTTTTGAAGGTATATTATGAATTTCTAAGATATTCCATGACATAAAAAAAGTGGATCCTATGAGAACTAGTTAATTTTGTTCATATAACATAATATAACATTCCTAACTATGTTTCTAGAGTTCCAGTATTTATAGTTGTATCAATGGATAAATTAGTATGAACCATGGGGATTAAATGTATAGGATTTTAGGGAGGTAGTATATGAACTAGAGATGACCCAAAAGATTTATTAGGAATGATCTTGCATATATAAATAATTTTTTTTGTTTCTTCTCTTCTATGATTTAATTATTTGTTTCACATTGCAGAAATATGTTGATTGGTGAGAGGAATATAAACATTATCAATATTAATTTTCATTTCAATGATAATACCTGAGATAATTTTAATAAAATTGGATTTGATACTCATATTTTTATGATAATGTCAACACAAAAGACCCATGATATGGGAAATAATCTCACTTTTATAGGGGTTCCTACTAGTTAAAGAATTATATAACTATATTGGATAATATTATGGGCTAACAACCATAATCATTAAATGGAACTAACAATATAGTTTAAGCTATACAATGGCTCAAATTTATATATTGATCTTAAACATATTGGGATGTGATGATGCAGAAGATATCACATTGGTGAAGTGTATTATAACATGAATAAATGAATAATGTCGGTCACTAATCCAAAAAAAATATAGTGTAATATTAGATAATATATATTCAATAGGTATATTTTAAAAATTTAATTTATATAATATACAATCCTAATGAAAAAAGTGGAAAAAAGAGAGTAATTTTAAAAATATTTAACCAATATTATGAGGAAAAACATCCCAAAAAAAGATAAATATATATGGTTATCTATAATTATTGATAACTATGTACATATACAATAAATAATTAATTTTCATTTCAAATATAGATCAATTGTTATCTTTAAAGGGACATTTTCTCCCAAAAAATTTAGTTATATTTTGAAAATTTTCTCAATTTCTATTAAAAGATAAATATAGTTCTCCATGAGGAATGACAGAAATAAATTTATGAGTTGTAGATGTATATTGAGGATTACAGGAATATAAATATATAAAATATTAATAATGGATGGTGGGTATTTTATCAGATGTTTTTACTATTGGAAGAAACTGACATAGGATAATAAGAAGGGCACTTGAGTTGTTTAAATTGTGGGGAGAAAAACTAAATCAATCTCACCAATGAAAGGTAATGTTATATGAATATGATATTAAAAATATAAAATGTATGCTAAAGATATATTACATAAAAAAATTACCCTAATGAAAGAGAAATTTCAATAAAAAATGATAATATTTAAGATTCATGATTATGTTATTTCTACAGCGGAACTAAATGTTCCACGTTACATGGTCAATTATAATTTTAAGATAACCACAATTATAGATATTATATTATTATTTATTTTGAACCATTTTTATCTAATTTTTTTGAAACATAATTAAATACTTCTATATCACTCGTTTAACGGATTTATGCATTATACTATTGAGTAGATTTCTAAGTGAAAATATATTGGTAGAGATTCCCTATTTATGATTCATGCTTCTAACATATTTTAAAACATGCTTATAAAATATACGATTTTGTTTAGAATAATAATTCGTATGTATTTTTTTTAAAAAATTATGATCCAAATGTATGAATAAAAACTAATATGCGGGTTGAATGAGTTGTTCAATTTTTATAAGTTTTAAAAAATTTTGTAACGTAACCCATGAAAACTATTATCATTAATTTCCTTATCAACATTTATTAAATAATTAATCATAAAGAATAAGGAATAAAAAAAATAAATTATTTTATAAGGCCTTACCTCAGTGTGAGAACCTATATACTTTCCATAACCACTCCCATTGTTCTATTGAAATAAAATATTTTGAAGATGTTTATAAACTTTTTTCCAACGTCAATTAGGAACATTATATCTCATGATAGGAATGATAATAATGAATACATTCAGTTTAGAATGTTTTTATATAAAAATTTGAGCCCAAAAAATGAATAAGGACTTTTTTGAAATTGATCCATGATTGCTTAGTACAAATCTTATTCTGATTTTGTTGGGTATAATTTTCTCAATATGATGATTCTAGATCTGATTCTCTCAATACGATGAGTTTGGATTTGATTATATCAATAAGATTAGACTAGATCCTATTGTCTCAATACAATGGACTCAATTAAATTATCCCATTATCAATCTTAGAAACTCAAAATCTACTCAAATGCTTAATACATCATTTTTTAGTCAGATTGACTCATTCTGACTGTACGAATGCAATCATCTCAATATAATCATTCTTAATCCTGTAAATAAACATTTAGCCGTCTAATTCTAATCATGAGTTCCCGGGATGCTAATGACTTTCCCATGATTTCTCTACTGGTCGACATTTTCTGCTTTTACGAAAATTAGAAAATCAATGAATGATCCAATCAAGTATTTTTAGGGGACACATAAAAAAAATCGAGAAACATTCATAAATTCACCACTTCCAAAAATTTAGAAACACCAAAATTATATCACATTTAAACAACTACACTGACTTATTCAATCCTCCTTAGATTTCTTCATGAGTTTAGAGAAATTTTATTTCAATTTTGACATGTTCAACTCATTATAAAAATAATGGAATCATTTTTTTATTATTCCTTATAATCAGCTCATAGAGAAATATTTTTAAATCTTAAATCATATTTTGTTCTAATATTTGTATGAATTTTGATTCCTTCCCATATCATTATAAAACTTTTACCATATTGGCTCATTATAAATTATCTTTTCTTCTCCATCCATTACTAAATCTGTTTCATGTACATTAATTATGAATCTTGTATCCATCTTAGTGATTATGAATTTTATTTCCTTCCTAACTCATCATGAATTTTGTTTACTTCTTAATTTTCTATGAGTTTTTTATCATTATTAGTGAATCAAAAATCAATTTCCATCTCTAGTCATTATAAATTATGTTTCCTTATTAGTGTCCATCACATGGAGTCATTATTATGATAGAATTCTCATTATGATAGAATTTCACATTATGATAAATGTTCTAGTTATGATGGAAATCCCATTATAACAGATTTCCCATTACTAGGGTATTTTCAGACTAAAACTCGGGATTTATTCCAACCACTCCACCATGCCCTCAAAATATATTATCATGATGGTTTTAATGATTTGTGAGAACATTACGACCAGAAAACCATCGTATAATTTTCATGAAAGTATGAAAATATTCTAACTCCTGACTTCATATTCTTCTTTTAAAGAACTACAAAATAAATAATATTTATTGAAATAGAATCATTTGAATTTCTCACTGAGAAACATCATTCTTTCATTGATTATTTAAAAGGTGAATTTACATCAATCAACAATTTCTTCCTTCAGTTCTTTTGGATCCAATTATATGAAACATAAGTAGATGAATACAATAATAAGAGTTCAATGAATCCAAATTAAGATAGATATGGATCTGATTAATGAATAAAAAAACATTCTTCTACAAATAGGATAGTTGTAAAAAATTACCAAAACATTGTTAAGACAATTTATCTCAAAGGATCATAAATCCCCCTTTGGATTTGTTGACAACCTATGTAAAAAAAATTTCAATCCCTCTAAATGTTTTCCCAACTATACTTTCATAAACAAATCATGTATTTTTAATTTTATGAAAACATATCATTTCTAAAATTAGAGTGTAATGACCTGACACTATTGTACAAGGTATTTTTTTGAAATAATTCCATCAGTTAGTGAAAAGTAAATTTCGAGCCCATTTAATTATAACTATCCCCCAGATTCATCATTTCCTGTTACTTTTCCTTTTATCACTAGCATTTTTGGATATCCATGACTTCAAATTCATTAAATAATGAACTTTAAAAACTTCATACAAAGTAAAATGTTTACACCTTTTCTCTCCCTTTGTTAAAATAAATCATTGAATGGTGGGGGTTATAATAAGATTTCCCTTTACTACACACTAAAAAATTATTTTTTACATAAACATGGACATGAGACAACTATGAGGATCATGTTGTACAGTGTTTTGTGAAATTAGTAGCTTTACGTAACATCTT
Source organism: Viscum album (assembly GCA_963277665.1). Classification (NCBI taxonomy): domain Eukaryota; kingdom Viridiplantae; phylum Streptophyta; class Magnoliopsida; order Santalales; family Viscaceae; genus Viscum; species Viscum album. The sequence goes on along the minus strand of OY728163.1, from coordinate 1,899,100,575 downwards.
AATAGATATAATACAACATATTTATTGAAATCTTCTTTTACATGACCACAACATTCCTTCGCAGATAGCATTGAATGAGATAACCTGACGACATGCATAAGAAAATTGTACTCTATAATGCCTAGTAAGAGAGTAAAAAATGTATAAAATGAATAATATAGTAAATGTTAGGAAATAGTCATAACAATGGATAAAATTAGAAACATGATCATAAAGTCATGATATAGAATTATTATCATAACATAGAGTTGTGGCAAAAACATTTTACATTATATTATTATGAGCGAAGTCTCATTTCACATTGAGCATGAGTAAACCCTAATTGAACATGAATTGGAAATATTAAACCATAATTTCATATGAATTATATCGATTCATCAAGAATTTCACAAGATTTATCATGACACTATTCTTTATCCAAGGCATTGGAGTGTTATCAGGCACACCCTTTATAAACATTTTTTTTCATGCATAAGTGTTCCACAAAGATCATAGAACATAGATTCATTAAACTTCATAATTTCATCCAAAAATAAATGATGTGGAAAAAATAAATATATGTACTCAATCAATAAGTAAATATTCATAAAGGTCAATACTGGGGATAGAGAAATGGGTATGATATTCACATACAATATGATTATTTCATGTGAAATTTAAGTGTACATTCAGCGACATAACGATGTCAAATAGAAATACAAAATGGGTTGTGAGAGAGAAACTTTTCTCTCATCATATATAATTGAGAAATATAGTAATGGGTCATGGAACAAAATATCCCAACATATTTAATTGAATTTAGATGCATAATAACAAAGAATTGTTTGAATGTAAATGAGGAGAGTGAAATTCTTTATGAAATTTTGGCATGGTAACATGTGTACATGGGAGTAATTAATGAGTGAAAAGGGTTTTTAGATCATTAAAACATAATGAGGGAATTATAAGGATTGAGTAAAATCATACCCCAACATTTATAATTGATGATAAGTGTGTAAAAATATAAGGAATCATGGACATAAATTAGGAAGGATAGAAAGTGAGAATCCCTTACACAGAACTGTGATCCCAAAGGCTTGGGAGAGGCTTAGGAGAGTCTTTTTATGAGCTTGGGGAGACATTTGGGAATTATATAGAGAGTAGGGAAGATATCGGTCATGATTAATATTTTTTACTAAAGAGGAATGGGATATTGAGCGGGTTTATATAATAAAGGAGAGGTATTTATTTAATATTTAGGTCATGGACACTACATATTAAAATTATCAAAACCATAAAAAATCCCATGGTTTGATAAAATGTATTTTTCTAAATTTTATTGGAATGAATTATTTTATATGTCCAATGTCTTAGCATATTAAAATATTAATCATTGTTATGTAGAGGTTAGTCAAACTCTCAAGGAAATCATTTTAAAAAGTGAAAATAAATTATTACTCTTGGAGGGTTCTCTAAGGTACCATAAAATTAATAAAACCATTATAAAATCACACTATATTAATGGAAAAACAAATTTTGGTCTAATATACATTTTATCGTATTTTATTAAATACCTATTGTGTCTTTATGATGTAATAAAATAGATTATATATTTAAATAGTATCAGATTATTTCCCAAAAATTTGTATATCTCAGAAAATTATGAAAAATTGACCATTGGATAATTTTGACATCCTGATAAAAAAAGAATATTCATTTTATCTAAATAATTTTATGAATATGTGAATTTTTATTTTTAAAATAAGAACCTACTTTTATTGAATATTTTTCGGTTTAAATGAAAACAGTTTGGAAAACTTAATAAAAATTACCAATGTTTTCATAAATATTATATGATCATTTATATTTAATAAAAGGTGAATTAGTAATAATATGTTACTAAAATATAATTAATGTCATCAATCCATTAATTCATAAAAATATTTTTTTAATTGAATACAAACTAAAAAAATTATTTGTACTTTAAAAACAATTTAAAAAGTAAAAATATTAAAATGATTATATATTATTTATACATAAATAATGTACATAATAATATTACTAGGTTATAGTTACATAACCCTTTATAAAAGCCTCATATGAACTAAGGGTAAGGTATATGATGGTGAAAAAATCCTGGTGAAACTCATGTAACATCACTCAGGTTGTAATATCTATTGACTTCCACTTCTCGCGTAGGTGGTTCCATTCAAGCTTTACGTGTTGAAGATCATCTTATAATTGGTCAAGTAAGAATCCAGGTGACACTACCTCCATTCCGAGAGAAAAAGGGGTTTTTATGGAGAAAATCTACAGGAAGTGGCCATCAATTCCTTTTTCAAGGTAAATTGGTTTTGTTAAAGCCTTATATTTATACTAATCATGTGATCATTGTTCAACTACTATATTAGAAAAAGTAACATTTTTTAATGGTATATTAGAAACCAAAAACATAAAACCAAGGAATTTAATATGTTTTATACAATTATTTTAAATAATAATACATTTAATTTGATCAAGAGAAACTTTTATTTGTAAAATTTTGGGTCATTAAAATCTTACTCTTTTAGAAAATTCTGCCTCAAAATTTCATTTTCCCACACTAAAACAAATGATGGTATCTATTCTTTGTCACTTCATCCAGTTCTCACATTGCTTATTCACACTTGGGTTTTCAGTAAAACACTTTGATGAGCGGAATTGGATTAATTTGAATATTTTTTCCTTAAAATATAAGATCTTCACCAGCTTCTGTTCATATGATTGATGATTTTCAAATGGTACCACCACTGGATTGAGTACGTTCACTGGGTTAGGTATGTACTTCCTCAATAGTGATAGATGGAATACTTCATGAACATGATATTGGTTCAGTGGGAGTGCTACTATATAGGCAACTACTCCAATGCGATCAAGGATATGAAAAGGGATGGTGTACCTTGGAGTAATTTTTCCATTATTCCCAATTCTTATAACTCTCTTCCACGATGATATATGGAGGAATATCATGTCTCCAAAATCAAACTCTATGTCTCATATAAAATCATTAGCAGAGCTCTTTTGTTGATTTTGAGAAGCATTAATATGTTTATGGATGGTCTAAACCTTCTCCAATATTTCATCAACTATTTCTGGACCTAGGAGTTTTCACTCCCCAACATCATGCCTACATGGAGGTGTTCTACACCTATTCCCCTAGAAAAATTTATATTGATCCGTTTGGATTCTTGATTTGACAACTGTTATTGTAAGAGAACTCATCTTGGGGGAAGAATTCCATCACATCATCCTTTGAATTCCATTGAGTATGCTATCAACATTTCGTAATGTGTTAGCATAGTCAGCTCATGTGGCCTATTTTTCTAAGTATGATAAGTCAGGTTGATGTCATATCAGTATGCAGAGCATGTTAGAGACTCTTCAAGAACATAGAGGTAAATCTTGAATATTGATAACATACTGTCGATAGTGGTACTCTATAAATCCTTACCACTTCTCTGATCTATATCTGTTCCGGTTGATCTAATGAGAAATCCCCTCGAATTGAAATGAAGTTTTCAATCATTATAAGATGATCGAAAAAATACCAAATAGCTTTGTTTCCATTGGATTTCTTCTTATGTCTGGTGACAATGTCCATGGTGATGTTCTCTCATTTATTTTTTGCTATAGGTAATGGTTATATCATCCATTTACATTTATTCCATTCATCCTTCACTTCCAGACATACTAAGAACTATGATGTATACTCAATTATCTTCTTCTTCATGTAATACCACCAATAATGATCTTAGAGATCTCGATACATATTTTTGTTTCCTGGTTGAATGGAGAAATTAAATCTATGTGAATTATCAAAAAGTTCATTTGTTAACTATGAATTTGATATAACACATAGTCTTGTCCCAAATATCACAATTCCTTCTTAATAAACATTAGACTCTGAGGATTTCACTTTTCTGATAGTTTCAACTTTCATCTGAATTCTCACATCATCTTTTTGAGCATCCATTAACAATTCCAAAAGATATGGTTGAATAATCATTTGTGAATAGATTAAACTTTTTCTAATTTTTAATATTACCATGTCAATATTCACCAAATCTAACACGGTTGGTTCCTTTTCAATTTTCATCATTAATTGAATCGTTGGGTCCTTTCTACTTAAAGAACCCACCACCTTGTTTTCTTTACCTAGGTGGTAATGGATTGTGAATTCATAGTCTTTGACCAACTCTAATAATTTTCATTGGAAAATATTCAACTCTTTCTTTGTGAATATATACTTTAGGCTTTTGTGATCCATATATATTTCACAGTACTCCCCAGAGAGATAATTTCACTAAATTTTTAAAGCAAAGATTACTATAGCCAACTCCAGATCATGTATTGGATTGGTTTTATTGTGAACATTAAATTTACATGAAGCGTAGTCAATGAAATTTTAAATTTTTATCAACACACAACCCATTCCCTTCTTTGAAGAATCACTGAATTCTACAAAAATATCTCCACTTTTGCGTAGTTTTGTCACGAGTGCAGTGATTAACCACTTTTCACCTCCTTGAATTTATTTTTTCATTCATCACTACAAGAACTCTTGACACCCTTTTGAGATATCTTGGTAAGAGGGTTTGAAAATCATTATAAATTTATCACAAATCCGCAATAATATCCAGATAATCCAAGGATGATATAGATATATTTCACTAATGTTGGCCTCATCCATCCCTAAATTACATTTTTCTTGGAGGGATCCATAGATATCTTATTTATTATGATGATATTATCTAATAATGAGACATCATTGAACTAGAACTCACACATTCTGTACTGTTCATAGAGTTTATCCTTTTGCATGGTATTAAGTGCAGTTCTTAGATGCTCCACATGATCATCCTTGGATTGGGAGTATATTATAATATCATCTATAATTACAACCACAAATTTGTTGAGATAATCTCATAATACTCTATTCATAATGTGCGTGAGGATTTGTATAGAATTAGTGAGTCCAAAAGGAATTACTATGAATTCATAATGCTTGTACATTGTACGAAAAGTAGCCTTGGGGATATCCTCTTTCTCACTGTTATGTGGTAATATCCCGACTAGAGATCCACCATGGATTAGGATCGTTATCCACGTAGATGTCATATCATGTAATCAATTCATTGTTGAGGATAATTTTTCTTTATAGAGATTTTTTTGAGCTCCCGATAATCAATGCAAATGCGCATTGACCCATCCGTATTCGTGTGAAAGAGGACTAGTTCACCCTATTGTGAAGCACTAGGGCATACTAATAATTTATCTTGATTCTCCTTTATTTTTTTATTTATCTCCTCAGGATCCACAACATCTATACTATACAAAGTATTGGATAATGGAAAATCCCCAGGTATAAGATCAATCAAGAATTCAACATCTCTTCTAGGAGGAAGACTAGTAAATTCATCGGGAATCACTTCAACAAACTGCTTCACAATAAGAATGTATTCCAGGATAGTTTCTTCCTTATACCTGATCAACTGACCATGATACACATTCTCATAGGGGGCCAATAACCACACATTTGATGATGGTACTAAAATGATTTATCCTTTTTTCTTACAGTTTTACAGAATTGGGGGTCGATTTTCTATATGGAGAGTGATTTCCTTCTTATGGAAATTTATGTTAGATAAGTATAATGATAGCTAATACATGCCAATAATTCCTTCAAATTTTACCAAAGATATAATGAAAAGGTTATCTACGATGTTCAATCCACAGATCGAGATAGGGGAGGAGTTATATTCATGGGATGCAATGTTTTCTCGATTTGTCTTTATCACCTACGTCTCTACTTCCATAATTTTTGGTGGAGTTGGTATTGGTCCACTAAAAAATTAGGATATACAAGAATGTGTAGTCATAGAATCAAAAATAATGTTTTTTATTCATGGATGAATTATTTGTTTACCTGTCACCACTTCATTTTTAGGGTTTTCATCATTAGTAGTGATGGAATAATCTCTCCCTTTCATCCTTGGAGTTTGTTGATTGCCTCTGAAAACCATAGCTTACGACACTGGTATGTAAATTTCCCAGGTTCATTGAAGTTTAAGAACATAACAATGTCTTGAGGGTCAAAAATAGTTTTCCTCTCATATATCATAGTAGCGGGGTTTTCTTGTCAGAAATTAATGGCCAGGTAACCTTCTCTTCCACACCTAAAGCCTTTCCTTATCCCACTCTGGAAATTTTTGTGGTTCTTCTTTCCGCACCTCTGGAAAGTAGTGTGCTCGAATTTCGCAGCACCATTGAATTTATCACTCGGGCCTCTAGAATTAATGTACACATTCTTCTTCTTAACCCCATGATACCCATATGATTCACCAATATATATTTTGAATTTGAGTGCACATCAGACAATTTCTTCACAGTAATCGATGTCACATATCACTTCGACTTTCCATAGTCTAGGTTTTATCCCACCAATGAAGCAGTCAAACATTCATTCAGGGGTAATGAAAATGTTTGCAATGCATTGTTAAATCCTTGTGATGTTTTCCTCATACGCTCTGATTATTTTGTCATATTTTTTCTTGAGGTAATGGAAGTACCCTTCTATAATAAGTCAGTGGGTACTAAATAATATATTTCAAAAAACATTTTCTATTAATAATTTCATTACAACAAATCAATCTATTCATCGAGCTTCTTATTTTTGATAATAACCACCATTGATCAGCTTCACCATCAATATAATAATCTAATCAAAAAACCATTTCTTGTTCGGATCATTTAATGATGAAGAAGATATTTTCAAAGGAGTTGATCGATTAATTATTGATTGAGGGGACATATATTCCATTAAAAGAAGGATTACTTTGTCTCATGAAGCTCTGAATTGTGGCTTGTTCAAACTGGGGGGGGGGGGGGGTAGCACATTCCTCTAGAACCATGTTTCTATTTAAAATATGAGTTAACTAAGAGAGTATCTTGAAAAAATTTATGATTCCTGCTCCACTCAGATTGGGTATCTCATTAGAACAATCATCACATTGATCTTCACATCAATTGTTAGCCCGAGAACTTCGATTACAATCCATTAGCTGGAAGAAATTTTTTTGGGGTGATAGATAAAGTTATATCCAATGACATGATGGGAAAACATATAAATTACATTTATTTCATTAACTTGTGAATTAATAAGATTTAGTAAATTTTATCCATGATCCAATTCCCAACATATAATCTTACGAGAATTTTCATATTTCCTTAACAATGGTTCATACTATGATTTTGAATTTAAAAATTTATATCATTGAGGACTATTGAACAAATAGTGAATCAAGGCCCATTCACATGCACCTATTCTCATTCGAGTCTAGCTCAACATGATTTTTTTGGGTTTTCACCAAAAGATACATCTGTTCTTGAGCCACCTCAACTTGTTCATCTACAGATAAAGAGGTATTTTATTGATAAATTACTTAGTCATTACTCAACAAAATTTAGGAATGTTTTTATGATTGTTATTTCTATCCCTATGGCTTTCACTAGGGTGTTCTAATTCTAATACCTATAATAACTAAACTAATTCTCTAATACCAACAATAACAACCATTCTCTTTATTACATAGTTAAACATGATTTGATACATAAAATTTCAGTTAAGACATATATGAGGATCAACATTTCTAGTTCCTCGAAAAATTTGGAGCATTACATAACCACATAAAACACAAAATACAACATCTATATTAACAACCTCTTTTACATGACCAAAAAAATCATTTACACGTATCATTGCATGGTATAACATAGGGACATACATAAGAAAAGGTTGAGCTATAAATCCCAGTAAGGAAGTAAACAAGGAATAACATGAACTATAAAATACATGTTAGGAAATTGGAATATTAATGGAGTATAATAAAATCATGAACATAGACATTATTATCCTAACATGGAGATATGGAAACAAAATCGAACAATATTTTTGGATAAGACAATGATCATTTCACATGAAGCATGAGTAAACCTTCATTCCAAATGAATTAGCACGAGTAATCCCTCATTAAATAATAATATTGATTATTCAAAACTACTTGCACATTAAGTATCATGATACAAATATTTAACCAATTAATTGGAGTGCTATCAGGGAGAATCCTTGATAAACATTTCATTTCATGCATAAGTGTTCCACATAGATCATAATACATGTATTCATTAAACAAATTAATTTATTCCACGAATAAGATATGTGGAATACATAGAAGAAATTTCTCAATCATCATGTTCCTATTCACAATGGTGAATAACCTTGATAGAGAAATGGGTATGGTATTCACTTACACTATGATTTTTCTATGGGAAATGTTGGTGTATCTTCGGCAGCATAATGACGAAAAATAGTAACTATAAAATGTGTTCGTGAAAGATAAATGTGTCTATCATAATTTATAAATGAAATGGACTATGATTGGTCATGGAACATAATATCCCAACATATGTAATGTAATTTAGATGCATAATATTAAAGAATTCCATGAATGTAAACGAGAAGAGAAGAATTTTCTTATGGAATTTCGGCATGGTAACAGGTGTACTTGGGAAGAATTAATGAAAGATTAATGGGTATATCACCATTCAAACATAAGAAGGTAAGTATTGGGGAGGTTTTAAATCATACCCTTACATTTTTATTTGATTATAGTGGGGAATAAAAATATAAGGATCATAGACTTCAATAAGGAAAGATGGAAGGTGAGGATCCTTTTCATGGAAATGTGATCCCAATGGATTGGATGAGGCTTGAGAGAGGCTTCTTGGTAGCTTGGGATGCCTTATAAGGATTATAGATAGAGGAGGGAAGTGGTTGGTCAAGCTTCAAATGGTTTTAGTGATGTGAATGGAAGATTTAGTGGGTTTATATAGTAAATAAGATGAAAATATTTATTTTATATGTTTTGGACACTACACCTTAAACTAATCAAAAACAAAAACCAAAAAATATTTTTTCCCATGTTGTTTTCCATATTGTAGTGGAAAAAATTATTTAATAACTCTAATGTCCGAAATTATTATAAATTTATGCTTTCTTATGTAGAGGTGAGTCACACTCTCAAGGAAATAATTTTAAAATGTTAAAATATTTTTTTTTGGTCTTGGAGTGTCAACTAAGGCACCATAAAATTAATCACACAAATATAAAATTTCATTATATTACATTAAAAAACATATAGTGGAGGAATAAAAATTTATAGTATTTTATTAAATAACTACTCGGTAATTATGTTGTCATAAAACACATTATATATTTAAATATTATTTTATTTATACACAAAAATTCGTCGGTCTTAGAAAATTATAAACAATTTTAGTATTGGATAATTTCAACGTCCAAATTAAAAAAATATTACTTTTGTCTAAATAATTTTATAAAATATTTTAAATTTAACTTTTAATACAAAAACATACATTTATTTAATATTAGTGGGGTTTGAAACAAACAGTTTTCAAACATTAATAAAAATTACAATTGTATTGACTAAAATTATAAGATCCTTTATATTAAAAAAAAAGTGATTTAGTAATAAAATTTTGTTAAAATATTATATAATTCCAATAGCCATTAATTCTTCATAATATATTTCTTAATTTAATATTAACTAAAAATAATAAGCCTTTTACAAAGTAAAAATAATAAAATGAATACATATTATTTATACAAAAATAATTAACATAATCATCATGCTAGAGTATTTTTTCATAATCCCTTATAAAACCCACATAAGACCTAAGCATATGATGTGTGATAGTAATAGACTCTTCGGGAAGCTTGAATAACATCACTCTGGTGGTAATTTGTATTAACTTCTACTTCTATCGTAGGCCGTTCTATTCATGATTAACTTGTTGAATATCAGATTGGTCTTGGTCAAGAGCGAAGCCCAGTGACACTACCTCCTTTACAAGTTCCAATAAATGAGCTTCGTATGGTGAAATTATACTGGATTAGGCGATCACATCCTTTGTCAGAATAAATTGGATTTGTTAAACCCTAATATTTATACTAGTCATGCTATCACCGTTTGACGACTATATTAGCTGCAGTAAAAATTCTTAATGGTATTTGAAAATCCAATAACATGTTACCAAGGATGTGGATATGTTTTATATAATCAATTTACATAATAAGGCATTTAATTAGATCATGAATAATTTTCATGTATAGAATTTTGGTTCATTGTAGTGGTTCTTCTAAGAAGGTTTTAGAAGTCATGGGAGGATGATGAATGTGAATTTACATCCTCAATTCCATAAACTATTATTTTTGGAATATATTTTGTAATGATATCATCAATATGATACTTTTTGGAAATTTATTCTAGTAAAACATCTCTACTAGAAAAATTCTCTTTAATAAAGTGAAACATTATATCAATGTGTTTTGATCATTAATGTTAGAAAAGATTTTTAGAATGATAAAATTAACTTTTATTACCTCAAACTATATTCAATGGTATGAAAAAATTTAATTTGAAATCATCTAGATAATTAGTCATATATAACATTTGAGTACAAGCCTGAGCAGCTGCAACATATTTAGATTCATCAGTGCTCAAAGTTACTGAAATATATTCCTTATTATTCCAACTCACACAACATTTACCCATGAAATTGGATCCTTCCGATGTTGATTTTATATCAACAAAGTCTCCATCGTAATCCGTATTAGTATAACCAAGAAACATCATCTCAATATTTCTTTTAAATAATAACTAATGTGAGGTTGTTACTTTGAAATATCTCATAATTATTGTTTCTTCCTACATATGTGATTCTTTCAGATTATATTGATTCCTCAGAAAAAATTCATAACATAAAATTATTCAGCATCGTGTCTATGTGTAAAACTAAAATTTATATCATCTTTCAAAATCTTTATAATTAACACTTTTTCAGATTCATCATTACTCAACTGCACAGCCAAACATCTTTAACAATTACCTTTTATACTTTTCCTATGATATATAAATGTATTTATCTTTTTGTGGAACTTTTATGCCAAGGAAAAATGTTAGTTCTCCAAACATTCACATTTAAAAATTATTATTCATTTATATTCAAAATATATTACAAAAATATTTTTTATTCCCAGCAAAAATAATATAATCTACATAAAAAATCAATTTGAGGTCTAATGCTTACAAATATTACATATAATTTTCTATCAAATTTTCCATTAGAAAAATTTATCATTCTCAAATAATTATAATATTTTAAATATAAATAACATGGAGATTTTTTTATCCAATAAATATTTTTCTAAAATAAAAATAAATATTTCTAGCCTCATTAATTAAAAACCCCAAGGATGTTTAGAGTAAAATGCATGTTAAATCTCACCATTTAAGAATGCTGAATTTAAATGAATATGAAAAAAATTAATTTTGATATGAATCCACTGAAGAAACATTTTAATTTATGATATTCTTTAAACTAGGGAATTTTTTTTCAAAATACATAACATCATATTGTGAATTGCCTCTAAAAACAAACCTTGCGTTTTTTCTGAAAACATATCTATATTCAGTTAACTTGATTCTGTAAACCCATATGGTTTTTATAAAATTTTTATTTATTTTCTATGAAAAAATTTCCTATTTTTCATTCTTATAAATATGATCCATCTCCTCATTCATAACATTAATCCATTTTTTTATTGAATAGTGTCTCAACTTTTGAGATAAGTGATGTTTGATTTTCTAATCTTAACATCATTCTTGTCAAAAAAAGAGCCTTCTAATTCTCAATAATATTTCATGATTGAACATGTTTTTATACGGTAGTATATTTCATTGTTTCCTTCCCAGTTGAAATTTCCTCTTCACATGAAGAATCTGAATCAATATACTGATTTTTTGACTTAGTATCACAATTATTCAAAATCATCAGACTCCCCTCTTCATAATTATAAACATCTTCAGTTTAGGATGTATGATTTTAAATTAAATTCACATAATATTAGTCTACAGACATTTGTAATAATTTGTTCCAACATTTTTAACATCACCCATTTAGTGAATAAACCATAAAATTTCCTACTTTAGCTTTCTCATCAAACATTCCCAACAAAAATTATTTATTTTAAACAAACATGGACATAAAAAACATTGAATTATTTCAATGAAGCATTTTTGTTATCAAACATTATATAAGGATTAATTTTGTTTTACAGTCTCAAGAAACATCTATTTTGAACATGTACAACTGCACTAACATCTTTTCTGCAATAGAACATTGGATGTTTGTATTATGCTAACATACAATTCCCATTTCCCCCATGTTTTAATTTCTTCTTTCAGCTACTCAAATATTTAGTGGAGTAAATGGAGAACTATACTAATGGATGATAGCATGTTTTCACATATATTTTTCAAAATCATATCTTGTTAATTCTGTACCATTAAATATTCTCAACTTCTTTACATAATCACTCATTTTATTATGAACATCCTTTCCAGAAAACAAATTCATTTTTATTTCCTCAGACTTATGTTTCCTAAACACGATATTTTTCGTCTGAGTAAAATGGTCATTAAAATTGATAATGTATAAATAATTTTTTGATGATTGATTTCACATCATCCAAATAAAGTATATTGTATAAATTCATGGGGTTTGGTAGATTGAATCTCAATTATCTTATGACTTTTGTTAGCCCTATTTCCATTTCAGAAGTAATAAAAACACATTCCTCTCTTCTTTTCAATTATAAAAAATTCTAGACAACATTATATTTAGAAATTTTATTCATATTTATCTTCCTTTGGTTCCCTAGTCATCTATACCACAATTTGTTTTCATATTATGAACTCATGTAATAAGTTTTATTGAATTCTACAATTTGAATGAGATTCACATTAGTTCCTTTTACTTTTTTAATAACTTCTCCATCATTCAAAATTTTTATGATACAAAAATCATTTTTAAAAGAAACATATTTTCCATATTTATAATGTTGACAAAAATAAATAAGATATGTTTTATCCCATAAATTAAAAAACTTCCATATATTTCAATATTTCAGCTTTAATCTCAACTTTTCTGATTCCTAAAATTTTTAAATAACTATCATTTACAACATCAAATGATCTTACATCAAGATGTTCAACATGTTTAAATATTTTTATATCATAAGTCAGATGTGAAGAACAACCAATATCAAGTACCTATACTTTGTTTATTTTACTTTATTTCAAAAATCCATCATCAACTAAAGTTGTTTCCTCAAAATTCTTCTTTTCATCTTAATATTATATTCCACACTAAGAAACATATTTCAAAAGGGGGGTCTCACATTTTTCAACTTGATGACCAGAAATATCGCGTCTTCCACAAACATCTTTCAAACCATAAAAATGATTTTTTTGTGAAAATTCTAACATCGTCATAATTCACATTTTCAAATTTCTATAAGTTATTATAGTTTCTCATTTTACTTTCCTTATTTCTTCTGGTTTTCTAAAACCATATTCGAGGTAAGGATACATTTTTCGAACAATTATATTTTTTATGACCAGAAATTCCACAGAACTAACTATAAGCATTAAATTTGGATTAATTTTTAAATAATATCATTCTATATCAAAGCGCTGCTGAGGTTGATAGATTCATTCATCTCTAACATACTCTGGATGGACAACATCATTCTTTTAGAGTGGGTTTTCAACATTTGAAGATGTTATTGGTTTATCACAACATTTTTTCACCTAATATTTCTCAATAATGTTTTTTTAACATCAATTCTTTGAAAAATAATATGAAACAATATTATTGGTGACTGAATATTTCACATGATTATTGTTTTGATCCTTTTTAGCAGCTTTAGAAGTTTCTTATATTATTTTCTTGACTTCGTTGAATATTTCATTCATCTTCCACATGGTATTTTTAAACTCAATATGTTTTGATTATATATTGATAAAATCTCATTCTTTTTCATATACCTTCTTGTTGTTATATTTAATCTCCTTTCCATATTTCAAAATTATTATTTTTTCACTTAAGATCTTCGGAATGTATTCATACTCTTTCATGATGATGTATTTTATTCCATAAAAAAAATCATCAAAATTATTCCTTATTACTCTAATTTATTTCATTATATATTTTTTCATGAAATAAAACTATATATTTCCTCAGTTAAAAATATCTATAAAATTCATCACCTCATTCTTCTCTATATGAGAAATATTTTGTTTTATATATTATTCAAATGAAGGTTCTGATGTTTTTTGAACATTCTCTTTAAGAATAATTGTTTTCTATTGAGTCTCATTCAGATTTCCTAACAATCAAGCTCAATTTTTAATATTAAATATCTTCTTGTATTTGTTAGGTGTATTTTATTATTTTTCAATTTTGATACACTTATTTCCATGAGGTTTTTCATCAGAATCATCTTGATATTCTGTAGCATTATCCTTGGGAAAAGTTATTGCAAGGTATCTAATTTCACCACACTGAAAACATTTTAGAAGAAATTTACCTCCATAATTTCCACTTCAACATTAATTTTTATTGTATAGATGTGAATTTTTTATCATTTAACTCATTATCCTATTTACCTTTTGAGGCATAAAGACCATCATCTTAAAGATATTAAAAATTAAACTTTCTCATAGATTCAAATTCAATTTCACTATTTATAATCCTTTCCATCATTAGATCCCATCTCATTTCAAGAGACATAATAATGTCATACGATTCATCATCAGGTAAATCATCATTATCTTCTAATGATATTTTTTAATAATAAATACTATCTAGAAATATTCTTGTATGTTTATTCATAATTGTATAATCTTATAAGACGTCCATGAATCCGATGATGTTGAGAATTAAATTCATTACTCGAGTGAATTATTCATTAATAGTATCTTCATCACTTAGTGTTATGGTTTTATACTTACTATTGAATATTTGTGGCTTTTCTTCCTTTAGTAGTGTATTCACTATGAAAATAATTTCCAGCTTATCCCACATACGTTTTAATGTATTTAGACACATAAACTTCTGATAAACATTATCCGATAAGTACATAAGTATTGTTTTTAGCCTTTATATGAACATCAATATTACTCTTATCAGAAAATTCCATTTGATCATATTTCTAAGTAGGTGGAAAACGATCTATAGTAGTATAAAAAACATATAGGTAAAGAGAGAGGATATAAAGAAGCATCATATTTCTCCAACCATAATAATTATTTCCATAAAATGTTTGAATTCATATTTTTTGAAAAAATTTCTATTATCCATGGTAAGGATTCAACAGTGTTAAATTTTCAATGATAATAATTAATGAACTAATGGATCGAATAAAAGATATGAATTGGGGAGACTCAGTTGTTCAATATATATATGTTACATAACTTTTAGAAACATAACCCCAAAACCTATTATTATTTTCAACCATATAAATTTTTGAAAATTACACACACATGATACAATGTTAAATATAGTAAATCATACCGGATTTTCAAGGATCTTCATATGTTTGAGAATATTCATCTTCTCCATTAACACTCGAAGGGGTCAATCAAATTACACTGTTATAAAAAAGTGAATACAACTAATTCCAAATCCTATAAGACACATTCTATTTCCTAAGAGGAATGATTATACTAACCCATGATGAATCATATTTACTTCTTAAATCATTAAAAATATACTACCTTCTCATCTCATTATGAATTTTACCCATTATCTTATTAATAATTTTGTTTCCTTCTCAACTCATTATGAATTTTATATCCTTATCAGTGATTAAAATTTATATTTTCTTCCCATATCATCATGAATTTTGTTTTCTTCTTAGATCATTATGAATTTTTTATTGTTGTTAGTGATTATGAATTGTGTTTCCTTCTCATTTAATTATGATTTTTTCTCTCATAGAGTCAATCCCATGGAGTATTTATTTCGATGGAATTCCCATTATGATTGAATATCTCATTTTGTTGGATTTTCCCATTATCATAGAAATACCATTCTGATGGAATTCCCATTAGGATGAAATTACAATACTTCTACAATAATGATCTTAATACCTCTCCACCATTTCATGAAAATCTTTTATTATTAGATATTCCATGATTTGTGAGAAGTTTATGACCAGAAAAGAATTTTCTAATTTTGTTTAAAAACAATGTAATATTTTAGTCGTCATAAATAAAAATATTCATTCAAAATACTTAAGAAAGAATAATTATTCTTCAAATAGAAACATATAAATTTATAACGCATCATATTTTTTCTTTTTCTGATGATCGATAACATAAATTTCAAGATAATGACAATTAATTTCTATGATTCTTTTAGATCTAATGATCTAAACCGATGAAGATGAATATGAAAATATAAGTTTCATTAATCATTATTTTTACGGATATGGGTCTGATTTGATATTAATAAAAACATTATTTTAAAAAAAGGTTAGTTGTCCCCAAAATTTTAAACTATTTTAAATCAATTTATCATAAGGTTTCTTCAAATATATATTTCAAAAATTAATTTTCAATAGAAATAGATTAAAATTTATATTGATGAGGTAAAATATATTCTCATTAGTGGTGAAATATCATCCTATTATACATGTATGGATCAAACTCTAGTAGATATTAATAATGAAATTCGATGATGAGAGGAATCTCGCATGAGATTAATAGGAAATTATAATATCCAAATGATGGAGGATGTTCCCATATAATACAAAATGATTGATTCTTTCCTAGAATAATTACTATCCTGTTCTCTGTAGGATCAAGTTAAGTTATTAATTAAACTCATTTATAAGTCATGATAAATATTGAAAAAATGCTACAGAATTGCACCAGTCAAGTGGGATGCGATAAACAAACTACATCGGTTGTGTGATATGAGATTTAACATCTAAATATCTATAAGTATACAAAAATTATGAAAAATATGTAAAAATGTGTTATAAAATTCTGATGTTTTTATTAATTCTTTATAAACATATAATGAAATTTCCGTACTATAATTATATAGCTAAAAAATATTTTTTTCAGAAAAAATAATTGTACAACATTTTTTAATTTATAATAAAAATAATTTCTTCATTTTTTTAAAAATATATTTCATTAAATGAATATAATTTTTAAATCAACATTTAAACATTATATTATGTTTATTTTTGAGGTATTTAGACATTATTTTAATATTAAAAATTTGAATTTCATTAAAATATTTATTTTATTTCATTAATACGGTATTTTTAAATAATAATTAGGTCTTCACAATGGGGAGCTTGTAATTTTTTCAATTGAAATTTTGAAGAGAAATTCAGATTTTGTAATTATTATAGTGAGACCAATGCCTTTATAATATAGAATTAGTAACACTTTTATTCAATAATTATTTAATTGGTCAACATAGTAGAGCCTAATACATCTCCATGATTGAGCTTCACTTAGCAAATCATTGTTTTTTGGTGAACAATAATGATATACCGATGTGTATATTTTAGAAAATGGATGGATATTAAGAGCTTACACTAATTTCATTTGGGCTGACTAGTACACTTTATATCCTTATAGATATGATGAATTATATAGAATAACATTAATCTATAAATAAGTATTGGCACCCAAATAAAATAAGTGTTGAATGTGAAATATAATAAGTCTGAATTTATACTCACTAAAGATTCTTTTATTACTTGCTATCTTTATGGATATTTTTTGTCCATTTAATGAAAAAGGTATTAAAATAACAACTTCCCCTAATGAATATTACTAATATCTTTTCTTTCATAGCCTTAACATGTTACTCATTATGTTTTTTTAGAATTTTCCCTAGTTTTCAAAACCACTACCTATCTAACACTTAAAGGGGATAAAATCAATTGTCAAGAGAATGATATAAATATTTTAAAAATTTGAATATGAAACTAATTAATTCACTAGTATTAATAATACCATCAAGTAATGATGTATTTTTAATTTTTAGAGGTGATTTTAATAAATGACTTGAATATTTCCTTATGTGGAATGATAGATTAATTTCTCAGGAATCAAGTTAAAATAAAATCTATAAAAATAACTATCTGGTTGATGACATTTTTCCATGTAATAATATTTTCAACGAAAATATGTAGACACTCATTATTGTTAAATATGTGATATACATAGAGAAAAAAAGAGTTTTTGTAATAGAAATTCTATGTATGAGAAATGAATGATGAAATGTACATTGTTGGTACTACTCAAGGACTATCACTATTCAACACACTACCACTATACGAATGAAAACAATTATCCAATTCATTGAGTATGTTGGGTTATATGGTTCTAACAGATATCATTATTCACTAGGATCCAACTTATAGATATCTATTAAAGTTAGTTATGATGATTTTCATGAAAGGGGGTCCATCATTAATTATTCATTATATTTCTAAACCTTCTTTAATTTATATATTATATATTTTACAGGATGATTAGAAGAAAATACCAATGATTATTACAGAAGTGAATAAAGGGAAATAGATAGAATATACCAATAAAGAAAGGACGATAATTTGTGGTGTCTGAATATTTGTACCATCTTTAAAATAATTAAATAGGGAATTTTTATATTAAATACATAGATAAAATTTCACTACAAACACTATTATGAAAAATATATATCAGGATTGATGTGAAAATGTTTCATGGGTTAGAATGATGTTTGAAATTTTAAACTGTGTTTCATGATTCACAGTTTGATATTAGGTGATATCTACATGAGAAGGGATTAAGATATTCATGAAACCCTTTCCCAAACCTACGTGGAAGTTGGGAAATGTTACAATGGAATATAAAAATATACTCCCAAAATCCCCATTAATGAATGATTTTGAATGGATTATCAATGATATTGTTATAATTTTTTTATTTTATTAGAGATAAATGATGATAAGACCCTTAAATACCTTTCCCATATTTATATCAATGAAATCCCAGGGATTTATGTGCTGACTATATCAACCATATATTCACAAGACCCTCTATTTATATAAAAATTGTTGACGTGTCCTAAAATGTTTCTCAACAATATTAATTTTTTTAAAGCCAATTATTTATATAGTTATGTGGTTTGTGAAAGGACTTTCTAAACATTGTTTGAGATATAGATATCACAATATCATGACTTTTATGGCATGTGGGATCTTTATCTAATGTTGGTGTAATTTGAAGAAAGAAAATCTCTCAAATTCGAGCAACTAGATGATATTGTATGATGTATTGTATGGGAATCAGTTTCATACTAAAACATATTTGGATGAATAAAGATAAATAAATTGATTTTTCAGATATAATGTAATCAAAAATATTGATATTATATGAACTATTTGATATGAAAATATTGATAACGTAAGAACAATTTGACATCATATTAAGTTACCATAGTTAGGAAAAAAGAGTTATGATGATAATCAACGGAAGGACATGATCTTTCTATTATGGATATGTCATTCTTGAAGGATTTACAATATAATATTGTTATAATATTTTGTAAATAGTAGGATTTAAGACCATAGTATATGCAGACATTTCTTATATCAAAACAATAGATACATAGTTTACTACTTAAATGCGAGTTATAAATATTAAAAATTATATGATTCACTCCGTGATTAATTTCAAAGGATATAATTAATATACACTACACATGTTCTCACACATGATGAAATATATTTTGATCATGATATATTTTAAAACTAGGATCATGTCATGATTTTTGAAACCAATACGGAACCAACCTTAAAAATTATATAATCTTTCTAATTTCCACAAGAAATAATGATATTCTATTCATAAATACCATTTTGGTTTAGAGTGTATTCAATTTCTTCATAACTCATAAATTTAAACCCATAAGCATACAATATGGATTTTATTAAAGCAGTATCGATATGTTCTATATTTAATTTTTTTAAATAAAACACAATTTCATTTCACAAAAAATCATCACAATATTCAGCTTCAGTTCTACTTATCTCATACCCCTCTTTAAAGATAATGAAATAAATTATACATAATGCGATGAGAAGAATAATTTCTATATGGGACAGAAAAACAAAGAGACAAACTGTTTATCCAAAAAACATATAAACATAAAAAATCATTTTCATAAGTAATTGTTTGTCAGAAATAATATATCATATAATTACATTGTAAAAACTTGTGATTCGATTTATTCCTAAAAACCTAAATGTAACATCCTAAAATATTTATCAACGGATATTCAATTTTTATAATTATGATATATATTTTAAATCACATAAAATCACATTATGAAAATAATTAAAACTATATAAATAAATAATAAATTAAATTAGAAGTCTTTATAGATGTTTTGAAACCTATACAGATAAAATAGTAAATTGTACTTCAGAATTGTAATATTACCCTTATAAAACTATAATGAACAATATAATAGTAACCATTCATGTGAAATTATCTCTAGAATATGGAATATTATTAATGAAAATATGATATAATAATATAATATTTTGAGTAAAGAAATTTTTTTAAAAATTATTAATTATGTATCAGAATATTATAGGTCAACGATATTTAACTACAATTTTATGATTAATTTAATAATTTAGGAAAAAATTATTTTCATAAAATGAATTCATATATTTATATTTTGTTGCCTTTGGTTTTTAAGATAATTTTATGTGACCTTAATTACTTTTCCAATGGGTTATAAAATCAGGTATAATTTTAAAATCTATATTTTCCAAGTAAATGATGATTTTATTTTAAAATAAAATTTATTTTATCTAGAAAAATATTTTTATAAAATTATATTCATTTTTTAAATCTACACATTAAATATTTGTTAGGGTCATCTATTGTGATTTATTTCAAATACATGATTGTTTTAGGAATAGTGAAATACAATTATGTACGGTATATATACATTATATGTTAAATATAATATTCTATGAGTCATGTATGATGTGATAAATATTTTTTTAATTATTTTGATCTAATTATTGTATTTTTTCTTATAAAATAATCAATATATGTTTTATTGAGAAAAATAATAAACTAACAAATAAAATAATGGGAAAATATCCCTCTCATCCACTATAGATACCACCCTTCCCCACAGAATCTCTCCAAACCTTCAAATATTTGAGATTTGTAAATATTATTCCCAACACCATTACCGAAACTCTAAAACATGTCAAAAATATCTTTATCTGATGAAAATACCAAAAAAGTTTTATTGTGGCTGTTTTTAAGGAGGATAAATTCAAGAGGTAAATTTTTCTGAACTGTTCCATTATTTTGTTTTAAATTTAGATTCATATTGTCTCCCCACATCCTATAATAAAAATAATATTATAAATAAATTATGCCAAATATAATTTAATTTTATTATTATAATGGATAAATACATCATTAAAACCTTCTCATCTCCCTTTATTCAAAAAATGAAAATGTCATTCGTAAGGTGTTAATTTATTACCTTTAAGGAGGAAAAATTTTCATTTCCCATTGACGCATTCAAGGATGGTCATAAAATATTTTTTTTGTTAAAATAATTTTTCATATGTGTATTAAAACCTATTGAATGTTATGAAATCATTATATACAAATGATGTAAAATAATAAATGAAAACAAGTTCATTGTGAGCAAAAACCAAGAAAAATAATCCAAAAGGTTATCATCAAGATATTATCAAATGGTTCATCCTAAACAAAAATAGCCAAATGAATTATATGATCATTTAATCCTTTTTAGGATCATTAATAATGTATAACTTCATTTATGAATTTATTTTTCTAGTTTACATGATCTTATATACTTTTATACATGTAGAATGATTATGAAAACAAAGAAAATAGGAACTCTTGAATGCAGAAATATAACACTATAACTCAATATAAATGATATAATAAAAATTAAAAAATAATAATAAATAAATTAAATTTAGAAAATTTTGAATAATTATTAATTAATAAATATAATTTTGTTATTCAGTAAATTAATATCATGCACAAAACGTTTTTAGATATAAGTAATGGGAAATTTTTTTAACCTCCATATTTTCTTCAACTTATGTTTTCTCTCTATTTTAAAATTATATCTCTTATTTATATTAACTTAATTATTCTATAATCTATGAATAAGTTCTAAAATCATGTATCTAGACCATATAATCCTTATTTTAAGGGGTAATACATGTTTTAATAAGGTTCCCTTCTCAAATAATCTTGAAATAAAAACGTCATTCAAGGGAGCCTCTCGATTTCATACTAATTGTTAAGTGCACTCTAAATCCTATTTTAATCCCAAATTATTTTTATAAAGTCACTCATATTACTTTCATAATATATATTTTTTTATTTTTGGTTTTATACAAACAGTTTGTGTTTTTCATTTTTAAATAATTACTAATAATTTCTTTAAACTACACGAAAATAATTTATTTATAAAGTTTCGTAAATGATATTTTTACATGTATTCACATAAGTTTGACATAAATAATCATTTTATATGAATAATTTATATTATTAATGTCCATTTATGATTTAAATTCATTTTTTCATAGACACTATTGACATATTACCTTATGTTATTCCTTCTAACATGATTTTGCTATCCAATTCTTTCAATGAAAAAACCCTTATATTTTTATTTGATTACTTATATAGGATTATTTGGGTGGGAAAACATTGATGAAGATGTTTTGATTGGTTCTCATGAATATAACACTAATTAATTATGTAATATTTTAATTCCCTAACCGTAGTTACCCAGATTTGGTGTATTATTATGTAACATTTGCATGATACCCAGAATTCATGTTTCGAAAGACCAATAAATTTAGTCACCTTGGAAATACTAGATACATTCATGAGGATTACATTATATCATAAAATATAAAACTAAAACAACATTGGATCTATTTAAAACACTGAGATCTCATAGACTATCCCTCCAGGTTAGTCGTATTATACTTTTTCACATCCTGGGAAAAATAAAGCATGGAAAGGGGTTAGCTCAGATGCTCAGTAAGGATAACAATATTGCAGAAACTTTCACAAAAACACATAAACATTTAAGGAAATGTATAAGACTAAAAAATCCTTTTCAACATAAAAATAATCATAAAATAGAAAATATAAATCAAAATAATTCTATTTACTTACTCACATGGATATTCAAATAGTCGAATAATCAAATTCAATATCAATAACCACGTTCATAAAGATGGAATGCATAATTAGGGTCTTTCATAACCACATTTTCAAGGGAATTTTCCATAAATACAAATACGATTTTGTGAAGGCCTTGTGCCAAGACAGTAGTTTGTCTCATGAGACCTACCGATGCATCGAGGAGCTATAGCAGGCTCCACCCACCACTTATTAAGTCCAATGCATTCCTCATATGAAAATGATTAAACATAACATAAACATTCATATTAATACAGGCATACAAAATGTCAATACATTATCCATAGAGCATGAATGGTATGAAATAACACATCTATAATAAAACATATAAAAAAACCTTCCATAAAATATTGATGTTTTGTATCATAATAAATTAACTTCAAAAAAAATTAAAATCCATTAAAAGATCTTGACATAGATGAAATCAAATCCTTTTTAGAGAAATATATCATTATATTTTGAAATAATTTAAAAGTCATGTAATTATAGAATGAAAATATTATATTTGAAAATATTCTTATAATCTTTTATAGTAAGCATCAATGATGTTATAATGGTGGAATATAGCTGCACCTACCGTATAAGTTAAATAAACATTTTTACCTTAATTTTGTTGAAAAGGTCATAATGTAACTTGTTTGGAAATCAATGAAATGATTACTTTATAAACATCTTATAAAAGTAAAACAAGAGTATAAATTACTTTACCCAATAGTATATAAAATAATAATAATGTTTTGAAATACATTTTTATGAAACATGGATGTGTATGGTAAAGAGGTCCCAGTAGATAATTACATATAAACAACCTCAGATAATAAAGAGATTGTGATATTAACCCTTACCATTTACTTTTCCATAGTAGAGGGTAGTTTAACCTCCCGTATAATGGTGAAATAATTGTTATTAAATTATACAAGAATCATATAAATTAATATGATATCATATATGATCTTTTAACATTTCTTTGTTAATAATATCTGTGTATTATTGTCGTTTCAGGTGTTAACTGATTCGTTTTACTTTATATGATTAGTTACATAAATAATGTTTGTCATGAATAGGATGTATCTTATTCATATTAAAAATTATATTATGTCTTTAAACATTATTTTTAATCATCAAATAAAAATTACTCGCGAATGGATATGATCGGGAATGAATCTCATCTCGTTCGTGGAGACGGTCATCCGTAATGCACACAAGCAACAATATTATTCTATTGATATTAAAATAATATATATTTGGATGTTATATCATATATACACAATAATTATCATGTTATATTTATTATTTAAATCAATTATACATCATTATTATACCCATCGAAATAACAATGTATTGAATAATAATGACAGCACGACATTGAGACGGTACGCCGTATGTACGCACGTATAGTGACATGTCATTCAATGGATGGATAGAATAAATTAAAATGGTTGTAAAATATTTATAATAAAATTAAAATATATATAAGATATTATAGTTATTATTTTATAATGTAAACTACAAAGAAAAAGGATGTGGAAGAAGAAATGAACTTGAAAGAGGTGCTGAAATATTTACCTCTTCTTTGGGTTCTTCCTTTTGATTTGATCAAAAAGCCTCTATAGGTTGGTTTTATGACTAATTTAATGCCTCTATGATTAAGTTAGGACAGTTGAGATGGTATTTGGTCAGGGTTTTGCCGAGCCAAATGGCTTTGAATGTGTGAATTAGAGATAAGGGGGAGTTCCCTTTTATAAGAGCGGTGAGGGGCACCTTAGGAAAAGCTTGAAATATTTTTTTACAATAAAATAATTTTCTATTTATAATGGATAAAAAATGAATTATTTAAAGGATAAGGTGGGGAGGGTGGAAAAACACTCAACCAATAGGATTTTGACAGGTTTGGGTCACTATATTAAAGTTATCTTCTAGATTTTAGTCTTAGTTAAATAGTTTGACATTTACCATGTCTCTTTATATTTATATATTATATGGTGAATAAACGTACTATAAAATTCCAAGATAACCCCAAGTGGTTCATTAATTATAAAAATATCATTATATATGTCCTTTGGCCAAACCATTGATTTTTAGGAATAAAATATCAATTAATAATATAATATTTGTTTTAAAAACTCTTTTTTGTCAATCTGTACACTATTTGGTATTTTTTTTCCTAAATTTATAGCAGCATTATTACTTCAAAAAAAATTCATCAAACCAACACTGAAATGCCATATTAACCTATAAAATTAGTGTAATTCATTAAAAGTCCAAAATTACATTTATTTGAATATTTATAATATCAATAATTTTAATATATTATTAATTAAGTAATTACTGCATCATCATTGTGTCATAAATAAATTTAATTATTTAATGTCAAAAAATTGTAAATAAAATAATATAATGTAGGAAATATTTTTAGATTTCTAATGAAAATTTATTGTCCAATTTATCTTATGTGTAACAATATATTATAAATGCTTTAGTTATTTAACATTGAATTTAACACTTTTAACACTTCTTTGAATTAAATAAATATAAATGTCCTAATCTTATCCAAGGTGACCTAAAGGATGATATTTTATTCCAAACTATGTTTTTGGTCTAATTACACTAATCTAGTTGAATTCGGATATGTGTTACAGTAATAATAATATCAATTTTACCCTTAATTACCCTTTTTAATTTTAACTATGGTAAATAAATGTAAAAAGTTACTATTCACCAAAAATAATTTTCATCTTATTGAACCATATTTTACTTAATGATATAAATAGTGTCTCTGAGATTTTTGAAATTCAACTCACATAAGTAGTAAAATTAACTGTTATGTAAAATTTTAAATTCTCCTAGTTGGTAGGTAAAATACGGTAAAAAGTTCA
Source organism: Viscum album (assembly GCA_963277665.1). Taxonomy (NCBI): domain Eukaryota; kingdom Viridiplantae; phylum Streptophyta; class Magnoliopsida; order Santalales; family Viscaceae; genus Viscum; species Viscum album. The sequence continues at coordinate 1,899,074,450 of OY728163.1, read as the reverse complement.
ATAAACTTTATTATATATCTAAAATTATTATAAACTGTCTCCAATGAGTTTAATTGAACATATATAAAAATTATGTATATATTTTGTCCTAAAGTAAATTTAAATGAAATAAATAATTATTTAAATAATAATTCAGTTTTAAACTATAACTCAGTGTTTTTCATTGTTCATAAAAAATTGATATTTTTACGAAATATTCAAAATATTTACCCTAAGCTAATTTTTATATTCCGAATCGAACAATGAAGTCCATTTTGAATAATAAAATTTATAAAATTTCAAAAAGTGGGTATTAATATTCATAACGACTATTTTGATTGCTTGTGTTGTGTTAGAACTCGAAGTTGCGTACAACTCACACTACTGTATTATTCAAAGAGAAGCGTATCATAGAAGTTTGGGGTGTTACATTGTCCTATTCTTCAAATAATTTCTTCCTTGAAATTTATAGAATATTACTACCAAAAAATACTTGAATTATTCTTTATCATATATTCCTAGGGTTTTCGCGTTGTCTCTTCCATCTTACGGGTTCTCCATAGACCTTTTACCAGAAGAGTCGTCTGATTTCTCAACACTTGTTCTCTTGTATCGAAAACCTAGAAATGCTTTTCGCAATAAGACAGATCGAGTTCCAGTTCTAATTACTCATTGTTGAGTACATGCATTAGGTTAGGAATGTAATTTTTCAATAGTGATACGTGGAATACATCGTGAACTTTGGAAAGACATGTCGGCATTTCAAAATGGTAAACTAGTTCCCCAACTCATTGTAGAATTTCAAAATGTCTGATATACCTAGGAGTAAATTTTCCCTTCTTACCGAATCATATGACACCCTTCCATGGAGATACCATCAAGAAAACGTGATCTTCTACCTGAAATTCCAAATCCTTCCTTCGGTTATCAGCATATCTCTTCTACCTACATTGAGATGCTTTGAGGTGGTTTTAGATTACCTTCTCCATTTCCATCGTTTCCTCCACAAGTTCTAGGCCTACATGTTTTCTTTCGCCAACATCATCTCAACAGGTTGGTATGCGACATATCTTTCCATTTAACACTTCAAATGGTGCGATATGAATAATTTAATGAAAGAAAATTGTTATAAGAAGATTCTACCTGAGGTAAATATTGATCCCACATACCATGAAAGTCAAGTGAGCATGATCTCAACATGTATTCTAAGTTTTCAATAGTCAGTTCTAATTTTCCATCACTTTAGAGGTGGTAGGTAGTGCTCAAAAGTAGTTCAGTATCTAGGGATTTCTGAAGATTTTTCCAGAATCTTGATGTAAAATGGGGATCACAATTAGAATCAATTGACAGTGGTAATCGATGATGTCTTACAACTTCATTAATATATCATCTTGATAAAATTTCAAGTGTTAAGTCTTCCCATATAGCAAGAAAATGTCCTGACATGGTAACACGATCATCAATGAACCATATTGCATCATTCATTCTAGGAGACTTTGGCAGTCCCATGACAAATTCCATCGTAATATTATCTCATTTACACTCAGGTATGGGAATAGGTTACATGAACCTCCAGACTATTTCCTTACAGCTTTCACTTTTTGACAAACCATACAATATTAATAAAAATCAGCAATTTTTTTCTTCATTTTTTCGCACCAAAAATATACCTTCAAATATCTATACATCTGGGTGCTACCAGGGTGTATAGAAAAACTTGAACTACTAGAATTATCCAACAATTCTCTTTTTAGATCAGGTATATCAGGAACACAAAGTAACTTCCCAAATTTCAAAATTCCATCTTCATACACAAAGTCACTAAATCTCCCATCATTCACAGCTTTAATATTCTTTTGAAACTCTTCAACATCGTACTGAGAACTCTTAATCCATTATAGTAAAGATGGTTTGGAAACCATTTGAAAAATTATTGATATTTCACTTTCCCTAGTGATTCTCATATCGGTCTTTACTAGATCCATGTATATATGATCATTTTCATCTCTCATCTTGTTCAAAACTCCAGTATCCTTTCTACTCAAAGAATCTTCCACCTTATTTTCCTTACCAGGGTGGTAGTGTATAGTGAAATCATAATCCTTGAGTAGTTCAATCCATCTCCTTTTCCTCATGTTGAATTCTTTCTATGAGAAATTATACTTCCAACTCTTGTGATCGGTATATATCTCTCATTTTTCACTATAGAGATGGTGTCTAAAAATCTACAAAGATAATATTACAGTTGCTAACTCAAGATCATGAGTAGAATAGTTTTGATCATGAATTTTCATCTTTCGTGATGCATAGGTAATAACCCTATCATTCTTCATAAGGACACAACCAACTACTTTCTTTTAATAATCACTATAAATAACAAACTCATCATTCTCCGATGGTAGAGTCAAGATATGATCATTGCCTAATATTCTATTCAATTATTCAAAACATTATTCACACTCTTTTGTCCAAAAAAATTAACCCCTTTTCGTGTGAGCTCTGTTAATGGGTTAGCCAACCAAGAAAAATTCTGGATGAAACATCTATAATAACCTTCTAAACCAATAAAACTATATACCTCAGTTATAGTCATTAGTTCTGGCCATTCTTGGATTGCTCATATTTTATAATGATCACTGGAAATTATATCATTACTGACAATATGACCATGAAAAAAAATCTACTGATGCCAGAATTCACACTTACTAAACTTCTCATATAATTCATGTCTTCTAAGAGTCTTTAAAATAATGCACAAGTGATTTTCATGATCTTCATAGCTTTTGGTGTATACCATGATATCATCAATAAATACAAATAAAAGTTATAAAAATATTTTTTGAAAACCTTATTCATTAGACCAATGAAGACATAAGGTGAATTAGTCAATACAGATGGAATTACTATAAACTCGTAATGCCCATACCTGGTTCGAAATGCTATTTTCAGAATGTCTTCCTTATTCACGCACAACTGATGATATCCAGATCGAAGGTCAATCATTGAAAAGTATTGATCTCCAAGATGTTGGTTGAATGAATAATCAATGCGAGGTAGGGGATACTTGTTCTTTATTGATATATCATTGATCTCCCTATATTCAATGTACAACCTCATAGATCCATCATTCTTCTAATAAGAGGATATGGGCTCCCTATGGAGAAACACTGGGGAAAATAAATCCCTTATTACTCAATTCCTCTAGTTGTTTCTTTAGTTCCACAAATTCTACAGTGTCTATTCTATAAGGGGTATTCGATATGGGTCTTTAACCCGGAATTAAATAAATGGAAAACTCAATTTATCATTCTAGAGGATGTATAGGTAAATCTTTGGGAAACTCATCAACATATTCTTTGACAATAAGTACATCGTTTATCTGAAAATTAATTTTATCACCCACATTTATTTCATTCTATTCCTCCTCAAAAATTTAATTTAGTTGAGATACTGGGGGTGAATGTAGATAAGAATTTTTTGGTGACGATTCTTCTCTAATGATAAGGCGTTATTTATCATCATCATCCAAAATAGTAACCTCTTTCTTCTTACAATAAATTTTTGCATCATCGTAAGAAATCCAATCCATACCTAGGATTATATCAAATTAAATCATGGGAATGGTGATGATATAGTAGATAATGAACATTTATATGCCCTAATGGGGACTGATTCCTGGAACATTGTTGCAATGATACTTCCCTTAGGAGTTTTTTATGACAAGTCCCTTATTAAATCAAATTGGAAATACCTAATTTTCATAGGAAACTGGGAAGATATGAAACAATGTGATGATCTCAAATTAAAAAAAGGATTGGCTAAACTTGAGGAAAACATTAAATTACCTGCCACTACATCTTTCAGAGCTTCAACCTCAACAGTAGTGATAACATAATCTTGGACTAGATCCCTTGGCCTCTTCTGAGGTGAGTTCCCTTGATGCTTAGGAAATTAATTTTCATAATGCCCCCTTTATCTATAATAGTAACATTCAACATTGATAACCTGTTTCATCCCCTTGTAATCACGAGCTTGGTGGATTTTTTCACCACACTTGTAACAGACTCTCATTCCCTTAAACCAAGTTCCAGGGTGTTTCTTCCCATATTTAATAATGTATGGATATTCAACTTTTCCCTTATTGCCGTTATTTCCATTTCTAGAGTGTTCAGAAGATCTCTTCCCTTGTGTTTCTTTAAATACGTATGTTTTGGAGAATTCTTTTTCTGTCTTGATAGCACATGAGACAATATCTTCGTACGAGGAGAAGTATTGTGAGACTAATTCTTGATGGAGAAATGGTTTTAACCCATAAAAGAAATTATAAATCTTACTTCATGGGTTACGTATATAATCTGTAGTATGCTTTTCTAACCTTGTGAAGTTAGATTCATACTTTGTGAAAGTCTCATCCTCCTTTTTCCTCAGACTCAGAAATTTCCTTTCCATATTTCTCGATGGTCATGAGGAAATTATTTTTCTATGTAAATTTCTTTAAACAACCTCTATTCCATATTTGATACTTCATCATCTTCCTTTGAGTTTTGAATCAATGATTACCATTGATCTACATCTCTAGTGAGGCAGTAAACTACCATGACAACCTTTTCTATTTCGCCACTCCCCAAGGTGTGGAATATTTTCTCTAATGAATTTATTCATTTCTCAACTACTCGTATATCTGTACCCCCATTGAATGTGGGTGGTAATTGCCTCAAGAAGCTATCTAACATTTATCCTCCATTATAAATATCATGGTTCTTCATATGGTTAAGGTTATTATTCATAACCTAATCTAGTTTTCCCAGTATGGTGATTAGCTGCTCAGCACCGGTTGCATCACCAGCTCCACTATAATTATATTGAGTAGGAGGGAAATCCCTACATGGAGTGCGTAAATTGATAGAGAATTCATTACTACCACTAGGTGACATTTATAAACAATGGTATAAACTAGATTAGTTTATGAATAGAAATGCATAATTACAAACATGTAAAACAATTATGATAAATTGAACAGTTTATGGATACACTCCATAATCATAAAAAATATTTTCTTCGAGGAAGTATATACTGTTAAACCCTTCATAATTTTTTGTAATGAAAATGAAAATTATCCTAAGAATATCCTCTGAGAGTGTCGTTTCCAAGAGTGAAACAAGGCTTGTTGTCATGCACCATATCCCGTTTGAGTCTAGGTCCAAGTAGTGTTTTCAGGTTTTACCCTTATATAAATCTATGCCAGAGCCGCCTCTACCTACTCATATCCATAAAGGGATGTATTTCTTGGAAAACACAAAAAATATCTACAATACCAAAATTATAGGAAGATCTTCTATACTAATCATCAAAGTCTATCTTAGGAACATGTGCTCTAATCATAGTTTATCTAAATATTGTTTCAATGGTTTCTACTAAACTTCCTCTGATACCAAATATAATGCCATGACCCTAGTTAACCAGAGTCGGTACATTATTACGTAGCATTATCATGATACCAGGAAATCATGTCTTGAATGAACGATGAGTTTAGTAGCCTATGAGATACTAGATACATTTAAATGGTTTACATTAAATCATAAAATAGAAAACTACAGAAACATTGAATCCATTTACAACACTAAGATCCCATAGACTATCTCTTCTGGTCATCCATAATATAATTCTTCGCATCTAGGAAAAAATAAATCACAGAAAGGGGAGAGTTCAGATGCTCAGTAAGGATAACAATATAGCGGAAACTTTCATAAATAAGCATAAACATTTATGGAAATGTAAAAGACTAAAACAAACCCATTTTCAACATAATCTTAATCATAATATGGAAAAAATTATTAAATATAATTACATTTACTTACTCACATGGATATTATTATAGTTGAATAATCACATGAAATATCAAAATCCGCTTTCATAATGATAGAATGCATAATTACAGACATTCATAACCATAGAGTGAAGGCCTTATTCCATGACTACAAAAAAATTTTTTTCAAGAACTTGTGCCAATATAGAAGTTTTCCCATGAGACCTACCGAAGCATTGAGGAGCTATAGAGGGATCCACCCATCACTTAATTTGTCCAACGCATTCCTCATATGAAAAGGTTTGAACATAACATAAACATTCGAATTAAAACTGGAAAAGGAAATGACAATACATTATTTATAAACCGTGAATGTTATGAAATAACACATCTACAGTCAAACATTTCACAAAACCTTCAATAAAATATGGATGTTTTATATCATACTAAATCAACTTCAAAAAAACATTAAATATATCAAATGATGTTGACATAGATGAAATCAAAACGTTTTTAGAAAAATATCTCTTTCTATTTCGAAATCATTTAAAAGTAACACAATTATAGAATAAATCATTTATATTTTAAATTCATATTATAAGCTTATAATGGAATCTACGACAATGTTATCAAGGTGGAAAATAGCCACACCAACTGTATAAGTTAATAAAACATTTTTACCAAAATTATGTCGAAAAGGTCATAAAGTCTATTGTTTGGAAGACGAGGAAAAGATTCCTTTATAATCTTCTTATAGAAGTAAAACAAAGGTATAAATGAATTTAACCCGTAGTATATAAAAAATAATGACTGTTTTGAAATGCATTTTTATGAAACATGGATGTGGATGATAAATAGGTCCCAGTAGATAATTATATATAAACAACCTCAGATAATGAAGAGATTGTAAAATTAACCGTTACCTTGTAATTTTCCTTGGCCTATGGTAGGTTAAAATCCTATATATTGGTGAAATAATTTTTATTATATTATAAAAGAATATATATATTAATATGAAATCAGATATAATCTTTTAACATTTCATTATTAATAATAAATTCGTATTATCCTCGTTTCAGGTGTTAACTGATTCATTTTCCTTTGTATGCTTTATTACATAAGTAATGTTTGTTTGGGATAGAATGTATCTTATTAATATTCATAATTATATTAAGCCTTTTAAAATTATTTTTAATCTCTTAAAGAAAATTAGTCTTCAATGGATACGACGAGAAGTGAATCTCATCGCGTTCATGGAGACGGTAATCCGTACGTACGCACAAGCGAAAATATCATTCTTTTGATATTAAAATAATATATAAATAGATGGTATATCATATATACATAATAATTATTAGGTTATATTTATTATTTACATCAATTACACATCATCATTATACATAACCAAATAATAATGTATTGAATAACAAATACACCATGACGTGCAGATGGTAAGTCGTACGTACGCACGTATTGTGACATGTCATTCAAAGCATGGATAGAATAATGAATATAGATGTACCATATTTATAATATCATCATCATATATAGAATATATTTGAGTTATTATTTTAAAATGGAAACAACTAAGAAAGAGGAAGTGGAAGAAGAAATGAACATGAAAGAGGTGATGAAATATTTACCTCTTTTTCGGGTTCTTCCTTTTGATTTGATCAAAAGGGATGCATAGGTTGGATTTATGACTAAATTAAGGAATATTGTATGAAGAGAGGACTGTCGAGATGGAATTTAGTCCAGCATTGGCCAAGTCAAAGGGCTTTGACGTTGTGAATTAGAGAGAAGGTGGATTTACCTTTTATAAGAGGGGTGAAGGGCACCTTAGGAAAAGATAGAAATATTATTTTATAATAAAATCATTTCTGGTTTCTAATTGCTCAAAAATGAATTTTTTAAATGATATGCTAGTGATGGGTCTATAAACACAAATTTATTATGTTTTAGACAGGTTTGGGTATCTATATTAACTTTATATTTTAGATTTAACTCTTAGTTAAATAGTTTTACATTTAAAATGTCTTTTGTCTTTTTATATTCTATGGTTAATAAACATACTATAAACTTCTAAGAGAACACCAATTGGTTCATTAATGATACAAATATCATTATATATGTCTTTTTTCCAAACCATGGATTTTTAGGAATAGAAGATCAATTAATAAAATAATATTTGTTTTAAAAACTCTTCTATGTCAATTATGACACTATTTGGTATTTTGTTTTTTATAAATTTATAAGAGCATTATTAATTCGAAAAAAATTCATCTACCCAACCATAAAAAGACTTTTTAACCTAAAAAAATTATTCTAATTCATAAAAAGTCTCAATTTAAACTTATTTGGATACTTATAATTTCAATTATTTTAATATTTCATTAATTAGGTAATTGTTGCATCATCATTGTGCCATTAATAAATTTAATTATTTAACATCTAAAAATTACAAAAAAACCATTATGTAGAAATAATATTAGCTTTGTAATTAATATTTATAGTCAAATTTATCATACGTGGAAACCTATATTAAAAATGTTTCAGTTATTAAACTTTGAATTTAATGCTTTTAACTCTTCTTTGAATTAAAAAATAATAAATTTTTCTAATCTAATCCATGTGGTCCTAAAGGATCATATTTTATTCCTAAGGTTATTCTTGGTCGAATTACATTTATCCAATAGAATTAAGACATGTTTTAGCATAATAATAATATCATTTTTACTCTTAATTACCCTATTTAATTTTAATTGTGGTTAGAAAAAGTAAAAAGATTATATTCACCAAAAATTATTTTCATATTATTGAACCAAAATTTCCTTACTAATATAAACCATGTCTCTACGATTTTTGAAATTCAACTCACTGAAGTGGTAAAATAATGTTTTCTGTAATTTTTCAAATGCTCCTTGGAGGTGGGTAAAAGACCATAAAAAGTTCAATAAAAGGTTTATATATCTAAAATTATTATAAACTAACTCCAATGAATTAAATTGAAAATATAAATATATTATGTATCTATTTTGACCTAAAATAAATTTAAATAAAATAAATAATTATTTAAAAAATATTTGGTCTTAAACTATAACTCATCGTTTTTCACTATTCATCAAAAATTGAATGTTTTCAGAAAAATACCAAAAATTCACCCTAGGATAATTTCGATATTAAACATCCAATAATTAAGTTCCTTTTGAAATATAAAATTTTAAAAATTTCAAAAATTGTGTATTACTATTCATAACGGCTAGTTTTATTGGTTGTAGTGTGTTAGAACTTCAAGTTGCATACAACACAGGCTACTGTATTATTCAAGGAGAAGCATATCGTGGAAGCTTGGGGTGTTACAAAATTTTTTTCCCATTGGATATCATTTGAATTGTCCTTTATTGTTTGAATTGACTTGTTCTCCAAGTGCAATGCACTTGGTGGTTATCCTTGACTCATGCTCCTCATTGTGAAATGATCCTTGAATTATGATAAGTATTGTTTAATGTTACATACAATTTAATTTTATTCCCATATTGTATGATAAAAAGTTCTATATGTTATGGTTCCATATTTTTATTCACAATCTTTTTTGTTGTATAAAATTAATTGTTTCATTCTGACCCATCTGGTAATAATTATTTTTATGTTTACAACCTTACTCATATTTTTAGCACATTCCATTATTCATGTGTTCTCCCAGGTTATCCTATGTAGATATAAGGGCTCAAATAGGTTTTGGATCTCATTAAGAGGATTTAATAATTGATATTTATATATTGGTTTCATAATGTTAAATTATGTACCCAATATCTAATTTACTAGAATTTAAGAACTTTTTTTTGTAATTTTTTGTTTAATTATGCCTAAAACATATAATAATATTTGTAAATGAATAGGGTATTAATAGTTGGTATCATAGAAATCATAATTTTTTAAGAGAAAAATATTGAAAAATCCATATGCATAAGACTATGTATAAGAAATCATTATTAAATATTTTTAGGTAATGAGTATGTTTTTTATCAAGTATATACATCCTTGTCCGGATACAACAAGTGGGCATGGTTCTAGAATTGATATACCTCAGTGTAACAAATTTGACAAGGGTTTCATGGATTAACTCAAGATATTTTAGTATACGACAATGGGCTTTACTACGTACCTAGTTTTTCAATCCCTCATAATATACTTTAGAAAATTCATAAACTCATTATGAACAATTTTAATGGAAAAAATACCCATAAGAATATATTTTATGAAATGTTTCATGGAGAACCTATACTAGAACATAGGGAATCACAAGTTAGGATATACTTTTCATTAAAAAATAATCCTTTTATGTTCATTGATTCATTTTATTATTCTTATTAGTTAAATATTCAATCACCCTAATTGCATATTATTTTATTAGTTATTGGCTAGAAATAGTAGAACAAATGGTAATAATCAATGTGATAAGAAATGTGATGATTTCCCTACAAATATGAAAAATATGATGGGATCGGTTTCTCAAAACTACATGAATGAACATTCTCAATTGGAAAATGTTATTAATACCAAATGAATCACATAGAACACCATCCTTATCCTAATAGAAATCAAGTTTCCATTTAATCCATTATACAGGAAAGGCCTCTCATGTTTAGAGGATATTATGATCCCCTTTACATGGAATAATTTTTCAACCCCATGAAGATGATGTTCTTAATCATCTGGTTCTTAGAAGAAGAGAAATATGTGCTAGGGAACTATTGTTTTGATTGGGAGGATGATTATTGGTGGAAACTGAAAAAAAAAACTCAGTGTCTAATGAGGAAATTGATTATATAATATGAGAAGATTTCAGGTTTTTATATTCAATAAGTATTTTAATCAAACCCTCTATTTCAATATAGATAGAGAATTATTTTGAATTATGTAGAAGGAAGGCATATATATCGAGGAATATGAAGAAATCATCATATGGCATGAAGGATATTTCTTCTACTTTGTCATTTACACAAAATGAAAGGTGGATTTCTACTTTAGTATACCAAATCCAGGTATATGAAAAGTGATGGGGATTCAATACTTTGATAGTTGTAAGGATATTATCCAATGTTTTCTCATGGTTTTAATTGGGATCAATGACTCTTAATGGTATCATGGTCCTAGGTAAAAAAAGTGGAAAACATGGTTTAATATGGATGATAAATCTCCGGATTGAAATAAGACCCAATATCCCATGTGTCAACATTGTGGGAAGAAGCATCCAGTGAACTATCTAAAGGGAATGATTAAATGCTATCAATGTAAAAGAACGTGAAAACTGGATAATAACTAAAAATGGGATATGAATAATAAAAATATAGTGGAAGAAGCAGGGAACACTCAGATCAAAAGTCAACACATAATTCAGTGTAAGAACATCATAGAACATTTGCATTATGGTTACTATTTCCCAGAGTAAATTGTTTTTTGAAACAATCTACAACAAAAACCTTTAAAGTAGTTACGAATGGGATATACTATCACTACTACTGAAGAAAAGCATAATAATGATATGGTGATCAATATACTACTTATTCATCTAATAAATGAAAAAGTACTATTAGAATTTGGTTCTACAAATTCTTTCAAATATTCGATGTTTAGAAAAAAATTTCAAACACAACCTCTAAATTTAGTGGTTGATTTATATATGATAGTAGAAATTGGGGTAATTATTGAAAAAAATGTTTAGGTCTCCCTCCAGGTTCATTTTATTGAACTAAGTCACCCAAAAAAATATTCTCAAGCATTCTTTGGTGGAGTTTGATAATATTTTGGGCATGGATAGGCATTATTTTTATTAATATAATAATATCTTTTAGGAAAGGCAGATCACTCTTTATATCTTATACCATCCTAAAATTATAGACAATTTTAAGGATGAGGATGAATCTTTTTTAGAATCATTGTCTCTTGTTTGGATATTACTATCTTATAAGTAAAAATATATAGGTCAAATGATTTAGACAAAGGAGATAATGATGCTTGAATAAATTACCTCTATGATGTAGTACACTAATGTGTTCCACGATGAGTTTCTTTGTCTTCCTCATGACTGAGATGTTGGGATCTCAATTGACCATATTCCTAGATACACACCTATATCATTGAAAACATATAGAATGTCCACTATTGAGCTGGTAGATCATAAGAAGAAGTTACAAGAGAATATGGATAAGGGTTTTATATAACCAAGTGCATCACCATGGGGTTCCACAATCCAATTCTTCAAGAAGAAGGATGGATCGATGAACATCTTCATTACATATCATTAGCTCTGAAAAATAAAAATAATGAACAAGTATCCCCTTCCATTCTTAGATGAATCTTTCGATCAGCTATGTGGGGCCTATTATTTCTATAAGGTGGATCTTTGGTTGGGATATGACAAATTAATTGTGAGGAAGGAAGATATTCCCATGAATTCCATTAAAATGAGTTTTTACACTATGAGGTCATAGTTATTCTTTTTGGAACCAATATTCCTCTACAAATCTTCTTGGATTTAATTAATATAGTCTTTACATATTTCCTCCACAAAATTTGTTTTTGTTTTTATTAATGATATTATGATATACTCCAAGAGCAAGAAGGACCATGAGTAGCATTTGAATACTGTGATAAAGGCATTGTGTAGGGATAAAAAATTATCAATGTATTGTAAATGTGAGCTATTTATGGATGAAGTATCATTATTGGTAAATATAATCACCAATAGGGGATATTTGTGGACCCTTCAAAGACATTATCAATCGAAAAGTGGCCTAGTCTAATAATTATAATAGAGTACCATAGATTCCTTGGCCTTCCAGGGCACTACCGATGATTTTTGAATTTAACACAGTAATATTTTTACAAGATATAAGTTTTTAATTTTGTTTGATGAATTTTATTTTACTCCACACCAATATAATCTTTTGTAATACACAACCCCGACTTAGAATGAGGTATACAAAACACTATACATGGAGTTTTCTAGACAATTTCTTGTTCTTTTGATATAATTCATTTCATGAAAGACCGAATGTAGGTGAAAAACTAAATATTATGTTACATTATAACCTAGTCATTATAATGGCCGGTATGAACAATATTAACATTCTTCTGATAAACTATTTAATTTTAAATAAGTGATATAATAAAATAATAACATAATTCATTATGGATTTTGTTAATGATATATATATGTTTTTTATATCAAATATATGGTTTAAAATTCATCATATTTGTTTTCATGATATTATATAAGAACAAATTCAATTTTCCATATAAAATAATTAATTATCAGAAAATACATCTTTACATGAATTTGATGTTATAACCATATTAAATATTGTTTTTGACACTTATATATATTATCTAATTAACAAAAAAATCTTTTTAATCGGGAAATAAAAATTTACATTTATGAATATTGGATATTTTTGGATAAGTTTAATGTAACACCCGAGAATTTTCTGAGAAATATTTTTTTTTATGTTACATAAATCATCAAAGAAAACTTTCACTACACACAACATAATCTTGGCTTGATTTACACGCAATCATGTCCATCCTTGATAGCTTGTGTCATAACCAATAACCGAGTTTCACTAAAAAATGATATATTATAATATTAGCCGTTATGAATAGTATTAACTGAATTTTTAATTTTATAATATTTTAATGCATCATATAAATTTTCTAGAATGAGGTATGAAAACAAAATCAGTTTTTTGGATAAAAGAAGTATTTTTATAAAAATGCAGTTTTACCGCCTTTTGATGGCGCACCCACATTGAATCTATTTTTTGACAAGTTTATATGTTCAATTTGACAAAATAAAATTTTACTTTAGAATAGTGATATAAAAATTTACATTGGATAATTTTTTCATATTATTCTGATAACTTTCATATTTTAATGAATAGTAAAAACATGCTATATTTTAATTAAAAACAACTTTTTTCATCGCAATAATTTATATGGTTAGATTATAATATTGAATGTTTTTTATGTATTAATATAATATATTTTTATCATTTAATATAATGTAAGTCATTAGCATTAATTTTACATTGAATTCATAGGTAAAAACATTCCAATCTTTGGCAATGTTTTAACTTTTAAAACTTGTTTTCTTAACAACGAGATTAATTTTAAATTAATTACTGAAACTTCTGTGTTTTGAATTTTGAAAAATGGATTCCATATTTGGAATCATTGGGTCCGAAATATGTTAATAGATTACTTTTATTTTTTTGATATTATAGTAACTAAGGTAATTTGTTTTTATTTACTACGGTTAAAGGTAAATAAGGTAATTCAAGGTTAAAAGAATATTATAATAATTCAAAATTACCTTTACACTTGTCCTAACCATATTGGATGATTATTGGGCGACCATTGGCATCCTTGGGGAGATTTTGGGACCCCATTGAGCCACATGGTAGTGACAATGTCAATTTGGATTAATTAATTTAATGTAAAGACAAAATTGACATTAACAAAAATCTTTTAGTAATTAATTTTTATAAGGTGTTATATAAATTTTATGTTAGACTATAAATTTTCATTGGAAATTTAAAAAGATTTCCTACAAAATTATATTTGTTTTATAATTTTTAGAAACTAAATAAATTAAATTATTTAGGACATAATAATGATGAAGTATTTAAGTCATTAATAAATGATTTAAATAAATAGTATTATAATGATTAAAATATTTTCCAAAACATGTCCAATTCTGATTGGATTATATTATTTGGACCATGAGTCATATTATCGTCATCTTTAATTATTTTTGGACCTTTTGAAACTGATGATAAGTTTATAATAAAATAATATTTCCACACTTTCCAAAGGTGTCTCTCTCCTCCCTTATAAAAGCGAACCTCCTCCCTCTCTTCCTCACACCAATTGGAGCCTTAAATCTCAGCCAAACCATGCCCATTTCACTTCCCAACTTCCTTAGAAACCTACTAGAGGTATTGGTATTCTCAAAAGGCCAACTCTAGTGCCTTGAGGGAATGTTTAAAGGAAGCACTTCGAGAAATAGGTAATACCTTCTACTGTTTTCTTCAATTTCCATTATTCTTCTACTCCCTATTATTTAGTTTTTTAATTTTGAGGTAATAACATCAATATCCCTAATATACTGATATGTTATTATAAATATGAAACAACCCTATTTCACCTCTTATCCATCCTACGGAAAACGAAATCACCGCGTGTGCGTGCGTACGGAATACAGTCTCCACGCCATGGTGTAATCTATTTTCCACCACCACCATACTTGGATGGGTATAATGGTGTAAATAATTACTAAATATGATTATTGTAAAGTGATATTGATTCTGAAATAGTATACATACACTCCAATACAATTCCACGATCATGGGAACGATATCATTACTCGTGCGTACGTACGGAATACTATCTCCACGATGTGATGCGACTCATTCTACATGATCTTCATTGAATAATGATTATATAAATGAATTTAATGAATGAATATGATATATATTACACTAATACCACACTGTAAATGAGGAATCTATTATCTAATGATAAGAACAAGAATTTATTCGACAAAACACGCATAAGAACAAAAATTAATAAACACCCGAATAACAAGTTGCAATGAAATATTACTATTAAGAAGCTAAGAATATGGCCATATATGATATCATAACAATGATTATGATTCTGGAATAAGTCAAGGACATTATTTAAATCATTATACAAGAGTTTTGGACACTTACGAAGCAAATCTGACCTAAGGTAAGGGAAAATATCACAATCTCATTTTATCTGAGATTATTTATACATTGGTATTTACTGGGGTGTATTTTATCATCCACATCCATGTTTCCCCAATATGTAATATTATTTCCATAAACCACAGATTTTTTAAATCCAATTTTACCCTTCAGTGAGTTTTTAGTATAATATATGAAAGGAATCTCGTGTCATTTTTTGTACGAGGTACTTTTTTACTTTTCTGACAAAAGTATGAGAAGAATGTTTTTTTAAACTTATATGGCATGAATGGATTTTTAAAACATTATTTACAAGAAGCTTACTTTACAAGTTTTGAAGATTATTTTTAATCAACTTCTATTAGTTTAAAATTGTATGACATGTAAAAAAGGAATATGTTTTTGAAGTAGAAAGGATATTTTCCTCAAGAATGGAGTTCAAGTGTTTTATAAAAATTATTTTCCATATAAGATAATATTGGGTTCTGTTTCTATCTATATAATTACATTTATTTTATTATGTTGTGAGGGAATTATTTTTATGAATTACTTTATCTTATATGAATTGTTTTATGATGTCATGATGTTTAATATTCCCATTTTTATTACATGGGTTATGATATGATGTATGGTTTATGATTTTGTGGCACACATAAGAATGGTATCATTATAAGATGGGTGGGACCTATATCTCCCTCCAATTCATTGGTTAAAGATTTTATATCTCATGAGATATACATGGCTGGAACAGCAGGTTAAACCGGTTCAGTGAAACAGGGCTGAAATGTGGAGTGAACTCGGTTCAGAAATGGACTTGGTACACTAAGATAGTCTTGGATTTGAGTCTTGAATAATAAGAAATTATTATCTATGATTATGTGTGTATGCCAAAAAGTTTCATGTTTTATGTTATGATTATTGGGATTACATTTCAATACCATGATTTATCCCATGTTATGAAATTATGCTCTCTTTTTCATGGTAAGATTTCCAAAAATGTTATGTTCTTATAAATTTGATGTGATTGATATTTCTTTTGTTTACCCTTACTGAGCATTTGGGATCACCCTTTTGTATGTTTTATTTCCCCAGGACAGAAAGAAGGTTATTAAGTAAGATATGCCAAAAAGGGACTATAGATAAGATGAAATAAATGGAAGACATTGTATATGCTTTATGAACTAGTTGTTTATGTTTCCCAGTTTCTAAAGACACTATACCTATATATTCCTTTCATGGTTTTGTTATATGTTGCAATAATTATGCTTCAATTTTGAAGTATTAACCATGTATGTAATGTATGGGTCTCTATAGTTGGTATTAGGGGAATGTAATAGTCATTATTTGGAAACTAGGATGTGAAAGCCTTAGTAAGAAACCTAAGTATATGTCTAATCATAGAACACAATCATAGTGTTTTAGAAATTGCCATGAACAACCTATGACAAGACCTTAAGTGTAAAATTTAGTTCTTGATTATGTGGTTTTCTTTTTATAATTAGTGTTTCTCACACTATTCTTCTTGGTTTAGTCAATGGATGGAACTTGAAGGAACTTTGTTAATGCGAAATGCGATGGGAAATGCAATGATTGTCCCCATGAGCAACCAAACGATATGGGAGATGGAATGAAAAATATTGTAGCCATGCTCACATAACATTCTCAAGCTATGAATCATGCAGGACATCCAAATGAGAAAAGTAAGGATCAACATTCTGTTGAATCCTTCATGAGGCAGCATCCACCTTCAATCAGTGGGTCTTCTGATCCATTAGTGGCTAAACAATAGATCAGTACCACTGAACATATATTTTCAGTTCTTCAATGTTCTGAACATGATAAAGTCATCTTAGTAGTGTATCATTTGGAAGGTGATGCTGATCAATGGTGGAATCTTATTAAGAATATGAGTCAAAGGGATGCAATTGAGTCCATTGAATGGGACAAGTTCAAGAACTTATTTTTCAATAAGTATTTCCCTCATATTTTTCTAACAAAGTTAGAGAAAGAGTTTCTTGAACTGAAGAAAAAGGATGATGAATCTGTTGGTACCTATGAAGAAAATTTTACAAGACTTGCAAGGTACGCTTCCAGAATTATTATCCAACCTGACTGTAAGATCGATCTATTCTTTAGTGGCTTAAAACCATGACTTCGAAGGGCGTTAGCCATAAGGGACTTCAATATCTATGGGAAAATTATTCAATGTCCTCTCAAGGTTGAGATGGAGATTGGTGTAACCCATCAGTCACATGGATTTGATAAGAAAAGAAAAATGGAATTCAAAGGAAAATCTAAAGGCCAAACTGAAAAGAAGATGAGTTTTCCCTTATTCTCAAAGTGTGGAATGTAACATGGACGAAATTGTCTTAAGGGGACAATAAAATGTTATAAGTGTGGAAAATAAGGTCATCGGGCAATTGAATGTTAAAATAATGGGAAGAAGATGTCTAATGATTCAAACACAGGAAGGGATACACAGAATGAACCTACTACACTTCAATGTTTCAAGTGCAAGGAGATGGGGCATTATGCCAATCAATGCCCAAATCCAAGGGTTGTTGATGATGATCGACAACAACAAACTCTTAAGGCCAAAGACAAAGGAAAGTCACATGAAATTACTATCGGCGATGTGGAGTATGACAACAATGTGGTGAGAGGTACACTTACCATCCACTCTAAAGTAGAAAATGTTTTATTTGATTCTGGATCCACCCACTCTTTTATTTCTGAAAAATTTTCTAAGGGTATCACCATATTACCTCAACAATTAGATGTTGAGTTGGCTGTGACTACTCATAATGGCACAAGAGTCGCATCAAAACATTACAATTCTTCTCTGATTGAAGCTTGTGGGAAAGTACTTTCTGCAAATCTTGTGATCCTTCCTATATAGGAATTTGATGTGATTCTTGGAATGGATTAGCTTTCTTTATATGGAGCTCATATCAAATTCCAAATAAGGGAAGTCACATTTCATATTCTAGATCAATCTTTGATCATCTATCGATGAAAGGATGAACATAACCTTCCAGTGGAAATTTCTTCTATCTTATCAGTCATGATTCCACTAAATGAAGGTTATTTATCTCAAATGGTTGGAGAGAAACTCACAATTAATAATATGCCCATTGTACGGGAATTTGATGATGTATTTATGGAGGAATTTCCAGGACATCCACAAAATTGTGATGTTGAGTTTTCAATAGAACTCATACTGGGTGCTTTGCCTATTTCAAAGACTCCATATAGAATGGCCCCAAATGAGTTGCAAAAATTGTATAAGCAACTCCAAGAGAATCTTGATAAGGGATTCATTTTCCCTAGTGCGTCACCTTGGGTAGAACCAGTTCTGTTTGTTAAGAAGAAAGATGGATCAATGAGACTCTGCATTGATTATCGAGAACTTAAAAAGATCACTATAAAGAACAAATATCCTCTCCCACACATTGATGACCTATTTGACCAACTACACAGAGCTCAATACCTTTCCAAGATTGATCTTTGTTCAGGGTATCATCAATTAAGGGTCAAAAGGGAGGATATACCAAAGACGGATTTCCGTACAAGGTATGGACACTATGATTTTATAGTGATGCCATTTGGTCTTACTAATGCCCCTGCCATCTTCATGGATCTGATGAATAAAGTCCATAGAGACTATCTTGATCAGTTTGTGGTAGTCTGTATAGATGATATTATTGTCTATTAAAAGAGAAAGGAAGAACATGAAGATCACTTGAGAATTGTATTAAATACCCTGAAAAGGATAAGCTTTATGTCAAATTTACCAAGTGTGAATTTTGGCTTCAAAAAGTTGCATTTTTGGGTCACATAATCTCAAAAGAGGGGATATCTGTGGATCTAGCAAAAACAAAGGTTATCGAAAGATGGTCGAGACCAACAACAGTAACTGAGATCTAATGTTTTCTTGGTTTAGATAGATATTATCAATGTTTTGTGAAAGATTTTTCACGATTATCTAATCCACTCACCAAGTTGACTCGGAAAGGAGTTAAGTTTGTTCGGATGAAGGAATGTGATGAGAATTTCAAAGAGTTGAAAAGAAGGTTATCTAGTGCACCTGTGCTCACACTTCCTTATAGTGGAGAAAGGTTTGTGATATACAGTGATGCATCCAATAAGGGATTGTGGTGTGTTCTTATGCAAAATGATATTGTGATATCTTATGCCCCACGACAGTTGAAAATCAATGAGAAAAGTTACCCAACTCATGATTTGGAGTTAGCTGTGGTAATATTTTCATTAATGGTTTGTAGGCATTATCTTTATGGATAAAGGTGTGACATATATACTGATCATAAAAGTTTAAAGTATATTTTCACACAAAAGGAGCTGAATATGTGCCAAAGAAGATGGTTGGAACGGATTAAGGTTTACAACTGCTCAATTCATTACCACCCTGGTAAAGAAAACAAGGTGGCAGATGCATTATGTCGACAATACCATGCTAGCTTATCCATGATGAGGATAACAAAAGATCCAATATTTATGGATTTACAAAGGATGGATCATGGAATTATAATGGAAGTGGAAAAATCGTATCTTTCTCAAATGAATGTTCAACCAGCTATACATGTAAAGATTAAAGAGGTGAAAAAAGAAGATGTCGAGTTACAAAAGATGGTGAGAAATGTTCCTGAATTCAACCATGATTGTGATGGGATAATAAAGTTCAAAAATTGGTTTTGTGTTCCTCCCAACCCAGAATTAAATAAGGAACTACTGGATGAGGCTCATAGTTCTTCATTATCTATTCGTCCTGGAAGCACGAAGATGTATAGAGAACTAAAAGAGTATTTCTATTGGGATGTCATGAAAAGAGATGTTGCTGAATATGTCTCTCGATGCTTGGTTTGTCAGAAAGGTAAAGCTGAGAGACAGAAGTATAAGGGGATGTTACAACCATTACCCATACCTGAATGGAAATGGGAAAACATCACTATGGACTTTGTCACGGACTTCCTAAAATATCCAAATGCAATAATGATATCTGGGTCATAGTTGATTGTCTTACAAAGTCTGCACCCTTCATTGCTATTAGAGAAGATTTTTCTCTAGATCAGCTTGCCAGGATAAATGTAAAGGAAGTGGTAAGATTGCATGGAGTACCACTTTCCATTATATCTGATCAGGATCCGAGGTTTACCTCAATGTCCTGGCGAAGTCTTCAGCATACTCTAGATACAGAGTTGAGTTTCAACAATGATTATCATCCTTAGACAGATGGTCAGTCTGAGAGGACAATTAAAACTCTAGAAGATATGTTGAGATCTTTCTCTATGGATTTCAAAGGTTGTTAGGATCAACACCTACCTTTGGTGGAATTTTCTTATAATAATAACTTTCACTCAAGTATTCAGATGGCTCCTTATGAAGCTCTCTATGGAAAGAAATGCAGGACTCCAACTTGTTGGGATGATGTTGGGGAAAGAAAGATATTAGGACCTGATCTTGTTGATGAAATGGAAGAAAAGGTTAGATCTATTCACCAACACATAAGAGAAGCTCAGAGTCGGCAAAAAAGATATGCCGACAACCAAAGAAAATACCTAGAGTTTGAAGTGGGTGATAAAGTGTTCTTATGAATATCTCCTTGGAAAAGATTAATGAGATTTGGAATGAAGGGAAAGTTGAACCCTAGATATATCGGTCCTTTTGAAATTCTGGATCATGTTGGGAAGGTCACTTACCGATTGGCGCGTCCACCAAATCTCTCTCAAGTTCACAATGTGTTTCATGTCTCACTCCAGAGAAAGTACATACCTGATCCTTCACATGTACTCAGCTCAGAAGTTGTACTTCTAGAATAAGATATTTTTTTATTAATAATAGAAGATAGAGATTCTGGATCATAGCGAAAAAGTTCTACGGAACAAGTCCACTCTCTTGTTGAAAGTTTTATGGAGGAACCACCAATTAGAATAAGCTACATGGGATCTTGAGGATATGACGAGGGAGAGGTATCCTCATCTGTTTGTTACGAAGTGACAAATTTTGAGGGAGAAATTCATTTTAAGGGGGGGAGAATGTAACACCTGAGACTTTTATGAGAAATATTTTGTTTTTATGTTATATAAATCATCAAAGTAATATTTCACTACACACAACACTATCCTGGCTTGCTTTACACGGAACCACGACCTTCCTCGATATTTTGCGTCGTACGCAATAACCAAGTTTCACTAAACAATGATATATTATAATATTATCCATTATGAATATTATTAACTGAATTTTGAATTTTATAACATTTTAATTCATCTTATACATTTTTTAGAATGAGGTATGCAAATAAAATCAGTTTTTTGGATAAAAGAAGTATTTTAAAAAAAATGCAGTTTTACCGCCTTTTGAGGGCGCACCCACATTAAATCTAGTTTTTGAAAAGTTTATAAGTTCAATTTGACAAAATAAAATTCTTTTTTAGAATCAGGATATTAAAATTTACTTTGGATATATTTTTCATATTATTATGATAACTTTCATATTTTAATGAAAAGTAAAAACACGCTATATTTTAATTAAAAACATCTTTTTTCATCACAATACCTTATATGGTTAATTTATAATATTTAATGTTTTTAATTATAAATAGAATATATTTTTACAATTTAATATAATTTATGTCATTAGAATTAATTTTACATTGAATTCATAGGTAAAAACATTTCAATCTTTGCCAATGTTTTAACTTTTAAAACTCGTTTCCTTAACAACGGTATTAATTTTAAATTAATTACTGAAACTTATATGTTTTGAATTTGGAAAAATGGATTACATATTTGGAATCAATGGTTCCAAATTATATTAATAGGTTACTTTTATTTTTTTGATATTATAGTAACTACGGTAATTTTTTTTATTTACTACGGTTAAAGGTAAATAGGGTAATTCAAGGTTAAAAGAATATAATAATAATTCAAAATTACCTTGAAACATGTACTAACCTTATTGTATGAGTATTGGCCGACCATGGGCATCCATGGGTCGATTTTGGGACCCCATTGAGCCACATGGTAGTGACAATGACTATTTCAATTAATTAATTTTATGTAAAGACAAAATTGACATTATCAAAAATCGTTTAGTAATTAATATTTATAAGGGGTTATATTAATTTTATTTTCGACTATAAATATTAATTGGAAGGATAAAAGGATTTAATACATAATTATATTTTTTTTAAAAAATTTAGACACCAAATAAATTAAATTATTTATGACACAATAAAGATGAAGTATTTACCTCATTAATAAATGATTTAAATAAATAAGATTATAATGATTAAAATATTTTCCAAAACATGTCAAATTCGGATTGGATGATTTTATTTCGACCCCGAGTCATCTTATCTTCATCTTTAATGATTTTTTGACCTTTTTAAACTGAATATATGTTTATAATAAAATAATATTTCCACACTTTCCAAAGGTGCCCCTCCCCTCCCTTATAAATGGGGACATCCTCCCTCCTTCCTCACACCAATTTTAGCCTTCATGATTGTCCAACCCCTGCCTATTTCACTTCCCCACTTCCTTAGAAACCTACTAGAGGTACTGGTTTTCTCAAAATACCAACTCTAGTGCCTGAAGAGAATGTTTAATGGCGGCACTTCGAGAAAGAGGTAATACCTTCTACAATTTTCTTCAAGTTCCCTTATTCTTCTACTCCATCTTCTTTAGTTGTTTCATTATGAGGTAATAACATATGTATCCCTCATATACTGATATGTTATTATATATATCAAACAACCCTATTTCACCTCTTATCCATCCTACGAAAAACGAAATCACAGCACGTGCATACATACGGAATACCGTCTCCACGCCGTGGTGTAATCTATTTTCCACCACCACCATACTTGGATGGGTATAATGGTGTAAATAATAACTATATATGATTATTGTAAAGTTTTATTGATTCTAAAATAGTATACATACACTCCAATACAATTCCACGATCATGGGACCTATATCATTGCTCATGCGTACGTATGGAATACCATCTCCACGATATGATGCAACTCCTTCTACATGATCTTTATTGCATAATGATTATATAAATGAATTGAATGAATTAATATGATATATATTACACTAATACCATTTTTTAAATGAGTTACTTCTAACCTCAATAGAAGAATAAGAATTTATTCGATAAAACACGCATAAGAACAAAAAGTAATAAACACCCGAATAACAAGTAGCAATGAAATATTACTAATAAGAAGCTAAGAATATGGCCATAGATGATATCATAACAATTATTATGATTCTGGAATAAGTCAATGACAGTATTTAAATCATTAGACAGTAGGTTCAGACACATACAAAGCAAATCAGACCTAAGGTAAGGGAAAATATCACAATCTCATTTTATCCGAGATTGTTTATACTTTGGTATTTAAGGGGGTGTATTTCTCATCCAAATCCATGTTTCCTAAATATTTAATATTATTTCCATCCACCTACAATTGTTTAAATCCAATGTTACCATTCAGTGAGTTTTTAGTAAAATATATGAAAGGAATCTTTTGTCGTTGTTTCGTGCGAGGCACTTTTTTACTTTTTCGAAAAAAGTACTAGAAGAATGTTTTTTAACTTATACGACATGAATGGATTTGTAAAAAATTATTTCCAAGAATCTTCCTTTACTAGTTTTCAATTTTATTTTTAATCAACTTATTTTAGTTTAAAATTGTATGACGTGTTAAGAAAGGAAAATATTTTAGAAGTAGAAAAGATATTTTCCTCAAGAATGGAGTTCAAGTGTTTTATCAAAATTATTTTCCATCTAAGATAATATAGGTTTCTATTTATATCCCTATTACTACATTTATTTGATTATTTTGTGATGGAATTATTTTTATAAATTCCTTTATCTTATATGAATTGTTTTATGATGTCATGATGATTAAGATTCCCATTTTTATTACAAGGGTTATGCTATGATGTCTGGTTTATGATTTTGTGGCACACTTAAGAATTGTATCATTATAAGATGGGTGGGACCTATATCTCCCTCCAATGCATTGGGTAAAGATTTTATATCTCATGAGATAGACATGGTTGGAACAGAAGGTTAAACCGGTTCAGTGAAACAGGACTGAAACGAGGAGTGAACTCGGATCAGAAATGGACTTTGTCCACGAAGATATTCTTGACTATGAGTCTTGGCTAATAAGAAATGATTATATATGATTATTTGTGTATTACACAAAGTTTCATGTTTTAAGTTATGATTATTGGGATTACATTTCACTATCATTATTTAACCTATGTTATATAATTATAATCTCTTTTGCAGGGTAAGATTTCCAAAATGTTATGTTATTATAAATTTGATGTGATTGATATTTCTTTTGTTTACCCTTACTAAGAATTTGAGCTCATCCTTTTGTATGTTTTCTTTGCCCAGGTCAGGAATAAGGTTATTAAGTAAGATTTTCCAAAAAGGGACTATAGATATGATGAAATAAATGGGAGATAGTGTATATGCTTTATGTACCAGTTGTTTATGTTTCCCAGTTTCTAAAGACACTATACCTATACGGTCCATTCATGGTTTTGTTATATGTTGTAATTAGAATGATTCAATTTTGAAGTATTAACAATGTATGTAAAGTATGGGTCGCTATATTTAACATGTTGATGAATAGTAAAAATATACTAAATTATAATTGAAAAATAACTAATTTCCTACAAATAATATTTTTGGTTAAATTATATTATGGAATGGTTTTAATGTATAAATATAATATATTTTAATCATTGAATATAATTTATGTCATTGAAAATAATTTTATATTGAATTTTCATGTAATAACATTTCAATCTTTTAAAATGTATTACTTCTAATACATATTCTTGATTCCAAAAATTTGATTAATTTTAAATTAATTACTAAGAATTCAATGTTTTTAATTTTTAAAAATAGATTCCATAATTGGTATCATTAAAAAGATTTTTTTTAAATACCATTATATTATTTTTAGGAATTATGAATAGTAACTATAGTAATTTTTATTAATATGATAAAAATTATAATCGGGTAATTAAGTGTAAATAGAATAAAATAAAATTATCATAAAACATGTACTAATGTTATTGTATTACTTTTTTTCTAGCTACATAATTTTTGGGTCTAAATTATGACCTTTATAATCCACATGGATGATATTAGGATATTTACTATATTTTATTTAATGAAAATTTAAATATATCTTACTCAAAATTTTATAACTATTTAATTTTTAATATAAGGTATTATATAAGATCAATTAGACTATAAATAATAATTCTGAATCTATGATATTTTTTATCAAATATGTTAATATTTATTTTTTAGAAAACAAATATTTACATTAATATATTATACATTTGGATCCATTTGGATAAGATTATGACACTTATAATATTTTATTTAATGGTATGTTTAATGTATTACATTCATGCTTTAATAAATATAAAATTTTTAGTATATAATTTTCATATATATATATATATTACTAAAAATCTTATTCTAAAATATAAAAGGATTATCTTAATTATGGTAATTTATTTTGATTTTATAATCAACAAATAAGTATATTAAATAATTATAAAATGAAAATGTAATGATTTTTTTATTAATGGAAATACCAAATTATGGTTATTAAAAATATTATGAAAATAAAATTTGGGATAATTAAAATATCCAATTAATTTTCTAGATTACAATTACACCTAAGGTATTTAATATTTTTTTTGATCGAGGATAACTTCTTATCTTATTATTTTTTAAAAATCAATAAACTAAGTAATGTCAAAATTGATTCCATTGATTGATTATCAAAATTGGGTATTATTAAATTATTCAAAAATCATGGTTCATTTTTAAAATTTGAAATAGCTAATATATAGTGTAGAATATTATAAATTATTCATTTGTTTGTAATTTACATCATATAAATGAAAATTTCAACATTTTAATATTGAATAATTTTTTACCTTAGTTAAAATGTAAATTTAATAATTAATGGTTAATTGAAATGATAACGTTTAAATAGATTTAATAAAGTTAATAAAATTTATTCATTGAATATATTACAAAGTTATATCATTATATCTTAGAGTAGATGAAATTTTGGTTATATTTGACTACTAGTAGATTTTATTTTAATTAATATTTCTGGATATATCAAAATTTCCCCTCACACCAATTATAAAAGGGAACCTCCTATATCCCTTATTCACCTCAATTATAGCTTTCATGTTCACCCATTATCTACCCATTTCTCTTCTTAACAGCCATAGTACCATTCTAGAGGTTATTTTCCTCTCAAAAGACCAACCATAGTGCCTATAAGAGGAGTTATTGTGGTAGATCTCTGAAGAAGTATTAATATCCTTACCGACTCTCTCAAGATCAATTATTCTTCAACATAAAATTCCTTTTTAGTTTAAATTATTAATTAATATCTTTAGTGTAAAATATATATTTATATGTTATTATGGTTATGAAAAAAATCTTCCACCTTCTATCCATCTAATGAAAATGAATAACCAATCATGCGTGTGTAAAACATACCCTCTCCACATCGGGGTCTAAATTTTTTCACCACCATATTACTTGGATTTATACAATGATAGAAATAATATATATATATATATACATGATAATTAAAACATGATATGGGTTCTTGAAAAAAATATATACCATCAACTTCTATACACTAAACCAAAATCATTGTTTAATGGTAGTTTATTAAACTGCAGTGAATTTTTTTAAAATAATTTTGTAGAAGTTTGACAAAAACTACCACTAAAACATTTAATTTTTTCAAAAACCTAAAACATATCCCCCGAACACACCACTCCCTAACCCTTATGACCCATTGACCCCAATCTAGCTACCCTCATCGGGCCTCACTGTTGAACCTCACCATCAGTCTTGAGCCTCATCGCCCATCGTCGTGCCACGCCCCCAGTCTCGAGGCTCTCCATGCCTTGCCACTTCTCGCTATCAGTAATAAGTGTTGTCTTCCCTTTTTGTGCCTCCTAAACACTTATATCATTAAAAACATATACCCATTTATTTATTAACCTTATTCTATGCATTTTATAAATTATTTTGATTATGTATTTTGTGTTATGCCGATTGATGTGTTATCAGGAGATTTTTTTTTTATTGATTGTTTTTTCCCTTACGAAAAACATTTCTTAATTTTATAATTCTAAAAATATAGAATTGTTATTAAAAAAGAGAAATTATTTTTTCTATTTCTTTCTATATAACATGAAATATTTCCATGTAGGTTATTAAGGTAGTGATACTCTACTAGTGACATGGATAAATGCATTAAATAATTAAAAAAACTTCAAGTTGTTATGTTATATTAAAATATTAGTAAGTTAAACATGTTTATGTTCACATTAATTGGATTATAAGACAAATTTCAATATATTTATTTTATATTAATAGCAGAGATAATTGTTTCTGCAATGTTGTCACCTAGGTAAAGTATAGAACATTTTTTTTTATTTTTGTTTTTTGGTAGGAAAGGGAGTTAATATGTTTCATTTAAGGTATTTCATCAATAATAAATTATTTAAGAATGAATTGCGGTTTAAAGAAAAATAATAACAATATTTATATTAGTTTCATTTCAAATAAAAAATTTATGAGTATAAAATTAGGTTTTGAAGAAAAATTCAATTAAAAAAAACATGTTGTATTTATTATGAAAATTTATTGTGTATGATTTGGATGAACCCAAACATTAAATTTAGTAAAAAAAATTCACTCAATTTATAAATGTGTTAAGGTATGGTTTATTTCATGTATCACACTGAAATTATATAATATATTCTATGTTCAAAACATATCCTTTTGGAGTTTTTATATTTTTTTTATAATTCAATCACTTTTATCAATTTTTAGTCATACTTGATTCTTTTGGTATGTATTATGATGAAAAAAATTTTTGAATAAATGAATCACTTTTTATATTGGAAGGGTTAAATGTGTAATTTTTTCATAGATTCATCATTTTTTTCTAAATAGTTTTTCAAAAAATAATGTTTTAAAACATTGAAAACATATTTTGATGAAGAATATATATTTGTATTTTAGAATTTATTTTTTGTAACATAATCTGACACATGTTATTTGATTGGCATGTTACTAGTATATATTAGTTTTTTCGTATTTCATGTCTTATACATTTTTTGGATCACTACTAGTATGCATCAATTATATCATATTCCATCCCTTAGGGTTTATTTAGATATATATTGGAATGCTTTGATGAATATTAACTTAAAATATGTATTTCGATTGTCTTATTAGATTTTTTCTCCAAATATGTAATATTTATATTATTTCATGTTAATATTATAATTACTTTCCTTGATATTTTCTTATAAAGGATATGATTGTTGATTTAGTGTGGAACAATTTTATTCTTTAATAAATTTTTTACAATACCAAAACATTTGTATTTAGTTTTTTAATAATTTTTTATCTTAATATTTCATCAAAATATTTGTTTATTTAATAATTTTTTTATTATAATCTATAATTTTAATTTTTAAAAAATAATTTTATATTAAGTAGAGAGAATCTAGATGAATTATGATAATTGGATCTCAATCAAGTTTCAAATTAAGTTTTTTTATTTTGTATTTAATAATGCTTCAAATGGATGACTTATACACTTACCTAGTTATAGTTTTATTGGAATACATTCATTAATTCTTAATAAATTTTTTTACCATTTAAAAAAGTGGTTTTTTCAGATACCGAATTATGTTCTGTATTAAATTTGAGATAAATAAGTCTTAGTATATTCATGATTCAAATGAATGGAGTGGAATAGAGAATTATGATATTTGACTGGTTTCCATTTTACCATCCTGATGAGAATGAAAATGTAACATTGAAAGAATAAAATGGGAATAGTATACATTACACAAATGGTGAAATTAATGATGTTGAGAGAGTAAAAAAATGATGAATAATTCAAGGAATCATGTAAATCAAGCATGTGGTAAAATAAACTAGTTATAAATTTTAAGTTGACAGTATCATTGGAAAACATGGATGTAATTTTTAGTATTGGGATCAATTATATTCTTACCTTTACGCAAGTTATTTTTAACATTACACAAGTGATTCTTACCTTTACAAAAGTTTTTCTTACCTCTACGCAAGTGCTAAGATACCCATAAGAGTCATGAAAAAAATGCATGTTACCCTTTTGTAGTAAACTAGATAACTTTATATAGTTTATGGAATTTATGATTTCTATTTACACATGCTTTATAAAATGTTTTTTACCCTTATTTGACTTCTGGGTGCCTTTATACATCTTTTTCTAGTAACCTTCAATGGATCGGTTTATGTAAAAGATATCTATTACACAACATTACTAGTTACCCATATACAATGATTATATTTTGGTCTTACCATTACATGGAATTATAATTTACATATAAACAACATCTGTAAAATGAAAATAATCTTTATGTGAAATATATATTTTGATGGCTTACTTTATGAAAATTATAAAAATTATGAGGTACCCTGATGATGCCGTTGAAAAAATTATTTTACCCTTACATAGGCTATATAGGTATAATGTTTCCCCATTATATATAAGTAGTAGAATATCTCATCAGTTTGAATAGTAGAAAGACTCTTTCACAATAAAATGATACGAATATTGAAATACATTGAGTTTTTCTTAATTTGAGCATAATATTGTTTCCGACGCTTTCACCGAGGTGCACTCATCTGTCTATGGAGGACGCGCAACAGTTTCCCTACATTCCTGCTTTCCAAAGGTGGGTGGAATCCACTCCTTATTCAGGGACATCTGCTCCTTGATCGAAATGGGATGATGGGATGTCGGTTTTTCCTTCATTAGATTCCTCCTCGTAACTCATCACCTAGTCTGGGTCTCCCTTATATATTAAAGTCAAGGTTCATGAATCTCTTTCCCGGTGTCATATCTTATTGGATGCCAGTTAATTACACTACATTCATCAGGACGTTCAATGGGGTCTTGACATTGTAGCAACCATTAGTCGGAGTAGATGGAAACATCAGGCATGTTAGGGAATCTATGGGTGCATGTACATAGGATAACCTATATTCTTCCCCATAAGAGGGTATCTCAAAGTTGTAGAAACCAAATCATCCTCTGTCAGTCCTAGGGTATCATATGCCAGAGGCTTTTATCTAAGGTTTTCCTAAGCTTACCGTGTTTAACATGGGGTACGCCGCTAGTTTTACGACTCTCATGGACGGTCACGCTAAAGGCATGTCTTATGAGGTTTTCCTCATCCATATCATGTTTATCACGAGGTTGGACGTGGGTTTAACGTCTTACGGAGACGGAATGAGGGTGATCACAATTTCCCATAGAGACTGATCAGATTGGTATATCCCAATGAGGGAATACTTGGATGATGTATTTATTAGAATTCCCAATGAGGACAGATCTGAGGTGGTGCACCCCAGGAGGGGAGATGTCACACTATAATTGATGATCTGAACACCACTAAGGGTGGATCAGAAAGTTTGCACCCCGGGATGGAGGACACCATGGTTTACCATTGGCTGAGATTGAACCTCATGGAGGTTTCCTACGTACCTTGTGTATAGGGAAGGGATCAAATCCCATGTAGTTTGATGACATGATGAATTAGGGTGTACAAAGAGGACATAGAACCGGAGACAAGCTAGTAATTACACGTGGATAGCCGCCCATTTAGTGCTAGGAGTAGTGAGGAGGGTGGATGGCATGATCCCATCTGGATGTGGTGGATCGGGTAATAATCATGATGGATGATGGGGAATTTCATGGAGTGGATGGGGAATGAAATGGTACTGTCGTGAAGGTGACGATAGTGTTGGTCATGAGGCTCGAAGAGACTTCTTATGTATCCCCATGGCGGGGAATCAAAGTCCACCTAGTTCGATGGGAGATGGGACACCTGAGGAGGTGGCCCGTGAGAATGGACGCATGGATGGGACCCAGAGGAAGTGGAACCTTTGGGATGGGGAATGAACTTCCCGAGACACATAGGCTCGAGGGAGAGATCGGGATGAGTCCGTAGTGATGGGATTGATCCTTAGAGAGGCTTCCTATGTATCCTCGTGGCAGGGAGTAAAACACCGCATAGTTCATCTGACGATGGCTTACTACCAAATGAGGTCGCAACAGAATACCACTAAATGAGGTCACAACAGATTACCACTGGATAAGGATGTCAACGGCTTACCACTGGATGGGGTTTCAACGACTTAACACTGATTGAGGTTTGTCAACAGCTTAAAACTGAAAGGTGGACCTGGGGTCTAATCG
The DNA here is from genome assembly GCA_963277665.1 of Viscum album. Classification (NCBI taxonomy): domain Eukaryota; kingdom Viridiplantae; phylum Streptophyta; class Magnoliopsida; order Santalales; family Viscaceae; genus Viscum; species Viscum album. The sequence continues at coordinate 1,899,042,514 of OY728163.1, read as the reverse complement.
TTGTAGGGCTTAAACCTCATGAGGCTTCCTACGTACCATGCCTTTACATGGATCAATGTCCTCGTAGTTCGAGAGGTGGAAGTGTCGGAGAACTGACGTGAATAAAGAACTTGGTCTAGGTGGGTGGTGGGATTGAACCTCATGGAGGCTTCCTACGTACCATGGCTAGATATGGATCAAAGTCCTCGTAGTTTTGGATGGAATTGGGTAAACCGACGTCAAGATAGACCTTGGTACAATGGATGTTGGGTTCAACCTCAGGGACGCTTCCTACGTACCATGCCATAACATGGATCAAATTCCCCATCGTTCGGGATGGATGCTGGTGAAACGACGTGAAGATGGATCTTAGTCCGATGGATGGTGGGATTTAACCTCATGGAGGCTTCCTACGTATCCCCATGGAAAGGAATAAAAGACCACGTAGTTCAGGAAGTTATAGGGATTACACTCTAGGATTCCCATGTTTTGGTGAACTGACATGAAGGGGGTTGGGATTACTACAATATGGTTGGATGGAACCTCGTGGAGGCTTCCTACGTACCATGGATTAACATTGATAAAAGACCACATAGTTCAGGAAAGTCTAGGGATTACACTCTAGGCTTCCCAAGTTTGTTGAACCGACTTGAAGGGGGTCGAGATGACCAAAATATGGTGGGATGGAACCTCGTGGAGGCTTCCTACGTATCATGCCTTAACATGGATAAAAGACCGCGTAGATTAGGATGGTGTGCCGGTGAACCGACGTGAATGAGGACCTTGGTCCAGGTGGGTGGTGGGCTTGAACCTCGTGGAGGCTTCCTACATACGATGCCTTGACATGGATCAAGGACCATGTTGTTTAGGATGGTGACGTGTCGGCGAACCGACATGAAGATGGACTGGGGGTCTAATGGGTAGTGGGATTGAACCTCATGGAGGCTTCCAACATACAATGCCATGACATGGATCAATGACCACGTAGTTCAGGTAGGGGCGTGTCGGCAAACAGACGTGAAGATGGACCGAGGGTCTGATGGGTGCTAGTCTTGAACCTTGTGAGGATTCCTATATACCATGCCTTGACATGGATCAAAATCCTCATAGATTGGGTATACAGTTTAACATCATGAGGGATGGGGATGAACCGATGTGAAGAGGGGTCGGAACAATCGGGAGGTGGGCTGGAACCTCATGGATACTTCCTACATATCCCCGATGTAGGGAATCAACGAGCACATAGTTCGGGTGGGTCACAATGGCTTACCACTGGTTTGGAATGAAGTTTAACGTCATGAAAGATGAGGATGGTGTCATGGTCGATGCTTACACTAAGCCCACGTGAGCCATGCTCGGTGTGAGAAACAAGAGGCAACAAAGGCTTGCGACCATGTTGGGAAAGGTGGATCTATGGGGAGTGAAGAAGAGTGGATTTTAAACTCTGAGGCGGCCCAAGGTGCTGGGATTTATTCCAGTAAGGAGGCCCAGGTGCCTCTATGGAGTAGCACTGGTGAATGGGGCTTACGCAAGGAAGCTACCCGGGTACCACTATGGAGCGGCACTGGTGAATGGGTCTTACGCGAGAAAGATGCCCAGGTGCCACAATGGAGAGACACTGGTGAATGGGGCATACGCAAAGATGATGCCCAGGTGCCGCTATGGAGCAGCACTAGAGTATGGGTATTACGCAAGGATGCAGCTCGGGTGCCGCTATGAAGCAGCACTAGTGAATGGGGCTTACGCAAGGAAGCTTCCTGGGTGCCGCTATAGAGCGGCACCGGTGAAAGGGGATTACATAAGGATGCTGCCCAGGTGCCGGTATGGAGCGGCACTATTGAATGGGGCTTACACAAGGATGATTCCCGGGTGCCACTATGGAGCAGCACTGCTGAATGGGGCTTACACTAGGATGCTTCCCGGGTGCCGCTATGGAGCGGCACTGGTGAATGGGGCTTCTGCAAGGATGTTTCCCGTAATTTCTTCCTCTTTTCTAGCCATGGGGCATCCCAAATCATTGGTGGGTTGAAGATTATGATTATACACATATACGAAAGTTCATAAGCGGGATAACTCCATGGGGAGTTGGAATCTGTCCGAACAAAGGGAGACGAAAAGTGTGAATTACATTGCCGACATTTGGAATTCAATGAGTGTGGTGTGGCGATGGAGGATAATAGTTGACCGTGGCAGAAAGACAACATCCACATCGCGTTAGCCTAAAATGGGGACAGACAAATGGGGGTCGATAGCTCACCGTGTTCGATACACAAGACCTGTCGCAATGTCATCTGAAGTCTTTCGGGGCGTTGGTCCAGGATGGTAGGTGAGCCAATGCGGCATGGGACCAGGCCATTAGGGGGTCTCTCCAGACATGGAAGTGGATGGTGATCCAAATAAAGGACATGAAAAGAATGGGGTGGAGTGATGGAATGTTTGAACTGATTCCATGACTCTTGAAATTACACCATTGTAATCATTGCATTAGGCATCTCATGCTTGGAGAATAAGTAATATCTTGTTAAGATCAAGAGGCGTCCTATGATTGGCACATATGGTGTACTAAAGTTTAGAGTCATGTAGGTAGGAATGTTGGAATCTCATTCTTGAATTCTAAGGAATCTCTTGTTTGGAGAAAGTGGCATCCTATGTTTGGAACATAGGGAGGACTATAGTTTATACATGGGTAGAGAAGACTTGGCATATCATTCTTGGAGAATAAGGCATCTCTTATTTGGAGGAAGAGGCATCCTATGTTTGGAAAATAGGGATTACTATAGTTTATATTCATTTAGAGAGGACTATTTGCATCCCTTGCTGGGAGCACAAAACATATCTTATTTGTAGGAAGAGGCATCCTATGTTTGGAACATATGGAGTACTACAATATATTGTCGTGTAGAGAGGACTATTGACATCCCATGCTTGGAGCATAAGGACTTTATCGTATTGGGAAAGAGGCATCCTATATTGATCATATAGGGATTAATATAGTTTAAATTCATGTAGATAGGACTATTGTAATCTCATGCTAGGAGTATAAGGAATCCCACATTTGGAGCAAGAGGCATCCTACGTTTGGAACACAGGGAGAGCTACAGTTTATAGTCTTGTAGATAGGACTACTGGCATCATAACCTAGGAGAATAAGGAATCTCTTTATTAGAGCAAGAGGCATACTATATTTAGAAAATAAGTATTACTATAGTTTAAAGTCATGTAGATAGGACTATTGGAATCTCATGCTAAGAGCAAAAGACATCCCTTGTTTGGAGCAAGAGGCATTATGCGTTTGGAACATAGGGAGAACTACAGTTTAGAGTCATGTAGATAGAACTACTGGCATATAATGCTAGGAGAATAAGGAATATCTTGATTGGATCAAGAGGCATCCTATATTTGGAAACTTAAGGATTACTATAGATTATAGTCATGTAGATTAGACTATTGGCATCTCATTCTTAGAGTATAAGGAATATCTCCTATTAGAAAAGAGGAATACTATATTGATCATATAGGGAGATCTACAGTTTATTGTCATGTAGATAGTACTACTTGAATAAGGTGCCTAGGAATGGATGGTGTTGGGTCTTACGCAAGGATATCCCTTTCTGGTTCAACATGGCATATGAGCCAAGTGATTGGGTTTGGAGGAGTTTCCTGAGGAATGGTTTGCCTCACAGTGCTTGGGGAATGGATGATGGGAATCTCAACTCGTGACATGGGAATTAAACCAAGAGGAATATGTCAAGTGAAGGAGTTTTATGGTGCATGGTGGAGTATCCCATATCATGGTATTCCATAGGTGGAAGGTGGGTTCACATTAGGGTGCAATGGAAAATCCCGACATCCCGTCCTGAAAAGTTTGCGGTGCGACTATCCATTTATCAAGGCGTTCGTAATGGGGGCGAAGGGACCGGCCCGGAGGGCGGGGACCGCAGCCCGTCACTGTCCCCGAGCGGGAGTGTAGGGAAAAACCCCCACGGTATGGACCGGTGGGTGCAAAGGTAGGATCCTTGCAATGGATAGGTCATTGCAAAGTAGCTTCGCAGAGAAAAGGGGCTCGAGGAGCATGGGGTCTCGCGAAGCATGGACTAGCGGAGCATGGATTCACGGAGCCTGGACTCGTGGAGTAGAATTACGGAGCATGGACTCACGAATCATGGGCTCAAGGAGAATTGCCTCACAGAGTAGCAACGTGAAGGAATCCGCTCATGGAGCAGCAACACGAAAGAAGATTCTCGTGGAGCATGGCCTGGTGGAGCCGCTTCACAAAGGATTGTGGAGATCTGTGAACCGGGAGATCAGTTGACCAAGGGAAAAATTTGTCCTCCAAGGGGTGGAGAATCCGTCTTGAGAAGGGGGAGATCTGGGTATTTATAGGGGAGAGGCGCCGTGAAGTAGAGGTCTCTTGGTGTAATGGTTGTGCTTGCTCTCCGGCAGTTCGTGAACGTCCAATGCAGTAGTGGAGCGTCCCGTCTCCTGTTCTTCATTGTGGGTTTGTGAACGTCAAATCCGTTCGCGAAGCATCCCACCTCCATTGCTTTGTCATGCGTTCAAGAATGTCAAATCCATTCGCGGATCATCCCACCTCCATGATTCGAGGCACATCGACAAATATCAAGGGGGCTTGCGGAGATTCCCGCCTCATTAATTTGTAGTGGCACTCCATGATCGCAGAGGGGGCTTTGTGAATGGACTTCATGAACCAGTTTTTCATCCCCACTTCAAATGTACATAACTACTAATCCATAACTCTTTTCTGGCACTACGACCTACCAAATTGATGCTTTCTAAATGGAATACGATCATGGACTGTGTATGGAAGAACTTGGAATGTTTTGGGGATGAGTTTTCATGTTCCAACAAATACATTAAATAGAAATATGTTTCTATTTTAATTTATATTTTTGGGTTTTAAATTAATGATCATGAATTATAAACCAACCATGTGTAGAATATTCAATGTATTTCAAAATAATGTTATCCATTTGTGTTTTTTCTATAAATATAAGTTATGTAATGAAATTGATAAATAATAATATTGATATTTATAACTTCATATATTTATTATACTGATTTGATGAGGCATTTCTAGTTGCCTTATATTTCATTATTTTTTGTCCATTAATGAAGGTTAGAAGTTCACAACTCTACACCAGTTTCTTCAGCATCATATTCTAGTAGTCCAAATCATTTTAATTTTTTTAGATGTGTCTGTAATTCTTATTTCACAGATTTTTATATGCGCACATAAAAATTAGTGTATGGTTTTTTAAAATATTAAAATTTTTTCAACAAGAATATATGAATATATTTTCTTATTTATTAATATATGTGTTTTAATTTTTTTCATAATGTGTAAGAACATTGTGATATATATGGATAATAGATGGATCAAATTACATAGGAGCACACATCTGTATGATAAGGCTTTGGATGATTTTATAGATTTTTCAATATCCATTCGATCTATTGATGGTAGAAAAAGATGATCATGTTCTGAGTGTAAATATAGAATATAGTGGAAGAGAGATGATGTCTATGAATGCTTGATATTAAAGTGATTCCTAACTCATTATTGTTTTTTGATTCAATATGTATAATTCAACATTATTGAAAGGTTGAGAATTGATGTCAATCCAAAGAATGAGAACCCAACGTCATTGAAAATGGAAAATTAAATGAAAAACCCTATAAATAATGAATTTTTCATTTCAAAACACCAATATCAACATCAAAACATATCAGAACAACTAGTTGAGTGTTATACAAATAGAAAAATGGAATGTGATGTTTTTTAGACTGTAGGAAAACCTAATATGAATTTGAACATATCATTGGATTATTCTCTTGACTATGTGGAGACTAATGTAAGATAAAACATCAATGAGTATAAAAATTCATTTCATGGTTTAGTCGATGATAGAAATCAAGATTTGTATAGTGGATGATTGAAATATTAAAAAACTTATTTTCTACTGGAGTTGTACCATATGAAATGCTTATGTGTAATTACTATTAAGGTGATGTCCATGAAATTCAATTTGTTGTGTGATCCATTTCTGAAAGCAATGATCCCTGATTATTTTTATGATATGAAGAATGTTTTTAACAAGCATGGTCGGAATTATACAAAAATTCATGCAAGTCCTAATGGTTGTATTTTATATTGAAGAGTGGATTCCAACAGATAGGATTGTAGGAATTTTTATTCCTCTGTATGGTAGTCTATGGGTGATATTGGAAGTCTGAATCAACATACATCTATAAATAAGAAAAAAATGAGCACACAAAAAACGGTTTATAATTACATTCCATTAGATCCTAGATTGCAACGTTTATTAAAGTCATCAAAACTTGCGAAAACATGATGTGTAATTCTGTACATAATAAAAATAGTGGGTTAATGAGAAAAATATAGATTCAAAATAATGTAATACATTCAATTCAATACATCAATTTTTCTCTTCTGATGCTAGTAATATTTGATTATGATTGACCACTGATGGATTCAACCCATTTGGGACTTTGAGTACCTGTTATAGAATTTGGATGGTTGTTCTGATCCCTTAAAATCTTCCTTTGTAGATGTGTATGCCAAAAATTTCTTTTATCATTTCAACAGTTATTATAGGAAAACAATTCTTTGAAATGAAATTGATGTATACTTTCAACCTTTAATTTAAGAATTACAAGAGTTGTGGAGAAATGGTGTTGTGACATATGATGCATCTTTTAGAACAATGTTATAAATGAAAGATAATCTAATGTGGACCATTTCTGACTTTCATGGACATGGGGATTTATATGGTTGGAACACATACCCAGGTTTTTCAGGTCCTGTTTGTAATGTGGATTTTCAGCCCGGGTGGCTACCTCAAAGTAAAAAATTATGCTTCTTGTTTAATCAAATATTTCTCGATGAATCTCATATATTTTTTCTAAAAAAGTCAAAATTCAATAGATTCATTGATCATAGACCACCTCCAAATTTTTTATCTGGTTCTAAAATATTGACACAATGTGGAAATGTTGAAACAGAATTGGGGAAGGTTCATCATTTTAATGATAGTGGGAAATGAGTTTAATGTTCATCATCAAGTGAAATTGGAATGTAATAATGGAAGAAAACAGGTATATTCTTTAAACATCACTATTGGGAATTTAATTTTTGGAGGCATAATCTTGATGTGATGCATATCGAGAGTAATATTTTTGACAATTGGATCTTTATGTTTTCATAATTTGAACGGAAAGTTGAAAGATCATCTTAATACTCGGAATGAATTACAATCAAGGAACATAATGCATGATATCTGGACATATAATAATAGATTGTATGCTCAAGGAATTTTTTCTATGAAAAAATTGTGATAATGATAATTACCAAAAAAAATTAAAACATGTGAAGGTATATGAGGGTTATTCAAATAAAATATCAATGTCTGCTGAGTTAAGGAATTATAGGTTACATGGATTTAAAATCCGTAGTTCACTAATTTTTTATAGCTACTAATTCCATTGGCATTGCGTACATCATTACCTAAGAAGGTTATTGCTATTGTACTCCGATTCTACACATTTTTCAGAAAATAATGTGGGAAAATACTACATCCATTTCAAATTGAAAACCTTTAGGAGATATTTGTATTGACACTCTGTGCAATGATGATGATCTTTCCTCCATCATTTTTTACTGTCATGATGCATTTAACTATGAATTTGGTTGAGGAAGCTAACTTATGAATGCTCATACATTATCAATAGATGTATCGAATTTATAGGTACTTTATTAATATATTTTCCATTTTAGTAAAAAATTCTTTTCACTTCATCACATATATAATTATGTGTTTTTATTTTATTTCATAGATATCGTGCGAATTTGAAATCAGACATGAAAAATAAAGTAAAACATGAAGTATCTATTTATGAAAGTTACATGGTAGAGGAGTGTCTTAGATTTTGTTCTAGATAATTTTATGATATTGAGAAAATATTCAATTGAGTTGGACGTGTTGTCAACACATTGACTCTATCAGAAATACATGGGAAATCAAAAATTATTTCTACAATTGGTCAATTACTTTGGAGGAGCTCAATTGTTACCCTAACAAAAATGGATTTTTTACATACACATAGATATCTACTTCTAAATAGTGAAATTGAATATTCATTTATAGAGTAGTCAAGGATACAAAAAATGAGATGAATGAGGGGATTAACAAAAATGAGAAAGATATAACAAAAGCTATAAATAAAGAGCTTGTAGAGTGGTTTGCACAACATTTATGTTCATAAATATTGAAATAAATAAGGATATCAAGTTGATACATAAATTTTGTAAATATAATAATGTATATTAATTTTTCTAGATCATGAATATTGATACTCAAGCATAGTTTTCAGAAGATTTGAATTTTCTTCCTCATTATCCTCTAACAATGTTAGAATGTTTGATGCTTACAATGGGAATGGATTTAAATTCCATAGAGCTGATCAAGAAGATGGTTTGAAAAAAATATAATAATGTCATAGTTTAATTTTCTTATGTGGAATACAATAGAAAATCTATTGATGTTATCAAAACAATCTACCACCAACATTATCTAGTTTTTTTATTCAAATTCAATTGAATGGATATTATCAAGGGTGTTAAAAGAGATTCATTTAAATTTACTTCATTAATATTCTCTCACTTGATAGATGTTGTTGGATATGAAGTACATAATATGTATATCATATCATCATAAAAAATATAGAATAATTGTGAATGGTTAGGCGGAATATTGGTAGAGTGTAGTTTCTCATGTAAAAAAAGAGACTTGTATGATATGGGCGATGAACTGGAATATTTGACCTATGGCATTCAATCCCATAAACAACAATATGCCCACTAATTTTTCCATCATGATACTGAATATATTTGTCTTTAAAGAGTGGATAAAGTAGATTATGTAATGATGTTTCAGGAAACTGACATGATTGATGGAGAAAATGAATTTATGTGCAGTTATCCATTCATTTTAAACCACTTTTGTCATTTTTTTTCAATCATTATAATTATTATTTATAATTTTATTGTTAGAATTGTTCATCTGTAATAATTTCTATTTTTTATACATGATTTTTTTAAAATATATGTTCTCAAAAAAATTTATTTGATTAAATGAAAAGAATTCTAAGGAAGCATTATATTCACACTCCAAGGTCAAAGAGTTTTTCTTGATGCTGATCGACTCTGATAATCTTTTCATTAGTTTAAATATTTATTATACAATGTTATATATTTAATATATTAAATGGTTTATTTATCTTTATTTAATGTAGCCCCCACTTTCAGGCCACTAAGAATCCCAAATAGAATTTTGGTTGAATGTTCATAGAAAATCATATAGGGGTTTTGTTGATGATATTTCCAAATATGTTGGGGTATGAATTCATTTTATCATTATAATAACTTATAATTAGTTTTTACAATGTTAATATATATTTATTCTAATATGACTGATATATTAATTATAGGTAAAAATTAATGAGCAATGGGATCTCAATCCTACACAATCTTACATTGTCTCCCAGGATGACCTAGTTGGAAAAGTCATTGGGAAAGAGCATCCTTGTTGTGTGTGCGGATGGGTTTGGGACAATTACTATCTAAGGGTTTTGGAAGAACAATATGGATTTGAAGTGATGAATTGTGGTTTTAAGGAAATTCACACAACATAAAAATCATTTAGATCAGAAAATTTTATTGATTTTATGTTTAAATATAAATTTCATCATAGTTTAATTTTCAATATAATTGTTTTACAAGTACCGATAACTGGAAGTAGAGATGGAGAAGGAAAGGGTGATGAGAACATATCATACTTGGACAATGATTAGTGGAGAGTTTTTTTCAGGTATCAGTACGTATAATGTATATATATTTTATATTATTCTTATATTTTAGATGGGATTGAGACAATGAGTACCCTATGTATATGTTGTATAACCATGAGTCTATATGTTGTGTTTAAACTGGCCATGGAGATTGAAATTTCTCTATAATTTTATATGATATTTATTTTCTTTTCCCTATTTTGCATATAGGTTGATTCTTAAAACATGTTTTCAATTGTATTATTATTTCAATGTATTGTGAAATGTATTATTACATTCATTATGTTGTTTTCCTTGGTCAAGGTGTCAATTATTTATGATTTTGTGTGAATCAACTTACATTTAGTCTTTTTAAACATGTTTTTCCATGAACATTGATGATATATTTAATGATCTAGTAAAATTTTCATTGTCACTGTTTTATGTTAGTGTCACTATTTTATGTTATTGTTGCATGTTGTGGGGGTGAAGAACTTGTAGATTATTTTTTAAATTCATCAAATAGTGTTGTTTTAATCCTCCTCTAGAAATTGATTTTTTGTCATAGTGGTTTAAACTGCCACTATTTTATAGTGTTTTCTAGAGATGACGGTTACAACTGTCTCTAAATATTAAAAAAATTTACTTAGAGGTGGTTTAAACCATATTAGTTGCGATGTTTTGATATAAAGGATAGACTTTAACAAAAGTTGAAAACTGCCAGTAGATCCTAATTATTTTTTAAGTGAAACCACTAATAAAACCATGAAACTGCAATGTAATATGTATTCTATGAAGCTTTCCATAATCCATAGATAAATAGAAGAAACAATTATTTTTTTATTACAAATAATATTTTTAGTGTCAGTTTTTTGAATTCATCATCCAACCATATAATCGCGGCTTGAACTCTCACTAGATAAAAAAACCCACCGCTATATTGTCAGTTTGTTGTAGTGATATCATTTCACAATTATGGATATGATATCATCACTCGTGTGTACATATGACCCACTATCTCAACAATCTAATGTGATTAATTCTACATGATCTTTATTAAATACTGATTATAGAAATTAATTGTGAAGAAATATGATATATATTAAACAAATATCATTATTTAAATGATATAAATACATTGTATGAAGAGTAACTTATCTAATGAAACTAGTATATGAAAATAAAGTAGTCAATACCCGATGGATGAGTAATAATGTTACTAAAAATTGAATAATAATATGATCATATTTACTGACTATGATTCTGGAGTAATCCATTGAAATTATTTAAATTATTATATAGGAGGTTTAGATACATACAATATATATCATACATAAGGTAACGGATTATTTTTTGTACGTTTTATTTATATGGATCACATTTCTTTTACACCACCTATTTTTTTTTGTGTTGTTTATGTTTCCCACGAATTTTTTTATAAATATTATTATTAAGGTTATGAAATTTACATATTAATATAAATTTAATTATTTTAAGAGGCATACCATTATACTGATTCTTAATTGGTAAGTGGTAATTCTCAATCTCATTATTATATGATATTGACAAAACATAAATTTTTTCTTGCGTATATTTATCATCCAGGTCAATGTTTTGTAAAAAATATTTATAAATTGTTTACTATTCTCCAATGGATCTTTAATGTCATTTTTAACTATTTATTTATTGTTAATAAATTATTTAGAAGGAATATTTTATCATTTTCAATAATAGGTAGATTTTTACATTTTTGTAAAAAGTATGAAAATAATGGTTTTTAACTTATATGTTATGAATGGATTTATATGATTTCATAACAAATTGTTTCCATTATGATTATCTTATAGGTTTTCACGGTTATTTTCAAATAAATAATTTTCATTCCAAATTTAATGGGGTTTTAAGGATAGAAAAAAAATTATGAAGAAATGAAATTTTCCATAATAATTAATTTCAAGTGCTATAAAAGAATTATTTCTCAAATATGATTGGATTTATTAAAAGGATTATGTTTCAAATATAACATCCCTATTTTTCATGTGGTTTGAATGTATTTATCATTAAATTATATTAATGAAATCCATTTTTTCAAAGTAGTATGTTATGATGGGTTTTTTTTAACGAAACCCACTAGTTCATTGGGCTATAATGAATGATTAATGTTATTATGTGAAATGTAATATTAGTTTCATTGTGATATGGGTGGGACATGTATCTCCCTCCAATGCATTGTGTAATGATTTATATCGCATCAGATAGACTTGATTGAGATGAAACGTAAACATAGTTTAGTAATACAGGGATGAAATGACATGTAAATTTGGTTTAGTAATAACTGGTTGGAATTCCAAGTAAACATGGTTTAGTAATGGAATATGTCCACAATGATGGTCTTGGAAATGAGCCTTGAATAATATGGAAATGATTTTCTAGGATTTTGTGTTTTCCAAAATTCCATGTTTTATGAAAATTCTATTTTATCATGGATATTATTACATAATGATTTATTACTTTTGAAATACCATGATATCTTTATTGAGATAATATTTTTATTTTTTTAGATGGTTTGATTTAAAATAGTTATGTTCATGTTTTAACATTATTATGTTGATGTTTTGTGTCAAATTTTACATGTTTACCATTATTGAACATTTCAGATCTCCCATTTCAGTGTTTATTTTTCCCATTATATAAATTAGGGTATTATGTATGATGTGTAAAAAAGGTATTGTAGTTATATAGAATAATGCAGAAAGTAATGTAGATTTATTATGAACCAATGATTTATGTTTCCTTGTTACCGAAGACCCTAAACATAAACAGCCTTTGAGATTATGTTTGTTTCATGTATTATGTATTCCAAAAAATTAATGTAATTATATTGTACATTAAGTGTAGGGTCTTTAAAGTTGATATCACAGTAGATGTTTATTGAACCTTTGGAAACTAGGATATAAATTCCATAGTGAGATCCCAAGATATATTTCAAAGTTATTTCTAGAGATGGCCTAATGATATGTTTATTTATAATCTATAATACTAGAATATTGGTAACGATCACTAATAAACTATGATTATACCTAAGATGTTATAGATTTTATGTGATTTACCTTGAGTATCTTATCGTCTTCTATGAGATTTTTTTCTCACATGTTTCTTTTTGGTCAAAGTTAATAGAAGAAACTAGAAGGAATTGGCATACCATATAGATTCTATTGAATACCTAGTGATTATGAGCATCAAAATTGGATAATGACTAGGGGAAAGATAGTGTTATTATTATCAATTAGTTAACAAGATATATGATTAAAAATGTGAACATTTGTTACTTTCCTAACAAATAGTATAAGAGGAAGGTGAAAGTTTATAAAGGTTAAAATATTATGAATCATAGAGGAATGATGATTTGGAATCCAACATGTCAAGAATAAGTGAAGAATAACCAAGAAAAATATCTCAAAATGATGATAAGATGATATACCTTAGAGAAAAAGGTTCATAGAGTGAACAATTGTTATGAAGATCAATGTATCATCTGTGTAAATTAGGGGCATTACCCAAAAAAATTCCTAAAAATAAGAAATTACATCTTAAACCCTAGAAGGTCCTATCAATAAAAATCATTAAATTGGATGGATTAATGTATTTAGATATTTGTATCCAATAATTATTAATGGTGAATTATATAAAGTGTATTATGATTATGTTTTTATAGGGATTTTCAAGAATATGTTGAATATTTAGAATGGGAATTAAAATTTATTTAAATGTAAGATGATATATTTAGAGAATATTTTATTTATGGAAATATAACCTTTAATATGTACCTTGATTGAAGATAATGATATTTGGGAAATGATTTGTAGAATGTGAATATGTAATTTGGATAATAATAGTTTCTTGGGAACTCATTATGGAATTGTGGCCATGAGGGTTATGCTATCATGAATAAAGTATAAAAATTATTCTAACATAAGGAATATATCCAATAATTTTTGAAATAAATAAATATTCATGTTTTCAATAATGATATATAATAAATCAAGTTATTACCATGACTCTATAGAATACATGAAGAAGGAGTTCACATTTTTTAATGCAACCAAGAAGAGATCCCTTATAACATATGTGGTATAAATTTTAAGGTGAGTTAGTGAATCATTTCATATAGTTTTGGATTTTCATATTTCCTATGGATTTTATAGTTATCAATTTTTGGAATGTTTATGTTAAACATCAGATGAATTTTTTCAGAATAATGTATTCTCTAACCACTAGTGTAATTATGCATATTTTATTAATTGTATTAACCTTTATTATTGTTATAGAGATAGATGGAATGACCAATTATTATATTTATGGATCTCATGATCAGTAAAAACATTAGGAATGAAAAATTCAACTTCATTACTATGAATAAGTGGTGTGGTGGAAATTGTTCAGGGAACAACCAAAAATGATATTGTACTAAAATAAACTATGTATTTGTTCTCATTTTCCAAAAAATTAGGTAAAGGGTCTACAAAACAAAAAAAATCCTAGTAACTTATTATTCGATTAATCATATTGTCCCACTGATAATTACAACATTATGAATTTGTGATAATTAATGTTTTCCTAACCATGTTCTCTATTACTCTCCATAAAAACCTGATCAATAGATTTCTCTGATATATCTTTTTTTCACTTACCAAATAAATTATAGTATACGGAACCCCCGAGATGAATTTTTTTGGTAACCTTTATGTTTTTAACATTATTATTTAAAATGTTGTTTTAGTATTCCTTTTTACAGTATGGGTTTCAATGAAAAAAATACATTAAAGTTATAAAAAATTTATAAACATAATGATTATCAAGGGAAAATTTAATTATAAAGGGGGTAGAATTTAATCCCATGAGATTTTATGGAGTTTATTTTTTAAATTATTTTGATGTCTTGTGTTGTACACAACAAACAATTAATCTAGAACAATATTAAACACCAGATAAGTTTGCGGTATACATAACACTATGGTTGGCTTGTGTTACACACAATTTCAAGTTCTGTTGATATAATTAATTTAACACTAGACTGAGTATTAATTAAAAAAATTTATTATGTTACATTATAACATAGTCATTATAATGGCCTAAATGAGCCATATTGACTTTTTTATGAAACACTATTTAAATAACAATTTGTGAGTTTATAAAATAAAAAATTCACCATTGATGGATTTTATTAATGAAATATATGTTTAATATATTAAATATAATTTTTAATATTCATATTTTATGTTTTCTATGCATGAAATAAAAACAATATAAAATTGTTTTGTTAAATAATATAATTATCAAAATATGATATTTTGCCAGCTTTTTGATGGCACACCAATTTTAAATCTAGTTTTTCACACTATTATATATTCTATTTACCAATATAATCATTTTATTTAGAATCAAGATATTAAATTTACTTATAATGAATTATTGATATTTTTCTAAAAACTTTTACGTTTTCATGAATAGTTAAAAATAATAATATTTAATTGAAAATAAATTTGGTCATCTAAACAATTTATATGATAAAATAATATTAATTAATGGTTTTAAAATATAAATAGAATATATTTTTATTATTAAATATAATGTATTTCATTGGCATTAATTTTTCATTGAATTTTTATGTAAAATCATTTGAATCATTTGTAATTTCTTAACATTTAAAACTTAATTTCATTCCGAAGAGGTTATTAATTTTAAATTAATTAATTATTTATTTGTTTTTTATTTTTAAAAATTGTTCCTATATTTTTAATTAGTATGTTAAAATTAGGTATGTTTGTTTTTTAGTTATTTTGAATAGTAAATTCGGTAATTTTTATTAATACAGTAAAAAAGAAACTCGTGTTACTAAGTGCAAATATAGTGTTATAAAAATACCATTACACTTTACCTAATGTTACTGGATGAGTTATATTCAACCAAGAGTATCCTTTGGTCAAAATGATACTCTTTTAAAGTCACATAGATGATATTATAAAATTTTATATATTTTATTTAAAAAAGGGTAAATATGTCTTACCCATTTTATATTAATTATTTCATCTTTAATATATGTTCATATAAGAGATAAATTCATCGAAAAATTATCATTTTTATGATTATGTAGTTTTAATCATCATTGAAATTTATTAGTAATTTCTAAAAAATATATATTTACCATAATAGATTATTCATTAATGATGCAGAAATTATTTTATTGATGAGAAATCAATAAAATTATTATCATAAAAGTGATATTAAACATTAAAATACAATAAAACATGTAAAAATATTATTTGACAAGTATATATCGACCTTAATAATCCAAGGGTCTATTTATTTATCATTATGATCTATAAGAAATCAATTATGACACTTATAATTTTTTTTAAAGTGATGATGATGTTATTACATTTACTCTATAAAAAATATATCTTTTTTAATATAGGATTATCATTATGATATACATGACTAAAAATAGTAATCCAAAATCTAGAAAAATTAAATTCATTATGGAATTTGTTTAATTTTATTCAAAAATATGTATATTAAATAATTGTAAAAATAAGATGTAGTAATTATTTTATTAATATAAATAAAAAATTATTGTCAATAAAAATATTCAATTAAATAAAATTTCGGATAATTAATATTACCAAATAATTTTAAATATTTACTAGACCCCTAATGTATATAATTATATTTTTGGATTGAGGATAACTTATTATCATGATATTTTTAGAAATCAATAAATTGAAAAGTGTCAAAATTGATATTATTGATTGTTTAACAAAATAATCTATTATTAAGTTATATAAAAATAATATAAAACATAAAAAAATATTTAATTATTATTATATGGTCTAAAATGTTCTATAATATTCATTTATGGTCAAATTTACATCAAATAAGTAAAAAATACTGTATTTTAATATTGAATATTTTGTTACCTTAGTTCAAATTAAAATAAAATAACTAAGTGTTAATTGATATGATAATGTCTAAAATGATTGAAAAACCTATCTAAAATTTATTGGATGATTATATTACAACCTTATCTCAATAACTAATTGTGTTAATGAATTTTTGGTGGTATCTGGATTGATATAGATTTTATTATTAATATTTTTTTTGAGATTTCAAAAGATCCCCTCACCTGAATTATATAAGTGTATCTCATCCCCCACTATATCTCATCAATTTGAACCTTCATGTTTAACCATCCCATACCTATTTAAATTATAAAACACCTTAGTCACATTATATAGGTTCTATTCTTCCCAAAATAAAAACCATAGTTATTTTAAGATGATATCTAGAGGAAGCTCGCTGAAGAATATATAATCTCTTTTACCAACTCTCTGAAGATAATTTCTTATTATTAATCATATTAATTTGTTTCTGTCATTATTAATTAATATCTATAGTATCAAATATATATTGATATTTAATTTTTTTTAAATAACCTTATTCCACCTTCTATCAATCCTATGAAAAACAAAATCACCACACATGAGTACGTAGGGATTAACGTCTCCATGTTATGGTGTAATATGTTTTGTCACCACCATATAACATGGATTTATATAATGATAGAAATAATATCTATATATTATTAATATAACATGATATTTAATCATGAAAAAATATACCATCCACTTCTATAGAATTTCAAAATTATGGGAAGGATATCATACCTCGTCGGTACGTACTCCATACCGTCTTCACGATGCGATGTGACACATTCTTCATGATCTTCAATAAAGAATGATTATATAAATGAATTGAATAAATAAATATGATATATAATATACTAATATCATTTTTAGATGATATAAATAACACCTAATAAGAATAACTTTTCTAGAAAAACGTTCTTAAAAAAATAAAGATGTTAATACTCAAGGGACGAGTAATGATGTTACTAACAAACAGATGATCATATGACCAGATATGATGAATATGATTTTGGAATAAGTAAATGAAATTATTTAAATCATTATTCATAAGGTTAATATATATAAAAATGTTATCATAAATAAGGAAAATGATTATTTTGTCTCACTTATATTTCTATGAGACATATGGCTTATACACCACCTATTTCTTTTGTGGGGTGTTTATGCAGCCCACAAATACTGTTATGAATCTTATTATAAATGTTATTATATTTAAAAATTCAAATAATATTTTTCTTTTATGATCCAAACTATTTAACTGATCATAAATTGATAAGGGATGATTTTGCAATATCGTCATTAATTGAGACTGATTGTACATAATTATTATCTCAGGTATATCTATCTTCCATGTCCATATTTTCTAAAAATGATTTCATAAAATTTTTACAATTCTTCTATGTATGTTTAATGACATTTTTACCAATTTGTTAAAGTTACACCATGATTTGGAAGGAAGCATTTTTTCATTTTACATACAAGATACTTTATGACTTTTCTGGAAAAGGTATAAGAATAATGTTTTTTCAACTTATACAAAATGAATGGATTTATTAACTTTCATAACGCCACATTTCCATGAATATTATCTTAATTTTTCATGGTTTTTTTCAATGAAATTCATTTATTATAAAATTGTGCACTTTTTTAAAAAAATAATTCATTTTTATTAAAGAAATGATATTTTCCTCAACAATTAATTTCATGTGTTATATCAAAAATATTTATTATTTATGATGGAATTATTATATAATTTTATGCTTCAAGTATAATATCCTTACTGTTCTATTGGTTTTATTGTGTTTAAGAAGGAATTATAATGATCATATCTATTTGTTTTACATGGATTTTTTTAGGATGGACTGGTGTTGAAAGAATCCCATTTTAATTTTTTGGTAACGATGATTGATTTATGTTGATATGGAAGACATAAGAATGATTTAGTTATGAGATTAGTGTGACCAATATCTCCCATAGATGCATTGGATACTGATTTATATATCATAAGATACAGATGACCAGAATAACAAGTAAATACTATCTAGTAATATGGGGATATAATTTTAAGTAAACAATGTTTAGTAATATATAGTTAAAAAGACAAGTAATCCCAGTTTAGTAATAGAATTTTTACACTATGATGGTCTTGGAAATATAACTTGGATAATATAGAAATGATTATTTATTCCTATATTTTACCCACAATTCCATGTTTTATGGTAATGCTATTTTATCAGGGCTATTGTTCTTTTATGAATTATGTGTTATGAAGTACAAAATTTATTTCATGACTCAATATTTTGATGTTTTTTATAAATTGGTTGGATTTAAAAAGTTATAAATGTTTTTACATTATTATGTTTATGATTTGTTAGATATTTTCCATGTTTATCCTTACTAAGAATTGTATTTCACCCCTTTTTATGTTTCTTTTCCCCTGGATATGATGAAGGGTATTATGTACGATGTTTCAAAATGGGATTCTAGTTAGATATGATATATATGTTTTATGAACTACTAGTTTCTGTTTCAATGTTTAAAAAGGTATGAAACTAATATGGACATTACGGGTCTATTTATGTAGTTTGTTAATTATTAAAAAAATGTAAGGTAATATCAATGTGTGTAAATATTAGTTTCATTACGTCGAATAACATCCCATGATCCTCAAACCCACTAACCATGATGGCTCGGATGGGAGTATAATATTTTTGGACCAATGAATGTAAATATTGAATCAATGAGTTGAATAATAGGCATACCTCTACACTAGTACTCATACTTCCAAAATGTGGGGAACACATTGTGGTGTTCAACGATTCTCCAATGAAGGGATTAAGATTTTTACAGATGAAAAATGATAATTTTATAGACTAAACCACAAGGTAGTTGAAAATACATGAGAAAAACTCCCTCATACATGATATGGAGTTGGTTGGTATGATCATTTCATTAAAAATATTGCAGAATTATCTCCATGCAAAGATGTATGAGATATATACTAATCAAAAGAGTCTCAAATATATTTTCACATGGATAGAGGTTAATATGCACCAAAATAGAGGTTTAGAGCTTATCAAGTATTATGAAAACAAAAATGCACTACAATACCTCTAAGTTAAATAAAGTAAAACATTATCTATTTTGAAATGATAATGCATATTTATCAAATGAATAGAGTTGAGAAGGATCCAATATTATTATATTTTAAAAGGATGGATAAGGGAATCATTAACTAAGGAACCACATCAGTCATTTATCATATGATTTATTGACCATCCCTTATAGAGAATAAAAAATATTCTCAAAGTAATGATGATGGAATCTAGAAGAATGTGGAAGATATGAGAATGTGTGAGTCTCTAATGTTTAAAATTGATAAATAAAGAGTTTTAATATTTGGTTCACAACTATTTCTCCCACTCGATCCTTAGATAAAGAAGGATCTTATGAATTACACACAAATCTTAACCATATCTATTCACCAAGAGAGATAAATGATGCATCAAGATCTCCAAGAGAACTATTTGTGGGCCAATATCACGAAGAAGATCACAAATAATACATCAATGTGCCCAGAATGTTAGCAAGTGAATGATGAAAGAAAAAATACTAAGGGGACAACCCTTACCAACATAGAAGTTGGATAAAACTACCATGGAATTTTTCAGAGAACATCCAAATGCATCCATATGAAACAACTCTACATTGGTTTTTGTGGACCATATTACAAAGATAGTTCAAATTGTTACAATTTGAGAAGATATCTCACTCGACCAACTTGCATAGATATATATCAAAGAATTAGTAAGGATTCATATAATACACCTATCAATTGTAGACGATTGCTCTGAGATCCACCTCCATGGTCTAGAAAAGTCACCTATATGATCTAAGTAAAAGCCTGAAATTCTATACAACCTATCATCCTAAAAATGATGGTCAGTTAGAGCGGACTATTCAAAAAATGGAAGACATGTTGAGATCATGATATGTTGACTTCACAGGAGGATGGTACCAATATTATCCACTAGTTGAATTCCCATATAATAATAGTTTCTACTCGAGCATGTAAATGGATCCATATGAATACCTTTATGGGAATATATGTATAACACTATAATAATGGGATGAGGTTGGTGAACAAAAGATTCTAGGACCTGAAATAGTGGATAAGTTGTAAAAAAATCATCAACACATCAAGGTACCCCAAAAGGTACACAAGAGTGACATAGAAAATCATCGATTAAACCATTATTTTAATGTTAATGATATGGTATTCCTCCATAGAAGTGGATCATTAGATTTTGGTAGGAATGGAATCTATGTCCCCAGTACATCCACCATTTCAAGATGATTGATTATTTCAATGTCATGACCAATATACCAGCACTTCCACCTACCATGTATCAAGTTCATGATCGATTGCACATATCCCTCTTGAGGAAATACATACTTGATCCCCCACATGTACTGAATTCATTGGTGGCTCAATAGTATTTGCATCCATCTTATGAGAAGTATCCAGTGATGATCCTAGATAATAGATATAATCTTGTACACAACAAGACTATCCAAATTTAAAAAGTACTATGGTGGAACCATAAGTATGAATACATAACATGGGAACCTAACTGAGTGACATAAGAGAAGTACCGAAACCTATTTTCATCACAAAATGCAATATGAAATTTCGAGGGTAAAATTTCATAACGGGGAAAATCATACAACCCAAAATTTTTATCAATAGAAATTTCCATCTTATAATTAATTTATTAATTATGAATCACATCAAATAACAATAGGAACACAATAAAAACTTTATAAATGAAGAATGACTGAAATAAGAAGTATTTCAATAAGTTAAGGCACCAATACCAACAAAAATATAACATGAACTTTGGAATAGTATGGATCTCCTTATGAATAAAAATCAGGCCAATAGAATATAAAGCTTACATATTTAATTTAAAAACAAATTGTATCTTAAAAATAATAATATAAAATAATTATATAATTGTCAATGTAAATAAATGATTTAAAAAATTATTAATTAAGTGTTGGTATTTAATAAGGCATAAATATTTAATTAAAATTTTGTAATTAATATAATAATATAAAAGAAAATTTAATTTCATAAAATTAAGTCATAACATAATATTTTGTGGTCATAAAATTTTAAGATAATTTTATGAGACTTTAATTAATTTTCAAAAGTGTACTAAAATTAGATATAATTTTAAAATCTGTATTTTCCCTGTAAATGATGATTTTAATTAAAGGTAAAATTTATAATATTTATAAAACTATTTTTATAAAATGAAATACATTTTTGTATTATAAATTTTCAATAATGGTGAGGTAAATTGTTTTTGGGTTTGAATGAAATAATTGAATTTTTGTTAATAGTAAATTACCATAATTTATAGTATATACAAATTATATGATATATACAAGTATTCCTTGATTCGTGGATGATGTGAGAACCACTATTTAAAAATAACATGATATTGTTTCTTATTTTTTTTCTCGTTAATCAAAACTATTAATTATCATGAGAAATATAATAATGTAATGAAATAAATAATGATAAATCACCCCTGCCCTCCACTATAAATATAACTCATAACCATATTTTCTCTTCAATCCTTAAAATACTTGAGCCTTAACCACAGTATACCCAATACTCTTTCTAGACCACTATTCTATATTTTGGAGTACATGTCCTTTTTAAAATACTGAAACCATTACCCTATGAATGTTTTAAAATTTTGGAACTTTCATAGGTAAATTTCTCTTCCATTTTCTATAAATTTATTTTTCAGTTATTTAATTATTCTCTCCTAACATCCTATCATCCAAATGGTTTAATAAATATTGTATCTTAGGTGTACTATGTTATTATGTGAATGGTGTAATCCATTATAAAAACCTTATCCTATATATTTTATTCAGAAAATAAATGTTTCATTCATAAGGTGTTAGTGTATCACATCAAAGGATGAAAAATTATCATCTTCCATTAATGCCTTCATGGGTAGTAATGAAAACATTTTATGATGAAACCAACTTATAACATATTTATTATATACTATTAAATTTTTTGTAATCATTAGATACACACGAATTTAATTAATAATTAATGTTCATTATGAGCGAAAACTACCCAAAATAATCCAAAATTTTATCAATAACATCTTATCTAACGATTCATCCTCAAAAAAATAACCAAATGAATTATAAGATCATTTTACTATATTTATGTTTACTAATAAAATATAACAAAAATTCTGGATTTTTATTTCTATTTTACGTTATCTTCCATACTCTGATACAAACAACGTGATTATAAAAACTATGAAAACAAGCACTCTCAATTGATGAAATTGAAAGTATAACTCATCAAAAGGCCATAAATGAATTTAAGTAATTTATAATAAATAAATTAAATTTATAAAATATTCAGGATGTATTTATTAATTAATCTAGTTTTATTATTCATGACTTTAAGATCAATCATAGAACCGTTTTGGTCATAAGGTAAGCATCCCTTTACGAACCTCCTTATTTCCACCAGGTTACATTTTCTCCGCATTTTCCAAATGTAAATATTATTTACACTTATTTAATTTTTAAAAAACCATTGTTTAGGTTTAAAAATATTTCATTCGGGATCCTAGAATATTTATTTTATTTGGTAACACATGTTTTAATAAGTTTCCCTCCTCAATGCTTCCAAAAAGACAACCCGATCAAAGGGAACTTTCTGATTTCTTAACCATATTCATGTGAACTCTATAATATATTCTAATCCACAATTTTTTTTAAAAATCAATCAATTTTTATGAAAATCTATCATTTTTCATTTTTGGTTCTATACAAAGAAGTATACATTTTTCGTTATAATGAATCATTAATATTTTGTTTAAACCATAATAAAATTTTTTTTATTTCTAATGTTTTTTAAAGACAGTTATTACATGTATTCACATAATTTTGACTTCACATTTTATTATAGATAACCATTTAACCATATTAATGACCATTTATGATTTAAATCCTTTTTTTCCTAGATACCATTATAATATTCCCTTATGATATTATTTTCTCTAGGATTATGATACCCAATTAATTACATGGGTAACCCTTATGATTTTGTTTGATTTATTATATAGGAATTTTTATGTGGAAGACATATTCATGAACATGTTATGAGGTTTATTACTAGATATAACACAAATAAATTGGGTAATTTTTAGTCTCATGAGATTTCATGTGTGACGACCTTTTTGGTTAGCCTTCTCTCATGCTCCTCCATGTGAAATATTCCTTAAATAATGATAAAGGCATGATTTATATTTCTAAAAAAAATTATTATTCCATATTATATGATCAAATTCTTTATATTTTATGATTACAATTATTTATACATGATCCATGAATTTTAATATCAATATTTAATTCATTATTACCAATGTGCTAAGCATTATTCTTATATTTACTTCCTTATTAAGGTTTTTAGATTATATATTTGTTCATTTGTTCCCCCATGTAATTCTATAGATATTAAAGATCTCAAATTGAGTTAAGATATCATTATTAATATCGAATAAAATATTTTTATATTTTGGTTTCATAATGTTTAATTATTTACATATTCTCTAAGACACAAGAATTTAAAATCATTAGCTTGTAATTTGATGATTAATTATGACTAATATAATGTCACAATATGTGTAAAATGATAGTGTTGATATAATAAATATAATAATAAAGGTAACTGTGTGAATTAAATACTTAATATTTTAATCCTCATGACTACAATATAACTTTTAACCCTCACTACTACCGTATTTGGAAACCATCATAGTTTCACTTGGAGTAACCATACGTTAGACCTCTAATGTAAATATACCAAATGAATTATTGGGAGATACAATTCCAAAATAAATAGTGTAAAAAATTATCAAGTACCCAATTGTACTCATAAAACATGAATACATTCACAATGAAATTGTCACTTTTTAATCTTTTTAAACAGATACATTAATGAGGATTTTAAATAAGAATCCACAGACATGAAACTTGAAAAATATTTATTTTCTTAAAAAAATATAAATTAGAAAAATGAAATTTTTACATATTTAATTTAATATAATTATATTCATAAATATTATTCTGAAATAATGGAAATTTGTTTATGTGTAAAACATTAAAACATTTAAACCAATGTTTCAATTAAACATTCCCATACATAAAACCTATAAAATGTCAATATTTAAAAACATTGTGACAAATTAGAAAAATTAAATTTTAGAATATTTATCTTTATAAAAATATATTCATAAAAATAATTTTTAAAAAAGGTAAGTAAATTTTTTTATAAGGATAAAACATGAAAACATTTAAAACAATATTTTTGTTAAAGAGTACCATACCTTAGATTTGTCTTACATAAAACATGTTAAAACCCTATGTATAAATTTTTGAAGAGATTTATTACTATATTAAAAAACAATATTAATTTTTTTTAAACTAATATTATTTGTTTATTAAATCTTTCGACAAATTAATCAATAATATTTTGTTATTCTCATTGTTCCGTGTGCATTTATTTCATTGTAACCATAGTTGGATCATTATGGAATTTCTTTCAAAATGGAAGAAAACTTCAGAATATGAATGAAATCATAAAAATAATTTTTCACCATTTTAAATTATAGCATATATTATTTTTTCATATTTGAGGATTATTCATTAGAGAAATAATAAATGATAATGATTTAATTTATTTTTTTTGTTTTTTATGGCCATCGTAATCTAATATCATTTTACGTAATATAGATTTTATATATTGGTTATAGAAAAATAACCAACATATCATATGTGTAATATAGAATTATTTAACAATAATAATGGTTCTATGACCATCCTTGAAGGTGTGAGTGAAAAATTAAAGTGTTTTATCCATGATGGTGGTATATTGACACATCGTGAATAATGCTCTCATTTCAGAATAAAAGGGGAAGGGGATAAAATTTGGTCATAGGTTTTTACATTTTGATTACTATTGTTTAGTATATATAAGATACTAGAATTCTCATTCCACCTATATAGGGTTATATGAGGATATAATAAGAAATTAAATGAAATTAAATGAAAAATAAAAAATGAAAAGAGGAATTTAACTCAGCATTTATCCTCTTTGAGAGATTCAATAAGAATATAGTTTTTGTCATTTGGAAATACAGTAATTTTTGGAATCTTGGAATGAGGCTTTGAAAGGTTTTTAGATAGAAATAATAAAAGATACAAGGATTTGAGGTTTGAGGAGAAAATGTGTCGAGTGGTGGAATTTATAATGGAAGAGATGGGTGCTTTTTATTATATTATTCATTAATTTACTATTTTGTCACAATAATATGAAAATTTTAGAATTATCAATAAGTATTTGAAAAAAATTAAGGGGGATTAGAGATTAATGTTCTATCATCTGTGATTAATCATGAAATAGTTTATTGACCACATATTTTTTATACATAGTAAATTATTGTACTTCACTTTTCAAAAAAATAATCAACCAATTCATAAAAATAGAAAAAATCACCATAGGTAATTTTCAACATTTATAATTCAAAAATGAACTCCATTTTATGATAATATTTTTCGTAACATAGTAAATTTCATATTTAATTCAAATCATCATTTATTTCAAAAATACCCATTTTCAAATTTTAAGTGTTTTTATAACACACTGACCAAATATTTATGGACTAATAAAGTTATCTTAAAATAAAAAGAAAAAAATATTAATTTATGAATATATTTTATGAAGATAATTTTTATTTTAAGTAATTATATTAATTAAAAAACATGAAAATATAATTTTTTTTCACAAAAAATACAAACACATAAATTATCATTTTTAAAACATTTATTCACTTATCCCATTATATAAATATATCATATTTAAAATGATAATATACATGACTTTTATATATACATTAATATTTGAAGTTACAATTATATTGTTATATATTTATTATTTTCTAAAAATATCCCATAATTTATTATAAATTAAAAGGAATTTAATTATTAAATTCCAGAATTAAATAAAAATATTTTATAAGTACCTAGGTCATTACATTCACCCCTTCTTTTGGAAATTTCATCCTCAAAATTTTAGTTCACTTATTAAGAAAGTTATTATACCTTTCCCCCAAATCAGTTTTAGATTCACAAGTTTCTTCTTCAACAATATAGTTTTGAAAATATACCTTAAACTAGGGAATTAAATAATTCCGCAATTCATTATCTCTACAATCAAGAATCTGAAAAAGTTTCTCTTCAGGAGAAATATTCATTTCCAAGTGTACTACTTCTAATTTCATGAAATGAGATGAATCTAGAACATTCATTGACAACATTGAAACATTAAAAATATTTTACCTGTGATAAAATTATAGGAAATGTTACTCAGTAAAAAACTTGTCCAATTTTTTTATTGAATTTCAGAAGGTCTAGTGAATCATGGAAATAGAATTACATTATTAAAAATCCATATTATACTTATCTATGGAGTTATTTTAAGTAAAACATGATCAAATAACTCAAATGTAAATTATTTCCTTCTGTTATCTTTATACATTTTATTCCTCCTCCGAGTTGTCCTCATGTGTTGTTGGATTATCATTTGATTTATCTGCCACATCCTCTAATAATTTTTTCCTAGCAACATCCACTCCCATCATCATACAAAAATTATGACGGTTTACACCTACTTACATATAATTCAACAAAATGATCCATCTATATTCTAGAATGAATATTTTTATTTATAGAAAACTCAAATAAAGAAATATATTGACCCCAAATTATTGGATAATCCATTTATGAAGCTTGAATAAAATCCTATAATGTTTGAATATTTTATTCTAATAGTCCATTGGATTAGGGATGAGAGCCTATGATGAAATTTAATTCAGATACCAATGACATCTATAGGGTTTTAAAAATGTCATAAGTAAATCTGGGATAAAAATTACATATAAAATAAAAACTAACTCCATTTAACTAGATAATCTATTTGAGGTGAAATTGAGAAACAATATCCAAATACATAATATATCAAATAGGAAAAAATGTACAGATTTTAACATCTGGTGAAAAATTAATTAAATAACATTGTTAAATTGAGATATCATTGTTAGTCCAACCATGAAGTCTTTGGATATATTTCACGATTAACGCTCTATCTATGGTAAAGGTTGAAGCATCCCCTCTGGTATTTGTCTCTCTACTTTAACCAGTTAACATGTAAAAAATATAATTATAAAACAAAAAATATATTTTTTCATTCCATCCCAACATTAATACTTCTATAGATCTCTATTATATTAGCGATTACAAGATGATCTAAAAATAAGGAAAAATGAGCCTAAAATAGAAATTATTTTCTTTAGTTGGGAATCATAGGGGAAATAGAATCCCATTCCAAATATCAGGAAACACAATTTCTCAACAATAAATTCAATAAATTTATCATTATTCACCAATTATAGCTTTTTATGTTAGTCACAACATTTTAACTGTTCTAGCTTAATTTTTTCTCATAGAAACCACTACACTAACACCTAAAACAAAATAACTGAATTTCATAAACAAACAATTTTCAATCCAACATTCATTAAATAATAAATCATGGAGTTATTTTCAAGAAATATTTTTATTAATGAATCAGGAGGTTTTGGACTCAATGCATCTTTCAATTTATTTTATTTTCATATGTAGTTATATATCGTGAAATCAGAATTCTTTATTATTTAAATCCATCTTCTCTACCTCAATATATATTTTTTGGATTAGATATATACTTCAAAAATTTGTGGCCAATATATATTTTACATTTGGATCCCTATAAATGATGTCGTCATATTTCAATGTAGAAACACATAGCCTCTAATTCTAAATCATGTTTTGGATAATTTATTGGATGTGGTTCTAGTTTCATGAAGTATAATCAATTAACTGATCATTATACACAAAAACAAAACCAAGTCCCTTTAATGAAGCATCAGTGTAGATGAAAAAGTCTTCATTTCAGGACGGAATGGATAAAATGATCAAATTCACCAAAACGATTAAATTTTTCTTAACACAATTATAATAGTCTTCATTGAAAAATTTTTATCCCTTATTCATGTTAACATAGTCAGTAGTCTAGAAAACTAAATTTTTTTAGATAACTATCAGTAATAACCCATCAATCCGTGAACAGAATGAATATTTGTAACTTTTTTTGGTCTTGTCCATTCATCAACCACTTTTTTGTGGAATCAAAAATTTCGTAAAATTTATTTAAAATATTCTGAAAAATTGTTATATATTTAAAAATATAATAATATTAGCTAATTTTTTTATTTAATTTCTTTTCATTGCGTGAGTTTAGGAAAATCCATAAATTTATTTCATGATATTCAATACATTTTGAAAAAAACATTATAAAATTAATTCAAATAGAAAAATATATATCAAAATATTCAAGTGATATTCACCAAATATTATCCATGAATATAGTAGAAGAATTTATCAAACCAAATAGAATAAAAACATATCCATAAGGCCTATATCTAGTATAGAATATTATTTTTGGAATTCCATCCTTCAACATCATAATTTAATGGTTTTAATATCTTATGTAAATTATTGAAAAATACTGAGCTCTAGGGAGTTGATAAAATATTTCATCGATGTGGGGAAATAGATAATAACTTTTAGAATTAATTTTATTCAAACATCTATAATTAATAAAAAATATATTGGATCCATTTATCTTTTTAAAAACAAATAGTAGCACTGCATGTTGAAGTGCGGGAAAAAATTAATCCTTTATCCTGAAATTGATGTAACTATTTTTTCAATTCAATATGATCCACATGGGCCATTTGAAAAATGGGGTTATAAATTATACTATCATTTTAAACTATTTTAATAGTGACTTAAACTTCTATATCTGATATAACACTAGGAAGATCATTGGAAAAAACTACCCGATATTCATTTACCACTAGAAAATCATTTTTTGAGTAGTTTCTTTATTTTCAACAGTGTGAGAAAGATATATTTTATTTTCATATTTTATTAGTTTATCATCATAATTATATTTTATCAGTGGTAGGGTTTGATTCATTTTTATAAATGAAAATTATTTGTTAAAAAAATCTTTGGCTTTGCAAGTAACCTTATAATTGCAAATAAATAGTCATTCCAATCCTAGAATTACATCTAACTCTGATATGGGTAAAAAATGTTTTTCAAGTAATTTCATTCCACATAAAACAATAGTAATATTCATATAATTCATTTTTTACATAATATTTCCCCCTTGAGTTTTATCCATAATGGCTAATTACAATTCATGAGGTGAAACTTTTAATTTTCTAATCATAATTCCAAGAAATTAAAAAAATGTCTAGATGTCACCTCAAACAATACATTTAAAAGATCTAACTGAAAAAATTACTTAATTCCATTTAATTTTATAGAAATATATCTACTAAAATACTGAATAATGATATAATTACACCATTTTTTGTTATAATATGAATTATTTCCATCATTCAGATCAATCAATGGGAAGGTATTTTCATAATCCCTCGTCTCATCACAATTAAAACATATTTCGTATTTATTACCTGAATTAAAATTAATATCATTTTCATTGAAATTATTGTACATACCTCCAAATATACCACATAAAAAACCCTTCCTTGAATTGTTATATAATTCCACAAAGTTCTTTTTACCACACTTCACAGAAATTGGATACTAGATTTTTCTACCTTCAGATTTAATTTAGTGATTCTTACTTATTTCGTTCCATCTGTACTTTTATTTAAAGTACACATGATCATCAAGGAACTCTATTTATATCCACAATATATAATGGAAAATATTCTTATATAATGTTTAATTCAATGGATTTCAATTACATTTGATATAATGGATTCAATTATGGGTAATAATGATTGATTCTTTATCAAGATCCCAAATAACATTTGGAGTGTACCATTACAATTGACTACTTTTTACATCATACATAACCCTCCGAGTCTTCCCCCTTTTATTTAAATTCAGATTATTTTTTTACATTAAACCACAATTGGATAATATTATACACGAAATAGAATCATTAATTCAGACAATTAGATGAAATCAATATACTCTCTATCGATGATATTCTAGACTATTGACCACTACTAGAAGAATTCAACTTCAAAATGATAAATAGAAAAATGGATCTTTGTTTTAATTTAAAAAACCCATGTTATTGAATATCATTTAAAGGTATTTAATCTACTATTCAACGTCCATTAGTTTAGAATATCAAATGAATATAAGAGGTTGTTTCCAAATAAAATCATCTAATATCATTATGTTTTTTATATGGTAGATATAATTGCTATCTTTTATGGATACCTTGGACAATTATATAATTCATCAATTGATCTATTAATGTCACAAACCACACCTTTCAAATTCTTACCATTCCAATTTTCAGATTCAGTTGGATGTAATCCTCTATGTTCCCTCATACTTTAGATTTCTTATATCTTCTATGGAAAACATTTCTCAACAAACTTGTCATAAATGAAGAAAATTGATAATCATTAAATGGTATTTCCTTTTTACTAAGTCATATAGTAATAAACATTTAGGGTACTTTATTAACAACATCATGGCCACCAATGTTATCTAAATTTTACTTTAATAACAACAATGTGGACCAGACCATAAACATTAAATAATATAGATAATTTCAACTAGAAATCACATTCTTACAATCCCAATGATATTTTCCATTGATAGATTTATATAATAAGGAAATAAATAAAATATTTCAACTAATAATTATAAAAATTGTATTGTACTAATAAAGTATCAATTTCTTCTATAAAATAATTTTTTAATAAAACATTATATCATTTCATTAAAAATCATCAAAATATCTTGATCGGGTTCTTATTTCCTCTAACCCAACCTTATAAACTGTGAATTTTTTTAAAAAATTTGATGAGAACAAACCACTCAATAAGGGATATAAAAAGAAATAGATAAAACATCAGTCCATAAGTAATTAAAACATATGATATAAACATCAAAAATATATACTTCTCACCCATAAAGTATCATATAGATACTTTTCTTAAAACAAGTTATTCCTATAAAAAAGAAAAAAAAATTATATAACAATAAATATAACATACAGAATTACTTA
Organism: Viscum album; assembly: GCA_963277665.1. Taxonomy (NCBI): domain Eukaryota; kingdom Viridiplantae; phylum Streptophyta; class Magnoliopsida; order Santalales; family Viscaceae; genus Viscum; species Viscum album. Next base: position 1,899,010,405 of record OY728163.1, on the reverse strand, counting down.
TGTAACATTTTAACCCTCATGGATAGCGTATGAATTGTAACCCCTATGACTACATTATAATGTAACCCTCATGACTACCTTGTCATGTAACCATCACATTTATACATTGAGAAAACATATTGTTGACCTCAAAATTAAATATAGAAAATGTATTTGATGAAGATACATGAACTATACTATATCATAAATAATTCCCAAGATCCTAAAGAAAATTATAAACTATGGAATCATTAGTCATATTAATTTTCCTTTTGAATTTTGTAAAAACATATTAAAGAGGATAATGATTGAAATGTACCTTACATGAAACCTGAAATAGAATAATATTTGAAAACATTGAGAGAAATTATAAAATTAAAATTTTAGAACATTTATGCCCATATAAATATATCAAAAAAAATCATTGGTGACATCATGGGCATAAAAAGTATTTGGAATGAAAAAACTGTTAAACACTTGAAACAATGTTTTACATAAAAATTCCCATCCATAAAACCTAAAAAAATCCCTATTTTGAAAACATTGAGGAATATTATAAATTTAAAAATTTAAAACATATATTTCCATATAAAATTATTCATTAAATATCTTTCTGAAATCATGGAAATTAAAAATTATTTATATAGATAAAAAATTCAAACATTTAAAATAATCTTTAGTTAAAGGGTCTCATACCTCGGGTTTCTTTTACTTCAAAAAACTTCAAGCATCTTTTATATTGATTAAATGGTGTTATTAACATATTAAAGTACTATATTCATATTTATAAAACCTTATAGGATCTATTTATTACATATTTATACAAATTTATAAATATTATTTTGTTATTTCCGTTTTATAGTGTGCATTTATTTCATGCTTTCCATTTATGGTTCATAATATATTTTCATGTCAATGGAAATAAAAATTAAATAAGTTAAATAAAAAACTGTAAATATGTTTCCAAAATTTAAAATTATGACATATATAACTTTTTTATGGTATATGGAATATTCATTATATAAAATGTTAATGAAAATGATCTTTTTTATTTTGGCGGTTTTTAAAGACCACCACATAGTCAAAAATTATAATTATTATCATGACTATATATTGGTTTTAGATGAATATATAACATATAATATGTATTGTAATGTTTAATTTTACTATAATAATTAATTTATGACAATTATTGATGGTGTTAATGGAAGAGGAAATAGTATAGTCTATATTGGTGGTAAACCGATATATCATAAACTATGTTATCATTTTTTATAATTAATGGGATGGGATAAAGAGTTTAAAAATAATATTTACATATAAATTATACAATTATATTATATATAATATAATATAGTTTTAATTCCACCTAGATAAGGGTGAGTGAATATATAATAGAAAATAAAAATAGAATAAAAGAAAAATCCAAGAAAATTAATGATTATTTTACCTCTTGAAATATCCCCCTAGAGAACCTCTTAAAGGAACATACATTTGGCTTTTTTGGGAGACCATCAAGTCATTTACATTAGTAAGTGTCAGGGGAAGGGAATATGATAGAAATAAAACAACCAAAAAGGATTTGATATGTGAGGAGAATAGGTGGTGGGGGTTGTATTTATAGTGTAAGAGAATGGTGTTTTGGATTATTTTATTCATTAATATATTATTTTTGTTTTTGACTATGAATAGATTTAGAAACACCACTGAATACTATAAAATAATGAAGTAGGATTCAATATTATATTACATTCATTAGTGATAACTCGAGTATTTGTGTATTTAACTTATAATGTATATATTTCCTAAATTATCATATTTATCGATTTATCAAAAATTCAACTATTTCATAAAAATATATAAAATAAACCATAAATTTTTATGTATAGAATGAAAAAATTAACTTGAATGTTTGATAATATATTCCTAAATATGATAAATTAAAATTTTAATTGAAACAATCATTTATTAATATATAAGTATTTTTAAAATATAACTACTTTTATAACACTTTGAAAAAATAATTTTGGTCTCATAAAGATAACTTATAATCATGAGAAATTAAAATATTATTTTTTGAATATATCTTATAATGATAAATTTTATTTTTCATAACTATATTAATTATAAAATTTTAAATAATAATGTAATTATCACAAAAAATAACAACATTTAATTATCTTATTAAAACAATTATTTATTTATTTACTGATATAAATATATCATATATTTTCATATGCGATATAGAAATTTTTTTATACTTTCATAGTTGTGGTTGCAATTCTATTTTTATAAATTCAAAAATTTCTATAAATATATCTTATTTCCATAATAATTATAATGAATTTAACTATTAAATTCTTGAATGGAAATTATTATTTTATAATTATCAGGGTCTTTACAAATCCATAGATCATGTAATGCAGAATCAGATAACTCAACTGGTGAGTATAAAATAATAAACAAAATTAGGCAATGGATCATTATAAACTGTTGTATCTATACATAAGTAGTGTTCCCTCCTATTCAATTCATTATATATTACCAATTGTTGATTGTGTTTGAGATTATAATAACAAACACCATACGATATGATGTAAACAACAAATATTGAACTATCACATTGTAAATAGTTTATATATGGATTAATTATGTATATAATAATAAGATGAATTTTATATTTTGAAATTGACCAAAATAAAATTTTTATTCCATAATTTCAAATACATCTTAATATGAATTTATTATCTTTTTGTGAATTTTTTAGTTTATAGTTGAAAAATATAGTTCCCATGAAACATGTTCATTACCTATAATTATTATTATATAATAATTTCATATTTATTTAAAAATGATTTATGTATCCAAATATAAATTTTAGTAATGAAAATATCATTTTTAGAATAATATTTATTGTAATTAATCAAACTTCCGACATTTTTAAATCAAATAAATCTAATCATTTAATAAAAACTATTTTATTTCATTTTTTTAATTCAAGTATTTATATATGAGATTCAGTTTAGGATATCCATGAGAGAGCCATATAATTAATTTATCGTATAATAAATCAATTTTTTTAAAAATTAATACATAGGATAATATCATCTTATATATAAATTAAATTCCAAATAATTTTAATTAACTTAATATTATTTTTAAATAAATAATTTTATTAATGTAAAAATTATCATTTCACATCCTGAAAATTAATATCTAGTAAAATTATTTTAATATTTTAAAAAAGGATAAAATTTTCAAAAAGTGCATTATAAATTTTTTATTTAAAATTAATTACTATGGTTTAAAAATAATTAACAAGGTAAAAATAAATTAGTTTAAACGTTACAATTTAAAATAATCAGCCCTTAAACAATCAAAATTGTCACAATGGGTCTGTATAATATTAATGTAGACCGAAAATCAATATCACCACACATTTAATCATTTTTCAAATTTTACACAGAAGAGTAATGTTAAATTGTAGAAAATGGAAGGGTTACTCTCAAAAAATACCTATATTCACATATAAAAGGGTAAGACTCCCGCAACATTATGTATTTACCCTATTATTAATTTTAAATTTAATATATACAAAAAATATATTCTATGGATCCTCTATATAGTTCTATAATTTTATTCTTCCATTAGTTTGAGAAAGTCCTTAATTATGAAGGATACTTCTATGAGAAAATATACCCCATGTATATGTTTTATCATCACATAGATTCCCATTTCAATTATATATATCAAATTTATTTTTATCCACCTTAATATATTGAAATTATTATAATTAAGAAACATTAATATCAATATATAAAATCGGTTATAGCTCATTTTTCATATACCCCTTCCCAAATGGAAAAATATTTTTTCATTAATTGTGACTTCTATATCCTCCAAGAAGAAACAAGTTTCAGTTTTAATCTACTTGATTAATGTACTGATAATAGGTTTATATTATATCAAAAATATGATTTTTTATATTATTAATATTCTTTTATAAATAACATGATATTTATTATTGATATGATCAATTGAATGGAATTAATAAATTATTAAATTAAAGTCTTACTATATGGATAACATTTTATTCAAATATAGAATTATTTTCAACAAATAAATTTTATTTAATATCATTAAAAATATAATATAATATCATAATTAATAGAAAATTACATAATTGTGATTGTATTTCAATTTTAATACACCATTACAACCTCATAATCGTCCATTAAATAAGAGAACATTATTTTATCGGTCGGTTTGACCACCTACATGAAAAATGAAATGTAATTAAATTTCAATTAACAATGGGAAAATTATAACCATTGTGTTAAAATATAAATCTATAAATAATTGTTCCCATGATTTGAGATATTATATCAATATTTATTTCATACTATAATGATACACCATTTGACATTAAATAATCATTGAAAAATGATTGATATATTGAAATTAACATCACAAAATAATAAATTAAAAAATAAATAACAAAAATTTTATTTCTCTATTATTATTTACCATTTGAGGGAGAATAAATAAAAACAAGTTAATTTTGAAACTGGTATAGATGATCAATACTATTTACAAAAGATATGAATATTTTGTAAAATTCAACTGGGGAATACCTATTAATAAATAAGACATATATTTACTGGTATGAGTAAGGATATTATTTTGTATTATGGAAATTTTTATGATAAATGAGGTTATAGAATATTCATGAAATTGAGTAAAAAAACCAAATAGTTTTCAAATCAAATACCACTAATTGGAACAATTTTGAAACTATGATCCTAGTATCCATTATGTGATGAATATACTAAATATTGATGTATTATATCATGATATTAAATTTTTTTATTTAATAATAAATTTTCATCTATATATTTCAAATGTCTTTCTATATATTAATTCACATTCCTTATGTGGGTTTTTTCATGCTCAAATTTTTCTTCATTGTATATTTCATTATATAGAAAACCAATATAATTTTTTTTGTGTTTTATACACATAAATATAATATATTTTAAACTAATACTCAAATAATGTTTTTTATTTAAATAAATTTATTATTATCCTCCTCTAATGTAATTTTGAATTCATTAGTTTCCAAAATACTAGAATAACTCAATCACTTCTATATTTGAAAATCCATCAAATATTTTGATATTGTGTGTAATTTCCTAAAAAATTAATCACTGTATGGATACTATAATGCGGATGCGGCGATGAAATATATGAAACTAAAGATAATTTCTCTAAATTCATTCATTTATAAATGAATCATTCATAAAAAAAATGAATGTTGAATGGTCTTAAGACTGAACATGTGGTGAAAACATCTGAGGGGATGTAATTAATAAAATAAAAATTATATTAATTAAATATAATAGGATATTTTATTAAAATTAATCGGTATTTTACCATTGAAAACTATGGAACCCAATTACTACATATAATGTAAACCAATATCATTTACTGTATCCACTATGCTATATTTTTTTTGTAATTCGTATTAAAATGAATATACGACACACAATTTCTGATGATTACATGATTATATTATATACATACATAATATTTTATTAAATGTGTATGTATTGGATTCATATTTTTATCATTATACTTATAGCTATGTTTTATTTAGTAATAGTTGTAACCGAAAATAGTATAAATTGTTTTGAGGACTCATTGTGGAATGAAATTACTTAATTTGGAAATTAGTGGAGACAATAATTATATTTTCCCACAACTCATAAATATGTCTATATAAAAAACATTTTGGGTTTTCATTTATATATATTACAATGATATGATATTTTCATTGCATAATTCCTTGATTATTTTTTTCTGTCCAACATTAGGTATTCAGGATCATTTAGATCATTTATTATTATTAAACATATATTTATTTAATTTTATTTATATAAAATTCCCTAATTTTTAGTTGATTATTGCTACATGTTGTTAATTTATTCCATCCATAACTCTTATTCAGTGTTTTCTGTTAACAAACATTCCATTCTATATTACTCATTACCATGAATTAGAGCTCATCCTTAATTGTTTTCCTTTAATCTAGGATCATGTTGGTGGAATATTTGTAATTTTCAATGATACCTTGGAAGATATAACTATGTCCCCAGTATAGTTTCATGTTTTATATCATGTTTTGGAATGTATTTAAGGTATTTTTAATGGTCTCTAATTATAATAATAAATTTATTTAATTGATAAAAAAATATTATTTTTAGTATTAATTTAATATTACAATTATATCTATTCATATAAATTTTAGTATTTAAAATTCGAAATTAAAATAATAATAATATGTTGATAGAATTATATAGGGATTTCCTTGGATACTGTGATCAACAGTATCCTTTGTTTGAGATTCCAAAAAAATATTTTTTTTAAACCATTCAGTGGATCTATATGAATCCCAATATGTAATTTTTTATTATTATCTAACCTAAAGAGGTAATGATGGAAATATAAGGTAAGGTTTTCTATGATTACTAAGTAGTGTGTAGAAAAGGATAGATCATTTGATCCGTACATCACAGAAAACTATTATTTATAGAAATGTTAATATTTCAGTCATTAGTGAGATGTATATTTGAGAGTTGGTGATATGGCATTAATTCTAATATCTATGCCAAATAATGTTATGATATTTTCAATTTATTAGAAGATGGGACATATATATATATATATTCCAATATGATATTTTATATCACAATGAAAAATAAATTTTTCTATTTTCATTTCCACTAAATCTCTTCCAAAGTGTTTATTTATTTAATATATATATTTTAATAATGTATATACTTTAACTTTTAGATATACTATCCTCTGTGGATATGCAATCAGATATTATTCATTAATATGAATAATAAATGTTAGAATCCATAGATCATTGATAGAAACTATAAATGAATAAGATAGATCAATGGAAATAATTCTTTGGAGGAATAATAATTTTAAAATCATCATGGGAACATGCAGATTTTCGATATAAAAGGTTTTCATAGTTTTTTATCTATGTGATAAGATTATGAGGGACGAATTCTCGTAATTGGGTAAATTTTCACCACTTTAAATATTTTAATATATTTATATTTATCTAATTAATTCCTATCATAAATTATTAATATAAAAATATGGATTTGATACGGAAAAATATGAATTTTTTTTAACATTCATGTTATATGGAATTGATATGAAAAATAATTATTGAATAAAATATTTAATCATGTTATGTAATAATATTGATCATAATGAAATTTTATGATGTCTCCCATTTCCAAACATATTTTTGTTTATGTGTTTTATTTTTAATTATTATTTTTTAAATTATAAAAATTTATTATCTACAAACTAACAATTTCAATTCATTTCATTTGAATGGGTTATAAATGAAGCTAAATGCATTTAATGTTTGAAGATACATTTTCATAAAAACAGATATTATCTGGGGAATGTTTTTTATGTTAGTAAATTAAATGTATAATAACGGATGAATGACTTTGTTCATTTTTCATGAAAATATATTAATAAAAATGATTATAATTTATTTTAATTGATGTGCCAATTATATAATGATAATAAAATCATTTTTCCCTAAAAATAAAAATTTTAAAAGGATATTTCGTTTATATTGCATGATAAATTTAAAATTAATTTCAACCTCTAGTAATAGATGAATTTTATAGAAATTAATAATATTTTTAATTAAATAACTAATTTTTTTTATGAAACAAACATTTTTTAACATATTGAATAGTAATAACAGTACCCATTTTTCCCCTGGTGAAGGTTAAAATGTATAAACGATATCGATAATTTAAAACATGAAGAAAAAAAATCCCTTTAACATCAATAAAATATTACTTATTCAAGATATAGATACATTAAAAAATTATATAATATATTTTTTTCTATTTTTTCCAAATTCACTTATATATAACATTAATATATTATATTAATTTTACTATTTAAATGTTTTACACCCACCTCAAATTTAAAATACATTCTCTACCATTCATTCATAAACATTTATTGATCCATCATACATAGATATTCCCTACCCAAATACCTTTCTTAAATCTTTACATGTGTTTTAGAGTAGCTTCTCATCATAAGAAATTACCATTTGTGGCCTATGATGTATGAAAAATGTGGTTTTCTAAATAATCAATAACATTCATGAATGGTATATGTTTAATTTCATATTTACTTCACTTATATCAAATTATATATAACAATATTTTCCATTAATAATACATAATATTACCATATTTTTATTTTTTTTAATAGAACATTCATTTTCAACATCCTTTCTATCTTATGTGATATTATAATGTCATTATTATGAATATGTGCCCTATAACCTCCCTGAAATGATGTTATTCATTTTTAATTTCCATCATATATAGATGGTAAGAAGAATATATATGTTAAATATATATTATATTTCTTATATTAAATTTATTTTATAGTGATAAAAGTAAACATGACTGTATTTATTTCCATTTTACTAAACATTATTTATGGACTACCATCTTCATGAAGTGACTAAATTATTTTTTTAAACACCATATTTTATTAATGGATTTAGAATTTAGGTAAATAATTCATCATGAAACAAATATAATGATTATGAATATGGTGATTATAAAAATATAATGATATTACAAAGAAATAAACCATCATAATAAAATATGTATATAAAAAACACTAATTTTCCATGAATATATATTTTAATATAGATTTGTGAATAAATTTGTAGTTAAATATTATAAGGGAATTTATTATTATAAATAATAATGAATTTTTTTAGAGTATATTCATTATAAATATAATTTTATTAAATAATTTAACATTTTCATATTAGAATAATGTTATTAGAAGATCCAATGTGTAATTTTACTATATAATTTCTATTTGGCGTTTTTTTTCTAATTTCAATTGAGGGAAGTTATATGATCAATATATTTTCATCCCCATATATTTTACTCTCTAATAATTTATAAGGTTTTAATTCAATTAATTATCATCAATTTTGTACTTTTAATTATTAAAAAATTATATTTTAAAATATTGACATTATTTCAACAATGGTGTGTAAACTTTTTCATCGATTTCAATATACATTATAATTTAACAAAACAATTATATATTATCACACGAATCTTATAATGAATATGAAAATATTTATATGTTATGTTTAATATTCTTAATGTAATCTACCTATCATGTTTCCAACATGTTATTGATTTATTGTTTTACATATGTTTAAAAGGAATGAATTTTACAAACTTTTACCACACGATTAGTTATTAAAACAATAATGAACATTATTTTCATCTATGTTAAATATAAATGTAATTATTTTTTCATGAAGATATTTTTCTCATTATTCTAGGAATTTTTAGTTTTAATGTTATAGAATGAATATGATTTATACTCATCAATTCAAATAAATTTTGAAATAATATATCAATAGTAACATTAATTTATTTCCACATGAATTGATGTAAGGATTCCATAGGAAATGATTTTATGATACCATCCACTTTCATTCATGAGATGATAAAAGGCGAAGATGTTTTATGGAATATTTCATGAAACCCATTTAATTACATGATGATAAAATTTTATTTATGAAATATATATGAATCTATTTTCATTTAGTTATACAATGATATGATGAAGTGGATAATTTTTTAAATTATTTTTGAACTGATATGAATGATATTTTGTTATATGATTATAGATTACCTTAAATCTATCTAATGAAATGGGTAATGTTTTCTATAAAATGTGATTATATTGAAAATAATTGGATGTGAACCATCGTAAAAAGGGTCCATGTATACTATTATAGTATTTAGAGTGAAACATTAATATGGAAATAATATAATGTAGAGTGAACACTATCTAGTTTTGGGAAATTACCACTAGGATAGTGTTTGATGTGTGACAAGATGAATGGAATTATTTTTAGTTCTTATGAATACTCTACAACTCCATTGTCTTTATATTCTACATTGCATACGTGCTAATGGATAAATATGGATAATTTCAGATTCTTCATATTAATTCCTCATAATTTTTCATATGAAAAATAATTATGGTATAGATTATGAAAAATTATATATTATATATTAGAGATTTACTTCAAAATTTATATTCATCCATTATATAATTATTATTATCACAATTGGGAATGTAATCAATGACTAATATCTCATATGTCTACCATTTATGAGAAATCATCATAAAACATCAATGTGTAATCATTTTATTCTTATTATGATGAAGTTGTTTCAGATTTATATATATAATATGGGTATATAAAAGGGAAAAAGGTTATGGGATATACTAATAATATTTAATGAAATAACGTACTTATGATTCATGTATCAAATGTCAATATGTATTTACAATTTTAGAGAGTGAATTGATGGAAAATATATTGATTATTTATAAAAACAGTGAATTATTTATGAGTTTATCATAGGACATCTCAAAAACAACCCACTCAATTTGTTGGTGGGGGTGATTTATGTTAGTTCGTTATACACGGTTTTATAATTTCAATATAGTCATCAAATATTAAAAATACCTAGGTTTTTGGTGGATATATGTTATATATTAAGTAAATAAATATTTATTATATTAATGAAAATATTGATATTTCCTAAATATAGGCAAATGTTATAATTTGTAAACAATGGATTTGTTTGGAACATGTTGTTTTATTCAGGAAATGAATTTATTTGAAAATAAAATATTTAACATTTCCACATTCCATAAAACATAATTTCATTCTTTCTAATGTTAAATATGGTTGTCCATTAATCGGAAAAATTATGCATAAAGTATTATGGAATTATTTATATCAATAATCATGATGTTGATACCTTATTTATGGATTAGTGCTGGATTCACATTCCACCATGGTTAATTGTGAATCTGGGGATATCAGAAGTGACAAAAATAGTAATGTATAAGAGTTAGGGATAATTTATGTAATTTATATATTTTAATCATGTAATTAATATATCATTAAATTATGTTTGAAAAATTTAAATTTCAATAGATTATATTTATTAAAATGTAATTAATATTGATGTTTTTAATTTATTTGAAATTTTTGTTTTTATAAAATATATTATTCATAAAAAATATCTGAATTATAATTTTATTAAAAATGAATAACTTAATATTAAATTTATTATGTTTTTGTCTTTTATATAAATTTTTATATGAATACTGATGAAATATACTAAATTAGATTTCTTTTATATTAATAATCATCAATATATTTTACATTTTTGTATCCAACTATTTCAATTTTATCATTTCCTTTAAGATTATCTAGGATATCTAATGTTTTAGGAATTTTCTCATATTATATTAAAATGTAAATTGTATATATTTTTAATGGGGTTTAAATCTTATTTCCTTTGACAGAAGAGTAAGGGGGTATTTTTATATCATTTTATTTTGAGATAACAATGGTTTATCCTCATTAAAATTCTCTATGAATTTTTTCACATGACTATCATATCTCTACTTGTGTATGTATTACATGTGGTTGAATACTAAAGACATAACCACTTCCCATTTCTCATCGTTGATCATTTTGTGAATGATCTTTGTGGGAATTTACATTAGCAAATAAATAATACATGGAATAATATAATGACAAAGAGGTAAATGAATATTGTTTCTAAGTTGGTTTGGGAAAAGAAAAACTTGAGTGGCATCCAAAATTGGTAAATTTGATTCACTCAATTAGTGCAATAGAAGAGGTTTCATGATTACATAGTACTAATATCTAGGAATGAATGGATGCAATGATGATGACAGTTCTCCATAAGAGAGATGAATTTACTATTGAAAATCCTTGATGTGAATTTCATAGAAGATGTTAATCTAAACATATCAGGAAGAAAATTTTATCTATTTTGTCTTTATTAACTAAATTTCATGTAGTCCTCTACATGGAATTATTTTATGCATCAGATGCACTTTTCATGGTATAGTTTAACAAACACATACATTAAAAACATTGTTTAATATTGTATATAAATTCCAGAATATAAACATCTGTAATTTAAAAAAATAATTATTTCTAAATATCTATTATATAAAGGATCATATGTTTAGTTATTTACAGAATTAGGATACATAATAACTATATATATCCATTTTCGTTGTACAAATTTTTTTCTACTATATATAAATCAAATTAATCTACAATATGTCTTCAATAACACCATAAATTCTTCCCTGCAAGTTGTCCCTCTAATCATGACACATGTCCAACTTTTCATTACAACCTGAGAAAAATGAAAAAGTACAAGGGGTAAACTCATAATAATGCTAAAGCAAACAAATAACTAAAAAATCAATGAATAATTTTAGAATATAAATTATAGAAAGAAAATATAAGACAAATTATGTTTCAATCAACATGATGTACTAAGAATTATATATGCCTGAATATAAAAGAAAAAACATGGATATCAATAATATTATTATCAAAATTATTTAATTTTTAATATAAGATATCAAAAACCTAATATCGTTGTATTATTCTATGTAACTTCTAGTTCAAGGGAGGAGTCCTAGAACAAATAGTCTCATGGGATCATTTAATGCATCCAGGGAATATATAATTTTAAGCCCCACCCATCCCATGATATATATAATTCATCGATAATAATTGTCATAATGACTTTTTCCTTCAATATTTGAGGTCACTATTTCCTAAAAAACATTTTTATCTATGTAATGGGATATTTATAAACATCATACATATTAAATCGTAATTATTAGTAAATAATTAAAAATAATGGAAAAAACTATTTCATTAAAATGTATAACCTGATTGAAACCCATTCTGTGAAATAAGATGGATGATTAAACATTACACAGTCCACTTTCCAGCAAACTCCCATATTAGAATTTTTTTAATAATATTCCAACAGCTTTGCCTATATTAATAAATAGATAGAATTTTCATAGACTATATGGAAAAATAAAAATGATGGTTAAAATATAAATAATAACATTTTTATTGATAATCCATAATATAATTGAAACATAAATAGTGAAATATAATTGCAACATATCAACTAAATAACATAACTTCTTCGTGAACATAATAAAACTTTGATTATTTAAAACTTTATTTTTATACTAAATATAATAATGATTAAACATGGATGAAAATTATTTTATATGATGATCATAATCCATCCAATGGAATGATATTAACATGTTTAAAATATTATATAACTATTGTAATAAATGAATCATGTTATATGTGTAAATAGATGAAAAACAATTTTAAAAGATTTTTGAAGCAATCCACCCAATAATTGAAAATGAATTTTATTTCTTGGTATCATGTGTTTTTCTTATGTACATATATATATATATTAGAGTAGAAATAGTGAATAATCAACCAATTTTTGTTTAATAATTTTGAAAATGAAACTAAAATTACAATTTAATAATGAAAATAATATTTAGATAACATTTTTTTATTAAAAACAAATAAGATAGGGACTATATTAGGAAAAATATTCTATTTTTTTGATATAGCTCATTAGAATATATTACCTTATAAATGGATATTTAATAATTTATCCTCCATAAAAAAATAATTTTCTCTAAATATAATATTTTAAAAAATATATTATCAAAATATAATTTTATTACCTGCAATTACCATTTGGAAAACGCAAATTCTGAAATGGGTGAAAATAAGGACAAAATTTTAATCATCATTTTCTAATGATGATTATAATACATCATATAATAAATTAATATGGTTGTTGACCTAAATAATTTAAGAATAATGATTAAGTTAAAATTTTATAAATCAAATATTAGTATTTGAGTTCCAAAAATTCTTTAATATTGGGGACACTATTATATTGATACCAACATGAATAATGGTCCTCAATGTGGTATGTTAAAAAAAACATAAAAATTATTAATATAAAAATATATCCATTTGTAGTTAATATAATAAAAATGTAAACATTTATCATATTATGTATCTTATATCAATGGATCAGAGTATTCAGTGAATAAAATATTAGAAATGGAGAAACACATTAATAAAAACCCCATGAAAGAGAGGTATTTTAAAAGAATAATAAATTCCATGAATTAATTATATTCAATTATATGAATTCTAAAATTGGAGAAATATATACCATATAAATGAAATTACGTTCATAATAATAATTTTTTCGCTAGGATAGAATTTTATTTGAAAAAAAAATTATTTTTCAATATTTATGATGCACATGATCCTAACTTCCTAAATAATAAATTTGATTTTATCATATAAGTTATTTGTTGTCATGACCCCCTTCACTAATATTTGGAATGGGACAACAAACTATCATACCTTTCCTTCATCAAGTTGAAGGATTGATAATGACCCCTGAGTCCCGCCTTCAATATTACCATCAGTGAAGAATAGCACCAAGGGTATATAATATCATGTAAAATTGAATGAATTACCCTTTTTATAAAAAAATATCATAAGATATAATTTTAAAATCTGAAAAAACTCCAAAAAAACTAAATGTTAAAGTAAATCATAAAATACATTCTCATATGCATATTAAAAAAAATAAACTGATACAACATACAAAAAAACATTGATGAAAAACTACCAAAAGAATGAAAATTAGCAATGGAAACTCTTAAAGCATGATCTAGTACGGTCTGGAACGGTCCTCATGGTCTTCCTAGAAAGGTTAATTTTGATTTATATACATAGGGTGAGTATACTGGTGTACTAAAAAGGGAAACCCAAAAGCTCTCGTGCACCAGTGGGGAGGCATTCTAATTCCCCACGAGAAATAGAGATAACTAAAGCTCCTAGAAAAGAAACTATCCACCCAGCCTGACCAAGGAACACTCCCAAAATAACACAAGACCAGTGAATTAATAATAATAGCACACCAATATTTGGGTACCTTGCATCTCTTTACCACTAGTTATTTAGGACATCCTATGCATCAGACCGCACCCACAGGTTCTACTAGAATCCCACTACCACCCCCAATAAAACCATATGGTAATCCCAACCTCTTATCTATCCTACCTTGCGAACACTTGGGCCACCAAAACCACACATAACCACACCTATAAACACCTAGTCCACAACATCAACTTCCACTCTCGAAGATACCTATTCCTCAATAACCACTTCCACACCTGAAAACCCATGGGCCACATCCCAATGAAACATGGGAAACAAACCTTCACACACACACCAAGGCCAAACACCAAAAAAACCCTAAATGAAGGGTCTTGGACAAAAATGAATCATAGGACATCATAACATATCCTAAAAATATTCGGATACCTGGGAGAGGGATCATTAAATATCTAATAACTAGCCACTCATAAGAATGTTCGAAAAAACACCTGCATTAAATATTGGTGTTCAACACTAAGTTCTCAACATCGGAGGGGACTTTAAAAAAAATAACTAAATATTATAAATATTGGTAAAAAATTACTCATACCAAAATAACGGTTTTGAAATAGAAAATCATCCTGTACACAACCACTCTTGCTTCTATCACTACATGCACAATTGAACAAAAACCATAACCAGATCACCCCCATTTTAGTCAAAACAATTCCCCCATTGTACACATTCTCATTATCATGTTCAAGTGATTCCATTTGAATCATATATTTACTACCAAGAAACTAACTGGCATAAACACAAGACAAAACAACAGCTGTTGTATAAAACAACAATGTATACATTTAAGCATTCACACATGGTTCTCTTGTAATGTCCTTACAAAAAAGGGATCTAAGTGATCCCTCAATGTTCTAAGACCAAACCAATCCCCAACATTCCATCTCCACACGGACTCAGATTCACAGGCCAACAAATTATTAACCAGAATATTTCATCCCCCTCCACATCACCCCACATGGAATCAAATAGAACAACCTTGCATAATACCATAATAGAGTAAGAATGTTTTTAGATTTAATCACAACAAGAAATAATTTCATTATTTCTCTTTGGTTAACCGGGGTTATCACACAAAGATTACTATTCATTGGGAATATATTTAAATACCAAATTTTAAATGATTAAACAGTTTCCATGTTAGATCCAATTAATCAAACAGATATCTAGAAAAAAACAGAGCTTCATTAGTTCACATGAAAAGACCAAAAACAAACATGATTTTTAGTGGATATATTCCCATAAAATCACAATATAAATATGAAGTTAAGAAGAACCTGACAACATCATAACCAGTAACCTCACCCCTTCATTCATTAAATGTCTATTTATTATCTTCGTGATGTTTGGATTCATATACATATCTAGGGAATATCATTATATCTTCCTTGTATTATACATAGTTAAAGAGAGTTAAGGAATGACCCCTACCCAAATGATCCACGGTTGAATTTTTCTCCTCACGCAAAAAACAAGGGATACATGACTTGTAGGGGACAAACTCCACTATGGATGATTGGCAAGGGCCCCAATACAAGTGAACAATTTTCGTATGAAAGAGGGACTCAAATTGCACTAAGGAAATGAAAGGGAACATGGAAGAAAAAGATCTTGGTGTGAAAAAAGACTTGATACTCGAGTTACGCGATATGAAATCATGAAGAATGTAAAAAAAGATCACGGCTTAACCATATAGTGTGAAATTGCATAAAACAATATTAATTTATATTTAATAATTCTCCTTGGACATGGTGAAGATAGGCAACCAGATGGATGTGAGTTGATATATATCTCTTAAATGGAGAAAACACATAACAGGGGAACCCAATTTGTTTACGTCAAGGGTCACCCCGATCATAAGGATTTAAAAATTATTTATGGGCATAAAACCACCTTAAATATCATGAAAATAGTTATTAATAATTAAAAATGGAGGCTACTCTGAGACTAGGAAATTAAACCCCAACAACCCTTAGTGACACTTATCGGGTGCGACACCGATAGGAGACACCATAGCGACACCCAACCAATGACACAAATGCCATCTCGACTCACCCATGGAATCTAGGTCACCCCATGAATTATAATTTGACAATGTAATGGACCACAAGGGTCCAAGAAATGACATCAGATACCTCTCATACTATTCTCATCCTTGAGAATCAAGAATAAACAAGACGAAAATAGAGGGGTCTGAACAACCACCTCGTAGGATACCTCTCACGGCCAAACCACCATGGTGTTGTTTGAAACTGGGATAAACCCGCTAAATATAGGAATATTTATCTCACATATATCTCCATAAAAACTATTGAAACACTACTACTCCTCTCCCCCAAAAACCACACAAACATAAAAGTCACACATTCCAGACATATGGATTAGGGAGTTCCTTCTTCAATGTCAAGATAATATCCTCTTTGGGTGACACTAACTCTCCTAGAATGTTTTAGTTATTTACACCATATTGCATCTTGAATAGGGATTAGTCCTCTGATCCATATAATCTGGACACTCCATACACATTTAGAGAATAAAGGGACAAAATATCCAATATTATATAAATGAATGTCAAGCATCACATCACAACAATGGAAATGGAAAACAAAAGATCAAAACTCATAACTGATCTGGGTACTCAGCATGTATCTGTGCCACCCATTCCCGAGTACTATCCTCGAGGCCACTAAGTGTCACTAACTAACAAACCCAGGGAATGGTCTTTTCATGAAGCACATTCTCCTGAGATCCTTGATTCTCCCCGATTTCTCCAAGAATGTATCATTTTCCTTTATATACAATTTTAATCAGCCGAGGATGTGGGAGTCATTGTATAGATACCGGAAGTGATAAGATACATGAAAGACATTGTGGATCCTCTCTAACCATGGTGGTATGTCTAGCTGATATTCCACCTCACTGATTCTCCTTAAAAATTCAAAAGGCATGATGAACCCAGGAGAGAGATTTCTCCCCTTGTCGAATTTCTGCTTCCCACGTCGAGGGGAAACCTTTAAGAACACAATGTATCCAACCTCTAAATACATGGGTCTCCTCTTATGATAAACATATGAATTTTTCCATTCCTAATCCACCTTTATCCTCTCTTGAAAAAGATGAACCTTCTACGTTGTTCTCTACACCAACTTCATAATGAGAACACCTGCCTCCCCAACCACTGTCCAGAACATGGGAGAACGACATGTCCACCCACACAAGGCTTCAAACCGATCCATGTCAATTGTAGAGTGAGAGATATTATTTTAGAAAAACATTTCTTGAGGAAAATGTCGTACCCATGATCCCTCAAATTACAAAACACATTCCCATAGAATATCATCCAATGTTTAGATGGTACACGCTGTCATCCCATCATTCTGTGCCAGGAAAGTGGTTCAAAGGTGTATCAGGGTGCTGAAATAATTCTAGAACCCCTCTAGAACCATGAGGTCAACATTTCATCCCAAACCTCATACTATAGACCTCAGAACTCCAAGAAACAACCACATTTTATCCATGTACTCTTGTGTTAAGGTGTCCACTGCACTCGACTCCATGATTGCCCAGAAGTGAGAATATTTATTTAATCCATCTACCAATACACAAATATAGTCAAAGCCTCCTTGAATCCTTCATAGATCCATGAAAAAATCCATTAAGATGTCACCCTGAAACCACTGTGGGACATCATAAGGCTACAACAAACATCCTGGGATGCGATGTTCATCCTTTAGTTTCTAACACACTATAAACATTTCCACAAGCTCCACCATTTCTCATTTCACCCCGGGCCAATAAAAATGTTCTCCAAAGAGTTAGTAAATCTTGGAAAATCATGCGTGTACCACTAGGGGTGAGTTATGGAACTCACGAAGAACTCTCACGTGCATCATCTCTAGGAAAAATAATATCATGTGGAAAAGCATCTAACTCAGACCATACTCTGACCATCCTTCTACATAATTTCCCCAACTAACATGATCATGCATCACTTCGGCCTCTACGTCATCCCACTGAGACTCCTCCACTTTCCGTACCAATGAAAACTATGTTGTCATCTAAAATAGAAAACCTCTACCATCCCCACAATTGCATCCTTGTGCAAGGCATCCAACTCCTCCATTGATTTCCATGCATCTTCTGACTATCGAACCACATACTTCTGTGACTTCATGATCAAGGAATCAACCAACAGATTCCTTTTACCTTAAAAATAAGAAATCCTGCAAACGTAATCCTTATGAAACCCCATCCACCTATATATACGAAAGATTAGGTCTCGCTTGGAGAAGAAATATCTCATGTTGTAGTGATATATGAATACCACGAAGTGTTCCTTGATGAGGTAATGATGCAACAACTTCAGTTAAAACACCACTAATGCAAGATCGAGGCCATGGGTGGACTAGTTACGTTTTTGAAGACATAACTACCTAGACCCATAAGTGATGACTTCCTTCAACTTCATCAGCCCAAACCCCAATACTAGTCTGGACGCATCACAAAACATATCTTACATAACCCCTTCCCCAAAAAAACGCATCACTGGGGCACTAACCATATTCCTCTTCAGATATCTGAATTCCATCTGAATGCTCTCACTCAAAATCAATGTCTGTGCATTCTTGGTAAAGGGTGTCAAAGGAGAAGGAACTCAAGATAAATCAGTAATGAACATCTGATAGTAACTGTCTAGACCCAATCAACTACAAACCTCTACTGCATTCTAAGGTTATTCCTAAGGCACAATCGCTTCGACCTTCTATTGGTCCATTGATCCAATGAAGTGTACCTATCGTGTCCAAAACATGAACTTGGTAAACTTCAATAGATTATTTGGGGTTAGAGGACTTACAAAAATATCCTCATATGCTTGACGTGATCCTTATCATATCTTTTGTAGATCAGGATGTCGTCAATGAACACAAATAGGAACTATTTTTGATACTCGTGGAACATAGATTTCATGATCCCAATGAATATGGCTGGTGCATTCGTAATGCCAAATGGCATGACAATGAAATCAAAGTGCCCATACATGTAACTGATAGTGGTCTTTGAGATATCACACAATTTCACCGTCAAATAGTGATATTTACACCACATGTCTATCTTTGAGAACTAACTTGATCCCTGTAATTGGTAAAAAATTTCTTCGATCCTCGGGAGGGGTAATAGGTTTTGTTCATCACCTGTTTCAGTCTTCAGTAGTCAATGCATAGCCTGAGACCACCTTATGATCCTTTTTGCAAACAAGACTAGAGAAACCCAAGGCGACACATAGAGAACAACCATTAAATACCTAAAATGACATCATATGGATTCATTTGTAGAAAAAGAACGTCCATGCTGAACTAATGTGGCCCTAACATCAGTCATCATCCTCATCATACGTCAAATAAGCTAGTCTAACCTCCAACTAGTGTACTAAACACCTATGGAATGGAGAGTCTATATAGGTCTAGTCCCAATGTATGGGCTAGAACATGTGGAAAAAAGTTGTGAAAATATATTGAATCAATCAAAGAACATGAAAAAGTAGTAAACAAGATTATCATACATCGAACAACCTCCAGCCCTACTAGAACCGCTACCTCTGCGGCATGCAATTGCTGAAACCTAGCTTCCCAACCCCTGGTCTATCGAAAACCTCCCCGGCCACTCTCTGGTCATGATCCTGGACGAGTGCCTCAAGATCGACCTCTTTTAGCACTGTCTACTCTTAGATGAGTGGGAGATCACTATCTCTATTACTGCTGCTGAAAGGGTCTTGCTGGAAACTGATGCTACTAAGGTGGGTGCTAAACCTTCCCACCTCCACTATAATAAACTTGGTCTAGGCACTGATACCATATATTCACATGGCTAACATATATAATGCATCTTGGTCCCATGGTCGTAGGTAATGTGAGAGGACTAGGAGATCAGAAACAGAACTACTGAGGCCTGATCCCCATCTGCCGAAACCTGGAAGGGCTTGATGTTGGAGGCCTACTAATAATGGATTTTTCATATGACGAACCCATCGGTCTCCCCTCTTGCGGCACACATCCTAGTGAGTTATTCATATCTACTACCGTAGCCTTCTTCTGAACCTCCATGTACATCGGAAGAGTGAATGGAGTAATAGAATATTGTAGAGAAGTTCAGAGTACCACCTCTTAATGTCTTACATGAGACTCCTCATCAAGAAAGAGGTTGGGATAGAAGTGAAGGATATCATTGAACTTTATCACAGACTCCTTTAATGAAATAATACATTTTTAGGGAGAGCTTCTTTTTCCTATTTTCATCCTTCATCATAGAGGAAAGAAATTCAACCAAGAACTACTACTCAAAGTCAGTCCACAAAACCTTAGCCTCTATCCTTTATTCAAGGTAGATGTCTACTTGTTACATGCTACTCCATTCATTTGGTTAACATCCAATAGAACCATGTACTCCCTCGGAGCACGAGTCAAGGTAATGTTGATCAACAGATCCTCAATCTAGAATTCGGTTTCCATGTTGGAAACACTATCCTCGTATTCCTTGAGGGTCTTCCACTATAAAGAACATAGAGTCTTCATCCATTTATCATCATTTTTCTCTCAGTCAATCCTATGATATTGGACCATATTATTATTTTGGGCTCGATCGATCTCACTACTTGTGGACATCATCCGTGTGCGATAGCTATATGGTAAACAAGGAATTTATAAGCTTTATCTGTGTAGAAGATTTCACTTAAACTTTTCGTAAAATTTGTATTCATTTTGAATTTCACAAAACACTCATGAAACACAAGAACACAAGTCATTGTAATGTATGTACCTTTCCTAGGGTCTCTACCCTGAAATCCTTGTAGCCTCACATGGTTGTTCGATTGGTCCATATTCCTTGCGTCATATCACTAGGGGCCCTATAATCTTGTTTCCTAGCTAGTCTCCTATGACCTATTTCACACACCAAGATTTTATAACACATTTTACTTATATTACCATGAAATTATCACTATTAATAATTTTTAAATCCATCTTATATCTCAAACATCTTCCTTTGATACCATTTTTTCAGGACCCTCCTTCACCATGATGAGAAAAGTGATAGAAAATTGTCAAATGCTCCATTCTGCAAGATGATGGAGAGAATAATGACCCTCAATTACTTCCTTAAATAGGACTTGGGGTAGTGAATAGAACTACGGGTATGGAATCTCACATAATATTTAAGGCATTACCCTTTTTAATTAATAAGATTGGTAGAAAAGATGGTAAATCCTAAATAATAAAAAAACAAAAACTAAAATTAAACACAAGATTCCATTACCATATTCATGTTAAAAAATAATCTACTACAAGGTACAAGAAAAATCTGATGAAAAAAATACCACAAGAATGAAAAGTAACTACAAAAACTCTTAAATACAGAGCTAGTAAGGTTTGGCATGGTCCTCAACATCCTCCTAAAAACCTAAACACAGTTATATAGACATAGGGTGAGTATAGAGGTATATATTGTAGGGAAAACCAAAATCTCTCATGCCCAAGTGGGAGGACTTCTAATTCCCCATGAGAAATGTAGACAACCAAAGCACCTAGCAAGGAAACAATCCACCCAAAATCCCCATTTCACAATCCCAAAATAATGCTAGTATAGTAAAGTAATAATAATAACACATCGATATTTGGGTACCCAGCACCACTTTCCCACTAGTTATTTAGGACATTCTATGTGTCAGACTTCCCCCATAGGTTTCACTGCAGTCCAACTACCGCCCCCAAAAAACCATATATTCCATTGTAACTACACATCTATCTCACATTAAAACACCTAGGCCACCAAAAACACACATATCTATGCCAGCAGACACCTAGATCACAACAACCATTTCCACGCCTAATGAATCCTAGGCCTCAACAACCACTTCAATGCTAGAAAACACCTAGGCCCCAACCCGATGTAACTTGGGAAACAGAACTACCAGCACAAACCTAGAAAAACATCCAAAACACACCTCTCCAGAAGATTCATTGTCCATAATGAACCTTAAGCTATCACATCCTACCCAACGAATCTTGGGCTACCTAAGAGAGGGGGCATAAAGTATCTAATGACTAAGAACTCATAATAATATTTGGAAAAGCACCCTCCCCCATGATATGTGGGTGTTCGACATGATGTTCTTAAAATGGATGGGGAGCATATATGAAACAAAAGAACTAAAAATTATACATATATGTAAACAAGAACTCATCCCAACCTAAGGGTTCTGAAACAGAAAACCAACCCATAAAAAACCACTTTCTCTTCTATCCCTAAATGTAAAAATTCCCAACAACCATAACTTGAGCACAACCCATTTCATTCAAAACAATTATCTTGTGGTAACCATCCTCGTTATCTTGTTCCAGTGATTCCATTTAATACATTTCTTTACTACCGGTAATCTAACAGGAATAACCACAATCCAAATCAAGAACTGATGTAAAAAATATCCTATCATACATTTAATCATTCACACCTAGTTCTATTGTAGAGTAAAAAAAACAAAATAGATCATTTATATCCCTCCAAGTTCTAGAGCCAAACCTATCCCTAAAATTTCAGTTACACATGGCCACAGATTCACATGCCAATAACTTCTTAACAAGAATATTACATCCTCTTATGTGTCACCCCACAATGCATCTAACAGAACAACCATGCATTAATCCTGAACATATTATGGATGTTTTTAGATTTAATTACTTTATTCATTATGTTCCTCCTTTTCATTGGTTACACGGGGAGATCACACAAGGATTTTTATTCCAATGGAAACCATATAATAAACCAAATTTATGTGATTAACTAGTTTCTATGTTATAACCAATCAATCAAAAGGTTATCCAGAAAATTGTAGCTTCATTAGTGTAGATGAAAAGACCACCGAAAACAATGATTTTTAGTGGACATAATCCCATACATCTCAGAAAATAAAAATGATTGTAAAAATAACAGATCATTAATGTCATCATTATTCCCAGCCCGTCATTCATTAATAGACTATTAATTATCTTCGTTAAGGTTGGTTTCATCTAAATCCTAAGGGGAAACCGTTATATCTACCACACATGATGCATTGTTAAAAAGATATGAAGGAAGGATCCCAAACTGAATGATCAACGATCAATGTGTTATCCGGATTCCATGAACTAGTGATGCATGACATGTAGAGGAGGAACTCCAATGAGGATGACTTGGAAGAGCTCAAACATGAGCGAATGATTTGTATGTGAAAGAGGGACTCCCAGCACACTAACAAAAAATAAAGGGTCAAAAGATAAAGAAGATCTCGATGCGAGAAAAGGCCTGATCCTAGAGCTATGATATCACAAATATTGAAGTGATTAAAATGAGGATCATGGTATAACTACATGAAGGGTGGTTACACATGATTGAATTAATTTACATTAAATAATTCTCCTTGGAGACGGGGATGATAGACCCATGGAAAACTGTGAGTTGATAGATATCCCGTAATCGGATAAAACATGTAACATGGGAACATGGTTTATGTAATTCTAGGGTTTCCCCACTCTTGGAGATTTGAATATACAATATGTTATTAAAACCCATTTAAATCTCTTGAAAATAGGTATTAAGACTAACAAAAGGGAGGTTATCAGGATACTAGGAATGAAAACCTTGAAAACCCTCTATGACATCATTTGGGTGCGACATCGATTAGTGAGGCTGATCAGTGACACCAGTAGGCGACACCTCGACGACACCCCACTGCCAAAAAAAAGTGCCATCCTGACTCACCCATGACGTCCAAGTCAACCCAAGCTCTGTAATTTGACAAAGTAATGGACCACGGGGGTTTGGGTCATTACATTAAGAACATTATTTGTATATTTTTAATTAATATCAATATTTTGAATAATATTTCATTTATTAATTTTGTAACATTCTTTTATAAGTCAATTACAAAAGGTTATTCAGCCAATTATATGTAACTATTTATTTATTTTAACCGTGGTAGAAAAAATAACCAAATACATAAAAAAAATTTATAAAAATTAACTATTTCAATGAAATTAGAATTAAATATTATGTATATTATAATATACAATAATAATTGGTGGTTTTGAAATCGGAACTCATTGATATTGGAGGCTATAGTTCACCCAAATGAAAAATAAATGCTTCTATTTCTTGTAAAATTATATTGAAATATGATAAATTTTTTTGAACATTTGAAAATCATATTAATATCATGGATAACATATTTATTCATCCATTATATAATTTTGATCACCTATTAATGGGGGTTATAGAAAATTTATGTCATCATGATGTCGAATTGGTTTTCTTCTTAACACATTAATCAAGATTTGGTTTTTTATAGTGGATGTCATGGAAAAAATTAATGTAATTTTATTATTTTAATTTAATATAATTATAATAATTATAATTAATTAATTAAATTATTATATATATATGACATATAGAAGATGGATATGTAGGACAAAAACTAAAGAAAAATATAATTCATACATTTGCGACTTGATCCTTTCATGGAATACATCTTTATATTATAGGGATTAAGATATCAATATTTTTTTAGATGAATATTAACGATTGGGGGACTTCTAAGAAGGGATTTTTGGGCTGATATTTTAGTATATTTTTAATGGTATGTGTATGATTGAAATGGTGTAAGTGACCCAAATTTATTATGGAGGATATGGAACAACTAAAAAATGACAATGTATTTTCCTTGACACTATTCCAAGGAAAATGTCCCCAAATATTCAATATATTGCAGTCTAGAGAGAATTTTTATGGTAATTAATCATCCATGATTTTATAAATATGCATTAAACATTTTATAGGTCTCCCTTAACATTTATCATTTTTCCTTTTTTTATTTTTAAAGCAGTTAACCAGTTTTATCTTATGTTATATTATTTTTAACTAAATGTAAAACATAAACCATATAAAAAAATTTTATTTAAGGTAGTATATTTATAATATATTTAAAATATAGAAATTTAAAAATTTGAAAAAAATAATTTTTCCATTTTAATAATATATATATATATATATTTGCAGTTTTGTAAAAAAAATAAGTTTAACCACTATATTATCATTAATATTATTTACCATTGATTTTCAATTTAATGAACTGTAATACAATTTTATTTTTTATTATAAATTATATTATTTTCATTATTTATAATAGATATATTTTTAGAAATTAAAAATGACATGATATAAATAAAAAATTTATTTTTAAAACCATCATGCAATTATAATAATAGTTCAGAGATATCATACAAATAATATTTTTTAGACTAAAAAATTCATGAACATAATATCTAATATTCATATATTTTTAAAAATATGTAAAAAATTTATTTAATATTTATTTTTGAATGTGATTATTTCTAATTATCAATATAAGTGAAAAAAACTTATTTTATTACGAAATAATATGAAATTATTCACATCAACATTTAAATTTAAAATCATTTTTTAAAATTAATTATATTAAATATTAAATATATTTTATTAAAATAAAAAAGGTTTTATTAATCTCTTGTATCATTTTTTATAAAGGATAGGTTTTTAGAGAAACATTTATTTCATACTATTCAAAAAAATGAATTATTTTTGAAAATTATAAAAATTAGTATTAAGAATATAAAATTACATGAAACCCAAAAATAATGATTATTTTTTGAATTCAAATTGAAATAATAATAAAAGAAATTTCCGAATAAAATCATAAATTTTAAATAATCCCCATATTTTATATAAAATGAAATTTACAAATATTAAATGTTACTATTATTATTTAATATCATTAATAGAAAAATATGTGTTATATAATTATTGATATAAAAGAATGTTATTCATTAAACCTATGGATAATTAAATATAAATTTTTACCAAATGGGATAATTTTATTATA
The DNA here is from genome assembly GCA_963277665.1 of Viscum album. NCBI lineage: Eukaryota > Viridiplantae > Streptophyta > Magnoliopsida > Santalales > Viscaceae > Viscum > Viscum album. The sequence goes on along the minus strand of OY728163.1, from coordinate 1,898,983,436 downwards.
AAAAATATATATATAAGAAATAATATTATTATTCTTTAAGTAAAATAATTGAATTTCATTCATATTTAAATTATTGTTTATATTATAAATACATATAATTCATAATATGGTTATCAACATTCATTAAGAATAATTTAGCTATTATAATTTTATAATTTTACTTAAACATTTCAGTTTTATCCAAATATATCACATTTTTTCGATGTCTTTCTATTCATTCTATGATTACATTCATCCATATTGACTAATTTAAAGGTAATTATATAATATAATTTTTGGGTGTCTCATTATCCTTCCCATAAACCTTAAATATATTGAATAATTTTAATTAGAATCAAAACATTAATGTAGTTTCTATGGTGACTTTTCAATAATAGTATTCTAGAACATGATTGTGGTATTATTTTGGATATTATCTACGCGAATAAAATAAAATATTTTTATAAATACCATCATTAAAATCATAATTATTCAAGGAATTATACATATGTAGATTTATATTTATAATTAATTTAATTCTAGAAACCCTGAAAATGATTTACATTATAACTACATAACTAATTTTTTTAGTTGTAACTCATTATCCAGTAACTTGTTAAGGCATACATGAAATAGTATAAAAGAAAATATATTCTGAAAACTCAATCTCTGATAGATTGGTACTAGTTTCATAGTATTTTACAAGTCCTTAATTTTTATGGAAACTATACATTTAGTATTCTATTCAATTGGGACAATGATAATCATAATTCTAACCTCACTTACAATTGAAGAAGATTATGTTACTAGATTATATTATCAATAAACATTTGATTTTAAAAAACATTTACCTACCAATATATAGAATTTACCCCCATGTAATAATTTGATATATATCATTCTTGGTATATCTTTGGTTTCATTAAGGTTGTATCCATAATATATATTTTCCTAGTATTTAAAATAATGATAAAAAATATCCTTGAAACTTGTTAAAATATTCAAAACCCAATAGTCATAGAAATATATTATATTTAAATTCAACATATCATTTCTAAAAAACATTAAACACCCCTATAATCACATAAAAAGTGCATATATACCATATTTATATACACTCTATAACATTATGTTCCCACATATAATATGAATATCAATAACATTTTACCACAATGATATTAAGTATTCCACCAAAAAAAATCTCTTTCTCTTGAAATAATATAATACTAGAACCTACTTTAGAAACAAGAAAACTAGTTTTTATGTATCAGGATATAAAATATTATATGAAATTATCCTAAAATATCATGAATCCATTATCAATCTCATAGTTACTAATTACTATCTAATTTGGATGAGTAAAATCAATTCACCCTCTATTAAATCACCATTACTTTTATAATGATACAATGATTTATAAATACTATAAATATATTTTATCCAACATTTATCGTCAAAAATATAATATTATCATTAAATAAAATTAATGGTTTTTAATAACATTTAATATATGATTTGGTATAAATAATTTAAAAATAATTAAGAATCAACAATATCTGGTTTAAAAAACCCTAATAATAGTAGAATAAACCAAAATTATTGATAAATATAAACTAATATATGATAAGAGATATATGACTAATGAATTATAAATTTTCACTCAAACAACATCATGTAGGGCTGGTAATGTAATCACATCATCATTACTAGAGAATAATATTTCTCACATACATATATGTATGTTCCATAATTCGATTATATGAAAAACAATTCTAGGAATACACCTTTATAAAAATTTCAATTATCTTAACTATACTAAAAAATAATACTTATTGGCTTCTAAAATGTAAGAAATATTTATATGAAAACATCAATATGAGTACTTATCCACCCATGACACCTTTATGATTTATTATAATTTGGATCAAACTAAAATTCAATTTTATCAATCTTTTGATTCCTTGTACATTTTTCTATTATTTTCTATTTCCCAATTATTTGAAATCATTATTATATTGTTATTAATTCTTTTTAATGAGAATGTAATTATCTAAAGAATATCACTTGGATGTGTATCCCTTGGTGTGAATTACTAGGACTAGCCATCACACATTATATTGATGATTGAGACGATGTTAAACCAAACCATATATAGATTAATACCCCCATTCACATTCCAATATCTGTAAATTTATTTATTTTTTCTTAAAAAAACCCATATTATAATGACAATACAAATAGATCAGAATGTTATTAGAAAAATAGAATTATTCCTCGGGTTTTCATTGATTTTTTCTTATTCTAATTCACAAATAATATTTTACTTATTGAAATTATATTAAAGCATATAAATATCCAAATATTATATATATTTTGATATAACATAACATATCTTCAGTTAACATTTACTAAATGAAAATCATTATCTCCAATGTTATCTAAATATTATTTTGTTAGAAAATGTGATTCCTCATACACACACTCCAATATCTATTTTCAAAAACCTATAATTCACCTAAATTATTTTTAACAAGTTATAAAAATATATTATAAAAATTATTAGATATAAAATTAAAATTTATTATTAAATATTATATATTTATTTTTAGTTTTTAATTATAAATATTTTTAGAAATAGTACACAACATGAACTAATAAATCTTCTATTATTATACTAAAAAATTATTTCCCCATATGTAATAACGAAAATAATAAAAAAATTAGTCTTCAATATCTCCATTAAATTCATCCACACATGCTATTATTAAAATAATTTTATGTGTGATAATATTCTTCATATCAGGAGGAAATTCAAATATAATTAGCGGTTATCTCATGTTCTGTTTTATAGAAGTATATAACTAAAAACATATTTGAATAAATATAAAATAAACACTATAACCTAGAAATACTGAAAAATAAAACCATAATAAATATAAAATGATAAAAATTACAGATCCAATACAATAATATAATAAATAGATATCAATAAATGTGTCCTTATATTAATGAAGTGAAAAATGAGAGACAATAAAGACCTACTATTAATGCCTTGTTTTATGAAATTATCGTGTAATGGAAAGAGGCATAAAAAATTCCAATATATAGTTTCTGATGATACTAATTGGTAAATCGAGTGGATATATAATTCAATATTTCACCACTAACCTAATTATCATTTATATATTCAAAATGATAGTTATAAATAATTTCCATGCCATTCCATGAGGATCATCTTAGTTAATGACTCTTGATTATCGAAATAATGTGAAATAATGAAATAAATTACATATTAAAACTAAATGTGAAATGAAATATCAACATGAATGGAAATATGTTTGAAATTTAATTAAAATTGATAAAATCATCAATACCCATATAGTGAAAGAATATGAATTTTAAATTAATTCATAGTCAACTTGTAAAAAACATTCCATTTTCAAATAAAAGATAAAATTGATAACAAGATCCTAATATATCTAAAGGAATAATTTTTATGGATAAGAAAAACATAATAAATTTCAAATATACTTTCATGTTGGAATAACAACATAAAAAATGAAAATATTTTTTGTAGATGCTAATAGAATTGCAATCTTTCTATGTAAATAGTATAAAATCGGAATTATAACAAATTTAATGCTTATAACATATAAGGAAATAATAATATGGATCGGGTTAAACATGAACGACATGATCGTAATCCATCTAGGTGAGGGAGGTGCACGTTTTCCAAATAATGATTTCCATCTAAAAAAGAGGAATCATATAAGGATTTTTCATTGATGATAAAAATACTTGTATTTAAATTTTTGAATCGTACAACACAAAAGGGATCATGAATTGTGGTATTTGTTAAAATAATTTCATTCAAAATATATTTATATAAATATATTGGAATATTAATAGTTAACATAATCCCTATTAGTGTTAGAAATATTAAAAAATATAAGTTAAATGGAATTGACTTATAAAAAGGTAATTTACAAAAACAAATTAACATATACTTAAAATAATAAGATACTTGTCACTTAATAATGTAATTTTTATAAAACATTATGTCATAAAATGGGTTAATATAATTTTTAAATTAATCTAGAATAATGTATAATTTTATTTAATATTATGGTATATGGAATACAGATCGTTAATATTTTATTATTAAAGGGGGTTTAATTATTTAAATTACTTTAGTTCAAAAAAACATTTCAAAATAGATGTAAATCCTTATATTAATTTAATATTTTCCACAAAAGGTTAATAATATAAAAATTTAAAAATAATAGGGTTTTATATTCCATTAACAGAAGAATAATGTTGAATATATGATGTTATAACATAAATAATGGGATGTTATTTACAAAAATTATTTACTTCAAGGGAAAACATTACATCAATGGAAAATTTTGAATATAATATGATTTATATAGAATATACCCTGATAAATAATTTTTTTACAATAAAAATATAACAAGTATATTTTATTACACCTTTCAAATAAAACATGTTTCCTAAAATGCAACATGTCTCAAATTATCATATTTTTGACCAAGATAAATATTTTGAAACGAGTAACACATTATTAGAAACCACAATAATGATATGGATTGTTATTGATATTTAAATTAAATGATAAAAATATAATTCAGGATTTTCTATATAAAATATGATTTATGTAAAAACATTATTGAATTTTGGTGTATATTATAGATCATGTATCATTAAGAGGAATATTATATGAAAACCCTTTCCTAGTTCCACATACATCTTTCACATGTGCATACAATCCGTGATAAGAAAATATTGTAAATTAATTTACTTAATATTAACCTTGATAATATTTAAACAATGTAACACATAATAATTATTATTATAGTTTATTTATTTATTATTCAATTTTCTTCCATATGTTGGTTGTTTGAGGCTGTTCAATTATGTTTTCATATAATATTATATATGATGTCCATTTTATAAAAAAATTTAAATTGAATTATTGACTATCATAAAAAATATATTTTTATTAAAGGATGTTTTATATAAAATATATATTTTATATTCCATCAATTATCATTGGAGATCTCAAATGAAACTCATTACTAAGGAATGTGATATTTCACATGTACAGACAATCAATGTTTAGATTTCTCAATAAATGATAGGTGAAGATGGTAAATGGAAATTTTATAATTAAAGATCATATTAATTTTATATAAAACATATTTATACATCTATTTAATCAATTTTATTTTCCTTTAATGGAAGTGATGAAAAATGGTATTCGTCGCATCATTTAGTTGGTAGTACAAATAACACACTAATGACAATTTTGTTTTTCATAAATGATAGAGATGAATAAATAATGGTTGTTTAATTAATATAATAACATATAAGTATAATAATTATACTTTTATCAATATACTGGTCTTAATATAATAAATTTTAAAGATGAATATTAATGAGAAAAAAATAAGATGAGGATAATACTTACATTAGAGACTATATTGTTCCTTGGAAAAGAAAATGTTAATAAAATAATTATGTTCTCATAGGGTGACAATGGGATTAATAAAGTGCGTGGGAATTCCATGAGAGTTTATTTGTTAAAAAAGTAATATAAATTTCAAATGTGAGATATATTTGGAATGGGTGTTGTGAGTATTTTTTTAATTCTGGAAAAGTGTCCTTTTGGAAATAGAATTTATATTTTTAATATTTCTAAGACATTAATGAAATTTAAACAGATCCATATTTTTTAAATAATTGAGTTCGACATTACTTTTGGTTTTTAAATACTCATAAAAGGCACTTCGTGCAAGTTTTAACAATGTTATAGGGTTCTTACCAATAACTCCTTAACTTTGTCACTTTTTTATTTAATCATGGTAACTAGTTTTTAATAATGTGAATTTAGGTTTTAATAAAAGAACATAAAATATAGAGAGATATTTTCATAATCACTAACTACATTTATTCTCTAATTTATATAATTCAATGTATAAATATTCTAAAATCATCTATTAATGTAATATATATATATATATTCATAGTTTTAGTATACTAATGATATTTGACCACTATATGTTCTTTAATATTATTTATCATTTATTATCTATTTAATGAGTTCTAATATAATATATATGGATTTTAAAAAAAATATTACTATCATAATTTAAATTAATTATCATTTTTTATTAAAAATGTATGTAATATTAAGAAATTTATTAAAAACTATTTTAATCAATATTTACCCAATTAAATCAAATAGTACTAATATAGTATTTCTTCATAAATATAAAATTAAAATTTTTAAATAATATTTATATTTTCAACTAGAATAAGAAATAAATTGTTTTATATTTAATTTTTAATACTGATAAAGTCAAATTATTTATATAAGTGTATAAAGAATTATTTTTTTGTGAACTATTGGAAAAATTTAAAGATTTTTTTTATAGTTTAAATTTGATTATTATTATATTATTTGTATTAAAAAAAATTATTTTATACAATGGGGGTTTCATTAATTTTTAAATCATCAATTTTTTATAGTAATGAATTTTTAGTGAAAAGGGGTAATTTTCAGTACTCACTGAAAATTCAATTATTTAAAAAAATATAAAAATAATTATAACCTATTATAGTTATTACAAATAAAAATGATGATAAATTTTTAAAATTGAAATTATATATTTTAAAAACAATCTATTATTTAGTAGAATCATTAATTAGAATGATATTCATATTTATTAGAAAATTGCAATTTAAAATTTTAATTTCTATCATTGTATTTTCAATTCATTTTCCAACTAAATATTTATTTTAAAATTATCAGTATCATACATTATGCATCATTAATCAATTTTCAATGAAATGTATTGGTTAATTATATAAAAGTTAATTTTTTGAGAAAAAACTATGTAATAAAAAAATTATTTTTCATTTTTTGTATACTGATTGAATTAAATTAATATTAATGTTATTAATAATTTTATTTAAATATAATACTCATAATTAGGTTAATCCTATTCATTAACTATAATTTAAGTGGGAAATTTTAACCATTTTACATAATTTTTAATATATTATATAAATAATTTATAATTCATTCTATGATCATTGTTTCATGTAGAGAGTATTATCTAAAAAGTCAACATTATAATACATATTCATATATTATATTTTTGGTGTGTTATACATTTCCTATATTTTTATATCCAATGTGATAGGATTTATGAAGGATTAAAATAAAACACCTTGTATTCCTTTTGATTAGACATTATGTGTTTTATACAATGTGATCTAGGTATGTACAATAGTATACTATAGTGTAGTAAACTAATCCAACATGTAATATGAGCCTACCTATAGACCATGTGTGTGAGAGAGATGAATTTGGTTATTTTAGAAGAATGAAATTATTATTATAATAGTTTAATCACATTTTATATCACTATAAAAGAACTATATGAGTTCACCCCACCCATCCAATATTGTCAAATTACGTACATTATGTAATCTAGAGTACATTTGTTGTACCCTAGAGATACAACTAAGAAAGTGTCAGAAGTACATTAATGGATTAAATTATGAGGATCATATACTCTAAATCCTACATAAATAACCTTGTATGCTGACTCCACAAAGTCTTATCTATAAAATAATACATTTTACTACTTCCAATTCATGTATTCAATGTAATTAATTTTATTTAAAATTTTCTTCCTCTCTATGGTGTTTCACAGATCTTCAAAATAAATTTCAGAATTGAATATATGAATAGTATAATTTTAGAATCAATCCATATATAATGTGATGATAAATATAAATTTTTTAATTTTGTTGTATAATATATATTGAGAATATTATGTGGCTTATCTTGTAGAGATAACCGTGAATAGAATAAGTTAGTTAGTTAGTGTTGACATAGTCTTTTTGAAACTCCTAGATTCACATTAGTCCTTATTCATGGGTGTGAAAAATATTTATTGGTGTATTAAATACCACATCATGATAGATTATGAATCATTATCCTGTAATTTTGTTAATCCATTTGTTCAATTCATTTAACAGTATATAATTTAATGTGATCCAACTAGTTATTACATGTATATTACATCATTTTTAAGACAAATAATATGATAGTGATTCAATAATGGATCCAAAGGTTTACAATCATGTGAAGAACAGGTTGACACATCACATGTGTATTAAAAAATAAAAAAAATAATTAAATATATATTTAATTTTCTTTTAAAATATATCATGATCAACTTAGTATGAGTAATCACCAAAGGATATACATCAAAGAACGATATGAACTAATTTCAAAGTAAAAGTGTGAATAAGGGACATGAATGTCTAGTTTATGGGTAATTATAATCAATATCATCATATACTAAACATTGAATCATCATCATAAAAAATATATAAACATTTTATAGATTAATGTGATTTGGAATATGAACTATGATGAAACATCATAACATAGTGGTCAAATACCACACATAGTTTTGAAAACATCCAGTATCATGTTCATCCATAACAAATGTGCTTAATTGTTTACTAAATAATTGTGAAAAAATATATGATCATGATCTCAAATATTTAAAATAATATTATGAGATATATCAAATTAATCAATATAATAGAGGGCTATATAATTCAGATCCCTGCCGTTACATCAAAGAATGCACATTATCATGAAATAAACCCATCAAGAGAAATGTGGTTAAAAATATTTAATAAATATATATATAATGAATACAAATTTTGGTTAAAAAATGAATAATATAATTCATATATTGGAATAAAAAAGACTAATTTTTTATAAGATACTAAATAATAAAATATGATTAAATGAAAAAAAAAATTAGAAATTGAATTGTTTTTGAATTTTTTTTAATGGATTACAAAACATTTAAAAATGGAATTAACATATATATACATGAAAAGAAATGGAAGTATTAGATTAATTGAAATTTGAGTTCATTTAATGAGCATCCATATAAATAACAATTTGAATGAGGATATAACTAAAAAGTAGTTTTGGTTAGATAATCCATATACTATAAATCTGGCATTATTTTGTCACTTTTCAACCTTTATAATAATAAAAATGTTTTTCATAAATAATTTAATCTAACTGAATTATGTTAAATTTTTTATATTTATTAATTATAAATATTGAATTATATTTTTCAATTCCCATAATTTTATGTGAATCATTTTTATAATTTTTATTTCAAAAAAATCACATCTTTCAATGATTTAGTGATAATTATTATGAGATATTTATGAATTATTATGATTAACTATATATTATTATAATGAAATATTTTTTTAAATATTCTTATTATAAAAAATTTATTATTATAATACATAATGATTATGGATGTGAAAATAATTAGTAACATCCCCATTGCTCATTAACAGACCACTAATGGGACACTGGAAATAGAATAAGAAATATATGTTTGATGTTTAAATAAAATTTCTTTCTTTTCATCAAAAAAGCTTCAAATAAATAATATAATTTGAACATGATACGCAAATAATATTATAATTTTTTTGAATGAATTCATTTCATAAATATTATAATAGAAGAAGAAAACAAGAGGGGATTTAATAACAACATACTCTTTTATATGTGTATCTTTTCATATATATCACTAAACTCATATAGTTCAAGAGGATGAATTGATAAAAACATTACTAAATAGTATAAGGTAACTAATACAAGAAATAATTTTAGAAAATAATATTTTTTTAATTGTCGATGGATTTGTTTTCTGGTTACGTGGGAGGGGTTAGTTAAACATGGAAAGAGGGTTATTTTGATGTATAATTAAGATTAAAATATAATACATATGGTAAAATTTTAAAAAGTCATTTTATTGAAATTATAAAATATATATGAATAGAATTTAAGGAATTTATGACTCTAAAATAACTTCACCTCCTAATTTATTTTATCAATGAAATGGAATTGTGTAAAAAGGTAAAAAAACTATTACTTTTAACATTTTTGTCATTTTTAATGATTTATATTTCATTTATATAATAAATTTAATAGACAAATTTATTTGTCATGACCCGTCCTCGGGGCCAGTGCCGTGATTATCCCAATACCGCCTTCCATAGGCCAGGGGCAGGTGACTAGCACCAAAGGCGTAAATCCCAGAAAAATGGGAAGGCATTGCCTTTATAAAAGTAAACAAACACAATAGAGTATGCAAGTGAAGTAAGCACTAAGTATAAACTGAGTACAAAATAAAGTGATAGAATGTAAATAGTCTAGTATACAAACCCAACTGAACGTATAATACAACTGGGAACGAATTTACAGCAGCTGTAATGTAAGTAGCAACCACCGAGTCATCCTCCTGCAATCCCACCTGATGGGTGGGTGTAGATAGTCTCGTCGGTACCTCAGGTCCTTCCATCCGCTACGTGTACATCCCGCTAGTTGGTCCACCGCTATATACCATCCAGATCCACAAAAATCAACCACGATCAGTGTTGTCCATCATCTGCAACCAACACAATCTATTGCGGGAATTACCCGTGTAGGGGTGAGTATAATGATACTCAGTAGGGACCCCGAGACCCACGAAGGTCTCCAAGAATCCATGAAAGGTTACTCATAAAAGAAAGATACAAAAACGAAGTATCAACCAAATATACTTAGCTATATTTCCATACATATATCTAAGTCATCAATCTCAGTTCGACTCTGACATCTGGGCCCATGCACAATATGGTCCACACAGGAAAGAAGTCAATCACATCAATGATAATTATTTGAAAGACAAGACTCAACTCACACAGGTATACTACTCACGAAGTGGGGAACAGATTATTAGATTTAGCCTCTGAATCATCTCCTCTGCCGAACCCACATAGGATCCAAGTACAGAATTCGTCGCTACAGAACCCACATAGGATCCATGTACAGTAACCATTACTGCCGAACCCACGTAGGATCCAAGTACAGTAACCATCGCTACCGAACCCACGTAGGATCCATGTACTGTCATCATCATTGCCAAACCCATGGAGGATCCAAGTACAGTTTTCCTCTCTGCCAAACCCATGTAGGATCCAAGTACAGTCATTATAGTTGTCGAACCCACATAGTATCCCATCACAGTAGTCATCATAGTCGCAGCCAGCTCTAGGGTTCCCGCACACAGTGTGCCCGATTCTGGAAGGGTTCGCTCCTCGAGTAAAGGGGGTCAATACATCAACTTACATGAATTTAAAGGCTCTTAAATTACAAGATATATTTTTTCATAAATTCTTTCGGATTTTACGAGTACTCAGTTTCTAACGGCACCTAATTCCGAGGACTGGTGTGCCCAGAATCAATTTCGGAAGTTTAGCTCGGGTACGATCAGTGAACGAACGAGTGGGTTTTTATATGTTCTGAACCGTTGCTTAGAATCGAAATCCGAGGGCACCGATGTAACCGCATCGCCCGTAATTTCTTAATAGGACCTTTACCAAAGGTTCATTTGCTCGGGAGTAGTTGTTAAAATTGGGGGATTAATAAAGAGTTGAATAAAATTTGTGGTAAAAATTTTATTCCTAACCTAAGTGGTTTTATCCTACATGGGGAAGTTAGGGTGGGACCCAATGGCACCCTAACTACCCATGTGAGGATAAATGTGAGGTGGGTCCCGCACAATCCCCAACCCTTCACATTCTCCATAACTCCTTAAACTCCCCATTAAACCCCTTTGTAATTAGGTGGGTGACTTCTCCTCTCTCCACATTCCCCACATTAAATCATGCCAACTCACTTAATAAATTAAGAGAGTTATGTGTTTGAATTTTAAAATTTATATGTATATCATGAATTAATAAAATATGATGAGACTTATTCTATTTTGGGGGTTAGCTTGTTGTGTTAAGTTTTTTGGGAGAGCTCTATTCCCTTCAAAAGAACATCATCTCCTTTGTTGAAGAATTCCAAGACTCTGATGAAGAACATTGACTTGGAAGACCCAATTTTCTCCATCCTCTTCCTCCTCTGTGACAAGGGAGGAGACACCGACGATGACATAATCGACACCATTGTCTGCGGCACTAGATAACTGCAAACTTCCTTCGAGGTAGGGGTGTGTTTATGAATGAGAAATGTTGTTTTTCCTTCCATGTTATTAGATCTCTCAAACCATTTTCTATCAAACTAATGAAGAAGGAACTGGGACAAACTAACACGGTCTTATTCCTCTTCCATTCTTGTCATATGATGTTCTCCTACCGTTCTTGAGCGGTGAATCAAGGCATGTTTTCGGAGCCAATCGGTGGGACGAAAACATCAGAAACGGAGTCAGAACATCGGGACGACCTAGGAACGGGAGTTTTCTAGCAAAAAGATCATCTGAACAAAGAATGGATGCCTCGGGAGGCGTTCTAGCTAGAGGCGTCATTTCTGGAAAATTCCAGAATATACGATGTGTACTTCCAAAGCACATGCCGGTAGTACAAGCGTTCAATGGCAGAAGTAATAGACATCAGAAGAAATGACACACTGCGTGTGACACCGGTCACATGGTGTGTACTATCCACACTGTTTGACAGAGGAGACTTCGATGAAAATGGTGTGTATTCAAGATAAATACAGGGACAGAGACAAAAATATACATCCATGAGGTACGACGTGTATTATATTCATTGAATGGCAGAAGCGGCTTCGCAAGGCTCGATGTGTAATCTGGGAGATACATGGACACGAGCGTAACCACACGGCCATGAGGCACAACATGCACTACCACCACCATGGCACAAGCAGCTTCACGAGGATCGGTGTGTAATCCAAAATATACACTGACACTGGAAGAATGACACGGCCATAAGGAATGGTGTGTACTACCACCACCAAGGAAGAAGTGGCTTCGTGAGGCTCGGTATGTAACATGGGTGATATACAAACACGGGCAGAACCATATGTCCAAGAAGAACGATGTGTATTTCAGAAATACACGGACACGAGGTGGAGTACACGATCATGTACTCCACCACACGGCCAGGCAGGGCCATCACATATGGAACCGCCCCTAGAGGTTTGGAAATGGCATGTAACCATATTACACACCATGTATTTTACTTATTTACATGACCAGACCTGCGACATGGGCTGTTTCACATTGGATGTACCCGGTGTCTGATGACACGACATGTAGCGCTTACCTACACGCCATGTGTACTTTAGGAAAATGGCTTGGTTATCCTGTTCTCCGTTACTTGGGCATGTTTTTCTTGTTTTTCACCAATGACATGGGATGGAACTACGGGATACATTAACTCTAGTATTTGTGACGGTTGATGTATCCACCCCTTTTGACTCGAAGATCGGACCCTCCTAGAATCATGTATGATGTGTGCAGAAACCCTAGAGCTGGCTGCGACTGCGATGAATACTGTGCAGGGATCCTCTGGGGGTTCGACGTCGATGATGACTCTTCATGCATCCTACGTGGGTTTAGCAGCGAGGATGACTATACTTGGATCCTACCTAGGTTTGGTAGCAAGGATGACTGTACTTGGATCCTATGTGGGTTCGGCAGCGATGGTTACTCTACTAGGATCCTACACGGGTTTGAGAGGGACAACATATATCCTACATGGGTTCGGAAAGGGAGATGATTTAGATGCTACATCTATCATCTCCACCCCTCTTCGTGAGTATTATACCTGTGTGAGCTGAGTCTTGACTTTCAATCATTATCATGGATGTGATTGTCATGCATTCCTGTGTGGATTGGATTGTGTTTTCCTATTTGGATTGGGTTATGCTTTCCTATGTGGACTGGGTTATATTTGGGCCCGTGTGTTGGATCCAAGCTAGAATTTATGACTTAGGTATATGTATGGGCATATACCTAAGTAGAGTCGGTTGATACTTCGTCTTTGTATCTTTCCTTTTTGGTTTATCCATTGTGGATTATGGGAGACCATCACGGGTCTCGGGGTCCCTACTGAGTATCGTATACTCACCCCTGCATGGGCTATTCCTGCACTATGTTGTGTTGGTTGCAGAAGACGTACAACGCTGATTGTGGTTGTGGATTTTGGAGCAGGACAGTACCCAGAGGTGGACTATCAGGCGGTACGTACACAGAGCGGACGGTCGGACTCGAGGGTCCAAAAAAACTATATGTACCCATCCTTTATGTAAGAATTCCAGAGGACGACTTGGTGGTTGTGGCATTACTTTTCAGCTATTGTACTATCTTTTCAGTTGTACTGTACTTTCATTTAGGTTTGTATTCTGGCACATTTACGTTTCATCACTTACATTTGTACTCAGTTTACATAGTATTTACTTCAGCTTCCATACATTGTGATGATTATTTTCTAATATAAAGGCAATGTCTTCCCTTTTTATCGAGATTTAAGCCTTTGGTGGTAGTCACAAGCCCCTGGCATATAGAAGGAGGGCTTGGGGTATTCACGACACGGGCCCCGATGATGGGTCATGAAAAATTGGTATCAGAGAAGTCGGTTATACCACAGAACTCAATACTCTAATTATTTCTTCTTTTTGAAGTAATAAAGTTAAGGGTTTGAGTATGGTTATCAGTCCAGGGAGTCCAGTGTCGGAGCGGCAGCCAACATATCCATACACCAGGACCATGAATTATGAATTTCGACTTAGTGCATGAAAACATCAGATGCATGTGTGTTTCACAGTTTTCTTTGGGATTACTTTATTTCATCTAACCAGGTATACTGTATTAATCATGATGAACTTGTTTCTTTCAGGATGGCCCCACGATGACAGCTAACATGGGTTCTGTGCATTGTGAGAGATGGAAGCCCACCGAGCGATGAGGCCTCGGTGTAGGGACCCATTACAGCGGAGGCACCGGCGGTACCACTACCTGCCAAGCCACCGATGGCACCAGCCCCAGCAGTTGAGAGTGCACATCGCCTGAGTTCACTGCACGAGTTTCAGTGTCATAGGCCGCACAGGATTAACAGAGAGATAGACCCTTAGGTAGCCGAGGATTGTCTAGAGGTTCTTGTTCGAGTCTTCATATTATTAGGGACACTAGTAGATGTTATGGTGATCTTTGCGGTGAGTCTCCTAGATGTGGGAGAAGGTAAATGGTGGAGCCTGATGCTCCAGGTGCACAACGAGGAATATCTTCTTTGGACGGACTTTGAGAGCCTCTTCCACTCAGAGTTCGTTCCAGCCACCCTACGTGCGTTGCGCATCCAGGAGTTACTACAGCTGCGGCAGGGCAGCATGACAGTAGCCCAGTACTCGGCAAGATTTACCGACCTATCACGCTACTCCATTGACATGGTACATGACCCATTTATATGCCCTTGGACCTTTGACCAAGGATTGAGGAATGAGATCTATTCTTTGATGATCTCGCTCTGTATTCCAACACAGGAAGGAGTACTGGAGCGAGACCTACTTGTGGAGAGCTTTCTTGCTGAGCCTTCACCAAAAATATGACCTACCGCATGGCGGCACGTAGCGGATTCTTCTGCAGCCAGCAGTAGATAGTTGTCGCATAGGTCCAAGAGGACCAGGAGATCAGGCGGGAGACCTCATCATACTGGTTCGGAGGTGCGGGGCACACGCAGCAGATCCAGTCATTCGAGAGGCAGGAAGTGCTATGAATGCGGCGGCGGGTAGGGCCACATGGCTCGTGACTTCCTGACCCGCCATGCAGAGGAGCTACAAACAGTTGAGGGACCACCCAAGTAGAGGTAGAGGATCGCCCGTGGTGGTCCGCAGAGAGAAGGAAGACAAGGTAGAGGAGCTGGCCAAGAAGCAGGTGGTGGACGACGCTTCGGGACTCTACCACCACCACCACCAGGAGGTCCACCCTGACTATTGGGAGCTGGCGGACAGAGGCAGGCTCAGATTCAGGCAATGGAGGCCTATGACCACGGTTCAACTGAGATGATTTGAGGTACTATTTATGTATACTCCACCCATGATAAAGTTCTTATAGACATTTGAGCAAGTCATTCTTTTATTGCCGCTGCCCTTGTTCAGATCTCGGAGATTCCGACAGAGTCGTTGGCTTGATCCTTATGGCTATAGACTCTTACGGGAGCAGACTCAATGATTAAGCATTGGTTCTGGCAGTGTGAGCTTACTCTAGGCGTAGAGAGCATCGGATGGGATCTTCTTTTAGCGGCGTCAAGGCCTTATGACGTCATCTTGGGCATGGATTGGTTATCTACACTCCATGCTCAGATCGACTGTATTAGGTGTAAATTGTGGTGTGTCCACATAGATGGGAGCAGGTTCACCTTCACCAGCGAGAAGGGAGCCTTTGCAGCGCCAGATGGACTCACATAGAGGAGAGGACAACCGATCACCCATCAGTTGGCTAGTCTCATCCTAGGAGCAGTTGATGTGCGGAGTCCGAGTTTTCCTGTTATGGTGGATCCGTATGCGGATGTTTTTTCTGACGAAATTCCAGGACTACCTCCTCACAGAGAGGTAGACTTCTATATTGACCTATACCATGGGATAGCCCCGATATCTACTTCAGAATATAGGATGGATCCCGCTGATCTTTGAGAGCTACGAGTACTGCTGGAGGACTTGCAGGGCAAGGGATTCATACAACCCATTATTTCACCCTGGGTTTCCCCGATTTTGTTCCCCATGAAGGCGGATAGGATCTTGCGACTGTGTTTCGACTACCGTCTCCAGAACCAGGTGACCTTGAATATTAAGTATCTACTTTTGAGGATAGATGACCTCTTCTATTAGCTAAAGGGAGTGCGATGGTTCTCGAAGATAGACCTCAGGTCAGCCTATCATCGGCTCAGAGTTCGAGATGAGGATGTGAAGAAGACGGACTTCAGGTGTTGGTATGGCCACTATGAGTTCTTGGTTATGCCCTTCGGCATAACCAATGCCCCAGTAGTGTTCATGAGTCTCATGAATAGGATCTTCCAGCCTTACATCGATCAATTTTTCGTCGTCTTCATTGAAGACATATTGATTTACTCGACTACTGAGTAGGAGCACGCCTACCACTTGTGGGTTGTACTGGATACACTCCGATAGCACCATATTTACGGTAATCTCTCAAAGTTTCAGTTCTAGATTCGAGAGGTCCACTTATTGGGGAGCGTCATCTCTGAGACAGGATTTGCAGTGGATCCTGCAAATATCGAGGTAGTGCTAGCTTGGGAGCCACCCAGTAGCGTAATGGAGGTGCGAAGTTTCCTTGGCCTTGCTGGGTACTATCAGAGATTTGTGCTAGACTTCTCCAGAGTTGCAGCACCACTTTTAGCTTTGAAGAAGAAGGGGAAACCCTTCTTGTGGTCAGATAGATGTCAGTAGAGCTTCCAGGAGTTGAGACATATATTGAAGATGTGGCGGCAGTATCTGATAGGCGGGCACATTACAATCTATTCTGACCACCAAAGTCTCAGGTACATAATTGTGTAGAAGGACTCGAACCTGGAGACAACGAAAATGGATCGAGTTCCTTAAAGACTATGACTTTGAGATAGTCTATACTCCTGGTAAGGGGAACATAGTAGCTGATGCTCTTAGCAGGAGGTCAGGCATCCAACTACTTGGAGAGGCAACGGAGAATCTAGTCGTGTTTCAGGTATCCTTCGTGGATAGATATGTGGTAGCCTTTCTTCAATCACTCGCATTCACTCCTCCACTACATTAGCAGGTCAAATAGGCACATCATGGGGATATTGACTCTGAGACGTGACATGGACAGATATCCTTAGGACAACACCTAATGGATTCACTGTAGGAGGAAAACACGTCGTCTATTTTAGAGGATGTACCATGGTAGCAGTTGAATTATAGGAGGAGGTGCCGAGGGAGTTTCACACTTTCCCATTGGCAGTACATCCAGGATTAGAGAAGATGTACCAGGATCTCAGATGACAGCACTGGTGTCCAGGTATGAAGAAGGATGTGGTAGAGTTCGATTCACGATGTCTCACCTTCTAGCAGGTGAAGGCGGAGAACCAGGTACCAGCAGGCATGGTACATCCCTTGGAGGTCCCGAATAGTAAGTGGGATGGGATATCTATGGATTTCGTGACAGGTCTTCCAAGTACATTCAGAGGTCACAACTCTATTTGGTTGATTGTTTACTGACTCACCAAGTCGTACCACTTCTTACCCATCAGAGAGGAGGGCTCAGTGGATAGCTTGGGACACCTCTACGTTCAGGATATCGTATGGCTTCATGGTGTGCCATCGTCTATCATCTTAGATTGAGATGCTCATTTTACATCCCGTCTTTGGAAGGGGTTGTAGGAGGCATTTGGGACGCAGCTATGCCTGAGCACCTCCTTTCACCCACAGATGGATGGCCAGACGGAGAGGACCATTCAGACTCTCGAGGGCATGCTCCGTGCATGTTTCGTTGACTTTGGTCGCAGCTGGGAGGATCATCTACCCTTGGTGGAGTTGATGTACAAAAATATCTACCACTCCACCATCAGTATGGCACCATATGAGGAATTGTACATCCTCCCATGTAGATAACCTCTATGCTGGATAGACCCTGGGGAGTCAGCACTTGTAGGACAAGATATTGTCCAGGCTACGATAGAGAAGGTGCAGATCATCCAAGAATGGATGAGGACTGCACAGAGCCGATAGAAATCCTATGCTGATAGGAGGCGGAGACCACTAGTGTTTGAATATGGCGACCACGTTTTCTTACGAGTCTTACCTTGACATGGGTTATGGAGATTTGGTCGAGGCGGAAAATTATCACCACGCTTCATCTAAAAATTCCAGGTTCTCAGCATGATAGGTGAGGGAGCTTATCACCTAGATCTTCCACCTCATTTGCACAGGGTGCACAACATCTTCTGCGTATCTCTGTTGAGGAGATGCGTACATGAACCGACACATATCATTGATCACGGGGAGCTAGACATCGATGAAGGGGTGACATTTACAAAGGCTCCAGTGGACATAGAGGATTGACAGGATAGGGTCCTACGTGGATGGTCGATTCCTCTAGTGCGCATCAGGTGGCTGCACGGGAACCTCTTGGAGAGCACATGGGAGTGAGAGGCTTAGATGCGTGCACAGTACCAACATTTATTTCCCCAGTTTTTGATGTAGCTTTACGGGGATGTAGAGCCCTGAGGTGGGAGTAATTTAAAGACTTGTAAATTTCAAGGAAATTTTTTTCTTAAATTCTTTTGGATTTTATGAGTACGTATTTTCTAACGGCACCTGATTCTAGGGCTCGGTGTGCCTGGAATCAATTTATGATGTTTAGCTCGGGTACGATTAGTGAAAGAACGTGTAGGTTTTTCTATCTTTTGCACTGGTGCCTGAAATCGAAATACGAGGGCACCGATGAAACTACAGCACCGGTAATTGCTTAACAGGACCCTTACCAAAGGTGCATTTTCTCGAGAGGAGTTGTTAAAACTTGGGGATTAACAAATAATTGTATCCATAGAGATGGCGAGGTCGAAAGATCTTCAAGATCATCTTGTCGTGCTCTGTGTTCTCCTCCTATGATATTTATCAGATCATTATTTCATTAATAAAAACATTGATGAAGCAGTCATGGAACTCACATAAAATAGATTCCATGAGCCCCATGAACAGAGTAAGAGTGTTCGTAACACCGAATGTCATGACTACATACTTGAAGTGCCCATACCAGCACCTGAATGATGTTTTATGGATATCAACTTCTTTCAACATTTACTGGTGATACCCAGACCACAGATTGATCATAGAGAACCAACCACCTCCCCTCAGCTGGTCAAAGATATCATATATCCATGATAGAGGGTAAAAATTCACATACATTACCTGATTCAGTATCTAGTAGTCTCTGCACAGCCTGAGACCATCATCTTCCTTCTTCAAAAAAAAGACTGGAGCACCCCATGGTGATACAATGGGGAAAACAAAAACATTCTTAATCAGATCATCAATCTGAATCCACTACTCTCACAACTCGGAAGGCACCATCTGATAAGGACCCATAAAAATCGGATAGGTATCGAGTTGTAAGTCAATCCCAAACTCAACGTCATGTCTAGGGGGTAGAGTCACAACTTCCTCAGAAGAATCATCCAGGATCTCTCTGAAAACTCCCAGAACATCCATCATCACAGAATCCACTGATTCTGCTAAAAACTCAGACAACATAGAAAAAAGAGGCTTTATACAAAATCTCCCAGCCTAACAACTCTATTCGCCAATATAATCTACACGTTTGCCACCCATATCTGCAAACTAAAACCTTATCAAGAAGCTATCAAAAATGGAATGTACAAAAAACAGCCAGTATTTTCCTAGTACGACATTGTATGGCTTCATTTTTAGTAGAGAGAGATCCCCAATAGACTGATGTGGCCCCAACATCAGTTTTTATCGTTGATAAATGTTAAACAAGCTGGTCTAACCCCCATCTAGGGTACTCATCACTAGGGGAATTGAATGTCTCTGTAAGTCTAGGACTAAGGTATGGGAGAGACCTGTTGTAACAATGGAATGTGAAGATCTTAAATCAAACAATACATAGACAAGAGTACTAAACATGTTGATCGTACTTCGACTAACCTACAGACCTGCTAGAACTGCTAACTATTAGGCATGAAACTCCCCATGCATAGATCCTTCTCCCTTAATCTATCGGTCGCATCCCAAACCAAAACCTATTCGAGGTCCCTGAGGAGCCACCTGAGGTCCGCCTCCATCGTTTCCATCTTCCCTCAGTGGAGTGGGAGCTCACTGCCACTACTGGTGTTGCTGCTAAAAATGTTTGGCTAGAAACTATTGCAGCAGAGGTGGGTGTTGAGCCTTACCACCCCCACTGTTCTGAACATAGTCTAGGAACTTATTCTGAAGATATCCACAGTAGAAAAAAATAAAGAAACTTAGTCCAATGTCTGCAAAAAGAGGGTGAGGACTAGGTCACTAAAACTAGAACTAATAAGGCCTACTCCCTGTTGGCCAAAACATAGAAGTCCCTAATGTAGGAGGAATACTACTGACAACCTTCCCCTTTGAGGAACCCAACTGGATCTGCTCCCACTGCACACCGCATAGTATGTGCATCCTATCCACCACTTAATCCTTAATCTATACCTCCATGTACATCTGTAGTGTGAATGGAGTAAAAAGATATAGAAGAGAAGGTCGATGTACCTACTCTAAATGCATCACCAAAGACTCTTCATCCAAAAAGAGGTCTGATGCAAAAAAGGGGATCCTTGAACTTGATCCCCAAATCCCTCACTAACATACACAATTTCTATATGGAGAGTACCTCTTTCCACTTCTCAGCCTCCAAGATAGATGAAAGGAATTACACAAAAAAATCCTTCCCAAAGTCAGTCAACAAAACCTCAGTCTCCATCATCTCTTTGAGGTATATATTAATCAGTTGACGCACTACTCCCTTCACCTGACTGACTACCCATGGAACTCAGTACTCTCTCAAATAAAAAATCATGGTAAATGTGATTTTCATATCTTTAAGCTGGCCCTATGTCTCCAAGTCAGAAACCCTACCCTCGTGCTTCTTGAGGGTCTACCTCTGGAAGGAACATAGATTCTTCTTACACTTTTCATCTTCTTTACCTTGTCTAATCCTCCACTGATCGACTATATCTTCCACTTGGGCCTCGATCCCCCGCACTACTCATGGATATTGTACGGGTGACATATCTGCATGGTAAAGAAGTAACACCTAATCCTGAAGATTTTATAAGATCCCTTTTAATTTTTTCATAAACTTTTTATTTATTTTAAATTCCCAAACACCCAAGACACAGATGAACACCTTTCAGTATGATTCATATACATTTCCTAGGGTCTCTAACCTATAATTCCCAAACAACAATTTCATTGACTTTTGGTGTCTCAGCAATGGGTTTCGGTGGATCCTTAAAAGGTTTATGCGGTTTTTCTTGGTCATCACCCAAGAACATTATATAGGTTCGTTGTTTCACGGTTTGGTAGTCTACTATCAGAGGTTCATACATTAATTTTCTCGAGTTGCAACTCCTTTGGCAGTTTTGACCAGAATTGACTAGGCCTTCATGTAGAGTGAGCAGTGTCAGCTAGCTTTTAGCATCTAATGGATAGGTTGGTCAGTGTTCTAGTGCTTATATTTCTAGAGGAAGGTATCTTGTTTGGGGTGTTTTGTGATGCTTCTGGTATTGGTCTTGGGTGTGTGCAGATGCAGTAGTGGGTAGTGATCTATTACAGGTCTAGGTAGTTACATCCTCATGAGAATAACTATTCCACCCATGACCTAGAGATTGTTGAAGTATTTTTCTTGTTGAAGTTTTTGAGACATTACCTCATCAGGGGTCACATTGTGGTCTTCAAAGATCTGAATATTTTGAGGAAATTATTTATCTAGCTAGACCTGAATATGTTACATCAATGGGGGTGGAGTTTCTTCAGGACTAAGACATCTATATCTCTTACACATATGGTAAGATGAATATTGTGGTTGATTCTTTGAGAAGGATGTTGCAGTGGGATGATATTCAAAAATATGTGTAAGATTGGAAGGAAATGGAGGAGTTGTATTTCATACACCTGGATAAAAGGGTGGATGGGGGTAGAGGTTGTTTGTTTCAAATTATTGTGCACTATTTTATTTTGCGGTAGGAGGAGGAGTCTCATAGGAGAGACTTAGAGAGTGAATTGATGCATGATCGGGATGAGCAAGACAATGCTCTGGAAGGGTGGTCAGATGATGGTCTGAATCAGATGCTTTTCTGTGGGAATTTGTTTTTCCCAGAGATGATGCGTAAGGGATTTCTCCATGAGTTCTATAAATCACCTCTAGGGGCACACCCAGGAGTTTAAAATATGTATTTTGGCCTGAGGGGACAGTTCTTTTAACCCATGGTGAAATGGAGAAGTGGCGGAGCTTATGGAAAGCTTCCTTTTGTGTCTGCTGGTGAAGGCCCAACACTATGTCCCAGGAGGATTATTACAACATTTAGATTTCCCCAAGTGGATGTGGGGTGTTATATTAATGGATTTCTTCACATGAATACCTAGGGTTCAAGGAGGCTGTGATTCTATATGGGTAGTGTTTGACTGGCTGACAAAATCAGCTCACTTCTTAGAGATCAAGGAGCTGAGTTAATTGGATGCCATAGCATAGAGATACATAAATGTGGTGGTGAATATGAATGGAGTTACGAGGTCCATAGTCTCAGTTTGGGATGTACATTTTACCTCATGAGTCTGGAGGGTATTTCATCTTGCTTTTGGAACCCAGCTATGCCTTGACACTGCTTTCCACCCCCATACAAATGAGAATACATAACGGACCATCCAGATGTTGGAGGATATCCTCTAGGCATGTGTTTTGGACCTTGAGGCCTTATGGAAACGACATTATTCATTAGTAGAGTTTTCTTACATTAATATTTATCACTCTACTATTGGAAAGGAATAATTTGAAGCCATGAAAGGGGGTCATGTCTTTCTCCAATCTGTTAGACCATGGTTGGCGAGGCTGGTGTTCTTGGCCTAAAGATAGTTTAGAACATTACAGAGAAGGATTATATTGTGTGTGAGATGATGAATGCGTCCTTGGACTGGCAGAAGTAGTTTTCTAAATGGAGGAGTACCTTAGAGTTCTTGGTTGGAGACCTTGTGTTCATGACGATTTCTCTTTTATATGGGAAGTGAAGGTTCAGAAATGGGATCAAGAACTCTACTAGGTTCATCGAGCCTTTTGAATTGTTGGGTATAGTCAATGATGTGTCATTTCTGTTGGAATTTCCAGCTCAGTTGGAAAGGATACATGACATTTTCCAAATCTCCCAACTTTGTTGATATCTACACAAGCACTCCCTTGTCATTGTCAGGGGACAGTTGGATATATGGAATGATGCTACGTTCATGGAGTGACCAGTGAGTATTGAGGATCGAAAGGAGAAGGTTCTTCATGAAAAAACCATTCCTATGGTTCATGTGTTGTGGAGGAATGGTGGCCCGGAAGAGAGTACTTAGGAGCTAGAAGCATAGATGTGCCCCCAATACCCAAAGCTATTTTGAGTTACTGTTCCAACACATCCTTGATGTACTAGTTTTTGTGACACGGTTGGATGTAGTGGTGACCTTTTTTGGTTATGATATGTGTTTTTACATTAATTTGTGATTGATTCTAAAGAATCCAGATATGTGGGGAAGGGAGAATTTGATTCCTAATCAAGACTCGTCAACACATATGCGATTAAAACCATACATGAGAGTCAGTGCCGCCCAACATAGATTGTATATTGACATGGAGGAATGAACTCTATGATTTGTGTGTAAAGACAATGTGATCCTTGGAGTTCTTATAGATGCTTGGGGTAGATTTTTTCCAAGAGGTATCTTCTGAA
Organism: Viscum album; assembly: GCA_963277665.1. NCBI lineage: Eukaryota > Viridiplantae > Streptophyta > Magnoliopsida > Santalales > Viscaceae > Viscum > Viscum album. Next base: position 1,898,959,091 of record OY728163.1, on the reverse strand, counting down.
TTGGTTGTTCGGACCCATCTCTTTTTGTTATTTTATTTTATTTCTCGAGTTAACCATGTATTATTTAAGATGAGAATAGCTTGAGAGATATCTGATGTGATTTCTCAGACCCTCCTCGTCCACTAGTTTTTCAATTTCATTGTGGTGGGGGGTCCTGGACACCATCGATGGGTCAGGAGGTTGTTAGTGTCGATTGGAAACGTGTCACCATGGTGTCACCTATCAGTGCAACTGATCGGTCCCACCGATCACATCCACCCATAAGTCTCATTGATCAGCTTCACTAATCAGCATCACAGATCAACTTCACTAATCATCCTCACAGATCCGCATCATAGATCATCTCCACAGATCAGGCTCACAGATCAGCTTCACTGATCAGCTTCATAGATTATCATGATAGATCAGATTCACTGATCATCGTCACTGATCAACTTCACTATTCATCTTCACTGATTAGCTTCGCAGATCATCTTTACATGCTCAGCTTTATGGATCAGCTCCACTAGTTCCACCCATTAGCCAAACTGATTGATTCAACCAATTAGTTTCACACATCGACCTCAATGATTGGTGTCTCCTTGATCGGTCTCATTGATCAGTTTCACCCATTGGTATTAATAATTTGTGTCTCACCAATCTGTCTCACTAATCAGATTCACAGATCGATCACATTAATCAGTGTCTCACTGATTGGTCTCACCGATTGGTGTCACTGATCTGATTCACCCAACTATCTCACTGACTAGTCTCACTGATTAGTTTCACCAATCGGTTTCAAAGATTAGTCTCACTGATTGGTGTCCCACCGATCGACCAAAGAGTGGTGTTGGGTGTCTTTCTCGAGTTTTCTTATAATTAAACTTTTATGGCTTTATAACCTTTTAAAGAGGTTCAAATCCATTTCTACTCCCATAAATTATGTTTTAAATCCACTAAGAGATATAAGACCATTGAATTACCAAAACATATGGCTTTTTAAATTGTTTCCCCCCCTGGTATCCTTGTAACACACCGATATTTTATGAATAATATTCTTTTAAATTTCATTGATGTCTTGTGTTGTACGCTACACCAAACAGATCATCACTACACGTAGCACTGACTTGGCTTGCGACCTTTCTCGATAGTGTGTGTAGTACGCAATATTGAGTTTCACAAAACGAGATATTTTTATAATGTTATTATGAACTAGCCATTATGAATAATAATACCCAATTTTATCAATTTTATGAATTTTATCGTTCAAAATGTACTTCATTTTTGGATTCGGAATATCAAAATTATCCTAGGGTGATTTTTTTTTTCTGAAAACATTCCATTTTTGATGAATAGTGAAAACTCTGGGTTACTATTTAAAAACCAACTTTTTATTAAAATAAATATTTATTTTATTCAAATTTATTTTATGTAAAATTTGATACATAATACCTATATGAGTTCAATGTAATTCATTTGGTTCATTTTAAAATAATTTTAGATATATAAAATTTTTATTGAACTTTTCACCGTCTTTTACCCACCTAGGAAAATTTGAAAATCGACATAAATTTTTTTTACCGCTTTTGTTAGTGGAATTTAAAAAATACAAGAGACACGGTTAATATCAAGGAGTAAAATGTGGTTCAATAAGATAAAAATAATTTTTAGTGAATAGTAACTTTTTACTTTTATTTACCAAGGTTAAAAGTAAATAGGTTAATTAAGGGTAAAAATGATATTTTTATTACCTTAGCACATGTCCTAATTCTATTAGATTACTGTAATTAGACCAAAAGAAACCTCAATAATAAAATATTACCCTTTAGTTCCACATGGATTAGATTAGGACACTTATTATTATTTTATTTAAAAAAAGTTAAAATAGTTAAAATCAAATTTTAATAAATAAAACATTTTTAATATAGGGTTATACATAAGATAAATTCTACTATAAATATTCATTAGAAAGATAAAAAGATTTTTTACAATGTGGTATTTTATTTTAAAGTTTTAGACATTAAATATTTTAATTTATTTATAACACAACGATGATGCAATAATTACCTTATTAATGAAATATTAACATAATTGATGTTATAAATACCCAAATAAATATAATTTGAGACTTTTTATGAATTAAACTAATTTTATAGGTTAATATGACAATTTATTATTTATTCAATTACATTTTTTAGAACTAATCATGTTTTTATCATTTTCACAAAAAATAAATTACCTAATAGTGTCAAAATTGACATAAAATATTTTTTTTAAACAAATATTATATTATTAATTGTTATTATATTCTTAAAAATCCAAGGATCGTCCAAATGACTTAGATAAGGTTATATATATTAATAATTAACCAATTGGGGTTCTTTTTTCTTGATATAGTATGTTTATTAACCATATAGTGTAAGAAAACAAGAAGACATGGTAGAAGTTAATTTATTTAACTTAGAGTTAAATCTAAATGATAAGGTTAACATAGTAAACTAAACTTGTCTAAAACCTATTGGTTGAGAGGATTTCGACCCATACTCACATTATCTTATAAATAAATCAATTTGGATCTATTATTAAGAGAATATTATTTTATTAAAAAATAATATTTTAAGTTTTCCAGAGGTACTCCTCTCCTCCCTTATAAAAAGGGCACCCATTCCCTCTTCTCTTCACACCCATTTGAGCCTTGAATATCCGCCAAACCCTGACTATTTCCCTTCTAATCTTCCCTAGAAACATTATAGAGGTTCAATAATCCTCAAAAGTCCAACCCTAGTGCCTTAAGAGGAGGTTAAGGAGAGGCGTGTCAAAGAAGAAGTAATAACCTTTACCGATTCATTCCAAATTATATATTCTTCTACATCTTCTTCTTTATTTGTTTCATCATAAATTAATAACATAAGTATCACTCATATCATGATATGTTATTATAAATATGAATAATCCCAATTTCATCTTCTACCCATCCTACGGAAAAATAAATCATTGCGCGTGTGTACGTACGGAATACCGTCTCCACGTCGTGGAGTAATATGTTTTCCACCACCACCTTACATGGATAGGTATAATGGTGTAAATAAAAAACTATATATGATTATTTTAATGTTATATTGATTCTAAAATATTATACATACACTTCAATACAATTCCACGACCATGGGAATGATATCATCACTCGTGCGTACGTACGGACTACCATCTCCACGAACGCGATGAGATTCATTTTCCATGATTAACCATTCAATTATGATTATAAAATATATATAACAAATAATAAAAAAATATATTACAAAATAATGATACAGGATTTATGTACATATATGTTTCATTTACTTAATTCGATTTAAATCAATAAGAAAACGAAAACAGCGTTCATGCGTACACACGAACTACCTTCTCCATGAAGGGTGTATTTCATTTATTGATCTATCATATATATTTATATACTGAATATATATTATATATAAATAATTTATTAAATTGTGTAATTATGTAAAGTAGGATATACATAATAATATCAAGAACCACATGTCAAAACACGTACGATAAATGAAACAATTTTACCCAAAATGCTGTTTTAACATGGAATTTACAAATGAATGGATATTATAAAGTAATAATTGAACCATATATGATATCATAACAATGAATATGATTCTGTAATAAGTCAATGTCATTATTTAAATCATTCTATAGGAGGTTCAGATACATACGAAGCATATCTGACATAATGAAAGGGATAACTTTTCCAATCTCGTTTTTATCTGAAATTGTTTATTTGTAAGTATTTACTGGGGTTATATTTATCATCCCTATCCCTATTTTCTAAAAATGGTATAATGTATATTTAAAGTACTTTTTACCCATTCTTTAGTTTTACTATATGGTATGTAAGGAAACATTCTTTTGTTTATCATACGCGGTAATTTTTGACTTTTCTGACAAAAGTACGAGAAGAATGTTTTTTTAACTTATACGACATGAATGGATTTTTACAGTATCATAAAGCATTATTTTCATTAAAATTACTATGCAAGGTTTCATGACAATTTCCAGAAAAATCATTTTATTTTTAAATTTCATGGCATTTTTTGAAAATAAAATGATTTTGAAGAAGAAAGGATATTTTCCTCAAGAATTCATTTCAAGTGTTTTATCAAATCAATTTTCCATCTAAGATGACAATATTTCATATGTGTATGTTTCAAGTATAATTTCTCTATTATTTACATTGTTTCACTTCTCTTATGATGAAATGATATCCATTTGTTTTGTATGGATTATGTTATGATGATACGATTTTCATGAAACCCATTTGATTATTTGGGTTATGATGAATGATTTATGTTTATATTGTGGAAAATGTAAGAATGATTTCATTATGTGATTGTTGGGACCTATATCTCTCTCCAATGAATTGGGTAAAGATTTATATCTCATGAGATAGACATGGATGGAATAGTAAGTTAATCTGGTTCAGTGATACAGGTGTGGAATGAGGAGTGAACTCGATTCTGAAAGGGACTTTGTCAACTAAGATGGTCTTGGAAGCAATGACTTGGCTACTATGGAAATCATATCATGTGCTTAATGGTTTCCAAAATTAAATTTTTTATTCCGATGATATTTTATCATGATTAATGTTCCTTTATGACATATACCTTAGGTACTGCCATGATTTATTTCACAACTCAAGATTTTGATGTGAAACTTTATTTTCATGCTTAGAAGTTCAAATGTATATGGTTTGATTTATTTTATCCATGCATAACCATACTAAGCATTTGATCTCAACCTTTATTTTTTTTATTTTTCCCAGGATATAACGAATGGTTTTAGGTAAAAAACAAAAGGTGAATATCATTATGGGAGATATTGCAGTTCTTTCACCATGATTAGAAGATTATGTTCCGAGTTTCCAAAGAAACTAAACTATTACGGTCCATGTGTGTTTGTTTTTTTCATTTATTCAGTATTGCACAAAAGTAATGTAATGTCCATGTATGTCTGGTTTGGGGTCTCTACAATCCTTTTCCTGCCTATTGTGATTTCTAGTCTCGTGAAAATTATCTGATTTCCCAATTGGAAGGAAATCCATTAATTCACCACTGTTATCTCCACCATCTCCGTGGAGAATTATTAAATTATAATAAATTAGAACGTGTGAAACCGCCCACCCAAATGGTTAATCCATGACCCATTTTTCTGGAATTTTTAAATTATATATCCCATAACTCTAGGCTCGGGCCTTTTCACCATGTTTTTCTTCCATGATCTATTTGGTTCCCACTAGATCTGCATGAAGTCATTCCTCATTACACAGGTCATGAACCCATGCTAGTTCCCTTATCGATCATCCTACGTGGAGTTTTCTCTACTACTATTGTGACCAGAGTTCTTTATGAGATGATGAAACGTCGATCCTTGATCAACCAAGTATGTATTCTTCCTTCGTCTCTCTTTTTTGTGAATTATGTGGGGTTGGTATGATTTCATTCCCTCAGGACATAGATGAAACCAAATTTATAAATAGTAATAAATGAAACATTAAATAATTATGGGCTGTGAATAAAAATTTTGTTGGTGTGTTATACCTTTGTTTTTTTTTTGTGAATTGTATGGGTTTTTTTCCAATAAAAATCGTTGTTGTTGGTGGTCATTCCTTACGCACTAATGATCCACTATTTGTATGGTTAATTTTTTAATAAAAATAGATGTAACATTGAAAATGTTTTGTCACATAAATTCAGTTGATTAAATGGTTGTCAAATGAATTACAATCCTTGTTTAATCACCCCGGTTAACAAAAAGGTAGGATGAATTTTAATGAATAGTGTGGTTAAAATATGAAAAACATTCCTGCTCTATTATGGTGACATGTGTGGTGGCTCTACTTGAGAACATGTTAGGGTGATGTGGAACCAAATGGAACCTATAGGTAAAGGTTGATTTCTTGTGAATATAAGCCCATTTGTATCTGCATGTTGCGTCCTGGTTTGGTTCTAGTACTTTGAGAGATCACACAGATCCCTTTTGATTTTGTGTCTCCCCAAGGGAACCAGGTGTGAATGCTTAAAATCATGATGGACTATTTTGTTTTATTTGATACATTTGGATTTTAATTATGCATAATAAGTTTCACAATAGTGAATAATTATATTAAATTAAAATCACTATATTATATTAAATTAGAACTCATATAATGGGGGAACTGTTTTCCCAGAATGGGTTGTGCTCTTGTTATGGTTGTTATGTATTTTTGCATGTAATGGCAGCCACAAGTGTTGTTGTGTATGGGTTGGTTGTATACTTTGGAACCCTTAGTATGGGATTAGTTCTTGATGACCTATATGTATAAATTTTGGTTCTTATGTTTCACATACACACCCCACCCAAGCTGAGCACTTAGTTCTGAACACCCCCATTTAATGGTGGATGGTGTTTTCCCCAAAATTACTATGAGTGTCTAGTAATTATCTACTCTTCTTCTTTCTATATCATATGTATCCCATGATTAAATGGAAGGTATGTGATAGACAAAAAATTATTATGGCCTATGAATCTTTGGGTAGAGTTGTGTTTTAGTGGTTGGCCAGGTGTGTGCATGAAATTTATATTCCTAAGTGTATCCGGGATGAGGAAACAATGTCTTTGAGCATGGAAGTAGTCATTATAGCCCTAGTTTCTTTTGGTGTGGTGGTTGTTGTTATGTCCATTGTGTTTGATGGAATGATTATGTGTGGTTGTGGTGGCCTCAGTGTTTATGAGAGGGATGATCGCATGGTTGGGATAGCCTATATGTGTGTTGTTGGGGGGGGATGTGGGACTATAGTGGGATCTGTGGGGGGGGGGGGATCTGATGCATATAATTTCCAAAATAACGAATGGGAAAGTGTTTTAGGGTACCCAAATATCAATTTGATATTACCATTTCATTATCTCACTTGCGTTATTTCAGGAGCGTGCCTTGGTGAGGCTGGGAGGGTATTTTCCTTGTTAGGAGTTTGGTTATCTCTATTTTCTCTTAGGTAATTAGATTGTCTCCCCACTTGTGCAAGAGAGTTATTCATCTTCCCTACTGAGTATACCTATCTACTCACCCAACATCTTATATACTATTTTTTAGGTCACTTGGAGGAGGTTGGATATCAGGCTGTATAATACAAGTTTGAGGTTGCAGGACCTGTATGAGATTCATGGTTGATATTGTTTTTCCTTTCTTTTAGTATGTTACTATGGAGTTTTCATGTTTTTTGTACCAATTCTCTTTGAACATGAATATGGTAATGGATTTTTAATTTACCCTTGCTTTTAGTTTTGGAGTTATTTGCGGTTTACCAACATATCTCTCAATCTATATCTATATAAAGGGTAATGGCTTCCATATCAAGTGTTATTTTATACCCTTGGATATATTCACCACTCTAAGGCTTAATAAAGGAGGAACTAAAAAGTAATTATCTCTCTTTAAACTTGAAGAAGGAATGGTCTAGTATTTTTTATCCATTCCTGAATGTTTTTCATGGCGTGTCATGACAAAATAATACATTATCATAGTTCAAAAATACATTTTCATCTAATTTATTTATTTAGTTAAATAATTTTATTCATTGGTTTTAAAGTTATATTAGGTCTATTTTATTATATTTAAAACCATTTATGTGATTGGATTAAATTTCCAAATGAGTCTGGATATTAGGACATAAAAATCCATTGAACATTTTTAATTTATGAACCTTATTTATCAACCTTGCAACAAGATTAATTTGAATATAATTTCCACCAATTAAATGATTGGAATTTGGAAAAATGGATTACATATTTTAATGAAATATAATCTATAAAAAGGAAAAAATAGATTTTGACAAAAAGTTTTCGTGTTAGTAATTAAAACTAATAACAATGACTGGAAAAAATATGAAATCTTTGTGTTCAAACAATATTATTAAGAGTCTAAATAACCTAAAAACATTTCCAAAACCTATTTCATGGATTTTTTTTCATTTATATAAACTTAATTATTTTATTGGGGTCATTCTTGGAGTCACATAATGTGATGGATACCTTGAAATAGTGTTTAAATTTTTATATTCACAAGAATGCCACACTCCCTTCAATATGAAAAATCATTCACACATAAAATTTATTCACACATATAAAGACAATATGTATCATAAAACCCGTAAACTAATAATATACCAAAATATATCCCCTCACCCTATAGGCCTCAAACTGGGATAATATCCAAAACTTAAGCACTTCAATGTAAACCAAAAGGTGTTACCTAAAAAAGAGGTCGCAGTCTTCAATTTGCCTATATGTTTTATTTCAATCGCCCCTACTTGATTTCATGTAATTACATGTTTAAAACATATCATTGTTATAATAAATATGATGAGATATGTTTATGTTTAGATTTCCACCAACACCTACACATACATCCATTAAATGGGCATCAACATTAACCTTCATGTACAACAAACTAGCAGCACCCAAAACAGGGACATTTATTTTTCCTTTACAACCTCTTATAAATTGGAATTATGATGAAGAAAATAATTTTAAATGATATATATAATATATTTTTTATTTATTCTAAATTTTTTTTATTTTTATATAAATATAAATTCATGCATTAATTTTTTTAAAAAATTATAACATCGTTTGTGGATGCATGGACTACCACCTCCACAATGCAATTTGATAAGTTCATAATGTATGTGGAATTAACTAAGGATTATATTAATAAAAAAATACTTGAAATATGTAAAATACCTAATATATTACTAAAATAATTGAATTTCCTCAAATATAATATATCATTATCATTATCATATTTACACATTCACACATAGAAAAAGTGATAACCTCAGTTGTGACGTGTATAATACTACCTCGTAATCATGATCTGATTATATTTAAATAAAAATAAAAATAAATGTAAATATATATATTTAATAATATATTATTTATTATATAATTTTCATTATTGAATGATAATTATTTCTTACATTATTTCCCCAATGATCACTATAAAATAGGATCATTACACATGTGTATGTACATTATACCAACTCATGACTATAAAATTGATTAATTTTTCATAGCCATATTTAATGCATGGTTTGAAAAGTTTAGTTTATGGTTAAATATTATAATTATGATATTTTTATTAGTATGTATATATTTATATAATGAAACCGTTGACCATTGTTGATTTAATAATGTCATTTTTAGACATAAACTGAACATGGTAAAAAAATCAATGTAAACATAACTGTATAAGTAGTTAATTAGAACATTGTAATTACTGAAATTAAATTAACAATAACCATAAATCATTTTTTAAAGAACATAAATAATTTCATTTTTTTATGATTCAAAATGACAAAGACACTCAAGACATGTTAGACAAAAGGTTTGTTATTTAATCTCAATATCCTTTCATTGTGACATTTCTTGACGATAGGAACTGTTATATTTTAAAATTTTAATATGATTACCATTTGACATTCAATTTAAATAATATATCAATTCTCATTTTATATAATGTTTTGATAAATTTTCAGCATTCATATGTCTTCTGATTTGAATGTTCAAAATATTATGGGTTGCATTGAATGTTGAAAAATTTAACCCTTTCCATTATTTCAATATTCTTGATTTTAGTTTACATATTTATTTATATAGATAATAAAATTTTATAAATAAATTTTGATGCATATTTTGGAATATTTCTTACTATACTGACCTCGATATTTTTAAAATTAAAATAAACACATCTTTCAATTTTTCTTGGTACTTTGATATGGAAAATTTGTTTCGAAATAGGATTGATTATTCCAATATATTTAAATTTTTTCTTATGAAGAAAAATAATGTAGATGAGTAATTTTTTTATTATTTCATTCATTTATTTTTATGTATTTTGTAATGGTACTTGGAAATTTTAAAAGTGGTTTTGTAATAAATGAATCAAATTTTGTTTAATGATAAACCTATGAATGTTGTGTCCATGATATCGATACAATGAATTCATTATGGATATCAGCCATATGGATATTACATTTTAATGAGTGACATGACTGGATGTTAAAAAATGATTATTTCATTTATAAGAGTTAAATGCATAATAATGTCCCATTATACCTTTATTTATTTTATTTTATTTCTATGGGTTTTTGGTAATATTTTTATAAATAAATGAATTAAATGAGATTATTTTCCAATGAAATTATTTAATAAATAAAAAGTGTGAAATTACATACATTATGATAATTTTATCATGGGTTTTAACGTCATTCAACAGACTTACTATTTCCCTCTTTTAAATCCCTTGCAGATCTTTTCATACTCTGCCCATGTTAATAATATTTTTCTCAGTACTTATGGATGATTAAGGGATTATAAGAATTCAGGATAAAAATAGATTATAATTATTATACAGAATGTCATGATTTACATTTAAAAGTTTGATACGATGAAAAAAATGGACACAAGTCAAAATTTCCCACTTTATAGATTTTGTATTTATTAATTATGAGTTATGGACATATTCTATAAACCTTTAAATATTAAAATATACTCAATTATAGAGAATGTAAAATAATTGATATAACTTAGGATGGGGTCCATATATGTTTCATGTAACACCAAGATTAAACAACCCATGATATATATATTTTTACATTTAATCACTTCGATATATTATGTAACATCCAACCCCAAGTCCAATACAATCATAAACAGTATAACATTATAACAAAATTGAAAACTTTTTTTGTGAAAATAGAATTAAATATATAATTATTTTCGTGGTTACATATAAATTATAAATAAAATAGATATCATTTAAAACAAAAAGAAATGTGTGGTGGAATTTTTTTTTTAATTTCTATAAGATGATTCTATCATGTTTTATGTTTATGATTTAAAATAAAATTTTAAAAATTTTAGGAAAAATATGATAAAATAATTTTTTTACATCAAAATATCAAAATTATCCTACGTTAAAATTTGGAAATTTTATTGAAAATATTCATTTTTTTTTGAATAGTGAAAAAATAACGACTTTCGAACACAAACGGGCTTTCCATATAAATTATATTATTGGTATGTTATATTTTTATTTTTTTTTTAAGTAACCTTTTGAAATAAACTGTTTGTTATTATAATATATTCCATTGTAATCATTTACATATTTAATTTTGATAGAAAATTTCCCATTTTTATTAATTGAATTTGGGATAATTTATTAGAAATTTATAATAATAATAACAATAATTTATATTTTCCATAATGTTAAATATAATTTATTACGAAACTAAATAGTTATAATTATGAAATTTAATTATGTCGGTTAACACAAAATGGATTTATTCGGTGTTAAAATAAAAATATAAGGGTATAAATGTAATGTATACGTGAATAAAATATATTTTTTGGACATATGTCAACCTTAAATCAATTATTGCATATAATATCCCATTTGTGAGACTTACTTCATTATTAAAAAGTGATTATAATTGAATCATTTTAAAAAACTGAATGTGTTACAATCACCTTACTTATAAATGACCACCTCTTCTCCCCTATTCTCCACACAATAATATATTTTGGTGCATCCAATACCCACTCAGATAACATACCAACATCCAAATTATCATCCTATATTCATTTTGTTATTGAAATATTACTTAGGAATTCATTTTTTCATACCTATGCATTTTACGAAAAGTAGAGGTAATCTTATTCAACAAGTGTTTTTATATTATTTCTATCACAACATCCTTAAATAATTTTTAAACCATTATAATATAATATTCTCACTAGAATTATAATATTTGGATTTTTATATCAAATGGATATGAAATAAAAGAATTTATACTTCCAAAAATTTGGTTATGAAATCATTAAATGTGTGTGGGGAAGACTATTTCCATGCAAAACAATTTCAGTCATTTTTTCCATTATCAATAGTTAGTGTAAGGTTTGATGATAGATATAAAGTATATATATATTTTTAATAAAATTATTATAAATGTTGAGTAATTATATGATAAATACCTTTTTTTAGTTTCCTTTTCGTTGGGAATATGATAACATCCCTTATATACATGTGGACTACTGCCTTCACTAAGCGATGTAACTCTCTTTTCATAACAACAATAAATGAATGATACTTATAAGTATATTATAAAAAATAATATATATATATATATATATGATATTTAAATGTACCTTTACATAACAGTTATGTAACATTAAATGACCTTCTTATAACATCTTTCCACCCATTTATTAATATTTTTTATTTCCATTTTTTTGGTTGTGTGTGTTTCATGTTTCTTTGGTCGTTTCATTATTGATTTTCTTGAAAATTGAAAATAATACTCTATAATATAGATATATATATATATATATAGTCCATATTAGGAAATTATATATTTTAATTTTAACCTTTTATGATTGTGGTATTGATAAATTTAATCTCATCCTCCACGAAGGCAAGGAATTGACACACCATGGATGTCGATTTTGTTTTTATAAATAACATGATAAATCAATAGTTTTCTGATAGATATACCATTATAAAAATAAAACTACAATATATATGTCAAATTTGAGTAATAATGAATCTTTTTATAGGGGTGATCATATGATTTAAATGGGAAAAAATTTAAAAGTTATGAAAAGTGATTTTACATCACAAATATTTCTCCTTGAGAACCTCATTTGAAACATGGAATTGGACTTCTTGTGAGAACAAAAATAGTAGAATGTTTCTTGGGATAAATATAAATTAATTTAGAATAATCTAGTTGAGAAATATGGCTCATGGTGTTGAAATTATGTTATGGAATGATCCCCCTTTTATAATTGATATAAGGGGGTAATTAGGAATTACAAAAAATAGAAAATTCTAATAAATATAATATAGAGTTAAAAAATAAAAAAAATCCTAAAAGGATAATGTGGATCCTGATTTAGAAATAATCTAATCACATATATCCTTATTTATGATTTTTCTAATCATTAAATTATTTAATAAATTATTTTATTCCTGAAAAATAATTTTTTTAAATGAATCACTTTTCATAAATAGGAAATTAAAAACATAAATAAAAGATTAAAAATCAAACAAAAATTTTAATTTTATCATCGAAATGTAATTTATATATATATATATCATTTATATCCTTAAACATTGCATATTATATTTATTATTATATTTCTAATAACATTTATTTTTTCCATTAAATTATTATTTATTGGATTATCATTGTGAATGAAATTATGGTAAATATTTTTTCCCAAAAAATTAAAAATAGATTTCCAAGAAGAATTTTGTTATATATTTGATATTATTATTTAGGTTCTAAAATATATCATAGAAAAATATACATTAAAAAATATCATATGAACCAATTGACTTTCTTTTAAATAATTATTATAAATTTTATTAATAATGTTTATACGGCTCCAAATGGTCATTTATTCATCTATTAGGAAAACATGTTCCGCATATAATAAAATAATAATAATTAACGATGTTTTTTTTCTAAAGGATATTATAATTGTATATAAAATTATTTTTTCTTGTTTTTTAACAAGATTTTCAATGTGGTTTTTAAAAATGATTAAATTTTAGTATTTTATGTTTAATTTTTTAAAAAATAATAAAATAAAAATAAATTAATTTGGTTAAATATTTGAATTTATATTCATTAATTATATATATTTAATCCAATCAATGTTAAGTAAATTACAATATATATTTAATATGGATTTTATTTCCTTATACAAGAATTGCACCAGAATTCAGATAAGTCTGAAGTTATATAATCTAAAATTAGAATCATCTCTGAAAAAATAAATTATATATAAAAATTAATAAAACATAATGAAAATATTTTATATCACTCAGTTATTAATTATATGGAACTAAATTTTATTTTTCCAATGCCACACAAGAACTACGATGTCACTGGCATTTATTTTAATTATTATTAGGAAATAAATTAAAACATACATGTTCTAAATTATTTTTAACCTAAAATTAATATAATAATTTCATTATTTATTCATTACATATTTTTCAAAAATTTTATATCAATATAATTTTTTTATGATGTCAAAACATATCATATGCGTAAAAAACTATATTTTTCACAATTCATCAAAAATAAAACATTTCCATGAAATCTTAAAAAATCCATACAAAGATAACTTAAACACTCTTAATTTAAAAATAATTTTTCTAAAATTCGGAATATATTATTTGAATTTTAATAATTTAAATATTAAATTGAAGAACATAGTTTAATAAATATATTTATTTAAAAAAATCACTTAACATAGTGAATTTAAATATATAATTTAATAATACTAATATAAAAAATTATTCTATTTTTACCTGTGTTGTTACACTATCCCCCCCCCCCCATTTCAAACTTTATTCCTCTCAATTTAATCACTTATCAATTAAATTGGGATATTATTCCCTTATACAATTTTATGATTCTCATGTTGCCTCTTCAACCATGTGGTTTATCCCAAAAACCATACTATATTGAATTACCATGTTTAGAAATACATTATACCAATGTTGAAAAAATATGAACATTTTTATTTTCATAATAAAGTTTCTCTTCTAGCTGACCATCCTCTCACCTCAAAACCTGTTATTTATGTAGCACATTCTTTCTAAACATTGAAACATGGAAATCATTGTTTATGTGGGATAAAATCGGATGAAATAATACTATGAATATAAATAGTCCAAATTATCCTATACTTCATATGGTCCAAATAACCATGATATGTTATAATAGAAAATCAAATGGCACTTTTTTGCAAAGATGTAGTCTATTATACACATATATGATGATTTCAGAACCAATTTGATGATATTGGAGGTGGTTGTAGGTCGCACCATTAACTAAAAAAATATCAGTATGTGGTAGATAATGATGATATTATATCAATAAGGTATTTTAATAACTGAATGATTTAAAGAAAGAAATAATATATAATGAGTCATTGAAGAACATTACCCCTTCTGAAACCACGTATTTATGATTATACATAGTGATTTATATAAGGTATTTATGAAAGATAATATATATGATATGGTGATAGAATATGTTATGTTTTTTGGATAGGAATTATATGATCTAATATGGTTTTAATATCTAATGATTAGAGAATATGGGGTGTACTTTTTATTATAGGTGAGGGGCACACCTATAATTTTTAAAAATAAATGTTTGTGCCCACCTTTTTTACATTCAAAAAGGGTCCAAAATGGTTACCATATTAATTAGACATTAAAAGATGTAAATATGTGTATCAAATATTTTTACGATTTGTTTTTTGGTTCATTTTAAACCTTATTATTTTATTAATACCCCAAAAAATCCAATTTTTACCAAAACAACAATAAATATTTTTTACTATTTTTCCTATTCATTATGGTAAAATTTAATTTGATAATATTTTATAATATAAATTATGATTTTTTGAAAAATGTAATTTTTTTTGAAAACATTTATTCACAAATTTTATAATTTATTAATTAAAATTAATCTGAAATATTTCTTAATAAAGAGATCTATCAAATAGTAAAAGTTTAGATAGTTTCAATATTTTTAAATAAAAATTTAGTATAAATAATATTACAATGATGTTAATTTGAATAACGATATATAAATGAAATAATGATACATTAATTCATATTAAAATATACTTAATCAATATAAATAATTTTAATGTAATTGATTTTTTCAAATAAAAGTCATTATTTTTCACTATTAATCATAACATGAATCATTTTAAAAATGTCACAAAAACACCACCATAAGATAATTTTTATATAATTATATCATAAAGTAATTTTATTTTTTCAAATGAATTTTTAAAATTAATAAACTTTATTTTTTAATATTGTTTGAAATGCTTGGAAAATAATCTTTTGGAAGAAATATTTTTTTAGGAAATAATTGTTCTCTTTTCAAAGGATTATTATTTTATTTAAATTATTTATATAATAGTTGATTTTATTTCATACATATGTAAAACATAAAATTTTTATAATATTGTTAGTAATATTCATACTTTCCAATTTCACTACTATGTTATATTGGTCAAGACCAAATAGAAATTTAATGGAGTTTCTCGACTTATTCAAACTTTTTGTTTCATGCATTTCAACTTATCAATGAGGGTGAATTTATTTAAAAGTAAATATATAAATAGATATTGATATTTTATATTACCTTATACAATTTTTTTATAAATGTAATATACAATATATTATACAATGGAAATATTTAAAATATCAAGTTATTACATATGGACCTATCAAGATTCTAAAATTTGAGGTATCTTTTTGAAAAATTACTCCAAGCATTAGAACACCCAAAAGAGTTGGATGAGTATATCATAGCCATCATAGTAGTAAATGAATATTATTCCTTTATTTTTCACATTGTTTCCCATTCATGGGGGATATGATTAGGATAACACACATTATCATTACATACCACTATGAAGTATTTGGATAATATTTTAATTATTATAACATATCCCTAAAGAAATCATGTTTATGATTCTCATATTATAAATTTATATATAATACTTTTGTGTTATGTTATACATCCAAATGATCATTATATATTATATTTCAATATTAATATTGAAATGTGTCAATCTACTATAATATATTCTGTTGAAACATTTCGAAGTAGTTGGAATGATATCAATACCAGTGGCCATTGTTAAAATTTCCAACATGAGGAAGCCAACATAATAGGTGAAAGATCCATGAAGATCATGGATATATTTGGAAGTTATCTCAGGTTTTCATAAATGACCATAGACATATTTAGAAATATTATTATCCCTGACATTGTATATATATTGGATATATTCATGGAAATTAAGCACAAATATTTTAGTGGAAATAGTAATCCCTTTTTGTCTATGCAATGGATTTAGTCCAAAGAAATGATATTTATGCATAAGGGATGTAATGAAAAATAATTGTAATACTTGTACTATCTTAAATCTTGGGTGATTCTCATCAATGGTGGTCATTTATCCTGAATTATTCATTGAAATAAGATATTCACAACATGGAATTTAGTTATCTTAATGTTACATTCCACAATATATATTTCATTCATAGTAAGAAACATTAATAAATAGAATATTACATATCATAATGAAAAAGGATGAATGATGTTTGTAATGAATAATGATAAGAATACATGTATTTATATGAATTTTACATACTGAATACATATAATGGAAAGAATTATTTTCAATTTGATTATTGGTCTTTATCCAAGTCTCCAATGGTAACCGGTTTCTCTCACTATCTAATAATATTATTAAAAATGATTGTGGACAATAAAAAACTGAAAATGAATTTTAGTGATTATATATGTTCAAGAGAAATTTTGTTAATACTATTTCATCTATTTGACCATGATATGTGGAACATATCAAAGAAGATTAATTAAATGAATCAATTTCCATCATGTAAAATCCACTGACTGTAGCATCATGGAAAATGTATAATGGGAAATAGAGTTTGTTATAAGTGTAGATATATGGGATATCTGGATAATTAATGTAATGGAATGAAGGATACCACCATGACATATAGCATCCACATTATGGAAATAGGATATTATTCAAATAAAACTCCCGAATGAAAAAGGGATTCTACCATATAAGAGTCTATGGGGAGAAGTTCAAGCCTATACCGTTACTATAGATGAGGTTAAAGTTGAAGAATATGTTGAGGAATTTATATTAATCATAGCCTAAAATTGTTTTAATTATTTATTTGATAAAAGTTTCTGATCCAATTTAACATCTATAATTATTATATAAATGTTATATATTTCCCTATAACATTAATAAGACAGTTTCTAAACCAACAACATAGTGTAATTACACTAAAATGTGGATGCATCGAGCATATCCCATTATTACACTTAAATGTGAAATATTTTCAAGCCTCCTTAATATTACCATGGTTTACATTGATATAATCATTTTATATACTAATGAAAAATATTATAAAAACATCTATTATAAATGACGGAAAATTAAGATTTCTGTTGAAGATCGGGAATTTCATGTCATTAGAGGTGATGCATCATAATCAGTTTTCTACATTGATAAAACCACAATATATAATATGAATGATATTCTATTGGATAAAAAGAAAACAAAATATATGGATAGCTAAATTAATATTCCAATAGAATATGTACCAATAGTACTAGAATACATTCTTTTACTTCCAATGTAATAATATTTTCATCCACTAGATCAGGGAGTTAAATATTACATTTACATAATCCAAGATGGATGGAATATATAGAACACATTATATGGTATGTAAAATGTAGAATTAGTGGATATGATTAAATAACTAAAGGATTTAGGTAATATAGGAATTATTTTCCCATCTATTTTACATTGGGGATCCCCACTTCATTTCATTAAAAATAAATATGGATCTATTATATAGGAAAATGATTATTGGTAAAAATATATATTATTGTAATGGCGGAGTATCATCTACCTCGTATTTTTGATTTATTTGATCATCATCACAACGATTAATATTTTTCAACCGTTTAATTTTGTTTTATTTATAATAAATTTTGAGTAATGAAATAATTTCTTCAAATGGAAAATTTTAGAATAAGGTATATAGACATATAATTTCATTAATTCTACTTGTATCAACTAATAAACCCACTGTCATTATGAATATAGAGAAAATTATATTCAGGTAGTATCATGATAATTTCAATAAGTTGTCTATTTATTATAGATTTTTGTATTATAAAATACATTAGGACCATGAGAATCACATTAGCTTAGAAGAAATAAGTTATATTGGGAATTTATCATGTGTAAAATAAGGATTCACAAATTTTCTTTTTGTGGACATATTATCTCTATGTATACAGTCCAATTTTATCATGTCATATCGAATGCTATAAATGATTGGTAAAAAAACAACCATATCAATGGTATGTAATTTATTTGATTTCTATTTTTACCGTAGGTGATTGGTTCATATTTTTTCAAGATTTTGTAACACATTAAACATGAATAAAATAAAACATGAAATTTTTATATGGTTAAATTACTTTGAAGATTTTTTTGATGAATTAAATTCTAGATTGGTCACGTCCACTAATTTGGACTTGAGATTCACCCATTGATATATTAGGGATATATATATATGATTTAATGAATGGCCATGGTTGTGTAATTTTTTAGAATGATTTTTTATTTATATAAATCAAGGTAATTAAAGAAAGATGAACAAAACTATCCAAACCATGATTTTGAGTTTGATTATGCAATCATTTCATTGATGTTATGAATATATTAACTCAACAGATAAAGATGTTGTATAAACTAAGTTCAGTAGATATTAAAATAAATCATTTAACTACAAGAAAAAATTATGATTCAATGGATATGGATCAAACTAATCTATGAGTATGACTTCATAATACACTACCAATCGAGGATGGATAATAAGATAGTTGATATCTTAAGAATGAATCACTATATAGTATGAATAAAAATTTTGATTAACATGGAACATGTTTTATTATATTTATACTTATTTTAATGGTAATTATTAGTGAAGAGGAAATATCATTATTTTTTTAAATTATTTCTAAACCATCATTATTAGAAAAGATAAATCTCTAACTGCATATTTAGAAAAAATTTATAATGAAAACAAAATATTTGAATAATTTGAAATTTATAGCCTTCATATATGATGATGGAATTATAAATTTTCTCAAAAGGATATTTATTTTATCTGTAATTCATGTAAATATGGAATTAATGGATTATTCTCGTACTTCTAATTTCACTATAGAATTTTGTAGCGCCACGATGTAAATTGATGTGAAGAAATATTTTTTGGGGGTAACATGAAGTTGAAAAATTGCATATTTTTTATTAAGATGATTGGTTTGAAAGTATGTAAATATAATATAAAAATTAGAATATTACATGTGAAACCTTTACATATTCCAATATAGAAGTTGGATGGAATTACTATAGTCATTGTTATGAGATTTCCAAAGACACGTATATAGAAGAATACAATATATGTGATTATTGTCTACTAACAAAATCTACAATTTCATTTTCCAATAGAGATGCTTTACTACATAATTATTCTTAAAGAAATTTTATTAATGATTATATGTAGATGAATGGATAACACACTTCAACTTTGTCTTTTCATGACCCAATATTTACCTCCAAATTCATCAAAAATGTTTTTATGGCTCTTGAAATTGAGGTTTTTTGATAAATTTTTACCATAGTCAAACTGAATGATAGACTAATATGTCTATACAAACATTATAATAAATTTTTATATCATGGTAACATGAATTTCATGTTATGTGGGATCAGTATATAAGGATTTTATAATATTATGATAGTAACAGTTTCAATTAATTTTTTCAAATTGGGTCCTATGAATTATTATAGTAAAATATATATAAAACTTCAAATTGTTGAGACGAAGTTGGCCAATGGAAAATTCCTATCCCATAAAAACATGAGGATATAATAAAAATTTAAAAATTATTCAGACTCAATTTAATGCATCTCAGTTATTCAAAAAGATTTTTAATAGTTACATGAATAAATATTTAAAATTAAAATAAGAAGAACACATTTTCATAAATATATCTCTATAAAATTTCAATAAAATGAATAATAATAAAGGAAATGTGATCCACTATTAAATCATTATTTTTTGTATCTATGAACAAATTAGAATTTTTTATTAACATTATTAAATTCCACCATGTCCCTATAATGAAAATTATGTGTTCTATATATGAATTTTATTGTAGTATTTTTTATAAAAAAATGAATGTTCTCACATTTGATGAAATATAAATATAGCCTATCCTCACATACAGTGAATATAAAAAACAAATTCATGACACTAAAAATAATGTGTTGATGTATCAGAAGTCTAAAATAGTGCAATTTGTTTGTGGAAATTGTAAAATTGAAAAAGAAAAGGTGGAAATAGAGGATTTTATAAAGTAGAAGCACTATAATATTTTTATAAATAAACATTTATTGAAAAATTTTAGAAGAAAATTCTATAGGAATGGATAATGCATAACATGAACTTATATATTAGTAATTGAAAATAATATATTAAATTTTTTTAATATAGTTCACATTTTAATATTTCAGTGGAATAAATTTTAATTTTGTTAAAATGAATGTATCTTTTGAACTTACATGGTCAAAATAATCCTATAATGAATTTATAAAAACATCCAATAGAAACAATAATTTATGAATAATGAAAAATTTAGTATTCAAATATTCTTTATTTTATTTATAATATTCAATAATATTATATAGATTTAACTATTATATTACCATCAATTTGATATAATTAATGATAAGATCATTTAGATGTAAATAGGTATATTAGTCATAAATTTTTTAAATGGATGAAAATTAATCATCCATTTTAAATAGATAAAATAATAATTAACAATGAATGATTTCAGTGAATTATTATATATATAAATATATATATATTTAAATATATAAAATTATGGTTACCAGATATAAACATAGTTTATTATTTTCTAATTCTTGAAAAGTACATGTCATATAACATTATTTTTGGAAAATTTTTGGGATCTTATTTTATATTTAATTCAAAAAATTAAGACAATTTTACTGGAGAAAATCTATTCTTTCTTCGGAACCATCGTTATTATTAATATATAATATTTTCAACCTAATTTTTGGATATAATAAATTGTTGAAAAAAAATTACATACCATAGTTATTGTTAAAATGGTTTTACCTTGGGTGTATGTCTATAATGATAAGGGTTTAAATAAGTTAAATACTTGATAAAACCAATTTTTATAGTTTTATTTCAAACATAACCATATCAACTATTAATATTAGAGATTTTGGATTCAGGTTTTCAAGGATAATGACATGAAATTATTTTAAAACATTGAAAAATTACATTTTTCTCATTCAACTCAATTATAAAAGGAACCCACCTACCCTATCTTATTCTAGCCTCTCAATTAATTTATATTAACCAAACCAATACATAATATCACCCCATATCCACATAAAAATAAAATTTCATAGCCCATCCACAAAAATTTAACTCTTATGGGGCCAAAATTGGGAGAATATAGATAGTGATACCCAAGTCCCACCTCAGTTTGCCCAAGGTTAGTGACTAGCACCGAGGGTATAATAAATACATTACTGGGAAGAATTATTGGTTAAGGGAACATATTTTGAAAGAGTGAGTAAAGACAGACAATTACTATCTTCTACTCAGAATACTATTTAAAAGAAAACTCTAGTTCACATGTTATTTTAAAATTTCTGGACCTCCACGGTCTATTATTTTGTGAAAATCAAGAGCTTTAGGGTGTTCAAGGAGGAATCCAAGGCTGATTTTTTTAGATTTTTCTAAATTTACAATTTTTTAATCAGTTACTCAGGGTTTCATGTTAGTGACTCAGGGTGTCAGTGTCGGTGACACAATGCTCCAGTGTTGGTGACCTAGGGGGGTATTGTCGGTGACTCATTGTGTGAGTGACTGTGACTCAGAAAATCGATGCCAGTGAGTTAGGGGGTCGGTGAGTCAGGGCATCGGTGAGTCAAGGTGTTAGTGAGTTAAGGCATCAGTAATTTAGGTCTTCTATGAGTTAACTGTTAGTAGGCCACGTCAATGGATCTACAATGGAAACTAAGCATATGTGGATCAGCTTCGGTGGATAAGAGTAAGTGGCTGACTCAGTGTGTGTGAATCACTGTAAGTGGATTGTTATTGGTGACTCACCAATCAATGAATCACTATCGGTGGAATGATTTTGGTGTCTCAACCATGGGTTACTCATTTATTATTTTTCCCAGTTTTTCAATTTTCTCCCTAATTAATTTTTATTTGATATAAATCAAGTATGATTACATTTTTTGGTCTTTACTAAAGAAAT
This sequence comes from Viscum album, assembly GCA_963277665.1. Lineage (NCBI taxonomy): Eukaryota > Viridiplantae > Streptophyta > Magnoliopsida > Santalales > Viscaceae > Viscum > Viscum album. The sequence goes on along the minus strand of OY728163.1, from coordinate 1,898,936,028 downwards.
TAAAAATTAAATTGATTTTATTCTTAATATAATAATGAACAACTACTTCTAAATAGTCAAAATACAAGATCATTTCCATGATCCAACATTAATGGACTTGGAACCATTTCCCACTGTTGATATATAATCTATATTTTTCTAAATTCACGTTCATTTCTTCTCTTTTCACTTGGTAAGTGGAGATCTTTTCTTCTGTATACGAGTCGTGCTCTAGTGTTGTAGCCACATATTTTGTTTTACATGGAGTCTCTTCCTCACATGACTCATAGGTTTTGGCACAAGGAGTAATTTTTATTGCCTATTGTTCCATGTATTAATTCTATTATCTCTCTTTAATTGTGTTTCATTAAGGGTGGGATAAGTATTTTTATTTCTAAAAAATTATAAAAACCAACATTAAAGAATGTTAAATGATAATAAAGAATTATGGATTTGATAACAGGTTGGGAGTTTATTGATTTTGATCATTTGATTTATTTGTCATCTTTGTTTATGATGTGTCCTATTATGGCCATGTGGCCTCTGAAAATCATTGTTTTTGGTGGTCTTTTCCTATGCATGGTTGATTCTTCAAAAATGTTTTTGTCTCCCTATGAATAATTTCTGTAAATATCAATCTGATAAATCATTAACACTTGGTAAAATAAATTTATTACCAATGATGAAAACCCATATATGATCACCCATTCATATAAACAGTTAATTTAATGAATATTTTTGTTTAAATCTGAATACACCCGGTTTGATAAGTGTGGTTGAGTGATGAGTTCTTTTGTGTCTTGGCTACTTGTGGGTATTAGTGATGGTTTTTTTGGGAATTGTGTATATAGGTGGAATGGGTGGTGTGATGGTATCACATGTTGATAGATTTATTGATTTTTTAATGGAATGAATTTTTATATAGCGGGACTGCTTCTGCGTAGTAGATGGACTACATGGCTACATGACTGTGTTGTGTCAAGATATAATGTCAATGGGTGTGATGTGTGTGGTGTTGTTGTATAGCATATCTACTAAGATTAGTTATGAGAGGATGATTGATTGGGGTAAATTTTACAAGTGGCATTTGGTAGTGGTTGAATGGGTGTTCAAGAAAGGGGAGTGTGTAGTATGTTGTTTAACTTCGTACATCATCCTGGTGTGTCTTGAATTATAGTGCAACTTTATCTTATGAAGTGTCTGGTAGTTTTTCATGTAATGATTGATATAAATAAATACATAAATGAAATTATATTTCTGAATATCAACTGTTAAAAGTAATGTGGAGGTTTAATGTTTTTGTTATGGTCATTGTGTGGCTTTTCATGTAGGGATAGTAGCAAGGGCAGTTTTGAGTGGCCAGGTTATATGTTAGGAATCCCATAGGAAAGGAAATGTATTTTTTACTAAAATATATTAACATATAGTTCCTTATGTTTTCTATATGCACCCCATGTGTAGTGGGTTTCACATTTATGGTTGGTTAATGACTTTACCCAAATTCCTATTCATGGAATTTATCTCCCATGTGTTTTTGAGCAGGTTGTTATTGATTGTGGTTTATTACCAGATTTATGATGTTGGTAGTGTGAGAGGTGATTTTTTTACCTTATATCATCGGGATGACGTCTAGTTGTTTTCGGGAAGGGTGGGGTATGTGTGAGTCCCAAGTGTCTAAGAGTAGAAATTTTGTGTGGTTTGTGGCCCAGGTGTATGCATGTAGGTTGTGATAGTGAGGATTATTGAAGAGCATCGTAGCTTCAAGACGTTTTTCATTTAAGATGTGCAGTTAAATAGTGGAACGTGGTACACGATTCCAAAATATCAAAATGCTATTATATTACATTATATGATGTGCGTTACAGGGTGAGTGTTCCTTTGTGAGGATAGGGTGGCTAGTATCCATCGGATGGTATTTTCGGTTTATACTATTTTCTCACAGGGGATTTAGTATCCTCTTCCAACATGGGCATATGTGACTTTGATTTTTCCCTATTGATTATACTTGTATGTCCACCTACATACATTAATTTGTTTTTAGGTTTCTAGGTAGATTACGTGGACCGTGCTGGGAAATACTAGCTCAGACATTGGGGACATTTATTGTGTTGATTCTTAGTTTTATTTTGGTACATAATTTTTAGTTTTCATGTATTTTATGTAGTTATACTTAAACATGAATGTGGAATTTATTTTTATTATATATATATATATATATATATATTTGGAGTTGTTTGAGGTGGATATATCACACATCTCCATATTGGATACTATAAAAAGGGTTTTCCCTCCCACTTTTGTGAAATTTCAATCCCCTGGGTTCTTGTCACTACCTAATGGGAAAATTAGAGGTAGGACTCAGGGTATCATTATCTCTTCTTCATCTTGAGAAAAGAAGGTCTTGACATTCTATTATCCCCACCCTCATCTTAAAGAAGGTGTGTTGTGACAGAATGATATTAGAGGAAGGAAGAGAGATAATATATTGTTTGGAAATAATAACTATGAGTATATTATGGATTGGTAGAGAAATTGTGATAGGTGATCTGGGTGAGCAACATAGGCTAGTGAAGAACAGCTAGGACACATGATTTTAGTGCCCATATGATCTGATGCATGGACTCTATGCTTATCGAATGACCTTATGAGGGTACACTGATTTCATGGTAGAGATCCTAAGAATGGTACATGCAACATGATGTCTTGTGTTCTTGATTTTTTTTTAAAATTTTTGAGAAGCTATAGTATTTAATGATTTATAATTAATCCTAAATAAATTCTATAATACCCTGGGATTTGGAGTACTTTTTTCCCTTTTAGCTTTGTCTCCCTGACGTCTCCTGTGTGTGTTATGTGTAGTGGAGGGTCAGTAAGCTGATATGATTTACAAGTGGGGGGTAAAACTTTTTAATGACGATGATCATGTGAAGAAGGTACTTCATACATTCCTGTAGAAGACTCACATAATGTGTAAAAAAGGTGACTCAGACATGGAGACAGAGAGTTGGACCTAGTAGTCACTGATCTCATTAAGCTTGATCTAGGATCAGTAAGAGTACTAGGTTATCTTATTGATGAGACATATGAGCGGAGGAGCACATCAGTGGTGGACACATTACCTTGATGGGAGGAAGGAAACTGATTTTTCATGGGCTAACATTGAGAATGGATGGAGGGTGGAATTCCATTCATCCATGATGAATGTCGAGATGTGGAATGAGAAACTCTCCATCAAGTAGGGGAGTTTTTTGGGGAGGTATTTATGGAAAATGATCAAGGATCTACTATGATTTTCTACAGATCACTTTCGGTATGAGGTGTCTCAAGAAAGGCACTAAGAGGGGCACTCTATCTATCTCATCAGTAAGCCATTTCTCCCTTCACCCTACCAATATACATAGTGGTTCAGAAGAAGGATGATGTAGTAGAAAAGATTCACTCATGAGGAGGTCATATGTGGGATGGAATTAATTATTTTTCATCAAATTGGTTTTCATTCATCAATAAGTCTCCAGCTTTAGGGCCTTCCATGATTCAATAATTGGGGAGCTGACCCTAGAATTTATAGTTTCATCCCATGGTCCCTTTCCCTTTTCCCATAGGCATGGGGTAGAATTTTGATTCTTCTTGAGGTAATGGGGACCTTTAGGGACATTTTAAAACACGATATAAATATGGTTGATGTGGGAAGGTTCAGTGCCTACATAAAAAGTTGTTTCTTTCTAGGTGTTTCCACCAGTAGGGATAGCAGGCCCCTACTCCACCAAGGGTAGACTGTGTAGGAGGATGCTAAACTCATGGTGCTCCTCTAGGACCTTGGAAAGGGAATGTTGGGGGAGGAATCATATAGACCTATAGTTGAGGAGCCTGATGTGGACTGGTACACACAAAATAGGATGAAATTCAAGGGTTAGGAGACCTTTTTAGGTATGATCAGTTTCATTAGTATGCATTCTTGAACCTTGTTTGATTCAGGTTATTCTCACTCCTTCGTTTCAACAAGTCTTGACCATTCATTAGGACTAGAAATAGAGAGACATTCCATGAACTTTGTGTTTTTACACCTATCAGAGGTTAAACCAATTTTTTGATATTTTCTGGGGAAGTAGACTAATTTTGGGGTCACTATAGTCCAGCATGGATGTCATTCTACTACATATGCAGTCGTATGACGTCATCCAAGTAATGGACTAGTTTTTTTCATTGAATTATATTATCAAATGCTTCCAGATATGTTTGTTGTTTTCAATCATGAAAGGATAGAATGTAGCCTTAGTTAGTGAGAATAAATTTCAGGTGGGAAACCAGCATATGGATCCAATTCATTCATTGTTTTTCGACCAATTAGTGGGATAAATGGACGCTAAGATGGAGGAGGTTACTGGAGTTTTCAAAGTGTTTTTGGATGTTTCCTCCAAGGAGGTTGTGATTGTAACCCCTCGATATGACATTGAGTACAAGGTAGACATACAAAATGGTTCCCATCTGATTTTGATGTCTCTTTATCAAATGAAACCTTCTAAGTTACTGTATTTCTGGATGAAGGATGAAAATTTGATGAATAATGTTTTCATCCATCATAGGGTTTCACCGTGGGTTGATGTAGACTTTTATGAGAATAAAGAAGACGATGGTCCTAGGATGTGCATAGAATACGGGAGACTGAATCATGTAATGGTCGATAACTTTTACCCTCTCCCAAAAATAGATGATCTTTTTGACTAGATGGTTGGAGCGAGTTGGCTTTTCATGATCGATATGAAATCTAGATATCACCAGTTGATGGTAAAGGAGGGTGATATCACGAAGACTATATTCAAGTGAAGATCTTGTCGCATTGAGTTCATGGTTAAACCATTCAGTGTTATAAATGCACAATCCGTGTTCATGGGGCTCATGAAATCTATATTTCGTGACTTCCTAGTCCTATTTGTCATCATATTAATGGAATAAATCATCATATACTCAAAGTCAGATAAGGATAATACTGAGAATTTGAGAACTATCAAAAGGTCCTTCAGCACTCCCATCTATACGTAATGATATCTAGGTGCATATTTTGGACACGACAATTCCACTTACTGGGGTATGTGGTGACATTGTATTGAAATGATTTGACTCGTTTATGGTCCGAGAAGTTATTTCTTTGGTATAACCCATGAATGTGGTATAGATTTTCAATTTTATATGTTTGGGAAGCTACTACCTGAGATTTGTATAATATTTCTCCCGATTAGTAGTGTCATTTACGGATATGACCCCAAATATAAAAGCTTTTGTGTGGACCATGTAGCTCTAGGAAACATTTATCTACTATAAGGATAAGTTGGTCAATTATCCAGTGCTCAGGATGTAAGAGGAAGGGGGTGATGCTCAAGGTGTTTTGCGACATGTCTCGTCTAGGTTTGGGGTGTGTTCTATTGCAAAAACATGGAGTGATATTTTATTGGTATAAGTATTTACTTACCTATAAGAGTAAATATTCCCCCATGACATGGAACTCACATTGGTTATGATTATTAGATATCTTATATTGCATTGAAGGGAATTTTTCAGGATGATTATTTGAGTATGATGTCACTGAAGGATGTGGTTTTAGAATCTGTAGATGCTTGGAAGGTGATGGAGGAAACATATATCTTGAACATAGCTATAGGAATGGATTCCAGTAGAGTAAGTATATTTCATATGATGATACATTCATCTAAAAGGAATAATGTAAAGGAGTCTTAGTGAGAAGTCATATAGGCGTAGGTTATGTGTGGTCGCTTTGACCTAGGTGATTCTCTAGAGGTATGGTCAAATGATTGTCAGAATCAGATGTTATTCCATGGAGATATTTTTGTTACAATGTAAATGTGTGAAAAATTTCTCCATGAGTTTCATAGATCACACCTAATGGTACAACCACAAGTTTTCGAGATGTACTGTGGCATGAGTGAATAGTTATGGTGGCCCAATAAGAAATAGACAGTGGTAGAGTTTATGACATTGTGATTAGTGTTTAAGCATGTGAAGGTTGAGAGGCATGATACTATGGGTTTATTGTATCCTATAGATGTCCCTGAGTGGATTTGGGATGAAATGAAGATGTATTTATTAATAGGATTACCCATGTCCTAGGGAAGATGTGAAACTATTTAGGTTGTAGTAGATTGGTTGATGAAATAGGATCACTTATTTGAGATAAAGTAGTCAACCACAATGGATGAATTATCAAAATGGTTTGTGGATGAGTTTTTGTGGATCGATGGAGTTAAAATATAAATCATCTCAGATATGGAGATAAGTTATACACCATGAGTCTAGAGGGGATCGAACTATGAATCTGGTACCCAATTATACCTCAACACAACTTTCTACCCTCAGACGGATGAGAAAACTGAGCGGACCATCTGGATGTTGGAGAACATGATGCAAGGATGCATCTTGGATTTCTGTTGATCTTGGGTGTGGAATTTTACCTTGGTAGAGTTTTCATACAATAATATCTATCGCTATTCAATTGGAATGGCTCTATTCAAGTCCTTGTACATAAGACTATGTCGTTTACCATTTTTCTAGACTGAATATCTAGATGCAACAATTTTGGGACAGACATGCTACAGAGTACGATAGAGAATGTGAATCTCATCAATGAGAGGATAATGGAAGAAAAATACAGGAAGAAGCCTTATTCTAATATGAGGAGAATTCATTTGGTGTTCATAGAGGGGAATCATGTATTCTCAAAGGTTTCCCGTTGTTGTGTGAAGTGGAGGTTTGATAGAGGGTGTAAGCTATCTCCCAGGTTCATCGGACATTTCGAGGTATTGGGATAAGATGGTGAGGTGGCATATCAATGGGCATTTTGACCATAGTTAGGGATGGTCCACGACCTCTTTCATTCCACACAGCTTCATTAATATCATTATGAGGACTCCAATGTCAATTATTGGGGAAAGTTAGATATCATGGATGACACAATGTTCATGGAGTGACTTCTGGTGATATAGGATCATAGGGAGATTGTGCTTCATAGATGGACCATTACATTGGTTTTTGTGTATTGGACTAATTGTGTCTTGAAGGGGAGTACTTGGGAGAGAGATAAACAGTTGTGTTCCTAGTTCTGGGAGTTGTTTTGAATTTTTTCTCATATGTTTTTCCTTGTGATGCAATTATTGAACCATTTTTCTATATAAGAATAGTTATTTCCTTGATATGTGGCGTACGATAATGTCAAGGAAAATGAGGAGTGGGGGACTAGATCCATAATCATGAAACATTAATTATAATGTGATTAACCCTGTATGGGGGTGTCAATGATTTACAATGTGGAAATTATCATGATAAGGGTATGGAATTCAAGGATATATATGTTTGGGATGTGTGAATTTTGGTTATTTTGTGTTATGTATTGCTATTTTTTCATTGGAATAACTTGAAGGAGGTGTTCTTGGATGTTGATACTTCACTACAAAGATGTGGTTTATCATTGAATGGTATCATAAGGGGTGGTTGTATTGTCCCCTCTTTGAATTGGGGTTGGTTTTGAATTCACGAGGGAAATAAATGTTTGATAGGTATCTGATATAATGGTTCAGACCTACATGGTCCATTATATTTTCAAAATACATTGTTTGGGGTATTCTGAGAGGAAACAGTAGCTCATTTCAAGGGTTTTACAAATTTCTATTTTTTTATCAGTGATTTAATAAATTGATGTTAGTGAATTAGGGAGTTGATGTTAATGATATATGGTGTCATTTTTAATGAATCATAGAGTTGGTGTTAGTGACATAGGGTATCTGTGTTGGAATATCTGGGCATCAGTTGCGGTGACTCAGGGTTTTGGTGTAGGTGAGTGAGGGTGTCAGTGAGTCAGGGCCACAGTGAGTTCGTGTGTCGGTGATTTGAGGCATCAGTGTTTACACGTATCGGTGTATAATTGTTTGTAACTCCATCATGGAAGCTCAAAATTAGTGGATCAATGTTGGTGGATCAACATCAGTGACTCAGCCTTAGTGAAAATTTTTTGGTGGTTGGTTATTGGTGACTCACCCATGGGTGACTCGCTGTCAGTGGCCGGATTTCAATGACTCAGCCATCGATGACTCATTTCTACTTTTTCCAATTTTTCTTTTTTCACCCCTCCAACATTTAATTTGATGTAAATCAGTTTTATGGCCTTGTTTTTCAATTTATAATGGTTTTTAGAGGATATTCATTATATCATAATACTCTTGGGACATTGAAATAGTCAAAACAAATAATCATGGCCTTGATATAACTTTAATGGTTTTGTAACTATTTCCATTCATTGATATAGGATCTAGATTTTTCTAATGCCTAGGCCCCCTCTTCTTTTTTATCTTGGTGTACAGAGAACTTCTCATTCCAATATGAACCATGCCCTTGTGTTGTTGCCCCAATTTTGTTTTTCCTTGGTGTGGCATGGTCATGTGACAAACGTGTTTTGGTGTAAGGAGGAGTATTTGTCACATGTGGATCCATTTAGAGATTATAATATATCTATTTAATAGTGTGTCTTGTGGGGTTGGTAATAGTATGGTCCATTCATGATAAAATGATGAATCAAACCTTTATCAATGTGAATTGTGAATGATAAATTATAAACATGATAAAGGGTAGGGATTGAATTGATGTTTATCCTTAGTTTTATTTTTTATCATTGTTTATGATGTGATCTATTGTGGTAGTGTGTCCTATGATATTCATTGATATTTTTGGCCTTTTACTAAGTATTTCTGATTCATTATAACAATATTTTTTCTTTGGGAATAATTTATGAATATATCAATCGGATTGATCATGCATACATGGTTAAATAAATATATTTCCAATGATGAAATATCATTTTTGATCAACACTTATTATCAAATTTCAATTTATAGAACACTGTTGGGGAAATATAAATACACCATGTTTGAATGGGGTGGTAGAATAGTGTGTTCTGTTGGCTTCTGTTCTTTATGTGTGTTTTAGTGGTGGTTTTTATAAGCATTGTGTTTGGGGTGAAATGGGTAGTGTGATGGTATCTCATGTTGAGATATTAATTGATTGTGGAATGTATGGACTTGTATATAGTGAGACAACATCTGGGAGTAGTTGGGAATCAATGATACATTCCTAGGTTTTGACATTATTTAATGCTTATGATTGTTCTGGGTGTAGTGTTGTTGTGTAGAGGGACAAGTAGATTTAGTTTTGAGGGGATGATTGAGTGGGATAACATTGAAATATTATAGTTCACAGTGGTTGAATATGTGTTTAGAAAAGGGGAGTGTGTAGTACGCTATTTTACCATGGTCCTTTTTTCAATTATTTCATGGATGACTATGTAGTTGTTACTTGTGATGTGTTTGGTAGTATCCTAGGAAGGGATGGAAATAAATAAATAAATAATGAAATTATAGTGTATAATTATAAATGGTTAAGGGAAAAGGATGGATTGATGTAATGGTTGTGGTTTTGTGTGGATGTGCATATAGGGGTAGCATCATGGGTAGTTTTCAGTGGGCTGGTTATATGTTATGAATCCCATAGAACAGGTTGAGTGTTTTTTACCTCTATATATAATCTTTTATCTCCTTATGTTTTCTCTATGCACACAACCCGTGTTGAGAACTATATGCAGAACACCCCCATTATTAAGCGGGAGGTTGTCTTTCCCAACATCTCTATGAGGGGATGGATGGATGGTTACTGAATTTACCATACTACCATTTCTAGGAATTTATCACCCAGGTGTTTTCGAGAATGCTGTAATGGCATGAGGTTTATTACCATATTTATTGGTGTTGGATTTCTGTGAGGTGGTTTGTTTCCCGGTGGCTTCGGGATGAGGCCCATGTGTTTTTGGGTAGGGTGTGGTATGTTTGAGGCCCAGGTGTCTGTGGGAAGGAATTTGGGGAGTTTTTGGCCCATATATTTTCAGGTAGGTACTGATAGTGGGGCATATGGATGAGCATGGATAAATAAGGATATTCATCGTTAGGGATGAGCAGTTAACTAGCAAGAAGTTGTGTGGGGTAACCAAATATAGATGTGATTATTATATTACATTTAAATTAATTTTTTTCATGGTTTTTATACCTTGGTGAGGATGTGTGGTTAGTATATTTTGTTATATGTTGTTGGTTTATATTATTTTCTCATAGGGGATTTATTATGCTCTTCCCCCTTGTGAACATGTGACATTGGTTATTCTATACTGAGTATACTTGTATTCTCAATGAAGATATATAATTTTTTTTATGTTTTCGAGGAGATTACATGGACCATGGTGGACCTTACTAGCTTAGATGTTGGGGATAGTTGATTTGTCACAGCTTAGTTTTGTTATATTATTTACTTTGGAGTTTTATTTTATTTCTACCAGATTTACTTAAACATGCATGTGGGATTTATTTTGGTTTCATTATATATATATATATATATATATGTATATATATGTATTTCATGTGGTTTTTTGTTGTGGATAGATATTATCTCATTATCATGGTTACTATAAAAAGTCTAATGCCTCTCACTTTCATGAGATTTCTATATCCTTGGTGATGGTCACAACCCTAGGGCCTATTGGAGGTGGGAATTAGGGGTCATTGTATCTCAACCATCTTGAAGAACGAAGTTCTCAGTATATATTTTTCCCTTACCTCATTTTGAAGATGGTGGTTCATGACTGTAATAATAGGAAATAACTACTACATATGAAGGAAAAAATGAAAGTACCAAAAACAGGTAAGGATGGGGGTGACCATGAATCCAAAACATATCCTACTAAATACTAAGCAAGTAGAGACACCCCCTGATCTCAAAACTTATCCAAATGGAATGGAAAACTTTTTATACATACATAAGGTGACTATATGGGTATACATAGTGGGATTATCCCTAAAGCATCTCATGAAAAAGGTAAAAAAGAATTCTCAAAAACTATGAACAATTTGTGAAACTAAATAATCAGATAAAAAAGTATTTTATGTCCCTAGAATCACAATGGATACTCTCACAAAGTGTCTCACAATAGAATAGATAATATAATAAATAATATCAAGGTAACCCTGCTACAGCTTCCACATTGGTTTACTAATCTTCCTGAACACCACATGTCCTCTACATCTCTCTCCAAAAGGCTTGCCCACAAACTCCTGGGAGAATCCCCACAACAAGCAACTCGTGCAACATACCACCACATCCGAAAAACTATACTTAAATATGTAATTTATAGGTTTTACAGTATCCCATACAATGTGTGTCATAAATTAGGTATTATACTTCAATCCATCACATCCGATGCACATTATACCTATAGTAGTCCTTAGGAAACTATGTCTTGAATACTTCTGTGTGTAACAACCAGAAGCCATTATAGACATCTACACACACATATGGGAAAAAATAACTATTGTGCATAAAATAAAAAGTAAATACCATGAGAAGAGAGTGGGGAAAAGGGGTGTTATCTTCCATCCATCCTCCCACCGAGATGTTGGAGACCCCCTGACAATGACTCAGAATCCCTACAATGCCATTATCCTTACCTAATAGGGTGCACTATCATATAGAAACCAAAAATGTACATGGAATAATATAGAACACAACCAAAATATGTTAATATCCTTGTCTTAGACTTAACCCAGCAAATGTCTGTCAAACTCATGGCTTCCACTTCTAAAACTAGATATGATATAATCACATAACCATTTATAATTCTACATTCAATTATTTTATTCATTTTCATCAGTTTATTTTTTTTAATTAATACTTTAACCATTAATTTACCATTATGATTATATACATTACATAATATTAATATTATTATAATTCTATATGTCCTATAGGCATAAGACAACTGACACCATGACATTTAGGAATTAGAACCTCAGTATTCCACCACATCAAGCTCTGACCCCAGGGGTTACACATTTATTCATTTATTTACAACATTGCATTACATGATAACATGGTATATTGGAAAACATACTAAATTACAAAACATGGTATACAACTAAGATCATAAACCTACTTAAAGCTATTAAGAATGGATTCTAGATAAAAAATAACCTAGTTATTAATGAAATGGTAGATTCAAACTAGAATCCACCTTTCATATCAATTGGTATGCCCTTATTCAAAATATTCCTCCATCCCCAGTGTCCTCCTTGACACCCATATGCATATATTGATTTATACCTCCATCACAAGTGTCATCTAATTTAAAAAACACTGAGGCCTACCCCCCAATTAAAGACCATATATCTCTAGGATCTACCATCCCAGGCTCACATCACAACTGGGACACCCAACCCCAAATACCACATATAAGTCCCATGAATTAATCATTATATAATCATGAGATTATTCTAAAATTTACTTCCATTCCAATTGAGGATATTTTTTTGTATTATAGTTTTAAAGAATTATGTTATATATGATATATAAAATTCCACATTCATAGAAAATAGATACTATTAAAACAATATACCTTTCATCCAAGATATAAACAATTTAAAACAAAACAAGATATATTTTTTTGTGAAATATTTTTATAATGTTCAACATTACTTCAAATTTTCTATTTAACATCGTTATAACTTATAGAAAACATTTTAAAACATTAGATGTGTAGAAACGGTTCAGTATGAAACATATGTAAAAATATATAACCCATTTGTCCATGAATGCCTATAAACACATGAAAACATTTTCACAATTATAATATTTCAATAATAAAGAAAATCAATATATCATAACTCATGAAATTAAATTTTCCTATAAAACTCCATAGAAAAGAATTAAAATTAAAAAGAGGAATCAATTCCTTTTCTCTCTTATTGTATCTTTTAAAACTATTTATTGTGTAACATTCATGGTTACATTTTGAATATCCATTACATTATATCACATTGATATCTTAGGAGAAACCAAACTATTTAACTTCATCTCATTGACCAATTCCTTAGAGAGATATCATGGGATCAACATCCTGCAGTTTATCATGGGACCACCTATAATCATAAACAATTACCAAGAACCAAAACATAATCCTAACACATAAAACATGCATAATTTAAAAATAACATTTCCACCTAGAAATAACATTTTATTTTTACAAATCTGCACACTCATAAAATACATTATTTAAAAAAATTAATCATGTAAAGGAAGAAACAACACATTAATGTGACCGAAAAGTGGGAGAAATATAATAACACACTATAGGTTAAAAAATAATTTCTTTGTGCTAAAATAGTTTAAAAGGTAAAATAAAAATATGTTTTTATAAAAATATAGTCACATACCATGAGACTTAATCATAACATACAATATATATCTTCCAAAATAATAATCCTTGGATAATTATTTACTTTATTTATATCCTTTTACGTATTAAAATTCATTTTAATTCACTTTTTATGATTTAATAATTATTACATAATTATTTAATTTCATGTCAGATGTTTTGATGTTATTAGATGCTTGAGACCAGAATGTAATTGATATGATTTCTATAGAAAAAATGGTCATAATTACATCTTATATAGAATAATATTAAATAAATAATAATTACCATTATACATTTATTATAATTTTATATCAAATGATTTATTAGCGGTTATGAAAAAAGAATAATGTTATAACCATGCAGACGGTAAGTCGTACGTACGCATCACTAACATTTTTATTTTCATTGATCATTTATGGAAAGAAGGTAATTATTATTTTATAGTTCCAAAATTATCATAATACCATTAATATAATATTAATAATATATATATATCATTCATCTGATGCAGTCAATAAAAACAAGTCACATTGCACTATGGACATAATAGTTCACACTCAAACATGAATGACATTATCATTTTTATGTGCGTAGAAATATTAGAACCTAATTGATATATTATTATTTAATAATGATAAATATGTAATTGATATAATATATAAAAATAAATTTTATAATTATAATCATTATTGATAGACAATGATCGAAAATGAATTATTTTGGTTTGTGAGGTGGTAGTCCACAGTACACCAGAACAGTTAATTCGTTTACTATTTGCTGAAATTAGAGATTTATGTGGGTTATGGTATTAATATAATAAATTAATTGTATATTAAGTATTATGAAGTTAATATTACCTCATGGATAAATAATATTTTAATAATGTGGAAGAACCAATAAAATATGATTACTTAATTAAACAATGATTCCTCTTCTTCAGAAGACCTCCTTTGCAAAACACGTTAATGCCAATAAGGTGAGAGTTATGAATAAAATATGAATTTATAATGCGTGGAGGGATTCATGGATGGTATTTTACCAGATCTTGTCCAAACCAAATTGGTTTTTGGTTTTGATGAAATGGTAAGAAGTAGTTTCATTTTATATGTGGGGAGGGGAACTCACAGAAATCATTAAAGTAATAAACTAATATAAATTTAATATATATATATAAATAAGGTGAAATGTGTTTTATTTGTTATATAGAATTAGTATGGGTTGAAATCAAATCCTATAATAAATATTACACATGTTTTTTAATCCATCATCTTAACCCATATTTTCCCATTAATGACTTACAGTGATATCATGTAATTCACACATTGTGGGTTAATATAATCACTATAATTTTCCAAAATACTAATACAACGGTCATTTAAGACATTCTGAGATTTCTACCAATCATAAATATGAATTTTAATTATATTCTTTGAATTTTTATATCATTTAATAATATATTTTTATTTTAATATACCACTAATGTCATTTTTGACACTATTAAATTCATAACTTTTTAAAAATATCATTTCAACATGATAAATTAAATACAAAACGTTTAAAATATCACTTGAATGTAAATTTCATCCTTAAAATTAGAGTATAAAAATAAATATTAAAAATTATACTTATTTTCTTATTCTTAATATCATTTATTTCATTCATTCATTAACGAGGCAATCATTTCATCATAATTATATCAACATTAAATTTAATTATTTATTTCGTGAAATTTATAAATAAATTACCATGATGTAGACAATTATTTTATATTTAAATATACTATTTATAGTCTAACATATAACCTTTATAAATCCATATAAAAATATGTATAGATGTAATAAACATGAGTATGTCATCATTTCTTATACATTAAATAAAAAATTATAATGTCATGCTCGTAGTCATGCATATTACAAGGGGTATAACTATGGAACAAGGATTATTTTGGTAAAAAAATTCATAAAAATAAATTAGAACATGTTTTAGGGTTATTTTATATTAGATATTATATTATTTTTACCATGAATTAGCCAATATTCATATAACCATGGTAATAAGAATATTAATAATGTTTCAATTCATAATGTCCAAAAAATAAAATGCATATTTAAAAAATTTCAATCATTAAATTTCAAATATGTAATCCATTTATCATAATTCAAAACATAGAATTAGTCTAAATTAATTAAAAATCAATCCCATTAATAGAATGAGAAAACATTTTTTTCAGCAGAAATATTCAAAAGTTAAAAAGTATTTTAATCAAATTTCAAGGTTAAATTAATTATTTGATGAGATCGTAAAGGGTGCAGTGGATTTAGGTTTTCCTCGTCACCTCCATCTCTTCTGTCTTTGGTTGGTATTCCTTTCCTCCTTGGATTTCTCCCAGAGTGCCCGTAGCCTGGAAAATTTCATCATGTAGTCTCAGATCTAGATACGTGGCGTGGTCGTCGTTTTGTGGTGGGGTGGCTGACCTCCCAGATTAAATTTGGAGGTGCGGGGTGGTACCCTTCCACGGTGAATCATGCTTGGATCTTATTTAATGTCGAGGTCGATGTCGATGTCGAGTTCTTCTACGACAATGGGGTCTATGATGTTCCATGGCAGTAGGGTGTGTTCATGTTCGTCCAGAGATATTTTTGTGTCCCAGTGTGGTAGTGGGGTCATGATCTAGTTTTGGGGTTGCATTCTAGTATGCGTATGGTGTCATGGTCTTGTGTGGTAGTGCAATGATGGAGTTATGGTATTTTTGTTCGTCCGGTGCAGGTCTCGGTCCAGTGGCGAAGGGGTTGATATTCTACATGTGTGGGGACGCAGTCTTGTTCCGCGATGGGGTATTCTTCCGGCCATGGGACCATGATGTTCTTATATGTCCTAGGGGGTGGGATCTAGTATTTGACATCGCACTCTAACTGGGTGAGGCTTTGGGTGAAATTTTGTGATTTTTTCTGAGCGGTTCTAATGGCATCAACGAGTTTGGTGGATCTTTGTGTTGTCGACGACATAGGGTGGCTCCATTCCCATCCCTCATGGGTTCCTCTCATTTCCCTTGTGACTTATAACTTTATCCTCTATAATAGTTTCCTACTTGGTTCAGTTATTATTTGATTCATTCTCTGATTGGTGCTTCTGGTCCAGACTGGTGCAGTTATCCTCTTCGGTGACGCTCCTCTGATGTGGTTGTTGGGTCTTCCCGCTCTGGGTGTTGTTGGATAGCGGTCTCACTTTTGGAGTCTCTTTATTCATTGGGTTTCACATTTATGGATGATGATTCAATGTAATACTTATGGGTTTGTCGCAATGATGCTATCTTCCATTGGCGGTTCTGGAATTTGGGTAGTAGACATTGTCTTTCATGCTTTTCTGAATGTGGAATTGTTTGTATTTGTGGAAACAAAAACTCGACAACATAGAACATTCCATAGAGGAGGATATAGGGATGGACATTAATCATGAAAGATCATTACTAATTTGGATGTTTGAGAGGGTATGTAATAAACGATCAGATAAAGCCTATGCTTTGACATATGACACTTGCTTTCCAAATAGCTTTGCAATGATGGATAGCTACAACACGATCAAATTCTTGGAGGGGAAACTCTTTGTTTTCGGTCTTGTTTTTCACTCTATGAACTTCAGGTCATGATATAACTTAATCCCATGAAGTCGGTTTGGGTTTCTCCCCTTCCTCCCTTAAAATGGGGTTTTATTATAATAAAAAATTTGTAGTTCTTCAGGTCATTGGATGGGTGAAATTGATTCAAATGACATATATTCTATTAAATGTACAAAATGATCAAATTATAATTTGACACCAATTTAAAGGATAATATAAATATAAAAATATATTATATGAGGATTGTGTTTTGAATTAAAATGCAGTATTTTAACTATTCATTAAAATATTAAATTTATCATAAAAAGACAAAAAATTAACCCACATTAATTTTTTACGGAATTAAATTAATTAAGAATGATATTTTTTTCAAATAAAAATTATAAATCCGGAAAAAACTATTTTTAAAATAAGTTCACCATTAAATGATGAGAAAATTTATTTTCATAAAAAAATGTTATTAACCAGAAAATAGTTTTACTATACATTCTATTGAATATAATTAAAAATAAAATGGATTTATTATATCATTTCTAGGGTTATTACACCACAATAACCATTCATTCTCATCCACCAAGAGCTCCATTCATAAGCAGTTGAAAACCAACATCGAAAACGAGCTCATGTCCCTAATTTATCGCATTTAACATTCACACGCAATGAGATCTCATGGATCTAAAAAAGGATCATGGAAATTAAAATATTGAATAAAACTCATGCCTCATAAAGACGATATATTTTTTCACAAAACCATTTCTAATTACAAATTTAATTAACTAATTCCTTAATTATAGTTTGCAAGTGTGGGAATCCTAACCAGTAAACCAACACAAGCTATCACAAATATGTAATGATATTAATTGAAAATGAATTTTATTATATTACCAATAATCACCAAAATTACCCAAATCCTTATTCAATTCCATTAACACATTGAATATCAATTCATTTAAACATTCTCGCAGCATTAATATTACAACGCACTGGATTCCCAAAATATAATTCTATTATCATGTATCCAATAAATTAAAAATTAATTATTTTTTATGATTTTTAATAAGTTCATATTTTAATAAAATAATAACATGAAATTCATAATACCACATTATCTAGAAAAACAAGAGGAAAACAATTATCTTGGAAAAAAATAAAAATGAAATTGTGATCGATATAAATTCATTAATAAAATTAATATACTTATACAGTTATTTTCATTAGGATATATGTATATAAACTACGATAGATCTATGATTTAACATAAATAAATATATAATTAATGAATCTATTACCAAAAAAGAGTGTGAATGTTGTTCTCACAAGAACATAGAAACACTTAAGATCCAGATTTCCTCTCCCCCATGAAATGCATCCCCCTGAGGATGTTTTGTGAAAAACACCCAAAAAATATGTAAAATTACATTAGAAACATGGATATAAAGCATCACTACATGGAAATGATGAATGTGAAAGAACATATCAATGGAATAACAAGAAAAGAGTTGGAACATAACATGGATCGAAAGATGTTTTCTACATATCAATGGAGCGAAGATAGAATCATTCCCTGAAAAAAGAATCCTATAAACATTAAATAGGGGGTTGCTATGTTTCATATAATATAGAGAGTGGTGCTAAATATGCATGTTATGATAAACATAAGCATATTAAAATGATTAAAAAATACAACATCATGGATTTAGACAAAATTAAATCGCCTTTCACGCCGTGTAATCCTCAGGGTTTATTTTTTTAGAATACGACGACATTTTATTATATAAACCTGAAAACATACACATCGTAAACATGACATAAAAATGTGTAACTCTTACACAACATGAAATTCTTCATATTTATAAAATTTCACCAAATAATCCAACATGAATCCTTTGATCATCTTTCAAGAACCATGGTTTTGAAAAATGTTCAATTTTTTCAATCCATGTGGATCCTGGGCCTTAAATTAGATACATATAGAAACATTCTTGTCTTTAATAATCCTAAAACACCCCATCGAGGAAAAAAAGGGTTTTCCAAACAACCACCAAAACAAATAACATTAATGGACCTTACGACCACATGAGCTCAAACTCATCACAAAGAGAATAGAATAAAACCACAAAATAAGAAAAACCAAGATCCTGAAAAAGATCATGATGGATGTACCTCTTAGAAAGAGTGATTAGAAAAAAGAAAGCATGATAAATGAGTCTCATAATCCAGAAAAAGTCTACCACAACAAAAATGAATAGTTTTACAATAGAAAAGATAAACCTCTAACAACATGGGGGTACTGATCACGTATCTATGGCTCGCATTCCTTGGATCTCTCCACAACACCACAATTCTACCATAAAAATGAACCAAGGGTATTTCATGCCAACACATTACCATGTCATGGTGGTCCTGGGCCCCTAAAAGATTCTCATTTAAGGTCTCATCATCATCAACTACATCAATATCACACCTATCAATGATTTGAGAGTCACCATGAAGTTATCTATGAAGTTTTTAGATAATAAATACATCATTTATCAAAAAAATTAGTGGGGGACATTCTATCTGATACACCACGACTCTAACACAAAATAACACCTCAATAAGCCTAAAATTAGAGAAAAATCCTTCTCCAATGTCCAATCCTTTTAATACCTTGATTGGGAGTCCCCATCTAGAACAAATGATCCACAATGTCATACTCTATAGGACTTCCCCTTTGATCTGTATATGATTTTTGAGAATCCTGTGCTAATATCATACACAGATGAATCACTAGATCGTTCTCTATTGTATTATGTATAAGTTCTAAATGGATAATTTCATAATCCATGACTCCAATCCATTAAAAAGGAGGATGGAAATTTTTTCATACAAGGCTTCTAAGGGGGTCATAGTAATGTTGGAGTGAAAACTATTATTGTAAGATAACACATCCCTTGCCATTTTCCTCATCCAAAAACCTCAAAAATACAGAACACAAGAGTGAAACCTTTCTTCATTATTGTAGATGGTACACTCGGCCTGACTGTCATTCTAAATATGAAAAGAACTATTAAGGGATAGATAAGAACCCAAATAATAATGGGGACATTGTAGAGACCCGAAGCTTATCGTACATTGACTTTACATTACTTTTGCGGAATACTTAGTACAAAACAAAAACACACACACAAGGATCGTAATAGTTTAGTGTCTTTGGAAACTCGGAATAAAATCTTCTAATCTTGGGGAAAGATCTTCAACATCTCCCATAAAGATCTTCTTTTTTTAACTAAAACCTTTCTTTATATCCTGGGGAAAAGAAAACATAAAAAGGGTGATCTCAAATTCTCAGTAAGGGTAAACAAAAGAAATATCAATCACATCGTATTCATAAGAACATAACATTTTGGAAATCATAACCTGCAAAAGAGAGCATAATTTCATAACATGGGATAAATCATGGCAGTGAAATGTAATCACAATAATCATAACTTAAAATATGAAACTTTGTGGCATTCACACATAATCATGGAAAATCATTTCTTGTTAGTCAAGACTCATTTCCAAGACTATCTTAGTGGACAAAGTCCCTTTCTGAATCGAGTAACCCTCGTTTCAGTCCTGTTTCACTGAACCGGTATAACCTACCATTCCAGCCATGTCTATCTCATGAGATATAAAATCTTTACCCAATGAATTGGAGGGAGATATAGGTCCCACCCATCTCATAATGATACCATTCTTATGTGTGCCACATAAATCATACATCATTGCATAACCCATGTAATAAAAATGGGATTCTTAAATAACATGACATCATAAAACCATTCATATAAGATAAAGGAATTCATAAACATAATTCCATCACAACATATCCAAATCAATGTAAAAACATGGATAGAAACAGAACCCTTTATTACCTTAGATGGAAAATAATTTTGATAAAACACTTGAAATGAATTCTTGAGGAAAATATCCTTTCTTCTTCAAAATCAATTTCTTTTCACAAAACATCATGCAATTTTAAAAGAAAGAGATTTTATTGAAAATAGACATGAAATCTTTTGGAGGACGTTTCATGAAAATAAGGCTTTATAAAACTTTAAAAATCCGTTCGTTCCGTTTAAGTTAAAAAAAACATTATTCTCGTACTTTTGTCGGAAAAGTCAAAAAGCACCTCGTATGAAAAACGTCAAAAGATTCCTTTCATAATTTTTACTAAAAACTCACCGAAGGGTAAAATTGGATTTAAAAAATTGTAGTTGGATGGAAATAATATTACATATTGATGAAACATGGATGTGGATGATAAAATACACCCCAGTAAATACTTACGAATAAACAATCTCGGATAAAAATGAGATTGTGATATTTTCCCTTACCTTAGGTCCGACTTGCTTTGTAAGTGTCCGAACCTCCTGTATAATGATTTAAATCATGTTATTGACTTATTACAGAATCATATTCACTGTTATGATATCATATATGGTTCACTTATGACATTATATTACCCGTTCTTTTGTAAATTCCATGTTAAAGAAGCGTTTTGGGTAAAATCGTTTCATTTATCGTAGGTGTTTTGACTTGTTGTTCTTGAAATAATTATTACTTATATCATGATTTACTTACTTCCAGAATATAAAATATGATTTATATATCATATATATTCAGTATATATATATATATAATAGGTAGATAAATAAAATGAAAAACACCATTCATGGAGACGGTAGTCCGTACGTACGCAAGAACGCTGTTTTCCTTTCCTTATTGTCTTGCAATGGAAGTAAGTAGATGACATACATATGTATATATATATATATACATAAATCCAGTAGCATTATAATGTCATATATTTCATTATTATTTCTTATATATACTTTATAATCATTCTTAAATGGTTAATCATTAAGAATGAATCTCATCGCGTCGTGGAGACGGTATTCCGTACGTACGCACGAGCGATGATATCATTTCCATAATTATTGAATTGAATTGGAGTGGATTATACAATATATCAGAATCAATATGATGTTTTAATAACTATGTATAGTTATTCTTTACACCATTATACCCATCCATGTAAGGTGGTGGTGGAAAATAGATTACACCACGGCGTGGAGACGGTATTCCGTACGTACGCACGCGCGGTGATTTCTTTTTCCGTAGGATGGATAGATGGTGAAATAGGGTTGTTTAATACTTATAATAACATATCAGTATATTAGTGATACTGATGTTATTACTTCATAATGAAACAACCTAAGAAGAAGAAGTGGAAGAAGAAATAAAGATGAAAGAATTGGTAACGGTAATTACCTCTTCTTTGAAGCGCCTCTTTCAGACCTCCTCTTAGGGCACTAGAATTGGTCTTTGAGGAAGACCAGAACCTCTAGGATGTTTCTAGGGAAGTGGAGAAGGGATTTTGGCAGGGTTTGGCCGAGCTTGAGTGCTCAAATTGGTGTGAGGAGGAGGGGGGAGGAGGTGTCCTTTTATAGGGGAGGAGAGGGGCACCTTAGGAATATCTCAAAATATTATTTTATATTAAAGTCAAAATCGGTTTATAATGGTTCCAAAGGGTCTTATTTCAAAGATAAGGTGGGGAGGGGTCGAAATCCTATCAACCAATAGAATTTAGACAAGTTTAGGATATTATTTTAACCTTATCAATTAAATTTAACTCTAAGTTAAATAATTTAACTTTTACCATGTCTTTTTGTTTTCTTTCACTATATGGTTAATAAACTTACTATAACATGCCAAAATAACCCCAAATTGTTTATTATTAATATATATATCCTTATCTAAGTCATTTGGCCGAACCTTAGATTTTTAGGAATACAATAACAATTAATAATATAATATTTGATTTAAAAACTATTTTGTGTCAATTTTGACACTATTTGATATATGATTTTTGTGAAAGTCATAATAGAATTAAATGTTCGAACCAAGTTGATTAAATCAACATTAATATATCATAGTAACCTAGAAAATTAGTGGAATTCATAAAAAATCTCAAATTACATTTATTTTGGTGTTTATAACATCAATTATGTCAATATTTCATTAATAAGATAATTACTGCATCATCGTTGTGTCATAAATAAATTAAATTATTTTATGTCTAAAAATTACAAATAAAATACCATCATGTAGGAAATCTTTTTATATTTCTAATGAATATTTACAATCGAATTTATCTTATGTATAACCCCATATTAAAAATGATTTACTTATTAAACTTTGATTTTAACTATTTTAACCTTTCTTTAAATAAATTAATAATAAATGTCCTAATCTAATCCAAGTGGGCCTAAATGGTCATATTTTATTCCTAAGTTTGTTTTTGGTCGAATTACACTTGTCCAAAAGAATTAGGACATGTGTTAGGGTAATAGTAATATCATATTTACCCTTAGTTACCCTATTTACTATTAACCGCGGTAAAAAAGTAAAAAGTTACTATTCACCAAAAAAATTATTTTCATCTCATTGAACCACATTTTAGTCCTTGATATTAACCGTGTCTCTCGGATTTTCGAAATTCCATTCACAGAAGCGGCAAAATTAAGTTTTATGAAAAATTCAGTTTTTTTAACTACCACTTAGTAGTTTCACTATTCATCAAAAATTGATGTTTTTCAGAATAATGCCAAAATTTCATCCTAAGCTATATTTCATATTCCGAATTCAAAAATGAAATCTATTTTACCAAATTCATAACATAGAAGTTCCATTAATTAATTTTATAATTAAATCCCGCTGTTAAAATAAATAGCGTGTTTTTAGGAAACAATATATATCAAAAGATTGACACTTGATTATGTCTGGTTTAAATGTGAAATTACAACCAATGACCAACATTGTATTAAATTGTAAAAATATATTCTAAATATACTTTAAAACCACTGAAATTAATAATTTATCACTATTAATTATTTCGATTAAAAAAGTTGTTTTTAATTATAATTTAGTAATTTTTCACTATTCATCAGAATATGAAAGTTATCCGAAAAGTACCAAAATTTCACCTTAGGATAAATTCGATACTCCGAATCCAAGAATAAAGTTCATTTTGAAAAATAAGATTTATAGAATTTTAAAAAGTGGTTATTACTATTCATAACGGCTAGTTTTAATAATATTTTAATAGCACATCGTTGTTTAGTGAAACTCGGTATTGCGTATTACACACGCTATCGAGGAAGGTCGCGATTGCGTGTAATGCAAGGCAAGACAAGGATGCGTGTTGTGCAAGCTCCTTTTGGTGTAGCGTACAACACAAGACATTAATAAAATTAAAAAGAATATTTTTTATAAAATCTTGGGCTGTTACATTCTACCCCCCTTAAAATGAATTTCGCCCTTGAAATTCGTCGGGGTTACAAATGGTTTACTATTTGAATGTTTCTTTAATAGAAACCCACATCATAAAAAGGAATATCAAAACCAATCTTTAAAAACAAAAGTATGAAACGTAACGGTTACCCAAATAAACTAATCATTGGGTTTCCACATAGGTGAAAATATGGATATGGAAGAGAAATCTAACCATCATGTTCTGATGGAGAGTGGTAGATAACATGGCTATGGAAAAGCCAATAATCACAAATCCATAAATTTGTGACGATCTAAGGTACCATCCGATTCATCAGGTATAAGATCACTTAGGACAACATTTTTGGTTTTCAAGATCATTTCCCTAAAGTTGATAAATTTGAATTGGAATAAATACTTTCTTTATTTTGGTACAATCTCACTATTGTTCGTGCCTAGAACAATTTCCACTTCATCTCTTAAATGAAGTTGAATTTGTTATTCGTGAAGTGTTAGAAGATCATGTGATAGAATGACGGGTCATTCCATCTGTCTCAAACAAAAGGTTAGCAAAAATTATATACATAAGTCGATCTATAGTGAGATTAATCATATATAGTTCCTAAAATGGACTTATACTTTAAAACTAGTTTCTACTAAACAGGGACTTCCTGTAGGCCAGTGGTAGGCGATAAAGGCCAGTCGCACTTCGGTTGTGGGTTCGATTCCCACAGCCTTGTCCGAAACGATGGGCTGTCGCCCGTCCTGCAGGTTGTCCTTTTTCTAAAACTATATTACTATAACATCCCATAAATAATATCGAAAAAACTTCTATCCTTAAACAATACTAACTTATGTCCAACATAATCCATTCCAATCTTTAGTCCTATCCATAATACTGCAGTCCATTGTCATAACATAGTGAAAATGATTACCAGAGATTTAATACCATCGTTGATCCCCATATATCATAAGATATATCTTGTTGGACACATTCCAAACATTCAAAGGCCTTAATCTTGTACTCTCTTGAATACCCATTGAACCTTAGTGAAAACATGAATGCTGTTAAAAGTTAACTCTTTCCACATACCAAAATCCTCAAAATTATTTATACTCAAACCATGATATCACTTAGTCCTTATATCAATCATGAGCTCATGAATACAATCAAATATCTCATTATCGTCTTATCCCTTCATTATGCACATATCATCTACATTCCAAAAATATCTGAATAACCTTTCATGGATACTTGTACCATTAATCATATACTTTTAAAACTCAAGGAAAGACAACAGTGTAACAATCCTTAGATGTCTTTTTATTCCATAGTACCATGAGATTACTTATACAACATTACACGTGATAAACATGTAATCATTCCACTACATTCTTAAACCATTGACCGAGCTTCAACAATTCTTTCATCTCACATATCATTTGTAGTCTCATCATCATCATCCACATAAATACTACCCATATGACCATACTGATTCTCTTCATGAGTCTTTCCCTTAGGGAATTTGTTTTCATAATGCCCATACATTCCACATTTAAAACACTTAACCATTTTTGATGTCGTAGCAATACCATTATCCTCATCCATGGTGTTAACCGAACCTTTTCCTTTGCACTTACTTGCTTTGTGTCATTCTTTTCCACACCCAAAGCATCTTCCAGTTCCCTTGAAACATTCTCCTTGATGCCTCTTCCCACATGATTTACATAGGGGAAATTGAACTTTCTTTCCTCTATGATCATCATGAAACTCCATCTTTCTCTTATTAGCCGAGTCAGGAAACTTACCAAATTTTACTTTATTGATCATATTATGAGATTGCTGATTCGGCATAATAATGATCTTTGGACTTCCAAATCCCATTTCATTTGGTTGCTCATGAAGAATATCATTCCATTGTCCATCATATCCTCCATTATCGTGAATCATCTTGTTTCCAGCCATTTTCTAAAACCCAAAATGAATAGTGTGAGAGGCAAAAATCATGCTAGGGAAAACAACATAACAAAGGGGGAGTACTTTCAATATCTAACATCTTAGGTTTAATTCTATGATCGTTAGCGTATTTCTAGTACTATAACTTATACGTCTACTTAACCTTAGGGACATCCCTAGACATACTGTAGAAATATCTCTAGGGATCTCACTAACGTTTTCGCATCCTAGTTTCCAAAGGTTGACTAAACCTTTCCTCTGATACCAACTGTAGAGACCCGAAGCTTATCGTACATTGACTTTACATTACTTTTGCGGAATACTTAGTACAAAACAAAAACACACACACAAGGATCGTAATAGTTTAGTGTCTTTGGAAACTCGGAATAAAATCTTCTAATCGTGGGGAAAGATCTTCAACATCTCCCATAAAGATCTTCTTTTTTTTTAACTAAAACCTTTCTTTATATCCTGGGGAAAAGAAAACATAAAAGGGTGAGCTCAAATGCTCAGTAAGGGTAAAAAAAGAAATATCAATCACATCGTATTCATAAGAACATAACATTTTGGAAATCATAACCTGCAAAAGAGAGCATAATTTCATAACATGGGATAAATCATGGCAGTGAAATGTAATCACAATAATCATAACTTAAAACATGAAACTTTTTGGCATTCACACATAATCATGGAAAATCATTTCTTGTTAGTCAAGACTCATTGCCAAGACTATCTTAGTGGACAAAGTCCCTTTCTGAATCGAGTAACCCTCGTTTCAGTCCTGTTTCACTGAACCGGTATAACCTACCATTCCAGCCATGTCTATCTCATGAGATATAAAATCTTTACCCAATGCATTGGAGAGAGATATAGGTCCCACCCATCTCATAATGATACCATTCTTATGTGTGCCACATAAATCATACATCATTGCATAACCCATGTAATAAAAATGGGATTCTTAAATAACATGACATCATAAAACCATTCATATAAGATAAAGGAATTCATAAACATAATTCCATCACAACAGAGCCAAATAAATGTAAAAACATGGATAGAAAAAGAACCCTTTATTACCTTAGATGGAAAATAATTTTGGTAAAACACTTGAAATGAATTCTTGAGGAAAATATCCTTTCTTTTTCAAAATCAATTTCTTTTCACAAAACATCATGCAATTTTAGAAGAAAGAGATTTTATTGAAAATAGCCATGAAATCTTTTGGAGTATGTTTCATGAAAATAAGGCTTTATAAAACTTTAAAAATCCGTTCGTTCCGTATAAGTTAAAAAAACATTCTTCTCGTACTTTTGTCGGAAAAGTCAAAAAGCACCTCGTATGAAAAACGTCAAAAGATTCCTTTCATAATTTTTACTAAAAACTCACCGAAGGGTAAAATTGTATTTAAACAATTGTAGGTGGATGGAAATAATATTACATATTGATGAAACATGGATGTGGATGATAAAATACACCCCAGTAAATACTTACGAATAAACAATCTCGGATAAAAATGAGATTGTGATATTTTCCCTTACCTTAGGTCCGACTTGCTTTGTAAGTGTCCGAACCTCCTGTATAATGATTGAAATCATGTTATTGACTTATTACAGAATCATATTCACTGTTATGATATCATATATGGTTCACTTATGACATTATATTACCCGTTCTTTTGTAAATTCCATGTTAAAGAAGCGTTTTGGGTAAAATCGTTTCATTTATCGTAGGTGTTTTGACTTGTTGTTCTTGAAATCATTATTACTTATATCATGATTTACTTACTTCCAGAATATAAAATATGATTTATATATCATATATATTCATTATATATATATATAATAGGTAGATAAATAAAATGAAAAACACTGTTCATGGAGACGGTAGTCCGTACGTACGCAAGAACGCTGTTTTCCTTTCCTTATTGTCTTGAAATGGAAGTTAGTAGATGACATACATATGTATATATATATACATAAATCCAGTATCTTTATAATGTCATATATTTCATTATTATTTCTTATATATACTTTATAATCATTCTTAAATGGTTAATCATTAAGAATGAATCTCATCGCGTCGTGGAGACGGTATTCCGTACGTACGCACGAGCGATGATATCATTTCCATAATTATTGAATTGAATTGGAGTGTATTATACAATATATCAGAATCAATATGATGTTGTAATAACTATGTATAGTTATTCTTTACACCATTATACCCATCCATGTAAGGTGGTGGTGGAAAATAGATTACACCACGCCGTGGAGACGGTATTCCGTACGTACGCACGCGCGGTGATTTCTTTTTCCGTAGGATGGATAGATGGTGAAATAGGGTTGTTTCATACTTATAATAACATATCAGTATATGAGGGATACTGATGTTATTACTTCATAATGAAACAACCTAAGAAGAAGAAGTGGAAGAAGAAATAAAGATGAAAGAATTGGTAACGGTAATTACCTCTTCTTTGAAGCGCCTCTTTGAGACCTCCTCTTAGGGCACTAGAATTGGTCTTTGAGGAAGACCCGAACCTCTAGGATGTTTCTAGGGAAGTGGAGAAGGGATTTTGGCAGGGGTTGTCCGAGCTTGAGTGCTCAAATTGGTGTGAGGAGGAGGGGGGAGGAGGTGTCCTTTTATAGGGGAGGAGAGGGGCACCTTAGGAATATCTCAAAATATTATTTTATATTAAAGTCAAAATCGGTTTATAATGGTTCCAAAGGGTCTTATTTCGAAGATAAGGTGGGGAGGGGTCGAAATCCTATCAACCAATAGAATTTAGACAAGTTTAGGATATTATTTTAACCTGATCAATTAAATTTAACTCTATGTTAAATAATTTAACTTTTACCATGTCTTTTTGTTTTCTTTCACTATATGGTTAATAAACTTACTATAACATGCCAAAAGAACCCCAAATTGTTTATTATTAATATATATATCCTTATCTAAGTCATTTGGCCGAACCATAGATTTTTAGGAATACAATAACAATTAATAATATAATATTTGATTTAAAAACTATTTTGTGTCAATTTTGACACTATTTGATATATGATTTTTGTGAAAGTCATAACAGAATTAAATGTTCGAACTATGTTGATTAAATCAACATTAATATATCATAGTAACCTATAAAATTAGTGGAATTCATAAAAAATCTCAAATTACATTTATTTTGGTGTTTATAACATCAATTATGTCAATATTTCATTAATAAGATAATTACTGCATCATCGTTGTGTCATAAATAAATTAAATTATTTTATGTCTAAAAATTACAAATAAAATACCATCATGTAGGAAATCTTTTTAGCTTTCTAATGAATATTTAATATCGAATTTATCTTATGTATAACCCCATATTACAAATGATTTACTTATTAAACATTGATTTTAACTATTTTAACCTTTCTTTAAATAAATTAATAATAAATGTCCTAATCTAATCCAAGTGGGCCTAAATGGTCATATTTTATTCCTAAGTTTGTTTTTGGTCGAATTACACTTGTCCAATAGAATTAGGACATGTGTTAGGGTAATAGTAATATCATATTTACCATTAGTTACCCTATTTACTATTAACCGCGGTAAAAAAGTAAAAAGTTACTATTCACCAAAAAATTATTTTCATCTCATTGAACCACATTTTAGTCCTTGATATTAACCGTGTCTCTCGGATTTTCGAAATTCCATTCACAGAAGCGGCAAAATTAAGTTTTATGAAAAATTCAGTTTTTTTAACTACCACTTAGTAGTTTCACTATTCATCAAAAATTGATGTTTTTCAGAACAATGCCAAAATTTCATCCTATGCTATATTTCATATTCCGAATTCAAAAATGAAATCTATTTTACCAAATTCATAACATAGAAGTTGCATTAATTAATTTTATAATTAAATCCCGCTGTTAAAATAAATAGCGTGTTTTTAGGAAACAATATATATCAAAAGATTGACACTTGATTATGTCTGGTTTAAATGTGAAATTACAACCAATGACCAACATTGTATTAAATTGTAAAAATATATTCTAAATATACTTTAAAACCACTCAAATTAATAATTTATCACTATTAATTATTTCGATTAAAAAAGTTGTTTTTAATTATAATTTAGTAATTTTTCACTATTCATCAGAATATGAAAGTTATCCGAAAAGTACCAAAATTTCACCTTAGGATAAATTCGATACTCTGAATCCAAGAATAAAGTTCATTTTGAAAAATAAGATTTACAAAATTTTAAAAAGTGGTTATTACTATTCATAACGGCTAGTTTTAATAATATTTTAATAGCACATCGTTGTTTAGTGAAACTCGGTATTGCGTATTACACACGCTATCGAGGAAGGTCGCGATTGCGTGTAATGCAAGGCAAGACAAGGATGCGTGTTGTGCAAGCTCCTTTTGGTGTAGCGTACAACACAAGACATTAATAAAATTAAAAAGAATATTTTTTATAAAATCTTGGGCTGTTACAGACATCTACACACCTCAGAGGTAAAATGAGGATCTCAATCATAAATGAGCATCCTAAAAACCAGGTGACTTCTCACCATCTCATGTACATACATCCTTGACAAAAACTCAACTGAGAATAAATCCTTGATCAATAATATTTGGGCTGATTTCCTCAATCAATTCACCAGAATCTATATACTGTCCTGAAATCTCGGATATCTAGTGAATTCAGAAAAAAATAAAATCGATATGTCCTCCCTCATCCGTTAAGAAAAATCAAACTGCTGGTGAAAAAACTAGGAACATGGTGCTCGACCTTCACATTCTTGTATACAAAAATCAAGACACACACTATGAAACTAAATATGTCAACCCAAGCCACCAAAAATAAACTTTAAAATTTTGGTAGATCAATTTCATTCTAGGTTTCACCACTAATGGAATAATATGGAACTATTTTATAACCATTTCATGCATCACCAAAGGAATAAAATCATTTCTTGCTAAAATAATTTATGTTGTTCATATTCAGACCAGCCATCTGGGGACCTAGTGAAAACAACTCAGTCTCTCTAGATCTCAACATTAATGTACCCCAACTAGGATTCCTCCACCAACTTTACTAGATATAACTGAACTATCTACTAAAAAATACTACCTATGCCCTTAAATTATCCAATATCTAAGTGCAATGTTTATTGTTATTCTATCAGTCTACAGGAATCATCTGATCCATACATTGCATCACAATGGTACTTCTTTCTCATCTTATCAGCTACAACAATCCCCTTTTCAAGTGTATATTAAATATCAAATTCATAATACTTTTATAACTCCATCCAATGATGTTGACGCTTGTTCATGTCATGTTGGGAGAAAACATACCTCCAGATCATATCATCGATGAAGACCACAAAGCACTTTTTTATGTGGTTTATTCTCAAAAAATATTGTGAAAACACCACACCAACTAACATGAGATCATAGATGGAATAGATATACTCAGGGGGTGTAACTACCAAGACCCATTAGAAATGACCAATATCTGATGAATTAGAAGACATCCCTACCCATGATGAAAAGCATCACAAAAACCCACAAATTATTTCTATCATTTGGAAGACAGATAACTAGAGAACTGACCAAATTATCCTTAAAATACACAATAATATCTAACAGTGATTAGTAGAAAAGGACTCATAATTTTTTATGGTAAACATTTTCTATGGATTTGAAACCGGAGTAAAATTACCTATGAACCTCTAATAAAAATTTTTTATTACAAAAGAGTCTTCTCACCTCTACTAATGTGTTTAGGGATCCCAATACACAAATACACTTATCATCAATTGATCCATATGGACTCACTACTGGGATTCAAAAATCCCCAATAAATAAACAACTTGAACTCGAAACTCACACATTGGAAACATCCCAATCCATTGACCATGATGAAGAAATCTCAAAATGGAACAAATATGATCTTCATACTCATCCTATGATGTAGAGTACACAAGTATGTTGTCGATGAAACCCATCAGTAACGTATCTAGGAACTCATTGGACAAATCATTCATTAGACACCACAACAAAACTAGATCATTTTTAACACCAATTGACATCACATAAAACTCATAATTAACACAATGGCAAAGAGAATAAATATCAGGTTTACCCTCGTCCTTCACATGCATTTGATGAAATCCTAAAAATTGGATTTTGGATACCCCTCTTTCTCCCTTCAGTTGATTGAATAAATCAATTATATAAAGAATTTGATTGAATTTTTTCATTTTCACAATCTTCAAGCACTGACAATGGATAAAAATAGAAAAAAATGAGCAGACTTCTATAGGGGAAAAAACTGATAAACCCCACTATGACAAACACATAAAATTAAATAACCCAACAACAGAACAGAAAGCTATATATGCAGCTCTCAAAACACAAAAAAGAACCATCCTACATAGATACATCGAGATATGAGACATATATTTCTATAGTTTGATCACAAATTTGATCTCTCCACATAGATTAATGGTAAAACCTTATCTTTAATGATACTAGGTTACTCTTATATGATCCCGAAAAAATGATGAGCCTTACCGCACATGCTTTCAATTTTTTTTTCCATTTTTACTAAGTGAAGCACAGTGGCTGACCTTGGTCATTATCTCAAGGTGGAATTGAATTAAAGGACCCTTAATAGGATTTATGAATCCAAGAATATATGTTAAAACAAATGGAAAAAACATAGGAGTTTGGTTGTTATTATAATACAATAAACAAAATAAATAATGGAGAAGAATCAATCAAGGACACACCTTCTTTGAAAACACTATTATGATAAGACATAGTGGATCTAATCCAACCCATTCGTCATTCACTAATAATTTACCATATTATAATAATTTCTTTAATTATAATTCCCTAACCATTTCAATTTCCTTAGACTACTTATTTAAATGTGATAATAAATATTGGAAAAATGTTCCCTACATCATTTTCAGGACTTCTAATTGCATCACACTCCATTTACTGTGTTATTAATGAAAACTTTTGGTCAAATTCGTATTAGGGGAGAATATCACTCTTATATTTGAGTATTAATTATGTTTGGGGTAGGTAATTAAACCATCTGATTCTATCCCAATTTGATTGGATATTGTGATTAAAGTTTCAACCACATGATTTGGACATGACCCGACACGAGGTCACGTGATAGTTGATCGAGTTCATTAAAAATTGAAACTCGTTTAAATGATCAATATTAATGAATTAAATTACGATTATGGATTCAAATAAAATATGTTAATGGAGTATGGATTAGATAAAATAAAAATTAAATCATTGATCCATGTGTGGAGTTGTTGTCATGGAGATATTTTGAATAAGAAATGGATTGATAGGGAAACACCCAATCTCATCAACACACATATATTACAGAAGCAAGAATAAAAATAATAAGATGAAAATGGATTAATAAATATGATTTATTGAAGAAAAATTAATGTTAAAATCATGAAAACAAAGAATCAAAAAGTGGAGGTGGGAGAGGAGTCACTTCTTAAAATAAATATTTTCACAAATACTTACATATTCCAAGAGGTGTGATATGTTTGAAGGAGCCTTTTATTCCTTCGAAACATTCCCAATTCTAGGAAAACCTCTCCCGTTGAGTTAAACTGTACTTTAAATAACATTTTAGAGGTCTAAGGACTCAAATTCCAAAAGTGTGAAAGCATTATTTATTGTCCCAAAATTAATTCATGTTGTCCCACATTTTTTGCCACCGAAACTTTCTAAAAAATTGTCACTTTAGATGAATGAAATTTCAAATATTTAGTTCTTTAACTCCTCTAAAATGTTATATCGAGTCCATATAGTAATAAAGGATTTAGGTTTAAATTTGTAAGGTGGGTTATAGTCTTTTGAATTCTATCTATCCCTTCATTATTTACCATTTTATGTCCTCCAAATGTTCTATCCGAATATCATGGTTTGAATAGTCAACATAGATAATTTGGAGAATAATATCCCATTAACAATTTAAGTAGAAATTTATCCCAACGATGATGTTATGATAAAAATACTATAGTTACATTATAAGGTTAAAAAAGGATTTACTTGGAATTTCCAAATACAAGAACAAAATATATTTTTCCATTAAATCATCTAAATAATATTAATTTTTGATATTATATAAATAAATATATAAAAAATATTCAAAAAAGATATTTATTTTCAGCTCCAAAAAACTTAACCTTTTTCATTCCCAGAGAAAAAAAACTTATATCCTGTAATCAAGAAAATAATGCATGTTGAAATTCCTTAATCCAAGATGGCAATGTGAGAATAGCATGATTCCCCAAAAATATTGAAATCTAAACAAATATAGATATAATTATCTAAAATATGGTATCAAAACAAAATACAATGATATCAATGACATGAATTAGGTGAGAACTTTTTATGATTCAATCATTCAACAAATTTCTCTTGTTTGTGTTTGAAAATCATTTCAATCCTATATCTCCAAAATTTATCTTGAATATATAGGTAATGGAAAACTATTTTTCTTACCTGATTCAATTCCACCAAACATGTTTTACATTATTTTCAATAAAATCCCAAAAACCACTCATTCAATCAGTCTCATAAGTCAAAACTTGAGCACTTAACCTGAATATACCCACATGTGGTACATATCTTCCAACCCATCTATATTTTTTAATTTTATTTGGATTGTTTTTTTGGTTTTGAGGGTGTAAAATACCAGAAAGTAGGTACACACACATTGGTCAATTTCACAAAGTAATGAAAATAATCAAAAGAGAAACAAACATATGAAAAGACCATGTTATAAGATAAAAAGGTTTACATACCCAACATATACCTTATATTGGGTTAGAAAAACTCTCAAGTATTGAATGTGTGTAATGTTAAAAGAGAGATTAAATGATATTGTTTCTACAAAAATGTCCCAAAATGAATAATGGAAAAAATTTAAAGGCCTTCATAAAGACACAATCATTGATTTCATTGAGTAACATCAATTTTTACAAAAATCGACAAAAAAAGATGAAAGAATACCCATTCTTAAGATTCATACAATGATGTTTGAAAAGTAAATAATTTAATATCAATTAGCTCAATGGATTAAATGAAATCATTAGATTATTTTTTGTTTTTCTTTTATATTTTATATTTTTTAATTATTTTTGTAATCAATAACACAAAAAGAAAATTCCTAAAGGAATTTTCACAAAGTGTCATCCCCCCACACATAAACTCTTAAATTATCCTCAATGTCACTCAATGAATTTATAAATATACCATGAAATGAAGAATTAAAATTTCTAAAAATATTATAAAAGGGATAGGGTAAGGGACAAACAGATGTTTTCATCTGATGATGAGAACGTGCAGTCTAATGATATCAATTGCATTTTTTGGGTACACCTAAAAGTATTACTTCAACCACTACCCACTAAATGTAAATATCCTTAATGTTTCCTCTTAGGTGATATACACTACACCCTAATATAAATACACTTTATAAAAGATAAGTTCCAAATAATATATAATGTAATGTACTAGGAATGACCAACAACCACAATGTGTAGAGAAGAACTTTGTCTTCAATAAGAAACACATTTTTGGATCATTTTATCATGATAAAATTTTGATCATTATATATAGATACCTGAGTTCACATATGATGACAATTGAATAAACTCATGATCTTGTAATTATAGATTTGTTTTATCTCCTTTTTGGGATAAATCCATGTAACACTTCATTATTGATCAATCTTCTTCATGATCGACCTCAATCGGGAGATTAAAGGATTTCCCAAAAACAATATGAAATGGGGAAATATAGATGGGATTCTCGTATTAAATACAATAATCATAGAATTAATCATCCATATTTTTTCTAAAATCCTTTTTATCCATCATCACAATTTTATCCCAAAGTTGTTTAAAATATGGATTTGAAACCTCATCCTGGCTATTTTATGTTGGTGGTAAGGTGTTGATGTCTTTCATTTAACCACATACTTCCTAAATAGGGAAAATAAAATCGAATGGATAAACGTTTTCCATTTCCCATTAATTATGGACATTGGTATTCCAAAATTTTAAAAACCTTTAGCTTAATAAAATAAAATTCAACTAGAGAATAATTAGTCTCGGTGGCCATGACTACCATAAATTTTCTATCATAACCAAAAAATCCAAAATAAACAAAAAAATGAACACGTAAAAGAACCCATAAGATCAATTCAATGTACATAAAAAACATTCATAGAATAATATGGGTTGCTGAGGTAGCTTATGTCTCCTAGAAATAATTTTAGTGTGTAGAAAATATGACATGAAATTAAAAAAACATGATCATCATGGAATAAGATATTAAAATATAAGCTATATTATATGACATTTGTAGCTATTTGTTGGGTCTATGTTGTCCTCCACATTAAATTTTATTTAAAAAAAGCAGAACATACTCAAACTCAAGATCACGATTAGATATATTAATTACCAGATCACTGTAAATACACTCGTGGTGGGGATCATCCCACACATAAAAACTATATTCACCATATAATTTTTAGAATTTATGTTTATTAAATTTTATGGAATTTTAGAGGGAAGAAGGTAGTTCACCAAATCACTATACAATGGATTTGTACCAGAGTGTTCATAATGATGCTCACCAGGAAAAGTGTCCCGAAGTTTTATCTGGTCCAAGGTGTTTTCCTCTAATGTGTGTGAAATTTTACCCATGTGGTATTAAACCATGTTATCCTAACCCATACATTACCTTATCACAATATCAAATTCTTCTATAAGGATCATCTGTCAGATAAT
This sequence comes from Viscum album, assembly GCA_963277665.1. NCBI lineage: Eukaryota > Viridiplantae > Streptophyta > Magnoliopsida > Santalales > Viscaceae > Viscum > Viscum album. The sequence goes on along the minus strand of OY728163.1, from coordinate 1,898,899,033 downwards.
TATAAGCATTACATCTAACATCATCTAGAGGCAGCTCAGAGTTGCGTGGTCCAAATAAACAAATATATGAAAAACTAATAATTATGAATATATTTTTTTATAAATAAAAAATTATTGGAATAATTTCTTTTACATTGTTTGTGTAATTTTGGGGAAGAATCCAATGTCCTCGAATTATATTCAATCACGTTTGAACGTCACTCGACCTTCTCTGATATGACAGCTCTAACTATGATATTTGAAGCATAAAAAACATGTTCAAATGACTTTTCCCACCATGGGAATTATATGATTTGTGATTTGGTTATAATATTAATTAAATCCCCAATGAAAAACCACATATGAATCATTAAACCCAAAATCATAATCCTTTTCATGTAATCACAATAGAGGAAGAGAAATATTACTAAAAATTTGATGATGCAGTGGTAAAATCCTACATGCCCAAGGAATGTTCTAACATCACTAACACAAGATGGAAAAGGTTTGGATGAAATAATACATAGCATAGATCATTCAACCACTATTCCATGTTTTGACACTATATGTCCTAATAAAATTCCATTCACTACCCCAAAATGAATATTTTCAATGATCAAGAATAGATTCATCTCAACACAATGATTCAAAAAAATTCCAAAACAAAATACACCTTAATAAAACAAGGATATTTATATTCTAAAATAATCCATAAATACTAACATGTTGGTGTTTATAAAATATAGAAAATACTCATAAAGCACATATAGAAGGTTCTTGGGGAATTTGATACTCCAAATGGACTCTCAAAATTGGAAAATGTTTCAAATGAACAATTGAATTTTGTATTCTCCTAATCATTTAGAGAAATAGGGACATGAAAATTACCATAAATTCCTATGAAAACAATATTGTGTCCTCCCAACAATTCTTTCAAAAATTTTATCAATAAATTGGAAGGGTAAATGTCCCTTGCGAGTGGTTAGATTTAGCTTCTTTTTATCTGTGCACACACACAAACTATTTTATACCCTCATTGTAACTATATCCTCCATATAATTTATAAAAATAGTATCCCCACTTATTTTAGGCACAACATATATTTGGATCACCATCTATGAATATGCAATGGGATAAAATATACCTAACAAAAGCAATTTTTCAACATCTTTTTTCACAACATTCAGAAGTGTTGTATTAAATATTCTTTTTGAATGCCTTAGGTATTTAAAATCATCCTCCAAAAAGGATGATATGACTAAAAATGTTGTGTCCAGTACTAGATATATCAGATAATGACCTCCCAAATTCCCTAAAAGTATCCCTCAAAATATAGAAATTTTTTCATCATGTTCAATTGGGATATTGTTGAAAATTACAAAAGGTCATCTCTAACCATACAATAAGAATGAGTATCTAAAAAATAATGGAAATGGATTGAGGAAATATGATGGGGTTCTATATATATGGAGACATTGAATTAAATTAAATATTTTTTAAAGGAAAATAAACACGTGAATACACATTATCATAATCATATAATAATGCCTCATATCCATCAACATACTTAATAACCAATTCATTATCGGATAGTACAAGATCAAATTAAGAATATTGGTCCACATAAAAATATCATTAAATAGATGTTTATGAATTATAAATAGGTGTGTAAGTGAACTTTTACATCAAACTTGAACCAAATACCATATTATATCAAAGCATAATACAAACAAAATCAATTTTTTTTCCTTGGTGGATAAAAATGGGGGATAAAAAAATCATTGTTCACCTATAAGGGGTACTTCATGGAGTGCATATAATTAAATAACAGAAAATCATTTCCAAACTCCAATGAAAGGGTACTATCATGGATAATTATTATAGTTTTTGTTGGTTTAATGAATGTACTTTCTAAGATAATTGGTGCACGAGATCTTACATAACCATACTCCATGTTATCAATAGAGATATCTGCCATAAAGATCATATCTATTCCCCCAAAAAATTTATATTCAAGGAATCCTTATTGATATGTTTTAGCTATATTCACAAACATTATAAGTACTCTCATCAAATTCCACTCAAAAAAACAGTAAGTAATAGAAGAACGATCAAGATATAACATTTACAAGATCTTAGAAATCACCCAAAGCATCATAAATGTGTAAATCTTCTATGGTAACTTGTATGGTGAATATCTAAGTATCATTGATTTTTTTTGGAATTTCCGGGATTATTTTAATGAGTTATAAAACAATCTTTCTATGACATATCACCTCATTTCCCTTGATCCCTATTATATTGGTATAACATCATACTAACAATTTGGCATTACATGGTATTTTCTTAGTGGTATGAAGAAGGGGTATATTAAACCGAAAATTCTTGAATGTTTCAAAAACCTATTTTTTCATTTCCTTATCATGAATTTGTTTTCTACACAACAATATTACTACTTGGATGGGTTTTAGGAAGATTTTCATCAATTTTAATCATACATTTCCCTTTATTATTTGGATTATCAACGACATTTTGATGATTGGGTAATAACCTCCAGTTGTACGAATCACGATGGACTACTAGGAACAATAACTCACTTGTTTGATTCCCAATAATCAATGTGATGGAAATAACATTACTGTTTAGGTTATTAGTGTTTTGATAATGAAGGTTTATCAATTTCCTATTCATTATTTCAAGGGGGAAGTGTAAATATGAATATTTTTCATCATTCACTCCCTCAACTCCATGCCTTGACTCATCAACTCATTATTTTGATAAAAAAATGTTATTTCAAAATATCATCAGTGTTAGAATCTAAATTTGTTTGTGTGTTCCCTTTTTGCTTACTTGTTGATTCATGGGAATAATTTTTCCTTTGGGGTTATTGGAAACCCTATAAGTAATCTAGAAGTTGTAGGGTGTTCTTGTTAAAAGTATACCATTAATTTTGTTCAAAAGAATACTGTATCTCTAAGTGATCCTAACATTATTGATTATATTTTGATAAAAAGTAATACTAATTTTTTTTTGTTTTTATGTTTCCTTTCAAATGGTCTCCCTACAACACTACTTCACAATACACTATCTTATCTTATAAAAAAAATATTTTGGAGTTTCTTTTATAGTAGAAATTCCACAAAGCATTACTAGAGTGGGGGAAAACATTTTTAGCCCAATTATATCTGTCTCACCATAGATGTTAACACATCCAACACAGTATCAATAAATGTATTATCAAGTGAATAGATACTTACCTAATTTACTCCACATAAAATTATTTTACCTTGATAACTAAATATTGGAGCATTTTTATCATTCTTTTCCATCATTTCTTGAGTATCCATTAGGATTTTTTCAAATAATGCTCATATAGCTAACAAATCAACCATTTCTACATGGGAGTGAAACCTTCATAGAAGTATTTGATGAGGTATTTATCACTGATTTGGTTGTGTGAAAAACTTGCACCAATCTTCTTAAAACACTCAATATACTCATACATTGACTCTCCATGTGCTTTCATTATTTTAGAGATATCCTTACAAATTGATATTGTCCTTGTTATGGGAAAGAATAACTGAATAAATAAAATTAAACGATTTGAAGATATAAAATATTTAAGTTATAGGAAATACATTTAATCTTTTTTAGATCCATATTGTATTATTAGGAATGGACACAAATTGATTAGGTCTTTAGAGACATTCCATGGAATACATTTTTTGGAATCTGTATTAAATTCCTCCATATTTATGTTTGGACCCTTACTAGGGAGGCCGTGAAATTATTGGAGAAGGTGAAATAGCCCATATTTTTTATCAATGTATGATTAAATATTTGGATAAATAATTCATGTTGGTGTATAATTATCATCCAGTGTAGACATTATTTTAATGGTTCTTTCACCTTCATTGTTTTTCTCATTCATTTTTTTTAAAAAAATTAGATTTTTTTTATAAGATACACAGATCACATATATCATAATGATAGAAATAATGGAATTTCGGGATTTAGAAACTCCATATATTTCATTTATTTTTGGTTCAATACCAATATATTCTTTCAAAATAGGTTTCTAGTTAAAAATGAAAATTCGGGTTGAATCACGCCACAAATTAAAGTGAATCACAAAGTAGAAGACCATAATATTATTAAATGAGGCTTCCAATAATGGTATGAAAATTTTGAGGTGGGTATGGAAGAATATAAAATAAAATGTAAGATAATAGAATAAATAAATATATATATATATATCAATAAACGTACCTAAAAAGGTTGAATAAAAAACTTTTCTCTATAGAAGTAGTGCCAGTTTGGTGAGCATTGTCAGAAAAGGACACCAAAATATTTTTTATTCTACAATGTGTAGCACAATGGATGAACTATGTCATTTAATCAAGTATTAATTTAATTAAACAACCATTATTTTTTTGGATGAAACCAATTAAATAAGTGAAATAAAAGGAGAAATTATTAGTGGGGGGGTTGATTGTGATTTTCGGACAATAAGAAAAATAAAAAAAGGAAAGGAATCAATTAAGGGTAAAAATTATATAAACCTTAAATATTCGAAGATAAAATCACTGTAATCCACCAAAATAACCATTTATTTACCATTATTCCTTATATTTATAATGCAGTCATTTTTAATCCCTAGAATTTTTCAACCCCCAAACCCTACAAAAATTGACATGACCCGAAATATTGAAAACTTTTACATAGGTAAAAATCATGGCATCAAATCACAACTCACTGAATTAATTGCGATCCAACAGGAAACATACAGTCAATTAATAGTTAGGGAAGAAATTCCTCCTTGTATTTTAGAATTAATTGGGTTTGGTGACGATACATGAATCCTATAATTATATCCCATTAGTATTTGATATTATGATTGAGACTTCAGTAAGACAGTTCAAATAAGTACGACCTGAACATCAAGGGAAAGTAGATCATGGTCCTTAGAAATTAAAACTAAAAAAATTTATCTGAATTTATGAATTAAAGTATTTTTATGTATTCATATAATTTAAATTAATGTAGTAGGGATTATATGAATAATGAAATAAATCAATCTTACATTGGTGAAGTTGTCATCATGGAGACACATTTAAAAAGGAATGGATTGAAAGAAAATCACCCAATATCATCTCAACTCTTTGATTACATCACCAAAATGAATATTTATTTGATTAAATTTTATTAATTTAATATAATTTTTGAGGGAAATTTCATGTTACAAGCATGAAAACAATGGATACCAATATAGTTGTTGGAGAGGAGAGCCTTCTTGTTATAGACCTTTGCATAAGGATTTTATTTTTCCAAGGGGAGTGAGATATCTAATGGAGCCAAATTTTCTACTAAACCTTCCCAAAGACATAACTGACCATAAAAAAGGGTGAAAATATCTGTTAAATAGTGTTTTTGACGGACATGGATTAAAATTCCCAAAAAGTTTCATGCAACATATAGTCTCTAAAAATTAAATAATATTTCCACAATTTATTGACCAAATTCTCATATTAACCATTTTTCAATCCATTATAATGAAATTCTAACAATTTAGTTCTTTAACACATCCCAATATTTTGTCGTAACCCATGTAGTGTTGAGGGGTTATTTCCACTTTATTGAGGTGGTGTCTAGTCTTCCAAATTTTGTCTCTCCCATCAATAATTTCCATTTTTATCCATCCAAATATGAGATCTAGCAATAATGTTATAAAAAATATATAATATTTTAAGCTAAATATAAATTTAAAATTTTATGTAAATATTAATCAAATATATAATTTTATGATATAATTAAAATAGTAATATTTAAATGTCAAAAATGGAATTTCCATGAAATTTCTAAATCCAGATGAAAACATATTTTACAATTAAATCATCCAAATATGATTAATGTGTGAAAATTATATCTATAAAAATAAATAAAAAATATTCAAAAACATATTTTATTTATCAAAAAAATGATTTCTGAGACTGCATTGAACTCATCATAATCTCAACCATCATGTACGATAAGCACAAAACACTCCTCTAACCCATTTTTGGGACTCACTTGCCTAAAAACATAGCTAGCATTCCACCGTCATTAAAAAATCACAACCTGAATCATGATGTAATTCAAAATATCATACAATAATAATATAAAATAAATATTGAGGATATTTTCACATTGTTGTATCTGAAAAGATACGAAATCTATAGAAGTGTAGTGATTGCCTAGAATAAGATCATAGTCTCTACATACATCAAACAAGTCAGCTCAACCTCTAACTGGCATAGTGAACACTAAGGGAACTTGAATTATTTATACCTAGTTTCCTAATTCATGGAAAAGTGTTGAGGATTTGAAGGAGTGTGTAACTCAATTATTAGTCAAGGTATTCACCCATGAAGAAAACAATGAAAGGGTAACTCAAATGAAAATTGGTTTGACAGGAAATAGAAATGCTAAAGAATGAAGTTGACCACGACTGAATCCCCTTATTCTCTTCCCATTCTGAGGAACACCTCTATGGTTGTGTTATACTCTTTGTATACCTGCCCCATCTACTCTACGTTGATCCAAAACTAGAGCAACATATTGTGGCTACCTCAGCTAGAACAACCTCAATAGAGGAAACTGAAGTAGAAAAACTAGCATACACTAAATGCACCGAAATTTTGGGCACTCTAAATGTGGAATAACAAATCCTACAGAGGAAAATCATGTGTATGATCCCATAAAATAGGAATGAGATCTGCTACCTCTTGAGAGATGAGACATTGAGGTATGAAACATACTATAGTATGATACAAATCTCATCTTTCATTGTAACTAATAACCACATTCTACATCTCTACATTGTGATAAATCTTTAAAACTCTCCAATAATGATTATCCAAATATGGTTAATGTTTTTCCACTAACCTCTACAATCTCCAACACCTTGAGATATGTCTTCAGTATAAATGGGATGACCTGGTGCTAGATCTCAGGATGAAAAACCTCCTTGAAATGCCTCTCCATATCCTCCTCATTTGAAAAAAATTTAAACGATATCATATATGGTTCTGGAAGCAAATTCCTAACCCTCTCACGCTATATCTCCCATTTTAAAGGGTATGTACCAATTTGAGACTAGCCTCCTTCATGGGAGAATAATGAAACTCATCTCTGAACTGGTCTCAGAATTCCTCCAAAGAGACTGATGACTCCTCATGATATCTGAGAAATAAGAACAACCACTACCTTGCTACCCCACTCAACATCGTTTTAGCCAATGGTACACATTAGTACATTTCATGACCCTCATTCTCCATGAATATGGAAATGAATGCCAGATTCCCTTCCATTCCTTATTCAAAGTGAAGGGGAGATAATGAACCACTTTTCCTACCTTCCATAGGCCCCAAAGTAGTGTCTATAACCAAAGGTATATAATCTCACATAATATGGAAGGAATTACCCTTTTATTGATAAATATTGGGAGATAAGATGGAAAATCCATAAAAACCAAGGAATAAAGAAAAAATTACATACCAATTTCCATTTCCAAATTCATGGTAAAAAATGAAATGACATAATGTAAAAGAAAACACTAAATAAAAGTACCAAAATAAAGAAAAGTAGAATTGAATATTGTCCCAACACTTGAGGTTGTAAGGTCCGACAGGATCTTCAATGTCCTCCTAGAAACATGGAGGTAGTTTAATATACTTAGGGTGAGTATACAGGTATACTCAATAGGGATACCAAAATATATCATTAACAAGTGGGGATAAATTCTAATTCCTTGTGAGAAACATAAAGGTAACCAAGACACATATCAAGGAAAACTATCCACCCAACCACACTAAGGAACACACCCAAAATAATGAATGTTAGGTAAAGTAATAGTTATAAAACATCGATATTTGGGTACCCTGCACCGCTTCCCCACTAGTTATCTAAAATATCCTACACATAAGATCTCCCCCATAGGATCCACTATAGTCCCACTCCAATACTCTATCCACAAACACCTAGGACACCACAACCACACATAACCTCAACCGCAGAGACATGGGCCACAAGAACCACCACGATGCTCGAAGACACCATGGTGAGAAGAACAACTTCAATGCCTGAATAATTCTAGTCCTCAACAACCACTACAATTCATAAAGGCAGGTGAGCCTTATCCTGATGACACATGGGAAACAAACCTACATCCACACACCTATGCTAACACACCACAACACACCTTTCCCAAGAGTCTTGGGACATAATGAAACTCCAACACTCACTTCTAACCTAATTAGTCTTGGGAAACATGGTAGAGGGAGACAAAATGAGTTAATAACAATCCCCTTATAGGAATGTTGGGAAAACACCATCCCGCATGAAATTGGGGTGTTCGGGACAAAGTTACCCACATGGGGTTGGGTGCATATTAGAAACACAAGAACTAAATTTTATACATATAAGTAATCATGAACTCATCCCAACATAATGGTCCCAAAATGAACCATCATCCCACACACAAACACACTTATTCCTTCCTCATATATGGAAAAATAAACAACAACCACAACTACAGACCAACCCAATTTTGGAAAACAGTTCCCCATTGTATTGGTTCACATTATCATGTTCAAGTGTTTTCATTTATATATTTCTTCACTACTGAGTAATTAACATGCATAACCATAAACCAAAACAACCAAAGAAAGAAAAATATCCATGAATTTGTTTAATCATTCACACTTGGTTCTCTTGTAAGTAAAAATATAAAAATCAATATGTGATATCCCTTGATGTATTATAACCAATCCAATCCCTAACTTACTATGTCCAAAACATTTACCATCGGCTCCACATGCCTCAGATTCCCTAAACAACAACATATCAATCATAGATTCTATAACCCTATATGGCACACCAAAAACATTATTATAACAACTAGGAATATCACCAATATAATGAAACAATGATTTCAGATATATAAAACACATTTCATTATGACACACACTTATGTTCGATTAACTATGGTGATCGAACTTGGGTTCTTATATATCAGTCATCTATTTATTCAATAATATTTATGTGGTTAATCAGTTTCTATGTCCTAGTAATCCAATCACATGTTTATCCCTAAACAATAGCATCATTAGTGCACACTAAAGGACCACCAATGGCCATGATTTTTAGTGGACATCAGCCAATACAATTGATTACATAAAAACAATGGTAAAAGTTATAATAAAACAACATCTTTCCCACCCATTAATTTATTAAATGTCTCTTTATTATCAGTGTTAAAGAGTTTTTTCATCTATGTACCAAGGGAACAACATCATACCCAACCTAAAAGATTCATAGTAATGAGGGATGAAGCAAAATATCTAGTTGGATTATCAAAGATTTAATTTTTCTCTTTATGCCATGAAATGGGGTCCTGCGATAGAAAAATCCAAGAATAACCAATCATGAGGGATCTCATAATGGAATGACTCGTCGCTGGAAGGGGAACTCCAAGAATAGAAAGGGACATGAAAAGAGACCAAAGATGAATATATCATTGTGATAAAAGTCTAGATCCAACAGTTATGAGATGTGAAATCTCGGCGCCCATGAAACAATGGACATGGATTGACCACACTAATGGGATGTTGCACACATTAAAATTTATTGATAATTAATAATTCCATTGGAGACTGCGAGATAGATCATATGTTGGCATATGGTTAGATAGGATAAATATAAACTAATAAAAATGCATAATAATGGTCATAACACAAAAAGAGACAAAGGGTGTGAAAATGATTAAAAGGCCACATGTTTTGTCATGTCTCGTGTCACCCCACTCATAGGGTATCTAAGATATCCATTTACAGCATTAAAATTATCTTAATCCACATTGAATGAGGGAATATAACTAAAAGGATACGTTACGAGAAGAATGGGGAATAAATCCCAACACCCCATAGTGGAAACATTTTGGTGCTATATTGATCGATGGAACTGATAGGTGACACCACTATGACACCCATACACCGACACTAACGCCCTCATAACTCACCAATGCTTTCTAGGACACCCCAAATACTAGAATTTGACAAATTAGTGGATTATTTTGGTCTAGTATATTACATTAGATACCTCATAAACTATTCTTGTCCTTGAGAATTGAGACAAAACCGAAATAAATAAGAGGGGTACGAACAACCACCTTTTAAGATACCTATCAAGGTTAAACCACCATTATGTTGATTGAAAGATAGAACAATCCTCAAAATATAGTATCATATCTCTAACATCTATCTCATAAAAAACTGTATGAATAGTACTGCTCATCTACCCTATGTAACAACCAGATCATAGAAAAGTCACACCGTTTAGACACATGGGCTTGGGAGCTCCATCCTCTTTGTCAAGATACTATTCGATTCTGGCAGCACTGCCTCACCGAAAAGAGTTTAATCGCATCCACATTAATGTGTCCTAATTAGAGATCAGGACTTCTTCTCCCCATAGTCAAGACTTATCAGAAAAAATAGGGAACAAGAAAAACTAATTATCATATTGTACGAAGGGTGAAACATAACATCATAAGCCTATAATAAAGCAAACAAAAGATCAAAACTGAGAATAACTCTGGGTATTGGGCACAAATTTCTGTCTCCCATTCCCAGATACCCTCCTTGAGGCCACTATACATCAATAACACAGGAACCCAGGGAATTACCCATACATGAATAACCTTATCTTTACAATCCTATATTCTCACCAGTAACTCCACAAATGTTGCATCATCCTTGTTATCCAAATCTCCCAATCGTTGGATGTGGGATTCATCATATAGATACCAACCGATCTGAGATACTAGAAATATTTTATGGATCCTCTCTAAGCACGGTGGAAACTCCAGCTGATATGCCACCTCACCAACTCATCCCAACAAATTGAAGGGTTTAATGACCCAATAATAAATCTTTCTTCCTTGGTCAAACCTCTGATGTTCATGATGCTGGGAGACATTTACGAACACGCGGTCCCCAACTAAAAAAGTGAATTGTCTCCTCCTATGATCAACATACCACTTCTTTCTGTCTTGATATTCTTTCATCATCTCATGCACAATCAAATTATTCTCTATTGTGCTCGACACCACCTTTGGGTGAAGAGCACCTGCCTCCCAAACCACAGTTCACTACACAGGTGAACGAAATGGTCTTCCATAATAGTCTTTGAATTATTCCATTCAAATAGAATAGTTATATAAATTTTAGTAGGCATACTCTATCAATGGATTGTTTCAAACCCATGATCTTCTAAAATCTAGAACACACACTCGCTGCATATCTTACAATGTTTGGATGGTCATCCCTATCTTCCCATCCGTCTATGGGTGGAATCCAGAGAAAAAGAACAGATGGGTCCCAAATAAATGATGTAATCCTTTCTAGGATCGTCAGGTAATGTTTGTATCCTGAAATGAAATGATGGTTTTGGGAAATCCATAAATCCATACCACTTAACCCACATTCTTTTGTGCTAACTCATCCATTGTGCATGACTCCATAACCACTACAAAGTGATCCAATTTTGTCTATCGGCCCACCACTACCCAAATGGAATCATATCCTACCTCATACCTATGTAGTCTTGTGACTAAATCCACTGATACATAATCCCACATCCACTTGAGAATGTCTAAGGACTACAATAAACCAAAGGGAACACAGTGTTCAATATTCACCTACTGACACACGAGTCATACATCCACAAACTCCGCCACATCCCACTTCACTTCCAGCCATTAAAAATAACCATTGAAGCCGAATTACATCTTAGATACTCCTATATGTACAACTAGGGGTGAGTTATGGATCTCCCTTATAACTACCACATATATCACTACATGGACAATCATGTTCCCTCATAACTTCATCTCATTCTAACTATACTCTGACCATCCTTTTAGAGCATTAGCCTAGATTATACGATCACACATAACATTAGCTATTGTGTCTTTGCATTAAGATTAATCAACATACTAAAATATAGATGACTTCACTATTATCTGAATTATACAACCTCTACCATCCTCCACTATCATGTCCAGATGTAAAGCATCCATCTCCTCTATTTCATTCCAATCATCCATTGACTCCTAGGAAGCATTATTTTGTGACTTCCAACTCAAGGCATCAGCCACCATGTTCCCCTTTCCTGTGGTACAAGAGATCTTGAAGTTATAGTCTTGAAGAAACTTCATCCACGTCCTCTTTTTCAAGTTCACATATTGTTGTGAGAAGACATACCTCAAGACCATGTGGAATATGAAGACCATGAAGCATTCCCCGATGAGGAAATTCCATAAAATATTCAGTGTGAACTAAACCCATTCATGTTCCATGTTGTTGGTGGAATATTTTAGTTCATGATGACATTACTTCCTAGACCCATAAAAGATCACTCCCCACTGTTTCATCATCACACACCCCATGCCAAGACTGATAGCATCACAAAACACTTCAAACGTCACCCCATACTCTGGAAAAATAAATAAGAGGGCACTAACTAGCTTCCCATTAAGATAACTAAAAGCAGACTGTCACTGATCACTCTATACGAATGACTAAAATTTTCTAGTCAAGTCCGTCAAAGTTGTTGCAACTCAAGATAATTAAGGTATGATCCTTCGATATTAACCTTCCAATCCCAATAAACTGCGAACCTATGCCATGTTATTGGTTTCTTCCCCAGAAAAAAAACATCGACCTTTGACAAGTCCACGTCTATTCTCTATTGGGTCACCACGTGTCCATGGATGTTCACCTATATTGTTAAAAACATGAACATGGACAACTTATCATAGAGATGGGGGTGTTAGAGGAGCTATAAATGGATCCACCCTTCACTTATTTAGTCAAATGCATTCCTCATATCAAAAGGATGAAACATAACATAAACATTTGTATTAAAAATAGAATAAAAAATGTTAATACTTTAACCATAGACCTTGAACGGTATAAAAACAACACATCCAAATTCAAACATATCGCAAAACATTCAATACAATATAGTGATTTTATCATAAAAATAAATTCAAAGAAGTGAAATATCCATTAAAAAATGGTGACATATATAAAATCAAAACTTTTTGAGAGAAATATCTATTTCAATTTTGAAACCATTTAAAAGTAATTAAGTTATAAATTAAAAAATTTATTTTTTAAAAATTCATATAATATTTTAAGGGAAGAATTGAAGGTGTTATACTAGAAAAAATTGTTACACCCACCATATAAGTTAAAAAACATTCTTACCTCAATTTTTGAAAAGGTCATAAAGTACCCTTTTTAGAAAATGACAGAAAAATTCATTTCAAAATATTTTATAGAAAGTAAATAAAATTTATAAATAACATTAACCCCGATTCATGGAAAAATTAACAATGTTTTGATGTACATTTTTAGGAAACATAGATGTTGATGATAAATAATTCCCTATATATACGTGCGTATAAAAAACCTCAGATAAGTAAAGTGATTATTAAATTAACCCTTAACTTGTAAAATTTCTTAGCCTAGGGTATATTAAACTTATATATAATATTTAAATCGTTGTCATTAAATTATTGAAGAACATAATACATAAATATGATATCATATTTTATAATCTAATATTTCTTTGTTAGTAATATTTATGTTCTATCATTGTTTTAGTTTTTAATTGATTCATTCCTTTTATATTTTTTTGTTACATATGTTATGTTTTTTCTGGATAAGATGTATTTTATTCATATCCAGAATAATATTATGTTTTGAAAAATTATTTTTAATAATAAAATGGAAATTATTCATGTAAGTTAACGATGTAGAAATGAATCTTATCATGTTCATGGAGACGATAATCTGTAGTAACACACAATCGAAAATATCATTCTATTGATTTTAAAATAGTATGTAATTGGATGGTATATCATATATACAGAGGCATTCAAATGTTATATTTATTATTAACATCAAATATAATCATTATTATAGCCATCCAAAAAATGAAGTGTTGAATAACAAACTACACCATGACGTGGAGATGTTAAGACTTACTTACTCATGTATGGTGACTTTGTCATTCATAGGATGGATAGAATAATGAATATAGTTGTAACATATTCATAATAATGTCATAGTATTTAAAATATATTTGAGTTATAATTTTTTTTGTGGAAACAACAAAGAAAAAGGAATTGGGAGAAGAAAAGAACATTGAATGAGATGATGAAATTATTACCTCTTCTTCTAGTGCTTCCTTTTGATTTGATCAATAGTGATCCATAGGATGGATTTCTGATCAATGTATGGGTACTATGTTGAAGTGAAGGGATTTTTATGATATTTGAGCAGGGGTTGGCACAACCAAATGGATTAGAAGGTGTGATTTTGAGAGAAGGGGAAGTACCCTTTTTAATGAGGGGTGAGGGTCACTTAAGGAAAATCTTGAAATGTTATATTATTATAAAATAATTTTCAATTTATAATGCTCCAAATGGATATATTTTGTGGATAAGGTTATTATGTGTCAAAAAATCTCAACATATAGGGTTTAGACTGGTTTAGGTATCCATATTATCCTTATCATTTGATTTAACACTTAGTTAAATAGTTTAAATTTTACAACGTATTCTTGTATTTTTACAATAAATGGTTAATAAACACACTATAAAAATACAAGATAACCCCAAGTGGATAATTATTGAAATATCTATTCTTTTCAATGGCCTTTTTCTTATCCTTAGATTTTGAATCATATTATATTAATTAATAATATAGTATTTGTTTTAAAAACTCATTTATGTCAGTTTTTACACTATTTAGTATTTGGTTTTTATGAAATTTAAAAAACACGATTACTTCAAAAAAAAATCAATCCTTACTAACTTTTCATATTAGCCTATAAAATTATTTTAATGCATCAAAAGTCTTAATTTACATTTATTTGGATATTTATAATATAAATTATTTTAATATTTCTTTAATATGGTAATTAATGCATCGTCATAGTGTCACAAATAAATTTAATTATTTAATGTCTAAGAATTATAACTAAAATAAAATTATGTATGAAATGTTATTATATTTCTTATTAATATTTATATTCAAATTTATATTATGTATAAACTAATATTAATATTGTCTTCGTTATGAAAATTTGAATTTAACACTTTTAACTCTTTTTTAAATAAAATAATAAAAAATGTCCTAATCTAATCCAAGTGGATCAAAGAAACCATATTTTATTCCCAAATATGATTTTGGTGAAAATACACTTATCTAATAGAATTAGGACTTGGGTTATGGTAATTATAATACCATTTTCAACATTAACAGCCCTATTTACTTTGAACCGTAGTAAATAGAATTCAAAAGTTACTATTCACTATAAATTATTTTCGTCTTATTAAACCACATTGTACATAATGATGTAAACCAGGTCTCTCAGATTTTTGAAATTCAATTCACAGAGGTGGTAAAATTATGTTTTATGAAAATTTTCAATAGTGCCTAGAAAGTGAGTAAAAGAAGTTAAAATGTTCAATATAATTTTATAAATAAAATTTTATTATAAAATAACTCACATGAATTACAATGAACTTATATAGGTATTATGTATCTATTTTGACCTAAAATAAAATTTAAATGAAATAAATAATTATATAATAAAAATTTCATTTTAAACAATAACCTAGTGTTTTTCACTATTCATCAAAAACTGAAATTTTTCAAAAAAATACATAAAAACTCACATTAAGCTAAATTTGATATTCAAAATCCAAAAAATTAAGACGATTTTGAAAAATAAAATTTATTAAATTTGAAAAAGAGTGTATTATTATTCATAACAACTAGTTTGATTGGTCGTGGTGTACTAGAACCCGAAGTTGTGTACAACACAGTCTATTATATTATTAAAAGAGATGCATACCGTGGAAGCATGGGGTGTTACATTTATTCTCAATGTGATTCTTTTGGAATTTGATGAGGGATTATGGGAGATTATTTTACAATGTATATGATATGAAAAATGTATTTAATGTGTGATTATGTGAAGGGTGAGTGACATTTTATAGTGGTGGAGGAGTGACATTCTTGTAAATATAAAAATCTAATCATTATTATGATTTCTCACCAAAAACATGTGACTACCAGAATGAAAAATATTTAGGAAATATGGAGAATTTGTATAAATTTCTCCAACTAGTGGGTTTTTAACAAGTATCTTGGTCATTTCTCACCATTAGATACAGGGTTAAAAAATTTGTAAAAATATTTTCATATGAATTGGTGTAATTAATTTTAATTTATTTCAATAATAATTTTTGTAAATATATTATATAATTACTATTATAAATTATAAATTATTTTGATTTAAAATATAGAATCCATTATTCCAAATTCAAGTGACACAAGGTGTAGAAGTTGATTTAAAAATAATCCTCCTTATAGAATGATAACAATGGGTTTTTAATGACAAAATGTTCAACTTGTTGATGTTTTTTATATCCAATTTCAATGTTAATTTGAATACAATGACCTTAATTAGATTAAAAAAATAATTTTTTTCTAGTTTTTCATTAAAATAAAGTTGAAATACAATTTTTCACAATAAATATTTTGTTTTAAAATCATTTGGAAATTACAATCTAATATTTTTCATTAGTCATCAAAATATTATACTTTTCATAAAAATAACCAAAATTCACAAAAATAATATTTTGATATTCCACTTTAATAATTGAATAGAATATTGACAGATTGAATTTATTAGAATGTAAAATTTAACTATTATATCATGTTCACCCTTAAAAGTTGTTATAACTACATTTTTAAAAATATTCTTGTTTTAATGTGAAAATGGGTCTTATTCTCATCTTCTGCCAATAAAACTAATTCTATGTATCTAAAAAATTTATTAAATAATAAAATATAAAACTAATTAATATATTTCAATAAGAGTGTTAAATTATATTTATTATGATAAAATTCCATTTTGGTCATAAATGTTCTTTTTTTTCAAAAAAAACATCATTATTTTTCAATTCATAATTATCTTAATTTTAAAATAATTTGTAAATAATGAATTCATTTTATAAACATTTGTAAACTATGCATGTCACGACCCATACTCAGGGCCCATGTCATGACTACCCCAAGACTGCCTTCCATAGGCCAAGGGCTGGAGACTAGCACCAAAGGCATAAATCCCAATAACTTGGAAGGCATTGCCTTTATAAAAGTATACAAAACACCACAGATTACAAGCGGAAGTAATAAACTAAGTACAAAACAAAGTGCTCAAAAGTTAGTGGGCCAGAATGCAAACCCAACTAAAATTACAACTACAACTAAATGAAAGTACAACAGAAAAGACAACAGCTGGATGAAGAGAAGTAGCTCCTGGGTCATCCACCTCAGATCCTACGTCAAGGGTAGTGACAGATAGCGCAGCTTCTGGATCGTCCACCATGGATTCTACCTGAAGGGTACGTAAAAATAACCTAAACAACACTCTCTCCTGTCAACCTCCTCTGATTATCGTCTCTCCGTGAAGTCCACCTCTGGATACTGACTCGTCATGAGGTCCACCTCTGGGTACTATCCAGTCCTCGTACACTCGGTCTCTGTCAGAGCTGTCCGTCATCTACATCCAACACAACGAGGTACAGACAAAGCTTGTGCAGGGGTGAGTATAATGTTACTCGGTAGGGACCCCGATACCCTAAAGGTATCACTAAATCCAACAAGGATAACCACAAAGTAGGATCTCAACAGATAACCCTTACTTAGGTTTAAGCCCATACTTATACCTATGTTATCAAGTAACACATCTCAATCATGAGGAAACACAAAGGTTATGAAATCAATGGATAACCACTACCTAGGTATATTCCAATAAATATACCTAAGTTATCAAGTGACCCATCTCAAACATGAGGTAAACACAAGGGTCATAGACTCAGCTCAAACCAGGATTTTCATTATCGAAACCCTAACTGCTGAAGTGCCCCTTCTCTGACGAGTATAGTGATCCTGTCACGACTCCGAGGTACTGCTCACTAAACTAAGACTGCTGAGGTGCTCCTCCTGTCCAGTACCGCAGGTCAGCCACCCAAACACAGTAGTGCCTCCCGCTAGGGTCTGCCACCCAAACATAGTAGTGCATCTCCCTTAATTTCTTGCAGAAGTACTTCTCCGGTCATGTACTGCGGGTCTATTTCCTGCTACAAGGTTCTTCGTCCGTTGTTGTTCTGCACCCAAAAACAGTAGTTCTCCATCCACTGGGCTAGTCGACTCACTCCTTGTCGAGTCGGTCAAGTAGTTGTTAGGTCTCAGCCAGCTACTTGGTCTCCGTACTATGTATGCTCGCCTTCATGATGGTCCTCTCCACGAGCTACAGGTCGATACTCCAAGTATCACAAAGTCCCTCTAAGAAGTATCTCAAAGGACTACCTCCTCATAGGGGTCTCAACGCACCAGACGACACGTCAATTCGACACTCGGTTTGTGGGTTATTAGCCTTTTCGTCCCAGGGGCACAGTTCGTTTCGTGGGCGAACCAACCTGGACATATCTCAACTATACCCTGAACTCTCATAGGGTATACTCATAGGGACCGTTTCTCAATGTGATCACCAACGCCACTGATGGTTCGTCAAACAGACGTCTGGTCTCAAAGTTATCAGCTTTTCCGTTCCAGGGGCCCGGTTGGATTTCGGGTACAATCCATCCCGGCCATACTCCAACTGTGTCCAAACCTTAGGGGAAGTATGCTAAAAGTTTTTTCTCATCAAGAGGAATCCAAAAATGTCGACGGCACATCAATCGGACTTCGTGAGCTCATGTTATAAGCGTTTCCGCTCCAAGGGCCCGATTGGTTTCAGGTTCAAACCAACACGGCCATACCCATGTTCTCTGAAACCTTTTGTGTAATATACCGAAATGACCTTCTCGATCCAAGGATCACATTGCAACTGAATTTGCGTCGATCGGAGGTCTGTAGCCCATGACTTGGGTGTTTGAACGGACCTGTCCGAAAATAGGGGGTTCGGGCCTAGTCTGACCCGGCCCGATACCCCCTGGGTCGGCACGAACCAGGTCTAGGTCCGGACCATTAGGGAGGGGCCCAGCCCGGCCTGGCGCGCGCTCACGGACCGCATGGCCAGCTCGGCCACACTGAGCTGAGCGGAAGGGGGGGGGGGGCTGCCCCCCCTATTTGAAGTCACGCCCCCACGTCGGGGCCGCTCCCTTTTGCCAGCCGGGGGTTACGACCCCCGGCTTCTTGGGAACAGGATGGCTCAGTCAGCCGGTGTGTCACCGCAGGACCCCCCCTCCGCGGGTCCCACCCTCCTTGCTCCGGCGGCCGGCGGTTCCGGCCGCCACTACCCACACCACCACAACCTTTCCCGACAGGGGTAGTGTCGTGCCCCCTTCGATGCGGCCCCACTCCGGCCGAGGGGTCTTCGTGGTTCTCCGGCACGGCGCGACGGTGCGGCGGCATTGTTCAACCTCAACAGCCTGGCGCGATGGTGCCATACTTATTCTTTGATTCTGCGCGGTGCGACGGTACCGCGTCACCTTTGTTCGAGCCATAACGGGTATGAAAACAAAAGGGGGAGGTGGGTCGACTGTGTTTAAGCGGTCCGACCTCCTCCATTTATAATGATAGCAAGCGGCCAACAATTATCAACGAAGTTCGTTAAATAAAGTTGAACGAATTTTAAACCCTTACCTCGATGAGGTCGTCAAACGAGGGTCGTCGCTGGGAAAGGATGTCGTGGAAGATGGCATCGCGGATCGAGGCTCTCTAAGCATCGTCAACGATCGCCCAATGAAGGATACGGCACATCATCGTTCATCAACAAAGGCATCTCTCACCGGCTACGGAGAGTGAAGAAGAACAACACGTCATTCACTCCTTGCAGTGACAACATTCTTCGTCAGGTTCTTGACGTTCTTTGCCTTCTCCAAAGAAGAAGACGAGTTCTATCTCCTCTATTTCCCCACACAACCCATCAACCAAAATAAATTAAGGCTTTGTCTTAATATATTCACACATGCCAAAACTTTCAAAATTCAAAACTAATTCAATTAATTAACGTGTTCAATTAATTGAGTAGAGACTATGTTGGCATTCATTAAAAGAGAAGAGGTAAAGTCACTACATTAAGGAGGAGTATCAAGGGGTTATGGGGAATGTGAAAACGTGGGGGATTGTGTGGGCCCCACATCTCCTTTATTCTCCCATGGGAAGTTACCAACCCAACTTCCACACAAAGGATAAATCTACTTAGATGAAAAATAAAATTTGATTACAAATTTTATTTTCTTCTTCACTTACACCTCAAATTTTAAACATCTCTCCCGGAGCAAACACACCTTCAGAAAAGGTCTCCTTAAGAAATTATCGGCACTGCGGTTCCATCGGTGCCCACAGATTTCAATTCCGAGCACCGGTTCAAATGTTTGAAAAACCCGCTCATTCGTTCACTGAACGTACCTGAGCTAAACTTTGGAACTTGATTCTGGGCACAACGGGCCTCAGAATCAGGTGCAGTTAGAAGCCGCAGTCTCATAAAATTCAAAGAAATTAAGAAAATAATTTTCCTTGTAATTTCTGGGTCTTTACATTACTCCCACATCAGGGATTTACATCCCCGTAAAGCTATAACACAATCTAGGGAAACAAAAGTGGTACTGAGCATGCATCTAATCCTTCCGCTCCCATGTGCTCACCTAGGGGTTCACATGCTACCAGTGAAAGCGCACAAGAGGAATTGACTATCCTCGTAGGACCCACTCTTGTCGATCCTCAACCCCTACTGCATCCCTGTGGAAGTCGTCGATTCATCGATGTCTAAATCTCTGAGAGCGATGATGTGTGAAGGATCATGCACATATCTCTTCATCCGAGGTACGTGGATGATATTATGCATCCGGTAAAACTGAGGTGGAATGGTTAAATGGTATTCCACCTTTCCTACCCTGTAGAGGACCTAAAAAGGTCTGTTGAACCTCAGAGATAACTTGCCGCCTCGACCACATCTCCGTAATCCTCGTCAAGGTGAGACTTGTATAAGGACGTGGTCATCATCGTCAAACTCTAGAGGCCTCGTATCAGCTCTGTTGGAAGTGGTTCCACAACTCTGGAGAATTTTGGCACAAAGGTATGTTTGGCCATCTCCTGATTGATCGAATGCACCCTCTTATGCATGATTCCATCCTGTGCTTCCTGATTTTTCCTTTTCACCGACCATAGAAAACCGCATCCCAACGTTGTAGATAAACCACATCCTTTTTTCCTAATACAGTTAATATGTGTATAAAATATGGATCCAATCCATACTCAGACCAACATCGTAAGGCCTCGACGCAGCCACCAAGAGATTCCAACTGAAACTCTCGCCTTGTGGGTCAGATCACCCTGTCGGCGTCAGTGAGATTATCGAGTCTCCTCCCAAAGGTATCCCCACACGTGAGGGTCAAGTATATGTCTTACCAGAAACTCCAGGCCTTGGATACGATTCATGGTAGGAAGGAATGATTAGTATCAATGTCTTTTTTTTACGAAAGATAGTAGAAGACACAGTCCGTACTTCGAATCATCCTGAGAGCCTTTCGGTCGCACTCCTTGACAGCATGCAGCTATTCTTTCCCCCTCCCTCCAGCTCCCTGATACTACTGGGGATTACAAGGGCGGATGGTTGCAAAATGTAAAAATTTTCAACACCCCATCCTACTCTCACAGCTCTGCTTCCATGTCTTCCACCTTGAAGATTCATCTATCCTTAACATTTCTTATTCTACTTGAAACATTTTACATGCTCAAGTCTCCAAGACTGGCGCTAGTTTCCAACTTTCCCACTGCTAACCATCACTGACTGCATCCATTCAACAGAATAATTCTCAATGAATAAGGTTCTTTCTAGCACCCTAGCATAAGTAGGAATGCATAGATAAAAGGTGCTAACTCAGATGTCCGAGCCCTAAAGCACCGATCACATCACATTCATCGAGTACCAAGAATGGTTTGGTATGCCCCGATGAATTCTCAGCTACTGACATGTCGTCTTGCCGAAGCTGTATAAGCTCTAGAAAACTCTCAGCCACCTCCTCAAGATAGTCCCCAGGTGCCTATGATTCAGGCTCATCTCGGAACATGAGGGTATCTGATGTTGGAACACGTGTATAGAAGTAAGTCTACATGTGTCACGTACCGGTACCGCCGGTTGTAACTGCTGACCAACATGTAGTGATGTATAGATAACACACTACCCGAAGGCACTATCTCAGGCATCGTTCCACATACCGAAGACTCATCACTATGCGGACCATCCTCATGGTCACTCACTGGAAAACACTAGTAGCCATGTCCAACATCCACTCTACTGATGTCTCAGCTAGGCGGAAAACTCTAACAATCACCTCCAGACAGTTCTCTACTGCCTGGGAATCTGTCTCGCCTCGTAACCCCAGAGGCCGCTGCTGCTGGAACTCGTGCAACGCACTCTGCCAGCGTGCATAGTTCGCTAGTATGGATGGTGGAATCTGCTTCCCAACAGTTGGTGGTGATGCTGGTACACCACCTGAGGGTGCCAACATAGTAAAAAGCACCCCACACTAGAGCCTCATTTCTCGGTGAGCCGTCATCGAGTACTCTCTCGGAACTCCAAATAACTGTCCGCGTGGAGACATCCTGAACAGTTGTGACACAGTCAACGATTTATACCTGGTGAGATGACCTGGTTATAACTGTCATTAAAACTTTTTGGAAACAAACACACAATCAGAGTTTTCGTGCAAAAAGACAGAAATCAGTAGTCAGGGTCCTGGTGTATGGATACATCAGCCGTTACACCAACACAGGACTCCCTGAAATGAAGACCACACTCGTGACCCTTAACACTATTGATTCACAGAAAAGAATGATCAGAGTCCTAAGTTCTGCGGTAGAACTGAATCCTCTGATACCAATTTGTCACGACCCGTCCTCGGGGCCCATGCCGTGACTACCCCAAACCCTCGTTCCATAGGCCAAGGGCTGGGGACTAGCATAAAAGGTGTAAATCCCAATAATTGGTAAGGCATTGCCTTTAAAAAAGTTAACAAAACACCACAGTGTACAAGAGGAAGTAATAAACTAAGTATAAAAGAAAGTGTTGAAAATTCTGTGGGCCAGAATACAAACCCAACTGAAAGTACAACTACAATTAAACGAAAGTACAACCAAAAAGACAATAGCTAGAAGAATAGAAGCAGCTCCTGGGTGATCCACCACGGATCCAACCTAAAGGGTAGGTACAGATAATGCAGCTCCTGGGCCATCCACCACAGATCCTACTTGAATGGTAGGTACAGATAATCCCCACAACTCTCTCTTCCGTCAACCTCCTCCGAGTATCGTCTGATCGTGAAGTCCACCTCCAGATACTAACTCTTCTTGTGGTCCACCTCTGGGTACTGTCTCATCTTCGTACACTCAGTCTCTGTGAGCACTGTCCGCCGTCTACATCCAACACAACGAGGTGCAGGCAAAGACCATGCAAGTGTGAGTATAACGTTACTCAGTAGGGACCCTGATACCCTCAAGGTCTCACTAAATTCAACCAGGATAAGCACAAAGTAGGATCTTGACAGATAACCCTTACTTAGGTATAAGCCCATACTTATACCTAAGTTATCAAGTAACCCATCTCAATCATGAGGAAACACAAAGGTTATGAAATCAACGGATAACCACTGCCTAGGTTTATGACCATACATATACCTAATTTATCGAGTGACCCATCTCAATAATGAGGTAAACACAAAGGTTGTAGACTCAGCTCAAACTAGGATTTTCATTATCGAAACCGTAACTCCTGAAGAGCCATGTTTCTGACATGTATAGTGATCCTGTCATGACTCTGAGGTACATCTCACTAACCTAAGACTGCTGATGTACTCCTCCTGTCGAGTACCGTAGGTCAGCCACCCAAACACAGTAGTGCTTCCCGCCGGGGTCTTCCACCCAAACATAGTAGTGCATCCCTCATAATAGTCTATAGTGGTACTTATCCTATCATGTATCGCAGGTCTGCTGCCTACTACCAAGTGCTCTGTCCATCATGGATCTGCACCCAAACACAGTAGTGCTCCATCCACTGGCCTAGTCGACTCACTCCAAGTCGAGTCGGTCAAGAAGTTGTTAGGTCTTAGCCTACTACACAGTCTCCGTACTTCATACGGTCGTCTATGGGAGGGTCCGCTCCATGAGCTATAGGTCGATACTCCATGTATCACAAAGTCCCCTGAAAAATTATCTCAAAGGACCGCCTCGTCATAGGGGTCTCAACGCAACAGACGGCATGTCAATCGGACGCCTGGTCTGTGGGTTATTAGCCTTTTCGTCCCAGGGTCCCGGTTGTTTTCGTGTGCGAACCAACCCGACCGTATCTCAAATGTACCCTGAAAACTCATAGGGTATACTCATAGGGACCGTTTCTCAACATGATCACCGACGTCGCTGATGGTTCGTCAGACAGACATCTGGTCTGAAAGTTATCAGCTTTTCCGTTCTAGTGGCCCGGTTGGATTTTGGGTAAAATCCAGACTGACCATACATCAACTGCGTCCAAACCCTAGGTGATGTATGCTAAAAGTTCCATCTCATCAAGAGGAATATAACAAATTCGATGACACATCAATCGGACGTCCGGAGCTCAAGTTATAAGTGTTTCCGCTCCGAGGGCCCGGTTGGTAACGGGTTTGAACCAACCTAGCCATACTCAGATTTCTCCGAATCCTTGAGTTTAATATACCGACAATACCCTCTCGATCCAAGGATTGCATTGCAACTAACATTGCATCGATCAGGGGTCTGTAGCCCATGATATAGGCGTTTGAACGGATCTGTCCGAAAATAAGAGGTTCGGGCCCTGTCCGACCCGACCTGATACCCCCCCCAGGTTGGCCAGAAACGAGTCGACCCAAACTGGGACTAGGTTTGGACCATTAGTGTGTGTCCCGGCCCTCCCGGCATGGCCCAGCCCGGCCTGGCGTGCGCTCGTGGCCCGCTAGGCCACGCCGAGCTGAGCAGAAGGGGGGGGGGGCTGCCCCCCCCCCTGTTTGAAGTCGCGCCCCCCACGTGGGGGCCGCTCCCTTTTTTCCACCTAGGGGTTATGACCCCCGGATTCATGGGAACTGGCTGGCTCGGCGGGCATGTGTGTCACCGCGGGACCCCCCTCCGCGGGTCCCGCCCTCCTTGGTCTGGCGGCCCGTGGTTCCGGTCGCCGCTCCCCGCACCACCGCGGCCAAAGGCCGCCTCCTTGTCCGACCGACACGGCACCACGACCCCTTCGCCGCAGCCCCGCTTTGGCCACGGGGTCTTTGTGGTTCTCCAGAACGGCGCGATGGCGTCGCGGCTTTGTTCGACCTCAATGGCACGGCGTGACATCGCCGCTCTTATTTTTTGATTCTGTGCGGTGCGACGGCACCGTGTCACCTTCGTTCGAGCCATAATGGGTACGACAACAAAAGGGGGAGGTGGGTCGGCCATGTTTGTATGTTTTGACCTCCTCCCATTATAATGATAGCAAGCGGCCAACAATTATCAATGAATTTCGTTAAATAAACTTGAACGAAGAATAAACCCCTACCGGGATGAGGTCGTCAAACGAGGGTCGTCACGGGGAAAGGGTGTCGTGGAAGACGGCATCGCGGAATACGACGTCGTGGATCGATGCTTCATAAGTGTCGTTGGCGTTATCCCGATGAAGGATGTGGTGCATCGTCATTCTTCGACAAAGGAGTCTCTCACCGGCTGCAAAGAGGGATGAAGAACGACGCATCCTTCACTCCTTATGGTGACGGCGTTCTTCGTCGGTTTCATGACGTTCTTCTCATTCTCCAAAGAATAAGACGAGTTCTATGTCCTCCATTTCCCCACACAACCCATCAAACAAAATAAATTAAGACATTGTGTTAATTTATTCACACATGCCAACACTTTTAAAATTCAAAACTAATTCAATTAATTAATGTGTTCAATTAATTGAGTAAAGAGTGTGTTTGCATTCGTTAAAAGAGAAGAGGTAAAGTCACTACATTAAGGAGGAGTTTCAAGGGGTTATGGGGAATGTGAAAAGGTGGGGGATAGTGTGGGCCCCACCTCTCCTTTATTCTCTCAAGGTATGTTACCAACCCAACTTCCAAACAAAGGATAAATCTACTTTAGGGAAAAATAAAATTGGATTACAAGTTTTATTTTATTCGTCAAATACACCTCAAAATTTAAACAACTCCTTCCGAGAAAACGCACCATCGGAAAAGTTCTTCTTAAGGAATTACCAGTGATGTGGTTCCATTAGATCCCTCAGATTTAGATTCCAAGCACCCGTTCAATATTTAGAAAAACCCGCTCGTTCGTTCACTGAACGTACCCGAGCTAAACTTCAGAAATTGATTCTGGGCACACCGGTCCTCGGAATAAGGTGCCGTCAAAAACCTCATACTCATAAAATTCAAATAAATTATGAAAAATAATTTCTTTGAAATTTACGGGTGTTTACATATATTTGCTCAGTTTCAAGATTATGGGTCATATCAATTACTCGAAATCCAAAATCATCATTAAATGTGACCTACCTCATCATCGAATCAAACCACTGGAATTTCATCATTATGACTCATCAATGGGAATAAGAATCCAATATTACTATTTTTCAATGAATCCATAATAAACATCATTTTAAAATCACAATCTACTAACTGATGCACTGGCGTAATTGCATATTGTATAAGTAACTGTTACACCGTCATGTTGGGTTCTCATGTTCATTGCTCCTTCAGTGATAATAAATTTGTACGTATTCATAACAACTGATTTATAGTCACAAACCCCGGTATTAGGACCAAAATCTAATTCTATTATTTCCTTAGAGGCAGCATCAATTGGAAAACTAAATACATGAAATATAAATAAATATTAAACATAATTAATAGTTTCTTGAATTAGTTTAAATAGTGATATTATTACTTTAAATTTTAACGAAGCAAAAAACTTGTTACTATGAAAAGTCTCCCTCCTTCTCAAAGATAAAAAACGATGATTTTTATTTATCATCCCTTTATATTCCCTATAGATAAAAATAGAAATATTTTAACACACACACACATATATATATTTATAAGATACACATATTCAATTAACATTCAAGATGTTTTCATCAAACAATTCAAAGTTGAAAAAAAAATGTGCTATGTGCCATCTCCAGCTATTCAAGGCTTAATGTTGACAATGTATACCATCCATGAATTCCTTCTATTTGATGAAGTGATGGAATTATAGGTTCAATTTTCTCATAATATTATTCTTCGTTTCTCATTGGTCTGTAAATTCTTGTAGCAAGATAAGACAAATACATAGAGAAAGATATCCATACATTCTAGAGCCAAGTAACTGGTCATGATAGAACCTTCGGGGTAATTCCTATTATAACATAAGTCATCAATCCATTCATATTTCTTTTTTGGATACATACAATGAAATAAAATATTTCTTCCGAGAAGTATTTCATTTCGAATATGGATATTCATATGTAGCATGCATGTGAAAAATGATGGATGAAATATTTCCTCTACTCACACAAAATTAATGTGGCATCTGCCGAATTTTTATTGAAAGAAATACATGGAAAAATTCATAGCATAAATATCTCTTAAAAAATGTCACAACCAAATAACATCCACCATTACTTTATTAGAAAAAAGATGACGAATTTCTACTAGAATCTACTCATGAAGAATGATGTGATAATCATCAGTGTTCACTGATTTTAGCTTCAACTCTCTTCTGTTGACCCATTTAGATATGTTTCTTGAATAGCCATCTAGAACATTAATATTCTGCAGTACTTCTAGAAATATATTTTTTTCTATAGGTGTCATCACATAAGAAGAACATGGAACTTTGCATCTATTTTCACTAATACACACATGATGAAATTCTAAGCTGATTCCCCAATCCACCAAGGAAAGATGAGACCATAAATCATCATTTGTCTTTCCCTTAACATTTAGAAGAATCTAAAGCAACATTTCACATGTATTTTTTCAATGTGGAATACATATATATAATTAATTAACAAATTGGTATACCAATAAAGAAAATAAAAGAATGTACTTCTCTTCTACCACCTGTAACACGTTTTAGTGGAAACATTTTTTCTAATTCCAGATTTAATGTGACCCTTCATGAATGAGAAACTAATAGGATATGATATTTTTCTCTTCATGCTCCATTCATACATAACTTCATAAGAAGGAAAATCATTGATCATCCACATAAGTGCATCCTGCATCTAAAATATGTCTTTTGAAAATGTATCATATGTACAGACACCCACTTCCCAAAAAAATTTCAACTCTTTTATTAAAGGTTGAATGTATACATCTATATCATTTCCAGTATCCGATGGGACAAATATTATTATACTCATGAATGTGAAAGGTTCTTTCATACAAATCCACGAGGGAATATTATAAATGTGTATAAAAATCGTCCATGTTCTATGTGACATAATAATTTTCCCAAACCGATTAAAATTGACACACGAAAGACACAACTTCACATTACACACGTCAGATATAGAATAATGATATCAGGAATTTAATCTCTACAATAAAACCCCATCTGTTGGGTGAACCAACTCATCATTTGTATTATTTCTCTAGGTATCATTTCATCACATTTTTATTGATATTTCATCCAACATTAAAATATTATGAAGTCTGAGGATCAATTGAAATTGCCACATTACTTTTTTGTGGCACACATGCTGGTGTTGCATCAACCTTTGGCTTCCAGAAGGATGTTCCACATTTTATACAACCATTTTGTTCAGCTGTTTCCTCCTAGAATAAATTACAATATTTCGGGAAAGCATGAATTTTTTTTACTCAGAATCTATGTTCCTCAACAAACATCTATAGCATACAGAGTTTTGAGGGAATAACTGAATCATCTATAAGTATGCCCTTCACGAAATTAATAATTTAATAGATTACAGTATTAGAAATCCCATACATTGTTTTCCCATGAAATAGTTGGATTAAAAATTCCAGCTTTTTCATTTTGTAGGATTGCCTACACACTAGAGTCGAGGCAGAATCATTCAATTATTTCACCCGAACAACATAATCATTTTAATTTGATGCATCATGTCTCATCATAATGAAATTTTCTAAGGCCGGAATCCTTTCTTTTTCAAGATTAAGAATAAATAGAAACTAGTCATATTATAAATTATCCAACCATTTCCTCTAATTTTGATAATCACCAATTTTAGATGTCATTTTCTCCCCATTGTGATACCACAAAAGTTAGTTTTCTTGAAAACAATAATCGGTTATGTGGTAGATGAATTCTTCAAGTCTAAGACAAGGTCTTCCAACACAATTATAACATGGGAAGTGTATGTGAACACAATCTCATGTATTGAGAAATAAAAAATCTAAAAAGCTCTCCAAAATGTTTTGAAAATCACTTTATATTAAATCTGTTTCATATATCCATCTTCTATCTATTAGGTAAAGAAAATTTATAAGTCATTTCGTCAAAGAAAATTCAATAATATTGAATTTTCATCGATAATATATTTAACTAAATGAGATTTTTTCACTTTATATGGAACAATAACTGACACACTACTCTATATGATAATCACAATATAAAAAAAATCTATTTATTAAAAAATATCTCTAGTGAAATATATATGAGTGTACAAGATCATGTAAACCTATGGAGGAGAATTATTCTCGAGTTGAGTAAATTTTAGATAAAAAAAATTCAGTATTTTAGTTAATTATTTGACTGATTACATACACTACCCAATGGGGCGGGGGTGTCCAGAGGTGGGTCTTTCCAGGGGTGGAGGATGTCTTGGGGGGCCTGTCCATGGGGGTCGAGTGTGCCTAGGGGGATGGGCATGCTATCCAGGTGGGTGGTGTGTCTAACCATAAGGGTGGGGCGACAGTCCCTGGGGAGGGTATGGGGTGTCCAGGGGAGTGGGCAGGCTATCTACAGGGGGCAGTCAAGGGGGTATAGGGTTTCAAGGGGGTGATGGTGTCTGAGGGATGGGGGTGTCCAAGGGTTGGGGGTGTCCATTGGGAGTGGGTAGGCAGTCTACAGCTTTTGGGGGATGTCCAGGGGATTGCGGGTGTCTAGGGGGTGGGTGGGCTATCCATGGGGGTGGTGGGGCTGTCCAGGGTGTATGGGGTGTCCAAGGGGGGTGGCTGGGCTGTCCAGGGGGTATGGTGTCTAGGGTGGAGGGCATGTTATCCACGAGGGTGGCGAGGGGGGGGGGTATCCACAAAGGTGGAAGGCCAGTCCATGGTGGTCGGGGAGTCCAGGGGGTGGGGGTGTCTGGGGGAATGGGATGATAAAGGGATGATAAATAAAAAAGAATCACTCTTTATGTTTGAGGAAGGAGTGAGACTTTGCATAGTAAAGATTTTTCTGCTTTGTTAAAATTTAAAGTAATAATATCATTGTTTAAAACAATTAAAAAAACAATTAATTATGTTTAATATTTTTTATATTTCATGTATTGAGTTTTCCAATTGATGCTGCCTCTGAGTAAATAATAGATTTCGATTTTTGTCCTAATAATATAGTTCATGACTATAAATCAGTTTTTATCAATACATACAGATTTATTATCACTAAAGGAGCAATGAACAAGAGAACACAACATGACACTGTTATAGTTACTTATACAATATGAAAATATGCCAGTGCATCAGTTAGTATATTGTGATTTGAAAATGTAGGTTATTATGGAGTCATTGAAAAATAATAATATTGGATTATTATTCCCATAGATGAGTCATAATGATGAAATGCCAGTGGTTTCATTCGATGATGAGGTAGGTCACATTTAATGATGATTTTGGATTTTGAGTAATTGATATAACTCGTACTCTTGAAACTGATGAACCTTATGTAAACACCTGGAAATTTAAAGGAATCTTTCTTCTTAATTTCTTTGTAATTTTACGAGTATGCGGTTTCTGAAGGCACCTGATTCCGAGGCCCAGTGTGCCCGAAATCAATTTCCGAAGATTAGCTCGGGTACATTCATTGAATGAACGAGCGGGTTTTTCTAACTTTTGAACCGGTGCTCGGAATCGAAATCCGAGGGAACCGATGGAACCGTAGTACCGGTAATTGCTTTAGAAGACCTTTTCCGATGGTGCATTTTCTCGGGATGAGTTGTTTAAATTTTGAGGTGTATGTGAAGAATAATATAAAATTTGTAATCCAATTTTATTTTTCTTCTAATGTATATTTATCCTTTATGTGGAAGTTGGGTTGGTAACTTCCCTTGAGAGAATAAAAGAGAGGTGGGGTCCACACAATCCCCCACCTTTTCAGTTTCCCCATAACCCCTTGAAACTCCCCCTTAATGTTGTGACTTTACCTCTTCTCTTTTAAAGAATGCCAACACACGCTCTACTCAATTAATTGAACACGTTAATTAATTGAATTACTTTTGAATTTTAAAAGTGTTGGCATGTTTGAATAAATTAAGACAAAGTCTTAATTTGTTTCAGTTGATGGGTTGTGTGGGGAAATGGAGGAGATAGAACTCGTCTTCTTCGTTGGAGAACGTGAAGAACATCAAGAACCTGATGAAGAATGCCATCACCTCAAGGAGTGAATGACATGATGTTCTTCTTCCCTCTCCACAGCCGGTGAGAGACACCTTTTTCAAAGAACGATGACGTGCCGCATCCTTCATCGGGCGAGCGCCGACGACGCTTACAGAGCCGCTATCTGAGACGCTGTCTTCCGTGACGCCGTCTTCCACGACGTCATCTTCCCTGATGTCCTTTCCCCGTGACGACCCTTGTTTGATGACTTCATCGAGGCAGGGGTTTGGATTTTTGTTTTTGATTATTCATTTTCGTCCAGCGTCAATTCCTTAGCCGCATGGTATCGGATTAACGGGAGGAGGTCGGACTGCATGAACACGGCCGACTCTCCTCCCCTTTCGATGTTGTGTTTTTTGCGGCATGAACAAAGGCACGCGGTGCAACGGCACCGCATGGAAACAATAAGAATGTGGCGAATAAGTGAGGAACCGTCGCGCCGCGCCGTTGATGATGAACATAATTGTGGCCAGAGTCAGCGTCGCAGAGGCAACTCGAAGACTCCGCAGATTGTTTTATTGACGTGTGGATGCATGGTCGATGACAGAACGGGCTGTAGAGGAATTTGGAAGACTTCCCAGTAAAGGGGAGGTCTCGGGAACACCGCTGGCAAAGGCGACAGGAAAAACGGACAACTGAAGCACGTTCGGTTGTCCGCGAAACACCCTGCTGGAGGTGTTGGCTAGCCGCCAGAAGGAGGCGGCGCCCGGCGCGATGCCAGGACGGACCACCGTGCTAAAGACGTGGCGCTAGGCGACCTGTCCCGCGGCCACGCGGGACCTGGGGTAGACGTGGTGCCTAGCGCTGCGTCCAATGGTAGGGGCAGCCCCCCATGTGGGGGTCGCAGTTACTCAATCAGGGGGCTCAGCGCCCCCCCCCCCCCCCCCTTCCGCTCAGCTCGGCGTGGCTGAGCTAGCCACGCAGGCCGCAAACGCGCGTCAGGCCGGGCCAGGCTGCGCCCAAATTGGCCAGACCTAGACCCGGTTCGGTTCAACCCAGTTCGGGCCGGCCCGGGGGGGGGGTATCAGGCCAGGTCGGATCGGTCCCGAACCCCCTATTTTCGAACAGATCCGTTCAAACACCCATAACATGGGCTACAGTCCTCCGATCGATGCACTGTCAGTTGCAATGCGATCCTTGGATCGAGAAGATCATTTCAGTATATTACACACAAAGTTTAGGAGAACGTTGTGTAAAACCGGGTTGGATCGAACCCGAAACCAACCGGGCCCTCGGAGCGGAAATGCTTATAACATGAGCTCCGGACGTCCGATTGAAGTGTCGTCGACTTTGTTGGATTCATCATGATGAGATGAAACTTTTAGCATACTTCGACTGAGGTTTGGACGCAGTTGGAGTATGTTCGGGTTGGATTGTACCAGAAATCCAACCAGGCCCCTGAAACAGAAAAGATGATAACATTCTGACCAGACGTCCATTTGACGAACCGTCAGCGGCGTTAGTGATCTCGTTGAGAAACGGTCCCTATGAGTATAAACTATGACAGTTCGGGGTACAGTTGAGATACAGCCGGGTTGGTTCTCACACAAAACCAACCGGGATCCTAGACGAAAATGTTAATAACCCACAGACCGGGCATTCGATTGATGCGTCGTCTATTGCGTTGAGACCCCTACGACAAGGCAGACCTTTGAGATACTTCTTCGTGGGAATTTGTGATACGTGGAGTATCTACCTGTAGCTCTTGGTGCAGACTGTAGATGCCGGAAAAGTCCGTTGCTCCTCTAACGAAGTTCCGGATGCGGAAAGAGAGGTCATATTTGGCGTCAGAAGCATGTTTCGGAAGGCCCGAAGGCCTTGCGCAAAATGTCGGAGGCCCGCGCGCAATATTGGCTAGGCGCGCGCAATCCTTCCGGGATTCGCGCAATGGGCCGAGTCGGCGCGTAATTTTCGGCGCCCGACGCCCGTGCGCGACCCTCTTGCGCGCCGGGCCCCTATTCCGCGCCCGAGCCGAATTGCGCGCTCGCGCGCCGAATTGCGCGCCCGCGCGCCGAATTGCGCGCCCGCGAACCGAATTGCGTGCCCAGGGTTGCCTATAAATACAAGGCGACCCCCGACGTTTTGAAGGTTGCCAGAATTCGAAGTGTCGCTCGTGCGCGCAATCCCGCCCCCTCCGCGCGCAATGCCGTCCTTCAGGTAACCTCCTTTATTTCGCGCAAACAAGCCTCGGGGTTCGCCATCGCGCGCAACCCTTTGGCTTCTTTCCTTTGACCAATCCCTCACCCGAAGGCATTCGCACGCAAAATCAGCCTCTTGCGTGCAATTGCCCCCCGGGCGCGCGCAATCCCGCCCGATTGCGCGCACCCCCCTTACTAAGTGGACATTCGTTAAAGAATGGTCCGTTGCCCCCGCGCGCTATCAGAGGCCTGGTGCGCGCAATCTTCGTCTTCCGCGTGCAAAGCGCTGGCCCAATTGCGCGCTAGCCCTCCCAATTGCGCGCTGACCCGCGGTATTGCGCGCCAAGCTCCTCTTTTGCACGCAAACCTCCGGGGTCGCCCCCTTTGACCCCCTGAGGGTACCCGCCTGCGTGGCGCCCGATGATCTTCATCCCGGGTGCCCGCACCATGCGTTGTCTTCCCTTGCGGCCCTCCAGGCTCGCGCGAAGTGACACGGACCCATTGGCGGCAACAGTTCGTCTCGCACGACGTTAAACTACATTCGTCCCGTACGACGTTAAACTGCATTCGTCCCGCATGACGTTAAACTGCATTCGTCCCGCATGACGTTAAACTGCACTTCGTCCGGCAAGACGTTAAACCGTCCGCTTCATCCTCAACACACGACGTTAAACTGTACTTCGTCCGGCAAGACGTTAAACCGTCCGCATCACCCGATCTCGTGCCTCGCACGCAGGGTCCCCCTCCCGGTTGGGATATGGCCCCCACCCGCTCATCTCTGCAGGGATGTCGGGATTGCCCTTCTTTAGGGACGATTTATTGGAGTGGCATTCGCCCACGGGGGTAGGGTATTACAAACCCCTAGTTTCTTGTGGGGGACTGCCCATGTGCATCTCCATTGTGCTTCCCCACTGCCGAAGCTAGTAGAGGGTGTGACAGGGATCAAGGTCTCTCACCTTCGGCCCAAGTCCCTATTCAACTAAGCTTTGCTGCACTCAGGTTGCCTCAGTGTGTAAGTCCTGACAGAATGAACTACGTGGACTTTGATCCCTGTCTCCTAAACAGGGTACGTAGGAAGCCTCCCTGAGGTTCAAGCCCACCACCTGGTCGTCCCGGTCGTATTCACGTAGGTTCGTCCATCAGTGGACCCCTCCTGGGTTCACATTCGCGTCGATTCACCTATGAATCCGCCCTTGTGGGGGACTGCACATGTGTATCTCCATTGTGCTTCCCCCCTGCCGAAGCCAGTAGAGGGGGCGACAGGGATCGAGGTCTCTCACGTTCGGCCCAAGTCCCTCTCCAACTGAGCTTTGCCGCATACGGGCCTCCTTAGAGTGTAAGCCCCAAACACCAGCGTCCAGCATGACGTGAAACTGTGATCCACCCGGCCGTTCCATCCCCCTCTGTGCGAGGTGGTTCGGTTCAATCCCCCGCTCGGCAGCTTCGACCTCCTTGTGAGTCGGCTTGCCATCTTCTAGCATGACGTTAAACTGCATATCCGAACTATGTTGACTTTGATCCGCGCTAACGCGCGGTACGTAGGAAGCCTCTATGGGGTCCAAGCTCTTCACTCCATCATCCATCCTGATCCTTACCCGGGCCGCCACATCCCGGTGGGGTCATGCTATTTCATTCCACTCCACTTTACTCGGGAAGCCGCCCATGTGCTAGCCCCATCGTCGGAGGTTCCCCGCAAGGGGTTCTGTCATCTGATCCACTCCTCGTGTTGATCAGTCTGATGCCGTCCCCGCTGGACGTTAAACTCGCGGCATACCCTGTGTTAAACATTGGAAGGTGAGGAAAACCTCAGGTAACGCAGTTCCCCCACACCCAGCGCGGGATGCCTCAGGCCATCACGCCTTCGAGAAGCCCTATTAGGGACGGAAGGCAGACATGGAGAGCCGCAGTGTTAAGACACGCCCCCAACACCCAGAGCTACCCGGTCTCCAAACCGCAGGTTGCTACCCCGACCAGACTCCTTGGAGGGTCTGGGCGGAAGCAGCGTAATTAACCGGTGTCCATGAAGATATGGCGTAGGGAACGAGATTCACGAACATTCTTAAATCTATGAGGGAGACCCGGATTAGGCGACGAGTTCCGAGGAGACGTCCACGGAAGGAGGAGCTGACATCCCATCACCCCAGTTTCAATCAAGGAGCAGACGTCCCTGAATAAGGGACGGATGCCGCCCGCCTTTGGAAAGCAGGACTTCGGGGCCACAAGCCGCGCTCCCATCCCCTCGGGTCGACGGGCGCACGCGCGAACGCGTCCTGGCGGAACAGCGTCGGAACAGAAACCCGACGCACATCCGCACCGAAACAGAAAATGGTGAACCCGACGTGAATCTATTCTCCTCAATACGAAGACCGATAGCTTTCAGAGGTGTTGGAAGACTAGAATGATTCCCAACCAAGCATTCAGCATCGGGGCACGAAACCCGCCAGGGGCTGGGGAAGGGAAATCGGGCACTCCGTCTCACGATGTCGATGGCCTGGGTTCCCCCCACGGAAGGCGTCGTGGCACTAATGATCGGTTGATGATTTCTTTTCCTGTCAGTATTAATGGGTTCTTCTCCCTGTCTTCAGGAATCAGGTCGCCCAATACAGTGCCCGATCGCCGCCCACCCACTGGCGTAGGTGTAGGGGAAACACCGACGCGACTACTCCGCGCGGTCCCGCCCGTTCCACAGTCGTCCCAGCAGCCGCAACTGCGGGGCAACCACGCCCTCTCTCCCCCTCGGAGGTCATCCAGAGAAGGGTGATCAACAACTTGGTGCGGAGACATGAGGAAGAGGGAGTCATCCCCACCAGGGACATGGCTCGCCTAGACCTCGAGGAAGCTGCACCTCGCCACCAACGCCGCCCCCGAGGGCCGCGCAGGGAGGCATCGCTGCCTACCTCGACGTCCAACCGCTTCGGGAGTTTATCCCCAGAACGCTCCGACAGCTCCCTCCCCTATGCGGATGAGGTGGGGGATGTCCGGGACCACCCTATCCGAGATTCGCTCCAGGGATCCGCGATAAGGGCTCCTGCCAGGCCACGTCGACACCACCGCAAGGCTTCTCAAGTCGAAGAACGGGCTCTCCACCTGCCTGTGCCGCTAATCCCGACTCGTTTGTCCCGACGCCAACGTCGGGCTCAAGCAGAAGAGGATGCCCACCTTGGGGCCCTAGCAACAGCGGCAGGGTTGGCCCAAGACACAGCTGGCTCCAGTCACCAGGCCCCTGCGCATCCTGAGCAGGGGTACTTCTATGCCCGACCTGGATCGAGGCCCCGACCGCCCCAAAGGCAGGTTGGGTTGACTCTCCCGGTTGCTGGTACAGGCAATAGCCACCGCGGACCACCTCGCGGTAGCGCTATTCACCAGCAGGGTCTACTCCGTGTGGCTGATCCAAGAGGCATGGGTGATCCCACCTTCTGATCCCGGCCCGGAGGCCTGCCCGGAAGCATCTCTCCCCGCGTCCCCTTTGATATCTGTCCCGGTGCTCCTCGCACCTTGGTTTCCAGTCCTCTTGGCCCCAGCACCGGTGCGGCCAGAGGACGCCAGGACAGAGATCAGCCATGCCCCGAAGAACCACCCAGGGGCAGGAAGGCGAGGCGTCGACGTAGAGGGAGGAATGTTAGGGAATTCCGGACAGAGATCCGACCGGTTCGTTTCTCTGATACAGAGGCGGAGTATGATTCGGCGACAGATCCCTCCCCCTGATCCCGCTAGTCAGGGGAAGGGGTAGGAATGCGGCACGTCAGCCTCGTACTCCCCGAGAGCGAGATCGATATGATCCCCGCTTCTCTCTGAAGGTATATCCAGAGTAGCGAGGGCTTGGTAGACCCCCAAGGATCAAGCTTGCGGTTGGTACCGGCCCCTCCGGAAGCGCCTTCTGCCTCGATCGGAGAAGCCAGAGACCTTTTCTGGGGACCGACGGTCGAGCCACGATCTAGTTCACCCTCGGCGAGCATCGACGCTACGGAAGGATGTTCGCTCGCCGGCCCGCCTTATCGTGATGTGGTAGCTGGGGCACCGCAACCCTCAGAGGGCGGCCCGGGATATGGAGGCCAATCGGCCTGCTCGCCGTATTCACCACCGGCTAGCTCGCCGGCCCGGTGGCCCGCCTCGGCACCACTGCCGGTTCCCCGTCCATTCCCAGTCACTGAATGGGACCAATAAGACCTGGGTCTCGAGTTTGAGTCGTGGAGCTTCTGGACCATCCTTGCAGAGGGCCACTTCCCTGAGATGTTTTGGCCAGTCGCAGGACCGGACTTTGATGCACCAGAATCGCTCACCCCGGATGAGTTCGAATGCTTCCGCCGAACTCTCTGAGAGACTCACTCCCGTTTTCACCGCCTACAAATGCCATATCCCGGGAGTCAAGCACACCTGGGGGATATTGGTGAGCAGTGCCGTCAGATCGACCTGGCCACGCTCCCCGCGGTTCGGCACCCCGGGTCATTTGGGCACCACGAGGCCCTCCAACAACGATGCGTTGAGTGTTTTCAAGTACTCCGCAAGGTTATCGAGGAAGCCACCCCCCACGTGTATATCCGTGGATGGGGGCAGTACGCTGCCCTACACTTCAGTGCGATTCGCCGACAGCCCGATTCGCTGGGTGGCCTTGAGGGTACATCCCCAGGGACGGAAACGTTCAATATGGCTGACCTGTCGGGAGAGGGGGACGACTTGGAACTTATCAACGGGGGCTCTCCCCCCGAAGACAAGACGTTGTTGGATCCATCGGTGAGAGTTACTCGTCACCAGAGAAACCTCCTGGGTCTCCCCACACCCACTGAAGCACTGACGTTGAGCCAAAACGTCAGCAAAGGTAAAAAGCACGGCGGGGCTATAAAGTCTGCCGACCCATCTGCCTCCATGCAGAGGGTAGAGGAGGATCCTGAAAAGGCCATGCTACATCAACAACTCGCCGAGCAGAAGAAGCTAGTTGACCAGCTCCTCGCCGAGCGCACTGTAGAGCGGCGGCCTGACTACGGTGATCCTAGGCCAGGACAGCAGGGACAGGAACAACCACTCCTCGAAGAGACTCTCTCGGGCAACCGTGATTATGCCGTGTTTGCCGATAGGGGAGAGGCCATTGCCTATGGCAAGAGGGCGCAATATGTTTCACCACACACTCCCGAGTGGCGTGACTACCTGAGAGACCCCTCTCGGATTCCTCCCGCCGCCCCAAGGGCCGCTCCGCCCGCCATCCCACAAGCTGCCGAGTTCGACGACCCGGTCGACGACCCGATTGAAGAGCCATGCAATGCGCTCGTGGTTAGAGATCCTCGCCAGGACTGGAACCCATGTCCGGATGATCCAATGGCGGCACTCATCGCCCACTTGGAAGCCTTGGAGACTCGGCAAGTGGCAATCCCACCGGACGGCAAGCCATACCCAGGATGGGTGGATGACATTCTGGCACCTCCGGGATTCGGGAACCCCACTTTCTCCCCCTTCAACGAGACTGCAGACCCGCCACAGCATTTGGACCATTTCAACTCGAGGTGCAAGCCTATGTTGGGAACTCCGGTGCAGCAGGAGGCCGCTAAGCTTCGCTGCTTTGTCCAGACACTGGAAGGGCCAGCATTTGTCTGGTACAGCCAGCTTCCCGTCGGGTCAATAACTAGCTGGGAGGACCTTCGTAGACAGTTCCTTTATCAGTTCAGTTCCACGACCCAGAAGACGAGTATCGCAGACCTCTTCAAGTGCAAGCAATGTCCTGATGAGCGATTCGCGGATTTCATCACCTGATGGAAGGGTCTCACGTATTCCCTTGACATGCCATTGACTCAGGAGAAGTTGATGACAATGTGCGTCGGGAACGTCAAGACCGAGCTGGTCCCTTCCTTGATCACTCAGAATTACCCCGGAGGGTTCAGGGATTTCTCAGACAAAGCTCAACGTCTTGAGGATGCCCTGCAACAGGCCAGTTAGGCACACCCGCTGCCTCCTATGATCCCTGCAAGGAGAGTCAGTACGGCTGAGCCCGCTGCTTTTGCCCATATAGAGTCCCCCAGGCAGTTGGAGCTGCTGCCGGTGAGGCCAGCTCCACAGCCTCACAGGAATCCGCCTCCATGGGCTCAGCTCCCGGCCCAACAGCGGTAGCCCCAGAACCGGCCGACCCCTCCGCGTAATGTACCGCCACAACCCAGGCGAGATAATCAGGGTCCACCTCCTTGGCAGGCCCCTCCAGCCCCTCGTCAAGACCACGCTCCCAGGTCCCCGTGATACCTGACTTACTCATTTCATGAGGATCAGGTCCCCGGTTATTTCCGGAGCGCCCTGGAGCAGAGGATTGTGCGACTGCCTGAGTGTTGGAGGCCAGAGGAGGCACATATCACGGATAACCCCCGCTACTGCCCTTACCATCGGGCCCTGGGGAACACCATCCGGCGGTGCTACGTGTTTAAGGACTGGCTCCAAGACCAGATTAACAATAATGTAATCAGGTTGGGCCCAGCTCCAGCATAATTGGCGGGTGTGTTCGTGGGATCATATGATGATAGTGGCGACGAGGACGAATGACAGCTAGTCTCCGACCGCGGATCCCAGAAGTATAATAACTGGATGGCCCGCAAGACGATCATTCGCGCCCATGGAATCATCTGTGCGCACTTGAATCAGCCTGAGCCCCCAGAATCTGTGGGTGCTGCTTCGGCATCATCGTCCCAGCCTGCCTCTTCCGAGAAGAGCAAACGACGGCGGCACAAGAAGGAAGAGCTCGCCCCGCCAGTTCCGCCACTATTTCGCACTCTCGGAGATTTCATGCCCCCGAAGATGGGGGTCCCTCCTCGGATCCGCCCGGTGATGAATGATTCGTCTGATGACAGTGTTGGGTACGCTT
Source organism: Viscum album (assembly GCA_963277665.1). Classification (NCBI taxonomy): domain Eukaryota; kingdom Viridiplantae; phylum Streptophyta; class Magnoliopsida; order Santalales; family Viscaceae; genus Viscum; species Viscum album. Next base: position 1,898,858,349 of record OY728163.1, on the reverse strand, counting down.
GGGTTAATACCATCGAGCTGGTAAATCCCTTTTCGGTTCCCGACGTTGAAGAACACCAGGTGGACCTCCCTAGTGTCCCCGGTCGTCGCCACCGTCGGAGGAACCTCAACAACAGGAGTCGTTGGGGCACGGAAGTTGGTACCTCCAGCCAGGTCGTGCACTCCACTGAGACTAGGCAGCGGGCTCAAAACCGAGCTCAGCGCGCGCAGCCCCCCCATCCGGGCATGACGGATTCGCCTCCACCACCGTTTGTGGTGTGGGACCAGGCAGAACCGCCTCAGCTGTGCCGTGACCAGCTCCGTCCTGCCACGAGTCCATCCCGGCCTCCTGGCCCCAGTACGGTGACCACTTCCCGGGCTGCAACCAGTGAACAGCGAGATGCGCCAAGCACCAGTCGGCCGCCGGTCCAACCGGCAAGGCCCGTCATGCCTCCAACCGCAGAGCAACCTCCTGCAACCAGGGGCTCGCGCTTTCCAAGAAATTATGATGTCCTGAAGCACTTGGCCGACATCCCAGCAAGGCTCTCCATCCTTGAGGCTCTGCGCCTGTCACCTGAGATGCGCGAGGTGCTCGCTGAAGCCCTGAAAACCCCCTCCATTTTGAGACGGAGGTCGCGGCTGCAGAGGCCTTTCACGCTGAAGCGATTGAGAACACCGAATGTCAGGCGGTTATCTCATTCTTTGGTAAGGATGAAGACTCTCCTATACAGGGGTACATTCGTCCGCTGTATGTTACTGTCCAGTTCAATGGCCTTGAAGTCCGGCGCTGTCTTGTCGACACGGGGTCTGGGATTAACCTGATTCCAACTCGGATGCTCCAGAGATTGGGGTTGTCTGAGGATGACTTGATTCCCTCCGACCTCAGGATCCTGGGGTATGACCGCACCGAGCAAACTCCGGTCGGCAAGATACATTTGAAGACCCAGTTCGGTGACCTGGTTTCCAACACCGAATTCATGGTAGTCTCTCAGGACACTGCGTATAACGCATTGATGGGCAGGCCATGGCTCCACCTTCAAGCGGCGGTTCCCTCGTCATACCACCAATGCCTTAAATACTCCCTTAATGGTCGAGTAGGCGTGCTTCAGGGAGATGCCTCTCCTTTTACCTCATGTGAAGCCCGCTATCTGGACGCGGACTATTACAAGAGCAAGGATAAGTAGATCCTGACGGGTGAGGTTGAGCCTGTCGCTGTTGCAAGTGATCCCTGGGCAAGTTTGGATGACGCTTACGTCCTCCTGATCCATCGGTTGGACGTAGCCATGGTGTCGATGGCCTGTGAGTCTCCTGATGAGATGACCGCGACCGCCCATGCCAGCACCAGCGGCCCAGCAGGATCTGGTAGGACCAATGCAGTTTCCAACGCAGTCTCTCCCATGGACGATCCCTCCCCGAGTGGAGAGGATGTGGAATATGCACCCCCAGCCTTTGAGGAGGGCGTCTCTGCCACGGTCGATGAGTTAGTACAGGTGAACCTGGGAACCGAGGCAGATCCAAGACCCACATTGGTCAGTGCCGCCATGCCCTCTGAGGAGCGGCAGCAGTACGTGGACTTCCTCAGACAGCACCGTGATGTGTTCGCTTGGGGCTATGACGAGATGTCGGGGCTAGATCCTTAGGTAGCTGTCCACAGCCTTGGTCTCCCGGCGAACCATCGTGGGTTCAAGCAGCCTCCCAGGAAGATGAACCCATTCCACGGTGCCATGGTTGAGGCCGAAGTTGATAAGCTTATCAAATAAAACTTCGTGAGGGAAGTTCAGTACCCCAGATGGATGGCCAACATTGTGTCGGTCAGGAAGAAGAACGGGCAGATCAGAGTCTGTATCGACTTCCGCGATCTCAACCGCCACTGTCCGAAGGATGATTTTCCCCTTCCGGTGACAGAGCAGTTGATTGACACCACGGTAGGGTTCCAAGCCCACTCCTTCATGGATGGATACTCCGGATACAACCAAATCCGGATGGCCCCTGAGAATGAGGAGTTCACTGCCTTCAGGGCCCCCCAAGGTATCTTTTGTTACCAGGTCATGCCCTTCGGCCTGAAGAATGCAGGTGCCACCTATCAACGGGCGATGCACCGCATATTAAAGCCAATACTTGGAACACTGGTGGAATGATACGTCGACGACTTGGTGGTCAAATCGCGCCAGCGTCAGGACCATCTCAAAGATCTTGAGAAAGTGTTCGGCTTCCTCCGGTCTCGCTGCCTGAAGATGAACCCGTTGAAGTGTGCCTTCGGGGTCACCTCCAGGAAGATTCTTGGACTTGTGGTAAGATACCGGGGTATTGAGATCAACCCAGAGAAGATCAGGGCGATTAGCCAGATGCCTCCCCCAGGTAACATCCAGGAACTGTAAGGGTTCCAAGGCCACTTAGCCTATATACGCCGATTCATCGCGAATCTGGCCGGCAAGTGTAAGCCCTTTTCTCGCCTCATGAAGAAAGGCGCCACCTATGTATGGGATAAGGAGTGTCAGATCGCTTTCGAGGAAATCAAGCAGTACTTGCTTCAACCTCCGGTTCTGATGCCGCCTGTATCCGGGAAGCCACTGGTCCTTTATGTGACCGCCCTAGAACGGTCCCTTGGTGCCCTTAACTCCCAGAAGAACAACGAGGGAACAAAGAATAACCTCTATTACCTCAGTCGCATGCTCCAAGATGCAGAAGTTAGGTATTCCCCCATCGAGAAGAGCTTCCTGGAGCTCGTATTTTCCGTACAGAAATTACGACACTACTTGCAGCACCACGAGGTACAGTTGGTTTCTCGGGTAGACCCGTTGAAATATATCCTGATCCGGCCTATGTTGACCGACCGTCTAGCGCGGTGGGCTGTGATTATCCAGCAGTTCGACCTCAGGTATGTGTCTCAGAAGGCCATCAAAGGGCAAGCATTGGCAGACTTTCTGGCTGCTCACCCAACCTCCGCGGATCAGCCACTGGATCTAGGCATTCCTGATGAGGTCGTTCTCTCGGTTGATCGTGCCGATCCATGCTGGCAGATGCACTTTGACGGTGCCTCCCGGAGCCCCACCGGTAGAAGACTCGATAATCCTAAGCTCAACAAAGTGGTCTTGGGTATCGTCTTTATTACCCCAGAGCAAGCCGTGCTGCCATACTCTTTTCTGTTGTCAGAGGGTTGTACCAACAATGAGGCGGAATACCATGCCCTCATCACTGGCCTCGAGTTAGCTCTCGAGATCGACGTGCCCCATCTGTGTGTGAAAGGGGACTCCGAGCTGGTCGTTAAGAAGATCAATGGCGACTATGTCGTCAGGAAGTCGGAACATGTGCCATTGCTGGAGTGCACCCTCCTCCTGATGGCCCAGTTCCCTTCTCGGCCAGAAATTGCCCATATTCCCCGGTCGCAGAACGGTCGAGCAGATGCTTTGGCCAGCCTTGCTGCGTCACTCGCGGAGCCTGAACAGGACAACCTGATCATCCGCGTGACGCACCGCAGGCTCATCGCTCCTGTTATCCCGTAGGGAGATCGCGGCCCGTCCGTTAGTAATCTCACCACGGTTGCCCCTGTGCCTGGAGCCCCGAGTACCACAGATATGCCAGTCGAATCAGCCCCTGATTGGAGGATGCCTCTGGTTGAGTACCTCCAACATGGCATTCTCCCGTCGGATCGGGCCGAGCGCGAGCGAGTTTGACGCCGCACATCGCAGTTTTTCCTCCAGAGCAGTCTCGGCCAGGAGCAGATCCTATATAGACGCGGATTTGATGGTGTTCTCCTCCGTTGATTTCAAGGAGTTGAGATCCCACGAGTCATGCAAGAGGTTCATGCGGGTTCATGTGGTGCCCACCAGACTGGGCCGAAGCTGTCCCACCAGATTCGGAGGTTGGGATACTTCTGGCCCTCCATGATCCGTGACTGCATCGAGTATGCCAGGAAGTGCCATGCGTGCCAGGTTCATGCGAACTTAGTGCATCGGCCGCCGGTGCCTCTCCATACCACCAGGTATTCTTGGCCCTTTGCAGTCTCGGGGCTGGACGTTGTGGGACCTTACCCACCGGCAACGGCTCGCCAGTGCCGGTTCATTCTGACCGCCCCGGACATCTTCTCCAAATGGGCAGAGGCGATTCCGCTCAGAGAGTTCAAATCCTTTTCTATCGCTGACTTCATGACCTCCAACATCATTTATCGATTTGGAGTGCCTCACGCTATCCTCACGGATAACGGATCCAATTTCCGAGCAGCCGAGTTGAAGAAGTTGTACGCCAAGTACAACATTCGCTAGAACCATACATCTCGCTGTCATGCGCAGGCGAATGGACAGATTGAGGCGTTTAACAAGACCCTCTCTAACATTCTGCAAAAGATGGTTGGTCAGAACAAGAAGAGTTGGCCGGAAAAGCTCCCCAACGCCCTCTGGGCTTATCGGACAACGAATCGCAATTCCACCCAGATGACCCCTTATTCCCTGGTGTATGGAGCTGAGGCCGTCCTGCCCATCGAGATCCAGTTACCATCCTTGCGCACTGCGGTCTACGACCAGCAAGCGCCGGACAGAGCTGCTGAAACCCGTCTAGTCGAGTTGGAAGCACTGGATGAGAATAGGCTTCGCTCTTTGCACAACTTGGAGAGGCATCAAAGAAGAATGGCTCGAGATTTCAATAAGACGGTTCGCCTCCGCTCCTTCCTGCAGGGTGACCTATTACTGGCCCTAAGAGCACCAATGATCCCCGGCAGGAAGCCGCCCGAGTTGGAGCCCAAGTGGGAGGGACCTTTTGTCGTCCACAAGGTCTATCCCAATGGCGCGTACTCCCTAGAGACTATGGATGGTGAGCGTGTCAATCCTCCCACCAACGCTAGGTTCCTCAAGAAGTACTTTGCCTGAGTGTACTCTGTCCTGCATGACGCTAAACTGCACCACGTCCGAGCTACAAGACGTTAAACTGTTCAGCATTCGTCCCACATGACGTTAAACTGCACTTCGTCTCGCATGACGTTAAACTGCATTCGTCCACGCTGCAGGACGTTAAATTGCATGCTCCATCGTCCCGCATGACGTTAAACTGCACTTCGTCGCGCACGACGTTAAACTGCACTTCGTCCCGCACGGCGTAAAACTGCATTCGTCCATGCTGCAGGACGTTAAACTGCATGCTCCATCGTCCCGCATGACGTTAAAATACACTTCGTCCCGCACGACGTTAAACTGCACTTCGTCCCGCATGACGTTAAACTGCACTTCGTCCCGCATGACGTTAAACTGCCTCTCAAGAACTACGTACGGCTTGATTCCCATCCTTATGGGATACGTAGGACCACCTGGACGCTTGTGTTCCAGGTCCAGCCCTGTCTCTTGGTTGATCACGGGGATCTGCCGTCCTTTGGTTGCTCTCAAGGTGAGTCCTCCTACCCTTTCCGGTGATCTGTTAGCATGTTTTGTGGTACTCCGGTCTATGACCTGTAGTGTCAGATTCAATCCCGACAAGTCATGTGTTACTTGTCGGGCCTCGCGCTTCCTCCTATTTGGGCCTTCCTGGGCAGCAAATCGATATGAATCCTACGCTTGAGCGGTTGATGCTCATTTGTTTGCCTCATCCTAGGCTGACGCGATCGGATGTTGTGTTGCGAATATGGTCTGCGACATCCTTGATCGCCATGTCAACTCTTTTAGGATCTGAACATTGGTTGTGCAGTCCTTGTCACACTCCACCTCAGTGCGTTGTAGTAGAAACTCGACACTCTCTCTTCATACTAACCCTCAGTACACCCCTACACGTTAGGCAGGCCAACAAGGGTAATGGTGCCATTCGAGGCTCCCACGATATGAGCACCAATGATATGTTAATGTCCTCCCTAAGGTCCATGTGTAGCTAGACCCTCGTCCCCATGAGGATGAAGGATTCGCCCGAACAATCGCGTTCTGGGCCCAGCATAGCTGGAGGCTAGCATCTCTGCCCCTCGGTTGATAGAAAAATGCAGGCCCCTATCCCAGGATCCTTCTCCAAGAATTGTGCGTGACCGCAGGGCTGGGATGTGTCCCCACCTCCGCTGGGTCCGCCGTATCGCAATAAGCGGATTCCTCCATGGTCTGAACCACACGACCTTAAACTGTGTTCCTTGGTCTTACCACACGACCGTAAACTGTGATCGTCTTGGCCACCCGACGAGAAACGGCACTGCATCGTGATGTTCTCCTCAGGGGACACTCACGTTGGGCGCTAGTTAATAACCACACCATTTATCAATGCCTTTCATGGATTGATTATTGTGGCGACACCAGGGATTTCTTAATCACAGGCATGTCGCTGCACAAAGAAAAACCATCCACCTTTAAGGAAAAACAAAAAATATCAAATACCGCTTATTTTGGGTGCGAGGGCCAGACCCGCACCCCTCCCCGCGCTGGTTCCCGATTGTGTTGCGCCGCGCTTCAAGAACTACGTGTGGCTTGATTCCCATCCTTATGGGATACGTAGGAACGCCCGGATGTTTGAAACTTCGGGTCCAGCCCCCCACCTCTTAAAGATTCGCCCTTCTCTTGGGAATCCGCTGCCTTCAGGTCACCCTCAAGGCGTGTCCCTTGACCCCTTACAGTGGTCCACCTGTGTCAAGAGCACTCTGGTCTATTGCCAGGAGGGTCAGGTTCAGCTTGGTCAGGTTCCTTCCACCTTTCAGGCTTCATGCTCCCCTTCATTCGGAACAATCACCTACGCCCTGGGTGGAACCCCTGTGAGCGGTCTGGAAACAATCCCTCAGTGCTCTCTCACCGATCCGGGCTGGTACCCCCAAGGGCCTTGGGCAGCAAATCGATATGAATCCTTGGCTTGAGCGGTTGATGCTCGTTTGCTGCCTCATTCCATCAACGGTCAGTGCGATATTGATGGTGCTTTTCCCCCACGGTCGGCAGTATTCCCATATCGTTACGCCGGTGCCCCCAGTCCTTGAGTGAATGGCCGCATGATTAACATTACGTTTTCCACCTCCCATTCTGACCAGGCAAAATCTCGGCACTCTTGACACTATCCCTCAATGCATCTTCGCATATCCAGGGGATAGGACCACGATGTGGCGTACTTTGAGGTCCCTATGGTCCGAGCTCTAAGACCTTAAACTAAGATCTGCCCCTATGGTCCGAGCTCTACGACCTTAAACTAAGATCTCCCTAATCAGGGTTCTACGTCCCGCATGACGTTAAAACTGCACTCTCAGAACTATGTGTGGCTTGATCTCCAGCCTGATGGAGTACGTAGGAACGCCCGGGCATCTCGACTCGGGTCCAGCCTCAGGGATCGCTGAGTCCCGCCCCTCCTCATCGTCGGCCGTCTGGCCTGGCTTCTGTTAGAGTGGTGCGGTTGTGATATTCTCCCTGATTCAGCTCGGGATGCCCCATTGCAACGAGGGGAAGCGACAGTTTCCTCGTCAAAGAGGTTCTGTCTGAGAATTGGGGTGATTCACGGCCATATTAGTGCACCCGCCTAATAAGCTTTCCCCACGGTGGCGCAATATTGGGAGCGTTAGATTCTATCCAAACAAATCATCACTTCTCCCCATGCTTCGCATGCTCTTTTGATCTGGATTTCCACCCTTGCGTCTGAAGGAACCCCCAAAGCGGTATTGATGATGACAAGTGATCCGCCTCTTGCAATATGAATGATGACCTTCGGTCCGTCTATTGCAGTAGTATGGTCGATTTATCCATTGTCTGCTTGCCATTTTGGGCATTTCCTGGAAGACTGACCGTCGTGGATTTCTGAATTCGGGACACGCGATTCACCCTTTTTCATTTCCCTATGTTCGGATAAAATCTCAACGCCCCTAGCGTTGTCCCGCTCGTGTGTCGGAACAAGTTGGGGGGATGGTACATTGATTATGTCTGAGGTCTCCTTTCCTAGGAATGACCTCCCTCTTTTCCTTAGAAATCCAGGCCCAATTGTGGGTGCCTGAAGCTTGGTTAACGCTCCCGCGAGACAATGGATTGTGGTTGATCACGTTAAGCCAAACGATGTAGATAAATTTGTTGATTCATACAAATGGATCGAAGTATTGAGTAGTGGAAGCAAAATGTTCTGGGAATGGAAAAAAACAAAGCCCCCAGGGATTAGCGAGCTGAATGAATTTTTCTAACGCCGCTACCCTTTGGCTGGCGGCCTCCAGAGTTGCTTCTCGCTCTCTGCATGACCTCTCTTCGTCAGCGGTCGCAGCGCATAGCTCGCCGATCCTGGCCTGTGCACGCTCCCGCTTGACTGGAAGTGTGACCATCTAGTGGCCCGCCTCTGTCAGCTGTGTCTGGGCGTCATTCAGCTGGGCCGTCAATTGCTCCACAAGCTCAGTGCACGCTGCGACAAAGGCCTCCTTCTCTGCCGCATGCCCTTCAAGGTGTCGGACTTCCTACTCCGCCACGAGGAGCGCCCGCGTGTTCTTTGACATGTCCCGACATTGTGCGACGTCAGCACGCCGGCGGCTCTTGCACATATTTTCAGCCATGAAATCACGGACCATCATATGGAGGCGTCGAGCATCAGCTACCCCGACACATATAAAGCGCAGCCAGGTTTGAAGTGATCCCATGCGCCCCAGCCACTCTGATGGGGGTCGCTTGAGGAAGCGCTGGATGCACTTCCACCCCCGGCGGCGCGTTATCCGGATCTCCTCGACCGCCTCCGAGTCCGAGTCGTCCATCTCCTCGGGGTCGGCAGGCTGGTAGGCAGGGAAGGCAGCCAGCAGGTCTGCTGTAGGGTCTTCCCCTGGGATGTCCTCACAGGGGATAGGTTCCCCAACATCTGGGCGACCTTCTTCTCTCGCCCCAGCTGCATCGACACCATCGTCAGCCCCCGACCTCTCTCCGATGGCAGCACCGCCGGCGTCCGCTGCCCCCTGATCAGCAGTTGGTGGGGCCGGCTCGGTGTGAGAAGTCTATTCTGGAGAAGGCAACATGTCTGCCACTGGTCCACTCGTGGATGGCCCGGGTTCGACAGCCCGACAATCCTCCAGTATTAAGATCACCGCACAAGGCATGCTGTGGTTAGTCACGGATCATCAACGGAAAGCACCAACAGTAAAGTAAGAAGACTTACGGGAATCCAGAGTGTCATCTTCCGCTGTCCCGACCGCCGCAGGAGCAATTGCAGCAGGGGACCCCTCAGCGCTTGTCAATTCAATGATGGGTGTCTGGCCCCCGCCCTGTCCTGCTGGCGCCTCTCCTACTCCTACTGAGGATGCCTGACCAACATCCGTGCACTCCTGAGGAAGGTGAAAAAATGGGTAAGAAGCTACATAAGAGAATGGATGAAGCAGTTTGAGAAGGGATAGAAGCGGACCTCGAGGAGCTCAGTGATATCGATGTTGTCAGAGCCGGCAACCTCGCCGCTCTCCCGCGGGCTCCCCGGATGGGACCTTCCCTCAGATCCATCATCCTCCCCTGTCTTCTCCTCTTCCTCGGAGTCATCGTTACTATGATCTTCCTCCGGCGGCATCTGTTCTGGAAAAGGATCTAGACCGAGCATCACCTTCACCAGAAGGGACGGCTCCGCACGCTGACCACGTTGGCGCGCGTACTCGTCCATGGTCGTCAGATACGCATACCGCCGGTGGAAGTTCACCCTTTCGGCGACCTGAAGGCGCCCGACCTCTGGCAGATGGATCCCTTCTCTGGTTATCTTCTGCCAGATGATTTCGGTCCCCAGCGACTGCAGTAGGGTCATCTAGGCCGACCACAGCGCTGGGAAGACTGCATCGTGGGAGGGTTCGAGCAGACGCCTTATCTGCTTCCCGGGCCGCTCCCCGACCACCGCATGTGCCCCCTCTCTGGGCGCCGAAGCCGTGACGGCAGTCTGTGATGTGCCCGCCGCCGAAGTCCCTGCCCGCGCTGGCTCCGCTTCTTGGCGCGCCTCCGTTCTCCCCCGCGTAACGGCGCTGTGCTTCCTTCCTTGAAGCCCGGTCTCCACACGGGTGACCTCGAGCCGCCGAACTGGCTTCCATAGAAGCCCCTCGGGGTACGCGATGGCCCAGTGTTCGGCATACTTGGTTTCCAAGCCTGCGTCGACCCCGGTAGGAGGGAGAGTGATGACATCGCCAGAGCCGAAAGCGGCGAACATTATCTACATCTGGCAAAGGACGCAAGGGTTTGTCTCCTCCCGGACAGTATCTAATACCCTCTTTGCCATCCGTTGAAGGCACCCGAACTGCCTGGCAAACCGGGTTGGCACGTATGGCTCGCAGATCACCTTCCCGTCGATCCGAGCCACGAGCACCCCGCCCCGCATGCTCAGGAAGTATTTGTGCTGCTCCAGCAGACCCTGCCCATTGTCGATCATCTGGCCAACGGGAGTGGAGAACGGGCTAAAGTTGAAATTGGCGTGATTTCCAATCCGAATCCTCACGCCCTCCTCATTAAGGGTCATCGGAGCGACCCCCGCGATGTTCAGCAGGGAGGGTCGCAGGCCGTTGCCCGGAGGAATGATGGCGTTTGGAAACGTGTACCCACCGAGGTGAGCACCCACCCAGCCGTTGAAGAATTGAAAGGGCCCACAGAACCTTCGTGGTGACCCCCTCGTGAGATGCGTCCCAGAATGGCGTACAGCTTAGCCAGCACTGGGACCCCGAGGTTGAATCTCTTGTTGGCGGCCATGGCGCCCTCCATCACCAGTGTCGCCGGGCGGACGCCCATCCTCGCATCCCGCACTGGCAGGAGCCACCCACTCAGAAAGGCGGCCAGGAACGCCGCGTACCGGACATTTGGGTCCCGGGCCTCGATGACGCGGTACCCCCATGAGCGGTAGTCTCCCGTCTCCAGGACCCGCCAGTACGACCCGTTCCGGATCCTCTGAGCCACGGTCGGGAACCGCTTCCCCCTGCCTGGCATCTTGACTGTTGGGTCATGCTCCAAGAACTAGCTGAACCACTCCTTGTAGGCTATGTCCTTGCGGAAGTCCTTGACCCCGAGCCGCTGCGTAGCCAGGTCCAGTAGATGCCATGTCAGGATGGGAGTTTGTGACCTGTCGCCCCAGGTGTTCCTCGGAGGCAGGAACTCATCGTATTGGTAACCCTCCAGCGGGATACCTCCAATGCAGTGGATGTCCCAGAGGCCGATGCTGACCTCCCCATGATGAAGATGGAAGGTGTTGGTATCCGGGGACTAGCGGGTGAACAACTCCGGCCCGAGCTCGGACTGCTGGTAGAAGTGGAACTGCGACGTCCACACCGCCTCAAAAAGGCCGATGTACCACAGTTCCTCCGCGAAGTGATCGCAGGTGTGGCATACCCAGAACGCCCAGGCCCACTCACTGGTGAAATTGCCCCCAGACCGCAAGTACCAGTCCTTCAGCCAGCCCATGGTGTCGTCGGTGACACTCTAGAGATACGTGCTCGAGTAGAGGGCTGGAGAGTTCTCCGTAGTAGGCTCACTCCCGGTAATGGTTCGCGTCCTCGGGTTCAGGACATAGACATCTAAGTGCTTGGTCTCCCTTGCAGGATGCCCGTTGTTGGTGATGTTATAGCGGGGAAGCTCTTCCTCCCGAGTCACCCAGGTCCGTGGCGCATCAACCTCGAACCCTGGCACCGGAACCTCATCCAGGATGCCGTAGTTCCAGAGTGCCAGGTTTTCCGATTGCGGATACGTCTTCTGGTCCGGCGTCAGCAAATCGAACAAGGATTGGTTGTTGGAAACAATATCCTTGGCTCCGTAGACCTCCTCATTCGCCGCCATCTCAGCTCTGCGAATGGCGGCATCCCCCTCATTCACTTGATTCTCGGCCATCTCAGAAGCTTCGGGAGTCGTGTGGGTTAAGGGATGAGGCGTGCAGAATCGGAGGAGGCTGGTAGAGAAATTTGGGATTTGGCGTGCAATCCTAGTGGACGACGCGCAATTGGGAAGTCTGTCGCGTAAAACCCCGGGTGTTCGCGCAAAATCAAGCCGAAATCTGGATGGGTTTGCGCGCCGAACGGGCGAATTTCGCGCCGTCAAAGGCAATTTCGCGCACGAGAGTGGGGAAGCTTATCGCGCGGAAAGCCTGTGTATGGAACGCGGAACCCAGGACCCCTATTTATAGGCGAGGCCGGGTGTCCGCGCCGCGCGGAAAGCGCTTTGCGCGACCAAGGTAGCGAATTTCACGCCCGAGGCCCTTTTTGCGCGCCCAAGTCCCACGCCACCCAGGACTTCGGCATTCCGGCGCCTCCCTCGGAACCCGATCGTTGTGACCTCTCGCCGATCAGATTCCGAGGGGGGGCTTTTGTAGACGCCGGAAAAGTCTGTTTCTCCTCCAACGAAGTTCCGGATGCGGAAAACGAGGTCATATTTAGCGTCAGAAGCATGTTTCGGAAGGCCCGAAGTCCTTGCGCAAAATGTCGGAGGCCCGCACGCAATATTGGCTAGGCGCGCGCAATCCTTCCGGGATTCGCGCAATGGGCCGAGTCGGCGCGTAATTTTCCGTGCCTGATGACCATGCGCGACCCTCTTGCGCGCCGGGCCCCTATTCCGTGCCCGAGCCGAATTGAGCGCCCGCACGCCGAATTGCGCGCCCGCGCGCCGAATTGCGTGCCCGCGAACCGAATTGCGCGCCCAGGGTTTCCTATAAATACAAGGCGACCCCCGACGTTTTGAAGGTTGCCAGAATTCGAAGGGTCGCTCGTGTGCGCAATCCCGCCCCCTCCGCGCACAATTCCGACCTTCAGGTAACCTCCTTTATTTCGCGCAAGCAAGTCTCGGGGTTCGCCTTCACGCGCAACCCTTTGGATTCTTTCCTTTGACCAATCCCTCACCCGAAGGCCTTCGCGCGCAAAAGCATCCTCTTGCGCGAAATTGCCCCACGGGCGCGCGCAATCCAGCCCGATTGCGCGCACCCCCCTTACTAAGTGGCCATTCGTTAAAGAATGGGTCGTTTCCCCCACGCGCTATCAGAGGCCCGGTGCGCGTAATCTTCGTCTTCCGCGCGCAATGCCCTGGCCCAATTGTGAGCCAGCCCGCCCAATTGCGCGCTGACCCACGGTATTGCGCGCCAAGCTCCTCTTTTGCACGCAAACCGCCGGGGTCTCCCCCTTTGACCCCCTTAGGGTACCCGCCTGCGTGGCGCCCGATGATCTTCATCCCGGGTGCCCGCACCATGCGTTGTCTTCCCGTGCGGCCCTCCAGGCTCGCGCGAAGTGACACGGACCCATCGGCGGCAACAGTTCGTCCCGCACGACGTTAAACTGCATTCGTCCCGCATGACGTTAAACTTCACTTTGTCCGGAAAGACGTTAAACCGTCCGCTTTGTCCACAACACACGACGTTAAACTGTACTTCGTCCGGCAAGACGTTAAACCGTCCGCATCACCCGATCCCGTGCCTCGCACGCAGGGTCCCCCTCCTGGTTTGGATGTGGCCTCCACCCGCTCGTCTCTGCAGGGATGTCGGGATTGCCCCTCTTTAGGGACGATTTATTGGAGTGGCCTTCGCCCACGGGGGTAGGGTTTTACAAACCCCTAGTTTCTTGTGGGGGACTTCACATGTGCATCTCCATTGTGCTTCCCCACTGCCGAAGCCAATAGAGGGCATGACAGGGATCGAGGTCTCTCACCTTTGGCCCAAGTCCCTCTTCAACTGAGCTTTGCCTCACTCAGGTTGCCTCAGTGCGTAAGTCCTGACAGAATGAACTACATGGACTTTTAACCCTGTCTCCTAAACAGGGAACGTAGGAAGCCTCCCTGAGGTTCAAGCCCACCACCTGGTCGTCCCGGTCATATTCACGTCGGTTCGTCCATCAGTGGACCCCTCCTGGGTTCACATTCGCATCGATTCACCTATGAATCCGGCCTTGTGGGGGACTGCACATGTGTATCTCCATTGTGCTTCCCCGCTGCCGAAGCCAGTAGAGGGCGCGACAGGGATGGAGGACTCTCACCTTCGGCCCAAGTCCCTCTCCAACTGAGCTTTGACGCATACGGGCCTCCTTAGAGTGTAAGCCCCAAACACCAGCGTCCAGCATGACGTGAAACTGTGATCCACCCGGCCGTTCCATCCCCCTCTGTGCGAGGTGGTTCGGTTCAATCCTCCGTCCGGCAGCCTCGACCTCCTTGTGAGTCGGCTTGCCATCGTCCAGCATGACGTTAAACTGCATATCCGAACTACATTGACTTTGATCCGTGCTAACGCGCGGTACGTAGGAAGCCTCTACGGGGTCCAAGCTCTTCACTCCATCATCCATCCTGATCCTTACCCGGGCCGCCACATCCCGGTGGGGTCATGACATTTCATTCCACTCCACTTTACTCGGGAAGCCGCCCATGTGCTGGCCCCAGCGTCGGAGGTTCCCCGCAAGGGGTTCTGTCATCTGATCCACTCCTCGTGTTGATCAGTCTGATGCCGTCCCCGCTGGATGTTAAACTCGCGGCATACCCCGTGTTAAACATGGGAAGCTGAGGAAAACCTCAGGTAACGCAGTTCCCCCGCACCCAGCGTGGGATGCCTTAGGCCATCACGCCTTCGAGAAGCCCTATTAGGGATGGAAGGCAGACATGCAGAGCCGTAGTGTTAAGACACGCCCCCAACACCCAGAGCTACCCGGTCTCCTCACCGCAGGTTGCTGCCCCGACCAGACTCCTTGGAGCGTCTGGGCGGAAGCAGCGTAATTAACCGATGTCCAGATATGGCGCCAGGAACGAGATTCACGAACATTCTTAAATCTATGAGGGAGACCCGGATTAGGCGACGAGTTCCGAGGAGACGTCCACGGAAGGAGGAGCCGACATCCCATCATCCCGGTTTCGATCAAGGAGCAGACGTCCCTGAATAAGGGACGGATGCCGCCCGCCTTTGGAAAGCGGGACTGCGGGGCCACAAGCCGCGCTCCCATCCCCTAGGGTCTACAGGCGCACGCGTGAACGCGTCCTGGCGGAGCAGCGTCAGAACAGAAACCTGACGCACATCCGCACCGAAACACGGACCCTCCTAGAGACGAGCTAACGGAGTACGAAGACCGTGTAGCTAGATGAGACCTAACGACTGCCTGACCGAATCGACTTGGAGTGAGTCGACTAGCCCAGTGGACAGAGGACTACTGTGTTTGGGTGCAGACCCACGACGGACGGAGCGCCTGGTAGCAGGAAGCAGACCAGTGGTACTTGACAGGAGAAGTACCTCTGCATGATATTAATGGGGATGCACTACTATGTTTGGGTGCAGAACCCGGCAGGAAGCACTACTGTGTTTCGGTGGATGACCCGCGGTACTCGACAAGAGGAGTACCTCAGCAGTCGTAGGTTAGTGATAAGTACCTCGAAATCGTGACAGGATCACTGTACTCATCAGAGACAGGGCTTTTTAGCAGTTATAGTTTCGATAATGAATATCCTGGTTTGAGCTGAGTCTATGACCTTTGTGTTTACCTCATGATTTTGATGGGTCACTTGATAAAATAGGTATATGTATTGGAATATACCTAGGTAGTGGTTATCTGTTGATTTCATAACCTTTGTGTTTCCTCGTGATTGAGATGGGTTACTTGATATATTAGGTATATGTATGGGATTACACCTAAGTAAGAGTTATCTGTTGAGATCCTACTTTGTGGTTAACCTTTTTAGATTATTGATATCTTAAGGGTCTCAGGGTCCCTACTGAGTAACGTTATACTCACCACTACACGGGATTTGCCTTCAACTCGTTGTGTTGGATGTATCCGGCAGACAGCACTGACAAATACCGAGTGTACGAGGACTAGACAATACATGGATGTGGACCTCACAACAAGTCAGTATCCAGAGGTGGACATCACGACGAGACAATAATCAGAGGAGGATGGCGAGCGAAAGCGTTGTGGAGGTTATTTGTACCTACCCTTTAGGTAAAATCCGTGGTGGACGATCCAGGATCTGTGCTATCTGTACCTACCAGTCAGGTAGGATCCTAGGTGGACGACCCCTGATCTGCTTCTATTCTTCCAGTTGTTGTCTTTTATGATGTACTTTCATTCAGTTGTAGTTGTACTTTCAGTTGGGATTGAATTATATCCCACTTACTTTTCATCACTATCTTTTGTACTTAGTGTATTACTTCTTCTTAAACTTTGTGGTGTTTTGTTTACATTTATAAAGGAAATGCCTTCCCAGTTATCAGGATTTACGCCTTTGGTGCTAGTCTCCAGCCCCTGGCCAATGGATGGTGGGCTTGGGGTAGTCATGACATGGGCCCCGAGGATGGGTCGTGATATATTGGTTTCAAAGGAGTCAGTTCTACTGCAGAACTTGGGACTCTGATCATTATTTTCTGTGAAGAAATAGTGTTAAGGGTACTTAGTGTGGTCTTTAGTTCAGGGAGCCCAGTGTTGGTGTGGCGGCCGATGTATCCATACACCAGGACCTAGACTACTGATTTCCGACTTTGTGCATGAAAACACTGATTGCGTGTGTGGTTCCAAAAAGTTTTAAAGTCAACTAAAACCAGGTCACCTCACCAGGTATATATCATTGACCATGTCTCATATTTTCAAGATGTCTCCAAGCAAATAGTTAGTTGGAAATCCGAGAGAGTACTCGATGACGGCTCACTGAGCGATGAGGCTCTGATGCCGGGCCCTTTTTACTATAATGGCACCCTCGGATGGTGTACCAGCAACACCACCACCAGTTGGGCAGAAGATGTCACCATCCATACTAGCGAACTGTGAATGATGGCAGAGCGTGTTGCACAAGTTCCAGTAGCAGAGGCCTCCAAGGTTACGAGGTGAGACAGATTCCCAGGCAGTAGAGGACTGGTTGGAGGCAATTGCTTGAGTATTCCACCTTGATGAGACATCAGTAGAGTGGATGGTGGACATGGCTACTAGTGTTTTCCAGTGAGTGACCATGAGGATGGTACGCATAGTGATGAGGCTTCTGTATGTGGACCGATGCCTAAGATAGTGCATTCGGGTAGTGTTCCAACTATACATCACTACCTGTTGGTCAGCAGTTACAACCGGTGGTACCGGTATGTGACACATATAGACTTACTGCCTTACACGTCTTCCAACATCAGATTCCCTCAAGTTCTGAGGTGAGCCCGACTCACAGGCAGCTGAGGAATAGCTTGAGGAGGTGGCTTAGAGTTTTCTAGAGCTTTTACAGCTTCGGCAGGATGACATGTCGGTATCTGAGAATTCATCGGGGCATAACAAACCATTCTTGGTAATCGATGAATGCGATGCGATCAATGCATCAGGGATCAGAAATCCGAGTTAGCACCTTCTCTCTATGAATTCCTACTTATTCTATGGTTCTAGAAAGAAAATTTTTGGTTGAAAATTCTTTTGATGAATGGATGCAGTCAGTGAAGCTTAGCAGTTGGAAAGTAGGAAACTGGAACCAGTCTCGGAGACTTGGGCGTGTAAAATGTTTCAAGTAGATGAAGAAATGTTAATGACAGATGAATCTGCAGGGCGGAAGACATGGAAGCAGAGCTATGAGAGTATCATGGGGTGGTGAACATTTTTAGATGATGAAACCACCCACCCTTGTAATCCCCACTAGGCTCAGGGAGCTGGAGAGTGGGGGAAAGAATAGCTGCATACGGTCAAGGAGTTTGACCGAATGGCTCTAATGATGATTCGAAGTACAGATTGTGTTTTCTACTAGCTACCGTAACAACAATACATTGATAAGAATCATTCCTTCCTTCCACGACTCATGTCCCAGGCCTGGATTTTCCGGTAAGCCGTAGACTTGACCCTTACGTCTGGGGATACCTTTTGGAGGGGACTTGATAATCACACATACGCCGACAATGTGATCTGAACCACGAGGAAAGAGTTTTAGTTGGAATCTCTTGGTGGTAGCGTCGAGTCCTTACAATGTTGGTCTGAGTATGGATTGGATCCACAATTCATACACAGATTGACTGTATTAGGCAAAAAGGTTGTGGTTTATCAACATCATTGGGATGGGGTTTTCCTTGGTCGGAGAAAAGGAAAACCCAGGAAGAACAGGATGGAATCATTCATAAGAGGGTGCATTAGATCACTCAACAGATGGGAAAACATACCTTTGTGCCAGAATTCTCCAGTGTTGCGGCACCACTTCCAACAGAGCTGACAGGAGGCCTCTATAGTTCAAGGATGACGACCACGTCCTTATACGGGTCTCACCTCGACGAGGTTTACGGATATGTGGCCAATGTGGAAAGTTATCTCCGTGGTTCAACAGACCTTTTTAGGTACACTATAGGGTAGGTGAGGTGGCTTACCATTTGATATTTCCACCTCAGTTGCACCGGTTGCACAATATCTTCCACGTACCTTAGCTAAAGAGATATGTGGATGATCCTTCACACATCATCGCTCTCAGATATTTGGACATCGATGACTGTACGACTTCCACTAGGATCCAGTAGGGGTTGAGGATCGACAGGAGTGGGTCCTACGGGGACGATCAATTCTTCTTGTTTGCTTTCGCTGGTATCACGGGAACCCCTAGGTGACCACATGGGAGCGGGAGGATCAGATGCGTTCTCAATACCACTTTTTTTTCCCCAGTTTGTGTTATAGCATTATGGGGACCTAATGCACTGAGGTGGGAGTAATGTAAAAACCCTTAAATTTCAAGGAAATGTTTTTGCTTAATTTATTTGGAATTTTACGAGACTGCGGCTTCTGACGGCACCTGATTCCAAGGCCCGGTGTGCTTGGAATAAAGTTCTAAAGATTACCTCGGATACGTTCATTGAAAAAACGAGTGGGGTTTTCTAACTTTTGAACCGGTGATTCGAATCGAAATCCGAGTGCACCGTTGGAACCGCAGCGCCAGTAATTTCTTAAGAAGAAATTTTCCGAAGGTGCGTTTTCTCAGGAGGAGTTGTATAAAATTTGAGGTGTAAGTGGAGAATAAAATAAAATTTTTAATCCAATTTTATTTTTCTTCTATGTAGATTTATCCTTTGTTTGGAAGTTGGGTTGGAAACTTCCCTTGGGAGAATAAAGGAGAGGTGGGGCCCACACGAGCCCCCACATTTTCACATTCCCCATAACGCATTGAAACTCCTCCTTAATGTAGTGACTTTACCTCTTCTCTTTTAATGAATGCCAACACACTCTATACTCAATTAATTGACCACATTAATTAATTGAATTAGTTTTGAATTTTAAAAGTGTTGGCATGTGTGAATAAATTATGACAAAGTCTTAATTTATTTTTGTTGATGGGTTGTGTGGGGAAATGGAGGATATAGAACTCGTCTTCTTCGTAGGAGAATGCGAAGAATGTCAAGAACCCGATGAAGAACGCCGTCACTGCAAGGAGTGAATGACGTGTCGTTCTTCTTCCCTCTCTACATCTAGTTAGAGACTCCTTTGTTGAAGAACGATGATGCTCCGCAACCTTCATCGGGCGAATGCCGATGACGCTTACAGAGCCTCGATCCGTGAAGACGTCTTCTGCAACACCGTCTTCTGTGACGTCCTTTCCCCGTGACGACCCTTGTTTTACGACCTCATTGAGGTGGGGGTTTAATCTTCATTCAAGTTTATTTAAATAAATTCGTTGATAATTGTTGGCCACTTG
Source organism: Viscum album (assembly GCA_963277665.1). Taxonomy (NCBI): domain Eukaryota; kingdom Viridiplantae; phylum Streptophyta; class Magnoliopsida; order Santalales; family Viscaceae; genus Viscum; species Viscum album. The sequence continues at coordinate 1,898,838,887 of OY728163.1, read as the reverse complement.
TACCATTATAATGGGAGGAGGTCGGACAGTAAAAACACGGCCGACCCACCTCCCCCTTTTGTTGTCGTACCCATTATGGCTTGAACAAAGGGGATGTGGTGTCGTCGCACCGTGTGGAATGAAAGAATAAGCGCGGCACCGTCGCGCCGCGCCGTTGAGGTCAAACGAAGCCGCGGCGACGTCGCGTCGTGCCGAAGAACCACGAAGACACTGCGGCTGAAGCGAGGCCGCGGAGAAGGGGACATAGCGCGGCGCCGGTCGGACAAGGCCGCGTCCTTTGGCCGCGGTGGTGCGGGGAGCAGTGGGCCGGAACCGCCAGCCGCCGTAGCAAGGAGGGCGGGACCCGCGGAGGGGGGTCCCGCGGTGACACACCGCCCGGAAGAGGTGGTCGATTCCCGAGAAGCAGGGGGTCATAACCCCCAGCTGAAAAAAGGGAGCCCCCACCCCCCCCCCTCGTGGGGGGCCGCTACTTCAAACAGGTGGGCAGCGCCCCCCCGCTCTTCGGCTTAGCTCGGCGTGGCCGAGCTGGCCACGTGGGCCGCGAGCGCGCACCAGGCCGGGCCGGGCCGCACCCAAGAAGGGCCGGGCTGTGCCCACCAAGCCGAGCCGCGCCCTAATGGTCTGCACCCGGACCCAGATTGGGTCGACCCGGTTCAGGACGACCCAGGGGGGGATATCGGGCCGGGTCGGACCGGGCCCGAACCCCCTATTTTCGAACAGATCTATTCAAACACCCATATCATAGGATACAGACCTCCAACCGACACACCTTCAGTTGCAATGAAATCCTTGCATCGATACGGTCATTTCGGTATATTACACTCAAAGTTTCAGAGAAATTTGAGTATGGATGGGTTGGTTCGAACCCGAAACCAATCGGGCCCTCGGAGCGGAAACGCTTATAACATGAGCTCCGGGCGTCCGATTAACGTGCCTTCAACTTTGTTGGATTCCCCTTGATGAGACGGATCTTATAGAATACTTTGCCTAAGGTTTTGATCCACTTGGAGTATGTCTGGGTGGGATTGTACCCGAAATCCAACTGGGCCCCTGGAATGGAAAAGCTGATAACTTTTAGACCAGACGTCTGTTTGACGAACCGTCAGCGGCGTTGGTGATAACGTTGAGAAATGGTTCCTATGAGTATACCCTATGAGATTTCAGGGTACAGTTGAAAATACAGCCTGGTTGGTTCGCAAATGAATCCAACTGGGCCCTTGGGATGAAAATGCTAATAACTCACAGACCAGGTGTCTGATTGACGCGCCGTCTGTTGCGTTGAGACCCCTATGACGAGGTGGTCCATTGAGATAATTCTTCGTGGGACATTGATATACTTGGAGTATTGACCAGTAGCTCATAGAGCGGACCCTCTCGGAGACTATCAGACAGAGTACGAAGACCGTGTAGCCGGCTGAGACCTGAAGACTGGTTGACCAACTCGAATTGGAGTGAGTCAACTAGCTTTGTGGACAGAGCACTACTGTGTTTGGGTGCAGACCCACGGTGGACGGAGCCCCTGGTAGCAGGCACCGGACCCGCGGTACTTGACAGGAGAAGTACCTCTGCAGGCTATTAGGGGGGATGCAATACTATGTTTGGGTGGCAGACCCTGGAGGGAAGCACTACTGTGTTTGGGTGGCTGACCTGCAATACTCGACAAGAGGAGTACCTCAACAGTCTTAGGTTAGTGAGAAGTACCTCGGAGTCGTGATGGGATCACTGTAATCGTCAGAGACGGGGCTCTTCAGCAGTTACGGTTTCGATAATGAAAATATTGGTTTGAGCTGAGTCTATGACATTTTTGTTCACCTCATGATTGAGATGGGTCACTTGATAACATAGGTATATGTATGGGCATATACCTAGGTAGTGGTTATCTGTTGATTTCATAACCTTTGTGTTTCCTCATGATTGAGATGGGTTACATGATAACTTAGGTATAAGTATGGGATTATACCTAAGAAAGGGTTATCTGTTCAGATCCTACTTTGTGGTTATCCTTGTTGGATTTAGTAAGACCTTGAGGGTATCAGGGTTTCTAATGAGTAACGTTATACTCAACCCTGCACGGGCTTTGCCTGCACCTCATTGTGTTGGATGCAAACGGCGGACAACACTGATAGTGACTGAGTGTATGAGGACTGGACAGTACCCAGAGGTGGACCTCACGACGAGTCAGTATTCGGTGGTGGACTTCACGAGGAGACGATACTCGGATGATGTTGACGGGTGAGAGCGTTGCAGAGGTTATATGTACCTAACATTCAGTTAGGAACCATGGTGGATGATCCTGGAGCTGCGCTATTTGTACCTACCCTTCAGGTAGGATCCGAGGTGGACGACCCAAGAGCTGCTTCTATTCTTCCAGCTGTTGTCTTTTCTGTTGGACTTTAGTTCAGTTGTAGCTGTACTTTCAGTTGGGTTTGTATTCTGGCCCACATACTTTTCAGTACATTCTTTTGTACAAAGTGTATTACTTCCTCTAGTATTATTTGGTGTTTTGTTTACTTTTTTAAAGGAAATGCCTTCCCATTTATCGGGATTTATGCCTTTGGTGCTAGTCGCTAGCCCCTGGCCTATTGAAGGCGGGATTGGGGAAGACACATCAAGGGCCCCGAGGACGGTTCATGACAAATTGGTATAAGAGGAGTCGGTTCTACCGCAGAACATAGGAATCTGATCATTCTTTACCGTGAAGCAATAATGTCAAGGGTAACGAGTGTGGTATTCAGTACAGGGAGTTCAGTGTTGGTCTGACGGATGACTTATCCATACACCAGGACCCTGACTACTGATTTCTGACTTTGTGCACGAAAAAACTGATTGCGTGTGTGTTTCCAGAAAGTTTTAAAGTCAGCTCAAACTAGGTCATCTCACTAGTTATAAATCATTGACCATGTCACATATATTCAGGATGTCCCCACACAGACATTTAGTTGGAGTTCCGAGAGAGTACTCGATAACGGCTCATCGAGCGATGAGGCTCTGGTGCAGGGCCCTTTTTACTATGTTGGCACCCTTGGGTGGTGTACCAGCAGCACCACCACCTATTGGGCAGCAGATTCCATTATCCGTACTAGAAAATTGTGCATTCTAGAAGAGCACATTGCACGAGTTCTAGCAGCAGAGGCCTCCGAGGTTACGAGGTGAGACCGATTTTCAGGCAGTAGAGAACTGGATAGAGGCAATTTCTAGAGTTTTTCACCTAGCTGAGACATCAGTATTGTGGATAGTGGACTTGGCTAATAGTTTTTTCCAGTGAGTGACCATGAGGATGGTCCACATAGTGATGATACTTCGGTATGTGGACCGATTCCTGAGATAGTGCCTTCGGGTAGTGTGCCAGCTATACATCACTACCTGTTGGTCAGCAGTTACAACCGGCGGTACTGGTATGTGACACATGTAGACTTACTTCCTTACACGTGTTCCAACATCAAATACCCTCAAGTTATGAGGTGAGACCGACTCACAGGCATCTAAGGACTGGTATGAGGAGGTGGATGAGTGTTTTCTATAGCTTATACAGCTTCGGCAAGAAGACATGTCGGTAGCTGAGAATTCATCGGGGCATAACAAACCATTCTTGGTACTCGATGAATGCAATGTGATCGGTGCTTCAGTGCTCAAACATCTGAGTCAGCACCTTTTATCTATGCATTCCTACTTATGCTAGAGTTCTATAAAGAACCTTTGTGGTTGAGAATTCTTTTGCTGAATGGATGCAGTTTGTGAAGGTTATCAATGGTAGAGTAGTAAATTAGCGCCAGTCTCAGAGACTTGGGCGTGTAAAATGTTTCAAGTAGAAGATTAAATGTTAAGGACAAATGAATCTACAAGGCGAAAGACATGGAAGTAGAGCTATGAGAGCATCATGGGGCAGTGAACAAGTTGACAAGTTGCAACCACCTGCCCTTGTAATCCCCACTAGGCTCAGGGAGCTGGAGGGCGGGGGAGAGAATAGTTTTATGCGGTCAAAGAGTGCGACTGAAAGGCTCTATGGATGATTCGAAGTACGGACTGTGTCTTCTAATAGCTTCCATAACAACAGGACATTGATACGAATCATTCCTTCCTTCCACGAATCATGTCTCAAGCCTGGAGTTTCCTGTAAGCTATAGATTTGACCCTCATATCCGGGGATACCTTTGGGAGGAGACTCAATAATCAAACTTACGCCGACAGTGTGATCTGACCCACGAGGCGAGAGTTTCGGTTGAAATATCTTCGTGGCTATGTCGAGGCCATACGATGTGGGTATAAGTATGGATTGGATCCACAGTTCATACACAGATTGACTATATTAGGAAAAAAGGTTGTGGTTTATCTACAATGTTGGGATGGGGTTTTCCTTGGTCTGCGAAAAGGAAAAACCAGGCATCACAGGATGGAATCATGCATAAGAGGGTGCATTCGATCACTCGGGACAGGGTCAAACATACCTTTGTGCCATAATTCTCTAGAGTTGCAGCACCACTTCCCACAGAGCTTACAGGAGGCCTCTAGAGATTGAGGATGATGACCACGTCCTTTTACGGGTCTCACCTCGACGAGGTTTATGAAGATTTGGCCGAGGCGGCAAGTTATCTCCGAGGTTCAACAGACCTTTTTAGGTCTTCTGTAGGGTAGGTGAGGTGGCTTACCATTTGACCTTTACACCTCAGTTGCACCAGATGCATAATATCCATGTACCTCAGCTGAAGAGATACTTGCATGATCCTTCAGACATCATCACTCTCAGAGATTTGGACATCGATGACTGGACGACATCCACATGGATTCAGTAGGGGTTGAGGATCGACAGGAGTGGGTCCTACGGGGACGATCAATTCTTCTTGTTTTCTTTCGCTGGTATCACGGGAACCCCTAGGTGACCACATGGGAGCGGGAGGATCAGATGCGTTCTCAATACCACTTTTGTTTCCCCAGTTTGTGTTATAGCATTATGGGGACCTAATGCACTGAGGTGGGAGTAATGTAAAAACCCTTAAATTTCAAGGAAATGTTTTTGCTTAATTTATTTGGAATTTTACGAGACTGCGGCTTCTGACGGCACCTGATTCCAAGGCCCGGTGTGCTTGGAATAAAGTTCTAAAGATTACCTCGGATACGTTCATTGAAAAAACGAGTGGGGTTTTCTAACTTTTGAACCGGTGATTCGAATCGAAATCCGAGTGCACCGTTGGAACCGCAGCGCCAGTAATTTCTTAAGAAGAAATTTTCCGAAGGTGCGTTTTCTCAGGAGGAGTTGTATAAAATTTGAGGTGTAAGTGGAGAATAAAATAAAATTTTTAATCCAATTTTATTTTTCTTCTATGTAGATTTATCCTTTGTTTGGAAGTTGGGTTGGCAACTTCCCTTGGGAGAATAAAGGAGAGGTGGGGCCCACACGAGCCCCCACATTTTCACATTCCCCATAACGCATTGAAACTCCTCCTTAATGTAGTGACTTTACCTCTTCTCTTTTAATGAATGCCAACACACTCTATACTCAATTAATTGACCACATTAATTAATTGAATTAGTTTTGAATTTTAAAAGTGTTGGCATGTGTGAATAAATTATGACAAAGTCTTAATTTATTTTTGTTGATGGGTTGTGTGGGGAAATGGAGGATATAGAACTCGTCTTCTTCGTAGGAGAATGCGAAGAACGTCAAGAACCCGATGAAGAACGCCGTCACTGCAAGGAGTGAATGACGTGTCGTTCTTCTTCCCTCTCTACATCTAGTTAGAGACTCCTTTGTTGAAGAACGATGATGCTCCGCAACCTTCATCGGGCGAATGCCGATGACGCTTACAGAGCCTCGATCCGTGAAGCCGTCTTCTGCAACACCGTCTTCTGCGACGTCCTTTCCCCGTGACGACCCTTGTTTTACGACCTCATTGAGGTGGGGGTTTAATCTTCATTCAAGTTTATTTAAATAAATTCGTTGATAATTGTTGGCCACTTGTACCATTATAATGGGAGGAGGTCGGACAGTAAAAACACGGCCGACCCACCTCCCCCTTTTGTTGTCGTACCCATTATGGCTTGAACAAAGGGGATGTGGTGTCGTCGCACCGTGTGGAATGAAAGAATAAGCGCGGCACCGTCGCGCCGCACCGTTGAGGTCAAACGAAGCCGCGGCGACGTCGCGTCGTGCCGGAGAACCACGAAGACACTGCGGCTGAAGCGAGGCCGCGGCGAAGGGGGCATAGCGCGACGCCGGTCGGACAAGGCCGCGTCCTTTGGCCGCGGTGGTGCGGGGAGCAGTGGGCCGGAACCGCCAGCCGCCGTAGCAAGGAGGGCGGGACCCGCGGAGGGGGGTCCCGCGGTGACAAACCGCCCGGAAGAGGTGGTCGATTCCCGAGAAGCAGGGGGTCATAACCCCCAGCTGAAAAAAGGGAGCCCCCACCCCCCCCCCCCCCCCTCGTGGGGGGACGCTACTTCAAACAGGTGGGCAGCGCCCCCCCGCTCTTCGGCTTAGCTCGGCGTGGCGGAGCTGGCCACGTGGGCCGCGAGCGCGCACCAGGCCGGGCCGGGCCGCACCCAAGAAGGGCCGGGCTATGCCCACCAAGCCGAGCCGCGCCCTAATGGTCTGCACCCGGACCCAGATTGGGTCGACCCGGTTCAGGACGACCCAGGGGGGGATATCGGGCCGGGTCGGACTGGGCCCGAACCCCCTATTTTCGAACAGATCTATTCAAACACCCATATCATAGGATACAGACCTCTGACCGACACACCTTCAGTTGCAATGAAATCCTTGCATCGATACGGTCATTTCGGTATATTACACTCAAAGTTTCAGAGAAATTTGAGTATGGATGGGTTGGTTCGAACCCGAAACCAATCGGGCCCTCGGAGCGGAAACGCTTATAACATGAGCTCCGGGCGTCCGATTGACGTGCCTTCAACTTTGTTGGATTTCCCTTGATGAGACGGATCTTTTAGAATACTTTTCCTAAGGTTTTGATCCACTTGGAGTATGTCTGGGTGGGATTGTACCCGAAATCCAACTGGGCCCCTGGAATGGAAAAGCTGATAACTTTTAGACCAGACGTCTGTTTGAGGAACCGTCAGCGGCGTTGGTGATAACGTTGAGAAATGGTTCCTATGAGTATACCCTATGAGATTTCAGGGTACAGTTGAAAATACAGCCTGGTTGGTTCGCAAATGAATCCAACCGGGCCCTTGGGATGAAAATGCTAATAACTCACAGACCAGGTGTCTGATTGACGCGCCGTCTGTTGCGTTGAGATCCCTATGACGAGGTGGTCCATTGAGATAATTCTTCGTGGGACATTGATATACTTGGAGTATTGACCAGTAGCTCATAGAGAGGACCCTCTCGGAGACTATCAGACAGAGTACGAAGACCGTGTAGCCGGCTGAGACCTGAAGACTGGTTGACCAACTCGAATTGGAGTGAGTCAACTAGCTTTGTGGACAGAGCACTACTGTGTTTGGGTGCAGACCCACGGTGGATGGAGCCCCTGGTAGCAGGCACCAGACCCGCGGTACTTGACAGGGGAAGTACCTCTGCAGGCTATTAGGGGGGATGCAATACTATGTTTGGGTGGCAGACCCTGGAGGGAAGCACTACTGTGTTTGGGTGGCTGACCTGCAATACTCGACAAGAGGAGTACCTCAACAGTCTTAGGTTAGTGAGAAGTACCTCGGAGTCGTGATGGGATCACTGTACTCGTCAGAGACGGGGCTCTTCAGCAGTTACGGTTTCGATAATGAAAATATTGGTTTGAGCTGAGTCTATGACATTTTTGTTCACCTCATGATTGAGATGGGTCACTTGATAACATAGGTATATGTATGGGCATATACCTAGGTAGTGGTTATCTGTTGATTTCATAACCATTGTGTTTCCTCATGATTGAGATGGGTTACATGATAACTTAGGTATAAGTATGGGATTATACCTAAGAAAGGGTTATCTGTTCAGATACTACTTTGTGGTTATCCTTGTTGGATTTAGTAAGACCTTGAGGGTATCAGGGTCCCTAATGAGTAACGTTATACTCAACCCTGCACGGGCTTTGCCTGCACCTCATTGTGTTGGATGCAAACGGCGGACAACACTGATAGTGACTGAGTGTATGAGGACTGGACAGTACCCAGAGGTGGACCTCACGACGAGTCAGTATTCGGTGGTGGACTTCACGATGAGACGATACTCGGATGAGGTTGACGGGTGAGAGCGTTGCGGAGGTTATATGTACCTAACCTTCAGTTAGGAACCATGGTGGATGATCCTGGAGCTGCGCTATTTGCACCTACCCTTCAGGTAGGATCCGAGGTGGACGACCCAAGAGCTGCTTCTATTCTTCCAGCTGTTGTCTTTTCTGTTGGACTTTAGTTCAGTTGTAGCTGTACTTTCAGTTGGGTTTGTATTCTGGCCCACATACTTTTCAGTACATTCTTTTGTACAAAGTGTATTACTTCCTCTAGTACTATTTGGTGTTTTGTTTACTTTTTTAAAGGAAATGCCTTCCCATTTATCGGGATTTATGCCTTTGGTGCTAGTCGCTAGCCCCTGGCCTATTGAAGGCGGGCTTGGGGAAGACACATCAAGGGCCCCGAGGACGGTTCATGACAAATTGGTATCAGAGGAGTCGGTTCTACCGCAGAACTTAGGAATCTGATCATTCTTTACCGTGAAGCAATAATGTCAAGGGTAACGAGTGTGGTATTCAGTACAGGGAGTTCAGTGTTGGTCTGACAGATGACTTATCCATACACCAGGACCCTGACTACTGATTTCTGACTTTGTGCACGAAACAACTGATTGCGTGTGTGTTTCCAGAAAGTTTTAAAGTCAGCTCAAACTAGGTCATCTCACTAGTTATAAATCATTGACCATGTCACATATATTCAGGATGTCCCCACACAGACATTTAGTTGGAGTTCCGAGAGAGTACTCGATAACGGCTCATCGAGCGATGAGGCTCTGGTGCAGGGCCCTTTTTACTATGTTGGCACCCTTGGGTGGTGTACCAGAAGCACCACCACCTATTGGGCAGCAGATTCCATTATCCGTACTAGAAAATTGTGCATTCTAGAAGAGAACATTGCACGAGTTCTAGCAGCAGAGGCCTCCGAGGTTACGAGGTGAGACCGATTTTCAGGCAGTAGAGAACTGGATAGAGGCAATTTCTAGAGTTTTTCACCTAGCTGAGACATCAGTATTGTGGATAGTGGACTTGGCTAATAGTTTTTTCCAGTGAGTGACCATGAGGATGGTCCACATAGTGATGATACTTAGGTATGTGGACCGATTCCTGAGATAGTGCCTTCGGGTAGTGTGCCAGCTATACATCACTACCTGTTGGTCAGCAGTTACAACCGGCGGTACTGGTATGTGACACATGTAGACTTACTTCCTTACACGTGTTCCAACATCAAATACCCTCAAGTTATGAGGTGAGACCGACTCACAGGCATCTAATGACTGGTATGAGGAGGTGGATGAGTGTTTTCTATAGCTTATACAGCTTCGGCAAGAAGACATGTCGGTAGCTGAGAATTCATCGGGGCATAACAAACCATTCTTGGTACTCGATGAATGCAATGTGATCGGTGCTTCAGTGCTCGAACATCTGAGTCAGCACCTTTTATCTATGCATTCCTACTTATGCTAGAGTTCTATAAAGAACCTTTGTGGTTGAGAATTCTTTTGCTGAATGGATGCAGTTTGTGAAGGTTATCAATGGTAGAGTAGTAAATTAGCGCCAGTCTCAGAGACTTGGGCGTGTAAAATGTTTCAAGTAGAAGATTAAATGTTAAGGGCAAATGAATCTACAAGGCGAAAGACATGGAAGTAGAGCTATGAGAGCATCATGGGGCAGTGAACAAGTTGACAAGTTGCAACCACCTGCCCTTGTAATCCCCACTAGGCTCAGGGAGCTGGAGGGCGGGGGAGAGAATAGTTTTATGCGGTCAAAGAGTGCGACTGAAAGGCTCTATGGATGATTCTAAGTACGGACTGTGTCTTCTAATAGCTTCCATAACAACAGGACATTGATACGAATCATTCCTTCCTTCCACGAATCATATCTCAAGCCTGGAGTTTCCTGTAAGCTATAGATTTGACCCTCATATCCGGGGATACCTTTGGGAGGAGACTCAATAATCAAACTTACGCCGACAGTGTGATCTGACCCACGAGGCGAGAGTTTCGGTTGAAATATCTTCGTGGCTATGTCGAGGCCATACGATGTGGGTATAAGTATGGATTGGATCCAAAGTTCATACACAGATTGACTATATTAGGAAAAAAGGTTGTGGTTTATCTACAATGTTGGGATGGGGTTTTCCTTGGTCTGCGAAAAGGAAAAACCAGGCATCACAGGATGGAATCATGCATAAGAGGGTGCATTCGATCACTCGGGACAGGGTCAAACATACCTTTGTGCCATAATTCTCTAGAGTTGCAGCACCACTTCCCACAGAGCTTACAGGAGGCCTCTAGAGATTGAGGATGATGACCACGTCCTTTTACGGGTCTCACCTCGACGAGGTTTATGAAGATTTGGCCGAGGCGGCAAGTTATCTCCGAGGTTCAACAGACCTTTTTAGGTCTTCTGTAGGGTAGGTGAGGTGGCTTACCATTTGACCTTTACACCTCAGTTGCACCAGATGCATAATATCATCCATGTACCTCAGCTGAAGAGATACTTGCATGATCCTTCAGACATCATCACTCTCAGAGATTTGGACATTGATGACTGGACGACATCCACATGGATTCAGTAGGGGTTGAGGATCGACAGGAGTGGGTCCTACGGGGACGATCAATTCTTCTTGTTTGCTTTCGCTGGTATCACGGGAACCCCTAGGTGACCACATGGGAGCGGGAGGATCAGATGCGTTCTCAATACCACTTTTGTTTCCCCAGTTTGTGTTATAGCATTATGGGGACCTAATGCACTGAGGTGGGAGTAATGTAAAAACCCTTAAATTTCAAGGAAATGTTTTTGCTTAATTTATTTGGAATTTTACGATACTGCGACTTCTGACGGCACCTGATTCCAAGGCCCGGTGTTCCCGGAATCAAGTTTCGAAGTTTAGCTTGGGGACGTTCAGTGAACGAATGAGCTAGTTTTTCTAACATTTGAACCGGTGCTTGGAATCGATCTCTGAGGGAACCTATGGAACCGTAGCGCCATTAATTGCTTATGAAGACATTTTTGGAAGGTGCGTTTGCTCGGGAGGAGTTGTCTAAAATTTGAGGTGTATGTGAAGAATAAAATAAAATTTGTAATCCAATTTTATATTTCTCTTAATTAGATTTATCCTCTGTGTGGATGTTAGGTTGGTAACCTCCCTAGGGAGAATAAAGGAAAGGAGGGGCCCACACGAGCCCCCACCTTTTCACATTCCACATAACTCCTTGAAACTCCTCCTAAATATAGTGACTTTACCTCTTCTCTTTTAATGAATGCCAACACACTCTCTACTCAATTAACCGAACACATTAATTAATTGAATTAGTTTTCAGTTTTAAAAGTGTTGGCATGTGTGAATAAATTAAGACAAAGTCTTAATTTATTTTGGTTTATGGGTTGTGTGGGGAAATGGAGGATATGGAACTAGTCTTCTTCATTGGAGAACGCGAATAATGTCAAGATGCTGACGAAGAGCGCCGTCACCGCAAGGAGTGAATGAAGTGTCATTCTTCTTCCCTCTCCGCTGCCGGTGAGAGACGCCTTCGTCGAAGAACGACGACATGCCGCATCCTTCATCGGGCGAACGCCAATGACATTTATGGAGCCTCAATTCGTGACACCGTCTTCCGCGATGTCCTTTCCCTGCGACGACCCTCGTTTGACAACCTCATCGATGTAGGGGTTTAATCTTTGTTCATGTTTATTTAAAGAACTTCGTTGATAATTGTTGGCCGCTTGCTATCATTATAACAGGAGGAGTTCAGACCGCACAAACACGGCCGACCCACCTCCCTCTTTTGCTGTCGTACCACTTATGGCTCAAATGAGGTTGACGCGGTGCCGTCACACAGCGTGGAATCAAAGAATAAGCGCGGAACTGTGGCGCCATGTCGTTGAGGTCGAACGAAGCTGTGGCGCCATCATTTCATGCCGGAGAACAACAAAGACACCACGACCGGAGTGGGGCTGTGGTGAAGGGGGTGTGACACCACGCCAGTCGGACAAGGCCGCGGCCTTTGGACGCAGTGGTGTGGGGGGCGGCGGCCGGAACCTCCGGCCGCCGGAGCAAGGAGGCCAGGACCCGTGGAGGGGGCTCCCGCGGTGAAACACAGGCCAGAAGAGCCGGCCCACGTGTGGGGCTGCAACTTCAAACAGCGAGGGCAGCGCCCCCTTCCACTCAGCTCGGTGTGGGCGAGCTGGCCATGGAGGCCGCGAGCATGCGCCAGGCCAGGCCGCGCCCTAATGGTCTGGACCCAGCCCCAGTTCGGGTCGACCTGGTTCTGGCTGACCCGAGGGGGGGGGGGGTATCGGGCCGGGTCAGACAGGGCCCAAACCACCTATTTTCGGACAGATCCGTTCAAACGCCCATATCATGGGCTACGAACCTCCGATTGACACAACTTTAATTGAAATGTGATCCATGGATCGATGTGGTAATTTTGGTATATTAAACTCATGGTTTTGGATAACTTTGAGTATGGATGGGTTGGTTCGAACCTGAATCCAACCGGGCCCTCAGAGCGGAAACACTAATAACTTGAGATCCAGACGTCTGATTGACGTGCTGTCAAATTTGTTGGATTCCTCTTCATGAAACAGAACTTTTAGCATACTTCGCATGAGGTTTGGAAGCAGCTGGAGTATGGAAGGGTTGGATTGTACCTGAAATCCAACCGGGCCCCTAGAACGGAAAAGCTGATAACATTCAGACCGGACGTCTATTTGACAAACCGTCAGCGGCGTTGATGATCATGTTTAGAAACAGTCCCTATGAGTATACTCTATGAGAGTTCGGGGTACAGTTGAGATATGGCCTGGTTAGTTCGCACACGAAACCAGTTGGGCCCCTGGAACAAAAAAGAAAATAACCCACAGACCAGGCGTCCGATTGACGCGCCGTCTTTTGCATTGATAACCCTATGACAAGGAGGTACTTTGAGATACCTCTTCGTGGGACTTTGTGATATGTGGATAATTGACATGTACCTCGTGGATCAGACCCTCCCGAAGATGAGCGTATAGAGTACAGAGACTGTGTAGGCGGCTGAGACCTGACGACTGCTTGACCGACTTGACTTGGAGTGAGTCGACTAGCCCAGTTGACGAAGCAGTACTATGTTTGGGTGAAGACCGACGGCGGATGGAGCACTTGATTGCAGGCAACAGACTCGCGGTACTTGACAGTATAAGTTCCTCTACAAGCTATTAGGGTGGATGCACTACTATGTTTGGGTGGCAGACCCCAGAGAGAAGCACTATTGTGTTTGGGAGGCTGACCCACAGTACTCGACAGGAGGAGTACCTCAGCAGTCTTATGTTATTGAGCAGTATCTCTATGTTGTGACATGATCACTGTACTCGTCAGAGATAGGGCTCTTCAGTAGTTACAGTTTCGATAATGAAAATTCTGGTTTGAGTTGAGTCAATGACCTTTTTATTTACCTCATGATTGAGATGGATCACTTGATAACTTAGGTATATGTATGGGCATATACCTTGGTAGTGGTTATCCGTTGATTTCATAACCATTGTGTTTCCTCAGGATTGAGATGAGTTATTTGATAAATTAGGTATAAGTATTAGATTATACCTAAGTAAGGGTTATCTGTTGAGATCCTACTTTGTGGTTATCCTTGTTGGATTTAGTGAGACCTTGAGGGTCTCGGGGTCCCTACTGAGTAATGTTATACTCACCCCTGCATGGGTTTTTCCCGCACCTCGTTGTGTTGGATGCAGACGGCGGACAGCGCTGATAGAGACAAAGTGTACGAGGACTGGACAGTATCCTGAGGTGGACCTCACGACGAGTCAGTATCCGGAGGTGGACTTCATGAAGAGACGATACTCATAAGAAGGTTGACGGGCGAGAGCGTTGTGGAGGTTATCTGTACCTACCTTTCAGGTAGGATCCGTGGTGGACGATCCAGGAGCTGCGCTATCTGTACCTACCCTTCGGGTAGGATCTAAGGTGGACGACCTAAGAGCTGCTTCTATTGTTCTAGCTATTGTCTTTTCTATTGTAATTTCATTCAGTTGTAGCTGTACTTTCAGTTGGGTTTGTATTCTGGCCCACTTACTTTTCAGCACTTTCTTTTGAACCTAGTGTATTACTTCTACTCTTACACTGTGGTGTTTTGTTTACTTTTATAAAGGAAATGACTTCCCAGTTATCGGTATTTACGCCATTGGTGATAGTCTCCAGCCCCTGGCCTATGGAAGGAGGGCTTGGGGTAGTCACGGCACAGGCCCCAGGGATGGGTCGTGACAATACATCTATAATTTAGTTAATTGGATCCATTCTCTCCATTAAAATTTCTTTGTGATAACTGTCATATTAATATTAATATTTTATTGTTGTCCAATAAAAATAAAGCTTATATGTAGCATATCCCATTAAATAAAATTGATTTTTCATACAATGAAATATAAAAATAGTGTTTCATGTGAGGAAATTTAAACAATTCAATTCCAAAAACAGAATATATTAATTTATTTATTTTAATTTTAATGAATATATTTCCTTAAATTATGAGTTGTTACATCTTTAAAACCTCAAAATTAATTTCTCCCTTCAAATTCGTCTTTTCTATCGAATGGATAATATTTTTATTTTTCTTTTATAGAAACCCACAATGTATAAAGGAATAATAAAACATCTTCTAAAAAATGGAATGTTGGAATATTAATGGTCACAATTTTTTTTGCATAACTAGGATTCCACATATGGAGATCATTGGTAAGAAATAAAATTATTTATTTATAAATAGAAAAAATAATTCCCATGGAATAATTGAGAGTGATAGATAACCTAGAATTGTGGATGTCAATGAATAAAACAACAATAGAAATAGGTGTGGAACATTCACTAATATCATCCGAAAATATGTTAAGAGGATAAAATTTTATTTTGAGATGATTTTTCTAGATTTGAAGGATTACTTAACCATATATTCTAGTGGATTGAGGATAAATTCTTATTTATAAAGCCAATATTCATCATCTAATCTATTTCAACCACATTCTCACCACTTTCTCTAGATGAGGAGTATAAAAGATAAATATTCTAATGCATGATGTTCAAAATATTTTTTAAATAATTCATTATCACAAAGGGGGTAATAATGCTATTTCATGTGTCATTAAAAATTTATCCAAACCAAAATTGTTAGAACACATTAAGGTAATTTTAGAAAATTAATAAACATTCATATTATAAATTAACATTTAAAATTTAATATTAATACCCAATGTTCAAACTAAATCAGTTAATAAATAATTCTCCATAAAATTTATCTAACATTTGTGAAATATGTTCACAACCCAAAAATTTAATATATTTTAACAACTATCTTGCATGATAAATCAACTATTTTTTCTTCAGTAAAATTTCATAGGATTCTATAATTAAATTATTCATCACCTATAAAAAACTATCATGCTATATAGAACATCATGTATCCTAATAGAAGTGTGTGATACCATTCTCATCATTTGATCATGGGTCCAATCTTGACTTCCAAGCCCGATACAATGATTGTTTACAATAATAAAGTGTTTTGCTTTTGTTTTGGTAATTATGGAAAAATTATAATCCCTACAACCACTTCATGTGGATCCTTGGGGTAAAAATATGCCATAAAAAATATCTAATATTTTCATTAATCACAGTATGATCTGATCGCTTAAAACAACTTTAGCGTGTCCAACAAATTCAAATCATTCTTAATCGAATAGACCAATGATTGTATCCATATATAGTATTATGAACATGAATGAAAATATACTAAAATAATTATATATATATAAATATTCCATTTATATCACAAATAATATCTTTTATCCCACACTCTATGTTCCTATGTCAAAATATATAACATTAAAACTCTTTTTAATAACTTGTCATGTTACTTTAATTAAGCACATTCAAAAACCATTTAAAATCCCTTTACATTATGAAAACCATACAACTGTATTCAAATATTAACAATACATATTTAATTGTAGTGCTATCATGGATCCACCTATCATTTTTTACTATATAACAATCTTTAATTGATTTATCATGGAAAAACCCATCATTGTTTTTCTTAGGGCCAATTGTCATTGGTTTATAATGTAACCACCCATAAAATATCCGTGTACCACTAGAAAATAAAAAAAATAAAATAACTCATTTCATTATAAACAAATAGAAACAACAATTATCCCTTATATTAATATATCAACCCATATAGATGAAATCAGTTTCTTTTCAATATATTTGAAATAATATTAATCCATTGAAGTCATATTGGATATATAAAAAATACCTTTGAAATATGATTTACCCTTGTAAAATAATTGGATTCTATAATAAAAATTTTGAGAGATGATTAAAACATTTATGAGAATTGGGTTCCAAAAAAATCACTTTTAAACATGATTAATTAGTGGAAAAGAAATATGATCTATACAAGTTCATTAAAAACATATTTATCTTGTAGAAATAACCGGGGATCATAAAAAACTACTTGAAACATGGTTAACTAATATAATTTAAAAGGGTTCTATAAAAATAAAATTGGTATATATTTATCCCATGTAAAAGAAGCGAGTTTCATAAAAATCACATTGAAACAAGATTAACATGTGTATAACACATGGGTTCAATAAAAATATCATTACAACATGATTAAACCATTGAAAAGAAAAGGAATCCATAAAAATATATTTCAATCATTCTAAATCCACCTTGAATATAATTATCATGGAAAAATATACAACATCCCAATTATGAGATAAGTTTCAATAAGTATTTTTACAATGATGAATTGAGAATATCTAAAATGATCATAAAAAAAAATATTTAGGAAAATAATCATTAAAAAATCCATGTTACCCATACAACATTGAAACATTAAAATCAAAATTCTCAAGAAGTAATAACATTAAAACAAATATAGAATTTCAATATAACAATTAGATTGATGATATATAAGTTAATATGAGATATATATATATATTATATAAGAATATTGTCGTAAAACATAACGAACATCTCAATGTTTAAATATTGTGAAAAAATACGTCTCTGCATTGGTATCATTTAAACTGTAAACCCCATGAAGTAGAGGTCAAATAATAGTCATGTAATTACCCATAAATCTAGGTATTACTATCACACAATATATTCTTTTTATTATATACACCACCCAAGAAGAATATGTATAGAATATGGAATATGTCTATAAAAAGTATTATGTGAGACGAGATATCCCCTTAAAAATATAAAAACATGTGAATGAGAAATCCTATTTGTAATAATTACAACGTGAAACATATAAATTCAATAAATATAAAATTACCCGTGATATAATATATAATAATTTGGGGTATATTTATAAAAAAAGTATGCGGTGATTGTTGCATTAATCTCACAGATGTTAAAATTGTTATGAAAATCACTTACAAAGATCGTATCATTATTGTGAGAATAAATCAATGATATATTTAGGTGTGAAAAAATTATGACCATGAAATAAAAGTGTAAATATATTATAAAACAATTATAGTTTATTTCACAGATATTCAGGGAGTAACAAAACAATGATATAGAATTTTACCCTAATGAATGGAAGTTTAGATATGAAATCCCTGAAAAATGTGGTAACATATGAATCAGAATCCCTAAAAGTAAAAATCATGAAATAAATCATTTAAATACAATGAATATTAATAAATTTTTTATATAATATATATAAATGGTATTAGGTTCACAACAAAAATATATATGTGTGGAATATGTAATTTATCTCACAGATATAAAAAGTGTGTTGAAAATCACATACCTTTTTAATGACTAATATCACTCATAAAATGTCATTCTAAATATAAAAATGAGGAAATTTATTTCTGGATGGAGAATAATTTTCTAGTTCATTGTAAATTTTATACATTTATTACAATGTTATATGTAATTACTTATCATATTAATTTTAATAAAAGTTTTTTGACCATATTTGGCTTATGTATCAAAACTGAATTTGATAGTTCAACTAATGTTAAGAAAGTAATTGTATAAAACTAATGTGAATAACAACAATATAAAAATTAT
The DNA here is from genome assembly GCA_963277665.1 of Viscum album. NCBI lineage: Eukaryota > Viridiplantae > Streptophyta > Magnoliopsida > Santalales > Viscaceae > Viscum > Viscum album. Next base: position 1,898,820,626 of record OY728163.1, on the reverse strand, counting down.
CACATTTTAAAATAAATTAAAATTCAAAAGAAAAATAAGGATGATGGTTATGATAACACTACTAGAAAACTTGGATAATGACATTATTTGTAACCATGGATATACACCCCAAAACCATGGATATAGTCAATATCCACAGTTTCTCAATCCATTAATAATATTGTCATGTATATAGGAAAAATCATATAGCCATAGTTTGGAACATTGGTAACAGTCATATTCCCACTATTTGAATTATTGAAATATGCCTACTTCAAGAGATGAAATCATGGAAATAGGTATATAGGCACGGTTTTCAGCTATGGAAATACAATCCACCATGAAAATATAATTCCAGGTTTATAAAAAATGGATATAGGCCTATTTACATAGTTTGAACTATGGAAATAGAGTTATTTCAATGGTTTGTACCCATGGATACAACAACTTCTAGGTAGACTTGTTGAAATGGTTGTAAACCATAGAAGTAGCCCAATTGTGATGTTTTAAAAAGGGGCACTAGGTTTATTCACATGGTTTACAACCTTGGATATAGACTCTAGATTACAAAACAATTTTCACCATGTAGCCTTCAAAACTACATATCCTTCCTAAGAGAAGGTGAAAAATTAACACATTCACTAAAAAATAAATAAAATACCAATAAATATAATTAAACGTTTTCAATTTAAAAAACTCTAACGCTCGATTTTAAATTTAACTAATATAAAATAAAGACTAATCCAAATCACTATTTCCGACTTCTTGTGTGGATGTTTTGGCATAAATGTGTGTGTACGAAAAATAGTCTAAATCTCACCCACTAATAGATACTAATTTATATACAAATTTTAATAAATATACATTTCTAATCAGAAATATGTGGATTAGAGTATTTATTTGTTGACTTATCCCTATTCATAAAACATGGTATGGATTATGGTGAACCTAAATTAGAACATCATTATCTAATATTGTATGCGTGTAGATAAAAAATAAAATTAACAATATGGGGATATTTCATGTAAAAAATTTTAAAGGCACGATGTTTAATTTAACTAATTGAAAAGAATGACTAACCCAAAACATGATTTTAGACTTCATGTGATGTATTTTCTAAAACATTGAAAATATGAAAATTATTATTCATCTCAGTCCCTGAATTTCTTCCCACATAGTATTATGTCTTTCTTTCTTGATTGATGAAACACCAACTTCATGAACAATATCATTAAGGGAATATTGTAATTTTTACCTAATTCAGTTTCCCCTCCCCAACCAATGTCATATAACAATGGACATGAAAGTTCATGTATGGTCATATTACATTTATAACATGGTCAAAACTAAATCTAACACAATTATAGAATTTAAAACCAATGAAATAACCTAATATAATGAAATAAAAATTCGATAAAAAATAACATTCTAGTTTATGGATGATCACATTACTATTACATAAAAATAAACCATATTTCCTAACTAAATATTTAATTTAAAACCATTATAATGATCACTAAAATTAACATTAAATATAAAATTATTGAACAATATGAAATTATTGGTATTATAGGTACATATAATTGTTTTGAGGAAATAATAAAAATCCTACATCAACAATAAAACGAAGCATGGTTGTGTAAGATAATTCAAGATAGACATGAATATGAGTTCCTAGACAACACATTTGCTATTAATAATTTAATTATATGTTCATGTTTCATATTTTCAATCCTTATGTTTTCTTTGTACTACCATTCATCAGTATTCCTGATGAGAATCTTGTGAGGATTGAAGACATAGTGTATTTTGAGGAAGGTAAATTTGACCTCTTCAATGAATCCCACCACATTGGTATACACTAAATGTTTCCTCCTAAATATATGCACAACCATAAATGGGTAATAATCCTTTTTCATAGAATCATTTGAATCGATATTCCCATGTATCACATAAATTTTTTACTAACCATATGAGATATATTATTCCCTAAGAAATTTATATCACTTATCATCAAATAAAATACCCATATGCATTTATTAAGTTACACATACCAACCCTTTTATCCATTTTGTTAACTCAGTACATTCTATACCCAAAAATTCATTATCCATGATAATAATCATATTTTCACAACATTTACATTAATTCTTCTTTCATAGATCAATATTAATATATAACTTATAAATACTCCTAATCAAATATATTTTACTCATATATATATATATATTTTAAAAGAGTTATTATACAGAAAGTGAATAATTAGACTGATTTTTAAAGACTCATTAATAGTTTAGAATGAATCTTAAATGCATTGCCCCTTTCTAATGTCTTTAATACCCACATATCAAAAATTATTCTACTAGAAAAAAATTCAAAAGAAACAAAATTACATAGTATTCAATGCATGATATAATGAAACCTTAAAAGCAAAGGTGAAAATAAGTTTCTTCTAGATTTAAATCCCAATTAATATTACATAGTTTATATGCAACATCATGCATTATTCATTATACAAACATTACATTAATAAATTCTGTATTCACCTAAACACATCATCTTTAAGAACTGGATTACTCTTCCTATTATTCTAATGTCACTACATCTTTATATAGATCCCATGAAATTTAGAATATGAATTCAATATAATTATAAAATATATTTTCCAATAACATTGAATATTATGATTCTAGAAACAATGTTTCTCTTCATTAAACACTTTTATTTCTTCAATAATGTTCAACTCAATACTTACTATTTATAACCGAAAAATTAAATATCCATCATTATATACTAGTAAAATTACTTAAAAATACCATAATTTCTCAATATAATTTATTATAGAACAAAAATACTTTTCCATCTTCCAAATATAACATATAGGCATGGAATATTATTCAGTGTTTCCTTCCAAAAACATATCTAGACTCAACCAATATTCAGTAGTGTTAGCATCGAAGCCATAATATATACATTTAGTTCAACATTATTCACCATCTTTAAAATAAATGAATATTTACATAACATCTCACTACAATTTTTTTATAATATTCATCGCAATACATTATGTTTAGTCCCCCCACTTTATTTTTTGTCAACATAATTTTCAATTCGGTAATGACACTTTATTAGTCAAAAACATCAGAAGAACCTATACAGACTCCTGCTTCACCTCCATCCCATTATGTGACCCTATAAACTCTAAAAACATGTATAAATTTTCCTTATTTTGACATTATATATATATATATTGTATTATTTCATTAAACATGGCCATTTATCCCTTATACAATATAAAAAATACCTAAAAATAACATAAGGAAGTCTACATGCACTTCAACATGAAAATAAATTCGTATATCTAAATTACCACTCCACACTATTTTTCATTAAATTTCAAAAATAAACAACATTCACCAAAAAATATCGTCATGAAAACTAATAATCAATGAAGAAATAAATTCCCAGAACTACATAGATCTAACTTTGAATTCTATAATGTATAACTGGATTTATGTTTTGAATGTTAATTGGTAATGTTTTTTTATTATCCACAATACATATGAAAACATAAGAATGATGGACTTAAAATCCTTATTATTTTGTGTTGTACACTCTAGATTATGGATAATAACTTGTATTTTATTTTCCATATATTCATCGACAAATGGTTATTTAGGATCCCAATGTGATTGTACAAAATTATAAATAATTTAAATAACCAATAAATTCTTTCAAAATTTCAAAATTTTATATTTTGTATGTATTGGGGTTTTTATATTTCAGTTATCAGTTTATTTGATTGTGTTTATATCAAACTAATGTGTTACTTTTGGTTATCATTTTTCTAATAATGTATTACTAATGGTTGATAAAATTTATATGAATGTATATGAATGTATAATAAATTACATATAATAGAATTAAAACATAAGAAAATGTATAATGTATTAATATATAATGTTATAGAGAATAGAAAATATAAATGAAAAAAGGAATTTTGTATATTGATGTAAACATGTTTTAAAATATTTTTTATGTAAATTAATGAAATAAAATTCAATGTGAAAACCACAAGGGGTTCTAGTATGGAAAACATAACTCATGGATTTGACAACTCCACTATTTTAACATTATATTCCAATAATGGAATGAACTAGGTATGAATTAAAAGGTACCAAAAAACTAATAACTATGATTTGATATATGAAAAATATCTATGAAAATATGATTATTAATAAAAATAAAACCTATATATAGTCAAAATTCTTCTAAAAGTCCATCAGAATACCATTAATTTCAATAATAAAAAACATTCCATGTCATCTAATCAAAGGCTCAGATGTGATCTAATATATATACAACTAAAATTTGTTTTTATAGTAGAAATATTATTGGCATCAAAATATAAAGTGTGTAAGGGAAACTAAATTTTTATATATATTTATGTTAGAATATTATAGAATTATTGTAGATGGAAATGTGGAAATTTATATTACATTGTTGAAAATTAACATTACACTAAATGAAAATGGTTTATAGTACTTTCATATTACAATTAGATAATATTTTAGGGTTTTTATATCCAAATAATCGAATATGTGTATATATTATAGTATTATATTTATATTATATTTATATATTACATTATTTGTATATTAAATTATATGGAATTCTGAGACTGATTGTAACTATTCATGATTATTATATAGTACATGTATATTGGATTATATGAAAAGGTGTATATATTATTATTTTTGTAAATTTATAAACATAAGTAGAATCAAATAATTACATTGGTGTGTATGTTTCATGGATAAACAATGAACTAAAAAGTAAATATAAAATATTTTTATTGATATTATCAGTTGTATAGATTATATCTGGGAAATAGATGTATAACATGACTAATCCGAAGAGTCATCCTACTCTTCCTCCCATAGTTGTGTATTTGGTTTGGGAGTTTTTAAATTAATTCGAGAGAAATTATTCATCACAACATTTCAATCTAGGTTGTGTAATGTCTATTTTCAACTATAGAATCATTTCTATCATTCGCATCACCTTGAGATAATATCCCAGCACACAGTAAAACATTTAATATAATTACAATACCAATGAATAAAAAAATCAACAAAATTTTATAAATATAATCAATGCCTGAAATATAAACATCTTGATACCAAAATTAATAAAGAAATTAATTAATAAAAAATATTAGTGTGGAAAAATTGAATGAGAATTGAGAAATAGTATGATATGTGGATAAACCAATAAAAAATAATACCATTGAATTCCCTATACCTAGATAAATGAATATCAAAATAAAATACAATGGGGGATAAAACAATCATCAATTCAAATCATTCATATTGTAGTTCATGAATAACATGCTTCTAGAATTTAAAAACACTACATTTATGCCATCATAAAAATATACATTAAAATGTAAAACCCACAAGTTGACTAATGTAGTGCATTATAAAATAGAATATGCAACTTGAACTAGATAATGAAACTATAATTTGTGTTTTCGATCCCTTGAATACGGAAATAGAGTTTAATTGGGTGATTAGATATAGCTGACCATTACATTGAAATTTCTCCTCTATATATAGTAAATAAAAACTCTTTTATAATCAAAAAATTAACTTGGTCACTATTCATTTGGTATCGATACATTTTTAGTAGATGGTTAAATGATCATTTTTTTGTTTACAATATATTTTGGAATAAAATAGTGACTTCACTTGATTAAATAATTCTATAATTTTGATATTCTTAAAACATAAATGAATAATTTTTAAAGTTGACTATAGTATTTTTTATCTTAAAAAATATATGATTTTTGGGGAATACTAATCTGGTTTCCTATTTAATTATGTTTGATCACATGATTCTACAATTAGATTACAAAATAATTGTTATTAAATTAGTAAAAAATTATAAATTCTAATGAATTAGAATATACCATAACACCAAACAACAGGAATAAAAAATTATAATGATTAGACCACAACATCAAACAACCCAATAAAAAAATTTCAAATTCAATAGAAAAATCATAATGTATATTTTATTAGAATAAATAGTTTTTATAAGTTAATTGACTAAACTTCATGACAGTTTCATCCAAACACTTTAGAGAATTAATAAAATTGAAACATACATGAAATAAGAATATAGAAACTATAAGGAATCAATCAAAGAATAGAGAATAAATGAAAAATAATCCACACATGAAAATCAAGTATTACCACCACTAATTTATATTTATCATTATACAAGAACATATAGAGGATTGGAAATCCATAATATGAAAGAAAATATTAAAAAAAATGAGTCATCGTGTAATTGAAGTGTTGAAACTCACTCGTAAGGAGTACATACCGAGCATCCAATATGACACTGGTTTTAGTAAACCAGTTGAAAATAATTCTACACAGTAACACACAATCTATTAAAATATAATCCACAATATAAATTTCATACTCCAGATAATTATTTTGTGTTATTGAAACATTAATTTAAATAATGAAAATGTATACCTTTGAGATCCAATAATATATAAATGTGAGTTTTTAATATTTCATATTAACCTTAATATATACATTCAATTCACCAATCCTCATGAATAATAAAAAATTTCCAAGGGAATTTATTATTCATGTAAAGTAATTAATAGAGATATATCAATGATTGTCTATAAAAAACATTGTATTGAGGATTTGAAAATAATATTTTTTGAAACCCCTTTTTTATAAATCCTGATAAAAAATTACTAAAAAGTTCTTTTTGAAATAAATTAAAAAAATGAATATTAATTTAAATGAAATGTTATTTTAGATATAGTTATGAAATTGAAAATGAATTAGAAAAAACATGTTTAGTTATGTATTCTATTTGTTTAAAATATATAATCAAGAATATATGTTGTTATATGGATCTTAAAATAATTAAAATTAAATGTAATAGATAAATATAATATGATATAAAAATTTTCCATGTGGTAATTTTTTTGTATAACCATTAATAAACCACTGATACTGATATACTGATTAAATACAGTCAAGACATACAATAAAACCAGATTCAGATGAAAAAATTTATAAACTATCATGGGTATTAAATATTATTTAAAGGGATGAGTGATTAAAAACCATATTTCGAACATTATATATTTGGTTACCATACTATTTATTCGAGGGTAAAATATATCATTAGTAGGTTAGGAGAAATTTTTATTGGTTAATGTGATTTGGATATGGAAATTTTTAAAATTTGGTGTAGTCAGAAATTGGATGAAAAAATAATGGGTTCCCGATTATAAAGGAAAGGTCACATTGAAATCATATAAAATTTATGATTTGATGGTGTTAAAATATATATAAAAAAATATGATATTAATATTCAACATGAAATAAATCCATATATTTTTAAAGATATTTTTTCACAGTTGACACATTTGTAGTTGGGTGAGAACCTTTAAAATCACCATTGATTGTAGAGTTATGGACTAAAGATCACTATAGATTGGTTTTAATTACATGGAACAAAAGAAATCATGGAGGTGTAACTGCAAAAATCTTCATAGAAAGGTAAGTGGTTAACTAATATTGATCCATCTCTTGGAGTGTCTCATTTCCGCTGATTCACTAGTTAGAGGATAAATGCTAGACGAAGGGTGTAGTGGTGGAGTGGAACACACGATGAAGGGGGTTGGAGGGATTACATGAAGGATGGAAGAACCAAATCAAGAATCTGTTGAGGATTAGCCGATGGAGAATTTATTGGTTAGTCAAAAGGGAGAAGGTTTTTTGTAAAGACACATATTTTCCATCTAATTGTTTTCATTATATAGACTTATTTCAAGACCACAAAGTCTGACAGTGAACGATTCTGAGACCGGGAGTGACCTGAATGATCCGTCGAAATTTTGTTAAACATTAATTAGAGAGTGTGTATAGTTTTCCTAAAAATGTAAAATAACAGTCAAATAGTTTCATTGATTAGAAATATGAGGGAACCGTTTCTCTCAGTATTAGGGGTTTACCCTTGGCGCGACTTATGTTTAGTCAGCATGAGCCTCGTGTGAGAAAACAAAAAAATGGCATAATAGTAAATAAAAAAATTATTTTATTTTATTTTATTTTTCAAATTATCCTATCCCATGAATGGTAACTCAGATTAAAACTCTGATACCACCACTAAAATCATGAGGGTATAATCTCTTTAGGAAGATACTAACATTGGCCAGCATGGGCCACCAGTGAAAGTTAGTTTTTTGCCATAAATAAAATAATTATGTTACAAATGTTTTTGTAAAATCCATAACTTTTAAATGGTAACTCGGTTTGGAAATCCGAGAGTACTGTTGGGTTCATTGGGTTTTGTTTCCGGTAGGGATATCTTATCCACAACTTGTGCGGGTCAAGGGTGTCTCTTAATAATCCTCTGATACCACCTTTTCATGACCCGCCCCCAGGCCCCATGCTATGACTACGCCAAGTTTACCTTCAATAGGCCAGGGGCTGGCACATAGCACTGAAATACATATCACCTAAAACGGTTAAACCTATACAAAAAAAATAGTCCGATTACACAACAAGAAGCAACGATTACCATGAGGATGGTCCTCATGGTGATGAGGCTTTAGTACATGGACTGTTGAATGAGATAGTTCCTTCGGGTAGTGTGTTAACTATATCTTTTCTTATTGGTCAGAAGTTGGAATTGTCATTACCAGTAGAGGATAGATGTAGTTTTCGATCCTTACATGGTTTTTACTATCAGATATCCATCAGGTTCTGATGTGACCCTTACTCATAGGTGGGTAAGGACTGGAATAAGGAGGTGGTTGAGTTTCCATCTATCTAGGGAACCATTCAATCATGCCAAATGGATAACTCCACCATACTCTACATTACCACATATACTCTTCTTCATGTCATAACAAATGTTGACCTGTGATCACCATCTATTCCTAGCACTGTCATCCTCAATCAATGTTTACGTCGTCTACACAAGACACAACATGGTGTTGGTGAACCCCGTGTAGGGGTGAGTATAACGATACTCATTAGGGACACCAAGACCTTGAGGGTCTCCTATAATTCCACAATAAAAACCCATAGGGTAAGACCATGGTAGTAAAGTAACACATATGTAAATTACCACATAACATAACCTCATTCACAAGCACCATCTAAAGACAGATCACAATAGGATTTATTCTAGGGGTAGTAACATGTAACATCTCCAGTCACAATGCGAAATGCCACAAATTCTAGATAAATCCTCCTTTGTCAAGTACTATGGGCCTACCCCGTCACACAGAGTGGATTCCCACTGACCATGATCTACTGATTTAATGCTCCATATCACGTATTGTGGGCCTTCTAGGTCACACAGAGCCCCCCCAATGCAGTCTGCTAAGGTACTCCTCCCCACCGCCTACCAGAGATGCTCCCCACCATGACCCAATAGGTCACACAGAACCAAAAAACCCCCATCATGTTCTAATATGGTACTCCTCCTCAATGCATACCATGACCGTCGAGTCACTCCGAGTCAAAATGTCAGCAGCCGTTAGGTCTTCGCCAGTCGTAGGGTTCCGTACGTAGTGCGCAATAATGGACCACCGAGGGATGATGCCTCAGAGCAGGGACCAATTAAAACATTAGCACCTTCGGGTGGTGTACCAATAGCACTACTACCCATTGGGACACCATTCCCACCATCCCACCAGCAGAGGGTTCCTGCCAACTGAAAGTGTTGCACGAGTTTCTACGTCAGAGGCCCTTGAGGATTCAATGCGAGACGGACCTGCAGGCGGCTGAGGACTTGATTTTTCTTGAAGGTGGACATTCAGTGTGAAGTGACACAAATGAGATTGTGGGATATGGAGTAATATGGAAGATAGTTGTATCTATCCTTCATGTAGGATCTGCGATGGATGATTTAGGAGCTTATTTTCACCTTTCAGTTGATTTTTACTTTTCTATTTCACTTGTACATTTCAATTTGGTCTTGTATTAAGGCCCCTTTACATTTATTAAACTATCACTACATTAGTTTACTATATAGTTTCTTCTAGTTTTCTTCTCAGACCATGTGTTTTTATATGATTATAGGCAATGACTTCCCGTTTTAGGGAATATGCCTTTCGGTGCTAGTCGCCAGCCCCTGGGTTTTGGAAGGCGAGCTTGGGGTAGTCACGGAACTCACCCCGAGGGACGGGTCACGAATGTTTCAAGGGAGGGAAATTATTTATGATTAGTGATGAGATTGTTGGGGGATGATGAGTATAAAGTGATATAAATCATTTGAGGAGTCATTTCAATAGGCCCATTTCCCCACATATTTTTCTATTTTAATTAACCAATTTCCATTAATTGTGTATATATCATAAAAAATATCCAAAAAACCAAGTAATCCATGATTTTATAAAGGTCTATAAAAAAGGTTATTTTTCTAGTACTTAAATTAAATCCTTTGACAACCATGGAGACTGTAGTTCATACACATGCATGACTAATGCTTCTTTTTTTTATGTTTTTCTATGAAATAAAGGTAAAAAAAAGTATCATTACATAGTGAAAAATATATTCTATATAACATATTATTCAATTATATATTATCATATTAATATATATATATATAAATATATATCATTTTTGATATGTGAAATAAAAAAGGCATAATGATATCACTTCGAAGTGGTATTGACCCACATGTCCAAAAACAACATTATCATTATTTTAGTGTTTGAAATGGATAAGGGAAAATGATATATTTTTGTTATAGATATAAAAATATTACATTGATATCAATAATAGTACATTTATATCATAAATTATTTTTAAAAAAATCTTTAATACAATATATTTAAATTGTGAACGAATGACACTACATTGAGGAGGCGGTAGTCCACACATCCAGAAACGATGATACTATATTTTGAAAAAATAAAAGGAATGTAGATATGAGTTATATAATAATTAAATAGAATTAAAGAAATAATAAATTTCAAATATATAATATAAAAAATATATTTCAATAATAATTATGAACCATGAGAAGTATTTTTTAAAAGTAAAACAAAATCATTTTTCATAGAGGTAGTCTTTCATACACACGAAGGTGGATTTCATTACCCATTTGATGAAAGTGTGTGTAGGTGTAGGTTGTACACTTAAAAGAAAAAATATATTTATATTTATGTTATTGAGGTTATTTTGATATAATTTTATTAGTTTAATTTAACAGGTTGATAATGAAACAAATCAGAATTTCTTGTTGTGCAATGTCACATATTATTGGGGTAACTCTTTTTGGTTTGCACCAAATGACTTCCATAGAGTATTTTCTTGCTGAAGTTTCGACTATAAGAAATAATTTCTTATGATAGGAGCTTAAATTTTCATGGTTTATTTGATCTAAATGTCTTGATTGAAGTGAATAATTTATGGGGATTGAATTCCTTGTTACAGAATAATAGGAGTGGTATCAAAGTAAATATAGAAAGGTAAACACTATTTTGAGGTCTAAGATACATCTTGTGAATATATTAATGAAAAAATCCCTAAAATTTAGAATATGGTCCAAATATGGATATCTATTTATACTCGGAAAATACTATATGACATTTTTCTCGTTATGATTAAATTTTAACAATAAATTAAAAAAAATTATACCATAATCATTGTAATTAAATTTTATTTCTTTAGATAATAATTTTTTTAAAACTAATTTTAACTTCCCTGATATTATAAATTATGAATTTAATAAATATTTAATACATTTTTTAAATTTCCAATCACTTATGTTGTCTAATGAATTTAAAAATCATCCCACTGATAGAACATGGAAGGAGGGGTTTAAAGTATGATGTTCAAATGTTTTAAAATATTTATATCTAATTTCATTAAGAAAATGATCTAAATGACATATATTGGATTAGAAGATATAAAATCGATCTATTTTTTTACATCAATACCAATTAAAAATAAAATTTATCCTTATAAATTATTTTTTCGGAAAATCATTTTTCAATAAAAATCTAGTATCTCTCACCATTCATCAAAACCAAAATTTAGTTTTTAAATAGGCATGCCATTAAATGGAAGATAAAATTTCATTTTAACAACATACTTGTGTAAAGATTTCAGTTTGATTTACTCTAATCAGAATACTATCAGGTTTATCGGATTATTTTAAAATAATTTTATAAAATACATAAAATATAAATTTCATTAATATATGTCAATAATAGTGATAATTTAAAATTTTTATGATAAATTAAAATTATGAAATCAAAAATAGTTATTATAAAAATAAATACTTTATATTCAACTGGTATTTTTTTATTAATTGGAAAACAATGAATTTATTTTATAATAATAATTAAAAAATTATTTCACATGATTTCTCATATCATTAATTAAATTCATTCCAATGGATAAGTAATAACATCATTATAATATTAGTATTATATAATTGTATGCTAAGGATTAGGTGAGATTTCGACATATGTCATTGAATAAATCATTGTTACACGCAACAAAAGATAAAAACGGTGTTGTTTGTGTTTAAGGATAAAATATTCATTATTCTTAGTGAAATAAATTAGTTATTTGAAATTATAGTTAAACAAATAAAAAACATTAAATCTCAAGAAGTTTCATAATTATGATTATAGATATCATTGCTTTATATAAAATATATTCAACAAGAGTGATTATTTTAATAAAAAATTAATTTTTAAAAATACATAATGATAATGTTAAATTATTTTTTAATGGAAGTAAAATATCACATATAATTTAAAACCATGATGAAATAATATAATCTAATTGATGAGGGGTAAATGAGTTAAAAAAACATATACATTGTCTTAATCCAACAAATTAAAACCCAATGAAGAGTAATACCAGGCATATATTTCTAAAAACCAAATATTACATAATATAATCATGTTAAAACAAATAATAATACAATATGAGTTATAGTTATGGATATAATACGTGAATAAATAACATTTCAAAATTAAGAAAAATTGATATGGAAAACCACTAAATTTAGGGAAAAAATTCACTCTACGCATGAGTAAAGCTTCATGAAGAATAAAATTACATTAAAGAAAAAAAAGAATAATATCCTACATTTATTTAAATTTCAATTTATATTATATTTTTATTATCATTTTTTATTTTGACATGTTATGAAATTTGACTCTTATAGAGTTTATAGAAGGTGGTTTGATTGGTTTCATTGAAACATCCTCGTTATGTTGAACAAAGAAAAAAGTTATGTAAAATTGGTAATTAATATAATTATTATATTGAGTTTATGTGTTTTTTTATTAAAATATAAAAAAATTCTTCATTTTATTATGATTTCTTGAAATAAACAACCACTATGAAACATCTCATTATATGTTCATTTCTGTCTGTTAAGTTTAAAATTCCTCTTTATTTTGATCATTACTTAAAGAATATCTATATTCAACTTTCAAGAAAATTAATAGTGTCATAAATGTAAAATGGGAAAATAAAATACATTTATATGCAACAGATATTAGGGTGTAATTTATAATAAAATATGTTACTCGATGGAGGTGGTAGTATGCATGTACTCTTTATGATATTTGAATTTTTTCGAATTTTGTTGGATGAATAAATAAAAAATATATTCAATTAGAATAATTATATTTATATTTATTAATAAAATTTATATAATAATAATCTCATTTAAGTAAAATATTTTATGTGGTAAAATAATGAAATAATTATGAATGAACTATTTAAAATATTACCTCCCATAAATGTTTTTCTTCCATATGTAAAAACACAAGTCCCCTTATCATTGTCATCTATAATGATAAAATATTCTATGATATTGGATGTGATTGAAAAACTCTATAGTTAATTTTTTATATTAAAGTTTTAAAAACTGGAGGAATTTGATAAATGTGATATATATATAATGAAAATTAAATTCTATTTAAATAATCAATAAATTTTCAATTATGGAATGAAACAATTAACGATGCATTAGTTTTATATGCATATAATAAATAATTTTGGTGTGTGACATGGTCAAGCAAGCCCCTACCATAAATTTTAAAAAATACATTCATAATTTTTCATGACCATTTCCATTAGATTTTTATATTATAAAAATTTTTATTATAAATTATTATGAATAAAAGGTGTTCCATGTAATAATATATTTATTTCATTAACATAAATTTTATCATTATATAATTTATTCATTTAAAATAAAATAAAATTTAACTTCTAATTAAAAAAATATATTGATAAAAATGAATGTTTTTTTCACAATTATGTTTTTAATGTTATTTAACATTAATTATCAATAAAAGTATTAATTAAATTTTTTTAAATATGATTAAAAATAGTATGATATACATTACATTAACAATATCAACATAATTTATTAGATAAAAATAAAATAGCAGCACTAAAAATATTTTGTTTAAATAATCACTTAAATATCATCTTGGTCATTATAATTAATAATTGGGAACATAGATTTATAAAAACAATTATGCACTAAATAATTTAAAATTTATATAAATTTTTTTTATAAATAAAATTTCAAAAAAAAATAAAAATAATGATTTTAAAAGATGAAAGAGAATATATTTTAGTCTAAACTATTATATAAGTTTAAAATATGATAAAAATTGATTTAATAAATTGTCCATAGAATTTTTGAAAAAAATAATATCCATAAATAATTATATTATTGATCATGAGAAATGACTTATATTATTTCAAAAGTAACTAAATATTGAATTGAAAAAATGATATGAATTTACTAAAAACTATATGTTTTTCTATTCATATAAAAATAAGACATTTTGAAAAAATATAAAATGTTTACCTGAAAGAAATTTTTGAAAAATTAATTAAATAATGTTTCTCATTTTAGAAAATATAAACTATCATATACAAAATTTATATAATGAATGTAATAAAATTATATATTAAATCCAACATTTATTGAAAAATGAAATTTTAAACGTTATGTTCCCTTAGTCTTATTTTGTAGGTATATCTAATTAATTAAACATATTTTATTTAATAGAATATTTATTATTCATAATTTAACTTATAATATTTATCTCATATTTCATGGATCAAATTTTTATAGTTTTCAATATGAATAAATATATCACTATGTTTTTTATTTAAATAAAATTTATGTTGGATAATATTGTAGAATGAAATTCTCTCATCCCAAAAAAATAGATTTTGTACTCATAATTTTAATTTTCACTTACTAAGAGAAAAATTATTTTTTAAAAATGAAATATAAGTCTAATTTATAATTAAATATTAGATGACAAACATACTATCTTTGGTATGTCTATAAAACTAGTTTTCTAGATTTTTATTCCATAATATTAGTTAATGGAATACCAATTAAAATATTATTTCCATCATCTAGTTTCCCAAAAAATTAGAAAATACTAAATTTTTTTGATACTATAATATAATGTGATTTTAATTTATATTATTAAAATGATATATAATTCATATGAATTCATCTCCAATGAAACATTCATTTTAATCATTAGATACTTCATTTTGAATAATGACCTAAATGGTTTGGCCTATTACTATATAAATGTTCCACAGGTTTCAAATAGTCATATTCCTATTATGTTCGATATCCAAATCAGCTATATTTTTCCCACAGATGTTGTACATAAATCCTTCATAATTGTTGATAAATTGAATTTGACATATTAAAGGATATCACTCGATTGTATCAATATATGTCTCTAGTCTTTGGAGAACTCATCATACACTAATTTAAGATATTGTTTCTAATCATGTAGAATTTTTTATAATGGTTCCCCTTAATTTAATTTCTTACATATCATCCTCAACTTTCCAGTATCGATATTGAGATGTAACTTTTAGGATAACCACAAACTCCACACATGATGAAAATTTTAGGATGACATTGTACAATTAGACTCCTACAATTTAAATATTTATATTATGTACAATTAATTTTATAAATCCCAAGCATTAATAATAAAATATTCATTATATTAATTGATAAATTATAGTTTCTTTCACATTGAGGTTGATTAAAAGTATTTAGTTTAATTGGGTCAGGTCCTAACTCATTTATAAAAAGATTATGATATATAAAGAGAATGAAAATGATTAGTATCCATTTATTTCATAATATAAACATCCTAAAATAATGAATAAATTGTATTCCTATAAAATATTGATGGATTTCATCATGACATTATCCATTCCCTTACACAACCATAAACCCTATTAAAACATTTTAAAAATACATTGGATAATAAAAAATCTCATTGTGGGATATAAATTTTATGAAATCAATAAGTCGAGTGACCACATAAAAATTCATATAATATTTACCTTCATCATCGACTAAAAAAT
The DNA here is from genome assembly GCA_963277665.1 of Viscum album. Classification (NCBI taxonomy): domain Eukaryota; kingdom Viridiplantae; phylum Streptophyta; class Magnoliopsida; order Santalales; family Viscaceae; genus Viscum; species Viscum album. The sequence continues at coordinate 1,898,804,190 of OY728163.1, read as the reverse complement.
CATTATATGAATAAAATAGATATAAATAAAATCATTAAAACTCATATATATAAATTATAAAAACTTTTAGAACAATTACACCATCAAAAACACAAAACCCCATAATGTCCAATATAATTGAAAAAATTATATGGCTGACTTACAACATTATTTTTACCAAATGAATTTGAACTCTAAAATTAGGATAAAACCACACATATTCTATATTAGGCTCATGCATGAGCAATAATGCAGCTCAACACTGCATATAATATATATTCGGCTCCCCCATTTTTATAAACTATAATATGAATCATCCTTTCAAAAAGACTATATTGGGCTCACTGATGTGCTAAAATGGGGATCAACCAATCATACAAGATGTATAAAGATCATTCATTTCATATAATTCTCTTATACCATATGAAGATTAAAAAATAATCATAAAAACATTAGATGAATTATTCTTAATCCCATTTTGGAAACAATTTTGGAGAATAATATCATTTTATTTAAATAAAAAATTTTCAATAAAAAACAATTTTCATTGAAACCGCATTTTTATTATCAAAATACATATAAAGATAAGGATTATTTTCATTTAAGGGAACATAAAATCTCTAAATGGAATCCATGAATAATAAAATGGCCAGAGTGGTGGAAAAGGTATTATCTCCTTATATGTTATGAATGGATCTTTTCCATTATCATCAGTCAAAAGGTTCTGTATAAAATATATAAAAATATTCCTATTAATGAAACATTAAGTGAAAATATATATTCAAATAATAGATCATTAATAATATATTTAAATAAATAAATATATCAAATAATATCAATAATATTGACATGGTGGATATGATTTTCCTTTTTTTTGGGTAGGGCTAATAAATAATTTATAGGATACCTATAATGGTGAAGGCCTATATTTTCTATATTTTCATTATAAGACATATTATTTCTATATACCCCTAGATATTTAAAATCTATGAAATTTGGTTACAAACTATGCAAATTTTCAAATATAATAAATTGATTTTTAATAAAAGGAAATGATTTTTCAGTGATATTTGGATTTTCAATTACATGACCTGTAATTAGGTTACACGTCGTGTAAAGTTTAGAGTCTTGTTTTTAATCAAAAATAATGGATGAGAATTATTCATCATCCTCTTTATAAATCCTTGATCTTGACCCATGATTCATCTTGAGGAAATTTCTGAGCCCCCAATCCATTCTATATCATTTATTTTAGTGATTCGTCGATGATGCGGTTATGGTGTGACTTCCAAGGTAAGTTATCTCACAATATATTTTTATAATTCACTTTAATTACATGGATTTTATTATATCTTTATAGAATTGATTTATCTAATTTTGATTTCATTTCATCTTGATTCAGGGTTTCGTTCATAGATCTTATGTGTATTCATTGTTGTTGGAGGGTTTCATATTAAGCATTGTGTATCTATGGAAATGGGTGGTGGTTCCATTTATATTTGAAAATTTAAATAACCCTATAATTCATGAATTTATGAATCTAATATAAAATCAATGTGTTGTATTTTATTCTAATGAATATAAATTTTTCAAAACCAATTACGTTTAATTGGTGTATTTATATTGGAAATTTTATTTTTTCATAAAAGATGGGAAAACCCCCAATTATATTGAATAAGGGATTTATTTCAAAATTTATTTCAAGGTTTTATTAGAGAAAATGTATAAAATGGTTTTTATAAAAACCTATATTATGTATCATGAAAAAGGCATATTTTGATTAAAATATAGTTTTTTGTTTTAAATGTAAAATTGAAATATTTGAAATGAAATATGGGTTGAATTGAATTTTAATAATTATTAATTTAAATTTTCCTTTGTAGATTATTAATATATAACATAAAATAATTAGTTAAATAGAGAGTTATTTGATAATAACTCTATGATTTAATGTTTTCTAAAAAAATTCCTCTGGACCAATTACGATGGGGGCATGTGTATACACATATTTCCTTGTCATGTAGGGTTTTTTTAGTACTATATCCATTAAATATCGTCCTTTTAGACATATAGCCATGTTTCTCTCCTATTTTAATATAAAATGTATATATTCCATGATTTTAAACTATTTTATATGAATTCTGCTTTATTTGAAATTTTTTATTGAATTGTTTTATTAAACGATTTATTAAAAGTATTAGCATCATTTAAAGTGTAAAGAACGATTTGTATATATATTAAATTTAAATGAAAAATCTATTTATATAAAATTAAAATATTTTTAATTGGATAATTTTGAATCTCTTAGGTTGTCTTAGTGAGACCCTACCTGGATATTATCTCACACCCTATATATTACTTCATTTGATTGTATATTTTCTTTGTCTATGTATGAGAATGGGTAATACACCACATAGAGGTTGTTCTACATATTGATATTTGGACATGGATTTTTTCATCAATTAAAGGTTTAATTTTCATTCAATTTTATGTTACATTTATTTATATCTTTGGGTTGTTTATACCTATTTGAAATCTAGTACAACAATCCATTTATATTTTTTCATATATGCATAGTGACTTGTTTAAATTCTTTCTTATTGTTTCTAGAAACAATTATTCCCATATTCATTTTTTATGATGAAAAGTGCAAGTCACCGTCGTATGGGGATCAAACACTCCTTTTAGGACTTTTCAATTGTTACTAAGATATTGGGTCACCAGGGTACCAGGTTTTTGTGTGACAAAGTGCTATCAAAGAAAACATGATATTATTTTCTTGAAGATAGCATATATTTGTGTAATCTTTTGGGATATAAGTGGTAGTTGAAATTGAGTACCTATCTAGATTTTTGCAAAAAAAATTTATGTCACCATGGGACATTATAAAATGATTCCTTGAGGATTAGATATATTTGTTTCCTTATTTTTTATTTGGATATATGGAAATTAAAATCATAGTTTTCTCTCTATTTGGATTAATTTCACATGTTTCTCAATTTGTGTGTTAATAAAATATCTTATTATTTTATACAAATTTTTTTGTAGCATCATTTTTTTGATAAGACATATGAACTATTTATAATAAGAATATTATTCTAAACCACAGTGAAAAAAATCCACTTTTAAATTGGAGTGTGGTTGAGGTGATTGTGCATATTAGCCATGCTCTTGAACAAACACCACCACAAGCTGTCGTTCATGATCAAACTATATAAACTGAAATGGATTATCTAAAAAATCCTTATAAGAATTTCATTCCCTATAATCCTTGTGAATATAATGTCTTAATTGATCTTCAATGTATTTGGTAATGGATGAGTAGGATAGGGAGTTAGTCCGAGATCTTAAAGACAGAAGACAAAATCAATTTGAAGTGTGCCACCATTATGCTTGAAGTACCAAGAAGGACATGGTGGGACATGATGGTGATGGAGAAGATGGAAGAAGTACTCTATTGTAAGGAATTAATAATTATTTTCCCCAACCATATCTATCAAGATTATAAGTTTTTGGCCAAGGCTATGATTTTTTTCAAACATTAGCAAGATATCAGGGCCATGAAAGAGTATACAAATGGTTTTTTCGAGGTCTTGCAATTCAAAACTAATATAGTATCAAATTTGAAGATAAAGGGTCAATGTTTGGAGTTCAGACATCAATAAGATATTTGTTCTTAGTTTATCTTGCTGAAGACTCCTTTTTAGGATTATTTGTTTTATAATTCAATAATTGTGTAAATCAGATGGGCTTATGGATTTCTCTTAAATTTTTCAGAGTGTGGTCAATGTTCCATGGTTGGACCAATCATGGTTCAAGATAATAAAACAAGGATTCAGATTATTAATCATATAACTTTGTTGGTATAGAGAAGTTATAAGTCTTATAAATATTTTCATCATTTACCTTCATGTTTGTGAGTAGGTGTTCTTGAAGGATTCACCAAATTTGGTTCATCAATGCTTTGGGAGGAAAGAGATTCTTTCTCCTCATTTTTGGAACAATTAGTGTTTGTTGATTATGTAGGGAATGTTTGTAAATTTTAATCCCCTACATCATATTATAAGTAAATACATAAAATATTCTATATATCCTAGCTATGAATGTATATTTCTGATATATATAATGTTCTAATTGGGAGTGATCTGGATATTGAACATGATTTATCCTTGACAGAATGATTTTTCCAGATTGTTGATTCTAAAACTAAGGCACTTCATGGGAGGGAGATATCTTTGGTTGTAGTTATATCTCAGTATAACTTATATTTTAATGAGATATTGGTGTGTGAGGAACTGATTAGATAGCAATGGACTAACAATTTCAATAAGGAAGATTCTTGACATGATTTATGGGGAATGAATGTTTTATGGTTTGTAGGCTGTAACATTGGGTAAAATTTATCTCAATTATTCTATAATCCTTGTCATGGTTTTCCGTTTTTGTTACATGGGTATAGATATGAAGGAATTGGAACAATACCAATAATAGAGAATTCAAATATTAAATGGATTTTCTTCATTGAAATGTTATTTTTATATGATTCATGGGATTTATATGTTGTTAAATGTGGCAGGATTCCATGAAAATTATTCAATATTAATAAATACAGATTTAAATAATGGTGAATGGTTTACCGGACACTTTGATTTTCCAATTACTGAGTGAAAAGTAACCTTTTTATTAACAAATCACTTTTGATGATTAATGTGGGAAACCATAAGACCAACATTAGAACTAAAAGACCATAACAGAGAAATGACCATAACAAAACAATATAATCTTCCCCTCCCCAGAAACTACATCACAATGATCTACCTTCACCATTGAGTGACAACTCTTCAGACTGTCCCATGCAAGAATGCAAGGGCACAGAACTGATGTCAAATCCATAGCCTCTCAAACAACTAATTCTGAATGGAATTCACAGGTGAGGACTTAATGCTCTAAACATAATTTGGAGTAGACCCAGGTATAATTAATGATGTGTATTACAAAAGAGTCACATAAAATCAAAACAAAAACAAAAACGACAAAAAAAAACTCACACTGAACTAGAATACCTTTTTAACTGGTTTTCTGGATCCGCCATTTTGACATCATTGAATAATAATTTGAGATTCAAAGAAAAAAATTCCCTACAAAATTTCTAGGAGATTAAAGATCTGTGAATGTCTGGTATATGCGACACAAGACTTTCAAACTTGGAAGCCAGCAGATCCCCTGACTAAATTTACTCCCCAGGTCTGATACTCCCTTAAATGAAGCCCCCTACCAGGATTATGTGATACTTATCTATCCACGAGTATTTATCCTCATTGAGTTCAACCCTTAAAGACATCCCCATCAACATAGATGCCTCCTCTTCTGTATCATTATTATGTAAAACCTGATTGAAAATTTTTTCATCAGAACATAGTAATAGTTCAAAGGGCTGGTCCTCCACAACCATTAAATCTACTTTCTTGGAATTTGAATTCATAGTAGATAGGGTCTCCATGTGAGGAGGTAAGGATGAGTATTCTTTCTTGCTTCTCCTTCTTCTATTACTCCTATTACACATGTATTTTCCTATTACATAATGATTAAATGGTATACTAGTCATATAATGTCCCATTTCTTATTTTTAAGAAAAAAAATATTTAAAATAATTCCTCATCCTTTCTAGATTTTATTTACCTCGAACCCGGATCCATAAATATATATTTTTGAGCCATCAAACCCTTTAAAGATGTTTTTTTATAAATGTATCATTTTTATTGTTGTAGTGTCAGTTTTTAGGTATGTTGTCTCCCAGTCACATAATATCTTTCACATTGCTTCTTTAGAAGTTGATATTTCATATTGGTATTGATGGATCTAAACATAGTGTTATTGAATATTGATTCTAGGTTGAGTTCTGAGATCTTATGTATCTTCATTATTATTGGTCGATTCCGTTGTGAGCCCCATGTTTCCATATCAATGGTAGGATATTACAATTTGATCATCCAATTTAATTAACACTATAATTCTTGATATGAATAATTTTGTTTCAATATAATTTTTTAATTTATATTAATGTATGTTTTTAGAGACTCAATTCCAAAAAATTAGTGTATTTTTAATTGAATCTGGGTTTTGAAATAAAATTGGTGGATACCACAATTCCATTACATTGGGATTTTATTTTGAATTTTATTTGTTGATATTGATTTCAAATTTTCTATTTTTGGAATATGGTTTAAAATGGTTTTCATAGATCACTTTGTGTTTTATCAAGGGAAAAGTATTGTTTTTATTAAATTATAATTTTTTATTTTAAAAGGAAAATTAGCATATTTGAAATAGATAATGGGAAGAGTCGTATATTGATCAGTATTATTGTAAATTTAACATCATTAATTGTTATTAGATTCCATGAAATAAATATGTAATATCTGAGTTATTTTTATTTTTCTCTATGATTTACATTATTATAAAACATAAATTCATCATGTCACATCCTTGATGGGATGGTGATGAAGTTTACTTGAACTGTGTTGAAGGGGCTGTGTATAAACATATATTGTCATGTCCTCTTAGGTTTGTGGGATCTTATAACCTGGAACTATCTTACCATTTAGAAATATGAACATGATACTCACCTGAATGTATTTGAAGTTAATATATGCCACTATTGTAAACTATTTTACACTCATTCTGATTTATATAAACAATTTAACATAAAATCTGTATTTAGTAAATTTTCTAATGTATTAAAATCATTTCAAATGTATAGAATTATTTTTTTAAAAATTATTTTGAAATTTGAAATATATTTCATTTAAATTATAATTCATTTATTTGGTTAATTATATGTTGTAATCACTTATGTAATCCTTAGTGAGGTTTTATTTTTCCATAATCTCATACCCTACCTTTGGTTTTGAGTGTTTTTTTATTTTGTTCTTATGGGTTCGAGAAGAGCTCATGCACTAGTTTGAGGTGATTCTAGATCTAGATCCAGGGACATGGAGAGTCATGTAAGTTGGGACCTTGGTTTTCCTCCCATTTTCATGTATTTTTTATATAATATTGCCTTTTTATACTTGTTTGACTTATTGTACACTAATCAATGAGGATTTCTTATTATACGAATATTGTCTTGATTACCTTTTTCTGCAATGTTTTTGGAGAAAATCATTCCCACATTCATTTTTTATGATTCCAAGGGCCATTCAATATCCTAGGGAACCAATAATGTCCTTCATGACACGTCAGTGTTGTTTATGTCATTAGGTTACGAGAGAACCTGATCTCATTTATGACAGTCCATTACATTGAGTCCAACTAGCCACATGTTTCTTTATTATCCAATATAATAAACATATGATAAATATTAAATTTATTCATAACCATTAAAATTTTATAATTACTTATATATCACTTATTTCAATGTTTTAGAAAACTAATTAATATTTTTATTATGCATCACATGCTATGATTATACTTAGTCAATGTGTCAAAAATGACATTGGTAGGTCGACTATAGTCAAAGGTGTAATTTTCAATACATATAAAAATTAATAATCATGAAATAGTTATCCTTTTTATACATTAATTAAACTTTTAAATCCAATAATCAATTAAAGATATAGAAAAGGAAAAATTTTAATAACATGGAGTCGGTTGTTCATACGTATGAAAAAGTAGTGCTCCAATTCTTCAATGATCATTTTGGAAGGTAGTTAGGTAAAATTTATAATTCTATAATTATAATAATATCATATATAACATATCATTTTATCATGTATACTTATATATAGAATTAATTTTATGTTTAAAGAATCACATTTCTTCGAGGTGGTTGTAGTCGAGACGTCCATGAATGATGATATCACTTTTTGTGTGTGTGTAAATGTAAAAAATAAAGTAATATTTTATATGAAGGACCCCGAGACACCCTGAGAGGGGAGGGGTGAATCAGGGTGACAACTTTTTCTTATCTGTGATGGATCTGGTTCAAATGTTGTTAGGAACTTGTTGAACCTGTATGATGAATATGATTAGAAAGAAAACATTCACGCATAGAGATGACACAACACTTTTTTATTTGGTTCACCACTAAGGGCTACGTCCAAGGAGCATACGCCGACAAGTTTCCGATTGTACCAATTACACTATTCTTCACTAGTTTTGGATTACAATGGTTCAGGCACAGTCACTCTATCCCAGGCTCACTACCTTTACAAAGGTTCATGGATATCTCACTGCGTCCCTCGGGTCACTCCCGTCGACTCCCCCTGTCTCACTCCTGTTGGTGAAGTCTCATTCAGTTTATAGACGTGAGGGTCTCTTCAGTAGATTTTCATTGACGTCTTTGTCTCTACTTAGCACAAGACTATGGTTGCATCGAAGTCCTGAATTGATGATCTTGAACACACTGAACCACCTATTCAGATAACCAGAACGAGAAAACATGTTTCTCTGACAATTGTGTGCAACACCAACCCATTGCGCACATGTCCTTACAGTTGCATGCAATATTTCTTTTTCACGTGGAAAAATATTTCACGCAGCAACACCCTTTTTCAGGCAACTGAATATTTTACTCGTCACCACAATTTTAAGATAAGCTCTACCTTTCTGCAAAGCTCATAATTTTTTTGCGCAAGCCCCTTTACGCGCACCATTTACGCGCACCAGACCTCAGATCTTCTCTAAGTCTTCAACCACATTGAATGAGGGGGGTCACCTCTTATTTTTAGGTTTCTGAGACCCCCACATGAAAAACCCCCTTTGGCATGAAAAAATTATCATCCAGCACGTAATATTTCATGCTGGTATTGTTTTTCACGCAGCCCATGGCTTTGCCATTTTTCGACATTCCGATTCTGAAGCACAATTTGCGGGAAAAAACTCGATCCACTATTTCGCGCACCACGCTGTTTTTCATTCCCAATGTTAATATTTCTCCCAATGCATTTATTTTTGACACACCACTTCCTTTTTGCACCAACCTACTTTTACCAACAATACATGTATTTATTTTCCGATTTGGAGGCCCAAAAATTTGGCAATCACTGGGAAACAGTGCCACCTTAAAAACTATTTCCGGCTAGAAATGTATGATCACTTTGCTGACACACATTCTTAACTTCCACTGAGGATTGAAAACAATCAAAAACCATAATCTTAATCATGAAAATAATATCCATGGTTCCTACAATCTCTCCCTTTGGGTTTGTTGGTAGTCACCAAATAAGTTCAATAGAGCACCAGTCGCATGCAAACCAAAAATGCAGGAATCAACTCAGCTGACACTCTAAGTCTACATGAGAAATGCTCGGTGTATAAAACAAGAGAGGAAGATTGAATTGGGTTCCCATGTTTTGGAATTCTCAATAACTCCCACGTAATTCTCTTACAGTGTCTGAGAAGCATTACATGTCTAACATATTCCTTCTCATCCTTCTCATCCTATCACTGAAACTGAATTCTCATCGTGTCACAGAAGCATTACATGTCCATGAAATTCCTGAATTTATTCTACAAAATAATTATATGTTACATGCCTAAATTTATTCCTTTATAACCCATTGACAATAAACCCAAGTATAGGTAATTATTCATTGTTCATCTCCAAACAGACTCCCCCTAGATAGTATCTCCCCCACAAAACTGCATTGCATCCATAAACAGATTAAAATCAGTTAACATAACTGGGGGAGGGGTATTTCTCAATCTCCTTATGCACTTGGAGGTGGCTGAACATCGAGTGTCAACCAATGATTCTCAAACATAGCCACTGACAGTTTCTTGGTTAGGATATCAGCCACTTGCTCATCTGTTCCCACATGATCCAATATAATCATGCCTTGCTGAAAATTTTCTTTGATAAAGTGATACCTTATTTCAATATGTTTTGTATGAGAATTCTGAACATGATTATTCATAAGATCAATTTCCCTTTTGTTATCACAGTAAATCACCATTGTTTGTTTCACCTCATCACCAATATATGTCAATTGTTGCTTCATCCATAGCAGTTGAGTGCATGCCATTATAGCGGATATATACTCAGATTCAGCAGTACTAAGATAAGTACTTTATTTTTTATTGCTCAACCATCCAACACATTTATTCCCAATATAGAATGCTCCACCATTGGTGGACTTTAGGTCAACTACATCTCCATCCTAGTCTGCATCAGAAAAAATTGATAATTCACTTTCCCTTCCTGTAGTAAAGTATAATCCACAGTTATGAGTACCTTGAACATATCTCATGATTAATTTCCCTACTATTATATGTTTTTACTTTGGATTACTCTGAATGCAGGCCGCTAGACAGGTTGCAAAGACAATATCTGGCCATGTTGTTGTCAGGTGTAGTAGGCTCCCATTTATCCTCCTGTACCAAGTGGGGTCTACAGATGCCCCATACTCATGCTTTCCTAGTTTTTTTCCAACTTCAATCGGAGTTGATATTTGTTTAGAGTCTTGCACATTAAACTTCTTCCACAGCTCTCTTGCATACTTTCCTTGAGAAATGAGAGTGTAATTCTGCCTTTGAATCACCTACAGTCCCAAGAAATATGTGAGCTCCGCAATCATAGACCTCTCAAATTCTGATTTCATGTGATTTGAAAATTCATCCAATGATTTCTGACTACTGCCACCAAAAATAATGTCATCAACAGAGACTAGAACCATGAACTGATCTTCTGGAGAATTCATGACGTACAAATTGTGGTATAATCCTCTTGTTTTGAATTCCAGCCTTTTAAGAAATGAGTCCAGTCGGGAATACCATTCTCGTTGGGTCTGCTTCAATCGATATAGATCTTTGTTCAGTTTACTGACCTTTGTTTCATCATAACCAAGAACAAAACCCACTGGTTGTTCAATGTAGACTTCTTCTTCGAGTACACCATTCAATAATGTTGTATTGGCATCTATTGGGTATACTTTATATCCTCTTTGGAGTGCCATGGCAAGGAAAAGCCATATTGACTCTAGTCTAGCCACTGGAGAAAAGGTTTCTTCAACATCAACACCTTCAATATGAGAGTATCCTTTACATACCAAACTTTCCTTGTTTATGATAACACTTCAATGCTCATCAAACTTGTTCTTGAAGATCCATTTTGTACCAATCTCATTGTAACCTTCGGGTCTCTTGATAAGATCCCATGTTTGATTCGTGTCAATATGATCTAACTCTTCATTCATGACCTTCACCCATGATTCGTCCTTTGCAGCTTCTTCAAATGAGGATGGCTCCAAAAATGACAGAAATTCTGACTGTGGGTTATTCCTAATCCTCCTTATCTGTGTGGGTGCACTCCTATCCCAAATTATATTATGTTGATCAATCTCATCTCTTCTATTTCTAATGAAAGCTTCAGTTTAATTCTCTCTATCCATAGTTTCTTCTTCAGATTATTCATTTAAGTCAACATCACGATGCAACTACTGATTGTTTTGAATAGTTTCTTCTTTTTCAGTATTTTAATTTTCTCCATGTTCCCTTTCTTTATCACTTTCTATCACATCAGAATATTTCATCCTTGAAGCATTTGAGGTTTTCTCTTCAATTATTTTATCAGAACTAGTTTCCACAATCCTTCATAATTGCTTGTTGAAACACTTGTAGGCTTTGCTGTTAATTGAGTAACCGAGGAAAATTCCTTCATCTGTATTGTCACCATACATCCCATGATTTCCTTCTTTGTTTCTGATGAAGCATTTACTTCCAAAGACATGAAATTATTTCAAATATGGCTTCCATCTATGCCACAATTAATACGGTGTCTTCTTATCACCATATAAAATCTTGTTCAATTCTTAATGTTCACTACATATTGAATAACCTCTTTCTAGTAATGTCGTGGAATACCACTCTCAATCAGTATAGTTTGTTCCATGTTGTTCACCTATCGATTCCTACATTCAACCACTCCATTTTTTGTGGAGTTATCACATCAGCTACCACATGTTGTATCCCATTCTTCTCCAGGTAATTTTCAAATTAAATGGATGTGTTTTCTTCTACATTTTCAGATCGGAACACTTTGATTGTTCGTCCAGTATCATTCTCAGAGATTCTCTGATATGTTTTCATGTAGTCAAGGACTTGTATTTTCCATTGAATGACCATCAAACATGCCATTATACTATAATAATATATGAAAAGGACAATGGAACTCTCTCCATGAGTTCCAGCAAAATTTAACGGTCAACATACATCTGTATGAATTAGAACAAGAAGATGTGATTCCCTTTTATTCTTTGGCTGATATGAACTGCAGACCAAATTCCCACAACATCAAGCATCACAATACTTTTCACGGTCAAACATCAGGTTGTTAATTCCCATGAAAATCCTAATATTGATATTTTCTCCATGACTTGTTGATTGATGTGTCCTAGTCTTCGATGCCACAAATTGTTTTCTTCTTTGATAGTCTTGCAACAAATATGTTCATTAGTATCAACCTGATGCAAGTTGCCTTCAATTCTGCATCCTCTCATAAGTGAATTTCCTTTCTTTCCTTTGATAGTGTAGCTTTTCTGATTAAACGTATCTATATGTCCTGAGTCATAGAGTTGGCTCACACAGAGTCGATTATGACATAGGCCAACTACGTAGAGGACATCAGTCTTCTTCAGCTCTCCATTATTTAATTCATTACTTCCACTGCATTTGATTTTTAGAGCTCCATAATTACAAAATAGTACTGTGCCATCAACCTTCCTTTTGATATCCGTTAGTAGGCCAGCATTACCTGTCACGTGAGATGAACAACCGCTGTCCTAAATCCTCGTACTGTTGCTTTTTGTAGCATTGAGTTCCACCTCTACAAGGTTGGATTTTTCAATTTTCTTCCATTATATACATGATACATTGGATTGAGTATAGATTACTGATGGCCTTTCAATTATCTCATCTGTGTACATTGGTTCTTCATAATCGATGTCTTCTTATAGGGGTGAAAACCTGTTTTAAAGAGCAACACTATCTTGTTGAGGAGGTTTGGATTGCCATGAACTCTGGCACGGGGTATCCTTGTCCCTTCTCTACATGTAATTAACATTCTTATGACCAAAGTTAGAACAACGAAAATAGTATCCCTAGAAACAATTTCTTCTATAAAATGGAGGATATGATGTTATTCTCCTTTTTTGATGTACCGGATCTTCCACATTGAAGTAGCTCCATGCCTCTTCGGAATATGACATGTTATGGTCCATATTTCCATAGAACTGACACTTCATGAGAGGAAATGTCTTCTCAATTAGTTTTTTACTCATACCTTATTCCCTGGGAGAATAGTTAGACTACAAGTCATCTCGGAATGTTTGGGGACAATTTTTAGTTATCCATTTAGATTAAATTAAGGTTTTACTTTTCAGAACCTCAGGTAACACTTCCACATGTTCAACTATCATCTTGTCTTTCTTGTTTCTCTCTTTACTTCTAGACATTGATGTCTCATCTTCACAGACAATTCCACTCTTTCCCATGCAAGTAGGTCTTTGATCACTCAAGATTTAACGAACCCCATCTGAACAACACTTGCCACTTTCCTGTAATTCTGCATCTGAGAATCTTCCAAACTGTATTTTCATCCTTGATTATTTTGAGATTGATTCAGTCTCAATCTTACTCCAAAGAGTAACAACTTCCTCCTCATGACAGTCAGTAGTCATGGATTTTTCATCCAGTCTGGATGTGAAGTCATTGATGACCTTTCCCTACTCTTCAATTCTCAGCTTTAAATCCATTACATCATCATTTCTTTCAAGGATTTTAGACTGTACTTTCACAAATTCTTCTAGTCGTTCGATTTCAGGTTCAAGCTACTTAACATATTCAGTTTATTCCAATACAATTGATTTCCACTTATTAAAACTCATGGATTTTGTCTTAAGATTGCTAAAATCATTCTTAAGTTGCAAATTGGGAATGAAACTAGTTTTTAATTAATTTTTTCCAACATTATATTCTGATTTTTAAATAGTGTCCATCATGGAGGCATGGTTTCTAGTTTTAAACTCTGGTTCTTCTTCTTCACAGAATTCATTATCATCATCTTCTACATCACAGACAAAACTCTTATTCAGAACCTTCTTTCTATATTTTTAGTCTTTTATCTTGATAAACATTTTCTGAGGCTTCTCGATTCTTTCAGCATTGCTATCATCATCATCAATCGTTCTTAATCACATAGAAGAAATGTGCCAGACATTACCACAACGAATGAAAGATAGAGGTAACATCCATTTTAATTACCGTTTTCCCTTCTAGAACTTCTTTGAAATGAGAGAAAGAATTTATTTTTCCTCGACATCTTCACCACTACAATATTATGAAATTTTTAGTTTATCCATGACCTTGAACGCCATTTCCTTGCTCACACGAGTTGTATAATCTTCTGGTTTGACTCTCATTTCATATAATACCAAGATGATCAGAAGATCATCCAGAGAATGTTTCGAAAGATCTATTTCCTCAAGGGCTGACACCTTGACATTGTATAGGGGTGGAAGACTTCTCAGTATTTTCTTCACAATGTCAAAGTCTTTGATTTATTCACCTAGGCCCCAAATTGCTCCAAACACATCAGTAATTCGACTAAAGGAGTCGGCATTCTTATCAGGATGCATCTTCAAATCATCAAACCTATTGTGCAGAACTTGTAGTTTTGCCTCCTTCAATTTGATATTTCCTTCATAAATATTTTGAAGATTTTCCCACATGGATTTTTTTGACGTGTAATTCATCACCTTTAGATAGATCTAATCATAAAGGGCTGCGATGAGTGCATTTTACGCTTTAGCATCATCATCACGAATTTTCCTGTCTGTATCAGTCATAGCTAGGACTATTGGATCAGTGAATTTTATTCCTTGAACAGTAGAAAAATGAACTTCCATTCAAAGATATCTTAGATGAGATATCATTCTATTCTTCCAGATCTGGAAATTACATCCATCAAATATAGGTACTCCTTTGACATTGGATGAATTTTTCATGATGGAAAAGGACATATTCAACACCAGAAACCTCACTCTGATACCACTTGAAGGACCTCGGGAAACCGTGAGAGGGGTGGGGTGAATCATGGTGATAACTTTTTATTATCTGTGATGGATCTTGTTCCCACGTTGGTATGAACTTTTTGAACATATATAAAGCACATGATTATAAATCAAACATTCACGCAGAGATATGACACAACACTTTTTACTTGGTTCACCACTAAGGGATACATCTAAGGAGCACATGCCAACATGTTTTTGATCATACCAAATTCAACTATTATTTACTAGTTGTGGATTACAATGGTTTCGGTATAGTCACTCTTTCCCAGGCACACTGCCGTTATAATGGTTCAGAGATAGCTCGTTGCGTCCCTCGGGACGCCCTCATTGACTCCCCCTAGATCACTGCCGTTGGTGAAGTCTCGGTCAGTTTATAGACGTGAGTGACTCTTCAGTAGATTTGCATTGAAGTCTTTGTCTCTACTCAGCACAAGACTATGATTTCATCGAAGTCCTGAATTGATGATCTTGAACACAATGAACCACTGATTCAGATAACCAGAATGAGCACACAAGTTTCTATGACAATTGAGTGTAACACCAACCCTTTGCGTGAAAGACCTTATAATTGCTCGTAATATTTCTATTTCACGCAGAAAAATATTTCGTGCACCAACACCCTTTTTCAGTCAACTGAATATTTTACGTGCTGCCTCAATTTTACGTGTAGCTCTGCCTTTTCGCGAAGCTCAAAATTTTTCATGTAATCCCCTTTACGCAAACATTTTATGTGCACCAGACCTCGGATCTTCTCTATGTTTTCAACAATACAGAATGAAGGGGGTCACCTCTTATTTATAGGCATCTAATACCCCCATGCGCAAAACCCCATTTTTCACAAAAAACATCTCATCTAGCGCGTAATATTTCACGTCAGTATTGTTTTTCACGCACATCATCATATTTTTAGCGCATCCCATGCCTTTTCCATTTTTTGACGTTCTAATTCCGAAGCACAATTTGCGTGAAAAAACTCGATCCACTATTTCACGCACCACGATGTTTTTCATGCCCAACAATAATATTAAAAGCACAACCTTTATTTTTAACGCACCACTTCCTCTTTGCGCCTACCAGATTTTACGAAAAATCCATGTCTTCATTTTTTGATTTTGAGGAACAAAAATTTGGCAATCACTGGAAAATGGCGCCACCTTCAAAAATGTTGTCTGTTGGAACTGTATGATCACTTTGATGGCACACATTCTGAACATCCACTGAGGATTGACAAAAAACACAAACTATACTCCAATTCATTCCTAGATTATACACGGTTCCAACATTATAATTAAATAAAATTAATTATTTAAGTAATATTTTAAATAAGTCATTTATATCCTATATTATCATTAAAATCATAATTAATAAATTCAATTAAATGTGTAAATGAAGTAGATAACTATGAGGAGCTGATAGTCCACACGTCCATAAACGATGTTATCATATTCCAAAAAAATGTGAAGCATGATGTTATGTATTATATAATAATTTTAAATGTATGAATACATAATTAATAATAGATATACAATATTGATATTTTATTCCCATCATAATTCCCTACCATGAGAGATCAAAAATGAAAAATGAATGACATCATTTTACGAGGAGGTAGTCTTCTATACAAACGAATGACGAGTTCATTAAACAATTGATTAAAGTTTATGTATGCGAGGTTACATGAATTATCATAAAAACAAATTTTTATATTGAATATATTTTTGTAATTATATATTTATGTAATAAAAATGTTAGATGTTGGGGAAAATAAATAAAAAATAAGTTATTATTGAAGAGGGTTACCTCTTCTTTGGATAACTCCTTTTTCATTCCACAAAATGACCTCCTGGGTATTATTTTTCAAAAAAATTGGATTCTTTGATTAGTGTGGGTTTTTAGGAACATATTGTTTTAGGTTTATGATTATCCAAAAGTATGTATAGGTTTTTAGAAGTTTGGAGTGTGAATACATTTTTTTAGTGATGGTGAACTGGAATTCATATAAATAAAAAAAGTAGATTATATTGGGTGGTACTCCATAAATCATATTCCCATTGTAACATAATAAATTAGGTAAAATATGTGATATGATGTAAATATATACATATCATGGACTATATAAATTTTTTTATCTATTTTTCTCCATTATGATTATAGTGTACCAAATAAGTAAAATAATATTAACTTTAATCGATAAAATTAATTTCATTTTATCTCAATAAATTTTTTCTTAAAAATATATATAAAATTACTAATTTTAATTCGATATTATTATTTAATATTTTTAATAATATTTTTTTCATTATAATTAAAGCAGTGGAAAATTTTAATTAAAAAAATCCCCCAGATTGGATGACAAAGAGGGTATCTAAAGTGAAAATGATTCAATATAAATTCAGTGAAGAATTAACTACATGCCAAATTGTCATAGATAATGAATTTGATATCATCATAAAAGATCATAATATGATATCAATTTATTTCAATGTCATTTTCCTAGAGTTTTCGGACAAAATCAATTTTTATAATAAGTGCATAATAGAATATAATCACTTGATGTGTAATGATTCATCATTTAGTCAATTTCAACTATAAAATCATCTCTTACTCTAAAAAATTAGCATCCATGGTTACTTTTCATGTAAGAATTAGTAGAATCATCTTTTCATTGATCACATTATCCTAAAAATGATAACACAATATTTATCCTATATTTAGATACTATCGAAAAGAATAATTGGTAAGAAAAATATAATATAACCCCAATATTAGTTTCATTAAGTAATAAATTATCCCTTTATGATCAAAATTAACTCCCAATGTTATAGAAAAATCATTCAATTAAGATATAACCATAATGGTCACCAATACCATTAAACATATGTCTAAAAACGTTGTTGTATGTTTTCTCAATTGACATATACAATTATATATAATTCATCAATATAAACTCAATAAATGTCTCCAATGGTATTTTCATTACATTAAACCATAATGTATGGTTTCCTAATACAATGGAGTAGTGATCAAAATTTAAATTATACCCTTATACCTATATCCATCTCGACATAACTTGATGGACCACCATCAATTGTATAAATAGAAAATGAATTCTACATCCCTCCTTTATTTTGAAAATGATTAATTCCACCATGATTCAGATTCATTCGACCCAGTTTAGCATAATTTCTTAAATCCGTTTAAAAAAATCAAATTTATATTGATTGGTTATTTTTATCACATTTTGGATATTTTGGAACCCTTTTCCAGGCAGTCACAATTGTTGTGACCACACTTACTACATCAATAACACTTTCGATATCAAAAATATAATTCCCAAAATTTATTTTACCACGATTGGAAAAAAAATTTATTCTTTCATCCAAAATTCTAATTCGGTTTACTCTCCATTGAATTCCACAGGGAATATTTATTACTCTTATAATATCCTAGAACCAATGTTTTGGAAAGAAAAATTTGATATTTTTTATAATAATGATCCACTTTCTAAATTTTTTAAAATATATAGAGGAAAAACTATGGGAACCTATGATATTCATGGAGGGAATGTAGTTTGGTTTATGTTTGTTTACTATCCACACTAGTTTGATGATGTATTTTTAATTAAAAGTGATCTTATAAATCTGGTAAATTCATATATTTTTTGAATATTTATTTTTGTTTTTTTATATGTGAATAATGAATAATGTAGATGGTGTTCTTCATTATTACATGGATTTTAAAATTATGAGTGCCTAATGGTTTGATAGTGATCTATGCAATAAAAAAATATTAAGGGAGCTTCATGAATAGAGGTATGTCCCAATATATTTTAAAAGATATGTAATATACATTTTAGTTTATGGATAATTGTGAATAGGTAAGAAAATAATTATAAGGCTACCCTGACATCACTTGACACAAGATTATTCATGTAAAATATGTAATCAATATGATGTCATGAAGCTACAGATGATCTGTGAATCTGCCTATCTATGTGATCCTGAGCATCATTAATTGAATATATAATTACTTACTTATGAAAATTGTTTTGGGTAATGGGTTCTTTGTGATGAATACACATTCCATGATGAAATAGTGATCTCTGTGGAGTTAGATTTATTTTTGAAAGAGAGATTTGCAAAAAATAGTTTTGATAATTATTTTTTCAGTTAATAGTGATTTCAATGTTCATCAACTGGGTTATATGGTTTAATATGAATCTCATATGATTTAGTGACAAATATATTAATTTCATCCCCCTAATAAAATTTTTATGTCGATAAACAAAGTAGCACTATCTGAAGGTAGTGAGTAAGGGGGAGTACATGATAATGTTCTATTAGATTTAGTGTGCTATACCTAAAATCATGTAAAGGAATTGTTCCTAGAACAGAGTGATTAATTCAAAAAATAAATATTCCAAAACTAGTAATGATTATTGGATTTAGGAATGACTGAAAATCTATTGGCATATACTCCATTGAATAACACTTAGTTTTTAATAATGTAAAAGAAATGTTTTGTCTATTTTTATGTGGTCCTTGTTTCCTAAAATTTATTATCAATAAAGATTAAGATATTCCTACCATTGTGGGTATAATATTTGTCACTTTTGATGAAAAATGTGGCCCTCTAATTCACCCCACCCCTCTCTGGGTGATCTGAGATCCTTCAAGAGTTATTAGGGAATAAAGCTTATTGATGTTAAATCAATCATCTTCTAGTATTATATATAATTATGAAAATTTCATGAGAGTCCCTCAATTAGGAGGAATAAACACCATTTTTTTGATGAATAATATATCATATAAGATATATTTTCCTGGATGTCATTTTTTCAACTACATAGGGGATTTGGGTAACTCATGCAACAATACTGTTTTTGATGGAAACATATAGAAAAATTCTTCATGCAGATTCCCAAATGAAAAATTCCATTTCTTGTATCTCTATATGATCCAGTCAATCAATTGGTAATTAGTATCACGAAATCAAATTCAATGTGGAAAAAAACTAGAAATTATTTTTGATGGTTACACCAAAGTGAATGGAGAAAAATATATTTTTTTCACAATATGATTGATGACATGAAGATGAATCATGATGAAAATATAGATACCTTTTTTATGAAAATAAATGATTATTTCGGGAAATTAAAGGTCATGGTGATGAAATTAAATATATTTAACTCCTAAGAAACATTTTAAAAAGGTATTCACCTCTCCATATTCCAAAAGTATTGTCCCTTGAAGAATGGGATCTGTTTACAAATTCACATGATGATCTTCTAAGTAGTCATGTGGCTTATGAAATGAGAGTCAAACATAAATATTCAACGACTATAGTAAAAAAGGAAATGGAATTAAACTCCATTTAAACTCATTAGGTTTATAGATATTATGTTATTGATGATAATGAAGAATATGATATTATTTCCCCCTTCTCTGAGAAAATTAAGAGAAGAAAACAATCATTTTAAGGATTACTTACTATAGAATAATTTTTATGTGGTATATTTGGATATATTTATTCTCTATGCCCATGGAAGTTATATTTTGGAGGAATTGTTTCTAAAAACAGGAAATCTCATAAAAAACGTTTTGCCCAAAATGGATACTAAATAATAGGAAAAAAATTATAGAGTATGAATTTTTTCTGTTGAGAATATTATTTTAATGAATTTTTAGAGGATGATAAACCTAATTTTAAATATGGAAATAAATAATCCATGATGGCTACATTTGTAATGTTTAGTCCATCAAAAGATCAATCTAAATACAAACAGGTGATTTTTTAGGATGATCATAAGTTTAAAAATTAGAATGCTCTTAATAAGAATGAAATTCAATGAAATAAATACAAAATTTGGAGAGATTTTCTACAATAGTAATCACAATATGTTGATGTTAGGACCAATAGGCTCTTATATACCCCAAGAGGGGGGGGGGGTGAATCAAGGTATGAATATTCTTTTTCTATAAATTATTCTAAACCCACTGGATCTTGATCTCTTTATTAAATGGTGTTGGATCGAATATGTAGATGTATATGTATATTAGATGGAACAATACAAGAGGGGGTGAATTGTAGGTTTAAAAACATTGAGTTAAATCACTTAGATATCAGTTTAAGAGATCTTAAACTAATACAATTCAAACAACCACAATTGTATTGAATATAAAGGTATGAAGTAATGTAATACTATTAGAAAAGTAAATTAATTGTACTCAAGATGAATACAATAATCAAAGTAATAAAAGTGTGAGAGATTCTACCAGAAAGCATATAGAATCTATTAATAAAAAATGTAATAGAATAATTTTAAATGGAACAATTACAATCGAAAGTGTAATGAAGAAAGGAAATTGTAAAAATTCCATTCTTAATACAGAGAGCAGCAGAAATGTTAAAGTATTACAATTATTTTGACCCAAAGAGAAGGGTTATCCTTTCACCTAGGATAAGAGGTCTGTCTTACCACCACCTTGGTAAGCCCTTGATACGATGATCGGACCGTCTGTCTGCCTATCCCTAGTATCCCTCGATACGATGATAAGACCATCTGCCTGCCTATACCCAGTAGCCCTTGATAGATGATCGGACCATATGTCTGCCTATCCCCAGAAGCCCTCGATACAATGATCGGATCGTCTGTCTGCCTATCCCCGTCATCCCTCTATTTTGTAGATAATCGACACCTCTATCTTTCAATTACTTCAAAGCCCTCGATATGATTATCGGATGCACAAAGCACAAAGCATGAGAGAAGTCCCAATGTCTCTCTCTAGAACTTGGTTGAAGAAAAGTATCACAGCTGTTTCTTGCAGGACCAAGAAACCAGAATATCTCATAAGAAATGACATGTTCCAGATGTACTTTTTCTATCCATTCTACAACCTCCAAAGTCATCATTTGAGAAAAATTTTAAAACAAAATCATTTCTAGAAAAATAAAAGAGACCTAGATCCATAGTTCCTTTTAAATACCAAATGATTCTCTTTACGGATTTTAAATGAGACTTTTTTGGATTAGATTGATATCTCGCACATAAGCATAAAAAAAATTAAGTCTGGTTGACTGGCTGTCAAGTATAGAAAACTTCCTATCATACCTCTAAAAATTGTTTGATATACTGGTTTCCTAGTTTCATCAAGATCAAGTGTATTTGAGGTGCCAATTGGAGTGCTGATACTTTTAGTTTTTTCATACAAATACTTTTTGAGTAAGTCATTATTATACATATGATTGGATATATATGTTCCTTCTGGTTTTTGTGAAATTTGAAAACCTAAAAAGAATTTTAACTCACCCATCATTCTCATTTCAAACTCAGAATTCATTAAATTTACAAAAGAATCAGTTAAAGATTGCTGAGTTGATCCAAATATGATGTCATCAACATACGTTTGAACTATCAAAACATTTTTGTTCTCCATTTTTATAAAAAGGGTCGGATCTGCTGTAGATTTTGTATACTTGTTTTGTAAAATAAATATTTTAAGTATATCATACCATGCTATAGGAGATTGTTTAAGACCATATAGAGCCTTGGTAAGTTTATAAACCTGATCCGGGTGTTTTAGGTCTAGAAAACGAGGATGTTGTTCGACAAAAACTTCTTCTTGAACAAAACCATTTAAAAAAGTACATTTTCTATCCATTTGAAAAAGTTTGAAATCAAAGTATGCTGCAAAGGATAATAGAATATGAATAGATTCTATTCTAGCTACCAGAGCATATGTTTATTCATAGTCTATTCCCTCTTGTTGATAATATCCCTTATAAACAAGTCTTGATTTATCTAGTACAATGATTCAATTTTCATCACATTTGTTTCTGAAAACGCATTTCACAACAATTACAGTTGTTTCTTTAGGTCTTTCAACTAAAGCCCATACATTATTCCTCTCGAATTCATTTAGTTCATCTTGCATTTCTTTGATACAATCTTCATCACCTAAGGCCTCACTTAGAATTTTTGGTTCAAATTGGGAATGAAAAGAAAGATGTTCTATTTCATTTCGTAAGGAATTTATGGTCCTTACAGGTTGATTTACATCACAAATGATGTTATCCTTGGGATGATTCCTAAGAAACAATTGATTTGGGTTTTTTAAAACATGTTTATCAACATATAATAGAAAATCTTCTGTGGTAAATTTTTCAAAAGTATCTTCTTGAATATTTTCCTTATCCGGAAGATCTTCTATCAAAAGAATGATAACCAGTTTTTGAAAACACATCTGAGGATATATATTGGGATGGTTTAAAAACAAAAGGATCAGATTCATTAAATTTCACATGTACTATTTCATTAACAGTACAAGTGTTTTTATTGAAAACCTTATAATCCTTAGAAGTTGTGGAGTAGCCCAGAAATATTCTTTCATCAGATTTTGGTGTGAATTTGTGAAGATTATCTTTTGTATTCAGAATTAATACTTTGCACCAAATAACTTTGAAGTATGAAACTTTAGGTTTTAGGCTAGTCCATAACTCATAAGGTGTTTTATTAAGAAAAGGCATAGTTAAAACATGATTTATAGTATAACAAGTAGTAAGAACAGCTTCAGCCCAAAAGTGCTTAGCAATTAAGTATTCACTCATCATGGTTGTAGTCATTTCCTGAAGAATATGATTTCCTCTTTCAACAACACCATTTTGGTGAGAAGTTCTTGGAGGTGAGAAATTTTGAGTAATACCTTTCTTACTACAAAAATATTCAACAACTGAATTTTGAAATTCACCACCATGATCACTATGAATAGTTATCAATCATAGGTTTTTCTCATTCTTAACATGGGCTCTAAAAGTTTTGAAATAGGAAAAGGCATCAGATTTCTCTGCTTGAAAATAACCCATGTAAATCTAGTAAAGTAATCAACTAAAACAAATACATAGTATTTTCCTCCAATGCTTCCAGTTTGTGAAGGACCAAAAAGATCCATATGCACTAGCTGTAATGCATTAGAAGTTGAAACATCATTAATTGATTTAAAGCTAGTTTTATGTTGCTTGCCAAATTGACAAGGATCACAAACTTTTAAAGAATCACATCTATGATCTGGTAGTTCCTTTACAAGTCTTTTCATTGAGAGTTTACAAAGGGTTCTTAGATTGCAGTGTCCTAGTCTTCTATTCCATAGCCATGATTGGTCTTCTATTGCACTTAAACAGAGTAATTTTTGGATCCCAAAGTCTTCTAAGTTAATAGTGTATACATTCTCTTCCCAATGGGTAGATAGAATGAACTCATCCTTGGAATTGGGAACTAGACACTTATCATTCCTAAAATTCACAAGGTAACCTCCATCACATAATTGACTTATGCTGATGAGATTGTGCCTACGACCCTTAACAAATAAAACTTTTGAGATAAGAACTTTTCCAAGAAAAACAATATTACCTATACCAACAATATTTACTTGACCATTATCTCCGAAGGTAACTTTTCCACCTTTTGTTTTGATAACCTTTTCAAATAGATCTTTGTTTCCGGTCATGTGTCGAGAACAACCACTATATATATACCAAATATTCTTGTTGGTACACTTCTCATTTTCCTGAAAAAGAAACAATTAGTTTTTAGGAATCCAAACATGTTTGGATCCAGATGGGTTAGATAAGATAATTTTAGGAATCCACATTTATTTTACAAAAGTAGCTTTATGAAATCCTAAAGATTGATTTTTATTGAGAGAACACTCTCTTTTCCAGTGTCCACCACATTGGAACTTAGAACAAAAAGAGGTTTTTTTGGAACAAAATAGTTATTACTTAAAACAGGTTTGGAATGAGTATAACCAAGTCCAGAATGATTCCTAAAAGGGCTAATTTGAGAATACATCGTGTCACTATTTTCCTTGCCATTAGTAATGTTTGACAAACATTTCTGTATAGAGAAAATTTATTACATTAGTTATAAAACTATGTTTTTATCTTCCAATACATATGATTTTAAATGAGAGTTAGGCTCTAAAACATTTTTCTTTAAATAAAATTTTCTAGGACCTTAGAAAGTTTATCCTTATCAGATTTGAATTTCTCAAGGGTTTTTAAAATACTTTTAGAATCATAAGTTTTCATATCAAGATCATTGGAAAGATCTGATACTTCTATAGTTAAAACATAAATTCTAGAGTTTTCTTTCTCAAGAATCTTCTTGAGATTAGAATTTTCATTCTCAATTAATTTAGCAAACCTAGATACTTCCGCAAAAGAAGGTAATGTATCATCTTTTGATGACGAAAAATCATCATTTGATGATTCATAATATTTATTTTCAATATAATTTTCATTTAAAGAGACATTTGTAATAGCATCAGCATTATGTACCTTGGCCATAAGACAATGATCTTAAATTGGTAGTCTGGCTATAAGTCCAATATTTCTTTGACCTGAGGACTCATATTCTGATGAATTGTCTGAAGAATCACTACCACTTACACTCCAAGTATCATTTGCTTTCAAGAAATTCTTTGTCTTATAATAATATTTCTTATTTCTTTGAGAAAGTTTATCCTTTCTGTCTTTTGTCTTCAGTAAAG
Organism: Viscum album; assembly: GCA_963277665.1. Lineage (NCBI taxonomy): Eukaryota > Viridiplantae > Streptophyta > Magnoliopsida > Santalales > Viscaceae > Viscum > Viscum album. Next base: position 1,898,778,593 of record OY728163.1, on the reverse strand, counting down.
GACAATCAGGCCTTATATGTCCTACTTTATTACATTCATAACATGCTACCTCTGAACCTTACTTATCCTTCCTATCTTTTTTTGAATCTGTATTGGAAGTCTCTCTTTCCCACAATCTTGTTCATTCTTCATAAAATATTGGATAACTCATTATCCGAGTGATTACAATCACTTGATTCTGATAGAACACTTTTCTTGTCTTTGGATCTTGTAATCCTTTCAGGTGTTTTAGCTTAGATTTAAAAGCTACACTACCATTTCCATTCTTGTTCTTGTTGAAATCAGTATCTCTTTTCATTCTTCTTTCATGCTGTAAAAGAGTTCCAAATAGTTCATCAAGAGTAATCTGGGAAACTTTTCAATTTTCATCAATAGCTATCCTTTTTTACTCCAATTCATTCGGCATTATATCTATAATCTTATCTACAAGAGATTCATCATCAAGACCTTTCTCTCCCATAGATTATTAGCTACTGAAAATTGTTAAAAATATTTTTTTACTTTACATACTGGCTCTCCATAAGGAAAAACAAATCCATGATACTCATCTCGAAGCATTGGTCTTCTTGTTTCTATAACCTTGAATGTACCAAAATGAGTGACTTCCAATTTCATCCAAATATAGTTGGCTGCTTCAAAAGAAGATATCTGGTTGTATATATTATTGGTCATAGAACATAATAAAATATTGCGTACCTTGTAATTCAGTTGATATTATTGCTTCTCTTGATTAGTGAAAGTACTGACTTCTTTGTCAGGAATTTTGTAACCTCCAGTAAGCATTATAAAATTGTCAACACCAGTATTGATCACAAACGTCTTCATACGTTCTCTCCAGTACTCATAATCATTCCCATCAAAGATAGGGGGTCTAGAAGGATTTAGATTATCAATTGACCCAATATTCATTCCTTCCATCTAATAAAAAAAGATCTTTTCCATTACACACGTTAGTGTAGTAAGTAGTTAAAATGAATGTTTGAAAGAAATAGAGCTAGTAATAAAAATAATTGAAAACCTCCTCTAATACCAATTGTTGGAGCGAATATGTAGATGTATATGTATACTAGATGGAAAAATACAAGATGGGGGTGAATTGTAGGTCTAAAAACATTTAGTTAAAGCACTTAGAGATCAGTTTAAAAGAACATAAACTAATACAATTCAAACAACCACAATTGTATTGAATATAAAGTTATGAAGTAATGTAATACTATTAGAAAAGTAACGTAATTGTATTCGAGATGAATACAATAATCAGAGTAATACATGTGTGAAAGATTCTACCATAAACAGTATAGAATCTATTAATACAAAATGTAATAGAATAATTGTAAATGAAACAATTACAATCAAAAATGTAATGAAGAAATGAAACAGTACAAATTCCTTTCTTAATACAAACAGCAGCGGGAATGTAAAAGTATTAATATTATTTTGACCCAAAGAGAAGGTTTATCCTTTCACCTAGGATACGAGGTATGTCTTACCACCACCTTGGTAAGCCCTCGATACGATGATCGGACCATCTGTCTGCCTATCCCCGTCAGCCCTTGACACGATGATCGGACCGTCTGTCTGCCTATCCCCAACATGTAACGCCCTGACACTAGTTACCCAGAGTCGGTGCGTTATTACATTACATTGGCATGATCACAAGAAAGATCAAATCTCGAAAGACCGATTGGTTTAGTAGCCTTGGAAACACTAGATATATTCATAAACTTTTACATTACTTGACAATGTGAAAAACTACCACAACAACATAGTCTCTATATTCCACACTCATATCCCCACGTACTGTCCCTGCATGTCATTCATTACTCACTTCTTCACATCCTGGGAAAATTAAAACATAGAAAAGGGGTGAGATCAAATGCCCAGTAAGGATAACAATATAGAGGAAACTTTCAAAAATAAGCACAAACATTTAAGGAAATGTATAACTAAAACAAAATCCTTTTAAACTTGAACTTCAACATAGTATGGAAAAAGTAAAATGAAATAATTCCATTTACTTATTCACATGGATATTATACTAATCTAATAATCACATGCAATAGCAATAACCACCTTCATAATGATGGAATGCATAATGCCAGACTATCATAACCACATAGCCAAGGCCTTGTGCCAAGACTACAAATAAAATTTTGTCAAGGCCTTTTTCCAAGACACCAGTGTGTCTCATGAGACCTACTGATGCATCGAGGAGCTATAGCGGGATCCACCTGTCACATATTAAGTCCAATGCATTCCCATATGAAAAGGTTTAAACATAACATAAACCTTCGTATTAAGACTAGCATATGATATGTCAATACTTTAACCATAAAACATGATGGGTAAAAATAGCACATCCACAGTCAAACATATCACAAAACCTTCAATACAATATAGATGTTTTGTATCATAATAAATCAACTTCAAATAAGCGTAAAATCCATCAAAGGATGTTGACCTAGATGAAATCAAAACTCTTTTTAGAGAAATATCTCTTTCGATTTTGAAATCATTTAAGAGTCGTATATTTATAAAATAAAACATTTTCTTTGAAAATATTCTTATAAGCTTGTAAGGGAAGCTTCGACAATTTTATAATGGCGGAAAATAGCCGCACCCGCCGTATAAGTTAAAAAACCATTCTTACCTTAATTTTGTCGAAAAGGTTAAAAAGCACCTTGTTTGGAAAACGACGGAATGATTCCTTTATAAACCTCTTATAAAAAGTCAAACAAGGGTATACATGACTTTAACCCATATTCCTGTAAATAGTAAAAATGTTTCAAAATACATTTTTAAGAAACATGGATGTGGATGATAAAGAGATCCCAGTAGATTATTACGTATAAACAACCTCGGATAATGAAGAGATTGTGAAATAACCCTTACCTTGTACTTTTCCTTGGTTGGGATAGGTTAACCTCCTGTATAATATTGAAATAATTGTTATTAAATTATACAAGAGTCATATGCATTCATATGATATCATATATTATCTTTTAACATTTCTTTGTTAATAATATCTTAGTATTACTGTTGTTTCGGGTGTTAACTTACTCGTTTTCTTTTATATGTTTTGTTACGTAAGCCATGTTTGTAATGAATAGGTTGTATATTATTCATATCAGGAATGATATCAAGTCCTTAAACATAATTTTTAAATCATAAAATGATAATTATACTTGAATTGATACGATGGAGAATGAATCTCATCGCATTCGTGGAGACGGTAGTCCGTACGTACGCACGAGCGAGAATATCATTCTTTTGATATTAAAATAATATATAAGTTGATATTATATCATATATAAAGAATCATTATCATGTTATATTTATTATTTACATGAGTTAATCATCATTATTATACCCACCCAAATAATAATATATTGAATAACAATTACACCACGACGTGGAGACGGTAAGTCGTACGTACGCACGTATGGTGACATGTTATTCAACGGGAGGATAGAATACTGAATATGGTTGTACCATATTTATAATAAAATCACAGTATATATAAGATACTGGGGTTATTATTTTATAATGGTAATAACAAAGAAAAAATAAGTGGAAGAAGAAAGGAATTTGGAAAAGGTTGGTGAAATCATTATATCTTCTTCGAGTTCTTCCTTTTGATTTGATCAAAATGGATCCTTAAGTAGGATTTATGATCAAACTAAGGCCTCTAGGTTGTATTGATGGAAGTTGTGAGAGTATTTTGGCAGAGTTTCGCTGAACCAAAAGGCTTTGAATGTGTAAAGAAATGAGAAGGAGGTGTGCCCTTTTATAAGAGGGGTGAGGGGCACCTTTGGAAAAGCTAGAAATATTAATTTATAATAAATTCATATTCGGTTTATAATGGCTCCAAAATTGATTATTCAAAGGTTAAGGTGGGGATAGGTCTAAAACAATTCAACCAATAGAATTTAGACAGGTTTGTGTTACTATATTAACCTTGTCTTATAGTTTTAACTCTTAGTTAATTAGTTTGACATTTACCATGTCACATTGTATTTTTATAGTATATAGTTAATAAACATACTATATACATCCAAACGACCCCCAATTGGTCCGTTACTGATGAACCTATCATGATATAAGTTTCTTGGATGAACCTTAGATTTTTAGGAATTTAATATCAATTAATAATAAAATATTTGTTTTAAAAACTCTTTTTTGTCAATTTTGACACTATTCAATAATTGATTTTTGTGAAACTCATAACATAATGATTACTTAGACCAAAGTACATTAAATCAATACTAACATGTCATATTAGCCTATAAAATTATTGTAATTCATTAAAAGTCTCAAATATATTTATTTGCGAATTTATAATATCAATTATTTTAATTTTTCACAGTTATGGTAATTACTGCATCATCATTGTGTCATAAATATATTAAATTATTTAAAGTCAAAAAATTATAAATAAAATATCATTATGTAGGAAATATTATTATATTTCTAATTAATATTTACAATCGAGTTTATATTATGTATAACCCTATATTAAAAATGTTTTAGTAAATAAACTTTGATTTTAACTCTTTTAACTCTTCTTTGAAATAAATAATAATAAATGTCCTAATCTAATCCAAGTGGACCTAAATGATAATATTTTATTCCTAAGGCTGTTATGGTCGAGATACACTTGTCCAATAGAATTAGGATATGTGTTAGGGTAATATTAATATAATTTTTACCCTTAATTACCCTATTTACTTTTAACCATGGTAAATAAAAGAAAAAAGTTACTATTCACCAAAAAATTATTTTCATCTCATTGAACCACATTTTACTTCTTGATATTAACCGTGTCTCTCGTATTTTTGAAATTCCATTCACAGATGCGGTAAAATTAAGTTTTATGAAAAATTCAGTTTTTTTAACTACCACTTAGTAGTTTCACGATTCATCAAAAATTGATGTTTTTCAGAACAATGCCGAAATTACAACCTAAGCTATAATTGATATTACGAATTCAAAAATGATTTCTATTTTACAAATTTACAAACATATAAGTTGCATTAATTAATTTTATAATTAATTCTTGCTGTCACAACATATAGCGTGTTTTTAAGAAACAATATATATCAAAAGATTGATAATTTTTTATGTCCAATTTCACAGTGAAATTAATTCTAATGAACACCATTGGATTAAATGGTAAAAATAAATTCTAATTATACTTTAAAACCACTCAATAATATAATTTATCACTATAAATTATTTTTATTAAAAAAGTTGTTTTTAAGTATTTTTCACTATTCATAAAAATTGGAAGTTCTCAGAAAAATACCAAAAATTCAACTTAGGATAATTTTGATATTCCGAATCCAAAAATGAAGAACATTTTGAAATATAAAATATTTATAATTTCAAAAAGTAGGTATTACTATTCATAACGGCTAGTTTGATTGGTTGTGGTGTGTTAGAACTTGATGTTGCGTACAACACACGCTATCGCATTATTCAAAGAGAAGCGTACCATAGAAGCTTGGGGTGTTACATTCTCCCCTCCTTCAAATAATTTCATCCTCGAAATTTCTAGAATACTTATCACATGAAAAGACTCGGGTGGTTCTTCATCATAAGTTCCTCGGGTTCCCACATTGCCTCTTCCATCTTATGGTTTCTCCACAAAATTTTTACCAGACGCGTCGTCCGGTTTCTTAGTACTTGTTCTCTCGTATCAAGAATCCTGATGGGCTCTTCACAATAGGACAGATCGGGTTCCAGTTCTAATTTTCATAGGTGAGTACATGCGTTGGGTCAGGCATGTATTTCCTCAACAGAGATACGTGGAACCCATCGTGAACATTGGAGAGACTTGGTGGCATTGCCAATTGGTAAGCTACAGCCTCAATTCGTTCTAGAATTTCGAATGGTCCGATGTACCTGGGACTCAATTTACCTTTCTTACCAAAACGTATGACTCCCTTCCATGGAGATACCTTCAGGAAAACATGATCACCGACTTGAAATTCCAAATCCTTCCTTCTATTATCGGCATAACTCTTCTGCCTACTTTGAGCTGCTTTGATGTGATTTTGGATTACCTTCACCTTTTCCATCATTTCCTCCACCAGTTCTGGGCCTAAAAGTTTTCTTTCACCAACGTCATCCCAACAGGTTGGTGTACGACATCTCTTTTTGTATAACTCTTCATATGGTGCCATATGAATACTCAAATGGAAGCTATTGTTATTGGAAAATTCTACCAGAGGTAAATATTGATCCCACATACCCTGAAAGTCAAGTGAGCAGGATCTCAACATGTCATCTAAGGTTTGAGTAGTTCGTTCTAATTTTCCATCCATTTGAGGGTGGTAGGTAGTGCTCAAATTAAGTTCATTATCCAGGGATTTCTGAAGACTCTTCCAGAATCTTGAAGTAAAACGGGGATCACGATTAGAAACAATCGATAGGGGTACTCCATGAAGTCTCACAACTTCATTAATATATAGTCTTGCTAGAAGTTCCAGGGGTAGATCTTTTCTTATAGCTAGAAAATGTGCTGACTTTGTAAGACGATCAACAATGACCCATATTTCATCATTCCTTCTAGGAGTCTTTGGTAGCCCCATGACAAATCCCATAGTAATATTGTCCCATTTCCTCTCCGGTATGGGAAGAGGTTGCATGACTCCTCCAGGCTATTGCCTTCCAGCTTTCACTTATTGACAAACCATACACCTTGACACAAAATCAGCAATCCCCCTCTCCATGTTGTCCCACCAAAAATGTTCCTTCAAATATCTATACATTTTCATGCTCCCAGGATATATAGAGAAATTGGACCTATGAGCATAATCCAACAATTCCCTTTTTAGATCAGGTAAATCGGGAACACAAAGTCTCTTCCCAAATTTCAAAATTCCATCTTCACACACAATGTCTCTCAATCTCCCATCATTCACAACTATAATATTCTTTTTAAATTCTTCATCATCGTTCTGAGAACTCTTAATCAGTTCTAGTAATGATGGTTTGGAAACCATTTGAAAATGAATTGATGTTTCTCCTTCCCTGGTTATTCTCATGTCCATCTTCACTAGATTCATGAAAATTGGATACCTTTCAATTCTCATATTGTTCAAAACTCCATGGTCTTTTCTACTCAAATAATCTGCCACCATGTTTTCTTTCCCTTGGTGGTAGTGTATCGTGTAATCATAATAATTGAGTAATTCAAGCCATCTCCTTTGCCTCATGTTGAGTTCTTTTTGTGAGAAAATATACTTCAAACTCTTGTGATCAGTATAAATCTCACATTTTTTACCATAGAGGTAGTGCCTCTATATCATCTAAGCAAAGATCACAACTACTAACTCGAGATCAGGAGTAGGATAGTTTTGTTCTTGAATTTTCAACTATCGTGATGCATAGGCAATAACCCTATCATTCTGCATAAGGACACAACCAAGTCCTTTCTTCGATGCATCACTATAAATAACGAACCCATCATTCGCCGATGGTAGAGTCAATATAGGAGAATTGACTAATCTTCTCTTCAGTTCTTTGAAAAATTCTTCAAACTCTTTTGTCCAAACAAATTTAACCCCTTTACGTGTGAGCTTCGTTAATGGGTTATCCAATCGGGAAAAATTCTGGACGAATCGTCAATAATATCCTGCTAAACCAATAAAACAGCTTACCTCAGTTATACTCGTAGGTGCTGTCCATTCTTGTAGTGCCTTGGTTTTAGAAGGATCAACAAATATTCCATCTTTAGAGACAATATGGCCATGAAAAGAAATCTCCTGAAGCCATAATTCACACTTGCTAAACTTCCCATATAATTCATGTCTTCTCTGAGTCGTCAAGATAATGTGCAAGTGAATTTCATGATCTTCGTAGCTTTTGGAGTATACCAAGATATCATTGATAAATACCACCACAAATTCATCGAGATACTCCTTGAAAACTCTATTCATCAGATCCATGAATACAGAGGGTGCATTAGTAAATCCAAAAGGCATTACAGTAAACTCGTAATGCCCGTACCTGGTTCGAAATGCTGTCTTCAGAATGTATTCCTTCTTCACACACAACTGATGGTATCCAGATCAAAGGTCAATCTTTGAAAAGTATTGAGCTCCATGAAGTTGGTCAAATAAATCATCAATGCGTGGTAGGGGATACTTGTTCTTTATTGTTATAGCATTGATATCCCTGTAGTCGATACATAACCTCATAGATCCATCTTTCTTTTTAACAAAAAAATAGGGGCTCCCCATGGAGAAACACTAGGGCGAATAAATCCCTTATTACTCTATTCATCTAGTTGTTTCTTTAGTTCAACTAATTCTACAATGGCCATTCTATAGGGGGTCTTTGATATAGGCCTTGATCCAGGAATTAAATCAATGGAAAACTCAACCTCTCGTTCTGGAGGATGTCTAGGTAAATCTTCCATAAATAAATTTAAAAATTCTTTCACAACAGGTACATCCTCTATTTGAACATTCCTTTCCTCACCCACAGTTATTTTATTCTCTTCCTCCCCAATAATTGAATTTAGTTGAGCTACTGCGGGTGGATCTAAATAAGAATTAGGTGGTGACGATTCTGCTCTAAAGATAAGGTGTTCCTTATCATTATCATCAAGAATCATAACCTCTTTATTCATACAATAAATCTTCACATCATAGTTCGAAAGCCAGTACATATCGAGGATTATATCAAACTCAATCATAGGTATGACGATGAGATCAGCAGATAAAGAACATTTATGTTCTCTAATGGGGACTGATTCACAAAACTTTGTTTCAATGATACTTCCCTTAGGAGTTTTAACTGACAACTCCCTTGTTAAATCAAATTGGAAATATCTAATTTTCTTATCAAACTGGGAAGATGAAAAACAATGCGATGATCCAGAATCAAATAATGCATTTGCTAAACTTGAGAAAACCATTAAATTACCTGCCACCACATCTTTTGGAGCTTCTACCTCAGCAGTAGTGATAGCATAAGCCGGGCCCTGATCCCTTGGCCTTTTCTGAGGTAAGTTCTCCTGACGCTTAGGAAGTTCATTTGCATAATACCCCATCTCCCTGCAATTGTAGCATTGAACATTGGTAGCTTCCTTCTTCCCTTTGCAATCACGAGCTTGGTGGCCTTTTCCACCACATTTGTAACAGACTCTCATTCCCTTTTAAGCAAGTACCGGGGTGTTTCTTCCCACATTTACCACAGGATGGATATTCAACCTTTCCCTTTTTCCCCTTATTTCCATTCCCAGACTGATCAGCAGGTCTCTTCTTATATTTCTTTGCTTTAATGTCATAAGTCTTATAGAATTCCTTTTCGGTCTTGATAGCACATGAGACAATGTCTTCGTATGACGAGAAGGATTGTGATACTAATTCTCGATGGAGAAATGGTTTTAACCCATCAAAGAAATGATCAATATTACTTCTTGGGTTACGTATATAATCTCCATCATACCTTGATAACCTTGTAAAGTTAGCCTCATACTTTGTGACATTCTCATCCTCCTTTTGTCTCAGACTCCGAAATTGCCTTTTCATATCTGCACGATGGTCACGAGGAAAGTATTTTTCTAAAAACAGGTCTTTGAACTCCCTCCATTCCATATTTGATACTTCATCATCTTCCTTTGTATTTTGAATCAATGACCACCATTGATCAGCATCTCCAGTGAGGCGGTAAACTGCAATGATAACTTTTTCCCTTTAATTACTCCCCAAAGCCTGAAATATTTTCTATAGGGAAAATATCCATTGCTCAGCTACTAAGGGATTTGTACTCCCATTGAACGTTGGTGGTTGTTGCCTCATGAATCGATCTAACATTGATCCTCCATGCTGCGGATCAGGGTGCTCCATACGGGTAAGGTTATTATTCATAACCTGAGTGAGTTGTCCCAGTATGGTGATTAGCTGATCGGCACCAGTTGCATCACTAGCTCCACTATAATTATCTTGAGCAGGAGGGAAATCCCTACATGGAGTGCGTGCATTGATACAGTTTCCATTTTTCCACTAGGCGCCATTTCTAAACAATGGCATAAACTAGATCGGTTTATGAATCAAAATACATAATCCCATACTTATAAAACACTTAACATAAATTGAACTATTTATGGATATAATCCATAATCATAAAAATGTTTTCTTTGAGGAAGTATATACTCATAAACCCTTCATAATGATTTGTAATGAAAATGAGAGTTATCCTATGCATATCCCTCGGGAGTGTCATAACCAATAGTGCAGCAAGGCCCGTTGTCGTGCACCAGTTCCCGTTCGAGTCTAGCTCAAAGAGGTGTTTTCAGGTTTTACCCCTAGGTACATCTGTGCCAGAGCCACCTCTACCTGCTCATATCCAGACAGGGATGTATTGCTCGGAAAACTCACAAAATCACTACAATACAAAAATTATAGGAAGTTATTCTATACTAATCCTCAAAGTTCATCTTAGGTCTACGTGCTCTAATCAGACTTTATCTAAATCTAGCTTCCAAGGTTTTTACTAAACATCCTCTCATACCAACTATAACGCCCCAACCCTAGTTACCCAGATTCGGTGCGTTATTACATTACGTTGTCATGATCACAAGAAAGATCAAATCTCGAAAGACCAATTGGTTTAGTAGCCTTGGAAACACTAGATATATTCATAAAGTTTTACATTACATGAAAAAGTGAAAAACTACTACAACAACATAGTCTCCATATTCCACACTCATATCCCCACATACTATCCCTGCAGGTCATTCATAACTCATTTCTTCACATCCTGGGAAAATTAAAACATAGAAAAGGGGTGAGCTCAAATGCCCAGTAAGGATAACAATATAGCAGAAACTTTCAAAACTAAGCATAACCATTTAAGGCAATGTATAACTAAAACAAAAGCCTTTTAAACATGAACTTCAACATAGTATGGAAAAAGTAAAATGAAATAATGCAATTTAGTTATTCACATGGATATTCTACTAATCGAATAATCACATGCAATATCAATAACCACTTTCATAAGGATGGAATGCATAATGTCAGACTATCATAACCACATAGCCAAGGCCTCGTTCCAAGAATACAAATAAGATTTTGTCAAGGCCTTGTTCCAAGAAACTAGTTTGTCTCATGAGACCTACCGATGCATCGAGGATCTATAGCGGGCTCCACCCGTCACATATTAAGTCCAATGCATTCTCATATGAAAAGGTCTAAACATAACATAAACATTCTTATTAAAACTAGCATACGAAATGTCAATACATTCACCATAAACGATGAATGGTAAAAATAGCACATCCACAGTCAAACATATCACAAAACCTTCAATACAATATAGATGTTTTGTATCATAATAAATCAACTTCAAATAAGCGTAAAATCCATCAAAGGATGTTGACCTAGATGAAATCAAAACTCTTTTTAGAGAAATATCTCATTCTATTTTGAAATCATTTAAGATTCATATATTTATAAAATAAAACATTTTCTTTGAAAATATTCTTATAATATTGTAAGGGAAGCTTCGATGGTTTTATAACGGTGGAAAATAGCCGCACCCTCCGTATAAGGTAAAAAAACATTCTTACCTTAATTTTGTCGAAAATGTTAAAAAGAACCTTGTTTGGAAAATGACGTAAAGATTCCTTTATAAACCTCTTATAAAAAGTCAAACAAGGGTATAAATGACTTTAACCCATATTCTTGTAAATAGTAAAAATGTTTTGAAATACATTTTTAAGAAACATGGATGTGGATGATAAAGAGATCCCAGTAGATTTTTACGTATAAACAACCTCGAATGATGAAGAGATTTTGAAATAACCCTTGCCTTGTACTTTTCCTTGGTTGGGGTAGGTTAACCTCCTATATAATATTGGAATAATTTTTATTAAATTATACAAGAATCATATATATTCATATGATATCATATATGATCTTTTAACATTGCTTTATTAATAATATCTTAGTATTATCGTTGTTTCGGGTGTTAACTTACTCGTTTTCTTTTATATGTTTTGTTACGTAAGACATGTTTATAATGAATAGGTTCTATATTATTCATATCCAGAATGATATCAAGTCCTTAAACATCATTTTTAAAACAGAAAATGATAATTATACGTGAATGGATACGATGGAGAATGAATCTCATCACGTTCGTGGAGACGATAGTCCGTACGTATGCACGAGCGACAATATCATTCTTTTGATATTAAAATAATATATAAGTTGATATTATATCATATATAAAGAATCATTATCATGTTATATTTATTATTTACATGAGTTACACATCATTATTATACCCATCCAAATTATAATATATTGAATAACAATTACACCACGACGTGGAGAACGTAAGCCGTACGTACGCACGTATGGTGACATGTTATTCAAAGGGTGGATAGAATAATAAATATGGTTGTACCATATTTATAATAACATCCCAGTATATATAATATACTGGGGTTATTATTTTATAATGGTAATAACAATGAAAGAAGAAGTGGAAGAAGAATGGAACTTGGAAAAGGGTGGTGAAATCATTACCTCTTCTTCGAGTTCTTCCTTTTGATTTGATCAAAAGGTATCCTTAGGTTGGATTTCTGATCCAAATAATGGCTCTAGGTTGTAGTGAGGGAAGTTGGGAGAGTATTTGGGCAGATTTTGGCCGATCCAAAAGGCTTTGAAGGTGTGAAGAAATGAGAAGGAGGAGTGCCCTTTTATAAGAGGGGTGAGGGGCACCTTTGGAAAAGCTAGAAATATTAATTTATAATAAATTCATATTCGGTTTCTAATGGCTCCAAAGTAGATTATTCAAAGATTAAAGTGGGGATAGGTCGAAAAACATTCAACCAATAGAATTTAGATAGGTTTGGGTTACTATATTAACCTTATCTTTTAGTTTTAACTCTTAGCTACTTAGTTTGACATTTACCATGCCACTTTGTATTTTTATAATATATAGTTAATTAACATACTATATACATCCAAGAGACCCCCAAGTGGTCCATTACTGATGTACCTATCATGAGATAAGTCTCTTGGCCGAACCTTAGATTTTTAGGAATTTAATATCAATTAATAATATAATATTTGTTTTAAAAACTCTTTTATGTCAATTTTGACACTATTCAAAAATTGATTTTTTTGAAACTCATAACAGAATGATTACTTCGACCAAAGATAATTAAATAAATACTAACATGTCATCTTAGCCTATAAAATTATTGGAATTCATTAAAAGTCTCAAATTATATTTATTTTGGAATTTATAATATCAATTATTTAAATTTTTTACAATTATGGTAATTATTACATCATCATTGTGTCGTAAATAAATTAAATTATTTAAAGTCTAAGAATTATAAATAAAATATAATTATGTATTAAATCTTATTATATTTCTAATGAATATTTAAAATAGAATTTATATTATGTATAACCCTATATTAAAAATATTTTAGTAAATAAACTTTGATTTTAACTCTTTTAACTCTTCTTTAATTAAATAATAATAAATGTCCTAAACTAATCCAAGTGGACCTAAATGATAATATTTTATTCCTAAGGCGGTTTTGTTCGAGATACACTTGTACAATAGAATTTGGACATGTGTTAGGGTAATATTAATATCATTTTTACCCTTAATTTTTCTCTATTTACTTTTAACCGTGGTAAATAAAAGTAAAAAGTTACTATTCACCAAAAATTATTTTCATCTCATTGAACCACATTTTACTTCTTGATATTAACCGGGTCTCTCGGATTTTTGAAAATCCATTCACAGAAGCGGTAAAATTATGTTTTATGAAAAATTCAGTTTTTTAATTGTTGAGTCAATAAGGTTTTCCTTATGACTTTTCCATTCCTTCTTGTTTTGAAAATCACAAACACCTTATCTTAAGGAAAATCTCTTTTATAAGAAAAATTGTTTTCTTAAGGAAAATATCTTTTATAAGGAAAATTTCTTTTATAAGGAAAATTGCTTTCTTAAGGAAAATCGCTTTTATAAGAAAAATTATCCTTATCATATTTTCATCCATATTTTTTTAAGTATGAGATTCGGATTCATTTTCTCGTTATCGTTAAAACTTTGATATAAAGCATTCTGTTTTAGGATTCAGATTCTAGACAAGAACTATAAGGAAGTTTTCATTCCGAATTCCGGATATGAACTCTGACTAAGTTCTATTCCAGATTCAGGATACGAATTCTGAAGAAGAATTCTCATTACGAATTCTGATGACGAATTCTCATTACGAATTCTGATGACGAATTCTCATTACAATTTCTGATGACGAATTCCTATTCCGAATTCTCATTCCGAATTCACCTATTAAACAGAATTTGAGTATCTTTGTTTTATACACTCTGAATTAATTCAGACTCCGAAAAATATCTTTGTTAGAATCCGAACTTTTATATTGCTTTCACTTTTAAAATTTGTCTACTCTTTACTATTGTTCCTTACACTCCGAACCTTCACTCCGAAGTTTTCATTCTGAACTTTTATGTTAGAGTTTAAAACGATGTCGTACTTTTTTTTACACTTGTTTTGTTATAAAACGATGTCGTCTGTTTTGTTTTAAACTAACCATTTCCAAAGTGACACGTGTACAGGTCCCTCCGATCTTTAAGGAAAATATGACCGTTGGAGAAGGAGCTGACCTTACCTATAAATAGGAGCTCATTTGAAAGAGCACGATGCTGATAGCTGATGAAAGTGCTGAAAGGCTGACTAATTTGCTTGAAGTGATTTATATAGAGAGAGCCTCTTATTAACTCTCAAAGCTTCGTGCGACTCTGAATGTTGGTGATTACATTCGAGGGCTTCCGGGGATAAGAAGACAGAGGTGCCGACTACCTTGAAGTTCGAGGGCTTCCTTGATGAGGAAGACAGAGGTTACCAACTACCTTGAAGTTGAGGGCTTGCGGGGATAGCAAGACAGAGACTCCAATCTTCGTATCGAGGGCTTACCCTGGTGTGGGTAAGACAGACTTGCTTGAAAGTATAAATCAAGGGACCTTTATCCAAGGTTTTTGGATACCCTTCTCTTTGGGTTAAAAGACTTATATCTTGTTACTAGTAGTTTTACTACTTGTTTTTATTCCGCTGCATTTTGTAATATAAGGAAAGTATAACTTTCTTATACTTCCTTATTTGTACTCTGTTTCATTTAGATTTTATACGCTTTAAGGTAGAATCTCATATTGTAATCGTTTGTTAAGATTTCAATTTCCGGAACCATATTTCCGGAACCCTCATTCGGAATCTCTTTCCTAGTTTGCATTCGGTGTTAAGAGGTGTTGTGAGTTAGCTTAGTTTAACTTTGTTAAACTTAGCCTTTTCCTTTTCTTAAGGAAAACATAGTTATTCTTAACTAACTTTAAAGGTTCTGAAGGAATTTTTTAAAGTATACAATTCACCCCCCCTCTTGTATATTGTGCATCTCATACTATATTTCGATACTACAATTGGTATCAAAGGTTGGAAACCTCTTACTCTATACCAATCTTACATTTGGTATCAGAGGAGGTCTCTGAAATACTTGTACTTACATACATGTTTTTCTTGCTCACTTTATCCTTCTGAACTTTATCATTCCGAATTTGTCCATTCCAGACTTTCTCATTCCGAACTCTGTGATTACGAATCTTAGCTACTAAAAAGTTTGTGTGCAAAGTTATTTTAGTATGGAAGGAATTAATGTTGGATCTATTGACAATCTAAATCCAACAAGACCACCTATCTTTGATGGTAATGACTATGAATACTGGAGAGATCGTATGAAGACTTTTGTTATCAATACTGGAGTAGACAACTTTGTCATGCTTACTGGTGATTATAAAATTCCTGACAAGGAAGTCAGAACTTTTACTAACCAGGAAAAGCAAGAATATCAACTAAACTATAAGGTACGCAACACTTTACTATGTTCAATGACTAGAAATATATATAGCCAAATTTCTTCTTGTGAAGCAGCTAATTGTATATGGAAGAAGTTAGAGGTTACACACTTTGGGACTTCTAAAGTGATTGAGACTAGAAGAGCTATGCTTAGAGCTGAATATCATGGCTTCAATTTTCCTTATGGAGAACCTATCTGTAAAGTTCAGTAGAGATTTATGACTATTGTGAACAGTCTACAATCTATGGGAGAAAAAGGTTTAGATGATGAAGCTCTTATGGACAAGATAACTGAAATTATGCCCAATGAGTGGGAATCCAAGAGAACAGCTATAGATGAGAACAGGAAGGTCACTCAAATTACTCTTGATGAATTATTTGGAACTCTTCTACAAAATGAAACTAGAATGAAGAGAGATTCTGACAACATCAAAAAGAAGAATGGAAATGGTACTGTTGCTTTTACTACAACTTCAAATTAGATGAAAGCTAAGACTCCTGAGAGAATTACCAGATCCAAGTCTAAGAAAGTCATTTTCCAATCCGAATCTAGTGAGAGTGAAGTTTCAGAAAATTAATTAGCCAATCTTGCTCGAAGGATGAACAAGATAGATGGGCAGAGAAATTTTCAATCTAAGTATAAGAAAAAGGAAAGGAATGATAAGAAAGATGGAGAAGTTACTTGTTATGAATGTAAAAGAGCTGGACATATTAGACCAGATTGCCCTATGCTCAAAAAGAAATAAAGGAAGGAAAGACATTCAGACAGGAACAGAAAGAAGTATTATAAAGCTAAAGCTAGGAATGTTCTGAAAGCTAATGACACATGGAGTGCCAGTGGTGGTGATTCTTCAGATGAATCTTCTGATTATGAATCTTCAGGACAGAAGAATCTTGGTCTTATAGCCAGATTACCTATTGATAATCATTGTCTTATGGCTAAGGTACGAAATGCTGAGTCATTGACCAATTTTTCTTTAAACTCTAATGATAGTAAGTATTATAACTCTTCTGATGAAAAATCATCTTCTGTTGAAGAAAATACTTTACCTACTTATGAAGAAGTCTCTAGGTTTGCTGAACATCTTGATATTGAAAATTCCAAACTCAACAAGAAACTTGATAACGAAAACTCTAGGAATTCTATTCTTACAAAAGAGATATCAGATCTTTCTAAAGATCTTGACAAGAAAAATGCTGATTTTGAAAATATTTCAAGAAATCTTGAGGAAGTACGTTCTGAGAAGAACAAACTTTCTAAAGAATTAGAAAAAGTAATTTCTAATAAAAATGTTTTCGAGCCAAACACTCGTTCTAAAACTAATGATTTTGAGGATAAAAACATGGTCGTAAAACTCAAGTGCGAAATTTTTCCTTAAAGAAGTGTTTATCAAACATTACCCATGGAAATGAAAATTTTGATAAGATGTATTCCCAAACACGACCATTATGAAATAAATCCGGATTTGGTTATACCCATGCAAAACCTATTTTCAGTAACAATTATTTTGTTCCTCAAAGTGCCCCATTTTGTACCAAGTGTCAATGTGGTGGTCACTGGGCAATGAATTGTTCCTTAAACAAAACCCAATCTCTAGGATTTCACAAAGCTTACTTTTCTAAGAAAATGTGGATACCTAAAATTTTATTGTCTGGAAATCTCGGATCCAAACAAGTTTGGATTCCGAAAGTCTAATTTTCTTCTTGATTTCAGGATAATAAAGAAAGTACCCGCAACAATACATGGTACATGGATAGTGGATGTTCCCGACACATGACTGGTAACAAAAGTTTTTTTGAAAAGATTATCAAAACGAAAGGAGGAAAGGTAAATTTAGGAGACAATGCCAAGGGAGAGATTGTTGTTATTGGTAATATTGTTCTTTTAGGTAAAACCTTGATTTCAAATGTTCTTTTTGTTAAAGTTCTTAAGCACAACCTCATTATCATAAGTCAGTTATGTGATGAAGGTTACCTTGTGAATTTTAGGAATGATAAGTGTTTAGTTCACAATTCCAAGGAAGAATTTATTCTCTCCGCCAATAGGAAAGAGAATGTCTACACTTTGAATCTAGAAGACCTCAGGAGCCAAGATTTACCTTGCCTAAGTGAAATGGAAGATCATTCTTGGTTGTGGAATAGAACATTAGGACACTGTAATATGAGAAACCTATGTAAAATCTCTAAGAAGAAACTAGTTAAGGATCTACCGGAGCTTAGATTTGATTCTTCTAAAGTTTTTGATCCTTGTCAATATGGCAAGCAACATAAATCTAGTTTTAAGTCAATCGGTGAAGTCTCAACAACCGATGCATTACAGTTAGTGCACCTGGATCTTTTTGGTCCAACACAAACTGGAAGTATTGGAGGCAAATACTATGTGTTTGTTCTAGTTGATGATTACACTAGATTTACTTGGGTCTATTTTCTAGCAAAGAAATCTGAAGCTTTTTCTTATTTCAAAAGTTTTAGAGCTCAAGTTAAAAATGAGAAAAAACTTCCATTGAAAACTATTCATAGTGATCATGGAGGAGAATTTCAAAATTCTGATTTTGAAACTTTTTGTAGTAAGAAAGGTATTACTCACAATTTTTCAGAACCTAGAACTCCTCAACAGAATGGTGTAGTTGAAAGAAGAAATAGAATTCTTCAAAAGATAACTAGAACCATGTTGAGTGAATATTCTATTGCTAGACATTTCTGGGCTGAAGCTGTAAGTACTGCTTGTTATAATATAAATCGAGTTTTGATTAGACCTTTTCTTAATAAAACTCCTTATGAGTTATGGAATGGTAGAAAACCAAGACTTTCCTACTTCAAGGTTTTTGGTTGCAAGGTATTCATTTTGAATACTAAAGATAACTTACATAAATTCGCACCAAAGTCTGATGAAGGAATTTTCTTAGGATATTCCACAACCTCTAAGGCTTATAGATTTTTTAATAAAAATACTTGTACTGTTGAGGAAATAGTACATGTAAAATTTGATGAGTCAGATCCTTTTGTTTTTAAACCATCTCAACATACATCTTCAGATGAGTTTTCAAAAACTGATTGTCAACCTTTGATAGAAGAACCTTCTGATAAGGAAACTGTTCTAGAAGATACTACTGAAACATTTACCCCAGAAGACTTTCTTCCCTATGTTGATGAACATGTTTCACAAAACCCAAATCAGGTGTTTCTTAAGAATCATCCTAGTGATAGTATCATTGGTGATGTAAACTAACATGTAAGAACTAGAAGTTCCTTAAGAAATGAATTAGAACATCAAGCATTTCTTTCCCAATTATAACCTAAAAGAACTGATGAAGCTTTAGGTGATGATGATTGGATCAAAGCAATGCAAGATGAACTAAATGAATTCGAAAGGAATAAAGTCTGGACCTTGGTTGAAAGACCTAAGGAAACTTCTGTTATTGGAGTAAAATGGGTTTTTAGAAATAAATGTGATGAAAATGGAGTCATTGTTAGAAACAAAGCTAGACTTGTTCCTAATGGCTATAATCAACAAGAAGGAATAGACTATGAAGAAAAACCTATGCTCCAGTAGCTAGACTTGAATCTATCTGTATTCTACTTGCTTTTGCAACATTCTTTAATTTCAAACTTTTTCAAATGGATGTGAAATGTGATTTTCTTAACGGTTATGCTCAAGAGGAAGTTTTTGTAGGACAACCTCCTAGCTTTGAAGATACAAAACATCCGGATCATGTTTTTAGACTTACCAAAGCTTTGTATGGCCATAAACAAGCCCCACGAGCATGGTATGATAGACTCACTGGATTTTTGCTTCAAAATAACTATGTTAAGGGAAATGCAGATCCAACCCTTTTTATAAAGAAAGATAAGAAAAATGTTTTGATTGTTCAAATTTATGTTGATGACATTATATTTGGTACAACTCAGCAATCTTTGACTGACTCTTTTGCTAGTCTAATGAAATCTGAGATTGAAATGAGTATGATGGGTGAGTTAACATTTTTCCTTGGTTTTCAAATTTCTCAAAAACTAGAAGGAACCTACATATCTCAACATAAGTATATTAAATATCTTCTTAAAAAGTATGGTTATGACAACACTAAAAGTATAAGTACTCCCATTGGTACCTCAAACTCTTTAGATCTTCACGAAGCTGGGAAACCAGTAGATCAAACATCTTTTAGAGGTATGATAGGAAGTCTACTTTACTTAACAGCTAGTCAACCAGAATTAATGTTTTCAGTATGCTTATGTGCAAGATATCAATCCAATCCTAAGGAATTTCACTTAAAGGCAGTAAAAAGAATTTTTCGCCACCTTAACAGAACCTTGGATCTAGGATTATTCTATACTTCTGGAAATGATTTTGTTCTAAAAAGCTTTTCTGATGCTGACTTTGGTGGATGTAGAATGGATAGAAAAAGTACATCCGGAACTTTTCATTTCTTAAGAGATTCTTTAGTTTATTGGTCATGCAAGAAGGAACATTCTGTAGCACTCTCCACTGCTGAAGCTGAATATGTAGCAGCTGGAAGTTGTTGTGTACAAGTGTTGTGGATGCAACACACACTCACAGACTATGGCTTGAGTTTTTCCAAAACTCAAATTTTGTGTGATAACACAAGTGCCATTTCCCTTAGTAAAAACCCTACACATCACTCTCGTGAAAAACACATAGATATTAGGCATCACTTTCTTAGGGATCACACACTTAAAGGAGATATTATTCTTCAGTTTATCGGAACGCAAGATCAACTTGCTGATATATTCACAAAATCATTGCCTTCTGATATATTTGAATATATTAAACAGAAGTTAGGAATGATAACTGTAAGGTAATCTTTCTTAAGTAACTTTCTATTGAAAAAGTCTCCTTACAGTAATAAACTCCTTTTCATAGGGGGAGTACATTTGATTGTTTGTTTAACAAAGTTTTACAAAATTTGTTTTCAAACTTTTCTGAACGAAGATTTCCGGAATGGAACTTCCGGAACTACAATTTTCCAGAATGGATATTTTCGTACAGAATACTTCTGAAATGGAAGTATTCGTATTGAAAATTTACGGAATGAGAATTACATACTGGCAGTTTCATAACCAGGTTTTTGTACCGATTTTTACTTATAATGTATTTTTCGTAATGTATTTTTCGTACTAAGTTCTTCGTACTGTTTTTCTTCTTAAGCTTGTTTTTCATACTGAGTTTTCCATAATATGTTTTTCATACTATGTTATTCGTACTAAGTTTTTCATATTAAGTTTATTTATTGTATTGAGTTTTTTTCATAGTCATTTTTTTCCATTACGAATAATCCTCCTAATCCAATCCGAAAGATATGATTTCCTTACTGAGTTTTCGTAGTCATATTTTACTTACTGGCAGTTTCTTATATTTTGTTTTCAGATTATGGTTTTCTTAATTCTTTGTTTTAATAAAAACCTCAAAAAGATCGGATTCAAGCTTTCAACAGTCAGATCTGATCGCAGCTCATTCTAAACCGTTAGATCAACCGTAGAAGGTGAACCGTCATCTCGTAGCCTATATAAAGGGGACCCAATTTCTCGTCCCACATCGGTTTCAAGCTCTTGCGTCCTGAAGCTCTGACCCTCTGTTTTAAGGCCGTTCCGAACTATAGTTGTCTCCGTTCCGAACTTCTCAGAGGATTACAGATCTGAATGTCTGCGGAGTTAGCGTCTCAAGAAATGTCTTCAACCAAGCCTATTTCTCAATGGTTAGTTTACAGATAAAGATTACTCCATCCGGATTTCTTCAACAACTATGATTCTCTTATGTCAAAGAACATTAAGTTGAATGGCTGGGAAGATGTTTTGGTCTCAAAAACCGGGAATCAAGATGAAGTATATTCAGATTTACTTGTCGAGTTTTATGAATAAGTTTCCTTCTTTAAGGAATATGATAGGGAGAAGTTTTCTTTCAAGTCGTATGGAAAGACCTAAAAACTTTCTTACACCAAGGCTGCAAGCTTGGTAGGATTGTCTTATGAAGGAGAAGAAAAATTTATTTCGCCCGTTTTACCGGACTCTATGGGTAGTTTCGACAAGGAAAAAGCCTTAGAAACTCTCGGACTTGCTGATGACAAGGCTCCGAAGATTGCAAGTCTATCCACAAATTTCCGGATTCTTGAATTATGGGTGCAAGGACTTATCGTACCGAGGAAAGGCGATAAAGACAGCTTGAAGAAGAGTCCGCACCTCCTAATCCTAAGAAGAAGAAAACCTATCCTGATGAGGTTGTTATGAAGTGGAGAGATGATAAAGAAAAAAGAAAAGAAGGGGATCCGCTGTTCGGATTGGACCCTGCGGAGGCTAAGGCCTTGAAGGAGAAAACTGCTGATGAGCTTGAAAAACAAGAAAAGCAATAGAAGCTCAAGAAGAAGATGTCTGAGGCTGAGGTAGCTCAGGCTTTGTTGAAATTCAATGAAATTGTTTCAGCAACTATTCCTATTCCGAGATCTTTCTCCTTGGAATCTCTACCTGAGACTCCAGGAAGAAATTTAGTTGCTCCGGAAGAAGCTATTGCTAAGAATACTGAGGAGGTAGAGCATGTTGAACAAGTGGAACAAGTAGAAGAGGGTGCTGAAGGAACTGGTGAAACTGGAGATGTGCTGAAACAAGTAGATGATTACAAGGGAACACCTTCGGAACACTTATCACTCCGGACTTCAGAAGCTGAATCTTCGAAGCTAGTTACTCCAGCAATGGAAGAAGAGAAAGGAGAAGAAGAATTTTCCTATCATGGAGAAGAAGAACAACTTTTACAAGATATTTATCAGATGAAAAACGTAGAGGATGGTATTCAGGAAGTTGCTGATGAGGAAGATTTTGTTGTTCAAGTTTCTGATAGTGAGAAGAAAACTCCGAAACATGATTCTATTTCGAAAAAAGATAAGGGGAAGAAAATTCTTGCTGATACTCCGAGTTTAGAAGAGAGTAAGAGAAAGGAAGCTGGTAGTTCTTCAAAGAGAAAGTTGGAGCTTATTGAGGAAGAAAACTATCCAAGCATGATTTCAGATTCGGAGTCATCCCCGTTGGGGCATGATTTTGTTGTCCAGTCTTTAAAGAAGTTGGTAGGATCCATTCTGACCTTCTCTAGTATCGACTCAAGATGACAGATGCTCCAACATGCGTTGAATCAGAAAACAGATTCTGTATCTATGGTTATGGACAAGTGCGTTGAGATTGAAGCTCAGTTCAAAACATTCTTTGTTGGTTACGAAGCTCATAAAAGATCTTGCAAAAGGATGACAAGATGGTCGAAGAAGACTGTAGAAGAGATGAGGTTGCTTGATGAGTTTCAAGACAATGTTAAAGATGCCTTTGAGACCGAGGACAAGAAGATAAATGAGCTGACTTCCTCCTTTGAAGAAAAGCTGACTGAGGAAAAGAACTTCCGGATCCATGAAGTCAGGGATCTGAATGGGAAACTGAATTCTGTTTCTCAGAACTGGAAATTTGAAAGGGTTCATCGGATCGATTTTGAAGAAAGGATGAAGGCTCAGGACGAAAAGATCAAAGCTCAGGAAGAAAAGCTGAAAGCCCAGGAAAAAAAATTGAGGCTCAATCCGCAAGAATAGTGGTCTTAGAGAAGCAAGCTGAAGAAGATCATAAAGACCTAAAGAAGATCAAGACTATTCTAAAGGGGCTCATGTCAAAGGAAAAAGATCCGAAATAACCTAATCCGATCTTTTTGTTGTATTCTTTTTGTTGCTGAGACTTCAAATTTAATGAAAGTGGTGCTTGTCGTTTCTATTGTTGTTATTACTAATTTTTCAGGTACTTTGTTATTTTTTTCCATTCCATCCAATTATTTTTGAAAATCACAAATGGGGAGAAGGAAAATATTCTTAAGAAAAAGAGGAACTCTAATAAGAGTTTATCAAAGGGGGATAAAGAAAAAATACCCAAGGAAAAATAACTCTAATAAGAGTTTGTTTAAGGGGGAGTTTTTCTTAAAGAAGACTTTCTTATGAAACATCACTTCGGAAATATGAATACGATCCTTATAGTTTCAAAGCCTAAGGAGGAGTTAGTCGTATTCATCTATATCCTTAAATCAAGGTAGATAAGCATTAATATGTTTCTTTATTCTTAGAATTTTTTTTTCGTAAGGATGTTTTTGCTTTCCAAAAAGGGGGAGATTGTTGAGTCAATAAGGTTTTCCTTATGACTTTTCCATTCCTTCTTGTTTTGAAAATCACAAACACCTTATCTTAAGGAAAATATCTTTTAAAAGAAAAATTGTTTTCTTAAGGAAAATCTCTTTTATAAGGAAAATTTCTTTTATAAGGAAAATTTCATTCTTAAGGAAAATCGCTTTTATAAGAAAAATTATCCTTATCATATTTTCATCCATATTTTTCTTAAGTATGTGATTCGGATTCATTTTCTCGGAATCGTTAAAACTTTGATATAAAGCATTCTGTTTTAGGATTCGGATTCTGGGCAAGAACTATAAAGAAGTTTTCATTCCGAATTCCGGATATGAACTCTGACTGAGTTCTATTCCAGATTTAGGATACGAATTCTGAAGAAGAATTCTCATTACGAATTCTGATGATGAATTCTCATTACGAATTCTGATGATGAATTCTCATTACGAATTCTGATGATGAATTCTCATTATGATTTCTGATGACGAATTCCTATTCCGAATTCTCATTCCGAATTCACCTATTAAACAGAATTTGAGTATCTTTGTTTTATACACTCTGAATTAATTCAGACTCTGAAAAATATATTTGTTAGACTCCGAACTTTTATATTGCTTTCACTTCTAAAATTTGTCTACACTTTACTATTGTTCCTTACACTCCGAACCTTCACTCTGAAGTTTTCATTCCAAACTTTTATTTTAGAGTTTAAAACGATGTCGTACTTTCTGTTACACTTGTTTTGTTATAAAACGATGTCATCTGTTTTGTTTTAAACTAACCGTTGCCTAAGTGACACATGTACAGGTCCCTCCGATCTTTAAAGAAAATATGACTGTTGGAGAAGGAGCCGACCTTACCTATAAATAGGAGCTCATTTGAAAGAGCTCGATGCTGATAGCTGATGAAAGTGCTGAAAGGCTGAATAATTTGCTTGAAGTGATTTCTAGAGAGAGAGACTCTTATTAACTCTCAAAGCTTCGTGCGACTCCGAATGTTGGTGATTACATTCGAGGGCTTCCGGGGATAGGAAGACAGAGGTGCCGACTACCTTGAAGTTCGAGGGCTTCTTTGCTAAGGAAGACAGAGGTTACCAACTACCTTGAAGTTGAGGGCTTGCGGGGATAACAAGACAGAGACTCCGATCTTCGTATCGAGGGCTTAACCTGGTGTGGGTAAGACAGACTTGAATGAAAGTATAAATCAAGGGACCTTTATCCAAGGATGTTGGATACCCTTCTCTTTGGGTTAAAAGACTTATATCTTGTTACTAGTAGTTTTACTACTTGTTTTTATTCCGCTGCATTTTGTAATATAAGGAAAGTATAACTTTCTTATACTTCCTTATTTGTACTCTGTTTCATTTAGATTCTATACGCTTTAAGGTAGAATCTCATATTGTAATCGTTTGTTAAGATTTCAATTTCCAGAACCATATTTCCAGAACCCTCATTCAGAATCTCTTTCCTAGTTTGCATTCGGTGTTAAGAGGTGTTGTGAATTTTCTTAGTATAACTTTGTTAAACTTAGCCTTTTCCTTTGCTTAAGGAAAAAATAGTTATTCTTAACTAACATTAAAGGTTCTGAAGGAATTTTTTAAAGTATACAATTCACCCCCCCTCTTTTATATTGAGCATCTCATACTATATTTCGATCCTACATTAACTACCACTTAGTAGTTTCACTATT
Source organism: Viscum album (assembly GCA_963277665.1). Classification (NCBI taxonomy): domain Eukaryota; kingdom Viridiplantae; phylum Streptophyta; class Magnoliopsida; order Santalales; family Viscaceae; genus Viscum; species Viscum album. The sequence continues at coordinate 1,898,752,842 of OY728163.1, read as the reverse complement.
CATCAAACAATTGAAGTTTTTCAGAACAATGCCAAAATTTCACCCTAAGCTATAATTGATATTACGAATTCAAAAATGATGTCTATTTTAAAAATTTCCAAACATATAAGTTTCATTAATTAATTTTATAATTAATTCCCGCTGTCACAACAAATAGCATGTTTTTAAGAAACACTATATATCAAAAATTGATAATTGTTTATGTCAAATTTCATAGTGAAATTAATTCTAATGAACACCATTAGATAAAATGGTAAAAATATATTCTAATTATACTTTAAAACCTTTCAATAATATAATTTTTCACTACAAATTATTTTGATTAAAAAAGTTGTTTTTAATTATTTTTCACTATTCATAAAAATTGGAAGTTCTCAGAAAAATACCAAAAAGTCAACTTAGGATAATTTCGATATTCCGAATCTGAAAATGAAGTTCATTTTGAAATATAAAATATATATAATTTCAAAAAGTAGGTATTACTATTCATAATGGCTAGTTTGATTGGTTGTGGTGTGTTAGAACTCGATATTGCGTACAACACACACTATCACATTATTCAAAGAGAAGCGTACCATAGATGCTTGGGGTGTTACACGACAGCCCTCGATAAGATGATCAGACCATCTCTATGCCTATCCCCAGTAGCCCTCGATATGATGATCGGACCATCTCTCTGCCTATCCCCGACAAGCCTTGATTTTGTAGATAATCAGCACCTCTGTCTTTCAATTACTTGAAACCCTCGATACGATGATCAGACGCACAAAGAACAAAGCATGAGAGTAGTCACAATGTCTCTCTCTAGAACTTGGTAGAAGCAATGTATCACATTTTTTCACACATGTTCACAGTCCTTCTTTCTCGGCTTCAAATGACCTATTCTTTATAGGCCTTTGGTTCCAACGGTCACATTTCCTCCAATGGTCATATTTCTACGAAAAACTCGGAGGGACTTGGACACCTGGAATTATAATGGTCATATTGAAACAGACAGCACGACATCGTTTTGATTAGTTTGTAACTAATGAAAAGACATCGTATTGGTTAAAACAAGATATATGAATATGATAAACAAGAGTACAATTAATATGAAACTTGTGTTTTTTGACTTAGTACAAAAAGAATCAATTAATGAAAGAAAGAGTATTATATGTATTACTAATTGTAATGTATTGATATGATAAAAAGTAAAATAAAAAAATTGAGTACGATTGACAGAGTCAGTACGATATGATTGACACAGTCAGTACGATACGATTGACAGAGTTAGTACGATACGATTGACAGAGTCAGTACGATACGATTTGACAGAGTCAGTATGATACTAGATAAAAGACATTTGTGATTTCCAAAACATGATATAGAAGTCAAAGGAAAACTTTTGAATCAACAAAAGGGTCACTTTTTTTCACATGTGTGTTTATTATGAAAAATTATTTTCTTCTTTCTCTGATGATGATGCTTTACATGGAATACAGGGATTTAAGTAGGAAGACACAATGATTTTTACTTGGTTCACCACCATTGGGATATGTCCAAGGAGTAAACAATGATGATGTGCTGCTGTACCAAATCCACTAAGTCACACTACAGTTTACAAGGTTTGGGATATATCACTTCTATTCCCAGTCTCATTGCCTTTACAATGTTTAGGGTCAGCTCACTGCTTTCCCAAGAGGAACTCCCCCTTTCTCTCTCTCTAGATCAATACCAGTGGAGAGGATCACCTTCTTCCTCTTCTTATGATCACTGCTTTGGAAAGGATCCACTCACAGATTATAGACCTATAGGTCACTTCATTATCACTAATTAATAAATCCTCTGTTGTATGTGGATGCTCTGTTCAAGTCTAACATTCACCCATAGATGAATCTCCCATTCCACCGAAGGTATCAGTCAAACTTCCAGCTTTCACACAGGTACTATAGCAGGAGGTTACTATTCACAGAATGTGAATTGGCCTTTGAATTTGGGCCTACGAGCTATGTAATTGGATATAAGACCACTGGGCCTTTGGGCTATGTAATGGGTTTCCCTCTACCCAGTTAAAAGAGGTCTTTGCTTTGATTTAATAATAAAAACGAGGCTTCGACCCCAACCATTAAAAAAAAGCCCTGAATCACTACTGTGAATCAACCATACTTTGATACCTTCTCTAATATGGTGCGTAAGTATCTATGTGAAAGTGATAACTAGCACGCAATTCCACCTCAACAACTTGCACGACACAAGCATGTCGAACTCCAAACGTGTGCGACTCACAATTTTTTTCTCCCAAACAAATATTGGCGTGCAACCAACAACTTTCGACTAATTCAAAATCTGGCACGTAAGTCCACCTCAACCACTTGTGCGACACCACCTTATTAAACTCAAAAATTGTGAGACTCACTTCCTTTCTTTCACAAACAACCATAGGTGTGAAACTATTACATGGCACACAACTTCTACTTGGGAAACCACACACCACTTCCGCGACCACCACACCTATGCATCGGGAGCTCTGATTTTTTCTATGTATTGAAATTGTCACCGAATGAAGAGGGGTCGACCTCTATTTATAGGCATTTGGTCACCCTACATGATGGCGCACAAGTCTCCCCTCGGTGTGCATGTTTCAGCACTAAAGTATTTTCTACACAAATAAATTGCGTGACTAACATGATAACTTGGGTGCCCCTTATCCCTTTTCCATATTTTGATGTTCATATAAAGAAAAACATTAGGGGCACAAGTTTCCTCTACTTCATGTACACATAGCACAATTACCTTTTCCAAAAACATGGATCGTTAACCTTGTATCATCCCTTTTTATACCGCCTCCAGATCATCCATTCCATTGTCGAAGTTCTTGAATCAAACATGGATCGTTAACCACAACCATTGAACTCAACCTTACACCATGAAATCCCCTTTGACAACAAATTTTTATGTTATAGTTTTCTTTGACAACAATCACAAAACAGTTGTCCACTTTTTCAACAAACACAATCTCCTCAAAAATGATTCAATGATACCTTGATGTTTTTTTAGCCAATAATTGATTAGATTGAATTGGAAATTTATTTAATGTAAGATGTATTAAAATCACATTACAAAACTATAGTAATCTCAAAATATATTGTGGAATTTTTGTGTAGGATTTATGAATAAGAAATATCCATTAACAACACTACCTCATGACTTGAGGAGATGTGAAAGACAATTGGGTGTGTTGAATAAGAAGTTGTTACTCTTATTAGTAAAAATTATTATCAATCAAATTCAATACAAACAATTAAGAAAATATAGTTTTAAAAATTCTTATATGATAATTTGTTGGAGAGATGTAATAGTGGTTCTCATAGAGTACAAAATTGATTGAAAAATCTAAGATCCCCATGCATGGGAAATTTTTAATTGGTTGTGGTCTTGAAACATCGAAGAATGGAACCATTATGATCCTAAATAATCGGAGGATAAAATTTGAACATAACATGAAGGAAATTAACGTCTTAAAAAATACTCTAATAAACATGAAAGTAGAACTGAAAACCATTATCAAGTATTTCGAAATAATATCCAATCAGTTTTTTTCTAAGGAAGGGGACATAAGTTGGAATAGAAGGTAAAAGGAATTTCCTCTTATGAAATGTCAATTATATGGATATCTGGGACATTCCATGTCATATTGTTAAAATGAAAGAAAAACTTTGTTTGGGTAAGGTCTAGGAAGTCAACATAGGAGAATGAAATAATATACCACAACTTATTGATGATATATATTTTATGGATATTATTTTAACAACTATAACAATGTCCATGAAGCTATATTTTTTAGAAAGAGGAAAACAATAAGAATTGCCTATAGAACTCATGGAATATTCAATGAATTTCAACAAGATATAGTTACTCTTGAAAAAATTTATTCTCCCATGGAAGACCAATATGTGTATGAATAACAAATTTACATGGGAAAGTGATTAAAATACAAATATTATCCACTAATAATTCAAATATTTGATGGAATGAATTTAATAATTTTGAGAAATATGAACTTGATGAAGTAGATCTCAATACCAAAAAGAATAATAGCTCTGAGATTCTTTATTATGGTTGATCATACCATATCATGGGGAATGAATACTAATTGAAGAATGACAATAAATTGGTTAATATTATTTTATGTTTAGGAAATGATGTTGCTAAGATAATCATAGGATGTGGGATTACATCGGAGTCAAATGGAAGGACTATGAAAACTGAAGACCGTAATGTAGATGTTTTGTGTCACAATATGTTATGTCTGAGTCCACTCTATGAGTTGGGAGTAATGGGGACATTAAATCAACGTATGGGAACTATAAAAATAAACATAGTGAATTATCTCATTAAAGGATATAGAAGAGATGTAAACTCATATTATAATGAAATTAAAAGTAATATTTTTTTAATTGATATTTGAAGACGAAGATAACATGTGGAATTAATGGTTCGGTAAAAATAATCAATAATATGTGGAAATGATATATATTCTAAATATATTAATGAATATCCCTACTCTAAAATGTGAATGGGATAATAAACGTGATTCTTGAATACGAGGGAAGTTTTGTTGTTGTTTATATCTTCTAGTGGAGAAAAGATCATCAAATATTCATGATCTAATCCACATGAACAAAAATTTTCGCATTAATATTAATGGAAAATATGGGGAAAACTACCTAATTATATTAAATTATGATAATATTATAAATTATTCTATAAAGATTTTACATATAAAACATAAATTTTTTGATTTCATGAAAAAATTTCAATGGATAGTTGATAATGATAATTGTATCACTATCAAAGTATTATGATATGAGAATGGTGGGTAATACAAAACCATTCAATTTGAAAATAACCTGGAGAAACATGGAATACAAAATGAGTCTCTATTGTGAGAAACCCATAGAAAATTTAAGATTTGGAGCATATGAATTGACAAGTGAACAATATGGACATAACTGTATTGATTGTGAGTCTTATCTATTTCCAATAATGGAAAGTGGCTGTTGAAGATACAATGTGTACTCAAAATAGAACATGAATTTATATGGTTGATACAAAGACAACATGTGAGATGTTTTTTAGAGTCCCAAGCTTGATGTACATGGACATTACCTTAATTTTTAGGAATACATAATACATAACAAAAAAAACTAACACACAAGGATCGTAATAGTTTAGTGTCTTTGGAATCTCGGAACAAAACCATCCAATCATTGTGAATGATCATAAATATCTCTCATAAAGATATTCACCTTTTGTTTTCATACCTAAAACCATTCTTTATATCATGGGGAAAAGAAAAAATATAAAGGGTGAGCTCAAATGCTATTTAAGGGTATGACTGGAGAAAATAAAACAAACCATATACACTTGAACTTAAAATCATGAACATAATATTTAAACATCAAAATCATGAGCAATGACGTAAAACATGACAGTGGGTAAGGAATAGATCATAATGGAACATCAATAATGATAAAATATTATGGTAATAAAACATTTAATTGTGGAAAAACATTAATCACATTATATGATTTCCATTGTAGCCCAGACATTGATGCTAAGACCGTCTTAGTGGACAAAGTCCCTTTATGAATCGAGTTCACTCCTCGTTTCAGTTCTGTAACACTGAACCGGATTAAATTACCGTTCTAGCCATGTCTATCTAATGAGATATAAATCTTTACCCAATAAATTGGAGGGAGATATAGGTCTCATCCATCCGATAATGAAACCATTCTTATATGTGCCACAAAAACAAAAATCATACACCATAGCATAACCCATGTAACAAAAATGGGATTCTTAATAATCATGCCATCATAACATAATCCATATATAATAAATGATAAAATAAAAATAATCCATAATTACATAATCAAACCAATGTAAAAATAGGGATAAAAACATAACCATATATTATCTTAGATGGAAAATAATTTTGATAAAACACTTGAACTCAATTCTTGGGGAAAATATCATTTCTACTTCAAAAACATTTTTACTTTCTATACATGTCATACAATTTTAAATTGAATGAATTTGATTAAAAATAAACTTTAAAACTTGTAAAGGAAGATTCATTGAAATAATTTTGTATGAAATCATAAAAATCTATTCATGTCGTATAAATTAAATAAAACATTCTTCTCGTACTTTGGCCAAAAAAGTCAAAATGTATCTCATATTGAAAAAGAAAAAAGATTCATTTCATATATTTTACTAAAAATTCACCAATATGTACAATTGGATTTAAAAAATTGTAGGAGGATAGAAATAATATTACATATTGAGGAAACATGGATGTTAATGATAAATATTCCCAAATAAATTCTGAAGTTTAAACAATCTCGGATAAAAATGAGATTTAGAGATTTTACCTTACCTTATGTCCGATATGATTCGTACATATCTGAAACTCCTATATAAAAATTTAAATAATATCATTATCTTATTATTGAATCATATTCATTATTATGTTATCATATATGGTTCACTTATGTTTTTATATTACCCATTTGCTTTGTAAATTCCAAGTTAAAGCAGCATTTTGGGAAAAATCATTTTATTTAACGTACGTGTTTGGACTTGTTTTTCTTGATATTATTATTAATTATGTCATGTTTTTATTACCTCCATAATTTAAATCATGATTTTTTATATAGATAGATAAATGAAATTAAATAGACCATTCATGGAGACGGTAGGTCCTACGTACGCATGAACATTGTATTTCGTTTCATTATTGAATTGAATGGAATTAAGTAGATGAAATACACATATATATATATATATACACATAAATCCGGCAGAATTATTATTTAATATATTTCATGATTACTTATTATATATACTTTATAATCATTCTTGAATTGTTAACATGGAAAATTAATCTCACCGCGTCATGGAGACGGTAATCCGTACGTACGCACAAGCGATGATATCATTCCCATATTTATTGAATGGATTTGGAGTGGATGATAAAATATATTATAATCATTATTATGTTATAATAATTTTATATAGATATTATTTACAACATTATACCCATCCAAGTAAGGTGGTGGTGGAAAAACTGATTACACCACGGCGTGGAGACGGTATTCCGTACGTACGCATGCGCGAGGATTTTGTTCTCCGTAGGATGGATAGAAGGTAAAATAGGGTTGTTTAATATTTAAAATTACATATAAGTATATATTTAATACTAATGTTATTACTTTATAATGAAACAAATAAATAAGAGGAAGTGGAAGAAGAAAGAAACTTGAAAGAATCGGTGGAAGAGATTACCTCTTCCTCGACGCACCTCTTGTAAGATTCGTCTTAAGGCACTAGATTTGGACTTTTGAGGAGACCAGAACCTTAATAATGTTTATAGAGAATTTGATAAGGGAAATGGGCAGAGTTTGGACGAACTTCATTACTGAAAAGGGTGTGAAGACAAGAGAAAAGGGGTGCCCTTTTTATAAGGGAGGAGAGGGGCACCTTTGGAAAAACATAAAATATTATTTTATAATAAAGTAATATTCGGTTAATAATGGCTAAAAAGTGACTTATTTCGAACATAATGTTGGTATGGGTCGAAATCCTTTCATCCAATAAGTTTTAAAAAGTTAGGTTACTGTTTTAACCGTATATTTAGATTTAACTCTATGTTAAATAATTTAACTTTTACCGTGTCTTCTTGTTTTCTTACACTATATGGTTAATAAACATACTATAACAAGAAAAACGACCCCCAAGTTTTTCATTATTAATATATATAATCTTATCTAAGTTATTTTTTCAGACCTTATATTTTTAGGAATATTATAACAATTAATAATAGAATATTTGTTTTACATACTATTTTATGTCATGTTTTACAATATTTGGTAATTGTTTTTTTTAAATCATAACAACATTATTAGTTCAAAAAACGTTAATTAAGTCAATACTAACAAGTTTTATTAATCTATAAAATTAGTTGAATTCATAAAAAGACTCAAATTATATTTATTTGGGAATTTATAATATCAATTATTTTAATATTTTATTATATATGTAATTACTAAATCACTATTGTGTCATAGATAAATTAAATTATATAAAGTCTAAAAGTTTTAAATAAAATACCATTAGGTAGGAAATCATTTTATCTTTCTATTTAATATATATAGTCGAAATTATCATATTTATAACCCCATATTAAATTTTTTTTGTTATTAAACATTGATTTTAACTATTTTAACTCTTTTTTCAATAATATAATAATAAATATCTTAATCTAATCCAAGTGGACCTAAATGATAATATTATATTACTAAGGTTGTTTTTTGTCATATTATACTTATCCAATAGAATTATAACATGTGTTAGGGTAATAATAATATCATTTTTACCCTTAATTACCCAATTTACTTTAACCGTGGTAAATAAAAGTAAAAAGTTACTATTCACCAAAAATTATTTTTATCTTATTAAACCAAATTTTACTCCTTCATATTAACCGTGTCTCTCATGTTTTCGAAATTTCTCCCATCAAAGTGGTAAAATTATGTTTTATGTAAATTTTCAAATTCTCCTAGGAGTTGGGTAAAAGACGGTGAAAACTTCAAGAAAGTTTTTATATATCTAAAATTATTATAATATGACTCCAATGAATTATATTGAACTTATATAGGTATTATGTATCAATTTTGATCTAAAAAAATTTAAATAAAATAAATAATTATTTAAATAAAAATTCAGTTTTTTAAATAGTTACCAAGTGTTTTAACTATTCATCAAAAATTGAAAGATTTCAAAAAAATACCAAAAATTAACCCTAGGATAATTTCAATATTCTGAATCTAAAAATGAAGTGCATTTTTAAAGAAAAAAATTTATAAAATTTCAAAAATTGGGTATTACTATTCATAAAATCTAGTTTATATAATATTTTAATAACTTATCGTTGTTTAATGAAACTCAGTATTGAGTATCACACATGATATCATGGAAGGTCTTGATTGCGTGTTATGTAAGCCAACATAGGGTTGCATGTAGTGCAAGACTCATTTGTTGTTGCGTATAATAGAATCCAACCATATTTCATTTATACATTGAATATATATATATATATACATACATACACTCAACATTGCGTAGAATAACTACTATCAAATGAACATGAAATTGTGTGTAACACAATCCAAGAATAGTGTCGTGTATTCAGAAAGCTAATACGGTCTTGCGTATAGCACACGATAATCTTGGTGTAGCATACACCACAAGAAATAAATTAAAAAAATACTTCTCATAAAATCTTGGGGAGTAACATTCTCCCCCCCTTAAAATGAACTTCGACCTCAAAATTCGTCGGGGTTATAAATCGTTACTACTTGAAAGATTATTTCATAGAAACCCACATCGTAAAAAGGAATAATAAAACATAATTTTAAAAAAAATGTATAAAACGTAACAGTTACCCAAAATAACTTATCACTGGGTTTCCACATAGGATAACATAGGTGAAAATATGGATACGGATGAGAAACCTAACCATCACGTTCTAATGGAGAGTTCTAGAGAACATAGATATGAAAAATCCAACAATAAAAAAGCCATATTTTTGTGATGTTCTAAGGTACTATCTTATTCATCAGATATAAGGTAACGAGGACAATATTTTTTGTTTTCAAGATCATTTCCTTAAAGTTGAAGAATTTTAATTAGAAGAAATAAGTACTTTATTTTGGTATAATCTCACTGTTGTTTGTGCCTTGAACAATTTCCAATTTATCTCTTAAAGAAATAAATATGAATTTTTCATTCGTGAAGTGTAAGTAGATAATGCGATAGAATGGTTGGTTATTCCATCTGCCTCAAAAATAAGGTTAGTAAATGTTATATACATAAGTCTATCTATGGTGAGATTAATCATATATGGTTCCTAAAATGGACTTATACTTCATATATCATACTGCTTAATAAAATAAACCTAGTTTCTACCAACCAAGGACTTCCTGTAGGCCAGTGGTAGGAGATAAAGTCTTGTCGCACTTCAGTTATGGGTTCGATTGCCAGAGCCTTGTCTGACATGATGGGTTGTCACCCGTCCATCAAGTTTTCTTTTTTCAAAAACTACATTATTATAACATCCCATCAAAAAATATCATTAAAAGTTTTATCCTTAAATAATAATAACTTATGTCCAACATAATCCATTCCAATATTTAGCCTTATCTAAAATACTTTTGTCTAAGCTCCGAGTATAAAGATAATAATTACTAGAAATTTCATCTATATAACATGTGAATACCATCATTTATCCTGCATATATAATAAGATATATCTTGTCGGTCACATTAAAAACATGTGAATACCTTAATCATGTATTCTCTTGAAAAATGAATACCCATTGAACCTTAGTGAAAACATGAATGCTGTCAAATGTTAACTATTTCCACATACCAAAATCCCAAAAAATTTATATACACAAATCATGATATCACTTAGTCCTTATATCAATCTTGAGCTCACAAATACTATCAAATATATTATTTTCTCCTTATCCATTCATTATGTTCATATCATATACTTTCCAAAAATATTTCAATCACTTTTAATGGTTACTGGTACCATATAATTATTGAAAACCACAATAAACCATTACATAGATATTCAAATGTTTCGCAATACTATAAACTAGATTCAACAACATTATTTTGGAATCCTTTTACATTCACACATAATCATTCCACTACATCATTTTCATACTCAACATCACCAATAATGATTGCATGTGACTTCCCTTCATCCATTTCTATAAGATTTTTATCACGTCGATCATCATTAACCCTTGGATTAGGGCATTGATTAGCAGAATGCATGGTTTCTTTGCTCTTAAAGCATTGATGTATTGGTGGAGCATTCTCTATTATCTTTTCTCTATTCACATCATTAGAAATAGTTTTTCCCATTACATCGGATCTCAGCTACTTCATGACCTTCTTTTCCAAACTTGAAACATTTTCTGGTACCTTTTAGAAAATATCCACCATGCTTCTTTCCACAATTTGAGCATAAAGAAACATTCACCTTCTTTTCACCATTGTTCTATGGTTTTTCCATGAACTCTATCTCTTGTTTCTTGTCAAAACCAGAGATGGATATGTTACACCATCTTCTAGTTATACCTTGATAGAGCAACACACAATTTCATCATAGCTACTGATGCCTCTTATCGCTAATGCCCGTCAAAGACTTGGTTTTAAGCCACTGAAGAATCAATCAACTTTACTTTTAGGTTGGATTATAATTCCAGCTTCATACCTTGAAAGACTTTAAAATTATCTTCGTATATACCAACAGATTCATCATTATTTTGCTTAAGCTCAAGTAACTTTTTCTCCATCTTTGTTTGAAGAATACGAGGGAAGTAAATATTAAAAAACATGTTCTTCAACTCGTTCCATTCTATTGATTCAATTTCATCATGGGTCCTTGTCTTATTAATTAGAGTCCACCACCTGTCTACTTCACCTTCTAAACGATAAAAAACTAATATGACTTTTTCATGTTCTGATCAGCGAAGTATGGAAAATATCATTTTAATGTACCGATCAATTGTTTCACAACAGGAGGATCCGAGGACCCATTGAAAGTAGGCGGATGTTGCCTCATGAAGGACTCAATAGAATATTGTTCCCTTCACTACTAATTTTGAAGTCCAGAATGATTCATAGATTATGTAAGTTTAGCAATAATATTTTGCACTCCATCTCCCATAACGTTGGTTTGTTCAGGAGGACATTCATTTCATCGTCCATTACATTGATCAACACAGTTCCTTTGGGTTCTAGCCATCTTCTAAAGCCCAAAAAGAATAGTGTGAGAGGCAAAATCATGCTAGGAAAAAAAAGGTGGATTACCTTCAATATCAAACATCTTAGGTTTAATTCTAATATCATTACTGTAATTCTAGTACTATAACCTATACATATACTTAACCTTAGAGACATCCCTATACATACCATAGAAATATCTCTATGGATCTCACTACAGTTTTTGCATTCTAGTTTCCAAAGGTTAACTAAACCATTCCTCTGATACCAAATGTAGAGGCCCGAGCTTGACGTACATGGAAATTACATTACTTTTTCAGAATACTTAATACATAAGAACAAAACCAACACACAAGGATCATAATAGTTTAGTGTCTTTGGAAACTTGGAACAAAATCTTCTAATCGTTGTGAAAGATCTTCAATATCTCCCATAAAGATCTTCCCCTTTTGTTTTCTTACCTAAAACCTTTCTTTATATCCTAGGGAAAAGAAAACATATAAAGGGTGAGCTCAAATTCTTAGTAAGGGTATGAATGGAGAAAATAAAACAAACCATACACATTTGAACTCAAAAACATGAACATAATATTTTATCATCAAAATATTGAGCAATGAAAAAAAAACATGGAAGTAGGTAAGGCATAGATCATAATGGAACATAAATCATGATAAAATAGAATTGTAATAAAACATTTAATTATGGAAAACCATTAATCACATTATATTATTTCCATAGTATCCAAGCCATTTCTTCCAAAACCATCTTAGTGGACAATGTCCATTATTGAATCGAGTTCACTCCTCGTTTCAGTCCTGTAACACTGAACCCAATTAACTTACCATTCCACCCATGTCTATCTCCTGAGATATAAATCTTTACACAATGAATTGGAGGGAGATATAGGTCCCTCCAATCTAATAATTAAACCATTCTTATTTGTGACACAAAATTATAAATCAAACATCCTAGCATAACCCATGTAATAAAAATTGTATTCTTAAGCATCATGCCATCATAACATAATCCATATAAAATAAAATGACATCATAAAAATAATCCATCATAACATAATCAAATCAATGTAAAAATAGGGATAAAAACATAACCCTATATTATCTTAGATGGAAAATAATTTTGATAAAACGCTTGAACTCCATTCCTGAGGAAAATATATTTTCTACTTCAAAAACATTTTTTCCTTTCTTAACATGTCATACAATTTTAAACGAAAATAAGTTGATTAAAAATAATCTTGAAATCTAGTAAATTAAGCTTCATGGAAATAATGTTTATGAAATTATAAAAATCCATTCATTCCGTATAAGTTAAATAAAACATTCTTCTCATACTTTCTCCAAAAAAAGTCATAAAGTATCTTGTATTGAAAATGACAAAAGACTCCTTTCATATCTTTTACTAAAAATTCAACAATATGTAAAATTTTATTTAAACAATTGTAGGAGGATTGAAATAATATTACATATTAAGGAAACATGGATGCAGATGATAAATATTCCCCAGTAAATTCTGAAATATAAACAATCTCAGATAAAAATGAGATTGCGATATTTTCCCTTACCTTATGTACGATATGCTTAATACGTATCCTAAAATCCTGTATAATGATTTATATAATGTCTTTGACTTATTACATAATCATATTAATTGTTATGATATCATATATGGTTCACTTATGTCTTTATATTACCAGTTCTTTTGTAAATTCCATGTTAAAGCAGTGTTTTGGGTAAAATCAATTTATTTATCGTACGTGTTTGGACTTGTTGTTCATGATATTATTATTAATATTATAGTGTTTTACTTACCTACAGAATTTAAATAATTATTTATATATATACCAAGATAAATTAAATGAAATACACAGTTCATGGAGATGGTAGGCCGTACATACGCATGAATGCTATTTTTAATGTCCTTATTGAATTGAATGGAATTAAGTAGATAACATACATATATATATACATAAATCTAGTAGCATTGTTTTTTCATATATTTCCTGATTACTTATTATATATACTTCCTAATCATTCTCGAATTGTTAACATGGAAAATGAGTCTCATCGCGTCGTGGAGACGGTAATCTGTACGTTTGCATGAGCGATGATATCATTACTATATTTATTGAATGGATTTGGAGTGGATGATATAATATCTTATAATATATATGATGTTATAATAATCATATATAGTTATTCCTTACACTATTATACCCATCCAAGTAAGGTGGTGGTGGAAGAACTGAATACACCACGACGTGGAGACGGTATTCTGTACGTACGCACACGTGGTGATTTCATTTTCCATAGGACGGATAGAAGGTGAAAGAGGGTTGTTTCAAATTTATAATAACATATCAGTATAAAAGTAATACTTATGTTATTACTATATAATGATGCAACTAAATAAGGGGAAGTATAAGAAGAAAGAAACTTGAATGAATCAGTGGAAGCGATTACCTCTTCTTCGACGCACCTCTTGTAAGCTTCCTCTTAAGTCACTAGAGTTGGTATATTGTGGTGAAAAGAACCACTATAATTTTTCTATGGAAGTTGAGAAGGTAAATGGTCAGGGTTTTGCCGAGAATCAAGGCTAAAAAGGGTGTGAAGAGAAGAGGGACGGGGTACCCTTTTTATAAGGGAGGATAGGAGAACCTTTGGAAAAACTTAAATATTATTTTATAATAAAGTCATATTCGGTTTATAATGGCTAAAAAGTGACTTATTTAGAATATAAAGTGTTTATGGGTCTAAATCCTCTCAACCAATAGGTTTTAGACTAGTTTAGGGTACTATTTTAACCTTATCATTTAGATTTAACTCTAAGTTAAATATTTTAACTTTTACCGTGTCTTCTTGTTTTCATACACTATATGGTTAATAAAATTACTATAACAAGACAAATGAACCCCAAGTTGTTAATTATTAATATATATAACCTTATTAAAGTCATTTGGAGGAACCATTGATTTTTAGGAATTTTATATCAATTAATAATATAATATTTTGAAAAACAACAATTTTATGTCAAAATTGACACTATTTGGTAATTGATTTTTGTGAAAATCTTAAAAGCATGATTAGTCTGAAAAAAGTTAATTAAATCAATACTAGAATGTCATATAAATTTATAAAATTAGTTTCATTCATAAAAAGTCTAAAATTACATTTATTTGTGTATTTATAATATCAATTATTTTAATATTTCATTATTTTGGTAAACACTACATCACCATCGTGTCTTAATTAAATTATATTTCTTTAATGTCTTAAAATTATAAATAAAAACAAATTAGGTAGGAAATCTTTTTAACTTTATAATTAATATTAATAGTCAAATTTCTGTTATATATAACCCTATATTAAAAATGTCTTAGTTATTAAACTTTGATTTTAACTATTTTTACTCTTTTTTAAATAAAATAATAATAAATGTCATAATCTAATCAAAGTGAACCTTAATGATAATATTATATTCCTAAGGTTGTTTTTGGTCGAATTATACTTATCCAATAAAATTAGAACATGTGTTAGGGTAATAATAATATCATTTTTACCCTTAATTACCCAATTTACTGTTAACCATGGTAAATAAAAGTAAAAAGATACTATTCAACAAGAATTATTTTTATCTTATTGAACCACATTTTACTCCATGATATTAACCGTGTCTCTCAGATTTTCTAAATTCCACTTATAGAAGTGGTAAAAGTATGTTTTATGTAAATT
Source organism: Viscum album (assembly GCA_963277665.1). Taxonomy (NCBI): domain Eukaryota; kingdom Viridiplantae; phylum Streptophyta; class Magnoliopsida; order Santalales; family Viscaceae; genus Viscum; species Viscum album. The sequence continues at coordinate 1,898,737,247 of OY728163.1, read as the reverse complement.
TTCAAATTCTCCAAGGGGGTGGGTAAAAGTCGGTGAAAAGTTCAATAAATTTTTTATATATCTAAAATTATTATAAAATGACTCAAATTAATTAAATTGAACGTATATAGGTATTATTTATCAATTTTGACCTAAAATAAATTTAGATAAAATAAATAATTATTTAAATAAAAAGTCAGTTTTTTAAATAGTAACCCAGTGTTTTCACTATTAATCAAAAATTGAATGTTTTCAGAAAAATACCAAAAATGTACCCTAGGATAATTTCGATATTCCGAATCTAAAAATGAAGTCCATTTTGAAGGATAGAATTTATAAAATTTCAAAAAGTCGGTATTACTATTCACATCAGTTAGTTTATATAATATTTTAATAACCTATCGTTGTTTAGTGAAACTTGGTATTGCGTACAACACACGCTATCCTGGAAGGTCCCGATTGTGTTTAATGTAAGACAAGATAAGGTTGTGTGTAGTTCAAGACTCTTTTGTTGTTGCGTATAACAGAATCCAATCATATTTCATTTATACATTGAATATATATATATACACTCACCGTTGCGTAGAATAAATACTATCAAACAAACATGAAATTGTGTATAACACGATCCAAGAATAGTCTTGCATATACTACAAGCTAATACGGTCTTTTATATAGTGCAAGATAATCTTGGTGTAGCATATAACACAAGACATAAATTAAAAAAGAATACTTCTATTAAAATCTCGTGGTGATACATGAGTTATGTATATATTACCTCTATTAAGTATTTACATGTTTTCAAAAGTAAATGTTTAGTCTGAAACAAAGAAGGAAATCCGCGTATGTTTGGTGATGTTGTTGATGATGGAATATTTCTCATATTTCTATTTAAAATAAAATCCTTAAAAAATTCAATAATCCTATTGAAATAATTTTGGAATGTAGTGATGTTATGATCATTGAATATAAGACCTAGAATACCTCAGGGGTATCTTTAACTGATATGATAAAAGAAGAATATGAAAGTTGACATAGAATAGATTCAAATAAAGAAGTAGACTAAGGGGTTAAAAAACTCATAGGTCACAAAATAGTGATGAATCAACAGAAGAATTAGAAGAAGAAATGATGTCCAAACAAATATCATCTAAACATCAATGGGGAAACATAAGAATATAAATTGTTCAATCCAATATCATGGTGGATTCGACTGCATGAACAAATAGGAGGATATTGAGGAATGTTGCACACTATTATTTCCATCGAATATTGTTACCAACCTTATTTGATTAAGTTGAAAAGGATGAGTCGTCATATAAATCCATGAATAAATAATTATATCAGATTGAATTGAATCTGACATGGGATGTTTTTATAAAACCCGGAAACCACAATGTTATTGGAACAAAATGGATATTAAAGAACACATTTTATGACCCTGGAAGTATGATCATAAAACGACATGTTTAGTTTGTAAAGACTATGCACATATTGATGGAGTTGTTATCTATGAAAATTTTCCCCTATGGTGAGACTGAAATCGATATGGATTTCCATGATATATATATTAAAAATTGTTAAAAATTGTTTCAAATGTATGTCAAAATAGAATTATTATATATTTTAGTTGAATAAGATGTATAAATTAAACGAAAAATGGGTTTTATAATTGGTAATAATGAAATGAAGGTTTTTAGATAATAAATGGAACTCTATGGTTTGAATCAAGCCCCATGATCAAGTTATTCTCGTATAGATTCTTATCAGAAGATGATTTAATTCAAAAGAGGAGGTGTCAATCTGAATCTATATGTGGTGAATTCAAAGGAAGATTAATATATGATTGTTTTATAATTTGAAGATATTATTTTGGGTGTAATAAGGATGAAACTAGTGTACAAATATACCAATCACATGAAATCCAAATTTGAAATTTCTATGATTGGTGAACTCACATATTTTGTAGGGCTACATGTGAATGAGAAGAGGGATTACACATTCATTTCTCAAGAAATGATTGAAAGGGAGATATAGAAGAAATTCAACATGCCTGATTCCAAAATAATAGCAACTACAATTTATTTTAGGACAAAACATTGAATATATAAGGATGTCACTTATTTTTATCGCCCCATTTATAGGAGAATAATTTTATGCTTATTATTCATGACTAAAACATGGGTTGACATTGTATATTCAATACTCTTAATCTCCTACTTTCAAATAAATTCAAAATAATAACATACATAATAATTTAAATGAATCAAGAGGTATATTCAATGCACACTGACTTTTGGCTTACACTCTCTTGTAGTAAGTGACATGAAATTTTATGCTTTTAGGGTGATGAATAGGCTGGAGATGTGGTGGATATAAAGCCAACAAGTTTACAAGAATTCATTTTTGTAAACAAATGTGTATGATTGTTGATTAAAAATTAAAAAATCACTTCAATTAGTATAGTATAACTAAATTATATCTCTGCTATGAAAGAATTTACTCAACATTTGGAGGAATCCACAACTCACTGCACCGGTGATGATGTGAAACTTCTGATTGTGAGTCACTATGATAAGAAGAGATCAATTGGTATTACAAAGAATTTGTTTTATAACTCTCATACTAAACATTTTTATATCAGATATCACTTCATTAATGGAACTTATGTACAAATCATGATTATAATGGATCATGTTAGAACCGATTACCTGGTTGCTATCATTATGACGAAGACATTGGAATAACACATGTTCATGAATCAATAGTTGAACCTCGGTGTTATACCACATCCCAATGCATGATGATGTTATATATGATCCCTTATCCCTAGTTTTTTAACTGTTTAAATCTATATTTTGATGGGATACATGTTTATGGGGGATATATGATCAAGGGGGAGTGTGATTTTGAACACTACAAAAGGAAGTTATTGTAGGAACCAAGGTTCTTATTTTATTGAAGTGGACATTGGATTGTGTTTCTTATCAATATACACTGGTTGGATCATTGTGTTTCAATGACATGTGATCCTAAAATATAAGAAATCAAAAGTGATGTGTCATTATTTTTAACTATTTTCCATATTTTGTATCTCAATATCCAGACAGAACATATAACATCACAAATGGTTGGACTATGGATATAATTATTCAAAATATTTGGTAAGTAAATATGTTTTATGAATACATGGTTGAGGTTCATGGTGATGTTGAGAATAAACAATGGTAATCATTTTATCGATGATAATGTAAATTGGAGCATTGTAAGTGTGTAATAGTTTGACAGATATCTTCATGACAATGAAAAATATCAAGGGATACTTAAAAATAGAGTATTACGTGGAAAAGTTTATTGAAATTTTAGAGAAAATTTTGTAAGGTGGTGGATTATCATGAATTTCCTATACTATAAATACAAGGCTACCCCCAAATTATTTGACATGAAATTATTCAATGAATATTCATAATCCCTATGATTTCATGAAGCCAAGGGAGCTCTGTAAATCTTGATTTCTATGTGAGCATGAGCATTGTGAAAAAAGTATCTTTAGATTGAATAATGCCAATTATTTTTAGTAATTACTAGTTCCTAGTGATTGGTTCTTCCATGATGACACAATGAACACTGTGAATGTGGTTTTCCTCAAGGCAATGGTATTTATAGAGAAGCTTCATAAAATTCTTTATTGATCAATAGTTTTTCAGCGAGAAGTGGTTTCAATGTGCATAAAATTAGGTATATGGTGAAAGAAAAGTATCATGTATGTCAGTTAAAAAGAAATTAAAAATAATCCTTTGATGTGACATTTACGTCAACAATCTATGTATGTCTAAAGCTAAGGCAGTGAGCTAGGGGAGTCGATGAAAGTTTTCCGAGGGACAGAGTGCTCTATCACTAAAATCATGTAAAGTCAGCATGCTTAGAATATTGTTATTGTGTTTGAAATTCTATTTTCCAATACTAGGTTAAATTAGTGGATTTTAGTAGGACTGACACACTATCATATTATCCTCCATGGTATATCTCCTAGTTGTGAAAAATTAAAATTGATATGTTGTCTCATTGAATATATTTGTTTGTTTCATCCACATTCTTGTTAGACATGATCAATAGGTTGTTACAAACATAGGAACAATATATATCAATTTTAAAGAAAAATATGACACCATGAACTAGTCATCCCCTATCCGAATGTTTTTGGATCCTTCACAATCCACTTTTTAGACACTATTTCAATCTTGAGTATAATGAATTAATGTTACTCCTACCATCACAAATAAATTCTGGCACATACACATCCAATAGTGGGATCTTTCTTCATTCGCATCTACTGAATTTTCATCCTTTTTCATAAACTATAATAAATGTTACAGAATCCTATTGTAAAGAACATTAGTGATATATTTATTAAGGAAAATATAATGAAATTATTTCCATTCCATATAATCAATATCAACTTTATCTATAGTATTATTATACACAGAGCACCATCGTTTAACTTGACCTTTAAAATGACTGATGGGATGTGTTTATTTTGACGCACCAACCATAACAAGATTTCAAAAATATTTTCTAGGTAGTTTATCGATCCATTGACAACCACATGGTCAGATGATCCATTGATTGATAGTTGTTGTTTTATATATAAATTTTCCAATAAATAAATTTCACTTCTTAGTATATAGTGTTCATCTTCTACGTGGATATCAACACCAATAATATCTATTCTTAACCATTTTATCACTGTAAAAAACTATATTCATTTAATTCAAACTTATAGTTATTTCATTATAGGAGGGATTTTCTCAGATTAATTTTTGTAAGGGTTATTAGAGAGAAAATTCATGATAGGTGTAATGAAGTGTCTAGAGTTTGTGAATATTTATAGTGGAGTGGGAGTGGCATTATTGTTGATATAAAAGGGTAAACACTATTTAGATTTTTCCCTTAAATAATTTTTCTAAAAAATCATCAAAATTTTTAAAAAATTTACATGTTTTAAATATGTACATAAAATGGGATATTTATAAGTTCATAGGTAATTGTTTCTATTAATATTCATGTTGAACCACTTATTGTCCTAAATTCATCCTTATCCACTATAATTAATATTTATTTATTTCACTAATAATTTTTTAAAAATTAAAATTTGACCATAATTGGAATTATAAATTATGATTATTAAAAATTTTCAATCTGTTTCACCAAATTACCATTATCTTATTGGATGAATGATATTTTAAATTACTTCAATAGGCAAGAACAAAAATATTGTTTTTCAAGTGAATTTTTAATAAGCTTTCTATGTTTATATATATATATATAATATTTATGAAAATCATTCCAATGAACTAAATTTTTTTAAATGATATAAAATTATAATACTTACAAATTATATCCAATTAAAAATATAATCTATCATAATAAATTATTGATATGAAATAAGTGTTAAATTATTTTCTGGTTTTTCCAACACACATAAAAGACAGTGAATTCTCAAAAAAATGAAGAAATTTCACCCCAATAATAATTTGATATTCTACTCTAAAAACAAAATTTTATTTATTGGAATGATGTTTATAATATTTAGAAAAAATAGTTTTAAAACATGTCTTCATTGAAAAATAAAACATACATGCCATGACTATATAAAAAAATTTTAATGCATAAAATTTTATTTTTTCTAATTTAATCCATATCAATAATATTTCATGATAGTGGAAAAACATAATATGAAAAAATATTATATAAATTTCACTAGGATATCTAATTAATAATTTGTAATTTATTTTTTTAATATAAAAATTCATTCTTGTAATATAATTATTATTGTTATAAAACACGTCATTTAAATTAAATTTTAATATATATTATTTTCTAAATAATTGGCACCCATTGGATTCATTTTATAAACATGTGTATAATATAATTTCATAATTTTTTTAATATAAATCATTCTCAAATAATTCAAACTTTTAGGTGATGAAAATCATAATAATATTTATTTTATATTGATATTTTATTAGACTTTGTTTTTTGTGTGTCATAATAATTCAATATAACATTATGTTTCCTGAAACCCACGATAAACCTGGTACTAATTGTGATGAAATTTATACTATGAATTTTTTAGAACTCCATATAATAAATAATAAATATTAATTTTAAAGAATGTATATTATAAAATATTGGGAAGTAACAAATTTCACTCATCCAAATCACAACAATAACAATATTATGGACAAAAAACTCTAAATATTTATGTGGAATATTCTATTTTTCTCCATATCAATCCCTTGTTTATAGTGTTTAAAACATCATTAAACACCTTCATTTTAAATATAGTTATATAAATGTATTGTTATTTTATATAATTTGGATATATAAACCATTACAGGTCAAAATATACACTTTATCATTATAATGAATGTTTTTATTTATATGATTATCATCAATGTAAGAAAAATATTTTATGATAACCATTATAATTTATTTATAATTGGAAACACCAAAATATCATCTACAGTTATATTAATTTATTTCCATATTAAAATATGGATTGACATCATGAGAAATAGATGAACTCGTATCCATATAAAAGAAGAAACTAGAATTAGAAACAAAGGTTTATATGAAAATCATTCATAAAAAGAAAAAGAAAAATTAATATCATATTTTAAAGAACGATGAATAATAAGAGCTATCCAAATGTAAGGAATGAAGTACATGTAATCTCAAATGAATACAAACGTATTAATAAATAATATTCACGATATTATATACCATATTATTAGAACAATGAAAATGAATATAATGTAAAATTATCTAATACCCATACAAAAATATCAAAACATTTTCAACATAGCTAACTGCATTGAGTTTTCTCTCAATACAAGGATCATTTCTAATGTTCATCTATTTCAAAATAAATTGTGTGAATGATTGTAATCAACATTTATTTCATGATCATTAATTCTATAATGTAGATATTAAATGTCTTCTAAACACTCAAAATATATACCAATGGAGTTATAAAATTTTTTAGATTTAGTAAATGGAGTTCTAGAATCTATACCATGAATAATCCATATATAATTGTACTATAATAAATAAAACCTTCATATTTCAAAAAAAATATAAATTTCCGACGGATTGGAGTTTTTTATACATGAAAACAATACATGAAAATTTCATAATCCATCTAGAGGAAGATTTTATTTTATGGATAATCAAAATTATACTATAACATAATTACCATTAAAAATGTCAACGTAGATAGAAATACCATTTTATAATCATTGTATTTGTAACCAGAACAGTAATATGAAATAATCTTTTGCGAATATCTTGAAAACTCCATTAAAATGGACACCATAGTAACAAATAATTTTAGTATATTTTTTTTAATTACCCATAAAAAATTTTAAATTAATGAATATTAATAATATAATATCAAAATATTAATGCCTAAAAAATGTTCTTTGGGAAGAAATTAACAGTCATCATGACCTATTCTTAAAATCCATTCAATTACAATTCCATTTAAAATCATGAATAAAATTTAAAAATGTTTTTTAAATGTAAAAATATTTAATTTCCTTTTAAATTAATTTTAAATAAAAAATTATTTAGAGAAAACCCATTTTTTTCATGGAATGTTTTAATAAAATAGTATAATCCCCATAAAAGGAAAATAATCTATATATGAGTTTTTATAAAATATTTTTACAATTTTCTAATAATTTAATGTTACACATAAAATAAATAATTCAGCATCAAAATTTTGAACTGAAAATCATTGAAAAAATTTAATTTCAAAAAGGGATCTTTATAATGGTTAAATAAAGAATATATAAATTATTTATGATAAAATGTGGTGTAGTATATAAAATAAACTATACTAATATAATCCCATTTTAGTACTTTATAATTCAATTGATGAAATCCTATAATGTAAATAGGTTTAATAAAATATTTTTTTTCAATAGAGGATAATGAAAATACAAATGTTACATGAGATAATATATAAAAAATGAGATGGTAAAATATGAGTATCACGTGTGATTGATTTTATGAAATAAATTATAATGTGTAGAAGAAAATATAACTTCCTAGGAAATTACAATATGCCTATTTTATATAAGTTAAATTGTTTTTGATATCTTTCAATGCATGCAACACTGGGATGGAAAAAATTATATACACTATTATAATATTAATATTTAACATTATCATAAAAAATAAATTGGTAAATTGAATGTAATTAATAATAATTCATTAATTATTTAAATTATATTATGTAAAAATTAGTAAAAGGGAATTATATTAAAATAAAATAAAATTAGAATCATTTAAACGAAAAAAGTAATCTTTATTTCTGAAAAATTGTAATATTTCTCAAAATAACTATTCAATTGTGATTTCAACACAAAATTTATAATTAATTTATTTATATTTATGAAATTTTAGTTGAAATATTTAGCACAGTTATTAATGGAAAATATCAAAATTATCATAGAGATATTTTTTTTGTATTTTTTTGAAAAACATTTTTTTCTTGATAAACAGTTAAAACAATGAATTTATTTGAAGGCTAATATTTAATTTAAATAATTTATATAGATAAATTATATTTTGATTTGTGTTTATGAAAAATTTTATGTATTTATTTCAAATAATCAAATTTAGGGTATTTAAATCAATTTTTTAATGAATTATGATGTGAAATCATAGTTAATGTTTGAAAAATTTCCCTTTATAAAACCTGTTTTTTTGTTGCATCAACATGATTAATTTTAAGTCAAATATTACATTATAAGTGAATAGAAAATGAAAAAAAATGTATTAACAATTTTGAATCATAAAAATTTATATAATATAATAAAAATTAACTATTTACCAAAATTAATAGTAAAAAACATAAAATTATTTACCACGGTTAAGTTAAAAATGGATTTACTAGGGGTTAAACAAAAAACATAGTGGTTAAATTAACCTATAACATTTTCGGGAATATATTTTATAGAAATATTTCAATCATGCCTTTTGAAATTCTCAATTATAGAGATTCATGTTCCCTCTTCTCATGTGAAAAACATGGTTACACTATTTTAAATCAACAAAAAATACAAGTGTTCCAATAAACTCGACTATAGAACGCCACCCATATCTTCTATTATTCAGAAAATAAATCCATTTGGGGAAATAAAATTCCATCAATAATTTATTCCCAATTCCCAATCTATATTCATAAAATCCTTTTTTTGGATGAATGAATCCATTGGAAGGCACTAGGTAAAAATGTGGAGTATTCTTGAAGGGGAGGTAACGTTCATAAATATATTTTTTATTTGGTTCATTACTTCAAATAATTCAGTTATTATTAAACATTTTTTATATTATAACCGTCTTATATTCAAAATAGGAAGTTATATTTAAGTCATTTTATTGTCTTAAAACATACCCAACTTCTAAAAAATGGGTTACAAAATCATTATTTTTGTGTACGGTGGACATAAGCCTCGCGAACCATTTTCATTCATTTTACAATTAACACCTCTCATGATATGTTATGATTATAGGTATAACATATATATATATGTTATATTCATAAGATAATTTCTCATTGTGAATTATTATATCATATATCTCTTTTTCACTTTCCATTTTGTTGATGATACGATAATGATGCTCATGTGTACGGTGTACTACCAGCATATGAAGCAGTGTGCACATATATCACTTAAAATTATATGGATGATTATGATTTTAGAATTAATGAATTAATGTGATAGAAATTAAATTATAATTATATTATTGAAATATTTTTCATTTTAATGAATTTTTCATACACTGATAAATTGTAATGTTGTTCTTGAGCTTGCATACTTCTACCTTTTCGATGTGATGTGACTCTCTTTTCAACAACATAAAAAATGGATGATATATATCAGTGTATTTAATGAAATAATATTGTATATATTTGATATTATGATTTTTATGGAATGATAAAATAGTACTTACTTTTATTTCGTAATGATCATTAACAAATGGAATGGTTATTCATTCATAGGTATAACCTATCGTCTCTAAGATTAGAACATAATTCAATTTTCAAAAACAAAATTATTAATTGTATTTAAAAACAAAATAAAGGAATAATATTATAACTATTTTTTTATTATTCTATTCATTATTAAACAATTACCTCTTCAACAACTATCAACCCTCTAATGTCATTTTTCTCACAAAAACAAATATTGTTGGAACATCAAATGATAACATAACAATCTATCTAGTAGTAAATAATATGGTTATAAGATAAATAAAAGGAATAATAAATATGAAAAATGTTTTTAATACATAAAATTATTATTATATTATTATTATCCATGAAGATAATGAATGTACATGATGAGTCAGACTTAAGGTATGGGTCACTCATCCCATTTTTCATTATTGAGACATACAAATTATTCAACAGATATTTCTTTTATGTGGTGTCTACATAAGAAATTTTTAAAATGAATTAATTTATATTGTGGCTATTTATTATTTCATCAAATTTATTTTATTTCATGAAACTTATGATTCAACATTTTCTACAATGGTAAGGGTTTATTTCAAAATATCAGTATTATTTAATAATATTCTTTTTTAAGACACCATTGGAGGAACAAATGAAATTTATAAATTAAAATAAATCTATTTTACTATCCTCAAGTCATTCTTGAATTCATTCATCTAATAGTACCATTTATTCCTCTCATTATAACTTCAAATAACTATGAAAAACTCTCTAAGAATATATTACATATCTTCTCTCATAGATTGAAAATCCTTTCTAAACTCATGATTTCTAAAAATTAAATAAAATTTATTATCATTATACAAATATATTTTTAAAAAAATAAACCTTTCATGAATTTATTTTAAGAAAATGAAGGAAATATTGATTTATTTTTGGAATGTTTTTCTTTTTATCCATTTTTGTTGAAAAAGACTTGTTAATTTAAAATTATATGGAACTTATTTAATTACCTTCAATAATGACTGCAATATATTCTAAACATGTTATTCAATTTTAAAATTTTATGTATTAATATTGTTTTTCTCTCATTATTCTAAAAATTTATAATTTTTAAAATATATATTCAAATAAATAGATTTTGACATTATTTTAAAAAAAATTCTATTAAAAACATTATTCTTTTTAGAGAAATGTTATATTCAACATTAAATGTATACTTTCTAAATTAAAAACCAATTAACAATAAATATGTTATGATTATATGTTAATTTTATTTTAACTAGTGTATAATCCGTTGATTCTAAACCTAATATATCTCAATGTTTTTTATGATCTGTTTGACTAGGGTTGAACTGCATTGATATAATTCATGCTACTATAGATGGATAATTATTATTATTTTTTCTTGGTAAAGAATATTTACATTTTAACTGATTGTTTATATGTGAATGATTATTTATATTACGGTTCACCATATTCATTTGAGGATTTATTGTAATATTTATGTGATTGGAAGAGTCTTTTATAGCACCTCATTGATCTATTACATGTCATGAGACATACTATATATAGTTTTTTATAGGTGCGTACCCATTCATATATATGTAATGGGATAAGCCTCATTGGATTTAGAAGTCATTGAACAACCCAATGTTGTATGTTTTATATTTTAAGCATTATTCATTCCTTCTTTATGAATTTTGTTTTTTATATTCCTTATGATTATTTGGTTTGTTATAATATCCATGGTCAAGTTTTAAGAAAATTTTAATATTTATATGTTAGTTTTTAACCGTATTTTATTCTTGAAATATTATAATCATTTTATTGACTCAACGGAATGTTTTTTATTAATTTACCTTGAAATATTATTTAAACATTTTTATTCATAGTTTACTATGTGTAATTACCAATTATTAGCATGAGAGATCAGTGCCTTTTATGTTTTATTTTTTACAGGACACCAGGAAGAATATTGAGATTGATATGTAGGGATATGATAAGGGGTAAATTTTCATTATGAAGGAAAAATATGTGTATATTTTATATTTTTAAATTGAATGTTAACTTCAAGTATATTTTTAGTTCACTATCCAAAATATAAAATTTTGTGATTTGTCAAATGATACCATGTATATTATTTAAATATATAAATGTAGATACTATATTTGGACTAATGGAGTTGGGATCCTATAGGATTATTAGTGAAATTTTACTAGAATAGATGAAAATTAAATTAATGAAAACGTTGATTAAATAAGATAACCACACAACACACATTGAGTATGCGTATTGAATAACATCTTAATGTTTTGGTAAAGAAGATATTATATTTCTTTTCATATAGATGCATTCCTATCTAAATACTAAAAGTGCGTGTGGTTTTCAAAACATGGTACCTAGTTGTCATAACAATGAAATTGGTGTGTATATATTGAATAGATCATCACCAATTTCATTAAAAAGGCCTTAATACACACATGGTTTGAAACTATTTTGGACATGTTATTGATCATTCAAATTTTCATTACAAAACATTATAAAGAATTTGAAAATAATGATATCCCAAAATAATCAATGATAATGATTATGAAATTACCAATACATAATTTTTTTTAATAATGATAAGTAATTCAATATTTTTGGAATAATAAATTATGCTTCAAAACGTTATGATCTAATCCAGTGTAATCATTATTACGAAATTGTGCCACTTGAAATAATTAGAACCATCTCAATAAACCTAAACCATATAAGGATTAACTTCATGGGAATGATAAAAAACTAAATCTAGAGATATAGTTTGAACTTATCAAATTATATCCACATTGGGGAATATATTTCTGATATTTATTAAAAACAATTCCTATATAGAGTATCATGTTCATCTACTTCACTATGTAACAATGTTAAAAATCTTCATGAATAATGAAATGAATACTTGGATAGGTCTATAAATTTATTTGTATATGAAAAATGTATATGATCCTTATATAATATTTTTATAACACATAAGAGAATTTAAAAGGATAATTATTTCTTGAATGATTATAATCTCAATAGAGATGTTGATTAATGATGTTTGTTGACTAAAAACACTAAATTTGAGGAATAAATGTAATGAGGAATGTTGAATGATTTAAAGGTAATATTAATTGAAAAATGGTTTCATCATGATACATATGTGAATATGGGAAGGTGTTTCAGTAGTCCATCCTAGAATAAAAATGAAAGTGTTTATATGATTGAAGAAAATATTAAAGGGTTAACAAGAAATAATGTAGAATATATACACAATACAATTAGTAATATAGATTATTTCTTTCATGAGTTTCATAAAATCCAATTAATGTAATTAATTTTATAATAACTGTAATCATAAGAGGAAATTTTATCAGGTCATTTAAATATAGAAAAATAATTTTCCAACTACAATGGCTTTGATGTGAATCAAGATAAAAATCAATAGAAGTGTAAAAAATGTGTAATGTGAAGAAGGAAAAGAATGGATCACTATTATGTGATATAATTTGATGCTGACACTATTGTATATTCATAAAAATAAATGTTTTATTCATCAAGTGTTGAGAAAAAGGCCACCATGAATATGATTCCATTTGAATGATCGAGAAATCCAATGTGAAATTATTCAAGTTAAATGAAATTGTAGAATATGAAAATTAATTCCCCAGTCATCATCGAAACACACCTCAATAGAGGAAAGAGGGAAAGATAAATCATTGGGTATTTCTACATAGGAAGTTGAAAGATTACTATACATGAGTATTTAGATCAAATAAATTTTTGTAAAAGTCTTTTATTAACTAAATGTCAAAACAAATAATTATTTTAATGTATTAGTTTTTCCTTAATGACTTTAATATATACGTTTAATCGTACTAATAAAAATTCTGATAAAAATAAAGTATGTATAAATTAATTATAATATAATAAAATCTATGGAATCGTCACAACATATAAATATTTTTTAATATTCATTTTTATGGGATACGATAATGTCTCTTATTTGTAAAGAGGACTACAACCTCATTAAGATACATGATTCATTTTTCACTAATAATATAAATTGAAGGTGATATGGATATATTTTATGAATATATGTTATATAAATGAAATTATTATTTTATTAATGTAATATTTATTAATATGAAAGATAATATAACATTTTCCTTCATAAACTATCAATTAGAACATCACCCATGTATTTGTGGACTACATCCAGTACTATGAAATGTGATTATTTTTTAGTCACTAACCACATGGAAGATATGTATAAGTATATTTAAATATTTAATTTTTAATATATATAATTACATGATCCCTCTATAATTAAAATATATTAGTTATAATATTTACATATTGATCATTTAATAATGGAAACATTACTTGTGCGTACAAATGGCATTCCATCTCTATAATTGTAACATAAATCATTTTTCAATACCAAATTTCATAATTGAATTAAAATATTTTAATATTGAATAAATAGTATAATATTTTAAAAATTATTATTATTCATATGTCTTAATAATAACCTATGTGACCATTTTCTACACGGAAAAGTAATTTTTTACACATAAAAAACAATTAAATATCAGACATAATGTTAATAAACTATCTTTTCATATATAAAATTATAATAAGTTAAAATTAAAGGTAAAATGAACACTATTATTTAATAAATAATTAAATTATTCAAATAAGTTTATTATTTTGGAAGATAAATAATGTATGTTAAGATTTAGACTCACAGTAAAGGATTCCAGTCTCACATTTACTTATGTGACAAAAACAACATAGTTTTTCAATTGTATTTTTTATTTGGTATATGTACATGAAATGTTTTTGTTCATTTAATGGATTAATTTGTCATAAATTTTATTATTTTTTCATTTAATGTTATTTCACTCTTGGGGGTTATGATTCAAATATTACCAAAGTGGAACGAGTTTATTTCAAAATGTCATCATTGTTAGGAATTATTATTTGTTAAGTATCCCTTAGGGAAATTATATGACATTTATTTCTTAAAATGAATATATTTTATTATATTCTATTTCATTAAAAAATTTATCAAAACATTGTACTCATTTTACACTCTTTTTTACATATGTTGACCAATAATTTTATTTAAAAAATACAACATTATTTCACTCTTCAATTAAAAATATATTTATCATAGAAAATAATCTTTTATAAATATGATTTAATTTACCTTATCATAATCCAAATGATTTGATAAAAAATCACACTTTTTAATAAAATAACAATATTTTGAATATAATGTTATTTTCATTTTATTATTGATAATCTTTTATATATTTTTTATGGTTCGAAAGGAATTTTTCTTAATTAAATATTATTTATGGAATTACCAACCAACATGACAATAATTTCTTTTATTATTAAATTGCTTGTTTATAAGGTAATATTTATAATAATATTTTATTTTAATAATATAGGAATTGTTTTGTATAAAAACTTATTTTCAAATAATATGATGTTTTCAACAGTTATTGATTATTGATGTTTTAAAATAAAAATATTGATTTCAAAAAGAAGGTTATTTTTCCTAAGAAATTATATTTTTTGAAACATGATAATTAATCTCATTATAGGATGTCATTATATTATTTTAATTATAGGCTAATTGATATATACTCCAATGATATCATAATTTTTAATTTTTTGGATGGATTATGATAAATTTAAATGGGGATGTACAATGTTGATACTATTCACACTACTATGGATGGACTATGATTATAATTATGTGTAATATAATGTATTTATATTTTATATTCAGTTTAAATATGAATTTTTATGTGAATTATGATTCACCTCTTTCATATAGGAAATGGATTCGACCATGTATGTGATGGGTAGGGCCCACTATTGCCTCTCAATGCATCAATAGGTATACTATGAGAATCTAGACATGATTTTTCCAAGGATTTCACAAATTTATATAGATTTATTGTTAATAGACTCTATAGTATTATATTTCTTTCCATAAGAATTAAATTTTTATAGATGTGTGGCATTAAAAATTCAATCATTAAAAATTAAAAAATTGATATTCTATGTGATTATTTAATGTTGTAGAATATCCAAGTTCATGTTTTATATTAATTATATTATTAGTATGGAATTGTTTGATCAAACTTTTTTCTAGAATTATTTTGAATATGAAATTAATTAAATGGAATGTGTTTCATTTTTTTAACATTCAATAATGATTACATTATATTTACGCATAATGTTCATAATACACTTTCCCTTAATAAGAAACTAAGCTCAAAACTTACTTATTTATTATTTTCCATATGATACTCAGATATATTCATTGGTTGATGTTAAGGGATACAATAAGAGAATAATGAACTTCTCAAATAAAATTCACTATGTAATTTAAATTATTGAAATGTAATATGAATTTCATGTATACATCATGTTTACCAAGAATACAAGACTATAAGGTTTTTTAAGATGCGAGTTGTTATATAATATAAAAATTTAATAATATAGACATAATATCCAGGATAACATGGTTTTGATTATATATATAACATCACTTTTTATTCACATATAATGATGAAAATTGAAGGGGATGAAAAACAGATATAGGGAAGAAAATTCAATAATAAAAAGGAAAAGAATTATTAATAAAAAGGTAAATATTTTATAGGAGTAAAATTCATTGAAATATATAATTGAAATAAATAGTATCATTGTATAATGATAAATAGTGATATTTATTTAATATATATTTGGTTTTATGAAACCAATAATATAATGACAATTCTTAGGATGCATTATTTTAACTCAAATAAAGGGGTTTTGAGTTAAAAAATAACCATAGCATCATTGTTATAATTAATAATTAATAAAAACATGAATTTTATAATATTAAAGGAATAAGTAAATAAATTAAATTTAATGATAAATAAATATAAATATAAAATGATTACAATATATATAACAAAAAATTAGGATTCTGTTAGTACAAATCATATATTAGTGAATAAAAATTGTTATATAAAAACACATAATTTAGGTTTTGATTCATTCTATACATTCACAAAAAAATCATAATAATTTATTCAAATTAATTATTATGCACTTTTTAAAATAATTTTAAATTTTATATATTTAACTCATTATCCTTTTCAATAATTTCATGTAATTGTATTTTCTTGGAGTAGTAGGTTAAATATTTGATTCAATTTTTCAAAAAAAAAACACTAAATATATTTATTGAATTAATATAATACATATTGTAGGTTGAAAATGATTTTACAAATTGTGGATAATGTTTTTTAATTTTAAATTTGAGTAAATACGTATGTAGTATATAATTATTGAACATAACCGACTCAAATTAGGAATTACTCCATCATATACTAATTGAATCAAATTATGTTACTATGACTATTTTTCGGTCATTTTAAATAATTAATGTCGAATAATGTATTAATATAATAATAGAAGTTTTATATATTTAATTATTATGAAATAAATAATAAAAAATAATGTTATTTAATTTTTTTATGGAAAATGATATAGGTCTTCTCATGTTAGTTGTAATCTGAATGTTCACATGTCGAGGTGTTCAGTTTTGGAACATTTTTAGATGAATATATCATTGACGATCTATTTTTATTATTATAATAAATAATATTAACAATTATTATGTCAACATAGATTCCTAGATAGTGAATTTTCTGTTGGATAAAACTAGGAAATAATTATGAGTTGTCGGTTGAGAACATTACATCTCTCATTCAATGTTCATCCCTTGTAAAAGAATTATAGATCAATATAGTTAACTTTTTATTGGAAAAAGGAATGTTGTGAATGGGGGAAGATAAAATAAAGTAGTTTTTAGTTAGTAAAAAATATTTTTAATGTTTCTATGAATGTTTTGAAAGTGATCTTATTTATTAGGTGAGTAAAATGCCATTTTTTGTTAATACCAATTACACTATCAATGATGTTATGACACTACTAAAGGATCAGTATCTCTAAAACTAGTAAATAACAGATTTTGGGTGATATAATGTACAAAAATACTTTTACATGGATTTTAACCATGATATTAAAATTTTACAAGTCCTTACCAAAATATTATTAAATTTTTACATTTTTGGGTTTTACATCCGTAACTAATATTTATCTTAGTTATTTTTATATTATTAAAATTATATGATGACCCAACATACCAAATATATATTTTCTAAATGTAAATTTTAAATCTATATAATTTTAATTATTTTTGAAATGAGTAATGATTATATTTTATATTATAACATCTTATTTTTATAGAATCATTTTTATAAAATAATTTTGGTCTCCAATAAGTATTATTAATCCTATGTAACATAGTTACCAATTCAATGTCTGAAAATATATTTTCCAATAATTTTATTCATCATTACAGTTTAACTATATGTATTTTATAAATTTAATTGACTTCATTAAAAATTCACATCATTAAAAAAATAGATAATTGGAAGTAATCCTTTTTCTATTATAATATTCAATAACATTTTTCTTTGAAGTTTATATTTTTATAGAAAAATGATGTGGGACCTAATTAAAAAAATATCACAATTATATTAAAATTCAATACAATATTATTTTAGATTATATAATTAATGAAATATAATTTTTATAGAAATGAATAAATGAAATTATATGGAAATATTACATAAGTATTCAGTACAATAAACAAAAAATTTAAAAATTCTTTATAGTGTTTTTTTAAGGAAAATTATAAATATAAAAATACATTTTTACAATAAAATTCTTTATAATTTTCAATATAGATAATATATTTTAATATAAGAATATTCATTAAAAATATTACGATCAATTCGATGATCATATATGTTTTATATCATTCAAAACATGGATACAAAAATAGAAATTTCATAAATGTTCGAAACTATCTCCCATTATTTTCTCCATAAATATCACCCCACCCAATCCTTCCATTATAAAATCAATTAATTATTACATGTGTAAGGAATACATAAGATAAGTTAACCATATATTTAGGGTAATTCTAAGGATGGGATATTTTATTGATCAAATATAAATAACATTGGAATTATTGTTATATAGTGATCCCATTTCCCCCATAAGTGACAAAAACCAAGAGCCACATGAACATAGTCATTCCAAACAATATTCTAGAGGATTATGAATTCCAACTAGGGTCTATGGTGTTACTATTGAAACAAAATACCAACACAATTAGTTTGATTCAAAATGGTAAAATAATAAATAACATGTGAAAATGATAAAGAGATGTGTTATAATAATATAAAACTGATAATGAATAATAAGATAATTATTTATAACATAATGTAGATCCAATGTACTATACATATGATGTAATTTTTTGATATACAATACAAACATGAAGTAATGATATCTGACATAAAAAAGAACCAATATATTAGAGTTAATAAAACACTACAAAATATCTATTGATACTTAGGGACTGGCTCAACCTCATACTATTATGCTCTTATACCAAAAAATCAAGCATCCATAGTTGGGTACTTTTCTTTTACCTTACAAATCACTATTACTTCTTCCATGGAATCAAATTGAATCTTAAACATGTCATCATTAAAACTCATTTTATTTCCACACAAAAAAATTTTCATGAAAACTTTCATAGTGAAATATAAAAAGTTAAATATGAATGAATAATTGACATAATGTATTAACATATATATATAAACCATATTTAGATTATAATCTTCATGGGTTACCTGGATGACCCACCAACTTCTCTATATGACAGATTTCACTGATAATAGAACACCAATTATTGAATATTGATTCCATGTGTAGGAATCCATCGAGATGATATTATATATAGTTTTAATTGTAATAAAAGGGATTAACCCTTATATTTCTGAACTAAATATTTCAAATTTAGAATGAGGTAATTTCAACAGAAATATCATTGTCTACATGATTATATCCTATAGAGATAGTAAATTTTGTCTTTTACTAAGGTAATGAAGTTGAATATAATGAGATAATATGAAGAATTATAATTGATGGATGAAAATTTGAATCATTGGTTTCAATATGAGGCATTCCCAAGAAAGATAATTGACCAATCATATATTTGGAATATCAAATATTAGTAGAATAAATTATGTGCATGGAGCCCTTTTAGTTTTTACATGTTATTCTATTTCGGGAATTAAATTATTACACAAACCATATAATGACAGTAATATTTTATTCAAGGTAAATAATAATATTCAATAATTTCACGTAATAATTTGACATAGTCTAAGAGAAAATATCTTAATTTTTTAATAATTTAATTGTTTACATTATTGAATTAATAAATAAGTGGATGAAATATCCATTTGATGTAAAAAATCATCATTATTTTCCATTTAATTCAATTTAGACATTCCTTTTATATATTTAAAACATAAGACACCTGATGGCTTTTTTTGGTTAAGATTTCCAAATGTGTGTAATGTAAATTTAAACTAAAAATTTTTAAGCTGTGGAATATATTGGTGTATTAAACCTAATTAATTATTATAGGGTATTATGGAATATATATAACATGTTTTATAGAATAGTTTTAATGAATATTAATTTTATGGGAGTCATCCAGAATGTATGGTGTGGGGATCAATGACAGAAATTATATACCAATAATATTTTATTGAAATATATATGATCATATAAAATATTATTTTGGAAGGCTCCTCATCTAGTATCATCTTTATATTTCTAAATAATTAGTGAAATTTGAAAATAAAATAAATTTTTTAAAATGTTGTTAATTTGTTTAAATGGTGATCACAAAAAAAATTCACGATAATTCTAGAAATACTGTATCATGAGTTATGTACATTATTCGGGGATTCCAACGGACATCCTACCACTAAATTAGATTCTGGATGGAGAATATGAAAAATTATATTTATGATGAAGAAGTGTTTTCTCCCACACATTAGTGATTTGAAATTTGATATGTAAGAATAGATAAAGACGATTAAATGATGAAAGGTAAAAATGTAAATTCTCATGTATTTGAAAATGGATAAATAGTTTCGATACTTTTTTGGCCAAAATTTGAGCCAATATACCATATAAAACACTCCTTGATCCCATAACATCATTCTTTAGACACATAGTTACATAAAAAATACATAAACATTTCATTGTAAAATATAAATTTGATGAATGTGTTTAATGGTTTTTCAAACCACGTTGCATGATTTTTCAAAACACATTGCATGATTTTAAAAAATACATCACCCTATCTGAACTACACATTTGAGGGGTAACTTTACTAAAAACCCTAGACTGAAAATTGAAAATAACATAATTGTTTATAAACACTTATATATTATGTTTATAAAAGTTCTAATTCTCTTAAAAAATAAATTAACCTATTTAAAACATCTATTAAGCTAAAACAAGAGGTTCTGAAAGATATTAAATATTTCATTACAACTATGGAAGGCGAAGATCTTAAAATCATCGCTCAATAAATTCACCCATACCTACCATTCCATTCAGAGTGTCGTTGAGATTCTTCATAGATAAAAGTATATACAATGGAAATAATGTTGGATTCCTATTAAAATATTACATCATATAGAAGACCATGATGAGACACTGTCTAATCTTATAGAACATACCAAACTCAAAGTGATTTCTTACTATGATCGATATTAAAAATTGGATAAATTTCAAAATAAGCATAAAATTCTCTATCAATTTCTTGCTGAATCAATGATATGAGATATGTTTTCAAAATAATGTTGGAGTTGAGAAATGTAAGAGATATATATCGTAGAAATATAACCCTAAAATGAAATATGTAATGTGATATTTGACTAAATGTATCTATGATATCAATTTTTATGATGAATCAAGGAATCAACTTACTAGGAATCTAAATGCATAGATTAAAAAATCAATGTTATAAAAATTGATGTCATACATCATACTCTAGAGGTCTCTAATGGAAATCAAAATGATAATTCTTCCAAGAATGATCCATATTCATTTATTTATTTATTAAATATACACTCCCTCATGTATCTTTGGTGATATGTTATCCAATTAGAACTACCACTCCTACCTCTATCTATCCATGAGTTTAAAGACATAGAATACCATATAGTTATTAATAATGAGACATAAGGGCAGTATTATTAAAAATATAATTATATGAAAACATCTTAAGAAGATTATGATTTACCAATGACCATATACAATCAATTATTCCATCGTGAATAATTTATTCTAGTACATATATAGTGTTCTCGAACAGACAGTTAGATGAAAACTATTGTTATGTACTCATAAGTACATGTGATCCTAAAGACCTCTACAAATCCTTACAAAATTGTGATGTCAAACAAGCTTTATAGTCTGATTAAATGGTATGTATAACCAAATAATTTAATTATATATATTGTACATCTAAACATCTATACTCATCCAGTAAAATTGTCTCTGATATTGGTATAATGATTTTGACTTTTTCCATTATGTCCACAATTACATACATAGCGTCAATTCCATGAGGAAACATTTATAACCACTTTATGAAATACCTTGTCACACCATCCAATTATTACAATATTAAGGTCACATATATAGTATACTAGTATGTTTTTTATGTTCCCTTTTAACAACAATATATATAACACACCTTTTATTAAAACATGTTCTCTCAGTTTTAATCCAAGACAACCAATACTAGTAGAACAAGTCAAAATACATCTTACTTTGTATGGAAAATGGTACCTATATGGATTGATAAGATACTTTAATAAAATACACTCAAAATTATGTAAGTACCTATTTATATCCATGGAAACATATAATATAATGTTTATAAACAAAATAATACAGTGGTTTTCTCATAGTAAAAAACTTATCCCCTTACGAGTAATCCTTCAGGACATGAATGATTCCACCTCTTCACATGAACAAGAATTAGTGGCGAAACTAGTAGATAAAAATTAAAAGGATTGAAATGTCAATATATAACTTCTAGATTAATTAATGAAATATGAGTTGTCATATTTTATTAAATATTGTCTTATAAAACAACTAGATTCTAATTCAATCAACTTAGTTCTCCAAGACATATTTTATATTACCTTTAATGTATGTGAAATTAAATTATAATGAAAACTATATTCATCACATATTCAACATATGTTGTTTATGTAATTCTAATTTAATAAATATTTTAGAATTTAATTTTTAGTGTATACCATAACTCATCACTAATGTATGTAATGTATCCCAAAATGTAAACCATGATGCAATTATTTCGTAGTTTAATTATAATTAAGAGGCCATAATAGATGATAAACATATAATAAAACTAATTAATCGTATATAAACACTTATCCATGTGTGATCACCATTGGTTATAATAATATTTGTAGCCTTAGAAAGGATTACTTAAAATCAGAATCAGTGTAGAGATTTACCTTTCCTTCAATAACTATAGGGACATATCATAATCTTGATAATGAGTGAACATCACAACATTCATGGTCATGATTTAAGTTGGTTCTTGGAGAAATGATGTTTTATAGATTAAATGAAAATAATAACCAATTATCCAAATGAAACATCATTTTTTATAGATATTCTTCAAATTTTCCTTGGAAAAGACATCCTCAAATCATATCATCATGGATAGGTTATCATTACCTTGAGTGGGGTTAATGTACTTAATGTCAGTGAAAAAATTTAAATAAACAAAAATAGAAAAATAACCCATATCCAACTGTATAAATTGCCTATGTAGGTTGTCTCATAGTTACTATTATAAAATTTAGTCATTAAAGGTAGTTGAAAATACATATATACCATTACTCAATACCAGTCCATCTTTATAATAACATCCCACCATACCATTTTAGGTACATAAAGTATATACAATGAATGGTTGGACATCATTTTCTTTGATGTCTCAAAATTCACTATGATATAAATTAAATAGTTGAACAATGAATCAACGACGTTGTGACCACCGTTCCTTTATGATGTATGTTGGTGTTGCAGTTTGAACTCAATTTTTTATTTCTGAAATAGTTGATATAGTTTTTGGATCACCGAATATGTATTTTACTATTAATTGGAAACATTAGATAAGCTGAAAATCAATTCACATCTTTAGAATCAAAGATTTAAATATTTGAGCTATAGATCCTGATATTTCAATTGGGTTAGGTCCCAAAATTATACTAATATAGTCATCACTATCTTCCTGATGATCGACCCAAGACCAATAGGGAGTCATATATCTACAATGTAATTCAAGGTAATTATAATAAATAATGGGACGAATTTATTACAGACATTAAATAAGGATAAACTCTCATAATATCTATAAGATATACAATATTCATATACACTTATTGATGTTAATTTTATACGATGGAATCCAAATTTATATTCATAATTATTCAATAATATTTATCATCTAATAAAAATTTAAGATGTTAATGCATTTTATATTGTATTTGAAATCTATTTTTTATGATTACCATTAACATTTACTGTGAAAATTTATTATCTTTCCATATAATTATTTATATAGATATAATTTTATATCCATGTTACAATAATCATATCATTATACGACACAATACAAAGTCATTATTACAATAACTATCCTTTAACATGTATTTTAAATACTTTGAAATTCCATATATCATATTTCAATTATATGGATCCCAATTTACAATTTAAAGAGAAACTTACCATATAAATTACATATATAATCCATTTGATCAATCCCAACAAAAATATCTGTCAGTGTAACTAAACATACATGTTCTATTCATATAAAATTGTGGTAAATAAATTTCCATAATCATTCTATGTAGAAAGATAATGTTTAGGTTCACACATAAAATATTAATATAAACTTATTTCCCCAATTTCTATAATGTTTCTTTAAAAATTACAATCATGTCATTCAATCCAACACAATAAGAATACTGAAATAACAAAAATGATATAATAATGGAATGAAATACGAATGACATATATATACTTATGTTCCTGTAATGATTCATGGGGGAAAACCCCTATTCTATAATAGCCTATGGGATGGAAATTTATAAATCATGAGTTTTACCATGATATTAATGTTGTGTAACTATAACATGAGTAATATAAAATGAATAATCCAACACTTAGTATCATTTATTTTTTCCCTGAACATGTGATTTATACACTCTTGATCAACATATTACCATGTAATATAAAATAAAAAACATTTCTTCCAAATGGTACTGACTAGAAGCGATAATATATAGTGGGAACATTGGGAAATTACACTTTATTTAACAATGTTAAGCATGAAGGTATGTAATAACAATCGTTATGTGGATACATTGAGGAATGAAAATATTATAAATTGGACGAGTAAATATATAATCCAAATAATAATAAATAACATAAATTTGTACTTGATTTCATATAAAGTTGATTCCATGAGAGGATACTAGATGAAAACAGGTAGGTAATATAGATTAATAAAAATAATACCATAATATGAAAGGAATAGGAAATGAAGAAATTATATCAAAAATCAATATAAAATTTTTATTGTTCATCCTTCTGTAAAATCCCATACCATATAAAAATCAATCATCTACCTGGGTAGTAGACTATAGAAAACACAGGTTTGAGTATAACTCTATAGGTCACCACTAATGGAATATATTGAAAATACAATTTATGAAAGAGATAATGTAACATATTTAATTAATAATTGATAGAAAATTTAATATATGCTTAAATATTTTCATTCTTATGATCCTTAGTGGATACATATAAGACCATACCTACTTCAAACTATTCCAAATGTATATGTGATTATCAACATTAATGGGTCAATTCCCAAAGGAATATAGCCTTTGAAACATTTTATTATAAAAATATAGTACCCTTGATATATATATATATAATAGAATACCATATAGGGTCGATCCTACTTAACAGAATCAACCATGGATTAATTATATTTGAGTACAAGTAAAATATATGGTATGAACCCTTGGAGTTCTACCATAAAATTTTAATGATTCAAAGGAAATTTCCAAGGTATTTTTGGGATAAAGTTGAATTTATCACAAAAAAATAAAAAATGTATTCCCATGTGTGAAGATGTTATATAATATTGATGGAGATACTCCAAGTATTTTTAATTTCCATAAAATTACCAGAATCTTTATTGTTAGGATGAGTAATTAGCTAGATAAGACATTGACTAAGCCCATGTTTGGATTCTACCTTGGATGTCACATAAATGTATGAGCTAGGATCTAATGAATTCAACCTTAGAACTATATGTAATGAATAAATTTCTCAATAAATGATGGCCACACCATTAATAGTGTTATCAAGGTTTATAATATTAATCTGTAATTTATTTAAGTAATTTAGTATTTTATATTTGGAAATATCTACACCACTCCATACTTCCATTAAATAGTTTCTTCATTTAATATATATTTTTAAAAAATATCAATTTGTTTTATACATGGAATATTAAAAATAATTTATTTCAATCTATAAATGTAATTTATAATCATCCAACAAAATTATCCCATGGGGGTGGATTGGCTAAAATAAATAAATAGTTGTCATGTAAATGTCATCTAACAAACTCATGGAGATGAAGATACTTTTTCTTGTTTTTGATTTTCTTCATCTCTCGATAATAAGTCAAGATTCACATTAATCCATCATTAATTTTCAAAAAAACTATATTGTGCACCCCAAGGTGATAAAATTTGCAGAATGAATCCCTTATCAAGATTAACTTGGTGTTTCTTCATAAATTACTACAACTCAATTAGAGACATTATCAAAATATAATTTTATATTTTTTTGGATCCATGTATATATTATTTTGAGGACTCAACATAACAATTTTTTGAATGTATATGTAACACTATTGGGAATACATCCAAAAAAAACTATCAATAAGAATATCATCGATGTGGAATTTCCCCCATCCATTTGAAATAACAATCCATTTTGAATGGAAATTTAAACCCAGAAACTATAGGTAATATCAAAAGGAATATCATACCTCAAATCAAATGAATGGATGATTATATGACAGTTTTGAAATATCGAATGAATCATGTCCTTTTAGAAAATTGATGTGGGATTTATGTAGAGAAATATACTCCATGCTTATGATGACATAAAATTCAACAAAGGAATAATAGATTGATTTTATAGAGGCATGTTCCCACAAATGTCAACTATATAGGAATCATAAACATTATATAAAATCATTCTAAAATTAAGTGTTTTCAATGGTAATTCAACATCTAATTATTTTCATCAAATTATATCACCCTTGTAGAATTCATTTCATATGAAACAGTGAGTAGGTCCTGAATAAAATACATTATTAGAAGTTCTAGGAAGGATGGTATGTGTACCTTTTATCATGTCGTTATTGCACCTCTCATTAAAATACTAATTAAATAACATTTCCCTTTTTCCAATAGATAAATAGGTTTTTGAAGTCGATCCTCATAACCATACCTTTTGTTTGGGAACTAGTAAGCCAAATTCTTATTCTACTTCCACTTGTTATGATAAATATTGGTGGGCGTATTTTGTGTCACATTTCTCTTTTCAAAATATTTGATTACATCTTCCCATAACATAAGAAATAATGTTCTCGATGCCCTTCACTTTTACACTTAAGACCAATTTAAGAACCATTAAAGAAATTTCTATCATGATTTATCCCACACATAGAGCATAAGGGGAAACTTCTCTTCCCTTATTTTTGGTTTTTTTCCTTTAAAATTCATATTCATCTTCATGTAAAAAATAGGTAATAGATAGATGACTCCAATAACCATTTCAATAATGATTGAAAAATGAAAAATCTCTTCATAGATACTAATGTATCATATGGATAATTTCATTTGAAACATGTATTTAATCCACGAAATAACCTAACAACATTACATTCATGTTGGATGATTATTCCTAATGTGACCTTAGAGATCTCGTGATATTATATTTTTAGTTTCCATAACATTAACCATACATTTTCTTCATCTCAAGGAAATATTTCTCCATCTTGGTATGAAGAATTCAGGGAATGTACTTATTGAATTTTTTTTTTAAATTTTTATCATTCCTTGTATTCAATCTAATATTTATACCCCATATTTTTTATTAGATTCCACCTCTAGTATATTTAAACTTCAAAAAAATAAATATACAGAATAACATTCTCATTATCTGAACAGTATAGAATAGAGAATATATTTTAAAAAGTACTAAACTATGTTTCACCAATAAGTTTATCTTAGGACCCTGTTAAACAAGGTGGACATTTCCTCCTGAAATACTATACGTAATGTTGTCCTCATTTTTGTGTCCACCATGATATATATATTGATAATGTTTTGTGAACATATCAATCATGTTTTTCATTCTACCTCTTATATCATGCATGTGGTTTCTAAAGAGGACAATTATTGATTTGTACATGAAAATCACCAATAACATGGAACCATTGAGTTCTATCCATTAATAGTAACAAAAATAATAGAGTATGAAAGAGTTATCATTTTTAGGAACTAAATAATAATGAAATTTAATTATAATATATCAAAATTACAACACCTTCCTTTATATAAAACACATTATGTATTTACTAGGCTATTAAGTGCTTTTTTTTATTTAAATCTATCATAATGGTTCATGAAGGATTTCCAAATTCCCAAAGAATATCACATGATATTATTAAATATGGTTTATAGAAAGGATCATTATCATGAACCAGATTACCCTGAGTCAGGACTGAAAAATCTTGTGGGATTTGTTACAACTAGTTACTTATTTTCAATACCACTTCCTCTTCTGTCAAACAGACAATTTTGTATTTGTAGGAAACAAATCACTCAACCCTTTACTAAAATTCAATGACATTTTACTATAATTTAAATTATCCATATACATATATATAGACATGTCCTTATTGTTATTATAAGGTTTTCGCATCATAAATTATAATGGATAACTATCCCTTTACTTTTCTACCAACTATAATGAACCTCGATTTTAATACAATAACATTAAAAAACTTTTTCGGAATACTTAAAACAATATTCAAAGAAGCACCTGAATAACATAATACTC
This sequence comes from Viscum album, assembly GCA_963277665.1. Classification (NCBI taxonomy): domain Eukaryota; kingdom Viridiplantae; phylum Streptophyta; class Magnoliopsida; order Santalales; family Viscaceae; genus Viscum; species Viscum album. Next base: position 1,898,707,993 of record OY728163.1, on the reverse strand, counting down.
TATTTCTTTTAAGAAACAATTAAACATAAACACTAATACATACATGATCTACATTATCTGTAACTTGGATCTTCATGACTAGAAATATTTTTAGATGCATAAAGAATAATAAAAATATTCATAACAGGTGGAAGGAAACCAAAAAAGGGGTGATATCAAATGAACAGTAAGTGTAAATTGGATAGATATGTATGAATAGTATGATAAAAATACTATGATAACCTAATCATGAAAATAGAATATCATATCATAAAAATCAATGATTATATAACTGAATCATGGAATAAATAATAGTAGTTAATAAATCCTGAATCATAAGGAAATAAAGATCATAAGCCTTGAAATAATTACATAAGAATAAGACAAGAAATTGTGGAAGGCACATAAGAACATATAATATGACTTTTATTATAGCTATGGAACCACTTACAAGACCATCTTGGTAGTATATGTTCACTTCCTATACCATTAATTCAGTCATGATTCAGTCACTTGGCTATCCTAATAGAATTATTTGAATATCGATACCATTTTGGTAGACATGGTTCACTCCCCTATGCATATTAGTTGTCATTTTTGAGTCCCCGGATGATATTAATCTATATCATGAGATATAAATATTTACCCAATTCATTGGAGGGACATTTAGGTCCCACCCATCTCATAATGAAATCATATATACACGTTCCATGAGATCATAATTAATTATATCATGACCAATGGAATGAAATGGGTATTATAAATATACCATCAAATAATAACATGTGGAAAAGTTATGTTTCATAATTATTTCATCATATGCATAACCTATTAAGAAAATAGGGTTTCAAAAGAATTTAACACATGATAGAAAAACATGATTCATATACATCATCCCATAAATACATGATCCATGAAAAGAAATAGTATGAATGGAAATGTTGATTAATTTCCATATAAAGGATAAAGTAACACCAACAGATGTTGTCTTATATGGGAAATAATTTTAAAATATATTTTGAAATCATTTCTTTAGGAAAATATACTTTTTTCATTGAAAAAACTGTTTAAAAGAGAATTTTTTTCGGAAAATATTTTCTTCTTAAAATATGTATCACGTCATATAATTGAATAATTTGAAAATAATAAAACATTTTTAATTTCAGTTTTCATTCAAAATGGGCATCCAATAGCATTAGAAAACATTTTTTAATACATTTTTGGAAACATGGTTTTTTGAATAAAATCAATTTTGGACTGATGAGAGAGATAATAGAAGTTTATATAACCATTATTTTAATTAACAATTTGTTTAAAATGGTACTAATATTTTAGAATCTATTGAATAACTAGTGGATAAAAAATTCATGAGTGTTCTTTAGAGATGGATAATAAAATTTCATTGAAGACATCATAAACATAATCAATCATAAAATGTGAATAAATTTTTTCAATAAACTCTATTAACATATTATATTGGGATAATACTTACCATGTAATAAAATTAAATTAAATTAAACAAATAATATCATTCAAATATGGATATACAAGATATATCATATAAATTTGAAGTATAGACACCTCAAAAATAATTTATGTGTTTACCAAAACATGATAACTAACGAATGAAAAATGAGGAAAAATTATTTTATCGATTTGGTAACTACAGAAACAAAAAAACCATGAAATAAAGATCATAGAACATATATTTAAATACCCTTATAATTAAATACAATAATTATTTAATACAACCATGGTTAGTATACACAACACACAATGAGAATTGTTAGTGAATAAAGCATGTATCTCACAGACATAAAAAGTGAGATGAAAACCCCTTACCTTGTTTTTGACTCTCACCTCACTCATTCAAAATATCTATATAATAAATATAAATTTATTATAAATAAATTTTAGAAACATAATAATATATTCAATTACATATATGGTATGATTAAAACCATATATTACCTATATGTTAACCATCCTTTGGTAGTGTTTCACATCAGATAATATTTAGTTTGTTCCTTGCATGGTCTTAATTTGGTTTATATATAGTCCTTATATTTATATAAAGATAATAGAATGTGAACAATTATATAAATATCATTTATATGATATATATTTTTACTATGATATTCTATATAATTTTAATTACAAAATCGAATACATCGTTCATAGAGACGTTATGACGTATATACGGAGGAATGTTGTTTAAATTTCTAATTTAATTTTGAAAGAAATAAATAAGTAAATGTATATATAAAAATAATATCATTATAGCTGAATTATATTATTATATATATCATATAAGATAACTAAACCCATCTTTAACATATTCCATGTAGTCTTTGAAAAAAAGCACATTGCTTTGAGGGGTGGTAGTCCACACTTCTTCAAAAAAAATTATATTATTTGCGCCCAATGAGAATTAAAAAAGATATGTTTTTTAAAATAAATAAATATTATTGAATACATATTAAATTTAATATATAACTTATATAAATATTTTTTGCATCATAATATCCACCATGAGAGGGGGTAAGAAAATGAACAATCATCATTTGGTAAGGTAGTACTTCTCCATACACATAAGCAATATCTTCGTTATCTATTAGATGAATGTGTGTATAAGTACATGTCAAATATTTATCATAAAAAAATCTTAGTATATTTATTATACTAGGGTTTCTATATAATAAAATAATTTAGATAGTTGTGGGGTGGAGAAAAAATATAAATGAAAGGATCTTGAGAAAGGACGTTACATCTAAATTTGGTAACTCATTTTGGATTGTGCCACAAGGCTTCATTCAGTTGAATTCCTTCTAAAGGGATGTCTCAAGTATTAAGGGAGTGATTTTAAGATTTTTTTTCAGGGAATTGGATATTGTATGTGGTTTTTTTATGTGTGAAGAAGGGGGAGATGTGGTGGACTTTTAAAGATAATGGATAGGTATGACATTGTATTGTTTAAAAGGAGTTATTAGTACCCACATTTTTACCAAAACAATTCATTACAAACAATACAAACACAATAATGAATGTATTATGGCTGGTTAATGGCACCTTATGGGTGTTTTACAAGTTTAGGGTTGGTTGTGGGTCAAAAATTTAAGGTCCAGTCCTTAGTTAAGCTCAATATTACCTTAATCGGTGTAATTATTATTTTTAACTTTCTCTAATCTCTTAGGGAAAACATTATTGACCATATTATAAATAATTAATTATTATAATTCCTGATATGTAATCCATTTTTCAAAAATTTAATCACATAATTAGAAGAAATAAATTTAAAATTAATCCCACTGTCGGGATGATACTATTGGTTTTTGGTGTAAAAAAGATCAAAAGATTAGAATGATTTTATTTCTAATTTTCATTTTAAATTGTATTTGATAAACTATATTGGGTTAATTGATAAAAATACAATATAATTAATCTTTTAAAAAATAAAATAAATTTTATCCATATTTATAAATTAGATGAAATTGATGTTTTTAATTAAAATCGAGTATTTTTTTAGTATTTATCAAATAATAATGCTTCTCAAAAAAAATAAAAAAAATAACCATAAAATATCTATGACATTATAAATTAAATAATGAAGTTTATTTTGTGAAATTAAATTTATAGAATTTTCTATCATTAAATTTATTATTTTTCATAGGACATTATTATATGTTCTTTCTAGGGACATTATATTTATACATATAAGGACATTACAGAAAATCACATCTTTCATTATCAATATGTTATATATATATATATAAATTATAATTTTTTTAAATAGTTGTTATTACAATTCATATAACTATATTTAATGGAAAGGCTATAATTATATCATTAAAATATTTATAATAATAAAATTATGTTTTGAAGAAGCATTGTTGTTGTGTGTAACGTACGCCAAGTCAGTGTTACATGTAATATTCTCCATGTTTAGGTTTTATGTAACGTACACTGAGTCGAGGTGTTGTGTGATGTACGCTGAGTTAGGTTTGTGTGATATACATCATTTAGGTGTTGTGTGAATGGAATTTTTATCTTAGTACATTGGAATACATATATGAAAATTAAATTTATTTTTAAAAAGGGTCTATAAGTACTTGATGTGGTACAGATACACCATCCTTGATCTGAATCATCGGTTCATTTTATAGTGGGTGGGGGGGGGGGGTTGAATACACATTTTATAGATACTTTTCATGATTTACCCTTCCTCCATGGAACTCAAGACCATTATCATTTCTTCATGATCTTTTTTCAATATAGAATTTCAACCTTCTATCCTATAATCCATGTAATGGGTTCCTTCTCTTTCAATTTTTCAAAAGAGGATCCCTTTTTGTTTAATAAAGATAATTTACCATGAAACAGTTCAAAAAATTCATCAAATTCTAAAAATTTAAATAAAAATTAATTTGGACAAGTTTATTCATAAAATAATATTAATTTTCTCAAAAAAATTATATATATGTGTAAAAATAAATTAAATTATTTGTTCACAAAAAAATTAAATTATTTTTGAGGGAAAATAAATTTTTTAAGAATATAAATACATAAATAAATTATTATTAATTATTCATAAACATATTTTCATAATCTATACACATTGTACATAATAATGAAAATGTGGTTATTTATATTTAATCTTACAAATTATCTTTTATGATGTATTATAATACTATAATAAGGTTCATTTGGACGTAGATTTTTTGAGAATGTTTTTTATTGAATAAGACAATTTTATTTAAAAATAGATTTATCCTAATATCAGATGGTTTAACAATATAGTTATAATATGAAGGATATAATAATGTTCATTTTTTCCAAATAAAATATATATATGTGTAAAAAATAAATTAAATTATTTGTTAAAAACAATTAAATTAGTTTTGAGGGAGAATATATTTTTTAAGAATATAAATACATGAATAAATTATAATTACTTATTTATAAACATATTTTCATTATCTAAACACTCTTTACATAATTAAGAAAATGTGGTTATTCATATTTAAACTTCCAATTTAACGTTTATGATGTATCAATATACTTTAATAAGTTTCATTTGGACATAAGTTTTTTGTGAATTGTACATTATTGAATAAGATAATTTTATTTGAAGATAAATTTATCATAATAAGAGAGGGTGTTATAATATTATTATAACATGTATTCCCATATGAATGTTACAGTTATAAGTGCTATAGAATAAAGAAAACTCCAAAGAAATGTACCAAATGAAATGAAAAGAGGCATTGTCAATAGTTCCAATGTCTAAACTAGTGGGGCCCGAGATGATTCTATATGTCCTCTTGGAAACATGAAAGTAGTTTTATATATGTAGAGTGAGTATACAGGTATAATCAGTAGGGAAAGAACAAAATCTCTCATGCACAAGTGGGGAGCAATTCTATTTCCCTGTGAGAAAAATGAGACAACCAAAGTTCATATCAAGTAAGATATTCACCAAAAAAATCAAAAAGGCACACTATCTAAATAAATCAAGTAATGTAAGGTAATAGAAATAACACATCATTGTGTGGGTACCCAACACAACTTTCCTACTAGTTATTGAATACATCTTACACATTAGAACTCCCCTGCCATTCTCTCCGCAATCCAACAACCATACCTCACCCGCACACACCTAGGATACCACAAACACACATCAAACCTATAAAAAACTAATACACATCAACAACTCATAAGAAATCTTACAGAGACCTAGGCTATAACAACTATTTCTCTGCTTGAAGACACCTGGACCTCATCCAGAAGACACATGGGAAACAACCTGCCTGAACACACATAAGAAAGTCACCACAACAACCCTATATGAAGAATCATGGTATATAATGGACCTCAGGCCATCACAGCGTACCTGAAGTGTCTTGGGATACTAAATGAAGGGAGTAGAAATGAGATAATAACTATCCACTCATAAGTTTTTGGAAAAAAACACCCCTGTAATGGGGGTGTTTGGAAAGAAGTGGTCTACTTGGGTGGGGTGTTAATAATAAACATAAGATCTAAATTATACATATAGCTAAAATAGATCTTGTACTAACATAGGGGTTCAAAAACCCTCCCATAAAAAACACTCTCATTCATATTCATTAATAATAGTCACAATATCCACAACGAAGTCAAAAATCACCCCAAGAAAACAATTCACCATTGAAACTTTTCTTGTTATAACATTAAAGTGGTTCCATTTAAATAATAACTAAATACTAGGAAACTAATATGAATGGCCAAAATCCAAGGAAAGAAAAACAACTAAGTAGCAAATTAAGAATTCCCACCCGTTACTCTTGTAAATTCACAACAAGAATAGGTATCTGTGAGATCTCTCGATGAACTGGAAAAAAACCAAGTCCCAACATATGCCCCTCAGAGCCTTAGATCCACAAACCAACAACTACTCAACAACATGGAATCCCATCCCCATCCTCGTCACCCCACCAAAAAACAAGCAGAACAACCACACATATTTCCAAGAAAGATAATGCGAGTTTCCAAATTCGACCAACACTTCATTGAGTTCATTATTCCTATTCGGTAAACTGGGCAGATCAAACATAAATTCTTGTTCAGTGGACATCCATTTAATCAACTGAGTTTACGTGATTAAACAATTTCCTTCTTTTACCCATTCATCATCATATTATATAGGGGTCTATTAGTGTGCATGTAAAGGCCAACAACGACCATGATTTTTAGTGGACATAAGACCATAAAATTCTAAATATATAAGCAAGGGTAAAAGTGTACATTTTCATCATGAAACATGCCCCTTAATTATTTGAAAGTATGTTTATTATCTCCATTAATGGATGGTTTCATCCATCCCCATAGAATCATTATCATACTCATCCCATATGATACATAGTAAAGAGATACAAATGATGAAGCTTAAATGGATGATCAATGATTGATGTTTTTCTCCTTATGCCAAGAATTGGGGATGTGTGACTTGAAGGAGAGGATCTTTAGGGACTCCTTGTGTGAGTAAGAAAGGCTCCAACATAGGCGCACCACTAGACAGAGGAAGAGGGACTCCAAACACACCAATGAAAGGAAAGAGACTAGCTGAGTAGAAGAATAATGAATCTCGTGCAATAAAAGGCGAGATCATGGAGTTACAGGATATGAATTTTTAACGGATATAAAGGTAGATCATGGTTTCACCATGTGGTTGGATGGTTACCGAAAATGGAATTATTTGTTATTTAATAATTCTCATCAGAGAGGTGGCCATAACTGCTGTGATTTAAACGGTTTTCTTTAATCCTAGGAAAACACATAACATGGGAAGAATTTGAAAGTATGAAAAAAGGATGTGACACCAAGGAATAAACAATACATTTTGGAATGTCAAGGGACTCCATGATATTAGGGGATATTAGATATCATTTTTTAAATTTTAATGCCTTTGTAAGGGGTATAAAACCCTTTTACTTAAATAGATATGTGTCAGGAGTATAAAAAGACAGAAACACTAAAAAATAGAACAAGGGTGGGACACCGTAATAGTTCCATGGTTATGGTTCCACCCTCATGGTGCCACCATCACGATGACTCCCTCAAAGTGCAACTGTCACCATGCACCCTTATTGGTCAACCCTCACGGTGCCACCTTCAAAGTGCCACCATCATGGTGACACCATCACAGTGAAACCATCACAGTGCCACGGTCACAGTGTCACCATCACGGTGCCCCAGACATGGTGCCACAATTATGGTTTCAACCCCCAGTTCCTCTGTTTTGGTGAGTGACCATGACGGTGTGAATGCCATAGTGCCACTTTCATGATGGCGACATGACCCATTATATCGTCACGATGCCAAATTTTTTTTAACCATTTGATGGGACCGAGTATTTGGAAAAGTACTAGACCAGGAGGTTTCGGGCCATTACAGACCTTTTAAATAAAAAAATTAAGTTTATTTTATGAAATTATATTTATAAAGGTTTCTATTGTTAATTTTATTATTTTTTATAAAATTACATCAAAATTAGTTCATTCGAGAAACATTTTTTACATGTATAAAGACTTTACATAAAATCATATCCTTTATTGTAAATATATATTATATATAAATAAATTTATAAGTTTTATTTTAATAGTTGTTATTGCTTTTAATATAACTATTTTTAATATCTAGGATATTATTATATCATTAAAGTATTTATAATAATAAAAATATGTTTCGTATAAACATCGGTGTTTCATGTAACGTACACGAAGTTGATGTTACATGTAATATTCTCTAAGTCAATTTTTCATCTAACATATGCTGAGTTGAGGTGATGTGTGATGTATTCAGAGTCAGGGTTTTGTGAAATACATCATTTAGGTGTTATTTGAATAGAATTTTTATCATAGTACATTGGAAGACCTAAATTTAAATAATTTTATTTTTTCCAAAAAAGGGTCCATATATACCCAAAGTGTTATAGATACACCATCCTTGATCTAGATCACAACTTCATTTTATAGTTGGGGGGGACATAACAAAATTTTTATAGCTACGTGTCTTGATTTACCCTTCCTATTTGAAACTCAAGACCATGTTCATTTTTTCAAGTCATTTTCCAACAAGGAATTTCATCCTTCGGTCATATGATACACTTAATGGGTTCCATAAATTCAATTTTTCATAAGTGGATCCATTTTTTGTTGAATAATGTATATTTACCATGAACTAGATAAAAAATCATCAAATTTAGAAAAAATAAATTAATTTTCGTTAAATTTTTATTCAAAAAATAATGCAAAATTTTTCGAATATATTACATATATAAATAATAAATAAATTAAATTATTTGTTCAAAAAAAATAGATTAATTTAGGGGGAATGTATATTTTTTACAAATATAAATACATGAAAAAATTATGGTCACTTATTTATAAACATATTTTCATAATTTAAACCCTTTGTACATGATTATGAAAATGTGGTCAATCATATTTAATATTACAATTTATATATTATGATGCATCAATATACTATAATAAGATTCATCTGGATGTAGTTTTTTTGTGAATGTTATGTCATCGAATAAAATAATTTTTATTAAGATAAATTTATCATAATATAAGAGGCTATTACAATATAGATAAAATATGTATGATATAATAAAAATAAATTATCTTTTTTTGAATAAAAATGAATTATTGTAGAAAAATATTAATAACTTATCAAATGAGCATTTTTTTTGAAGAATTTAAAAATGATGTTCAATTTAAAAATTTAAATCTACTAAATAAAAAAATTATATTTTAAGTGGGTACATATTATATAATAATATTAAGATATTCAAAACGGAAAACTTTAAAAATAATATGTTTTGTAAATCGATTTTTTTTGTAATTTATTAGAATATATTTATTTACTAGTGGATTGATTAATATATTGTTTTCTTAATTATATTAATTTGATATTTTATAGATAATTATTTAAGGTTGTTGTGTGTAACATAATCTTATGATATAGTTTATTTAAACAATACTTATATAGTGAAATCAGGGGCATTAAAAATGGCCCACAAATATCTCTAGTTTTTTTACACCCAATTACCACTACTATCAGAATAGTTTGTTTTTAAAATATAAAAATATATATCAATTTAAATGCGTGAAATGATTATGAAATATCAGTATTCCAGTTCTCATGGGGTTATTTTATTAAATAATATTCAAACAATTTTTTCTTCTGAGACTGTATATTTTAATGGATATCTATTATTTAATAACATATATAATAATAATACATTGAGTTTATTTTCATTGACTCAACATTAGCTTTAAAATATATTTCTTCTTATGTGAAGGAATCATGTTTTAGTAATTTTATTATTATATATCTCTATATATACATATTATTTATAAATATTATATATTCACTATGTGTAATCAGAAATAGAGTCTTCAACATCCATTCGGATGATGAGGATAATTTGATTTAGTAAACCTATTATAGTCGTTATAACTTATTTATGTTTTTTATTTTAAATCCTCAACAATCCTATAATTTAATGATTCAATTAATTTCTGTATTTTGTGAAATTAATTTAACTAATATTTTGATGTTTTAGTAAATTATTTGGAGTTAAAAATAAATCATTAATGTGTTAGAGGAATGAAAATATGAATTTTTAAGTGAAATGTATGGATCATCAAGAGAAATGGTATGACAACTCAAAAATTTAATATAATGTATAATTATGATATTAAGGATAAATATACTTATAGTAATTTATTTTAATATAAATTTTATTTGTTATGAATTTTTTACTAATAGTTTTCATTCTAAATGTGTTGGTAATTTTAATTATTCTGAAATAATTATTTGATATTATTATAAGTTTTTGGGTTTTATTAATGTAACATGTTTACTGAATTCTGATTTGAAATTGTATAGAGGTAGTATGAACACATCTGAATGACTAGAGTGTCTATTTTTTCATTTAATGTTTTTATGATGAAAATTAGTAGTAATATAATGATTACAAACAAGTTAAAATTTAATATGTGTCCAGAAATGGTTTTTTAAATATGTAATATGTTTTTATAAATTAATATTTTAATGTTAGAATTTTTTATTAATGATGGTTGTATGTGAATTTAAAATTAATATATTTTCATACTTTTGAATAACTTTTGGATTAGTAATATAATGATGTAAAGATAAAAATTATACATTTCCAAAAAATTTACTTACCAAATTATATTTTAAATTACTCTTCAATACATAAAATTATTTTAGAAATTGTGTATCCTATTATATGAGATATTGATAGATGAACCATGCATGATTCTTGAAATATAGTTAATCCTTCAGAAAAATTGGATGAATTTTTTTGTTATATAATTGATATAATATATTTTTAGTAGACTTTTTATATCATTGGTATTTGAGATATGAGAATAATTTTGTGAATACTGTTTGAGAATAATTATAGGACATTTATGGCACCTAAAACATTTTTTACAAAATGAAAATTATATTGTTACGTTGTTTATAATATTTACACTCTTTATATGGTATCATTCGACAAAACATCGTTTTATTATTTTTATATCAGTTTATTATATGTATTTATTTTCACATAATATATATACACACCCCTTTTTTATTTTAATTTAATTATGGATAATATTTATAATGGTATGGGTCCTCAGTTGATAAAATAAACTATTATAAGGAATCATGAATCAATTTACAAATATATCTTGTATGGTTTGGATCGATCTTACACACTTTTATTTTTTTTTCTTTTCACAGTTTTGTTATTCATGAATTAATACTCCATTTATATTTTAAGGATATAATTATATATAATAAATATAAAAGTAATAATTGAATATTATATTTACTTTATTAAGAATTTAATTATTGTCATTTATTATCATGTCATGCTATGATTTACATTTCCATTTTGTTATATGATACATTAATTGACGGTTTTTTATCTATGGGAAATATATTTAAATCCTTGATGTTACTCCACATCTGCTATAGACTAGAGAAAGCAATTGAATCCACGTTTTGATTTCCCATAGTTGGATGAAACCTAAGCATATCAGAGTTGAATTATTCGTAACATGTCATTATTTTGGAAATAAGTATACTAGGAAGTAGGTATTGGGTCTTAGTTAAAAATATATCAATGTGTCATTGACTACTCTTTTAGTTTAATACGATCATTTTATAGTGGAATATGAGATTACATTTGAATAGATTAGAACTAAAATTTTGGGATTTTATTCTAAATGTGTTGAGGGTTGGTCGTGGGTTAATAATTTATAATTTTTTATTATGATCATGTAATATGACAATAAACATGTGTGCATGAATTATAAAAGTATTAATATATGTTAAAATTTAAATATATTAATAATATTATGTGATTTTTCTATAATCGTTTATTATTAATCAATCAAATTTTTAATTATATTATATTAAATTAATGTTGTGATGTAATCATCATTTAATAAAAATTAATTTATTCATGAATATAAAAAGTGATTCCTCATGTTTATGATTATTGAATTATTTTAATGTTGATTCTATTATGATGTGATACAATTTATAGAATTCTAGTACCTGATAAGAATTTTAACTGGCCTCGAAAGAAATAATTAAATATAGTATTCTATTAAATAGAATATATAAATGGAATTTAATTATTTTTTATAGGGGAAAACTTATGTCTCAAAAATTATAGATGATATATGGGGTTATTAATAATTTTTTTATAAACATGGATGGGTGAGACAAATGGATTCCTTACTGGTTTTATACATTCTATAAAAAATTAAACATTTCCATAAATGATATGATGAGCCTTACAATTCCTTTGATTTTTTAGTGGTGATGAGCAAGAGAATTTGACAAAAAAAATTCATTAATGGAAAGGTATATAATTTATTTTACATTTATTCCATAAGTACAAGATTATTAGTAATGTGATATCATTATCTTAGAATATATAGTTGTGTGGTTATATTGGGATACATTCTATCTCTCATTATTATGCTAATATACTAATAGATAACAAGTATATAAATAAAGATTATTTATTTGGAGGTGATCCATTAAAAAATATATGTTATTAATTTCTTAAAATTTTTTTAAAATTTAATATTATCTAATTCCTTGATAGTAAATGATATTTCCTTGATTTTTTCCGATTAGTTGGATTTTGATTCATATTTAATTTATTATTCGTCATTTTGATTACATTATTTCACAATAAGAGAAATTATGTATCCTAATTAAGGGAGGATCATAAATATTATAATAAATAAACAATAATGTTTGGTTAATCTATGAGTGGTAACAAGTTAAATAGAGAAATTAAGAAAATGATATTGATTATTAAAGTTGAATGGAAAGATATTTTATTCTCTTTCATCATGGGAATGAATCAATGAAATTTATATCTATATATTCCAATATTTAATACATGTTTTTTTTGACTAAGTACACCAGAGGAATAGAAATTTACATTAAATTATGGGTTTAACTAAATATATTTTATGGAAAAACACTAGTAGGATTGAAATTATTTATTAAAATACACCCATTCAACTCATTTATGGTAAAACAAATAGAGCATGGGTTATATATCAACATCCACTGTTGCATCTCAAGATGATGAAGTTTTGTATATTCGGTTTCCGATAACATAGGCGTGTATTAATGATGATTCAAAATAATATAGAATGTTCTATGAGTTTCATTAATAGAGGATAATTAATGTTTTTAGTGATACAAGACCTTAAGTAGTTGATGATCGAGTCATTGGACCATGATTTTATGATTGTACAAACCCAATCAAATTTTATGGTCTAAAATAGGACTTGTATATACCATTATGTTTATGGGAATTTGTGGGGTGTTATTTCCCAATCCCATGACGTTTAAATGTATTATGGACATATATTAAACTATGGGCACATATAGAGTAATATCATTGGTGTTGGAACTTTTAGTGGATACATGTGCGACATGAGGTTCAGTGTTGTGATATGATAGTTGATTAATATAGATCAATTATTACAGTGACAATGTTACAAATTCCCAATATGGCTTGAGATGGATAATTTAGGGTATAAATGCTCGATATTGGACATTATAATGATTCTCAATCTAGAATATCCCAATTAATATTTCTGAAAGATGAAGGAGGTTTAGAACAGGTAAATGTGGAATATATCATCCATAAATAGGTGTATTTTGTAGATTTAATATGTAATTATCATCATCTAGATGATATATTTATAGAAAATAGTAGGAATCAATCATTAGAGTCCTAGTGTAGGATGGATACTCATTCCCAAACTCAGTCATAGAAATTTATAAAATGAGATTCATGTATTGGATATAAAAAATGGTTATGTTATATTCCATTAATATGATTAGTGGGGTCATATCCCCCATGAAATTTAATCCCAATGAAACCCTATCGCTGAAAATACCATGGATGGGCATTCATGATATATTTAACATCATGATCAAGGATGACTTATGTTAGGTTTGGGAGGCCCTACTAAAAGATGAGATGATAAAGGAATGTATGAGACTAATGAGTTGGATATGTAATTAGGAGTCCATGATATGACTTACTTCCACAATAATGCGGATCTCATGTTTGGCATATAATGATGCTGACTGAGGGTTTTGATAGTTAGCAGTTATAAATGAATATAAATTTGGTTTTAATCGGATGATTCAATATATAATCATTTTCATCCCTACATTATCTCTAAAACTTGTTGAAAAATTTTGTATACATTCGTCAATTTTCATATAAATTCTTTGAGAGATTAATATTTCAATAGATAATATAGTATATCATATATGAATAAATGATCTTATAGGGAGTGATTCTATAATTTTGTACCCCTGATGGGAATGTTAGATGTAACTCAGTAGAAGGATTTTTTTATTATAGCGACTCAACCATTTCATTGATAGATATTATATATTATTCTATAAATATTCAACACATAAAAATATGACACACAATATAATGGTATAGGCCTAGTGACCTTAGAATAATGGATATATGAATAATTTGATCCTAACAAAACAACGTCATGCCCCACAATGTTTTTCATAATTAAATATCACTAAATATAAATCATACATTAATCTAGTCATTAAATCATATGGAAATGAAATGAAATAATAGAGGGGATCAAATTCTCAATTATAATAAATAATGTATATGAAAATTATCACAAAAACATAATAGAATCCTACATGTATTAGAATTGGAATAAATCACAGGAAAACCATTCCATGTATAGCATATATCATACTCGTGAGAAATGGAATAATTTATAGCATTTTGTAAGAAATGAATCAAAATCTTATTAAATTACTATATTAAATATATAATAACATTGACATAAGCTAGGTCTTTTATGTATTTATATAAGCATTGAAAATAAATTAATTTGTAGAAAAAATATGATTCCTGTCTATCAATGAGGGTGGTTTGGACACAAAAGACCATCTTAGTAGATAATTATCACTCCCAAAATATATATTGTGGAACTATTCCCTTACTGAACTATGTTCACTACCCATTATAATAATATTTATCTCGTGAGATATCCATCATTACTCAATTAATTAGAGGGATATGTAATTATGGTACCAAACATTATATAAATACATTCATACATATATGTTCCAAAATATCACAGGGGATGAATCATTTGATAACCTATGAAAATTAAATGGATTTAATAAAAAATTAATGATGGTAGATTCCATGGAAAAGAATTGATTTGAAGTGATTTTTTTCAATTCATCATTGCATTTTGATGGAAATGGTAACTAAATTCATAAAATTCATTTCTTTATAACTATAAACCATAAATGTAAATAAAAATACATCCATCACTAGATCATATATATCTTAATGTTTAATAAATATAAAAATATTTTATTTTAGGTAGAAAAATAATTTAAATATCATTTGGAACATTTCATGAGGAATATAATAATTTTTACAAAAAAATAAACTATTTAAAAGAAAATATTTTAGAAAAAAATAAATAAAATATCTTCATTGATTTAAAATTTAATATATATATGGTTTATTATTAATATTATCGAGTAGTCTTTTTGAAAGGAAATTCAATCCATGTTGTATAAGATAAAGAAAATATGTTATTTTCAATTTTGATAAAATGTAAAAAAAGTACCTCATTCAGAAAATAACCAGAAAATTTGTTATAATGATTTTATAGAAGTGAAATATTTTATAATAGTTAAATTAAATTGACATACTCTAATATTATAAAAATATATGAATACATTTTTAGTTAAAATTGATATTGAAGAAACCATTTTTTTCTTGTTGAGATTAATAAATGTAGTTTTCCTTAAAAATATTGTTTTTGAATATTTAGTAAAAAAAGAGAGGATAATGAAATGAAAAATTTAAATATATATATAAATATATATACCCATATAAGAATAAATTTAATTTTACTTTGGAGATGACATATCATTAAATTTTATCATCAATATAATAATAAAAAACCATAACGATATATAATTAGATAGTAAAAAATCATAAAAATTTATAAATTTTTGAACCATAATCCATATAAAGGAATTAATCTTATTTGGATATGTAAATAAAAAATTTCATATTAATAATTATTAAATACATAAATATTATTTATAAACACTACATAAAATAAACTAATTTTTAATATGTCACCTGTCTCATAGAATTTTTTCTAAGATGAAAATACCTTACTATAGGTTTGAAATCAATCATACATATAATAACCTGGTTAAAAAATATATTTATTTTAAATTTTTTACTAAACCATAAATTAATATACTAAATCATATATTATTTACAAATAAACATCTATAAACCATTTTGTAACATTTCATTATGAAAATCATTGTTCCGAATAATAACTACTTTGAAATTCATTTGTCTTTTGGTTTAATTGATTTGTTACTTGTACATTAATTATATGTATATAAAATATATAATTTTAATAATTATATTAATTAAATATATATTCATTATATTCCTATATTTTTTAATAAATAAATTTTTTAGAAAATAAACTTGATTACACTGTTCATATAGATGATGTGTAGTACAAATAAATTAACTTTGTTTTCAATTTCTGATAGTTATAACAATAGATTGAAAAATATTTGATATTAAATATATAATAGTTATTATATATTATATATAATGTATATTTATTAAATTATTATTTATTACAATCAATGTAAATTAAAAATTCAAAATGATATATACTGGTTTGTTGATGTGGTTGTCCACATAATGAATGTTATTATTTTTCAACTTATGGATAGGGAAGAATTTAAATATGATATTATAATTTAAAAATATATAATTATTAAATAAGTATAGAATTTTTATTCTAAATACATATTTTTATCCATCCATGAGGTGTTGTTATGGAAATGAATTACATTGGTTCATGAGATGTTAGTCCGTCATACAGATGATTTATAGTTTAATTTCCCATTTTATTGAAGATGATATAGATATATATTTTATTAATAAAATAATAACATCTAATTATATGAATATAATTTTTTATACTTTATCATAGTTGATGATGAATTTATTTGTAATGCATAGACCCTACAATCGAAAATCTAGTGTATTATTTTAATCCATTGGCACGGTTAGAATGAAACAAACCTCGAATGACCGATTAGTTTAACATTCAAGGAAAATAAATTACAGTAAAGAAAGTTTAATTTAAATATAAAATATAAAACAAAATAATAATAGTTCTTTGACAATTCCATTATTTACATAGCATAACCTTATATATCTATCATATTACTCGTATTGGAAAATTGGTTAGTAAAACATTAGAAAGGGGGAGCTCTAATGCACAATTACGGTAAAATATATAATAGAAACTATCATTACTAAGAATAAACATTTATGAAAAAATTTATAAAACTAAATCACATGAATTTAAAACATAATATAGATTATACTATATAAATGATAATTAAAATAATTTCCTTTAAACATACACATGGAGGTTCAACAATTCTAATAATCACATGTAATTTCAATAACTAATCTCATAATGTGGGAATACATAATGATGGACATCATAAACATAATGTCAATGTCAATACCAAGACCAATCATAAAATGGTATAACTCCAAACTTGTTTATCTCATAATCCCTACCGTTGCATCAAAGGGATATAGTGGGTCCCACCAGTCACTTACTATGTCTAATTCATTCTCTATATAAAAAGAGAATATCATAACCAAAATAAAAAGTCATATTAAATCCTGTAAAAAAAAACACACTACATTATCCACATATAATGAAATATATAAAAATGTCACACACATAGTAAAGGTATTCATAATCAAGTCAATATAATAAGGTAGATTCCATCACAATAAAACAACATCAATTAAAATATATAATTTTTATTTACCAATAACTAATCATTTTATTTTTATTTGTGGTAATACAATTTGAAATTTGTTAAGATAGTATATTTTTACTAATAAGGTTTAAATGTCCCTTAAATGTACATATAATGTAAATTTATACCATAAAATAAAATTTTGGTGTTTTTAAATAATTTATTAAATTATAATTTTTATAAAATATCAATATTGTCAATTTTAACCCTATTTAATACATTTACTTTAAATAAAATCGAAACAGAAACATAACATCGAAAACCATTTAATAAACTCATAACATTTCTTTTTCACTAATAAATTTATTTTGAAACCATAAATAATTCTAATTTTATTTATTTAAGTATTTGGAATATCATTTGTTGATTTTTCATTTAAAAAACAAATACTAAATCATATTTATGTCAATATATAATTTCATTATTTATTTTCAAAAATTATAAATAAATTATCATGAGTTTGATAAACATTTATCTTTTTTAATTAATTTTATTTTCAAATATATCACATATATATAATCATATAAAAAATGATACCATTATTATAATTGGAATATGATATTTTTATATCTAGTTAAAAAATATAATAATAAATGGAACTGTATTACAAAAGTTCATTAAAAAGATTCATTTTTTCTATAAATGGTTGATTTTTTTAATAATAGAATTATCCACCAAATGTCATACAAGTGTTAGGGTAATTTTATAATTATATCATACTATTTTCTTTCCTTTAATTACCTAAATAACACTTCATTGTATTAAATAAATCAAAATTTAATAATGTTACTAATAACCAAAAAAATTAACTTTATCTACTAATATTTGTTGGATCTGAATCTACAGATTACACACAAGAGGGGGGGTGAATTGTGTCTTTTCAAAATTATTACAATCTCTTCAATTTAGAGAAATTCTGTCCACTATGCTTTAGCACGATTAAATATACAGCGGAAAAAGTAAAAGCATGAGCACACGGATGTATAGTGGTTCGAGGAACAGAAGGCCCCTAGTCCACTCCACCAACGCTCAAATCCACGAGCTTGGCGATTTTCACTATCTGGTCCTCGTTTCCACAGACCTGTTCACAACTGAGTACAGGCAGTTGACACCTTTACAAGTTTCAGGCAAACACAGCCTTCCTGGTTCAAACACGAACCCACACAGCTTAGAACGAGAAGTTGATCACTCAAAAATAAAAAGGGTTTCGATAAAGAAAACACTTCTCTAGTTGTTCTTCACAATTGAAACAGAATGCAATTGACAGTAGATAGATCGTCGTCTTCAGAAAATAAAGATCCGTAATCAAAACAGTTTTGAGTCGATCCAGTTGCAATAGATATTACAAGAAACTTCACATCTTCAGCAGCAGTAGATTCACAACAGATAGTCGAAGTAGAATACGTGAATCTGCTATCAAGATATTCCTTCGGTAATAAAGGTTTTACACTTCTTCTCGATCACCAGAAAAGAATGCCTTCACATAGTCTCTGTTTCTTGCTCGTTAAAAGATCAATCTATATATTTCATACACTTTCCTGTGTATATATATATATCCGAAGTTTCCAAGATAGAACATATATATTCAAATCTGAGAAAATCTTCCGCATAAATAGATCCATGAAAATCTCCTTTAGATTCGCGATATTAAATAACAGAGCCGTTGTAACTCCCCTGAACAATCGGCATAAAAATATCCGTTTTAAATCAATCATTAATCCGTTAAAAATCGTCTTTAATTCCGTTAATGTCGTACTTAAGAATCGGCTCGAAATCCGCTTAACAATCCGCCTGTTTGACCAATGCAAAAGGAAATATCGTCTGTCAAAAATATCCCGACGCCAAACGTAGGGTTGATGACGTGGCTCCAAATGTAGGGTTCACAAACTTAAGGTTTACAAACGTAAGGTTCACAAACGTAAGGTTGAACATACATATTTTCTCTTCATCATTCAAACGTAGGGTTGATCATCCATACTTTGTCTTGCTTCAACTCTCCACAGAACGTACGGTTGATTATAAAAGTAAGGTTGATGATCCATACTTTTGAGAAACAAACTCAACACTGAAAACTAACGTACGGTTTCTCTTCCATACTTGTCCAACAACAAAAACGTAAGGTTCCTTCCAAACGTAATGTTCTTCTTCCATACTTTTCAACAACGTAAGGTTCATTAACCATACGTTTCAAAATAACGTAAGGTTCCTTAACCATACGTTTCTTTTAACATAAAAATTAAACTTTTCATCCATACGTTACGTTCATCAACGTAGGGTATGAACAGTGATTCCAGTACCAGCTAAAACTGATCTCGCACTACAATGATTCCATAACGCACTAAAATTGATCTCGCGCTACAGTAATTCCAGAACGCGCTAAAATTGATCTCGTAATAAATGAAGTATGAAATCTCATTATATGAAATAAATAAATAAAATAAATTCCTGCAAAATACTCAACGAAATAATTAGTAAATAATTAAGGGTATTTGTGAGCATCAAAATCATCATAAAGAGACAGAGTATTATTTAAAATAATCTCCCCCTTTAAAAAACATTATTTTGAATTGTTTGAAAACAATATATTGCTCAACAATCTCCCCCTTTTTGATGATCACAAAACCCATAAAAATAATAGAACTAATTTAATTGCAATCTTTATTGAAAAATTAGTTTTATAAAATTTTATAATTTTGAAAGGATTAAAACAATATTTAACTATAATAAAATTTCTCCCCCATAAAAATAAATTTTCAGCTAAAAATAGATAAAAGATAAATATCGTATATATCCAAATTCTCCCATATATCCAAATTTCTTCATAGGAAACAAATGAATTTAAATGTTGTGTTTATCCAAATTCTCCCCCTTTTTGTGATATCAAAAAGAATGGAAAAAAAACGGATTTGAACACATTCAATATTGCACTGAACTATAAGTAAATGCTATGGTTAACTGTGTATGAATAAGTGAATTTGTTATACTGGCTAACTCAATCATAAATCAATAAACAACAAAACAAAACAAAAACAAAAAAAAAGTAAGAAAAGAATTTTCATTCACAAGCTGTTACATATAAACGATTGTGATATACAGAGGAATCAAGGTTCAATGATAAGACAGGGAAAAAGGTGTCTATTTCCTTTGAATCACGGTCTTTATCTCTGTAAACTGTTCTCTGAGCCTCTTCATCATCCCATCTCCTAACTTGATGATAAGATCTCTGTTCTCTTGAGTCATATGAATATCTTCAATCAAATTAACTATGAAAAACTCATGCATTCTTTCTTCTTTTTCAACAAAAAGAGCCAGTTTTTCTGATAACTAATTCAAAAGAATCCTAATCGGTTGCTCTCCAGATGTCAACTGATCCACTAAAAATCTCTGATTATCTAGAAAAACTGACAAAGGGGCACTATTACACTGATGATCGTGTAATCTGTCACTCATATTGCTCATTGCTCCAGTAATTGCTTGAAATCTCCGAATCAAATCAAGTGAAGAGCCTGATCCACTCACAGCACTGTTTGCAACAGACTCAAATTTATTCTCCATGTAAATCTTCAACTCAGACAAATAATCTTTCTTTACCATCTCTGATTTTAACTGATCAACAGCATCCAGCATATCAGTCTTAAACAAATCTACTTCCTGTCTTGAAACAGTACATTCTTTCAGCTTATGAAACATCAACTGCTCTAAGTTCAAAGAATTTCTGAGACTAACATTCTCAGATTCTAACTAAGAGATACGCTTGTACAACTCAACAACTTCTTCTTTTCTCGAATCAGGGGCACCCTGTGCTCGATTCTCATGTCCAGAATTAGGTTGATGAAGCAGGGCAAGTGGTAAGGAATCTGCATCCGACTGTTCTTTGTCCTTGTCCTGACAAGGTTGATCCACTGAACTATCTTTTGAAGCCTGTAACTCTTCCACTGAAAAATATTCCTGAAGTACCTCTGTATGAGCTTCAGAAGTATGTTCATCATGAACAGTAGTCTCTCTGACTTCTACTGATTGGTCAAGAACAATATTTTCATTTAAATATTGAGGTCCGGCCACTTCTTCACCAGGCACTGCCTCCATAAGTTGTTCTTGTTGAATTACTTTTTCAACAGCCACATCAGCAGATTGAGGTTCTTCTTGAGTTTCTGTTTGAGCTGCTGGTTCCTCTATCGGTGCAGTCTGCTCCACAACAGCTTCTCTCACAAATGAATAAGAAATTACCGGTTCAGAGGATTTCAAGGCAGGAGAGATAACTTCTTCATCAATTGACCTCCTCCTTCTAGATTGAAGTCCTTCTTGACTTCTCTCTTCCTCAACTTCCTCCATCTCAAAACGAATTCTCCTTGCCACTGTACTAACTCTTGATTCTGCTTGTCCCTCCTTGAACTTAGCCGGTTGAGCCTGAGCACTCCCCGAGTTTTCCTTTAATTGTGCTCCAGAAGTATCCTACATTCCTTAATGTTCCAGCATTGAAAACATTACTGTGGTGACATTTGACCCCAGCATCTACTAATCTGATCATTCCCCTTTTAAACAAAAACAAAGAAATGAACCTTCCATAAGGGAAAAAGGTCATTCTTGCTTCACTCTGACAGTAGTAACTCAGATATCTTATCATAAACCGAGGAAAATTAAACTTAATATCACACATCAGAAGATACATTATGTACATGTCCGGGTATAGGATTTTCTCCATCTCAGCCATTCTTGGTGCTAAACCAGTCTGAACAAATTTTACCAAAATTTTCTGATCGGGCTCCAAATCCTTAATAAACATCTTCTTTATCACTCTGGTTCCAAACAGAAAAGACATAAGGTCTTCAGACTTATGTACAGAATCTCCAATATTCCGTAAATCGAAATGAAAAACTCCTTCATGAGGGAAGTTAAGAATTTGACTTATCTCTACAGATGATATTGAAAAGTCTTTATCCTCTATTTGAGCCAATAAACTATCCTCTGTATCTCCAAGGCTAAACTGAACAGTTCTAAAGAAATGTCTCATTTCTGCCTCTTATAGAAACTCAGAATTTGCACTATTAAAAGCTTGCTCAAGGCTTTGAAACGACAACGCTTTCTTCAACAGTAAATTAGTTTCAAACAGCCACTCTAAATCTATGAATTTACCTTGCAGTATTTTCCGACCTACTACCTTAGGTTTCTTTGCAGCACTGCTCTCGGCTTCATCTGGACGCTTAGTCTTTGCCATTCCAACAACGATTTCTGAAGGTTCGTAAGTTTAGGGTTTGAAGATTCGGAAAAGGGTTTTGGAGCAGATGTGCGGTTTTAGGTTTTCGAAAGGGTTTCCGAAAAAGGTGAAGCAGTTTAGAAGGTGAAACGGTTCTGACAGCCTTGATTCCCGTGTAATCACTAATCATTACTTTTATTTAAAACAAAATAAAATTACTTATAGCGGAAAACAGAAATTAAGCAGAATTCGAAAACAGAATAAGATTTAAAAAAAACTATTTAAAATTAAATAAACCTAACTCCCCCTTAATAAATTCAAACCTTTCCGTGGGAAGTGGTTTAGTAAAAATATCTGCTAATTGATTTTCTGTATTTACAAATTCTAAAAATATATCCTTTTTAAACACATGATCTCTTAAAAAGTGATGTCTTATATCAATGTGCTTAGTTCTAGAATGACTAATAGGATTTTTTGAAATATTAATTGCACTAGTATTATCACATAAAATAGGTGTATTATTGAAATTTAATCCAAAGTCCATAAGAGTGTTTTTCATCCACAACACCTGTGCACAGCAACTACATGCAGACACATATTCTGCCTCGGCTGTTGACAGGGCAACTGAGTGTTGTTTCTTACTAGACCATGATACTAAAGACTTCCCTAAAAAGTGACATGTTCCTGAAGTACTCTTCCTATCTAATCTACAGCTTCCAAAGTCATCATCTGAATATGAAATTAAATTAAAATTAGAGGTTTTTGGATAAAGCAGAGATCGATAAATAGTACCTTTCAAATATCTAAAAATTCTTTTAACAACAGTTAAATGGGATTCTTTGGGATTTGATTGAAATCGAGCACAAAGACATACTGAATACATTATATCTGGTCTACTAGCAGTAAGATATAACAAACTACCAATCATACCTCTATATAACTTGTTTTCCACTGATTTTATAGTTTCATCCAAATCATGTTTTATATTAGTACACATAGGAGTTGTAAATGGCTTGCTGTTTTCAAGTCCAAATTTCTTAAGTAAATCAGTAATGTATTTGCATTGATTTAAAACATTTCCAAAATCTTTTTGAAATATTTGAAGACCCAAAAAGAAATTTAATTCTCCCATCATACTCATTTCAAATTCTTTTTGCATTAATTCTGAAAATTCATGACAACGAATTTTATTGGTTGATCCAAAAATTACATCATCAACATAAATTTGTACCAACAAAACATTATTTTTCACAGTTTTCTTAAAGAGTGTTGGATCTGCCAGTCCAACAGTAAAATCATTTTTCAAAAGAAAAGAACTTAGTCTTTTATACCAAGCTCTAGGTGCTTGTTTAAGGCCATAAAGAGCTTTAGTAAGTTTGAAAACCGAATCTGGTTTTTGAGAATTTTCAAAACCAGGAGGTTGCTCAACATAAACTTCCTCCATTAAATAACCATTTAAAAAGGAAGATTTAACATCCATCTGAAATAATTTAAAATTCATATAAGATGCATAGGCTAAAAGGATTCTAATGGCTTCTAACCTGGCTACAGGTGAAAAGGTCTCATCATAATCAATTCCTTCTTCTTGATTATATCCTTTAGCTACTAATCTTGCTTTATTTCTAGTTATTATCCCTTGATCATCATGTTTATTCCTAAAGACCCATTTAGTTCCTATTACTGGATAATCATGTGGTCTTTCAACTAATTTCCAAACCTTATTTCTCTTGATCTGGTTCAATTCATCCTGCATTGCTATTACCCAGCTCTCATCATCTAAGGCTTCTTCTATGGTCTTAGGATCTTGTTGGGATAGGAAATCAGAGAATTCAACTATGTTTCCAAGGTTTCTTCTAGTTTGAATACCAGTCTCTAAGTCACCTATCACAGATTCTAAAGGGTGATTCTTTAAGGTTCTAGACTGTCTAGGCATTACATTCAAGGGTTCTTCAGGGTCATGTTCTTCTGAACTGGACTGAATTTCTTTTATATCATTTTCAAAATCATTCTTTAAATTCTCAAGTCTCATGTTTTAATTAGAATCAGGTTCATCTATTTGTTCTATCCTTTTCTCAAAAGGATCAGATTCATCAAATTTCACATGAACTGATTCTTCAACAATCCTTGACTTTTTATTATAGACTCTATAAGCTTTGGAGCTTGCAGAATATCCTAAGAAAATACCTTTATCAGATTTTGGATCAAATTTACCAAGATTATCTTTGGTATTCAAGATGTAAACCTTGCATCCAAAAACTTTAAAGTAATTTACTTTAGGTTTTCTTTTATTCCATAGTTCATAGGGTGTCTTTTTCAAAATAGGTCTTATTAAAATTCTATTCATTATATAACAAGCTGTATTAACAGCTTCTGCCCAGAAATATATAGGTAGGCTATATTCATTTAACATAGTTCTAGCCATTTCTTGAATAGTTCTATTTCTTCTTTCTATAATCCCATTCTGTTGAGGTGTTCTTGGAGTAGAGAAGGTGTGTTTAATACCCATGTTTGAGCAAAAGGAATTAAATTCCTGGTTCTCAAATTCTCCACCATGATCACTTCTCAATGAGATTATATTAAAACCTTTTTCATTTTGAATAGATTTACAAAAACCTTTAAATAAACTAAAAGCTTCACTTTTAAATTTCAAAAAGAAAATCCAAGTAAATCTAGAATAATCATCAACTAATACATAAACATATAATTTACCAGATAAACTTGCTACTCTTTAAGGTCCAAACAAATCCATATGGATATGTTCTAGAGGTTTAGTTGTAGCAACTTTATTAACAGATTTGAATGATGATTTGTGTTGCTTGCCAAGCTGACATGCATCACAGAATCTGTCATTTTCAAATTTGAGACTAGGCAAATCAGAAACTAGATGTTTCTTAGATAATTTATGTAAAGCATATATATTGCAATGACCAAGTCTTCTATGCCAGATCCAGGATTCACTTATATTAGCAGTTAAGCAGTTTACTTGTTGTTTACACAAGGAATACAAATCCAAAGTATAAACATTATCAGTTCTGGGTGCTCTAAACTTAAACAGTTTATCTTTAGAAACAGTACAACTATTGTTAGTAAAATCAACAGTGTATCCATCATCATAGAGTTGAGAGATACTTATCAGATTGTGTTTTAACCCTTGTACATAAAGTACTTTGTTGATTGAGACTGTCTCTGGATCTCCAACTGTTCCAATACCAATAATCTTTCTTTTGGCATTGTCACCAAAGGTGACAAGTCCTCCTTCCTTTCGAGTAAGAGAAGAGAAATTAGCTTAAGTTCCACTCATGTGTCTTGAGCAGCCACTGTCCATATACCATATTTCTTTCTTTCTTTGATGACCTGTTACCTGCAAAGACATTCAAACAAATTGCTTTGGTACCCATATTTTGTTGGGTCCAGGAGTGTTAGCAAGCAGTGATCTGGGTATCCAGATTTGCTTTGTTTTCTTAAAATTGATTGAATCATATAGATCATTGGAAATATAAGCTTTCTTAATTCCACATATTTGAGGTTGTCTTAGAAAACCGTTTTTAGCTATATGACCTTTTGTTCCACAGAAGTTACAAATAACCTGTTTAGTGCTAGGAACAAAATAATTTTTGTATAACTTAGGTTTTTCTCCTTTACTTCCAATTCCAAACCTTTCCTTTTTAATTACAGTTTTTCCAAGTATCTCATTTAAGGCTTTTTCTCCTTTTGTAAAAACTAATGCAGCCTTTTTATAAGATTCTACTTCATCCTGTAGAGTTTTTATTTTTGATTCAAAATTAATTTTATTTGAGTCAGCAGAGTTGTATTTGTCAATTAATTCCTTATGTTGTTTTAGAAAAGTATTTCTCTCATCTGAAATAGCTTTATGCAAGTTCTTTATAGATTTATATTTTTTAAATAATGAGTCATACCTTTCTTCAAGCATATTGCAGTAAGATGCAAGTTTTTCATTTGAGAAACCTGTTTCAGAGTTTGATTCATTATTTGAGTCAGAGGAGTAGTATGAGTGTACCTCATCAGTTTCAGCCATGAAACACATATTTGCTTTTAAATTGGCTTCCTCATTCTCTGAGCTTGATTCAGAAGAATTACTTGAGTCTTCAGAAACACTCCAAGTAGCTTTCATAGCTTTCTTGTCTTTCTGCTCATAATCATCTCTTTTGATGAATTTCTTCTTCTTTGCATCTTTCAATTTTGGGCAATCCGGTCTGATATGTCCCATATTTTTGCATTAATAACATCTCACTTCCTTGCTATCCTTCTTGAAAGATTTCTTGAAGTCTTTCTTCTTACTGTAGAACTTTCTGAATTTTCTGGCTAGCTGAGCCAGTTCTTCATCCGAATTTGAAGAATCAGAGCTTTCTGATTTAGCACTTACTTCTCTGTTCTTCATCTTTCTATCCTTTTGTTGAGAAGTCACTTTCAAAGCAGTATTTTCCCTTTTTATGTAGACTTTAAGCTCATTTACCTCATCTTGCATTTCATCCTCGTACATCATCAATATACCAATCAGCTCTCTCATAGTTAGATCTTTAACAGAAGTTGATTGTCTGATTGCTGCAGAGATTCCATTCCATCGAGTAGGAAGTACTCTCAGTACCTTTAACGCTTGATCAGCCTGCTTGATTGGTTCTCCTAGTGCTGTTATATTATTGACAATTTCTGTCAATCTTCCATTCATCTGAGTGATTCTCTCTCCTTCAATCATTCTGAAAGTATCGAATTTTAATTTAGCAGTTTCATATCTCATCTGTCTTACATTATCTATTCCTTCATAAGCAACAACTATTGTTTGCCACATTTCATATGCAGTCGGTCATTGAGATACTCTGTTAAATTCATCCGGTCCTAGACCACAGATGATTGCATTCATAGCTTTTGAATTCATGTCATACTCAGCCTCTGTAGCAGCACTCCATGTATCAGGATTTTCAGGAATTTCATAGGGAGTCAGAATCTTTGAATAGACTTTGTAACCAAGATTTTTCAGATAAATAATCATACGTGATTTCCAGCAGCCATAATTATCTCCAATAAAGTAAGGTGCTCTGACCATTGACATTCCCTCTATCATATCAGCCATGATACACTATGTATAATCTTTAAATACTTCTATCTTGATAAGACTTTAAAAATAAGAAGCTCCTCCTCTGATACCAATTGTTGGATCTGAATCTACGGATTACACACAAGAGGGGGGTGAATTGTGTCTTTTCAAAATTATTACAATCTCTTCAATTTAGACAAATTCTGTCCACTATGCTTTAGCACGATTAAATATGTAGCGGAAAAAGTAAAAGCATGAGCACACAGATGTATAGTGGTTCGGGGAACAGAAGGCCCCTAGTCCACTCCACCAACGCTCAAATCCACGAGCTTGGCGATTTTCACTATCTGGTCCTCGTTTCCACAGACCTGTTCACAACTGAGTACAGGCAGTTGACACCTTTACAAGTTTCAGGAAAACACAGCCTTCCTGGTTCAAGCACGAACCCACACAGCTTAGAATGAGAAGCTGATCACTCAAAAATAAAAAGGGTTTCGATAAATAAAACACTTCTCCAGTTGTTCTTCACAATTGCAACAGAATGCAATTGACAGTAGATAGATCGTCGTCTTCAAAAAATAATGATCTGTAATCAAAACAGTTCTGAGTCGATCTAGTTGCAATAGATATTACAAGAGACTTCACAACTTCAGCAGCAGTAGATTCACAACAGATAGTCGATGTAGAACACGTGAATCTGCTATCAAGATCTTCCTTCGGTAATAAAGGTTTTACACTTCTTCTCGATCACCAGAAAAGAATGCCTTCACATAGTCTCTGTTTCTTGCTCGTTAAAAGATCAATCTATATATTTCATACACTTTCCTGTGTATATATATATATCCGAAGTTTCCAAGATAGAACATATATATTCAAATCTGAGAAAATATTCCGCATAAATAGATCCATGAAAATGTCCTTTAGATTCGCGATATTAAATAACAGAGCCGTTGTAACTCCCCTGAAGAATTGGCATAAAAAGCTCCGTTTTAAATCAATCATTAATCCGTTAAAAATTGTCTTTAATTCCGTCAAAGTCGTACTTAAGAATCGGCTCGAAATCCGCTTAACAATCCGCCTGTTTGACCAATGCAAAAGGAAATATCGTCTGTCAAAAATATCCCGACGCCAAACGTAGGGTTGATGACGTGGCTCCAAACGTAGGGTTCACAAACTTAAGGTTTACAAACGTAAGGTTCACAAACGTAAGGTTGAACATACATATTTTCTCTTCAGCATTCAAACGTAGGGTTGATCATCCATACTTTGTCTTGCTTCAACTCTCCAAAGAACGTACGGTTGATTATAAAAGTAAGGTTGATGATCCATACTTTTGAGAAACAAACTCAACACTGAAAACTAACATACGGTTTCTCTTCCATACTTGTCCAACAACAAAAACGTAAGGTTCCTTCCAAACGTAATGTTCTTCTTCCATACTTTTCAACAACGTAAGGTTCATTAACCATACGTTTCAAAATAACGTAAGGTTCCTTAACCATACGTTTCTTTTAACATAAAAAGTAAACTTTTCATCCATACGTTACGTTCATCAACGTAGGGTATGAACAGTGATTCCAGTACGCGCTAAAACTGATCTCGCACTACAGTGATTCCAGAACGCGCTAAAATTGATCTCGCGCTACAGTGATTCCAGAACGCGCTAAAATTGATCTCGGAATAAATGAAGTATGAAATCTCGTTATATGAAATAAATAAATAAAATAAATTCCTGCAAAATACTCAACGAAATAATTAGTAAATAATTAAGGGTATTTGTGAGCATCAAAATCATCATAAAGAGACAGAGTATTATTTAAAATAATCTCCCCCTTTAAAAAACATTATTTTGAATTGTTTGAAAACAATATATTGCTCAAAAATATTAATAATTAAATACTAATTAAAACCTATAATGTTTTTGTCAATATTAAATTCATAAAAAAAGTAAAATTAAGTTTAATGGTAATCTTGCATATGTGGAAGGATGGCAGGTAAAAGAATCATTCAAAAGTTTAATAAATTTTAATATATAATTCAGTTATAAAAATGATTTCAATGGCCAAAATTGGATTAATATATGTATTTTTTAACTATTGTCTCATTAAAATCAATTTCAAGTAAAATAATTATTGAAAAGAAAATGATTTTTTTAACAACAATGTTGTATTTTCAATATGCATCATAAATTGAAACATTTCTGAAATGTGAAAAACTTCACCCTATTATATATTTCATATTATGAATTAATAAATATAGTTTATTTTAAAAAATGAATTTTATAAATTCAAAATTTTGTTAATATTATTTGTAACCTCTTTTCAAATATCATGTTTGATAGATTAGGATGTGCTCAAACATGGTGTTGCTTGAAACATAAGCGGTTGAATTTATTTAAAAGGAAATGTACCATGTAATCATGGGTTGTATAATTAAGGATGTATAATAAGAAAGAAAAAAATACCATGGTTATGAACAATACCACTTTATCAGACAACCTCTTTATTTTTTTACATAATTAATATGTATATTTGTGTCATTATCAATACAATTCCTTTTGTATGCCTATAGTTATGTATGGATGGGATACAATAAATGAGTTTCAGATCCAAATAGTTCATGGTGTGTGATGTAAATTTAAAATATGGTACCTTTTATACTAGTGGGGATGGAATTTTTAGAAATTTCATACTTTATTAAATTAATTTAAATTAATTTTACTTTCCTAATGAATCCAAATTAATAATATTAAATTTTTCTATATTTTCAATTCTAAATCCAATCATACAAATGAAATTTGAATGTTTTTTGTTACGACTACACCATTTACTATCCTTTGGTAACTAAATTTAAAAATTACGATTGTAATGATGATATTATAAATTAGAGGTCAATATAGTTTCGATAAAAGGGATATTATTAAATAATAGTAATATATATTTATTTAAAATATTATAAAGAACTTGGTGGTATATAATTTATATGAAATTTTAATCATTTTTATTAATCCAAAATTTTTATTAAAATTCATTAATGCCAATTTCAAAACTATTCAACTCATTAGACATTAAAAACATCAAAACAATGATGTATTTAAATTATATGAATAGAAAAATTATATTTCACAATTTATTTAACAAAATTTTATTGGAAAAAATAAATAAATTATTATTAGTTTTTTAGAAAAGAATTTATTGTATTTTTCTTTTATTTAAATAAAATCATCATCTATGATGTGTTGAATATAATCTTAGTATTTCATAACGAATAATTAGAAATACATTACAAAGATATGTAATATTTATATTTCTAATACATTATTAGATAATATAAAAGGTTACCTTTATCCCTATCCTAAAATTCTATACATATTAAATTCAATAAAGTTGCACATTTTTATTTAGAATTTTTTTTATAATGGCCACAATCATATTAATAAGAAAAAAATAGGAAATTATAATAATCATAAATTATTATTGATGATGTAATCTCAACCAATTAAATTTATACATGTTTTAGGCTATTTTTAAGTCCATATAAAATTATCTTTTCTCTTAATTAAAACCATACACATTTACGATTGTATAAAATAACAACGAAGGATAACAATCATAGTGATATAAAATGAGGGAGATAATTTTCAAATTAGGACATCATGATTATAAATATTTAGTTTGTTTTTTCAATTATAAAAATTAGCTTTACGTAATAATTTATTTTAAAATTAAACATGTTAAACAAGAAGAATAGCATTTTTTTATAAAAATGAATTTTTCATATAATATATGATTCTATATTTAATCTCTGAGTATTAACCATTATTATGAAATTAAATTCATATATATATATTATTTATAAATTTTAATATAGTATTTTTTATTTATAATTTTTTTTAAAATTAAATGGATAAACATTAAGTAGGTAAATTTTTTATTAAGAATATTGTGTTTGAAACAGATAATAAACTTACAGCAAAATCAGAAAAAAAATCTTTCCAATGAAAATAATTATATTCATCTAAATAAATTGTTCCATATTTGAATTTATTATGAAATTAATAACTAATATGGGTTTTTAAATTACTTAAATTAATTTAATGAAATTATGATATTAGAAGAATCATATTTTATCCAGATTCATTGAAAAATCAATAATTTGAAAAAAAAGTTACAAAATCTACCCTACGAAAATTTTCATACATGGATTTAATTTTTTAAAACTTTTATCATATAAATATTTTATTTTTCATAAAATTAATTATATTAATTTATTATAAAATCTTAAACAAATCATTTATGAATATGCCAAATTTTATAATGTATAAAACATCTTCAATCTAAATTGAGTTCTAATATTTTCACAATTAATAAAAAAATATCTATATAGTAGAATAATGTTATAATTTTTTATAAAGAAAATAATACATTTAATATAGTATATTTTATTATATAGGTTATAAAAACAATAAGTAAATAAAAATAATTTATGGTATTTTTGAATTTTTGAATTTCATATTGTTATAGAATGTAGATTAAATTTTTTAAGAAAAAATAAAAATAAGTGACAATAATCACCCATTTAACATATAATTTATAATAAATTTTAATTTCATCTCTTAAATCAATTTTTTTGAATATTAAAATATCTTCTTTCTAATACTATATTGTTCAAAGTGTTATAATAACAATGCCTTGATAACAGAGGATGACAATCACCATTATTATCTAGAAAAACACCTTACTGAGTTTCGAAATTGAAAACATAGTGGGCAATTAATCTTATGACATTAATGAATAACATAATACCTAGATAATCAGCTCGAGATATATACATCATTGATCATATGAATTTTAATGATCATGATAATTTAAATAAAACAACATAAACTAAAAAGGAGTTAATGAGACCATTGTTTCGTCATATATTAATGTTAGAGGATAATATTTTCATTTCATGATCAATTTTATAGAATTATATTAATTAAATAGAATCTACATTTAGATCAAGAAAAAATATATATTCCTGAGATATAGAATTCTATCCAGGAATAAAATTTTAACCATAATATAATCTCTTTCCCCAAAATGACAGAATTCAAGTAAAATTATTTATTCTTGAAGAACTGAAATCAACATTTATTAGACCCCATAATACCAAAATAAGTTCATAAGAAAACCATATAATCTTAATAACCAAAACATAAACAGTTATTATATGAATAGATAATTTTAAAAAATAATAAAAATTTATATTAGTAGGTTATACATTAGTATCCAAAATTAGATATTAAAAACCAAGGATCAAGAAAAATTTATCTATAAATATATATACATTAAAATTATAAGAATATTTTTTAATTTGATTGAAACCTAGAAATTAGAATTATTTGATGACATATTTCTCCAAGATAAATATAACACTTATCAGTAACTAAAATTAATCGCAAATAATTTCTCATAACAAAATAGAATATTCTAAAATTATATAATCTCTACGATATACAAATCATTTAAATAAATGAAAAGAATAGCTATAATGAAACAATAAAATCATAAATTCTTCCAGATAAATATTTAATATTAATTCCACTAATAAAAATCAATAATAATAAATTTAGCTAAATCATATAAGGTTCTTAATATATTTATCTTCATATAAAATAAAATAAAAGATGAAATAACATTTATATAGCATTTTTATCTCTATGAAAAAAATATGTTACCAAATAAAAAATTATTACTATCTATAACATAATATAAAATAATTATATTAACTAATAAATCTTATAGAAAAATATATAAATTACACACTATTATTCTTTAGGTTATGGGTACAATCTTCGTAGAATTTCCATATGTGTCAAGAAATCATTTTTAATACAATAATATAAGTACAATTGTTATAACATACACAGAAAAATAACCATATTATTGAAAGGTATCAGAATCCATGATTTTTATCATTAACATTCATCGTATGAAAATCAAATTATTCCACCTATAATTATAAGGACCCAGCCACAAAACATTACATAATCTTGAATTAAATAAATAATTCACATTGAGGATATTTTTAGGATTAGAGTTTTAGAGAGTTAGTCTATAACTATTACATTTCAAAAAATTACAAAGTAGACAGTTTAACCAAGTATCCATTTTTTTACAAAACATGAACTTTTGAAAAAAAGACTCATGTCTAGTTCCCTGTTTAA
The DNA here is from genome assembly GCA_963277665.1 of Viscum album. NCBI lineage: Eukaryota > Viridiplantae > Streptophyta > Magnoliopsida > Santalales > Viscaceae > Viscum > Viscum album. The sequence goes on along the minus strand of OY728163.1, from coordinate 1,898,673,553 downwards.
GACATTATGAATTTTCTATGAACCCATCCTTGACCCTATTCCAAATTATTCCATGTGAAAAACATTTCAAAAACATTGGATGAGCCTAAAATGCTCAGTAAGGGATACACAAAGAAGTAAAACTGATAGTTTTTCACAACAACAAGTAAACAAGGAATAATTTGACATAAATAATACTTTTCACCTTTATGAAGTAGTGAATAATCTTCACTGAATAAAAAATCATTACTTACCCTTTTGTAACCAAAATATTAATATAAAACTCATATAAATAACACATAACATATAAAGGTAACTTGGGACATAAACATACAAAAATGGAATAACCATACTGTCGACTTCCACACATATCACTAAATGGAATAGTCATATGGACGACTTCCATACCCAATGCATTGGAGGTTATAAAGTAACCACCCATCCTGGTATTCACGAGACCACCCATCATTTGTTTTATCATGTAACCACCCGTAAAATATCCAAGTACCAATTTAATATCATAAGATAAAAAACAAATATAAAGGAAAGAAAACATTTCCACATTTTAATCACAATATATCACTTAAATATATTGACATAAAAAATCCACTATAAAAACCATTTTCAATACCAAAATACATAAAAGTGTATATGGTATTTATTTTCTTTTAAAAACATTACAGCTTGTTGAGGAAGCCAAAGATCAAATAATACTCGCGGTAGTGGAAAAGGTCATTGTCACCACTTATGTTAAAAGGAACATTATTTTTTTCATTTAGTAAAATGCTTCGAAGAAAAATATTCCCTTTGAAATGTCAAGGGTGTTTATACAACGTATAAAAGAAAGCTGTGTATTAAAACAAAATATGCCTCAATGAAAGGAGATTGAGACGAAGTCTATTACAAATATCATTTTCTAAATAAAATAGATATTTTATGTGTATTAAAAATAATCACACATAAATGAAGTATAAATACATAAAAATTCATTTCTCACACAATCAAAGAATGACATAAACAAGAAAACGAAGATCAACCAAATGAACGAAAATTGGGTTAAGAAGTTCCCTTACCTTCTGTCCAAAATGATCCGTACATTCTTTAATATCATGAATAATAAACTAAAGTTAATTTATACTTGATTAAGAACCTTTTTAAAGTTTATTATTTCTTTTATATCACTTATTACTGTGTTATAAACATTATGAAATCATTTAAGATAATAATGTTTGTTTTTTCGATATTTGACACTTGAGACAAAAATGGATTTCTTATAATTACATGATGTTCATGTGGTCAAAGGTTCATTATATTCAGAATGATATTCAGGAATTATATAAAATATATATCCAGTATATACATGTATTTATAATAGTAAATAACATATAGAGGTAAGAAGTGAAATGCACCGTTCATGGAGATGGTAAGCCGTACGTAGGCATGAACACTAATTTTATTTATATTTCTTATTTTAATTGAATTTATGCATAATGATACATAGGTATGTTATAATAACAGTATAATATAATATATAATATCATTAACTATATCCATTATACATCCCATATAAGGCATTAACGAGTCACATCACTTTGAGGGGTCGGTAGTCCGCACTTCCTCAAATGAGATTATCGTATTTAAACATTATGGAAACCATAAAGGCATGATATAAAAAAAATACAGAAGAATAAAGAAAAAATAAACATAATATATATCATATGTAAATATAGTGCCATCATAATGTCCACCATGAGAGGAGGTAGGAGATAATCGAACAATCATCGTTTTGTGAGGCGTTGTTTTGCCATCCACAAGAACATTATGTTTTTCACACATTAGAGAGAGGTGTGTGTATGTGTAGCTGGAATAAATCTCATAAAAACATCATAGTATATTGTTTATAGTGGTTTTGTTACAAAATAATGGAATAAATAGAGTTTAGGGGTTTGAGAAGTAAAATAAAAGAAAACAATTTAAGAGAAACCTTTACCTTTAATTTGGGAAACTTTCATTGGTTTGAAGCCTAAGGAATTATGGAAGTTTCTTCTCCCTAAAATAAGACATCTAAAGGGAGTAGAGGGATGTAGGGAGCTTAATTGGGTAGATATTGGATAATCCAAATGGCTATATATGTGTGGGGAATTGTTTAGAAGTGGTGTCCTTTTATTAGGGGGACAAGGGGTTTTTAGGAAAGTGTGAAACTATTATTTTATTATAAACTTATCTTCAGTTTCAAAAGATGCATAAATAATTAAAGATAAATATATGATTACTCATGGTTGAAATAAAATCATCCAATAAAAATTGGACATGTTTTGGATAATATTTTAATCATTGAAATCTTATTTATTTAAATCATTTATTAATGAGGTAAATACTTCATCATTATTGGGTCATAAATTAATTAATTTATATGATGTATAAAAATTATTTAAAAAAACCAACATGTAGGAAATATTTTTATCATTCCAATTAATATTTATAGTCGAAACAATAATTTATATAACCCCTTATAAAAATTAATTACTAAATGATTTTTGTTAATGTAAATTTCGTCTTTACATTAAATTAATTAATCTAAATATTCATTTTCACTACAATGTAGCTCAATGGGGTCCCAAAATCAACACAATGATTCCCATGGTCGTAAAGGACTCAACCAATATGTTTTGTACAAGTGTTAAGGTAATTTGGAATTATTATAATATTCTTTTTACCTTGAATTAACTTATTTAACTTTAATTGTTGTAAATAAAAGTCAAAAGTTACTATTACCAAATATTATTTTCATCTTAATGAACCGAATTTTACTTATTGATAACAACCATGTATGTAAGATCTTTGAAAATTTAATTCATAGAAGTGGTAAAATTTCATTTAAATGAAGAATTAAGTTATTTAACTACCACTAATTGGTTTCACTATTCATCAAAAATTGATGTTTTTTTAGAAAAATACAAAAAAATTCAGCCTAAACTATATTTGATATTACGAATTAATAAATGATGTCTATTTTTTCAAATTCAATACATAGAAGTGGAATTAATTAATTTTAAAATAAATTCCCGTTATCAAAACAAGTAGCGTGTTTTTAAGAAACAATAACTATCAAAAGATTAATACTTGATTATGTCCAATTTCAAAGTGAAATTATTTCCAATGACCAACTTTGGATTAAATGGTAAAAATATATTTTAATTTTAATTTAAAAATAACTAAAAATATAATCTATCCATATAAATAAATTTGATTAAAAGGCACTTTTGAATTAAAATACAATATTTTTCACTATTCATTAAATTAATGAACTTTATCGCAAAATTCCAAAACAAATTTACACAAAGTAAATTTTGATGTCCCCATTATAAAGAAGGATTTTATTTGGTCATATAGAATGTATTAAAGTAATAAAAACTATATTTAAAAATGGTTCTCCATTAAAAGGTGATAAATCGGCCTTTTAATGTAAATTATGCTTAAAATTTGATTCATTCACATTTTTTTAATATAAATTTTATTGGATAAATGTAAATAGATTTAACAAACATGTATAATAATATTTTAGTTTGTTTCATTCACTCCTTCCAATACAATGGCTAGCAGTTAACTACTATTTAAATAATAATATTATATTATCAGTGTGCAACGTAAGATTCTAAAGAAACCCGTTGTTGGGTATCGGGTATGCTATCGAACATAGCAACCCCTTTAAAAAAATTAATATTTAATTCAAAAATATTAATAAATTTTAAATATATCTTATTCTTCATTTACCTGGGATGTTACATCCTTTCCCCCTTTTGGGAATTTCATCATCGCAATTTTTATTCACTTATCAAAATAAGTGGGAGTATTTATCGCTCATAGCATTTTCAAATTCCCACATTGCCTCTTCAACCATATGGTTTTTCCACAAAACCTTTACCTGGTGAATTACATTATTCTGCAACACATCCTCTCTGTGGTCAAGAATCTGGACTAGTTGTTCTTCATAAGAGAGATTCACTTCTAACTGAACTACCTCTGGGCTCAATAATGAGATGGATCTGGCATATATATTCTCAACATCGAAACATGAAAAACATTGTGTACCTTGGATAAACATTGAGGTAAAGCCACTCTATACGCAACTGATCCAACATTATCTAGAATTTCATAAGGTTCAATGATCCTTAGACTCAAATTTCCCTTCATACCAAAACACATCACAATTTTCCATAGAGAAACATTGAAAAAGTCACGATCACCTACCTCAAAAAAAAAGATCCTTCCTCTGGTTATCTACATAACTTTTCTCTCTGCTCGGAGCTGTTCTCATGTTCTTCTAAATCAACTGAACATTCACTACCATCTCTTCTACTAATTCTGGTCCCATTAGCTTCATTTCACCTACTTCATCCCAAAAAGCTGGATTCGACAATGCATTCCATATAATGCCTTAAATAGAGCCATCTGTATACTAAAATGAAATCTTTTATTATATGAAAATTCAACCAAAGAAATTTGTTGGTCCCAACATACCAGATAATCCATTGAGCAAGAATGTAACATATCCTCCATGGTCTAATTTTTTTTAATTGTACATCTAAATGAGGATGAAAAGATATACTAAAATTTAATTCAGTACCCAATGACTTTTTAAGGCCTTTCCAAAAGTTATATGTAAACCTAGGATCACGATCAGGTACAATGGAGAGGGAAACTCCATGAAACCCGAATATCTCTTTAACATATAACCTATCAAGTTGATCAAAAGACAAACTATCTCTAATAGGAAGGAAATGAGCAGATTTAGCCAGTCGATAAACTATAACCCAGATTGCATTATTACCTTGAGATTTCTTTGGTTATCCCACAACGAAGTCCAAGGATATATTTTCCCATTCCATTCCGGCATTGGTAAAGGACAAAGCATTCCTTTCACTAAATGTCTCTCTACTTTAACCAGCTGATAATTCAAACACTTCATAGTAAAATCAACAATATCTCTTTTCATTCCATCCCACCAGTAATATTCCTGAAGATCTCTGTACATCATAGTACTGCCTGGATGAACAGAAAACGAGGAACTATGAGATTTACATAACAAATGATTCTTCATCTTTGAATCACAAGGCACACATAATCTCTTCCCAAATCTCAAAACACAATTATTATCAACATTAAAATCAGATAACTTATTCTTCTGAACCAACTCTACATTTTTCTGCAACTCACTGTCTTTTTTAGGGGCTTGCTTAATTATTTCTGATAAAGATGATTTCACTGACACCTGAAATAAAATAGAATAATTTCCTACACCAAATACTTATATTCCTATGTATATAAAATCAAAAACCAAAGGATCTCGTTCTAAAAGATACATTGTCAATGAAACATTACATTTTCGACTCAAATAATCAACCACTTTATTTTCTTTTCCTACATGGTATTGGATGGTGCAATCATAATACTTGATTAATTCCAACCATCTCCTCTGTCTCATTTTCAATTTTTTCTGAGTGAAAATATAAATCAAACTTTTGTGATCGGTATATATTTCACACTTTATTCCATACAAATTATTCCTCAAAATTTTCAAAACAAAAATGACAACATCTAATTCCAAATCATGTGTAGGGTAATTTAATTCATGAGGTTTAAACTCACATGAAGCATAAGCAATTACCTGATCATTCTGCATTATTACACAACCAAGACCTTTCAATGAAGCAACACTATAGATAACAACGTCACCATTTCTTGATGGAAGTGCCAAAACATGAGCATTCACCAATCTTCTTTTCAATTATTGAAAAAAATCATCACAATATTTTGTCTGGTTGAACATAACACCATTTTGGGTTAACTTAGTCATTGAAATAGATAACTGTGCAAACTGTTTGACAAACCTCCTGTAATAACCTGATAAACCAAGAAAACTAGGAATCTAGGTTATATTTGCGGGTATTGGCCATTCTTAAACAACTTTTGTTTTTACTGGATCTACTGTTATGCCATTTTTTTGAAACAATGTGACCATGGAAATAAATTTGTTGTAACCAAAACTCACACTTTCTGAATTTCCAAAACAGTTTCTTTTCTTTTAAGGTTTTTAAGATGACCCTTAAATGACTTTCATGTTCCTCCTTAATTTTGGAATAAACCAAAATATCATCAATGAATGCAACCACAAAATTATCCAAGAACTCACAAAAAATTATATTCATAAGAATAATGAATACAGTAGGTGCATTGGTTAACCTAAAAGACATAACTACAAATTAATAATGGCAATATCTAGTAAGAAACACGGTCTTCGGAATTTCTGCTTCATTTACATTCAATTGATGGTACCCTGACCTCAAATCAATCTTTGAAAAATACTAAGCTCCATGGAGCAGATCAAACAAATCATCGATATGACCAATGGATACTTATTCATAACAGTGATGTTATTCAATGCTCTATAATCAATGAAATGTCTCATTGAACCTTCTTTTTTTAACAAACAAGATAGGAGCACCCCATGGTGATGTGCTAGGTCGAATGAAACCTTTATCTAATAAAGCATTCAATTGCTTCTTTAACTCTAAAAGTTCAATTTGAGTCATTAAATAAAGATGTTTTAAAATTTTCTTAGCATTAGAAACTAATTCAATAGTAAATTCAACTTCCCGATCAGGTATAATAGTAGGAAACTCATCAGGAAATACATCAAGGTACTCATTTACCATGAGAACATCATTAATCAGAATAGTTCCTTTTTATTCAACAATATGTGCAAGGTAACATTCATTTCTATCTTATACTTGTTTTTAAGCTTCCGGATATGTTATCAAAAGCAAGGGTTCATTTTTGTATCCAAATCAAAAATCATTCTGCAAATAAACCTCTTTATCACTACAATCAATCTTTGCACGATCAACAGAAATAAAATCCATGCCAAATATAACATCAAACTCTACCAGAGGAAAAACAGCAAGGATTATAGGTAGATTCATTTCACACACAAGGACATGAATGTTCATCTGTTTTCTTTTTGTCTCTACATTTCCTCTAGGTGTTTCTACCATATGTTCTGTATTCATATATTGAGATGGAATTATCAATTTACTAGAAAACTTATCAGAAATGAAAGAGTGTGTAGACCCTGAATCAACCAACACATTGGCATAATCTGAACAAACAAACATTGTACCTAATACTACTTCGTTTGATGGCCAAACATCTACTGAAGTAGTTGGGAAGGTTTTCACCACCCCTTTCAGCTTTTAGTCATGCTGCATTCCATCATTTGAGTATTTTGCTGGACACTCATTGGCATAATGACCCATTTCTTTACACTTAAAACATTATACCAATGGTTTTTCAAAGTCATCTTGATCATCTTCCTTATAGTTACAAGAAATATGACTAGACATACCACACTAGAATAACTTTACAGACTTCGTTAAACATTCTCCAGGATAATTTTTACCACACATCTCACAAGTTGGATATTTAATTTTCATTCCTCCAGGATTCATTGATGAATTATTTCCCTTTGCTTGCCAACTGGACCTCTTATTCTTTTTTTTGTCAACAAACACATGATCATCGGTAAACTCCATTTTCACCTTCTCCACACATCGAACAAGTTTTTCATAACTTATGAACTCAGGATAGGCTAATACTCTTCGATATTGTGGCTTTAGTACTGAGTAAAAATAGTTGATTTTACAATCATGAACTCGTATGAAATTTGGAGCATACCTTTCTAGTCGAGTGAATATTTCTTCATAAGAAGCCACTACGTCATCATCCTACCTCAATTCTAGGAAATGTTTTCCATCCTAAGACAAAACACCTCAGGAAAATATTTCTCAAGAAGCATACCTATTAATTTATCCCAAACAAGAGCATAAATATCCTCACCAACCCTGATATTTTTCACCATCGACCATCACTGATCAACTTCACCTTAAAAACGATAAACAAAAATACTTTTCTTTTTGAGGTTCTAAACAACCCATGGCATCAAAAATCTTCTCAAGTTGTTTAATCAACCCTTTAGCTAGCATAAGGTCAGATGATCCCCGGAATGATGGGGGATGTTGCCTCATGAAATTCTCCACTACTGACATGTTCCTTTGTGGTTGATCTGGCTGATATCGTACATGGATACCACCACAATTTATAGCCTGAGTCAACTGTGCCATCACTACAACAAACTTTTCAGTTCTGATTCTGACCATTTCAATTTGCTGATTTGGAAGGTTGTCTTCCTCCTGATGTTGCCCCAACATAGCTGCCATGTTTCCTCTAAGGAAAAACCACTCTGAACACATAAATATCTTATGTGAAGAAACATGGTAATCTATAAAGGCTATATGATTTCAATATTAACATAAATTATTTTATGGATATTAATTTAACAATACCCTAACTCCTAAAGTCATCTAAACCGACCTCTGATACCATCTATAAGGACACGACCATAAAAAAATACATAATCTTGAATTTAATGAATATTTCAAATTGAGGATCTTTTCATGTTTAGAGTTTTAAGGAGTTATATCATAACTGTTAGATTTCAAAAAATTTCAATGTAGACACTTCTACCTAGTATCCATTTTTTTACAAAACATGAACTCTTGAAAAAAATAGTCATGTCCAGTTCCATGTTTAAGACAACATGGATTTTCCTTGATCCCATACTTGTCCCTATTCCAAATTATGTCCTGTGAAAAACATTTAAAAAACATGGTATGAGCATAAAAATCTCACTAATGGATACACCAATAAGTAATAATATTAGTTTTTAAAAACAACAAGTAAACCATGAATAATTTAACATAAGTAATACTTTTCACCTTTATGAAGTAGTACATACTCTTCACTAAATAAAAAAATCATTACTTACCCTTTTGTAACCAAAAGATTACTATAAAACTCATATAAAGAACACATAACATACAAAATTTAACTTAGGAAATAAACATACATAAATGGAATAACCATACGATCGAATTCCACACATATCAATAAATGGAATATTCATACGGCTGACTTCCATACCCAATGCATTGGAGGTTATAACGTAACCACTCGTCCTGGTATTCACGGCACCACCAGTATTTTGGTTTATCACATAACCATCCATCAAATGTCATATTACCATTATAAAATCATTAGATAAAAAACAAATATAAAGGAAGGAAAAAATTTCAACATTTCAATCAAAATATATCACTTAAATATATTGAAAAAAAATCTGTTATAAAAAAAATTTCAATATGAAAATACATAAAAGAGTATAAGGTATTTATTTTCTTTTAAAAACATTACGGCTTGTTTAGAAATCCAAAGATAAAATAATACTCACGGTGGATGAAAATGTCATTTTCCGCACATATGTTAAAAGGAACAATCTTTCTGTCATTTAGTAAAATGCTTCGTTGAGAGATATTCCCTTTGAAAAGTTAATGGTGTTTATACAGTGTATAAAAGAATGTGGTGTATTAAAACAAAACATACCTCAATGAAAATATATTGAGACTAAGTCCCTTACAAAGATCATTTTGTAAATAAAATAGATATACTATGTGTAATAAATATAATCACACATAAATCAGGTATAAATACATAAAATTTCATTTTTCACACAATCATTGATTGAAATAAACATGAAAAGGGAGATCAACCCAAATAACCGAAATTGGGTTAAGATGTTCCCTTACCTCATTTCTGACTTGAACCATTCATTCTTTAATATTTTGAATAATAAAATAATGTTAATTTCATGTTTCTTAAGAACCTTTTTCATGTTTATGATATCATTTATATCACTTATTACCATGTTATAAACTTTATGACAACCAAAAATTATTATTTTATTAATAATGAGGGTCAAGAAAGACATGAAAAAAGAAAAAAACTAACAAAAATTGTGAAGAAAAATAGAAAAAAGTGAAAAGGCGAAAAAGGGGGACTAAGGGGGGTGACAATAGTGCAGTCCAAGGGCGTCAGCCGACACAAAAATAGAGCCATCCGCTGGAAATGGCCCGAGACCTGAAAAAACTAACAAGTTATCATTCTTCGTAGCTTTAGCGGTTAGAAAATCAGCAACCATATTCCAATCCCTCCATGTGTTGATGATGGACGTGTGACTATCCAGAAGAAACATGAATCTCTTAATCGTGTACTCAATGCTACAAGGGATTGAGCCTTTGCCGGAAATGGCCTTGATGATGATAAGAGAGTCAAACCCCACCTCTTGTATTGTAATTTCCCTCCGTTTACAAAGGAGAAAACTAGTGAGTAAGGCTTGAGACTCTGCTTGAAGAGAATCGCCATTTCCAAAAAAAAACGAGAAAGCCACCACCACAGATCCAAAGGAATCACGAACAACTCTACCTCCATGCATCAAACCCGAGCGGCACGATCCTTCAATGATGAGATTGAACCCCCTGCTAGGTGGATGCCATTTGAACCACATCCCTTGAATGGACCTTCCAGTGGTAAGAGAGGAAACCCAAAAAGAAGAGCCCTTGAACACATCCTTACATTGATTACACAAATCCAAAAGGAGCAATCTAGCTCTAAAAATAATTCCAACTGTCGACACAGGCATAGATTGATGTCGCGCTCTGTTTATGGACATCCCCATAACCCAACACCCTGTAATAAAACATAGAGCTATAACCTTTTGTTCAGGTCCAGGCCTAATCACTCCCTGGAAGCAGCTTTGGAGAAAGTATGAAACTTTCTCCACACCAGCCGGACGCCCCACAATCTGGCCAAAGAAACCCCAGACCTCCGTAGCCCACTCACTGTCAAAGAATAAGTGAAATAGAGACTCGTATCGCGCCTGTCTGCAACAACATCATTTATAGGCCAGATTTATCCCCCGCCGCTGTAAGTTTTCCTCCGTTGGCATTACATTATGTCAGACACGCCATAATAGAAAATAGTACTTCACTTGCAGCTCCTTGCACCATAGGATATCACCTAAGGGTCCTGATTAGACACCACAATTTGAGATTTGATAAAATATTTAATGTTAAAAGTACCTGAAGCTGATCCTGTGAAAACACATCTATCTTGGTCATTGCTCCTCTGAATGCTGTCGTTAATGATCTGTTGTGTGTCATCCAAAGTAGAGTTGATGGGAACTAGATAAATACAATCATATCTGATGCTGATAGATGGTGAGGGACATTATGGATAACTCGGCACCGACCCTGCCCAGTTATGATGCTAGAAGCTCACATCCCTATTGCCAATGATCCACTTGGAGTGTTGTTGGAGAAAATAAATGTAGGGCTAGACCAACTTTTTCACACAAGAAGCCTTAACTTTAGGAATGTTTTCATCAAAATCATAGGCATTTTTCATGTAACTACACCAAATGGATTTTCCCTCAATGATCTTCTAGGCCAATTTGGCATGAAGGCCATAAATAGTGCTTGAAATACTCCTAAAGTTCATACCTCCATCCTGCACTAGTTTAGCCTATTTATCCCAAGCGGCTGAGTGGCACTTTCCTTCTAAGTGACCATCCCATAAGAAGGAGTTTCAAATTTATTCTATGTTGGAGATAACCTTCCTTGGAACCTTAGTGGTAGAGAGAATATGCATTGGAATAGAATCTAGGACTGAATTGATCAAAGATATTCGTCTTCCAAAAGAAAGGAACCTGTTTTTCCAAATGAGAATCTGCCCCACAATTTTTCCAGCAACCCCATCAAAGTGTTTAATTTGGAGAGATTTCGAAGACACTGGAGCACCCATGTAAATCAACAGAATGATACCTCTTTGTATGCTAAGACTAGATTCCAAAAGCCTTAACCACCGCTCTAGACAGCTGGTATGAGCATAAATGAATCTTTTCTCACGATTCACTACTTGCCCACTCCATGCACAATAAACATCAATCACTTCATTAACCCGCTGAATGGATTTCTGGCAGCCATTAACAAAGAGAAAAATGTCATCCGCGAACATGAGATGAGGCACACTTACTCACCTGTGATTTTTCCGAAATGGTAGGATCTTGCCATTCTCCAAGGAGTGGTTCAAAAATCTACTAAGCAGATCCTGAGCAATGATAAAATGTGAAGGGGAAAGCTGGTCTCCCTGCCTCAAACCTCTCACAACTTTGAAGAAACCAAATATCTTTCCCATAAATGATATTGATACCCAAGGAGAACTAAAGCAACGAAAAAGGATGTCAATGATCCATGCTGAAAAACCCATGCCCTGTAGAACCCTTATGAGGAAACTCCATTCAATTTTATCAAAGGCTTTTCACATGTCCAGTTTAATAGCCACATTACTTCCGAAATCATTCAAATTGATTTCACTAATAACTTCTTGGGCTAAGGATATGGCACCTTGAATTGAAAGACCTTTCACAAAACCATGCTCCTCCTTGGCCACCAAGCATGGAAGAAAGGGAGCAAGTATGAGATTGAGGACACCCGTTAGAATTTTGTAGGGCACAATGCATAAGGTGATTGGACGATATTGATTAAGAGACTGAGGATCATTCACTTTGGGAATCATATCAAGTTTTGTAGCACATGCCACCCTGGGAAGATTACCACCTATAAATAAGTCATGCACAACTCTAATCAAGCTCTACTTCACAATATCCCAATAAGACTTGTAAAAAGTAGGAAAGGCGTCTGGACCTGGAGAACTATCAGAATTCATAGACCAGACCACCTCTCTAATTTAATCTTCCCCTGGGATTGCTTCCAAAACAGAATTCAGCTCACCAAAAACGGAGCGGGAGATATTATTGAAGAGAGAAGAAGAGCCTCGAGGGTAGCTACCTACCATATTCGGGTTAGGGGAGGCCAAAAGATCCCTAAAAAAGGTGTCCGCCATATTACCTGCAACAACCCTATCATTAATGAAGGATCTATCCTTTTGAAGAAGATTGGGCACCATCAACCTACGTTTTTCTTTGAGGAAGGCTTGGAAATAACCTGTGTTCCTGTCCCCAACCCAGATCCACTTAACTCTAGACTTCCCACGAGCAATGTGTTCCTGTTGCAATAATAACTCAGATAACTGCTCTTTCATGTATTGCAAAACGCCATAAACAGCCTCATCCCAAACATTCATCTGGTCAAAGGATCATTATATCCAAAATTATATTCATTATATATATATCATATATATCATATATATCTATCATATACATGTATTTATAATAGTACATAACTTATGGATGTAAGAAATGAAATGCACCGTTCATGGAGACGGTAAGCCATACGTACGCATGAACGCTACTTTCATTTCTATTTTTATTTTAATAAAATTTAAGAATAATGATACATAGGTATATTTTAATCACATTATAATATAATATATAATATCATTAACACTATCCTTTATACATCCCACATATGGCATTAACGAGTCACATCCCTTTGAGGGGGTGGTAGTCCGCACTTCCTCAAATGAGATTATCGTATTTACCCATTATGGAAACCATAAAGGAATTATATAAAAGGAAAATACATAAGCCTAAAGAAATCATAAACATAATATATATCGTATGAAAATACAATGCCATCATAATGTCCACCATGGGAGGCGGTAGGAGATAATAGAACAATCATCGTGTCATAAGTTGTTTGTTTTCCATCCATAGAAACATTATGTTCATCACCGATTAGATGGAGGTGTGTGTATGTGTAGTTCAAATAATTCTTATAAAAACATCCTATTATATTGAGGATACTTGATTTGTTACAAAATAAAGGAATAAAAAGATTTTAGGGGTTAGAGAAGTAAAATAAATGAAAACAATTTAAGAGAAACGGTTACCTTTAATTTGGGTAACTTCCTTTGATTTGAACAAAAAGGACTTATTGAATTGCCTTATTCCTAAGGTAAGGCACTTAGAGGGAGGAGAGGGGTGTAGGGAGCTTAATTGGGCAATGTTTGGACAAGACAAATGGCTTTAGAGGTGTGAGGAATTGGTTAGAAGTGGTCTCTTGTTATAAGGGGACGAGGGGCTCTTTAGGAAAGTGTGAAACTATTATTTTATTATAAACTTATCTTCAGTTTTAAAAGGACCAAAAATCATTAATGATGAAGATAAGATGACTAATGGTCAAAATAAAATCAACCAATCATAATTGGACATGTTTTGGATAATATTTTAATCATTATAATCTTATTTATTTAAATCATTTATTAATGATGTAAATATTGCATCATTATTGTGTCATAAATAATTTAATTCATATGCTGTCTAAGAAATATAAAATAATACCATCATGTAGGAAATATTTTTATATTTCTAATGAATATTTATAGTCAAAAGATAATTTATATAACCCCTTATGAAAATTATTTACTAAAATATTTTTGTTAATGTCAATGTTTTCTTTACATTAAATAAATTAATCCAAATTGTCATTATCACTACCAAATGGCTGAATGGGGTCCCAAATTCGACCCAAAGATGCCCATGGTCGTAAGTGACTCAACCAATAAGGTTTGGATAGGTATTAATGTAATTTGGAATTATTATAATATTCTTTTTACCTTTATTAACCTATTTACCTTTAACCGTGGTAAATAAAAGTCAAAAGTTACTATTCACCAAAAATTATTTTAATCTTAATGAACCACATTTTACTTCCTCAAAAAAACCATGTATGTCGGATTATTGAAATTCAATTCACAGAATTGGTAAAATTTTATTTAAAGGAAAAATTCAGTTTTTCAACTACTACTAAGTGGATTCACTATTCATAGAAAATTGACGTTTTTTCATAAAAATAGAAACAATTCAGCCTAAGCTATATTTGATATTCTGAATTAAAAAATTATTTCTATTTTTCCAAATTTAAAATATTTAATCAGAATTAATTAATTTTAAAATTAATTCCCATTATCAAAACAAATAGCGTGTTTTTAAGAAACAATAGCAATCAAAAGATTGATACTTGTTTATCTCCAATGTCAAAGTGAAATTAATTCCAATGACCAACATTGCATTAAATGGTAAAATTATATTTTAAGATTACTTTAAAACCAAATAAAAATATAATCTAACCATATAAATAAATTATATTAAAATGCACTTTTGAATTAAAATAAAATATTAATCACTATTCATTATAAAATTAACATTATTGGAAAAATTCCAAAAAATTACACATAGTAAATTTTGATGTCCCCATTCTTAAAAAGGATTTTATTTGGTCATATAGAATGTATTTAAGTAACCAAAAAAATATTTAAAAAGGGTTCTCCATTAAAAGGTGGTAAATCATTCTTTTAATGTAAATTATGCTTAAATTTAGATTCATTCAAATATTTAGAATCTTAGTTTTATTGGATAAATGTAAATACATTTAACAAACATGTATAATCATATTGTAGTTAGTTTAATTCATTCCCTCCAATAAAACTACTAGGAGTTAACTACCATTGAAAATTATAATATTATATTATTAGTGTGCAACATAAGATTCCAAAAAACTCATTGTTCCGTATCGGGTACCCTATCGAACATAGCAACCCCATTAAAGTAAATTAAATATTAAATTAAAAAATATAAATAAATATGAAATATGTATTATTCTTTATTTACTTGGGATGTTAAAATAATACTTAATGTGAATCATATATGTAACATATACCTTATCCTAAATTATAATCACCCAAAATATCATTATTTATATTAAAATACCATACTGTAAAACTTGTAAATAGGTGTCTAAGACATTAAACTTATTTATAAAAAATAAAATCATAAACCAAATAAATTCTACATAACTATTAATATAAAAACTCACTAAAATGAAAAGGGTTCCTAAATTAAATTAATACATATATGATTGATGATTATTTTGGAAAAATGCCATTGTTAAAAATAACTCTAAAAAATTCTTGAATTATAACTCAAATTACTCATCCACATTAACTTCAATGATTATAATAAGTTAGGTCCATCCATTTTATAGGAGTAAAACATTATAAGGGGGACTTAATATAGATAATTGATATGTTTCATATATTTAAGAAAATAAACTATTAATGAAATATTTGGATTATATTTATTTTAATATATTAAACTCTTCACCTTTCTCGATTTTCCTTTCCATATGCCCTTATTTTACAAACATTAATAATTATTATATTAAATTGATTCAATCTCCCTGGAATCTAATTCCACAATTCTGTCATGAGGAAAATTGAGCCTTTATTCATCAATGGTCTCCAACACCCAATCTCATTATATACTATAGTCTTCACCTACTTAGTGATAGATAGAGTATGTTAATGTATATTATTTTGATTAATTATAATCATAAATAATTAGTGTTAATCAAAATAAAATTCAATGAAGTCATTATCCCACATTTTTTCTTATACATACAATATTTTCCACTGCATTCATTTTTGACATCATTCCACCAAGATAAAACCAAGGACAAAAATGAAAAAAAAATCATGTTATGAGAAGTAATAAACATAATAATGAAAATTAATTATTAGTATGTCTAAATCATGAAACCTTATTTTCAATTTGTGAAAAATAATGTTTTACATTGGCCATCCATGATAGTTATATATCAAAATAATCTGTGATGGTATAAAAATAAAGATAGAATTAACATCAGAATATCATAGGAGGTGTCCAACTTGTTGTGATGTAAGGGAAAACTCACCATACTATTAAATGTTGCGAATGATATAATCAACAATCCTTTTGAGAATATAACTTCATATTGAACCTTTTTTAGAAACCAAAACCACATATAGAATTGAAACTTTGATATTTTCTTGTAAAACCACACGCAATCCATTAACTTAATGTTGGATGTTCACATATACCTAAAATTACCATACTAGTTCAAAAAAAAAATTTATATTCCTATTTTCCAATGTATAACCAAAAATTATATGGTAATAACATTAATATTCTAGAATTATTAGATTTTTGAAATAAATGATACTTATTAGAACATAATATTTGAGGTTACACCTCCTTTTTGGGAATCTTATATATATCCATTGTGCAACCCCTTTCCACAAGAAGCCATGGGAGGAAATCTACTATTCACTAAATGGTAACTTGTGGGAATTCCAACTAAATGTATTCACTCCATTAGTGTGATAAATACTAGATTAAAATATAATTTTAATTTATAAAAACTAAATATTATAATATTATTTTAAATACGTAACATAACTATCAATTATAGAATAATACTGCTCTAGTTTCTTTCGATAAATAAATACATTATCAATGGGTACATAAGTGGACTGCATCATCTCCAACTATATTCTCTATAATGACAAACATTTATAGATATATAAGAGGAAATACATTTTTTTGTATCCATGGGAAATAAAACATAATAAAATTGATGTCATATTATTAGTAATGTAAAATAAGGGAGATATTAATTACCACATCAACATACCATGACTATTAAGCTATTAGAACACTATCGTATCCTCTAATAACCATACCATTCTTATCATATGTCATAATCATGATTCATGGAATAAAAATTTGATTTTTAAAAAGAATTATTAATCAAGGGATTAATGACAAGAACTAGACACTACATCATTAAACTAATACATATGTTTCCATTATACACATATTCATATAAACCAATTTATTTTTATTTATTGAATAATACCAATGATATCATAGTGGAATGTTTGTAGTCCCCAAACCATTTTAGTAGTCAAGCATTACATAAATAATGTCATAGTGGATATAATATATCCATTAATTAGTTTGAATCCCCATTCTATACCTTCTTATCTCTTTATATATCTATCACATCCAATGTGTTAATGTGAAATATAATTCTAGGACCACCCATTAGATAATGTAAACAATAATTATTCATTCCATATGATAAAAAAATACATAAAATATCATATATCATTAAAAATTAATGGGTTTTATATTTTTTTATCGTGATATAACCCTTAGAAAAAATATGTTTCATATTAATTTCATTAATTTATCTAATCACAACCCTTTGGAAATTATTGGGTTTCATAAAATTATTTTCATCATTGTCAAATATCCTATATATAATGAATAGGGATTATATTATTATATCATATACAATGAAAAGGATATAAAAAACCAAATAATTTAATGATATATAGGAAAATCATTTAATGATAATTTAGATCATTTCATAAGTAATATATCATTTTTAATATGAAATCACAAAATTAAAATCTCAAAATTTTGTAAAAATTATAAAAATATTTATTTAAAATACTCTAGAATTTCTATAAATGATGTTTTAATAAATTTAGTGGTCATGATGGATGAAAATTTCATTCAATTTGAATAAGACAAAAGAAATAATCCCTTTCACATATTATTTAAAAAGAAAAAAATGAAAATCCATTAGAAAAAATTTTATATTTCATTTTATCCATTTTTCCAAAAGAACACATTTTTTTTGAAAAATTATAAAATTAAAAAAACTTTTGAATTAATTTATTAAAAACATTGATATGTAATAAAATGTGTTTTTGACCATATGAAAAAATAAAATCATATATCCTTAACATATGATTTGTATTACAGAGTGAATAAGGTATGGAAATTGAAATAAAAAATATAATTTCATGAAATCAATATAGTATAAGAAAATATATGATATATTTTAGTTTTTTACCATTAAAATTCATCAATAGAAACAAAATCATAATCAATAATGATAACCAATGAAACTATAACACAAAACATTTCCATTTTGGCATGTTTTGAATTAGATACCCTATGAAGTAAATAAAATAATATAAATAAGTAGAACCAAATAATTATCATAAAAAATAACAAAACTCATTAATTAGGAGTATATATACCTCGTAGAAGCAACAAGTGGTGAATATGGAATTTGTCTCAGTGAAATAAAAGTGGGATGAAAATCCATGACCTCAGCTATGAATTACTTTACACATTTTCATCCAAATTGTATAATATACATAAATTTATATTAAATCTATTATAGAACCATATTCGTATATATCAAACCATATATTATTTACATATAACTTTTTATCTCCCTGTTAATTAGAAATTATTTATTTAAAACAATATTTTCCCTAAAAATTACTTCTTTTTTTCATGCTTGTTTTTTTATGGTAGTCTCAATCCTAATCATATGATTATGGTTACATTGAATAATTAATGTTAACAATGATATATATATATATATATAATTTTATACGTTATAAAACTATTTACAATAAATCATTATGTCTATCAATAATTGAATGAAATACAATATTCGTTGAGATGGTAGACTATACATACACTTGAACTTTTTTAAAATTTTTCTATAGATGAAGCTATAGTAAGGTAAATAATAATTCAACATCAAAAATAAATATTATATTATATTTAACATCATTAAAAATAAAAATAAATTCATTTTTTCATACATATAAATATGAAATGAGAAAAATAGTCACATCACTTCATTGAAGCTATAGTTGACACATACGCACAAGTAATATCATTACCTTCAAAAAATTAAGATGGTAAAATTGTATATATGATATTATAATTAAAATTTTATTATTATTCTGTTAATATAATATATATACATTTCAACTAGATTTATATTTAATAATGAAATGTTATTATAGAAGATAAATAATGTAGGTTTGATAGGAGGTAGTGCATCATACACAAAATCAAAGGTTTTAATTCCCATTTAATGGAACAAGAGATGGATAAATGTAATAAAATTTAAAAATTACCTATAATTTTATGAAAATTAAAATTTTTAATATTTTAAAATTCTTTATGAATATTTTTCTATTTTATAAGATGAAATAAATAAAAAATTTATTATTAAAAACTATAACTCATATTTAGACAACATCTATATGATTTCAGAAATACATAAATTCAAGTATAGTTTAATAATAAATTAATGGAATATAACTCATGGGGAAGAAATACATAATCTATTTGGATATGTCTTCATTATTTTTAATGGTACATGAATTATGAAGATAGTGGAAAAAGAGTCTATATTATAGCTGACAAGGGGATCACAGTTATAATTTCTCAAAGTATTTAATAAAAATAAATTAATTTTAGTTACCAAATGTCAAAATATTATCAGGATAAGAAGATATTATAGGAATGAGTCTGAATCTTATAGTCTAATAGATATATATAAATTTTAGGTGATATTATCACCTTTATATTCTTGTTTTAGTCTGATTTAACTGTATTTTAAAATTACCACGGTTAAAATGTTTTTAATATTTATACTTTAAAATAGATACTATTAAATGATTATTTATCCAAAAAATATACTATATATGAATTTTTTATCTAATAACCATCAATTTTCAAATGATTGGATTCATATAGATTATTATTCGTGAAATAATATTGTCGTTATTATAAAATATCATTACATTCAATGTAAAAAAGAATTCATTTAATATTAACCTAAAAAATAATAAAAATAGTGAGTTCTAATATAATCATTTAAAAAATAACTAACTTGTTAAATTTATATGAATTTATATTCTTATAAATTTTTTTTCAAATAATATTTCATTCAATATTTTTAAAATCATTTTATCTATTTAATTTATATTTTTTATTGTCATTACAATTTAATTTAGAAAATTAGGTCATTAAAATGAATTTATATCACATAGAGTGAAAAATAAACAAACTATTTTTCAAATTAATAATTAGATATGAATAAAATTTATATTTATCCTATTCCAAAAAAATTATAGTTATTAAATGCAAGTATGTTATATTTTTTTTATTCTATTTAAAATGTAATGTAATGTAACACACATTAAAATAATGCATGAAAAGAAATATATTATAGTTATATAACATTATGGATGAAATATACTTATCCAATAAAATGAAGAAAACTTTAGGGTTACTTTTTAGTCCATATAAAATTTAATTTAACGATTAATTAACCAATTTTATCATCACTTTTGAACCAAATATTTTCTATGATTACTATCTAAAATTAAGAAACACATAAGACTATATTATTTAACAAAATTTACCTATCTAATTTAAGGTATTGAATTCATTTTTCTCTATTTAGGTCACGGCCCGTCCTCGGGGCCCGTGTCGTGACTACCCCAAGCCCGCCTTCCATAGGCCAGGGGCTGGCGACTAGCACCAAAGGCGTAAAATCCTGATAACTGAGAAGGCATTGCCTTTATAAAAGAAAACAAGCACCACAAAGTACAAGCGGAAGCAAAACACTAAGTACAAAATAAATGATGAAAAGTAAATGGTCCAGAATACAAACCCAAAAGAAAGTATGACTACAACTGAACCAGGTACAATAGCAAAAAGACAACAGCTGGAAGTAGGAAGCAGCTCCTGGGTCGTCCTCCTCAGATCCTACCTGAAGGGTAGGTACAGATGGTGCAGCTCCTAGTCATCCACCATGGATCCTACCTGAAGGGTATGTACAGATAGCCTCCTCCACGCTCTCGTCCGTCAACCTCCTCTGTGAGTCGTCACGTCATGTAGTCCACCTCTGGGTACTGACTCGTCGTGTGGTCCACCTCTGGGTACAGACTCGTCGTGTCGTCCACCTCCGGGTACCGTCCAGTCCTCGAACACTCGACCTCTGTCAGCACTGTCCGTCGTCTGCAACCAACACAATGAGGTGCGGGCATAGCCCGCGCAGGGGTGAGTATGACGATACTCAGTAGGGACACCGAGACCCTCAAGGTCTCACTAAACCAACAAGGATAACTACAAAGAAGATATCAACAGATAACCTCTACTTAGGTATATTCCCATTCATATACCTAAGTTATCAAGTAACCCATATCAATCATGAGGAAACACAAGGATCATGAAATCAATGGATAACCACTAACCAGTTATATGCCCATAAATATACCTAAGTTATCAAGTGACCCATCTCAATCATGAGGTAAATGCAAAGGTCAAAAGTCTCAGCTCAAACCAGGATTTCATTGTCGAAACTGTAACTGCTGAAGAGATCCATCTCTAGAGTGTATAGTGGTCCTGTCACGACTCCGAGGTATTGCTAACTAACCTAATACTGCTGAGGTAGTCCTTCTGTCGAGTACCGCGGGCATGCCACCTCACACAGTAGTGCTTCCCGCCGGGGTCTCCCACCCAACACAGTAGTGCTCTCCCCTCATAGCCTACAGAGGTACTCCTCCTGTCGAGTACCGCGGGTCTTCCACCTCACATAGTAGTGATCATCCGCTATGGGTCTGCCACCTCACAAAGTAGTACTCCCCAATGGGCTATGTAAGTCACTCCGAATCGAATCGGACAAGAAGTCTTCAGGTCTCGGCCGGCTACACGGTGTCTGTACTCTGTATGCTCGTCTCTGGGAGGGTCCGATCCACGAGATACAAGTTGATACTCCAAGAAACTCAAAGTCCCACGAAGAAGTATCTCAAAGGAAAACATCGTCATAGGGGTCTCAACGCAACAGACGGCGCGTCAATTGGACGCATGGTCTGTGAGTTATTAGCCTTTTCGTCCCAGGGGCCCGGTTGGTTTCGTGAGCGAACCAAACCCGGCCGTATCTCAACTGTACCCCGAACCCTCATAGGGTATACTCATAGGGACCGTTTTTCTCAACGAGGGCACCAACTCCACTGACAGTTCATCAAACAGACGTTCTGTCAGAAAGGTATCAGCTTTTTCGTTCCAGGGGCCCGGTTGGATTTCTGTGCGATCCAACCCGGACACTATCCAACTGCATCCAAATCTCGGGCGGAGAATGCCAAAAGTTCCATATCGTCAACAGGAACTGAACGCAACAGACGGCGCGTCAATCGGACGCCCGGTCTGAGAGTTATTGGCTTTGTCGTTCCAGGGGCCCGGTTGGTTTTTAAGGCAAAACCAACCCGACCGTACTCCACCTGCGTCCAAACCTCAGGCAGAGTATGAAAAAAGATCCGTCTCATCAAGAGGAATTCAACGAAATAGACGGCGCGTAAATCGGATGCCCGGTCGGTTAGTTATTAGTCTTTCCGTCTCACACCCACCCTGGGAAACAGCCCAGGAGGTCACCCATCCTGATCACTACTCTAGGCCAAGCACGCTTAACTATGTAATTTTAACCACGCAGGCTCCCGAAAAGGAAGTTGCACCTTGAGTATAGTATACCGAAACGACCGTCTCGATCCAAGGATCGCGTTGCCGCTGACCGCGAGTCGTTTGCAGACCCGTAGCCCAAGATACAGGCATTTGATCAAAAGTGGTCCGAAACTGGGGGTCTGGGCCCGGGCCGACCCGGGCCGACCCCCCCCCCTGGGTCGGCCGAACCGGGTCGCACCGCCCCGGGCGGCGACCCGGCCCGGCGACCCGGCCCGGCTCGGAAAATCCCGGCCCGACCAATGGCGCGGCGGCGCGGACCGGCACGGTGGCGCGGCCTGGGCGCCGTTCGGGTGCCGCGCGTGGGGGGCAAAGCCCCCCCCCCCTTTGAGAACCGCGGCCCCTTAATTGGGGTCGCTTTTGAGACCCGTCCGGGGGGAAATTAATTCCCCCGGTCTCCACTGCCCGACCGGCCCGCACTGACCGGCCGGCCGCCGGTCATCTTGCTCCGCCGCGGCCCGAAACCGGCTGCGGCCTATGCCGTTCAGCTCGATGAGAAGGCATCACTTCCCTCCGCCGGGGCCCCGCTCCGGCCGCGGCGCCTTTGACTTTCTTCGACACAACGCGACGACGTCGCGTTATTCAATTTCTTTCCATGGCGCGGCGCTACGCGCTGCGCGTATCTTACGCAATAAATTGCGTGGTGCGACGACACCACGTTTTATCGTATCATCCTCAAGAAACCATCACGAAAAACAATGGAGGAGGGTCGGCCATGTTTGTGCGGTCCGACCCCCCTCGCGTTATTCGATAACAAAAAGGGTTTTAATCCACGATCATCACCAAGTTTGTATTCATGAACAATTAAATAAATAAAAACCCTCAATCCTCAACCGCTTTATCGGACGATCCGCGGATCAACCCAGTATTGGTTGGTCCGCGCTCGTCGTTTTTTTCTCAAAAGATAAGAGAATTCCAAAATAAATTCCCCTACCTCGGCTTCAAGAATGGAGTTCTTCAAAGACCCGCAGAAGATAAGCGTCACGGAGGTCGGGCGTCGTTCCGTCTAGGTTGGTGGGAGAAGAGCACGGTGAAGTCGAGCCGAGACGTCACCCTCTGTATACATTGTAGGCGGCAGTGCTTCAATTCTTTACTCCGGTTGAAGTTGGTCGGAGGTGTTGCTTCACGTTCTTCGGAAACGTGGAACGTTCTTCCTCGAGAGGTTGGTGATCATCCAAGAGTTCTTATCCTCTATTTAGTTCTCCCCACAAGGTTTATGCCAACCCAAAAAGAAGAATATAATCTCTCTTTTTATGTTGGCAATATGAATTCAAAAGAATTCAAAAACTCAAAATAATTAATTAAGTTGGTTTAATTAATTAATTGCAAAGTGTTGGCAAGAATTTCAAATGATTGAAATTCAAATAAACCATACTTAACTCACCTCATTAATTAATCAAGTAGTCAAATATTAAAGAATGTGAGTTAATGGGGAGTTGGAATGTGAGGGGATAAGAGGGTTTGGGAGTTTAAGGAATTTGAAAAGGTGGGGGGGGGGGTCGTGTGGGCCCCACCCTTTCAAATATCCACACATGGGAAGTTGGATGGATGTGGGACCACCACCAACTTCCCATGGGAGAAGTTAGCCAATTAACATTGTTAAAATTTGATTTAACAATTTTATTCACTTTTTTAATTAAACCCCAAAAACTAACTTCTCCTCACGCACAAACGTAACTACGGTAAAGGTTCTCTTAAGCGATTACCGGCATTGCGAGTTCATCGGTGCAATCAGATTTCAATTCCGAGCACCGGTTCAAAAGATAGAAATTCCCGCTCGCTCGTTCACTGAACGTACCTGAGCCAAACTTTGGAAATTAATTTCGGGCACACCGGGCCTCGGAATCAGGCGCCGTCAGAAACTTCATTCTTGTAAAATTCCAAAGAAAATTAAGAAAAAATTTTACATGAAATTTCCGGGTCTTTACATTACTCCCACCTTAGGGCTTTACGTCCCCGTAAAGCTTCAACACAAACTAGGGTCACAAAAGCGGTACAAAGCACGCATCTGAGCCTTCCGCTCCCATGTGCATACCTGGAGGTTCCGTGCTGACAAAGAAAGTGCACCTGAGTAATCGATTGTCCTCGTAGGATCTGCTCCTGTCGATCCTCGATCCCCACTGGAACCTCCGTGAAAGACACCCCATCGCCATCGTCCAGCTCCTCATGGTCGATGGTATGCGAAGGGTCGAGCACGTATCTCCTCAATTGATATACATGGAAGTCATCGTGCACCTGGTGCAACTGCGGTGAGTGGGTCAAGCGGTAAACCACCCCGCCTACCCAACTGGGGACCTAAGAAGGTCCACTGAACCTTGGAGATAACATTCCGCCTTGGCCACATCTCCGTAAACCTCGTCGAGGTGAGACCCGTATAAGAACGTGGTCGCCATCCTCAAACTCTAGAGGTTTCCAATTCTTGTAAGAACTGGAACTAAAACTACTGCTGCCACAAGGGTAAGGTTGGCCGATTCAAGAGTGATCGGTCGCACCCTCCCGTGAAAGAGTTTATCCCGTGCTGCCTGGGGTTTCCTTTTTGCCGACCAAGGAAAACCCATCCCGACGTTTACCTAAAACCGTCAATTTGAGTATGAACAGTTATTGCCCATTCCATACTCAAAATTACGTCGTAAGGCCTCGACGCTGTCACCAAGATATTCCAACTGATACTCTCGCCTCGAGGGTCTGACCACAACGTCGGCATAAGTGTGATTATCGAGTCTCCTCCCAAGGTATCTCCAGACGTGAGGGTCAAGTCCACGGCATACTGGAAATTCTAGGTCTGGAACAAGATTTGTGAAAGCAAGAAATAATTCACATCGACGTCCGTTACTACAACAGCTAGTAGTGGATACAGACTGTCCCTTGAATCAATTATAGAGCCATTGGGTCGCACTCCTTGACGGTATGCAGTCGCACTCTTCCTCCGCCCTCCATTTCCTTGAGCCTGGCAGGAATAACTAAGGAGGGGTGGTTTTACAATGTTAGGATGTACATCACCTCATGCTGCTTTCCTAGCTCTACCTCCACGTCTGCTGCTTCGTAGACTCATCTCTCCTTTAAGCTTCCTCTTCTTTAACACGCCCGATTCTCTAATACTGGCACCGGTTTCCTGTTTCTTACTGTACTGTGCAGTCTTCATCCTCTCTTGGATGTCTTGGACCTCCTTAAGTATCACAAGATCTGCAATGATTTCTTCTTTGCCGATAAGAGAAACCCGGTCTCATCCCCTGGATGAACCACATTCATTGCCTAATATAGTCAATCCTGACATGAATGATGCATTCATGCCGTGGATGACGTTGTAAGGCCTCGACGTAACTACTAAGAGATCCAACTGTCACTCTCGTCTCCAAGGGTCGAGTCACACTGTCGGCATCAGTGTGAGGTCACTGGGTCCCCTCCAGTAGAAATCCCGAAAGTGAGGGTCAACTCAATAGTTTAACCGAGACCAATCAGTATCAACCAAACAAAAGGACAGGAAATAAAACATCTCAAAGATAAGTGTCTTTTTATTATTGCATCTCATAGTAAAAGACACGAATACAACAGAAAAATGGAACTAGAAGTACAAGGGACGTATCCACTAGTTCCTCTCCTGTCCACCTGTTCCCGGAGCTCTACTGCCTTGTCCACTGCTCTGCTGTTGCTCAAGCACCAGCCGCTGCTTCTGTCTCGGTGGCTCCTCCAACACCCGCTGATCAACCGTACGAGGAGTCGTACAGTCACATGCCAGGTGACCCTTCCCGCCGTAGGAGTAACATTGTTCGTTTCTGGCACGCCTGGCTCTGACCCCACCTCAGGTGCCCCGCACCTCCGGTCCTAAAACCCGAGATCGTCCAACTGCTAGTCTGGTCCTCCTGGACCTCTGCATCATCTGTATACTTCCCACAGATGACTCGGCTACTGATCGAAAAACACGCGGCAAAGGCAGAAGCTCCTGTACATTATCGGGGTGTAGAGCTACTGGCACAAACTCCACCCTGAAGAAGGTCTTGATGTCTTCCCATGCAAAGGTCATCCCGTCTCAAAATTGAAACAAGTGGCTCCACCACCTGCCTGCTGCTGCCTGAAGGAGGCTGGCAGCAAAGATCACCATGAAGTCTGCCGGCGTCCCCACTAGCTTGAAGACTCTCACCACAGCCTCCAGCCAAACCTCAGCCGCCTGCGGGTCCGTCTCTCCCCACAACCTGGGTGGCCTCTGGCGCTGGAACTCGTGCAACGCGCTCAAGCGTCGTGCATCGCCTACTACTGGGGCTGGTGGCATCTGTGGCCCAACGTATGGTAGTACCGTTGGTGCCTCCGCTAGTGCCTCAACTGCAAGAGGGCCCTGCACTGAAGCCTCATCGCTCGACAGGCTGTCAGCACGCACATCCCTCTGGGCTTTAGCTGGTTGTCCGTGAAAAGGCATCCTGAAAGAAACATCGTGACACAGTCAAACGTTTATACCTGGTGAGCTGACCTGGTTTGAGATTTTTTAAGGGAAAACCTTTGAAAACACACACACAATCAGTGTTCTCGTCCACAAAGTCAGAAATCAGTTGTCAGGGTCCTGGTGTATGGATACGTCGGCCGCCCGCACCAACACTGGACTCCCTGAACTGAAATCCACACTCGGTACTCTTAACACTATTACTTCACAGAAAGAAAAAGTCAGAGTCATAATTTCTGCGGTAGAACCGAACACGTCTGATACCAATTTGTCACGAACCATCCTCGGGGCCCGTGCCGTGACTACCCCAAGCCCTCCTTCCATAGGCCAGGGGCTGGTGACTAGCACCAAAGGCGTAAAATCCAGATAACTGGGAAGGCATTGCCTTTATAAAAGAAAACAAGCACCACAGTGTACAAGCGGAAGCAAAACACTAAGTACAAAAGAAATGATGAAAAGTAAATGGGCCAGAATACAAACCCAAAAGAAAGTACGACTAAAACTGAACCAGGTACAACAGCAAAAAGACAACAGCTGGAAGTAGGAAGCAGCTCCTGGGTCGTCCTCCTCAGATCCTACCTGAAGGGTAGGTACAGATGGCGTAGCTCCTAGTCATCCGCCACGGATCCTACCTGAAGGGTAGGTACAAATATCCTCCTCCACGATCTCGTCCGTCAACCTCCTCTGTGAGTCGTCACGTCGTGTAGTCCACCTCCGGGTACTGACTCACCGTGTGGTCCACCTCCGGGTACTGACTCGTCGTGTCGTCCACCTCCGAGTACCGTCTAGTCCTCGAACACTCGGCCTCTGTCAGCACTGACCGTCGTCTGCAACCAACACAACGAGGTGTGGGCATAGCCCATGCAGGGGTGAGTATGACGATACTCAGTAGGGACCCCGAGACCCTCAAGGTCTCACTAAACTAACAAGGATAACTACAAGGAAGATCTCAACAGATAACCTCTACTTAGGTATATGCCCATACATATACCTAAGTTATCATGTAACCCATCTCAATCATGAGGAAACACAAGGATCATGAAATCAACGGATAACCACTACCCAGGTATATGCCCATACATATACCTAAGTTATTAAGTGACCCATCTCAATCATGAGGTAAACACAAAGGTCAAAAGTCTCAGCTCAAACCAGGATTTTCATTATCGAAACTGTAACTGCTAAAGAGCTCCATCTCTAGAGTGTATAGTGGTCCTGTCACGACTCCGAGGTACTGCTCACTAACCTAAGACTGCTGAGGTACTCCTCCTGTCGAGTACTGCGGGCCTGCCACCTCACACAGTAGTGCTTCCCGCCGGGGTCTGCCACCCAACACAGTAGTGCTCCCCCATCATAGCCTACAGAGGTACTTCTCCTGTCGAGTACCGTGGGTTTTCCACCTCACATAGTAGTGCTCATCCGCTATGGGTCTGCCACCTCACAAAGTAGTGCTCCCCACTGAGCTACGTAAGTCACTCCGAATCGAATCAGACAAGCAGTCTTCAAGTTTCGGCCAGCTACACGGTCTCCGTACTCCGTACGCTTGTCTCTAGGAGGGTCTGATCCACGAGCTACAAGTCGATACTCCATGTATCTCAAATTCCCACAACGAAATATCTTAAAGGACTTCATAGAGGTCTCAACGCAACAGACGACGCGTCAATCAGACGCCTGGTCTGTGAGTTATTAGCCTTTTCGTCCCAGGGGCCCGGTTGGTTTCGTGAGCGAACCAAACCCGGCCGTATCTCAACTGTACCCCGAACTCTCATAGGGTATACTCATAGGGACCGTTTCTCAACGACATCACCAACACCACTGACAGTTCGTCAAACGGACGTTCTGTCAGAAAGGTATCAACTTTTCCGTTCCAGGGGCTCGGTTGGATTTCTGTGCGATCCAACCCAGCCACTATCCATCTGCATCCAAATCTCGGGCGGAGAATGCCAAATGTTTCGTATCATCAACAGGAACTCAACGCAACAGACGGCGCGTCAATCGGACGCCCGATCTGAGAGTTATTGGCTTTTTCGTTCCAGGGGCCCGGTTGGTTTTTAAGGCAAAACCAACCCGACCGTACTCCACCTGCGTCCAAACCTCGAGCGGAGTATGCCAAAAGATTCGTCTCATCAAGAGGAATTCAACGAAACAGACGGCGCGTAAATCGGACGCCCGGTCAGTTAGTTATTGTCCTTTCAGTCTCAAACCCACCTTGTGAAACTTCCCAGGAGGTCACCCATCCTGATCACTACTCTGGTCCAAGCACGCTTCACTATGGAGTTTTAACCACGGAGGCTCCCAAAAAGGAAGGTGCACCTTGAGTATAGTATACCGAAATGACCGTCTCGATCAAGGATCGCGTTGCCGCTGACGGCGAGTCGTTTAGAGACCCGTACCCCAAGATACGGGCATTTGATCAAAAGTGGTCCGAAACAGGGGGTCTGGGCCCGGGCCGACCCGGGCCGACCCCCCCTCCCCCCTGGGTCGGCCGAACTGGGTCGACCCGGCCCGGGCGGCGACCCGGCCCGGCTTGGAAAATCCCGGCCCGGCCAATGGCGCGGCAGCGCGGTCCGGCGCGGCGGCGCGGACCGGCACGGCGGCTCGGCCTGGGCACCGTTCGGGTGCCGCGCACGGGGGGGCAAAGCCCCCCCCCCCTCCTTGAGAACCGCTGCCCTTAATTGGGGCCGCTTTTGAGACCCGGCCGGGTGAAATTAATTCCCCCGGTCTCCTCTGCCCGGCCGGCCGGTTACGCCAGCAAGGGCCAGTGACGGCCAGTCCTTCCTTTGCCGACACCGGCGGCCCGGTGCCGGCCGCCGGTCATCTTGCTCCGCCGCGGCCCGGAACCGGCCGCGGCCTATGCCGTTCGGCGCGATGCGACGACATCGCTTCCCTCCACCGCAGCCCCGCTCCGGCCGCGGCGCCTTTGACTTTCTTCGACACGACGCGACGGCGTCACGTTCTTGGATTTCTTTCCACGGCGCGGCGTGACGCGCCGCGCGTATCTTCCGCAATAAATCGTGTGGTGCGACGGCACCACGTTTTCTCGTATCATCCTCAAGAAACCATCACGAAAAAAAGGAGGAGGGTCGGCCGTGTTTGTGTGGTCTGACCCCCCTCGCATTATTCGATAACAAAAAGGGTTTTAATCCACGATCATCATCATGTTTGTATTCACGAACAATTAAATAAATAAAAACCCTCAATCATCAACCGCTTGATCGGACGATCCGCGGATCAACCTGGTATTGGTTGGTCCGCGCTAGTCATTTTTTTCTCAAAATATAAGAGAATTCCAAAATAAATTCCCCTACATCAGCTTCAAGAATTGAGTTCTTCAACGACCCGCGGAAGACAAGCGTCGCAGAGGTCGGGCGTCGTTCCTTCTAGGTTGGTGGGAGAAGAGGTCGGTGAAGTCGAGCCGAGACGTCACCCTCTGTATACTTTGTAGGCGGCGGTGCTTCCCTTCCTTACTCCGGTTGAAGATGGTCGGAGGTGTTGTTTCACGTTCTTCGGAAACGTGGAACGTTCTTCCTCGAGAGGTTGGTGATCTTCCAAGAGTTCTTCTCCTCTCCTTAGTTCTCCCCACAAGGATTATGCCAACCCAAAAAGAAGAATATAATCTCTCTTTTTAATGTTGGGAAAATGAATTCAAAAGAATTCAAACACTCAAAATAATTAATTAAGTTGGTTTAATTAATTAATTGCAAATTGTTGGCGAGAATTTCAAATGATTTCATTTCAAATAAACCATACTTAACTCACCTCATTAATTAATCATGTTGTCAAATATTAAAGAATGTGAGTTAATGGGGAGTTGGAATGTGAGGGGTTAAGAGGGTTAGAGAGTTTAAGGAATTTATAAGGTGGGGGGGGGGGGGTTTGTGTGGGCCCCACCCTTTCAAATATCCATACATGGGAAGTTGGATGGATGTGGGCCCACCACCAACTTCCCATGGGAGAAGTTAACCACTTAACATTGTTAAAATTTGATTTAACAATTTTATTCACTTTTTTAATTAAACCCCAAAAACTAACTTCTCCTCCCGCACAAACGCAACTAGGGTAAAGGTTCTCTTAAGCAATTACCGACATTGCAAGTTCATCGGTGCAATCGGATTTTAATTCCGAGCACCGGTTCAAAAGATAGAAATTCCCGCCCGCTCGTTCACTGAACGTACCCGAGCCAAACTTCGGAAATTAATTCCGGGCACACCGGGCCTCGGAATCAGGCGCCGTCAGAAACTACATTCTTGTAAAATTACAAAGAAAATTAAGAAAAACTTTTCCTTGAAATTTACAGGTCTTTACAATTTAAAAATTATTAATTATAGAATTTATGTTAATACTAAACTAGATTAACGTGAAGAAAAAAAATTTCTAGGAAAAAGGCACTTTTAAAGATTTATATATCCATGTATTAAATATTCTACTACATGTCATCATTATTTTATTTTCAATTAATATAATTAGAAAAATAGTATAAGTAATTTATTTAAATCATTATTCATTAGTGGTAATTCTGTAACACCTTCTTATATTTCTTTTGATATGCTTTGCATTTTTTTGTTTCCTTTTTTTGATGCTTTGTGGGATTCTGAAGAATTAACTAAAATTACTGAATAAATGAACTAATTTATATGGATTTAAATATGATAGGATATATCTTGTCTTCATATAAATTTTAAAATAAATTTAGAATGTGATCTTGTGTTAGATAGGGGCATATTTTTTGGTATATTTTTAATATTAAAAGGTGCATAGACTACTACCTACTAAACACATTCAAGTTGTTTATGGATTACATACTATAAATATTTTATATAGAAGTGTTTTTAATAAACATTACAGGTGTGATAATTTTACAGTCTATGAAATCATTACAAAATTTGAATATATTTGATGGAAATCAATTTTTCATGTGGTGAAGTATTTTTAATCATATTTTTAATTCATAGGATTTCACACATTGCAAGGGATTCATCATGTGAATTTCATAGGTGTGGTAGTTTAATATAACATTATGAATTTTTATTTATCCATTTTTTGTTCTTTTTCTCCTCTAGAACAATATGTAATTGTGGGAAATATTTGACATCTACCTCATTCTGGATGTCTCTATTTAGTATTTACCTAAAGTAGTGGTTGAATAGCATATCCTTAGTTTTCAATATTTTAGAAATTTAACTTCAGCTGGCCATGATAATTTCATTGATTGCCTCTATGATTCTGATTTAGGAACTATTTTTTATTTATCATTTATTATTTTATATCATTAATTTTTTATCAATATCCAATCTAGGTATTTTCAATATCCCTTGCCAAATATGGATATGATTCCATAATTTTTATGTTAGGTGAATAAGTGAAAGTATTTAATTTTTTTGATTTTCTCTATAGTTTTACAAAGTCTTTTCTTTCACTTAAACTAATTTTATTTGATATAATGAGTTTTTGATTAATCATTATAACAGATTAAAGAAATTACTTTTCAAAAAATTTCACATTAGAAACCCTTTGTGTAATGGGAAGCAGACACACGTAACCCTAGTGTCGGTGAAATATTCTATTCTAACTTTTGTTTTCTAAATGGACTATATGAAGGCTCAATATGACTTTCAAAAAATGTATTATTTTATATCTAATATATATTCAAATATTTTATATCCTAAATGTTTTTCTTTAAATTTTAGACATTATTTATTTGTTGGAAGGTTTATTTTTTGGATATTTTATTTAATTCATAGTTTATCTAATTTTTTTTATCTGATATATTACAATTGTTTTTGAATATTTCATTCATTAGATGTATTTTTTTTCACATTGATGATTTATCATTATACTCTAATGTTTCTTTATGATTTGGAAGGTGTGTATTGAATTTACATGTGTCGTGGACAAGTATTTATTCATTCTGTGTTTTAATTTGTTGTTTATTATATTTATCAAGTGGTCTTCCATTATTTTTTGTACATAACCATGTGATAGATTTTTTTGGGGTACTTATTTAGTTTACCTAAGATGGTGTGATAAAAATTATTTCTAAATGGATTACCTGGCCTGATGTATTTTCAATGTACATTAGTGCCTATTTTTGTCTTGGTAGATTGTAGATTAGACCATTAGAATTCAGAATGTAACTTCCAAAAATGGACCTAGATAGTTCAAATTTGTTTCTATTTCTAAGTAACTATTGGTGTTTTGTAACATCCAACCCCTCCGCATTGGCTTGATTAAATGAAGAAATTCCATTAAGCCTTAATAGATGTTCCCATGGAACAAAAAAAGGTAATAAATGAT
The DNA here is from genome assembly GCA_963277665.1 of Viscum album. Lineage (NCBI taxonomy): Eukaryota > Viridiplantae > Streptophyta > Magnoliopsida > Santalales > Viscaceae > Viscum > Viscum album. The sequence goes on along the minus strand of OY728163.1, from coordinate 1,898,639,711 downwards.
GAGGTCTTCAAGAACATTTGGGGAACAGTTTTTCCTTGGAATGAAAATACCCAACCCAATGTACCTTTAACAAAACCCACCTACCCACTACAATATTAAGGTCTAAAAAATGTACCATAACAAAGAAATAACATAGGACCATCATTACTAATCCACAACAATCCAAATTCAGAGTACCAATAAAAAGACTAAAAAAATAAATCCCAATGATTCTATGAGATAACTACATATCTCCACACCACACCCCAGGATCCAAGCACAACAACACCTCTTAAGATTCACGATTCACCACTCAAGATTAATATTTATTTCCATTACACGTGTCTTGTAATACAACATCTATAAGATCATAAATGAAATAAAACGAAATTTTGAATATATTTTGTTTTCTAACATTGTGTGTACTTTATTTTATACTCAACAAAACTATTTGATTTAATAAAATCAGTATAATTAAAATAGGACCGTTGAGTTTCGACTGTTATATGTCCATTGGTCAATATGACTATTGGAAACTAAATGTGGTGATTATTGTCTATAAATACAAGTGATCTTGATTAATTAATATAGAAAGAAGATTTTATGGCCCCATCCAATAGTCTCGGGTTGATCAAAGCCCATATGATGGAACTCAGGAAATAGGTTGCACCTTGGGTTTTTTCTCTAGACCAAACCCAAGACGAACCTCATCATGTGAAGCTGGAACAGAATCACCTTCGCAAGATGTTCCTGCTGATAGAAATCACTACTCCGGTAATGTTGGTCATGCCACCCCAAGATTCAGTCATCATAGAAAATGTTACTCTTAGGACCTATGCTGGTGTTATAAGTGGTAATGAAATGAGACCATAAATTCCTTGTGTAATCCTTTTATTTAAATTATAATTTTGATGTCTTCGTATGGTAAAGTTTGTGAATTTTAAAATGTCAGGATAAATATAGTTTTTATATTATTGATGAATTCAAGAAAAGGGATATTTTAAAATATTTATGTAAATAAAAAATAAAAAATTATGTGAAATGATTTTTAAAAAATGGTCTTCTACAGCTGTGTTCAGTATAAAATTTGGAGTCTAATAAGATCAACATAATTTTTGGGGAATTGTAAAGTAAAAATAGTGATTTTCTGTTTATGATTAGTAATGTGACCAAATGTATTATGTAACTTCACTTAATAAAATATTAATATAATTTAGGAACCTTGATTAAGTAATGTGATTGAATAAAATAAGTAAATAACTATTTCATAAATTATTGGGTAAGTATTAGTTTTTTTCGGGTGAATTGTTTTTTATTTACAAATTAAATTAAAAATATTTAGAAAACTATTTTCATAAAATGTTGTTCATTTTTGAAATCATAGCATCGATATTTGGTAAAGATGAATTTTTTAAATTTTTCTGAAACAATTGAATTTTCAGTGAATAGTGTTTTTATTTAAAAATTAAATTAAAAATATATAGAAAAATATTTTCATAAAATGGATTTCATTTTTGAAATCATAGCATTGATATTTGGTTAAGGTGATTTTTGGGATTTTTCTGAGAAAGTTGAATTTTCAGTGAATATTGAAAATATAGTTTTTGAGTTTCGGGGGTTTAATGACATCATTAAGGATGTAATAATAATGAAATAATTCTCTTCGACTTATGAATAGTAATATAAGGTATGAGGTGTCCCATTTGGCCAATACCATGGGATAATACCAAGGTCAAGCACATGATTTTTTCAATACCCCTGATGAGGTGCCCCATGCCAATTAATGCTTTGTCCCCTCACTTCACCTATAATTACCAAGATGTTCCCTCATTCATTTAATTTCCACGTCCTCCCCAATGATGTTCTGGTCTCTTAATATCCCATGGAGTCCTCCCAAGGTTCCCTTAATCCACCCAAGGACCTGACCATCAGGATTTTGAAGTTACTCTTCAAGGTAAGGGATCCTTTCACCCTCCTCTTTTAAGTCATGACTTCTTTTATGTTGTGTCTTATGATTTCCATCTATTTATGTTTAGGGTCCTTTATTATTTGTTCTCACGTCATTCCATTTCATTTATAATTATTTATAGACCTTATCCACTCTCAACAATAATTTTTTTTAATTTTTATCTAACGTCGTTAGGCTGGTGATTTTTTCGTATAAGAAATCACATCTTCTCTTTTCTTTCATGTTTCGTTTTTCTTGTGGTATGTCATTAAAATATCCAAACCATGATCTTATTACGTACCCATAAGGTATTATTACTTATTTATGATTGGGTGACTTTAGTCCCCTCTCTTTTCAATGTTTTCTAAAACCATGTAATATAGCCGTTATGCTGTAGAAAATTCATCTCAAAATTTCTATCTCTTCCTCTCAAGAAATTATATTGTTTATTTATGTGAATACCCAGAATTATTTCATTTCCATGGGTGTTCATTAATGTATAATGATGAAATATTTGATTCTGGAATTGACACACAAATAACCCTCCCTCTCATTCCATGGGGTATAAATGACATAATGATCTTATTTTTAAGCTTTTTTTAAACGTCATGATTTTGACATGAAACCCATTTCATTTATTCCATTTGGGTTTTTTTTGGAATGATTGATTATGATCTATGTGGATCATATTAAATTAAAGAAATAATTAGGGTGCACACTGATCATACTCCAATTCATTAGGTAAAGAATTATTATCTAGAGATGACAAGTTTTGTGATACCTCGGTGAATAACCATGGTAATTTTTATGACACCTTGGGGATGGACCATGGTGAAATGTTCATGAATGTATAAATGAAATGATATATACACATATTAAATTTATGTTCCATGTTCATTTCTTTATTATATGCCTGTTGTTCCATTGCTCACGCCTTCTTGTATTTATTCATGTTTTTAATGATATCGCAAGTACATTAACTCCCTTGTTTACACTTACTGGACCTTCTGCTCACCCTTTTCTTTGATGTCTGTCTCCAGGTTATGAGATGTAGTAAATGTACGTAATATTAACCTATGATGATGATTTAAAAGTGGTTTAGAAGAATGTTTTATATTGTTATCATGTTTTATGTTCCTGATTTCCAAGACACTATAATTTAAATATCCTCTATATGTAAAATGTAATGAAAAGTTATGTATTAAAATGTCAGGATTCCATAGTTGGTATCAAAGGATAGTTTAGTTATTTAAGGAAATTAGGATATGAAAACATTAGAAAGAACCCAATAGAAATTTTTAAATATTGGAAATATTCCTAGTATTTTTGTGAGTATTGAGTGAGTAGTTTATCAAGAAAGTACATCCCTATTTGGATTCGAGCAGGTAGAGGTGGCCCTGGAACAGATGTATATAGGGGTAAAACCCAAAAACAGTGCTTTGAGATAGACATGGATGGGAACTGGTACACGACAACAGGCCTTACTGCAATCATGGTTATGACACTCTAGGGGGATATTTTTGGTTAATCTCAAGTTTTTATAAATAATTATGAAGGAATTTTTGAAAAATGTAATTGTCTAATCACGAAGTTTAAAGACATAAAATCCATTTTAGTTAAAAGAATTTTAAATGAAATAATTTTCTCATGAATGATTTATTCTTTTAGAAAATTCCCCTTCTTCTAGAAATACATTGACATATTTCTTGAGGATTTACCCGGACCTGCATTAGAAAGAGAGGTAGAGTTCTCTATTGAACTCATACCTAGATCTCATCAGATGTCAAAGACCCCCAATAAAATGGAAAAGGTGGAGCTAGATGAATTAAAGAAACAACTCCAAAATCTTTTGGAGAATGGGTTTATTTGACCTAGTGTGTCTCCTTGGGGAGTACCAGTTATCTTTATAAAGAAGAAGGATGGATCGATGAAGCTATGCATTGATTATAGAGAACTGAATGGGATCGCAAAGAAGAAAAAAATACTCTCTCCCAAGAATGTATGACTTATTTGACCAACTTTATGGGACTCGATTCTTCTCTAATGTTAAAATTTGTTCTGGTAATCATTAATTAAGGGTGAACAATGATGATATTACAATAACTGTCTTCCAATTAAGATATGGACTTTATGAGTTTGTTGTTATACCCTCCGGACTGACTTATACACCTGCTATTTTTATTGATCAAGAATAAGTTTATTTTTAAACATATGTTTTATCAAATGAATATATTTTGTATAGGGAAATGATATGGTGATTAAATGATAAAGGTTATTTTGGACGATGTTTTCTCTTTTGGAGTACTATATGACTATGGAAAATTAAATACTACAGGATTTAAATTTAGGAGGAATGATTAAATTTTTTTATTAAAATTTATGTATTTATTTTAGACATATAGTGACTTGGGTTATTTCGGTAAAATGATTAACCTAGTATAGAGAATATGTTAATAGGTTAATTACACATTAGTATGAAACTTTAATATTAGTTGATTTTATTTAGAGATAAATGTTATGATTTATTGGGGAAAAATATGTGATTAAATCCTTTTGATTTTTGGGTTCCAATCTTATTTTGGATTATTCTGAAGAATTTTATGGATGATTGTGTATTGAATGGTCTTTTTGGAACTTTGGTTACTTTTTTTGAATTTTGGAGATTAATGGTCATATTTCTTATTATAAAGGATTATCATTTTTGGGGATTATATGATATTATACTAACCAATTTAGTTTTAGTTGATGACTAAAGGAAAGGGAAAAATATAATTATTCCTTTGTAGATTATGTGATTCTCTAGAAGATGATTCTTGTGTTTTTGATAAGACTAAGTCTATTTGAGTGCTCATTATTTGGAGAAAAGATTATTCTTGGTGGAAACATATTAAGGGATGAAACTCTACTTGAAGGTAAGTATATTAAATTATGTTTTTATTATATTTAGTAAATAAATTCCTCAAACATATGAAAAGGAACGTAAAACAAAAACATTGTTGGTTTACGTTTCCTAATGGGAAATCAAAGACTAGTTAACACATCTTATGTTTTTGATCTTCTGGTGGTTAATTATCACCCAGTCCTGTTTTTTATCACTCTCCATCAGAACATGACCCTTTTTTTTCTCTTCCATATCCATTTTTTCCAACATGGAATCCTCGTATGGGTTAACTTGGGTGACAATTGTACATCCATTTAATTATTTTAAAGAAATAGTTTTACAGAATCTTTTTCCATTGTGGGACTTTCAATGAAATTTCCAAGCCCAATTTTAAAATTTCAAGGACACAAATTCTTAAAGGGGGATGAATGTGATGACCAGAAATTTTGAATAATTTTTTTCCCTCTCTTTGTGAGTTTTTTTTATACTCAACAAAACTATTTAATTTAAAAAAATGTGTATAATTAAAATAAGACTGTTTGGTTTCGACTGTTATATAACCATTGGTCAATATAACCATTGAAAACTATATTTTGCGATTATTTTATATAAATAAAAGTGATCTTGATTAATTAATATAGAAAGAAGATTCGATGGCCCCATCCAGTAGTCTCAGGCCAATCGAAGCCCATCTGACGGAATTCGGGAAAGAGGCAGCACCTTTGGGCTTTTCTTTGGAACAAATCCAAGCTGAACTTCATCGTGTGAAGCTAGAACGGAATCGCCTTCACGAGAAGTTCAAGCTGATAGAAATCACTACTCGGGAAATGTTGGCCGAGCCGCCCCATGATTCTATCACCCTATCATACCTTACTCGTAGGTCATATGATGGTGTTATAAGGGGTTATATAACGAGATCATAACTTCCTTGTGTAATTCATTGATTTAAATAAAAATTGTGATGTCTTCATATGGTAAAGTTTGTGTATTTTCCAATGTCTGGATAAATATAGTATGCATATTATTGATGAATTATAGAAAAAATGATATTTTAGAAAATTTATGTAAACCTTAAAAAATTAATAATGTGTAATGATTTTCAAAAACTAGTCTTCTAGAACTATGTTGAGTATAAAATTTAGAGTCTAATAAGATCAACATAATTTTTGGTGAATTAAAAATTACGAATTGTGATTTAATGCTTAGGATTAATAATGTGACCAAATGGATTAAGTAACATCACTTAATAAAGTCTTGATATAATTTAGGCACCTTTATTATGTAATTTTATTCAATAAAATAGGTAAATAACTTTTTTGAAATTATTGGTTAAGTATTAGTTTTTTTCACGTGAATAATGTTTTTTTATTTAAAAATTAAATTAAAAATATTTATAAAATCATTTTCATAAAATGGAGTTCATTTTTGAAACCAGAGCATCGATATTTGGTTGAGGTGAATTGTTGGGATTTTTCTTAAATATGTGAATTTTTAATGAATAGTGTTTTTATTTAAAAATTAATTTAAAAATATTTAAAAATTTATTTTCATAAAATGGAGTTCATTTTTGAAATCATATCATTAAAATTTTGTAAAGGTGAAATTTTGGGATTTTTCTGAGAATGTTGACTTTTTGGTGAATAGTGAAAATACAGTTTTTGTGTTTCGGGTGTTTAAGAACATCATTAATGATGTAGTAATTATGAAATAATTTTGTTCAACTTATTATTAGTATGATAAGGTATTAGGTTTCTCAGGTGGCCAATACCATGGGAAAATACCATGGGTATGCCCATGATTTTTCCAATACCACTAATGAGGTCTCCCATGGCAATTAATGCTTTGTCCCCTCACTTCTCTTATAAATACATGACTTTAACCCATTAATTTCATTTTCAAATCCTCACCAATGATGTTATGGTCTCTTGACCTCCCATGGAGTCCTCCCAAGGTTCCCTGAAGCCTCCAAAGGTCCCGACCATCATGATTTTGAAGTTACTAATCAAGGTAAGGGATCCCTTCACCCTCGTCTTTTAAGTCATTACTTCTTTTATGTTGTGTCTTATAATTTCAATCTCTTATTTTTTATTGTATGTTCATATATGTTATAATTTCTAGAAACATCATGTCTAATTATTGATAGACCTTCTATGATCGCATCAGTTTGTTTTCTTAATTTTTAGGTGACGTCATTTGGCTACTGAATATTTCATAAAGGAAATCACATCTTCTCTTTTCTTTCATGTTTACTTTCTCTTGTGGTATGTCATTAAAATTTCCATACCATGATCTTATATAGTACCCATAGGGTATTATGAGTTATTTATGAGTTGGTGAACCTTGTACCCTATATTTTAAATGTTTTCTAAAACCATGTTATATATAGCAGTTATACTGCAGAAATTTCATCTCAAAATTTCTATAACATTCTCTTAAGAAATTCTATTGTTTATTTATGTGAATACTCAGAATTATTTCATTTACATAGGTGTTCATAAATGTATAAAAATGATATATTTTATTCAATAATTGACACACATATAACCCTCACTCCCTTTCCATGGGATATAAATGACATAATGATCTCATTTTTATGCTTTTTTAAAACGTCACGATTTTGACAGGAAACCCATTTATTTGATTCCATTTGGGTTATTTATGAATTGTTTGATTATTATATATGTTTCTCATATTAATTTAAATATATATTAAGGGTTCACCATGATATTGGTCCAATGCATTGGGTAAATTATTAATCTCTAGAGATGACAAGTTTTACGATACCTTGGTGAATAACCTTGGTAATTTTTATGACACCTTGGGGATGGACCTTGGTGATATGATCATGAATGTCTAAATGAAATGTTGTAGCCACATATTCATGTTATTTACCAAGTTATATTCTTAATTATATGCCTATTCTTCTATTTCTCATGTCTTCATGTTTTTTTCATGTTCGTATTGATATCACAAGTACATTGACTCCCTTGTTTACCCTTACTAGGCCTTCTGCTCACCCTTTCCATTGATGTTTGTCCCCAAGATATGAGATGCAGTAAATGTACATAGGTTGAACTGATTATGAATCCTTAAAAGTTGTTTAGAAGAATGTTTTATGTTGTTATCATGTTTTATGTTCCATATTTTCAAGACACTAAACTTTAAATATCCTATTTATGTAAAATGTAATGAAAAGTTAAGTATTAAAAAGTTGAGATGACATAATAGAAGTGAAAAAGAAGGGGGTGAGTAATAATAATTAGTGGGATATCCCCATATGAATTCCCTACATACACAACTAGGAAATAAATGTTTGTATAATTTATAAAAATTGTTTATATAAAACTAGGAAACATGGAAAATATTTCATAGTTGAAGAACACACCCTTCCTAAACCAGTTTACGCATAACACGATAATACCAATTAAATAAATGAATCATGTCATTACCGATTTTTCAAGAAAATATTAGCACATACCAATTCATCTTGTGTGGCCACATCAGTTACAAAACCATGTCCAAAAACAAATCACACAATCTAAAATTTCAGTGATGTTGGAACATCACATCCATAACACATATCCTTTCTATGGTGGTACATCATGAAAACATGATGGTTGCACATAGTTTTTCATCCAATAATTTCGTTTAATACACTAAGAAAACCCTTAGAAATTTCACCAAGATGATTGGTAGAGATTATCTAGCCAATGAGAAAACAATATACCATGTGGTTTTTTAGTGGGAGGTGGAAGAATTATTTTAGGAAAAATCCAATGTGACATAGTTTTTTTAAAACACATTTTTTTGTTGTATATATTTTTCCCCGAGGTTAGTAAAATCATGTTCTAACTAGGTGTCTAATATTATCTCAAGAGGGTGTCATGTATGGTTGGACCATACGGTTAGACAATCCATGATCCAAAAATTCCTTAATTCACTATCTTAAGTTGTACAAATTAACGTGGAGTTCAGATGGGTTGAAAACCCTATCACTTTAATCTTGCGCCATATTTCATACCTATGCCTCCACTTGAATGGTTACTGGGGGGTTTTTCATGATTTCCCCTAACCATGACCAAACTATTAACCCTTATGAATGATTACAAACAATCTTAAAAACCATTCAAACTATCATACAAATTACCCAACCACATTACATACATAAAAAGTCATAATGAAAGGTTACATACCCCAAACTTGGGGTACCACATTCTCCCCACCATTGGACTCTTTATCCTATGATTGTAGTAATCAATAATTTTCTAGAAAGTGATAAGGACATTACTCGACCATCACCTATTCCATTTCCTCAATCTCCTACTGAATCTAACCATGTTTCCACAACTACCAAATGAACATGATTCTTTTTTAATGCACTATATTCTCTCAAATTTCCAATATCTATTATATCATATGCACAATGATGAATCCAGATCTATATTACCATGATATCAACTAATCACATGGTCACGATCCAAAAGATTATTTTTTTACTGCTAGACATGAAATTCATTTTTCACCACACAAACATTACGTGGAGAGCTATATGATATCCCCCTAATGTAGACCACACAATTGTCTCAAAAGGCCTAATATACATCAAACATAACATTTAATACATTACTAAGAAACGTTTTTCTAACCACATAGAGATTATAAAGAACACATGATCACCCACCTTGAAGTAAAATGGCCATCAATAATGGTCCTCATACGGTATCTGATGACTATGAACTATCTCTATTCTCTTCCAGATCAACATAATATTCAGTGTTGTTTATTGTACATTACTCGATCGATCGAAAATCTTTTCTCATATTTCCACCCAACAAAGTGGATAACGACATGGAAACCCATATAGTTTCTCAAACAAGGTCATATTTATGAGGGTTGATAAATGTTTTTATACTAGAACTCCATCAATGACATGTTATCCTCCTATGAGACACCAAATTCTATCCCAAAACCCTTCTTCATATCTTCCAATATTTTCATCATTCTATTGTATTTCTCATTAGTATTGTGATTATATGCCATGATTATCATTAACTAAGTCCCTCGGGCTTGATGCAAGAATTTATAAAAATGTTAAAATAACCTATGAACATTATCTGATACAATCAAAACTAGTACATGATCCTATTTACCACCTCATGAATATAGATTTTGGAGAAATTTTCAACTTTATGATATTAAAAAATAGGGGTGAAATGGGATATATTTATGTAATGTTACACACTCACCAACGTGGAATAATCATTATTAATTATATTTTAGAGACCTAAATCAATATCCATCCCTATTTTTTTCACATCCAAAAAGGGATGGGTTAGTATTATAACATACTAGATGGATAATAATATTCATTATTGACTTGCTGACAAGTAATGCATCTAAAAAACATGGGCATGTTCTTTTTCATTTCAACCCACTAAAACCACACATTCAATGCCTTATACATTTTCGGAATTCTATGATTAAAAACCCATCTAGAAATATGGTTAGAATGTTTTAGTTCATATTCAAAAGCCCCTGGTATTACCATCCAATTATGAATTCCAAATACAATATTCACATTCACTCATCATCCCTCAATGTTCTCCAAAAAATTGAGTTTTAAACACATATCCACACACATTGAATCAATCCTATATAAATTTATAACCAATAAAATCATATCAGGAAGAAATGATACTACAAATAAATCATTTAATATCACCTAGGTCTTCATAAATAAAACAAATTCATCTATGATGCAAAAAAACTACAACTCATCTAATTATTTTTTTCACCTGAGTATATGGATTTATACTTAATACATATGAAATAAAATTTCCTTTACCTAGTTTGTAATAAATGTCATAGTCATGCATATAGAGGTACTCCATCCTTCTCTTTTACCTCAAATGCAAATATCATTGTGATAAAATATGCTTCATGATCATGTGATCAGTATAAACTATAAATTCTAAACTAATCTAATAAGGATGAGGTAGATTAAATTCCATAACCACCACTACAAATTGAAATCCATTTTTGGTAGTTCTTCACATGAATCCTCAATTTATGTGATGCATATGCAACCACCTGATCATATTTAATGATAACCCACCCCAACCATGGTCCTGATGCATCACAATAAACCACCTATTGTTTACCTAGTACTGGTAAAACCATGATTGGTAATAATGAAATAAGATCATTATATTCGTCAATATATTTATATAGTTTCTCATTCCTTTGAAAGGAATAATTATTTCATATCAAATATATCTATAATGAAGCTAATTATGAGAATTTGGGAACAAATTATTGATAATATATAGATTGTCTCTAGATTTTTTGTATCTCAAAATGATTATTCAGTGGTTTCTATTAAATAACCACCTATATTTCTTATAGATCCACTAAAACAATTTCATGAAAATAGATTTTTTTGGAAAAAAATAATCTTGTAGTGAGAAGTCACACTTTGAAAATAAGGAATGCAACCAATGGTGCGTCAATATTCCCAAAACTACTTCCCACTATTGCTCATTTTATACCATTTTCCTTTAATACACAATTATATCATCAACATATAACTCATGAATAAATCCAAATATATAAAAAATATCTCATATATTAATTCTAGGAATTCTACTTGTGTATTGTTATAACGAAAAGGAATAACCACATACTAGTAATTTCCATATCTACTCACTAATACAATTTTGGAAATATACCCATTAAAAACATTAAACTAATGATATCATAATTGCTTGTAGATATTATTGAACCATTGAGCTACCCATAACTGATCCAATGGGATATCAATGCATTGTAGGGGTTAATGGTTCTTTATCAAATATTTGATAATCTTATGAAAGTCAACCCACATATGATGACTTTATTCATTCTTTTGGATGAACAAAATGTGTATTGAATATGGGGACATGAATGTCCAGATGAATCCATGGTCTTTTAACTCCAGCAACTTCAATTTCAATTCACTAAATTAGTCTAGTTCCTTCTAATAAGGCAAAAGTGAAATAAGACTTTTTACAAGAATAAGATCAGTATTAAACTCCAATTATAATATGGGACGGAATCATAAGAATTCCTTAGGAAATACTTCTTGAAGATGATCAACCATTTCTTGAAAAATACTTTTTCATCATCTTTGTTAGATTTCAAAAAAAATCCATAAACTGATATAATATAATCCAAACCACTGGTGCTAACAGATCTATTTCAAGAACCCCTCCTCTATTTTCTCCTCTAATGTTATGCATGATACCACAACCCATTGTGAAACACGTCATTTGCTCAAAATATTCAATGTGGTCCTTAAACCTCATAAAACATTTATGCCAAGGATTAAATTGTTCACATCAATATTAGGCTATGATAATTCCCCCATCATCTCAACCCCGTCCATAAATAAATAACATGGTATACATAAGAAGGATTGAAAATATTTTTCACCCAGAGTAGTGTGATGTTTTATAATTAAAGGAATCATTTCTAAAATTAAACCGAACGATCCATGGAACAAGAATAAATAAAAAATTGGAATAACTATTATTAAAAAACTCATGAAAAAAAGTATCATTCAAACGAATTGTACTGATAACTATAGGTGGTCCACCTTATCATCCACCACAACCCTATCAGCTACAAACACAGGCTTACTGGTCACACTCTGGTCTTTATTACCATGATTAAACAACCCCTAATGATGATTCATGGTGTACCATGAATTAATATAGCTAATTATACTCCATTGGAGAGGGGTGTGATGTTTCCCCCACCCCATCAAGGCATATGAAACCTACCAACCTTGGAGACTATCAAAAAAAATAGACCTCATAGAACATTAAAAATAACACTGGAGATGACCCATAATCATACAGTTAAAAATACTTCTAGGGTTGGTCACACAATCCAAATTAATGTGGGTTAGAGACCCACATAAGATTCATCATGCCATTGTCTATGGATTCAACGAAAGGTTCACTGATCCTTCCAATATATTCTGAGCCACACTCCCACTGTGGAAATAAATTATCATATTTCTGTTGTTGAAAATATTAGAGATTCCACTATTTAAAATGTCTTCAAACATGATTCCCCATATAATATCCCCTAAATGTTACTTTAATCTAATATGTTTCTATTCATAATTTTTTTTAATCACTTATACGTAGTACTTCTATTTTTGGACATATTTTAATTCCCTAGAACAAAACAATGATTCACACATTCGAGGATGCACCAACCAAAATATCTAGTGAAAACGAAATTATAGTCATGAATATAGCCACATGTTCTATTTCAAACAAGTTATCTTTCCCAAGGATGAATAAATATTATGTTTTCAGAATCTTGAACGTGTGTTGGAAAAATTCATTGATAAAAAATTCTATAAAACACTCCCTTGTTATACGTCGAAATTGAGTCGTCGTTGTTGTTCAACAGCGACCGCCTCTGGTGGTCCCTAAAAACCTGCCTGGAATTTTGCTTCGAGAGTCCGTTGGATGTGAGCAGGGACGCGGGGTGTTGGGGGGTTGGAATGAGATGGACGGCCGCCGACCATGGCAGACACACGGTGGCCGGAGGAGGAGGAGATGGCGTTCTGGTATTTTGGGAAGGCTCGGGGGATGGGCGGCGGTCGTGTGAAGGGTAACGGGGTTGACCGAGAGTGGTCGGGAGAGAACGAGGGGTGGCGACGAGGTTGACCGAGAGTGGTAGGGCGGCGGCGGGGGTCACACCGACGTCGACATGGAGTTGCAGCGGCGGACACGAGGAAGATAGTGGCGGGGGCGGGAAATGTCCCACATACTTTTTTCAGCATTAGCGACCGCCATTGGCGGTCGCTAATATTGTCAATAGCGACCGCCGTTGGCGGTTGCCCATGTTCCCAGTCGCAGAAGCCAATTATTCTAGTAGTGAACCAACTCCCACCAATGACATGAATGATATCCCAACACATACATTTCTAACTAAACTTTTTAAAACTACCATCAAGCCTAATAAATTTTATTATTAAATTCATCATGATTATCCATGCTTCCTTCAATCCATGTTCTGAATCACCCTGATAATGGTTGCGGTTTACTTTTGAAACTGAATAGAGAGATCCACATGCATCATCTCATCCCTTCAGTTCCCATTTTCCACAATTTGGAAATCATGTGTGATGATATTAACTAGCTTCAGGTTCAACTGGGGTTCATCTGAAACCACATATTCATCTGCTTCCTCTAGTAGTTTCCTATAACGTCTATCCATTTCCTTTTCTATCAACATAGTAATCACCATTAGTTTCACTCCCTGTAATATTATGGCTTCAAATTTCAAACAATATCACATTAAATATATCACAACAATTGTGTCAAAACATCCATTTTTCCACGTAAAACATTTTTTTAAAACCCCATAATGTAGTTTAATTTAAAACATCTTCAAAATAATATAAATCACACTATTTCAAAATCACCCACTTGAAAAAAAAACAAGAAGATTTTAATAAAAATTAAATTTCATAGCATAATTAAATTATAATTGAAAATGAAATATTAAATCCTTATGGGAAGTCATTTCCACCATACATGACATCCTCATCTAATTGGATACACCCACAATAATGATATCACAATCCTATAAATTTCTCCATAACAATTATGTACCCAACTCCCGATAAACATGAATTTTTTACATTAAAAGGATAGTTGCGTCATTTTATTCTATACATTTCCTATCTCGACAATAGATATATTTTGTACCATCCAAATTTGAGGAACAAACATGAATAATTGTGAAAAAAGTATGACATGGATAATAAAATTTTTGATTCATGGAAAGAGAATCCTGATAAGACTTTTGACATACCTCCCATAATCATTGGCTTGTGTCCAAACAGAAATGCTACTCAGCCTTATGTGATGTTCCCATGGAACCAAAGGCCTAAAATAAATGAAAATGGATTAAAAAATAGCTATAGAATAATATCATTGGAATGAAAATAACCACCCAAATGTAACTATAACAAAAACCACTTTTAAACTATATAATTCATGTTCATAACAAGTACCATAATACAAAAATTCCATAGGAAAAACATATCCAAACCTCAATAATCCAACATTAGAGTTCAAAGAAAAATAAAAAAATTAAAATCTAATGTCTCTATGAAATAAATCCATAGATCCACACCAAGGTCTGAGCTCCAAGCACTGTAAGACTATGAAAGAATCCTGATTCACAAATCAAGACTGAGATTCCTTACTTTTACATGTTCCATAGAATAGAACATCTGCAAAATCACTAAATGTAAAAGAAGGTGATGAGTAATAATACTCAGTACGATAACTGAAAATCAATTCCCTACACAAAAATCGTGGAGAAAACCGGTTTTCACATTTATAAAAACAGATAATTAAAACCATGAAACATGATAAAAACTTCCATTAAGTCAAACTCTCCCTTACCTAACTGTTTTTTCCAAAAATAATAAAATATATTTGAATTAAAACAATCACTTCATTTACTATTGTCAAACATATATTACAACATCCCAATTCATATTGTGTGGATGCACAAATAATAAAACTGTTTCCAAAAAACAATACACATGATATCAGTGTTTATTTGAGTTGGAACTTCACATCCATAACCCATCACCTTTTTATTGTTTTAATTCATTACCACATTATAGTTTTACTTAATGACCATGATTCATCTCATCAAATTATCTCTTAACTAAAAAAGAAAGAAAAATTTTCTAATCCAAATTCCAAAATCGCATCAACCAACACATGCTCCAAGAAATAGTGTTAAATATCATATTCCAATCCAAACAACCCATTACAAAAATACAATTCCAACAAAAAACCACAACCTCCTTTAAATTGAAGAGAAAATTTATTGACTACATCATTTGGGCACATCCCTAACAAACCACATTTTAAGAAAACCCCCTTTTTTTTGAAATATAATTCTTCATACTATTTCTCATAAATCTACAATGGTAATGAATTTAAAATTATAATTTTTAAAACCCACATTTAGAACCTTTCACAACAATAACCCATTTTTTTTAAAAAAAACCACTTTTTATAAAAAAATGAGTTCCAAGAATACATACCACATAAAAATGAAAATAAAAATCAAGAAATTACCATTAATTTAAAATTAAAGTGTTAATATTCAATCACAATATTGTCGAGATAGTATCCACCTACCATAGGGTTTCATAGAAATCGACCAATGCACAACCACACCACAAATCTGTGTGAAAAATTGAAAAAAGCTACCTTTGAGATCATTTTATAAAATAAAAAAGTCCAATAGTCATCATTTATAGAAACAAAAAACATATATCAACATGTGACGGTAGTATATCTATTAAACCAAGAGAGATAGATATAGAAAACTAAATCATAGGAAAACCAATAATCAAATCGGAGAGATGACTTAATAATGGAAAATCAGATTTAACACACTAAGAAACCCTTCCGAACACCTCCATGGTGAGTGAAATTGGATCCCTATCCCTTGAAAATGGAAAATTCTGAGTGCAATTGAAGTAGGAGGGAGATTGAATGTTTTATGGAAAATTTCGTGTGGCCCCTTTTTTATAAAACCCACTTTTTTATCATGCACGATTTAATCCCATGGTTGGTAAAACTATGAACTAACCATGACATTGATAAAAACTCCCGATGGTGTGACCCATGGCAGGCCTTCCCCCTTAGAAGAATCAGGCATTGAAAATTCAAAACACCACTATCTAAAGTTGCAAAATTTATGTGGGTGGATTCACAATTTAGAAAATTGTGACTTTTATCTATGCTCTATCTCCTGTACCTATAACTCCACTTTCAAGGCTACCTCTAATTTTTTTGGGGTTTCCAATAATAATGATCAAAATGTGAACCCATAGTAGTGCTTCTAAATCATAAAAAAAATAACATAAACTCTAAAAACCATTACCCAACCACATTAAATACATAAACACAGATAAAACTATATTACAAAACAAAAACCTAGGGTACTACATTATCATATATTTTTTCCAATATTGAGACTTAGTGGTTAAGGCTATATGAAGGAACTAGATAATAGGTTTATTTAAATTTATATGTTATATTATTAAGGATTATTTCCATCTTTATGAATTCCTAGTTGAAATAATTTATAATTGAATTGTATTATTTATATCTATACATGATGTAGGTCCTCTGGTTTTAAAATATGTTCATTATCTATTTGATATTGTGTTGTGACTATTATGAAATTCTTCCTATAAGTGACCATGAACTACAATGTGTGGAAAATTCCAGAGAGGTTCTACATGGAAATACTTTAGTGAAAACATATTTGGTAGAATCATTACTCCAAAATATTAATTATATTAGTGAATTAGGTGTTGAGAAACTAGGAAATGTAGTAGATCACAACAATAAATTTTAAATCCATAATCCACCTTTCTTTAGTCATGATAATAGAGTATATGAATTTGAGCAATGGTTGGACCAAATTTAGAGGATCTTCAATTTAATAAAGACACATGTGTAATAAATGGTGGGTTTTCCATGTATATGTTTGATGGGTATGGTGGTCAGTGTTGGACTCTTTTTTTTTAAGATATGATTTATGAGAATATCACCAATTTATCATTCATGAATATATTCATTCATTAGTTCAATCATTAGATATGACATGGGAATAACCCTGATATTTTTCTACCTTATTGAAGATAGATCATATCATTACAGAGTATTACACCCATTTTGAAGACTTTGTTCAGTTGGAACTATAGCTAGTAAACAATGATTAGCTAAATCCATATAGGTTTGGGCCAGGTTTTGGGGGTGAGGAAGACATAGTTTGTGGAACATTTTTGGAATGAGCTTTAACTGGTATTGATGATACCATGAGTCTATCATATTTCAAGAAAAGGATGTAAATTGATATCCAAATTTACATAGGAACAATTCTAGAAGATTCTTCTTGAAAATAAAATGATTTTTTCAATTATTATTGTTGGTCGAGTTAAACTACAAATAAATCATGGAAGTTCCATATCATTTTTATCATTAGGTAAAATATATCCATATGATGTTTTTTTGTTAAGGCTTAACCAATGGTTGTTATTCTATATAAATATTCTTCCAACTACATGCTAAATCATAATGATAATAGATAGGGTGGGGTTCTTATAATTAAGATAATGGAAATGTTATTATGGAAATAAAATCCCATGTATGAATTAAGAGTATACAAACGTATATAGTGATTTTATAAATAGAGGAATATGTTGTAGAGATAACACCATTTGAAGGTATTGTGTTTATGTCCCTTTATGGGAAGCTATATTTTATTTTATATAGATTCTCATAAGAAAATTATTCTCTAATGGTAATGATGATTTATGAAATTATAAAACTATTGACTATTAACATATATCATTTAATAGTTTTTATGTCTTGTGGTATCCAATGAAAAAATTAGAGGTTATGTTTTATTGTTTTCATTTAGTTTTTGGTAATGGTTATACTATCCTATTATACTATTTTATCTCAATGATAACTTCTTGTCATACCATGAATCAAGAAATATACTCTATAAAATATATCTTCATCTTTTTGATCCAAAAATAAAATTTTGTTTTTTATACTTCATTGTAACCACATGAAAAATTTAGATTTGTGAACAATGAACTTCATACAATAGCTCCTTTGTCAATTATTCTACAGAAGATACACTTATAAAGTTCCCGAACCTTATCAACCCATCATATTTATGGTTAAAAATGTGAAAATTTTTCATGATATTTCGATTGATCCATATCTTCATTTATCACCAATTTAATCATTAAAGGGTTATATGGATGAACACTCATTTGAGAAAGATAACATTTCTCACCCAGCTTCTTGATTTCAAGATCTCAACATAAAACCCCATAAATATTAGATCATTCTTAATTATCATCATATATAAGGTAGAATGATCATTTTTTCATAGAGTATATTCCACCTTATTTTATTTCCTTGGATCGTAATGTATTCAGATTCCTTGATTATTAACTACCTCCCATGATATTTTATGACTCACAATCAGTTTGTATTAGATAACATTCATCTATCCAGTGTAACTTATCATCCATTTGTCTTAAATTAATGTGTATATTAGATGATCCTGATTAATTCTAGAAATATCACATATAATATTCAAAACTCTATGAAATTTATGGATATCAGTTTTAGTTATTATTTTTTGGAAAATATTCAAGAGATCATGTATTTGAAGGATCTAATATTCTACCAATATGAGAGATTATAATCTGGATGACTGATACATTCCAACGCATTAAATCACAATTGGTAAATATTTTATAATTCTTAACACATCAAGGCATTCAGTAAAATTATCATGTTATATTCTTTATCTTCCATGGACAGTAAGTATGCAATAATTTAATCAATAAATACACTTACCAAATGATTTTTTTAATCTTAAAATACACATATAATAAAATCGTTATGAAAATCAATATTTTTCATAAAAAATAATGTAACAACTAAATATTCATGGTGTCCATACATTGTATAGAATGATATATTGGGAATAACATTTGTATTGACCCCCAACTAAGGATATACAAAATTAATGTTGATAAAACATAGTATTGATATCTTCTTATTTGATAAAACAATTAATCCATATGTTGTAGAGGGTACTTGATCTATTAATGATTATTTTTGTATATTGATAATCAATGAAAATTTAAATTTCTCTATTTTTATTCTTAAAAATTGAACATTACCACACCATGTTTACACACTTTTATGAATTAATTACTTGTAATTAATTTCATAGAGTATGTTCTTCAATTCAACAAGTCAATCAGAACCATTCGATATGGATTCTTTCAAATATCTAGACAACCATGTATGAGTTATATCATGAACTAAACATCATTATTCAGTAAATTATGTATAACTTATTTTGAAAATAAATTTATGAACTATTTAACAATATGTATATAAAAGATTTTTGTTTCATCCCATACAATATTAGATAAATCATGTCCTTAAATGATA
This sequence comes from Viscum album, assembly GCA_963277665.1. Classification (NCBI taxonomy): domain Eukaryota; kingdom Viridiplantae; phylum Streptophyta; class Magnoliopsida; order Santalales; family Viscaceae; genus Viscum; species Viscum album. Next base: position 1,898,619,811 of record OY728163.1, on the reverse strand, counting down.
ATCTAGACCCATTAAATATATATGATTTCAAGCAGATGATAAATTTTTGAACATAATAATCGATGTTCATAAGTTATTTTGAAATATACAATGATATGTAAAATCAATATAAATTAATGTGTTATTTATGATGATAAATAAAATCAATGCCTATGATTACACCATACTCAACCAATGGTTGAATAAAAATATTTTTAGGACAAATATTCCATAAATAATTAAATGATGACAAATCATAATCATTAGATGAAATTATCATACCCAGGTAAAGTTTTACTACTAACTAAACATATATTACCTTATGTGGTATATTGATACCCTTATCAAATATATTTGAATTAAAATATTTATTAGATCCATAATAAAATAATAAATTACTAGTTATAGAGTATATGGAAGGTTTAAAATTCTCTAGATCATTATCATACTACTAATTAGAAATAATAATCAAATGAATTTTATGATTGAATATGGTATTTAGAGGCTATTAACATATATTATGATCATTAGGAAATTTTTTTTTGAAATTTTTAGCATATTTTATGTACTCATTTAATTTAATGAAGGATCCCATTGTACAATGAAAGTATGAAATATTCAAAGATTAATTGTTTTGGATTGATTTGTTGTTAAATGATTTTAAACCACATTATCCCTTGCCCAAATTTTAAAAATTATTATCAGAATATTGGTTTTTACCTAATGAAAAAATTGTATAATGAATGTGTAAATGATAAATTTTTCATTTCATGTCAATGTTTTTATTTTATAACCATAAGTTTGTCATGGATCAATGGATCCAGAATAAGAACCCTCTAGGTTTTCCACTTGTTGACTAGAACTCCGGGATTATTGATATATTATTCAAATTTTTGATGATATTCAATAATATATATTCATGAATCCAATTTGATCACATGAATAATGATGATTTTATCGAGAATATGTGATCAATCCACCTTTTTCATCCTTCAGAACCTCCCTCTATTAGCTATAGAGCAGAGGATAGGTGATGTTCTCTCTCTAAATTCATCATCATGGTGTACCTACTTATTATAAAGGTTGTGAAGGGTTTCATTACCTAGTTTATACATTCCAAAATTTAATTTATGCCCATGGAATGTAATGACCTTAAATTTATAAACTTATGCATACATATAACGTACTGAAATTTTCATATTTGTCAAATATTTTTATATCAAAACATAAAACATGTCGTAATGTTATCTAAAAAAATAGATACCATTAAGTATTATTAAAATCTCCCCAATAGTATTTACTAATCCATTAATGTGTTACGTTTGTTCAAAAAATTATATCATCACATATTTTGTTTCTTATTTATCAACTTGTTAATACCTTGATAATGAAATTCAATCCTTTATATTCTATACATAAATAAAATTATTGAATTATTTTTAAATGTTATCGATCACCAACTGATGATCACCCACTCCAACATGTGGGGACTACATCATCTTACACAACTATTCATCTAAATAGGCAGAACATGTGTATACGAATAATGTATTACCCTCTTGGTCATTTTTTTGATAGAGTTAGTCAAACCCATAGACTAAGATAACAGTCTAGAAACCCATGATGTCCCATATGGAGATAATAAATTCATAGTTCTAGCTACCTCCTTTGAAAATACACTATTTAAAATAATATAATTTTTATTGATATCTCATAATGATATAAAAAAACATATATCATCATCATTTTGTTGATTTTTATTTTTTATGACCTTACTAGATTGAAATCAATTAATGTTCTATGGGAATGGATTTAATAATGGTACAAGAATCCTGGTTAACCTGGGAGTGCACAAATTCTATCTTGACCAACAAACAAATTTCATACCACCAATGATTCTCTCAAAACAAGCTACCTCCCCTTGCTTAATGTGACATATTGAAATTTAATGAAATATATTCCTTCAAATTAATTTAATTTAATTAATATATTTTTCTACATGAAATAAATAACATATATTTTATCAGATAAAATACCATGTTTACAATATTTTACATTGAATATTTTGTCCCTTTGGGGACATATACTAAACAAAATCCCTAGTGTTATCTAGAGACAATATATAATTAATATTGTTTATTTAAAATAATATTTATCACAGAATCATTGAAAAATTGGGATTTAATATGATACAATAAATTTTTAAATTATAGATAATAATTTTTTATGTAATTAACTCAATGCTTACAAATGAATTATAGTTGAATACAAGAAAAAAATTTAATATTCAGGTTTTACTTTTATGAAAAAACTAATCATCTGAAATATATTTTATTTTAATATTATTAGTTAAACTAATCAAAATTAATAAAATTTATTAATAAAATTTATATATATTATTTCTAATAAAATATTTTTTAATTCATCCAATTTTATTTATGGGGTGAAATATAAATAAATATAACTTTAATAACTAAATTTTGTATATTTTCAAAACATAGTATTACCCCATATAATTAAATTTCTATAAAAAACATAATTATCTATACTGGTAAATATTGTATTTGAAAATATAAAAATTATTATTTAAATGCTATTATTAAATATACATTGGTAAATTAGTTTTTTTTGTATGAAATTTCACTTTATGATGAATAATTAGTGGAACTAATTTTTAAAATAGAACATATGTTTTGTATAAATAATTTATAGTATTAAATTTTATTTTTAATTTATTTTAATGTATAATAGTATCTAATATATATATTTTATTCCATTATATGTAATTGTAATAATTTTACCATTGATTTTAGATAGAATAACACAAAAATATTATGAACATTATCACATCAAAAAACCTTATTTTTCATCCTATTTGTCGGATTAATTTTAAATTTATTACTAAAAATTATGTGACTGGATGTCTTAAAAATATATTAAAATTTTTTAATCATCCTAATTGATATCTTTAAATTAATTTAACTTTTTTAAAAAAATATCAATGAATTTAATTAAAATTATTAAATGTAATTAAGGTAAAAATGAATTTATATAGTGGTAAAAATTTAATCTTAAGGGCCAGATGAATAAGAATCATGTCCAAAATTCATTTAATGAAAATTAATCCACCATAAATCCCATTTTATATAATTTTGATCATTTTAAAAGGAACATTTTTAAGATATACATATCAAAAGTGTTTATCTTTTTATACATACAATAATGTGACTCCCCATCTACTATATAAAGGTACTCACACCCCTGCCTTCATCACACCAATCAAGCTAATTTTTTCTGCCAAACCGTATACAAATAAACCAAACATATATATCAACTCATAATATATGACTTAAATTTTCCGTAAATCATTCCAAGTAAGTCCATTTAGGTAAACAAAATGTTGTTACTCGAAACATATATAACATTATTCAACGATCACTCTTACTTAAATTCAATCTCCTCACCATCACCTATTTTTATTCAGTGATTATATAATAAACTCAGTACCATATATATTAAAATTATATATTATGTTATGATTTTTACTTAGGCATACAAAAAATTCCATTAAATAGGTAACGAATTTACCATAAGATTATACAGTGAACTACTGTGTCACTATACGATGTTGTTTATTTTTCATTTACCAACACTCATTGTTATAATAAATGATAGAAGAAATGTTTTCATATGATATTTATGATATTTATGTTTTATTAATAAATTTGGGAATACTATATAACACATACATTCTGGATTTTCATTTTTTGTATATAATATAACATTGTTTATCCATGTATGGTCTACAACCACTTAAAAGCGTTGTGATATGTTCAGATATTTCATGAAATGAACTAATTATTGGTAACATTGATCATATGTGACCTAAATAACATCTATATTATATTAATTGCATTACTATTTTATTAAATATAATATATCATTTATTTATTATCGATTCACACACTTTGGAAATGATAAAATCCTTTGTGAATTTGTGGACAATTGACTCCTCGATGTGATGTGATTCCGTTTACATAAAAAAATTATATATATAAAAATAAATGATTAAATAATATGATAAATATCATATTATTATAAAAACTTGAATTAATATTTTACTATCCTTGTTTCTATAATTATCATTGAAAATATCGTAACATTAGTCCTAAATATGTGTGGCCTATCATCTCCACGATTGTAACATTGGTTAATTATTAAAAACAATAATTCACGGTTGGTTCAAAATCTTAATTGATGTGTAAATATAATAATAATTTTATTATAATTATTTGGGAGGTGTTTTGAATAAGAACATCGTTGGACATATTCAACTTATGAAACTCATTATTCACACAAAGCCAAATATGGTTAGAACATCCAACATAAAAATTATAGATTTAGTAATTGTATATACCTATTTTATATATGAAAAAATTTATAAAAATTATGGATATTATAATGAATAAATAAAATAAATAAATAATTTTTATTAGTAATGAACATAGAGTGAAATCATGACAAATCATACACAAGGATATCAGTATCATCTAAATTTAAATTTCATTAAGACATAATTTTTATTATGAAACTAGTCACGTTTTTGATGTCTCTACAGCACTATGAATTTTTATTTCATTTGTTTAATTTATTGTTTGATTTTATAAATTTTCATTGATTTTATTCATACAAGGGTTTCATAATTCATTAGTTACTCAAGAAGTAAGATACATCATCTCAACTTCATTTCATTTTGTCAAATCGTGAAATTATGGACCATTATTCCTTTATAAAGTGCATTTCAAGCCATTTTGAAATGATATATCTAGAATATAATCATTCTCTTAACTATATATGTTTAGTTTAACATATTTACATTAATGGGATTAATTATTAAAATGTTTCAAATTTGTATGGGATGCATTTGAATGTTTAATGATTATTTTAATCAATAATGTTTTAATTTTATTTTAGGGTTATTACATTTCATCAATGTTATAAACCCATATTTTTAATTATCAATCACTATGGATATTTTTCATTGACCCCATACTTATTCATTATTTTTATGGATTATTTATTTTCCAAATATATTTTTATGAATTTTATTTCTTTTCATGACTATATTATGTCCTAAATAAATTTCGACAATACAAATTTCTTTTCCATGGGATTATTAAAAAATAAACGGATTATTATGTAACCCAATTAGTTTCTACAGGTTAATGATGTTTCATAGGTATTATTTAATAAACCATTGTTTAATCATGTTTTCAAATTGATTGTTTTGAATCCCATTTCATTTATATGGGTTAATAAGGTTTCAAATATAATTCCTTGAAACCCATTTCTATTCCATTTGTTAATAAATTTTCGATGTGGTTTATTTAAAAACAATTTCATTATTATGGGTACATAATATTTCAAATAGATTATTTTAAATGAATTTTTTTTGCAATGGTTATTCATGACTAGAAGATATTGTTTTGGAAACCATTTCTTTTCCATGTGTCAATCATGTGTCAAATATAATTTAGTTGAACTTGTTTCCTTTTCATAGGTAAATCATGTTTTTTAAAATAATAACTCATGATTCAATTAGTTAGGATTGATTATATATTTATTCAGTTCTTGGAGATTATAAATTACATGCACACCCAAATAGAAATGAGTGAGCCTATTATAGCTTATATGATGGGTGGACCTAGATTAAACTATGAATCATTGGGTAATGATTATTTTTTCTAAATAATTATATTTGATGTCAGCTATATAGATATTCTAAATTATAAGGGTTCTATAAGGGTTTTACAGGGTCTCAATGAGATGTTGTTCCAAGATAGATTTATTTTTTATTCTTTCGATGGGATTATAATGTTTCTATAAATGAATATTGATATGACATGGCTAATGACTATTGATTATGATGACTCTTTATTTTTGCTTGATTTCATATTTAATGGTCTTGATATTGTTTTTTATGAGTTATTTAATTATTATATCATGAACATGGTTTATGGAATAATACTTGTATGCACTCTTATTCTCAATGTTGACAATCCCTTCTAAAAGCTTATGTTTTACCTTGATGAGCATCTGAGATCACCTATCTTATATTCCCATTTCACTAGTTTTTAATGAAGGATGTATAATGATTTATGTATGTAAAATAATTCACAAGGATTGTGTTTAGGACCCAATTTGAAATAATAAAATCTATGTATAACGAGATATGGATTTAATCTTTGTGAACCATGTTCTTATGAGTCCATGTTGAGGTGAATTTTTCATGAAAAAGGTCTTCCTAATTCTCTAAAAATTTATCCCTTCAAGTTACTCTGAAATATTACTGATCAATGTTTTATATTTTATTTTGGTTGGATATGTTGACAACAAATTGGTTCACAATTATCACCATCATTTCCAGAAATTGGATGTTATGTCAATAGATTAAGATCCAGGATTGTTTGTCCTAGACTATTATTTTTGTAATCAAATGATGGATTAGATAGAATTTGAGATTATAGTGTTTTCATACTAGGTCACCTTTATTATTATGCATATTTTCATAGGAATTTTTCTTCAAGATGATCATAATTTCTAATAAATAGGATACCCTATTTGTGTTTATTATGAAGTACAATTTATGTGGTTGTAAGTGATTTTTTGAGACATTTTTAGGTTGTGGTATTTGTAACGATTAGGATCATTGTGATGATTATTTTGGAGGATTTATTTTTCTATAATAATGAATTAAATATTATAACTTATGTGTAGGGTGAAGCACGATCATTTACAACTACGTAGTGGAAATTTAATCCATGGTCGATGTTTGAGAACATTTTTATACACTACCACCATTCTACACGTTGTCCTGCTTCCCATGATATTTTATAAAATTAATTATTATGATTATTACATACTAGTATGAAATTTAATTTGAGGAATAATGGTAGTTTTTTCATGGAGGTAATATATAATTAAATCATTCGAGTCATTTTGTGTCAATCTTGGTAAAGAAATATTTAATTAATTTTAAAGGAATTTATTTATAGTGTTATTTAGTTTAAAATTTGGTATTAATATTTAATATTGGAGATTATTTTATCACATGATGGATTAGTCATTCTAGGAATAATATTATTATCTGCTAGCGGTTTTGGTTTTGGTCAATATCTATTGTGTTTTATAATACCTTAACTATACATTTTATGGTATTGTGTTCATCAAAAGAATATTTTTGTTCATAATGGGTTAATAATTCATCATAAAATCTCATAGAATGGAAATAATATGTAATTTAAGTGAAAATCTAATAAATTGAGAAATTATACTCATCAAGTATGTATCTTTTTCTAATGTTCTATACTATAATAGATTTATTTCAAATAATGAAAAGGTAATTGAAACATAATTTTTTATCCGTGTACCTTCATTTATGTTTAACCTATGATGTTTTAAATAATCTCGAATTTATGTTTTCGTATATCTAAATATTATAGTGACCATTAAATTGTTTTTTAACATTTTCCTTAATCACTCCCAATAATTTTTTATTTTTTCCTCCATTCCCATATATGTTATTTCATGCTCGAATCCTCGAAATGCATAATGACTAATGATCATTAGGTTATCCTATAAAACTTTTTAAGATGAATTTTAATAACCTTTTTTACTGTGTTTCTATAGAGGAATTCAAAAAAAAAACAATCATATGATAACCAATACAAATTTATTGGGATAATTTCATTTATAGCAGGTTAAGGTGTAAGATCCTATGATTTTATAAAATATTTCATTTCTAATTAATTTCAATTAACTAATATAATTTTTTACACGAAACATATATTTTATCTTCTATCACTATCAACACCATGTTTACCTTGGGTTTCATACAATCAATGGCCAATTGCTAACTTATGTGACACATAAGCCCATGTATCATCAGATAATTATACACTATTTATATGACATATTTAACATAATAGTTATGACATATTCATTGGAATGGATGGAATGAATATAATTAACTAAATATTGAAATAATTTACAACACATGTTTATAAAATTTATTCATTGGTTACCAATAAAATATAATTAATCATAAAGACAAATTGAAGAAGAAGTATATGTTTTTATGAAGAAAAATTATTATTATCAGAATGGTGTTTTAACTATGTAAATTAAATTAATCAATATTAATGAAATATATTAAATAAATTGATATTTTATTAACATAATAAGATGTTTCAAAATTTATCTACCAGTATGGATAGTGTAATGATAAAAATAAATCTAATTTCAAGTTAAATTGTTAAATATTTTTAAAGTGTATTTTTATCACCTATTAATGGAAAAAATATTTTAAATATAATTATTGGCATAGTGATAATTTTTTTAAAATATTGACTTTTTTTCTAAATTTGAATATTATTTTTTTCATTTGGTGACTATTTGGTATTTTTTTGTGAACATTCATATATTGATGGAGAGTGAATGACACATAATTTTAATTGAAAATTATTATTGCATATAAATAATTTATAATAATAATTTATATTATTAATTATTTGTAATTTAAAATTATATAGATTCTACATGATTTTTTCAAATTTAGAGAATTTGAATCATTATTTTTGTTTATTATATAAAAACATAAAATGATTTTAACATTTTCACATTAAAAAGACTTTGGGTCATCCAATTTGTAAGATTAATTTTATATTATTTTCCACCAATTATATTATTCAAATTTTTAGTAATTGATTACATATTTGGAATCATAATAATTTAATATTTCTAATAAATGAAACATTGTTTTTAACAAAAAATATCATTTAATGTAATTAAAATTTATTAAAATAATTAATGTGAAAATGAGTGTACTTATTGGTTAAACATTAATCCTCAGGGACAAAAATATATAGAAACTATTCCAAAATCCATTTTAATGAAATTATTAGTTAAAATAACCTATTTTTTAGATTTGGGATCTTTATTTGAGGAAATTTATGTAAAGTATTCTACTTAATAGTGTATAAATTTTTATATATATAAGAATCCCACTCCCCCTCAAATATAAAAATGCACTCACTCCCATCACATATTCAAACCTATCAAGTCCATTTGGATCATATAACCCTTGACAAATTAATCCCCCAACATCAACCTCCAAAACCAATAGAAATAACTTTTTAAAGAATGAAATCCATGGAATTATATTTTTGTAAAGAAAAATGAGTTTACTTGAAAAAGGTAACATTATTCAATGATTACTATTTGTTTATTTCTTTCTCCACCAATTAAAATATAATTATTGAATGATTATATAAAAACCATGGAATAAAAAACATAATAATTTTTTTGTTTTACGTTATTGACCTACACCTATATACAATTCTATAAAATGGTTAATGAATTAATCATTCATGTGAACAGTGAACTATTAACTCGTGAAATGATGTTGTTAATTTCACCATTAATACCTCTCATGGATGGGATTTATGATGGATATAAAATTTTTACAACTGATTTATATGATATTTTTTTCATCATACTAATTTTATTTTTATATAAAACATACCATCATGATTTCAATTTTTGGTAAATATGATAACATTGTCTCTGAATGTGTGGACCACCTCATCCTAAAGGAATTGGTATATGTTCATGACATTCATGGAGTGTAATAAGGATGTTATTAATTTAATAAATTTTATCCAAATAAACCAATGATGATATTGGAGGCATAATAATTTTTCTACATATATAATATATCATTTTCTTTATGTTCATTTCACAGAATGAGATAGTCATAATTTCATTCAGGGGTCTGTAGACTACCACCTCCTTGATGTGATGTGATTCCTTTTACATTAAAAAAATTATATTTATAATTATTTATTATCACGAACAAAATATAGTCTCTACCAAAAAAAAGCACCAAACACGGCTTGTGACAAGGACCGAAGGGTGTTCCAAATCCCCATGGTCTGGAAAAAGTTATATGGTATCATAAAAAGATAATTGGTATTGATTTACATGAGTTTATAAACATAAAACAACAAATAATTCGAATAAAAGGAATCTGGAATTTTCAAACCAAATAATCCATTAAAAAAAATTCCGGACTGAATTAAATAGTTTAAAATAACTAATAGACTAAAACAAAATGTACAAAACCAATAAAGAATTATCCTAAGAACCCTCATTGCAATAGGCACCACCCTCAATCCATCTTCAGAAGACATTGCCACTAAGGACCTGCTAGAAACCTAAACCACTTGCACTAAAAACTGTACCCAACCTGCGACAAAAAAAATAAAAAAGTATACATACACTCAAAGGTGTAAGTATGGTGTGAGCCAAATACTTGTATGATACCACCACTGTGAGATTTTATGTGATAAACATTCAAATATGAAAATCATGCTTGTTTTCAAAATATGAAATATAGTTAAAATTTCTAAAAGATGCATCTTTTAATCAAATCAGTTTTAATGTGGGATAATTTAAAGAATCAAAAAAATTTAAATAAAGACCAATGATACAGAATTTTCTATAAAATGACACTATATACCAAAGATAAGAAAAAATAATCTAATGAGAACATGAAATAGGAAATAAACCCTAGGAACTAGCTCGTTGTTGGACCTATGTACCTTATATCTCATTGAAAGTAACCATCACAATATTTGTTCTCATGCACGAGCCACTAGTAGAAACATACACATAAAATAGTGGTCCCCAATCATCTTCATCATAGTTTAGTTAGTGTTGTAAGAGTTAATCATGTTATGTGAAACTAAGGCAAAACCCCATGAGATCACTAGCATACTATTACACATCCACCCACTTAGATACCTGGGATTCCCTCTAGTGATCGAACAAGTTCAACAAGCCATGAAATTAAATTTGCACATAAAACTCCCACATTCACATCACACATCAACGAAATAGCCCACATGTACATCTCACAAATGAAAAAATTCAATTTTTCATTCAATTAATTGTGAAATCACACTCACACCAAAATAGCATAAAACACATTTTTCATATCGTTCGAAATTAAACAAATACTTTAAAAATTTTATAAAATCATTATCATGATGATAAAAATAACATAGAAGACCATTCACATGTTAAATAATACAATTTTCATAAAAAAATCTATTTTTCATATAACACTCACACAAACAGACCACAAACATGTTTCTCACCCACATCACAATTTCCTAAATCACCTCAAAAAATTACAAAACATTACAAAATTTTTTGACATCACAACTGAAAACTTTATAATTAAAAAGATAATATATGAAAAAAATAACCCAAAACAGTATTTATGTATCTTTTTACCACTTTTTCTAACTCATTAAATCACATAAAATTTTCATAAAACCATCCCAAGTGGTATAACCATGTATTGCATACAAACCCATTTCAAACCCCTTATTAAAGTCCATAACCATACCAATACCAAACCAAAATAGATTTTGAATCCCTATCAATGTTTATTAAACAACACCAATGTTTTATAAAATTAAATGATATAGTACCACAAAAGATTAACATGAAAACACTCATTTTCATAATTCAATTTCAAGAGGCATTACATGGTTTCACACAGAAAACCCAATAAAATAACCTCATTTCAGTGACCACATGACACTACATCATTAAAAACTATAATTGGAATCCCCTTTGAACAACTAATAAAAAAAATTCTTAGTTTAGAAAATACACCAAAACATTACCCCATGAGTCACACGTGAAAAACATCTAATTTCAAGCTAAAATGCAACTATAAAATTAAATGCTTAACAAAATGCATAAAATAAAGTTTTCAAACTGCACAAAATAGATTAGAAACATGAGATATTAATAAACCCTAAAAGAACACACATCATAAAATGGTTACAAATGGAATCACTTACCATTTGAGTTGAAAACCTCAAATCATGGTGTGAAACATCAACAACACCATCGTTTCACCACAAGCTAGATAAAAGAAACCGAAAACCTCAAGATTTCAATCAAAATACAAGAAGTTAAAATCTAGGTAAAAACCGCATTTGTTGGAAAATTTAGAACTCATTAAAGGGTTAAAATAACCCTAATTAAAGGGAATGAATCAAAGGGTGGAATACATACTTGGATAATTTTGTTGTTTCCCCCATCAAATCTCCATGCAATGTTGAGGTCTAATGGAGGGGGGGGGGGGTGACTCAAAGGTTTTACATGGATGAAGGAATGAAATGGGGAAGGAATGGGATGGTTTTGTTTATTTATAAAAGACAAAATTTTGAATTTCAAAATATTTTTTATGAGCTGGACATCCCTGCATGGTATGACTGTATGGTTTGTATGCACGGTTTGAAACCGTTCAGCCGAACTGTGCAGCCTGTTCTAGGCACCAAAATACCATCAATTTTCCAAAAAATTTAGGAGGGGTCCAAGGGTAAAACAAAGGGAGAAATATAGGCCATGAATAAGGGTGAGAAAATCCCAAAAGAAACCATCCCTTTTTAAGAAAAAACACTTCCAACTCATTATTTCAAACCACCTCAACAACTTACCGCACATGTGGTGAAACTAATAGTATTCCTAAGCTAGATCCAAAAAACCACAACCTCATACCATTCATTTGAAATAAGATAAGTCTAATTAGAATTATATACCCTCAAGACTATCTTCATAGATCAAGAATACATGAGACACAAAAATAATAAATCCAGAACACTTGAAAACCATGTGAAATACAAGAAACAATAAAGGATTTAAATCAAAGCATGAAATTGAAAATATATGAGTGAAAATTCACCCCACCAGAAATCCTTCCACCTCCATAAAGACATAGAAAGGCTAAAGTAACAACCAAACAAAACTGTGAAACATATATGTACTACTCTGGCAACATATCCACTAATGGCCAAAACACCTACAATTATCCATTATAGAATAAATACCGCCCACAAACCAAAACATACACAAAATTCTTGAAATGATCAAAAAAATTCAGAATTTATCCTAAAATAAAACTACCAAAACACTATATAAACAAGATACCACCAATTTACCCAAATATATAACACCAACGAACAAGGATACACTTACGTTGCTTTAAAAAAATGTTGGGCATTCTTTAATCCCAATGATTACCAATGGAAGATGTAGGTAGTTAGATAGCTCTGAAAAAACTATAAACCAAAAAGCCATTACCAAGGACCAAGTTGAATTACTAGTATGATGAGACACAAATGGGCTCCCCACCATTATAGACAACATAAATTTTCTCGATATAGGATTCGGGAACTAATAGGGGAAGGCTCGAACAGACTCCATGGTTAAAGGGGTAAAACCCCAGTAGACCATTCCAAAATAACCTAAATAAAATTTATAGTGGGTCCACCCACTATAAGAACCAACCCTATTAACAGAACAACATGTTCCGGAAAAAGAAGACCCTAAACATTAATGGTTTAGTACAACTGCATGGTTAGTCCACACTATATGGGAAACCATTCACAAATTGTGCAGATCCTTATACTTGCATGGGTTTATGTGGCATGGTTAGTAATAACCATGCACATTCCATGAGATCAACATTTATTTCCATGTTTCAAAGCTTTCTCCTGAAAGACAAGGCATACCAGGGGGATGACATTGGTCGATAACATAGACATGAGGTCCTCCAACCTTTTTCCATCCAATAGGAACAACAAAATCAAGATTGGAACAATAGAGGTTTAAAATATTCACCATCTTTGATACTAATGATAAGACATTGTTCAAGGGTTTATACAACCCTAGGATTACCTTTAACTACATGCCAGCTTCTCTCTGGTACCAATGACTGGGGCTTATATGATTTAAGATTCTTTAGCCTCATAGTTAAGATTTAGAAACTCCTAAACAGAACTTCTTCCTGTGCAACAAAAAACTAAACTCCAACCCCAGATGGGTGTACTAAGACATAACACATTCCAAAAATCACATTACCCTAACTTGAAATTTTACTGAAACAAGGACTTAGAAGATCCACACACATCACTCCTGGTTTCTTCAGGTGAGAAACAAATAAATAAATGAAACAGATAAAAAATGTCTCTAGATTTGAGGATTTTGATGTTTTTATAAATTGATACATAATAAAAACATCATAGAGACTCTCATAGGATTCCATGGCCTTCACCTTTATGGGTTAAAGTGGTCATGATATCACAATATATCACTGAACCTGACCATTGCAACTGATAGAGACAATATTTCGAGGGTTACCTTAAACAATGTCACCAAACATCACAAAATGCTAATAAGTATCCATAGAAAACATTAATGACATGGTTTAAAACATTGGTGGTTTAACATATTCCCCTTATTCAAAGTAAATATGAATGACCCATATTCCCTTTTAGAAACCATCGACACTAAAAACCCCAGACCACTTCCACCTTGGATGAATCAGGTAACTTATGAAAATATGTTGTTTTTCTACTTTCTTTGAGAACTCTACCACTACAAGGGGATTAAAAAAACCAAACAGGAAATGGTTATAGACTAATTATATGTATCTTGAGAGAGGAATCCTTACATTGATCAACTAGTGGATTTTCCAATGGAGAAACAATCTGGGTTGCACTTCAGTTGTGTACTAACCCTTAATGGGGGAGTACATTATCCAACAAGTGAAGCCACAGAAACAACTGAGCTTGTCCACTGGTCAAGATGTACTAAAACTAGATCAAAAAAATATGGGAACCATCATAAATGATTCCTATACATTCCTTGAAAAGGACCCCTAACCAGCCCTTCAACCCAACTTACCGACCGAATATAAACCCATCACACAGTTCGAACAGGATGGGTTTTTGGACTTAAAACATCCCACAACATCAGCATTTTCAAAACACATAATACACACTATCTAAAACCAGTCACCAAGACATCATGTTTTCCATTAAAAACATTTTTTTTAAAACAAACAGTTCAATGGATAGCATATCCACCAGTGGTACCCCATGGGCCTCACACGTGGATGATTCCGTGCCACCAAGAACTCTCCTCATACCCATCTTGACACAAACCAAGTCATGTCATTATCCATCCACCATCCCATATAACAACATGTATGTGGTCACTCATGGAAATAAAAAATGTAAAAAAATAATTCTTTCCACATTTTAAAACCAAAACTATCAACTCATACTTCCTTTTTCTTAAGACCGCTAACCCAGAAATCAAAATCCCAATTTACATCTTGATTTTTTTTTTCAAAAAACACTACCATTTAAATAATAACATACATTCATGTTATTCAAAGAAATTTGAAAACATTTCAGCCCATTAAATCAAATTTCAATAGTTTATAAAACTCTATTAGAAATTTTTTTACAAAACCAACTTAAACATTGTTCCTGCTTACAAAATAGTTTTAAACACACCATCTTCCGTTTCAAAACAATTCTAAAATTTTAGTTCCATAATTAAAAAAATAGAACCATTACCTTTATATTATAAAATAATTTCATACAATCTTTATGTATCATAAAACATGGTCATTTTTGCTTTTAAATCAAAACATCCAAGATTTAAAAACTAAAGGAAACAAGGAAATCAAAGAGGAAACTAGTTTCTATAGGTGACATGGAAAAATAGTTGGTGGACATACTCCAATAACTCCACCATCACAGATGTTGTTCTAGGGAAATAACCCCACCTCCACATGGATTTCAAGGCCTTGCGATATCAGTGAGATAATTAACCCCACTCTCTTTTCATTCCCCCCAATCATCATCAAACCAAGAAAACGAAAGGACTCAGATAAGTCCAGACATCCACAAGAAAGAGGAATCCCATTATAAGGTGTGGTGATCATCAAAACTACCCATAACATGAATTTCATGTCACTAAAATCCTAACTCCATACTATCCCGAATGTTCCGCAAATAACGGGACCCACATTGTTAACCTGAACCTCCTCTGATACTATTTTATCACAAACCGAATTTTGTCACCACCAAAACTAGAACCAGAACTAGATCGTGACAAGGCTCTAAGGGTTTTCCTGATCCCCATGGGATGGATCAAGTACCCGAGTACTATAAATTAAAAATTTGGAACATTTTACCTGAGTTTATAAACATAAAACAACAAATGAATCCAATAAAATGAATCTAGATTTTTCAAACCAGACAATCAATTAAAAAAATTCAGAACTGAATTACATAATTTAAAGCAACTGAAACCGACTATAAAAAAGGTAAATACCAAATAGAAACAACCCAAGAACCCTCATGACAAGACACACCACCCTCAATCCATCTCCACAAGACATCAGCACCAAGGACCTTCTAGAAACCTAAACTACGGGAACTAAAAACTATACCCAACAAGAAAAAAATTACAATGTATTATTACAACCAAAGGTGTAAGTAGGGTGGAAGAAAAAGCCTAGTAAGATACCACCACTAATAGATTCCATGTGATAAACCTTAAAAAATGAAAATTCTCCATCTTTTAAAATCATAAAATACTCATTACAATTTATAAAATATGCTTCTTTAAATCAAAATATTTTTCAAGTGGGTTATTTAAAGAATCAAAACATTAAAATCAAATCCAAATATACATAATTTTTCTGAAAATCATATTGTATTCCTCTTTCAATCACAAATCATCTAATGAGAACAAGAAATAAGAAATATCTCAGAGGAACTATCTCTCTATGGGACTGAGGTACCTCGTATCTAGGTGAATGTAACCATCATAATATCTATTCTTGTGCCCGATCCACTAGTAGGGAACATAATTATAACCTAGTGATCCCAAATCATCATCATCACCATAGATTTTTAGTGCTTTATGCATCAATATTTCTATGTGAAATAAAGGTGAAACCCCAGGACATCAATAGCATACTAGTAAATGTCCATCCACCTAGATACTCGGGATTCTCTCTGGTAATCAAACAAGTTCAACAAGCCATGAAATATAATTTTCACATGAGTATATAACTTCCACATCAAACATAATCCAAAAAACCCACATATAAAAAACTTAAGTCCCTAAATCCACTTTTAATTCAATGCATTTTGGAATCAAACTCACACAAAAATATCCCACAAGACATTTTACATATCTTTCCAAATTAAACAAATCCTTTAACAATTTTATAAAATATTTCCTATGATGCTCAAAATCACTTTAAAAACAGTCACATGATAAGAAATACACTTTTCATAATAAAAATCAATTTTTCACATCACACTCTCACAAACATATTGCAAATATGTTTCATACCCACATAACAATTTCATAATCATGTCGACAAATAACAAAACATTACCAAAACGTTTGGCATCACAACTAACCACTTTATCTGTCAAAATCACATTTAAGAACATAGTACCACAAAATATGTATATAAAAATTCTTTTTTAAACTTTTTGTTACTAAATAAACCTATTAAAATTTAAATAAAACCAACCAAAGGTGTATAACAATTTTTTGCATACAAACACATTTCAAACCCCTCATTTAAGGCCAAAACCATACCAATATTAACCGAAAATAGAATTTCAATCCCTATAAATGTTTATTAAACCACACCCAAGTGTTATGAAATTACCTCAAATTGGTCCACAAAAGATACACATGGAACAAAACATTTTCTTAAAACACTTTCAAGAGGAATTTCATTGTTTCACACATAAGCCTGATTAAAAAATACCCATTAAAAATACCACATGACACAAAAGATTTTACAAACCAGAATTTTCAAGAACTTTAATTTACTTATAAATAACATTCATTGTTTATAAAATACACCCAAACATTACCCCACAAGTCACATATGAAAATAACCCATTTTCAAGATAATATTAAATTGTAAAAATAATGTTTAAACAAATGTATCAAATTTTTTTTTGAACAAAAGAAAATCGATTAGAAATATGAGACATTTATAACCCGTTAAATATAACTCGTCATAAAAAATTTACACATGGAATAACCTACATTATGATATGAAACCATCAAATCATGATGTGAAACAACAACCCGACCATCACCTCACCACAATAAGGATAAAAGCAACTAGAAACCTCATGATTTCACCCAAATGATAGGATGTTAAACCCACTCATTAAACCCTAGATTTTCTATAATTTAGAACTCGTGAAAGGGTGAAAACCCCCAAAAAAAGTGATGGAATAAATGAGAGGAGTACTTGATTTCATAATTTTGATGTTTTCCCTATTTAATCTCTATTCAATGATGAGGTCCAATGGAGGGGGATTGATAATGGAGGCTAGCCATGGAGGTAGGGAATGAATTTTGTATGTAATGGATGGATATAATTTATTTCCAGAAAGGAATACATGGAATTTCAGAACATTGTTTTGAGATGGACAACCCTGCATAGTTTTCCAGTAGGGTTTGGAACCATGCGGTCAAACTGTGCGGCCTATTCGAGGAACCAAAAAACCATAAATTTTCCCCCAATTTTAGGGGGTTCCAAGAGGAGCCCACGAGGAAAATATAGAACAATAATAATGGATAGAACCTCCCGAAATAAACCTTCTTTTTTACACCAAAACACATTCAACTCATGGGTACAAACCACCTCAACAACTTACACCACAAGTGGTGCTATTATGAGTTTCACTAAGCCAACACAAAAACACCCCAACCTCATTCCATTACATTGAAAAGAAATTGTCCAATTACCATTCAAGAGTCCAAAGAATATGTTCATTGATCAATAACATTGGATACACCAAAACAATAAACCTAAAACACTCAGAAACCCAGAGAAATCCATGAACCAAAACAAGATTTAAATCAAAGCATGAAATTGGAAATCTGGGAGTGAGATTTTTGATTAAATAATATGTTATATATGATATAATTATCTTTAATTTATTTTAAATTTTACTTTCCTAATTTCCATAATTATCATTGAAAAAATTGGAATGTCACACATGACTAGGTACTAACTACTGCCTCCATTATTGTAACAGTTGTAAAATTTTTATAACCATCATTTATTATTTGTTATGTAAGTATATTTTATTTATAAATATGAATATTATTTTATGATTATTATTGTATATATGTTTTAATAAATGAACTCATTGTCCATATTCAGCCAGTCAATTATAGTTTGGACACATAAGTTGAATACAGTAAATACATATGATTAATATAGTATTAATTATTTAATTGTATATAACATGTTTATAATTTAAAAAAATTAATAAAAAATGTAAAATTTATGAAGTATTTAAATAATTAGAATATGATTATTATTTGGGATAATTTTGAACTATCATGATAAATTAGACTCAAGGTAAGGGGTTTCATCTCAATTATAATCCCTTGAGACATAACATTTTTAATGATTCTGGTTACTTTTATATGGTGTAAAAACATCAGTATTACTTTTTATATCAGGAGTTTCATCTATTTACTGATATTAAATATTTAAATTGATTTTATTCATTCATGGATCTCAGGATTCAAATGTTACTCGACAAGTAAGAGGCATTGGCTTTATTTCTATTTATTGATGTATATCATGAGGTTATGAACCATTACTATTTTATAAGGTGTATGTATATCCCCATTTACCTTATATATCAAAAATATACTCATTATCATGATATTAAATGTTTCATTTAAAACTATTCTACTTATGGGGTTAATGATTCATATGTTTCAATGTGGTATGGGATGATTTGGAATTTTCAAAGATAATTTTTCCAATGAATGTATTAAGGATATTTTTTTTGTATTTTAATTAATCAATGTGAAAAACAGTTGTTATCATCTATACTCCACTAGTTATATTTTCTATTGATTTTATCCTCATAAATTCTATGGTTGAATTATGTTTATTTCAATGATAATTTTATGAAACTAATTTCTTTTCCATGGTTTGATTATTACATAATGAGATTATTATGAAACAAATTACCATTCCATGGGATTCAAATGTAATAAAGTTAATTTTTATGGAGTTTATTTATTTGAAATGGGTTAATAATACTTAAAATATATTCATTTGAAACTCCATTATATTCCCAGGGTTTATTATCTTTTTCAAAGTGATTATTCTAAAACCCATAAAATTTCCATGGTTCAATAATATTTCAAATAGATTGTTTTGAATACCATTTATTTTCTATGGGTTCATCATGTTTTAATGATATTTTCTAGAAAACCATTTATTTTTAATGGGTTATTTCAGTTTCAAATAGATTTTTTGAAACCCAATTCTATTCAAAGGGTAAATCAATTTTCTAATATATTTTTTCTAAAAATCATTTCTTTTCCATAGGTTTTTTATATATCCAATTGATTATTTTGTAAAATATTAAATTTTTAAGGATTAATCATGGTTCGAAATGATTTTAGTGAAACCTGTTTCCTTTTCTAGTGTTGATCATGTTCTGGAAATAATAATGCCTATACCAATGATTTTAATGAATTGTATATGTATTCTGTTCTTGGATATTGAAAAATATAGGTGCACCTAGTTAGCTACAGGTGAAACCATTATAGATTTTATTATGGGTGTACACAAATAGCACTATAATTCAATGAGAAATAATTATTTTCTATGATAAATTATATTGGAAATTTGATGTATGATTTTTGATCATTTTAAGAGTAAAATAAGGGTTATATTAGGGTCCAATGAGATGATGTTCAATGATATAAATATGAATTACTTATACATTCATGGGTTTATAATGTTTCAAATGATGGAGACTTATATCACTTTGATCTTGATTATTTATTAGAAGGAATATTTCTTATTCAGTTTTTTCATAACTTATTGTTTATATAATGATGTGAATTATTTCTTTTATGAATCATTCATGAACATTGAGTAGGTCAGTGTATCCTTATGAAATATTATTCTCGTTGATGAAATTAAATTTTTAATGCTTATGTTTATCCTTACTGAGTATCCTAGAACACCATTATTATACTTCATTTTCAATAGGTTCTAATGAATTCATTTGGATGATTTATGAATATAAATAAATTCACAAGTATTTTGTCATTTCCTAATGTTAAATGAGGAAATCAGGGAATAAGGTTAGATGATGTTACACTTTATGAACTTGTTTTTTATGAATATAGGTTTATGTTAATTATTCATGTTTTATTTTTTCCATGTTAATTAAAAAAATAAACCTTAAAGGTCCTATATAATGTAAAGGATCCAAATTTACCATTTAATATTTAATGGTTTTGCGGAAATGTTTTTGTCTCATTTCTCATTATCATAGAAATAAATGTATTTTAATGTCTTTCTATATAGGGTCTAAGAGTGTGAGGGTAACTCCCTTACCCTAGTTACCCATAGTCAGTTCATTATTACACAACATTGGCATGATCACAAGAGATCATGTCTCAAATTAATGATTAGTTTAATATCTTTGAAATTACTAGATATATACATAATATTTAGATTACATTATGAAAAGAAAAAACAAAAATATTGTGTCCCCTTTGATTTAACTCATATCCATTATCCTATTCTTATAGGTTAATAATAATATACTTCTTCGCATCCTAGGAAAAAGAAAACATAAGAAATGGGAGAGCTCAGATTCCCAGTAAGGATAACAATATTTGCAGAAACTATCATAAATAAGAATAATCATTTAATGAAATGTATTAGACTAAAAGAAAATACCATTAAACATAATCTTCTACATAATATGGAAATGATAAGTCAAATAAATTCATTTACTTATTAACATATATATTCTTTTTGTCGAATAATAAAATGTAATATCAATAGATAAACTCAAAATAATGGAACACATAATAAAGGACAACATAACCACATATTCAAGGCCTTTTTCCAAGACTACGAATAAAATTTTGTCATGGCCTTGTTCTAAGAGACCAGTTTGTCTCATGATACCTAAAGATTCATCTAGGATCTATAGCGGGCTCCACCTGTCACTTACTATGTCTAATGCATTCCTCATATGAAAAGGTTGAAACATAAAATAAACATTCATATTGAAATTACCATACGTAATGCTAATACTTTAACTATAATCAATGAATGGTATAAAAATAGAACATCTATATTCACACATATCACAAAAACTTTAATTCAATATGGAATATTTTTTCATAATAAATCCACTTCAAATAGGTGAAAATCCATCAAAGGATATTGACATAGATGAAATAAAAACTATTTGGAAGAATAATCTATTTATATTTTTAAATCCATTAAAAGTATTATAATTATGAAAGAAAACATTTATTTTGAATATATTATTATAAACATGTAATTGAATATTCAAAGATTCTATAATGGTGTAAATTTTCTGCACCCACAGTAGATGTTAAAAAACATACTTACCTTATTTTTTTGGAAAAGGGCATAAAGTACCTTGTATTGAAAACAACAAAAAGATTACATTCAAATATTTTAATAAAAATTCAAAAAAGGGTATAAATTACTTTAAAAAATATTATAGGAAATAGTATAAATGTTTTGAATTACATGTTTAAGAAACACAGATGTGGTTGATAAAGAGGTCTCTCTAGATACTCACGTATAAACAACCTCAGATAATAAAGAGATTGTATGATTAACCCTTACCTTGAACTTTTCCTTGTTCGACGGTATGTTAAACTCTTGTATAATAGATAAATAATTGATATTAAATTATAAAATGACCATTTACATAAATATGATGTTATATATTATCTTCAAATATTTTTTTTCTAATAATATTTCAATAGTATCATTGTTTCAGGTTTTAACTGATTCGTTTTAATTTATATGTTTTTTTATTCAAGTCCTGTTGGTTATGGACATGATGTTTTTTATTCATATCCATAATGATATTATTTTTCTAAACATTATTTTAAATCATAAAACAAAATTTATTCATTAATGGTTATGATGCGAAATGAATGTCAACACGTTCGTGGAGACGGTATTCCGTATGTACGCCTTCGCCGAAATATCACCATATTGATAGTGAAATTGTATGTAATTGGATGGTAAATAATATATAAAGAATCATTAAAATTTTTTATTTTTTATTCAAATCAATTATATTCATTATTATACCCATCCAAAAAATGAAGTATTGAATTAAAAACTACACCATGACGTAGATACGGTAAGCCGTACGTACACACGTATGGTGACTTTTTCATTCATAGTATTTCTAGAATAATGAATATTGTTATAGACAACTTATAATAACATCACAATATATATAAGATATTAGATTAATTATTTTGGTATGGAAAAAACATAGAAATTGGATGTGTAAGAATAAAAGAACATTGAAAGAGGTGATGAAATTATTATCTCTTCTTCGAGTTCTTCCATTTGATTTGATCAAAAGGGTTCCTTAGGTCAGATTTATGATCAAAGTAATGCCTCTAAGATGATGTGAGGGTAGTTGGGGAGATATGTTTGCTGGTTTTTTCCATGTCAAATGGCATTGGACGTGTTATTTTGAGATAAGGGAAAGTACGCTTTTATAAGATTGGTGAGGGTCACTTTAGGAAATGATTGAAATATTATTTTATTATAAAATAATTTTTTGATTATAATAGATTTAAAGGTATTTATTTCCATACTACGGTGGGGATGGGTATGAATACACTCAGCCAATAAATTTTAGACAAGTTTTTGTCACCATATTCACCTATCAATGAGATTTAACTCTTAGTTTTCTTTGCAACGTCTTCTTGTGTTTTTATATTACATGGTTAATAAACATGCTATAAAATTCCATGAGAACCCAGTGTGGTCCATTAATGACATATATATAATTATATAAGTCCAATGGATGAAACATAGATATTTAGTAATAGTATATAATTTAATATTATAATATTTGTTTTAAAAACTCATTTATGTCAATTTTGACATTCTTTAGTATTTGGGTTTTTGTGAAAGTCAACAAAACATTACTACTTCGAAAAAAATAAATTAAATCAATAATAAAATTTATTATTGACTTGAAAAATTAATGGAATGCATAAGAAGTCTAAATTATCAATTATTGTTATGTTTTTAGTATCAATTATTTTAATCCTTCATTAATAGGGTAATTACTGCATCTTCATTGTGTCATAAATAAATATAATTATTAAACATCAAAAATTATAAATAAAATACAATTACTTAGGAAATCATTTTATATTTATAATTAATATTTATATTTGATTTTATCTTATTTATAAACCTTTATTAAAAATGATTTTCTTATGAAAAATGGAATTTGAAACTTTTATCTCTTCTTTAAATAAAATAATAATAAATGTCCTAATCTAATCAAAGAGGATCCAAGAAGATCATATTTTATTTCTAATGTTGATTTTGGTCGAGCTAAACTTATCCAATAGAATTAGGACATGTGATAGGGTAATTATAATATTATTTTTAACATTAATTATCCTATTCACTTTTAACCATGGTAAATAAAATCCAGAAGATACTATTCACCAAAAAAATTATTTTTATCCAATTGAACTGCATTTTTCTTATTGATTTAAAATGTGTCTCTTAGATTATTGAAATTAAACTCATATATGTGGAAGAATTATGTTTTATGCCTATTTTTTATTGTGCCTTGAAGGTGGGTAAAAGACGTTAAAATGATCAATAAAATTTTGTACATGTAATATTGTTATAAAATGACTCCAAGGATTTATATTGAAATTATATTGGTACTGTGTATCTATTTTGACCAAAAATAAAATTTAAATAAAATAAATTATTATTTAAATAAAATGTTTGTTTTAAACAATATATCAATGTTTGTATATAGTCATAAAAAATTGGCTGTTTTTAGAAAAATACCAAAAATTCACCCTAAGCTAATTTTGGTATTACAAATCCCAAAATGAAGTCCATTTTGAAAAATAAAATTTATTAAATTTTAAAAAGTGGGTATTATTATTTTAAATGGTTTTTTTGATTGGTCGTGGTGTGCTACAACTCGAAGTTCCATACAACTCAATCTATTTCATTATTCAATGAAAACCATATCATAGAAGATTGGTGTGTTACCTAATTCACTCCTTCAAAAAATATTTTCCTCAAAAATTCTAGAATAATACTACATAAAATAATTTGGGTGGTTCTTCATCATAAGTTACTTGGGTTCCCACGTTACCTCTTCCATCTTATGGTTTCCCCTTATAACTTTTATCAGACGAGTCATCTGGTTTCTCAATAGTTGTTCTTTGCTATCATGAATATTGATAGGCTCTTCACAATAAGATAGACCGGGTTCCAGTTCTATTTCATCATAGGTGAGTACATGATTTGGTTTAGGAATGTATTTTCTCATCAGTAATACGTGGAACACATCATGAATTTTGGATAGACATAAATGCATTGCCAAAACGATAATCTAAAACCCCAATTTGTTATAAAATTTCAAAATGTATGATATACCTGGGACTTAATTTACCCATAATTCTGAATTTTATAACACCATTCCATTGATATAGCTTCAATAAAACAGGATCTCCTACTTGAAATTTCAAATCATTTTCAGTTATTCGCATAGATCTTTTTCCTAAATTGATCTGCTTTGATGTGGGTTTAGATAATCTTCACCTTTTCCATTGGTTCATCAACAAGATATAAGCGTATAATTTTTCTTTCACCAGCATCTTCCCAACAAGTGGGCGTGTGACATCTCATACCATATAACACATCATATGGTGAAATATATATACTTTAATGGAGGCTATTGTTATAGATAATTTCTACTAGAGGTAAATATTGATCCAACCTAAATTAAAAGTCATGTCAGAATGATATTAACATGTCTTCTATGGTTTGAATAGTCTATTCTGGATGTCCATCAGTTTGAGTATGGTAGGCAGTGCTCAAATAATTTTTTTATCTAGGTATTCCTAAATAATTTTATAGAATATTTATGTAAAACTATGATCATGATAAAAAACAGTCGATAGGGGTTCACCACGATGTCTGCAAAATTCATTAATATATATTCCTGATAAATGTTCATGTGGTAAATATTATCTTATAGTAAGAAAATGTGTTGAATTCGTAAGATGATAAAAAATGACCCATATTACATCATTATTTGTAGGATTCATTGGTTTCCCCATGATAAATTGCATTATAATATCATCTGATTTCAACTCACGTATGGGAAGAGGCTGCGGGACTCCTCTAGGATGTTGTCTTCTAGACTTACCCTATTAACAAACTATACATCTTGAAACATAATCAGCAATATTCCATTTCACATTCTCCCACAAAAAATGTTCCATAAAGTCTATATACATCGTAGTGCTACCAGGGTGTATAATGAAATTGGAACAATGAGCATCATCCAACAATTATCCTTTTAGATAAGATATATCATGAACACTAAGTATCTTCCAAAATTTCATAATTCCATCTTCACATACAAATTCAATCAATCACCCATCATTCACAGTTTTAATTCTTTTTGATACTCCACATCATCACTCTGATAACATTTTACCCTTTCTAGTAAAGATGGTTTAGAAACCATTTGAAAATTAATTGATGTTTCACCTTCCATGATTTTTCATATATTAATATTTACTATATCCATGAACATAGGATCCCATTCAACTCAAATAATGGTTAAAACTCCTTGATACATTCCACTTAAAGTATATTCCACCATATACGACTTCCTTGGGTGGTAGTGTACAGTGAAATCATAATCTCTGATTAATTTAATTCATCATCTTTTCCTCATGTTGAGTATTTTCTATGAGAAAGTATTCTTCAAACTCTTGTGATCAGAATATATCTCACATTTTTAACCATAGATATCATGTCTCCGTATCTTCGGAGCAAAGGATACAGCTTCAAACTCAAGATCATGAGTATGATAGTTTTGTTCATGAATTTTTTGCTTTCATGATTCATAGAAATAACTCTATCATTCTGCAAAAGGACACAACCATGTCTTTTTTTAAATCATCACTATAAATAACATACCCATCATTCTCGGATGGTAGGGTCAAGATAGGATCTTTGAAAAAATTTATCTTTAATTATTCAAAACATCCTTCACACTCTTTTTTCCATACAAATTTAACCCCTTTATGTGTGAGATTGGTTAATGGGTTAGCCAATTGGGCAAAAATTCTGGATGAAACTCCTATAATAACCTGCTATATGAATAAAACTATACAACACAGTTATACTTTTCGATGCTGGCCATTATTTTATTACACATTTCTTAGAATAATGAAAAATTATTCTATCCCTATTGACAATATTTCCATGAAAATGAATATTCTGAAGCCATAAAATACACTTGGTAAAATTCCCATATAATTTATTTATTCTATGTGTCCTTAAAATAGTGAACACGTGATTTTTATGATCTTTTTAGATTTTATAGTATACCATGATAAAATCAAAAAATAACAAAATAATTTCATCATGATATTCCATGAAAAATCTATTCATTTGATCCATGAAGACACAGGGTGCATTCGTCAGACCAAAAAGAATTACTATAAACTCATAATTCCAATACCTAGTATGAAATGTTGTCTTCAGACTATTTTCATTTTTCACACACAACTGATGATATCCAGATCAAAGGTTAATCTTTTAATAATATTGATCTCCCTGAAGTTGATCGAATAAATCATCAATGCTAAGTAGGGAAAAATTATTCTTCGTTATTATAACATTGATCTCCTTGTAGTCAATGCACAACCTTATAGATCTATATTTCTTCATAACAAAAAGAACAGGGGCTCCCAATAGGGAAACCCTGGGGAGAATAAATCCTTTATTACTCAATTACTCTAGTTTTTTTCTTATGTTCCACTAATTTCATAGTGTCCATTCTATAAGGGTTCTTCGATATGGGCCTTGAACAAGGAATTAAATCAATAGAAAACTCTATTTCACATTCTATAATATGTCTAGGTAAATCCCCTGGAAACACATCAATATATTATTGCACAATAGGTATATCCCCTATTTGAACATTCATTTCCCCACCCATAGATATTTCACTCTCTTCCTCCCCAACAATTTAATTTTGTAAAGATCCTAGAGGGTGTATCTAGATGAGAATCAGATGGTGATGTTTTTTCTATAATGATATGTTAATTATTATCATCATCAAAAAATGTAACATCCTTATTACAATATATTTTCTCATTATAGACCAGAAGCCAATCCATAACGAAAATTATATCAAATTCAATAATGGGTATGACGATGAGATAAGCAGATAAGGCATGTTAATGTGCTATAATGGGAACTAATTCAAAAAACATAATTTCCATGATACTTCCATTAAGAATGTTGATTGAGAACTCCATTTAAAAATCAAACTGTAAATATATAATTTTCGTAAAAAAATTGGAATATTTGAAACAATGTGACGATCCAAAATATAATAAATAATTGGATAAATTTGTAGAAACCATTAAATTACCTACCACCACGTCATTTAGAGCTTCATCCTCAGCAATAGTGATTGCATAAGCCTCACATTTCTCCCATGACCTTCTCTAAGGAATGTTTCCTTGCGTCTTAGGATATTCATTTTCACAATTCCCCATTTCTCTCCAATTATATAATTCAACATTAACAACCACTTTCTTTCCCTTTAAATCACATGATTGGTGTTATTTTTCACCACACTTGTAACAAACTCCGAATCCCTTCAAGAAGGTACCCGGGTTTTTCATCCCACATTTTCTGTAGTGTGGAAATTACACTATTCCCTTCTTCCGTTATTTCTATTTCTAGAGTTTTCAATAGATATCTTCTTCTCTTTCTTTGATTTAAGGTTGGATGGCTTAGATAATTCCTTTTCAATCTTGATAGCACATGTAACAATGTCATCATATTATTTGACGGATTGTGAGACTAGGGATCAATGGAGATATGGATTTAACACATCAAATAATTGATCAATCTTACTCATTGGGTTATGTATATAATCTTCTTAAAATCTTGCAACCCTTATAATGTTATCCTTATACTTTGTTATATTTTAATCCTCTTTTTCCCTCATACTCATAAATTGACTTTCCCTATCTGCTAGATGGTCACGAGGAAAGTATTTTTCTATGAAAATATCATTAATCTACTTCTACTCCATACTTGATAATTCTTCATCCCCCTTTTGGTTTGAATTAATTATCAACATTGATCGACAACTCCCAATAAGTGATAAACATCCACGAAAACATTTTCACTTTCACTACTCCCCAGAGCATGAAATATTCTATCTATGGAACTTATCGATTGCTCATCTGAAATTGGATTTATAGTCCCATTAAATGTCATATGATTTTTTTTCATGAAGTGGTTTGACATTGATCCTCCACATTGTGGATAATGTTGCTCTATACGGGTAAGGCTATTATTCACAACCTGAGTAAGTTGGGCCAGTATGGTTATAATTTGTTCAAAAATGGTTGAATTACCATATCGACTATAATAATATTGAGAAGGAGGGAAATACGTACAATGATTATGTGCATTGATACTATTTACAATCCTTTCACAAGGCAAATTTTCTAAAAAATGGAATACACTAGATTAGTTTATGAATCAAAATACATAATTACAAACTAGTAAAATATCTAAAATAAATTCAATAGTTAATGCAGTTAATCCAAAATAATAAAAAATGTTTTCTTTGAGGAGTAATTTAATCAAAAATCCTTCATCATGGTAATAAAAGAAAATTTGAATTATCTTATGTATATCCCCTGGGAGTTTTGTAACAAAGAGTGTAGCAAGTCCTATAGTCATATACCAGGATACTCCGAGTCAAGCCCAAAACTCTTTTTTGTAGATTTACCTCTTAGGTATATTTGTTCCAGATCCACATATACCTTATCATATCCATAAAGGGATGTATTTCTTGGAAAATACAAAAATATCAACATTACCAAAATTCTAGGCTGTTATTCTATACTAATCCTCATATTCTAACATATGGTATTGTTTTTTAATTCGATTTTTTCTAAATCTTGCTTCTATGTTTTTTATTAAACATCATATGATTCAACTGTAATTCCCAGACCCTAGTTACCCAGAGTCTGTGAAATATTACATAACCTTGTTATGATCACAATAGATCATGTCTTGAAAGAACGAATAGTTTATAATTCATGGAAGTACTAGATAGAAACATATGTTTTACATTACTTTATGAAATTGAAAAACAAGATTGTGTCCCATTTTAACACACTCATATCCCTTAGCATATTCCTAAAGGATAATCGAAATATACTTCTTTACATCCTGGAAAAAATTAAACATAAGAAAGTCTTGAGATCAGATGCTCGGCATGTATTACAATATAACAGAGAGTATAATAAATATAAATATACATATATGAAAATTTATAAGAATAAAACATAATGCTTTTAAACATAAACATCAGTATAATAGTTAAATACAAGTCAAATAATTCCATTTACATATAGACAAGGATATTCTACTAGTCAAAAATCACATGTAGTTTCAATATCTAATTTCATAATGATGTAATGTGTAATGTCTAACATCACAACCACACAGTCAAGGCCTCATGCCATGAATTAAAATAATATTTTCTTTTCAAGTCCTTATTCCAAGAAACTAGTTTTTTTCATGAGACCTAGTAATTTATTAATGATTTATTGTGGGTTCCACCCATCACTTAATAAGTCAAATGAATTCCTCATATAAAAGGTTTAAACAAAACATAAACATTCGAATTAAAACTATCATATGAAATGTTAATAGATTAATCATAAACCATGAATTGTATAAAAATAACACATCCACATTGAAACATATCATAAAACCTTCACTATAATATGGATGACTGTATCATAATAAATGAACTTCAAACACGTGTAAAATCTATCAAAGGATGTAGACATAGATTAAATTGTAACTATTTGAGAGAAATATATCTTTCTATTTTGAAATAATTTAAAAGTCACTTAATTATAAATAAAAATATTTATTTTTAATATAATATTATATCACTGTAAGAGAAGATTCAAATATTTTATATCAGCAGAAAATATCCTCACCCACTTTATACATTAAAAAAATATTTTTCCGTTAATTTGTCGACAAGGTTATAAATACCTTGTTTAGAAAACGACAGAAAGATTTTTTTCAAATTATTTTATACAAATTAAAACAAGTTTATAAATGACATTAAATAATATTTTAGGAAATATCAAAAATGTTTTCAAATACATTTTTATGAAACATAGATGTGGCTGATAAAGATGTCCTATTACATAGTCACATATAAACATCCTCAGATAGTAAAGACATTGTTAAATTAACCATTACCTTGTACATTTAAAGGTTGAGGGAACCTTAACCTCTGATATAATATTTATATAATTTTTCTTAAATTATAAAAAGCCATATACATATATATGATATTATATATGATGTTCTAATATTATTTTCATAATAATATTTAAGTAGCTTCTTTGTTTCGGGTGTTAACTGATTCATTTTCCTTTATATGTTTTGTTATGTAAGTCATGTTGGTAATCGATAGGATGTATTTGATTCATATCCATAATAATATTATTTTCATTAAGATTTTTTTTAAATCATCAAATGAAATTTATTCTTGAATGGTTACGACGGGGAATAAATCTCATTGTGATTGTAGAGACGATAATTTATATGAATGAATGAGCGACAATATAATAATAATGATAGTGAATATGTATTTAATTAGATGATATTTCACATATAAATAATCTATTAATTTTTTTATTTACATCAATTATAATCATTTTATACCCCTCAAAATAATGAAGTGGTGAATAACAAACTACACCACACCTTAGAGATGGTATGTTGTGCGTATTCTTGTATGGTGACTTTTTCATTAATTAGATGGATAGAACAATTAATATGGTTATACGATATTTAAAATAACTTCATTGTATTTAGAAGTTTTTGGAGTTATTATTTTGGTATTGAAACAACAAAAAAAGATGAAGTTGAAGAAGAAAATAACATCGAAAAATTTGATGAAATTATTACCTATTTTCTGAGTTCTTCCTTTTGATTTGATAAAAAGGGATCCATTGGACATGTATAATATCAAATTAATTCCAATAGGTTGAATTTAGGGTATTTTGGGCAGATATTTTGTTAGGGTTTGGCGTAGAAAAATGTCATTGATTGTTTGATTTTGAGAGAATGATAAGTACCTATTTATAATATAGGTGAGGGTGACTTTAGGAAAAGATCGAGATATTATTTTATTATAATATAATTTTCTATTTATAATGGCTATAAATAGATTTATTCATAAACTAAGGTGGGTATGGGTCAAAATCCTCTCAACCAATAGGTTTTATACAAGCTTAGGTCACCATACTGACCTTATCTTCTATATTTAACTATTAGTTAAATAGTTCAACTTTTACAATGTAATCATGTGTTTTAATAATACAGAGTTAATAAACATGATATAAAAAGACAAGTGAACCCCCGGTGGTTTATAAAAGATATATCTATCATTTTATAACTCTTTGGGTTGAACCGTATATTTTTAGAAATATTAGAACATTTAATAATATAGTATTTCTTTTAAAAAATTATTTAAGTCAATTTTGAAACTATTTAGTATTTGGTTTTTGTAAAAGTAAAAAAATGATTACTTCAAAAAAATAGTGAAAATCAATCCCGACATGTCATGTTAACATAGAAAATTTTTGTAATTCACTAGAAGTCCCAATTTACATTTATTGTTATATTTATAATATCAATTCGTTTAATCCTACATTAATAATGTAATTTCGGAATCATCATTGTGTCATAAATTTATTTAATTATTTAATGTCTTAAAATTATAAATTAAATACTATTCTGTATGAAATCATATTATATTTCTAAAAAATATTTATACTAGAATTTATCTTATGTATTACCCTATAATAAAAATTTTCTAGTTATGAACAACTAAATTTAACACTTTTAACACTTCTTTAAATAAAATAACAATATATTTCATAATCTAAACCAAGTGGATCCAATGGGATCATATTTTATTCCTATAGTTGATTTTGGTCGAAATATACTCATACTATAGGATCGGGACCTATGTTAGGGTAGTTATAATAAAAATATTACAGTTAATTACCATATTTACTTTTAACTATGGTAAATAAAATCCAAATGTTACTATTCACCATAAAATAATTGTCATCCTATTAAATGACATTTTAAATATTGATGTCAACTGTGTCTCTCCAAATTTTGAAATTCAATTTATATAAGCAGTACAATTTCATTTTATGCAAATTTGATAATGTAACTAGAAGGTGGGTAAAAACATTAAATTGTTCAATAAAATATTTTACACCTAATTTTATTATAAAATTACTCTAATGAATTAAATTAAACATATATAGGTATTATGTATCAATTTTTACATAAATTAAAATTGAAATTAATTAATTAACTATATAAATAAAAAGTCATTTAAAAAAATAACATGTTGTTTTTAGCTAATCATCAAAAAAGGAATGTTTTTAGAAAAATACCAAATAATGACCCTAAGCTTATTTTGATATTACAAATCATAAAATGAATCTCATTTATAAAAATAAAATTTATTAAATTTTAAAAAGTGGGTATTACTGTTCATAATGACGAGTTTTATTGGTAGTGGTGTGCTAAAACTTCTTGTTGCCTACAGAGCAAGTTGTTGCATTATTCAATGAAAAATGTACCATGGAAACCTGGGGTGTTATACTGAGTCTTTGGATGTTGTACTAAAAATGTCCTAGTTTATTATATGCATTAATTATTATGATAAAATGGTACAAAATAAGAATTATATTTTGTCTGGAGGAAAATAAACATGTTCATGGATATGAAAAACTACATACACACAAATCAAATGCGGTTTATATTTGTATTTTAGTTCTCATAATCTTAGGTACTCAATAATAGTAAGTGAATTCTAGATATGAATAAGCCACAATTCTAATTATACACCAACAATTTATAGTCAATCATCATATTTGACCTATCATAAGGATGTTTTTAGACCATAGAATATATGTTTAAGATTAATCTTACATAATATTACTGTTCTCATTGTAGATGAGAACTATTTTGTCCTTTTACCTATCATTTAATCTAATTGAATTACAATTTTAAAAATGGATTACAATTTTAAAACACTAGTACATTAAAAATGAAAAATAATTTATATAAAATTGTTTATATGTATTGATAATAAAAGTAAATATTCAAGTATTGATCTATAACACCAAATCATGTGACTCCCAATTTTAATAGATCCATCAACTAATTAATAGCTACAAAATAGTTCTCACATGAGTCTTAAGATTCAGTTATGATATGTATTTAATCCCAAGGTCTACCACATTATCTTATATGGATACAACTATAATTCTAACTTCACCTATCAATGTAAAATCTATCATAAGATAAAACAATTAAATTATATTCTTTTCCTTTTGAGGTGATATGGACTCCTTGTAAATCACTAATACCATAGAACTATAAAAATATATAGAACCAGTTTCTATACATATTGGTAAAACTCAATGTTTGAAAATAAGGTATTCATAGAAAAACATATTCACTAGCTATATAAGAAAGAGATATATAATATTATCATAATTTTGAATAGAAAACCACTAACTAGTTTGAGATCACCCATATCACTACCGCACTATTTAGGAAAAAGGCATAGCCTGACTATGATTTTTCATCATTTTGATCTTTTTTGAAACTTACATCAGTGTATCCCCTCATGAATATCTCGTCCTCCCCTTATACAACAGGTACATTTTCATTGTACATCTCAATTAAATTAGGATTATTTTTATAATTTTACAATATATATCTGCAAGAATAGATTGATATCTTCAACATATCTTAAAGAAAACATCAAAACCTGTACATATCATTACATAGATTATAGAATCAACTATAATTAAATATGTAATACTATATATTTTCCCAATCTCCTACTGTGTTTGTTGACACATATTATTAGAGATATTCAAATCATTTGATGTTGGGAAACCCCTCTCTTGAATTATTATACATTTAAATTTTTTTACCTTTTCAATATATTTACATTTTCTTAAGCTAAGGATCTAATTACATAATTCTCAATTGAACTTGATCACTTGTATATGGGAAGATTCAGCTACATCTTTGATTTTGAATCATTCATCTGATAAATTATTCACATACTACACGATATTCACACAATTTCCTATTAATAATATTTCATTAATATATAATTCTAAGAAACATTGGTCACTAAAAATATCCATTTTATTGAAATATATATCCATATATATCATAATTAAGAAAAAAATATCTAATATGACCTCATAAAATCAAATATTCCAGGACCTTGATATGAGAATCAGTCCATATCTGTATCTTTATGACATAAACACCTCATTTAAACACTTTTACTTAATAAAAACTTTATATTATTGATTTAAATATCTATATATGACATTACCTAGAGAAATAATTTTTTTAAAATCATTTTATAAATTTGTAAATCTGTGAATAATACTATTTCTAGTTGTATTTTCATGGATTTTAATATATAGAGTGGATAGAGGGATTTATCACAGTAGATGCCTTAATGTTTCATGCAACCATTGAGTACCTATTATCCATTATAGGTTCGTATATGACTTTTCATCTGCATCATTCACTAGAATACAGATTTACAACCAATAGGTTTTACATTATTTGTTTGTCATACCAAATTCAATCCATTATTTTTTTTACACGGAGTTAATTTTTGAAATAATCAATTGATTTAATTTAGCACGAACTATGTGATATAGCGCATCATTTTAGGTTAGATGTTCATCATTACCAAGGATTATGGTCTAAACTAACTCAAAAACAATAAATACGTATATCCACAGTGCACTAACCTCTGTAGTAAACCTATATAGTACATATGTTTCATGAACATATTCATCTCCCATTGTCTCGTGTCAATATTTATTCCATTCAAACTATTGTGCATTTGAGGAATAAAATTCATCAAATAAAATCATTCTCTAACTATTTATGTTGGAAATGTGTTTCCATTCTAGAAACATATCATGTAATGATATAATCACATTTCAAAAAAAATTATATATGTAATATGATTATGTATCCTTAGGATAACCTGTAAATATAAATATCATCATTTGACATGGTAATTTTCAGCTAGGTATAACATCTAAAAAAATATTTCATCACCATACATGTATCCGTGATATAATATTCTTATTTATAGAACTCAAATTTTAAGGAATCTCTTTTGATTCTTTAGTTTTTACGTGGATGTGTGTATATCTGTAAGTATATAGTGCATATCCCCAAAAGGATAGTGGTAGAGTTTCATGAATTTTCATCAATATTAACATGTTATGAATGGTCTAACTCCTCCTTTACGTAACACAATTCTAATGAACCACATATATTATCTAATCAAATATATATATATATATATATATTTCACTTAACCAAATATATACATGAAGTAAAAGAACAGATATGCTTACTCATCTTAGATCTGAAATTATATTTCATATCCTATTTCATGCATCGTCAATGGAAATATTACTCCTTCAGACTTTTTGGATTCATGGATTAGTGTTGCAGCATTATGTATGATATATTCATCAACCATTACACATTCACCTTTCCATCCCCCTTGTTCCCAAAATGGACTGATGATTTTGAACTCTTAAATCATTTTCAACTTGGTGAACTAAATCCCAAAAATATATGTATTAATTATTCATGTTATTCATATTATAATTAATAATTAATTTCAAAAATCATTGATATATGGTTGAATTAATGAGACCGGTATCTTTTCCATTTTTTAGATTGGATACATGGTAAACAAACCTTTCAATATACATGATCATCTAGAAAACAAGAGGTACATGTTGATTTCGTTTTTCTAGCCATAATCAATATAAAAAACAATATGTCTCATGTGTTTATAGTATATTTTTATCATGGTATAACTCTTAAGGATAAGATATAATTTACTAACCACTATTCTTCTCAAATATTTTCTTCATCTCACTATAAATTGTTGAAGAACCGAAACTTGCAACATCTTGTGAATCATAAATATTTTCCATTTAATTTTAATTATCCACACAATTATTTTACCCCTGATGGGAATAGAAATATGTAGTGATTCATTAATCTATAGATTCCTCTATTGGAATTATTTTATATGAAAGCATGAATACCACTTCGGGATGTTGGGGCCAGTTAGGACATTCTCTTTATCTAATATTGAGCACATATACATTGAATTTTTTTTATTTTTTTGTTATACATAAAATAATAATCATATATTATTTTTATATATTTATTTACAAATGTAATTTTTAAAACTAAAATTTTAAATATATCCCGTTTTTTTCAAATCCAATTAACTATTAATACTAGATTTAAAAATATTATTTTATAATTTTACAGTGTAATATATCCTTCAATATCTCCCTATATCTTTAGTTATGGATGTTTCACTGCCCAAATAGTCTACAAGAGTTTATTGAATGGCCTACTATATCAACTCACAAATCTCTGATCTATAATTGGAGTCTTGTTACCTTCAAATAATCACCTTACAATAACCAATTTGTTGTCTCTAAACTTGAAACAAACATTCATTAATAATAAATTTTCTTTCATCATTAGTAATGTTGTCCCATCGGTCACATAAGAAATTTCCCTTTGTAAAGGTCTCCTTACACTAGGTTATATGATG
Organism: Viscum album; assembly: GCA_963277665.1. NCBI lineage: Eukaryota > Viridiplantae > Streptophyta > Magnoliopsida > Santalales > Viscaceae > Viscum > Viscum album. Next base: position 1,898,581,985 of record OY728163.1, on the reverse strand, counting down.
ATCTCAAATAATTGGTTGTGTCTAATATCAACTGAATGAATGAATTTACGTAATTATTATTTTCATTGAGGTAATTGGTAGATGAATTATGGAAAATGAAATATTTTTTTCAAAAAATTTATTTATATGTGATCACACTCTAAACAAACTGATTCTTTTACTAGAATAAATTCATGAGACATGTTCATATTATCTATAAAATCAATTTTTTAATTATACAATGTGATCATATTTAATAAAAAAATTCACAATATAATGAACCATCCAAATTCTAAAAGTATAATAAAATAATCACAAGAAATTAAAAGTTATTTAATCCATCAAGAGATTAATGGATTTATGGTAAAAAAAATAGAATTATGTAGGTTATTACATGACAAGAACTATAGTTTGTGAAACACTAGTGTAGTTCCATGTTTGTTTTACACCCACACTCTACTTGAACAATCTATTGAATGACACCTCAAATAAAAATATTTTTTACTCACACACATGTGGCGGGATCATGATATGAAAAAAAATATTTTAACACATAAATGCAGATACACATTCCGGTATAAAAATTAATGGAAGACCAAATATGCACATATCATAAAAATTGTAACATCTTGGCCCGAGTACCAAACAATAGTTCTCTATGATGCTCTGCCTCATAACCTTATATGGGCCTCCCTGTATGGTAGAGGCTTCTGTCTAGCTGTGGGGGTTTAATATATGTCTTGAGGAGACTATACCCTATTTTATCACATTAATACACGAGTGGAAAGGGTTAAAATTACAAATTAATAACATATAAACATAAATAAAACTGTACTTGTATCAAAAGATGGCTATAAATGAAAAAAATATAAATCTTAAAATAGATATGACATTATGTAAATAAGAAATACAATTAATAAGTAAATAGTTATCTCGTTACAACATTATTCTTTAATTAACCACATAAAATCCCCGGGTTCCTAATGAAACCTGAACCCCAATACATTCTACTGCCCATGTGAGAGTTTGTACCTTATCATATGTTCAATTATCAATTCATTATAAATCAATGTGATGTCATTGTCAAATCTTTATCAATTTAGATATCATGTCCAATTAGATCCATAGTCTAATACCAACATTTTGGGTGTAATAATTTCATATCAAGAACCTCGTGAGTATATGGAGAATCCATCCCTATCTCACACATTGGGGTATTTAGGACATCATTCCTAGTCCCACACAACATTGGTGTTTGGAGTATCCGTCTATGGCCCATAAAATTTGAATGCACGCAATGGGTGTTAAAATATCATGGGTAAAACCTCGTGGTTATTTGGAGTTCCCCACACCCCATATCACAATCCATTATATAAGAATTCTACTGTTATAATTAATTTTTTTAATTCATGCTGGAATGAAATTGTTAAAATCAATCATTTAAATTTATTTTTAAAATTCATCAATTATTTAGTACTCTCAATCCCATTAATTATCAAAAAAATTAATTAATCCTAAAAACCCACTAGTTATTCCAACAATTAAATAATCACATCAATAACCTTAATTAATTAAAAATTAATTAATCATATCAGTTATCATAGTTAATAAAAACAATAACTAATCACATCACTTCCATCAGTTAACTGAACAATTCTCTAATCACATTAAAATAATTAATTAATTTAGCAATTAACTAATCAAAATTTTAACATAAATTTATTACACAAGTAAATATTCACATCAATTTCATTAGTTAAAGCATCAATTATGTAATCACATTAAAAACATGATTTGATTTAATTATTAATTAATCATGTCAATAAAATTAATAAATTCTATAACTAATTAATAACATCAATTCCATTAGTAAATTCAATAATTAAAAAATCACATTAATAACATTAATTAGTATAAAATTTAAATAATCTTGTACATAACATTAATTAATTAGAAAATTAACTATTTAAATCATATTATTTACCTAATTTAACAATTAACAAATAACATTAATATCAATAATTTATTACTATTGTCAACAGCATTAATTAATCCAACAATTAAATAATCTGGTTAATCTTATTTTTTAATTAATTAATTTTCAATCCCATAAGTATCATTAATTTATTCAACATTCAATTAATTCAATCCCTTCAATTATTTCACCCATTAAATGATCATGTCAATTATATTAATAAATTACTCATTTAATTAATCAAATTCCATAAATTCAATTAATCCACTAAATAATTTTCAATAATTTTTTTTAATTAACTCCATAATTAATTAATTACACTCAATCCCTTCAATTAATACACCATTCAATTATTCACGTTAATTTTATTAATTTTTTTCATAATTAAATAATCACATATATCCCTTTAATTTCTTCACAAATTATTTTTTATTTTGTGTTTTTAAATTATTTCTCTAAATATTTAATCACATTGAATCTCTTAAATTAATTAAAAAATTAATTGTTGATGAAAATTGTGTTAATTAATTCTATCATCTTATTGTAACATTCAATACCATCAATTAATTATCCAATTAACTTATCATGTCAATTGTATTAATTAAATTAGTAATAATTTAATCACATTAAATACCATATATTAATTCACTAATTAATTATTCATGTCAATTGAATTAACTAATTTCAAAATTAAATAATTACATTAAGTTATATCAATTAAATCACCCGTGAATTCTTCATATCAAATCCGATAAACAATTTTACAATTGATTAACCACATTACTCCATTAATTAATTCCTCAATTAATGAATATCATTACTCCCATTTTTTAATTACAAAATTTATTTATCACATTACCACCACTAATTAATTCATCTATTAATTAATCCCATCAATACCATTATTTAACTCAACAATTAAATAATAATAAGACATCATTAATTATTTCATGAATTATTTAATCTCATAAATCCCATTGTTAAATTCGTCAAATAAATAATCAAATTTCTTCCAATAATTTATTATTCATATTAATTAATCCCATTAATATCATTATTTAAATAAATATTTAAATAATCACAATATTCCAATAATTAAATAATCAATTAATTAATCCCATTATTTAATTTGACAATTAATTAATCACATTACTCCATTAATTTGTTCATCATTTAATTAATTCCATCAATCCCATTATTTAATACAATAATTAAATAATCACATTACCTCTATTAATAAATTAATTGATTAATTGATCCAAACATAACAAATTAAATAACACTAAATAATTATTGAATTAATTGTTCCATTTCAATCCATTGAATTCATCCAATTAATATCTCAATTAATTTTTCTATTTCAATCAATTCAATATCACCTAATTAAATCCTAATTTAAATTTCATGTCTCATTAAATTCAATATAACCAATGTCAATGTTGTGTAATTAATTAATTTATTGTATAAAAAACCTTTCAACAATGAACTTATAAAAATTATAAAATTACATTCACGTAATCAAAATCTAGACATTGTTATTTTAATTACAGATTACCTATGTCATAAAGTGTGAATGAATCTCGAATGTGGATAATCACTAATATTCAACTTAGTAATGCTGTAGAATGAGTTTTGGGTATAAATACATAAATAAGGACTAAATAATTTATGATTCATCAATTATTGATCATTATCATTAATCCAATACCTAGATCTAAAAAATATGAAAACTATTATTTCTAAGATGGAAGAACAAAGAAGTATAAAAGAAAAACCAATAAGAATATAATCTATTTTTTGAAAGGTGTAATGGTCTTTGATTAGGGATTCAAATCACAGAGAAAAGTGTTTATGAAGTCTTGGATTCTCTCGACATGAATATAAAATCGATAGAATTTGATATGGGGTGTGTTGGACTGAAATGGGGGTTAAATAAGGTGTTCAGGAAAATTAAATATAATTTCATATTTAATTAAAACGACCTGCATGGTCTCTTGTGTAAGGGTACATTGTTCCCCCTAACAGCGCACCACTTTTTTGTGCGGGTGAATTGTTTATCCTTTTGGGAACACAATATTCCAAACCTTGTCAAATTTGTGTGAATACCCTATTTTCAGTTATTCATGGTTATGTATTTTGTATTGTATGGTTGGAGAAAACTCTGTGCTAACCAATAACTTCTCTTATTTCATTCTAAATTCTACAAAATCACCCAAAAACGTAGTAAGAATTAACCCAAATTTAAAGGTACTCAGAAGTTGAAAAAATATTTCCCAAAAACCATCATGAGGAATCATTATCAATATTCAGTTTCATAAGAAAAGGAAAAATCAAAATTAAAAAATTAATAAACCAAACATGGATGAGTCAAACTCAACTCTTGATCAGTCAACATAATATTTTATTTTTCTGAAAAACAAAATTTCCAATAATTCAAATAGAGAAATTTTATAATGCATTAACTTGAATTAATTTAATTTTATTTAAATATTTATATGCCTCAAAACAACCAAAATATTTTTATTCAATACATTACCATTATGTTTAATTTTTTAAATTTATTCGTAATTTTTCTGGTACATATTCACCTAATTTTTATCCACATAAATTACTGTATGGATAGCGATGGGTTGAGAGGTTCGAAAACCAGAAATACCTATACATAAAATTAATATTTGTAAATAATTAAATTAAAATTATTTATATAAAAAAAATTAAAAATGGGGTATCATTTTTTTTATATTTTAATTTTAAATTAAAATGATCGTTTTGAATCATTGATTATTAATTAATCCTCCATATAAAACATGTCCTTCCAAAAGAATACCCTATTTAACTATTGATATATTAGGATAATATAGAAAATTTTCAAATTGTTCTCAAGCCCAAATTTTCTCACCCTATAATTCATTAATATGAATAAAAAATTTAACATATTAATTTCCTTATTATTTTTTTATGAAAAATGCATTGATCTTTGATCATGCATATCATAGAGATAGAAATCCAGATTGAAATTCTATTAGTTGTTTTGGTACCATATCAAAATTTTATTATCAAATCCTAGTATATTAAATTATCAATTCTCTTTTTTTTTGGAATTTATTAACTATACAGTGTTTTTATTAACAATTGTGAAACCCAATGTTTAGTGGGAGAATGAAATACATAGAGATTAATATTTTTGTATTTGATTCTTTCCAAAAAATACTAAATCCAAAAAACCCATTTACACGATTTCTTTAAATTTCATGTTAAATTATATTTTTATAATGAATAAAATAAAATAAAATGTTTGTATAAATGATACCGTTTTTGATTGAATTCAACATTTTTATTCCATCACAATCTGGGTGTCATTTCATTATGGCACCAAACTATGTATTATTTGAATTTCCAATAGGAGAACCATATATCCTATATTATTTATCTGTGAATCTTGAGAAATAGTTTGGGATGTGCAAGAAAATTATCATATTTTATTGATCTTGTGAATAATGCAAACTCAAATATGAAAATATTATACATTCAACCATGATACTATATCATAATACCCCTCAATGAGATTTAGTGGAGATGATAAGAGATATTCACTCTCAAATATAGAAAAATGACTTAGCTAAAAAATTGTGTGGCTATTTTTTTAAATCACGGTTATACTTATCAAATCCTCACATTGGTATCTATAATGCAATAAAATTCATTTTAAACTGATGGAAAGAATAATGAATTCTTGAAAAAGACATAAATTCTTAATAAATTTTATCAATTGCCAATAAAAAACTACAATGTTGCAACATTAAAAAACAAGAATTAAATTATCCCTTTATGTCCAAAAATAATTTATTATACCTTGAACTTGTTACAAATTTGGAAAATTATATTTGTTAATATTCACATTTTATGATCCATCAACTTATGTAATCCATAAGAAATAAAATAAATTATAATTATTCTATATTTGGATAATATACTTTAATTACTTTTATATGGGAAGGATCACACTCATATGTTCACTAGAAGCATCATGTGGGTACCAGGTCAATATATAGTAATATTCATTTGAATAAGTTGACATTATAGACACACATAATGTATTTACCTCAAGTTATTTTCATTCCATAAGTGAATCCAAATCATGGAGAATAATCTCTGTGTAGAAACCTATATGAACCCCTCAAGAGACAAATAATTTTCTAGTAATGAATTCGTCCTGTGAATATTAAACATGTAATATAATCTCTTCACCATGTGATATCTCATAAAATACGATTTACACTTGTATCATCAAATTTTTATTGATTTATATTTTTTTAACATAATAGATCGACCTACAATATTCTACAATTACAATAGAATTATGGAAATTTCTATCATCAATGTATTCATGGGACCATGGGAAATATTTTCCAAGATAGGGAAATAAATAATTATATCTTGATCATTAAACTAATATGTAACCCAAAAGACTCAAATAATACAATCTACCTCTTCATTACATAAATTTTATGTTTTTCATTGAATCAATTTTCACGATCAAATTGTACACATTTATAATGATCTTAGGTCTGAATACCGATACATATGCTCATATATAGTAAAAATAAACGACAAATAATACATGGGGTGTTCATATTGGATGGTTAGTCTCATGATATCATGTAACTTGGGACAAAAAGTGAAATCATCTTGAGTTGAAGACTCAATTCTTAGACAATTTATGACAGGAATGTAATAAATCTTCAATTTCTAATGGGTACGTTGTATGAAGACCATGTCTATAATATGTATTATTAATGTCATAGTATCTTAATGTTTTAATTATAAACGAGAACTTCTATAACCATATTATATGATACAAAATATAAGTATAATACCATGTAAACAATGAATTAAAATGTATCAACAATTATATAGTATGAAAACAAACATGTATATGTAAAACTGTATACATGTTATGGCCATCAATATAAAAATGTAATTGGATTTGTTTATCCAAATCAATATATTTATTGAACTGGTATGTCATTGGTACATTCTACGGTTATTTATCTCTCTTCATATCATTAATACACATAATCATAGATGATCAATATTAAATTTACTAATAAGATTCCTTTTTCACTTGAAATTTTAATATTTTACATTAATAAAATTTCAACCCTATTCCCATCCAAATAATTTCATATAAAAGTAATATCAACATCTTCTTTCCATTTTTTGTAGAATTTCGATTGATTTACATATTTAATTTCATATAAAAATGATACATATGTTTTCCTATAATCAATATATCCATTTTTATGCCACATATTACGATTTTTTCATAACTACTAATAATAATTATCGTAAATTACCTTGTATTAAATATTTTTAAGACACAAAATAATTTCTGAACCTTAATTTCATAATGGATGATAGTTCTAGAAATGTACCTCAAATTAATTGTAAATGTTTCTCCATATGACCAACAAATTCATATTATATCTTTTTATAATCATGATTCTTATAGATAGATAAACATAAAATAAATAGATATGAGATAAATTTATATGAATATTCATCATATTTTAAAATTACATGACAGGAGATTATAATATTATATTTTCATCAGAATAACTGAACAAATTCTTTTGGTTTGTGGAAGGACAATCAATATTTTCTTTAATGATCGTCCACTTCAATACACCTACTTAATATCATTTTTCATAAAATGAGGAAGAGAAATATATGAAATGAGTATGATCAAATGACCAGTAAGGGAAAATAATTTAAATGTGTTGGAAAAACATGAATATAAGGGTATAAGAACATGAGCATAAAATTTTATCATCAGATCATGTTTATCAAATATCAGAAATATGAGTCATGGAAACAATTTGGGAATTTTATAATACATGAATTGTTTGATAATAAAGAACATTAACCATTTCTTCATCTCATAGTAATATGATATAAAATTTTGGTAGAACACAAAAACATTGAAAATAATATGTCAACGATACTGAGAATGACCAGAAAAATGTGTTATGCTAGAGAGAATCACCTATGTTACTTGTTCCAGATTGCATGAACAACCCGTATATCTTTCTATTTTTTTATATTGTGGTTCAACTCATGTACCTTCTTATATTCAGTCTTGGTATATAACCTATGTACCTTTTTTAATGAATCGATAACAACCCATGACCATATTTTTTCAGGATTGATCTACAACCAATGTACCATTTCAGCTCATACACCATTTACAATTACCCTATTCATTGGAGGGAGTTATAGGATCCACCCATCTCATAATAAAATCATTTAAAAATGTTATAGAAGATAATAAAACGTGCATCATTTCATGAATCATAAAATATAATTGTTCCAAAAATATCATATCATTACCCCTTAAATGAAATGTGTATAATAATATTTTCAACATATCATTTCCAATATAAAATTGACAACTCTAATTAAAATTCCATCAGAGCATAACACATGAAAAGAATCTTTTTCCAAGAGCATATAACCTCTAAATGATAAATGTGTTCTGTGAATATTATATTATAAAAACATATACCATCTAAAAATCAATATGAATTATGTTAATTGATCACAAACCAATTAAAGCATATACTATAAACAATTATGGAATCATATATATAGTATATTTTTTAAATATCAAATGAATCATTTACTGTGGAAAATATACTTTCACTGAAAATATTATTTTTAAAACCATTAAATCATCATAATCATAAAATGTATGTTTTAATATTTAATTTAAAATAATCTTGAGAAATATATTATTACACTGTTTAAAACAAAAAAAACTTATAATATTTCTTGAAAATAACCTTGAAAACATTTAAATAATCATGAAAAAATTTTGAAGTCCTTTTTTATGAAAACATTTAAAATAAATCTTAAAAAATATTCAATTACATTTATTATTGAAAACATATAAAAGGTTAATGAAAAAAATTTGAAACCCTTTTTATTTGAATATGATTTCAAAAATGATATATACATATTAAAATCCTTTCAATCTTTTTATTCATAAATTACCTTTTGAAAACATATTTTAAATGATTTTAAAATACTTTAAAACAATTTTTTAACATAATAGAATTTTTGATAACATTTTACTTGGAAAATTATATTAAATTAAAAATATCTAAATTAAAAGGTAAAACACTTATTTGAAAATGAATATGTAAACCTAAAAATGAAACATTATTGAAATTATATTCATGATGGAAGTTAATTCAGTACATATCAGACAATCTTTTTTCACCAGTGATGTTTAGAATAGTTATTCGATAGCAAAATGACAAGAGGACACATTTTGGAAAATAATTTTTCAAAAGGTAAAACATGGTTGAATATATCATTTAAACATCATAAGTTAATAGTAAAATAGTTTGGAGGACACTTTTACATAACATGATTTTCAGGGAAGATAGATTACCAAACTAAATGGGGAATAAAGATATAATTTCATTAAAAATAACATCTAAATTTTTATATGTTCATAGAGTGGAAAATGGATATAATACATGTAGATATAATGGATAACTATAGTATAACAAAAATTTTGAGTGTTCATGAGAAATGTATAAAAATATTTATACAATTGAAGAATCATCATAAACAATCCTGATTATGATGTGATTGTAGCAATTAAATGTTACCACTTTGGTAACAATGAATCATAATCCCCATGGATTTGTAAAATTACATGATTCTTAAAATATCATAAAATAATGTTAATCATGATATAACTTCTCAAATAGGAGTATATACATCTCTTAAAAAATAAATGTGTGTAACATGGTGTGTATCTCAATGATGGAATGGTGAGAACAAAATTACATTTTCAATTAGATATATTTAGAAGCAGAAACCTGATAAATGGAATATCATAATGTGTATTTTTAAATAACCATAAAGTTATGTATAGGAATAACATAATAAGTTCATGTGATTTATATACAACACCTATAATAAATAAGTCATTCTCAGGGCTTGTGTCCCAAGGAAAATAAAAGTGAGATGAGAAAATCATTACTACTTAATTATATTTAGAATCATGATCCCCAAGAAGGAATAAAATTAATGAAATATTTTATTATAATTAAAATATTTTATTAAATATATAATATTTACAATGTAAATTTATACTCGACACAAAATAAGGGACTAGTGAATATTGAATATACCTCACAGAAATAATAAAGTCAAATGAAATTCCCTTACTAGAAGTCCATATTTTCAGTTTACACATTCAAAACTCCATTAAAGTAAATATATATTTTTTATACATATACTTAATTACCATATTATTATATCTAATACAATATATAATTTTTTTTAAATTTCATTACATATTTAATAACAGCACCATGTTCATGTAATATTTGTGTTATATATACTTCATTTTTTATATGTTATGACTTTTTATTCTTGACCCACATATTTAGATCTTGATTTCTTAATTTACATAATTTAAATCATGATATAAATATAATATATATTTAATATATATGTATTTATAATTAATTATAAAATAAATTAATATGAAATAGAATACACCATTCATAGAGATTGTAGGCCGTAAAAATACAAGAATGTGGTTTCTGTATAATTGTTATATTTAAAGAAAGTATGTATGTGAAAAATAAATACATATATATATATATAATTAATTATTATTATATCTAATATATAATAATATTAAAATAAACTAATCGATAATAAATTTAGTATAAAGTGTGAATGAATCACATCACTTTGGAGATGTGTTAGTCCATAGTTCCCCAAATGAATTATTTGTATTAAAAAAGGAAATAATGAAGTTATGCATTATATGATATTTATTTAAGGATTAATAAATAATAAATAAAATTTATACCATATATATATATAAATTGCTTCCATCATAATTCTAAACCATGAGATGTGGTAATGAAAAAATGAACACCATTGTTTCTTGAGGTAGTAGTTCACCATACACAATAATGATATGATTGTTACCAGTTATTTGGAAATGTGAGTACGTGCACATTAAAAGATTATAATAATAAGATATTTTTATATCTATGATACATTTGAAATTTTATAAGAATTTTTTTTTGAATATTTGAGGTTGTGGGTAAATAAAATAAGTGAAGTTATTTTGAGGAAGGTTGTTACCACTTATTTGTCTAACTTATTTTGTTTTTCACCTAAGAGATTATTTGGATCGAATTATTATAAATGGGAGGATTTAATTAGTAATATAGTGATTTTTTAGTCCATTGGGATCATCTTGGTATAAACTATGTGGTTTTGCTAGTGTGAAGTTGGGGGAGAGGCGGGGGACTTTTATAAAGGATGAATGGGACACAATTGGAAATTTTTAAAACAAGTTTGGTGTATCACCATTTTTAACAAATGAATAGTCAAAAAATAGATGATTTATGGATGAAATCTGTTTCTTATTTTTTTTTAAAATTAACTTGGTTTTTAGGGCCTTTAAATTTTTGGTCTTTTCCTATATTAATGTTAATGTTATCTTAATCGATGTAGTTAATATTAATCAATAAAAATAATATTTTTTCCTAAAAAATGAAGGAGTTATTATAATAATATAAATACTATAATTATTACTGTGGTGTATGGGTATTTTTTATATTCATTTCAAAGAAATGATATATTATTTTCATTCTTAATCTAATAGATGTGGATATAAAAATGGTTTTAAAATGACAATATTCAAATCATCATTATGATTTTATATCTAATTTCAATAGAAATGATTTCAATAACATAAATTGTATTAATAAATTTATAACTAATATATTGATAGTTCAAAAAAATCCTAATACTATAAAACTATATATTTAAATTAGTCAAAAAATGGTTTTGAATTAATATTTAATATCTTTATTATTCATCAAAAAATGAAACATCACAATAAAATACCCAAAATTCATCTAAATTCAATTTAAATATTTTTTAAAAAAAATTATTTTTATTTTGACGTATAATATTTATTAAATTTTCTAAAAATGGATTTAAAAAAGGACCTCCATTAAAATGTGGCAAGAATTATTTTTTAAAAATATAGTTTTTATGAATATTATTTGTTTTGGTCTAAGCATATGATTATAATATATATATGATTAATTTAAAATTATTTGAATGAAATTTTTAAATATATATTTTATAAACATCATTCATTAATACAAATTCATTTAATTTAATATGGTAAAATTCTATTTCGAACAAAAATGTTGCAATTATAAAAGCGTTCTATTTATATTCAATTGGTTCTTATATTCATTTCAAATTAATATGCAACCTATTGATTAAACCTATATTTTCATAATATATTTAATCATCTTATTACCCTATATCTTATCATCTAGGTTATATGTTATTTTATAAAAAAAAATTATATTAATAATAATATATTATCATTTTTTAATACTTGGTCATATGTGTTACGCATAACATCAGAGAATGTTACTATTTTGAGTAATATAATATATCCTTTGTGTTCAATTTAGTGAATGAAACCCTTTTTTTAGTTCATTAATAACATGGTTTTTTATATAACAGAAGACAAATTTTGTGCTTTAATACTCACAATGTTTTTAAGTTTTTCATGAAATAGAAAATATCACATAGATTAAATTTATTTGAAAAAAATATTCCAAAAAATATCATGGTGTTACATATTTTCTTAACATTTTTTAGGTGGAGAATATAAGGAATTAAATTATTGAATAATTAGCATAAAAAATCATACCTCTCTAGGGAGTCAATTATTTTTGGTTTCTTTATATGGCCCCACCGATAATAATTAGATACTATTGTGATAAGTCAATAATTTTATATTATATCACATTGAGAATATTTATAGGTTAACAGTTTTAGAGACTTATCAAATTAATTATTCAATAAAAAACCATAAAATACAATGTGGGCACATCCAACCAGTATCCATTTTTTCAAAATATAAATATTTTAATGAAATCATGATATTTTTTGGTGAAATTTTTTTATAGAATTAATCATGAATTCCTCTTTTCATTTACTCTTCCATATACAGTGTTAAAAACATTTATAAAATTGGAATGATCTCAATAATATTTTTAAGGGACAAAATAAATAACTCATTAGTCACGGGAAAACTTTAAAACCATTAAAACCCTTTTCATAAAAACACATTAGCATACATTGAAAAATCATACCATTGAACTGGGAAATAATTACAATATTAAACTAAAATTAACACTCATTAATAGAATAATAGTATGGGTTAATACAATATTCAGTGTAAACAATTCATTGGAGAGATATAATGGTGCCCACCCATCATATCATGAACAATAATGGGCTCAACCCGACATATCATGGGAAAAAATATTTCTCAACCTTCCAGATCATAAGCTATAATTAAGATAAATTGCTCAAATCCTGAACTATAATGGGACCATTCCATAATAATAAATTTACATGGATTATATCATGAATTAAAATCCTTTTAAATAATTTGAATCCCATTATCAAATAAATTATTGATATAAAAAACCCATTACATATAGGAAATAAATTTTCAAATATAAATGACGCACAGAAAGTATTTATATAATATTAATCAAAAATAACTATGAAATTTTATAATGAAAAGAATTAATTTAATAATGTTTCATTAAATATGGACAACCATCTAATTCCTTGTAAATTAAAAAAACATTCCCTATTACTTTTGTACAATGAAAAAATTAAAATACTTTTTTAAAATGAAATTCTCTTATCCAGAGTCTGAATCATCTTGTAAATTATTTGTATTCCACAATTATAAAATCAAGTGATTTATTTAAATTATATAGAACCTTTTCCATGTTTATTATTCATTTTTATATAACTTATTTTTTATTCTAAGAGATATGCAATTAATTGACGTAATGCTATACGTTTTCTAGATATTCTGTACTTTGATCAAAAGTGACAATTGTTTGATGTCAACAGTTAACATGCTCATAAGTCAATAATATTCAAAATAATTATTATGGATAATAATAATATTTAGAATCTAGTTATGAATTTTAATAAAACCTTTCAATTATATTGATAAAAATTCAACATCATTATAATCATGGGGATGGTAGTTTATACATATGAATGTGTAATGTATCAATTTTTCATTAATCAACAATTGAGAGATAATAATTATTTATTTATATTTAATGAATTATAAAAATATCATTAATAAATATATTAAAATTTGAATATAAAGATATATATATATCATCTATGTGAAGTGGGGATGAAAAACGAATCACATCACTTTGTGGAGGCGATAGTTCACATGTACACACGAATGGCATTATCATTTTTATGTCAATAGAAAGGTAAGAAGATAATTGAAATAAAATAATGAAATAATTACAAATATTTCATTACTATCATCTATAAATATTAATTCCATCAACAAAACTAGTCTAGAATGATTGTGATGGTCAACGAATTATTTTGGTTCACGATATGTTAGTCTGTTGTACTCTGGAATGGATAATTCATGTCCAATTTGATGAGATTAAATATAGATTTTGGAGATTATAATAAAATAATAACATCTTAGTAGATTTGGTATATTATAGTTATTAAATCATCATGGATAAAAAATATTTTGTGGAAGTGGAAGGAAAAATAAAATTAGAAGCACATAATTAAAAATTATTCCTCTTCTATGGACAAGATACTTTGATTAACACCTTAATATCTATAAGGTTATCATTCTACAGAAAATATATCCTCTATAATTTTTGGAGGGTTTATAGTAATTTATTTAGTTTGATTTTGTATGATTCATATGGGGTATTATGTTTGATGAAATGTAAATATTTAGTTCAATTTTATAATATAGGGGAGGGGAACTCATGGAAATCATCAAACTAATAAATTAATATAAATTAATTTTGTATTATAAGTAGTTGAAATGTGTTTTTTTGAATATAGTATAAGGATCGGTCAAAATCCATTAATCCAATAAAATGAATACATGTTTTGATTAATTTTTTAATCCTTATAATTTTGTTTTAATACTTATTCAACTCTTTAAACCCATACCCAATATCATGTAAATTAATTATTTTAAGGATAATATTGTTAGAAGAAAATACCAATAAACTAATAATGAGTAAATTGTGAAATTTTAAACTAATCCAAATAATTTTCAAAAATTTATATTTTTATTATTTTTAGATCATTTAATAAAATATTATTTATTTTAAAACATATAAAATGTCATTTTTGAACACTTTTCATTACATGACTTTTTAAAAATATCATAACATGATTTCTTTGAAATGAGTACAAAAATACATAATTAATATGTAAATTTCATCAATATAATTCATGGATGATATTAATTATATCAAATCATATATATATTAATATTTTTAATATAATTTATATCTTTAATTTATTAATTAAAAATTTACTGCATTATCATTATGTCACCATTTAATATAATTATTTAATTTCTAAAAATTGAAAATAAATTACCATGATGTATATAATTTTTTACATTTCAACTCAATATTTTTAGTCGATCATTTCACCCATATAGATCCATATTAAAATTGTTTTAGTTATGTGAAATATATGAATAACATCATTGAGTTTACTCTAAAAAATATTATAAGTATCTTACTCTCACCCATGTGCCCTCCAAAGGATTTGAATTGGGACCATAGAATAATTGTTTTTTTAAGAAAACTCATCCAATTAAATTACTAAAAGACTTAGGGTGATTTTATATTATTGATAATAATATTTTTACTTTTAATTACCTGATTTACCTTTAGTAGTGGTAATAAAAAATATTACTAATAACTCATAATTTTATAATAAATAGATTATCAGTAAAATAATAAATACTCATTTAAACTATAAAACTTATCCAATATTTAAAAATTGATAGATTAATGATATCGATTCAAGGAGGTGGTATCCCAAACACATGCATGAGGGACACTAAAATATTATATTGGAGGGGAATATAATATGACAAATAAAATATTATATTTCATAAATCATAATTTATCAATAAAAAAATATATAAATGTGACATCCATCATAATTCCTATCAATGAATTATTAAAATAGAAAATGATTTATATCCCTATGATGAGATTCTAGTCCACAGAAACCATTGAATGATGCATTCAATTATAATTTAATTAAAGGGATATGGATAATGGATTTCAATTAAAAATTATAACATCCCTAAATTTTCATGGTACAAAAATTTTCATTTTAAGAATCATATGATATATTTATAGGGTTTTGATGAATGTATAAACTTTTAAAGACTCTAGTATAAAGGATAAATCTTATTAGTGTGTTATCTTATGGATACATAAAAAACACTGAATGATTGATTTATGTTTATATATAAAAGGAAATACTAAATATAAATAATATAGGATGTTTTTTTGGTAATCCTCATTTGAGCTATAATGCTGATGTTTTGTGAATATGGGAGGAGAAGAGGTTACATTTTCATTGTGAGGGGTGGGACAAAATTGAAATTATGTAATGGATTTAATTATTAAATAGTAACATTAATCTGAAAGTTTCACAATATTCTTTAAAAAATAATGGTTTTGGATAATATAATACCAATATATATATTTTTTATAATAATTTTAAATATTAATGGGGAATTATTACCCCTATCTATTAGTAAAATTCCCTTTGAAAACCTACCATGGTAAAAAATATATATTATTTTTTCTATCATTTATAACCAAAATTACAGTTGAACATAATAAATTATATAAATTATGAAGATTTTATAAGGACCCGACCTTATTACATACATAATATATAATTTAGTCAAGAAAACACTTCCTTTTACATTGAATATCTTTTCATGTTTAGTGATTTAGAGAATTAAGACAATACATTCATGACATTACACATTATTTGAGGGTGGATACCATAAAAAATAGTTTCCATTTTTTCAAAATATAAAACATTAAAACATAAAACAAGACTCCTTGAAAATTCTTCAACATTTAACATTGCTTTCTTCCTTGTATTACACATCCATTAACCAGTGAAAAATCATTTAAAAACATGGGATGAGCACAAAAGCTCAGTATGTGATGGAAAAGATGGAAATATCAAATTAATCCATGAATACTCATAACATGTGAAAGCATTTTCAAAATCCAATATTTTCACCCATATATATACTTAATTTTTGTAACATGAGATTTACAAAAGATCCATAAAAACAATTAAATAATCCTAAAGTTTTCCTGGGACATTACATACATAATCTTGTAACCATTCCTGGCTACCTTATAATTTGAAACCCACAAGGCTAACTTAATTTTTGTAACCATCGTAGTTACACTTGGAGTAACCATACAACCGACCTCCAACTTACACATACCCAATGAATTGGATGGAGATATAGGTCCCACCCTTCATCATAAATAACTTCCAAGAACGAAAACATAATTGTACAACATGAATAATTCCATAAAATCATTTCTTTGGAATTTTGTAAAACTAAATTTTAAAATAGGTTTTGAAAAAAGGGAAGCCACTTTTAAATTACAAAAAATTAAAGAAAGGCTTAATAGAGTGGATGGATTATGTATATATACTTTAAATACACATAATAAAACATAATATAAATAGAACCCATCACAAAAATAATATAAATAGCACATAAATATTAAAGTAGAAGGTTAACCCAACGAATGGAAATTGGGTAAAGAATTCCCTTACCCTGGGTTTGTCTTACTTACAACTTGTTTAAACCTCCTCTTGTTATCTTCCCCTTGAAATCCTCATTAAGTTCATTGGTTTTGGTCTTTTGTTGAGACCATCAGCTCTAAGATCTGGGGAAGAAGATTGGGAATGGAATTTGGGAGAAATTAGACAATTTTCAAGGCTTGAGAGGCATGGGAGGAATAGGGGAGTGTGGGTGGTATTTATATAGGAGGAGAGGGGGTATTTTTCATTATTTTAATCATTATTAATATATTTTTGCTCAAGACTATAAATAATATTAATTCATGTGACCCAAATAGTAAAAATGGCATGCGAGGTCGAACCATGTGGTCTTACATCATCCTTTCATCACCTATGATTTAGTAAATCAAGTATTTATCATTTATCGTATTTTATCATATTTTACTATTTGTAAAAAATTCCTGAATTTTAGAAAAGTCCAAAAACATTTCCCTAACCAATTTTCGACATGTTGAATTAAAAAATGAAATCCATGTTTGAAAAATAATTTTCAAAATGTTATTAATTTAATTTTAAAATAAAAGCATACTTAATTGAAAAATTAATAGTTCTAATTCTACAACAACTTCATTATAACAATGAAAAATTATCCTAGATTCTATTATATTAAAGCCTTAATAAAATATAATATTAATAAAATTTTCAATTCATTAGGGTCATATCACTATTCATATTACTATTCATAATGTTATGTTACTTTTGACAAAACGTGTTGGTTCCAAAAGTCTCCAAATAACATACTAAACACAATTGTAGATAGCAGTTTCATGGAATATATACCATAGAAGTAGAAAAGTTATGTTTTAAAGGATAATTTAAAATATCTACTTAAAATAGAGTTCGATGCATTCCTATTTATTTTTAGAAAAACTTGAGGTGTTACATTATCATCCCCTTCTCGAAATTGTGTCCCTGCAATTTTATTTATTTATTAACCAATTGATGGTACTTATACCTCATAGAATTTTTAGAATCCCATGTTGCTTCTTAAACCATGTGGTTTCTCCAAAAAACCATTACCTAGTGGATTACCTTATTCCGCAATACATGTTCCCTTCGATCAAGAATATAAACTGGTTTCTCTTCATAAGAATGGTTCTCATCCAGTTGAAAAACATGTAGGCTCCGGACATGTGATGAATCTATCACATACATTCTCAATATTGAAACATGAAAAATATTGTGTACCTCAAACAATCTCGGCGGCAATGCTACGTGGTATGAAAATATTACAAATTTCTCCAAGATTTCAAATGGACTGATGAACTGTGGACTTAGATGGACTTTATTAATAAACACATCACGCATTTCCAAGGAGATACATTAGGGAATAAATGGTCACCTACCATGAAAGAGAAGTATTTCCTTCTGTTATCTGCATAACTTTTCTGCCTCCTCTGAGCTGTCCTCATGTGCTGCTGGATCATCCTCACTTTTTCAGCCACTTCTTCAAATAATTCTGGCCCCATCAACTTTCTTTCACTAACTTCATCCCAAAACACTGGACTCTGACACTACTTCCCATACAAGGCCTCAAAATGTTCCATATGAATACAAGAATGAAAACTGTCGTTATAAGAAAACTCAACTAAAGAAATAAGATGATCCCAACATCCCTAATAGTCCATTGAACAATCTCGAAGCATATCCTCCAATGTTTGAATCGTTCTTTCTGACTGCCCAATCTAATTGAGGATAAAAGCTATACTGATATTTAACTATGTGCCCAATGACTTTTGAAGACCCTTCCAAAAGTTAGAAGTGAACCTGGGATCTCAGTCAGATATAATGGAAATAAAAAATCCATGTATCATGAAAATATCCATCAGGTACAATCGAGAAAAATGATCTAAACACGTTGAATCTCAAATTAATAGAAAATGTGTAGACTTTGTTAGCCAATCAACAATAACTGAAATTTCATTTTTTTACTTCGAGATGACTTTGGTATTCCCACCGCAATGTCCATGGATACATTCTCCAATTTCCACTCTAGATCTGGAAAAGGTTGATGCATCCCCTTCGGTAACTACCGCTCTACATTAACCTGTTGACACATCAAACATTTAATGGTAAAATCAGCAATATCTCTTTTCATTCCACCCCACCAATAATACTCCTGAAGGTCTCTGTACATCTTAGTACTGCCAGGATGAACTGAAAATGGATAACTATGAGCATTACACAACAAATCATTTTTTGGCTGTGAAAAACTAAGAACACACAACCATTTTCCATATCATAAAAGACAATATTTATCAAGATTAAATTCTGGAAAAATACCCATTTTAACCAATTCTACCTTTTTCTGTAGCTCACGGTCTTCCTTCTGCGCTTTCTTAATTTTGTCTAACAATAAAGAGTTCAATGATACCTAAAATAAAATATAGGTATTTCCTGTACCAACAACTTCTAATCCAAAATTCATAAAATCATTAATCAAGGGACCATGTTCTAAATGTAACATTGTTAATGATGGATTATGTTTCTGACATAAGTACTCGTCTAATTTGTTTGCTTTTCCAGGATGGTAATTCATCATGTAGTAATAATCCTTTATCAGATCTATCCATCTTCTCTACCTCATGATAAATTCATTATGATTGAATAACACTTTAAACTTTTATGGATAGTATATATTTGGTATTGGGTTCCACATAGATGATGTTTTCAAATTTTCAATGCAAAAAACCACAACTGTGAATTCTAAATCATGTGTGGGATGATTTATCTCATGAGGTTTAAGTTGTCTCGAGGAATAGGAAATTACCTGATTATTATGCCTCATAACACAACCAAGTACCTTCAATGAAAAATTACTATAGATGATAAACACACTATTTCGGGAAGGTAAGGCCAGAACTGGATAATTCAGCAATATATTCTTCAGTTCCTAAAAAAACATCACATTATTCTGTCCAAACAAATTTAACCCCTTTACGTGTTAACTTACTTATCAGGCTAGATAACCATGAAAAGTTATTAACAAACTGTCGGCAATAACTTCCTAACCACAGAAATCTACGAATCTCTGTATCATTTGTGGGTCATGGCCATTTATCAACTACTTTTGTTTTGGCAGGATCATCTGTTATTCCATCCTTATTTATAATGTTCCCATGAAAATAAAGTTGTTGCAACCAAAAATCACACATTCTGAATTTTCAAAATAGTATCTTTTCTTTTAATGTATGGAAAACAACCCTTAGATGTTTTTCATGATCCAATTTTGTTTCGAAAATTCCTGAATTTCATCAATAAATATAACCACAATATTATCCGAGAATTCATGAAAAAATCTGTCTATAAGATTCATTAATACAAGATGTGCATTAGTTAATACCAATGGCATAATAACTAATTCATAATGCACATATATAGTATGAATGGATGTTTTCAGGATGTCATCCTTTTTAACATTTAGCTGATGGTATCTGGATCTCAAGCAAATCGTGGGAAAGTATTGAGCTCCATGTAGCTGATAAAACAAGTCATCAATGTGAGGCAAAGGATACTTGTTTTTAACAATGATTTTTTCAAAACTCTATAATCAATTCAAAGTCTCATGGAACCATCTTTATTTTTAAAAAACAAACCATAGGCTCCCTATGGTGAAGTACTGGGAAGAATGAATCCTTTGTCAAGAAAATCCTACAACTGATTTTTCAATTAAAGTAGTTCTATTGGAGCTATAAGATATGGGGGTTTTGAAATTGTCTTAGAATCATGAACAAATTCATTTGAGAATTTGACTTCTCAATCAGGTATAACACCAAGAAAATCATCAGAAAAAACATCAAGGTATTCATTTACCACTGGAATATCATTAATTTGAATAGTTCCTCTATTTTCAACAATATGATCAAGATAACATTCATTTCCATATTTCAATAGTTTCTTAGATTCCTGACATGTTATCACCTGTATGGTTTCATTATTTTATAAAAACTGAAACACTTTCTGAAAAACAACTTCTTTTGCTCTAGAGTCTATCTTAGCCTGATAATTAGAAAGCCAGTCCATCCCCCGAATAACATAAAACTCGACTAAGGGTAAAAGAACAAGGTTTGAAGGTATAGTCATTCTATAGGCCATAACATAATGATTCTTATAATTCATCTTTTCTATAAAAATTCCTCCTAGTGTTTTAACAACAAGTTTGGGTCTCATTTGTTGAGGTGATATTTTCAATTTAGTAGAAAATTTTTTAAAGATGAAGGAATGTGTAGACCTCGTATAAAAAAAACAATAGAAAAATCTGAGAGATCAAACAAATTACCTGATACAAATTCATTGGATGGCCGAACATCTGCTGATGTAGTTGGAAAGGATCTTACTACACCGTTCTGCTTGTAGTCTAGGTTTTTTTGCATCTTTCAGATCTCTCTTTGGGTAGGCATTTGCATAGTGACCAATTTCACCACATTTAAAACACATTAAAGTTTGATTTTTAGTATTATTATTAGGATCATTTTCACTATAATCTCAGGGTATATGTCCAAACATACCACATTTTAAACCCTTACCGGTTTTGCTAAGACATTCCCCACGGGGTTTCTAGCCACACTTTTCACAAACCCGAAATTGAATTTTCATCCTATCAGATTTCATTGGTTGATTTTTACCCATTTCTTGCCAACTGGACCTCTTATTCTCTTTGTTTCCATAATGCACATGATCATCAGAAAATTCCATCTCTACCCTCTCTTCACATCAGACACGTTTCTCATGATTTTTGAATTTACGAGAGGCCAACGCCCTTCGATACCTTGGTTTTAATCCTGAGTAAAAGCAATTGATTTTGCGATCAAGATCCTAGATATGAGTTGGATCATACCTCGCCAGTCGAGTGATGTTCGCTTCATACACAGCCACTGAGTCTTCTTCCTTCTATTTCAATTCATGTAATTTCTTCTCCATTCTAATTCACACCACCTTAAGAAAATATTTTTCAAGGAAAAGACTTTTAAATTCATCACAATCGTAGGCATCAAAACCCTCTCTACAAATATTATTCCTTACCATTGACCACCACGGATCAACTTCCCCTTTAAAACAATAAATGTAAAGACTTACCTTTTGATTGTCTGAATGTCCCATAACATCGAATATGTTTTCAAGGGATTTGATCCGTCCTTCAGCTGCTACTGGGTCAGAAAATCCATTGAATGCATTAGGATGTTGTCTCATAAAATGTTCCACTACTGTCAGGTTCCGTTGTGGTACCTCTTTTGGTTTTCTTGAATAGATTCGACCACTATTTATTTCCTACATTAGCTAAGCCATTACTATCACAAACTGCTTAGTTCCAATCTCAACCATTCCAGGATGTAGTTCTGGAAGGATGTCATTCTGTAGGGGACTCTCCTCTTCAGCATCCATGTTCCTTTTGCTGACAAAAATTCTGAACAAACATGTCTTAGATGAAGAAACATGGTAATCATTAAATGCTATAACATTACAAATTCAAAAATTGAATGAAAATCATTTATGTTATTCTATTAACATCACCCTAACCCATAAAGTTAACTAAACCATCCTCTGATAGCGACTATAAGGACCTGACCTTATTACATACAAATCTTGAATATAGTCAAGAAAACAATTCATTTTACATTGAAGATCTTTTCAAGTTTATATATTTAGAGAATTAGGACAATAAATTCATGACATTACATATTATTATAGAGTGGATACCATAAAAATAGAATTTCCATTTTTTAAAAAATATAAAACATTAGAACTTAAAACAAGACTCCTTGAAAATTATTCAATATTTAACATGGCTTCCTTCCTTGTATTACACATCCATTAAGATGTGAAAAACCAGTTACAATCATGCGATGAGCACAAAATATTAGTAAGGGATGAAAAAGAAGGAAAGATCACATTAGTCCATGAATACTTGTAACATGTGAAAGTATTTTCAAAATACATTCTTATCACCCATATATATACTTACTTTGTGTATTATGATATTTACTCAACATCCACACATAACAAACAAATAATCATAAATTTATCTTGGTTCATTACTTACATAATATTCTAACCATTCATGGATACCTTATAATTTGTAACCCTAACCTCTACCTTACTTTGTGTAACCATCGCAGTTATACTTGGAGTAACCATACGACCAACCTCAAACTTACTCCTACTCAATGCATTGGAGGGAGATATAGGTCCCACCCTTCATCATAAATAATTCCCAAGAACCAAAACAAAATCATACAACATGAATAATTCCATAAAAACATTTCTTTGTAATTTTGTAAAACCTAATTTCTAAAGAGGTTTTTAAAAAGGAAAGCCACTTATAAATTACATAAAATTGAATAGAGGCTTAATAGAGTTGATGGAGTATGTATATATACTGTATATACACATAATAATACATAATATAAAAAGAACCCATCACACAAACAATTTAAATAGCACATAAATAATGAAGTAGAAGTTTTAACCAACGAATGTAAACCATGTTTAGAATTACCTTACCTTGGGTTTGTCATACGTCCAACTTGTTTAAACCTCCTCTGGATCAATTCTCCTTGAGATCCCCCGTAAAGGATTTGGTTTTGGTCTTTTGGTGAGACCAGTAGCTCTAGGACGTGGGGAAGAATATTGGGGAGAGAATTTGGTAGAAATTTGACCATGCTCAAGGCTTGAGAGGTATGTGAGGAAGAGGGGAGTGAGGGTGGTATTTATAGTGGGGGATAAGGGGTATTTTTGATTATTTTAATCATTATTATAATATTTTTGCTGAAGTCTATGAATAATCTTAATTCATGTGTCCTCAAATATTAAAATTGGCATGTGAGTTCGATCCAAGTGGGATTACATCATCCTTGCATCACCTATGATGCAGTAAATCAATTATTTAGCATTTATCATATTTTAACGTATTTTACTATTCACAAAAAATTCTTGAATTTCAGAAAAAACCCAAAAATATAACCTTACCATTTTTGACATGTACAATTCAAAAATGAATTCCATTTTTGAAAAATAATTTTCTAAATATTATTAATTTAATTTTTATAAGAAAGAATACTTAATTTAAAAATTAAAAAGTCTAATTCTAAAATTATTTTTTTATCAGAATGATAAATTAACCTAGATTCTACTATATTAAAGCCTTAATGAAATAAAATAAAATAACGATAAAATTTCTATTTATTAGGGTAATATCACTAATCATATTACCATTTATAAGGGTATGTTACTATTCACCCAAAAAAGTTTTTCCAATAGACTCCAAATAACTTACTGAACACAATTGTAGATGAAAGTTTTTTGAAATTTAGAACATAGAAGTAGAAAAGTTATGATTTAATGGATAATTAAAGATATCTACTTAAAATGAGGTTCTATGCATTACTATTTATTTTTAGAAAAACATGGGGTGTTATAGTATCCCCACATTTTAGAAATTGCGTCCTCACACATTTATTTACATAATAAACAACTGAGGTTACTTTTCCCTCATAGCATTTTCTGAATACCACGCTGCTTCTTCCACCATGTTGTTTCTCCACAAAACATTTACCTGGTGGATTACCTTATTCGGAAATACCTGTTCCCTTCAATCAAGAATCTGAACTGGTTTCACTTCAAAAGAAAGGTTCTCTTCTAGTTGAACTGATTCTGGGCTAAAGACATGTGATGAATCCGGAATATACTTTCTAAATATCGAATCATGAAAAATATTGTGTGCCTGAAAAAAAAACCGAGAGGAAATGCTAGGTGTTATGAAACTGTTCTAACTTTCTCCCATATTTCAAAATAAACTATGAACTGTGGACTTAGCTTTCCTTTATTACCGAAACACATCATACATTTCTATGGAGAGACTCTAAGGAAAAAAATGCCACCTACCTCGAAAGAGAAGTCCTTACTTCTATTATCTGCATAACTTTTCTGCCTGCTCTGAGTTGTCCTCATGTGCTACTAGATCATCTTCACTTTCTCAGCCACTTCTTCATCTAATTCTGGCCCCATCAACTTTTTTCACTTACTTCAACCCAAAACGATGGAGTCTGACACTGCTTCCCATAGAAGGCCTCAAAAGGTGCCATCTAAATACTAGAATGAAAAATGTTATTATAAGAAAACTCAGCTAAAGAAAGATGTTGATCCCAACATCCCTGATACTTCATTGAACAACCTCAAAGCATGTCCTCCAATGTTTGAATCATTCTTTTTGACTGCCCATCTGATTGACGATGAAAGGTTGTACTGAAATTTAACTATGTGCCCAACGACTTCTAATGTCCCTTCCAAAAGATAGAAGTGAAACTGAGATCTCGGTCAAATACATTTGAAAGTGGAACTCCATGTAACCTGACAATCTATTTAAGGTACAATCGTGAAAGTTGATACAAATACATTGTATCTCAAACAAATAGAAAATGTGCAGACTTTTTTATCTGATCAACAATAACCCAAATCACATTTTTACCTCAAGAATTCTTTCGTAGCCCCCCCCCCAAAATCCCAGGATACATTCTTCCATTTCCACTCTAGCACAAGCAAAGGCTGAAGCATCCCATACAGTAACTGCCGCTCTACTTTAACCTATTGACACATCAAACATTTCTTGGTAAAATAAGAAATATATAATTTCATTCCATCCCACCAATAATACTCTTTATGGTATCTGTATATCTTAGTACTACCAAGATGACTAGAAAATAGAGAACAATGAGCATCACAAAAAAAACATTCTTCGACTGTGAATCACTAGGCACACACAACCTTTTTCAAAATCATAAAACACAATCATTATCAAGATTAAATTATGGAAACTTACCCATTTTAACCAATTTTACCTTTTTTTATTGATCTTGGTCTTCCTTCTGCGCTTGCTTAATTCTGTCTGAAAATGAAGACTGCACTGAAACCTGAAATAAAATAGAGGTATTTCTTGCCCCAACAACTTCTAAGCCAAATTCATCAAATCATTAATCAAGGGATCATGTTCCAAATGTAACATGGTTAATGATGCATGATGAATTCGACATAAGGAATCCACTACTTTGTTTGATTTTCCTGGATGGTAATTGATCATGTAGTCATAATCCTTTATCAGTTATTTCCATCTTCTCTACCACATGATTAATTCCTTCTGAGTGAATATATACTTTATAATTTTATGGTCATTATATATTTGGAATTTGGTTCCGTATAGATGATGCCTCAAAATTTTAAAATAAAATAACCACAGCTTCCAATTCCAAATCATGTGTGGGATTATTTAGCTCATGAGTTTTAAGTTTTCTCAAAGAATGGGCAATTACAAGAACATTATTCATCAAAACACATCCATGTTACTTCAATAAAGGATCACTATAGATGACAAAGTCACTATTTCGAGAAGGTAAGGCCAAAACTAGAGCATTCATCAATCTCTTATTCAGTTCAGAAAAAAAATCACAATCTTATATCCAAAGAAATCTAACCCCTTTACGTGTTAACTTACTTATCGTGCTAGATAACAGTGCAATGTTCTTAAAAAAATGTCGGTAATAACTTCCTAAGCCCAGGAAACATTGAATCTCTATAACATGTGTGGGTCTTGGACATTCATTAATGACTTTTGTTTTGGGAGGATCAACTGTTATTCCATCCTTATTTACAATGTGCCCAAGAAGAAAAATCTATTGCAAACAAATACCTCACTTTCTGAATTTTCCATATAGTGTCTATTCTTTTAGAGAATGAAAAAAATCCCTTAGATGTTTTTTATCCTAATATTTATTTTTAGAAAATACAAGAATTTAATCAATAAATACAACCACAAACTTCTCCATGAACACATGAAATACTTTATTCATAAGATTAATGAATACATGAGTTGCATTAGTTAATCTAAATGACAAAACAAAAAAATCATAAATCACATATCTAGTATGAAGTGCAGTTTTTTGGATGTCATACTCCTTCACCATCAGGTGATGGTATCCAGATCTCAATTCAATCTTGGAATAGTACTGAGATCCCTGGAGCTGATCAAACAAGTCATCAATATGAGGCAAATGATACTTGTTTTTAACTGTGATGTTATTCAAAGCTCTATAATAAATGCAATGTCTCATGGAACCATCATTCTTTTTAACAAACAAAACAGGGGCTCCCCATGGTGACGTTCATGGACGAATAAAGCCTTTTTCAAGCAAATCCTGCTACTGATTTTTCAATTCAATAAGTTCTATTATAGCCATACGATATGGTGGATTTTAAATTGGAATAGAATCCGTAACTAAGTCAAATTTTAATTCGACTTCTCGATAAATTATAACACCATGTAACTCATCAAGAAAAACATCAAGATATTCATTTACCACTGTCACATCATTAATTTGAATAGTTACATTTTTTTCAAAAATATGGGCAAGATAACATTCATTTCCATCTTTCAATAGCTTCTCAGCTTCTTGATTTTTTATCAACTATATGGGTTCATTATTGTATAAAAACTAAAACTCTCTCTGAAAAACAACATATTTAGCTCTACAGCCAATCATAGCATGATAATTATAAAGCTAGTCCATCCCCAAAATAACATCAAACACGAAAAAGGGTAAAACAACAAGGTTTTCATGTAATGTCTTTCCATAGACCACAATAGAATGATTATTATAATTCCTCTTTGCTATAATAGTTCCCCCTGGTGTTTTAACAATATGTCTAGGTATTATTTGTTGAGGTGATATTTTCCATTTACCATAAAATTTCTCAGAGATGAAGGAATGTGTAGTCCCCGTATCAAATGTTTGTTTTCAAAATATGAGTGAACAAACAAAGTACATGATACAACTTAATTGGATGGCCCAAAATCTGCTGAGGTAGTCGCAAAGGATCTCACTACACCGTTATTCTTGTATTCTGGCTTCATTGCATCATTCAGATCTCTCTTTGGGCAAGCGTTTTCATAGTGACCAATTTCACCACATTTAAAACACCTTATAGGTTGCTTATCAAGATTATTATTAGGATAGTTTTCCTTTCAATATCGGGCCATATGTCCAATCTTACCTCATTTAAAACACTTTCTAGTTTTTCTAAGACATTCCCCAGGGTGTTTCTTGCCACACTTTTAACAAAATGTAAATTGGAATTTCTTACCATCAGATTTATTTGGCTAATTCATACCCATTGCTTGCCAACTGGACCTCTTCTTCTATTTTTCTCAAAAATGAAGGTGATCATCAGCAAACTCCATCTCTTCCCTCTCAGAAAATTGGAAAATTTTCTCATAACTTTGGAATTTATTAGAGGCCAATGCCCTTAGATACCTTGGCTTTAATCCTGAGTAAAAGCTATTGATTTTGCTATCTAGATCCAGAATAATATTTGGAGCATACCTTACCTGTCGGGTGAAGTTAGCTTCATACACATCCACTGAGTCTTCCTCCTTCTATTTCAATTCATATAATTTCTTCTCCATTTTATGTCTCACCACCTTAGGAAAATATTTTTCAATTAAAACACTTTTAAATTCATCTCACTCTATGGCATCAAAATCCTCTCTACCCCTGATATTCCTTTCAATTGACCATCACTAATCATCTTCCCCTTTAAAACGATAAGTGTAAGGACTTACGTTTTGATTTTCTAAACATCCCATAACATCGAATATCTTTTCAATGGCTTTGATCCATCATTCAGCAGCTACTTGGTCAGAAGATCCACTGAATACAAGAGGATGTTGTCAGATAAAATGTTTTTCTACTATCATGTTCCATTATGGTACATATATTGGATCTCTTTCATGGATTCCACCACCATTTATTGCCTACATTATCAAATCCATTAATGTCACAAACTGCTATGTTCCAAACCCTACCATTCTAGGAAAAAGTTCTGGAAGGATGTCATTTTGTCGGTGCCTCTCCCCTTCAGCATCCCTATTGGTTCTGCGGACAACCATTCTGAACAAAAATGTCTTAGATGACGTGAAATGATAATATTTAAATTCTATAACATTTAAAATTAAACATAGAGTGAAAATCATTTATGGTATTCTATTAACGTCACCCTAACCCCAAAATTTATCTAATCCATCCTCTGATAGCAACTATAAGGACCCGACCTTATTACATACATAATCTTGAATTCAGTCAAGAAAACCCTTCATTTTTCATTGAAGATATTTTCATGGTTATAGCTTTAGAGAATTAGTACAATACATTTATGAGATTACACATTATTAGAGAGTGGATACCATAAAAAAAGTTTCTATTTTTTTCAAAATATAGAACATTAAAACTTAAAATAAGACTCCTTGACAATTCAGGAACATTTAACATGGATTCCTTCCTTGTATTACACATCCATTATCCTGTGAAAAATCATTTAAAAACATGGGATGAGAACAAAAGCTCGGTAAGGGATGGAAAATAAGGAAATATCACATTAGTCCTTGAATACGCGTAACATGTGAAAGAATTTTCAAAAGAAATTCTTTTCACCAATATATATACTTTGTGTAACATGATATTTACATAAGATAAAAAAAATAATCATAAAGGTATCTTGGGGAATTACATACATAATCTTTTATCCATTCCTGGATACCTTATAATTTGTAACCCTCACGGCTACCTTACTTTGTGTAACCATCACAATTATACTTGGAGTAACCATAAGGATGACCTCCAACTTACTCATACCCAATGCATTGGACGGAGATATAGGTCCCACCCTTCATCATAAAAAATTTCCAAGAACCAAAACATAATCATACAACATGAATCATTCCATAAAAACATTTATTTCGAATTTTATGCAACCAAATTTTAAAAGAGGTTTTTAAAAATTAAATGCACTTATAAATTTAATAAAATTGAAGAGAAGCTTAATAGAGTGGATGGAGTATGTATATATACTATAAATAAACATAATAAAACATAATATAAACAGAACCAATCACAAAAAAATTTAAATAGCACATAAATAATGATGTAGAAGGTTAACAAATAGAATTGAAATCTGGTTATGAATACCCTTACCTCGGGTTTGCCTTACTTCCAACTTGTTTAAACATCCTATTGATCTCTTCTCCATGACATCCTCTTTAAGGTATTTGGTTTTGGTCTTTTGGTGAGACCAACAGCTCTAAGACGTGGGGAAAAAAATTGGAGTGGGGATTTTTCAGAAATTAGTCAATTCTCAATGATTGAAGGGTGTGGGAGAATGAGGGGAGTGAGGGTGGTATTTATAGTGGTGGAGAGGGGGTACTTTTCATTATTTTAATCATTATTATAATATTTTTTCTCAAGACTATCAATAATCTTAATTCATGTGCCCCAAATAGTAAAAATGGCAAGTGATTTTGAACCATGTGGGCTTACATCATCCGTGCATCACCTATGATGCGGTAAATCATTTATTTAGAATTTATCATATTTTATCGTATTTTACTATTCATAAAAAATTCTTGAATTTCAGAAAAATCCCAAAAATTTACAATAACCATTTTTGGATGTGTAGAATTCATAAATGAAGTCCATTTTTGAAAAATAATTTTCTAAATATTATTAATTTAATTTTTAAATAAAAGTATACTTAACTCAAAAATTAATAGTTCTAATTCTACAACTACTTATTTATCACAATGAAAAATTAACCTAGATGCTATTATCTTAAAGCCTTAATAAAATAAAATAATAATAAAATTTACTATTCATTAGGGTCATATCACTATTAATAACAGTATGTTAGTATTCTCCGAAAAAAAGTTGGTTCCAATAGACACTAAATAACATACTGAACACAATTATAGATGACAGTTTTTTGAAATTCAGAACATAGAAGTAGAAAAGTTGTGTTTTAAAGTATAATTAAAAATATATACTTAAAACAAAGTTCCATGAATTTCTATTTATTTTTAGAAAAACATAGGGTGTTACAGATTCGAAATATTTCTTCATTTTTAAAACATTTAATTTCTACTACGTGATGAAATTTATTATATATAATTTTTCAAAATAAGATGAAATGTAAATTTATAAAACCAATACATTTTTATTCATGAAAATTATTTATTTATATGCCATTCCATGTTAAAACCATTATATGACATTCGTTAATTTTATTTAAAAATATAAAAAACTTCTAGAAATTCATTCAGGTATAGTAATTATAATATTTTTTATCATAAAAACATTTAACATGAATGAAAAAATGTTCATATTATAATTTATTTTTATCTTTGAAAGAATTAATTTCATTTTAAAAAATAATTAAATACCAATAGAATAATTATTTACATTTGTAAACAATAAATTTAAAAATATATATATATATTTTTTAATTTTATGTAAATTATTTTATCCATTAAAAAAATCATTCATTGAAAAAATGACCATAAATAAAATATCCCAAAATAGTTCCTTATGTTCAATAGTATTTCTTAAGTGAATATGATTTTGTTATTTATTATTTTAATTTATTATCATACAATATTATCTTCTTAATATTATAATTTATAAAATTAAGTTACATAAACTCATCATTGCATGTATTTCAATCTATAGAAAAATTTAAACTAATTCATGTAGGATAAAAGATAAAATCTTAAGGTGCATCAAGTTACCCTTCTAGTTAGAATTTTCCTTTAGAAATTAAAACAAACTCAAACAAACAAATAATAAATATTCTTCATCATAAAAAAAATAGATTCCCACATATTTTGATCAATTTTTTTCTATAAAACATTTTTCATATGAGTGGTCATGCTCCAGAATTGTTTAACTCATCATCGAAGAATCTCCTTATGTAGTTCTTTATAATGATGATCATGATAATGTTTTTTGAAAAATATATTTGGTACATGTGATGGTTCATGTATATACAACCATACAACAATTAAATTGTATAATACATGAAATTGTTGGAGATTCTGTAGATTTTCAATGATATAAGAATAATTTTTTATCTCGTTAATACTAATGAATTTGATGATGTATCAATGGAACAAATTCCACTATATTAAAATTTTAAAACCATCATCCATGGAGATATAAATATGAATAACATTTCACGAACATTTTACTCATGTTCCAATCAATTATTGTTATCATTAATTTTCTAATGAATCTAAGCATCAATGAAATGTTTCTGAATTTTTTTAAACTAATAATTAATTCAAACACCTAAATCTTGTCCTAGTAATATTAATTACCCACCTTCACAAAAAATAAATGGATTTATATACATATAAACATAGAGGCATTCATATGTATCCAAATAAATGATTTATTGAGTGTTGTTTTTGATTAAATATTACAGGAGAATGGTTGTAACACTCAATAATGTTTAAATCCATAAAATATCCAATTGACATATCATATTGGGTTTCAATGGTCCTTTAATGTTGATCATCATTTAGATTATGATATGAAATAATACAACCAAAAATCCATTTTAAATGATTGGTGAATAAAGATATATATCATTTATGTTATCCTGGTATACTAATCTATTATTTGTAGAAGATGGAACTCCATATAGAAATAATACATTCCTAATGAATATATTAGAGAGGTTATCATGGGAGAAATGTTAAATGAGAATAATAAATTGGGTTATCTTTATAATGTGATTGAGTACAAGTAAAATAGTATTATCGAATTTGATAATTTATGGAATATAGATTCTAAATCATAGATTAATTTTCTCAATTGAAATTATGTAATTTTAAATAGTTTTTACATATCCTTAGCCTTTTGTCTCTCAGACTAAACATGTTAAAACATTAAGAATAGGGATATAATACTTTTATATCCCTTATCATTTTATCCCACTAGAAATAATATTTTATATAATTATATATACTATTACTTGTATTATTTAATTATAATGATGAAATATAGAATTTATATAATAGACCCCTCATTAATTCATAACATTTAAGGAAACACAATCTATTCATAGACCATATCATTTTATATGAATCATTGTTTTACTCAATAATATTCCACGTCTATTTATATGGTTCCACATCTTATTTATGTGTCTCTATAGTCTATAAATAAGGTGGTTTTTTATTTTTAATTTTAAAAATAAATTATTCTATAACATTTCCTTATGAATTCCAATATAGGAGAAACTATCATCGGGTGGAAAGAAGAATAAATAAATGATGTATTATTTCACATCACCATTATGTGAGCATCAGATACAACATATATTTATCTTTTCTTCTCTTCTAAAGAGAAAAAAATTATCTTATTATATAAAAATATAGAAACACTACTTCATAAGGAAAAATATTTAGTAGATTTACATTATTTTTAGTCTAATATTAGTATCCGTTTTCACTATAATTTACCATCATAAAGAAATATATTTAGTAATCTAAAGAAGGGAATCCTCAAAAATAAAATTGCTATTGTCGATGGGATATAATACATCACAATCCATAAATATTCATTAATGAACGAATTTTTTGAACATGTCCTCATGATTTTAAGACATAAATAACTCTTTTCAATCTATGAATATTATATTGAACAATATGTTTCCCATTAAGATAAACATGTCAAATTGATAGAAGAAACGAACAAATCACCGATACAAATATCTAAAAATCAATAAAAACCATTTTTAAAATAAAGTTTCATTGAGATATTTTACCAATAATGATATATCTGAATACAACTAGCTGTTTTCGATTTTCATTTCAAAAACAATAACTTTTGAATAACGAATACAGTTTTGAAGCTAAAAATAGAACCATGAGTTTCCTCTATATTAATTTCATGTCCAGAAATCAACTCTTGGATCAAAATAATACTTCAATATCTACATGGTTTCAATAGTTGTATTGTATGTTATAGAAGGTTAATGTTCGGGTTGATATGAAAATGTATAGTTCAAAAGGGTCACTTATAAATGTGGATTATTTACTAACTCTAACTATTAATTTTCAATGTTTTGGTCTTTAGTCTAACAAAAAATATAAAATCTTTTAATTTTCAATAAATTATAAAATATAAGATAAATAAAAATAAAAATAGTAATTGTATCATAGAGAACTATAGATATGGGAATGTATTCCAAAATAGTATAATTAAAAATTAGTAATCCAATAGTTTCCAGACACATTATCTAGAAAATAGTATAAATAAATGGTAAAAAGAAAAAATTAGAATTAAATGTTAACAAGATAACTATAGAAATATTTTGTAGTAATATAATGGTAGTAAACCAGCAGTATCATGCATATTATATCAATCAACTACACCATAACTCTATCCTTATAATGTTACTACAATGAGGGGAGTGATATAATGACCCCTTGAGACCTTCATGTAGTATTCAATTGTTCACAACTGGCATTGTGTGAAAAAATATACATAATATGAGAACCATTAATCTCTATAAACATATTGTTAGGGAGACATTATTAATCAAACATGGTATACTCCATTACATAATATAACAGTTCGACCAAAACACATCCGATGAAGAATTTATATATAGAACTAATATACATCATTATCTCCATGAATATTTCCAAAATTAAAGATAAATTTGAGACATAAAAGATATCAAATGGTATGATCTAGATATGTCACACAAGCTCCATATTGTATAACAAGAAAAAAAATCATTTTTATATGCATGGGATGATGATATAATTGTACATAGTAGGGTAGAAAATGACTATCATTCATGTTTGAAAACATCACACTCATGGACCCATGGTAGAACACCATAACCAAAAAAGAAAACAAAACATGTATTTAAACAAATGCCATGTTCATCAAAGATAACTCCATAGAAATAATATCTATATAGTATGTCAATATAAACCATCGCAATGATAATGTACTCAAAAATTCTTTCCCACTAGGGTGCTTCTCTCAGACCCCATCATTATAGAGAATGGTTCCCCCACCTCTTTCATATCACAACACACCATAAAACATCTCACACCCAAACACATGGGGTACCTCATCAGATTTTATATCACTATTAGACATATGAAACATATAACCACATCACATAACAATGTTATAATGGTTTCATGAACATGTAGGATATCATCCTCATGTCCTCCTCCAACTATTAATGATACCTTCCATAAAGTATCCCAAAGAATCCTATCTTACCTCCCTTGAAAACCCCTTGGACATCACATGACATCATATTATAGAAATGAACATTTTTTATATTTGGTTATCAATTCACATGCCTTACTTTATAAAAAGCAAGACAGAGTGGGGGAGAGAGAGTAGTCGTCTGACCATCTTCACCATCACCATTCTATGAATAACATACCCTAGATCATTTGGTTGGCTTTATTAGGTTCCCAATGTGGGTGGGTGAGTATAGAAAAATTGATGAATATAAAATATAAATATATATATATTAAAAATATACACATAAAATCAATTAATAAAATATCCCATTATTTTTTTAGTTGAAATTCGTTACGAACATTTATTTTTCATATTTCTCCATAAAACCACAGGTAAATGAACAAAGTACTAGAAGAAAAACTTCCACAAAACTATTGTACAAAATTACTATAACCACAAGCATTCATCACATTGAACACCTCATTTCAATACAGACTATATAACACACACACAAAAACTACTTCTCACACACCACAAAATAAAAAAAACCTACACCACACAATCAATTTCACAAACAAATTTCAGATTAAAAAATAAAAGTTTAAAAATTTGAAATATGGGATTTATATAATCCCACTACAATTTTATTGTTCTTTTAAAAAACTATTTAATCATGGGTTAACCATTTTATTATTTTAATATATGTAATTATCATTTTCTACTAATTTTACTGAAAAAATATGAACACATCATGTATTCCACAAAACCTCTACTAGTTCACACTCCCATAACCCCAATTACTATTATTTTCAACATGGTTTTGGAATGTGTGATTCCAACGTTAAAACCATATAGAATTGATAATCATTATTAAAATCCTCATTACCCTTTCTAATTATTTTAATCAAATATTTTATATTTATAAATTTTATTACCAATATACAAAAATATAAACAAAATCATCCTACCCCACATGATGTACATAAAGTGAAATGAAGGAACTCAATACCTAAAACATGATATATAATTCATTTAACAAAACTGAAAGAAAAATAAAATATTGATCACTACAATGAAGATCACATTTAAGACCTAGAAATAATTAAAAACTAGACTCAATTATTAACAACTGACAAAAAATGACTTATTTTCATGGAAAAATTCATATTCTAGAAAAGAAATTAAACATGAGAAAAAAAGTATGTTGTACTGAACTCATTGGTACAATAAATAATTGATCACATGATTATATTTTCAAAATAAAGTAATATGGGTATGGATTTTCCCCTTTGGGTGCACATATGTATCTCATGAAATGAGTGTAATAATGGAATAAGGATAGATATTGAGTGAGATTTAGAATATTATGTGTCCTGTAAAACATAAGTCCACATCCCATCAACGAGGACCATTATGTAGAATGTCAGAAAAAATGGATTACCATAGAAAAACATGGAGGACCATTCCACAATATATCTATTCATTATTCTCTATATTTTTTTAGCTGTATTTTCTCTATAATCATATAAATTGGAAGGAGGACACACATCGTCTAAGAGAACTATGTGAAATAATTTCACCAACCGAAGTGGTGGGTTTTCAAGATCCATTACCCATGGAAGATATTACACCTGATATATATGTATCATTGAAAAGTCATCCACATAATCAGTTATGACATTTTTGGGCTTCCATACAACAGTGTCTATCACTATGATGTATCCTAAGGCTCCACGTTGTATCCAAATCAATATAGCTCCGAAAACACCAAACCACGTCAAGATCTCCAAGTACACTTATAATCCCATATTATACACAATGTCATATTCTGAATGGTTAGGTTCATTACATCAGATTCCTCTCAAGTGACTCTGCTTCCTGATAATCAAAACCACTCATGAATGGAAGTGGTCTAAATAACAATGTTGTGAAATTACTCTAAAGGATCACATTATAACTCCAATGCATAGACAATAAAAACATGAAAAACCATATCTTCCAAAGTCAAAAATTGGAAAACCACAAATCCACAAAATACAAGCTCAACTTTAACACATCTCAAAACAAAAACCACTAGAAACAAAAAAAACTAAAGTACCAAAAAAACATGAATCTGATAATTTCATCCTCTATGATAAGTTGATATCCACTATCGGTAGCACTTAATCACCAACATGGGATTGTAATCAACATAGTAAAAATTAATCTCAATTTTAAATTAGGTTCTTCACAATTTGATACGTCAAATTTTGTATGACATGTAACATATCATAAAAAATTAAAAATCTAAATAAACAATAGGGAACAAAAAATACATCAAATCATAAAAATGAAAGAAAAATAAAGAAATGACTCAAAAAATAGGGGCACATGGATTGAATCATTATCACATGTTCCATGTACTCAAATCTTGGAAAATTCGAATCTAGTGTACATGATCAAAAGGAAATGGTTCGTCCTCGCAAGTCCTTCTATCAATGATCTAAATTCTATACTAGTCGGTTCATGGATATTGCATAATCCTTAATATCTATCAGTCCATAATTAATGACATGGGATTAATCCTGATCATATGAAATATTCTAAGAGATTTGGAAGATGCAATGGACATAATATAGTAGTTTCCAAAGATACAATTGGTAGAATACGTCAAATATTTTACCACACACATCAAAATTCCCCAAAAACTAGGGAAATATCAAACTATTGCAGCTTGTACTCACCTAAAATATTGATGATAAATCCTTCTAGAAGACATGGTCTCCAAAAATAAACCACAATATTATTCTACTTTTATCATCATAAGAATTATTCATATCATGTACTATTTTAGTCTTATTTCAAATATACTAATTCTTTTATGTCATTCTATTTATCACATCACGTCTATAAACTGTTGAATCCAAAAAAATTTGACATCAGAATAGTTGATGGAATAAACACCCATATAATTACCCAAATTTGTACATTCTAGTGGATGAGTGATAGATATTTTTGTTGGAAAACTCAATCAATAGAAAATTATTTTTCTAATATCTTCCAATTTCTAATAAACATTCCCAAATTAGATCCTCCTACTCCTTGATTGATTTCTGCATGTGGGAGTGGAATGTAGTGGTGAGGTGTAACTATGACCCAATACAATATAGAAATCCCCAATACAAATATTATGAAAATTGTGCATCATGATCTGACACAATGGTCTTATGAAAACCATGAATCTAAATAGCCTAATCCACATACCTCTTAACCAAAAAATGACATTACCAAACCCCTTAATCATGGGTATGTGGGACGATTTCATCAATTTATCATTTATTACCATGATCAAATAACTATATCCTAGAGTTTATGGTAATCCAATGATGATGTCCATTGAGATGTCATTCCATTTCAACCTAAAAGCATCAATGAGAT
Organism: Viscum album; assembly: GCA_963277665.1. NCBI lineage: Eukaryota > Viridiplantae > Streptophyta > Magnoliopsida > Santalales > Viscaceae > Viscum > Viscum album. The sequence continues at coordinate 1,898,542,706 of OY728163.1, read as the reverse complement.
TTAATAGACCATTAGGAATAAGATATCAATCATTAGCAACTATTAAACCAAAATGGATCCACAAACACCCGAATCAAAATATTTCATCCAATACCACCAAAACTCTATTGGATCATTCTTCCAACTTCAGAAAATTTTATGTTTTGTAACATCCTCTAGTCATCTCCAAAGAGCATCACTATGACCAACATGATCATATATCTCCCTTTCCTCCATGTCTCCAAACAGACAATACAAGAATTATACTTTTGAGAGGATTTAATAATCAAACATTACAAGATACATCCTCTATAAACCACTTCGATCATTTTTCAGGGCTAAAAAAATCCTATATCATATTAAAATAATCTATTGAATCGTGAGCCATGTCATTCCTTGACTTGTTTCTCAAAGTTTCAACAACAAAATTTAACATTCCATAAGAGCAGGACATATGATCTTCATAATCCCAATGAATCTATATCTGTAACACCCCAATATACCAAGATACTCTTCTCTTTGAATAATACAGTAGCGTGCGTTATACGCAACATTGAGTTCTAACACACACCACAACTAATCAAACTAGCAGTTATGAATTGTAATACCGACTTTTTAAAATTTTATAAAATTTATCATTCAAAATGGATTTCTTTATTGGATTCGGAATATCGAAATTATCTTAAGGTGAATTTTTGGTATTTTTTTGAAAACATTCAATTTTTTATGAATAGTGAAAAAACACAGAGTTATAGTTTAAAACCAAATTTTAATTTAAATAAATATTTATTTTATTTAAATTTAATTAAGGTCAAAATGGATACATAATACCAATATAATTTAAATGTAATTCATTGGAGTTGGTTTAGAATAATTTTAGATATATAAAAATTTTATTGAACTTTTCACAATCTTTTACCCACCTCCTAGGAGAATTTGGAAATTCACATAAAACATAATTTTACCACTTCTGTGAGTGGAATTTTGAAATCCTAAGAGACAAAGATAATATCAATGAGTAAAATGTGGTTCAATAAGATAAAAATTATTTTTCGTGAATAGTAACTGTTACTTTTATTTACCACGGTTAAAAGTAAATAGGTTCATTATGAGTAAAAATGATATTAATATTACCCTAACACATGTCCTAATTCTATTGGACAAGTGTATCTCGACCAAAAACAACCTCAGGAATAAAATATTATCATTTATATACACTTGTATTAGATTAGGACATTTATTATTATTTAATTCAAATAAGATTTAAAAGAGTTAAAATTAACGTTCAATAACTAAAACATTTTTAATATAAGGTTATACATAAGATAAATTTGATTATAAATATTAATTACAAATATAAAAAGATTTACTACATAATGGTATTTTATTTATAATTTTTAGACATTAAATAATTTAATTTATTTATGACACAATGATGATGCAGTAATTATCGTATTAATGAACGATTAAGATAATTGATTTTATATATACCCAAATAAATGTAATTTGAAACTTTTTATAAATTCCAATAATTTTCTAGGTTAACATGAAATATTTGTATTGTTTATATAAATTGTTTTTGATGTAATAATTTTGTTATGAATTTATCAAAAACAAAATACCCAATAGTGTCAAAATGGACATAAAAGTGTTTTTAGAACTAATAATATATTATTAAATGATATTATATTTCTAAAAATATATGTATTGGCCAATGTACTTATATAATGATAGGTGTATCATTAATGGACCACATGGGGGTATCTTGGAAGTATTTAGTATGTTTATTGACTATATAATATAAAAAAACAAAGAGACATGGTAAATGTCAAACTAATTAACTAAGAGTTTAAACTAAAATGTTAGGTTAATATAGTGACCCAAACCTATCTAAAAATTAATGGTTGATTTTTTTTTCGACCTATCCCTACCATAAAATTTAAATAATCAACATCTAATCCATTATAAACCAATTATGAATTTATTATAAAAAAATATTTCTAGCCCTTCCTAAGGTGCCCTCACCCCTCTTATAAAAGGGTAATCCCCCTTATCTCAAATTCATAGCTTCAAAGCCTTTGGGAGAAGCCAAAATCCACCCAAATACCCTATCAAATATCCTCCCGTAATCCTAAAGGCCTTACTTTTGTCTTAAATACAATTTATGGATCCCTTTTGATCAAATCAAAAGGAAGAACCCGAAGAAGTGGTAATGTTTTCACCACCCTCTTTCAAGGTAATTTCTTCTTCAACATCTTCTTTCCTTGTTATTTCCATTATAAAATAATAAATCAAGTATCTCATATATACTATGATGTTATTATAAATATGGTACAACTATATTCAGTATTTTATCCATCCTTTGAATGATATGTCACCATATGTGTGTACGTACGGCTTACCGTTTCCACGTCGTGGTGTAATTTTTATTCAATAAATTATTATTTGGATGGGTATAAAAATGGTGTGTAATTAATTTAAATAATAAATATAACATGATAATGATTCTGTATATATGATATACCATCCAATTATATATTATTTTAATATCATAAGAATGATATTGTCGCTCGTGCGTACGTACGAACTATCATCTCCCCGAACGCGATGGGATTCATTCCCCATTGTATCCATTCAAGACTAATTCTAATTTAATGATTAAAAATAATTTTTAAGGACTTGATATCATTCTGTATATGAATAATATACAACCTTTCCATAACAAACACAACTTATGTATCGAAACATATAAAGGAAAACTTGTAAGTTATCACCCGAATCAACGATAATACTAAGATATTATTAACAAAAAAATGTTAAAAGATAATATATGATATCATATTAATGTAAATGATTCATGAATAATTTAACAACAATTATTTAGCCATTATACATAAGGTTAACCTACCCTTGACCATGTAAATGTACAAGTTAAGGGTTTATTTCACAATCTCTTCATTATTTAAGGTCGTTTATACATAATTATCTACTGGGACCTCTTTATCATCCATATACAGGTTTCTTAAAAATGTATTTCAAATCATTCTTACTATTTTACAGACTATGGGTTAAATTCATTCATTTCTTTGTTGAGTTTTTACAAGATGTTTATAAAGGAATCGTTCTGTCGTTTTTCAAACAAGGTCATTTTTAATCTTTTTGACAGAATTAAGGTAAAAATGTATTTTTTAACTTATACGACTGGTGTAGCTATTTTCCACCATTATAAAATTGTCAAATATTACCTTAATATCTTATAAGAATATATTAAAAGTAAATTTTTAATTTTATAATTATGTGACTTTTAAATGATTTCAGAACAAGTGATATTTTTCTCAAATAGTTTTCTTTTCATCTCTGTCAACATCCTTTGATGGATTTTAAGCTTATTTGATGTTTATTTATTATGATAAAAAAATCCATATTGTATTGAAGTTTTTGTGATATGTTTGACTGTGGATATGTTATTTTTATACCATTGATGGTTTATGGAGAAATTATTGACATTTGGTATGATAGTTTTAATACGAATGTTTTTGTTATGTTAAACTTATTCATATGAGGAATGAATTGGACTTAATAAGTGACTGGTGGAGCCTTCTATATCTCCTCGATGCATTGGTAGGTCTAATGTGACAAACTAATTTCCGGGCACAATTCCTTGAAAAAATCTTATTTTCAGTCTTGGAACAAGGCCTTGACTATGTGGTTATGATAGTATGGCATTATGCATTCCATCATTATGAAAGTGGTTATTGATATTGAATGTGATTATTCAACTAGTAGAATATCCATGTTAATATGTAAATGGATTTATTTCATTTAATTTCTGCCATATTATGATGAATTTCAAGTTTAAAAGGCTTTTCTTTTAGTTATACATTGCCTTAAATTTTTATGCTTATTTATGAAAGTTTCCGCTATATTGTTATTCTTAATAAGAATCTGAGCTCACCCCTTTCTATGTTTTATTTTTCCTAGGTTGTGAATAAATATTTTATGAATGAGCTATAGGGATAGTATGAGGGGATATGAGTGTGGACAATGGAGACTATGTTGTTTTAGTTTTCATTTTATGATGTAATGTAAACTTTATAAATGTATCTACTGATTCCAAGGCTACTAAACTAATCAGTCTTTTGAGATTTGATCTTTTGTGATCATGCCAATGTTATGTAGTAATGCACCGACTCTGGGGAACTGAGGTCGAGGAGTTACAGTTGGTATCAGAGGATGTCTAGTACAAACCTTGGAAGATAGATTTAGATAAACTCTGATTAGAGCACATAACCCTAAGATATACTTTGGGGATTAGTATAGAAGAAATTCTTAGAATTTTCATATTGTAGAGATTCTGTGAGTTTTCCTAGAAATACATCCCAGTCTGGATATGAGCAGGTAGAGGCGGATTTGAAATAGATGTACCTAGGGGAAAACCCAAAAACACCGTTTTGAGATAAACTCAAATGGGAACTAGTGCATGAAAACAAGACTTTCTTCACTCTTGGTTATGACACTCTTGGGGGATATGATTAGGATAATTTTCATTTTATATACAAACCATTTTGAAGGTTTAATGATTATATACTTCCTCAATGATTTTTTTTAATGATTATAGATTATATACATAAATAGTTCAATTTATGTTAAGTGTTTTACAAGTATGGAATTATGTATTTTGATTCATAAACTGATTTAGTTTATGCCATTTTTGAGAAATGGCGCCTATTGGAAGAAATAAACACCATATAAATGCACACAATCCATGTTGGGATTTCCCTCATGCTCAAGATTATTATAGTAGAGCTAGTGATGAAACTGGTGCTGATCAGCTAATCACCATACTGGGACAACTCACTCAGGTTATGAATAATAGCCTTTCTCGTATGAAGCACACTGATCTACAGTGTGGAGGATCAATGTTAGATCGCTTCATGAGGCAACAACCACCAATGTTCAATGGGAGTGAAAATCCCTTAGTAGTTGAGCAATGGAAAAATTCCCTAGTGAAAATATTTCAGGCTTTGGGGAGTAGTGAAAGAGAAAAACATATCATGGTAGTTTATCTCCTCACTGGAGATGCTGATCATTAGTGGTCATTGATAAAAAACACAAATGAAGATGATGAATTATCAAATATATAATGAAGGGTGTTCAAATATCTTTTCTTAGAAAAATACATTCCTCATGACCATTAAACAGATATGGAAAGGCAATTTCTGACTCTGAGGCAAAATGATGATGAGAACGTCACAAAGAATGAGGATAACTTTACAATGTTCGCGAGGTATGTTGGAGATTATAAACATAACCCAAGAAGTAAGATTGATCGTTTCATTGATGGGGTAAAACTGTTTCTCCATCGATCATTAGTCTAACAAACATTCGTGTTGTATGAAGATATTGTCTCATGTGCTATAAAGATAGAAAAGGAATTATCTAAGTCTTATGACTATAAAGAAAGGAAAGAAAATAAGAGATCTGGTGATCAATATGGGAATGTAAATAAGGGGAAGATGGGAAATGTTGAATATCCATCCTGTAGTAATTGTGGGAAGAAACACCCCGGAACTTGCTTAAAAGTAATGGGAGTCTATTACAAGTGTGGTGAAAAAGGCCACCATGATCGTGATTTCAAGGGGAAGAAGGAAGCTACTGATGTCCAATGCTACAATAATAGGGAGATGTGACATTATGCAAATGAATGTCCTATGAGTCATAGGATCTTACCGTAGAAAAGGCCAAGGGATCAAGTCCAAGCTTATGCTATCACTACTGCTGAGGTAGAAGCTCTGAAAGACGTGGTGGCAGGTAATTCAATGGTTTCTTCATGTTTAGCAAATGGATTATTTGATTCTTGATCATCACATTGTTTCATATCTTCCCAGTTTTCTAAGAAAATAGGATATTTCCAATTTTATTTTACAAGGGAGTTGTTAGTTAAAACTCTTAATGGAATTACCATAGCTACAATGTTTTTTGAATCAGTCCCCATTAGAGCACATAAATGTTCTCTATCTGTGGATCTTGTCATCATACCTATGATTGAATTTGATATAATCCTCCGTATGTATTAGATTTCAAACCATGATGTGAAGATTTATTGTAAGAAGAAGGAGGTTACGATTATTGATGATGATGATGAGGAACATATTTTTTTAGAGAAGAATCGTCCCCACCTAATTCTTATCTAGATCCACCCCCAGTAGCTCAACTAAATTAAATTATTAGGTTGGAAGAGAATCAAATAATTGTGGGTGAGTAAAGGAATGTTCAAGTAGAGGATGTACCTATTGTGAAAGAATATGTAGATGTGTTTTCAGACGATTTAACTGGACATCCTCCAGAATGAGAAGTTGAGTTTCCATTGATTTAATTCATGGATCAAGGCCCATATCAAAGACCCCTTATAAAATGGCCACTGTGGAATTAGTGGAACTAAAGAAACAACTAGAGGAATTGAGTAATAAAGGATTTATTCAACCTAGTGTTTCTCCATGGGTATCCTCTATCTTTTTTGTTTAGAATATATGTAGAGACCCAAATCTTGACGTACATAGAAAATACATTACTTTTGCGAAATACATAATGCATAACAAAAATAGACTCACAAGGACCGTAATAGTTTAGTGTCATTGGAAACTCGGAAAATAATCTTCTAATCATGGTGAAAGATCATCAACATCTCCCATAAATATCATACTTTTTTCTTATTACCTAAAACCTTTCTTTATATCCTGGGGAATAGAACACATAAAAGGGGTGAGCTCAAATTCCCAGTAAGGGTAAACATAAAGAACATAAAACAAGCCATAAACATTTGAAAGAAAAAACTTTAACATAAAATCTAAACATCAAAATCTTGATCAAAGACATGAATCATGGAAGTACGTAAGGCATATATCATGATAAAATAGCATGGGAGTAAAACATGTAATTGTGGCCTCCATTAAGCACATGTAATGATTTACATAGTAGCCAAGGCATTGCATCCAAGACCATCTTAGTGGACAAAGTCACTTTCTGAATCGAGTTCACTCGTCATTTCAGTCCTGTTTTACTAAACCGGTTTAACCTTCCATTCCATCCATGTCTATCTTATGAGATATAAATCTTTAAACAATGCATTGGAGGGAGATATAGGTCCCACTCATCTCATAATGATACCATTCTTATGTGTGCCACAAAATCATAAACCATGCATCATAGCATAACCCATGTAATAAAAATGGGAATCATAAACATCGTGACATCATAAAACAATTCATATAAGAAAAAGGAATTCATAAAAATAATTCCATCACAACAAAATCAAATAAATTTAATAATAGGGATATAAACATAACCCTTTATTATCTTAGATGGGAAAAAGTTTTGATAAAACACTTGAACTCCATTCTTGAGGAAAATATCCTTTCTACTTCAAAAACACTTTTCCTTTTTTAACATGTCATACAATTCTAAACTAAAAGAAGTTAATTAAAAATAAACATGAAAACATGTAAGGGAAGCTTCTTGGAAATAATGTTTTAAAAATCCAATCATGCCGTATAAGTTAAAAAAACATTCTTCTCATACTTTTGTCAGAAAAGTCAAAATGTACGTCGTATGAAAAAAGACAAAAGATTCCTTTAATATCTTTTACCTAAAACTCACCGAAGGGTAAAATTGGATATAAACTATTGTATAAGGATATAAATATTACAATTGAGGAAAGATGGATGTGGATGACACAATACACCCTAGTAAATTACAAAGTATAAACAATCTCGGATAAAAATGAGATTGTGATATTTCTCATACCTTTGGTCTGATTTGCTTCGTAAGTTTCCAAACCTCCTGTATAATGATTTAAATAATTTTATTTACATATTCCAGAATCATACGTATTTTTATGATATCATATACGGCCATATTCATAGCTAATTATTAGTAATATTTCATTGCTACTTGTTATTCGGGTGTTTATTACTTTTTGTTCTTATCCGTGTTTTGTCGAATAAATTATTATTATTCTTTTTAGGTTATAGATACCTCATTTAAAAAATGGTATTAGTGTAATATATATCATATTTATTGACTCTATTCATTTATGTAATCATTTTGCAATGAAAATCATGTAGATCGAGTCGCATCACATTGTGGAGACGGTATTCTGTACTTACGCATGAGTGATGATATCGTTCCCATGATTGTGGAATTGTATTGGAATGTATGTATACTATTTCAGAATCAATATATATTTACGATATTCATATATATTAATTATTTACACCATTATACCCATACAAGTAAGGTGGTGGTGGAAAATAGATTACACCACGGCGTGGAGACGGTATTCTGTGCAAACGCACGCGCGGTGATTTCGTTTTCCGTAGGATGGATATATGGTGAAATAGGGTTGTTTCATACTTATAATAAAATATCAGTATATGAGTGATACTAATTTTATTAATTCATAACGAAAAAACTAAAGAAGAAGAAGTGGATGAAGAAATAAAGTTGAAAGAATCGGAAACAGACATTACCTCTTCTTTGAAGCGCTTCTTTGAGACCTCTTTTTAGGGCACTAAAATTGGTCTTTGAATAAGACCAGGACCTCTAGGATGTTTCTAGGTAAGTGGAGTGGATAAATAGGCAGGGGATGGACCAGTTTGAAGGCTCAATGTGGTGTGAGGAATAGAGGGAGGAGGTGCCCTTTTATAAGGGAGGAGAGGGGCACCTTTGGAAAAACTAAAAATATTATTTTATTATAAAGCCATATTCGGTTTTAAATAGCTCAAAATTGATTTATTTAAAAGATAAGTTGGGGATGGGTCGAAATCCTCTCATCCAGTAAAATTTTGACAAGTTTTGTAACACCCCAGGTAAATAAGGAATATAACATTTTCATATTTATCCATATTTGTGAATAAAATATTAATATGACTTTAAATGGGACACTATGCTCGATGGCGTACCCAACACGCAACAACGAGTTTCTTGGGAATCTTACGTTGCACTCTAATAATAAAATAATATTATTTTAAATGGTAGTTAACATGTAGCCTTTGTAATGGCGGGAATGGATAGAAATAACAAAAATATGATTATATATTTTCTTAAATATTTTTACATTTATACAATAAAAGATAAAGGCTTAAAATACGGAAAGAATTCAATTTTAGGCGTATATGCCCTAGTTTTCACTAAATGTTCACTTATCACCTTTTGATGGAGAACCGTCATTAAATATAGTTTTGTTCACTATTAAACATTCTTTTGGACCAAATAAAACTCTTATTAAGAATCGGGACATCAAAATTTACTTTGTGTAAATTTTTGGTATCTTTCTGATAATGTTCATTTTTTTAATGAATAGTGTAAAATGTTGTATTTTAATTCAAAACCACTTTTTAATATAATTTATTTATATGATTAGATTATATTTTGAATTGGTTTTAAAGTGAAATTAGAAAATATTTTTACTATTAAATCCAATAGTGGTCGTTGGAATCAATTTCACTTTGAAATCAGACTTAAACTAGTGTCAATCTTTTGATACTTATTGTTTCATAAAACACGCTATTTGTCATGGCAGAGGGAATTAATTATTAAATTATTTAATGTGACTTATATGTTTTGAATTTTGTAAAACTGACTTCATTTTTGAATTCAGAATATCAAATATAGCTTAGGGTGAATTTTTGGGTTTTTTCTGAAAAACTTCAATTTTTGATGAATAGTGAAACCACTAAGTGGTACTTATAAAAACTGATTTTCCGTATAAATGAAATTTTGCCATCATTGTGTTTTGATTTTCAAAAATCCGACATACATGGTTGTCATTAAGAAGTAAAATGTGGTTCAATGAGATTAAAATAATTTTTTGGTGAATAGTAACTTATTAAGTTTTTAATCGCGATTAGTTGTAATTAGTGTAGTTTAAGGTAAAAATAATGCTTTAATAAAATGAGATGAGCTTGACACATATCTTACCCTCATTGGTTGTATCATGGCCGACCAAGACAAGCCATGGGTCAACTTGGGGACCCCATGGATCCACTTTGGTTTGGAAATGACATAAATAACATTTTATTTAATGTAAAAGTAAAATTGACACAAACATGATATGATTTACTAAAACAAATTTTAAGTGGGGTTATACAAGTCATATTTTTGATTATAAATCTTCATTGGAAAGATAAAAAGATTTCCTACATCATAGTGTTTTGTTTATAATTTTTAGACATTATATAAATTAAATTATTTATGAAATAATAATGATGCAGCGATGACATCATTATTTGACGATTTGAATAAAATGGAAAGATAATGTAAAATCTATGAACTAAACATGTCCAAAACTTATTGGATGAGTGGATTTAGAAGCCTTATCACCTTATACACGAATTATATCAATGTGGGACATTTTGAAACCGAAACACAGTTTCAAATAAAGTAATATTTATTTACTTTCCAAAAGTGTCCCTCCTCTCCTCTTATAAAAGGCCCCCACCTCTACCTCATTTAACACACTCCTCAAGCCTTTGGCTCGGCCAAACCCTGACCATTTACTCTCTCCACATCCCTCTCCTCATTCTAGAGGATTCCCTTTGGGCAGAATCCTTTCAAATGAATCCTTTAGGCTCAAATAAAAAGGAGTTACACTTTTAAAGGTAATTCATTCTCTCATGTTCATTTGTTTTATTTTGTTTCTCCAACCCCCTAAACTCTTTTTATTTACTTCTTTTGTAACAAAACCAGTATCTTCAATATACTAGGATTTTTTTATAAGATTTATTCGAGCTACACTCTCACAAAACTACATCGAATGGTTAAAGAACATACGGTATCCGTGGATGGTGAAATTCTGCCTCCTGAAACGATGATTGTTCAATAATCATTTAACACCTTCAAAGGTGGCAATTATGATGTCACTATTTTTATATATAATATATAATATGTTTATGTTTTATTTATGCATCTGTATTTTTCATTTTTGTCTTACCTTTATGGCTTCCATTATGGGTATACGCAATATTTTCATTTAAGGAAGTGCGAACTACCGCCCCCTCAAAGTGATTTGATTCGTTAAATACCATATGTAGGATGTATAAAGGATGGAAATATGATATTATATATGATATTATACTGGAATTATAATATACCTTTATATCATTATTATTCCATTCTATAAAATACGAAATAGAAATGAAAGTTGCGTTCATGCGTACGTACGGCTTACCGTCTCCATGAACGGTGCATTTCATTTCTTACCTCTAAATGATTATGTAATGTTATAAATGCATGAATGTACTGGATATATATGACATATATGATATCTACATAATGAATACAATTCTGGATATAATAAACATTTGGCCACACGAACAACATGTAATTGTAAGAAGTCCACTTTCGACTTAAGAACCAAATATCGGCAAAACAAATATTACTAACTTAAATGATTACATAATGTTTATGACATGGTAATAAGTGGTATAAAAGTAATAATGAACTTGAAAAAGGTTATTAAGGAATTAGAAATTAACTCAAGTTTATTATTCAGGAGATTAAAGAATGATCGAGTCATGTCGGACCCGAGGTAAGGGATCCTACAACTCTCTTTCTTTTTAAGAACACTCTTTTATGTCATTTATATTTACGCTTATCTTTCTTATGATTGGAATGTTATTTTATATTAAACTTACTGTAATATTTATGTTCATGTGATGAGAGACCCTATTCTCTCTCATCAACCCATTTTGGAAGTTTTGAGTGGCACCGTTAGGCTGCCGAACTTTCGTAAGAGATCTAGCCTCTCTCTTTCTTTTTAAGTACTCTCCTTTATGTCACTTCTTTTCAACTCCTCCTTGCAATGTTGGGGGATTTTCTTTTATATTCCACTTGCTGTAAATTATATTTTAATATTATGGTATACTATATTTGATCTCATCAATCCATATTCGGATGTTTTATGTGGCGCCATTAGGCTGCCGAGTTTTCGTAAGGGATTTTTCATATCACTTTTATTCCCGTGAGATTTATGCTACATTTTCCACAAATTCCATTGAGTGGTGTATGTAATGCCCTTAATTCTACTCTTTGTGTAATATACTTTCTTTTATGAGTATTTACATCAATGAACTATTGTCTTTCTTTCAAGGGGTGTATGTTTTGAAAGATACCCAAGTCGGTAAGGGAACCTTTCACCCTCCTCTTTTTTAAAAGACTTCTTTTATTGGGTCTTTTAATTTACATATTTTTATGTTGGGATATGTTCTCATACATCCTTATTGATGTAAATTTTATGTCCAAGTGATGAGATACACTTTTTATCTCTCATCAACTCATTTTGATGTGATGCTGTTAGGCTGTCAAGGGAACTTTTTAACCCAATTTCAATTTCTTTGGGTTCAACTTGTAGTCATTGAATATGTCATCCATTGAATATGTGTGAATGAAATTTTATTTTTTTACACTTAATATCCACTTATATTGGGTGTATATATATTTTTCACACATATTTTTGAGATTTATTTGTCCTTAATTTAAGGATACCTTCTTTATAAGGGATTTCATCACATTTGACATTTCTATTGAGGGTTCATTGTTGTTATGAACCAATTCAATCTTATATGGTGTATATACTGTCCTTTGGAGTATTATATCATGAATCCTTTTATTATCATGATATTATAAAGTTCTAACTAAATGTTATTCCTCGATTATTGTATTCAAGTGTCTCTAATTTTGGTAAAACCCCTTTAACCAAAATATCGTTTTAAATGTTTTTATTATTTGTTCTTATTAATATACATGTTTTAAAAATGGTTTTAAGGATTTATTTATAGGGATATTAATGGTTTAAAATATTAAAAGCTTCAAGTTGGTATGGGACAATTTGATTCAAAAATCTCTTTATTAAATGTTTTAAATGGTTTTGGAAATGGTTTCTTTTTGAATGGATTCATTATTTCAATATCCTAAAATGTTATATTGTGATTGAAATGTGGAAATGTTATGTTTCCTTTATTCATGTTTATGTGATACGATTATGTTATGGTTCTTGGGCATTGTTATGAAGAATGGGTGGTTCCGTGATAAACTAAGGGCGGGTGAGCACGATATAGCTCTCCAATGCATTGGGTAACGCGAAGGAGTGAAACGTTAAGGTTTCTCCGAAGAGATTTAGGGAATATACTATGATGGGTATTCCAAACGTAACCAAGAGGGTTACTCCCTACATGAGAATGTTATTAATGCCTCAAGTTACCTTTATGTCTTATGTTTTCTATGATTTATTCATGATTTGATATGCCTATGTTTTATGGGTAAAGTATGATTTCATTCTTATGTATATATGAACTCATGTTTCCTTTCCATATTTTTATAACCCTTACTGAGCTTTTTATGCTCATCCCAAGTTTTTTAAATGCTTTTCATAAGTCAAGGGAAAGGTACATGATGTGAAGATAGTGTCAAGGATGTGTCAAGAAAGAATCCGTGTTTTATTTTAAATAGGTTTCCATTGATGGGAAGAATAAATATTGTCTTTTATATAACCACCTTGTTTAAATGTGGAATGTAATGCAAGTTTCATGATCTAATTCTCTAAAACTCTAAACCTGAAAAGTTCCTCAATGTGTAATCTTGTAATAACTCAAGTTTAAGTAAGGTTTAAGGCTGGGGCCTTATAGTTGGTATCAAAGGTCGGTTTAGATAACTTTAGAGGTTAGGGTATTCTTTAAGCATAATTGACAATTACCATAATGGTTAGGATTTCAGAAAGAGTCTTAGTTTTAGATAAAGTGAATGAGTAAGTATATCTTATTGTCTATCTTACTCATTAGTACATGATGGTTTTGTTGATATACTCACACTGACCTTTTTGGTTTTAGTAAATGGCTGGATCTAGCAGGCACCAAAGTAACAGTGGATGTGAAGGAAACTGTGACAGTTTTTTGAGCAAGCAACTGAATGATATGGGAGATGCAATGATAACTCTTTTGATTATCCTCAACCAACTATCTGGAGTCATGATTGACCACCTAAACCTTGGAGATTTCTCTAAGGCATCATATATGCAAGAAACAAATAACTATGGAAGTACAGGTAATAATCATAAAGGTAAGTGTGTTCAAAAACCTATGTGTCAAAGATGTGGAAAGAAACACCTAGGAAAATGTTTCAAAGGGACAAAAATATGCTATAGATGTGGAAATGAAAGTCATAAAGCAAGAACCTTCCATGGAAAAAGGAAGCATCCAGTTGCCTCGAGGAAAGGGAAAGAAGTTCTTTCTGAGGGATCAATTGAATGTTTTAAATGTGGTGTGCATGGTCATTATGAAAACACATATCCTATGAATAAGTTTCGTGAATGGGGTCACCAAGAGCGTACCAATATTCGTTTACCAATACCTAATTCCATTTCGATTGAGGATGAAGAAACTAACAATGACCAATCAAAGGTATGTACTATTTCATGACTATTGTTTTCTTATTTTGGAATCTTAGGATATGATTCATGATTTTGTTTGTAGGAAAGAGGTATTTCGGAATAAGTTGGAAAGGAATGGATAATGGATCATGAAGAATGTTGAATGAGTAAGACGTCAACATATAAGGGCTTCAAGAGTTAGGGTGAAATTCTTAAGAGTATTAAGTCTATTTTGATGATGGGGTTACATTAGAAGACTTTTTATATTATGTGCAACCCTGATGTTTAATATAGGCAAATTTTATTCAAGTAATAGTTATCTTTTCTTTTGTGGACATAGTTATAAAGAACTATTTGGGTTGATATGATCCTTACTTTTGAGGTAATTATGGGTTACCATATGTTATGATTGAAGTGAAAGGCATGAGATAAAATTGAGGTTAAATTATGTTATGGTTATTTTTGATGCTTTTATCCCTTTTTGGGTAATGATTTGAGAATTATATTGTTTTGGAAAAAGGACAACACACAGACCGTGTGACAACCCGTCTCGTCGGACAATGCTGTGGGAATCGAACCCACAACCGAAGTGCGACTGGTATTTATCGCCTACCACTGGACTACGTGAAGTCCCTGGTTAGTTTGACTGATTCTTTTTAGTTATATGATTTTATGAATTAAGAGTAATTTGATTTTGGGGGATATGTGATTAGGATAATTACTTTTCAATGTGAGACTTTAGGAGAAACTGATGTTGTTTGGAGATAAATGTTACGATTTAACTTGGAAGACTATGTGACTAAATCCTTCAAATATTTGGGTTTCAATCTTATATTGGTTTACTTTGAATAATTTTATGGACAAATTGTTTATCGGATGGTCCTTGTTGAACTTTGGGTTTTGTTGGACAAATTTTGGAGATTAAGAATAGATTTTCTTTTTATAAGGGGTTATCCTTTTCTGGATTATCTGATCTTGTACTAACCTTTTTGGTTTTGGTTTTGGTTAAAGACTAAATACATGGGATGTATATAGTTCTCTTTTGGGGATTAGGTGATTCTCTAGAAGTTGATTATATTACTCTTAATGCGAACAAGTCTCCCTAAATACTCGTCTTTTGGAAAAAAATATGAGTTTGACTAAGGAATCTAGTAAAAGTTGAAAGTCAACATGATAAGTGATTATGCTCCTTATGAATAAATTCCTCAATAAAAAGTAACTTAAAACAAAAATGTTGTCTATTAACTTTTCCTACTGGGGAACCCAACACCGTTTAACCCACCACAAGTTTGTGATTTTCTTATTGTTAACTTTCTCCTAAACATGTTTTCTATCACTCTCCATCGGAACATGACCCTATTTTTTCTCCTCCATGTCCATATTTTCATACTTAGAATCCTAGTATGGGTTAACTCGAGTGACCTCTGTGCTTATCTTTCTTTATTTTAAAGTGATTGTTTTACCGACTCTTGTTCCGATGTGGGACGTTCAAGGATGTTTCCAAGCGCAATTTTTAAATTGCGAGGACACAATTCCCAAAAGGGGGAAGGATGTAACACCCCAGGTAAATAAGGAATATGACATTTTCATATTTATCCATATTTGTGAATAAAATATTAATATGACTTCAAAGGGGACGCTATGCTCGATGGCGTACCCAACACGCAACAACGAGTTTCTTGGGAATCTTACGTTGCACTCTAATAATAAAATAATATTATTTTAAATGGTAGTTAACATGTAGCCGTTGTAATGGCAGGAATGGATAGAAATAACTAAAATATGATTATATATGTTCTTAAATATTTTTACATTTATACAATAAAAGATAAAGGCTTAAAATACGGAAAGAATTCAATTTTAGGCGTATATGCCCTAGTTTTCACTAAAGGTTCACTTATCACCTTTTGATGGAGAACTGTCATTAAATATTGTTTGGTTCACTCTTAAACATTCTTTTGGACCAAATAAAACTCTTATTAAGAATCGGGACATCAAAATTTACTTTGTGTAAATTTTTGGTATCTTTCCAATAAAGTTCATTTTTTTAATGAATAGTGTAAAATGTTGTATTTTAATTCAAAACCACATTTTAATCTAGTTTATTTATATGATTAGATTATATTTTGAATTTTTTTTAAAGTGAAATTAGAAAATATTTTTACCATTAAATCCAATAGTGGTCGTTGGAATCAATTTCACTTTGAAATCAGACTTAAACTAGTGTCAATCTTTTGATACTTATTGTTTCATAAAACACGCTATTTGTCATGACAGCGGGAATTAATTATTAAATTAATTAATGTGACTTATATGTTTTGAATTTTGTAAAACAGACTTCATTTTTGAATTCAGAATATCAAATATAGCTTAGGGTGAATTTTTGGGATTTTTCTGAAAAACTTCAATTTTTGATGAATAGTGAAACCACTAAGTGGTACTTATAAAAACTGATTTTCCGTTTAAATGAAATTTTGCCATCATTGTGTTTTGATTTTCAAAAATCCGACATACATGGTTGTCATTAAGAAGTAAAATGTGGTTCAATGAGATTAAAATAATTTTTTGGTGAATAGTAACTTATTAAGTTTTTAATCGCGATTAGTGGTAATTAGTGTAGTTTAAGGTAAAAATAATGCTTTAATAAAATGAGATGAGCTTGACACATGTCTTACCCTCATTGGTTGTATCATGGCCGACCAAGACAAGCCATGGGTCAACTTGGGGACCCCATGGATCCACTTTGGTTTGGAAATGACATAAATAACATTTTATTTAATGTAAAAGTAAAATTGACACAAACATGATATGTTTTACTAAAACAATTTTAAGTGGGGTTATACAAGTCATATTTTTGATTATAAATATTCATTGGAAAGATAAAACGATTTCCTACATCATAGTGTTTTTTTTATAATTTTTAGACATTAAAAAAATTAAATTATTTATGACATAATATTGATGCAGCAATGACATCATTATTTGACGATTTAAATAAAATGGAAAGATAATGTAAAATCTATGAACTACAAATGTCCAAAACTTATTGTATGAGTGTATTTCGAAGCCTTATCACCTTATCCACGAAGTATATCAATGTGGGACCTTTTGAAACCGAATTTTTTTTTTCAAATAAAGTAATATTTCTTTACTTTCCAAAAGTGCCCCTCCTCTCCTCTTATAAAAGGCCCCCACCTCTACCTCATTTAACACACTCCTCAAGCCTTTGGCTCGGCCAACCCCTGCCCATTTACTCTATACACATCCCTCTCCTCATCCTAGAGGGTTCCCTTTGGGAAGAATCCTTTCAAAGGAAGCCTTTAGGCTCAAATAAAAAGGAGTTACACTTTTAAAGGTAATTCATTCTCTCATGTTCATTTGTTTTATTTTGTTTCTCCAAACCCCTAAACTCTTTTTATTTACTTCTTTTGTAACAACACCAGTATATTAAATATACTAGGATTTTGTTATAAGATTTATTCAAGCTACACTCTCACAAAACTACATCAAATGGTTAAAGAACATACGGTTTCCGTGGATGGTGAAATTCTGCCTCCCGAAACGATGATTGTTCAATACTCATTTAACACCTTCAAAGGTGGCCATTATGATGTCACTATTTTTATATATGATATATAATATGTTTATGTTTTATTTATGCTTCTGTATTTTTCATTTTTTTCTTACCTTTATGGCTTCCATTATGGGTATACGCGATATCTTCATTTAAGGAAGTGCGGACTACCGCCCCCTCAAAGTGATTTGATTCGTTAAATACCATATATGGGATTTATAAAGGATGGAAATATGATATTATATATGATATTATACTGGAATTATAATATACCTTTATATCAGTATTATTCCATTCTATATAATAAGAAATAGAAATGAAAGTACCGTTCATTCGTACGTACGGCTTACCGTCTCCATGAACGGTGCATTTCATTTCTTACCTCTAAATGATTATGTAATGTTATAAATGCATGCATGTACTGGATATATATTACATATATGATATCTTCATAATGAATAAAATTCTGGATATAATAAACATTTGGCCACACGAACAACATGTAATTGTAAGAAGTCCACTTTCGACTTAAGAACCAAATATCGGCAAAACAAATATTACTAACTTAAATGATTACATAATGTTTATGACATGGTAATAAGTGGTATAAAAGTAATAATGAACTTGAAAAAGGTTATTAAGGAATTAGAAATTAACTCAAGTTTATTATTCAGGAGATTAAAGAACGATCGAGTCAAGTCGGACCCGAGGTAAGGGATCCTACAACTCTCTTTCTTTTTAAGTACACTCTTTTATGTCATTTATTTTTAAGATCATATTTATTATGATTGGGATGTTCTTTTATATTAAACTTACTGTAATTTTTATGTTCATGTGATGAGAGACCCTATTCTCTCTCATCAATCCATTTTGGAAGTTTTGAGTGGCGCCGTTAGGCTGCCGAACTTTCGTAAGAGATCTAGCCTCTCTCTTTCTTTTTAAGTACTCTCCTTTATGTCACTTCTTTTAAACTCCTCCTTGCAATGTTGGGGGATTTTATTTTATATTCCACTTTCTGTAAATTCTATTTTAATATGATGGGATACTCTATTTGATCTCATCAATCCATATTCGGAAGATTTATGTGGCGCCGTTAGGCTGCCGAGTTTTCTTAAGGGATTTTTCATCTCACTTTTATTCCCGTGAGATTTATGCTACATTTGCCACAAATTCCATTGAGTGGTGTATGTACTGCCCATAATTCTACTATTTGTGTAATATAATTTCGTTTATGAGTATTTAAATCAATGAACTATTGTCTTTCTTTCATGGGGTGTATGTTTTGAAAGATACCCAAGTCGGTAAGGGAACCTTTCACCCTCCTCTTTTTTAAAAGACTTCTTTTATTGGGTCTTTTAATTTACATATTTTTATGTTGGGATATGTTCTCATACATCATTATTGATGTAAATTTTATGTCCAAGTGATGAGATACACTTTTTATCTCTCATCAACTCATTTTGATGTGATGCCGTTAGGCTGTCAAGGGAACTTTTTAACCCAATTTCGATTTCTTTGGGTTCAACTTGTAGTCATTGAATATGTCCTCCATTGAATATGTGTGAATTATATTTTATTGTTTTACACTTAATATCCACTTATATTGGGTGTATATATATTTTTCACACATATTTTTTAGATTTATTTGTCCTTAATTTAAGGATACCTTCTTTATAAGGGATTTCATCACATTTGACATTTCTATTGAGGGTTCATTGTTGTTATGAACCAATTCACTCTTATATGGTGTATATACTGTCCTTTGGAGTATTATATCATGAATCCTTTTATTCTCATGATAATATAAAGTTCTGACTAAATGTTATTCCTCGATTATTGTATTCAAGTGTCTCTATTTTGGGTAAAACCCCTTTAACCAAAATATCGTTTTAAATGTTTTAATTATTTGTTCTTATTAATATCCATGTTTTCAAAATGGTTTTAAGGATTTATTTATATGGATATTAATGGTTTAAAATATTAAAAGCTTCAAGGTGGTATGGGACACTTTTATTCAAAAATCTCTTTATTAAATGTTTTAAATGGTTTTGGAAATGGTTTGTTTTTGAATGGATTCATTATTTCAATATCCTAAAATGTTATATTGTGATTGAAATGTGGAAATGTTATGTTTCCTTTATTCATGTTTATGTGATACAATTATGTTATGGTTCTTGGGCATTGTTATTAAGAACAGGTGGTTCCGTGATAAACTAAGGGCGGGTGAGCCCGATATAGCTCTCAAATGCATTGGGTAACGCGAAGGAGTGAAACGTTAAGGTTTATCCGAAGAGATTTAGGGAATATACTGTGATGGGTATTCCAAACGTAACCAAGAGGGTTACTCCCTACGTAAGAATGTTATGAATGACTCAAGTTACCTTTATGTCTTATGTTTTCTATGATTTATTCATGATTTGATATGCCTATGTTTTATGGGTAAAGTATGATTTTATTCTTATGTATATATGAACTCATGTTTCCTTTCCATATTTTTATAACCCTTACTGAGCTTTTTATGCTCATCCCATGTTTTTGAAATGATTTTCACAGGTCAAGGGAAAGGTACATGATGTGACGATAGTGTCAAGGATGTGTCAAGAAAGAATCCATGTTTTATTTTAAATAGGTTTCCATTGATGGGAAGAATGAATATTGTCTTTTATGTAACCACCTTGTTTTAATGTGGAATGTAATGCAAGTTTCATGATCTAATTCTCTAAAACTCTAAACCTGAAAAGTTCATCAATGTGTAATCTTGTAATAACTCAAGTTTAAGTAAGGTTTAAGGCTGGGGCCTTATAAGTTTAGTTTACTATTTTAACCTTATCATTTAGATTTAACATTTAGTTAGATAATTTTACTTTTACCGTGTCTTTTTGTGTTATTACACTATAAGGTTAATAAATTTACCAAATGAACCCCAAGTTGTTTATTATTAATATATATAACCTTATCTATGTCATTTGGCCGAACCATAGATTTTTAGGAATAAAATAAAAATTAATAATATAATATTTGTTTTAAAAACTATTTTATGTCAATTTTTACACTATTTAGTAATTGATTTTTGTGAAAATCATAAAAGAATGATTAGTTCAAAAAAAGCTAATTAAATCAATTCTAACATGTCATATTAACCTAGAAAATTATTATAATTAATAAAAAGTCTCAAATTACATTTATTTGGGAATTTATAACATCGATCATGTCAATATTTCATTAATAAGATAATTACTGCATCATTAAATTATATAATGTCTAAAAATTACAAATAAAATACCATTATGTAGGAAATATTTTTAGATTTATAATGAATATTTATAGTTGAATTTATCTTATGTATAAACCTATATTTAAAATTAT
This sequence comes from Viscum album, assembly GCA_963277665.1. Lineage (NCBI taxonomy): Eukaryota > Viridiplantae > Streptophyta > Magnoliopsida > Santalales > Viscaceae > Viscum > Viscum album. The sequence goes on along the minus strand of OY728163.1, from coordinate 1,898,521,365 downwards.
TTACTTATTATCATTTTATTTTAACTATTTTATCCCTTCTTTAAATAAATTAATAATAATTCTCTTAATCTAATCCAAGTGGGCCTAAATGGTCATATTTAATTCCTAAGGTTGTTTTTGGTCGAATTAAACTTATCCAATAGAATTAGGACATGTGTTAGGGTAATAATAATATCATTTTTACCCTTAATTATCCTATTTACTTTTAACCGTGGTAAATAAAAGTAAAAAGTTACTATTCACCAAAAAAAATTCATCTCATTGAACCACATTTTACTTACTAACATCAAATGTGTCTTTCAGATTTTTGAAATTCCATTCACAAAAGCGGTAAAATTAAGTTTTATGTAAATTTGCAAATTCTTCTAGGAGGTGGGTAAAAGACGGTTAAAAGTTCAATAAAATTTTTATATATCTAAAATTGTTAAAAAATAACTCCCATGAATTACATTGAACTTATATAGGTATTATGTATCAATTTTGGCATAAAATAAATTTAAATAAAATAAATAATTATTTAAATTAAATGTGGGGTTTTAAATAGTAACTCAGTGTTTTAACTATTCATCAAAAATTGAAAGTTTTCAGAAAAATACCAAAATTTCATCCTAGGCTAATTTCGATATTCCAAATCCAAAAATGCAGTCCATTTTAAAAAATAAAATTTATAAAATTTCAAAAAGTCGGTATTACTGTTCATAACGTCTAGTTTTTATAATATTTTAATAGCATATCATTGTTTAGCGAAACTCGGTATTGCGTACAACACACGCTATCGTTGAAGGTCGCGCTTATGTGTAATTCAAGCCAAGTCAGGGATGCATGTTTTACAAGCTCCTTTTGGTGTAGAGTACAACACAAGACATTAATGAAATTAAAAATAATATTTTTCGTAAAATCTTGGGGTGTTACATTCTACCCCCCTTAAAATGAATTTCGCCATCAAAATTCCTTGGGGTTATAAATGGTTTACTACTCGAACGATTCATTAATAAAAACCCACATCATAAAAAATAATACCAAAACTTTGCTTTAAAAACTAATGTATAAGAAGTAACGGTTACCCAAATTAACTAATCACTGGGATTCCACATAGGAGAACATAGGTGAAAATATGGATATAGAAGAGAAATATAACCGTCATGTTCTGATGGAGAGTGGTAGAGAACATGGCTATAAAAAATCCAACAATAACAAAGCCATAAATTTGTGATGATATAGGGTACCATCTGATTCATCGGATATAAGGGCACTAGGACAGCATTTTAGGTTATCAAGATCATTTCCCTAATGTTGAATAATTTCAATTAGAATAAATACTTACTTTATTTTGGTACAATCTCACTGTAGTTCGTGCTTTAAACAATTTCAACTTCATCTCTAAAAGAAATGAAGTTGAATTTTTTATTCGTGAAGTGTTAGTAGATCATGTGATAGAATGATGGGTCATTCTATCTGTTTCAAACAAAAGGTTAGCAAAAGTTATCAAATATACATAAGTCCATATATGGTGAGTTTAATCGTATACGATTCCAAAAATGAACTTATAATTCATATATAATACCGCGTAATAAAATAAAACTAGTTTCTACTAACCAGGGACTTCCTGTAGGCCAGTGGTAGGTGATAAAGGCAAGTCGCACTTCAGTTGTTGGTTGGATTCCCACAGCCTTGTCCGACGTGATGGGTTGTCGCCCATCCTACATGTTGTCCTTTTTCTAAAGCTATAATACTATAACATCCCATCATTAATATAGAAAAAATTTCTATCCTTAAACAATACTAACTTATGCCCAACATAATCCATTCCAATCTTTAGGGTTACCTAAAATACTTCGGTCCATGCTCATAGTATAAAGAAAATGATATCTTGAAATGTCACATAACAATCACGTGAATAACATCATTTATCCCCCATATATCATAAGATATATCTTGTTGGTCAAATTACAAACATGTTAATACCTTAATAATGTATTCTATTGAAGAAAGAATACCCATTGAACCTTAGTGAAAACATTAATGCAGTTAAAAGTTAACACTTTCCACAAACCAAAATCCTCAAAATTCTTTATATTCAAACCGTGATATCATTTATTCCTTATATCCATCATGAGCTCATGAATACAATCAAACATCTCATTATCTTCTTATCCCTTAACTATGCGCATATCATATTCTTACCAAAAATATCTTAATCACTTCCATGGTTACCGGTACCATAAAATTATTGAAAACCACAATAGGCCAATACATAAATATTCCAATATTCACTGATATTATATACAAGATTATTTTGGAATCCCATTACATAAACACTTAATCATTCCACCACATCATTTTCATATTCAACATCACCAATAGTGATCGCATGTGACTTCCCTTTGTCCTTTTCCTTAAGTGGTTGCTCATGTCGATCACCATTAACCCTTAGATGAGGTCATTGAATAGCATAATGCCCCATTTCATTAAACTTGAAGCATTTAAGTGTTGTTGGTGTGTTCTCTGTAGTCTTATCATTATTCACACCATTATAAACCCTTTTTCCATTACTTCGACACTCAGCTGCTTGTTGACCTTCTTTTTCACACTTAAAACATTTTCTAGTCCCATTAGGGCAATCTCCACCATGCTTCTTTCCACACTTTGAGCATAAGAAAACATTCATCTTCTTTTCACCATTATTCTGAGATTTCTCCTTAAACTCCATCTTTCTTTTCTTGTCAAAACCATGAGATGGATATGTAACACCAACATCTATTTTTACCATAATAGCACAACGCAAAATTTCTTCATAGCTACTGAAGTCTCTTATAGCTAATGCCCTTCGAAGATTTGGTTTTAAGACACTGAAGAATCGATCAACTTTACTTTCAGGTTGGACGATAAAGCCAGATGCATACCTTGCAAGCCATGTAAAATTCACTTCTTATATACCAATAGATTCATCATCCTTTTTCCTTATTTCAAGAAACTCCTTCTCCATCATTATTCGAAGAATACGAGGGAAGAACTTATTAAAAAATAAGTTCTTGAACTCATCCCATTCCATGGACTCAATCTCATATCTTGGCCTCATATTCTTGATAAGATTCCACCATTGATAAACTTCACCTTCCAAACGATATAATTCTAAGATGTCTTTATCATGTTCAGAACATTGGAGAACTGAAAATATCTTTTCAGTGGTACTGATCCATTGTTCAGCAACAGTTTGATCATAAGACCAACTGAAAGAAGGAGGACGTTGCCTCATGAATGACTCAATAGAATATTGTTCCCTTATCTTCTCATTTGGAAGTCCATAATGATTCATAGCATGTGTAAGTATAGCAATAAGATTTTTCACTCCATCTCCCATAACATTTGTTTTTTCAGGAAGACAATCATTTCATTGTCCATTACATTGATCAACACGGTTCCTTCGGGTTCTAGCCATCATCTAAAACCCAAAAAGAATAGTGTGATATGAAAAAATCATGCTAGGGAAAACAACATAGTAAAGGGGGAGTACCCTCAATATCTAACATCTTAGGTTACTTTAATTATAGTACTATAACCTGTACTTATACTTAACCTTAGGGACATCCATATACATACCTTAGAAATATCTATAGGGATCATACTAAATTTCGCGCATCCTAGTATCCAAAGGTTGACTAAACCTTTCCTCTAATACAAACTGTAGAGACCCAAAGCTTGACGTACGTGTACAATACATTACTTTTGTGGAATACATAATACATAACAAAAACAGACACACAAGGACCGTAATAGTTTAGTGTTTTTGGAAACTTAGAAAATAATCTTCTAATCGTGGTGAAAGATCTTCAACATCTCCCATAAAGATATTCCTTTTTTTTCCTACCTAAAACCGTTCTTTATATAATGGGGAAAAGAAAACATAAAAGTGGTGATCTCAAATGTCTAGTAAGGGTAAACAGATAGAACATAAAAAAATCCATAAACATTTGAATGCAAAAACATGAACATAAAATATAACATAAAAATATTGAGCAAAGACATGAATCTTTGAAGTACATAAGGCATATATCATGATAAAATAGCATGGGAATAAAACATGTAATTGTGTAATCCATTAAGCACATGTAATGATTTCCATAGTATCCAAGGCATTGCTGCCAAGACCATCTTAGTGGACAAAGTACCTTTCTGAATCGAGTTCACTCCTCGTTTCAGTCATGTTTTACTGAACCTGTTTAACCTGCCATTCCAGCCATGTCTATCTCATGAGATATAAATCTTTACCCAATTAATTCGAGGGAGATATAGGTACCACCCATATCATAATGATACCATTCTTATGTGTGCCACAAAATCATAAACCATACATCCTAGCATAACACATGTAATAAAAATGTGAATCTTAAACATCGTGACATCAGAAAACAATTCGTATAAGATAAAGGAATCCATAAAAATAATTCCATCACAACATAATCAAATCAATGTAACAATAGTTATAGAAACAGAACCCTTTATTATCTTAGATGGAAAATAATTTTGATAAAACACTTGAACTCCATTCTTGAGGAAAATATCCTTTCTACATCAAAAAAACTTTCCTTTCTTAACATGTCATACAATTCTAAACAACAAAAAGTTAATTAAAAATAAACGTAAAAACTTGTAAGGTTAGGTTCTTGGAAATAATGTTTTAAAAATCCATTCATGTTTTATAAGTTAAAAAACAATTTTCTTGTACTTTTTTCAGAAAAGTCAAAAAGTACCTCGTACGAAAAAAGACAAAAGATTCCTTTCATATCATTTACCTAAAACTCACCGAAGGGTTAAATTGGATATAAACTATTGTATAAGGATATAAATATTACATATTCGGGAAACATGGATGTGGATGATAAAATACACCCTAGTAAATTACAAAGTATAAACAATCTCGGATAAAAATGAGATTGTGATATTTTCCTTACCTTAGGTCCGATTTGCTTTGTAAATGTCTGAAACCCCTGTATAATGATTTAAATAATGTTATTGACATATTCCAGAATCATATGTATTTTTATGATATCATATATGGTCATATTCTTAGCATATTATTAGTAATATTTCATGGCTACTTGTTATTCGGGTGTTTATTACTTTTTGTTCTTATGCGTGTTTTGTCGAATAAATGTGTATTCTTCTTTTTAGGTTATAGATACCTCATTTCAAGAATGGTATTAGTGTAATATATATCATATTTATTCACTTAATTCATTTATGTAATCATTATTCAATGAAAATCTTGTAGAACGAGCCGCATCACATCGTGGAGACGGTATTCTGTGCGTACGCACGAGCGATGATATCGTTCCCAAGATCGTGGAATTGTATTGGAGTGTATCTATACTATTTCCGAATCAATATCACTTTACAATAATCCTATGTATTCATTATTTACACCATTATTCCCATACAAGTAAGATGGTTGTGGAAAATAGATTACACCATGGCGTGGAGACAGTATTCCGTACGTACGCACGCGCGATGATTTCTTTTTCCATAGGATGGATATATGGTGAAATAGGGTTGTTTCATACTTATAATATCATATCCGTATATTAGTGATACTAATGTTATTAATTCGTAATGAAAAAACTAAAGAAGAAGAAGAGGAAGAAGAAATAATGTTGAAAGAATTGGTAACGGACATTACCTCTTCTTTGAAGCACTTCTTTGAGACGTCCTTTTAGGGAACTAAAATTGGTCTTTGAAGAAGACCAGGACCTCTAGGATGTTTCTAGGGAAGTGTAGAGGAGAAATTGGCAGGGGTTTGCCGAGCTTGAAGGATAAAAGTGGTGTGGGGAAGAGAGGGAGGAGGTTCCCTTTTATAAGGGAGGAGAGGGGCACCTTTGGATGAACAAAAAATATTATTTTATTATAAATCCATATTCGGTTTTTAATAGCTCCAAATTCATTTATTTCAAAGCTAAGGTGGGGATGGGTCTAAATCCTCTCATAAAATAGAATTTGGACAAGTTTAGTTTACTATTTTAACCTTATCATTTAGATTTTACTTTAATTTAGATAATTTTACTTTTACCGTGTGTTTTTGTGTTCTTACACTATAAGGTTAATAAACTTACCAAACGAACCCCAAGTTGTTTATTATTAATATATATAACCTTATCTAAGTCATTTTTCCGAACCTTATATTTTTAGGAATAAAATAACAATTAATAATATAATATTTGTTTTAAAAACTATTTTACGTCAATTTTTACACTATTTATTAATCAATTTTTTGTGAAAATCACAACAGAATGATTAGTTAGAACAATGTTAATTAAATCAATACTAACATGTCATATTAACCTAGAAAATTAGTGTAATTCATAAAAAGTCTCAAATTACATTTATTTGGGTATTTATAACATCGATTATGTCAATATTTCATTAATAAGATAATTACGACATCATTAAATTATATAATGTCTACAAATTACAAATAAAATAGAATTATGTAGGAAATATTTTTATCTTTATAATGAATATTTATAGTCTAATTTATATTATGTATAACCCTATATTAAAAATGATTTACTTATTAAACTTTGATTTTAACTATTTTAACCCTTCTTTAAATAAATTAATAATAAATGTCCTAATCTAATCCAAGTGGGCCTAAATGGTCATATCTTATTCATAAGGTTGTTTATGGTCGAATTAAACCTATCCAATAGAATTAGGAAATGTGTTAGGGTAATTATAATATCATTTTTACCCTTAATTACCCTATTTACTTTTAACCGTGGTAAATAAAAGAAAAAAGTTACTATTCACCAAAAATTATTTTTATCTCATTGAACCACATTTAACTTACTGACATATACCGTGTCTCTCGGATTTTTGAAATTCCATTCACAAAAGCGATAAAATTATGTTTCATGTAAATTTTCAAATTCTCCTAGGAAGTGGGTAAAAGACGGTCAAAAGTTCAATAAAATTTTAATATATCTATAATTATTAAAAAATTACTCCAATGAATTACATTGAAAATATATAGGTATTATGTATCAATTTTGAACTAAAAAAATTAAATAAAATAAATAGTTATTTAAATAAAAAGTCCGGTTTTAAATAGTAACTCAGTGTTTTCACTATTCATAAAAAATTGAATGTTTTCAGAAAAATACCAAAATTTCACCCTAGGCTAATTTCGATATTCTAAATCCAAAAATGAAGTCCATTTTCAAAAATAAAGTTTATAAAATTTCAAAAAGTTGGTATTACTATTCATAACGGCTAGTTTTAATAATATTTTAATTGCATATCGTTGTTTAGCGAAACTTGGTATTGCGTACAACACAAGCTATCGTGGAAGGTCGCCCTTGCGTGTAATGCAAGGCAAGTCAGGGATGCGTGTTGTGCAAGCTTCTTTTGGTGTTGCGTACAACAGAAGACATTAATGAAATTAAAAAGAATATTTTTCATAAAATCATGGGTTGTTACAATATAGATGGATCTATGAGGTTATGTATCGACTATAGGGAGATCAATGCTATAAAAATAAAGAACAAGTATCCCCTACCTCACATTGATGATTTATTTTACCAACTGCATAGAGCTCAATACTTTGCAAAAATTGTCCGTCGATTTGGATACTATCAGTTGTGTGAGACAAAGGAAGACATTCTGAAGACAGCATTTCAAACCAGGTATGAGAATTAATTGTTTAATGTAATTACTTTTGGGTTGACTAATGCACCCTCTGTATTCATGGATATAATGAATATAGTTTCCAAGGAATATATCAATGATTTTGTGGTGGTATTTATTGATGATATCTTGGTATACTCCAAAAGCTACAAAGATCACGAAAATCACTTGCAAATTATCCTAAAGACTCTAAGAAGACATGAATTATATGGGAAGTTTAGCAAGTACGAATTCTGGCATTAGAATATTTCTTTTCTTGGCCATATTGTCTCTAAAGACGGAATCTCTGGTGATCCTTCAATGACCAAGGAAATCGAAGAATGGCCTACACCGATGAGTATAACTGAGGTACATAGTTTTATTGGTTTAGCAGGTTATTATCGACGTTTCGTCCGAACTTTTTCCCAGTTGGCTAACCCATTAACAAAGATCACACGTAAAGGGGTTAAATTTATTTGAACAATTGAGTGTGAAGAATGATTCTAAGAACTGAATAGAAGATTAGTCAATGCTTCTATATTGAGTCTACCACCGGGGAATGATGGGTTCGCTATTTATAGTGATGCATCGAAGAAAGGACTTAGTTTGTCCTTATACATAATGATAGTGTTATTGCCGATGCATCACGACAGTTAAAAATTCATGAGAAAAACTATCCTACTCATGATCTCAAGCTTGTAGCTGTGATATTTTCTTTGAAGATATGGAGACATTACCTCTATGGTGAAAAATGTGAGATTTATACTGATCACAGGAGTTTAAAGTATATTTTTTCAAAAAAATAACTCAACATGAGGCAAAGAAGATGGCTTGAATTACTCAAGGATTATGATTGCACGATACACTACCACTCAGGGAAGGAAAATAAGGTGGAAGATGCTTTGAGCAGAAAAGATCATGGAGTTTTAAACAATATGAGAATTGAAATGGATCCCATATTCATGGATCTTGTGAAAATCGACATGGGAATAACCATGGATGGTGAAACATCAATGATTTTTCAAATGGTTGCTAAACCATATTTACTATAAAGGATTAATAGTACTCAGACTAATGATGAAGAATTTCAAAAGAAGATTAAAATAGTGAATGATGTGAGATTGAATGACTTTGTGTATGAAGATGGAATTTTGATATTTGGGAAGACACTTTTTGTTCCTGATATACCTGATCTTAAAAGGGAATTGTTAGATGATGCTCATAGTTCCACGTTCTCTCTACACCTTAGGAGAACCAAAATGTATAGAGATTTGAAGGAACATTTTTTGTTAGACAACATGATGAGGGAGATTGCTGATTTTGTGTCTCGATGTATGGATAGTCAACAAGTGAAAGATGGAAGGCAACAGCCTGGAGGAGTCATGCAACCTCTTCCCATACCCGAGTGGAAATGTGATAATATCACGATAGACTTTGTCATGGGACTACCAATGAATCCTTGAAGAAACAATGAAATATCGGTTATTATTGATCCTCATACCAAGTCAGCACATTTTCTTGATATAAGAGAAGATCTACCACTGGAACGTCTACCAAGACTATATATTAATGAAGTTGTGAGACTTCATGGAGTACCCCTATCGATTGTTTCTGATCGTGATCCCTGTTTTACTTCATGATTTTGGAAAAGTCTTCAGAAATCCCTGGATACTGAACTTTATTTGAGCCCTAGCTACCACCCCAAACTGATGTACAATCAGAACAAACTATTAAAACCATAGAAGACATGTTTGGATCATGCTCACTTGAATTTCAGGGTATGTGGGATCAATATTTACCTCTTTCAGAATTTTCATATAACAAAAGATTCTATTCAATTATTTGGATGGCACTATATGAAGCATTATACAGAAAGAGATGTTGCACACCTACCTGTTTGGATGACGCAGGTGAAGGAAAACTTGTAGGCCCAAAACTGGTGCAGGAAACAATGGTAAAGGTAAAGGTAATCCAAAACCATATCAAAGAAGGTCAAAGTAGGCAGAAGAGCTATGCCGATAACCAAAATAAGGATTTGGAAGTTAAGGTTGGAGATCATGTTTTCTTGAAGATATCTCTATGTAAGGGAGTTCTACGTTTCAGTAAGAAGGGTAAATTGAGTCCAATGTACATCGGACCTTTCAAAATTCTATAAAGAATTGGGGTTGTAGCTTACTGTTTGGAAATGCCTCCAAGTCTCTCAAAAGTTCATGATGTGTTCCACATATCACTGTTGAGAAAATACATGCCTGACCCAATGCATGTACTCACATACGATGAGTTAGAACTGGAACCTAATCTGTCTTATTTTGAAGAGCCCATCAGGATTCTTGATACAACAGAACAAGTGCTGAGAAACCAGACGACTCGTCTGGTAAAAGTTCTATGGAGAAACCATAAGATGGAAGAGGAAACATCGGAACCCAAGAAACATATGATAAAGAACCACCAAATTCATTTCATGCAGTAATATTTTAGAAGTTTCCATGATGAAATTATTTAAAGGATGGGAGAATGTAACACCCTATGCGTACACAGTATGCTTCTCTTTGAATAATACAGTAGCATGTGTTGTACACGACATCAAGTTCTAAAATACACCACAACCAATCAAACTTGTAGTTATGAATAGTAATACCCACTTTTTAAAATTTTATAAATTTTATCTTCCAAAATGGACTCCATTTTTGGATTCAGAATATCAAAATTATCTTAGGGTGAATTTTTTGTATTTTTTTGAAAACATTTAAGTTTTTATGAATAGTGAAAAAACACTTAGTTATAGTTTAAAACCAAATTTTTATTTAAATAATTATTTATATTATTTAAATTTAATTAATTTCGAAATAGATACATAATATCTATATAAGTTCAATGTAATTAATTTGAGTTAGTTTATAATAATTTGAGATATATAAAAATTTTATTGAACTTTTCACCGTCTTTTAACCATCTCCTAGGAGAATTTGGAAATTCACATAAAACATAATTTTACCGCTTCTGTGAGTGGAATTTTGAAAACCCAAGAGACACAGTTAATATCAAGGAGTAAAATGTGGTTCAATAAGATAAAAATAATTTTTGTTTAATAGTAACTTTTTACTTTTATTTACCACGGTTAAAAGAAAATAGGTTAATTAAGGATAAAAATGATCTTAATATTACCCTATCACATGTCCTAATTCTATTGGAAAAGTGTATCTCGAGCAAAAACAACCATAGGAATAAAATATTATCATTTATGTCCACTTGGATTAGACTAGGACATTTATTATTATTTAATTCAATGATGATTTAAAAGAGTTAAAATCAACGTTCAATGACTAAAACATTTTTAATATAGGGTTATACATAAGGAAAATTAGATTATAAATATTAATTATAAATCTAAAAATATTTCCTACATAATGGTATTTTATTTATAATTTTTATACATTATATAATTTAATTTATTTACGACACAATGATGACGCGGTAATTACCGTATTAATGAAAGATTATGATAATTGATATTATAAATACCAAAATAAATGTAATTTGATACTTTTTATAAAATCCAAGAATTTTCTTGGTTAATATGACATAATAGGATTCTTTATATAAATTTTTTTCGAAGTAATGATTCTGTTATGATTTTATCAAAAACAAAATACCCAATATTGTCAAAATTGACACAAAAGAGTTTTTTTTAAAAAATATTATATTATTAATTGATATTATATTCCTAAAAATCTAAGGATCGGCCAATGGACTTATATAATGATAGGTGTATCATTAATGGTCCACTTGGGGGTATTTTCTAAGTATATAATAAGTTTATTAACCATATAATATAAAAATACAATGAAACATGGTAAATGATAAACTAATTAAATAAGAGTTAAAACTAAAAGATAAGGTTAATATAGTGACCCAAACCTATCTAAAACCTACTGGTTGAATGGTTTTCGACCTATCCCCAACATAAAATTTAATTTATCCACTTTGGAGACATTATATACCAAATATTAATTTATTATAAAAAAATATTTCTGGCCTTTCCTAAGGTGGCCCTCTCCCCTCTTATAAAAGGGCACACCCCTTCCCTCAAATTCTTACCTTCAAAGCCTTTGGTCTTGGACATACTTGGCCCAAATACCCTCTCAAATATCCTACCTTCATTTTAGATGCATTCCTTTTGTTATAAAGCCATCGTAAGGAGCCCTTTTGATCAAATCAAAAGGAAGAACCCGAAGAAGAGGTAATGTTTTCACCACCCTCATTCAAGTTCCATTCTTCTTCAACTTCTTCATTCTTTGTTTTTACAATTCTAAAATAATATCTCAAGTATATTCTATATACTGTGATGTTTTTATAAATATGGTACAACCATATTCAGTATTCTATCCATCCTTTGAATGACATGTCACCATACGTGCGTACGTACAACTTACCGTCTCCACGTCGTGGTGTAATTGTTATTCAATAAATTGTTATTTGGATGGGTATAATAATGAAGTGTAATTAATTTAAATAAAAAATATAACATGATAATGATTCTGTATATATTATATACCATCCAATTATATATTATTTTAATATCAAAAGAATGATATTGTCTCTCTAGCGTACATATGGACTTCCATCTCCACGAACACGATAAGATTCATTCCCCATCGTATCTATTCAAGACTAATTCTCATTTAATGGTAGAAAATGTTGTTTAAGGAAATGATATCATTCTGGATATGAATAATATACAACCATTTCATTACAAACATGTCTTATGTAATGAAACATATAAAAGAAAGCGAGTAGGATAACAACCGAATCAACGGTAATACTAAGATATTATTAACAAAGCTATGTTAGAAGATCATATATGATATCATATTAATTTAAATGATTATTTTATTATTTAATTACAATTATTTAAGAATTATACAAGATGTTAACCTACCCTAAACCATGTAAAATTACAAGGTAAGTGTTTATTTCACAATGTCTTCATTATCCGAGGTTGTTTATACATAATTATCTACTGGGGCCTATTTATCATCCACATCCATGTTTCATAAAAATGTATTTAAAATCATTATTACTATTTTATAGAATATGGGTTAAATTCATTTATACCCATGTTGACTTTTTATAAGATGTTTATAAATGAATCTTTTTGTCTTTTTCCAAACAAGGACATTTTTATCATTTTCGATAGAATTAAGGTAAGAATGTCTTTTTTTAACTTATAATATTGGTGCAGCTATTTTCCGCCCTTATAAAATCGTCAAATCATACCATAAAATCTTATAAGAATATTTCCAATGTAAAGGATTTCTTTTATAATTATGTGACTTTTAAATTATTTCAAAAAAATATATATTTCTCTCAAATAGTTTTGATTCCATCTATGTCAACATCCTTTGATGGATTTTAAGCATATTGGATGTTTATTTATTAAGATAAAAAACTTCCATATTTTATTTAAGTTTTTGTGATATGTTTGGTTGTGGATGTGTTATTTTTATATCATTCATGGTTTATGGAGAAAGAATTGAAATTTTGTATGCTAGTTTTAATATGAATGTTTATGTTATGTTGAACCAGTTCATATGAGGAATGCATTGGACATAATACGTGATGGGTGGATCCCGCTATATCTCATATATTCATCGATAGGTCTCATGAGACCAACTAGTGTCTTGGCACAAGGCCTTGACAAAATATTATTTGTAGTCTTGGCACAAGACCTTGACTATGTGGTTATGATAGTCTGTCATTATGCATTCCATCATTATGAAAGTGGTTATTGATATTGCATGTTATTATTCAACTAGTAGAATATACATGTGGATAAGTAAATGGAGTTATTTCATTTTATTTCTTCCATATTATGATGAAGTTCAAGGTTAAAAGGCTTTTGTTTTAGCTACACATTTCATTAAATGTTTATTATTATTTATGAAAGTTTCCACTAAATTGTTATCCTTAATGGGAATATGAGCACACCCCTTTCTATGTTTTATTTATCATAGGATGTGATGAAATATTTTATGAATGACCTGTAGGGATAGTGTGAGGGGATATGAGTGTAGACTATGGAGACTATGTTGTTGTAGATTTTATTTTATGATGTAATGTAAACTCTATGAATGTATCTACTGATTCCAAGGCTACTAAACTAATCGGTGAATCAAGATTTGATCTTTTGTGATCATGCCAGTGTTATGTAATAATGCACTGACTCTAGGTAACCGGGGTCGAGGCGTTACAAAATCCATCTCCATTGCTACAATTTTTTACATTCTAAAAGAATATATACCTCATTATCTTCTAATAAGTGAATAAACCAAAGAGATCCCCAAGGGAATACTGTCACCATATATTGATGAAAACACATTCAATGTTAACACTAAATAATTGGAGGAAAAATTATGCTCATAGTGGTGTAGCATCATTGAATAATTAGATATAAAATACAACTTCTATATGAACACACACCCTAGTACCTAAATGGAGGAGCTACAATATATCTTATACACCCCTTCCTCTAGTAACTGAAGCACTAACAGATTGATCATTTTTTCACTTAATTTGGTTAAATGATTCCTAAAACTGATCAGTCCGGAAAATCTTTAGGTATATCATGCTCAATGGTTCCAGCATGGATAAAATCTCTTAGAATTCATATATGAACATCCTATAATATCCCACATGAATTTTCAATTTTCTGAATATTGATAAATTCATGTCTGATTCTAAAATAAAATACTTTATTATCGGTATGTCCTCTAAAATAACATATTGAGACACCACATTCCTGAGGAAATAAAAATCTAATATATTAAACATAAACTTGGATGAAATTTCAAAGAGATTTTGAATTTGAATAACCTACATAAAGTTTCATATATGACCAGAATGATCTTCCTATGACATGAATTAGATCAATATTTCATTGATGAACACAACTATGAACTTCTACACGATGTCACTAAAAATTAGTTAATGTGTATCATGAGAATATCTATTATATTCATGAAACTGAATTTAATGACAAAAAACACATTATGAATATACTCACATCTAAATGTAGTCTCTATGATATCTCCATAGTTCACCCTCAAATAGTGACATGAATACCATGTATCAACCATTTACAACCAATAATCTCTAAATAAATGGACAACAATATTATTTACCATCAAATTGGATAGAGATTCATGTTCATTACCTGATGCAACCATTGGTTTTCTATATAAAACCTTATTCAATGAACCATATTCTTAAGGAATAACACCAGAGAACACCGTAGTGTAAAATTTGGAATGATGAAACCATATTTCACTAGATGATATATTTTAATCATGAACTCATGAAACAAATAAGGTTCCATCAAATACAGATCCACATAAATTATAGAACCATCGAGTTACATTTCAATATAAAATTAATCATCATATAGAGGGGTTATTATAACAACCGCCTATGAATAAACATTAATAATATCACCTAAATTCCTCAGATTCTCCAAAAAAAATTTATCCACTACTTCTATAGAAATATCAACCATCAAGGAAATAAGGGTCTCACAGACTAAATGAACACCTAAAAATTCTTCTCTCCAATGAAAACCACCTTATTTCAATCTTCATCTTTGAACACAACTCTCCCCTAGATGTAGTTAATAATATGTTAAAAAAATAAAACCATTTTAACACCATAATTTCATTGAAATGTTGGATGAAAAGCATGAATAGATTTCCATGGGACTATTCTGAACCCATAATTTGTCTACAACCATTCACACATTAGAAATGTAAGTCAAGAATACAAATATAAATTAAATTATCAGGGAATGGGAATCATATTAATGTATACATCTAATGAACAAAAGAGAACGAGTGAAATAAATGTGTATGAAACTCCTGAATCAAACGCGATTCATAAAAGGGTAAAAGAGTAACTGATCATACCACTAATGATAATTGAACCATATACTATTTTTTCCACCATTACATACATATGACCACACACAAGTATCCATCATCCATGATGACTACCACCAATATTACCAGAGTCAGGTTGGGGTCCCCAAAATCAAGAAAAATCATTATCCCAAACATTACGAATTATGTCTTTTCTTGTCCACGTATAATCTTACGACCCCACATTGTAGAGACCCAAATATTTACATACATGGAAAATAAATTACTTTTTTGGAATAATTAATACATAAATAAAATAGACACACAAAGATCATAATAGTTTAGTGTCTCTGGAAACTCGGAATAAAATCTTCAAATCGTGGTGAAAGATCTTCAACATCTCCCAATAAAGATTTTATTCTTTTTTTCTTACATAAAACCTTTCATTATATCCTGGGGAAAAGAGAACATAATATGGGAGAGCTCGAATTCCCAGTAAGGGTAAACATAGAGAACATAAAACACTCCATAAACAATTGAATGCAAAAACTTGAACATAAAATCTAAACATCAAAATCTTGAGAAAAGACATGAATCTTGGAAGTATGTAAGGCATATATCATAAGGGAACATCAATCATGATAAAATAGCATGGTAATAAAACATGTAATTGTGGTAACCATTCAACACTTGTTATGATTTCCATATTAGCCAAGTCATTGCTGCCAAGACCATCTTAGTGGACAAAGTCCCTTTCTGAATCGAGTTCACTCCCCGTTCTAGTCCAGTAAAACTGAACCGGATTAACTTACCATTCCAGCCATGTCAATCTCATGAGATATAAAATCTTTACCCAATGCATTAGAGGGATATATAGGTCCCACCCATCTCATAAAGACACCATTCTTATGTGTGCCACAAAATCAAAAATCACACATCATTGCATAACCCATGTAATAAAAATGGGAATCATAAACATCATGCCATCATAACATATATAGGATAAAAGGACATAATAAAAATAATTCCATCCTAAAAAATTCAAATCAATGTAAAAATAGGGATTGACACAGAACCCTATATTATCTTAGATGGAAAATAATATTGATAAAATGTTTGAACTCAATTATTGAGGAAAATATCTTGTCTACTTCAAAAACATTTTTCCTTTCATAACATGTCATACAATTTTAAACTAAAAGAAGTTGATTAATAATAAAGTTGAAAACTTGTAAAGGAATATTCTTGAAAAAATGTTTTAAAATTCCATTCATGTCGTATAAGTTAAAAAAAACATTCTTCTCGTACTTATGTCGGAAAAGTCAAAAAGTACCTCGTACGAAAAATGACAAAAGATTCATTTCATATATTTTACTAAAAACTAACCGAAAGGTAAAATTGTATTTAAAAACATTTTAGGTGGATGGAAATAATATTACATATGTTGGAAACATGGATTTGGATGATAAAATACACCCCAGTAAAAACCAAAGTATAAACAATCTCGGATAAAAATGAGATGGTGATATTTTCCCTTACCTTAGATCCAATTTGCTTCGTAAGTGTCCTAACATCCTGTATAATGATTTAAATAATGTCATTGACTTATTTCAGAATCATAATCATTTTTATGGTATCATATATGGTCATATTTTATTCTTATTATTAGTAATATTTCATTGCTACATGTTATTCGGGTGTTTATTACTTTTTGTTCTTATGCGTGTTTTGTCGAAAAAATTCTTATTCTTATTTGTTAGGTTATAGATACCTCATTTAAAAATTGGTATTAGGGTAATATATATCATATTTATTCACTCAATTCATTTATGTAATCATTATGCAATGAAAATCATGTAGAATGAGTCGTATCACATCGTGGAGATGGTATTCCGTACGTACGCACGAGCGATGATATTGTTCCCATGATCGTGGAATTGTATTTTAGTGTATGTATACTATTTTAGAATCAATATCACATTACAATAATCATATATATTCATTATTTACACCATTATACCCATCCATGTAAGGTGGTGGTGGAAAATATATTACACCATGGCATGGAGACGGTATTCTGTACGTACGCACGTGCAGTGATTTCGTGTTCCATAGGATGGATAGATGGTGAAATAGGGTTGTTTCATACTTATAATAAAATATCATTATATTAGTGATACGTATGTTAATAATTCATAATGAAACAACTAAAGAAGAAGAAGTGGAAGAATAAATAAAGTTGAAAGAATCGGTAATGGACATTACCTCTTCTTTGAAGCGCTTCTTTGAGACCTATTTTAGGGCACTAAAATCGGTCTTTGAAGAAGACCAGGACTTCTAGGATGTTTCTAGGGAGTGGAGAAGAGAATTTGGCAGGGGTTTTCAGAGCTTGAAGGCTCAAAGTGGAGTGATGAAGAGAGGGAGGTGGTGCCCTTTTATAAGGGAGGAGAGGGGCACCTTTGGAAAAACGAAAAATATTATTTTATTATAAAGTCATATTCAGAAATTAATAGCTCCAAATTGATATATTTCTAATCTAATGTGGGGATGGGTCTAAATCATCTCATCCAATAAAATTTGGACATGTTTAGTTTACTATTTTAACCTTATCATTTAGATTTAACTTAAAGGTATATAATTTTACTTTTACCGTGTCTTTTTGTGTTCTTATACTATAAGATTAATAAACTTATGATAATAAGACAAACGAACCCCAAGTTGTTTATTATTAATATATATAACCTTATCTAATTCATTTTACCGAAACATAGTTTTTTAGGAATAAAATATCAATTAATTATATAATATTTGTTTTGAAAACTATCTTATGTCAAATTTGACACTATTTTGTAATTGATTTTTTAAAATATCATAACAGAATAATTAGTTCGAAAAAGGTTAATTAAATAAATACTAACATGTCATAATAACCTAGAAAATTAGTGTAATTCATTAAAAGTCTCAAATTACATTTATTTGGGTATTTATAACATCCATTATGTCAATATTTCATGAATAAGATAATTACTCCATCATCTTTGTGTCATAAATAAATTAACTTATTTAATGTCTAAAAATTACAAATAAAATACCATTATGTAGGAAATTTTTTTATATTTCTAATTAATATTAATAGACTAATTTAGATTATTTATATCCCTGTATTAAAAATTATTTACTTATTAAACTTTGATTTTAACTATTTTAACCAATCTTTAAATAAATTAATAATAAATGTCCAAATCTAATCCAGGTGGGCCTAAATGGTCATATATAATTCCTAAGGTTTCTTTTGGTCGAATTACACTTATCCAATAAAATTAGGACATTTTTTAGGGTAATAATAATATCATATTTACCCTTAATTATCCTATTTACTTTTAACCGTGGTAAATAAAAGTAAAACATTACTATTCACCAAACAAATTTAATCTCATTGAACCACATTTTAGTCCTTGATATTAACCTTTTCTCTCAGATTTTCAAAATTCCACTCACAGAAGTGGTAAAATTAAGTTTTATGAAGAATTCAGTTCTTTCACTACCACTTAGTGGTTTCACTATTCAACAAGAAATGAAAGTTTCCAGAAAAATACCAAAAATTTGTCCTATGATATATTTGATATTATGAATTAAAAAATGATTTCTATTTTACAAAATTCAAAACATATCA
The DNA here is from genome assembly GCA_963277665.1 of Viscum album. NCBI lineage: Eukaryota > Viridiplantae > Streptophyta > Magnoliopsida > Santalales > Viscaceae > Viscum > Viscum album. Next base: position 1,898,502,126 of record OY728163.1, on the reverse strand, counting down.
GTTTCATTAATTAATTTAAAATTTAATTCTCGTCCTCAAAACAAATAGCGTGTTTTTAAGTGATAATAACTATCAAAATATTGACACTTGTTTATTTTTGGTTTAAATGTGAACTAATATCCAATGAAAAACAATGTATTAAATGGTAAAAATATATTCTAAATATACTTTAAAACCACTCAAATTAATAATTTATCACTATTAATTATTACGATTTAAAAAGTTGTTTTTAATTAAAATTAAGTAATTTTCACTATTCATAATAATATGGAAGTTATCCGAAAAGTACCAAAATTTCACCCTAATATAATTTCGATATTCCGAATCCAAAAATGAAGTCCATTTTGAAAGATAAAATTTATAAAATTTCACAAAGTGGGTATTAATATTCATAACAGATAGTTCATAATAATATTATAATAATATCTCGTTTAGTGAAACTCGGTATTGCGTACTACACACGCTATCGAGGAAGGTCTTTATTGCGTGAAATGCAAGCCAAGTCAGGGCTGCGTTTAGTGATAGATCTGGTTGGTTTTGTGTATAACATAATCAAAACATAATTCATTTATAGATTAAACAAAATATATACATAATGTTGCGTAGAATAGTTTCTACAGAACGAACTTGAATTGTGTGTAATGCGAGCCAAAAATAGTGTTGCGTATACTGCAAGCAAATATGGTGTTGCGTATATCACAATCTTTTTTTGGTGTAGCATACCAAACAATACATTAAAAAGAAAATTTTTCATAAAATCTCGGGGTGTTACATTCTACCCCCATTAAAATGAATTTCGCCCTCGAAATTCATCAGGGGTAATAAATGGTTTATTACACGAGAGTTCCTTTCATAGAAACCCACATCGTAAAAAGGAATACTAAAACTTAATTTAAAAAAGGAACCTTAGAAACTTAACGGATACCCAAATAACTCATCACTGGGTTTCCACATAGGAGAACATAGGTGAAAATATGGATATAGAGGAAAAATCCAACCATCAAGTTCTGATGGAGAGTGGTAGAGGACATGGCTGTGAAAAAGCCAACAATCACAAAGCCATAAACATGTGATGATCAAAGGTACCATCTGATTCATCGGATATAAGATCATTAGGAAAACATTTTTGGTTTTCAATATCACTTCTCTAATGTTGAAAATTTTGAATTAGAAGAAATACATGCTTGATTTTGGTAGAATCTCACTGTTGTTCGTGCTTTGAACAATTTTCCACTTTATCTCTTAATGAAATGAAGTTTAATTTGTTATTCGTGAAGTGTTAACATTTCATGAGATAGAAATATGGGTCATTTTATATGATTCAAACAAAACTTTAGCAAAAATTATCAAATATACATAAGTCCATCTATGGTGAGGTTATTCATATACGATTCCAAAAATGAACTTATACTTCATATATCATACCGCTTAATAAAATAAAACTAGTTTCTACTAACCAGGGACGTCCTGTAGGCCAGTGGTATGCGATAAAGGCCAGTTGCACTTCAGTTGTGGGTTCGATTCCCACAGCCTTGTCCGACACGATGGGTTGTCACACATCCCACAGGTTGTCCTTTTTCTAAAACTACATTACTATAACATCCCATCAATAATATCAAAAAAAGTTCTATCCTTAAACAATACTAAATTATGTCCAACATAATCCATTCCAATATTTAGGATTATATAAAATACTTCGGTCCAAGCTCATAGTATAAAGAGAATTATTACTTGAAATGTCACATAACAATCACATGAATCCATCATTTATCCCCAATATACCATAAGATATATATTGTTGGTAAAATTACAAACATGTGAATACCTTAATCATGTATTCTATTGAAGAATTAATACCCCTTGAACCATAGTGAAAAGATAAATGTTTTTAAATTTTAACACATTCCACATAGCAAAATCCAAAAACTTTTGTAAACTCAAACCACAATATCACATTGTCCTTATAGCAGTCACGATCTCATGAATACAATCAAACATCTGATTAACTTCTTATCCTTTCATTATGTGCATATCATCTACTTTCCAAAAATATCTGAATTAACCTTTCATGGTTACTGGTTCCATTCAATATATACTTTCAAATACTTTAGTAAAAACAATAGTGTGACAATCCTTAGATGATTCTTTATTCCATAGTACCATATATCATTCTTTATAAACATACAATCATTCCACTAACTTCCTAAACCATTGATTGGGCTTCATCATTTCATTCATCTCACATTTCATTTGTAGTCTCTACATCATCATCCACATGAATATTACTCATAGGTCCATGATGATTCTCTTAATGAGATTTTACCTTAGGGAATTGGTTTGCATAATGCCCATACATTCAACATTTAAAACATCTAATCATTGTTGATGTCATGGTAATACCATTATCCTTGTCCATGGTGTTAACTGAACCTTTTCCTTTACACTTACTGGCTTTGTGTCCTTCTTTTCCATAGCCAAAGCATCTTCCAGTTCCATTGAAACAATCTCCAGGATGCCTCTTCCCACATGATTTACATGAGGGAAATTGAACTTTCTTTCCTCTATGATCATTATGAAACTCCATCTTTCTCTTATTATCTGATTCGTGAAACATACCAATGTTGAGATTATTGATCATATTATGAGACTGCTGATTAGGAATAATAACAATGTTTGGACTTCCAGATCCAATTTCAATTGGATTCTCAATAATAATATCATTCCATTGTCCATCATATCCTCCATTATCGTGAATCATTGGATTTCCAGCAATTTTCTAAAACCCCAAAAGAATAGTTTGAGAGGAAAAAATCATGCTAGGAAAGAAAACATAGTAAAGGGGGAGTACCGTCAATATCTAACATCTTAGGTTTAATTATAATATTCTTACCATAATTCTATGACTATAACCTATACTTATACTTAACCTTAGGGACATCCCTAGACATACATTTGAAATATATATAGGGATCTCACTAAAGTTCTTGCATCCTAGTTTCCAACGCATGACTATACCTTTCATCTAATACAAACTATAGATACTGAAAGCGTAAAGTACATGGAAAATACATTACTTTTACGTAATACTTAATACATAACAAAAACAGACACTCAAGGATCGTAATAGTTTAGTGTCTTTCAAAACTCGGAATAATATCTTCTAATCGCGGTGAAAGATCATCAACATCTCCCAATAATGATCTTTCCCTTTTTTTATTACCTAAAACCCTTATTTATATCCTGGGGAAAAGAGAACATAAAAGGGGTGAGCTCAAATTCCCAGTAAGGGTAAACAAAGAGAACATAAAACAATACATAAACATTTGAATGAATAACTTGAACATAAAATATAAACATGAAAATCTTGACCAAAGACATGATTCATGGAAGTACATAAGACATATATCATAAGGAAACCTAAATCATGATTAAACAACATGGGAATAAAACATATAATTGTGGAAACCATTCAGCACTTTTTATGATTTCCATAGTAGCCAAGGCATTGCTGCGAAGACCATCTTAGTGGACAAAGTCTTTTTCTGAATCGAGTTCACTCCTCGTTCCATCCCCGTAACACTAAACTAGAATAAAATAACGTTCCATCCATGTATATATCATGATATATAAAATCATTACCCAATTAATTGGAGGGAGATATAGGTCCCACCTATCTCATAATGATACCATTCTTATGTGTGCCACAAAATCAGAAATCATACATCATTGCATAACCCATGTAATAAAAATGGGAATCTTAAAAATCATGCCATCATAACATATATAGGATTAAAGGAAATCATAAAAATAATTTCATCATAACATAATAAAATCAATGTAAAAATTTGTATAGAAACAGAACCCTATATTATCTTATATGAAAAATGATTTTGATAAAACGCTTGAACTCCATTCTTGAGGAAAATATCTTTTCTACTTCAAAAACATTTTTCCTTTATTAACATGTCATACAATTTTAAACTAAAAGAAGTTGATTAAAAATAAACATGAAAATTTTTAAAGGAAGATTCTTGGAAATATTGTTTTAAAAATCCATTCATGCCGTATAAGTTAAAAAACATTCTTCTCATACTTATGTCGGAAAAGTCAAAAAGTACCTCGTACGAAAAACGACAAAAGATTCTTTTCATATCCTTTACTAAAACTCAACGAAGGGTAAAATTGTATTTATACAATATCAGGTGGATGGAAATAATATTACATACTGAGGAAACATGTATGTGTATGATAAAATACATCCCAGTAAATACCAAAGTATAAACAATCTCGGATAAAAATGAGATTGTGATATTTTCCCTTACCTTAGGTCTGATTTGCTTCGTAAGTGTCTGAACCTCCTGTATAATGATTAAAATAATGTCATTTACTTATTTCAGAGTTATACTCATTGTTATGATATCATATATGGTCATATTCTTAGCTTATTATTAGTAATATTTCATTGCTACTTGTTATTCCCGTGTTTATTAATTTTTGTTCTTATGCGTGTTTTGTCAAATAATTTGTTATTATTCTTTTTATGTTATAGATACCTCATTTCCAGAATGGTATTAGTGTAATATATATCATATTTATTCTCTCAAATCATTTATGTAATAATTATTCAATGAAAATCATGTAGAAGGAGTCGCATCACATCGTGGAGACGGTATTCCGTACGTACGCACGAGCGATGATATCGTTCCAATGATCGTGGAATTGTATTGGAGTGTATGTATACTATTTCAGAATCAAGATCACTTTAAAATAATCATATATATTCATTCATTACACCATTATACCAATACAAGTAAGGAGGTGGTGGAAAATAGATTACACCACATCGCGGAGACGGTATTCGGTACGTACGCGCGCGCGGTGATTTCGTTTTCCGTAGGATGGATAGATAGTGAAATTGGGCTTTTTCATACATATAATAACATATCTGTATATTAGTGATACTGATGTTATTAATTCATAATGAAACTACTAAATAAGAATAAGTGGAAGTATAAATAAATTTGAAAGAATCGGTAATGGACATTACCTCTTCTTTGAAGCGCTTCTTTGAGACCTCCTTTTAGGGCACTGAAAGTGGTCTTTGAAGAATACCAGGACCTGTAGGATGTTTCTAGGGAAGTGGAGAAATGAATTGGGCAGGGGATGTCCGAGCATGAAGGCTCAATGTGGTGTGAGGAAGAGAGGTAGGAGGTTCCCTTTTATAAGGGAGGAGAGGGGAACCTTTGGAAAAACAAAAAATATTATTTTATTTTAAAATCATTTTTGGTTTTTAATAGCTCAAAATTGATTAATTTCGAATATAAGGTGGGTATGGGTCTAAATAATCTCATACAATAAAATTCGGACAAGTTTAGTATACTATTTTATAAGGTGGTTTTTTGTGTTCTTACACTATAAGGTAAATAAACTTACTATAACAAGTCAAACAAATCCCTAGTTGTTTATTATTTCTATATATAACCTTATCTATGTCATTTGGCTGAACCATAGATTTTTAGGAATAAAATAACAATTAATAATATAATATGTTTTTAAAATCTATTTTATGTCAATTTTGACACTATTTAGTAATTTGTTTTTGTAAAACTCATAACAGAATGATTAGTTTGAAAAAAGTTATTTACATCAATACTGACATGTCATATTAACCTATAAAATTAGTGGAATTTATAAAAAGTCTCAAATTACATTTATTTGGGTATTTATAACATCAATTATGTCAATATTTCAGTAATAAGATAATTACTGCATCATCATTGTGTCATAAAAAATTTAAATTATTTAATGTCTAAAATTAAAAATAAATAAGGATTATGTAGGAAATCGTTTTATATTTATAATTAATACTTATAGTCGTATTTATATTATGTATAACCCTATATTAAAAATTATTTACTTATTAAACATTGATTTTAACTATTTTAACCCTTCTTTAAATAAATTAATAATAAATGTTCTAATCAAATCCAAGTGGGCCTAAATTGTCAAATTTTATTCCTAAGGTTTTTTGGTCTATTTAAACTTATCCAATAAAATTAGGACATGTGTTAGGGTAATAATAATATCATTTTTATCCTTAATTATACTATTTACATTTAACCGTGGTAAATAAATGTAAAAAGATACTATTCACCAAAAAATATTTTCATCTCATTGAACCACATTTTAGTCATTGATATTAATCATGTATTTCTTATTTTCTAAATTCCACTCATAGAAGTGGTGAAATTATGTTTAATGAAGAATTCAGTTTTTTAACTACCACTTAGTGGTTTCACTATTCATCAAAAAATGAAAGTTTCCAGAAAAATACCAAAAATTAGGCCTAAGATATATTTGATATTATGAATCCAAAAATGATGTCTATTTTACCAAATTAAAAACTTATCCGTTGCATTAATTAATTTAAAAATTAATTCCCATTGTCAAAATAAATAGCGTGTTTTTAAGAGATAATAACTATCAAAAGATTGACACTTGTTTATATGTGGTTTAAATGTGAAATAATATCCAATGACCAAAATTGTATTAAATGGTAAAAATATATTATAAATATATATTAAAACCTCTCAAATTAATAATTTATCACTATTAATTATTATGATTAAAAAAGTTGTTTTTAAATAAAATTTAGTAATTTTCACTAATCATCAGAATATGAATGTTATCTGAAAAGTGCCAAAATTTCACCCTAAGCTAATTTTGATATTCCGAATCCAAAAATGATGTCCATTTTGAAAGATAAAATTTATAAAATTTCAAAAAGTGGGTATTACTATTCATAATGGCTAGTTCATAGTAATATTATAACAATATCTCGTTTAGTGAAACTCGGTATCGCGTACTACACATGCTATCGGGGAAAGTTTTTATTTCATGTAATGCAAGCCATGTCAGGGCTTCGTGTAGTCAAAGCTCTGGTTGGTGTTTCGAATAACATAATCAAAACACAATTCATTTATACATTAAACAAAATCTATACATAATTTTGCGTAGAATAGTTTCTACAAAATGAACTTGAAATTGTGTGTAATGCGAGCCAAGAATAGTGTTGCATATACTACAAGAAAATATGGTGTTGCATATATCATAAGATAATTTTGGTGTAGCATAAAACACAAGACATTAAAATGAATATTTTTCATAAAATCTCAAGGTGTTACACACATGTTAAGATGTCCTCACCAAAAATTATTTCTATAGATGATTCTATAAATTTTCACCTCCACAAGACATAGACCAATAAACTTCATGTAACTATTTCTAAATATGTCCATAAACCCCGTAGAAGATAAAAATTATCCCCATGCATGTGTAAAGAGGATTAAATCCACATTCCTGTAATGTCTAGAAAGGCCTTCGCAACTGACTACCTACTAGAAGAAACTATAATGTTCGTGTATAATGGTAACATCCACTAAACAATATACTCATCAAGTAACCCAATGGGATCCCCTAACATGATAATCCTCCTCATTTGTGAATCTTCTTGTTAACAACTACCATATTTCGAGCTTCTTGATATTTTTTCAGTGTAATGTGTGTTACTTTATAATGAATATAAGGATGAAGTGCCTCCTCAAGATTCCCCACATGGATGTCCAAATATAGAAATGGATCTGAGAAAAAATATAAAAATTTCATAAACCAAATCCCACAATCCTAACCTAACATAAATTCTTAATAATGAAAAAGATGTTAATTCCTCTATATACCCTTATTGGTTGATGAAAGAAACACTATATGGAACACTTTAGAAAATTACAGATTAAACATCCACCTCCTTCTAGTCACCAAGATACTATAACCAGTACTAACACATTAGTCATCAAAACTGACTAATATCAAATTGGATCTTATACTCTACAGGGTCCATGTTCAAACTAAAGGAAATATCAAACACCTCTAGCCATCTCTAATTCTCCACATCATAGATCGTTGCCTCACACTTCTCAAAATATCGTCGAAAAAATCGATGAAAGATCATATTAGACTTATAATAATAAAAAACCCAATAATATTTCTATTGATCAACCAGATCCACCTTATAATTATCAAAATTATTAGACTAATTTGGAGAATTACTAGGATTTATCACTACAAGGTAAAATATATGATACTATGATTCTATTTGATGGAATGTTTTTAAAATTAATTAATGTCATACATTGTATGAAAGCCACCATCGGGGCCAAGGGCCGTGTAGCATTGTATAGGGAAATGCTAGCCGATCAGCAATGCAAAGTGCCGAGCTAAGGTGATCAATGATGCAAGATGCTGGGGAGGGGAAGTTCTAGTGGGCTGGGCCTACGGGTCATGTATGGTTATGGTATTCCTATGGGCCTTCAGGTCATGTATTGCGGGTCATGTCTGGCCTTGTGCCTTGGGCATATGGGTCATATATGGGTTCCCCTTCAACCCTTAAAAGGGGGATTACCTATAAAAAATAGGCCTTTTGTCTATTCGGAGTAAATAACCAAAACGAATGCTAATTCAGATACACATCATATATTCAAATGATTGAGTTAGTAGTACCAAGAAGAGTCCACATATTCATCATGGAATACTAAAAATAAATTTTATATTGGTGTCATGATAATGAAACAATAATATATATGAAGAAATACTATTATGAACATGTTAAAAGATTATAAAAATGCAGATATATTACAATGATACACCATAAATAGTTATAAAAACCAATCTAATTTTCAAAAATGATCACTCTATAAATATTGAATCCAAGTGGTGACAATATATATATATAATCATTGATATGGTACACCACATCACATTCCAAGTATAATTTTACCCTCACACCCACCATCATAAGTCCTCATGCCCCCACCTATTCTGTATAACATCACACTAATTTAAATTACACTAATAAATTCCTAATAATTCATTCCACATCACATAAAAAGGATAGTTGTGTATTTTGAAAATATAGGTAATTAACCTAGTACCCTCCTTCCACCATGAATGCACACCACTAAAATCCATACAATCACAAGAAATCTCTTCTCGAAATATGATACATGGTCTATCACATCATATCACATCACATTTATATAAATCACTATTCAGTTATTTTAATAAAAACATGTGTCGTCCTTTTTAACAGAGAATATGGATCACAAATAAGAGAATAACCATTCATCCATCCTCGCCATTGGGATGTTTGAAAAAAACCCAGAACATTTTGTCACTGACATTACATGGTTGACATTGGTGGGGAGCATATTGAAAATATCAATAATAAACACACACACACACACACACAGATATATATATATATATATATATATATATATAACTCCCACAAGATACCTTCCCATGGGTTCAAATACATGGAACCATCCAACATGAAATTTTTCCACCCTTGCTTCCAACTCTTAATTCACAATGACACACAACACAAAACAATCCATGAGTTACATTCCACATTACATATAATTTTTAACTATATTATATAGTCATTACCTGATAATTAATTTCAATTTAAATTCAATTGATTAAATTTCTAACTATTTATAACATGTTTAAAATATAGAAAATACAATCACAGAACATGTTATTTCATGTGATTAAAATTAATTTGTATCCCATAACTTTTCATGTTATATATATTGAACTTGTGAGACTAGTATAATGGAATAACAGAATATAATTCATAGAACAACATCACAACCATACCGTAACTGGTACCTTACATAAAAAACTACACCCCATATCACAAAAACCCATCCCATCTACAAAAAACATAACATAAAACATATTATAATAAATTTACACAATAATAATTGACCTTAAAAAACATTCAACATCATCAAATTGAATTTTAAAAATTGTTAATATGGGTTTCTTTAATTCAACATCATGATTATGGTAAATTAATGTACATAAAATGTAATCTCAAGTAAAATATCTTACTACATGAGTATGTGTAAGTTGAAATTTCAACTATTGTGATGAAAATCAATAATCACAAAAAAAATTCTTCTAAAAACCCTAAAATTGTTTAAAATAAATAAAATCTAATAACAATAATTTTCTTCTAGGTATTTAGAACATAAAATTAAACATCATAACCATATAAAATATATAAAAACATGATTATAATTCTTCTTCCCCATTCAAAATAATTTTAATAATTAATTTAAAATTATGAATTTCAATGAAACAATCTCTAAATACATAAACAAAAGTATCCTTCATCGTATGATTCAAATTTAGAGAATTAAAGGAAATCCCTAATTGAAACAATATTTCCAAATGTGTTTTTGACAATCAAAGGAAACAAAGCCATCAAAAATCACCTTGATAAAGGATACCACCATTCCAGTATAGAATAAAATAATGGTAGATATTTATTATAAATACAAAAAATATACAATGGTGACATGGGGATAAGTGCATATCCAGATAAAAAATATATAAAACTAGAAGGAAGAGTACTGATAAGGAAATCATTGAAATAACCAATTTTGGATCCTATGTTGTGGTGGTCGAAAGAAACTATATAAGGGATCAATGATTCTATTTGGATGCATTTGGATCACTCTACAAAATATAGGAATGATGATGATAGTGAAATTTATGAAAATAATTGAAATGTATTGGTTTTAGACAAAACATAATGTCATGGTGAATCTAAGTGGTCCATGAATCATGATTTCTAAAATTTGATATTACTATAGTGTACCCCAGGACGTCCAATGTCATAGCTTATCTAGTCTAAGACCCATTAATTATTTGTAGCTATATTAGAGACAAAATTGTACAAAGATGAAAGGTATCCACATCACAACCAAGTGGAATACTTAATAAACCCTATACAACTGAATGAGAGAATACACCAAAGACTTAATCTATAGTGTAGATACCCTGGATATGGTTTTAAATTAAAATATTCTATTAGACAATTATTATACAACAATTATCATTCAAAAAAATATCTATCAGAATGGAATAGTAGGTGGATTTTCGATATAGCCCTCCCAATATATCCAGGATCACCTCAAACTCATTGGGATATCCCCTAATAACTAAACCACTTGATATCCCCAAATGTTACAAGATGAAATTTATATTTCATTACACTATATAGAAGTCAATTGATGTAACTAAACTATACGGGAAAAAATAATTTTTGAAAATAAAATAAATATGATAAATTTATCTTTCTATGATCATGTATTATATATTTAATTATTTGAATAATAAAAAACATTACATATATGTCATAATGATGATATTTTATTGCAATAAACTCAATAGTTATATAACCATTTTCAAAATGATCCCTAAAAAATGATTTCTTATATTTTTTTCTAGATTAAGAACCACGATACATAGAAATGATTATATCACTTGTATTTTCCTAGTTTACTAGAAGATGTATAAACTCATATCCATAGTATTATATATTTTTTTATTTTCATTCGAAAAATGTGTGAAAAAAAATTCATACAACTATTTACATAGTTTTAATAGTTGATATTTCCCAACAATTATTCTTCACCATAATCCATAAGCCTATATACAATTCCAAAATTGTAGTTTCATTTTTTAAATTTATCATAACCTAAAAAAATAAGCTTATTTATATATATAACTAAATCAATCTAATTTACCATAATATATATTAGTAAAAATTAATAATAAAATTGATGACTATAATAATTTTTTGATAGGATTAAAATGTTATATCTTTTTTTAAATGGTTAAACATTATTACATTGAACATACTAACAAGTTTACTTGATGATTATTATTATAAAAATACAACCATTCATATATATATATATATATTATTCAATATAAATTCCTCTTTATCTTGATTATAATTTACACTTCTACTCATGGGTGAATCAATATATTTAGTGCCATAGAAAATATCTTTTTAAATAATCCTTTATATATTTTCATTAATTTAAAAAATCATATTTTTTTGATAATTTTGAGAACCATGAAATAATTAAAAATCATACATTAATCAATTTTAGAATTAATTTTACATAAGTATTAAAAATTTAGAAGTAATTGAATTTATTTTAACCCCAAAATCAACTACATCAAAAATCTCTTAAATACAAATAAATATTTAAAAATTCTTATTGTAAATAGTGTAGAGTAAGAACGGCCTTTGGAGAAATCATTTGAAATTATAATTATAGTTGTCTTATCATATAATAACTTTAAGAAATCTTTATACCAAACAAAACTAATGTCAATGTAAATACATCATTTTAAAATTTTGGATCATTAAATGATGAGGGTTGCTTAAAAATCCATCAATAATTTAATCCTTTAGAAATACACTCTTGAAATATATATGAGATAGTTTGAAATTCAAATATTTTTTATTTGATTGAATTACTCTAATGTTTTATTTATTATCTAGTGGTGAAATTAATTACACATAGACAACACCATCTTCATGAATATATCCATATCCAATTAATCATGTTTTGTTTATAAATATTGTTCCATATTTTTTGAGATTTTTAATATATACCAAATTCATACCAATAAATATTTAGTAATTTTTTGAATATACCATTATCTAGAAAATAATTATTTATAATGTATTCCACACTTATTTCTTAACAAATAACTAATATTCTTAGATTATTGCATCATTGCTGATATAATGATCAATTTATTAAAAGGCATATTTATGTTGAGGATAGACTCTTAGATAAGATAATGTTATAATATGTTTTTCTTAGTCACCTACAACAACATTAGTTAGATTATATTTTTGGGTTCTAATGTATCAGGGACTTATATAAAATAGTATTCTTAGTGTTATTCATTATCAATAACAATTTTATTGTTTTTAAATTGATAATGTTCTGGTAGATTAATATATTTAATATAATAATTATAGTTAATCTAAATATATTAATTTTTAATATATTTCTAAATATATAGTTTTGTTTTTTAGAGTTGATGATGATATATCCCATCAAATGTGAGTCAAAAAGTTTCGTAAAAGGATTAATGTTTCATTTTAATGACTCTGTATGCTTTATTATAGGATGAGTAACTAAGAATAATTACCTCATATAATTTAGGTATTTTTTTAAAAAATACTGATTCTATTTATTACGTATACATGTCATCAAAAAAATGATGAAATTTATTGTTCTGTCTATCATTCCACAATTCATAATGATTTTTGTGTGTGATATGATTGATACTAAATAAAGTAATTACATTTAACAATATTTTAGTATATTAAAAAATAAAATATATTTTTTATATTCAATAAGAATATTCTAGGTGATATCATGATCGATAATATAAATCTGTTCAAGTAAACAATTCATTTTAGGTCTTGTAGTTGAAGAGAAATGATGAGTAAAAATAAAATATATTAATATAGATCAAATATTTTGATTATAAATTTCTCAAATATTATCACATTATTTTGTTTTGATGATGATCCTATAATGTTTATCTTCTGAATTTACTTAATTTTCAAAATATGGAGGTACACATTTTTGAGATAGTAAAATACATAGCTATATATGTAATAATCATAAAAAATAACATATGATTTTTTTTGGAAAAACAAGAATATAAATATATACAAAAGAAGTCTATATGAGACAATTTTATTTTCGTAAAGTTTGAAAATTATATCATTTGATTGAAATATATAGTGTTTCCATCCCTTAGGATAGAGAATGCATAAATATTCATTATAGAATTTTAGATACTATTGATCATTATACAAAACATTATGAAATTTTTTATTATGTGAGTATACATTGTAGTTAACTGGTATTATATGTGATAACCACGGTTCTCTATTTAATTCACTAAAACCATGATTAATTCAGAAAATAACGAATGTAAATTACCATTATAATTATAATTATTTCATTAATATATAAATAAAAAATAAAACATTGAATAATAATTTATAATAATTTTATTACATATTATGATTAAAATAATAACCTCACAACTAAGAAATACTAAAAAAGTTATATTTACACCATTAGTGAACAAAAATGTAAAATAAGGGTAAATTAGTAGTGAAATTTGTTTCTAATTAAAATTATAATTCATTTCCAATTTTGACCAATATTTATATGTCTTCATTAATCATTTATAAGATGCTTAAATATTTAATAGTCCCCATTTATTTATATGGAACATCATTTTTCAGGATACCATTGATTTCTATGGATATAATTATAAAATATTCATATGAATAATAAAATAAAAATTACTTATATTCCCACATTTTTTTAGATCCATGGATGTTAGAAAATACAACATTTAGTATTAAAATTATTTCATATTATTATTATAAATAGAAATAAATATTTATATATGATTTCTATTTTAGGTCAACACATTTAGTGTTATTTTAGAATATAATAGTTTTCTTAGAAAAAAATAATTTGTTTTTTTGATGATGTAATAAATTAATTATTATTAAAAATTACATGTTTTCATTATAAATACATAATTACAGGTTTTGATTATGATTTTTTTTACAAATGATGATCTTGAATGATTAATTCTACAATTAAATTTCCCCAAATCCCTTAGAAAAATATCATTTTCAAATTTATGTTCATTATTATTTCATAACTTTTTTCCACTCTTTCCATTTTATATTCCATGTTAAAAAATATCTAAAAGAGATCAGATATAAAAATTTCTCAGTATTATTAATTTTTATTTTAGTTATATCACAATATATTCTTTTATAGCATATTTTTAATTTAGCTCATCATTAGTATATTAACAATGAATTAATATATTATAATGTTAAGTATATCGTAGCACATAAGAAGAGTTTATGTATCATATTAATTAATTTTTCATAAACATTGTGGTTGAATCTAAGTCAATAGATCTATCATTATATGAATTCTATTTTTCCTTAATTTCAATCATGTGATTTTCCTTTTATCCACATATATTTTATTATATTCTATAGAGAAATATGAATATTTTATATTCCAATTTATCCTAAAATCCTAAAAGTCAATTTTATTTTATTATCCATCCATTTTCCCAATCAATCAACCAATTTAATCAATAATTTTACATTCCATTATAATTTCACTTATATCGAAAGTTTCTTAATCTATAAATCCTAATAATAACATTGGATAGAAATTCAATTTATTTATATGTATTTCAATCATATTCATGTCTACTTGTATTATCATTCCTGATAACATTATTAACATATGGTTATGAATCCAGAATGTAAAATAATATCCAATTTGGTTCAAAAACATAATTTCACACTATTATAACTCATTCATACATCATCAATATAGAAAATAATAATTACCATATATTTATATTAATTCTTAGTAATTGAATTATGATTACATAAAACATATAATCGTGAAATAATTATATATGTTTTGAATATTTGGAAACATAGTAATATAAAAAATTAGTTAAAAAAAATATCAACATTATCTACCACTTATTTATTCTAAACCTGAATCCATTTAGAAATATAGTACATAATACCTTTATTAATTACATATATAAAGGAAACCTAAGAAAAAAATCTATAGAAATTCTCATTATCTATAAATAATGGAGATATCACAGATAACTGAGTAATAACGTGATTATAAGGGTATAACAAAATGACCCTAAAATTTGTTAAACAATCCATGTTGGTCAAATAAAAAATTCATTAGTCAAATAATAAATAAATTAATTTAAAAAGATATGAATTAAAATTTAATAAAATAACATTATCAAGAATAATTGACATATTCCTATGAAATTGATTGGTGTAATTAAATAATGAATATGAATAATTTAATATATAGTCAAGGAAAATTTTCCTGGAAATCATAGTTGAATGGGTATACTCCCCATTATATCAATGTATTGATGGTTCATAGTCATGAAAATCATTGTGAACAATGTCCCTTATTGAATTGAGTTCAATGACCATTTATTTTCTTTTTTATATAATGCGATATCAAACATCAGTTGATGGATTGTTGGAATATATAGGTCCCATCAATTACATAATTAATATAATACATATTTTTTCCCCAATGCCTTAATGAAATTATCATATCAATACCAATGAATGGAAATGGGTTTCTGAATATTTTCATCATTGCATAACACATGGAAGTTAATGGTATTCATAGTGATATAATTAATCTATCCTACCTTAATTTATTGAAGAGAAATTTGTTTCATAATTTTTTTTATAATATTAAGAAACGATCTAGAAAATTAATGAGGATTGTAGACATTTATCTTATCCCATATAATACAAATTTGATATAAAGGTTTATTGTTTTTGATGAATAGTAGTACAAATAAAATACAATTAAATCAGATTTTAGGAAAAAAACCAATTCATTTTAATAATAAATAATTATAAAAACCTAATAAAATACTAAATAAATAATATCCATTAAAAATGACAATATAAACATGGAGTTGAATCAAAAAAGAAATAATTAGTTTTCTCTATGATAAAAGATTTACCTATCATATATCTTCGAAAAACTCATTTTAAAATGTTATAGGAAGGTCAAGAACTTCCTATTTTAAAAGAAAATTATATCCCCCCTATATTTTTTAAAATGGAGATCATTAGTAAAAAAATTATTATTGTAATAGGACAATTTTAAAAATAATTTCTAAAAAATTTCTCTAAATTAGATATATGGATGAAATTGGAATTTCAAGTGATGATTGATAAAATTAGATTGTCGTTAAAAGAATATTTTCATACTATTAATTATATAAGGTTAGAAAAATTAATTGAAAAATATTATTTTATATAAATAAATATATGATATAAAAATAAAACAGTAATTCAGAGATAGATCGTAATATTTCCTCATTATAGGAATAGTCATAAGCAATCTTTATAAAAAATAAGACTACATTAGAAAACTATCGCATCATTAAATTTTGAATCAGAAGCCCCATAAAAGAAAGAAAATTAAATAAATATTTATATTAATTAATTATAATTAAATGTGTCAAAAAATAAATTCATTTATATTATATACATCACATAAATGAATAAATTTGATCCTAATTAATGATTCTTAGTTAATGAAAAAAGATAAAAAATACTATACCATCAATTCACATTGATTCAAAAGCACAAAAAACACATTAATACAACATTATGATTATTATAAATATATATCTGAGTGTTGAAATTTTTTATAATTTTATATATTATCCCTTTATGAAAAAGTTCCAACACTATTTATTAATATTTCGTTATTAAAATTGTCAGTTCCAAGTGTGAACTGCTTCATTTTTATGTGTATTTTCATTCATTATTTTTGGTACTTTTAAAATTATCATGGTTTAATAATATCCTAGATATAATATTAATATTAATATATTGTATTAATTATTTAAATATTTATATTAATCAATAAAATATTGACATATAAAAATTAATTGAGTGATTATTTGAGATGGTATGCGACACATATTTGTGAACACTATTTTAATTTTTCAGTGAATGGAATAATATCATGGAATATATTAATTCCTCATTATAGGAACATTATTACACAATATAAATCATATATATTTATAAAATTATTTCCCATTACTATCCACGTAATAAATAATTGAAAATTTAATCACATTAATTTATGGAGGGGTAGTCCAAATGTATGCTTAAATGATATTATGGTTTTTGAAAATGGGGGACGTTGAATTGATGTTACAATATAATTTAATAAATTTAATTATATAAAAAATATACTAAATAAATGTTTATCCAATCATAATTCCCATATATTTAATATTTTCTTAAATAACAAATCTTATCACTATATGGAGATGATACATCGTACATTCACATGATCACTAATTTCAGTATATGTTGGATGAGAAACATAGTTTATAATGCTTTTTTATAATATTAATAAAATATTGGAATATTTAGTATATAAACAAATTTAGTTTATGATATAAAAATACATTTACCAGAGGAAATTAATAGTACAAATGAAACTGAGAGGTTAAGGTAATTACCTACTCTTTGAAACTACTCATTTAGTTCTCCCATAAAGGGCTCTAAGGTTGGTCTTTTGGAAAGACCAAATCCTAAAATATAAATCTATGGAATTATATCAGTGAAATTAATATATGATTTCATGATATAAATCTAATTGTGGTGAAAATATATGAGTGTAATGGTGCCCCTTCATAATTATTTTCATTGTTACTTTTTTGGAATTTTATTAATGATTCAGTTAAAATAAATCCATTCTCAAAGAAAAACATATCCAAATTGCCATTTATATGATGATATGTTGGTAAAGGGTTGTAATCACAAACAAAATTATATTTTTCTAAAATTTTAGTTAATATTTCATAATTTTCTTTTTATTTTCCCCTTTGTTAACTGATTTTAATTTTTACAATAGTAACATATTTTTAAATATTATTGGGATTTATATTTTTACAAATATGATTAAAATTATCAAATGAATGAAACATTTAAGATATTTTAGACCATATCATATCTACCTTAAAATATTCATGATTTTCATGATTTTTTAATTAATATAATAAGATTTTAATTTGATTGGGAATTATTTCATTAAATTTTGAAACTATTAATTTATTTTGAAATTAATTACATAAATAATATATATTACATTGAATATAATATATTAAAAATAACTAATATATAATATTCGTAAAATAGTTCTTAGATCAATATTATATAATCATATTATATAATATTTATTAGTTTAATATTCAGTTATTTTATATTTATATAAAATTGAATAAATATTCATTTTTAATTATGTATATATTTAGAGTGATTATGAAAGAAAAAAATATTATAATATAAATATCTTCCAGAATATAGTCCATTATGAATAAAATTAGAATTAATATTCATTCTGAACTATATTTTTCAACATTGGACACATTAATGATATTTAAAAGTAAGGGAGTGACATTTTTCAACATTCATTAATTTGAATAATATATAAATAATTCTCATAGAATCAATATCCTTTAAACTAATAATATTATAGAATAAGGTAATATTTTTCAAATTAATTTCATAACTTTACCATTATGTTATAAATATTTGAAATTATCATATATTTTTACTCCATGTTAACCAGATTTGAGCTTTATAATGTTGATAGATTTTACTAGTGTTATTATTCATATTGAAAAAATAATAATAGAGCATATTTTTTAAAATTTATCCACCTTATTAAAAATAATTATTTCATTTTTTATAATTAAATTTAAAAATATCTATAAAATTTATTAAATATTATGCATGGAATATGTGAGAAAAACATCTTTTTATAAAAATACATATTTAAGTATATTAGAGGGTTCATCTGAATCATCCACTTAAAAATAGTTTTTAAATGATTAAAACATTTAATAATGTATATATTATATATATTTAACTAAAATCATTCAAAAATACTGATTAATTTAATTAATCACTAAATTTTTTTTCCACATTACAATAATCTTTAAGAAAAACATCTCATATATTTTCAAATAATCTTATTTAAACTGTATTATTTTAACAACTAATGAATTAATTCAATAAATGTGTAAAAATTTTACTTTTCATAACATGTTATTATTATTCATACCAACTAATCTAGTTTAATACTTGTAGAAGACATAGAATTTTATAATAATGATAAATCCTTATTTTAATCTCTTTGTTGCATGGATAAATATATATTGAAGAAGTAAAATTATTATACAAAAATATTTCAAAAACACATAGGCGTGTTATTGTTTACAAGGTTTTAATTGAACATCGACCATGAAATTGATCAGTATGATAAAACAATGATCATTAATCTACATCATTAACACTAAGGATGTCATTCTGTATCCAGAAAATATTCTTTTCTCCATAATACATTATCAATGTGAGATGTCGCCTTTTTAGAACATTTTATCTATTATTTAATATTTTTACATATTTTTACTCGATATTTCATTAGTGGTATTCCCTCATTGATTTAATTAGTGGAAGGATTAGGTATGAACTTTTTCAGGATAGATATATTGAACACTTCATGAACTAGATAGATATATAGTTGATCCTCTAATCCAAAATCTATCATCTTGTTATGATAAATAATTTCAAAAGGATTTTTTTACCAAATGATAGATTTCCATTATTTAAAATTATCATTACCCTATTTTAGGGGGATATTCATAAAAATTCCTTATAAAAAAATAAATTACTAGATCATTCAGATCATAGATAAAAAATATTATTTTTTGAATTTAAGAGGCTCACATATTCAATTCAACATAACTAAACATATTTATTATTTATTATTCTATATACGAAAATAATGTTAACATATCAAACCAAACTCTACCAAATTGTGACCTAGCCCCATGGGTCATACGGACTCCATGGAACATCCCCATATTATAAAGGATTACAAAAAGTTGTGAGGGTATAGTTTTTTTTGTGGGGAGATAATTCAATCATTCTAGACTATAATGAGGTGCCACAATAACAATAAGATATAATAGAAGTCATAAATCATCAAAACTGAATGTAAAAATCAATCATATCAGAAATAAATAAATTCCAGAAGTAATCTAATGTAAAATATGACTATTAGGTCATGTTTGAAAAATAAAAATGATAGGTATAAATGAATCAATTCTAATAAATTAATCAAAATAATAAAATTTAATTTCTTTTAGGAGCTATAATCATGATCCTAGATCTATCATGTTTTTATACATATCCAATTAGATAATAAATAATGCATTATTCATTGAGTACATTATATTGTCCCTAAATGCTTCCCTAATGTCTGTTAGTGGAGAAAATGATTTCTAGAAAATGGAGTTATATTACAACTGTTTGACCACCACAAATGGTTTCTATAAAAAAATCATTTTAAACGTTGTAAACATATGTTGTGTGCATTATATCACAGGTACAATTGTACTGAATGTAATGTTCCCTAGGAATATCTGAAATAAGAATGGGATACAATCCCTTTGAATATGTCTCCCTACAAACCTATCCTAGGTTCCCAATACAAGTGATGTATTAAAATAAACAAACAACAGATAATACTGATGAGTTTAATCAGTAGAATCCATGCCCTTAGTATCTATAAAACACACCAAAAATGGAAAGGACCTGGCTATGTAATAAATTGTAATAAAATATTAAAACAGTAAAATATAATATAGTGTACAATACCCATTATATATATATTGTATAATAAAATTTATATCACTTCCACACATCTAGGACATATAATCAAATTTGTTTGACCACAATGGTCAAGATCCATGGTGTTCAAGACCAAGTCATCAGTGTTGTTCCCCAAGAGAATTATGATATTGTATTATTAAAGACATGGGTGGGGTCTATGAATCATGTCAATAGACAATGTCTATTATGATCCCTTGAATGATGAATGAAAGGTGTAGAAAGACCCAAGGAATATAATGTAATCAAGAGACATGGAGGAAAAATCCTTGTGAATCCATTACTGTATGAATGATCTATGGGGAAATATCCATGAAGTCTATGGATTTAGTATCTAATGTGATCAAATAAAGAAAAAAATACATTTCAAAAATATTCACATTCCATGAGTTTTTATAACCCATTAAAACATTTCCATGTCAACAATTTAATCATATTAAATGACATGAAAAGGCGGCATCATCAATAAATTAGTTAATTAATTTTTTTTATTTATAGATTTTTATTTATAAATATAATGGTAACAACCATAAATAAATCATTTAATTTTAATTGAGGCTTACACAACAATTTGGGACCCCACACACACCAAACAAGTTTTACAACAAATGGAAGATACATGTGAACACCCATGGGTGGCCTTGGTTGAGGCTAAATGACCACTAACTGAAAAATGGTATTCAAAAGGAATCCTACAGGGTCCCAAATAATTAAATTCAATAATTTATGAAATTTATGGGGTACCAATAGAACATCATGCATGATTCACAATAAAAAATATGATTATAAATTAACAATATTGAGGGGATGATATATACCACCAACCATTGGTTCATAGTAAATGACACATCCAATATATATATCAGGTTTGTTCTATATTAGGATACAATGAAATACATAATGAAAATAATGAAAATTGAGATAATTAGAATGAACCTAACTAATGTAGTTGATACCATGAAAAATTTATTAATGAAACAAGAGGATTATAGTAATTTCGGGAATATATCTAATGAGACTGATAGTTCATGAATCCATCTCCGGACGAACGTTCGACAACATATCATATCATATGCATCTGAAGGGATCTACATAATGGCATATTCATTATAGTATATAATGATATAAATGAATTATATATATATCTATAGATATTAATAGATAAAATTACATATTTTACTCAAACACACATGGATGGATGATTTGGTTGTGCTATTTTCTAGACATGTTCCAACTATGCCACCATGTCTATCACAATAGGGCGTTACATGGTTTTATGCACATTGATAGACTAAAAATTCAGAAACCATTCCTTATGGATCTATCAATTTCATATAGTTTTTTACTAGGGAATTATCTCGAGGTTCAACAATTTCCACCATACTATATGCCTCCAGATCCCCTATCTTTAACCCCATATCGTTAATA
Source organism: Viscum album (assembly GCA_963277665.1). Classification (NCBI taxonomy): domain Eukaryota; kingdom Viridiplantae; phylum Streptophyta; class Magnoliopsida; order Santalales; family Viscaceae; genus Viscum; species Viscum album. The sequence continues at coordinate 1,898,479,427 of OY728163.1, read as the reverse complement.
CTAGTTATGCGGCTAGTCTCATACAAATTCAACTGACCATGTGGAATTATATACATTCCAAAATGTGGGGCTCTGATCTTATTAAAATCCACAGAGACCCCCAATACACCGTTGATCTCAGAAATCACCCATATTTGATCAAAACCAATATGTTAAACCGAAAAAAGAGATATGAAACACATGGGAAAACCAAATATGTCATATTATCCCTACATTAAATAAATTCATATATGAATTTACATTTCTAGGTTAGTAATTAAAATCCATATAGTTACTCTATCCACCCAGTATGTACATCATCCTCTCACCACCAATTCCAATCCTATAAATAGCATTGCTTCCATAACACCCATACTATATGAACTAACATATCACATGAAACCTTCATTCTATTATCAAAAATAAAAATCAGATACTCATCAATAAAATAATCAACTGGTAGTTCAAACTCATTCAATATCAATATGGTAGACTTTTTGAGTGATAACGGGGAAGCTAAGATATGTTGAAGTTGTTGTGTATGGTTCAATAAATTTGATGAAATTAATACCAACATGACATCATCCAAAATCGTTCTGTAATCTATAATAGACTAAATGCATGTTGAAATATTACCGTGTATCATTATATTTATACGTTCTAGCCTATGTGAGATAGAGAAATGAAATAATCTTTGACCTCGAATACTATATTTGTTTAATAATGATTGGAATAATATTTCTTTCTAGACTATGTGAAATCCATCAACTTCCTTATCATATGGAACTTCATTGAAATAATTTCCCTTAAATGTGGTCCTTGTAATGCTGCCCCATATACCTCTAGCCTAGTATAATGTGATCGTCTTGGGCAGACGTAAAGAGACTCATATGTTTCCATCTATATAATCACATGTCATATATTTATGAAGAGAAATCAATTGGAATTATATGCATCTCGTAAGAGACCCATGATCTTGGACTCATAATTTTCAAATAACTACCGGGAGAAGAATTTTTTACCTAGCTAGCATTTATTTTGAAGGTGGTATTTTATGTTTAGAACCACCTATATACACAAATCCTTTTGGAATATCCCCCTGAAATTAGATAAAAGATGGGCCTCCCTATTTGATACAATGATATGATGAACCTTATGAATTATTACAATCTCACATATATACCACTTCCCAGTTTTATCCATTAGAAGGTGTCCTTGATGGGCATGAAATGAGAAGCCATCATGAGAATGTCCATGAAAACCCCACAATGCATCACTACCTTAAGGAAAAAATGGAACACTTATCTAAAAAACTATTATGAATTAATACCCTTCAAAATAAGAATGGGTAACTACAGTAAAATTTCCACCAGTCACAAATGTTCTACCTTCACCTGCAGACAGGAGGAACACCTCATTAAAAATATTTCCTCATCTCATTTTATCCCCAGCCACCAATTTGAGAGACATGAATCGTTGTAAATATATGTTACACCTATATGAGTATCCCTATTTGGGGATATAAAAAATCTCCTAATATTCAAATTAATGACTTTTAGAACACATACATGACCATGAATATTTAGGACTTCATCTATTCCCACTTCCAATCTAGTTTACATATCGTCACCTACCACATTATCTGATATGAATAGTCTATCTAAATTAGTTAAATGTATCATCATCACTGTATCCATAAGAGTGGATTTCACCACTATGGATGAGTTAAAATTCTATAAATCTTTGTACTACACATCCAAATTCATATTTTGATGTTTTTCAAAAGCATATACTCTATATTAGTCTTCTAAAATGCATATATCTGAGTCCTTATGGTCATTTCATTGGCCACTTCATTGCAATTTCTAGTCATATAAGAATTTTCAAAGTCAAAATTTTATATATTCTCACCCCAACATAATTACCTAAAGGTTAAAACATGATACTAAAATATATAATTATGTATTATTTTTGTCATTATACTTCATTAAATCCCCTTTTGAAAACTAGTGCCTCCAGCATCACATGACATGTACCAAAGTGGATAACTCAGGATCATGTATTGGGTAATTCCTATCATATAGCCTCAACTAAATAGACTCTAACACCATAAATATTTCCCCAATATTCAAACGTAGAACATGAATAATAGACATTGTAAATCTTTTCATAATATAGAAAATAAGGATTGCAATTTTTTTAGTTTCACATAAATATTTTTAAATGATTTATCGGAGGAATCCATCCATTAAAACATCACAAATTTCTTAATACAACCAATCATAGATTATTCTATGTGTCAGACGTTTTGTATGAAAATCATTAAATATATTATTGGTCCTATGAAACACTACATATCTATGATGTCCTTGTAACTCTCTAAAGAAATAACATCTCTCATCTCCCCTAGGAAAACTGATACTCCTATCACTAATATAACATGAACATTAAATGAATCATATCATTCCAGATGTTTCACTTTATGATTCTTGATTTTATATAATTCTTTATCAGTGTATCCAAAATGATAGTAGGATGTTTTCCTTGGTAATGAAGATTTTTGGAATACACCCTGATATAGTCAATTTATTACAACAAAAAATAATAAATATTAAGATGAAAATCATGGTTCTTTAATGCTTTGATAACCATGGGATGTTTGTGAGATTTAATGAAATTACCAAATAATAAAACAGACCATACCATCTATAAAAATTAAAACCAGTTTTGTCTTCAGTTTGAACATATAGCTTGTGATAACTGAATCTCTTATATTTTTTTTGAGAACACATGTTCTTCTTGAAGTCAATCAAAAGGTAATCTTATCCGCGGAAATAAATTTACTTTAGTAACTATAAAATAGTTTAATTTATGATAATATAAAAATATATTGAGGGTACCACTTATTTATTTCACAAAAATGATTAGAAACCCCAAATGGAAAAGTACTGTGTCATATAATCCCCTTTTCCACCAATGACTCTAAGTACCTAGGAATTGTGTAGTACTCCTTAGTATCAAACATATATGGAAGAATGGTTATATGTATAGATCATGACACTAGATTTATGGATAAATCCCCCTTAATCTATTTATCCTAGGTGGTAAACTATAAATTTTGATTTGGGAATCATCAAGGAAATATTAATCCAAAGGGTTGATTTATTCCTCACATGATTTCTAATCATGTAAATATAAAGAATAAATATAGTTTTTCATCCCACCAAACCGAAAATTCTCTAGTAATGATCACCAATCCTATATATCACATTCACCCTTTCGAAAACAAAACTCCACCCGATAGTGTTTTGAAGGTCATACCTCAATGATATATTTCCACAGAGGCTCGATGTAAAGATTTCCATCACATCTTATGTACGATGTCAAAACTAGTAATCTCATGGAAACAATATCACATATGATGTGACAACCACCATTCACAAGTCAGGGGGTGGTTTCGTCATTTATTGGTGTACACCCTATGTTAAAATTCCCAATGGAGTATCAAATGTCATAACACTATCCAAAAATTAAAGTTCAAAACCGTTCCTTTCCACATTAAATGTTGATATGAATCTTTTTAATGTTTCTAAATAAAAAAGTGATGTGAAAAGATTATAGGCCACAATGATCATACCAATGCCTATATATTATGTGGAACTCTTCTCCTTAAGTGTACATTTTACATATTATATTTGTCCTAAACCAAGACACTATGAACCTAACTCACTACTTGGATCAAGCCCAATCTATTGTCTAAGTAAATCAGTTATGGGTAACCTATAAAATTATTAGTACCTCATCCTAAAACACATAGAAAAATCTTACATCACAATCTTCTATGGAGCTATTATTCCTAAAACAACGATATATACTATATCTTTCCCCTTTCATTTAATAGCTTGGTTAAATGCCATATAAAAATGATGCACCTGGAAAATATTTCCACAAATATAGAACTCAATTTGTTATAATCATAGTGATTCCAAATATGTAACTATATCTCACACTAGTAACATAATATAGCACATCCTTGACTGATATCTTTTCTGTTACTCACCAATTGAAGGTATTCAAGATGGGCATTCCTTATAGAATTCACTGAAGAATTTGGTTGAGAGGCTGAAATACCATGCTCTACACCCCCAAAATCCCTCATGTTCTACTATATGATATGCTCCTTATTAAGTATCTATAAAATATTAGTCAATCTGTAGCCATTGAATGACCATTAAATGAAATTTGAAAGACCAAAATCTAATCATCTCACTCTCGATTTCTCATTAGCAAGCTAAATTGATGGAAAATGTTGTATCTCTATAAATCATGAATAATATTAAATAATTATCATTTCAACCAGATTAAAGAACATAATATCACTATCAAACATTATAGTTAGTTTCCTCCAGATACTTCATTCAAGATCCATAAATTGGAAATCCCTCCAAACCATATCTTGATGCTTATCATCCATGTTAAAAAGATCTAACCAACTCTTAGAAGCTCCTTGAAGAATATAAGTAACAAGGATTACATTATTTTATGGAGGTGTATCCAGTTTTTCGTAGATATAATGAGTCATTTATAGACACATTTGAGTAGTAATATGTCTTACATCCCCTAAAACATGGGTGCATGCTACCTATTCATTACATGTGTCAGCTCTTCCAATGAAAAGGCATGTTATGGTCCTTCTAGTAATTTTTTCCTATATTGATGGAAAAATTCATAGAAAAATATCTCTGCACCTATTTTTGGTCAAATTTCGGGTGTCGTATTAGGAACATCAAGAGTATCTTCTACTAGATAATGTTTCACATCCTCTAGGAGAGGTTCATCACAATTCTATGGGCATATGACTGAAGTATGTCAGGGTACAATGTCTCCATAAATCAAAAAAATGCCCTTGAAAGTATACACAACGCAATGATCACACGTAACATCCATGGACATGTAAATAAATTCATATAAACAATCAAACACCCTTTTTAGCCCTTAAATCTAGGAATCAGTGATAATAAGAACATAATCATATCTAGAGACACTACATTATAACCACGCAAAATTAAGGTTTAGGTCATGTTCTCTATATTTTAATTTTCATTTCATTTTACATAAAATATATATCACACCTATCATTATTGGGTAAAACCAAATGTGACCCAACATCTGATACATAATGTTACATACAACTCATGAAACAAAATATATCATCCTATTATCCACACCATAACATGTTCCATCCATCCAAACAATGGTCCATGATGAAATGTTTCATAATTGGATATATAGTGTGTTTGTTGTAGCCTATGCATTGAAAAATCTTTTTAGGTTACAACATGAAAATTTTCTAACAATTATTTTTCTAAATTGCCTATTAGAACACTTGGATGATAACAAGTGTATATCACACATGTATCATATATCACTAATTCAATTAGTTATGAAATGAATCCAGAATGTCTTGTTATAATACATATAATATGAATATTACAGGTGCCTAAAATGACGCATTACATGCATACCATCATCTCATAGAGAAATAGTGGATAACATAATCAAAATAACATTATTAATTATGTGGGCCACCCAATGGTGGAATCAAATGCACTTTAATATATGAAGTCAATTAATATTCTTTTTTCATGAAAAATATATTTTCCTTTGTGTGGATTATATTATACTAAGAATATGTCATTATCAAATTCCAATGCATTTTAATCCATGTCGATTATCTCAAAATAGAATAAAATTCTAAAAATAAAATTTATGAATACCACTCTATGGAATCCCAGCTTGGATTACACTAAATGGTTCTATGATTTTTTTGGCTCACACAACCACATTCAATCCTCCCTATACACCATAGGATGGTGACTTGCATAAAAGGGAATATGGTGAGTCTATTTGGAGACTATTCACCCTTTTTAGAGTGTAACATAGTGATTAAATATCAATTTCAAATAAGGAAAAATTAAATATTCTAGATTGATGGGTAATGTCCATGAAATCATTAAATAATTACTTCCTAAAATAATACAAAATAAAAGATGATGTGTCATTTCATTTCCCAAGAAAGAGAGAAAATAGGTGTTGATGTGTCGAGTACAATACATGAATGAAAATAAAAAAGAAAAAAAAATTTGTCCCATATTGATTAAGAAGCGTCTATGGATATTATGCTCTCTTGATCATAAGGGATATGAAATTAAGCATCATATAGTGGGTACATTGCATGGGCAATAAATTCTTCTTTTATTCCTATATGGGTACCCAACAACTACCCAAACAAGGTGTGAGATAACAATTAGTAGGCCACCAACGGTGTATAAAACAAATATAGTCTACGTGATATAAAAAACACAATGTGAAATATAAGAATAGTCTAAAATTGTTGAATTTAAAATTCCTATGGAATGTGTGACAAAATATGTGCGATCCTCACCAGAAAAACTAGACTCCTTGTAAATAACTATTATACAACCAAAATAATAAAATTGGTACAAGAAATAAACAAGTGTCCTACGGTCCATTATAAACTCCCTCATATAATACCCATACATGTTTTATCTATAATACATAAAAAGTCCAAAATTAGTCAGCATTTTATTCTAATGTAATCATCAATCATGGGTAGGACGTAAAATCCATTGTATGATATACATCACAGGAACTTCTTATAATGATAAGGGTATCACATCTCTATGTCCTATCCATGTAATAATTTTTTTTATACTACAATGTTCTGCATCAATGGTATTGAATAACAAGGAATACACATATTGATCTTGGAGAATCTATTTGGAAACTTGTTAGAGAATTTTTTGGGGTATTAGGAGCATGTTAGTAGAACATATCTACTACGAGTTGAATAATTCCAGATCTATGTACTACAATGTCCCAATGTATCCTACAGAATCAAGACCAATGATGATAAAATGGTAAAATAATCCACCAAAATAAATTAGATCCATCAGGAAAACATCCATGGAATATATGGAATTATGATCCACGGATATCATCTATGGTGTCTGCTAACATTTCATAAATATTAATATTATACAGTTTCTTCAAAGTCATTTAAAAAATATAAATATAAATAACCTAATCCAATATAATGATATATATTGGATTTTATATAATATCCTAATAAATTCATTCCATTCATTTAAAAATTAATATTAAAACCCATTGTGATTACATCATTAAACAGTTAATTTAATTAACATTGGGGATCCCACTATAATTGGGGATCTGACATGAAACAAAAAGGTACATCAATAATGGGAATATAAAAAGTCACACCCAAAGGGTGGAATAAGATTTTGTTAAATTACATCGAATCATTTAATATTTTTAAAAGAGAAATCTTATAAGTCCAGAGTCATTCAACATAACCATTTAATTAATTTAAAGGGATCTTCGGGATGTCTGCTTTGTGGAAAAAACAAAAAAATGTTTATAAAACAAAATTCCTCAAAAGGATTGAATAAAGAACAAAACATAGATCCATTTAATAGAACACACATACTATCTATCTCTGATTGAGTAAATATGTATTGAGAATTAATGAAAAATTGAAAATACTGAAAATATGGAACATTATGTCACACAAAAATAACACAGGTGATACCAAGATAATAATGAATGGAAAAAGAGGATTATATTACATACTATCCCTCATCCAATAACCCAAAAAATAATCATTCTATGTCCCAATGAAAAATTGGTATAAAATTTAATCATAAGAATTAAATTGGGGTCTAAAATGTTAGAAGATCTCCAATGGATAAAATAGAAAATAATTATATTCTATAAAAACTATAAGATAAAATGTCGTTTTTTACAATATATTAGGATTAATGGTATGACATCACATTTGGCCAAAAATTTCATCATCATTCTCCATTTACTATCATAATGTGTCCCCTCTTGGTTTCATCGGCATGGTTATAAAAATAATGCACAAAAAATTCTTTAAGGTACTATCATTGTCCTAATATTTTTTCATGAGAATAAACATGTGGTTTCACGGTTTCCCAAAAACTATGAACCTAATGACACCATCTATTAAACCCTGCATGATTATTAGTAATTTTTTGGCCTTCCTCATATGGTTTCAACTAGTTGTTCATCCTATATTAATTTCCAAAAAGGCAATATCTGAGATCTGCATAATCCCTAAACACACTAGATATGGAAATGATATCAAACAACACTCACACCATGTTTAAACCAATTAGTTAAACCGAAATAAATATTAATACCACATAGGAATATAATGGATCATAAAATAATACCTCTCTTACTAGACATTACTTCCATTATATTTTAGTTACACATTTCATTACATAATGGTATAATTAGGATACTTCTAAAAGGATGAGTGAATATATTTTTTTAAGAAACATCCACCAAATGATTGTGCTTATCCCAACCATGTTATAAATCCATAATGCAATACCTTAACATGTATTAATGAGTTTTAATGGTATTATAATACTAACCAACTATATTTCATTGAAAATGAGTGTTAAAAAAAGAATTTATTTTTTTATAAACTAATATAGACTTCTCTAAAATATAGACGTGAACATCAAAACATGATAATATAAAAATGATAGTTGATTGAAATAAATTATTAGTAAATCCTAGATATATTACCATGTAAATCCATAAATACAAATCTCATATACAATTTAATGGATGTGAGATCACAATATTAGTGTATTGAAAAGAACCCATGTTTAATTATTCCCATTATTTTTTTGAGTTTCTAATGAAAAAAACATTTTTTTATTTTTTTCATTTCGGATAATAGTATGTTTAATAGTTGTTACAATCCCATAGAATTAGGCCTATTAGCTGTAACATTATGTTATAATAATAATTTGGAATGATAATTAGAAATATCTCCCATAAATACATCCCTCCAAAAAACAATTTCACATTTGTAAACCTTATTATACATCTATAATTCAAAGATAATGATGATCTATGAGCTCTACCTAAAATATAATTATTCAATATAGCACTGAAATAAAACAATCCTAGTTTAGAAATGTTATTATTACATCACAATAGAGGTAGATTTCATGGATATATCATATCTTGTTTTTAAACTCTACCTCTTCTTTATATGTCTATTTAATATTATCTTGGATAAATGGTTGAATGCCCAGTTTATAAAGATATGTTGTAATCCCACCATTTAATATTTCAAGATATATAAAATATAACTCAATAAGTTAATGGATACTTTATGGTCATTATCATAGATAAAATAACATGATCATTTTTAATTATTGTATCTTCTAACTTTTTCACTTTACCAAGGTGTTTATGTGTAGAGAAACCATACTATTTAATCAGTTACAACCATCTACTATGGCGCAATGTTAAATATTTTTGAGTTTAATATAATATAAGATTTTTTTTATTAGTATATAAGTTACAACATTATATATATAGATAATTTCTACAAATCCATATTAAAAAACATTGTAGCTAAATCCAACTCACAACTTGGTTTATTTTAACCATTGACCATCAATTATTATGATAAATGATACATAACCATACCATTCATCATGATCATGAATCCAAGTCCCACAATTGATTCGCTAAAATAAATTACAGACCCTTATACCCTAATTATTTGTTTATGCACAAGTTCATTGGATATACTTATTTTATGTTACATAAAACAATTCTCACATTAATCAATCAAAAGGTACTTTAATTGCATTGGATATAAAATTGAGACATCATTCAATAGTGTAGAATGATTCCTTAAAAGTCATTTATAATATTTATGAATATAAAAAATGGATCTCAATCATAATTGTTGGATTGGACCTATTTTTAATTTCTTTGATCATTTAATGGTATAAAAATATACTCAAACATTATATTATATGAACCAATAATGAATGAATCCAAATCCAAAATTCACATTGGGTAATTTTTAATAATTTTCTCCTTATAATTTTTTATTAGAAATTATATAGTTACATTAATTATCTTAATTTATCATAAAATAAATAAAAATATCTTTTATGAACAATACCATAAATTTTTTATGATAATCTATAAATATTAAATTTATTAAATCCTTTAAAATAATAGAGGAATTAGTGAAAAAATAGAAAGTATATATATTAATAACATAAATATATTTTTTGAAATAATGTGAGGGGTATACCAACCTTATTGACATTCAATTAATAATATATAATATATATTTTAACCATTTCAATGGATTGATCTCTATAAAGTTTATCAAACAATTTATCAACACCAGTATGATAATAGTTGTTATTGAAATTAATTTTTACTATTTTCTATTATCAATTTTTAATTTAAATAATATATATATCTTTATAATGAAAAACTGGTTCAACTAATGGGGACCCACATTGGTGAATGAGTACCTTATTAATATTCTTCTAGATTTTCATTTTAAATTCTTGATTCTCATTAAAGGCGATTATATATAGAGTCTTGGAAATAGGTGTAACACCATTTATGTGTTATATTGAATCATCAACATCACTATTTGTTATATTATTCTAAACTCATCCAAAAATATATCTATAAACTCTAATAAATTAGTTATATTTTTGATTTTGAGCTTTTATCCGAACATACATGATTATCACCACTTTTGAATATGTATGTTGATCCATATGATGGATTTAATTTCCATCAATATATCATTTTTTTCATTAAAATTTAGGAGATAAAATGTTCATTATGAATATAAAATGTAACATCCATTTTCAATAGATATGGAAAGTAGCTATGGAAGTCCAAATCAAGAAAAAAATAATATTGAATTCATCTTGAGGAAGAATAAAAATATATTGAGGGAAAATGTGATCCTTAAAATAAATTTGAATAAAAATCATAAACATTGTATCTGATCATCATAATATTAGGTTTTTAAACTTGAAAATCAAAATTTATCTTTTTTAGTGTTAATATTATACCCCTAGATATTAATTTAGACATATAATGAAGTGTATATCTATAATCAAACCTTAAATTATCATTTTTACAAATAATTTGACGTGTACAATTCATGATTATTTCAGCATACCCCACTTGCAAAATATTTCTCAGATGAGAAGTTATTATGTCTTTGGGGTAAATGTTTTTATAAATGAATCATCATTATTATGGTTCATATTTTTTGAATTATAATCATAATTATAACACCCTATTAATTTATATTTCTAATATGTGAGAGATTAGTTTTTTGGATATTTATCATTAATCACATAATTATCAGACATATATTCAAATCTTCAACATTTAATTTTCTAATGACCTTTATTTCCATAACTAAATCTGGTATCACTAAATTAAGAATGATTCCTCATTGAGTAATTCCACCCATTAAGAATAATGGAAGGATCATATGGAATGGTATTTTTTCTCTATGGTTTTTATAATATCTTTTGAATTATATATTTTTTATTATCATAACAGTTATATTAATGGGAAAATATAATTTTCTTCTCTATCATGAGAATTCATCAAAAAAGTTATTCATTGTTGTTGATGTTTCCTTTAGGTAACCCACATAAGATACATGGTTTTAAGACACTAAAATATCTATCAACATTAAATTTAGGTTGGACTAAAATTTATTATGTTCGACTCACATGTCTTTTGGAATTTTTTTTTTATGTTTTCAAAAAATTCGAGATTAATTTTTCTTACCAGTATATCTTTTGTTTTACAATTATCTAAAAAAATAAAAAAAACTTATTTTTTGAAAATTAATACATTAATTTCATCCAAATATAGAGATTAAAGTTAATATTTTTCACTTCTTTCATTAGATCCCAAAATTGATTTTATGCACCGTCCATATGATAAAGAACTAGAATAACATTCTCATTTTCTATGAATGGATAATGGGAAATAAATTTTTAATGGTACTGATCCATTTCACTATAACAGATGGATCATTTGATCTAATAGGAGTTGTTTAAGAAGGCCTTAATAACGAATCAATAGAATAATGTTCTTTAATATTTCATTTTTATATCACATCATGATTAATTATACTGTGGATGTTTTGTTGGAATATAAAAAATATTATACTTTCCACCACCCATAACTATAGCTAGAGAATCCATATATATATATATATATATATTATTAATAGATTTTAATAGTATATTTTTATAATATAAAAACAAATTCATTAATGTGTTGTGTCGCTAGAATAATTGCAACATAATAATAAACATGAATCATGAATAAAAATTCATTTTATTAGAACCCTTAATGATATAAAAACCCCCTAAAAAACAAAATAATGATAGGATATCATGTGTCATATATAGATTGAAATTGATCTAAAATTATCATTTTGATAATAAATATGGGAATAAATCATAGAACATGAGTAATATGGAATAAAATTATAAAAAAAATAATGGATCAGGAATAAAATTTTTTATGTGTAACATATAGAAAATGGTATCATATAACCATGGAGACATAATAATGTGGGAGAAATATATGAGATAATATAAATATGAGTACGAGATAATATTCAAGATTATATCATTTGGTGGATAGATCCCCATAATGGATTTTTTTTATTACCAAGTATCACACATGACATATCATATGACTAAAAATTACCCAATGAATTGAACAAATATAGGCATACCCATTATGATATGTCCTTCAACATGTGTTCTACATAATGTATCAACATAAGTTACAAACATGATGGTTACCCATATAAAGAAATAAGTATTGTAATCATGTCATAAGTCATAACAAAAGGTAATATATATATTATCCATTAATTAATAAATTTAAATAAAATTAGGCCGTTTATGATTGGAAAATATTCCTAGGTAATGATTAATGATGTCGATGTAATGTGAAAAAATGAAAAAAAAATTCTTTGAATCCATTGAGGTGTATTTCTTATTAAGACTTTTAAGAGGGGAGGTAAACTGTGTTTTAAAGAGTCTTGAGTATAATAATTTACATAATAAAATAAGTGAACATAAATTGTTTTCCAAATAATATTCCCTACTTCAATAGATCATTGATGTTTATAAACATATCATGGAGTGACAATTTAAATGAGAAAATAAAAATAGTGAAATCCCTATTATTCAACATCATGAAATCAATTATGAAAAAATTTATTATTAAATGTATGTCACCAATAAAATAATTATAAAATAATCATAATATATATTTTTAGACATATATACAAAATATAGAAGAATTATTTTATATTAATTCAATATTAATGTGTGTGTGAGAGGGACATAACATATGTTAAAGAAAATATAGTGATTAAAAAATATCTCTTATGTCTGAATGGATTCTTTACTGGAAAATAATGTCTTTGATAATCTAATTAGATTAGTTAAATTCAAAATTAAGAAAAATATCAAAATGTATTTTATTTTAATTTTATTAAATTAATATTTGGAAATATAAATGCGTTATAAAGATTAATTTAATTAATCCTTGAGTGTTTTCTTCATGGTTTCACAATATGATAATTTTTTAATAATTAGGGAAGTTATTTTTTAATAGAAATATAATTCCACATTTGAAATGAAATTTAATTAAAGGACATTTATAATTAAAAATGGAGCCGTATAATTTTTTTTGTAATGAGGTTTATTCATTTGATCAAGCATTAATAATAAATGTTTAGTTTATTTTGGTGGTTTTTCCAATCTTTATAAAATTTTTATGTTTTATTTAACATTTTTTATATATTTTAGTTATAAGAAAAGAAATATTATATAATAAAATTATTTTAGACATATTTTACTCTAAAAATAGTTTTATGTCTAGCAGTAAAGGAGGTAATGAAATAAATAACTAATTATACACTAAGATGATTAATCACCAAAATTTTAAAATTTTGATCTTTCAATAAATAAACATATCTGAAAAAATGGATGCATAAAAAATATTACATTGGAGATATAAAATTATAATATTTTCATGATACTACAATTATCATGAATTGTTTGATTTATGTAGTGAGGATAAAGTTTAATAATTAAAAAAATTAAGAGCATTTGTGTTGGAAAATTACCCTATGAATATCATATCCTTAAAGGATCTATTAAAGAAAATTAAATTCCCATTTTGGTAAGTTAATTTCCTCTATAATGATTATGGGTATGAAGAGAATAGATTTTTTTCATTGCATATTTATTCTAGAATTCTCACAGTGGAGAAATAATGTCAATTAAGTGTTGTACCCCACACTCTTTGATTTTCATGATCACAATCACTTTCATATGTGTTTAACATTGTTTTAAGTGTTGTTGTTTTATAGGCACAAGTTTGCCAAGGAAATGGCCCAAGAACGCCTCTCAAGTGGACTGAATTTCAGTCCACCGGCCAACCGGTGTGATAGCACCGGCTAGCCGGTGGACCTGGCAGAGGCATTTCCCACTGCCAGGCTCCACCGGTCAGCCGGTGGCTTGACCACCGGCCAGCCGGTGGCACCCAGATCAAATAGTGACAGCTACTATCTTGCCACCGGCCAGCCGGTGGAGCCTGGACCAAGACTCTTCTTCTCTGCCAAGGCACCGGCCAGCCGGTGGCCCTGCACCGGCCCGCCGGTGGCCCAGTCAAACTAGCCGTTGGCTTTGACCAGTCAACCTTCTTTTGGCCTCCAACGGCTCCGAGGACTTCTGCAACGGCTCCGAAGGCCCCCAATGGGTTCCATGCCTATAAATAAAGGCCAAGGAAGCCCCGGAACCTTACCGGATCACATACCAAGCGCTCGGACACCTTGTTGCACATTTGGCGAACCTCCAGCGCTTCACCTTCAAGGATCCTCAAGTGCTCCAATCCAATCTCCAATCCAAGGAGCACCTCAAGAAGCTTGGGAGAGCACGCTACATCAACTCCATCATCCAATTGGCGCCCAAGTCTTCCCAATCACGGTTTTTCTTGTTTTATTCATTTTGAGCTTTAAAATTGTGTTTGTGCCTACAAACCCCAAACTCTTTCTCATCCCCCTTTCATTTGGGTTCTCACACCACCATTAAGGTGTGAAGAGGTTAGTCAAGCCTTTCCTTTTAAAAGGCTTGAGTTTTCGGTGAGCTAGCCTTCACCCGTTAAAAAGGCTAGTGGGTTCTTGCTAAACCATTAAGAGCAAGTGGGTTCTTGCTAAACCACAAAAAGCAAGCTGTAATAGGTCCTAGTGCTACCTCAAAGCCTAGTGGGTTTCTTGCTAAAACCATTGAAAAGCAAGCGGTAGGAATCTCTCAATGGTTGAGTTGGGAGCGGAGACGTAGGCCGGGTTTTGGCCGAACTCCGTTATCAATTTCTTGTGTGATTGCCTTCTTTATTTCCGCTGCACTTTCAACTTTGATTTTTAAATTGTTAATCATTTTTTAAAAGGCAATTCACCCCCCCCCCCTCTTGCCATCTTTTCCCCGTTTTTCCGACCCAACAATTGGTATCAGAGGAAAAATTTGAGTAATACCCTAACCCGGTTTCAAATTTAAGATCCTTTAAGATGGCATCAACCTCTTTCGCCCCCGAGGGCCTCTCATTGGGTCGTGCTCCATTTGTTGATGGGACCGACTACACTTATTGGAAAACCCGCATGACTACCTTTCTTAGAAGCATAGGATATCCCATTTATAAAATTGTCATGCAAGGTTACACTTTGTCTACCCCCGACGAATCCAAATGGACCCAAGCCGACATTAGAAATTTTGAGCTTGATGGCAAATCCATGAATGCTCTTCATTGCGGCCTTGACCGAAATGAGTTCAATCGAGTTTCCACATGCACCTCCGCACATGAAATCTGGAAACTTTTGGAGGTTACCCATGAGGGGACCAACAAAGTAAAGGATACTCGATTGGACATGTACCGTCAGGATTTTGAGTCTTTTTCCATGCACCCAAATGAATCAATTTCTGAAATGTTTACACGATTTACTGACGTGTGCAATGGAAGGAAATCTCTTGGTGATGATGTTTCAGCCGAGACGATGGTCAAGAAGATCTTATGGGTCCTTCCGAGCTCATGGGCTCCAAAGGTGACGGCGATCCAAGAAGCTAAGGACGTCAAAAATATGCCGGTAGAGGAGCTCATCGGATCTCTCATGACTTATGAGATCACGATGAGGAGGCAAGCTCAAAAGGAGGGCACACCAATCAAGACACCAAAGAACATCGCCCTCAAAGTTCAAAGAGAAGTAAGCTCCTCCTCATCTCCTTCCTCATCTTCCTCATCATCAAGCGGCGATTCGGAAATGGAGAATCTCGCCCGCCAAATGCACAAGTTTATGAAGAAGCACAAGAAGAAGAAATCCCGCAAGCATCGAAAGCAAGAACCCACCGCAAGATCCGAGCCCAAGGTAAAATGCTACGGGTGCGGCGAAAAGGGCCATTACAAGCCCGATTGCCCACTCAACAAGAAACGGGCCAAGGAAAAAGGAAAGAAGAAGGTCCTCAAGGCGACATGGAGTGACACCTCCTCATCGTCCTCCTCCTCCTCCTCAAGCGACCAAGGTACAAAATTCCTAATGGCATGTAATGAGGTAACATCTTCTGACTCCTCCTCCTCTTGCTCTTCAAATTCAAATTCTTTAAATCATCTTTCTTATGAAGAACTCTCACACGCTAGAGATCAACTTGAAAATGGTTTTCATGAACTCTCGTCAAAATTTGTTGCTTTAAAAAAGTCTTTTAAAAAACTTTCCTCCGAAAAAGACCAACTTCTCAAAGAGAAGGAGGAACTCACCCTTAAAGTCCAAAATTTCCCAAATGTTGATTCCATGGAATCAACCATCAAAGACCTAAGGGAGACCCTAGCTAAGTTCACCCAAGGGGAACAAAATTTGAACAATATTCTAGGTTCCCAACGAATTTCTAGAACCACCCAAGGGCTTGGCTATTCCAAGCAAGCCTCCTCCTCCCATACACCCACTATTTTTGTAAGGGGGAGCTCCGAATTTAAATTCTGTAATTATTGCAAAAAACCCGGGCACTTAATTTATGAATGTAATTGTAAAAACGCCCGGTACGGCCAACCCAAATCTATTTTCTATTCAGATGAATTATATAGGAGAAGACCCGCTATGAGACAAGTTTGGATTGAAAAATCCCTTCTTGCGAGTCTCTCCGGGCCAAAATTCGTTTCCTCTCCCCGGTGACTTTTTGTTTTTATTTAGGGGGAGTTAGCTATGTTTTTGTCAAAATTTTCGATTCCAACTTTCAATTTCAACTCTTGGTTTCAAAATTTTCAATTCAAAATTTTCTATTCAATTTTTGATTCAAAACATTCAATTCAAACTGTTATTCAATTTTCATTTCAAAATTTTCAACAATTGGTATTATTTTCAATTGGTTTAAAATCTTGATATTCAATTTTTCCCTCAATCAAGTTTTATGCCCCATTCTATTTTGATAATCACAAAGGGGGAGAAATTTCTTGATTGATTGGGGGAGAATCTTTTCTCTCATGCTTAGTATTTATTTTCAATTTTTCATTTAAAGCAGACCTTTCATTTAAGTTTTTACATTGCTTAGATAAGTGATTGTGATCATCAAAATAGGGGGAGATTGTAGTACCCCACACTCTTTGATTTTCATGATCACAATCACTTTCATATGTGTTTAACATTGTTTTAAGTGTTGTTGTTTTATAGGCACAAGTTTGCCAAGGAAATGGCCCAAGAACGCCTCTCAAGTGGACTGAATTTCAGTCCACCGGCCAACCGGTGTGATAGCACCGGCCAGCCGGTGGACCTGGCAGAGGCATTGCCCACTGCCAGGCTCCACCGGTCAGCCGGTGGCTTGACCACCGGCCAGCCGGTGGCACCCAGATCAAATAGTGACAGTTACTGTCTTGCCACCGGCCAGCCGGTGGCTCCTCCACCGGTGAGCCGGTGGAGCCTGGACCAAGACTCTTCTTCTCTGCCAAGGCACCGGCCAGCCGGTGGCCCTGCACCGGCCAGCCGGTGGCCCAGTCAAACTAGCCGTTGGCTTTGACCAGTCAACCTTCGTTTGGCCTCCAACGGCTCCGAGGACTTCTCCAACGGCTCCGAAGGCCCCCAATGGGTTCCATGCCTATAAATAAAGGCCAAGGAAGCCCCGGAACCTTACCAGATCACATACCAAGCGCTCGGACACCTTGTTGCACATTTGGCGAACCTCCGGCGCTTCACCTTCAAGGATCCTCAAGTGCTCCAATCCAATCTCCAATCCAAGGATCACCTCAAGAAGCTTGGGAGAGCACGCTACATCAACTCCATCATCCAATTGGCGCCCAAGTCTTCCCAATCACGGTTTTTCTTGTTTTATTCATTTTGAGCTTTAAAATTGTGTTTGTGCCTACAAACCCCAAACTCTTTCTCATCCCCCTTTCATTTGGGTTCTCACACCACCAT
Organism: Viscum album; assembly: GCA_963277665.1. Taxonomy (NCBI): domain Eukaryota; kingdom Viridiplantae; phylum Streptophyta; class Magnoliopsida; order Santalales; family Viscaceae; genus Viscum; species Viscum album. The sequence goes on along the minus strand of OY728163.1, from coordinate 1,898,461,024 downwards.
TAAGGTGTGAAGAGGTTAGTCAAGCCTTTCCTTTTAAAAGGCTTGAGTTTTCGGTGAGCTAGCCTTCACCCGTTAAAAAGGCTAGTGGGTTCTTGCTAAACCATTAAAAGCAAGTGGGTTCTTGCTAAACCACAAAAAGCAAGCTGTAATAGGTCCTAGTGCTACCTCAAAGCCTAGTGGGTTTCTTGCTAAAACCATTGAAAAGCAAGCGGTAGGAATCTCTCAACGGTTGAGTTGGGAGCGGAGACGTAGGCCGGGTTTTGGCCGAACTCCGTTATCAATTTCTTGTGTGATTGCCTTCTTTATTTCCGCTGCACTTTCAACTTTGATTTTTAAATTGTTAATCATTTTTTAAAAGGCAATTCACCCCCCCCCTCTTGCCATCTTTTCCCCGTTTTTCCGACCCAACATTAAGGGGTTCATATTTATAAATGATATGAGTTGCAATTTTGTAATTTGATAAAATGTTTTAAAATGAAAATTTTTATCCAACCAATACAATGGACTCTAAATCTATATGGGATTAAATTTTAGACTAGATCATATCTCCATTGTTCGATGTCACAATATTTTATAAATGAAAATTTATTTATTATATTACTTTATATATTAAAAGGCGCAAAAAATCCCATTGTGACTCAAGAATACATTATAAATTAATAACTAATGATATAAGAAGTATTTATAAAACCGAATGAACCTTTAATGATGGAATAGTAATGTGAACATTTGAACAGTAATATAACTATTGTGAAATTTCAACCAAAAAGTAGAATAGTATGATCCAACATGAATGTATGAAGAATATTTAACCATCTTATAAAAATGGTAATATTATAAAATTATATCATATTATAAATAAATAAATTTATTATATATTGTAAAATAAGTTTTATTTTTTTTAATTCACAATTTTTATTTACAATTTAATAATAAATATAAGGATTTAAATGAAAAATTATTTATAAATTAGTATTCCATTGAATTATTATTATAAGATAATTTTATGAGATCTTAATTAGTTTTCCAATGTGTAATAAAATTACATGTAATTTTGAAATTTTAATTTTCATTGTAAAAGAATATTTTTATAAAAAATTAAATTTCCCAAAAACTAGTAAATTAATTTCATAATATAGAGTTCATTTATGAATATACACATTGAAATATGGTTAACGTGAATAAACTAGATTTTCTAGAATTACTTGAATATTTTGCTGAATTGTAAAATACGGTAATTTATAGTATATATACATTATAAGTTAAATACACTATTAATTGAGTCATCAATGATGTTAGAATCATAATAAAAAACTCTCATAATTATTTTATTATATTTAGTGATTATGGGAATACTATTCATAGTCTTTATGAAAAATAATGATATAATAAATAAAATAATTTGAAAACACCCCTCTCCTCCCCAATAAATACAATCACTCACCACCTATTCTCCTAAAAACATCCCTGATATGATATTTATCCAAATTTATCCCAACACACTTCTCAATACCCAATCCCTCATTAAGTAGCTCATAGTCTTGTGAATCGATCAACCCATTTTTCTACAAAGGTTCTCATGGAGATATATTGAAGATGTAAAATCATCGTTTATTTTTTAAAAATTCATTTTTTGTTATTTTTTTTATTATTCCTTCCTAACCATATATAATTAATATTGAATGGTAACCCAATTAACATACTTTTATTTTAATATTTTTATGATAATGGAATAGACCATCATTAAACATCTTATTTTGTCCCTCTTATTCATAAAATGAAAGCAACCTCTGTGAGGTGTAGATTTATCACATTTAAGATGACCTGTTCTAATTTTACATTATCACCCTTAAATAGGGTTATGAAACATTTATAATGGTTAAAATAGATATTAATTTTTATTCAATTTCAAAAATTATGTTTTGGAAGAAAATTATTTAGAAAATTCAAAATTATTGAAAAAAGGATCATTGGGATAAAAAAACGGCCATAATAATGTAAACAATTATCACTAATGTCTTATATAATAATTTATAATTATAAAATGTATCAAAATTATATATATATATCCATTCAAAAATATATATGATAATTTTTTACCAATAATTTCAACTGTGTATAATTCTTTGAATTTTATATGAATTTCCAAACATATATACAATTGAACCGATTATGAAAACAAAGAAAAAAACACTCTAGAACGATGAAATTGAACATTATAGCTCATCAAAAAAACCATAAATAAAAAATAAAAAAAAACATAAATAATATAATTATTGTTTTCAATGTTTTTTATTTTTAATTTATTGAATGTAATTTTATCATCTTTTATATTGAAGTGAATAAAGCATTCTGATATAAGGTAAGGGGAATTCTCGATCCAACCCTCATCCATTGTGTGCTCTCTATTTCACCAATTTTTTATATGGATGTTCCAATTTTTTTAAATATATATTATTTTTCCATTAGCTTTATTTTATGGGATATACATATTTTCATTCAAGTTTTAGGGTAAAAGATAGGATTTTCCAAAAAAATGCATCTTTCAAAAAAACACAACATTTAACAATTCTGGGATTGTATCACTGTCAATAAGGATTGATTCCATGAATATTATCACCATTTTATATTGCAAACACCAATTTTTATGAATTTATTATTTATATAACCAATCTCATTACATTGAATGGGTAATTTTATTCCCAATATTGATATTTTTATTATGTGGGATTCATGATAATGTAAATATTATGATGTTATGGGTGTGCCTGAAATTTTATATAGAACATAAATTTTATAATGTGATGGTGAATTGTGAACTATAAAATGATAAAATTCCTTGGATAATGTGCTGAATCTCTTAACGTAAAGTTAAATATGAAAGAACATGATTCATGCTTTATTCACAACTATGCGTTGTATTTGACCCCTAAGACATGATGTTCAATTTTTAGGCATTTGAAAATATCATGACATTATATAATGTTTCCACTCATGATTATGATGAAGATAACATGCATATGATATTATTAAAATAATTATAGAATCCGATGTTATACAGATTCATGTTCTTATCTATCCTCTTATAGAAGTTCTAAATCACCCATTTCAATAATCTTGAGAAGAGAAAATTATTTAAATATTGACATTTTATTATAATATTGTTATGAAATTTCCCTATCATCCAAGAAACAAAACTTACGAATCCTATTTTTGTGACAGTATTATGTCATTTATCATTAAAATTATGTAATTAAAAAATATGGAAAATAAGGGTCTCTATAGTTTGTAACAGAAAATGGTATAGTTAATTTGAAAATTTAGATTAGAGAACCCTTGATGAAACTCGTAGTATAGTAATATGTATATGTAAAGTCCCAAGGGTAATTGTTTTATAAAGTTTGTGTACTTATGGGCTCCAAAATATATCTCATTAGAATTTAATTTACACAGTAAAAAATTATTTATTTAGGACTTTTTGACCAATGTATTTTTCTAAGATTTTCTAATTAGAAAATTTTAGGAACTTTATAATAGTAGGCCAAATCACATGAAATGGTCAATTTAGTGATTTCCTCGAAGAAATCCCCTGTGATTTAGAAGGTGGAGTTCAAAATTTATTTGTGAGGATTAACCAGATGTCCCATGATATGAATAACTACCAGAATAATGTAGAACAACCTCTATCACCTAATTAAGAGAAAACATGATATCGAGCCTTTATCTAGAAACTACAATACATATTTAGTGGTCATCCAATCCCCATGTCATGTAATATTTTTTCATCTCAATAGGTAAAATCATTTATGTACATCAATGTTCAATGATGGGTAAGGTGAGTTGGTCTAATTATCTTATATATTGAGAGGATGAACAATAATCGGTATTGATTAAGAATAGAAATATGAATGAAAAATTTGATGAGTTGGAGTGGGAATAATTCATGATAACGATACATTACAAGTACTTCCCTTGAACTATTCATCAATTGATATAGAGACTCTATAGATCTGAAGTAAAAGAAATTTTAATCAATCATGATGAACTAAGAAAATTTCTCCAGGAATTCCAGGTATGAAAAGAGATGTTTATCAAAAATGATATAAAAATGATAGATTCTATTCTTATTTAAAACCCAACATCAAATAAGATCTATCCAATAGAGAAAATTGAAATTATTAAGAAGTTGATCCATGTGCTCTCAATGTTTATATGGTGTTTGGATAAAGGTCATATTGATTAGGTGACATAAAATGAATGTTAGAGTTTCATTATGGAGGATATAATGAGAAATTTGGGAAACAATAATCCACCCACATGTAAAATTATTTGTATGTAGCATCTTGAGAATCTACTTGAAGAGATATATAAATGTCATATGTGTGGGTGATAAGGCCATTATACTAATGATCTCCAAAGATACATGAGGATTAAATACAATGTATTGGACAAAAGGAGAGAAGCATCCATTGTTTAATTCCTCAACTACATAGAGAAATGGAACAATGAAACCCAATGCACTAAACCATGAGTCCTCAAGGGTAATTTGCATCATCATTGACCAAATCCAAAAAAATTATCGGAAGGCTCAGTGAACCAATAATTCTAAGGTGGATCTTAATGATGATTTAGAGATAGGTATTCTAGTTAATCATTAATGAATATAAAAAATACTATTTTATTATACTTATTTGAATTGTTTTATATCATGAAAGTATATTATAACTATTCAAACAGCACCTCAAAATAAGGAGATTGAGTTATCTGTTAGACAAAAATTGGGAAATTATTTCATCAAAAGTAAATATCCCCTATTAGTTAATGTTTTTATACTAAATCTTCAATTAAATATTATCATACTTTCTTTGAAATAGTTTGATGATGTATTGGGCAAGGACTAACTATCATTACACAATTTCGGCCTCAACTATCAGGAAAGAGATCAATCTTCACATCCCAAAGATTCCTAAAATTGTGTATAGGTGTACAGAGGAGGATGAATCTCTTTTAGAATCATATTAACATGTGTGAATATTATTTCCTTATAAGAAAATATGTCTAACTATAATAATTGAGACAAATGAGAGAATCATGATAGAATACATGCCTATTTCATGAGACTACACTAATGTAGTCCATGATGAAATTTATGGTCTACCACTTGACTAAGAGTTTGATATCTCAATTTATATTGGAGATAGATATATGAATATATCAATGGAACCATATAGAATAGACTCCAATGAGGTGGAATAACTAAAAAAGCATTTAAAGTGGATTCTATAAAAGGAATTTAAAAACTCCTGCACATTATCATGGGGGGGCACCAATCTTCTTTATCCAGAAGAAGGATTGATCAGTGTTCTTCTTCATTGATTATAATGATCTCTAAAAAATCATGATAAAGAAAATGTATCTTATTTCCATGGATTGATGACTTGTTTGACCATCTGTGTGATGCTAAGTATTTCCCTAATACAAACATTCAGTTGGGATATCCTTAATTAGTGGTGAACAATGAAGATATTCCCTATATTTCCATCTGAAGGAGGTATGGTAACTAGTATTTCATAGTTATTCCCTTTAGACTCAGAAAATCTATAGAAACATTCATTTTATTAGTTTATAGAGACATTATAGATTACATAGATAAATATTTGGTTTTATATGTTGATGATATTTTGAAATACTCATAGGGTTAGGAGGAACTTGATGAGCATTTGAATACTATTATAAATACATTAAAAAGGAAAAAATTTAAAAAATTTATAAAACATATGATTTTTTATGGATAATATATCATTATTGGGGAATGTTATCAAAATAAATGTAATATTTGTGGAACTATATATGACAATGATAATCAAGGAGTGGCTCATGCCAACATTTATAATATAGATATGTAGTTTCCATTGTTATGTTTTGTATTATCAAGGATTAGTGAAGAACATGTAACAATTTTTCAATCCACTAACCACCAAGACATGTAATAAAAAAAATACTGGAAAAGTTAATGTGATGAATACATCAATGATTTAAAAACATTGTGTTCACTAAGACAATACTCACAATTTTGATATGTAGGGATCTCGTTGTAGTATACATTGATTCATAAAAAAATACTAGTCTATTTAAGAATTAAAAATCAAAAAGTGTTATCCTACACTACAATGTAGTTGAAAATTAATGAGAAATACTACCCTACACATTATTTATAGATGGAAGTTGTGATCATTGCTGTGAAAATCAGCAGGCATTATCTCTATGGGGATATGTGTGAAAAATATTTTATTCATGAGAGCCTAAATTATATATTTACACATAAGAACCATAATATGTGTTACTAAATATGTAAAATGTTGTTAAGGAATATGAATAATCGATCTATGACTATCATGGTGTGATGAATAATGTGGTAGATTCTCTTAATTGAAAGGATCCTTATATAATATCAATTTTGAGAATTATGAATAATCCAACCGTATTAAATTTTCAATGGATATGTATATAAACTATTAATAATGGAATATAATCAACACATTCTTAAATGATTCATCAACCACATAGGATGTATAAAATAATATATTCTCAATGAAATTATATGGAAATTTTAAAAAAGGTGGAAGTTATGAGAAACAATATATACTCAGTGTTTAAAATTTATGAGTTAGGAGTTGTTTGATTTTGGGTCATGATAATATATACCATTAATTCAAGATATAAGGAATAAATATCTAAATGACATAAAAATATAATCCTTTACTCTTCATCCAAGGAGCACAATGATGTATCGAGATATATAAGAGAATATTTGTTAAGACAATATAAAAGAGAGAAATTATAAATAAACAAAAATTTTATTCGTATATCAGAAAGTGATATATTAAAGATTAATGTATAATTGTATTATGCAATCATTTCCCATTCCAAAATAAAAATTTGAAAACTATAAAATAGTATTATTAACTTAAATCCATGTAACTAAAGAGGAAACAATTCTATATAGTTTATTTTGGTTTTTCATACCATGATATATAAAATTATCACAATTCAAAGGACTTAACACATGGTAAAATTTTATAGATATAAATTAGATATATGGTATATAAGAATTGAGTACCAACATCCAATTTATCTTATTTAGAACAACCATTATCCTCCATGTTCTGGAAATGTCTCCAACATGGTCTAAACTCTATGTTGATCATCTTTCCAACTTTTAATCTTCAAAATGATGTCCATTATAAATAAACTATTTAGAAACTGTAATTAATGTTGAGGGCATGTTATATGGACATCAAAGGATGATAGGACCAACATTTTACTATTTTTGAGTTCTCTTACAAAAACATCATCTGGTCAAGTATCAAAATGGATCCATGTGAACAATATTATGGGAAAATATGAATAAAACTAGTATTTTTGGATGAGGTCATTGAACGTAATCTTATAGGACCAGAAATTGTTGAATTAATGGTGGAAATGGTGAAAATCATTTTGAAACACATCAAGGTGTAAGAATTTTATATAATAGATATACAGATAATCATTAAAAATACCTAGTGTTAATGGTTGGTGGAATTTAATTCCATGACACATTTCCATGGAATAAGATCAAGATATTTTGGAAGACTGGAAAGATGAGAGCCAGGTACATCATCTCCATCAAGATTTTTTATCATGTTTGAAATCTGTCTTGTGAATTGAAACTTCAACCTACCTTGTCACATGTACATGATTTATTTGATTTTCCCTTCTTGTGGAAGTATATAATGGTCCCTCAAAATTATCAAATCCTGTTGTGGTATATTTAAAAGATGATATCTCTTATTAATAGAACCCAATGAAGATCATAGACTTTAGAGATTATTTTATATGATACAAGACTACAAAGTCGGTCAAAGTGCTATGGTGAAACCATAAGTATGAGGAGGCACCAAAAGAATCAAGGGATGTGATGAAGGAGAATTAAAATCACACATTTTCAACATATAATGTAAAATTTAATTTCAAGGGAGAAATTTAATAAGGTGGGATAAATGTAAGGACACAAAATTTTACCAATGAAAATTACCTTCTTATAATTATTTCTAATATTATTAACCAAATTACTTCAATTTTAGAACAAAATAATAAAATTATCAATTAGTAATAAATGAAATAAGTAGTATTTATATAAGATAAAGAACACATCATGATGGAATTGTAACACGACCTTTATAATATTAATATGAACATTATAAATAGTATACTAGAGACTGGAATTGTAACTTAACCCATTAATGTGTATATAAAATTTAATATTATTATAAATGGTAATATGATATAATTATATCAATATATATTTAAATAAATTAATTAGAAATTATTAATTAAGTCATGATATTTTTTTGAGTCATATATATTTAATTTAAATTTAGTAATTAATAAAACGATTTAATAGAAAATGTATTTTAATATTATTTATTTATAATTTTTTTTTTCTTTTTGTCATAAGAAAATTTTATGATGTCGTCTAAACTTTTTCAATGTTATATAAAATGAGTTATAATTTTAAAATCTGTGATTTTCAAGTAAATGATAATTTCGTTAAAATTAAAATTTCTGATACCTAGAAATTTATTTTCATAATTTTTAGTTTTTTCTTTAATTCTAATTTTTTATAAATGGATAGTGTGATTTTTTTGGGATTTTTCTTTAATACATCAATTTTTTGTTATTAATAAAAGATAGTAATTATAAATTATATATACATTATAAGGAAAATACACAATCCCTTCTGTAATAACTGATGAAATAACTATAATCGAGAAATAACCTTCACTATTTTAACATATTGACTGCTAATTATCAAACTATTAATAAATTTCATCCAAAATAATAAACTAATGTATAAAATAATGAGAAAACACCGATATTCTCCACTAAAAATACCACCCATCAGCAACTCTTCTCTTCACACATTTTATGATTTTGCAAAATATAAAAATTATACCCAATAATATTCTAATATCCATAATCAATGTCCATGTGATTTTGGTCTAATAAAAATACCAAACCCATTTCGTTAACCTGGTTTTCAATGGGAAGGATTTAATAGTAACAATCATCATTATTTCCATTTAAATCATTTCTACTTATATTTTTTTATTCTCTACTCACCCCCACTAATAAAAATGTAATGAAAACCCAAGAACCATACATACACTATTTTTTATTATAATGCAATAATCCATCATCAATGACCTTCCCTGCTCCCTTTTATTGAGAAAATGAATTCAACATCCGTGAGGTGTCAATTTATCACGTTCATGTATTATAAATTTCCATTTTACCATACCTTCTTTGAGTGATATCCTGAATCCATTTTAATGGTTAGAAAATATTTTATCATTTATGTTATAACTCTTATAATTTTTTGTATGTAACATATTTACATAATACTATATGATAAATCAAAATTAGTCATCGTGATCACAAAATCACATTATTAATAAAAATGATCAATCATAATGTCGAATCTAATTATTCATCCTTATACCACTTAAAATATGATATATATATAAATAATGATTAATTAATATTTATAATCATTAAAAATATATATTTTCAATTATATATAAATTTTCTCTATTTTAATTATTTGATCATTCTTATATACAACCGAACTCTTCATGAAAAGAATGAAAAATAAAACGTTGGAATGATGATATTGAACTCTATAACTCATCAAAAATCCCATAATTGAAAACAATATAACTATAATTAATAAAATTAAATTACGAATGGTTCTATATTTTTAAATTATTGAATTTAATTTGATTATCTAGGATATTAAATTGAATATGGAATTCATACATAAGGTAAGTGGAATTCTCAAACCCATATCTATTTGTCTTGGATTTCTCTCTATCACCCATTTTTGAAATGAATGTTACATTATGTTTATATATATATAATTTATTTTAACAGTAACATTATTTTTTTGTGATATACAATATTTCAATAAAATTTTAGGACAAATGCATTGATTATTATTAAAGAACATTTTTTTCAAAAACACATATCCTTTACTTATTATAATACTTTTCTTCTTCAATAAACATTGGTACCAAAAATATTATCCTCTTTTTAGCCTCAGAACTCTACATTTTATGAATTCTTGATTTTTAAAATGAAAACCATGCACCTTGAATTATATTGAACACTTAATTGTTATGATGTGATGAGTTCTTCTAGAATTATATTGTGCTACAATGCATTGGTTAATGTAATGAATTTCATGAGATAAAATGAAATATGTGTGATCATTATGCTCTATAGTTTCACAACTATATGTAGAATTTTTTTTCTACGAAAGTATGTTTCATTTTAATGCATTACATTATTCAATAACTTTATCTAATCTTTCCTATAATTATAATGATTATTATCACATGCTTAAGTTATGATGATAACGATTATGCTCACACATTTTATTTTGATTCGTGTTCTTATCTATTGTATTAATAGGCTATAAGATCATCCCTTTTGATGTATATCCTCAGGTAAATAACTTTATAAGGATAAAATGAGGGACAATAAGAATATATTAATGAAATAACTAATCAAATTATTATGTCAAATTATGTATAAGTTATGCATTTTCACAATTTCTCCCAATAACAAAAATATTGATCCTGGATTTATAACTATATTATGTTATTAGCCTATAGACTGATTTATAGTAATGTATTAAATATACATTTCTCTATTCGATTTTCCTATTTAATTTATTTAATAGTTTTAAAGAATTATATAAAAATTATATTTATCAAAATATATTTATTTCTAAATTTATGATATCAAATTATCTTACCTGAAAAAATCAAAAAAATGATCCAAATTTAAAAAAATCCATTTTATTATATAATAGAAATTTTTATGTTAATATAGATAATTATTGGGGAAACATAATTATATAAAATTATACTTATTTTAATGTTTTAAGGTCTTATATTTGAGATTTCCATTGATTTAATAAATACTACATCATCATTGTGTAATAATTTATTATAATTATTTATTCCCAATAAATTAAAAAAAATTACCAAGACAAATATAATTTTATTACCTTTAAAATTATAATTAATGGTCAATCATATACTCTTGAATGTAATGTATCAAAAATTTAATTCTTATTAAAAACCATAGACTGAGAAGTTATATTTTCCTTTAAATAAAACACTATAAGGGACATAATGGCAACTAAGTTTCTCCAAAATTTCATAAATACAATCAAGGGATTAGTATTTATCAAAAATGATAATCCAATAATAATTAGTTTAAAAACTTTTTTATATATTGGTTAACATATTTAAAATAAGTATAATTATTTTTTATTTTTTTCTCAGATATGCACATCGTCAGTGATGTTTTAGCATTACATTTAACTATTTCACATAAAAAACAATATATTACTATAAAACATTAAATAATTATCATCATGAAAATATTATATAGTTGTTAATTATTTAAATTTACTCATATATTTATTTTAAAATTTTTTATAATTTATTTAATGTATCTTTTCAAGCCTTGCATAAACAATGGAAAATAGTTTGTATAAGATTTATGTAATATATTTAAGAAAATATAATATATTAGAAAAAATATTTATATATGAATAATAATTAATTTTTTATGAATAATTATTATCTCTTAATTAATATCATTAAATACACAAATTAGTCATTTTTATTTTTGTGCGGGAAATGCATACACAGTAAATTGTTTTTATATTTATTACAATAAAATGTATGATTTATATATTCTACACGATTTTTATAATATCTATATTATATGATCATAACTGATTCCTTAAAAATAATAAATACATTTTTATATCATTTATTTCTTTCACGATACAATATAATTTACTATATTTCAGAAATTTTATTTTTTATTATTAATAAAAACAATAACAATTTAATAAAATTCTAGAAATTTCACCATATTACTGTTTTTTATTGTGATTTAAACATTTATCAGAATTTATAAAATAAACTTTACAAAACTCTAAAAAACTAATTATAATTATTTACCAAAATAATGAAACAAAAATTGATTATTTGTAAAAACATATATGTGAACAATAATATGCCATTACAAGATACTACATGTTAATTATTGAAGAATGAATATAATTCTATATATGGATACTCATATTCATATCATCGAATTTGTAGATTGGTTACAATTTTCGGATTAATATTTTAATATTATATTGTATTTTTTTAAACATGGTGTTCTGTTCAACCAAATATACTTAAAAAAGAAATTATTAAGTGAAATATTTCATTAAAATAAAGTGGTATTAAAGTATCATTCGGTTCCATAGGAGGAAAATCGTTGAGTTTTGTATCACATTCATTATTAACATGATCCCACAAAGATATATAAATTTAATAAAATGACATGAATTTACTGAGTATCAATAATCATACTAAGAAACCATATAATAATGAAATGTAATTTATTAAATAACCAAACCATGAAACCCTATTTTATGAAAAATTTAGTTTTACATTGGTCATTACCGAAAAAAATTTATTTTTCCCAATTCTTATACTTATCCATTGGATTATTACTAATTTTTTTAATCCAAGATTATAATGGGTAACTAATAATATCTATGATACCAACTAAAAAGTCCAATAATTTTCAAAAATATATAATAAATCATTATGTATGAAAATTAATTAAAAAAATATATGTATCCATCCTATACACAAATTAGTATTGTATCATTGGAATTATGGAACCATAAACACATAATACATAATTAATATACATCATCGATCAAATATTTCATCACAACTAGAACATCACATTGACATATCATACATAAAATTTTTCTACATAACATGGTGAATGTAAAAAATATGAAAAATTATATTTTATATTCCTATAAATGGTAAATAATAAAGATATCAATGATCACATAACATAACACAGTATTAAGTTCATAATATCATATAATATCATTTTAAAAACATACTATGAAAATAAAATATCAATATTTATATTCATGGAATTATTATTGAAAATTTATAAGCAATTAATCACAACGATATCAAATAACATAATTGTGAAAACATTTCAAATGAATAAGACATTAATTTTTTCATACACATATCTTTTCTTTGGATGACAAGGGACATCACAATTTATATCATAGGGGAATGGGTTCTCTCCCAAAACTATCACATTTTCATGGTTCACACCTTAGACTACCGTAGTAGATAAAACCTTATTGAACTATATTCACTCCCAAGGATATTCATTTGTATCTCCTGAGATTTTAATATTTACCTAATTTAATCAAGGTAGATATATGTCTCAACTATCACATAATGAAATTCATAAATATATATTACCTAATATCATTAAGTTATAATCATGTAATAACCTAAGAATATAAATTTGTTTCATATGAATTTTATCATAGAAAAACCAACAGAAATGAATTGAGTTTCATAAATATTTAATAAATTCAAAACATCATAACACATTAAAAAGAAAGAAATTTAATAAAAAAATTCATCATATTTATAAACCATTTAGTTATTTAACATGTATGTAATCCCTTGATAACATCCATATTAATGAATAAGTAAAATATAGTTTTTTTAATGATTAATTTAAATATCAGTAAATGAAAATTAAATGAATCATGAGGAAAATAACTATTACCTTATTAAATGAAATTATATAAAAATATACATTAATATAAAGGGAAATGTAACAATGAATGATACTGTGTATAATTTTAGATTAAATTTCAATGGAAAATTTAGTAATGAATGTGGGAAAATATGTTCTTTTCATATAGTTAAAAAATAATTAATTCCAAACCATTATCACAATATCATAATGTAACTTTTTTGGAAAATGGAAGTAAGATTCATTTCAAAATGTTTTTTTTAAAATGGGTAAAATATACTTTAGAAATCATAGGATAATTGTAAAAATATCTAATAAATCATTTATATAAAACCTTTTTGTTGTAAAAATATGATTTTTGATCGAACAATAAAAAATTGAATATTTCCCTTCAAAAATTATTTATAATAAAGAGTATATAATGAGATAAAAATAACATATATATTTTATTTTTAATTAAATAAATAGTTAAGGGTAAAATTCTAAAAAAATTATTGATAAATCATGAAATTTATTCATCATTTGCATAATCATAATCAATCCTTATAAATAATTAGATTATTACATAAATGTCTTACAACATGTAAATTTTGATCATAATCACCTTTATATAAAGAACCATATATGGATATGTCTCTAAAATATATTTAATGAGGGTAATAATTATATAAACTCATGGATAGTATATACACTATAGAATTGAAACTAGTGGTGTATAATGAATGTGTCCCAGAAAAATAAATGTTAGATAAAATTCCATTATACTAATTACTAATTGCTTTAAGGGAACTCTAAAATCATGAAAAATAACATAATATTTATCATCACTATATAATATAATCATGAAAATTATTAAAATGTAATATAATATCACTTTGTAACATCTCATCACCCCCCTTTCTCAGTCATTCATTAATAAAATCATCTTTTCTCAGACTAACAATTTCATTTATCATGAGTATCTTAGCACATTATTTTGGTCCGTTTTAAATTAATCCTATATAAATAATATCCATAATATCAATTATTATATTAACATAATTTAGATTCATTATATACATATTAATTTTCATCCATTAAATTTTGATATAGAAAATCGGATTACACTTTACATTGATATGATAGAGCATATGTACGCATGAACATTGTTTTCATTCATTAACACATGAAATGAATGAAATGAAAATATTTATTAAAATTTATAATATTATTATAATATTATATATATAATAGATATAATATATATAAATAATATTCTTCATCATTACCTTCCATGAACAACATAAATAAAATATAAATCATATCATTTTGTGGAGGTTATAGTATACACCTGTGCACAAATGACATTATCAATTACAAATGGATTTTATGTCAAGTATGTAGATGAGAAATTATTATTTCAAAAGAATAAATTAACAAAAAAAATATCATATATAAAAATTTAACCCACAATTAGACCAATCTATTGAATAATGTGAAAAAATGAATTCTAATGCAACCTGTTGATGAAAATTTATATGTACGCATGAGTGGTACGTTCACTTTACCTTTGATGAGAAAATGGGTTTATAAGGATTTTTTAATATTCATAACGAAATTTTATCATATTTAATATATTTAATATATCATTTTATGAAAAATAAAATTTATTTATAAGAAAAATATAACAGAATAAAATAATGTGATCAGTTGAGGCAATTTTCAATTTTTTAAAATGCCTTATTTAGATCTCCACTAAATGGTTCTTGGGATGGTTTTTCAAAAAAGGAAAAATTATATAAGATGTGTACATAGAAATTAAAAAAGAAATACTTTATAAGTTATTTCAAGATATAAGGTCAAATTTTTTGTTATGAGTTTATGAAAGAGATTCCATTTTATAATTGATGTGAGGAGCATATTTGGATTTTCATAAAATATGAAATTAAAATAAATTCATTCAATTTAGATATGTACCCAATGGACATGGAATATAATATAATATATGATTGGGCTATATTTTTATTAAAAAAATATAATTTAATCATCTTTTAGTTTCATAATTATCTTTACCATTTTGATTAACCCATATTAATCAAATAAAAATTCTAACTATAGAGATTTTTTTTCATTATTTTAAGGGATGTAATTTTTACATATAATGTTAAAATATAACCATAAATGAAAAAATATAACATTATGGATAATATAATATCATGGTAATGTTATTTAATAAGATTTATAATGTTTAAAATATTTTCATAAAAAATATTTCGATAAAATATCTTTAATATCAATGTTTAAACTATTCACTTAATTTTACATAAAATAAATAATTAAAAATTTGGAATTAAAATAAAATATAATAAAAAATAATTATTTTTATGTATTTAGATATAGATTTAATTTAACCCTATATCATAGTGAATGTATATATCTTTTAATAATTTCTAAATCATTTATTTTATTTTTCTATTAATTAGATAAATATTATTTTGACATTGTGTATGAATTGAATTTAATTATAAATGAATAATATTTATAAATAAATATTTATCATTAATATAATATAATTACTCTCAAAATTAATATTAATATCCAATCAGATTAAATTTTTTCATATGTTAACACATAATAGATATTTATAACTATGAGTGTGACATTTTCAAAGATTTAATAATTTAAATAATATATTAATAATTATCCCATAAATGAATCCTTTAATAAAATAAATTCTATAAATAAGTAGATAATATATTATTTAATGATTTACAATATTCTTTAGGTTTAATTTTCTTGGACTTATCTACTATTTCTAAGCTAGATTATTCTTATTTAACATTTACCGGGATATTGAATTTTACTGTTATTAAATTCATATTGATCCAAAATTAAAGGTGTCTATATAATAAATTTAAACATTCTAATTATAAAAATTTATTTAATTTTAAATCATTTTACATAAAAAATCTACGAATAAAATGTTAAAATATTTTTTAAAAATTGATAAAGAATCATTTTTCCTGAAAAATATTTTTTATGGGTAAAGTTACAATTATTTTTAAAATAATAATTTAAATGTATCTGGTTACTATTTAAAAAAATTATCATCTAAATGTTAATATGTCAATAAAATCATTGACATATATGGATTAATTCAATTTTTTATTATAAAAAAACATTTAACTAAAAATTAATTTTTAGATTATGAATCACTTTTATTATAAAATAATTTCTGTTTTTAATTTTATTCATTTGATAGGAAATAAATTAATTATAAAATATGTTAAAAATATATTTTTCAAATAAATTATTACTATTCACATCATCAAATTCAATAGCTACGTGATGAAAGACACAAAATATTTATATAATATTATGAGGATGGTTTAAACTCAATGATTTTTATAACACAAGATATCAAATAAGTATAATTTTTAAAGGAATTTGTTTTTAAAAAATATAATGTTGGTAAATTAACCTTCCAATCCAGCTCCAAAACATGATGTTTGATGAAGTTAACTAATTCAGAAATGGATATTGAATTACCTATCAAATTATCTAGTATATATATTAAGTTCCTCATAAAATTATCTTCATTTATCATCAATTATCCCAGTGAAATCATTTTATTCTTGATATTATTGATCTTGATGGAACTTTTTTTTCCTAGATTAGCTTTTTTTTTTAAAGTATCAAGAATAGAAGAATATTTATTTAGAACCATTTTCTTAACATTTTATATTCTTCATGAGACATAGAATGGGTATCTTATATTTTATAGTAATTTTCACAAGACGATATGCTTTATAGTTCATCCTCCATGAAATCATAAAATTAAGAATAAATATATTTTTAATTTGTATTAATGTCCTCTTTATTTGGAGCTTCCAATTTTTTGTAGATTTATTTTTTGAATTTTTACCATTAATAGATCTTGAAATATAAAAACACATTATTTTATTTGGGTCTTCTCATTTTCATTTTCCTCTATGAATTATTTTCACCATTAATGTATAGAGGTATATATGTGTCCTAAAAACTATATATAGAATCCCTATCATCAAATTTAATTAATAAATCTAATAATAAAATGATCTTTTTATAAAACTTTTCAAGGCCCAATCAATAAAAAAAGAATGAATAACATTTCAGTAAAAGAATTTGTTATTCGAATTGGAAAAAAGAAGAATGCGGGGAATTTAGTTTCCAATTATAATATTTTTTTAATTTTTAATTAAAAAAACTACACCAATTTTTAAAATAACATATTTAATGAAAAGAGTTCATAAATATAACTTAATTTTATAAAATTAATCTCAATGGATCGATCAAAACATAAATAATAATAATTTCAGTATCATATATATTTTTAAAATAAATCTAACCACATTAATAACATTATATAAATAAAATATTAAATGAAAAAAATTTATTGAAGGGTATTGACGAATTAATTCATTTTTTATTAATGGGTAAAAAAATAATAAAACACACACTAGATTAAAAAAATTATTATAGTCTCAAGATGATACTAAGTACAATACACATTTTAATCAACTATAACAATTTTATTTAGTAAATAATAATCTATATCTAAAACATTGATTATGTTTGTACCTATAAATGTGGGCACAATAGTCATGGATATACACATACTATTCTACTATCATTCATGGGATAATAAATGAATCAATTATTTGATAGATTATTTAATACTCATTTATATTGTTGTAGATTTATTATATTAAATGTATAATGTAAATATGAAACTTAATAAATGATAATAAATAAATAAGGATAAATAATCATTTTGGAATTGTTTCTATATTTTATATCTCTCTATTAAAATAGAATATTATTTTAAATTATCATCATCTTGTATCAGATTATTCTTAAATTTTTTGTTTATAAATGAAGAAAATAAGGGTTATGTTTCTTATGATAAACATAGTGACATTTAATGTTTTGATCATACCTCTATTTGAATAGTAAGTAGTAAATCAAACCATGATAGTTAGTAGAAAAAAATAAAACACCATCTAAACCATGGGTATGAGGGGTTCCTATGTGATTATAAATTCAGGGAATATCTAATTATCCATTTTATTATAACCATAAAATGAGATAACAAATTTTACTTGAATTAAGGAGTGTATTTTTTAGTATTTCACTTTAATGTGTATATGTAGTAATTTAATAATAATCGTTATTAAATATTCATGTCTTTATATTTCATTAAATACCATATGATATTACTATGAATATTTTATTTGAATTGTAATCAAGACATCTATGATAGGAGCAATTAAAATCATGGAAACAACCTAAATATATGGAATAAAAAAATAGCTACTTGTAGCATGATTTTTTTCAAGAATAAATATATTCTATTTTTCATGTGTTTTGATATTTTAATTCCATTATATATACAAAATTTTCATTCAATTATTCTTATAGATTAGATATTCTATTTTATAATTATGAATCTAGTGAAAAAGTGATTCTGTTTTATGATTCTGAATCTGGTGAAAAAAATGATTCTATTTAATATTCCGAATTAGGTGAAATAGTGATTCTGTTTTATGATCCCGAATCTAGTGAAAAAGTGATAAAATTTTATGATTCTGAATCTGGTGTAAAATTCATATGATTTTTTGATTCTGATTCTGGTACAAAAGTAATTCTGATTTTATGATTCCGTTTCCTTTACAAATGTGATACTGATTTCACAATCCCATTTACTGTTTTTATGAATCCATTTTCATGATAATGATTCTCCTAAGAATCATTTTATATTAATAATGTTATAGTTGTTTGATATATCATTCCAATATTATCAAATTCCATGTTTTCTTATACATAACTTTTATCTTTAACATAACATCGTTTCTTATAATTGAAACAATGTCGTACAAACTCTTACGAACTAACCATTGTATATTTGACATGTGTCCAGGTCCCTCCAAAATATTATGAAAATATGAATTTTGGAGTGGAACTAGTCATTGGGATTCTTTTCATATAAATATAAGTCTATTTGAATGATAAAACTACAATATAGAGAGTGGATGAACTTGATTCATGTGAAATAGTTATGAAGTGAATTCTAGAGAGAGAATCTCTTACCACTCTCGGTGCATCATGAAGATGTCATGAACAAATTTTTCAGTCATGGAAAACTTGTTCATATTTTTTTTGAAGACTCATATCGTTCTCGTCATGGGATTATGGGTTTGGAAGACAGAGGTTCTAATTTCCTTCAAAATCGAGGTCTTGTGGGGATTGCATGATAGATGTTGATCTTTGTATTGAGGGCTTACCTAGGTTTGGGTTTGATAGAATTTCTTGATGTTATAAACCAAGGAATATATATCCCTGGTTTTTGGATACCCTTCTCTTGGGGTTCAAAGAACCTTATTGTTACTTGTTTTGTATTTCATGTTGTTTTATTTCTGCTGTAATCTTTTCTTTGTTGAATATAGAATATATAAACATCTTATACTTTCTAATTCTATAACTCTAATTATATTACAGATTCTATACACTTTAAGGTAGAATCTATATTTTATGAAAATCTTTCTTATGATCTTATCTTAAGGTCGTAATTTCTAATAAAATGTTATTAAGAGGTTTTGTGAAAGTTGGTTTATCATTGTTAATATAAACATTAAAGATTTATAATGAATTTTTAAAGAATACAATTAAAAATCGTCATGTATTTGAGCATATCATTACATATTCGGTCCAAAAATTGGTATCATAGGAGGCCTCTGAAATACTTATATCCACATATAAGTTTCCTGGCTCATGTATTCTCTTTATTATTTGTCTGTAAACTTTTACTTCAAACAAGTTTTGTGGAAATATTTTTTTTTTATATAGATGGAATTAATGTTGGATCTCAAGATAAACTCAATCCTATTAGAACAAAAATATTTGATGGAAATGACTATGAGTAATGGAGAGAAATAATGAAGACCTTTGTGATAAACATAGGTGTAGACAACTAAATTCTGTTAACTGAAGTTTATAAGATTCCTGATAAGGAATATAGAACATTTACTAATCCGAAAAATGTGGAATACCATGTGAAAATTAAGGTATATAATACATTGATTTGTTCTATGAATAAAAATATATACGACCAAATTTCATATTTTGAAGATGAAAATAGTATTTGGAATATGGATTAAGTAACTATCTTTGGAACATCCAATGTTATTGAAACTAGAAGAGCTATACTCAGAGATGATTATCATGGTTTCTGATTTCCTTATAGGGAACCCATATGCAAGGTACAACAAAGATTTATGTCCATCATCAATATCTTACGATCCATGGGTGGGAATGGTTTACATGATTATGCTCTATTAGACAATATTATAGACATCATGCCTAATGAATGGGAATCCAATAAAGCTGCTATAGTTGAAAATTAAAAAGTCACACAGATTTCTCTTGATGAAATGTTTAGAAGATTTCTTTAACAAGATACCAGAATTAAGAGAGATACTAAAAATGTTAAGAAGAAAAAGGAAATAGAGGTGCCTCTTTTACAACTACTTGAATTCATATGAAATCCAAGACTCCTGAGATAGTTACAAGATCTAAATCTAAGAAGGTTGTTATTCAATATCAATCGATAGAAATTGAATCTTCAGAAATTGAGTTAGCCAATCATTCCTAAAGGATTAAAAAGATTATTGGGCAGAAGAAAATTCAATATAGATACAAGAAGAAATATGGAAAATAAAAGAAAAATATAGATGTGACCTTCTATGAATGTAGATGAACCAGTCATATTACACCTAATTGTCCCTTTCTTAAGAAAAGATACAAGAAGGATAGAAATTCTGAGAGAAACAAGAAGAAGTTTTACAGATCAAAGCATAATAACATCTTAAATGAAAATGAAACTTCATGTACCATTGGTGTAGGTTCTTTAGATGACTCTTCATAATATTATTTTTATACTCAAATGAATTTTGGTATAATACCCAAATCCCCATTTAAAAATAATCATTTTATGGCTAAGGTACATACTGCTGAATCCTTAACCAATATATCTTTGAGTGAAAAATTTCTTGATAAATATTTTTCTTCAAAAGAAGAGGCTTCATAACCATATAATGATAATGATTTGGCTTCATATGAGGATGTTTCAAGATTTTCTATGTCTCTTAAAAAGAAAAATTTTAATGTTTATAAGAAATATGAAAATGAAAATTCAAGAGAATTTATTTTAATAAAAGATATTATGTATCATACATAAGATCTTGATAAAAAATGTTGTTTCAGAAAATCAGTCATAAAAACATGAGGAAACTAATTCCATGAAGGATAAGCATACAAAAGATCTTAAAAATATTTTTTATAAAAATGGTGTTTTAGAGGATAAACATATCTCTATTTCTATTATTCTTGTGGATACGAATTTAGTCCTAAGAGTAAAATCATAAATATTTTCCTTGAAGAAACTTCTTGAAAATTTTAAATTAGGTAAAAAATATTTTGACAAGAAGTACTCTCATATCTGACCTCATGGAAATAATCAAGGATTAGGTAATTCTCATGAAAAACCATTTTTTTAAAACAATTATTTTGTTCCACCAGCAGCCTCTTTTTGTACTAAATATCAATATTGTGGGAATTGGAAAAAGAGATTTTCTTTAAATAATGTTCAATATATTGGGTTTAATAAAGAATACTTTTCTAAACAAATGTGGATACCAAAAATTTTATTATCTAACAATTCTAGATCCCAGAAAGTTTGGATTTTGGAAACCAAACATATCTTTTTTGGGTTAATGAAGGAATTAGTAAAAAACATATGGAACATTCATAGTGAATGTTCACTACACATGACTGGTAACAAAGGCTATTGCAAACTTATTTTAAAGACAAAAGGTAGAAATGTAACATTTAGAGATAACTCTCAAGGATAAATTTTCGGCATATGTAACATTATTATTATGGGACTATAATTAATTTCAAATGTTTTTTAAAAGGTATTAAGCGCAACCTTATTAGAATAATTCAATTATGTGATGATGAATACCTTTTGATTTTTACGAATGACAAGTGCTTAGTTCACAATTCCAAGGATGAGTTTATTCTCTCAGCCCATAGGCAATAGAAAGTATACACAGTAAACCTATAAGACCTTTGAGTCATGATCTTCCTGCCTATGTGAAATTAATGACCAATCATGGATTTTTCATTAAAGACTAGGACATTGTAACATAAGGAATCTCAGCAAACATTTTAATAAAGAACATGCTAAAGATCTACCAGATCATAGGATTGATTCTTCAAAAGTATGTGATCCTTTCCAAAATGGCATGTGACATAAATCTATCGTTAAATATATAAGTGATGTTACAAATTCTAATTCTTTTCAGTTAGTGCACATGGAATTATTTGGTCCAACACAAACTATAAGTATTGGAGGCAAATAAAATGTCTTCTTTCTAGTTGATGACTACACAAGATTTACTTGGGTCTATTTTATCAAAAAAAATCTAAATCTTTTTCTTATTTCAAAATTTTCAGAGCTCAAGTTAAAAATGGGAAAAACATTCCATTAATAACCATTCACAGTGATCATGGAGGATAATTTCAAAATTATGATTTTGAATTATTTTTTAGTGAAAAAGGAATTACTCACAACTTTTCACCTATGTGAACTCTTTAACAGAATGGTGTTGTCGAATGAAGAAATCGTATTATTCAATAAATGAATTGAACCATATTTAGTTAATATTCTATAACTAGTCATTTTTGGGCTGATGTAGTAAGTACATCTTGTTAGTCTATAAATCAAGTTTTAATAATAAGTTTTCTTAATAGAACACCTTATGTGTTATTGACTCGGTGAAAAGAAAAGGTATCTTACTTCAATGTTTTTGGTTGAAAAGTATATATCCAAAATACCAAGGATAACTTACATAAATTTTCATCCAAATCCAATGAAGTAATTTTTATAGGTTACTCTACTAACTCTAATGCATACAATGTTTTTAATAAAAACCCTTTCATTATGGAAGAAACAGTACATGTTAATTTTGATGAAAATGATACTATTGTTTTCAAACAACCTGAACATATTTCTGATATATTTTCTAAAACTAATCAACAACCTTTGATAGAAGGCCTCTCAGATAATAAAATTGTTCAGGAAAATGTTTTTAAATCATTTACCTTTGGATATTTACTTCCCTATGTTGATGATCAAGATTTTAAAAACCCAAATCAGTTGTTACTTAGAAATCATCCCATATATAATATCAATGGAAATGTTAAACAACTAGTAAGAACATGAATTCATTTATAAAATGTTGCTGATCATGTTTCTTTTCATTCCAAATTTGAACCAATGACTCATAAAGATGCCTTGGGTGATAAAGATTGGATAAAGACTATGTAAGATAAACTCAACAAATTTGTAATGAATCAGGTTTGGACATTGGTTGAAAAACCTAAGGAATCTTTTGTTTTGGGAGAAAAATGGGTTTTTAGAAAATAGTGTGATGAAAATGGAGTTATTTTTAGAAATAAAGAAAGAATATTTCCCAAAGGCTATAACCAACAAGAAGGCATAGACTATGAAGAAACCAATGCTCCAGTATCATGTAATTAATCTATTTGTATTCTTCTATCCTTTTAAGTATTCTTTAATTTTAAAATTTATAAAATGGATGTAAAGTTTTTTTTTATTAAAATTTATGTACAAGAGTATGTCTATGTAGATAAACTCCCTGGATTTGAAGATACAAAAAATCATAATCATGTTTATATACATAACAAAGTTTTTTAAGGATATAAACAAGCCCCTAGAGCTTGGTTTGATAGACTTCCAGGATTTTTGTTTCAAAATAACTATGTTAAGGGAACTGCTGATCCAACCCTTTTTATTAAGAAAAATAATAAATATGATTTTATTATCCAAATTTATGTTGATAAAATCATCTTCAAATCAACTCAGTAATCCTTAATTAGCTGCTTTGTGAATCTTATGATGTCCGAGTTTGTGATGAGTATGATGGATGAGTTATCATTTTTTATAGTTTTAAAATTTTCCCAAATCCAGAGGGAACATACATATCTCAATACAGTTATATCAAATATATTCTTAAGATGTTGATGTGTGATACTACTAAGAGTATAAGTACTCCTATCAGAAAATCTAATATTCTTGATATTTTTAATGAAGGGAAATAGAAGGATCAAACATTTTATGGATGAGTGATAAGAAGTTTACTTTACATATCAGATAGTCGACCTAACATAATGTTCTCAATATTATTATTTTAGATATTCCAAGAAAATCTTAAGGAATATCATTTAAAGACAGTAAAAATAATTTTTCCCATCATATAGGGAATATTAGATTTGGGAATTTTTTATTCCTCTGGAAATAATTTTGAACATAAAATTTTTTCATATGCTGAATTTAGAGGCTATAAAATGGATAGAAAAAGAAAATCCAGAACTTTTCATTTCTTTGATGATTCCATAGTTTTGTGGTCATGCATGAAACGACATTCTGTAGCACTTCCCACTGCTAAAGCTGAATATGTAGTAGATGGAAGTTATTGTGCTCAAGTGTTGTGAATGAAACACACACACATAGACTATGGTATGAGTTTTAGTAAGAATCAGATAATTTGTTATAACAAATGTTCAATTTCCCTATGTAAAGAACCTGCACATCACTCTCGTGCAAAGCACATAATTATTATCCATCAATTTCTTTGGGATCACACACAAAAATGATATATTATTCTTCAATTCACTAGAATGAAATAACAACTGGCTGATATTTTTACATAACCACTTTCTTCTGATAGATTTGAATACATTAAATAGAAGCTAGGAATGATCTCTATAAGGTAATCATTTATATCAAGTTATTGTTCAAATCATCTCCTAACATTAAACATCTCTTTATTTTAAGGGAGTGCATATTTATTCCACCTTCTTTAAGATTTTTCTTCTTCTTAAAATTTTATCTTTCCCCAATTTTATTTCCTTCATAATATTTTATCTTTATTTATTGAAAATTTATGTATTGTGAATTTTGGTATTGGAAATATCATTATTGGAAAATATGGTATTGGATATTTTGGTTTTGTAAATTACATTATTTGAAATTACGGTATTGGAAATTTCAGTATTGAAAGTTTCATTATCTAATACATTCTAGAGAATCCTTATAATACTGATATATCATTAAATTATTCAAAAAGGTACACTTTCATACTATTTATCCTCTTATATTTTGTTCTAGTTGTTGGTATTTAATTTTTTTAGATCCTAATTTTCATTATTAAAAAATATCATAATTCATATTTCATATATTCATCCTCAACCATCAGATCAGATTAGGTTATGATCAGCTGCTTGATTATAATATGGATGTTGTAATGTCATAGATTTGTATATATAAGTGATGTCTCATTTATGAGTGCCACATCATCCATACTGACCTCTGTGCCGATGTCGTTTTTTCATCAATGTCCTCGTTCTGATTACTTTGTCCTCTTTATCTCGAATGACTCTTGAATCCTCACCAGATCAGATGTAGATTACCAATCAAATAAAGGATTGGTAAATATTTAGGGAATTGTTGGTATTCCCTAACTATAATGCAATATATGGATCCCTTATCTCTAAGGTGATATGAACTAACGGATGGGAGAGTGTTAGTGTGGCTTAGGAGAAGCATCCAGATCTAGTATTCCCTAACCTGGTTATTTCGTTCTATGAATCAGTTACATTATTCTAAATGGATGGTAAGGATCTGTTCAAGTTCAAATGATGTGATAAGACTTAAATTATACCCTATAAGAAGGAAAATAATGATCTCAACATACCGTATGATGGGGAAGATATACTATGCCCTCAAAAACATCCCGAGAAGGAAGGTTCTTTTGATAAAATCAAGGCTCTAGATTATCTTGGTCTCAAGTTTGTTAAGAATACAAATACTATGAATCATACAACAAACCAAAATATGGTTGCTCTCTAGATGCAAGACATTCTTATACCAAGGACAATAGATAAGGAATCTCTAACAATATGTGATATCTTTTTATATACTTTCTTTTCAGCTTAAGGAATATTGACTTGGTTAAGTACATATTCCTCACCATCCAAGTAATAAAAGGTTGATCTAACAGATATCAAATTATTTTTTATCTAGAAACTATCTCTAGGATAATTTTTGCGAGTCTTCAATAATTGAATGTCCAATATTGATCAATCTCAAAACCTTTTATGATTTTTTGCTAACAGATGACACTTTAAGGAGGATGAAGATAGTGTTTTTATAGGAAGACAAAACTATTTAAGAAATGGTTTTCCATATCCATAGTGATGTTTTGGAATCATCTAAATCTGTACCCAAGAAATGGAAACATGATGAACTAGGCTTGCAGTACCGGCTTCTGAAGCCCCGGTATTAGCACCTCCTTCTGTAAAGAAACAGAAAGCCTATTCTGATGCAACAATTGAAAAGTGAAGAGAAATGGAAGCTACCACAATGGAAGGAGATCCTTCATTTGTATTAAACCCTATAGCGGCTATGACCATAAAAATAAAGAAAACTTAAAATATTGAAATAGAAAGGAAGTAGAAGATGTTAAAGAAGTAATCCATTAAAGTGAAAGTTTGTCACTTGTTACTCAATGATGTAAAAAAGATATCTCAACTTGTAACCAAACCACAAGTAGTTCAAAAGAAGCAGGTTTCCACTCTGAAATTCTAGAAAGCCAGGAATCTTCTATATTTATCAGATTATGTTCATTAAATGGAGTATTAGATAGTACAAGGATACTATAATGAAGTTTTAAGGGAAGTAGAAGACAACATTGGAACTCCTTCGAGTTCAGTCTCTAAATCTCATTCAAAAGAACAATTAAAAGAAGACGTTGAGGAAGAAGTATAATTTGAGGAAGAGTTATAAGTTTAAGATGAAGAAGAAGTAGAATTTGAAGTTGAAGAAGAAAATAAATAAGAGGTTTATCAACATGGTGGTAAAGGGAAAAAAATTTTGGAAGAAGAATGTCTAGAAGGATCTCATCATCATGTGTTTGAAGGGGGTGAATATGAACATGATGATCTTAATGTTATCCAAGTATCTACTAAACAATATCAGGTTCAAAATCCTGTCAAAGGCAAGAGTTTGTTGATTGCCTCATGTGAAAAGGAAATGCATTAGAAATATTCGAAGACAATAGAAAATTGAGTTTCCTCAACTCCAAGAAGAGCTCCTAAAGAGAAATATGTTATAGGTTCTGAATCCTCATCTTTTTTTGAACATGACATTGCGAGGATATAATTAAGAATGTTGGTCAGCACCATTCTGGTTTATTCAAATTTAGATTACTATATTCATATGATGCAAGAAACCCTGAATCCATTGCCAGAATTGACCAATATGCTTATGGACATGGTGATCAAACAAGAAGGAGACGTTATTAATCTATTGATTGATTAAAAAGCTAAGAAAGTGACATGTATGAAAGTCTTTAACCGCACCAAAACCTTTAATGAAGAACCAAGAATGTTCAATGGATTCATGTATTCAACAAATGCAACATTCAATACTTTTTAAACCGAGTTCAACAAGGTCAAGGAATCAATCTCTGAGAAGGCTAGTCAACTCAATTCCATTGACCAATATGTAAGCACTAAACAAGAACTTAGAGGTGAATTAGAGAAAAAGATGGAAACTCATAAAGAAAGAATCATTTCATTATAAAATAAGAATCAGGATCCAGGGATCTGGTAGAAGATGTTAAAATAATATCATAAGGATGTAAAGAATCATTAATTCTTGATAATGAAAATGAGGTCAGTGCAGAAGAAGGATGGATGAAATTCTTTAAATTCCTATTTTTTGTTGTAATCTAAAGCTTATTTCCATAATTTCCTTTCCAATATTCCTTCATATCTTTATTTTGTTTTCGAATGTATGATTTCTTAACCGTACAGGTGCATCTTATACTTCTCTATTTTTTTCCCTTTTCTTATATTTTAATATCACAATGGTGGATACTTTTTTTAATGGAAGAATTTAATGATTATCTGAAATGAGTATAATATATTAAGGGATTGTATGGTAAGACAGGATAATGACCATGTAAGGGGGAATTTTCGTTTAAAAAGATATTTTTATCTAAATGGGTTATATCTTCTTAAGAAAGAAAACTAGATACTAAATATAAAGAATATGATCCGTGGGAAACATAACATAAGGGCGAGTATGTCATATTCATCAAGAATCACATTCAAAGGGGCAGATAAGATTTTCACACTTGTTTAACTAATTCAATATATTATTCCATAGATAAGTTATTTGTTCTTTCCAAAAAGGGGGATATTGTTGATTCAATAAGGTTTTCTTATGACTTCTCTATTTCTTATGGTTTTATGATTTGAAAATCACAAACACTTTTCTCATGTTCTAAATTTTTTCTTAAGTTCCGTTTTTTTCAAAAGTTCTGATATTGTCATTTCGTTTTACTCACACAATTGTTATTAACATATTCTTATAGATTAGTATCTCTATTTTATAATTCTGAATCCAGTAAAAAAGTGATTCTATCCAATGATTCTGAATCCGATGCAAAAGTGATTCTATTTATAATTTTGAATATGCTGCAAAAGTGATTCTGTTTAATGATTCAGAATCTGGTGAAAATTTGATTTTTTTTATGATCTTGAATCCAGTGTAAAAGTAATTCTGATTTTATGATTTAAATTCCAGTACAATATTCATTCTAATTTTTTAATTCCGATTCTGGTGCAAAAGTCATTCCAGTTTTATGATTTTGATTCCAGTACAAAAGTCATTATGATTTTATTATTCCGATTTTGGTAAAAATCTGATACTAGTTTCACAATCTGATTTAATTTTTCTTATGATTCGATTTTCTTGATAAGGTTTTTCTTATGAATTCATTTTTCCTAATAATATTATAGTTTTTAATGCATCATTCCATTATTATTGGATTCCATGTTTTCTTATACATAACACTTATCTTTAACTTAACATTATTTTATATACCTAAAATGATGTCGTATAATCTGTTACAATGTAACCATTGTATGTCTGACGCATGTCAATCTCCCTCTATAATTTAAGGAAAATATGACCATTGGAGTGGAGACAACCGTTGAGAATCATTTCCTATAAATATAAGTCAATTTGAATGTGCAAACTACTATGTAGTGAGTGGATGAACTTGATTCATGTGAAAATGATGTGAAGTGATATCTAATGAGAGAGGCTCTTAGAACTCTCATTGCTTTGTGCAGATATCATGGTCAACTTGTTCCGGCATGAATGACTAGTTCGGACTTTCATTTTTCAAACTCCAATCATGATGATTGTTGACATCTGGGTTTGGAATACAGATGTTCTAATTTACTTCTAAATCGAGGGCTTGTGAGGATAGCAAGATAGATATCAATCTTTTTATTGAGGACTTACTTGGGATTGGGTAAGACCTACATTATTGAATGTATAAACCAAGGAACCATTATCCAAGGTTTTTGGATACCATTCTTATTGAATTAAAAGAATTTTACTGTTTCTTGTTTTTTATTTCATGTTTTTTTATTTCTGTTGTAATCTTATCATTGTTAAAGTTAAAAAGTACAACTTTCTAATACCTTATAATTTCGTTACTCAAATTATATTTTCGATTTTATAAGCTATATGGTATAATCTTAGTTTTAATAAAATCATTCATAATCATTTAAATTGTGGTTGTAATGTCTATGAAAAGGTTTCCTTAATTGGTTTTTTGAATGTTTGATTAACTTTGTAAAACTAAACGTTAAAGGTTCCAATCAAATTTTTAATGAATTCAAGTCAACCCCCTTTTGTATTTGATCATCTCATTACATATTCAATCATACATGTAGAATCATATAAAATGATAATATGAAGGTATGTAAATATAATGAAAATTTATAATCCAAGCTTAATGGGATATAAATAGTAGAGTAATTGTAAAAAATAGTATACAACACTGAATTGGGGGCACAATAGTTCATTCATAAGTAAAAAAACTTTCCAAATATATCATAATGCTTAAAATGGTCATAAATAAAAATCGAAAAATTTAAATCATTCATAAAAGTAAAGAAAAACCTATATTGTGTAGATAAGGTTACACCAAATCCTATATATGTCTATATATATATAAATTTAAAATCTATTAATAGTGTTATGTAAGGACAAGGTAAATATTAATATACTTATTTATGTAATATGATAAACTTAGTCTTACTATAAAAACATGGTTTTTAACATAAATATATAATAATGAAAGTAATATGAGAATACCATTTTATTTTACTTGAAAATTAAATTTTTTTGGAATTATATATTAGTCTTTTCCTTTTTTTCATATGAAAACATTATTATACATATCAATATTTTCTATACTTTTTACATAATTTTTATTATTAATAACCATTTGTTATTATAAATGTAGTA
Organism: Viscum album; assembly: GCA_963277665.1. Classification (NCBI taxonomy): domain Eukaryota; kingdom Viridiplantae; phylum Streptophyta; class Magnoliopsida; order Santalales; family Viscaceae; genus Viscum; species Viscum album. The sequence goes on along the minus strand of OY728163.1, from coordinate 1,898,429,826 downwards.
TTTATCCATATTTTATTATATATATATTGGATCAAATTTTTCTTCATGTAATCTTATGAAATATGTACTTCTTTTAATTTGTAAAATTAATCATTAATTTATCATACGTGACATTATATTAATTTACTGTAATCATTAAAAATAAATATTTTTATGAAGCCAATAAATAATTCCAATGTTACATTCATAGAGAAATATTTCCTTAATATTTTCAAATTATTTAGATTTTAAATGATTAGATTCATTAAAAAAAAATTTCTAGTGATGTTTTCAAGTTAAATTATAAATTTATTTTCATTTATCTTAAAATCCATTTATTATTATTTTCATTTACGTAGAATAATTCCCTAAAATACCATTACATTTATATATGTAGATTTTATATTATTACAATGAATAAATGATTGAAAAACTAAATTATATTCTATTAGTTAATGTTTAATAAATATATTAATTGTTGGTGAAACCTAATTTCATTGAACAAGTATAATATGAATGTCTTGGGATCTTGTGGAAAACATTTTTATGATTTTAATTTTTTTTTTGTGACATTAATTATATATCACTCCAATGTATTGGGTAGAGTATTATATATGATGAAATAATTGTCAAAAGAACATTGATGTGATAGATCCACTATAAGAAAATCATAAGGATTCATGATCCCCTATATGAAACATGATGATTGATATGTTATGATATAAGAAACATGTTTTGATGTCGGATCCACTATTACATAATGGTGTTAGTAGTTAAAATTTATATGTGGAATAATTATTATTAAAATTATGGTTCCACATTTTAATTAATTGGTTATGTAAAGGTTATTAAAAATTTGGGTTCATCAATGATTAGTGATGATTTACCACAAATATTATTAATGAATATAAAATAGTAAAAATTAATTATTATTTATATTTAATCTTGATAAGATATTGGTTAAAAATAATATGTGATATTATGATAATATTACTGATTTATTTTTTCCCATTCATGAACGTGGTCAACAATCCGTATGTCTCATAAATACCCTTATATATAATCTGATCTTACCCTTTTTAATGTTTCTTAATCCCTGTAATCTAGAATAGTTTTAATTAATCAAAGTCGATAAGGGTATTTATTACAAAAACACTCAATATTAAATGATAAATATTGTTTCTAAAAATAGATATTTTTTATCCTCCTAAGAAAATACAATTACAATTAGTACACTGATTTTAGAGTCATATAATAAATATTCACCCAAATTTATATAAAATTAATTTATGAAAAGATCATGTAACTACAGTTTATATTTTAGGTGGTGTTATCTTTAATTAGATTAACGGAATAAAATATTGTTGAAAACACTATTATCATCTCTATGTATTTTATAAAATGCTAAATTATTTTAAATTTCAAGAGATTACATAGATCAAACATATGATTCCATAGATTCATATATCATTCAACAATTTATATGTCTAATGATTAAAATTACCTTATAATATAATTGAATTGATAAACTTTTTTTGATTGATATGTACATAAATATATTTGATTTTAGATAATTTTTGTAATTGTGGACATTGTTAAAAAACAAGTGTGATGAATAATGAAAGTATTTTTTACATGATCAACCAATTTTTATTGGGAAAAGAATAAAAAATAATATTTCTAGGATAATTCATCTTTTAGTAAAAATGAGTAGTGTTCAGGTTATATTTTATTAATGGAGGTAATCAGAAGTTGTAGATTCAATTATGATACAACATTCACCTTAATTTATTTATTTTTATATTCCTTTGATGGTTGATTGATGAATTATCACAATTTCGAAAATATTTTATATTCTCCATTGATCCAATATTTAAAAGAATAAATTTTCAATTATTATTTGAAAATATAAGGATTTAAATTGAAGAATATAATTATGAATTCATTTCTAGATGAATAAATTAAATCAGTTGAATGTGATGATTTTATGATGAGGTATTTCAATGATTACCTTCCAAATAATATATTTAATAAATTAGTAAAGAAATTAATTATGATTTATTAGAATGGTGATAAATCCAATATTACTTATGATGAATATTTTAAAACAATTTCAAGGTATGTTTTTAGTTAAACAATTAACACCAACTGAAAAAGTGATTTATTATATGCTGTATTTAAACTAAGACACGGAAATGAAGTAACTTTAAGTGAAATTTGTTGTAATGTAGAAACAATTAAATATGAACTCAAGGTATAAATAAATACAATATATAATGTTTATTCCAATGATTTCGATAAGAAATGATGGTAAGAGTTTTCAAATAACAATCTAAAACAAGGTGGAATGAAACTCTATCCATATACATAACAAAATTGTGGGAAAAATCCATGAAATTTCATTAATGAAACTAGAATGATCTATAAATATAGAATTATGGGACATAAATCCTTTTAATGTTCAAAGAGAATGAATAGGCTAGTAAATTCAATGGAATGAATTTTGATTACAAATACAACAACATAATTACTCTAATGCTTAAAATGATAATAGTATGGGATGTATGAAAATTTATTTATAAAAATGATGGGTTAGATTTTTTATTTGAATAATATTCCTATTAATCCCAAATAAATTGTAAAATCACTTTTAATGATGAGATATAAATATGGTAATAACTATGTTATGAAGAAACAAAAACACACTATTAAAATTATAATATCAAATGTTGTATTTGATTTATGATCCAAACACTCATTGTTTTCTTTTTAATCTGACTGTGGAATTGAATTACAAATTCAGTGACTAAAAATTGTGGTAGAATTATGAACACTAATTTTTTTGGTGGATGCATTTCATGTATATATTTCCTCTCTCATAGAATATTATAAGAATGTATATCGGGAAAATATATTGATTATTCCTATGTTTTATGTATATGTTATTCAATGTACAGATTTTCATTCCTAATATATAGCCTATATGATTTTTAATGATGGGATGTGAAATTACATATTCCAAATGGATGTCTGAATATTTATCATTTCAATGAATAATTTTAGTCTATAATGGAAATTACATCAATATTTAAGGGTCATAATTAATACATTTATTTGGAATCTATCTAATGTGAATAGGTATAAAATAAAAATTTTGGATACAAATTATCTTCATTAGAATATATATGTCATTCCAGAAGTGTTTCCTATTATTCCTCTAAATAATCTTGTTCAGTTTTCCACATTCAAGGTTGTACCCTTATTTTAATGAAAACTTATAATTTGGAACCCATAATTTTTCATTAATTGAACACACAATAGTAGAAAATCGTAATATGGGATTAAGATTACTTATCACATCACCATAGCTGAAACCTATTCATTTTTTTATGAATATATATTTATTAATGTGTATTTAATATTATTATCTAATAGAAAAAAATACCATTTTTAAGAACAAGTATCTTCTTGCCTATATTAATGATTTTTTAAATCAGTTTTTTGGAGTCCAATACATTTCTAGTACTAGACTTCCACATTTATATCATCAATATATGTTTGATAAGGTGTATATACTAAAAAGGATCATAAATTCCTAGTATGGAAATTATGTTTTTAGAGTTATTCTATTTTGATATTCTAATTCTCCTTTATTTAGTTATGATTTATTGAATAAATTAATTGTTGATTTTGATGGTGATTTTCTTGTAGTATCTTGGATGATATTATTATATATTCCATCTATATGAATAATCATAAAAAACCTTAATATTTTATGGATGAAGATAAGGAAGAAGAAGATTAAATTAATGGATTATATTAGAAATTTGGTTTCATAAGGATTTAATCATTATTTATTTAATATTATGTTAGCTTATTTTAATTGATATTTCGAAGACATACATTTAATATAAATTACCTAAATCTACTAATTTTACTAATGTCTATTTTTATCTTGGGTTTTTTTGACATTATAGATTACTAGTGGAATATTTATCAATTCTATTTAATAAACTAACATTATTTACTAAAAAATGGAAAAATTTCATGAGGATATAGGAATGTGAAAATTATTAAAAGTAGCTAAGGACAAGGTTGCATAGTATAACTATGGTCATAATAAATTATGGTAGGGAAGGGATTCAGATATATAGTGATGTATCAAAGAAATGAATTTGATGTATCCCAATTCAAAATGATTTGGTGATATAATATTCTTAGAATAGTTTAGAATATATGATAAAATTTACCCGAGTAATTATTAGTTATGTAGAATGGTAATTTTCTATTGAATAGATGGATGTATTATCATTATAGTTAATGGTGTGGCACATATTTTAGTGAAAATATATTTAATTATTTCATATCTATGAAATATTAGAATATTTTCCATAGAATATGATTGAAATTGAATAGATATAATGACTCATTGATAGACTGCAACTATGGGAATGCAAAAAAGGTTTTTGAAGCATTGAGTAAGATGGAAAATGATATTTTTGTTATATTGAGTATTATAAGAGGCCAAATACATAGGGATTTTTAGATTATAGAACATGAAATTACAATTAATGGGAGATATAAATTTATTCAATGGTAAATGTTCAACCATTTATCAATGTAAAAATAAAATATGAATATAGGGAAAAAAACTATAAAAGAAGTTTAAATTTTTATTTGATCTTCTATTATTGTGATATAGTTATAATGTTTAAAAATAGTGTATGTATCCCATAAATATAAAATTTAATGTGGGAACTATTTGAAAAATATCACATTTTTTCATTCCCTATTCCTTAGGGAGATAAAAAAATGTACTGTAATTTGGTAGAATATTTCTAGTTGTTTAAATAAAAATGGATATTACATAGATTTTATAATGAATCCAATTATTATAGTATTTTGAGATTATGATTATTTTTATTTAATTTTTCCACGGAAACCAACAAAATAATAAAATTTTGAAAAAATTATAGTGGATTTTATTACAGGATCCCCTGAAACATATAATATGTATAATGGTATTTGGGATCTGCTTGACCACCTTTAGAATTTAAAACACAATATTTCCATTATAAATGCGTATATCTTGAGTATACATAAAGGATATAGGTTATGTATGTGGTGACAATCCACGGAGTACAACTATCAACTATATCATATTGTGATTTTATTTTTACAATGATTATAAACAAAATTATTTAGTAGGATCATTATGTAGAATTTTTTTTAACAATTTTATATCATCCTTATATAATTTGAATTTTTGAAAGAACAATTATAATGATAAAATTTATTTTTATATTCTTTAATATTAATTATGTACATGTTGTGATCAAAATATGTGAATTATTGAATAGTCATATTGTATTAAATTCCTTAAAGAATCTATAGGGATCTTTTAAATACCTATATGGTTGTGTAACACCCAAAGATTTCATATTATGTTATTTCTTCAAAGTAATTAAATAACTTGAACTACACACAACACCGAGTTCTACCACACCATGACTCACCAAACAAGTAATTAAAAAGTGGTTATGAATAGTATTAACTGAATTTTGAACTTTATATAATCCTTATAATTATAAAATCCATCTTATTTTTTTAGACATAATGTAAGAACAAATACATTTTTTCAGATAAAATAAATATGTTTAAAAAAATGCAATTTTAATGCCTTTTAATGGAGAAGACATTTTAAATACAATATTTTAAACTTTTATATATTCAATTTGACAAAATAGACTTCTTATTTAGAATCCGAACATAATAATTTAGTTTCGATAATGTTTGGGTGTTTTTCTGATAACTTTCATATTTGGGTGAACACTGAAAATTCTATATTTTAACTGAAAACAGCTTTTTAAATCAAAATAATTTATATTGTTAAAATATACATTTTAATGGTAAGGATGTATAAATAGATTATATTTTCACCATTTTATCCAATTATTTTAATTTTATGTGATTTCTCATTGAAATTGGACATAAACAAGTGTCAAACTTTGGGTAGTTATTATTTCTTAAAAATACGCCTTTTGGTTTTGGCAGCGGGAATTAATTTTAAATTGATAAATTCAACATTTATGTTTTAAATTTGGTAAAATAATCTTCATTATTGAATTTTGAATATCAAAATTATCTTAGGATGAATTTTTGGTATTTTTCTCAAAACATTTAATTTTTGCATTAATAGAGAAAAACACTGACTTATAGTTATAAACTAAATTTTTATTTAAATAATTAGTTATTTTGTTTAAATTTACCTAATGTCAAAATAGATACATAATACCTATATAAGTTCAATTCAATTCATTGGAGTTAGTTTAGAATAATTTTAGATATATAAAAATTTTATTAAACTTTTCACCGTCTTTTACCCACCTCCAAGGAGAAATAAGAAATTCATATAAAACATAATTTTACTGCTTCTATGAGTGGAATTCAAAAAATTCTAGAGACACAATATATATCAAGGTGTAAAATGTGGTTCAATGTGATGAAAATAATTTTTTGTGAATAGTAACGTTTTCGTTGTATTTACCAAGGTAACAAGTAAATTGGGTAATTAAGAGTAAAAATGATATTATTATTACCCAGACACATGTCCTATTTCTATTGGCTACGTATAATTCGACAAAAACAACCTTACAAATAAAATATGAACCTCTTTGTTCCACATGGATTAGATTAGGACATTTATTATTATTTAATTCATAGAAAAGTCGAAAGTGTTAAAATCAATGTTTAATAACTAAAACATTTTTAATATGGGGTTTTATATAAAATAAATTAGATTATAAATATTCATTAGAAATATAAAAGTATTTCCTACATCATGATATTTTATTTATAATATTTAATCATTAAATAAATAAATTTATTTATGACACAATGATGATGCAATAATTACCTTATTCATGAAAGAATCAATGAAATGTGATTATAAATATAAAAATAAATATAATTTCAAAGATTTTATGATATCCACGAATTTTATATGTGAATATGACATGTTAGGATTGATTCATGGTATTTTGTTTTAAGTAATAATTTTTTTATTATTTTATCAAAAAACAAATACCAAATAGTGTCAAAATTGACATTAAATAGTTTTTAAAACAAGTATTATATAATTAATTGATATAAAGGTCCAAAAAATATAAGGATCAGAAAAAATACTTATATAATAATATATATGACATTAATGAACCTATTGGGGTGCGATTGGCAGTATATAGTACATTTATTAACCATATAGTGTAAGAATACAAGAAGACATAGAAAAAGTTAAATTATTTAACACTGAGTTAAATCTGAATGATAAAGTTAAAATGGTAACCTAAACTTGTCTAAAACCTATTGGTTGAGTATTTTGCGACCTATTCCCACCTTATAATTTAAATAATAAACATTGGAGCCATTATAAACCGAATATGAATTTATTTTAAATAATATTTTATGTTTTTCCTAAGGTGCCCCTCACCCCTCTTATAAAAGGGGCACTCCCCCTTCTCTATAATTCACACCTTCTAAGACATTTGCCTCGGCCAAAACCTGACCAAATGCACTCTCAAATATACTACCTTCATCCTAGTGGACTTATTTTGATCATAAATCCATCCTAAAGAGCCCTTTTGTTCAAATCAATAGGAAGAACCCGAAGAAGAGATAATGATTTCACCACCCTCTTCCTAGTTCCTTTCTTCTTCCACTTGCTTTTTCTTTGTTGTTTCCATTATAAATTAATAAATCCAGTATATTCTACATACATTGATGTTATTATAATTATGTTACAACCAAATTCATTATTTTATCCACCTTTTGAATGACATGTCGCCATACGTGCGTACATACGACTTAGTATCTCCACGTCATGGTGTAATTGTTATTCAATACATTATTATTTCGATGTGTATAATAATGATGTCTATATGATGTAAATAATAAATATAACATGATAATTATTCTTTATATATTATATACCATCCAATTATATTTATATTAATATCAAAAAATAATATCTTCACTCGTGCATACGTACGGATTACCGTCTCCACGACGGGATGAGATTCATTTCCAAGTTCACCAATCATCGATGATTATAAAACTATATATTACTAGTAAGTATGTAATATATGACATAATAATGCTACTGGAGATATATATGTTTATATATATAAGTATTTATGTACTTACATATATCTTATTCACTTACTTCTGTTCAATACTATATGAAAATGGAAACATTGTTTATGCTTACGTACGGACTACCGTCTACATAAACGGTGTTTTCCATTTCATATAGACGTCTATTATAAATTATTATATTCTAATATATATTATAAATAAATAATATTTTATGTTATGTAAGTATTTTAATAATTATCTATGTCATACAATCAAGAGTAACAAGTTAAAACACGTACGATAAAGAAAGCGATTGTTACCCGAAATATTAATATATGATGAAAATTATTATTAAATGGATAGTATAAAGTCATAAATGAATAATGTATGATATCATAAATATTAATATGGTTCTGTTATAATATAATAACATACTATAGTCTTAATACAGGACGCTAAATGTACCCTCGACTAACGGAAAGTGCAAGGTAAGGGGTTTTCTTCTGACTCCTTATTCCTGTGAGATTCATGCCATATTGCCACTCTTACCTTTTGTGTGGTGTATGTACTACCCATAATTGTATTATTTGTGTAATACACTTTAATTTATGTGTATTTACTTATTCATTGTATGATACCTCTTTCATGGGATGTATGTTTTGTAAGTTACCAAATTGTTAAGGGTTTATTTCACAATCTCTTCATTATCTGAGGTTGTTTATACATAATTATCTACTGGGAACTCTTTATCATCCACATCCATGATTCTTAAAAAATTATTTCCAAATATTGTTAATATTTTATAGAATATGGGTTAAATTCATATATACCCTTGTTTGACTTTTTATAAGAAGTTTATAAATTAACCTTTCCATCGTTTTCCAAACAATGTCCTTTTTAACCTTTCCGATTGAATTAAGGTAAGAATGACTTTTTTTAACATATACAGCAGGTGCGGGTATTTTCCACCATTATAAAGTCATTGAATCTTTCCTTACAAGCTTATAAGAATATTTTCTAAGTAAATGTTTTCTTTTATAATTATTTGACTTTTATATAATTTCAAAAAAAGATATTTCTCTCAAATAGTTTTGATTTCATCTATGTCAACATCGATTGATAAATTTTACACTTGTTTGAAGTTGATTTTTTATGATACAAATCTTTCATATTGTATTTAAGGTTTTGTGATATTTTTTACTATGGAAGAGTAATTTTTTTGCAATTAATGGCTTATGATTCATGTTTTGGCATTTCATATTCTAGTTTTAATACAAATGTTTATGTTACATTTCATCCTCTTCTTATGATGAATATGTTAAACGAGTATGTTCCAGGTTGGGGACTGGTAAAAGTAATCCCTTCAAGTTGGGGTCCGGTTATAGCAGCCCCTCCGGGTTGGTGTCTTGTTATTAGAAGCACTCTAGGTTTGGTGTCTGGTTATTAGAGGCACTCCGGGTTGGTTTCCGATTATTAGAAGCACTCCGGGTTAGTGTTCGGTTACATAGGCTCTCTAGGGTGGGTTACGGTTATAGTTATCCCTTAGGTCATGGCATGAGGCCTTGACAAAGAAATTAAAGTTCGGCATTATGCATTCCATCATTATGAAAGTGGATATTGATATTGAATGTGATTATTCGATTAGTAGAATATCCATGTGAATAATTAAATGGAATCATTTCATTTTATTTATGCCATATTATGTTAAATTTCCTGTTTAAAAGGCTTTTGATTTCGTTTTATACATTTTCAGAAATGTTTATGCTTATTTTTGAACGTTTCCGCTATATTTCATACCCTTACAGAGCGTTTGAGCTCACCCTTTCTATGTTTTATTTTCCAAGCATTCCAAGAAGTGTATTGTGATTGATATGCAAGGTTAAGCCTAGGGAATATTGGGATTCATAAAAGATTATTTATGTTTCCTTTTATGTTATAATGTGTAATGTAACATTCTAGAATGTAATCTATTTTCCAAGATTGCTAAACTGATCGGTCCTTTGTGACATGATTCCTTTTAATCATTCTAATGTATTAAAATAATGCACCGACTCTGGATAACTGGGGACGGAGTGTTACAGTTGGTATCAATGGATTTTTAGCAATATCCTTAGAAACTAGATTTAGATAAACTCTGATTAGGGCACATTGCCCTAAGATAGACTTTGAGGATTAGTATAGTAGAACATCCTAGAATTTTGGTTATGTAGAGATTTTGTGAGTTTTCCATGAAAATACATCCCTGTCTGGATACGAGTAGGTAGAGGTGGCTCTGGCACAAATGTACCTTGGGGTAAAACCCGAAAACACTACATTGAGCTAGACTCGAACGTGAACTGGTGCATGAAAATGGGCATTACTGCACTCTTGGTTACGACACTCCCAGAGGATATGCTTAGGATAATTCTCATTTTCTTTACAAACCATTATGAAGGACTTATGAGTATATACTTACTCAAAGAAAACATTTTTATGATTATGGATTATATCCATAAACTGTTTAATTTATGTTATGTGTTTTACATGTTTGGGATTAGGTATTGCAATTCATAAAATAATCTAGTGTATTTCGGTGTTTAGAAATGGTTCCTAGTAGAAGGAATGATAACTCTAGCAATACACTTGATCCAATGATTAAGAAGGATCATATATTTCATGGTCCTAAGCCAGAATTTTGAAAGGAAATATTTTCCCACATATTATCATCATATGAAGAAATAGTATCATGTGTTGATAAGACAAATAAAGAATTCTCAGAGTCCTATTTCTTTGAAGGGAAGCCAGAGAAGAAAAGGATGGTAAATAGAAGGATAGATAAATGGAAGAAGGTAGAGAAGGATTTTCCCTTATGTGATAACTTTGGAAAGAATCACCTTGGAAAATTATTGAAGGGAATGGGAGTATGTTATAAGTGTTGAAAAAAGGACACCAAGTACGTGAATTCAAGTGTAATAAAAAGGTTTCAAATGTACAATGCTTCATCTCCAAGGAGTTAGGACACTACGCGAACCAATGTCAAAATCATCATATTATGCCCCAAATGATGCTATTGGATAATAATCAATTTATGAAACTACCTCATATAAAGAAGGATGAATAGTGTTCTTATGTTGTTATTATTGGATTACTTCATTTTAGTGGTGTATCAACAATGTACTGGTTATAATAATTATGGATTATATAAGGATTGTACTGTAGTTTTATTTTATTAAGGACTTGAGATTGTGTGAACAACGAAAATTGACTCAATAGTAGGTTAAATTTTTGGAAAATATATGGTTGAGACAATGAAATGCCATAATATGGTTTTGATACCAAGGTATTGATTTTGGAATAATACATGATTTATTTGGGTAAATTATATTGGATATTCATGACTACCATGAAAGTGATTAATGATATTCCATCATTGTTTGAGTTTTCAATATTTTTGGATAGAAGGAGTATATCGAGTATTCTCTAAGGAATAAGGGATCTTGAATGTAATCAATAAGGTTTTATGTTAATTTAGGATTTTTTAGTGTTTTAAAAGAATACATGATAAGGGTTTTCAAATGTTATTAAATGGAAAAAAGGATCATCATTGTGTTTAACTTCCTTATAAATTTGGGACTGTGAGTTTGGACAGAAGTATTTTAGATAATTCTAGTTTGAGATTATTTTTTGATCTCCATAAATGAGAAACCCGATGGTCGGGCAGCAATCTGTCGCGTCCGGCAAGGCCGCAAGACTAGAACCCGCAATCGAACGGAGACAAGGGTGTATCAACTAACACTAGCCCACATGATGTCCTTGGTTGAATATTGTAGTCTTTTTTAAAAAAAATTAAAAAATTATGGTAGATGAATTATATATTAATTTTTTTGAATCCCTATACGAATAGGATAAATAGAATATTATTTTTATGTTCTATTATCATTTAGAGTGAAAGATGAGTTTGTGGTAGAAATTAGTTAAAAGATGGGACTCTACTTGTAAAGTATACAATTTTATTCTTCTCTTATTATATGAAGAAATTAATTCTTATACTTTAGTGAAGGGATATTAAAACAAAAAAATGTGTTATCCTAATACCATATGTTTTATTGAACCAATGGTATTTTAAATCATCATAGATTGAGGAATTTAAGGCCCTTCATTTTTACACTTGTTTGTGATTGATGACCTCATTAACTCCCTATAAATATTTATGTTTTTCCTCTAATTATATGTCTCTAATTTCCACCAATGTTCCTCTAATCACTATCATAATTTTGTGGTTACCCTTTCATTTTTATTTTCCTCTTATAAAGTCTAAATTTTATTAACCTAATTTCCGAAGTGGGTTTTCCCAAAGGTATTTACTTTTTTAAACCTTTTATTTTCTAAAAATAATTTCCAATTGCGAGGAAGAAATTTACTGAAGGAGGGAAGAATGTAACACCCCAATATTTCATAGTACATTATTTCTTCAAAGTAATTCAATAACATTCACTACACGCAACACTGAGTTCTAGCACACCATGACTTACCAAACAAGCTGTTCACAAGTGGTTATGAATAGTATTAACTGAAATTTGAATATTATATAATTATTATAATTTAAGAATCCATATTATGATTATATTAGACATAATTTGAGAAAAAATACATTTTTCAGATAAAAGAAGTATGATTCAAAAAATGAAATTTTACCGCCTTTTAATGGTGAATCCTTCTTAAATCTAATATTTGAAACATTTATATATTAAATTTTATAAAATATATTTCTTATTTAGAATCAGGACATAAGAATTTAGTTTCGATAATGTTTTGTTGTTTTTCTGATAACTTTCATATGTGTGAGAATAGTGAAAAATACTATATTTTAACCGAAAACAAATTTTTAATTCAAAGCAATATATATTTTTAAATTATACATTTTAATGGTTTGGAAATATAAATATATTATATTTTTACCATTTAATACAATGATGGTCATTGTATGTAATTTCAATTTGAAATTGGACATAAACAAGTGTCAAACATGTGGTAGTTATTATTTCTTAAAAATATTTCTTTTGGTTTTGACAGCGGGAATTAATTTTAAATTAATAAATGCAACTTCTTTGTTTTGAATTTTGTATAATAAACTTCATTATTTAATTGGTAATATCAAAATTAGCTTATGGTGAATTTTTGGTAGATTTCTGAAAACATTTAATTTAGGATGAATAATGAAAATCACTAAGTTATAGTTTTAAACTAAATTTTTATTTAAATAATTACTTATTTTATTTAAATTTAATTAATTTCAAAATATATAAATAATATCTATATATGTTAAATAAAATTCATTAGAGTTAGTGAAGAATAATTTTAGATATATAAAAAAAATTTGCACTTTTCACCGTCTTTTACCCACCTCCTAGGAGAATTTGGAAATTCTTATAAAACATAATTTTACCGCTTCTGTGAGTGGAATTTTGAAAATCCGAGAGACACAGTTAATATCAAGGAGTAAAATGTTGTTCAATGTGATGAAAATAATTTTTTGTGGAATATTTTCTTTTTACTTTTATTTACCACGGTAAAAAGTAAATAAGGTAATTAAAGGGTAAAAATGATATTATTATTACCCTAAAACATGTCCTGATTCTATTGGCTAAGTATAATTCGACTAAGACAACATTAGGCATAAAATATGAACCTCTTTGGTCCACTTGGATTAGATTTGGACATTTATTATTATTTAATTCAACGAAGATTTAAAATAGTTAATATCAATGTTTAATAACTAAAACATTTTTAATATGGGGTTTTACATAAGATATATTCGATTATAAAAATTAATTAGAAATATAAAAATATTTCCTACATCATGGTATTTTATTTATCATTTTTAGACCTTAAATTAATAAATTTATTTATGACATAATTATAATGCAGTAATTACCTTATTCATGAAATAATCAAATAAATGGTATTATAAATAATAAAATAAATATAATATCAAACTTTTTATGCTATAGACTAATTTTATAGTTGAAAAAAACATGTTATTATTTATTCAATGTAATTTTTTTGAAGTAATCATATTGTTATTATTTTAACAAAAAACAAAAACAAAGTATTGTCAAAATTGACACAAAATAGTTTTTAAAACAAATATTAAATTATTAGTTGATATAATGGTCCTAAAAAATATTGTGTTCGCCCAAAATACTTATATAATAATATATATGACATTAATTAACCAATGGGGGTTCGATAGGCAGTATATAGTATGTTTATTATCCATATAGTGTAAGAATACAATAAGACACTGTTAAAGTTAAATTATTTAACATAGAGTTAAATATAAGTGATAAGGATTAAATGGTAACCTAAACTTGTTTAAACCCTATTGGATGAGATATTTGCGACCTATCCCCATCTTATACTTTAAATATTCAACTCTGGATCCAATAGAAACCGAATATGAATTTATTATAAAATAACATTTAATGTTTTTTCTAAGGTTCCCCTCAACCCTCTTATAAAAGGGAACTCCCCCTTCTCTCTAATTCACACCTTCTATGCCATTTGGCTCAACCAACCCCAGACCAAATACCCTCTCAAATATCCTTCCTTTATCCTAGAGGCCTTATTTTGATCATAAATCCACCCTATGAATCCCTTTTCATAAAATCAAAAGGAAGAACCCGAAGAAGAGGTAATGATTTCACCACCCTCTTTCAAGTTCCTTTCTTCTTCCACATACTTTTTCTTTGTTGTTTCCATTTTAAATTAATAACGCCATTATATTATATATACTGTGATGTTATTATAATTATGGTACAACCAAATTCATTATTCTATCCACCCCTTGAATGACAAGTCGCCATACGTGAGTACGTATGGCTTTCCGTCTCCACATCGTGGTGTAATTGTTATTCAATACATTATTCATTGGATGGGTATAATAATGATGTGTATTTAATGTAAATAAAAATATAACATTATAAGTATTCTGTATATATTATATACCATCCAATTATATATTATATTAATATCAAAATAATGATATCTTCGCTCGTGCGTACATACAGATTACCGTCTCCACGACGCGAGGAGATTCATTTCCAAGTTTACCATTTATCGACGATTATAAAAATATATATTACTAATAAGTATGAAATATATGACATAATAATCCTATTTGAGATATATATATTTATATATATAATTATTTATATACATACATATATCTTATTTACTTACATCCGTTTAATACCATATGAAAACAGAAAGAACGCTTATGCGTACGTACGGACTACCATCTCCATAAACGATGTTTTCCATTTCATATATACATCTATTATAATTTTATATATTATAATATATATGATAAATAAATAATGTTTTATATTTTGATAGTATTTAAATCATGATTTGATTAATATAATCAAGAGTAACAAGTTAAAACATGTACGATAAAGAAAGTGATTTTTACCGAAAATATTAATATAAAATGGAAATTATTATTAAATGGGTAGTATAAAGTCTTAAATGAATAATTTATGATATCATTAATATTATTATGGTTCTGGTATAATTTAATAACATACTATTGTCTTAATACAGGAGGCTAAATGTACCCTCGACTAATGGAAAGTGCAAGGTAAGGGGTTTTCATCTCACTTTTTATTCCCGTGAGATTAATTCCATATTGCCATTATTACCTTTTGTGTGGTGTATGTACTGCACATAATTTTATTCTTTGTTTAATACACTTTAATTTATGTTTATTTACATATTAATTGTATGATACCTCTTTCATGTGGTGTATGTTTTGTATGTTACCAAATTTGTAAGGGTTTATTCCACAATCTCTTAATTATCCATGGTTGTTTGTACGTAATTATCTACTGGGACCTCTTTATCATCCACATCCAAGTTTCATAAAAATGTATTTCAAAAAATTCTTACTACTTTAGAGAATATTGGTTAAAGTAATTTATACCCCTATTTGACTTTTTATAAGAAGTTTATAAAGGAATCTTTCCGTCATTTTCTAAACAAGGTCCTCTTTAACCTTTTCGAAATAATAAAGGTATGAATGTATTTTTTAACTTATACGTCAGGTGCGGCTATTATCCACCATTATAAATTCTTTGAAGCTTCCCATACAATCTTATAAGAATATTTTCAATTTAAATTTTATCTTTTATAATTATCTGACTTTTAAATGATTTAAAAAAGTTATGTTTCTCTCAAATAGTTTTGATTCCATCTATGTCAACATCCTTTGATATATTTTACACTTTCTTTGAAGTTGATTTATTATGATTCAAATATTCCATATTTTATTTAAGGTTTTGTGATATGTTTGACTATAGATGAGTCATTTTTATGCCATTAATGGCTTATTATTAATGTTTTGGCATTTCGTATGCCAGTTTTAACATGAATGTTTAAGTTATATTTCATCCACTTCTTAAGATGAATGTGTTGGAATAGTTTGTTTGAGGTTGGGGACCAGTAAAAGAAAGCCCTCCGGGTTGGGGTCCAGTTATAGCAGACCCACCGGGTTGGTGTCCTTTAATTAGAGGCACTCCGGGTTGGTTCCCGGTTATTAGAGGCACTCTGGGTTGGTGTGCGGTTATTAGAGGAACTCTCGGTTGGTGTCTGGTTATTAGAGGCACTCCGGGTTGGTGTCTGATTATTATAGGGATTCCGGGTTGGAGTCCTGTTACAGAGGCTCTTCGGGTTGGGTTCCGGTTACAATTATCCCTTAGGTCTTGGCATGAGTCCATGACATAGAAATTAATGTTCGACATTATGCATTACATCATAATGAAAGAGGTTATTGATATTGCATTTGATTATTCAATTAGTAGAATATCCATGTGAATAATTAAATGGAATCATTTAATTTTATTTCTTCTATATAGTTCTTATGTTCATGTTTAAAAGTCTTTTGTTTTAGTTTTATATTTTGCCTTAAATGTTTATTCTAATTTTTAAAAGTTTCCACTGTATTGCTTACCCTTACTGAGCGTTTGAGCACACCCCTTTCTATGTTTTATTTCCCAGTATTCCATGAAGTGTATTGTGATTGATATGTAGGGTTAATACAAGGGAATAATGGTGTTCATAATGGATTATTTATGTTGTCTTGTATGTTATAAAGTCTAATGTAACATTCATGTATGTAATCTATTTTCCAAGACTGCTAAACCAATCGGTCCATCGGGGCATGATTCCTTGTAATCATTCCAATGTACTAAAATAATGCGCCGACTCTGGGTAATTGTGGTTGGGGTGTTACAGGTTGGTAGTGAATAACACCACTATTTTGGGATGGTATTGGAGACAAAATGGTATTTGTTCATGAGAATTTTGTTTATATGGAAATGAATTTTAGATCCTTCCAGTATAATATAATGGTATGTCTAAGTTGATAGAGATAGTATGATAAAAATTCTAACCATGATTTAGAAAATAATGAATTTTATAATGTATAACTATAAATATATTCATATAAAATGACTATAAAATTTAGTAAATATTGTATGATAATCCCATGATATATAGATCTCATTGAGACTCTTGATGATATTGGTATGGTATCTTAATATATAGAGCACTTGCCAACTATATCTCATGTTTATATTGTGTTCCATGTATCTCTCTGAGAAATTGCATACCTAATTCTTCAGATGAATTGAATACATTATTCATTCTGATACAATTGGATAAATTTTTTAAGGATTAACATTTGGATATTTTTTTATCATATAGATATTGTTTATAATAAAATAAAACACACAATGTAAATTTATGTTTTCAAATAATGATTTTTAAGAAGATTCATAGAAATAGAAGGTTGGGATGAACTGGATATATACTCAATTATTTATATAATAGTGATGAAATATCTATCATTAAATAAATTTTATTGAGGGAGAATATAACACCATATTATTCTAGGATTGGATTTTATATAAATAATTTTTTTATTGTTTTTTATAATTTCAATACCATGTCCAGATATTATATGTTTTATAATTGAAATATTTTTATTTAATGTCAGTTATCTCAGTGAAATTAATGTAATGGGTATGAATTTGAATAAAAAAATTATAAAACCTATAAAATGATCATGTTTGGTACACATGTTTTAATTAATTCACAATAATTAATTACAGAATATTTATTAAATTAATTTTTTTTCAAAACAATTTATTTTTCAAAAAAACATTGTATAGATTTTTTACTGTGAATGATTTTATTATTTTTTATTAAATTTAGAAATAAAATATAATAAAACTAAAATCATTTCATAAATAATAATTTATAATTTATCATATGATTAATATTAATGATTTTATAAAACAATTTATTTTCTTGAGAATTTTTTAAAAAACTAATATTTATAGACTTTTTATTATTTTATTGATTAACAAAAATAATTTTTTTAAATAATTTTAAAATAAAAAATTATTATACTATATTATGTATAATACAATTAATTTCAATTGAATAATTTATATTTTTTAATTAGGAATCAACATATTTTAATACGTAAATAATATTTTTATATAAAATAATATTTCATCATGTGTTTTGATAACTATGTTATACAAATTTGTATCACTTATTGAAATTGAATCTTTACAAATATGATCAGTATTATTAATAAGCATGAATGAAATAGGGAACTATTTTTTTTTTAAAATATGAATTTTAATAACAATAAATATTTATCAACATGGTAATGTAAAAATGTGTTAATTTGATTTTAATGAATTGTGATAAGGCTTCATGTTTATTAAACTTGTTAATATTATTTAATTGTATGTGTATATAATATCCATAACAATGTCATCATTTAAAATATTATTTTTTTCATTTAAATTTTATTTATATAATTATAATTAGTAAATAAAAGATGATTTAAATTTTCACATTGATTATTTTTAATATTTTGGGATATGAAAATATAAAATCATTCTAGTTAAAATTTATAATTTTAATTGTTAATTAATTTTAAATCATGTTAATTTATTTACTATTTTTAGTGATAAAATATTTACCACAAATATGAAAACTACACCAACAATATGAATCTTCATAATGTTGAAATATAAAATAAATGTTATTTAAAATTTAAAAATGTAATTTTTAATGTAATTTAAATATTTAAAAGAACATTAAATAAAATTATTACATATTTGGGATATCTTAATGTTTTATATTATGATTATTCTAATTTCATGTTTTTTTCCAAATAAATATACATATTTATTTCAAAAAATTGAATTAATGATATTTTATAATAAATATAATTTTATTACATGATATGAAATTAACTATAAAAATATATTCGTCCAAGGGAATTTTATATGATTTATAATATCACATATGGTCTATTATTTCATCACATATAATTTTTTGGTAACTTTTCTTATCATTAATTAGTTTAAATAATTGATATTACAATAATGTTTTTAATGGTAACCATGGGTTAAATATAATAGGGATGTGAAAAAATATAAAAATCATTGTTCAAATTTTATTATTTGAGATATTTTCCACAAATACGACATTTTTATTATAATAAAATTATTTTTGAACTATTTTTTTATTATTATTAATTTAAAATAATTTAATAAATTATGTCATAAAATCATTTCCCCTCCCTTTACATATAAATGTAAACCCCATCTATGTTTTAGTTACACATCATAAACCAATCAATAAAGAAAAAATGACACCTAATTAACTATTAAAATTACATTTACAATATTTAATAGATATTTTATACTTATAATTCAAATCCAATGATCAATAATAATATATATAAATGGGGTGTACCAAATGAGAGGTATTCGTATAAAAAATGAATTTCAATTTATTAATTCATCGATATCCTAAAAATTTATTACAATCATAAAAAAATAATAAATTATACACCTAATTATATATAAATGTTATTGTTAATTTTTAATCACAATTTTCTAGTGAATATTTTATCAAATGTTAAGTGAATATACGACTCGAATGTACTAGTGGACTACCACCATCATGTGCAGTTACAACTCTTTTTCCATATATATCATTTTTTGAATGATTATTATGATGGTTTAAATATTTTCATATGTTATCTATGATATTATAACTCATTTTAATTATAATATCATACATTTCTTATTAGAATCCTATTCATTGGATTACAATAATTTTTCTCATGCGTATGTGAAAACTACCACCTTCACAAAGTAGTGTAATTCATTTTTTAGTTATGCATTACATGGATTAAAATATGACTATTTTTAAAGAATATATAGGAATTTTTATGGAATAATAATTCATTAAATCTTAATTGTTATTAACCTTTTATTCCTTACATACATCAAAAAATAGAAATTCGAATTCTTGAATATATAGGACATTCCATATCTATTAACGGTGTAATTCATTTTTCTATTAGTTAAATTTTTGAATTAATATAAATATTTAAATATGGAATATAAAATATATTTTTAACATTATAAGTATTTTGAATATTATTTATATATGACAAATGTATAGGAACTAGGACGGTCGAATAGAAACATGAATGAGAAAGAAATTATTTTTATTATGGAAATGTTATTTTATTAAAAATTTCTTGATTATAATTGAAAATATTATATATATATATATCATATATGTTATGATATATTTTAATATGGTTCAGTAATATATTAAAAATTATTTTCTACTTATTTTTTAGGATGATCGTATCTGTATGATGAAATACATGACTTGAAGTAATGAAAATATATTTTATCCACTTATAATCAAGAATGTTTTTTGTTTGAATTTACATTGGGGAAATTTTTAAGAAATGAAATTTATATATTTCATTAATATTTTTTTAAAATTTTAATTTATTACATTTTTATGATTTTGTACCATTTAAATCATAATGAAACTCTTATTGATTTAGAAAATATTTTTTATAAAAATCATTCCTTTCTTGTCCATTATCTGTCTGAAAAAATATTTAAATCAATTTACATATTTTAATTTTTTTAAAATTTTATTAATGAATGTTTTTCATTGAGTTTTCTAATTACCATTTTATCTATTTTTTATATTCTGTATCAATATATCAATTTCATCACCATATCTCTAATGTAAAGAGGTAATTTTACCAATGATTAGAATGTAATTATTATTTTAACATTCAGGTGATAAAAGTTACTTCATACAATTATAACCAATAATTTAATTTAATAATTTATTATAAACATCCAAGTTTTATTTTAATGAAGTTACCTTCATATTATTTTCAATTTATTTTAAATAATTTTTTTAAAAAGAATTAAAATTTTATTTTATTCGATAAACAACCAAGTGTTCTCTTAAATTAATTTTAATAAATTTTTAAATTCAATGATGTCCATTATTTTTCATTGTGGATATAATCTAATTATACCATTTCCATTATCTGTCAAGATTTTTTATGATTATGATTATTAAGTTTTAAATATATACTTTTGTTTTCATTGGGTTGTGATATGATAGATTGTTTAAGATTTATTTGATCCATTCCCTTTTTATGAGTTATGATATGATGATTTAATGAATGATTTATGATCAGTTTGAAAATAAATGTATGGATTTAATTATGTGATTGTTGTGTGTATATATTTTTATCTCTCAAATTAGTTGGGTAAATTATTGTGTATAATGATTTAATTATGAAAACTATGATTATATGGTTGATCTACTATAGGAACTATGTAGTTATTCATGGTATAGAATGAGATACATATAATAACATTTTTGTATTATCAGTAAAATATCTATTTTGTTCCCCTCAAATAATTTTCAATGGTCTTTGTAGTAATCAATGACATATGAACAAGTTTATATTACTTTTACGGATTTAGAAATTTAATACATTTTTTATTAATTTGATTTGGACTCATGTATCATGATTTATTAGAATCAATTTCTCACTCAATGAATTCATATCATTAAAATTATTAAAATAAAATTGATTTATTATTATTATCCTTATTATATTTAGTATGACACATTTATTTTATGACCATAGTCTAATATATTGATAATTATCTTATTTATGCATATGATCATCGATTGATATATTCATTTTTTAGGATAATTGACCATAAAACATTACCATTTATTATTTTTCCATTCCATTGTTTATTATGAATTATTTCATGTATGATATTTTAATATGGGTAATAAAAAATAAAAAAAACGTTATAGATGATGGATAATGTACCTACATATGATGTTTCTATTACTATTAATAAATGATACAAAATCATTAAAGATAAAACATGGATCATATTTTTTTGTATCTAATATTCATCTAAAATTATATTTTATTATGAATTAATATATATGGTTGTTATAGTACTAATCATGCTAGTACTGATACAATAGATTTATTGGATGTAAAAATTGATATAAAAATTCAATGATTCAGGTATGTCCCTTAACAAATCACTGAGAGACATCCCATCAATTAACAACATCCCATTTTATGATTTTCATCTGGTATAATTAGAAGTTCATGAATTTAGTTAATGATATAGGATAATTTTGGGTAGTTTTTAGCTGATAGTAAAGGCTCAATTTTTGTTAATAAGAGATAAAAATATAACCAATTTTATAATCCAGGGGAGGGACTCGTATTGAAATACATATAAGATATAAATAATATAAGAACACTTTCATGATAATATAGAATAAAATGGAAAATAAATTTAAGGTTTTTATTTCATCAGTATTAGAGATGATACTGAGAAATCCTCCTTGCTGTGGGATTTGGTTGATTGAATGGTTGATTGTGGTGGTCGTTGTGTTGTACTAAATCATGAACATATGGTATTCATTTTCACTCTTACTATAATATCCCAATAAAACCATATTCTATATCAGGGTAAAGGGAATCATTCCAAAGGATGATGGTCATCTGGTTTTTTAGCCCAATGACACTTGGGGACTCGCATAGATTAAGTTGATGGGGGGTGAGGACCATCACCACTTTTTTGTGTGGAATTATTTCCATCTTTGGGGAATTGATATAGATTTATGATATGTTCAAGAATTTCTTACTAGTATCAACATTGTACTGGTTACCCTATCAAATTGATTATGGGTTAATTCTCTTTCATATGAAAAGGACCAGTGTCCCATTACTGAATTCGTATATATGTATTTGAGGTTCTCCATTATTTTACTGTAATGAGTGGTTTCTTTGTTGATGAATCAATTTAACAAAGAGATTTGGAATTTTATTTCATTCTAGAATGTGGTAAATAATTCAATTATGGTATTGAGCCATTAAGAGGAATCATGCATGTCATAATTAATTTATGAATCAAACCACATGTAGTTTAATGGACACCTATAGTTTAACATCATACAAAAATGAATTATATAGGTTCTCCAGGTCACCCAGTGTTAAAGCTTGGGTCTTGGTGTCACATCAAACATATCCAATTATGGATTGAATAAAATATTTCATTGTTATTTTTTTATCGATTTATACATTGAGGACTCCATGTAATTGTGAAGACTCGTGGTGTAGATACAATTATTAGGGTAGTTAATTAATAATCTGTGATGTATACTCGGTGTGAGAAATTAGGGAAGAAAAATGTTTATTTTTCATTTATCATTGCATGAGACCTATGTAATGGGACTATATTAATAGTATTTATTATATTTATCCCGCCTCAGGGACACATATGATGTATCCAGGTTATTGAAGGAAACAGATTCTTCATAGTTCGATTAATTTCTTAGTCCACTAATGAATGAGGTTGTGTAATCAGACCATGGTAATGATTATGTCCTTATTGTTGAAAGGTTAAAGACAAGTGAATTACTTAAAAATGGGTATTTATTTGGCCTCGATATATAGGAAGTAATCCTAAATATCATGGTTATTGTAGGAATCAGAGTTATTGTATTTCTATTGGTTGGGGATTACACTTTACAGATTCCCATGATGGTGGAGACCAATTTTGAGAATGTTATTCCAATCCAAAATCCCAAATCCCACAAAATATATGATTGTTCGGATAAACAAGGGGTGTAAAATGATAGATGTAATCACTCATTGGAGATTTGATATTGATCTCAATCCATATAATAGAGTCATATGTATCCTAATAATGGGTGTAACTACAGTTCGTGTAGTTCATTTGATCTGGGTATACACTCTAAGATTTTACTGGTGGGTGCACACCAACGATATGAATGATATTGTCATGACCCATCCCCCGGGGCCCATATTGTGACTACCCCATGTCCAACTTCCATAGGCCAGGGGCTAGCGACTACCACCGAAGGCGTAAATCCCTAAATAGGGAAGGAATTGCCTTTAAAACTGTAAAAAACACATCAGAGTACACAAATATAAGTAAAACACAAAGTAAAACTGTATATAAAAGAGAGTGATGAATGAAAATGGGTCTAGAAAAACCATCCCAACAATAAAGTACAAGGAAGGGGAAATGTACAAGTACAACTGAAAGAAGAAGTAAGAAGATACTGGGTCTTCCTCTAGGGTTCCTACCTGAAGGGTAGGTACATATGGCCTCTTCAGCACTCCACATCTGTCGGTCAGCTCTATGTGTCATCACGCTGAGTGGTCCACCACCAGGTACCATCCAATCCTGCTACTCTCTACCTCATTCAGCGTTGTATTTCTTCTGCAACCTGCACAATGAGGTGCAGGTATATCATGTGTAGGTGTGAGTATAATGATACTCAATAGGGACCCTGATACCCTCAAGATCTCACAAAATCCAAAAAGGATAAACTGCTATGTGTGGAATCAATGGATAACCATTACATAGGTATATTCTTATACATATACCTATGTTATCTATAAACCCATCCCAAACATGAGGAAACCAAAAAATTCATTGACTTAGCTCAAAACTAGGATTTTATTCCAGGGGTAGTAACATGTAACACTCCCAGTCAATCTTTCGAATCCTCAGGTGCGGGTGTACTCTTCTTCTATAGAGTATTGTGGGGATGTCGCATCATACAGAGGCGCTTCCCACTATATTGGACTTTTGTGGTACTCATCCTGTGGAGTACCATGGATCTGCAATGCTCATAAAGACGTGCTCCCCAATGTGGGTTGGTCGTGCTCACATATAGCCACTCCCCCTCATAGTCTACTGAGGTACCCATCTTATTGAGTACCATGGGTCTGTAGTGTCATATAGAGGAACTCCCCAATGTGGTTCTTCCACGTCACACAGAGGCTCTCCCCACTGGACTAGTTGAAATGCTCCGAGTCGAAAGGTCAGCAGTCGTTATGTCTCAGACATCTACTAGGTCTCAGTACTCCACTTGCTTGTCTCCAGTAGGATCCGCTCCACAAACTACTAGTCTATTCACCAACTATCACAAAGTACCTAGTAAAATTATCTCAAATTTATTCCTCATTAAAGGGGTCTCAACGGAATAGAAAACACGTCAATCAGACACTCGGTCTGTGATTTATTAGCATTTCTGTCCTGGGGGAAAGGTTGGATTTTTGGTTTAAACCTACCCGATCATACTCGAACTATGTCCGAAACTCATGTGGGGTATGCCAAAAGAACTGTCTCACTCTAAGATTTCTGTCACCATATAAGGTTCGTCGATCAGACACCCGTAGCCCACGATATGGGTGAAAAGGTGAATTGGGTCAAAACTGGGTTCAAACTGGGGTCTGACTCAGTCCGCCGGTCCGACCCGGCCTGGGGGGGGGGGGCTGCCCGGACCGGTGGCCTGCGTAGCCTAACTCATGGCCCATGTGGCCCGATTAGATGGTGGCTCTTGTGGCCTAGATTTACATGTGTGGGGGGGGGGGTGCCTCACCCCCCTTCCCTTCGAACAGAACCGACGATACGTGCCAGTTCGGTAACCCTCGGGATCCAGGAGTTTCCCACCTTGTCTGGCTGGCCGAGCGGCCAGCCAGTTTTACACCACTGATGGCTGGACCGACACCGGCCACCCCTTCTCCTCCGTCACGGACTTCCCTATCCATGACTCACCTCCTCCGAACAGCGCGATGGAGATGCTCCCTTCCACTGCTTCGCGGCCTAGGCATATCCCCCATATCCTCTATGCGGCGTTATGGCACCACACCCTTCCAGCTACCCAGTGGCCATGCACTGTCGGTTTCTTCGCGGCCCGCCCGTCGCCATCCACCATTTCTATGCTGCTGTATACCCTTCCGGCAGTGTTTTTGCACCGCCACCATCATCGTCAAGAGAGGAAGAATGAATGGGGAGGGTCAGGCTGTGTTCTTGTAGTCCAACCCCTCCTCATTATGGAGACATCAATTGGAAAAACCATCACCCAATATTGAATGAGGTATAATAAAAACAAATTCAACTCAAATTCCCTACATCAAGTTCTTTGTTCATTGACATTGTCGAGGAAAGTCAGACATCGATTCATTGATGTCAAAAATGAAGAGACCGAGGATGGAATCATCGGCATTTTTCAAGGATGGCGCTCACTCCTTTGTTATGTTTGATGATGAGAGAAGATACCTGTCATTTTTTTGGAGAGTTCTTCTCCTCCCTAATATCCACCAAAATGACAAGAAGAATATAATAGGTGAATATTTCTATTATTTTTTGGAACAACAATACAAATTGTTGTGTTTAATTAAATGAGATAACTCATTAAATTAATGGGGTATAATTGATTCAAATTCGAAATTAAGGGAGGTGGAGAGATTCAATTAAATTAAGAGAGTTGGAAAAATTAAACAATGGATAGTTTAAAGGTTTCTCCCATTAATTGGGGGGTTCCATGTGGTCACATGCCCTGGTGGTACCCACTGAAAAATATCCTCCCAAGAGAGGTTATGTGTGGGTGGGCCCCAACCACATAACCTCTCATAGGAGTTTATGGTGTGGTGGCCCACACCTCTGACCACCCTTTGGCGGTTTCAATCACCAAAAATAAAAATAAGTTACAAAATTATTTTTATTTAAATAATAACCCAAAATCTAACTTCAATTCACACCCAAATGCCATTAAGGAGAAAGTCTTCTTAAGAGAATACCAGGATTGCTAGTTCAATGGTTCCCTCAGATTTTAATTCTGAGCAATGGTTCAAAAGTTATAAAATCATGCTCATATATTTACTGAATGTTCCCGAAAAAAACATTAGAAATTTATTTTGGGCATAACAGAACACAAAATTAAGCACCGTAAATTTTAGAAGACTTGAAAAAATCCCATGTATTTAAGAAAAAAAAATTCAACAGAATATCTGGGTCTTTACATTTTCCCCACCTAAGGTATTTAAGTCCCAATAATCAAAAAATCAATCTAATGGAAAAAATGGGGGTACTGAGAATGCATCTGAGCCTCCCGATACCATGTGCACTCTTGGAGGTTCTCGTACTGCCAGCGAACACGCACCAAAGGTATCGACCACCCACGCAGGACCTACTCTTGTCGATCCTCAATCTCCAATGGAACCTCCGTGAAAGTAGCCCTGTCATCGATGTCCAGCTCCTTATGGTTGATGATGTGGGAAGGGTCGTGCACATATCTCCCCATCAGAGATACGTGTAAGACATCGTGTACCCTATGCAAATGAGGTGTAATATCTAGGTGGTAAGCTTCCTATCATACTCTGTTAAGGACCTGGAAATGTACGATGAATCACGGAGATAACTTTCCACCTCGGCCAGATCTCCGTAGACCTAGTCGAGGTGAGACCTTTATGAAGACGTGGTAGCCATTCTCAAACTCCAGAGGTCTCCACTTCCTCTCAGCATACGACTTATGTCTGCTCTGTGCAGTCTACATGTGCTCCTGGATGATCTGCACCTTCTCTATGGTAGCACGTACCACTTTTGGTCATACTAGTGCGGACTCCGCTGGGTCTGTTTAGCATAGTGGAGATCTGCAAGGTTGACCATACAAGGCCTCAAAAGGATCCAAACTATTGGTGGAGTGATTGTTGTTGTTGTAGGAAAACTATACCAATGGTAAGTGATCCACCCAGTTGTGACCAAAGTCGAGGACACAGACTCATAGCATGTCCTTAAGGGTCTGAATGGTCCACTCAGTTAGACCATCCATCTAAGGATGGAAGGCGTTGCTTAAGCGAAGATGTCTTCTGAATGCCTCATGCAACCCCTTCAAAAGTCAGGAAGTAAACTGTGTGTCACAGTCAAAGATATTAGAAGAAGGAACTCTGTGTAAACACACAATCTTCTGCACATAGAGGCGTCCCATGATCACAACTAATCCATTATTTCTAATTGGTAGTATGTGGGCCGACATTGTTAGCCGTTCAATGATCACCCATATAGAATAGTGACTCCTAGATGTACATGGAAGACCCGTCACGAATTTCAGGGATATCCCATCCCACATCCACTCTAGGACCTCTAATGGCTGAACGAAGGCTACTAGTACATGGTGATCCACCATCACATGCTAACATGTGAGGCACCAAGAGACAGACTTCTCTAATGCCTTCTTCATACTTGGCCACCAGTGCTGTTGTTGAAGGTTCGGGTACATCTTTGTCACTCGTGGATGTACCATTGGAGGTAATGTGTGGAACTCCCTCAGCATATCCTTATAATGTGACACTGGAACCATGGTTTGTCCTATAAAGAGGATGACATGCTCCCCAACATCTAAAGACCCATCAGGTGCCTGCCCTGTGGATATCTGAGTATATTGTGTCTCGTAGTCAGCATCCCCATGTTGCACCTTACAGACTCGCTGAAGAAGTGGAGGAGTGACTGTAAGAGAAAGTAGAAAGTCCTCTCTATATCCACAAAGGATATTTGTAAAGTAGTTAACTGCTCTATCTCCACTCTTAGAATCTGTATAGTAGTCCTCTAGTTGAGCACATCTACAAGGACGTTCCCCTTTCCTGGAGTATAGTCTATCTCAAATTCATAGTCTGGAGGAACTCAATCCATCACCGATTTCTCAGGTTCAGGTCTTTTTGAGAGAAGATATACCAGATACTATTGTGATTATAGTATACTATGAAACAGTCAACCATGAATTGGTGCCACCACATATTCAAGGAAAAGACCACAGCTACTAGCTCCAGATCATGCTTAGCATAGTTCTTCTCGTGTTGTCTCAATTGCGGAGAAAAATACGCGATAACAGCTCGCTCCTATATCAGGACACACATGTGTCCAGTCCCTAATGTGTCGCAGTAGACTATGTACCCTACACCCTCCTCTAGAAGTCTCATGATGGGGGAACTAGTCAGCCTCTGCCTTAGCTCCTGAAAGATCTGTTGAAATCTCACCGACCACATGAAGGGTTTCACATTATTCGTCATGGCTAATAGTGGTGATGCAACTTTGGAGACGTCTTTAATGAATCTATGATACTATCCATCCATTCCCAGGAAACTTCGTACCTCCATAAGACTCCTGGGTGGCTCCCAAGAAAGTACGCCCTCAATCTTTGCTGGATCTACTGCAACTCCAGCCTATGAGATGACATGTCCCACGAAGTGAACCTCTCGAATCAAAAACTGGCACTATGAGACTTACCATAAAGCTAGTTCTCTCGGAGTGTGTCCAGTACTAACAGAAAATGGTAGGAATGCTCCTCCTCTGAAGTTGAGTAGATCAAAATGTCATTGATGAAGACCACAACAAAGTGATCGAGGTATGTCTGGAAGATCCTGTTTACAAGACTCATGAACACTACAGGATCATTGGTTATGCCGAAGGGAATTAACAAGAACTCGTAGTGGCCGTAACGACACCTAAAGTCCATCTTCAGTATATCCTAGTCTCGAACTTTGATCTGGTCATAGACTGAACTGAGGTCTATATTCGAGAACCACCGTGATCCCTTCTGCTGGTCAAAGAGGTCATCAATCCTCGGTAGTGGGTACTTGTTCATCACGGTCACCTTGTTCAGGAGACGGAGATCGACACAAAGCCTCAACCTCCCATCCTCCATCATGGTGAATAGAATTGGGGCTACCCAGGGAGAATCATTGGGCCAGATGAATCCCTTCCCCTACAATTCCTCCAGCTATACCCGCAGATCACAAAGCTCAGTGAGAGCCATCCGATATGCTAGAGTAGATATCAGTGTTGTCTCAGGGTACAAGTCAATGTAGAAGTCCACCTCTCTATGAGGAGGTAGTCCTGGAACATATTTAGGGAAATAATCGGTGTACTGGTCCACCACTATAGGACAAGTCAGACTCTTCACATCAACTACTTCGAGGGCATGGAAAGGAAAATGGTGAGTGAACTGCTACACCCTTCTCCGAGTAAGTCTGTCTTGTGCTGCAAAGGTTCTATTCTCGCTAGTGAAGGTGAACCTGGTCCCATCCATGAAGACACACTGCACATTTCACCTAATACAATCAATCTGAGCATGACATGTAGATAACCAGTCCATTCCCATGATGACGTTGTAAGGCCTTGATGATGCTATGAGGAGATCACAGTCAAAGATCTAGCCTCCTAGTGTAATCTCAGACTGCCGGCACTAGTGCGTAATCATCGATTCTACTACCATAAGAGTTTTTAGCCATTAGGATCAACCCAACAGCTCCATATGACTCTCCAAGCATCAAATGAGGGTAGAGGCTATGAATGAATGACATGCACATGTGCCTATAAGAACAAAACCTAAGGTATAGTAGACACAAATAGTACCTGAAATCATCTCCAGAGCATCGTGGTTGTATGCCTCACCTTCATGATGCTGAGCTCTCCCCTTTCCTCCTACTCCCTATGGTCAAGGTGGACCTCTTGGTGGTGGTGGTAGTAGTACCTTATAACATCATCCCCCGCCAGCTACACGACCAGCTCCTCTTCCTTGTCCACCTTCTTCCTACGTACCACCTCAATCAATCCAATGCCTCTGCCTGGGAGGTCCCTCAAATGTTTGTGGATCATCTGAACGGGGGGTTGGATAGTCACGAGCCATGTGACTGTGTCCGCCGAATGAGTAACAGTGTCTGCTCTTGGCATATATGTCACGGCCCCGGGTGCCCCGCACAACAGATCATGAGTCCTGCAGTTGTCCACCCATGGTTCTTTTCCTCTTGGACCACAGTGTAATCTGTCTACTTCAAGCTGTAGAAAACTTTATTGCATGTCTACTATGTGTGGGTCTCACTGCTGGTGACTATACAAAAAGGAAACTCACCAATAGAAGGGATCTCTCTAACACCCCTGCATGCGATGGGAGGCTTATGGAGATCATCGATGCCCGGATCTCTTGCCTGAGCCCCTGGTCGAAGATCCATGCACTAAATAATGGCTCTCGTACCATATATGTGGAGTAGTGTGAGAGATAGGCGAGCCTTGATTTGTACTGTGATACTGTCATGCTTCCCTACTGTAGAAAAAGTAGCATATGTATCCACACCATACAAAGGGTGCTTGGGAAAAACTCCGCCTGGAATAGGCACTCAAAGTCTGTCTAGAGTAGTGCCCCCCATCATGGACCTAGAGCATCATGCTCCGCCATCTGCTTGCTGCATCCTGAAGAAGACTCGCATCAACGATCAACCTAAGGTCTTCTAGTGTCCCTACCATCATGAAGACATTCACCATAACCTCTATCCAATCCTCAGTATCATGTGGGTCCATCTCTCCCCAGAACCTAGGTGTCCTCTGGTGCTAGAACTTATGCAACATGCTCAAGTGGTGTGCATCATCTACTTCTAGGGATGGTGGAATCAGTGGCCCAAATGGAAGGGGTTCCACAGGTGCCTATGGTGGTAAAGGGCCTCACACTGCCGCCTCATCGCTCGGTGGGCGGTCAGGGCATACAACTCTTCAGGCTCTGTGAGGAGGCATCCTGAAAAAAACCGATGCGACACGATCAATATATTATACCTAGATAGCTGACCTGGTTGAGCTGACGTATGAAAACTGTTAATGACATGCATTCAATTAGTGTTTTCATGCACTAAGACGGAAAATCATTAGTCATGGTCTCGTAGTATGGATATGTCGGATGAACAAACCAACACTGGACTCCCTTAACAAAAAACAACACTTAGTACCCTTAATACTATTATTTCAGAGAAATGAATGATTAGAGTCCTATGTTCATTGATAGAACCGACTCCTATGATACCAATTTGTCACGACCCATCCCTCAGGGCCCGTATCATGACTACCCCATGTTGGCCTTTCATAGGCCAGGGGCTGGCATATTTCACCAAAGGAGTTAATCCCTAAACATGCAAGGCATTGCCTTTAAAAATGTAAATAAACAAATCAGAGTACACAACTGGAAGTAAAAAACTAAGTATAACTATATACAACATATAGTGCTAAAAGTAAAGGGGGACATAAATACAAGTCCAATAGTAAATTCCATGGAATCAGAAAAGTACAAGTACAAATGAAAGAAGAAGTAAGAAGTTACTCGGTCATCCTCCAGGGTTCCTACCTGAAGGGTAGGTACAGATGGCGTCCTTATCACTCCATGTCCATCCATAAGCCCTATGTACCATCACCCCAAGTGGTCCACCTCCGAGTACCCTCCAGTTCTGCTTCTATCTACCTCATTCAGTGCTGTCTGTCGTCTACAAAAAACACAACAAGGTGTGGGAATAGCCCATGTAGTGGTGAGTATAACGATACTCAGTAGGGACCCTGAGACACTACAGATATCACAAAATCCAATAAGGATAAACCACTAAGTATAGAATAAACTGATAACCATTACATAGGTTTATGCCCATACATATACCTATGTAATCTTGTAACCCATATCAAACATGAGGAATACACAAAAGTCATGTCCTCATATCCAAACTACGATTTTATTCTAGGGGAGTTAACATGTAACACTCCTAGTCTAACTGTCAAAATATCGGCATCTGGTGTACTCTTCTTCTATAGAGTACTGTGGGCCAACCACATCACAAAGAGGCGCTTCCCACTATCCTAGACTGTTGTGGTACTCCTTTTATTGAGTATCTTAGATTTTCTGCGCTCACATAGAGGCTCTCCCCACTATGGGTCACCCATGCTCATACATAGGCGATCCCCCTCATATCATATTGTGGTACTCATCCTATCGGGTATCATGGGTTTGCTGCATACCATAGAGGCACTCCTCACTGTGGGTCTGTCGTGTCACACAGAGGCACTTCCGATTGGACTAGTCGTAACTCTCTCAGTCGAAGGTCAGAAGTCGTCAGGTCTTAGACATCTATTAGTTCTTAGTACTCCCCTTTCTCGCCTCTGGGAGGATCCGCTCTATGAACTACATGATGATTCTACAACTTTCATGCTGTCCCAATTAGATGTATCTCAATTATCTGACTTGTCGAAAGGGTCTCAACACAACAAATGGCGCGTCAATCAGACACTCGGTTTGTGAGTTATTGGCATTTCTCTCCTGGGAGCCCGGTGTGATGTTAGGTTCAAACCAACCCGACCGTACCCCAACTGTGTCCAAACCTCAAGTGGGGTATTCCAAAAAAACCATCACTATATAAGATTTTTTTTGCAGTAGATGGTTTGTTGATCGAACACCCGTAGCCCAATATATGGCAGAAAAAGGGAATTGGGTCAATAATGGGTTCGCACTGGGGTCTGAACCGGTCTGTGGGTCTGACCCGGTCCACAGGTCTGACCTAGACATTAGGGAGGCCCGGACGAGGGTGTGGCCTAGTTTGACGGCCCACATGGCTGGGTTGGCGGCCCGCGTGGCTGGATGGCAGCCCGCATGGCTCGGCTGGTGACCCGACTAGCCTCTTCTATGGCGGGGGGGGGGGGGGTGGGTGTTGCGCCCCCATACCCTCTAAACAGAACAAGAGCTAAGCACATGTTTAGTAGACTACCGAACCCAGGAGGGTCCGGCCTTGTCCTGCTGGCCGGTCGGGCAGCCAGTTCCACACCACCAGCAGTTGGCCCGACGCCGGCTGCCCCTGCACCTCCGCTACGGCCCACCCTGGTCCTGGATCACCTCCTCCGTGCGGCCCTATGGCGCGGATCCCTTCTTCCGTGGCTCGACCTGGCCGCAGAACTCATCTCCTCCATGCGGCGTGACATCGCCGCACCCTTCCGGCGATCCAACGGCCTTGCACTGCCGGTTTCATTGTGGCTGACCCGTCGTCGGCCACCATTTCTCCCTCGTAGTCTACTCTATCAGTGACATCATTGCGCCAACGTCATCATCAAAAAGCGAGGTAGAACAAAGGGGGATGGTCGAACCGTGTTCGTGCGGTCTGAGCCCTCTTAATTATAGTGATATCATTTGGAAAAATCATCACCCAATATTGAAAGATGTAGAATGGAAACAAATTCAACTCAAATCCCCTGCCTCAAGTTCATTTTTCATTGATGTTGTCGAGGAAAGGTGGAAGTCGATTCATTGACGTTGGAAAGGAAGAATCCAAGGATGGAATCGTCGATGTCCTTCATTGACAGCGCACCCTCCATTGTTCTGGTTGAAGAAAGAAAAAGATACCTGTCATTCTTCGTTGGAGAGTTCTTCTCCTCCCCATGCTCCGCCAAAATTCCAAGGGAAAAATAATAGTAGAAAATGTAGATTATTTGTTGGTACAACAATACACATTGTTTTCTATAATTAAATTAGACAACTCATTTAATTATTGGGGTGGATCTGATTCAAATTCAAAATTACAGGAGGTGAAGTGTTTCCATTAAATGAAGAGAGTTGGCCAAAATTATAAAATGGAAGGTTTAAAGTTTTCTCCACATAATTGGGGGGTTACAAGCCAGGGTGGTCCCCACCAAAAAATATAATCCCCGGGGAGATTATGTGTGGGTGGGCCCCACCACCATAACCTCTCATGGGAGGTTATGGTGTGGTTTCCAAACTTCTAACCACCCCTTGGAGGTTTTAACCACCAAAAATAAACAAATCTACAAAATTATTTTTAATTAATTAAAATCCAAAAAAATAACTTCCATTCTCGACCAACTACTATCAAGGTGAAATCCTTCTTAAGAGAATACCAGCACTACGAGTTCAACGGTGCCCTAAGATATTAATTCCTAGCACTGGGTCAGAAGTTATAAAATCATGATCATACGTTTACTAAACATACCCGAACAATAATTTAGAATTTAATTCTAGGCACACCGGACCTCGGAATCAAGCGCCGTAAATTTTCATAGGATCGTAAAATTCCCATGTATTTAGGAAAACATTTTCCAAGGAATTCTTGGGAATTTACAGATATGAATATTAAAACACCATAATCCCATGTGATCCATGGTCGGTGTGAGAATCAACATATGATAAATTACAAATTCTTTCTATCATTGAGATTATATGTAGAGATCAGGCTTTAAAATGGAATCCTATGTTCCCAGATTATTGTGGAAATTAGATTTATAGTAATTAATTTTATTATGGATTACACTATTAGGTTCTTGTATTGATCGGGTCTTAAACACCGAGGATGGAAAATGTTATCATGCTTCGGGAGGCCCTTAGGACACATAGTTCTTTTTTGGAGGCTGTCTCATGACCCAATTGTCTTATTTAGAGGATTTTATGTGTTCCAGATGGTTTGTTCTGGGGGGCCATCACAAAGCCTCACAGACATATCTAGATGATATTTTATGATCCAAATTACATTCCTTGATATCATCACATAAGATAATGAAACACTAGGAGGGTGTCATGAGAGTTGGCAGGAAATGCCTCACGGGGTGTCCCATGTCATGGATGACATTAATAATGAGAATTATGGGTCATGTCTAACATTTATGGAGGTCCTCATGAATCATGAAAAAAATTTCAATAGGACATCATTATAGAAATGTGATATTCCCCTATTATACCATGAGATACAGTTGACCTGACTGGGCACTGTGATATAATATTGACGATGTTTCTTATGTACATCACATGGCTTGTTTAGTGAGCTCCGAAGGATTCAGTAGACTAATGTGTTGTGTCCATGATGAAAATATGACTTTCTACGACATATCATATGAAATTTTCCGGACCCAAATTACATGATGATGGAGAAACCTTATATATTGTGGACATTACATGTTTTTATCATGTGTATTTGATAGTTCACCCAAAATATATGAGGGTCACCAAACATGTTTTCTCCTTAAGTCTTCCACATTTTATATTTTTTCTATCCCTTATATTTTAATTACCTTACATTTCTTTAATGTGATTTTTTTGGACCACGTGAACTTATAGATGTGAAGTATGTTTTTTTTCCAATCTTTCCATATATCACTCACATTATCTATGAATGATCATAGGATGTTGTTTAATCATGGGCTATGTTCTATTTGGATATTTACTGGAATATTACATGAAACAATACATTCTGATCACAGAATCATCCACTCTAAGAAACACAATATTGAGTTTTGGTGTGATTATTTTCATGTAACTGAGAGATAAAACATGTTCTTTTGGGATGGTGTGGGGGATTTATATCCCTCACCACCATGATTTTTCATCATTTTGTGTGGAATATCTTGTAAAAATTATATATATAGTTAGTAAACAGGTTTCATGCAACACATCATCATGGGAGAATTAGTGGATAACCTTGAGTATGACACCTAATTTTTTGTGATTGTGAGTCCTTCCCATTATTTCCTCTATTATTGGATGATTTATAATAAGTAAGGAATTTTATCATCACCCCAGAATGATTAAGGACATCCATATTTGTCATATTAAGAATTCTAAGAGCCATTGTGGGATTAGTGTTCCTACTGAAAGGATTTCATGATATTATTGATTCCTTAATGGAGTGATTTAGTTGCGAATTGACGGTATTCATATGGGTATTCACGAGATAACGTATCAAACATCCTCATCGGGTTACATGGGCATTAGAATCATTAGTGGAGTCTTCCAAATATCCATTTATTTTATTTTAATTATTTAAAATTACTTGGTGTCTCATGAATTTGGTCAAATGTTGTCAAGGAAAATCATCATTTTCATTTGGATTGCATTGCATGATCATTACAACCACTAAGGACCTCCACATTTCCAAAATCATTCCCTCATTTTTCAAGGTATTTTCAGAATGGTTTGTTAGGTTCTCAATGTTAACAACCTACATGGAATAGGGGAACATATTTGGTTACCACCGCTTGACCACTGGATGTTAAAGAAAACTATTTTAAGGAAGAAGGGAATCCCAATATGGATTTTTAGGACTTTGTGTAAACTACCCACTGCACCTGGTTCCATACATGACCCCATGTTGGCCACACCCTTGCATGTATTGTGGAGGCATATGTGATATTTGTGATTTTTCCACATTATACATCCTATTCATTTTATGGTAAAATAATACCTATATTTAGTTATTACTTCAATTTTGAATTTTTCTGATGGAAATTTTGTGGGATTCATCAAATTCCCCCCCTAAGGAGCGATGTCTATGCAAACAAGGGCTTGCTTCCAAGGAATGTAAATGTCTTATTGAGCCTTCTGTAGTGTTTTGAATAGGTGTCCTGGGATACATTTGGCCTATTGGGTGAATATTGGTATCTGATAAATTCCATATATATATATATATGGGTATGATGGTGAATTCATTTCACTACTCACCCCTTCTTCACAGTGCTCTCACATTTCCCATACAACATTCCCTATGTCTCATGAATGTTTAATAATTATTGATTGATATAATGTTTCCTAAACCATCGTTTCTAGTTAATTTCTTGATAACTACCACACAAAAATGATTTTACCCACACACCTGTATAGTCTAAATATGAGGCATAATTCAGTAATTTCATGAACATTAGACATAAGGGTTTTGATTGTCATCAGGTTTTTTGGGACCGTCTACTCAATACTAATTATTGAAATATTAAAGTGACCATGTCTAGGACAACTAATCAATTTCCACAAAGGGGTCATATTATTGTGCGATTACATGTAGGATATTGAGATCCATGAATTCTTTGGGTTTTTTGAATTCAAAATCTTCATATCTAATTCATGAATCCACTGCGGATTCAAGTGTTGCATATGAAGATGTCGATACATTATGTTTTCTCATATTGAAAAAATTTATACTCATTTTCTGTGAAATTTTCCAGGTAATCATGTGTGGATTGTTTCTAGTTTTCATTTATCTTCCATTAATATCTTGAATGAAGAGGTGAAAGCGGGATTTAAATGTTGTGACACTATAGTTGTGAGTTTGTATCCTTCTTACAATTGTTTTGTGATGTCAGAAAAAATAACGTGGATAACATTTAATGGGTTAAAATTCTTGATCTATCCTCTTTCATTATTCATTCAATTTTATTGGTTTTATATTACTAATGGTTCTCAAATTCTTCCATAGAAATCCTCGTTCATACACGATTTCCATATTCAGAGGTCCTCTAACAATATTTGAGAAAACATCTATCCATAGTGTTACATTATATTCACAAGGGACAAAAAAGATGGTAAATTACTAAAATTTATTCCCATAAACATTAATAATACTATTCACACATCTGATGATGATTCTCATATGTATCATTCAATAATGTCGAAGCCTACCTCAAATTTGATTTTTGGGTGGATATTCTATTGGGACATCTAATCAGGGGGTGGGTTTCAATTGTACAGTGGATGAAACTTCTTGGTTTAATATATTCCTTCTGAATTTTATAGATATTTGTTTAATTTCAGAATATATGAGGAAATATCGATATCTCATATGACAGATTATTGCTACAACGGTCTAATGATGGTGTTATTTGATCATTGGAGTCCGGATATGAACACCTTCAATCATACACATGGATAGGATGGCATCAATTTTGTGATTTGAAATATATCTATACACCTATAATCGATGGTATTTACGAAGAGATCTACTCACCTTGTTCTTCATTGAATGATATGGAGTGGACACATAATTTAACTCAAGAGCATATTAATCTATATGAGTAGTCCATTATAAATGGGGTTCTTCATATAGTAGATATCGAATTCATGAAAATTTATGATTACCTCATCTAGAAGATTAGCTCCCATAAAGAGGCTACAAAGCCAATGGTCAAACTCATGAAGGATATTCGTAGTGAATTGTATTATTACTAGTACAAGGATTATATAGTGAGGTTTAGAGAGTGTGCGATGGGAAATTATTTCTATTTTAGATCAATACGTATAACTACATGTATTCCTTTCAACATACCAATGTGATTATCATCATCTTACAATAGAGAAAATAATATTCAAGGTCTCAACTTTTACAATGGAAACATCTCCAGAATGTGGGAGCGTAATGGGATAATCCTCCATGTATTGGAAAAAAATTATCATGTTATACATCACATTGGACAATGTAAATATCCTAACTAGATTGTGGGACCCTTTAAAGTATTATTATGTTGGATTAGAGCACACATGGGTTATTACAAATACCTAAACATCATGGGTATCCCAAATTCCCATTTATTACCATACCTGCAATTTATTAACGAGGTAAGGTCGGTTCTATTATTATATTTATATGTATGATATTTCATGAGCCGTTATGAACATTTCCATTCAGGACATATATATTGATTCTGATAGGAGACATTTTTTACACTGGTGGGGATAGTCTTGAGGAATGATAACAAATGATTTCCCTTGTAGAGGGAGTTATTTCTAGTTGTATTGACGAAGACATCATATGTTATTGGTATGAACCATTGTTTATTAATCCAATAATTCTTATATATCCCTTAAAAGTTTCAACCCTCTGTTTATGTTAGATCTATGAATCCCCTAATAGTATATCAAAAATTATGTCTAATGCTCACAAAAAAAATCATGTTACGAAGATACACCATCCTCCTAAAAATGAAACACTCATCTTATATTGGGGTAATATAGATGTTGGGATTCACTATTATACTTGTGTAAAAGAATCCGATTTTGTAAATGCGATAGTGTAACAACCAACTACTGAGCACTATCCCACTCCTAGAACGAACATGCCTTCTAAAAGGGCAGAAGTCCAAGAATCACCTCACAGGGAAGTCAAACGCTTTCCATTTCATGAATTAACATATACTATTATGGAAATAATGAATGTAGTTCCATGGGGTGAGGTTGCGGTAAATTTTTTATTTCTTATATCATTTCAATAGAAGACAATTTTTATGGTGTGGTGCTTATAAGATGTGTTCTTTTTTTTGTAATATTACTCAGTTGATCTTTAAGAAGGATTTTCATATATAAATGTTCAATCTGATAACATCTTTAATGACCATTTTGTGGAGGTTAGGTCTATTCATTGAGGCCTTGATTTGGATTTGGATAATTTTAGTGTCTACTATTTGTATCCATTATATTTCACAATTTTGATGTCTTCGAAACTCTTCAAATCATTCTGGATGAACAGATTTTCTCTGGTCACCAATGAAGCAGAAATTTCTATTATACTTTGGTTCCTAATGTGT
The DNA here is from genome assembly GCA_963277665.1 of Viscum album. Taxonomy (NCBI): domain Eukaryota; kingdom Viridiplantae; phylum Streptophyta; class Magnoliopsida; order Santalales; family Viscaceae; genus Viscum; species Viscum album. The sequence continues at coordinate 1,898,389,309 of OY728163.1, read as the reverse complement.
CATAGTATATTTGTAGGATTATTTAAATATTATTTAATTATTGCTGCAGTGTCATGTTTTTGAATATCATCTAGTCATTCAATCCATTAAATATACTCTTCATGGTATGACTGTTGGAGTGGAATTTGGGGTTGATAAGAGAACCGAATATGAAGAGTTCTTGGTCGATAGGTTTAGATTGGGGTAGATATTTTCTCTTATAAAGAGAAGGATTCAACAACATCTCTTTCTGGGTGAACTTATATGGATAGAAGAAGAAGAAGATAAAAATAAATCGATATTATTAGATCCTTATCCTACAGAACCCTCAAGTAAATGTGGTATGTAACTCTCCATTCACCTTGTCTTGTTCTAGATACACATTATTATTTATGATAAATGTTAATATCCCTATGAATATCAGTTTTAATATTATGTGTCTCATTACAGCTATACTAGGGAATTATTTTCTTTTCCATCACACCATTCAATATCAGACCCAATACATCAAGAAGTGGATGTGGATGAGGTACCTCCTCAATAAAATTTCATTCCTACTATATACATCATGGAGTTTGTACCATTTGATCTGGAATGGGTGAAGGAAAATCTAGAGGATTTTGACATAAAAATATATTGTCATAGTGTGACAGCCTCGATGAAATTGATTTTTTTAGAAGGTGAATACTTCATCAAGACGTGACACTTTTTATTCTTGTGTCACATCACTTGATACAAGTTTCTTTTCTTTCAGTACTCATGAATGGTGAATGAAAATCATCATTAAGAAATGCATTGTAGGTTCCATGATGTCATTCTACACACGAAGGTGTTTCATCTTTACTTCGTGATGGAATTGGGATGGGGAATCATTTTAGTGAAATGAACAAGAATGATTTGTTTCTTACTATAGTCATATTCACTAATTATCTAGTGATAACATGTTATTAATCCTACAATTGATAAATCCATATTCCCTTTACTATAGTATCATCTATTTAGGGCCTAGAGGAATTGGTTCCTACTCAATTTGGGGACACTTTTAGGGGTTCATCTAATACAGAGGCGGAACTTATTCCCTATTCATCTAAGAATAAGTGCCCGAACCTATCTATGAATGACATGGTCCTAAAATATGATCTTGTTCTAAAGATAAATTTGATAGATGACTTGGGTCCATATAACTTTTTTTTATCAAATGTTATGATGTATGTGCAAGGTAATATTTATTTTAGTTTCTAAATACTCATTGGGTTAGATGAAATATTGATTGGGTTATTATATATTTATCTTCCCCACCCTTGTATATGATGTTTTTTGTTATTCCACCACTTAAAATTAGGTGAAAGATGTCATCTCCATGAGATAATAGAAGAAGGCCCCCGAATTGAGGGTGGTAGTTCCTGAGGATTTCATATAAGTGACGTAGAATTGGGATGAATCATTGAATTATGCTTCTGTATGTTCGGTGTAGGCTAATACAAACTGAGATACAACCAATTCCATGAAAATTCAAGCCGGAAATGTCTAGTATGAAATATATCAGTTTCAGTCTAAAACCAATTTTCTATAGAAAAAAAAAATTCTAGGTCCAATATAAATTTTAGATATTATGAATGACCCGGTTGGAGAATAAATATATCCTTTATGTATCATACAAATACACATTTTATGTAGATTCTATAGAGAATGAGCTACAAAAAATGGATATGCAGATACAGAATTTTTTGATCAATTGATCCAATCTATGTCTTCGGTGGAGAAAATAATTTCTGATCAAAATGACTCCTCTGAGAAGATGTTCTGATATATGAATGATATTAAAATACTACATTAGATCATATATTTTTAGGATAGGTTCAGATATGTGGATATTTTTCAATTTATAATGAATATGTTTGTTTAAATCTACTTGTTTTTTCCAGTTCCCTATAATTCATTATGTGTAAAATATTTTTTTCTCTAATATTATGATAATATCTAATGATACCTATCCTTTGTATAACATAAATAGAACCAAAATTTTTGTAGTTAAATGTTTATATCATAAAAACTTCTATTCAAGGAGTACTCATGAATTCTCACCAACCTGATACTCTCTACTATTGATCTATTCATGTTATCATGAGATCACCTGATTTGCATGACTACTTGGGTAGGATACATGTATTGGAGGGATATTGATTTATCTTTTAACCAATGATGATAGGATTATCTAATTTTACTAGATTAATATAAGACTGTGTATTGAATTATACAATAATTTTCATTCAAAATAATAACTATGTTGTATATTATGATCTTTTATATCAGAGTTAATATCACTTTTTTAGGATCTTTATTCATGGCCCTTGATGTTCAATTGTTTCAATTCTTTTAGTTCAGTATTTAATGTACTATAATGATTTTTCTTTATCTCAGACCATATTCCACATTAGTTTGGGGGGTTTTTTCTCTAACCACCATCGTACTGTATTTCTTGGACTTTTAACATGGAAATTTTATGTTCTGATGTTTACGAACTTATAGCTTAGAAATTTGTTTTATTATTGTTTAATTTTTTTAGTGTTGAAATTTTTGTACTGTAGTTTAGTGAATTTTATCTCGTACATTCATTCATTGTAGATTAGAGTCTATTATCATGGGCCTTTAGAATATTGTAGTTTAGGATCTTTTAACATAGACTTTTTTTGTATAGGAAATATGTGGTAGGAGGGTATGTGATGACTCAAAATAGTCTATGGTTATGGGTTCTTACATGGTGTTTTCAAGGCTCACAAGGATTGAAGTACCTTTCTAATAAGGATGAGATTAATTTAGTTGGTGGATTAAATACTTTATGAATTGATATCATGGCCATCAAAATTGGATATTTAGCATTTTACAAGGTTCATATATTGTTTATAGGAGAATATATTTTGATTGTGAAACACAAGAGGAAGTAGGTCCTCCTAGATAGTTGGAATGTGGGTGATGTAAGTAAAATCACAAAATCATGAGATTGTGAATATGGGATAGATAATTCATGTTGATTATTTCCCCAAACACATTGAGATGTTAGGTTTGACCTTACTGTCATCGGGGATCACAAGGATTATAAATCCCGTTATATTGGTCTATGATTTCAATGGTTGGTGGATCTCAAGCCCTTATACATCAGTAGAATAGACAAATTGTGATATCTCATTTATTTTACAAGTGTCTAGAATTATTTTCATGTACTCAACCATCTTCATAATGATGTATGGTATAGTAGAAATCTATTTAAGGAGGGTTCTATCACCAAAGGCTAGTTTAGATTCTAATTATAATGCTCAATACCTACAAGTTGTGGTTTTGAATAACAAGTTAATGGACATAAATGGATAGAGAATGTAGTGTCTCATTCTGAAAATGAAAAAGGGTAAACCAACATGGTGACTTAACATTGAGGATGTCCAATCCACATGGATTGTATTGGTAAAAGGATTATAAATCATGGTCCAAAGTGCTTGGGTGATAATATTGATATGGGGTAGTCATGTAAGGATAGATACAGACAACACTAAGGTGTGTAGATCATATTTGGTTATGTTAGGGTCATAGGGATTGTAAATACCCCCATAAAAATCCAAAACCTCATCAGGTTCTGGGTCTATGAACTTCATCATCAATAGAATTTACGAAATGAGAGTAATTTTTTTTAAATGGATATAAGTGGATTATGGTCACCCGAGGCAATAAAATCAAAACGTGTAATTTCTGGATAATGTAATATCTAGGATGGGTTTGAGAACACTAAAAATTGTGTTCCCTCCTAGAAAAAATATTCTCAGAGCTACGAAATGTCACAAAACATTTCACAAAATTTTTCATTGAATGGAGGGTCCATCGAGCAAAAATCGGGTTTTATTTGGACCACAATGCATATACTGCGAGCAACATTATTGATTCATTTCACTCTAATTTTTTCCGAAATGATAAATCTGATGAATTTATGGAATAAATACTAGAATTTATCTTAGGTCACCCAATGTGAGTTATGTGTATGAAATTTTTCATGTCTCCTTTGCTAGTTGTTTAAGGTCCTGAGATTTATACCATTATAGGCTAGATTTTATGATCATATAGCATTAACCAATTCATATGTTGTTTAATTTCATGACAGACTTGGACCTAATATGGGAGATTTTACACATGATCTTAATTAAGATACCCATGGTAAATGGAACCCCAACAATATTTTGAGTGCATGATAGAAATGTTATAAATCAAGGATCAAATTTTTTATTTCTTAAATAAAGGCATTGTGTAGTCATATGGGTAGACGATCAAATCATGATAAGGTTTTGAGATCTACCTAAATGATGTTAGGCTCCAAAAAATTAAAATTACCATTATATTGGGCTAGGATTTTGCTATTTGGTATGTCTCATGACCTTCCGTGTCAATTGAATAGAATACCTAATAGATATCATTTCATTTCCAAGGGCTACTAAAGGACTACAAGACACCTATGGTTGTCATGTCATATATTTTGTTTCATGGATTGAAGAGATTTTAAAATATGGTACCAACACCCCATGCAATGTTTCAACAAAGTAAGGCCCTAGTGGTCCATTGTTAAGAAATGAAAAATTAGTAATCACCTACATAGTTTATCCTAATGTAGTGTGGAAATATTCCATGATGTTTAACATCTCGCGTTAAGGATATTTTTTATTAAGTTTATCATCTTATGGTAGAGATGTATTTTTGGTGATTTTGTAAAGTCCTACAACAAAAGTGTTTTCATTATTGTCTAACATCATATGGTAAGGATTTAATTCTATGTAGTTTTTTTCCATTTGGTACAGAAATAATAACATAAATGAAAATTTAGTGAATGATATATTATTCTCACAAGAAAATTTTATGCTGTTATGACTCATATATTGGTTAAAGGAGCATGTATAACTTTTTTCTGGTGCTGTTATATTGCATTTCATGTTGGTTGTTTTTGGTGGGTCTAATATTAGAGATCCTAATGTGACAACTTATCACATGAATATGGGAATAAATCCACACATAGTTTCTTAATTCATATGCAGTTTAGCATTATGTGGTTAGAACATGGATCCCCCAATTGGAAATCATGGTATTTCAATTGCTCCAATGAATAGAATCATGGGTGTTTCTATGTATTCCATGGTGATGGGAATCAAGACACACATAGTTCATAATGATGTTTCATGTTCATTTCTGACCCATGCACAAAGAGGGGTATATTTATATATGTATTTGATGTGATTGGGGAAAATGTTGGAATCCCAGATGTTTCAACATATCATTTGAGGAATGAAATTAAGGTACACATAGTACTTGAGTCGGAAATACTCTACGTAGGCCAGACCCATACATAGAGGTGAAAATTATTTACAATAATTTTTGTAGTTGTGAAAAATATTGAACAACAAGGAATCACTACATATCATGTGAAGATAGTAATAAAACCAAATTTAGTTATTAAAAAATAATGCAATTCAAAATCATGGGGAAAGGACAATGACGGACTGATGTGAAAGAGTGATGATGTTGTGGCTAGGCTGATGGATGGAAGTTGGCGAGTCTCTACATATAACATGAAATTTATAATCAATCCACAAGTAGTACATTATGAACAGTGTAGTTTAGATTCATGTTTGAAGGACATGAGATACACAATGTGACGAGGGATAGAGTGGATTGAGGTTTGGTAGAAGACCAACACCAACTGTAGTGGTCTTCTCACGCGATGTCCACAAGAGTGTGTAGTTTGAAGTCAAAAAAGGGAAAATAACTGTGTAGTTTATTGTCAGGAAAAAAGCTCTCATGGTATAAGTTATTTGGTCATTCATTCTTGACCGAGATGGGTCTATAAATTTTTTTTATGTTTTTTTATATGGTGGAACACCATAGAAAGATTCATAAGACAATGTGAGATTTGATTGATGTGAGAATCAAAGAGTAGAAAGGATTCCTCTTACAATGAATAGGAATTGAAGAGAATGGAATGAGAATTTATTATTTTGTGGTGGCTAGACTAAGATATAAGATCCAATAGTCCCTACATATGTCATTTTAAATGTGCATAAATAAATACATAGCTATAGTAATCCCATGTAGTTTGATGTCATTCAGTAAAGAAATGGATGAAGATGAATGTTATGGTTCTATGTAGTTCTATGTCATATTTCTAGGATGTGAGATTATTTGTAGTTTAGCATCTTACTATTATGATATCTCAATATTTTTTACACCATTTCTATTATATGAGATCCATTCAAGTTATCATCATGTTGTTAAGATGAATTGCAAGAATTACACTGATTCGGATTTCATTCAATTGGTGGCTATGAAAATTATATCATGAGAAAAATCACATTGTTGGGTGGTGTGATATCCTCCCTATCCATAATGACCAATTATTTGGATCCAATATGACAGACCATACATATAATGTATGACCCTTAAAATATGGGTACTAGCTTCAGGGGATAAATTCTTTGTATCATTTAGGATTTGAGAGCCAAAACCATTTCTCCTTAGAGGAATGAAAAAAACCAAACCCATTTAACAAATGATAATGTGATCTGATTCTGATCAACCTCCATTTTATGTAGTGCATGCATCCTATTCTTGTCTAGTTATCCAAACCCAACCAACCTCTTTTTTCATTATTCATCATTAAAGAGTTTTCCACAAATTTCTATTCTGAGTGATATAATCTAGTCTTATATGGGTAACACTTCCTGAGTCTCACAAAACAATGGGTGTGGATTTTCCTTTTTGGTAGTACGTGTGGTGGTACTATAGGACAAATAAGCATACACAATGTTATCGACATAGTAAATATTATCATTTTATATCATTTTATAAATTATGACTCATAGAGTCATTATGAAGGATTTTATCTATCAATTGTTTCCTTCATAATAGGGATATTTTTTATTGTAATTTATATTGTACTCATTCTATATTTTAATCAACTCTATAGAATACAATTTTGTATCATTTTCCATCAATATTGTTGGAGGGACTCATAATGTTGTGATGATATATTATTTTACAAATTTTTTATATCCATCATCATGACTTATAAAAGGGGTATCACCTCTTCCATTTGGAAAAGAAGTCAGTAGTAGTAAGGATGTACTTGAGATTTTGAACTATTGCCAATAGATATTCCCCCACAACATCCATTCACCAATCAAAAAATGGCCATCAATATTTTGTTATATTAATCATTTCCTAGGGAAAAAGGATGTAGTTTTCAAGAATCATTCATATATTACATGTAATTGTGAATTCCACATGGTACTGTATAATGGTTTTTGGTAATATCCCAACCTCATGAATTTATGGGAGATCCAACTTCTATATTGAAGGGGACCGCAATATCCTACAATACTACACCCATGATGGTGAGAATCACATATTTTCCTATGAATATATGGATGAATACATCAAATGCTTATTTTTAGTCGGATTTTGGATCATTTTAACATCCTATAGGGTGATGTTTTTTTCTAGCATTGAATTTGTTCCCTACCGTTATGGTCTTCTAGGAGAATCAATTTTTTTTACAAAACTGATTATGGGATCCATACATCTAGTAGTGGTTATCGGTTTGTCACTCACTGTTTGTGTGTTTTTTTGGGCTGATTTCTTCCATATCATGTACAATGAAGGATAAGACCATTATTATATGCATGATTGGGATGATTACTTAAACATGATCATGGACCTCTAGGAGGGTGGATGCTTATCAGTTTAAGGATTCATTGATTAGGTAACATTATGCAATGTTCAATTAAAATGGAAATCTTCCTTCAATCCATTGACATAGCTAGTGAGAGGGTCTAGTTCTACAGTTTTAATTTAATATTCCCCATTTATCTTTTTTATCACTAATCCTAAATCGACTTTTATATTTAGGTAGTCTATGTGGTGCTATTGGGAAATATTCAATCTTATGATAAGGGATTCATACTACACCACATTTTTTGTGTAGCCTCAATATAATGAGAATGAGTAGGGTGGAACTGCATTGTCTATATAGAAATATATGATCCTTAAGCAAACAAAAATGATCATTAAGGTTTTTTTACTTGTACCTATGGGACTCTAAGAGGCACCATTGAATTTAATTTCTAATTTATAGGGAGTTTCAGGTGTGTATAAGAACACCTCATCGTGGAGATCAATGTATTCTGGTGTCTTTTCTGACTCAAGATGTTTCACAAGTAAATCATTTATGTAATTCCCTTTTTCAAATAACCGTGATATACAATGAATGTCGTGTTTCTATAGAATTTCCTCCCATCATCACAAGCCCCCAAACATCATTTGACAGTTGAGGATGTACATCAATGGATATATATATATATATATGAGACATAAAATAGCTTTCTTGGTGTTTCAATTAATTCCTCATCATTTACCCAATAAATATAAGTGAAAGGTAGCTTTCTTATATATCATAATATCTTATCAATGTAACTAGAGTCATATGGATGAGGTAGTAGAAACTATTGTCACTTCCAAAATCATTTTTATATATTAGGAGGGATCAAAGTGAGTGTTCCATGTCAGAGGCATATCGGATTAGTGTCCTCCAAGCCACTAAGGGAATCAGAAGTGATGGTTGCAAAAAGTACATCAAGATACATTCAAAGGATTCGAAATTGGCATCATATCAATGATTGGTGATTCCATTATTCATTAGCCTGGTAAATGGGAGATCATTTTTTTAAAGGATTCCTATCAAATGACCAATTTAGGTGAGGATTATTTAGAGACCCCATAATTCATTGATATTTTTAGTGGTGAAATTGGTAAAATATCACTATTATTATTTGGATCAACCTCAATTCTATAGTGGTATATAAAAAATCAAATGAAAATTATTCATTTTTTATTCACAAGAACATTTTAATATGTTCATCTATAAATTGTGCTATTGTTTCTCATTAATTATTGTATGGATATAAAGGAAGTGATCACAACTATGTTGGTATTTGACACCCAGTATTTCGAGAAAGCACTCAGGTGTCCTTGCCATAAATTTATTAATTATGTATTTCATGTAGAGTTGATATGTAGATCTAGTGAAATGTAATCCAAATGGAATGACTTCATATTTGAAGATTCCAAGAGGTGATTTAAATTTCGTGGATTCAGCATCATCAGGGGAATCATGATCTAATTGTACGCTGGAAAACATCCATGAACGAAATGGTAGGTAATCTAGTTGTTACAACACTCATGTTTTATGTGATCAGTAATAGGATATAATCATTTAATAAATTCTGATTAAGCTCTATAAATTTAATGTAGATACCAATATTTTCATTATATTTATTTATGAGGATGATGTTGGCAATCCTACTTTGGTATTTCACTTCTATGATGACTGTAGATATGATGAAATTGACATCTTACACTTCTATATTTGTGTCATAATATTGATGAATCCTCCTAGCCACATTCTCAAAGCCTTGATGGTCATTGGGTTGTCAGAGATGGTGTGTATCCACATATGTATTCATCTAGGGAATTTATATATAGTTCAACGAGAACACATAACCATGATACATTATAATTCATGGTACAACTCTTTCGATTTGAGGGGAATTGGTGTACTAATCATAGTTGTAAATGGGTCTGCTTACATTTCCATATTTATTTTCATGAGATCATCAGTAGTGGTGTATTAACATTCCATAAATGTAAGATGATTATTTTGTAACACCCCAAGTTTCCACAGTACGCTTCTCTTTCAATAATGCAATAGCTTGCATTGTACGCAACTTCGAGATTATATCACACCGCGACCAATAAAAGTAGCCGTTATGAATAGTAATACCCACTTTTTTAAATTATATAAATTTTATATTTCATAATGGACTTCATTTTTGGATTAAGAATATCAAAATTAGCCTATGATGAATTTTTTGTATTTTTCCGAGAACTTCCATTTTTCGATGAATAGTGAAAATTCTTAAAATAAAATTTAATCAAAAAAATTTTTAGTGATATTTTATACTATTTAGTGTATTTAAAGTATAATTAGAATATAATTTTACCATTTTATCCAATTTTGGTCATTATAATTAATTTCACTTTGATATTGGACATAAAAAATTGTCAATCTTTTGAATAATATTGTTTCTTAAAAACATGCTATATGTTTTGACAGCGGGAATTAATTATAAAATTAATTAATGAAAATTTTTTGTTTGGATGTTTTTAAAATATACATCATTTTTTAATTCGGAATATCAATTATAGCTTAGGGTGAATTTTTGGTATTGTTTTGAGAAACGTCAATTTTTTATGAATAGTGAAACCACTAAGTGGTAGTCAAAAAAACTTATTTTGCGTTTAAATGAAACTTTACCACTTCTGTGAATTGAATTTCAAAAATCCAACATACATGGTTGTCATTATTAAGTAAAATTCGGTTCAATGAGATGAAAATAATTTTTGGTGAATAGTAACTTTTAAGTTTTATTAATCGCGATTAAAGGTAATTAGTGTAATTTAAGGTAAATATAATGTTATAATAATATTAAATTACCTTTATACTTGTCCTATCCTTATTGGATGAGTCATGGACGACCAAATAAATCCATGGTTCAACTTGGGGACCCCATGGAGCCACTTGGGTGATAAAATGACATTAATAACTTTTTATTTAAAGTAAAAATAAAATTGCCACAAACATGTGTTATTTTAATAAAACAATTATTAAATGGGGTTATATATGTTATCGTTTTGACTATAAATATTCATTGGAAATATAAAACTATATCCTACATCATGGTAAATTTTTTATAATTTTTAGGCATTAAATAAATAAATTTATTTATGACACCATGAGGATGCAGCGATTACCTCAATAATGAACAATTTAAATAAAATTAAAATATAAGGAAACATCAAAGACTTAAATTGGTCTAAAACCTATTTTATGGGTATATTTCGAACCCTTATCACCTAATACTAGAAATATATCATTGTGGGAGCTTTAAAATCATAAAATCATTTCATAATAAAGTAACATTTCATGACTTTCCCATAGTGCCCCTCCTCTCCTCTTATAAAAGGCCCCCACCTCTACCACCTTATTCACAATGTTAAAGACATTTGTCTCATCAAAACCCTGCCAAAATACTCTATAAATTTCCATATATTACTCCTATATGTCTCACTTTGGGTATAAGTCTTCCCAAGTAATCCTTTGTCTCAAATCAAAAAGAGTTACCCGATTTTATGGTAATGTCTTCTCTTAGGTTCTTTTATTTTATTTTGCTTCTCCGATCCCTTAAACTTTTTTTATTCCTTTATTTTCTAACAACACCAGTATCTATAATATACAAGGATTATATTATGAGATTTATTTGATTTATACTTACATACACCTTCGTCTAATGGTTAAATAACATACTGTTTCTGTGGGTGGTGAATTACTGCCTCACGAATCAATGATTGTTCAATCATCTTTTAACACCTCTCATGGTGGCCATTAAGATGTCAATATGTTTATATATGATATATATTAAGATTATATTTTCCTTATGATTGTTTATTTTTCATTTATGGCATACCATAATGATTTCCATTATGGATAAATGCGATAATTTCATTTTCGGAAGTGCGGACTACCGCCCCCTCAAATTGATTTGAATCGTTAATGCCATATGTGGGATGTATAAAGGAAGGAGTAAATGATATTATAAATTATATTATAATGTAATTATAATATAACTTTATATCATTATGATTTCATTCTATTAAATATGAAATATAAATGAAAATAGCATTCATGTGTATGTACGGCTTACCGTCTCCATGAACGGTGCATTTCATTTCTTACCTCTAAATATTATGTAATTATATAAATGCATGTATATACTAGATATATATGATATATATGATATCAAAATAATGAGTATAATTCTGGATATAATGGATATTTCACCACATGAACAACTTGTAATTATAAGAAGTTTATTTTTGAATCAATTACCAAAGATCGACAAAACTACCGTTATTAACATAAATGATTAAATAATGTTCATAACATGGTAATAAGTGATATAAAAAGAATATTGAACTTGAAACAGAATTTTAAGCAAGTATAAATTAAATCTACTTTTTAATTCAGGAGATTAAATAATGATGGAGTCAAGTCGGACACGAGGTAAGGGACTTCGTCTCAATCTCCTTTCATTGAGACATATTTTTTTTATACACAACATTATTTTATACGGTGTATAAACCCCTTTGACTTTTACATTTATTCAAAATGAATATTTTTATATGAAGCATTTTAATAAACGACAAAAAGGAATGTTTTTTTGTCTTACGTATGCGGTGACAACAACTTCTGCACCACCATGACCATTATTTGAGTTTCAGCTTATCTAAAAGCCATAACTTTTTTTAAAATGAAAAATAAATACCATGTTTTATTTGTTTTTTGGTATTGAAAAAGGTTTTATCATATCAATGTGTTTTATTGATATCTTGTTATTGAAATGTGGAAATTTTATGTATCCATTATGCATGTTTTATGTGATACAATTATGTTATGGATTATGATATGTTTAAAACTTTTGTTATAGGGAATGAAATGGACATAGTATGTGTCGGGTGGAGCCTACTATAGCTCCTCGATGCACCAGTAGGTATCATGAGACAAGCTAGTGTCTTGGCAGAAGGCCTTGGAAAAATCTTATTTGTAATCTTGGCACAAGGCTTTGACTATGTGGTTATGATAGTCTGGCATTATGCATTCCATCATTATGAAAGTGGTTATTGATATTCCATGTGATTATTCGACTATTAGAATATCTATGTGAATAAGTAAATGGCATTATTTCATTTTAATTTTTCCATATTATGCTGAAGTTCATGTTTAAAAGGCTTTTTTTAGTTATACATTGTCTTAAATGCTTATAATTATTTATGAATGTTTCTGCTATATTGATATCCTTATTGAGCATCTGAGCTCACCCTGTTCTATGTTTTATTTTTATCAGGATGTGAAGAAGTATTTTATGACTGACTTGTAGGGATAGTCTGAAGGGGATATGAGTGTGGACTATAGAGACCATGTTATTGTAGTTTTTCACATTATGATGTAATGTAAAATTTATGAATGTATCTAGTGTTTCCAAGGCTACAAAACTAATCAGTATTTCGAGACTTGATCTTTTGTTGTTATGAAAATGTTACGTAATAATGCACCGAATCTAGGTAATTGGGGTCAGGAATTTACATATTCCCAATTTCATACTTATATTCTTCCATATATGGGTCTTTGTAGACATTTTTAGGAAGAGATTTCACAATGGTTGATTCTCCCTCGCTATTAGGGTGACTGAGTACTTGAGAGGATAAATTATAAACCCATATTATCTGAGCCACTATAGAGAGATGATAGAGTTGATTTCCTTTTATAATATTACTAGTGGAAGGAGGGGAATAGACCTTTGGGATTGGATCTGTTACCTTGACTAGATTAAGAGGGATTACATAGATATTGTTCTGAATACATAAAGGATATACTATATTGGTTCCCAAGAAATATGGGGACGAAATATATTTATCATAATCAGATATTTTATTCATTCCTACCATCTTATTGAATTCTTCTTCAGCATATATGTGTCTACATGTATCGAATTGGGAATTTTCACCATATAGTATGCTGAATTTTCTATCAATTGTGGTATTTCAGACACTGATGGTATGTTAATGGTACAACCATGTGGCTATGGATCCTGGGCCATCCATTTTGGATATTGAATGTGGTGTCTTGTTGGGTAACCACGAACACACCACCAGATGTGGGTTCCCCAAACTGGGTTTCGAGTTTGATCTTCCCAAAATTTCTTTTCACATGCTTATCATACAGTTTAGTGGTATTAATTTTGGGAGATAGGTCCCATTCTCTAAATCCAAAATGTTTTAGGAATATAACAAGGAATAGATTTATCTTAGAACAATTATCAATTTAATTCCTTTGTACATTGAAATTACTGAATCTTCACATGACAAACAAGATTTTATTGTTCAATTGAATGGACCCTTATTGAAGTTGAGTAGTGTATTAGATGGAGACATGACTTTATGAGAACATTTTAACCAAACGATAGACCTTGAGTATAGTGAATTTTGTATTGAACTCTTGTAGTTGTTGGTTGGAGATTGGATTTTCTTCCCAGATATCTCTTGGAAAACGGAGGGTATCAAAGTTATAGAACTTGCCTAGCATAAAAACATTATATTTCAGAAAGTTGTAATTTTTAACCAATGTCATGTACATCATGATATTGAAATAATCCTTGGCATTATTCTCATGTGTTGAGGTATTTTATGTGTGAATTATTGGTCCTTTTTAAGAAGATGATGGAATGTATTTTGATAATGGTTTAGGTTATGGTGACATTCTATATTGCTTGGGTTGATCAGACTGAACCCCTACTATGATGTAATGCAATATAATCTATTGTGGGAAACAAATAGATGGAGATAAGTAACCATTCAACATCTTTTATTCCTATTAGAGTCAATACCCTCGATCCTATGTTTTATATGTGTTCTCTATATGAATATTATTTGAATATTGTATTTCATCACATCGTTGATGTCCCCTATATCATCAGTTTCGACGCAGGAAACCTCATATACATTGGTTCTATACTTTGAACTCATATTTGGGGGGATATTCATTAAATGATAATCGGTATAGAATTTTTATCAATTTGGAATAACTAATGATGATCTCTTCATCTAATAAGGATACCATTTTGTGTGGGTGGATACCATTCTACTTGTGTTTTAAGAAAGAAATCTACAATATTTAGGGCTTATATTAGAGCATAATATGATTCATTCACTTCTATCTCATTCTACCGCTGGTGGCCACGCCCACAATTGTGTGGTAGATATAATGTCTTCTTTTTAGGTGGTTGAACTATTTTGGCTCTATACAATTATTATATCCCAAGGGAGTGATCTAGATCAAATATTTTTCGAGTCATCCATTGTTCAAACATTTTCACATGCCTAGATAGAAATTTAATCTATCCACATTCATCATGTATCTAGACAATGGTTATGCATGCCACATGATTTGGAAGTATTTCTAACACTAACATTCCAAAATCAACCATTACAGGAAATCTATAACTGAATAATATTCAGTATTGGATGTTATGAAATATCTATTGATGGTAATTTATGTCATTGGTATTGTCAGTGAGGTTAACCTAATCAGACATCCTAGGAAGTGGATTCTTAAATAGATTATTTTCCATGGATTCCAAGAAATAATTGAGCACGTAATCATTTAAAAATCATTATATGTTTTTATCCATAATTAAAATCCTAGTAAATCTATTTTTAACAATGATTTTGTCCAATGGGTTATTCTATGGTTGGTGTCGCTCAACCAGAGGTGTTGGTTGGATCAAAGAAATCCTATGTTCCTTGTTGGATACTATCACAATCTTTAGAGTGGAAACTACAAATTATTATCTTCATAGACCTCTACACTTTTATATGGGAATTTTTTGAGTTTTGGTTTGTGTTCATTGAATAAGCTCCTCAAGATGATGTTTTATTTATGTGAACTCATTGAAGCTGCCCAAAGACATCATTGGGATCATATGTGTTCGAAACTCATGCATGAAATTTTCAGCACATAGTTCCACCATTTTATCTCTTTAGAAAAGGATTACGAGTCCATAGGATAAGCCTTTCCAAGTCTATATAATTTATACACCCTCTAGTTCTTGCATTGTTTGTAGTTAATCAAGTCAATGATCTTATTTTTCATAAATGTGGATCTGAATTGATAACGGAATTAACAACCAATGTCTTTCCATCCTATAATGGATCCTGTTCGTAGGATATCTTACCAAATAAAGGCTATCCTCATTATAGACTACAACAAACACCTCATTTTTTCCCTTCGGTTGATCTCAAGGATCCATCATCGGACATCATCATGATACAAAGAGTGTGAGATATAATTCTTGGTCATATGCTCTATCAATGATATAGAAGGTAGAATTTATAATTTTTGATAGTGGAGGTGTATCATCCACCCATTCTGGATACGGCTTCATCTCACGTTGCACAGGTGTGCATCACCATTCCATGTATTCCATTCGAATGTTCATTGTCTTGACTGAAATAACACTATCATGGAGTAATGTTATCTATGATGTCTCCCTTTCACAAGGAGTGGGGTGGGGTTGATGACCAGGTTATGCCTTCATATTCGGTTGATTATCAATTCATCTAATTAATGGATCATTTCCAAGGTGATTGATAGGTTTTCACTCCTATATAGGGAATTCCCAATTGTTTTCTACTTTATAATTTCTATAGACCAACTTTTTGGGTTTGGATCCATCCTGTTTCCTAGATACCTTTCATGTTACTGAATTAGTAATGGGAGGACTAATATTCTCCATTGCCTGATGATGATACACATCAAGATTATTTAACCTTAAAATATCCTCATCATGTTGATGGAGAGTTTTTATTTCACTCACATATTATAAAATTTGTTCCCCATTGGAAGGAATGTCAACTATATTGGATAGAGATGGTATGTAGTCACACCATTCCCTTATTCTTTTGAATGGTTCTACCACAGTGGTAGAATGACTATTTTTTGAGGTGATAGTTTTTTTTATGTCTCTGCTTCAAGGTGTGCGCAACATTAGTTGGTGAATCCAAATCCCCCAAATCATAGGATACATTTTACATGTTTTATCCCTCTATATTTTCTTATAGATGAAACATATGAATTATTGGAAGGGTTGATATTCATTGATGAAATAACTGGAAATTGGGTCGGTCCGTTACATTCAATGCAACTATCTTATTTTGAAATGTGTTCATTAGGGTCATTATTTAAAAACTTTCACATATTAGTATATAGTGTCTTGAAACCCCAGTGGGGTCTGATATCCTTTTCTCTATGTTCTACCTATATTTTTTATTAATAATTAATTTAATGGTCTTTCTGTTTGTGACTACCGAATGTTCCCTAAATTGCAGAGGTATTTTTTATAGTGGTTGGAATAGGTAGTTACTTGAGTATTTTCCAACCAAACTGGAGAATATTTATTATATACATGGTGGTGGTGATGATGATAAATCCCCCATCCTTGTGGGATGTGGGTTATCTAGGCCCAAAATGGGAATTAAATGGTTCCCTTGTTGAGGATATAATGATTCAAGTTATGGAACAAATGATTCTTTGGACATACATGCAGATATAAAGGACCTAAGCCTATTGTGTTGGGGAATATTTGTACTCCCCAGTGATTCTACCAGGACCATATCATGGGATTGTAATCATGGATATAGTGATTGAGATATTAATGATGCTATACTAGTAGGTTGAGCATTTGTCATATATTCTAAGGATATATCTTGAATCCACTCGGGAATAGTTGATTTCAGGGGTGGAGGTAGTGTTAGAAATTCACCTAGCCTATGTAGCTGGTTCCGCTCATAGATAGATATTACGATAACCCCTAATTCTTCCCTTTTTATGTGTAACATATGTGCTCACATGAGTTTTGGTTGTGATATAATCCTAGGATTATAACCAATCATCACACGATGATGATTGGGTAATCACAACATCAGTGTCCATATTCAAAATGAATTCTCATTGCATTGAGTGGGCCTATTTACTCTCACATTAGTCAGGATGTATGTGAATTATTGAAGTTGGTGAATTATATTTTAGTCAAAAAAAATTCCAAGTGTTACCCAGTTCCATGATTTTTCCAAATGCTATAAAATTATATGAATTTAATTTTGAGGGTTTATATTGTTATGAAGTTTAAGGAAAATGTTATTTTACACTATTATCCATCCTTGAATACATAAAAATGGCTTGTCATAGTAGATCTGATTATGAAGAGTCATGATGCAAGGGTGAAAAACGTGTTGCATATTTGTGATTTTATTTTCTAGTTTTTGATACTGGGACATGGAAATATAATCTATGTCTTGTAGAAAACATTTAATAATTATTATTTGAATTTTACACTTATATCATTGATAATAGAGATATATTGATTTTAGTAACTGATGATTATCCCATATACAATGTCATTGATAAAGCATTAACTCTTTTTCAATCTCATTGAGGTTTTCATAGTGAGAATTAACTAGGGGCTAGGTTATGGTGGGGTGGTTTTTCAAGAAAAATGTCTCTATAAGTCAATGTCTTCATCCTCTTAAATAGACACAAATGCCTCTATATGGTCAATACATAGCATATGAATATATTGGTTTCATGTTAACATGTGATGAGTGTAAATTGAGGTTGATGAGGAACCATATTTTGTTCACCCCAATTATTATGTAATAGATCTAAATGATGGTGGTGTAGATTTTGAATCCTCTATAGATAAAGATTCTTGGGAAAGGGGATGATTTTTGTGTCCATGGGAGATATCTTCATTGGGATTTTGACAATTGTTGATGTTATGAGTAGATACTCTATGATCCATATCCAGACAACCATGAAGATTACAATCATGGTAATGAACATATTCTAATTACACTTTAATAAAAGTGATGTAAAACCCTCCTTCTGATGAGAATGTATCTCGAGGAAGCCTAAGGACCTGAAAATTGTAGAAATTATAATTATGGGATATTTTTTTCTTCATTTTTAAAATATTGATACCATTATTTTTAGATTGTATTGGGATATTAGTCATCTGTATGATGGTAGCAAGAACTAGTATATAACCATCATGTGGTTTTGAAATATTCACCTACTACTGAAATGATATTGGAATATTTCAATTAGGATCCACGTTATTGATAATAATATGGAAATATTCTAAAAATGATCCATTATCCCTTGTTGAACCTTGGTCAAGATAGAAATATTATCACCATCTAGAGACTTTGGGATATACCGCTGGTCTTTCATTAGAGTTTTATGAGCCTGCTGTATGGCTTGTGTTTCCATCATTTATTGAGCAATGGTTGGAAAAGGGATATGATCCCAGTATGAATATTCATTGTTGATATAATATGTTTATGAATCATTGGAATGGTATATTCTATATTATACTCCTCTTGTATTTCCATTGAATGATTACTTCATAGTTTTTCTTTAGTGGAATTTGAAATATGTTCCTAGATTTTATTATCTGCTTGAGTCTGAAATGTAGATTCACTAAATTGAATATGATATTATCTTTAGGATTGTGAAATTATCACTTTTTATGCCCTTCTAAAATAGTAATATATGCCAAATCCTAGGAGTTTGATGTATTTCATTGGACTTATTCGACAGTAAATTGATCTTATCCTTGGGCATGATCCCCTATCACAATTTGATCCCCATCCAAAATATGTATATAAGATTGATAATAGGCCATTGGAATATTTCACTTAACATTTTATACAAGAATGTTACACTATTATGAGGTATGATCCACTCACATCTAGTGAGATGATGTTGTAATTATAAGATGATCTTGGTTTTATGCCTATTATTTATGAAAAAAATGTCTATAATTTTCTAGGATGGGAGAAGGAATGTTCTCTTGTATTGGTACAACCACTTTTTCACAATGATTATAGTGTTGAGTATCCTTGGAAATATACATAAGATTATTCTCAAGTCCCTTAATCTATAACAATTCTGCAATATTCTGTTGGAGCTCTTTAGTAGTTTCTTAAATAAATTTTGATGTTTGAAATGTGTGTCTAGGGATATAGGCCTGCACATTTTTGATCTCAATTATACAATGAAAGATGCCTACAATTTATGTGGGGATATGAACTCACATTTTTCCTTCTTGTTCCATCATAATATGTCAATGGGATTCATGTAAAATCTTATGGATATTCCCATATCCATGATTTTTATGGGAATATGCCCACAAATATTCTCAGAGTGAGTAGGAATATTAGCCTAGTCACTAGTTCATATCGTAATATGTTAGAAGACATCATCAGTATGAGTGGGGATATGATCCCTCCACTGGGTATCCAACAACCTCGTTCTATAATGAGTGTTTCTTATTGGCTATGATGGGGAATAATAGGCATCAACATGTTAGGTTATACCTTCAAATGTCAACTAGGGGGTATCGCTGGAATAGTGTTGACAATGATGGATGGCTGGTGGCCTCTTTGATGGCACCTGGATCCAGAGGGGGTGATATTTTGAATTCCAATAATCCTTCATCAGAGACTAAAGGTAGTAGTTGTTTCACTATAAGGATAATATCACAAAGCATTTGGATATAGTTACAAGGGATAATATATTATAAGTATATTTCCTAAACTTGTGTGGGATCACCATTTAATGTTCATGGAGAAACTCACAGGTAGATTCCATTGATGGGACTGTACCATAATTGAGAAACTCAATGACCATCATAATTTAAACATGTAATTGGGTTTATCGAGTAGGAGATATCACTTTCTGATATACTGAGTGGGCATCCATAAATGATTTTCTAGAGTGATTGAGGGATGATGAGACATTTTCTCCAATTGATATGAGGAAAATAGTATCTACAATTTTGAAGATGAAAATGAACAAGGACAAAATTTATTGAAATATTTTATGCCTAATATGGTCATTCAAATATTTATGGTTTACCAAGTTGTTTTTTAATCTCGATTACTTCATTATACTCTCTTGGAATTATCAAATAGATGATAAGCTTATTTAATGAAAACTATGGATATAGAGGATCATCTATAAGATTATCTTTATCAGAATAGTTTTTTTATATAGGTAATTCAACAAAAAGTGACTGAATTCATGATTATTCTATAAATTGAGAGATTTTAGTAGGAATGTAACTTTTGTTTGAATATGGGGTGAAAAGAAAATGGATTAATGGATTATTACCCTATAATTATTCTTTTGTAGATGTTCATGTTAGATTCACAATTTTTGATTATGTATACTGTAAAAATAAATTTCTTGAGGGACAATAGCCAATAATTTTTTGTAAAATAGATTCCCATCAGGGTCACCGTATATGTTTTGTTACGATTGATACGTTTATCATGAATCCCTTATAGAAGTTGGTTTGGTTTGACCCAATGGTTGATTTGGGGGTTGTTTGTGTTGGGATAATAATGATCACCGCGTTACCATTTTCTCTAATTCTATAAACTCCCAATTTTTCCAACATTTTTAGCTAAATATAAATATTCATTCAAAAATCCAGTGTTCATTTAGGTTTTATGCCCAAAAACTCGGCGGCACTAGAATTGGTCTAGAGGATGGGAGGTTTGGATCATCACCCCATTTTGGGGGTCATTATTTCCTACTTTGAGACATTCTTATTGATTAGAGATATTTTTGTGAATAATATCTTAATAAGGATAAGGGACTAGTTACCCACATAATCATGAATAAGACTTGGGTCACATTAATGAATTTATATGTATGTATATGAGGTTCTCTATCATTTTCCAGTAATGAGAGGTTGATTATGTGTTGAAACTGTACAAAAACGAGCATCGAAATGGGTTCCTAGGAAATAAGTAGATTAATATTACTATGGGGATTCAACAATTATAAGGCATCCTACGTATCCTAATTATTTAATGATTAAAAAAACATACAGTTCTCTAGACTTGGGCAGTTTACAATCATGCCAATAATATTTTTATAGTTACATTGGGACACCAAGTGATAAAGATGGAGTCTTGAAGGGACATCCTACAATCCATATTATTGAAAAATTTTAGTTTTCATTATTCATTTTTAGATACTTATAAAACGAGGTTTAACTTATCATTATAAAGAGTCATGATACAGATGAAGGGATAATTCAATTTTCCTAATCCCACATGATTTATACACTTTGTTATAAAAAGTGGATGGAAAATAATCATTTTTCATTTCACATGATGCTGGAATTATATACTCTGACTATATAATGAAGATTCATTATAGACCTCTAGATATAATGACACATCATACATATATTGGATATGGAAGGAACTAGAGTCATCATATTTCATTTAAATTATTAGTTCATTGAAGGATAAGGTAAGGTGATTATCCAATATGAATGAATGGGTCCAGACGATTGAAATGATATTTACATGGGCCTTATATATAAGTTGATGTTTATTTAGGCTTGGTCCATATGAATGAATCATACATAACATAGTATTTGAGTAATTAGAGCTATCATAGTTCAATTTATTGGTCTTTACACTATATGGTTTTTGTTGCTGGTGGAGGCTAGTGTTGTGAATGACATGAAATTCACAATAGCATAATCCCATGTGAGATATGCTCGATGCGAGAACAAGTTATATAAACTTGTCAATGTCAACATTATTTTCAGATTTTATATGGAGCTCGTGCCTCAGAAAAGAATACTACATATCCCGATTATAGTGGAAATTGGAGTTGAAATTGATCATTTGATTAGGGATTACACTTTTAGGTTGTAAAAGCTAGTGGAGACAAAGGATGTGATTTACATGACTACCAGAACTCCCTAATCCCACATGATTTATTCTCAATGTGAGAAAAATTTAATTAAAATGAACAATTTCATTTCTCTTTATATATATGGCATGGATCTTGAGACCAAGGAAGGCATATTATATATCCGGATTATGGAATGAATCATTATTCTAATAGATTATTTGATTGGGGTGTACACTCTAATGTTTTCCTAATGAATAGGGAATACACAGTGATTATGGACAATTTTATGAAGTCAAAGGTGGCTCTTATGGTCTATCCTTATGGTGTAGAGGGTGTTGCATTACCAAGAGGATTAATCTAGATGATGTCGAAGGTTTATTCCAGGATCCATCACATAACCTTGATTTAAAGTTAAAGGGTGTCACATGATCCATCTAAATTGTTGTGATATCATCTCAATTGGTGAATGAAACACATGGATGTTGTATCAATAGTCAGTGTGAAATGTCTCAAAGGTTTCTCATGTCTTGTCTAACATTAATTTATGACATCATGATTCATGTCCGACATGTCTATAGGGAATCACGAGTCTCGACTAATTTTCCCTCATGATATCACTTGATCAGAATTATATAAAATGATGTTACTATGAGGCTCAGATGGAATGTGTGATCATCGTTATATCATTTTGGAAATATATTTTAATGACATTACAATACATGGGTGATGATCTCATAGAACATTACGAGACAAAAGTGGCATGTCTTAGGTGACTATGTGACATGCTCTGATATGTCGAGAGGATATATCAGGACCCAACTAGCATGATGAAGGAGTGTTGTGAAATTTTGGAGACATTTCATAGTTATGTCATGTGTCTTGGATGATTTACGCAAAGTACATGGGGGTCATAAAATATTTTTTACACTTATTCTAGTATTAATAAATACAATATCCCTTATATTGAGGGTTCATTTTATTTAATTATTTTCATTTTATTTTGAGTCATGTGTGATCTAGTTGATGTGTTGTATGTTTTTCACAAATCCTTCAAATAGTATTTTGTGTGATCTATGAATGATCACATGATGTGCATTATACATTGTGCATGATCACTCAATATATTCTCTAGAAATATTCTTGATTGAATTCTATCTGGTCACGAGATAATCTATTAGTGATAAACAGTTTGCTTTTTAGTAGTTTTGAAACTATTGTATCTGAAAAACCCATCCATTTATTTATGGTAGGGGTGTGGGATGTATAGTCATTGCCACCCTGAATTTTCACCACTTTTCATGGCATATTTGGTGTGGATCTTGGATGTAGTCAGTGAATGGGTATGATCAATCATGTCTTTATTATTGTTTTATTTTCTTCTCTATATAGACATCAGCTTATTTTTAGAAACTGTGAGTTCCTCTAATCAACACCTAAGTAATTGTATTATTTATAAATATTTGTAAATTGTTTTATCATGGGGGGATGTTGAATGACTTAAATATTATTTATATTGACATTTTGATGTGTATTTCAGAGATAAAAGTTCATGCTAAAAGGTGTTCAAGTGATTCTTGATGCCTTTACTAGAGCATTTCATTAGGTAAGGGTGGGTTTTTAGGTTTTCATTATGAGACCATAGAATGGAAATCCTTAACACATCAAATGAGTTTTAAAAATGTGATATGCTTAAACTACTTCTCCTTTTATTTCAATTTTTTATATTTTAAAATGGCTTTGGGGTCTCATAAACTTCCTCATTTTTGGTTTATTACAATCATCCTACCCATTGATGAATCATCACATGATCATTGAAACATCATGACACCACAACATTTTTGAAATATATCCACCCATATTGAAGGACTATCAGATTGTGTTGTTATGTGATCATCATTGAAAACATGCATGGAATGCGATATATTATCTATCATCCACAACATGACTAATTTATATCTAATATGGAATTGTTAATTCAAAATTACTTTTCAAGAGGGGAATTGTGTGAACCACTATAGACCTTATTTTTCACCTTTTTCCTTGACGTGACCCCTTTGTGGTCGCGCAATCGCATGCCTCTTGGAGTATTATGTCATTCATGAGATTCTCTCACATTATCTATAATTTTTTTTTTCATGTAAAATAACACCAATTGTCACGTATTCATTCATTGTAACTTTTTTTATTCTCATTTGGTGGGCTTCCAAAAATTCACTACTTTTGATTGATGTTAGTGGGGATAGCAGATTAGTTTTCACTAATGTAAAATCTTACCCATGTCTTTGGTTTTGTCATGAACCAGTGTCTTGGGTGACATTCAGTCTATATGGTGAATCTTTATATATTGTGATATGATATATATACATAGGGGATGAGGTCCATTCATTTCGCCAGCACCCCTTTTCTTAGAGTACTCTCACATTTACCTTATTATGTTACCTCTATAATAAGACTATTACACATGACCTGATCATGAGACCTATTCCTAATCCTTCACTATTGATCCATTTGGCAATAACTCCCCTGAAATATTAATTTTACTCTGGTGCCTGTACAACCCACATATAAATCATACTTCATTAATTTCTTGAACATAGACCACGATGATTGTAATTGACCAAGGAGATTCATGTGATCCACTAACTCTAGACTGCTAATTGTGAAATTCACATGACCATGTTCAATTCACAAGATTGTCAGTATCCATGGGGTCATGGAACTAGGATATTCCATGGTGTATTATGATGACTTTGAGAACATTGGGTATTATGTGTTTCCCAAACAACATATGTGGTTCATGAATACCCTTATGATATATACGATGAGCATTATGATTCCAGTTTATTTTGTATTTTCCTTTTTACTGGATTTTATATTCACTTTGAATGAAATATGCTACTTAGACTTTTTAAAATGACTTTCGATTCTCATTGATATTCCTATAATCTTTTTTTGAAGTCTGTGAATGTATAGATTTCACATCATGACGCTATAGTATCAATCTTGAATCTGTCTTTCCGTAGTTCCAAAATTCTACACTAGATGAGTTTGATATAATTTATGGGATTTAAATTCAAGAGTTTTCATATTTCATAGTTATTTCACTTTTATTGTTATTTTATTTATAATTATGTTCCCTTTTATCCATGGAAATTGTTTTTTATACTCTATTTGTATATATTTAGGGCCATGAACACTTTTTGAGAAAGTATAACTCCAAAGGCTGAAATTATATCTAAAGGGTATCATGAAGATAGCCACTTACTAAAATTCAGGTCCACATACATTAATGATACCGATCTCACATCTCGTAAGTATGTTTATATGTATCATTAAATAATGTGGGAGTCTACCTCATACAAAAAATTAATGTGGATCTCTAGTTGGGACATCTAATCATGGAATAGCTATGGACTGGAATGGGGATTTCCCTTATGGGTTAAAAATTAATTTTTTATCAATTTTCTATGGAGTTAAATAAAATCCAATGGTATGAGGCCATATGGATAATACAGATGTCAGTATGTTTCCATAAGGTCTTGATGATATAGCTATTAAATTTTTGGATCCTGGAAGTGAACACAATCCATCAAACACAGAGGGAGTTTGGAATCGGTCTTTGAGATACGGAATAGATATATGATTTACCTATAATCAGTTATATATATAATAGGTTCTTTCCTCCACAATATTCACTAGAAGATTTGATGAGGATTACTCCTATAACTCGGCCTTGGACTATGTTGTATCAGAAGGACCATAAAAAGGGGGTGATTCCCTAACAAGATATCCCACTAATGACATAGGAAGATTAATTTATCATAAATATATTCTCCATTCAAGAGGATAAAAATCCAATTATTATGTACACAAAGGATACATGTAGTGAATCATGTAATTACTAGACCATAGTTGAAGGTGGGATGTTTAGTGAGTGGGGATAGTAAATTATCCCTGATACTGATCAGTCAGTAAAACTAAAGAGTTTTGTTTTCATGACCCTATGCGGGTATATTTTTCCTATGAAGGATTGAAAAGTAGTACGGTTCTCCACTTCTGTGATGAAGACCTCTATGGATGTGGGGATTGTTTTCAGATAGCCATCACTATAATAGAAAAAATATACCACCTTTTTCATCATATATATGTAGGTAAACCACTTACTTGATTTTGGTCCACATTCAACTATTATGGTGTTGGATGTCAGCTCGCTTTGGAGGATTTGAATATCTAGACATCATTGGTATCTTTAATTCCCATTTCATACCATAAATACAATACATTAACAAGGCAATTATGGTACCATTGAATGATGGGAATTTTAGTGACTATTTAATCTATAATGAATGGTTCTCTTTTAAAACAAAAATAACTCTGTCGAAAGGATATATTTTTGATAATTCTTGGTCTAGTCTCGAGGTATGTTCTTTTATGATATCACTCCATGTGTGACATCATTCTCCTCATATTTATAGATAATTACTTTTGGAATGGAATGCACCATGTTGTTTCAGCCACCAATTATTATGTTTCTAATCAATGTGATTTACATATATTTTTGATAGATATTTGGATCAATGATTGGTATCTCTCCAATTTTGGTTGAGGTTGTCCATGGAATAAACTGGTGCCAAGAAAATACTTCCTCCTTATAATGATGTAATTATTTTATGTCATGGTAATTCATATGTTTTCATTCATCCATAACTAGACATTCAATTACCCAATCTGGTTAAGGACACTTTTCAACAACTAGCTTCAATGAAAAATAACATGCATGGAATGTTGTTCTCTTCTAAATGGTTGGAAGTATTGTGTTCACCTTATAAGGAATTAAATGTCTCACTATTGATAGAAGAATTACCTACTCTTATGGATACATATAATTTAGTTAAATAGGGTGAGGATTATCTCTATATATTTCTTCCTATCACATCTCAAATGTCAGTAGTTTGAAAGTAACTTTTCTTATAAGATGAAATCTAGTGTTAATTGGATTTCTCTTTGTTTCTATTGAATGAATTTTCATATATAGTTGTTCTTATTGGGTTCATAGATAATGTAAATTGTGATGAGGTGAGGGGATTTAATTCATACAATCATTAGTCTTTGGTTAGCATCAAGGGTGGGGTATTATTCTCCCTGCTATTTCACCTATTAGTTTTTATCAACACTCTTTAAATAATTGCAGATTAATAGGGTAACACTACAATTAAAGAAGAGGTGTGTTCAAGAATACATTATGTCCTAGATTTTCAAATATCCTTTCCAACTATATTGATGTCCATTATATACATTGATGTAGTGGGTGGCAAATGATGATCTATTGGTCTCGTTATCCCCTAAATATAATCCCTATAGAATGGCTGTGGGAAATGAATTTTGTGGTTACTAGGGAACCAATGAAGAAGGTTTCTCAGGTTTATAGGTTTAGATGCGGGTACTGATTGTTGTTTTTAAACTGACAGTTTCCTTGTTGACACTTTATGGAGTGCCTCCATTTAGTTGGCTGATGAAGAATAAAATAATGAAATCTACATTGTTAGTTCCTTCACCTAGAGAAAATTTAAGTAAATTTTGTATTTATATATCCTTTCATAGTTGTTTTTTATTTTATAACAATATGATTATTCAAAAATGTATATATCCTCATCGATCTGTCTTAGAAAAACATGAGTATTATTAAGAGGATACATGTGAGCATTGGGATGCTCTAGTGGACACTTCAATGTTAGACATGGTCCATTAAGAAGCATATGTGGATGGGGTCCCATTTCAATAATGTATATATAAATAAATAGAAATATCAGCAATTATACTACTCGATCTAGAAGGGTAAACAAAATTTTGGAGAATGAGTACATATGTAATTGTTTTTACAATTACCTAGCCTTAATAAAAGCATGTTTTAGAGAAGGTAAATACTTTATCAAGATTGGAAACATTGTTTTCTTATGTCACATCACCTGTTATAATTATATATACTTGTAGAACTAAATATTGTTGAATAATGTTCATCACAAGGAAGGGAAAATTAGGTTCCATGATGTCATTCATAGCAAAAATGAGTTTCAGAATATATCGAGGATGGGGGTTGAAAAGAGGACATCAAAAGTGATGCGAATGATAATGTTATGTTTATATCATGGGGTATATTCAGAAATTATTTTCTGAAAACATGTTATTTATCTTATAATTGGTAAATTCATGTTCCAATTACTGTAGTATATTCTTCTCGTGGCTTGGATGATTTGGTTCCTACTCCCTTGGGGATCACTTAGGCTGGGTAAACTAATGAGGAGGTCGACTCTCTTCGCTCAGTTTATGAGACTGCAATCATTACCCTATATGTATTGAAACTAGTACCAGAATACATTCCAATTACCATGATAATTCTAAACCAAGGCCCTATGTATATATTAATTTTTATTCAAGGTGTTGAAAAATATAGAGAGAGTTATGAATTTTTGGGTTAGAAACCACATTGGATGATTTATAGATTGACGGTTCATCATCAATTTATTTTAACCAATATTAGATATGAGGTTTTTTATTATTCCACTCTTCACTATCATTTTAAGGAGGTAATATTTATTAGGGAAGAGAAAAGGGAACACTAATTTAGGGTGGTTGTTTTATAGTATTCCATTATTGTGAATCAAATTTGGGTTGATGTTATGAATGATTCTCCCAAAAATGCAGTGTATGATTCTTATCATTAGGATTCAGTCAATTCCAAGAACATTCAAACAGACCATCTTTAGTGTGAAAGTAATAATATTCATTATAAAATCATCCATCTGTATAAAAAACTATCCTAGTTCCAATATTCATAAAAGATAATAGAATGACTATGTTGGATGATCAAGAAAACTTTGATGTATAATAGAATGCTAGACATGACGTTGTCACTGTAGTGTATGAGTTAGTACATGATTTGAAGGCAGAGACTGAATCTACCGATCAACTACACCAATATGTGGCTTCCCTATAGAAAAAATCAATTGATCTTTTGTGCTAATCCATGAATATTCTGTGATGGTGGGGTAATAATTCATTATAGTATTTACTATTAAATTCATAAAATAATATATCATATGTAGAGATTCCTTCCTTTTCTTTTTATCAATGAATAGGTTTTCTTATGTTTATATTTGTTCCCATTTCTATTTCATTCATGATGTACATGATAGTTAATTGCACTAATATTATATGAATTTCCCATTCTACCCATAACATTTATAAAATTAGGGGAACAAAAATGTCTAGTATTGAATTGTTAAATCGTAATAGAATCTATTTGAGGATTACTCATGAACTCCCACCAACACGAGACTCTCTACTATTGATATTCTATAGTTATCATGAGATGATCTGGCTTATTGAAGGATTTTATGGGTTTGATACACGTCTTGGAGTGATACTTCCCTGTCATTTTCCATTCATGATATTCTTAGATATAGTTTCTTGGAAATGTTAAAGACATTTAATTAGTATTACAATTTTTTCAATCTAAATAACTCATATTTAGTGTATTATTTTTTTCTGATGGGTCCTGATATCACTTTGTTTTAGGGTCTTATTGTAATGCCCTAACCCCAGTTACCCAGAGTCGGTGCATTATTGCGTAACATTGGCATGATCACAAAATATCAAGTCTCGAAAGACCGATTAGTTTAGTAGCCTTGGAAACACTAGATACATTCATAAATGTTACATTACATAATATAGTGAAAAACTACAATAAAAAAGTCTCCATAGTCCACACTCATATCCTCTTCTGACTATTCCTACAGGTCATTCATTAAATACTTCTTCACATCCTGGAAACTATTATAACATTGAAAGGGCTGAGCTCAGATGCTCACTAAGGATAAAAATATTGCGGAAGATTTCATATATAAACATTAACATTTTAGGCAATGTATAACTAAAACAAAAGCCTTTTTAAACAAAAAATTCAGCATAATATGGAAAAAATAAAATTAAATAATGCCATTTACTTACTCACATGAATATTATACTAGTCGAATAATCACATGCAATATCAATAACCACTTTCATAATGATGGAATGTATAATGCCAGACTATCATAACCATGTAGCCAAGGCCTCGTTCCAAGGCCACAAATAAGATTTTTTCAAGGCCTCATGCCAAGAGACTAGTTTGTCTCATAAGACATACCGATGCATCAAGGATCTATAGCGGGCTCCACCCGTCACTTATTATGTCCAATGCAATCCTCATATGAATAGGTTTAACCATATCATAAACCACAACATAATAGTATCACATAATACGTGCATAAATGAAACATAACATCTCCACATTTCAATCACAAGATATCAATACAAAACATTGATATAGTAAAATCATTTTCAAAATCATTTTCAATACCAAAATAAAATAAAATTAAAACTTTGTATTTATTTTTCCTTTTAAAAAATGTTATGGCTTGTAGAGGAAGCCGAAACTCAAATAATGGTCACAGCGGCGAAGAAGTAGTTGTCGCCGCATACATACAACAAAAAAACATTCCTTTTTGTCGTTTAGTAAAACGCTTCGTATAAAAATATTCCTTTTGAATAAACATAAAAGTCAAAGGGGTATATACATAGTATAAAAGAAAGTTGTGTATAAAACAATATATGCCTTAATGAAAGGAGATTGAGACGAAGTCCTTACAAAGATTATTTTTTTAAATAAAATAGATCTATTATGTGTATTCACTATAAGTACACATAATGAAAGTACAAATACAAGACATAACATAATAATATCATGACATAATTTGAAAGTGGGAGATTAAGCCAAAGAACGGAAATTGGGTTAAGAAGTTCCCTTACCTCATGTCCGACTAGACTCGACCATTTTTTAACCTCCTGAATAATAAACAATAGTTAATTTATAGTTTCTTAAGAACCTTTTTCAAGTTTATTATTCCTTTTATATCACTTATTACCAAGTTATGAACATTATGTAATTATTAATGTTAATAACGGTCGTTTTGTCGATCTTTGGTACTTGAGTCAAAAATAAACTTCTTCAAATTACAAGTTGTTCATGTGGTAAAATATCCATTATATACATAATTATATTCATTATGTAGATATCATATACATCATATATATCTAGTTTATACATTCATTTATAATATTACATAACATTTAGAGGTAAGAAATTAAATGAACCGTTCATGGAGACGGTATGTCGTACGTACGCATGAACGCTACTTCCGTTTGTATTTTGTATTTACTGGAATGAAGTTATAATTATATAAAGGTATAATATAATTCCTGTATAATATAATTTATAATACCATTTACTATATCCTTTATACATACCACGTATGTAATGAACGATTCAAATCACTTTGAGGGGGCGGTAGTCCACATTTCCTAAAATGAAAATATAGCGTTTACCCATAATGGAAACCATAAAGGTATTCCATAAATGAAAAATACAGAAACTTAAGGAAAACATAAATATATTATATATCATATATAAATATATTTACATCTTAATGGGCACCCTTGAAGGTGTTATATGATTGTTGAACAATCATCATTTCGTGAGGCAGAAATTCGCTATCCACGGAAATATTATGTTCTTTAACGATTAGATATAGGAGTGTGTATGTGTATCTAGAATCCTTCTTATACCAACATCCTATTATATTGAAGATACTGTTTTGGTTACAAAATAAAGGAACAAAAAGATTTTAAGGGGTTGGAGAAGCAAAACAAAATAACATAAGAGAAGACATTACCTTAAAATCAGGTAACTCTTATTTGATTTGAGACAAAGGCTTCCTTGGGAAGAATTATGACCAAAGTGAGGCTTCTAGGAGTAATAGAGGGAAGTTTAGAGAGTATTTGGGAATAGTTAGTCCGATCCAAAAGACTTTGAAGGTGTGAGTAAGGTGGTATTGGTGGGGGCCTTTTATAAGAGGAGATGAGGGGCACTCTTGGAAAGTCATGAAATGTTACTTTATTATATAATGAGATTCGGATTTCAAAGGCCCCACACTTATATATTTCTAGGATAAGGAGATAAGGGATATAAATATACTAATACAATAGGTTTTTGACAAGTGTATGCCTTATATTTTACATTATCTTTTGATTTAATGTAAATCGTTAATTAATAAGGTAATCGCTATATCATCATGGTTTCATAAATAATTTAACTTATGTAATGTATAAAAATTATAAAACAATAATCATGATGTTGGAAAACTTTTTATCTTTATAATTAATATTTATAGTAAAAAATATGACTTTTATAACCCTGTTTAAAAATTGTTTTAGTAAAACAACTCATTTTTGTGACATTTTAATTTTAACATTAAATAAAATGTTTTTAAAGTCATTTTCCGACAAAAGAGGCTCTATGGGGTCCCCAAGATGACCCATGGATTTTCATGGTCGGCCATGACTCATCCAATAGGGGTAGGACATGTGTCAAAGTAACTTCATATTATTATAACATTATCTTTACCTTAAATTTCACTAATTAACTTTAATTGGGATTAATTAAACTTAAAAGTTACTATTCAGCAAAAAAATTATTTTAATCCCATTGAACCACATTTTACTTATTAATGACAAACATGTTTGTTTGATTTTTGAAAATCAAATCACAGAAGTGGTAATGTTTCATTTAAATGAAAAATCAGTTTTTTAACTACCACTTAGTGGTTTCATTATTCACCAAAAATTGATGTTTTTCAGAACAATGACAAAATTTCACCCTAAGCTATAATTGATATTCTGAATTAAAAAATGATGTCTATTTTACAAAATTCCAAATATATAAGTGGAATTAATTAATTTTATAATTAAATCCCGCTATCACAACAAATAACGTGTTTTCAAGAAACAATATATATCAAAAGATTGACAATTGTTTATGTCCAATTACAAAGTGAAATTTATTCTAATAACCACAATTGGATAAATTGGTAAAAATATATTCTAATTAAAATTTAAAACCACTCAATAGTATAATTTATCACTATAAATTATTTTGATTAAAAAATGTGTCTTTAATTATTTTTCACAATTCATAATAAAATTGGAAGTTCTCCGAAAATTAAAAAAAATTCGACTTAGGATACCATCGATATTACGAATAAAAAATTGAAGTCCATTTTGAAATATAAAATTTCTATAATTTTAAAAAGTGGGTATTACTATTCATAATGGCTACTTTGATTAGTCGCATTGTGTTAGAACTCGAACTTGTGTATAATGCAAGCTATTGCATTATTGAAAGAGAAGCGTACCGTTGAAGCTAGGGGTGTTACATTCTCCCCTCATTCAAATAATTTCATCCTCTAAATTTCATATAATATCACTGTTTAAAAGACTTGGGTGATTATTCATCATATGTTCCTCGGTTTCCCACGTTGCCTCCTCCATCTTATGGTTTCTCTATAGAACTTTTACCAGACGAGTCGTCCGGTTTCTCAACACTTGTTCTCTTGTATCAAGAATCCTGACAGGCTCATCGCAATAAGACAGATCGGGTTCCAGTTCTAATTCCTCATAGGTGAGTACATGCGTTGGGTAAGGCATGTATTTTCTCAATAGTGATACGTGGAACACATAATGAACTTTGGAGAGACATGGCGGCATTTCCAAACGGTAAGCTACAACCCCAATTTGTTCTAGAATTTCAAAGGGTCCGATGTACCTGGGACTCAATTTACCCTTCATACCAAAACGTATAACTCCCTTCCATGGAGATACCTTCAAGATAACATGATCTCCTATTTGAAATTCTAAATCCATTCTTTGGTTGTCGACATAGCTCTTCTGCCTACTTTGAGCTACTTTGATGTGGTATTGGATTTCTTTCACCTTTTTCATCGTTTCCTCCACCTGTTCTGGGCCTACAAGTTTTCTTTCACCAACGTAATCCCAACAGGTTGGTGTGCGACATCTCTTTCTGTATAACGCTTCATATGGTTGCATCTAAATACTTGAATGGAAGCTATTGTTATAGGAAAATTCTACTAGAGGTAAATATTTATCCCACATTCCTTGAAATTCAAGTGAGCATGATCTCAACATTCTTCTAAGGTTTGAATAGTTATTTCTGATTGTCCATCTATTTGAGGGTGGTATGCAGTACTCAAACGAAGTTCAGTATCCAAGGCCTTCTGAAGACTTTTCCAGAATCTTGATGTAAAACGAGGATCACGATCCGAGACAATCGATAGGGGTACTCCATGAAGTCTCACGACTTCATTAATATATAGTCTTGCTAGACGTTCAAGTGGTAGATCTTCCCTTATAGCAAGAAAATGTGCTGACTTCGTGAGACGATCAACAATGACCCATATTGCGTCATTCCTTCTAGGAGTCTTTCGTAGTCCCATGACAATATCCATCGTAATATTATCCCATTTCCACTCAGTTATGGGAAGAGGTTGCAATACTCTACAAGGAAGTTGCCTTTCAGCTTTCACTTGTTGACAAACCATATATCTTGACACAAAATCAGCAATCTCCCTCTTCATGTTGTCCCACCAAAAATGTATCTTTAAATATCAATACATTTTGGTGCTCCCAGGGTGTATAGAGAAATTGGAACTATGAGAATAATCCAACAATTCCCTCTTTAAATCATGTATATCGGGAACACAAAGTCTCCTCCCAAATTTCAAAATTCCATCTTCATACACAAAGTCACTCAATCGCCCATCATTCACAGCTTTAATCTTCTATTTCAATTATTCATCAATGGTATGAGAACACTTTATCCTTTCTAGTAAAAATGTTTTGGCAATAATTTGATAATTTTTGATGTTTCACCCTCCATGGTGATTCCCATATCCATCTTTACTAGATCCATGAAAATAGGATCCCTTTCCACTCTCATCATGTTCAAAACTCCATGATCTTTTCTACTCAAAGCATCTGCAACCTTATTTTCCTTCCCTGTGTGGTAGTGTATCGTGCAATCATAATCGTTGAGTTGTTCAAGCCATCATCTTTTCCTCATGTTGAGTTCTTTTTGTGAGAAAATATATTTCAAACTCCTGTGATTGGTATAAATCTCACATTTTTCACCATAGAGATAATGTCCCCATATCTTCAAGGCAATGATTATAGCAGATAACTCAAGATCTTGAGTAGGATAGTTCCGCTCATGAATTTTCAGCTGTTGTGATGCATAGGAAATAACCTTATCATTATACATAAGGACACAACCAAGTCCTTTCATTTATGCATCACTATAAATAACGAACCCACCATTCCCTGATGATAGAGTCAATATAGGAGCATTGACTAATCTTCTCTTCAGTTCTTCAAATCATTCTTCACACTCTTTTTTCCAGACAAATTTAACCCCTTTATGTGTGAGATTCATTAATGGGTTAGCCAATCAGGCAAAATTCTGGACAAAACGTTGATAATAACCTGCCAAACCAATAAAACTGTGTACCTCAGATATACTCGTCAGTGCTGGCCATTCATGGATTGCCTTGGTCATAGAAGGATCAACGGAAATTCCATCCTTAGAGACAATATGGAAATGAAAAGAAATCTCCTGATGCCAGAACTCACACTTGCTAATCTCCCATATAATTCATGCCTTCTAAGAGTCTTAAAGACAACGCGCAAGTGATTTTCATGATCTTCGTAGATTTTTGAGTATACCAAGATATTATCAATAAATACCACCACAAAATCATCAAGATATTACTTGAAAACCCTATTCATCAGATCCATGAATACAGAGGGTGCATTAGTCAATCCAAAATGAATAACTATAAACTCGTAATGCCCGTACCTTGTTCAAAATGAAGTCTTCAGAATGACTTCCTTCTTCACACACAACTAATGGTATCTAGATTGAAGGTCAATATTTGGAAAGTATTGAGCTCCATGCAATTGTTCAAATAAATCATCAATGCGAGGTAGGGGATATTTTTTCTTTATTGTTACAGAATTGATCTCCCTATAGTCAACGCACAACCTCATAGATCGATCTTTCCTCATAACAAAAAGGACAGGGGCTTCCTATGGAGAAACACGAGGGAAAATAAATCCCTAATTACTCAATTCATCTAGTTGTTTCTTTAGTTCAAATAATTCCACAGTGTCCATTCTATATGGGGTCTTCGATATAAGCCTTGATCCAAGGATTAAATCAATGGAAAAATCAACTTCTCGTTCTGGAGGATGTCCAGATAAATCTTCCGGAAACACATCTACATATTCTTTCATAGTAGGTACATCCTCTATTTGAACATTCCTTTCCTCGCCATTAGTCATTCCATTCTCTTCCTCCCCAATAATTGAATTTAGTTGAGCTACTGGGGGTGGATATAAATAAGAATTAGGTGGTGACGATTCTGCTCTATAAATAAGGTGTTCCTTTTCATCATCATCAAAAATCGTAACCTCCTTCTTATTATAATAAATCTTTGCATCATAGTCCGAAATCCAATCCATACCGAGGATTAAATCAAACTCAATCATAAGGTATGACAATTAGATTGGCGGATAAATAACATTTATGTGCTCTAATGGGGATTGATTCACAAAACATTGTTGTAATGATACTTCCCTTAGGATTTTTGACTGAAAATTTTCTTTTTAAATCAAATTGGAAATATCTAATTTTCTTAGCAAACTGGGAAGATATGAAACAATGTGATGATCCAGAATCAAAAAATGCATTTTCTAAACATGAGGAAACCATTAAATTACCTGAAACCACGTCTTTTGGAGCTTCAACCTCAACAGTAGTGATATCATAAGCTTGGCCTTGATCCCTTGGCCTCTTCTGAGGTAATTTCCCCTAACGCTTAGGAAATTCATTTGAATAATGTCCCATCTCTCTACAATTATAGAATTTTACATTGAAAACAAATTTCTTTCCCTTGCAATCATGGGCTTTGTGGCCTTTTCCCCCACACTTGTAACATACTCACATTCCCTTCAAGAAAGTATCGGGGTGTTTCTTCCCACATTTACTGTAGGACTGATATTCAACATTTCCCTTCTTCCCCTTATTTCCATTTCTAGATTTATCAGAAGATCTCTTCATTTCATGATTTGCTTTAATGTCATATGTCATAGAGAAATAATTTTCTGTCTTGATACCACATGAGACAATATCATCGTATGTCGGGAAGGTTTGTGAGACTAATGCTCGACAGGGAAATGATTTTAAACCATCAAAAAATGATCAATCGTACTTCTTGGGTTACGTATATTATCTGAATCATGCCTCGCTAACCTTGTAATGTTAGCCTCATACATTGCGACATTCTTATCCTCCTTCTGCCTCAGACTCAGAAATTACCTTTCTATGTCTGCTCGATGGTCCTGTGGAAAGTATTTTCCTATGAAAATTTCCTCAAAATCCCTCCATTCCATACTTTATAGTTCTTCATCATCCTTTTTGTTTTGAATCAGCGACCACCATTGATCGACATCTCCAGTGAGGCGGTAGACTGCCATGACAACCTTCTCCCTTTCGCTACTCCCCAAGGCATGGAATATTTTATCTAAGGAGTTTATCCATTTCTTAGATACTAATGGATTTGTACCCCCATTAAATGTTGGCGGTTTTTGCCTCACAAAGTAGTCTAATATTGATCCTCCATGTTGCGGATCTGGGTGCTCCATATGAGTAAGGTTATTATTCATAACCTGATTGAGTTGTCCCAGTATGGTAATAAGTTGATCAGCACCAGTTGTATCTCCATCTCCACAATAATTATCTTCAGTAGGAGGGCAATCCCTGCATGGAGTGTGTGGATTGATACGGTTTCCAATCCTCCCACTAGGCGCCATTTCTAAACAATGGCATAAACTAGATTAGTTTATGAATTAAAATACACAATTCAATACTTGTAAAACACTTAACATAAATTGAACTATTTATGGATATAATCCATAATCATAAAAATGTTTTCATTGAGGAATTATATACTCATAATCCCTTAATAATAGTTTGTAAAGAAAATGATAATTATCCTAAGAATATCCCCCATGAGTGTCATAACTAAGAGTGCAGCAAGGCATGTTGTCATGCACCAGTTCCTGTTCGAGTCTAGCTCAAAGCGGTGTTTTCGGGTTTTACCCCTAGGTACAACTGTGCTAGAGCCACCTCTACCTACTCGTATCCAGATAGGGATGTATTGCTCGGAAAACTCACAAAATATCAATAATACCAAAATTCTCGGATGTTCTTATATACTAATACTAAAAGAATATCACTGGGTTATGTGCTCTAATCAGAGTTTATCTAAATCTAGCTTCCAAGGTTAGTACTAAACTGCCACTGATACCAACTGTAACGCCCCGACCCTAGTTACCCAGAGTCGGTGCATTATTGTGTAACATTGGCATGATCACAAAAGATCATGTCTCGAAATACCGATTAATTTAGTATCCATGGAAACACTAGATACATTCTTAAATGTTACATTATATCACAAAGTGAAAACCTAAAATAACAAAGTCTCCATAGTCCACACTCATATCCTCTTCTGACTATCCCTACAGGTCATTCATAAAATACTTCTTCACATCCTGTAAAATATTAAAACATCAAAAGGGGTCAGCTCAGATGCTCAGTAAGGATAACAATATTGCGGAAGCTTTCATATATAAACATTAACATTTAAGGCAATTTATAACTAAAACAAATTCCTTTTTAAACATGAACTTCAGTATAATATGGCAAAAATAAAATTAAATAATTCCATTTACTTACTCACATGGATATTCTACTAGTCAAATAATCATATGCAATATCAATAACCACTTTCATAATGATGGAATGCATAATTGCAGACTATCATAACCACATAGCCAAGGCCTCATGCCAAGTCCAAAAATAAGATTTTGTCAAGGCCTCATGCCAAGACGCTAGTTTGTCTCATGAGACCTACTGATGCATCAAGGAGCTATAGCGGGCTCCACCCATCACTTATTAAGTCCAATGCATTCCTCAAATGAATAGGTTTAAACATATCATAAACCATAACATAATAGTATCACATAACACATTCATAAAGGAAACATAACATTTACACATTTCAATCACAAGATATCAATAAAAAACATTGATTTAATAAAAACATTTTCAAAAACATTTTCTATACCAAAATAAATGAAAATTAAAACATTGCATTTATTTTTTATTTTTAAAAAAGTTATGGCATGTAGAGGAAGCCGAAACTCAAATAATGGTCACGGCGTAGGAGAAGTCGTTGCCTCCACATACATACAACAAAAAAACATTCCTTTTTTAGTTTATTAAAACTCTTCGTATAAAAAGATTCCTTTTGAATAAACGTAAAAGTCAAAGGGGTTTATAAACAGTATAAAATAAAGATGTGAATAAAACAAAATATGCCTCAATGAAAAGAGATTGAGATGAAGTCCTTAAAAAGATAATTTTTTAAATAAAATAGATCTATTATGTGTATTAACTTTAATCACACATAAAGAAATTACAAATAAAAGATATTACATAATAATATCATGACATAATTTGAAAGTAGGAGATTAAACCAAAGAACGGAAATTAGGTTAAGAAGTTCCCTTACCTCGTCTCCGACTTGACTCGACCGTTCGTTAACCTCCTAAATAATAAACTAGAGTTAATTTATAATTACTTATGAACCTTTTTCAAGTTTATTATTACGTTTATATCACTTATTACCATGTTAGGAACATTATGTAATTATTTATGTTAATAACTGCTCTTTTGTCGATCTTTGGTACTTCAGTCAAAAATAAACTTCTTAAAATTACAAGTGGTTCATGTGGTAAAATATCCATTATATCCATAATTATACTCCTGATGTAGATATCATATAAATAATATATATCTATTATATACATTCATTTATAATATTACATAACATTTATAGGTAAGAAATGAAATGCATCGTTCATGGAGACGGTAAGTCGTACGTACGCATGAACGCTACTTTCATTTCTATTTTGTATTTAATGAAAGGAAGTTATAATTATATAAAGGAATAATATAATTCCAATATAATATAATTTATAATACCATTTAATCAATCCTTTATACATCCCACATATGGAATTAACGATTCAAATCACTTTGAGGGGTGGTAGTACAGACATCCTAAAATGAAAATATCGTGTTAACCCATAATAGAAACCATAAAGGTATTCCATAAATGAATAATACATAAGAATAAGGAAAACATCAACATATTATATATCATATATAAATATAGTGACATCCTAATGGCCACCTTTGAAGGTGTTATATGAGTGTTGAACAATCATCGTTTCGTGAGGCAGAAATGCACCATCCACAGAAACGGTATGTTTTTAAAACATTAGATGTAGGTGTGTGTAAGTGTAGCTCGAATCCTTATTATAAAAACATCCTTGTATATTTAAGATACTGGTTTTGTTACCAATGAAAGGAATAAAAAGAGTATAAGTGGTTGGAGAAGCAAAACAAAACAACATAAGAGTAGACATAACTTAAAATCGGGTAACTCTTATTTGATTTGAGCCAAAGGATTCCTTGGGAAGAATTCTACCCAAAGTGAGGCATCTAGGAATACTAGAGGGATATTTAGAGAGTAATTTGGCAGATGTTGGCCGAGCCAAAAGGCTTTGATGATGTGAGTAAGGTGGTAGTGGTTGGGGCCTTTTATAAGAGGAGAGGAGGGGCACTCTTGGAAAGTCATGAAATGTTACTTTATAATATAATGAGATTCATATTATAAAGGTCCCACACTTATATATTTCTAGGATAAGGTTATAAAGGTTCTAAATATACTAATCCAATGGGTTTTTGACAAGTTTATGTCTTAGATTTTACATTATCATTTTATTTTATTTAAATTGTTAATTAATGAGGTAATGCTTCATCATCATGGTGTCAAAAATAATTTAATTTATTTAATGTCTAAAATTTATAAGAAAATTATCATGTCGTAGGAATTTTTTTATCTTTCTAATTAATATTTATAGTAAAAAATATTACTTGTATAACCACATTTAAAAAATGTTTTAGTAAAACAACTCATGTTTGTGACATTTTTATTTTAACATTAAATAAACAGTTTTTAATGTCATTTTCCTACCAAAGTGGCTCTATGGGGTCCCCAAGATGACACATGGGTTTTCCTGGTCTGCCGTGACTCATCCAATAGGGTTAGGACATGTTTCAAGGTCATTTCATATTATTATAACAATATCTTTAGCCAAAAGTTCACTAATTACCTTTAATCGCGATTAATTAAACTTAAAAATTACTATTCCCCAAAAAATTATTTTAATCCCATTGAACCACATTTTAATTTCTAATGACAACCATGTATGTCGGATTTTTTAAAATCAAATCACAGAAGTGCTAATGTTTCATTTAAACGAAAAATCAGTTTTTTAACTACCACTTAGTGGTTTCACTATTCAGCAAAAATTGATGTTTTTCAGAACAATGCCAAAATATCACCCTAAGCTACAATTTATATTCAGAATTCAAAAATGATTTCTATTTTACAAAATTCCAAACATATATGTTGTATTAATTAATTTTATAATTTATTCCCGCTATCACAACAAATAACATGTTATTACAAAACAATATAAATCAAAAGATTGACAATTTATTATGTCCAATTTGAAAGTGAAATTATTTCTAATGACCACCATTGGATAAAATGGTAAAAATATATTTTAATTAAACATTAAAAACTCTCAATAGTATAATTTATCACTATAAATTATTTTTATTAAAATGTTGTTTTTAAGTATTTTTCAATATTCATAATAAAATTGGAAGTTCTCAGAAAATTAAAAAAATTCAACTTAAGATAATTTCAATAATAAGAATAAAAAAATGAAGTCCATTTTGAGATATAAAATGTCTATAATTTTGAAAAGTGGGTATTACTATTCATAACGGCTACTTTGATTAGTCGCGGTGTGTTTGAACTCGAACTTGTGTACAATGCAAGCTATTGCATTATTCAAAGAGAAGCGTATCGTGGAAGCTCGGGGTGTTACACTTATAGATCGAATTTTGATGAATTGTTGTTTTGGTTATTTTAGTTTAGACCATGATGTATTATAGGTTAGGGCATTTATGTCAGACCATATTTTTTTTTTAATTTATGGTCTTTTAGACTGGAAGATTTTTGTACTAAAGTTTTGGCTTATTTATCATTGAATTTTTTTTTAATTTATTTGGGTAAATTTTTCCTCGAACCTTTACTGTATATTATTTAAGGTTATTTTAGCTCAAAATTTTTTTATTATAGTTTATGGTCTATTATCACAAACCTTATGTTTCTTTAGTTTAAGTTATTTTTTCTCAAACCTTTGTCATAATGTAGTTTTGGATCTTTTAGTTTGGACTTCTATTGTGTAGGGAATATGTACTAAACAAACCATGAATAACCCAAAATATTCTAGGATTTTGGGATCCACTATGGTACTACCAAGGATCACAAGGATCGAAGATCCTTTTTTTCATGTAAGATAATTCATTACATGGTTCATAATATCCATTATACATTGATAGAATGTAAAAAAGGTGGTCTTCACTCTTTTACAATGTTCACAGAAGATTTACAGAAGGAAATATTTTAGTGTGAAAAAAAATACAGATACTAGGACCTCCAAGATATTATGAATATGGTTGATGTAATTCATAACCCAAAATAATGATTCCAAGAATATGGGATGGAGAAAACATGTCGAGTATATCCCATAAAAATATTATATTTTATGTTCTACCTCATTGGGGTAGAGGATAACAAGGATTATAAATCCAATTATATAGGGCCAATGTGTCACTAGTTTGTGGGTCTCAATCCCATCTATGTAAATTTCAGGGAATGACCGAGAGATATCATTTATTCCAATGGCTATAAAATATTTTTGAAGACTCAAGGCTCTGGACAATAAAGAATGGTATTAAAATTATGATATCCTGGTAGAGTCCTAAAACCAATGGGAATATCATCTCATGATTATGAAGCACGATACCAATGTCCTATGGTTTCTAATAATGGACTATGGGCCATTTTATGTTACAGAATGGAGTGTCTCATTTCTTCCGAGGGAAAGGTTAAAAACTCGGTGAAATAATGTTGAGGATGTAAAATCCAATTGTAATGTTGGGTACGAGCATTTTATATCTTGGTCCATAATGCTCAGGTCCTGAGAATGATATGGGATAGTCATGTAGGTAAAAATATAAACCACACTATGATGGTATGATCTTTCATGAAAACCCCAGGCTCATAGGGATTGAAAATCCCTCTTTACAGAGCCAATATGTCATGGTTGGTGATTTTAATACCATATTCCTTAATAGAATTGTTGAACCAATATATATAAATTACTTTCCATGGGATATATGATGTTTTTGGTGACCCAATGCACTCAATTCAAGATGGTTTATATATTGGGAATTTAATATCCACGATGGTTCATAAACCCTAATTGTTGTGTTAGTAACTCATGAACATATTATCGCATCAAAGAGATGTGACAAACCATTATTCTGAAAATTTCAATTATTGATGTGTTCTACAAGAATAACTATGCTTTTATTATGATCATGAACTGAACAATATGATATTTATTCATTTTTAACTTGTGTTTATTTTTTTTCATTAACACTAAGGATTATGAGTTTGGTGAATAAAGGATTGTGTTTTTTTCGGTCTACCATTGTGGGATTACAACCTATTTGTTTTTGCATCTATTTCACTAACAGTATAAGTTATTTTAATTTTTACTATTAGATGATATTGTTTTAGTCCATACAACACTGAGAAAAGTGAATGTATTTTATGTTCTAGACAAAAATGGACCAAATATGTGATATGATTCACAAGAGACTAATTAGAATACCTAAGGTATATAGCACTCCAACATACATCTATGATGTAGATGGAAATTGTTTAAATCTTGTATCAATGTTTTCAGTTCATTCTATGTTATATGGGATAATCATATGCCAAGATGATCAGATCATGAAAAGGTGTTGAGTTCTTCCTTGATGATTACTGGTTCAATTTAATCAGAAATACATTATATTGGTCCAACATCTCGCTGGTTGGTGGGTGTCAAGAAATTTTGTTTAAATATCATGGATGAACCAAGTG
This sequence comes from Viscum album, assembly GCA_963277665.1. Taxonomy (NCBI): domain Eukaryota; kingdom Viridiplantae; phylum Streptophyta; class Magnoliopsida; order Santalales; family Viscaceae; genus Viscum; species Viscum album. The sequence continues at coordinate 1,898,344,702 of OY728163.1, read as the reverse complement.
ATCTATTTACATTTCCAGGATATATTAAAGGATTAATAAATACTAAGGTACCCATGACATAAATTTTGTCTCATGGATTTAGGTTACATTAATTGATGTTAAAATAGCCTTTTACCATGGTTGATAAAGATAAGGCTCTCATAGACCTTTAATACGTAAAATAATGGGTGAAGGCATACATAGATTATCATAATGTAGTGGAAAATTTTTCTATACAATTTGACATCATTTTGTATGGTCATTTTATATGAATATTATCATCATTTTATAGATATGTAATCAGTATATTTTTTTAGTGTCCTGTAGCCAATATGATTGTTGATAATTTTAGCATAATGATATAAGGTTGAAATTATATGATGTCTAGAATCATGAGGTACGAATGTGGGTTACCATGTGAAAAATTTGGGAATGATATAATATGCACACAAAATTCCGTACTTAGATCTGGTTCGTAAGTAGGGTAAATTAGATTTTAGGACATAGATACTGTGTAGTTATGGTTCATTTCCAATCGGTCATCTCATCAAGGTCTAGTATTGGTTATACATAGTTCACTATATATATTGTGATTATTGTAATCATGCAACCCTTTTTTATTCAAATCCCATGTAGTTTAACGTAATGAGGGGAGGGAATGGTTCCCTCGATGTGAAATGATGGTATTGTGGAAATTCCTATAAATGAAATTTTGGGTTTCACTATGTATCCAATGGTGAAAGGAATTAATAAACACATAGTTGTAAATTTTGATTGTTATACATGTCTTTGGCATATTCATATAGGGGAAATTTTTATACTCATTTGTTATGACAGAGACCTATGTTGGAAATATGAATTTCTCTACATATCTTATGAGTATAGAAATCAAGTCACATGTATTTATTGAGTAAAAAATACTCTACACATGTCTGACCAATCAATATAGGTGGGAATTTTATCTGTTAATCATTGTAGTTGAGATTAGTATTGAATACCCAAGCGTGACATTTTATAGTCTTATAAAATGAATAAATTCACACATATTTCATAAGGGACCACGTAGTTTAAGGTCATCTGTCAATGATCAAGATGGATGATAATAAAAAAGTGGTCAGTTGCGGTACGACCCAGGATGGAAGTTAGTGCATCACTACATATCTAAGTAAATTGATATTCAATCAATACATTTTTTATAAAGAACCTTGCAATTTGATATCATGAATAATATACATGGTATTCCAGAAATAAAGGGGGATAGACTAGAAGGATGGGTGGTGCAAGAGAAACACATATTATAGTATTCCTCTCTTGCATGGTCCACCAGTGGGTGTCATTCTATGTCATACAGAGGACATGAAAATTGTTGATTAACATCATTCAGAGAGGACTCATGGTATACATTTTAGCGTATTTATATCATGTCTATATGGGCCTTTAAAAACTAATATGTTGTGTAGTTACAGGGAATCACGAACCAAAACTAAAAAACATGTGATCTATTATTAGTGTGAATGATTTCGAAGGAAATGTGATACTCTAACCATGAAAACGAATTTAAGATACATAAAAGAGAATTGAGTATTATGTGATGGCTAGTCAATGATTTATGATTGAGGAAGCCTTCCACATCTCATTGTAAATGAGAATCAATCCATACATAGTTCTAGAAAACACATGTAGTTTAACATTGCATGATAAAGATGTGTATCATGAGGGATATTATGGATATCTTCAATTTAACCTAATGTATTCAGGAAAAAGGATTCTATTTAGTTTAACATCAATATAAAATGCATGTTTTTTTTGGAATTCAATAATTTCATGTATCATGATTTTCTAGTATTATCCCATACTCATGATTCAGTGGGAGTGATGGATCCTTAATTGATTGTCTCTACAATTACCTATATGGAATTATTCCCTGAGGGTGATTACATACCATTATTCTAGATATCCAAGGATGATTCATTCTGAGACTCATTTAGAGAGGGATTTCTTCCGAAATGGAACACTATGTAGGGTAATGATTGTTGTTGGGCACTGAATATGTTCCCTCCAATAATAATATTTTGAGTGAAGAAAATTTTATAAATAACCAATTGTGGGATGCATCCACAAGCGGTTCATTAGTTTATCACCATATGGGGTTGTTTTGACCTAATTAATTTCATTGATATTACATACAATGATCGTTAAGACCATTCATTAATGGTTGATATAAAATAGTTTTTCTTTCCGATTACTGTCTGTGGGGATGGTGGCTGTAGTAGCCAATTTATTGGAGTGATCATTATTCGGTAGGATAAAACTATGAAATTTAGGCTAAAAAGTTAACTATATCATCCTTCCCATGAAATTGGTGGTGAGAAGGGAAATTTCTTCCTTTTTAATGGCATTTTCACCATTGATATACTTTATCATCAATTCTGAGCCCTCTTTGTTATTATGATAATCTTTTTGAAACTGTTAGGATTCTTCAAATCCAGCAATGAGGGCATGATACTAAACCTCAACATTTGTAAAACTTTCATATAATGGTAAATAGTATTGTAGAACTAATTTTTATGGAGATAAAAAAATGGTACATATACCAACCGAAGAGATATTTGTGTTTTCTATCATGGTGCCTACGATACTCACTGAGGAACAATTGTTGTCCATATCCCATGTACGAAAAGTTTCATGGGAATTCTATACCTCTACATATGGTTACTCAGTTTTTGCATGTTTTTTTTCTAGATTTGGATAGGCTGGAAGGAAATCATATAGGGCCTTCTCTGTTATTGAATTCATTGATATAATATAATTGTTTTATTCCAACAGAATGACCACCAATCAAACTAAGAACCTAGTCAGAAAAGGGAAACCAAAGATTCACTTTATGAGATAAATATAAAATAGCATATGGACATTTGGTTCGACATGTAATTTCATATATTTTTCATCGAAAAGAAGAGTGTAATGTAATTCTTATCGATATCTGAATATCTAGCACGTAAGATCCTAGTTTTTGGAAAGTTATTTTTTTGTGTTTTGGGTTAAAGCCTTTGTATTTGGGGATAAAAAATATCTCCTAAAAGTTTGAGAGGCCTTGGGGGTGTTTCAGGGGTTCGAGGCATAGAAGAAAATAAATATGGGCAAGACAGGCCAGGGCGCACGGCCTGCGCATGACCTGGTAAACCGTGCGGCCTGCCCAAGCTAAACTGTGTGACCCTTCCTCCTCCAGAAAAAAAGAATGGGCACAGTTTGACAACGGTTTTCCAAACCGTTCAGCTAATATGTGCGACCGCTCCTCCTCTAGAAAGTGGAATTAGCACGGTTTGCTCACGGTTTCCAAACCGTGCAGTTAAATTGTACGACCACATAATGTTTTGAAAAATTACAAGTTTTCCACTCTGGGATTTTAAACCCCAACTTGGGATTTCCTCTCATATCCTCCCTCTCCACCCTAGGCATGAACCAGATTTCCCAAAGGCTTCGAGAGACCGATCTCCCTCATTTCTAAGGTGTTTATGGTGTCATTGGATGCCGATCGAAGCTCCGGATAAGGATAATCTCATCCTTGGTTCTCTTTTTGGTTTAGGGTATGTATCTTCACTTCCCTTACTCCTAAGGTCTAAAACCTTATCCTTTAGGTATGTTTTAGGTTGAATCTCAAAGGGTTGGTTGGATTGAGGTCTAAGGACCCGATTGAGAGTGTTTTCAACCGCGGATTCAAGGTAGGTGGTCTAAAAATCTATATCCCATGGTTATTTGTGTATTTGTTTATGTTTAGTTGTGTTATTGTTTTCCATTGGTAATGTTTAGAATAACCTAGGCATGTTTGGTAATAATGGTGTTTAAAATGGTAAATGGGATCCCTCACTATCCCCGTGGGATGTGTTGGGATTGACATGACCTAATTTAGGGCCATCCATGGGATGTGCCAGCTTTTCTCGGGTTTAGGGACTGTTATTAAACAAGTGACCTTGTAGTAATGAATTCTCAAGCCCTCGATAATCATGTTTTCATGAATGGTTGACTCATGGAAATGATAAACAGGTTAAATGGGCTAATGTGTAAAATGATTTAAGACCATAATGGGATAGGTTATGGGTCCAATGTCCATTGCTTAGTGAGTTGGTCATAACACATGGGAATTGGGTAAATGGTTTAATGATGTGAAATGGTAATGTGTTAATGGGTTAAGGCATGATGTGGATTCCCATGTGGGTTGTTGTGAATAGTGTTTGCCTAAGGGAAATGGTTTGGATGTTTGATGGTTACTTATATATAAGCTTGTGCACATGGCTTCTTAGAGTGGGGTATGCCATGAGGATCTACGCCCATGGGTTGAGCTAATAATGAGGTTCTAAACTCCACCCAAAATGCGGGGGATAGGAAAGGGGACTGAGGTTCTATTATACTGACGGTTGAATCCACCCGAACTGAGGCTTTGAGGTGTAGTTATGGTTGGTATGAGGGGGTTAATCCTAGTAAGATAGGATAATGATGTGTTTACCCTTTTTCATTTTATTGCTTGCCTTAGACCCCTGCAACATAATGAATGTGTTTAACCCCTAGAAATGTGATGAAATGGTAGGTGATTATAATTGGTAATAAATGAATGGTAATGGAATAGAAATGAATTTGGCTCTGAACTTGTTAATGGTACCATAATTAATTACTCAGAAATTATCATTCGTATTCAGTTTTCATGCACTACATGTTCGTACTAGATATTTTTTAGATACTGTTGGTGGAAGCCTACTGAGTTGTACTCACACCTTACATGGGTTCCTATTGGGTACCCGAGAAGACTTCATGTTTGTAGGTCAAGAGAAGGGAAAAGGTCCTTTCTACGTAGTGAGTGGAAATGGGTAGCACTTGGTGGTGGATTCAGATTCAGATTCGGGAACATTTTGGGGATTTTGGTTGTTGTCTTTATTTGGGGCTTTTGTTCACTCTTTCACTTGTATTATGGAATGGCATATATATTGTTGTAATTTAATGTTATGCATGTTCCCTGTTTACTGGTTATTGTTTCAAATATTTGGTTTATTTTTGTTGTGGCTTTCTATGATAAAAAAGGGGTATAGTCTCCCCACATGACTCCATAGACCTCCGCTTCTAGTCGGCAGCCTTTGGCATATGGGGAGGCACGATTAAGTTCTTGTTACCACCTGGATCTGAGAACCGGTTTAGTAGCTTCTGGGTCGGGGACGTTACAAAGTGGTATCAAAGGGAGTGTTTTCTTCTCCTTCTCTGAGGTCTTGTTATTTGGGATTGGTAGCCAAGGGTTAAGAAGTTTTAGGCCTTGGTAATGATCTCATGCTTGGGAGTAGCTAACCCAGGTACTGGGGAAACCCATGTCACCCTGGGTGGGATTTGTTGCTCTTGGTTGTGTGATGTTACAGTTGATGATATTTCACTATTGGGTGATGCACATGTGGTTTGATGTGACTATTTTATAATGCTTGGATCGTGGCCTTAATGGGGCAAGGGTATGAATTCATGCATCATTGTAGGATCCTAGGGAGATAGGTGACATGCATTGTGTAATGTAGACACACGGGGTGGGTGTGTGCGGAAGGAAAGTAGGGTGCATCGTGCATTGCATAAAATCAAGAACTGATGAGATGAATGAAATAACACAAGTGGGTAAGGATGAATGTATGGTAAATGATGTTTAATGGAGTAAAAGGGTTTGAAAAAAATTGGAAAATGCCGGTGGATTAGTATATTAAATGGCATGTTGTGGGCAGTAAAGAGCTTGTGATCGATTCATGAAAGTTTGTGGTATGTGTGCTAACTCTCGTGCTTGGAAATGTAGAGAAACACCACCACGATGTTAGTTACCAATTAGGAAATGGGAGGATGCTGTTGAGAACACTTCTCTAGTAGAGGATCAAGACAATGTGGTGATCAATGAAGGTAGAGAAGACCAGTTCCAGGAGAACATGCATTGCCTTATGAAGATGATGGATTGGGACCTAGGGCGGGTTGTACAGATTATGTTTGAGCTGAACATGGAGTTCTAGCTGTAGCACCCTCCGACCTTCACCAGAGTGGGTGGGTCAGAAGTAGTGGAGTTCTGGATAGAGTTTATCCAGACGATACTGGACCATCTGGAGACCCCTGTTGAAATGTGATTGAAGCTAGCCTCTTATATGTTGTGATTCCAGGAATGGCGTTGGTGGGACATTCAAGATCAGATCGAGCAGGCTGAGTGAATGTTTTGGAAGGTGTTTCAGGAAATGATTCTGGAGAATTTATATCCAAAGACCTTGATAAAGGAGCGGGCTGCAGAATTTATGAGCCGAACTCATGGATCACTATCAGTAATGGACTATGCTAGTCACTTCACTGATTTCAGACGCTTTGTCCCAGTGTTAGTAGGGGATGAGGCATCAGTAGCAATGCGTTTCCAAGATGGGATGAGACATGAGATCAGGTCTCATGTAATCTTTTGTCACATGAAGAGGTACACAGAGGTTGTAGATCAGGCACTTATCTCGAGAGGAAACCTGAAGGGAGCTTCGGGTAGTGGGCTTGTGGTGTCAGGGGGACAGACGAGCAGTGCAGCTACCGAAGGTCGAAAGCAACTCCCAGAGAGATCACACCATGGTGGAAGTGTGAAAAGTGGCGGAACATGGGGGTCGTCCTCTCAGAGTGGGAACCAGGTGTTTTATCATCAGTGCGGCATGCTGGGGTATATGCGTGGTCAGTTTCCTCGACCTCCAGTTGAGTTTCGTTCGTGCGGCAGGATGGGGAATGTGTAGTGGTTCTTCAGGAACCCTCGGCTGGCAGGTGAGCATGATGGTGAAAAGTAAGTGTCATTTATTGGAAGGGGAGATGCTTCCCCATATCAGGTAAGCAATTGGAGCTCCACAGGAAGTACTGGCAGGGGCAGTGGACGTGGAACTCAAGGGTAGGATCACTCACGCCAGCAGGGCAATGCAGCGCAGGGCGTTTAGGCTAGGGCCCAAGGTAGAGGGGCAAGTTAGCTTCATGCACTTCAGTTTTCTCCTAGTGGTGGCGAGGATGGATCATCAACTATTTTACATACAATCCTTGTAGCTTCTTCCTTTGTTAGTGCATTGTTGGACATAGGTGACACACAATCTTTTGTCTCTACTCAACTTGTGGTAGCACTGGGTTTACCTGTGGAGAGGGTGTGTGGAGTTATTTCAATTGGCACTCTGTTGGGTGTTCGGGTTGAGGATATTAAGAAATGCAAGGGGTGTTCCTTGGAAGTTTGTGGGTATCGTTATCTATGGGATATTTTATTTATCGAGATGTCAGGGTTTGACCACATCTTGGGAATGGAATGGATGGTGTTGTATCAGACACATAGAGACTGCTATCATCGCGAAGTATCGTTCAGGTCACATGAGGGTGATGCTTATGTCCACCATGGTGAATGGGATATTCGAGTAGGTCATGTAGGACCGTTTGGTCAGCAGTAGAGTGGACTCACGGCTCAAGTGGCATGTCTCATGCTGGATGACAATGAAAGAGGGCAGCAGTCTGTTTTCCCTCTTTTGGTGGTTCAATTTCAGGACGTGTTTCCTTAGGATTTCTTGGGATAACCCCCCAATAGGGATGTTTTTTTCACGATTATGTTGCTGCTGGGAGCGAAGCCAGTTTCTATTCCTCCATACCAAATGGAATCGGCAGAACTCCAGGAACTAAAGGTTCATCTTGAGGAGTTGGAGCGTAAGGGGTTTATCCATCATAGTATGTCACCTTGGGTATCTATTCTGCTTTTCTCAAAGAAGGCCAATGGGTCATTGAGGCTATGTGTTGTCTATCAAAGGTTTAATCAGATGACAGTGAAAAACTATTACCCTAATACTAGAATTGAAGACCTATTTGATCTTTGGGGGGGGGGGTCATCGGTGTTTTCTGAGATTGATCTGAGTTCCGGTTACCACCAGTTGAGGGGGAGGTCTTCCGACATACTGCGGACATATATTCGTAGTTGGTACAGGGTGTTTGAGTTTGTGGTAATGCCTTTCAGCTTTCCCAATTCACCAGTAGTGTTTGTAGATTTGATGAACAAGATATTTCATCCCTATCTAGATTGGTTTGTGGTTGTCTTTGTGGAAGATATCATAGTGTACTCGAAAACTCACGACGAGCATTCCCAACATCACGACATCGGCTTGGGTACGCTAAGAGAGAACTGGCTATATTCCAATATATCAAAGTTTCAATTATGGATAGGTGAGGTGAATTTTTTAGGTCACATCATCTCGGAGCCAGCTGTGTCAATGGATCCATGGAAAGTGCAGGCAGTTGTATCTTGGGAGAATCCCAAAATCATTCTTTATGTTTGGAGTTTTCTAGGTTTGGTCGGGCATTACTAAAGGTTCATTCAAGATTTCTCTCTCTTGGAAGCACCACTCATGGGATTTACCATGAATAGAATTAGGTTTTATTGATCAGATTCTTATGATAATTCCATTAAATAGTTGAAGAATCGGTTGACGACCAAACCTATCATGATCTTACTGAGCCGGGTAAGAAGTACATCATGTTTTGTGATGTGTCCGGAGTTGGAAATGGGGCTTTGTTGATGCAGGATGAACGGGTTTTAGCTTATGGGTCAAGGCAGCTAAGACCCTATGAGCAGAACTATCCCACCAATGATCTTGAGTTGGCGGAAGTAGTGTACGATTTGATGTGTTGGAGGCACTATTTTTTTGGGAGAACAATTTACTGTGTTTACCGCCCACAAGAGTTTAAAGTACATCTTCTCATAGCGAGATATGAATGTTCGACAACGAATATGTGTTGAATATCTCCAATAATTTGAATTTGAGTTGGTTTGCACACTGGGAAAGGAAAACAGTGTTGCTGATGCTCTGAGCAGGAAGGTTCAGAATCAGGTGGTCCAGGAATCCAGTACCGAGTAGAAGGTGATGGATTTGTTTGCAGAGATGCAGCTGGAGGTGCAGGAGGAGAGTGGTCAGGTAAATCTTTCTTCCTTAAAGCTAGAATTGACGCATGTGAGTCGAGTTAAGGATGGTCATATTAATGATCCTGAGTGTTTGATAATGAAGGATAAGCTTAAATATGGGGAGCTACCTTCTGGCGGGGAAGACGGTGTGGATGGTGTTGTTCATGTTCATGATTGTGTGGTTGTGCCAAAGTGTGTGCAAGAAGAGTTGATGAGAGAGTTCCATGCATCAAATTTGTAAGTGAAACTTGGTTTGACCAAGATGTACCGTGATCTCCAAAGGTAGTTTTGTTGGCCTGGAATGAAGAAGGAAGTTGCGGGCTTTTTTGGCACGGTGTCTTACCTGTAAGCAGGTGAAGGCCGACCATCAATGCCCAGGTGGTTTTTTTCATCCATTTCCAATTCCAGAATGGATGTGGGATGATGTTACAATGGATTTTGTCGTGGGTCTTCTGAGGATTCCACGGAAGAATGATAAAATATGGGTGGTTGTGGATCAGTTAGCGAAAGTGGCTCATTTCTTACCAATTCAGGAGACCTTTATAGTCAACCAGATGGGTGAGCTATATGTTTGAGAAATAGTGTGGTTACATGGTGTTCTTCAATCCATAGTTTAGGACCAAGATCTACATTTCAAATTGCATTTCTGGAAAGGGTTTTAGAAGGCGCTTGGTACCCATGTGTTTTTGAGTACGGCATTCCACCTTTAGACGGACGGGCAGTCAGAATGTACGATCCAAATGTTGGAAGACATGTTAAGAGCTTGTGTGTTAGACTTTGGTGGTTCTTGGAAGAGGCACCTATCGTTAGTTGAGTTTTCCTACAACAATAGTCTTCAGGATACGATTCAGATTGAACCGTTTGAGGCACTCTAAGGGAGGACATGTAGATCTCTATTGTGTTGGCTAGAGGCCGATGAATCCGAGATGTTGGGGCCAAGTATCGTGTAGGAGACTTCAGAGATAGTTAAGTTGATCAGTATGTAGATGGCTATAGCTCAGAGTAGGCAGAAGTCGTATACACATCGGCGGCATAGACCTCATGAGTTTGTGGTGGGTGATAAATTTTTCCTTCGGGTGTCTCCACGGTTGGGTCATCGACGTATTCGAATGTAGTGTAAGTTAGAACCCAGGTATGTGGTTCCTTTTGAAACTGTGGAGAGGATCGGAACAGTGGCTTACCGGTTGGCTCTTCCACAGCGGTATAGTGGGATGCATGTTGTGTATCATGTGTCGCAGATTCGATGGTATCATCCAGCCCATCTCACATGGTTGATGTTTAGGATATGGAGCCTGAGGATGATGCATCCTTTGAGGAGTATCCGGTTTGTGTGGTGGATCACATTGAAAAGATCTTCCAAGGAAAGGTTGTGCAATTAGTGTGAGTACTATGGCAGCATGGGAATGTTTAGGAAGAAACGTGGTAGCGGGAATCTGACATGCTGGCTCAGTGGCCCGAACTCTTCTCTTCGATGGATCAATGAGGCTCAGAAACTCGGCTCAGGGAGGAGCCATTATAAGGTGGGGAGTTTGTTATATCATGGATTTTGGAAAGGTATGTTTTTGTTTTTTTTTTGGGTTGAACCCTTTATTTCTTGGGCTTTAAAATGTATCATGAAAGTTTGAGAGGCCTTGGGGGAGTTTCGGGGGCTCGAAGGACGGAAGAATGGAAATTTGGGAAAGACAGGCCATGGTACACGGCCTGCGCACGACCAGGTAAACCGTGCGGCCTGCCCAGGCTAAACTGTGTGACCCGTAGTCCCCTAGACAGAAGCATGTGCAGGGTTTGCCAAACTGTGTGGCTAAACCATGTGACCCCTCCTCCTACGGATAGTGGCATGTGTACGGTTTGCGCACGGTTTTCCAAACTGTGCAGACAAACTGTGAGACAACTTAAATTTGGGAAAAATTACAAGTTTTCCACTCCGGTATTTTAAATCCCAACTTTGGATTTCCTCTCATTTCCTCCCTATCCACCCTAGGCACGAACCAGATTTCCCAAAGACCCCAAGTGACCAACCTCCCTTGTTTCTAAGGCGTTTCTGGTGCCATTGGTTGTGGATCGAAGCTCCAGGTAAGGCTAATCTCATCCATCATTGTCTTTTTGGTTTAGGGTTTGAATATTCTATCTCAGGCTTTGATGCTCTAAAATCCTATCTTTTGGGTGAGTTTTTGGTTGAATCTCCAAGTGTTGGTCGGATCGATGTCTAAGGACTCGATTGAATGTGTGTTCAACCACGGATTCTAGGTAGGTGGTCTACAAAGCCATATCCCATGGTTATTTGGGTATTTGAGAATGTTTAGTTGTGTTCTTGTTTTCCTTTGGTTTTGTTTTGAATAACCTAGGAATGTTTGGTAATAATGGTGTCTAAAATGGAAAATGGGAACCCTGATGACCCCCATGGGATGTGTTGGGATTGGATTTTCCTAATTTAGGGCCATTCATGGGATGGACCAGCTTTTATCGGGTTTAGGGTGTCACATACATGACTTATTTTAAAGTTAAATTTAATTTATTTTCCATTTATCCATTGTTTTTTTGGTTTCTCAAGCTTATATGGTGGAATGGGTGAGTTTTCTTGAATTGGGACAAACCATTAGCCTAATTCAAGATTTAAAAATAAATTTGGTTTCTTTTATAACATTTTAATTTTTTAATATTTTTCACCCATTCCAATTCCTAAATGGTCTAACCTGACATATTAACACCACCATTGTAGTTTAGTGCCTTTATAAATCCATAACCAAGGTGTATATGGGTTTTTATTTAAGAGATTGGGCCCGCCCGAAAGCCCAATTCCAGTTTTAAAAATAAAAGTTGATTAATTAATAACTTATTCATTTTTAAGGATTTTTTGGTGATTCCAACCCTCAAACGTGCCCCTAGAACCCAGTCACACGCCCAACCTCTCTCTACTCTCTTTGGAGCTCTTCTTAATCGTGATTTAGTGCAGAACATATTAAGGTTTATAAAGTCGGGAAGATTTTAATAGGTAAATTCATTCATTCATATCTCCTTAAATATTTACTCTTTTCCCCCCATTTCAGTCCCCACATGACCTCCTCCTCATCAGATGAGCCTAAATATCAGGTTTTTCTGCTATGAGTTTCAAGATTTGGTTAATTCGGGGTAATTTATTCAAGATTTTTCAAGGTGGGTGTTCCTCCCTTCCACTTCTTCCATTTCCTTAGGGTTTCATCCCTCTTTTATGATGTTCCTAAGTATCAAGAACCTAGGGTTCGTAACTAGGATTAAAACATGGGTATTTTTGGTGAAATGTTTTGTTCTAGGGTGGGATTTATCATCCTTGTGGATCCAGAGTGGTGCGGTTGATGTTTCACAGCTTGTTTTGAGGGACTCGACAATTTCGGTAGGTGATTCTATGGGTAACCATTTAATGATGAGTTAGTTTGCTTGATTAAATAATTTTTAATGTTCCTTATATGCTGTTCATTATGCGAAAACCATTTTTGGTAGAAATAGTAAAGAATTTGGTATTAAAGTTAAATTTTTGCTTGAAGTGCGTATTTTTTAAATGTATTTCATGTGCTGTCTCTTGTGGTAGTTTTGTAAAATGTGAAAGTTATTAATTAGTTGTTGAAAGGGGCTTCCAATTTTGGTTGGGTAATGATATAGTGCCATGTGGGCCTAAAAAGTGGGTGTCTTTGAATGGTTTTATTTGTATAACCATGTCATACTCCTTGAAAGTGTTTTATGGATTTGTGTGTTCTCTTGGGTATCGTTTGTGATATTGATCAAGGTGATTATATAACATTTGAAATTTGATTATTACATGTTTATTAGGATTCCAATTCTATTTTGGTAGGGTCTTGGTGTGATTTTGGCTTAAAAAGAGGTTTTTTGAAATTGGTTTTATGTGAAAAGTTTGGGTATACTCTTTATAATTGTTTTATGAAAGTTTTGAATGGTTTATTGAGTTGTGTAGTAGGTGAAACTATATCAGCAAACTATTTTGGTAGGAGTATATTTTTAAAAGGTACATTTCATTTGTGAAAAGTCTGTTATATGATATGTATCATCTTGGAAATATTTTATTAAATTGTTTGAAGGAGATATTGAGGAGTGAAAATGATGTGCAGTGTTTTGTGTGAATGTGATGTGAAAAATTGAATTTTTTATTATGAAATAAGTGTAATTTTCCATGTGTGTGGGCTGTTATATGAGTTGAAATATCTTATAATTGTTTTATAAAATTGTTAATGTTTTTGTGGAAGTGTTTATGAAATGTGAAATGTGTTGTGGGCTATTTTGGTGTGAGTCAGGCTTCAAAATCAATTTGAATGAAAAATGGATTTTTGTGACTTGTGTGGTATAAATATGGGATGTTTGGTGAATTTGGGATGTGTAAATGATATTTTCATGTTCAATTTATATTTTTTGACATGTTGAACTTGTTTGAGCACAAGGGGAAAACCTGGGTATCTAGGTGGGTGGACGCGTACTAGTATGCTAGTGAATCCATGGGGTTTGGCCTCAGTTTCACTCAGCAATATTGACGCTTACAACTTTAACTAAATTATGATGATGGTGATTGGGGACCACTAGGTTATGGGTATGTACCCTACTAGTGTCTCGTGCTCGAGAATGAATATTTGTGATGGTTACTCTCACCGAGATATGAGGTACCTGGGACCCACAACTAGCTAGTTCCTAGGGGTTATTTTCCATTGCTTGTGCTCACTAGATATCTTGTGCTTATCGTCATCATACAGTATGAGTGTCTGGAAAATTAAGTAGCCTTGGTATTTATTTTAAAAGTGTTTATTCTTTAAATTATCCCACTTGAAAACTGATTTTTTTTAAGTTGCATCTTTTAGAAATTGTAACTAGAAATTACGTGTTTTTGAAAACTTGCATGCTTTTCATCTGTAAATGTTTATCACATGGAATCTCTTAGTGGTGGTATCCTACTGGGCATTGGATCACACCCTAATTATACCTTTGGGTGTAAGTAGACATGGTTATTTTTGTTGTCACAGGTTGGGTGGAATTTCTTTTGTTCTAGTGGTTCAGGATTCTAGCAGGTCCTTGGTGGTGAAGTCTTGTTGAGATGGCTTAAGGGTGGTGCCCCATGCCATGAGGGTTATTGGGATGTTTCATTTTGGTTTTTTACCTTTTTTATAGACTTTTTGAGTTGATTTAAGCTATGTAATTCAGTTCTGAACTTTTGTAAAAGATTGTTTGGTTTGAAGAATCTAGATTTGTTTTATTGGGTTCTTTTGTTGTTTTAAGTTTATAAACTCGGGTAAATCGTTCCCAATTCTCATTTTATGATACCCAAGAACTTATTCCAGCCCGTGGGGATCGGTAACACCCTTTGGGCCTTGTCACGGGCCAGGTTTGGCACCAGTTTCGGTGGTGACCAGATTTGGTTCGTGACAAAATGGTATGAAAGGAGGTTCGCTCTATTTGGGTCATGTTTTTTGTGGAACAGTCAGGATAGTCTAGAGTTAGGAATATTGGGACTTGGAATTTTGGTTATGAGTAGTGTGGCTGATAACCACACCTCATGACGTGATTCAGGTCTCCACGGGAAGTCGGGACCTTTCAGATTCCCCTGGTTTTCTTGGTTTAATGATGATTAGGGGAAATGAAAATAGGATTGGGATAATGGTCTTAGTGAGCTCAGAAGGTCTGTAAAGCCATGGGGAGCCAGGAATATTCCCTAGAACACTCTCTGTTACAGTGAAGTGATTAGAATATGACCACCAACCATATGTCCAAGTCACCCACTGAAACTAGTTTCCTCTCCCATTGTCTTGTGTTCTTTAATTTTGAAATCTTGGAACATTGGTTTTAAAGTGACTTGGTTTTAAGAAGTGTAATGTTTTTGATAAATGATTTTCAAATAAATATGGAATGGTTTGATTTATGAAATGGTGGAACTGAATTTTCAGAATTATATTCAAATGGGAAATGGTGTGCTTATACCTCTTTTTAAAAGTAGAAACTATACTGAATTTGGTTTTGAAAAACTTTTTCCAATATAGTCTTCTAAACAATCAAATGGTGTTTAAATGGGATAAGATGATATGAAATTGATTTGAATAACATGAAAGTGATTTATTGTCCTAATGGTTGTTTCTTTCAGAAATATTTAGTAATATTTTAATTGGGATTTTGATCTCCTAGTTAGTGGTTTTGTGAAACAGGATGTGTTGGTTGACGTTTTTGGTTTTGAAATGTGGAAAGAATGTTTTGTTTTAACCTTTGGTATTTCCCTGGGAAACCACATGCATGGGGTTATATAATATGATGGATGAATGATGTCATGACTGGATGAGTTTTAGGAAGGATATGAGGAGGGTGCCCAGTGTGGCACAAAAACATGCACGTGTAAGGCCCATGGGGTACTGTTGGTGGATACGCTAACCGCGGAACCGTTTGTTTTCAAGAAATATTTTTAAAGAAAAACATGATGACTTGATGAAATATTTGGACTGGAATATATTATGTGTTTTTGGAAAATTTTGATGTTGTGGGATGTTTTGAGTTCAAGAACCTCTCCTGTTTGAACTGTGTTTTGGGTTTGTGTTTGGTCGGTGAGCTGTGTTGTAGGGACGGTTAGTGGTCTCTTTTGAAAAAAATTTTGGGATTCCTTTGAGGTGGTTACCTTCATGTGATTGGATCTGGATTATGGTTATCATGACCAATGGACCATCTTTGTTAGATTCTTTGGTTCAATCGTTGGATAAGGTACGTCCCATTAAGGGTTAGTGCACAACTGAAGTGCAACTCGGATTGTTTTGCCTTTTTAAGACCCTACAGTTGATCAATATAAGGAATCTTTTTCTTGAGATTTTTAGATTGAGTCTACACCTTTTCCTTTCTCTGATTTTTAGATCCCCTTGTAACGGGAGTGTTCTCATGGAAGGTTTAAAGAGACCTTAGTTTCTTAAGTTTCCTGATACGTCGAAGGTGGATGTGGTCTAGGGTTGTTAGTGTGGATAAGTGTCTCGATGGTGTCTAAGAGGACCTTTGGGGTCTTCAAAGTTTCTTTGATGCATTTATTCATGTTAAACCAACGGTGTGGGAAATGTGGTCATGATAGGATATTGTGGCCACTTTCTAGAATTGTGTTTTGTTTGGGGATGTTGTATAAGGCCCCTCTCCATGCATTGTTTATATCTGTCACAATGGTCATGTTCGGTGATGCCTTATGATGTCATTGGATCGATTGATCATAAAGGTGAAAGTTGGGAAATTATATGAGATTCTATGTTATGTTGGGAGAATTTATCCCTTGGAAAAAATCTTAAAAATATTCCATTTTAGAGGAAGGTGAGTATAGGTTTTCTTTACTTCTATTGTTTCTCAAATGAAAAAATAAGGTGTGATGTGTGTGCATATTTTAAGGCCTTGTTTTAGTGAAATATCGAGTTAGGGTAAAGTGAGTTTGGAATGTGTAATGTCTTGAAAAACTTATTGGGTATTGAGGTGTAGTTGTTGGTTGCACCGAAAGAAGAATTCTTGTTCAGGGGGTTTCCAAAGCCTAACTGCGAGGCAGAAGATGCTTCAATGATTTGAGCTCCAACCATAGGTCTCGGAGAGAAGCTGGCTCTTAGTCAAGGGAAATCACAGTGTCATTTAAACCTTTGTACAAAGTCCTATCCTTAGTATGAAAGATAGGAAGAGTTTCAACCTATGGTCTCATTATCTTTATTATGTTGTTCATGTTCAGTGGAAATATGTAAAGGGCCTTGTACCCATGTCATTGCCCAATGTTATTCCACCCCCTTTGGTTTCCATTGAGTCTTTGGAGAAAGGTTTGATGTTTGGCTACATAGGATGGGCACACAATTTTCACATGGTTAGTAGTGACCATGCCCCAGAAAAACTTGTAGATAGAAGGATCCCCATTGTTAGTTCATGGTTTCCCAAACCCTACAGACTAACCATGTGGTCGTCCCAACTCTTTAAATTCTGGGGGATTTCTGTATCGGCCCATGCTGGTCGGTTAATATTGTTGGTTCTTATGGTGGCGAGACACACTATGAGTCTTATATATGTTCTTTTGTAAATTTATGATGGAAGTATACCCTTTGTACTAGGGAGTCCATTCAGGCATCCCCCTGTTAGTGTCCTAATTCCTTCTCAAGGAAAAAAATATAGGTTGTCTCTTATGGTGGGGAGGTTATTTTTGTTCCCCCATACCAGTAACTCAGACTTATCCATGGTCGTGGCTTGGTGGTAGGTAGACTCATTCAGAGCTATCAAGCAACCAACATCTTCCTTTAGTAAACATTGGGATTGGGGAGCACCCAATGGTCCAGTTAATGTAAGGTAAGTGTAACCTTCTTCGATGTTGTTGTTCATTTGGGTGAATTGCTTGAGTCTTGTTTGGATAGTGTTTAATGAGTTTTATTTTGGGATCAATTATGAATGTGATTGATCATTTCAGGAAACTGGTGTATGTTTTTTTTGTGAGATTAATCCTTCATTAATTGATCACTGGAGGTGTTTTGGACTTTGGGGGTGAAACCTGACAAGGGAGTACCTCTTGGTTTCTCAGTTGGGTTTGGTTGTTGCTTTGGCCTTCATGTGACATTCCAGGGCGGAATGTTTTCATGGTGTGGAGAATTGTCACATAAATGACTTATTTTAAAGATAAATTTAATTTAATTTCCATTTATCCTTTGTTTTTTTGGTTTCTCAATCTTATATGGTGGAATGGGTGAGTTTTCGTGAATTGGGCCAAACCGTGAGCCTAATTCCAGATTTAAAAATAAATGTTGTTTCTTTTATAACTTTTTAATTTTTTAATATTTTTCACCCATTCAAATTCCTAAATGGTATACCCTGACATATTAACACCACCATTGTAGTTTGGTGCCTTTATATATCCATAACCAAGGGGTATATGGGTTTTTATTTAAGGGATTGGGCCCGCCCGAAAGCCCAATTCCAGATTTAAAAATAAAATTTGATTAATTAATAACATATTCATTTTTAAGGATTTTTTTGTGATTCCAAGCCTCAAACGCGCCCCTCAAACCTAGTCGCGTGCCCAAACTCTCTCTACTCTCTTTGGAGCTCTTCTTAATCACGATTTGGTGCAGAACATATTAGGGTATATAAAATCGAGCAGATTTGAAGAGGTAAATTCATTCATTCATATCTCCTTAAATATTTACTCGTTTCCCCCATTTCAGTCCCCACATGACCTCCTCCTCATCATTAGAGCCTAAATATCATGTTTTCCGCTTTGAGTTTCAACATTTGGTTAATTCGGGGTAATTTATTCAATATTTTTCAAGGTGAGTGTTCCTCCCTTCCACTTCTTCCATTTCCTTACAGTTTCATCCCTCTTTCTTGATGTTGAAAAGTATAAAAAACCTAGGGTTCGTACCTAGGTTTTAAACATGGGTATTTTTGTTGAATATTTGGGGTCTATGGCTGGATTTATCGTCCTTGTGGAGCCGGGGTGGTGCGGTTGATGTTTCACAGCATGTCATGAGGGATTCGACAATTTCGGTAGGTGATTCCGTGGGTAACCATTTAATGATGAGTTAGTTTGCTTGATTACATAATTTTGAATGTTCCTTATATGCTGTTCATTATTTGAAAACCATTTTTGGTAGCAATAGTAAAGCATTTGGTATTAAAGTTACATTTTTGCTTGAAGTGTGTATTTTTCAAATGTATTTCATGTGTTGTCTCTTGTGGTAGTTTTGTAAAATGTGAAAGTTATTTATTAGTTGTTGAAAGGGGATGCCAATTTTGGTTGGGTAATGATATAGTGCCATTTGGGCCTAAAAAGGGGGTGTATTTGAATGGTTTTATGTGTATATCCTTGTCATACTCCTTGAAAGTATTTTATGGATTTCTGTGTTCTACTGGGTATCTTTTGTGATATTGTTCAAGGTGATTATATAACATTTTAAATTGGATTATTACATGTTTATTAGGCTTCCAATTATATTTTGGTAGGGTCTTGGTGAGATTTTGTCTTAAAAAGAGGTTTTTGAGATGGGTTTTATGAGCAAAGTTTGGGTATACTCCTTATAATTGTTTTATTAAAGTTTTGAATGGTTTATTGAGTTGTGTAGTAGGTGAAACTATATCAGAAACATTTTTGGTAGGAGTATATTTTTAAAAGGTAAATTTCATTTGTGAAAAGGCTGTTATATGATATGTATCATCTTGGAAATATTTTATTAAATTGTTTGAAGGAAATATTGAGGAGTGAAAGTGATGTGAAAGTGATGTGGAGTGTTTTGTGTGAATGTGATGTGAAAAATTGAATTTTTTATTATGAAATAAGTGTTATTTCCCTTCTGTGTGGGCTGTTATATGAGTTTAAATATATTAAAATTGGTTTATAAAACTGTTTAATGGTTTTGTGGAAGTGTTGAATAAATGTGAAATGTGTTGTGGGCTATTTTGGTGTGAGTCGGACTTCAAAATCATTTTGAATGAAAAATGGATTTTTGTGACTTGTGTGGTATACATATGGGTTGTTTGGTGAATTTGTGATCTGTAAATGATATTTTCATGTTCAATGTATATTTTTTGACTTTTTGAACATGTTTGAGCACAAGGGGAAAACCTGGGTATCTAGGTGGGTGGACGTGTACTAGTATGCTAGTGAATCCGTGGGGTTTGACCTCAGCTTCACTTAGCAATATTGACGCTTAAAAATATAACTAAATTATTATGATGATGATGATTGGGGACCACAAGGTTAGGGGTATGTACCCTACTAGTGTCTCGTGCACGAGAACATATATTTGTGATGGTTACTCTCACCGAGATACGAGGTACCCGAGACCCACAACTAGCTAGTGCCTAGGGGTTATTTCCCATTTATTGTGCTCACTAGATATTTTGTGCTTATCGAAGAAATAAGGTATGAGTTTCTGGAAAATTAAGTATCCTTGGTATTTATTTTAAATGTGTTTATTCTTTAAATTATCCCACTTGAAAACTGATTTTTTAAGTTGCATATTTTAGAAATTGTTACTTGAAATTACATGTTATTGAAAACTTGCATGCTTTTCATCGTTAAATGTTTATAACATAGAATATCTCAGTGGTGGTATCCTACTGGGCATTGGATCTCACCCTACTTACAACTCTGGGTGTAAGTAGACTTGGTTATATTTGTTGTCTCAGGTTGGGTACAATTTTTTTTGTTCTAGTGGTTCGGGTTTCTAGCAGGTCCTTGGTGGTGAAGTCTTGTGGAGATGGCTTTAGGGCGGTGCCCCATGCCATGAGGGTTCTTGGGATGTTTCATTTTGGTTTTTCACCTTTGGTATGGTCTTTTTGAGTTGTTTTATGCTATGTAATTCAGTTCTGAATATTTGTAAAAGATTGTTTGGTTTGAAAAAACCAGATTCGTTTTATTGGGTTCTTTTGTTGTTTTAAGTTTATATACTCGGGTAAATCATTCCCAATTATCATTTTATGATTCCCGAGCACTTTTTCCAGCCCGTGTGGATCAGTAACACCCATTGGGCCTTGTAAAGGGCCAGTTTTGGCACTGGTTTCGGTGGTGACCTGATTTGGTTCGTGACATAGGGATTGTTATTAAACCAGTGACCTTGTTGTAATGAATTGTCGAGCCCTCGGTAAATATCTGGGCATTCATGGTTGACTCATGGAAATGATAAACATGTTAAATTCTTTAGTGTGTAAAATGATTTAAGACCATAATGGGATAGGTTATGGGTCTAATGTTCAATAATTAGTGAGATAGGCATAACAAAAGGGAATTGGGTAAATGGTTAAATGATGTGAAATGGTAATGTGTTAATGGGTTAAGGCATGATGTGGATTCCCATGTGGGTTGTTGTGAATAGTGTTTGCCTAAGGGTAATGTTTTAGATGGTTGATGGTTACATATATATAACCATGTTCACATGGCTTTGTAGAGTGGGGTATGACATGAGGATCTACGCCCACGGGTTGAGCTAAGACTAATGTTCTAAACTCCACCCTAAATTCATGGGTTAGGAAAGGGGACTGGGGGTCTATTCTCTTAATGGTTGTATCCTAACAGATTGAGGATACGAGGTGAGGTTATGGTTTCTATGAGGGGGTTATTCCTAGTTAGATCGGATAATGATGTGTTTACCCTCCTCCATGTGATCGTTAGCCTTAAACCCATGTAACATAATGAATGTGTTTAACCCATGGAAATGTGACGAATTGGTAGGCGATGACAATTGGTAATTAATGAATGGTAATGGAATGAAAATTACTTTGTCTATGAACTTGTTAATGGAACAATAATTAATTACTTAGAAATTATCATTCATATTCATTTTTCATGCACTACCTGTTCATACTGGATATTTTGTAGACACCATTGGTGGTGGCCTACAGAGTTGTACTGACACCCTGATCGGGCCGCCGTTGGGTACCCGAGAAGACTTCATGTTTGAAGGTCAGGAGAATTGTAAATGTCCTTGCTAGATAGTGAGTGGACATGGGTAGCACTTGGTGGAGGATCTGGAGATGGAGTCAGGACAATTTTGGGGATTTTGGCTGTTGTCTTTATTTGGGGATTTTGTTCACTCTTGCACATGTAATATGACATGGAATATCTATTGTTTGAAATGATTTGTATGAATGTTCCATGTTTATTGGTTATTGTTTCTGCTATTTGTTTAATTTCTATTGTGGCTTACTCTGATAAAAAGGGGGTATAGTCTCCCCACATGACTCTGTAGACCCCCACTGCTATTCGGCAGCCTTTGGCACACAGCGAGGTGTGCTTAAGGTCAGGTATCCACCCGTCTCGGTGTACCGGTTTAGTAGCTTTCAGGACATGGATGTTACATAGCATCACTACCAAACATAATCCATGTGAGATAGTAGATACTAATCTCATGTAGCATTGAATTTTTATGTGTGAGGAGTGAACTTAGTGAGTATTCCATGGATGAAACATATAATATGAGTGGATCCCCTTCACACCAGGGGAGTCCAAACTGGTGTGTGAAATAAGTAATTCTAGAAAAAATTGAATTCATTTTGATATTCATAATCCCATTGATATGAAATTACCTTCTCCATTACCCTGGTAAAGGAGAGATATTTTCTGACCAGGTTGGCAATGAATCACAGAATATATGAAATATTCCTTTTGCATCCCCAAATTGCAATTAAAATTATCTGGGTTGAGATAATAAAAATAGAATTAGAATACTCTGGATCAACCGTAATTCCACGGTGGCATACCACAATGACATGTAACATTTTTTATGTTTCCCCCAAAAGTGAATGTCAACATATTCATCATTAAAATGCCTGGTTGTAGAATGATTATTATTTTATCGAGACTCATGATTTTATCACATCACTGTTGGGATTTTGACACTAGGTCAAAGAAATAACACACAACTCTCCATCTTTGGAATGACATAATTATGTGATGTATGGTGTTATGATATGTAGATTCAGTTTTGAATATTCAAAACAGTATGCCAAAATATAATAATATCCATAGTGGCTCTCTGAAGGTACTGTATTCTATATCTTTGGGGGACATCGTGATCTTAGTGTACCATATGTACCCATCTGTGATGGAATGGTCTTGGAAGACAACATCTGCATTAATCAAGGGTTATGATATTGTAAATGAGAAATTGTCTAACTGGTAATGACGATTAATTAATTTTATGTTAATTTAGACCCGAATATGCTCATTATTTGTCTTGAATGGGATTCTGTCTTCAATCCATATTGGGTATTTCACTTCTCATAAAATTTTGAATTTGATTAACTGGTCCACATTTTCATCTACATTAATGGCATACTAAGAGGGAATCCCCATGTTCAATTTCATGAAGCTTGAATAATCACCAATGTGTTTGACAAGAAGTGTATCCACATATTTATTTATTCTGGTCAATT
Source organism: Viscum album (assembly GCA_963277665.1). Lineage (NCBI taxonomy): Eukaryota > Viridiplantae > Streptophyta > Magnoliopsida > Santalales > Viscaceae > Viscum > Viscum album. The sequence continues at coordinate 1,898,321,895 of OY728163.1, read as the reverse complement.
TTTTATAGTTCCAAGAAAAAAAATGTTCATATTTCATTATGTATTCCATTTAAATCCCTATCTATTCTTGGGGTATGGAGGCATTAATTAGAGTAGTCTATAAGTACCCTTATATTTCTTTATATATTTTACTGATCTCATAGATGGTTTTGGAAACACCATCCTTTAATGATAGATGATTATTTGTTAGTTCATCATTGTATTCATCCATCACAGTTTTAGTGTATACATTTCTTGGAGAAGTTGATTATTTTGGGGATTATCCATCAATGTTGTGGTGAAGGGGGCCACAAGATGAGACATTTTCATTATACTTTTTCTATGATTCCATTGAGAGATGTTAGATATAATCTTCTTTTACACATTAACTAAGGGAGGGAGTGGCTTATACCTCTGAGACTAGATATGTAACGTCGACTAGATCTATAAAGAGCACATAGTCGATGTCGGGTATAATTATGGGATTTAGAAGTTTGGTTTCAAATCCAATAAGTGGTGAAACCTACATATCATCATCCTCTATTGGTTTCTTTATTCCCTTATTTTATAAATCATCTTGAGCATATATGGGTGTTTATGTCTTTAAGGGTGAATTGACACCATGTAGTATTCAATATTTTTCATTGATTGAGTACTTCATACAGTGATGTAATGTTGAAGGTACATCCATGTAGATATAAAGACAGGAAAATCCATGAAGGACTTTGTATGTGGTCTATTTTTGGATAACCATTAACTGAGTATCATATGTGACTTCTTCAAACACGTATTCATGTTTTATCTTCTTGTGAGGTCCTTTATAATGTTTATCATACACATAAACAATTACTTTTGTGGGATATATGTCCCCATTTCCATGTATGAAAATGAAATAGGGTTTGAATTATAATGGGATTGATCCGAGAACCATTATTAATCATATCCTTTGGATTTTTGACAATATTGAGTCTTATTAATACATATAGAGGTCTTATTTTCCCCTGAATATCATGTTTCTGATATTTACCATTCAATGATATAAAGATAGGAAATTATGACGACATGGACTGGATAGACCTCACCTAAATAAAATTCTTTTTTCTATTATTTATGGGATCTTGAGGGATTCAATAAGTTCCTTACTATGTTAATTTGAATGATAGAGTCTATCAATAATAGTGAGCTTTCCTTGGATAATAGCTAGATTTATAAGAATGCCATACTTGTTTGAAAAATGTCATAACATCACGATGTGTGAATTATTATAGGAATATTGTTCTAGAGCCGAGGAATTTTTGGTGGACCGGCAGGGGCATGTACACAATTTTTGGTAATTTATACTTCTAGTGGTGTAGGTCTAGACGAAATTCTCTATTTCATGTGTTAACTAGATAAAACCACTAATAAGTGGTCACACTTGATAATCATCTGTGGGAGACAAATGGATGGATATGGGGAACCTTTCTAACTCATTCAGGTCTATTTCAGTGATTTCATTCATGTAATAGTTTTATATATTTATTCTATTAGTATATAAACAAAATATTGGGTCTTAAAACATTTACGATGTGCCTTGTACCCTAGGTTTTGGTGCATAAAACCCCCAGTTACCTGATTATATATTGGTAAATAATATTTGTGGGATTTTTCATCATTTTAGAAGGGTTATGGGGTGTGTATCATTTTGGAAGATCCAAATATAAACTATTTCTCTTATAATAATCAAATTTGTTTGAGTAGTACCTGAGTACATATGATTCAAGGATGAAAACAATTAGAGTTGGGGATTTCATAGAATAATATTATTATTTTTCTTATTCTATTTTTTCATTAATCTAGGTGTCACACACACCTTTTTGACACATTGTTGATGTATCTTTCACAGGTAGTGGAGAAATTTAAGCACTTCACAATAGTTCCATCAGGTTATTGTGATTGTGATAAACTATTTTGTTAGTCAAGTATTTTTTAAACTTTTACACATTCCTATTCAAAAAATTATTATATCCATCTTCTTCTTCTATTTGGACATCATTAATGAATTCCACCAACTCGGGGGAGTTTTCAATTTCCACATATCCATAATTGAAAATGCTTTGATAGGTGTTTTTTAATAAAAATATGTCTTCGATGTTATGACCCATACTTCCATGGTAAGGGAAGTAGTCAGGACATACAGTGTGATTGGACTCATTTTGATTTACATTTTTTTGAAGCTTCAGTATGTTATATTTTGTGGTTACCATGAAATCACTAAGGATTAATTACATTAATAAATAATATATCATGGTAATTCCTTCCTCAAATATCTGGCAACCCTGGTTTCTTGGTTCTTCTAGAAGAGTAAAATTCTTTGGTTATCAACTCTCTATATTAGGTTATGTGATGTGTGGATCCTGACTAGTTTCTTTTGTGGGTACTATCACTGGATTGAGAGTAGCGACAACAAATTTTATCCTAAATTAATTTGTAAATTTTTTTTTGTTTCCATCCGTTGAGTTTTGGATCGAGTTATATGAATAGCATCCTGAAGACATTGTGTAATTTTAAGGAACTCACAAAATCCAAATGGATATTTCATAAGGATCATAAGTGAATGATACTCATCCCTATGATTTTTAACACAATGATCTAGTAGGTTCTATTACTAAAGATGGATACTGAGGGAATATTTTATGTTGTTCTACCATTCTATAGGGTCATATTCCCTCTCATTCTAACATTTTATATAGTTCATTTAGTCAATGATTGTAATTTTTCATATATTTGGAGCTGAACTGATTCAGGAACTTGAAACAAAGGACATCACACCCTAAGACTGATGATGTTATCTGGATAATATACCAATCAATGCATGGACATGATATATTCTATATGAAACACCTCTGTTTTGTTGCCTCATATTGACTAAGATGGGCCATTATCTGCTAGAATCATGATAAAAAGAGTGTGAGATGTTCATCAGGATCACCTACAATCTCAAATTTAGATAATTATTTATTGGAAAATGTATGGTTCGTTTTGAGTATCATCTACCCATTTGAGATATGACTTCCCATCAGGCTGGATTGGTGTGCTTCACATTTTTATGGCTTCCATTTGAGTTGCTAAAACATTTGTGACATTAATTAACTATGAGGGAAATGATATATAAGACATTAAATTTCCATAGTTAGTGTAGGATATAAATAATGATGTATATGGTCAATATACAAGAGGGGGGGTGAATTTTACACTTTAAAAATTCCTTTGGATCCTTTAATGTTGGTTATGTATAACTATGTCTTCCTTAGACAAGGAAAGTTCTAAGTTTAACAAAGTTAAACTATGCAAATTCACAACACCTCTAACACAAATTGGAAAATTTGAACTAATGTTTACAATATGAGATTATACCTTAAAGCGTATAGGATCTAAACTAATCAGAGTACAAGTGTAAATAAATATAATAAGGTTATAATTTCTTTATAATACAAAAGTGCAGCGGAAAAAAAAGTAGTAAAACTATAAGTAACAAGATATAAATATTTTTACCCAAAGAGATGGGTATCCAACAACCTTGGATAAAGGTCCCTTGATTTATACTTTCAAGCAAATCTGTCTTACCCACACTAGGGTAAGCCCTCGATACGAATATCAGGATCTCTGTCTTGTTATCCCCAAAATCCCTCAACTTCAAGGTAGTTGGAACATCTGTCTTCCTATCCCCGGAAGCCATCGAATGTAATCACCAACATTAGGAGTCGCACGAATCAATCAAATGAGCTGTTCAGTATGCACAAAGCATGAAAAGATTCTCTCTCTAGAAACCACCAAAACATCCTGTAGTCTCTAGATTGATCAACTTCATTTTTAAGCTCTTTCAAATGAGCTCCTATTTATAGGAAAATTTCCAACGGTCGACTCCCTCCTCCAATGGTCACATTTTTCATGAAATTCAGAGGGACCAGTACACGTGTAAATCAACCAATGGTTAATTAGAAACAGAATAGACGACATTGTTTAATAGTAAATCATGTATAACTGAATGCATGACATCGTTTTCTAATGTAGAAAAATTATGTAAGAGCCAAATAAAATTTCGGAGTGTAAGTAAATTAAATGTTTGTAGTCTAACGAAAGTAAAATTCGGAGTCTATGTTAAGAAATGTTCGGATTCTGTTTTATAGGAATTCGGAGTCTGGTTTCACCAGATATCGGAATCTGAACTTGCAGAGTTCGAAGTCGAACTAGTAAAAGTTCGGATTCGAACATGATAAGTGTCCAGAGTCGAACTACATAAGAGTTCAGAGTCGAAATTCATAAGAGTTCAGAGTCGAACTACATAAGAGTTCAGAGTCGAACTAGTTAAGTGTTGGGAGTCGAACTACTTAAGAGTTTGGAGTAAAACTACTTAAGAGTTCAGAGTCGAACTACTAAAGAGTTCGGAGTTGAACTACTTAAGAGTTCGGAGTCGAACTACATAAGAGATTGGAGTCAAACTACTTAAGAGTTCGGAGTCGAACTCAATAAGAGTTCGGAGTCGAACTCCATAAGAGATCGGAGTCGAACTACTTAAGAGTTCAGAGTCGAACTACATAAGAGTTCAGAGTTTAACTCATGAATGTTCATATCCATAATTTGGAGTGGAACATAATTATAGTTCACAACCAGAATTCAGATCCTAGAAACAGAATGCTCCAAATCTTTACATTATATGATTTCTGAATTTTGGTTAAGAATCCTGTTTTAAAAAAAAAATATATTTCTATGTATAAGAAAATCTAGGTTAGGGTAAATTTACTTAAAAAAGAAAACTTTCCTTATAGAGGTGAAACATACATTTTTTTAAGTATAAGGTGTATGTGATTTTCAAAACAAGATGGCATGGAATATTCATAAGGAAAACCTTATTGACTCAACAATCTCCCCCTTTTTGGAAAGCACAGACATCCTTTCAAGAAAGCATATAAGGATTTTGAAAATTTTAATTAGTCTTTGAAATTAAAACTTATCTCCCATTGTTCATGAATGATAGTGAAAACAACTAACTCCCCCTTAGGCATTGAAACTCTAAGGATTGTATTCTGACTTTCCGGAGTGGAGTTCATATTATCATGGGAATGAAAAACATCTAAGTGAGAAACTCCCTCTTACTTTAATAATATTTCACATAGAAATTTTTCTTTCTCCTCCTTGGGAGTAGTTCTTTTTCCTTCTCCCACTTTGTGATATTCAAAAAGAATTAATGGGTATGGAAAAGAAAATATGGTACCTGAAACATTAGTATATGACAAGATACAATGAACCAAGTAACATTTCATTAGATATGGGAAAAATTTTACAAATAAAGACAACTACAACAAAATATCAGCGTGGGTTAATTTGTCTTCCTTTTCCTTCAGAATGAGCTTCTTTAACAAGGTTTTGTGCTTCTTTAGGTCTCTTTGGTCTTCCTCGACTTGCCTCTCCAAAGCTTTTGTCTTTTCTTCTTGGACATTTAATGCTTCTACCTGAGCTTCGGCCAGAGCCTCCATGGCTTCTTTCTACAACTTTATTATTTCATCTTGCTGAATGAATCTTTTCTCAAGATCAATCCAGATATTTCTATCATTTATAAGATTTTTGAGCCAGATAATTTGACTTGTCATTTAGTTCCTTCACTTTTTGACTCCGGGAACTCTTCTCAATAATCAGATCATCTTGAAGATTCTTAATCTTTTTATCTGCTGTGTTAAAGGAATTTTGAACTTCATCCTGAAAACTTTCAAAATGAACTAAATCTTCATCAACTCTCTTAGAACACTTTGTCACCTTACTACAGGACATTCTATGCACATCATAATCGATAAGAAAACTTTTTTTATTCAGATTCGAGCGTCACTAACTTATCCATGACCATGGATAAGGAATCTTATTTCTGATTCATACATTGTTGCAACATGTCGCATCTGGAATCTATTGTTGGAAAAATCGGAATGGTGTCCACCAACATCTTCAGAGATTGAACCACAAAATAATGCCAATGAGAAGATGATTCCTAATCACATACATCTCTTTGAGATTTCTCTTCTTAAACATTCACTAGCTTCCTTCTAGAGGTACCACCAACCTCTTTCCTCCTAATGAAATCTTTTATAGGAGTATCCATGAGAACGTACTTCCCCATATCCGATTTCGTAATGAATTACTCATTAGGAGATACTTCCTCCGATTTAGAATCTTGAATAATATGGTCTTCATCTGGTTTCTATTTTTCTTGTCCTGCCTCATGAAAATTATTCTGATAGGATTCTTCCTCATCATACAAGACATTTTCTTCTTCTTCTTATTTCAATTTCTATCTAGCTTCCTCATCTCCCTTTCTTGGAGTTACTAACTTTTAGAATTTATCCTTATCTTTATAGTCATGTACTTGCTTGATCAGGGTATCCAAATCTTCACTTCCCTCCTCCTATTCTTCTTATTCTTCCTCTACCTCTTCAGCATCTTATTTTTCAGATTCTTCAACTATTTATTTACTCTTGGATTTTTCCGAAGTGGTATAGTTATTGGATGGAGTTTCAGGTAAAGAAGGCTCTGTAAGGAAAGATTTCGGAACCAGAATCAGCTCAGACGCTATCTCTGTAGCTCTCAACAAAGATTTCACCACTTCTGCTTCAGGCACTTAGTTTTTCATTTTCTTCTCTTTCGCCTGCTTCTCTAACTCTTCCGCAGCTCTTTCCTTTAAGGCCTTAGACTATGCAGGGTCCAATCTGAATTGTGGATCCCCTTACTTCCTCTACACTTTGTCATCCCTCCATCTGGCTTCCACTTCATCTGTATATGTTTTCTGCTTCTTCGGCTTGGGGGAGTAGATTGAGTTTCCTTAACCTTAGGATTTTCTTTATCAGAAACCCCTTCCTTAACCTTTATCTTCTTCCGTTGCTTTTTGGATGGTTCCAGAGAGTGTGTTTCTTTCATAGCTGCTTCAACTTCTTCCACAGATAGAGGGTAAAATTCTCCAGATTCACTGGAAAAACCCATCATCATCCTCTTTAAGGTATCATCACTAACCAACATAATCTTGCAATTCCAAACTCCTAATTTTCATGATACCATGAAAGATTCTAAGCACCGAACTATCAGCTTAGATAGTAAGTCAGGGAACATGATTATCTGAGCTCTCAAATTTCCTTCATTGATGTTCATGATTGTAACCAAGACATGCCTAATTAGATTTAACCTGCTTAGATTTACCATGAAACCTAAGACATAGATATCACTTTTCTTCAAATTTTCTTTATCACCTCTTCTTGGATCCAGAATGAATTGTACCCAAAGATAAAAGATTCTATTGTTCGCTGTGAGACTAGCAATATTAATGGATGAATCATCCTTAAGTCTAAGACACTTTAGTTACTTATCCTTGTTGAAACTTCCCTACACATCGAGAAGTTTGTGTGAGAATAATTCAGCTTCTCCTTGAGAGGATAAACCAACCAAGTTAGCGACCTTAGTGTAAGATAGCTTATAAGTCTTCCCATAAGACTTGAAAGAAAACCACTCTCTGCCATCTTCCATATTTCCCTGAAGACTAACCACTTAGAGATTGGTTTCGAAGTTGACATATCTTGAGATGTTGCTTCAGCAGATATTCGGAGTGAATAATCCTGAAAGATTCGTAATGGCTTTGGAAAGTTTGGAACATGTCATAAGAAGAGAAGCTGGGCTTCGAGACGCAAAAGCATTCAAAACTGATGTGGGACGAGTCTTGGGGTCCCCTTTATATAGGTGATGGATGTGACCGTTGGTCTTCCAAGAGCCATCTAATGTTTGAAAAAGCAATGATCTCATCTGACAGTCAAAAACACTCTCGCAAGGAAAAACCTGACTCCGATCTTTTGAGGTTTTAAAGAAAACATTCATATTTGAAGAAAACTAGAATCTAAACTTTTAAAAACTTAGGAAAAACCAGCATGAAAAAATATGATTACAAAACTATAAGTAAGAAAATCATAGCATTCGGATTGGCTAGAAGGATTGTTCGTAATTTGTAATGTTCTTCTTGAAGAAATAAATTTAAAAACAAACTCATTAAAAAAGTTCTAGTACGAAAATATCATTATGAAACCTCTAGTATGAAAATCTCCATTCCATAAGTTTTTAGTTCTGAAAAGTTTGAAAAACTAACTATGAAAATTTTAGTTACACTAACAATAAATTGCACCCCCCCTATGAAAAAGAGTTTATAACTATTAGCAGAATTGTTCAACAAGAAGTTAATGAAGAATGATTACCTTACGGTTATCATTCCTATATTTTTTTAATGTATTCAAATCTATCGTAGGGTAATGATTTTGTGAAAATATCATCATGTTGATCTTGCGTTCTGATAAAATGAAGAATGATATCTTCATTAGGTGTGTGATCCCTAAGAAAGTGAGGCCTAATATCTATGTGTTTTGCACGATAGTTTTGTGCAACATTCTTACTCAGTGAAATGGAACTTGTGTTATCAAACAAAATTTGAGTCTAAGTAAAACTCCGGCCATAATCTGTGAGTGTGTGTTGCATCCAGAACAGTTGACCACAACAACTTTCAGCTGCTACATATTCAGCTTCACCAGTAGAAAGTGATACAGAATGTTGCTTCTTTCAAAACCAAGAAACTAAAGAATCTCCTATGAAATGGAAAGTTCCGGATGTACATTTTCTATCCATTCGACATCCACTGAATTCAACATCAGAAAAGCTTTTTAGAACAAAATCATTTCTAGAAGTATAAAATAAACATAAATCCATCGTTCCCTTGAGGTAACAAAAAAATCTTTTTTACTTCCTTTAAGTGAGATTCATTAGGAATGGACTGATATCTTGTACATAAGAATACTGAGAACATTATTTCTGGTTGACTAGCTATTAAGTGAAGTAAACTTCCAATAATACCTCAAAAAGATATTTGATCTACGGGTTTCCCAGCATCATCAAGATCTAAGGAGTATGAGGTACCGATGGGAGTACTTATACTCTTACTGTTGTCAAAACCATACTTTTTGAGAAGATATTTAATATACTTATATTGAGATATATAGGCCCCCCCTGGTTTTGGATAAATTTGAAAACCAAGGAAAAACGATAACTCACCCATCATACTCATTTCAAACTCATATTTTATTAGACATGTGAATGAATCAGTTAGAGATTGTCGAGTTGAACCAAATATAATGTCATCAACATAAATTTGAGAAATTAAAACATTTTCCTTATCTTTCTTTATAAAAATGGTTGGATTTCCATTTCCCTTAACATAGTTATTTTGGGGAAAAATCCTAAGAGTCTATCATACCATGCTCATGGGGCTATTTTAAGACCATACAAAGATTTGGTATGTCTAAAAACATGATCAAGATGTTTTGTATCTTCAATGATAGGAGTTTGTTCAACAAAAACATCCTCTTGAACATAAAAGTTAAGAAAATCACATTTCACATCCATTTGAAAAAGTTTAAAATTGAAGAATTCTACAAAGGCAAGTAGAATAAGAATAGATTCAGGTCTAGCTACTGGTGGATTGGTATTTTCATAGTCTATTCCTTCTTACTGGTTATAACCATTAGCAACGAGTCTAGGTTTATTTCATACAATGACTCCATTTTCATAACACTTATTTCTAAAGACCCATTTTCTCCAATGATAGAAGTTTCATTAGGTATTTCAACCAAGGTCCAGACATTATTCCATTCAAATTCATTTAGTTCATCTTGCATGGATTTGATCCAATCATCATCACCTAAAGCTTCATCAGTGCTTTTTGGTTATAATTGGGGAAAAATGCTAGATGTTCTACTTCATTTCTCAAGGATCTTCTAGTCCTTATGGGTTGATTTACATCACCAATGATTCTATCACAGGGATGATTCCTAAGAAACTATTGGTTAGGGTTTTTTAAAGCCAATTCATCAACATAAGGCAGAAAGTATTCTGGGGTAAATGTTTCAGAAGTATCTTCTTGAACATTTTCCTTATCAGAAGGATCTTCTATCAATGGCTGACAATCAGTTTTTGAAAACACATCCGAGGATGTAGGTTGGGATGCTTTAAAAACAAAAGGATCAGACTCGTCAAAATTTACATGCACTGTTTCTTGAACAGTACAAGTTTTTTTATTGAAAACTCTATATGCCTTAGAAGTTGTGGAGTAACCTAATAAAATTCCTTCATCAGATTTTAGTGTGAATTTTGTAAATTATCTTTAGTATTCAGAATTAATACTTTTAAACCAAAAACCTTGAATTAGGAAAGTCTTGGTTTTCTACCATTCCCTAACATATAAGGAGTTTTATTAAGGAAAGGTCAAATAAAAACTTGATTTATAGTATAACAAGCAGTACTAATAGCTTCATCCGAAAAATTTATAGCTATAGAATATTCACACAACATGGTTCTAGTTATTTCTTGAAAATTATATTTCTTCATTCAACTACACCATTTTTTTGAGGAGTTCTAGGTGCTAAAAAATTGTGAGTAATACCTTTTCTACTACCAAAAGTGTCAAAATCAGAGTTTTGAAATTCTCCTCCATGATCACTATGAATAGTTTTCAGTGGATGGTTTTTATCATTTTTAACATCAGCTCTAAAACTTTTGAAAAATAAAAATCTCCAGACTTCTTTGCTAGAATGTAGAACCAAGTAAATCTAGTGTAATCATCAACTAGAACAAAACACATAGTATTTTCCTCCAATGCTTTAGTTTTGTGTTGGACAAAAAAGATCCATGTGCACAAACTATAATGCATCGGTTTTTGAGACTTCACTGATTGATTTAACACTATATTCCTGTTTCTTGACATATTGACAAGGATCACAAAAATTAGAAGAATCAAATCGAAACTTTGGTAGATCCTTAACTAGTTTCTTCTTAGAGAGTTTACATAAGTTCATAAGGGTACAGTGACCAAGTCTTCTATGCCATAACCAAGAATGATCTTCCATTGCACTTGGGCAAGGTATGTCTTGTCTCTTGAGGTCTTCTATGTTTAAATTGTAATCATTCTCATTCATATTGGCTAAGAGAATAAATTCTTCATTGGAATTGTGAACTAAGCATTGATCATTCCTAAAATTCACATGGTATCCTTCATCACATAACTGAATTATGCTAATGAGTTTGTGATTAAGACCCTTAACAAAAATAACATTTGAAATCAATGTTTTACCAAGAATAAAAATAATAACTATACCAACAATTTATCCCTGATCATTATCTCTGAATGTTACCTTTCCTCTATTTGTTTTGATAATCTATTCAAAATATATTTTATTACCAGTCATGTTTCGGGAACATCCACTATCCATGTACCATGTATTATTGTTGGTACTACTTTTACCTTCCTGAAAACAAGAAAAGAATTAGACTTTCAGAATCCAACCTTGTTTGGATCCGAGATTTCTAGTCAACAAAATTTTAGGAACCCACACTTTCTTGGAAAAATATGATTTATGAAAACCTAAAGATTGGGTTTTATTTAAAGAACAATTTTTTTCCCAGTGAAAACCACATTGACACTTGGTACAAAATGGGGCACTTTGTGGAACAAAGTAGTTGTTACTAAAAGTTGGCTATGCATGGGTATAACCAAATCCAGATTTATTTCTTAAAGGTCATATTTGTTAATACATTTTATCAAAATTTTCTTTACCATGCGTAATGTTTGATAAACACATCTTTAGGGAAATAATTTCATACGTGTGATTTATAACCAAGTTTTTATCTTCAAAATCATTAGATTTATAACTAGAGCTAGGCTCGAATACACTTTTCTTAGAAATTATTTTTTCTAACTATTTAGAAAGTTTGTTCTTCTTAGAACGTACTTCCTCAAGATTTTTTGAAATATTTATAAAATCGTCATTTTTCTTATCATGATCTTTATAAAGATCTAATAATTCTTTCGTAAGAATAGTATTCCTAGAGATTGCCTTATCATGTTTTTATTGAGTTTCGAATTATCAATTTCAAGAAGTTCAGCAAACATAGAAACCTCTTCATTGGTAGGTAATTTTTTTTATTCATCAGAAGTGGATTCTTTATCAGAAGAGTTATAATATTCTCTATCATTAGAATTTAATGAAACATTGGTCATTGATTCAGCATTTCCTACCTTATCAATATAACAATTATTGTTAATGGGTAATCTGGCTATAAGAACAAGATTCTTGTATCCTGAAGATTCATAATAAGAAGATTCATCTGAAGAGTCACCACCACTGGCACTCTAGGTGTCATTTTCTTTCTGAACATTCTTAGCCTTGGTTTTGTAATACTTGATTTTGTTCCTGTCAGAATGCCTTTATTTCCTTTATTTCTTTTTTATCAAAGGGAAATCCGGTCTAATATGTCTAGATCTCTTGCATTCATAACAAGTGACTTATTTGTATTTCCTATCTTTCCTTTCCTTTTTCTTATACTTGGATTGGAAATTTCTCTGGCCAGCTAACTTGTTCATCCTTCAAGAAAGATTTTCTGACTCATTTTGTTTTAGATTTCACTCTCACTAGATTCGGATTGGATAATAACTTTCTTAGACTTGGATCTAGTTACTCTTTTAGAAGCCTTTTCTTTCATATCATTTGATGTTGTTGTAAAAGCAACAGTACCATTTCAATTCTTCTTCTTGATGTTGTCAGCTTCTCTCTTCACTCTTGTTTCATGTTGGATAAGAGTTCCAAATATGCTCATCTAAGGAAATTTGAGTGACCTTCCTGTTCTCATCAATAGATGTTCTCTTTGATTCCCACTCATTGGGAATAATATCAATAATCTTGTCCACAAGAGCTTCATCATCCAGTCCTATCTCTTTCACAGACTGAAGACTGTTCACTATATTCATAAATCTCTGTTGAAATTTTCAAATTGGTTCACCATATGGAAAATTGAATCCATGGTATTGAGCTCTAAGCATAGTTATTCTAGTTTCAATTAATTTAGAAGTACCAAAGTGTGTTTCCTAAAAATTCTTCCAGATACAATTAGCTGCTTCACAAGAAGAAATATGGTTATATATATTTCTAGTCATTGAACATAGTAAAGTATTGTGTATCTTATAATTGAGTTGATACTCTTTCTTTTCCTGGTTAGTGAATGTTCTAACTTCCTTATCAATAATTTTATAATCACAAGTAAGTATTACGAAATTATCCACACCAGTATTGATAACCAAAGTCTTCATTCGATCTCTCCAGTACTCATAGTAATTACCATCAAATATTGGTGGTCTTGTACGATTTAGATTATCAATAGAACCAACATTAACTCCTTCCATTCTTAAAAAAACTTGGAAACAAAACTAGTTAGTAGAAGAAGTTCGTAACCACAATGTTTAGAATGAAAATTCGGAATGACAATTGAAAATGACAATGTTTGGAATGACAAAGTTCAGAATGGAAAAAAACTTACTAAGAAAAGAAGAAGAACAATTAAAAAGTGATAAAGAAAAATTTATATGTGAGTATATGTATTTCAGAGACCTTCTCTGATACCAACTGTAGGATTGAAATAATGATTTAGATGCTAAATATACAAGAGGGTGGGGGTGAATTGTACACTTTAAATTTTCCTTTGGATCCTTTAATGTTGTTTACGGATAACTATGTTTTCCATAGAAAAAGAAAGATCTAAGTTTAACAAAGTTAAACTAAGGAAATATACAACACCTCTAACACCAATTGTTAAATTGGAATTAAATTTTACAATAATAGATTCAACCTTAAAGTGAATTGAATCTAATCTAATCAGAGTAAAAGTGTAAGGAAATATAATAAGGTTATACTTTACTTATAATAAAAAAGTGCAGCATAAAAACATGTAGTAAAACTACAAGTAACAAGATATAAATCTTTTAACCCAGAGAGAAGGGTATCCAACATCCTTGGATAAAGGTACCTTGATTTATACTTTCAAAAAAGTCTGTCTAACCCACACCAGGGTAATCCCTTGATACGATGATCGAGATATCTGTCTTGTTATCCCCGCAAGACCTCAACTTCAAGGTAGTTGGAACCTCTGTCTTCCTATCCCCAGAATCCCTCGAGTGTAATCACCAACATTCGGAGTCGCATGAAACAATCTGAATGAGCAGTTCAGTACACACAAAGCATGAAAAGCATCTCTCTCTAGAAATCACCTTAACAGCGTGTGGTCTCTAGATTGATCAACGTCATTTTTAATCTCTTTCAAATGAGCTACTATTTATATGAAAATTTCCAATGGTCAGCTCCCACCTCCAATGGACACATTTTCCATGAAATTCGGAGGGACCTGTACACGTGTAACTCAACCAACGGTTAAATAGAAATAGAATAGATGAAATCCTTTATTAATAAATCATGTATAACTGAATGCACGACATCATTTTGTAATAGAGAAAAAGTAATTAAGATCCATATAAAATTTCGGAGTGTAAGTAAATTAAAATTTCGCAGTCTAACCAAATTGAAATTTGGAGTCTATGTTAAGAAATGTTTGGATTCTATTTTATAGGAATTCGGAGTCTGGTTTCACCAGATATCAGAATCTGAACTTGCAGAGTTCGAATTCAAACTAGTATAAGTTCGGAGTCGAACTTCATAAGAGTCTGGAGTCGAACTACTTAAGAGTTCAGAATCGAACTTCATAAGAGTTCTGAGTCGAACTACTTAAGAGTTTGGAGTCAAACTACATAAGAGTTTGGAGTCGAACTACTTAAGAGTTATGAGTTGAACTACTTAAGAGTTCGGAGTCGAACTACTTAAGAGTTCGGAGTCGAACTACTTAAGAGGTTGGAGTCGAACTACTTAAGAGTTTAGAGTCGAAATTTATAAGAGTTCATAGTCGAACTCTTTAAGAGTTCTGGGTTGAACTATTTAAGAGTTCGGAGTCGAACTACTTAAGAGTTCGGTGGCAAACTCATGAATGTTCGTATCCTTAATCCAGAGTGGAACTTCGTTATAGTTCACAACCAGAATTCAGATCCTAGAAAAAAATGCTCCAAATCTTTACATTATATGATTCTAGAATTCTAGTTAAGAACCTTGTTTTGGTACTAAAGAATAATATTGCTATGTATAGCAAAATTTAGGTTAGGGTAAATTTCCTTAAAGAAGTAAATTTTCCTCACGGAGCTGAAACATACATTTGCTTATGTATAAGGTGTTTGTGATTTTCAAAACAAGAAGGAATGGAAAAGTCATAAGGAAAACCTTATTGAATCAACAGTTAGACGGTGGGGATGATAAGGTATTCTCTCTTTAATATCCATCTATTTCAAGATTCATCCAATGACAACATAATCTTTATATGGAGGGATATTTTGTTTACCCAATGAAGGGATGTCATGATTATTTACCACTTCATCATTTATGTAGACCAGCTACCCAGATCCAGAGTCTTTCTAATGATATGATACAGCTCATTCTGTAATATTTCTTATAAGAGGGAGAATATTTGTATTTTCTTAAATATGATACTCGATAAGAATATTTTCCCAGTGTATTTCCTCATTATGTTACCAGAGAGTTTTTTTAACTTTCATATTGTGATATTTTTTCCTCTTTGGAAGGAAATCAACTCATATGGCTAGTGGTCAGGACGTATCTTAACCATTCATTTTTTCATTGATAAGGTTCCACATGAGAGGTGGCAGATATTTATTTAGAGGATCCATATTTTGGATCCTTCACTCATCCATGGTGAAGTCAACCTTAGGTAGTGAATCCAAGTCACTCATATATTATGGTACATTTTTTAAGTATCATTCCAATACATTAATGTCCTCATTGGTGTATTCCTTTTTGATAGTGACGATATGAAAAGAGGAATATCATTAAATAGTGATTGTGCCATTACATTCAATGTAGAAAGAAGATGTTTCACTGTGCCCTATAGGATTATAATTTGATTACTAATATATATTTTCCTATTTTGGGTTGTGATCTCAGGGAGGTCTGATCCCATTTGTTGTAATCTCCTCCCATCTTTGTCGATGAAAATGAATTTAAGTGATTTTTGGTTTTTACTACAAAACATGCCAAAACAAGTATAGATTTTTATTGTAGTGTAAGGAACATACACGCCATTGACCATTTTACTTCCAAAAATAAATAATAATGATTCTCTATTTCGATGTGATGATGATGAAAGTGCCACATCATAATGGTGCATGAATCTTATTGGTCAACAACTAGCTTTTATTAGTTATGTTGTTGTGGATCTAATGATTCTGATTGGGGATGCGATGGTTCTTAGGATGAACATACAAATATAAATTCCTACATCCCAGTGGTTTGGGGGTGATCTGAAATTACAATTTATTCTCTCGTGTCTTTTACAATATATTATGAACCTAGAAGTGGTGATTGAGTTTTTAATTCCCCTATCCTAGCATTCTAGGTTTGGTTTACAAATATCAAGGATTTTTCGTGACTCCTATAGGGAATTGATGGTATGACGGGGGTGGTGGTCGTAGATACTCCCCTATCCCATGGGGTTGGGGCTGCTCTTGGGTGGATAGTATGTAATTTATTCTATAGTAATTTCTATGCAGCACATCATTGTTCATGTGGCAGATTGGTGCAATGGTACACCATTATGACAACCATTCCACAAGGTATGTTGACTGGGTGATCACAATGTTGGTCTCTCTATTAGAAATTAATTCTCAATACTTTTAGTGGCCATGTTTGATGTTTAGATGGATATACTCTATCTCCGTTCATGATTTATGGGAAATTTTGATGTGTTGGAATTTCTTTGTGTTGACTATCAAGACCGAGTGTTACCTGGTCCCATGATATCTCTTAAACCTATAACATTACTTGATGTTGAATTTGAGGATTATTGTTGTTCTAGTGGTGCATAAAAGTTTAACCCTCCATAATTTTCTCATCCATTAATATATATACATTTAATGTCTTCAACGATCACATGTAGAAGCATCACGATGCAATGGATACAAGAATGTGATAGATTAGGGTTGTTATTTTCTGGATTTGGATCATTTTTCAAGGATACATAAGTTAGGTTTTGTTGCCAATAGAGTATATAAATTATATAAAGGAGTCACTAATAACCTAGATAAGGGAGATATTGAGCCTACATTCACTGATGATTATCCCACATATTATATCATATATATGTCATGAAATCATTTTACAGCCCATCTAGGATCACATAGTCATAAGTAAAAAGGGGATAGAAATTGATGGGGAGGTTGTTTCCGGATAATTATCTCCATATGTCAATGGTAACTGCGTGTTTATCATACTTAAATGCATCTATATGGTCATAAAAAATAATATTGCTCCGATGGTATCCACCTTATGGGAGTGGAGTGATTTTGGAGGTTGATGGGACTCTATTTTCAGTTGACCTGAATGTTTCATGATCCTATCTATATGACTCTATATTTTGTTTGAAAACCTCTTTATATGGAGTTGTCTAGGAAATGGTAGTATTTTCTTTTCCATGGGTTATATCACAATGGGTAGTTTGACCATACTATATCTTAGGATTAAAGCCCATATGATCCCTCTCCACACTACCATGTGGTGGACTATTGTGGTCATGATCTTCTTATACATTTGATTTGATAGAATTGATCATATACCACATGTTGTTGAGAATGTGTCTCTAAAAACTTTAAGGAAACCGATGTTATAATGATTTTGAATTTGGTCCATTTTATGCATTGTGGATGGAATATTCAGAGCATTCTTTTGGGATTATACAGGTATATAAACCTATTGTATTATGATATTTAGAACTTGTATATAACTCTATGGTGTTGTAGTAATATGATACATCTACTGATAAGATGTTTGATTATTCCAATAAGTTTTCTCGTCATTTATATGAGTATGGTACTATATTGTGGCATGTTTTATTAACACAATGCTAATTTTAGTCAAGAAAAGAATATGATCCTAATTATATTCCATCTGGATATTGTGGTAGTCTTTCATGGATGGTGTATGATCCTACTCTTATTCAGGTTCCATTCTCACCTTGTGAGCCTCAGTTGGAACAATGTTATGATCCTGGCCTGAATATTCCATCCCCATTCATATATGCTAATGGACATTTATAATGGGATTAGGATTATGTTCCTCTTCTATTATTTCCTTTAAATGATTTTGGTGCACTCATTTTTCATTGGACGTAAGAATTTGTGCCTGTTATCCGTGGTCTACTAATGTATGCTAGACAGATTCCCAAACAAGAATATGGCCATGTCCCAAGGCTTTTTTTTCTTTCTCACTTAGTCATCCCTGACCAAAACAAGAATATATATCTGATCATAATCCTTATGAGTATTCTACTGGAATTATTTAAATCGAACTTGAGCACGTACTGAGGCATATTTCCCAATCATGTGGTGATCCTCAACCATATAATGGATATGATCATGATCCAGGGCCTTTAGAATATGCCACCAGAAATATTGGATAGGAATGTTCCATATCATATGGAATGTTCCACTATCATCTGCTGATCCCCAATGAGAATGAGAGTATGATCCCAGTCTGATGCCTCATACATTTTGAGAATATGTATATAATCCTCCTCGATGGGTAGAAAAAATGTGTTCTTTCTCTAGTACAACCATATGTTCACAATGATCTGAGTGTTGAGATTACATGGATGTTGAGATATGATTATTTTCATTTCCTTTTATATATAAAAATTTCATAATATGGTCAATGAGTACATCATATATTGAGAAAATATATTTCCATTTATGCACAGTGTGTGCAGGGATATAAGCCTACCCAATGTCCATCTATATTTTTCAATGTCTTATGCCTTCAATTGAAGTGGTGATATGAACCCAATTTTTACTTTTATTTAGAGGAATATGTTGAAGGCCTTTATACATGGGGGTGGGTATATTTCCCAAACCATGTATACTATAATATAATTCCTAGAGTCATTCTCTGAGTGAGCACAAAAATGAGGTTTCTCACTGTTATATATAGAATATGTTGGTATACATTAAAGGAAAGAGTGGTGA
Source organism: Viscum album (assembly GCA_963277665.1). NCBI lineage: Eukaryota > Viridiplantae > Streptophyta > Magnoliopsida > Santalales > Viscaceae > Viscum > Viscum album. The sequence goes on along the minus strand of OY728163.1, from coordinate 1,898,302,907 downwards.
AATGATCCCTCTACATGGTATCCAATGAGATCATTCTCAAGTGATCCTACCTTGTTTCCCATGTTGTGTAATTAGAGGCTATAACAGGTGAGGTGGTACCCTCAATGATTTACTAGTGATTACTAGTGGGATACTGTTGGTGATGGTGGTTAATAGATTCCCTCATTAAAAGAACCTGAATTGATAAGTATCATTTTTGGCATCCTAATTTACCTTCATTACAGACTAAAGATAGATGTTTTAACTCTCTTGGTATAATCTTTTAAAGTGGTTGGATATTCTGATAATGTTTATTGGTATTGCTGTATTTTTTCTAGGGTGATGTGCACTATCCATTTTTTTATAGAGAACCTCATGTGTTGATTCCATGGTCGGGATCGTTCAACATCATAGTTACTCCTAGATCATCATGTTCGTAGCCAGATGTTAGTGTTGTTGTGTAGGTGAGATTTCTTTGTGACTCACGGGGGTTGCAGCTGAACATGATTTACTAAAATGATTATTGGATGGTGGAGACACTTTCTCTAATCAAGATGGCATGATTACTATATGACGTTATGAAGATGATATATAATAAGGTTATAATTTGTTCAATATCATGTACACAATATGATCAATCATATATGCTTGATTAACAAAATTTTGGTTTTATTCCTCATTCTCTCATTCTAATCTCCTGGACATATCCATTTGAGGATGCACTTATTTCATGATAACACTGGTTACAGAGGGTCATCTATTAGATCATGTTAGTCTTATGTCTTTATTTTATAGGGTATTCAAAATATTATGGCCTAACACTTGTATTTCCATTCTTTATAGATATTCACAATTGTAATGTTAGTTATTTTTACATACAATGTTGAAATAGATTGGCTTAATTGATTATAACTATATAATTATTCTTTTCGAGAGGTTCACATTGCGTTCACCATTTTTAATTTAATATTGTGTGAAAAAAATTATCTCTATGTATAATAACAAATCTTATATTATTATAGGGATTCATGTTGGGTTAACCATTTTGGTTTCATTGGGATTCGTGACACTATTGGGAAAAACCCATTGAAGTGGGTTTTAGTTTGTCATGATAGTTGATAGTGGGGGGACCCTCATCAGTATATGAGTTCAGAATTTCCATACAAAATATAGTGGTCTTTAGGGTTTTTAGGACCAAACATAATTGGAGAATCATATTGGTCAAAAATATGGGATTTCAAGATTTTCATACCTTTCTAGGGATATCATTGCATAATAAAATATACTCTTATATATTTACGATTTGTTTGTGAATCTCTTCGTAATCGCAATGTAGGTCCAGTTACCATATAAAATTAATATGGGCCTTTTCACTTTCATATTAAATAGATTGTGATCTCTATAGTGAATCAGTGTATATGTATTTGTGGTACTCCATCGTTTTCGGATAATGGGTGATTGCTTATGTGCGGAAGCTATATAACAAAGAGCATTGGAATGTCCTACCATGAAAGTAGTTATACAACATTATGAGTAGGGGATTGATCCATTATGTGGAATAATACATATCTGAGCTGTTAATAGAATCAAAACATATGTATTTCATTGGGCCTGGGTAGTTTAATGTCAGGTGAAAATGAAGTCTATAAGTTCTCTATGACACAAGGTGTTCAATACCGAGTCCTTGATGGACATCCAACATATCCCAATTATGGAGATAAATAGATTTATAAATGTTCATTTGTTTGTAAAATATACTCATAGGATTCCCTTATCATTATGAAAAATTATGGTGCAGATAAAATTATTTTTGCAGTTCCCAATGTCGACATGTTCTATGCATGGTGTGAGAGACAATGGAAGGAAATGATCATTTTTAATAGGTAATTTTGTGGTAAGTATGAACTAGAACTGTATTAAGAGAATTAATAACTGGGATTAAGACTCAGTGAGACATACTAAATATATAGTTTATGGATGCAGTCAGAGTAATCATAGATATGTTAATTTCTTATTTCCCTGATGAATGAGGTACAGAGATCATCATGTGGGAATGATTGGGTTACGATGGATGAAATAGTATTAACTTGTGTCTTACATTGAAATGAATTTTTGTTTAGGAACATTCCGTAGGAAGGAATCTAAATTAAAATTTTTATTGATGGAATCAACATTTTTATAGAATAATTGATCGATACTTACACTATATGGTTTTCATGACTGGGGGAGACCAGTGATGCGAATATTATGACTAGTGAACCCACCTAAGCCCACACGATTTATGCTTTGTGTGAGAAAAAAGGAATGTAACCTGATCAATGTCATCAATATTTGAATATTTCATATGGATATCGAGACTTAGAAATATGTCCTATATATAAAAAATAATTTTAGAATCAGTGTTCTCATAGTTTATTTGATTGGGGCTTATACTCTTAGGATTCCCTAGTCGGTGGAGACCTATGATGAGAATGATATGACTACTGAATCTACCTAATATCACAAGACACAAGATCTGTGTGAGAAAAAAGGTATGTATGATAATAAATTTTATCACCCTTTGGTGATTTGATATGTATATCGGGATGTAGAAAGGCATCCTATGAATATATATTACCACATGAATTATAGTTCTCAAAGTTCAATTCATTGGGGATTCCCCTCTATGGTTTACATACTGAGAAAATCATTCTCACTTAGGAGGTATAATGTTATGAAGTCTAATGAGTCCTTTATGACATGGACTTCATCTCAATAGGGTTTTTCATGACCCTTATGACTTATCCGGAGGATATCATATTTCCATATGGTTTGTTACAGATGATATCACATAACATGGTTAACATGCCTAATGGTAATCACATGACCTAAATAAATTTCCATGGTATCATCTTATGATCCGGGTGACACATATGGGTGATGTCACAATATTCAGGTGGTGTCTCGTGTCTTGGATTACATTCCTAGAGGGTATCAATAGTCATGTCCAACATGTATAAAGTGTGTTGTGAGTCTTTGATGACATTCCCACAGGATATCATGAGGGAATATTAACATGCCTAGATTCTACAATGCAACACATTTGAAGAGAGTGGGTACTGTTAAATGATCCTTATGTTGTATATGAATGAAATCACAAAGCATGGGAAACAGTCTCGTCGGTTTTTTTGATACTAAAATGAATACCATGGGGAACTCTATAACTTTCATTAATATGTTCGAAGGATTTCACATGGCCCAAAAATCATGAGGTGGGATTGTCGTGAGATCTATGTGATGTGACTTGTTGTTGTCGTGTGTTAAGGATGATTCACAAGAAGTGAATTATAGTCATAAAAATGTTTTACACATAAATGTTATACCTGCACTTGTTATTTTAGCTCTGATATTTTTATTTCAATAGATTTATTCTATGTTATTTTATTTTAAGTATCACAAGATTTTGTAGATGTGTGATATGTTTTTGGCGCATGTTTATAGAATGATCTATCAGGGATCATGTTTTGTGATTTATGCATGACATAAGATCACATATGTTATTCTATAGAATATTACCTGATTGATGACCTATAATTTGTGAGATAAGATGCTCCAAAGTATACACTCTGTTGTTTGGGTCTACTTATGTTCTGGTCTCCCCAAAAACCAAACCTATCACCAACTATAGGGTGGGGGATCTCTAGGCCTCACCACCCCATATTTTCACTATTCTGAATGGTGTATCTACTTCAGATTCAGCCTATAATTGGTGAAGGGGTCTGAAGTGATGTGTCCTCATGATCATTTGTCATGGATCACTCTTGGGGTTTCATAATATTTTCATCTATAGTGAAACAACCTAATCAAAGACTCCATCATAAGATTATCTCTATTTCATGGGGACATGTTTGATTATGGATAAATTTAAATGTACATCCTTATTATTCTAATAGACATGTACACATGCATTTTACAGATCGATGTTCTTATTTAAATGTGTTCTTCAGATGCATGATTCCTTTATTGGTACATTTCATGAGGTAAGGGTTATTTATATGAAGGTATTCTCAAGACCATGACAAAGATATCCATAGCATGTTGCATGTGTTTCATGATTTAGTGAGTCTTTCTCATTGTATACTTTTATATATTCTGTGTTTTTTCACAAATGAATTGGTGTTTCAAATCCTTTCTCAAATGTCTCCAAGGAAAATCACTCTTCCCATCAGTGATTTATCTCATGATCATTACACTCTATAAGTACCTACACCTTTTGGACATCATTACTCCCAATTTTAAATTATTATTAAGTACGGTTTTCTGGTGATTTCCATTGACAACCTATGTGGCCCAATGGTGCATATCTGAATACCGCCACACGACAGCAAAATTTTCAAGGTACCATCATGAATGTACTAGGACTCATTAGTAGGGGATTTGCTGGATATATTTCAAGACTACCCACTACACACAGTTCTTTCATGTAACAATAATATAGTCAAACAATCAAAAGTATCTTTGAGGTTTATGTGATATGTGAGCATTATCCATATTCTCCATCCTTATCTTTTATTTGGAAAATAATACCTATTATGGTATTTCTTTCATAGAAAATTTTTTAAATTCTCATTTGGAAGGTCTCAAGTGTTATATAAGATTTTATCCAAATATAATTAAAAAATATTATTTATATAACATTATGTTTCATATTTACCCATATAAAATGTTATAAGACACCATATATTCACATTTTATCCATAACCATAGTAAATTGTTTTCACTTTCTATAAGTATTTATTAAAAAAATGTTAAGTTTTAATATAAATTTAATTATTTTTAATCGAGTAATTGAATTTTTTTTAAAATAATTAATTTTATATTTTATTGAAATTCATTTTAAATTAGTTGTCTAATAAGAAATGTGAATCGCTAATAAATTAAATTTCATTTCATTATAATACATGATTTATTTTTTTTCAATTCCATTTACAAACAATTAGATTAATGGTAAACAATTTTAAATAATATAGGATCTATAAAATAAACTAAATTAAAAAATTTTATTTATATTTATCACCTGATAATTAATATTTTTGAATAACAACAATTTTATAAACATATATTTTAACATATAAAGTTTTTCATTTTAATTTATAAAAATTATAAAAATTATATAATTTTAATCGTGCATAATTTTTTCTAATAAATTTAATATATTTTTTTTATTAAAAAAATATCCGTTAAATTAAACAAAAATAAAAATACAATTCTTACCAACAAAATATTTTAAAACTGCTCATTATGATCAATAGTTTAATTAGTGTCATTTTCAAATTATTTACAATAATTATATTTCATTTAAATTAACTTTAATGTTCATAATCATATTGTTCATGAATATAATTCAAAAAGACATCATTGTTGAATGTATTGAAGGTTACATAACATGTAAAAGATAATAAAGATTAAGATATAATAAATTTTCAAGATGTAACATGACATGTATGCTTTCTTTACATTATGTAATATGTAACTAGGTGGGTGTGTTATATGAAATCCAATACACAATATATTTTTACTATATATACAACAACATGATCAAAAAATCAGTATTGATAAGGCATTTTGGATTCATACATGTTCATTAGACTCACCCATACATGTTGATATGGAATGTGTTTCAATGCCCATTGGTAGAACGATGTGATTTCTATCAGGGAACATTGTTTTAATAGAGATGATAATTTATAATTAGTCTAGTATTTATGAACCAATAAGAGTCAATTAGTTTATGATTATGTGTCTTCCCAGTATCATATTTACATTTTTTTGAGTATGTGTATTTTTCAATATTTTCCTTATATTAAATGAAACATTGTATTCATGGTTTTAATATTTCTAATCATTTATGTTCATTCATATCATATATGTAGATTTACGTCATTATATGGTTGATGGTAAGATCTTATGAGACTCCATGATTTACATCTAAATTCTTTTGTGATGTTTATTATATATAATTGTTCTATTGGATTTTTTTATTATTCAAACATGACCCTGAGCATGTTATTAGAGTTAATATTCATCCATTTTATTTAATGGCCCGATACATTTTTCAGTTTCCTATGATTTATGGTTAGGATTTCTTGACGTTAGTTGATTAAATCTATATGGTGGACATTTTCCTGGTCTTGGATGTGATATTGTGGTATTTTTACCAGAATAGAAAAATTAATTTGAGGATCATAACATAATGAATAAATTATCATTTGGAAGAACACTAAATAATTGTGTTGAAAAATAAAGAAAAAAATAATTAATAAATATAGACAAAACATTTCTATTTAATTTATTAATTTTTCATCTAAATTACTATGAATTCATACAAATATCTATGTTCCAAAAAATATATTTCCAATACATTGAGTGAAGATGACCCCTTATGATATATATCACTGAATATGGCCATGGGAGAAGAATTTTAATATGTTTGGAATAAATTATTACATTTTTATGGGTTATGCAATAATTTTATATAGGGATTTGTTGTTGTTGAATATATTTTTATTGGATACCCTTTCATGGTAGAGGACTATAAGTTTCTCAACAAGTTTACTCCTCAGATTTTGAAAAGTAGTGATGTCATTGTTATTAAAGAAAATGATTTGAATAGATATAGAACCATAGAATTGGTGAAAGAATATCATGAGGATGAATTATATTATTACATATAAATCTATATACAAAATTTGATATGAGAAAATGATCATTTAGTATCCAAATCAATGGATGATCAAATTAAAAAGTCTAACCCTAGTATCCTAGAGTCAGAGGTCATTCTTTTACAATAGAATAGAAAAAAGATATCAAATAAAAAAGGGTATGTAAATATAGTAGTGTTGAAAAAACATGATAAATATACGGTTCTTTAATATCAATTTTAACTAAACATATAATATTAAAAATTAAAATAATCATTTTCTTATCACTTAATTAACGTCATCATTTTCAAAAACCAGTAAATGGGAAAAATAAATCCGTGACGTCATACAATCAATAAGGGTTTCATTAATAAATAACAAACAAAGAAAATTAATTAAGGAATAAGCATTGTGGATATGTAACTAATTGAAAATCAAATTTGAATAATAAATTGATAAAAAAAATCCATTAATAGATTTTTCATACTGAAAATATCATGGTATGAAATAATATTATACTGATGGATGAGAATTATTAATAATTGGAAATTATATATCTAAAACATGAACCATTATACCCTCAATATAGTTTTTTAATATGTGTAAATACACATTTTATTCTAGATGGAAGTAAACGTGAGGGGTTTTTCTCTAAATTTATTGTCTCATTCGAGCTATTGATGCATTGTTGGGATGTTCATAATTGGGGCCAACCATCACTACATGTCCAATGTATAAATTTGGAATACTACAATATAACATAAGAGGGTTAATTGTGTCTTTTCAAAACACTCGATAAATTCTAGTTCAACTCTATTAGTGATATATGTAGATTTAAAAAATTACCTTCTTTACTAAATATGAGAAAAAAATAAATTGAGTGAATGAACAAAACAATTTTGTAGTGGTTTGAGGAAAAAGGATCCCCTAGTCCAGTCTAACAATTATCATTCTATGTGAATTTTGAATTTCACTATGAAGGTCCACTTATAACTATACATTAAAACCCAAAACTATGTGAAAGAATTTGAGTCATTTTCAACAATACCAAATAGAGCCTTCATGTTCAGTAGGGGAACCAATTATCTACAACTTAGTATAAGAAGTTGGAAGTTCACTAAAAGTGAGTATGAGAAGCTTATACTCCAATAAATCAAAATATTTTGATTTTATAATGGTTATGGTTGATATTAAAAATAGTAGATGAAGTAAATGACAGTACATGGGTTTTTTTGAAATGAATGTCCTTAAGAAATAATGATTTTGAAGATATCCTTGTCGAAAATGGTCATCAATATGAATATAAACTAACAATAGTAGTAACCATACAACTGCAGGAGGATAAAAAATGTATTTCACCAAATATTATCATTAGATTCGATTGTTCATTGTAGGTGACCTGTAATTAATATTGTCAATAATTAAGTTTTATTTGTGAATGTATTATCACATGAAATTAAAAAAGGTGCACTAGACAAATATATAGAGAAAATAGATTGATAAAGTATACTAAATCCATGAATAATGCCTGATAGAATGTCGATATTCAAATATGAATTCATTTGGAGATTCAATAGAACCCATAATAATAGGAGTGAATTTATCTATTGAATATGGTATTTTAAATCAATGGTTAAAATCATTGAATCAGAAAAATAAAAGCTGTCAATTATCATGTAATACATTCAATGACTATTTCATGAATCCTAGATTAAAATATAATCTATAAAAATATGATGTTGAATAGAAAAACATAGTGTTGAACTTCAAGGGCCTCCTTCTTATCAACTGAACATGCATTAACTAATGAATGATTTATAGGACCAGTCTAATCAGAATTACGATCAATTTCTCTAAATTGAATATCTACTTGAAAAACATATCCAACATTTCTAGTTACATGGGCCTCATTCATAGCAACTTCATCTTTTCTAGCATGGAAAAATTCCACTAGATCAGAAATATTTGTTAAATTATTCTTTTCTAATGAATAATTTAATCACTAATACTATTTATTTCGTCTTCCTCACGCCTTTTTATCATATAATAAAGAATTTGTAATTGTTCCACAAAATATCTACCCATCATCTCTTCTTGTTATTCTATGATTATTGGATTAAGATGATTTTATGTTTTAATCCAGAAAATACTAGTTTTATGATTGGTCCAGTATTAAGAATATTGTTTTGATGAGATCCCTAACAAAATAGATGTATCTTTTATTTAACTATGTTAGAGACAACATTAATTGAAAATTTTAAAAGGGGTTAAAACCCATCTTTGAATATTTATGAAAAAAATAACTTAGATACATTATCTGGTATCTACATATGTTTAGATTAATGTTTTTAAACAATAATAAAAGAATATACAAATCTTGAGAAATAAATTTCTATAGATTTACCATCCATATAAATTTTCTAGAATGAATTAATTTTATCAAGGATAATTGGTGATCATTATGATATATTTTCATCATTTTCATAATGTTTTTGTTCCAAAAAACAGAAAACATGATATCCTCTAATATATACTTTTTAATCATTTATTTCATAAAAAATGCAATTATCCCTCATTGGGACATGCCAAAATCTTATAAATATTAATCGACGATATATAAATCATTTCATTATTGATCATAGACAAAACTAAATCCTCATATGATATAATTAAAAAAATCATATTGATAGAAATATTTCACTTATACATCATAAAAATGTGCATTGTAATCCAAAAAAATTAATTTTTAATTAAGAAACCATATTGAATTCTTTACTGAGATATCCTTTTGATTTATGAAATCAAAATCAATTTCTTTTCCTTGAATATTTTTTTATAATTCAATAGAGGAATTGATTTTCATGGACCAACACCTTCAACTTTTCATGATGTTTCTATTTCATAAATTTTATTGATTAAAGATTCAATGGTTTAGAGTTTCAGTAAACAGGAATGAGAGATTCTCTGAAAACCGAAGGCTTGTATAGGAGAATAAGGTGAGAAGGAAGACTATTTCCACACAATGATTGGGAATATACTCATTAGTTTTTAATTTATAAAGATCATTAAAAATAAACTAGAATGAAATTCCATTTAAAAGTAATTAACACCCACCTGATCAAGAATAAATAGAAATAAATAATAAAATACAACATATTAAATTAACATAAATATAATCAGAGTGGATAATAATAGATTAATAAAAATTCATTGAAAATAAAATATTCATAATCCCCATTAATAAAATAAAAACATTAATTGGGATTTGGTTTAGTAAAAATATTAGCTAATTGATATTAAGAATTAACATATTCTAATGATATATACTTTTTTAAAACATGATCTCTTAGAAGCTAATTCCTTATATAAGTATGATTAGTCATATATTGACATAAATTTTATTTTTGAAATATTTATTGAACTAGTATAATCACTTAAAATACTTATATTATGAAATTTTAGTCCACATTCTAGTACTGTATTCTTCATTAATAATACATTTGTAAACCAATTACTAGCAGAATCATATTCAGCTTCTACTTGTTATGAAAACTGATTGCTGATTCCTACTTGACCATGACACAAAATATTTTCCAAAAATGTGACAGGTTCATTAGGTGATTTTTCAAACATATATAAAATCTCTAAAATTTGAAACTGAATATGATAATAAATTAAAATCCTAACTATTTGGTTAATGAAAATATGGTAAAATAATTCTTGTTTAATATATATATTTTTTAAAAAATACATAAGATGGGAGCCTTTTGTATTTTTCAAAAATATTGTATATCAAAATCAATAAAACATTACTTTTGGTCTACTAGATGAAAGATATAATTGACAACCAACCATTCCTATAAATATTATCTTGTCAACTAGTTTTACAATAATATAAAAATCACTTATTATATAGGTACATGTTGGAGTTATATACATCTTATTGTATTCATGTCTAAACATATTCATGAAATTAATTATATAATGATTTTTATTTAAAACATTTCCATAATCTTTTTATAAATTTGAAATCCTAAAAATAAAATTAATTCTCCCATATTTGCTTTTAAAATTATTTTTGAATTCTTTTTAAAAATCATTTCATATATGTATATTTTTTGAACAGAAATAACATCATAAACATAAATTTGAACTAATTATATAAAAGAAAAATGTATTTTCTTAAAAAAAATTAAATCAGATAATCCAAAATGAAATATATTTTTCAAAAGAAATGATATTAATCTTTCATATCAAGGTCTCGGTTCTTGTTTATATCCATAGAGATACTTATTATATTTGAAAAGGGATTTTGGTTAATAAGGGTTTTCAAAACTAGAAGGGTTTTTAATATAAATTACCTCCATTAAAAATCCATTTATATCGGTATATTTCACATCCATATGATATAATTTAAAACTCATATTGGATGTATAAGCTAAATGTGTTGTAACAGATTATAATCTAGATGTAGTAGAAAATAATTAATTATAATATATTCCTTATTCCTAATTATATTCTTTAGCTAATAATATAGTTTTATTTATAATTATGATCTCTTGGTCATCCAGTTTATTTCTAATGACCTACCTACTTTCTATTACTAGATAATTGGATGGTCATTATAATAATTACTTAATGCCATTTCTTATGAATTAGTTTAGTTCTTCAATCATTTATAAAAATAAATAGTCATTTTTTGATGCTTCAACAATAGATTTATGTTCTAACTGAGATATAGAATAATAAAATTTTTCTAGGTTTCTTATATTTATTATAGTTCAAATTCTGGTGCATAGGTCTCATATGAAATTTCATAAAGGATGGTTCATTAAAGATATATACTGTATTGGAATGATAATATCAGGTTCATCAAAACATGGTATAATTTTTTTAATATCATATAAAAAATGTTTTTGGGATTTCAATTAACTTTTTTTTTCATACAAATTATTAATTTAATCATTTTTATCATTATCATAATTAAAAATTCCAGTTTCATCAAATGTCACAATAACTAATTATTAAAAAATAATTGAAATTTTTAATAACACTCTATAGGATATAGTGGTTGCAAAATATCCTCAAAATGTTTATTTATTAGCATTTGGATCAAACTTACCACGGTTTTCCTTAGTATTCTGGATATACAACCTGCATCCAAATACATTAAATTAAATTATATTGGGTTTTCTATTATTATAAATTTCATAGGGTGTATATTTAAAAAATGGTATTATTAAAACCATATTCATGGTATTGTAGGACATGCTTACACCATTACCCAAATTTAGGTAGGAATTCTATATTCATTCACCATAGTCTTTTCCATTTATTGAATAGTTCTATTAGTTCTTCTAACAATTTCATTTTTCTATGTGATACTGGTGCGGATACGAGGTGTTCAATAACTACAATTGAGAGAAAATAATTAAAATCATGATTTTCAAATTCTCCACTATGATTAATACATAATTAAATTATTTTAATATCCTATTCATTTTGATATTTTTTTCAAATAATTTAATAATAGTGAATAATTCACTTTTGAGTTTTATAAAATATACCCACGTATATTGAGAATAATCTTAAAATACAACATAAGGCTTATAATTTTCCTTCCAAGATTACATATCTAGGTGTCCAAAAAAATCCATCTGGATAAATTATTATGGGTTTGTTGTAGAAATTTTTTTAATAGTTTTTATGAATATTTGTGTTGTTTTTCACTTTTCCATGCATCATAACATCAAGCATTGTCATACATAATACTAGGAAATTTGGAAACTAATTTTTTCTTATATAAATTTTCAAAGGAATATATATTTCAATGTTCACGTATTATATTCCATATCCATGAATCATTTTTATTATTAGTCCAAAACATTTTTCTTTCTATTTATACATTGAATTTAAATGTAAATTATAATCAATGTAAGTTAATAATGCTCAAAATTTAATTATCTTATTATTGAAAAATTAGTATGGATTGTCAGATAAATAAAAATGAAACCCATCATCAAAATGTTGAGAAATAATTAATGCTTTTTTTACATCATGAACATACAATACATAGTTGATTGATTTAATCATTAAATCTCTATCATTTCTAAGTCCAACAATATTTTCGTTTTCTTTATCAGTAAAATTGACTACAACTCCCTCCATCTGAGTCATTTTATGGCAATTTTATGAGTCTCCAATAATTGTTTTCGAACATTTAATATCCATATACCACATAAAATTTTTTTGTGAGTCTTTTTATTGAAAAAATGTAATACACATGTTTTTTTGTAACCCATATTTTCATGGTTCTAGCTGTGACAACAATCAAGGAACTGGGAATATAGATCTTCATTATCTGTCCATAATATTTATCACATGATGTAGAAATATTTTTAAAAACAAAAAATCATTTATTACCACTAATAATATTATTTATTAAGTACCATTTAGTAGTGTAATGTTTTTTCTTCCATAATAATAGCAGGTAGCATTTTTTGAATTGGGAAAATAATATTTTTCTAGAGTTTAAATTTTCACCAATGCTTCCAATTCCATATTTTTTTCATTTAATAAAATTTTTTATAATAATATCATTGAGAAATATTTAACCTTTTATAAATAAAGAAAAAAATGATAATAATATTATTCTTCACCTAGTAATTATTTTATATTTCTTTCGTGATCAATAAAATGTGATGCAGTTGGCATAAAATTTTCAATCAATTCATAATGTTGTTTTATAATTTATTATCTTCCACATAATATAAAAATTTGATTATTTTTAAATGATGTATGATTCATTAATATACAATCATATTTCTCTTCTTATATTTTATAATAAGAATCTAATTTATCATTTTGTAAACTATCAGCATTGGAATTAGAGGATTTATATGTTTTTACCTATTTTTCTTCCATATAAATGAAGAATATTTTGTATTCTATTATATTTAGGTCATCATCTGTATCATTATTTTATGTCATTTTGTACTCTTAAGTTACACTCCGCATTGCCTTTATTGCTTTTTTTCTTGACACTCATACTCATAATTATTTTGATACATCCTTTTTTATCCTTCTTTTATCTTTTAGTTGGTGGAAATATGTTCTGAATTGAAATTAATTTTTGAATTCATAGAATCAAACTTCTCTAGGTTAGTTATCATCATTATTAATTTGTATACATAATTTATATTATTCATGTGTATTCTTTATAATTTTATGGCTATTTGAGTTAGTTTAATTTCAGAATCAGAGGAGTTTTTTTCCTAATTTGAATTTTTTGTTCTGGTTTTCTATTAGGCTTTTAATATGTCCTATTGAGGGATATATTTTACATTTTTTATATTAATCCTATTATTTTTAGTTCCTAAATTCCTTTATTCTTCATGCATCATAAATGTTTCAATAACTTTAATCTTAGTTTAATTATTTACAAGTGATGACTATTAGATAGCCATAGAAAATCCATTCCATTTTGGGGGAATTACATATATCACTTTTAGATGTTGATCATTTTTATTTTTGAGATATATCATTGATGTAATGTTGTTAATAATATCAATTAACATTCTATTCATTATTGTGATACCTTCAAAATAAAAAATTCTAATGGTGTCGAAATTTAGTTTAGAAATGGAATATCTCATCTATCTGATGTTGTATGTTCCTTAATATGTGATATCTATAATTTTACAAATATCATAAGTAGTTAGACATTTTGATATGTGATTAACTAAAATGGTCAAATTCTATATATAATATCATTTATTTTATTTAAAGTAGGGTCATATTTTTCTCTTGTTTCAGCAGTCCACGTTTCAATTTTCATAGAAAATGCATAAGGAGTAAGAATATTCAAATAAACATTGAATCCATGATTATTTAACTATAAAATCATTCATGTCTTCTACCATCCATAATTATCACCACTGATGTATGGGGCACAGACTGTAAAAATTACTTCTTTTAGACCATCCATTATCATATAATGTTAGTAGAATTTATTATTTTTATCTTCCTATAGCTTTGTCCTAAAATCTCTGCAATGATAGAAATATTTAGATATAAATAATATAATGTAATACAAGTGGGGGTAGTTAATCATGTCTTTTTAAAACACTCAACAAATTACAGTTTAAATCAGTTAAGGATTTATATATATATATTAGGAATTATATATGGTAATGAATATTTGTTGTATATAAATATAAATAATGAACATAGTAATTTTATAGTGGTTTGGGGGGATAATTACCCCTATTACACTCTACTAATTCTTTCTCAGTATGCTTTGTGAATTTCAATAGAAAGTCCCTCTTATACTAATTAGTTCAAATCCAAAACTATGTGTAGGCAATTAAAAAATTTATTAAAATTCAAAATTTACAATTCTAGTTCTTAATAGGGGACCAATTATCCAAAAATTTGTTAAATAAGTTAAAACCTCACCACAAATGAGTATGAGCAGTTGATACCTTAATCAATATAAAGATACTGATATTCAAATAAATTGGGTTGATCTTCATAATTATAGCAGTAAGAACTAATAATAGATGGTTATTATTCCTCATAATTGAAATTGTTCAAGAAAGAATAATTATGAAGTGATTTTTGTTGCAAATGATCTTTAATATGAATATCAACTACCCTCAATAGTAATCTTTTAGCATTAAGAGGTTAAAATATGTATGTCTCCAAAGGGTAGGCTTTGATTTGATCATTAATTGTAGTAGTACTATTAATGATATTAAAAAAATGTAGTCAAGTGTTTGGATTGTATATCACTTGAAATAAGGAATGTTACATGGGTAGAATAAATAGATCATATATCTTGATATGCTATCCCATGTCAACGATAAATTATTCATAGAATGTGGATATTCAAATATGAATTTACCATGCTAGTTGTATACACCCTTAAGAATATGAGTGAATTTTTCTCATTTCATGTAATCTTCTAATCCCATTACACAAAAATCTCACCTCAAGGCTCCCTGAACAATATTGTCAATATCCCATTACATTGAATCTATTAATAATAACTAAAGTAACTACAAGTCCATACAAATAATCTAAACTTTTAATACCTCTATTAATTTAATCTGTATCATAAGTTATATATAAATCACTACTAATCCACTATTCCAATAATACCAAAAATTAAATTGTTTTTATATATTTATAGAATTTCAGGCCAAAATGGTTAGATATAAGGCATAATAGACCAATGAATTTCCATAGAATCCCATTTTAATGTCCTGGGAACATGATTAGGAAAGGGATGGATTCTTAAGAGCATGTAAACTGATCTTGTCTAATATGAGTCTATGAAATCCATATACATGAGGTAGAAAGTCCCCATGAATCCCCTAGAATCAATACCTAAGGAGAAAAATCAATCCAAGGAATCCACTACCATTTTAATATCCAGTGATAAAATCCAAAAAATCTACAAAATCACCATTTCATTCCATTTTACTTTCTAGGTTATAATAATCATCACACACATATAGTCATTTCACATTAAATATCATCTCATGATTTTACCCACTCATGTATCATAATTCACATTTAAATACCACAACTAGATGTACCCTATCAATGATCGCAATTCGTATTTAAACATATCACATAACATTACCCACTCATTTCCTAATTTTTCAAATAAACCATTATGACAATCAATCTCAATAAATTTATTTTACCATGAAAGACGTGATAAGTGAGAAAAAATCACATATCTCTCAATATAATTACATTAAATTGTAATCATTCTATGTAAATATAGTAAAAATGATTATACATCCCTTTGGATTTTCAAAAAAAGAATTACATGGTAAATTTATAAGGCGAACCCCATGAGTGGCAATAAATCAAAGAATCAAGGAAAACACAAACGAATATAATAGGATTTACATAGTTGTGATGGAATCTCTAACAAGACCATATTGTAAGTATGGATTCATACCCCATACAATCCTGGTAGTCATTCTTTACTCCCATGTCTACCTTATTAGTTAGAGTTCATATCTCATACCATCATGGTAGTCATGGTTAACTGACATGGAAATCTTAGTGTGAAGGTTCATTCCCATGAGCATATTATATAATCTATTGAGATATAAATCATTAACAAATTCATTGTAGGTACATGTATGTACCACCCATATCCTAATTAAATCATACATACATGTGCCACAATATACTTAAAAATTATTTCATAACACATAAATTGAAATGGGAATCATAAAAAAGTAATCATATCATTACCTATCTAAAAAGATACATGTTTCATAATTATTTAATAAAAATCATAATCTATGAACAGGAAACATATTTTATAAACCTATAACCCATGAAAGTTATATGGGTTCCATAATTACCATTATATTAAGAATAACTCATTTAATGAAATAATGTGTCTGGAACCTTTAAACAATTTCCTTGAAAGTAAAGAGTAACATCAATATATCTCATCTTAGATTGATTTTTTATAAATATCATTGAAAAAAAATATTAATAGGATAGAATATATTCTTATTTAACAAATTATTTTTTACTTCATAAAACAATTTAATATTCATTTTCATAGAATGTACCTCTGAAAATTTTAAAGAAGACTTCAAATAATTCTATAAACTTGTGTCCAGAAAACATATATAATAAGCTACAAAATATTAGAAAAAAAATCCCATAAAAAAATTGAAGATATTAAAATAGAGATTGGATTAATTTTGAAATCCATTTCACTATATAAAAATTTAAATATTATAAATAAATCAATAAAATCTTTCGAAAACATTTCATTTTAAATTAAATTGAAAAATATAAGGAAATGGTGAAAATAATTTTAATTCAATTAAATTAAAACTAACATTTAAAACTTATAAATATATCATCAATATTTTTTGAAATTATTTTTACTTGAAATCATAAGGAAGAATTTTGAAAACGTTTTTGAAGACCATATTTTCCCTTAAAAAATAAGAATTAATCATGATAACTTTATGAAAACCATTTCTTTTAAAAACATATTTAAAACAATGTATTTCCAAAATATTGGGAAATAATTTTTTAAAGAATAATATATTACTATTCAAAATTATTTTTCAATGGAATGACGATCAAGACGGTGGGTAAATCATTACGTGTCAAACATTCCTTTTTCACTATAAAAATTTTAGAAAGTTCCATAACCTGTAAATTGAAAATAAGATTCATTTTTAAATACCATTTTTAAAAGGTAAAAGATGGAAAATTATGTCATCTATGTATCAATAAATAATATTAATTTATTATTGAAAACATTTGAGAATATTTGGTTTTGAAGGACCTGGTATTTCCGATCAAAGAGGGAGGTAAATTCAAGATTTTCAAAAAAAAAATTCGTAACTACAATATTTACTAATGAGTAGATAAATGGACCCTGTATATGAATATTTCATGAATAAAATGATAATAAGAAAATTCATTAGTGTTCATGAGATATGGATCACATGATTTCATCAAATGAAGCATAATCCTAAAAACCTCAAAAAGTATTGAGATTGTTGAAATAATCTCTAACTACTTGGAATTATTCAACCATAACCCACTTTTATGAAAACAATTACATGAAAAATAAAGTATAATAAATAGATAAATAATTCCTGATATAACATTACAATTTTAGCATAACACCTCTTATAGAAATTTTGTTTCACAATATAGAAATTGTCTGAAAGAATGGAAATTCAGACAAAAACATTTAACCAATTTGGTATCCTTTGAAACATAGTTCACATGAATGAAATGTAATAAAATTATTGTTCAATAAAGGTGAAATTAAGTATTATAATCATAGAATATATCCGTTTTTAGTATCCACTCCAATGGAAAGGAATTGGTGGTTAGTAAAACATGTATCTTATATAAAAAAGAAAATGAAAAACTCTTACCTTGTGTCACTAATATCAGTGTACTATAATAATCCTATTGTACAATATATATAAATTTGTTCTACATATTTTCCATAACAATATTATTATTTCTAATACAATATTTTGTTTTATTATTACCTTAGTATCCACATTTTATCAATATTAGGTTAAGGATTCACTTTATTTAATATTTGATTTTTTTCTTCGCATGTGTGAAAATTTGATAAATACTTAGTCCTTATACTAATATTGTGATTTCATGAATGTAAATAATTATATAGAAATCATATATATTAATTATATTTCTATTTTAATGATCTATACAATATGGACATATTAATTGTAATATTCAATTCCTAGAGACTGTAAGCCATACGTACGCTTGAGCATTGTTTCTATTTTTATAATTTTATTGAAAGAAAGAAGTAAATGGAAATTGTTTATATATATGTGTATATATAGAAATTCAGTTATAATTATTATATAACATGTATCATATAATTTTATAATACCAATCCTTAACATATTCAACATAGTGTGTGAACATGTCGCATCACATTGAGTGGTGGTAGTCTACACTTCCACAAACAAATTTATAATATATGCCCCAAATGTAAAGTATAATGATAGTGTTGTAAAATTATTAATTACTTTAAATGAAATAATAAATATAATATTTTAGATATATATTCAGATATTTTATCATAATCCATATCTTGATTGGTAGTAAGTGTAAATGAACAATCATCATTTTGTGACGTAATAGTTCACGGAAAACATACATAATATCTGTTACCCATTAGAAGGTGGTGTGTGCAGGTTTAGTTATAAATGTTATAATAAAAACATCCAAGTATATTTAATGTGTTTTTTATTATACAATAATAAAATAAAGTGAGTGGCCGGGTGTGGAAAGAAAATAAAATAAAGGACCTTAAGAGTAGTTGTTACTTCTTCGTCGCGTAACTACTATTGATATATTCCAAATTGATTCCTTGGATTTAATTATGATCATGGTGATTCTTCTAAAAATCATGGGAGGTATTTTTTAAATTTTAAAATAATGATAATTTTCAAAACTAATTGGTTTGATTTGTGGGAAGTATAGGGATAGGTGGTGGCCTTTAATATGGAAGAAAATGGACACACATGTTATTTTTTAAAACTGTTTAGGTTCACACTTATCTTATCTAAAAAAGTCATAACAAATCTAAAAAACACTGTAATGAATGGCTAATGAGTGAATAATTCTCATAAAATGGGTTTTGAAAAATTTTCAGTTTATTTTTGGTCTTAATGTTTAGGTTTTCTACTTTATTAACCTTGTGTTCCACTTAATCGATGTAATCATTTTTATCACTTTAAATAATATTATTGGTAAATAAAATTTTTTTTACTTATTATAAATTATAAATAATATAATTCCAAATATAGAATCAATTTTTTCAAATTATAATCAAATATTTTCCATAAATTTATTTAAATATAATCCCGCTAATGGGGTGACATTGTGGGGTTTTAATGTAAAAAGGACTAAAAGAGAGATATGTTTTAATAACCAATATCAAAATTATATTAATTTCAATGACCTAAATTTGATTAATTTATAATATTATTATCTAATGGCAAACTTACGACAAATTTAAAATATAATTTATCCTTATAATTGAATTAGATGAAAAATTTGGTTCGAATAAAATTCAATATTTTTATCAAGTTGTTAAAAATTTAAACCTTATATAAAAGTTAAAAACAATTTCTTACCCGATTTTAATATTTTTATTGGAAATATGATGTTTATATTGACATATCACATCTATAAATCTTCTAATACTGTATTTAAAATGTGTTCTCCGTTAAAAGGGGGTAAAAATACATTTAAACACTATTGGGTTTCAGCCTAAGATTGTGATTTTTCTTATCTTATAACTATCAATTCTATTATATGATTATAAAAACATTTTTGAATATGAAAAATATAAATTCAATTAAAATTGATCCATATTAGTAATTATTTTAATTATTAAGAAAAATTGACCATCTCACATAAAAATAGACATTTATAAATTCAATGTAATTATATTCATTTGGTTCTTATATTATTTTATAATTATTAGGTAACCAATTAATTCAACAACATATATTAATAAGTTAGTTAATTCTATTATATTTAATTTAATGGCCATTTAATATCCAATAAAATAATCATATTTCAATAACAAATTATTATTCAGTAACACTCGGTCATACGTGTTACATAAAAATTCACGGAAAGTCAGTATTGAGTATAACATAAGCTGATTTCTGGGTTCCGTGTAGAGAAATCTAAAATTTATGTTACATGTATTTCACTGTTGATTTTTTTTTCATATGATGTAATCCATACATTGTACTTTAATATAAAATGACCTATTTTTACGGTTGTGTGAAATGAAAACTATGAAAAATATTACATTATTTTGAAAAATATTAATTTGTAAAATCATGAGGTGTCCCATTCTATAACCCTTAATATGAATTTCTCAAATGGAATTCATCTAGGTAATCAAAGTGTCAATAAATGAATCTTTTTTTCATATAAACCGACATCATAAAAATAAATACTTATGCATCCCTTAAATAGGGAATGTAGTAATTGTAATGGTTACCCAAAGTAACATGTAATGTGATTCCGACGTATGATAACATAAGTGGAATGTAAAAAACTGGATGTAAAAGAGAAATTCTACCATCATGTTCTGATAGAGTGTGATAGATAACATGGTAAGGAGAACATTAATACTAAAAAGGCCACAAATATAAGATTTTCTAATAGGCTGTCTGATTCATAAGAAATGAAGGTACAATGATATAATTATTTGTTTCAAGATCCTTTTTCACAATGGTGAATAATTTTCATGGATGTATGTACTTACACGATTTCAGGAATACCTCATACTTTATTATTCATTGATAAAGTTCACCTATTTCTCCACAAAGGAAGTTGTGTTTTTCATTCCTCACAAACTAAATAATCATGAGGTACATTATAAAAAATATTATCTATAATCATTTATTATCCAGACGACATTTTTATAAATTTTATTCAATTTTCATAAATCTTCATGTTATGAGATAATAAATTAATCTCAAAAACATTATCTGAAGTATAACATAAAAATACCTTAAATGGTTAACATTATAACCCTCCTAAAATTTGAATTTTTTTATAGAAGGTAAACATATTAGCTTAATAATGATCCCCATGATATCTTAATGTATCTCTTTTTTTTTACATTGAAAAAATTTAAATACCCTCATCATAATTCATGTTGAATCTTGAAAATAATATAAATTTCCATTAATCGTATTGGAATAAATTAATACCTCATTATTTTAATGGTATCTAGATATATTAGATAAATTCAAGTGGTCTTAAAATTCATCCATGATTAAATGGACTAAATATCAGTAAAATAATAATTTTGATATATGGTCATTAATATTTTATAATTTAATTTAACTTGATCAATAATATATTTTGGCACAAGAAAACCAATTTTCTCAACATCATGATCACAGTAAGGGTTACATTTCCATATTCTAAATATTGATTTCATATGTATTCATCTACATTAAACATATCCTTTTCAATACATGATGAAAAACATAAACTAAAATAACTATATATTTCATAATTCAAATAACACAATCCATGAATTCCAAAACATAAATACTACATTAATTAAACCTTATTCATAAACCATTAATTTGGATTCATCAACATATTCCCTAATACCTCATTCATATTATATTAAATATTAAGTAGGTATTAGGGTTTCTCACCCTCAATAAACTATTTATTCTTATGGTTATTGTAAACAATACTAGAATAATATCACATTCCATTCAAATGTGTTTCATGTTGACTTTATCTCTAGAAGTATAAAAACCACTCATACCACCTTCCTTCTTTTATTTATGATATTTCTCCATGGGATGTAAATTTTAATTCTTCCCATTATTTCCACATATGAAGAATTCAGTGTTATCCAAGTTCCATCATGTTCTTTGCATTGACTAAAACACGAAAGAATGGGTTGAGAAACAGTAATCCTAGATGAAAACCACATAATCATGAAAAATTACATATATGATTCGTAAATCATGAAACCTAATTCATAATCTATAAGCCCATATTTTTTTCCTAGTTCATTCATATTCTTCTTCAATTTATATACTTTTGGATGATTTATGAGGTGTTTTCAAATTTCCAAAGCATATTCCCTGAGTTTGTCAAACCAATTGTGAAGTAAAGCATATTTTTATGTTCAATATTAATACAATTCCATCCGAGAACAATTTTTCGGAGTTTTTACTCCTTGTTAAATATATTTTAGATCCATGTGTACTTTTATTATCCATACATTGATGTATTTATGGGAAACAAATTACTCAATTATTTACCATAATTCCAGGATATTATCTTAAACAATGACAGAACCTTATAATTAGCCTTAGATAAATCACTAAACATATCCTTAGAGATATACAAATGAATATTAAATACTAGTTTTTATCCCATAATGCAATATTTTACTAATCCTTTTCTCTCATACTATCTTTAGAAACCATCTCATTTTATCAATTTACATTAAATAACAACTACAAAATACTTAAATCATTATTCAAATAGATTCCCCAATAATGTACTAATCTAGTCCATTTGGAAATAGGGGAATATAAAAACTTTTATATAAATGATCTACATAATTTCCCCCCAGGTTTTTATTGATATAACTATTCTTATACACATAAAAAATAATACATATCATCATAACCCGGGGGAACTAAACATAAAAGGGGTAATCTCATATTCTTAGTTAGGGTAGACAAGAGAGATGCATAATCATTATCATAATTGAATAATAACATGATCAGGAAAATATGATATCATTCTTTTCATTTCAATGTTCATAAAAATTAATAATGGACTAAAATTTTCCTATTCATGAGACTTTAATTGAAAAGAAATAAATAATATAATCCATGATATCATTACATTGTTATAAAACATTGAATTATGTCAAACACACAAGAATAAAATATTATTTCCATTGTATCCAATGAATTAAATCCATGAGTATCTTGGTATTATAGTTTCACTTCCAATTCCATTTTTATTCGTGGTTCACTCTCATGTCCATCATGGTATAAGGAGTTTTCTCTTTATACTATATTAGTAGTTTTGGATTACTTCCATGGCCATATTATTATTAATGGTTCATTCCCAATACCATTATAGTATATATCATGAGATATAAATAAATTCCCAATTTATTATTGGGTGATATAAGCCCCCCATGTCTCATAATTAAATCATACATTCATGATTCATAATTTAATTAAAAATCATAACATATCCCAATAAATGAAATGGTTGTCACATTCATGAAATAATATCATAAACTGTGGAAAAGGATGAACATTTAATTGTCATTAAAACAAAATCATAACCCATGAATGAAAAACCGATTTCATAAATATGTAACCTATGAAACTGAATCAGGTTTCATAAAGACCATGACATTAATAAAAACTAATTCAGAGAAAGAATGTGTATACATCCTTTTGATAATTTCTTAGAAAGGCATGAGTAATATAAAAAATGTCATAGTAGATGGAAAATAATTTTGAAATGTATTTCAAAATACAAACCATGATTAAAATATAATTTATTCTATGAAAAATCATTTTTTATCAAAAAATCATTTGAAAGTAATTTTCTTATAAAATTCCATGAAAACATATAAAGAATACCTGGAATCATCTAGAAAAACAATATTCATTAATACATGTAGAATTAGAAAAAAAATGAAAAAATTTTCCATTTCAAAAACATTTAAAATAGTAAAATAAATCTTGAAAACAATTTGAAAATTAATTCATTCATAATAATTGAAAAACAGTTAATGATATTTTGAAGATATTTTTAAAACTATTTCATTTGAAATAACATTTATAAATTATAAAAATATAATGATTTTTTTAAAAATAAATTTTCTCAATATAACATTGAAAACATATATAGAATGATTGATAATTTTTTGAAAATTTTTTAATTGAAAACATATAAATGAATTTTGATAATATTTTGTACAACCTCGTTTCCAATAAAATTTAAAACATTAGCTTGAACACTTTTATAAAACCATTTTATTGAAAACTAATTAAAAACATTGAATTAATTGAATATTAGAAAGATAATTTCTTTAAAAAAACTTAAATATTTTAATGGAAGTTTCAATGGAAATATAATCATGAAATTGGGTAAGTTTGTATGTTCCACACATTCCTTTATTACCATACAATGATTAAAAAAGTTCATGAGCGAAATAAGACATGAAGATTCCATTTTGAAATCCCATTAAAAAAGTAAAATCATGTGTAAATATATTTTTTAATATAATAGGTTAATTTTTGAATATTTTTAACTCTTTTATGATATAGTGATTTAAAGGAACACATATTTTTGATCAAAGTGAGAGGTAAATTCTGTCATTCATAACAACAATTTATTAATTTTTTTATGTAACAAAAAGTGGAAAAACGGTACCAATATAATATTATTTCATGAATAACCATAGAAAAATAAATGGAATGAGTGTTATGGGGAGTTTTATCATAATATTTCATCAATGTAATCATGGAAAAAAACAATTTAAAAAATAAATGAGATTGTTTCAAGAAACTCTTATCACTTGGTAACTTTCAACCATACTAACCTTTTACGAAAATGAAATTAAATAAAACATAAAATATAATTCATTGATATAGATTCATGATATAATATTTAAATTTTATTATATACAACTCATGAAAAAATATAGGTTCACAACATGGCATGTGTCTCAAAGAAGGAAAATTGGTACACATTCATTTTACCGATTTGGTAACTTTTCAAAAATAGTCCCCATTAATGAAATATAATAAAATGGATAGGTAAATTCCAATATATAATAGTATATAAATAATACAATACATCCATGGGATGTATACACACCACCCCAATAAAATGGGTGGTGAATAAATCATGTATCTCACGAAAATGTAAAGTGAGAAGAAATTACTTTACCTTGGGTCTTGAATCTTGTCATACTCCAACAAAATTACTTTATATTAAAGAATATTTTATTATATATACATTATAGAAAAATATTATTATATCTAATTGCATATATGGGTTTTTTATGAACATATATTACCCTCTTTTTATCAATCCTATATTATGGTTCCACATCAGGTAATATTATGTTTGTTTTCAAATGTTTCTTAATTTGTTATATCATTGGTCGTTGTACTTAATTTATGATTTAATAAATGTATATAATGATATAAATATCGTTTTTATTCAGTATGTAACACTCAAGAATTTCATAGTACATTATTGTTTCAAAGTAATTCAATAACATGCACTGAACACAACACCGCATTCAAGTGCACCACGACATAGCAATCTAACCGTTCAAAAGAGGTTAGGAATAATAATTACTGAATTTTGAATTTAATATACTCCATATAATTTTAACGTCCATATTATGGGTTTCTTAGTAACAATATAAGATCAAATTCAATTTTTTAGATAGAGGATGTATTTTTCAAAAAATGCATTTTTACAACCTTTTGAGGGAGAACCCTTTTTAAATCCAATATATGGCTATTTTATGTATTCAATATGACAAAATATGATTCTTCTTTAGAATCAGGATATAAAAATTTAGTTTTGATGATTTGTTTGGTATTTTTCTTTTCATTACCCTCTCCCCACAAAGTGCACCCCTCCCGGGTCGGCAATTTGAAAAGGGAGATAATGACCCCCGAGTCCTATATCCAGTAGGCCCTGTGTTGGAGACTAGTACCGAGGGTATAATAGACACACAAATGGGAGGCATTACCCTCTAAGAGAACACATGATAAAGAGAGAAATAAGATAGAAACCAACCAAATTCAACTCATAAATAGAATGAAAAAGAAAACCCAAACTCACAAATGAAATGACATGAAAAAGTACTACAACAGGAAGGAAAAAACTGCATATAATGAAAAGAAATTAAAAACAACATCAACCACAAGCCCGAACAGCTCCTGTAACACCAAGCTAGTAGAAACCAGCTTGATATCCAACGTGCTCTAAGTGACTTGAAAAATAGTTTATATATACATAGGTTGAGTATAACAGTATACTTAGTAGGATTGTCCCTAAAGCCTCTCGTGCAAAATTAATGAAAGCATGCTAAAGAACAGTGAACAACAAGTGAAACTAACTCGTCACCTAAACAGGTATACTATGATTCCAGCCTCACCATGGAAACTCTTACCATGTAACTTATACAAGAATATATCATATAATAATGAATATCAAGGGTACCTCACTACTATTTTCACAGTGGTTTGTCGTATTTCCCCCACATCACATGTACTGAGCATCTCCCTCCAAAAAGGTTTGCCTGCAGACACCTAGTCGAAGCACCACAATGTGCACCTCGTGCAACACAAAGGCCTTCCTGCGGATGACTGGATGAAGCACTACACCATCCTCAAAACCAAAAGTAACAAGTTAGTTTCTGGAAGCCACCACAGCTCGCATAACATGTATCATAATTTGGGTATTATACCTCTAGACATTACAGCCCATACACTGAGTAAGTATCCTCAATCCATCACAGCCTATACACATTACACCTATAGTAGTCCATAGGATACTATATCCAGAATATATAAGTTTGAATAACCACAATCCATTACATCCATCAACACACATATGGGGAAAACTAATCATTGTGATTAACAGCACATGTATCTACCAAGATAAGAGAGTGTGGAAAAAGGGGGTAGTCATCCATTCAAACTCTAATCAGAATGTTGGGGAAAACACTCCCCAGGGCTCAGAATCCCTAGGGTGTCAGTTTCCCTTATTAACAGGGTGGAGTAGCATATAGAAACACAAAATGTATAGAATATATTATATCTCACAACCACACTATGGGCATAACCTAGTCTTAGAAACCCCTATAGCTAACATCCCTCAGATTTCGAGCTGCTACTTCAAAGACTAGGTATCTTATACGCACACAACAATTTAAAGAACATTATTGGATTACTCCATTCCATTTTTTATCTGTTCCACTTTACATTGATTATGTCTTAAAAATTTAATTAACCATGAACAATTCCACAGTAGATTTCATTACCATCACACCCAATATCCACAGTCCCTTTAAAAATTTTATCCTCATCATTATGTTCCATCAAACTCCAACCCCATGGGTTAACACCATTTATTCAAATATTTGTTACAGAATCACTTTCCCATATTCCCTGGCATTATAAAAAATAATTCTATGCTACTAAAAAAAGGAGGATCAACACGGTGGGTAGATGTACTACTCACCGAGTCATTTATGCCTATAGTAAGAGCATATACCCATCCTCCCTAGAGATGCTAAACATGGAAATCATGCGGCATACCCTGCACGTCTTCGCCTCTATCAGAGGAAGGGTAAGCTAGACCGGCTGTCTTGGGCAGTGGGGAAAAGTAATGTAGACAAACAACCAATGAACTGGAATGCATCCAAAAATCACATCCATCCCACTCCATCATCCCTATTGTCCTCCCTAACACCCACATGCATAAACAGGTGCATCTCACAACTCTAGGCATCATCTACTGCCACAACCAAAAGGCCTCCTTGCCCCCACATATCACAACACCCATTCAGGATCATGTCTCAACACAAGAAGCAAGAAAACTAAACATCACATCACTTGGGTTGTTGGCCCTATAAAAATCAAGAGGGTAACTCAGATCCCTTAAAGAAATTATTAAACAATCAATTCTTTAACCCATCTTGAATTAACAGATTTATAATTTGTTGGTTCCAAAATCGGGAAAACTAACCAGTAAGCTTTCAAAAATGATCAAACATGCTTAGTTCTCCGATTTGATTAAAATGAAATCTCAACAAGATACAGATTCGTTCACATGACTATTTATCTTTATCCAAATAAATATCAATTAATCTCGGTTTACATTCATTACTGATTTTCATTCAGAACAAAAATAGACATCACACTATCTATCAAAACTAGAGGTAATAACATATGATCAATATCAATTTATTTATCTTGTTCAAATATTTATTATCTCAATTCCATTTTCATCCAGTTTGATTTAACATGATAAAAATACAGTTGCACGTAAAAGAAAGTGAAGGATGGAATCCCATACCTAAATGTTTTTTGATGAAAACCCCAACAAATGAAGAACACACAAGAAATTCGGGTTGATTATCCCAGAATCCTCCTTAGATCTCTTCTCCTAACACAAAAAAGACCAAATATCATCATATTTTCATCCATAAACTTTGATCTACTCATAACAGGCGTAGATCTAAGAAACCAATAGATGAGGGGAAGTAGATCCAAGTGGATCTGAGAAACCGATCATTAATGAAGAAGAATGAAGAATAACAATCACATAACTCAAGAATCCAGCTTCAATTTGCCAGGAGAAGCCTTCGGATTGCCTCCAAAACTCTGGGAGAACACTCCTTGACCATAAGAGAAGAAAAATCCCATGTTTGTGCCGCCTATGAGCTCAAACGAAGCCTTTAGAGGCAAAACGAGTTAGATCAAAAATTTTACGATCTAGTTTAAGTGCCTACACGGTTTTCTTACTTGGTTAGGCAAACTGTGCAGTCTCTACTACCTCGTCAAACACTACTTGAACGGTTATACAAACCGTTAAGTAACTGTGTGTTAGCCACTACCTCCAAGACAAACTACCCATGGTTTTTCCGCATGGTTTAGACAAACCGTGCGCCACCCATTCGAAAGCTATTGCATTTTTAGTTTTCCTCAAAGATTCACCCAAATGCACACCCAAGTCAATACTCCTAAACAAGTGTAGTTAGAAACATCAAAAAAATTACTTGAAGACGTAACATGATGTTATAGTTCACAACTGTCTACTATTGAAATGGTTCATCTAAATTGGAATCTTGGAAAAGTGTTGGGGATATGTCACCATGACCTCCTAGAACACCTCTAACACCACATTTCCACAAAGTAATGGACTTGAGAAGTCCGAGCAATTACATCAGATACCTCTCAAAATATTCACATCCTCGATAATCCAAAACCCACCTAAAGTGAAAACAAAACCAGGTCTGAACAACCACCCCTCGAGAGACCTCTCAAAAGAGAACAAGCCACAAAAGCAACAAAGGAATCCATATCATAAACATGAAATTTTCATAACCACATAAGGTACATCAATCCATGAAAAGAGATAAACATCAATCAACTCTGGGTACTGAGCACGTATGTATGACTCATGTTCCGATGTACTCACTTCCAAGCCACCATGTCGCCACAAGACACGAACTAAAGGAATAGAACGCCCGCACAACACCTTATCCTTGCGGTCTTGGATCTCCACATGTCACTCCTCAAAGGTTGCATCATCATCAACATCGATCACTCTCCAATCAATGATGTAAAATACATCATGAAGATAACGAAAAAGCTGTGATACATAAAAAACATCATGTATCTGACTCATCTGTGGGGGATGTGCAACTCGATAAGCCAAGGCCCCAAAATGATCTAACACCACTAAAGGACCAAAAAACTGGGGATAAATCATACTTCCACGTCCAAAGATTCGCTTCCCACGACTGGGAGTAACCTTCAGAAACACATGATCCCCAATATTAAACTCTAAGGGACTCCTTCTTTGATCAGCATATGATTTATGACGATCTTGTGCTTTCTTCATCTTCTCACGAATCACCTGAACCATCTCTGTTTTATTCTGCTCAAGTTCCAGTACGAGAATTGCTGACTCTTCGACCCCAGTCCATCACAACGAAGAATGACAATACCGGCCATAAAAGTCTTCAAAAGTTACCATACCTATGGTGGAGTGAAAATTAATAATGTATGAGAATTCTACCATGGGTAAGTGCCATATCCATAAACCTCCAAAATCAAGAACACAAGAGCATATCTTTTCTTTAAGATTCTGGATGGTTCTCTCTATCTGACCATCAGTTTGAGGATGAAAATCAGTGCTAAGGTATAGTTGAAAACTGAATTCATGTTGGAGACCTCTCCATAGTATGTAGGTAAAACGAGGATCTCGATCAGAAATTATCATCATAGGGACTTCATGAAGTCTCACCACCACCTCTAAATAATTCCTTGGAAAAAAACTCACTGAGCTCGATTCCTTGATCCCTATAAAGTGGGATGATTTTATTAAACGATCAACTACCACCCAAATAGAATCATGTCCTCCCGGAGCTCGAGGTATACCAGTAACAATGTCCATTTAGATATCCTCCCACTTCCACTGAGTAATCTCTAATGGTTGGAGAAGAACACCAGGAACACAGTGTTCGGACATAACCTTCTAGAAGACTAAACATCGAGACACAAACTCTGCAACGACATGCTTTATCCCAGACCAACAAAAATGGATCCATAAGGCTCAGTACATCTTGATCACACCAGGATTAACCGCTATAGGCGAACTATGAAACTCTCTGAGAACCGTCTCACGCATCGTCAAAGGAACAAAAATATTTTTAGGATACAGCACTTGGTGTTGTTCATCATCAGTCTAACCATTAGGGGCCCCACCACAAACATCTCGGTCTCTTCGGACGTCCACCTCTAGATATCCCAATTGGGACTCTTCTACATTCTACACCAGGGGTGATTGTACCATCATCTGAAAAAGACAACATCTACCTCCAACTTCTCCCATATAAAGATTTAATATTGATAGTTGTAATGACCCAAATCCGGAGCCCTTCCAGTGGTGCCCCATACCCGGTATGCCATATGACCTCAAGTGCATTTCCCCAAATTCCAGAGGCTACCGACTAGCAGCGAGGGCCTTGGTAAGTTATTGGGGAAAATATACCTTCATTTGGTAAGGTATACAAGGCAAGGAAAACAACAGTCAATAGCAGAAGTAGTAAATAGCATACAAAAACTGAAACTAAAGAGCGGAAGCAATGAAAACATAATGATAATGATAATGATGCAATAGGTACAAGTATCTAAGAAAAGCAGAAAGCACAACAATGTGCTAAAATACAACTAAAAAACAATGTATGAAAGTAACAAAAACTCCAGCAGCATCGCAAGCCTATGCTCGATCCTATGCTCTCCAGCTCCAACCAGAAATCAGGTACCTGAAGTAGAAGGGCCACAACCCCTATCCACACCTGCAACCATATAACCTCTTTGGGCCGAAAAGTAGGACCCAAACAGGGTGTGAGACTAATCCCTGTAGGAAATCTCCATGAGATCCATGCCCTACCGTCAGTGAGTAATATAGTAAAAGTAAAGGAAATAAATGCAGTAGAGAAATAGAAATACACTAAAGTAAACAATCCTAAAAATCTCTATTCACATTTATTTAGCAGTTCAGTACAATCATTTATCTATCAACCAGGGAACCTAGAAACAACTATATACTCCCAATGCAAGCAAGTAAGCACAACAAGTAACTCAGTAGTCTACCTAAACAACAAGCAGTAAAAACCCAAGTTTATTCTTTGGCTGGGTGGACTCATCAAAACCAAACATCAAATAAAGCACTGACTCTCTATGTGGCTCCTACTAGAAAACCCCTCTAGTCAAGTAAACGTACAAAGGCACAAACACTCGGGGAAGCTCTCACCATCAATTCCCCTATGGTCTTCCAATGAAAGATATAGACTTTCTGAGGAATCACTTACGTCTAATTCCCCCTATAGTCTCGCTACGTAACGAAGGACACTCTGAGGAAGCACAAATTCCCATTTCCATAGGTACCGCAATCGATTCTTATTAAAACAGACTCTCTAAGGAAGCACTAATCATCAATTCCCCCTTTAGTCTACCACACTGGGTTCACTTAGCCTTGAGCAGTTTAGTCGTGCGTAAACGACTATTAGCAGCCTATGTAAGATCAAAAAATACCTGGATAATAGCTACAATGCATCCACAAGAATATAAACAGCAGGAAATACATGCAATCAATTCAACATGCATACTAGCAATGTGCAAAAGGGTTTCCTCGTACGCAAACCCGCGCCAAACTGTGATAAACAACCAAAAAAAGGGAAAACACCCATGGGTTGACCCTCATCCATGATAAAAAGAAATTATTAATCATCCAATAAACTCAAGAATACAATCAATATAAGGAAGATAACAAAACAGGATCAAAACCCTAACCCGAGATACCTGATACATGGGTATCCAACAATTTTTCACTAAAAACTCAAGGACATTCAACATAGGTCAACAAACCACATACCGCGATCCCAATAGATCAATATATGTCTACCATGATGAAAAATCCCCATTATAATGACGTAGATTTGAGAAAATGCACAAAACGATCAACCTATGATAACATGAAAACGATGAGGAATCATGAAACAAGGCTAAATAAAAACGGGGAACTCACCACTGTGCTTCCAACGCAATCACTAGTGGCTGGAACGGAGGTCGGATGGAGGCACGAAGGCTCGGAGAATATTCGGTCGTATGGTCGCTCTCGGACAAACGAAAACTGGATAAGAAGACGCTTCTGTGCGTCAAGTGTGACCCTCGGTCCGTTTAATGAAAAAAAGAAAGTACACGACGTGTACTTTTAGAGTACACAGTGTGTACGAGGTCTTTTCCATACTCTATCAAAATTGGAATCCATGTCACCCTTACACATAGTGTGTGTGGCTCAGACACGGCCATCACACTGATTTGGTGGGATAAGAGTACACGTCATGTACACGGCGTGTACTTAGAAAATTGCCAGAAAATTTAATTTTCTCAGAAACTCCAGGAAAAGGAAAAACATTCCTGAATGAAGGTTCGAGTTCTTACAAACTTCCCCCCTAAAAGAAATTCATCCTCAAATTTCCCTAATGAGGTGGAGAAGAAAAAACCCAGAATATCTCCAGCCACTGCGATAATACATCGGCCTCCCTTTCCCAAGTCTCATCCTGTACTCGCCCATACTGCCATAGCACCCATACAAGAGGAACAGACTTCCCGCGGAGAACCTTCGTACTGCAACTGACAATCCGGATAGGATGCTATTCAAATGACTCAACCACTTAAATCACGACTTCCTCAGGCTGAAATACATGAGACGTGTCTGAAAAGTATCGTCGGAGTTGAGAGACGTGGAAGACGCCGTGCATGGATCGATACCTCTAAGGTTGCTGCAACCAATACGCAACCAGCCCAACTCTCTCCAAGACCTCAAACGGCCCGAAGAACTGCGGGTAAATATTTCCATGTCTTTGAATCCTCTTGTGTCCCAACCTTGGTGCGACACGTAGGAAAACCCGATCACCGACCTCGAACTCCAGAGGTCGTCTCTGCTGATCAGCATAAGACTTCGGTCGAGACTGCGCTGTAGACATCCTCATCCGAATCAGCTCTATCTACTGCGAAGTCTCCTGAACAAGACGAGGTCACAGAAATCCTTCCACTCCCGCCTCCATCCAGCATAAAAGTGATTTTCATGGCCTTCCATACAAAGCCTCATATGGTTCCAT
Source organism: Viscum album (assembly GCA_963277665.1). Taxonomy (NCBI): domain Eukaryota; kingdom Viridiplantae; phylum Streptophyta; class Magnoliopsida; order Santalales; family Viscaceae; genus Viscum; species Viscum album. The sequence continues at coordinate 1,898,268,716 of OY728163.1, read as the reverse complement.
TTTAATTGTCTCTTAAAAACTGTTATTGTAGGTAAACTCCACGAGAGGAATATTTTTCTCCCAAGAACAGCCAAAGTTTAGGATAAAAGCTTGTAGAATATCCTCAAGCACCTAAATCGTGTGCTCGGACTGGCCATCAGTCTGGGGATGGTATGTTGCACTCAAAAGTACCTGTATACCCAAGACCTTATAAAGTCCCTGCCAGAACCGAGAGGTAAAGCACGCATCCCTGTCTGAAAAAATGGAGTGTGGATCTCCATGCAGACGAACGATTTCTCGGATGTAAAGTCATCCCAGATCATTGATACTAGAAGTATCCTTGATTGTCATGAAGTGAGCAACCTTTGTCAGCCTGTCGATGAAGACGCACACCACATCGTTTCCTCTCGACAATCTTGGAAAACCAGTCATGATGTTCATCGCGACTTTGTTCCACATCCACTCTAGAATGGGTAGCTGTTGTAAAATCCCTGCTGGTCACTGGTGCTCCTCCATAACCTTCTAACAGGTGGAACATCTCTTGACAAAACCAGCCACATCTATTTTCATAACTGGCAACAAGTACTAGTGGTGTAAATCATGGTTCATCTAGGTGACACTAGGGTGAACTGCCCAAACTGAGGAATGGAAGTCTCACATCAGCTCGTCGCGTATATTTGCAGGCCCCCATACACGTCCCCAGAAATTAAAGATCTCTACCTCGCCAATGGTCCACCCTGGAAGAGGGTCCTCTCCTGAAACGCTTTCTTGTAAGACTAGCCCTTCTGAATCTGCCAGCTGCCTCATTCAAACTCGGTCCAGAAGTACAGAGGTAACAACCAACGAAGATTGGAATGTCTACCCCAGCCTGTCGTGAACCACCAAATGCATCTCCGAGAACAGAGCCATTAGTTTCTACTCACTGCTGGCTTCCTGATCTGCATATATCTGAGTTCTCATGCTCAGTGCATCAGCCACTGCATTTCCTTTCCCAGGAGTATAGGAAAGCTTGAAATCGAAGGACTGGAGATACTCAATTAACCTCCGTTGTCTGAGATTCATGTCACGATTCATGAAGATGTACTTGAAAATTTTGTGGTCAATGTATACCACAAAATTCTCTCACATGACGTAATGTCTCCATAAAAGTAAAGCATGGACAACCTCAGCCAACTACAGGTCGTGAATAGCATAATTCCTCTCATGTGGCCTCAACTGACAAGAACCATATGAAACCACTCGATCCTCCTGAATAACCACTGCTCCATGTCCGATGCCAGATGCATCATAGAAAACTATATCACTATTTCCCGGCTCTGAAAAAACTAGGATCAGTGCTGAATTCAATATCCCCTTCAGCTCCTAGAAGGATATTTCACAGGATTCTGACTAAACAAACTTCACCCCCTTCTTAGTCAAGCCCATCAACTGTGCTTCTAGGCATGAGAAGTCATGTATAAACCACATGTAGTAACCAGCCAGCCCCAAGAATCTTCGTACCACGAAGATTTTTTTTCGGACGCTCCAAGGTAACTACTACTCTCACCTTCTCTAGGTCTACTGATTCTCTTGTCTCTAAGATGACATGACCCAGGAAGTGAATCTCGTCCTTCTAGAAGTGCAACATAGAGAGTTTAGCATAAATCCAATGCTCCCTCAATGTACTCAAAACAATCTCAAGATGGATTGAATGGCCTTGCGAGTGTGAGAGCACGCCAAGTTATCGTCCACGAAGACCACGCCGAAGGAATCCAAGTAAGGATGGAACACTCAGTTCATCAGTTCCATGAAAACTACTGGCGCATTCGTAAGACCAAACGCCATAACTATATACTCGTAGAGGCCATACATGATCCTGAAGGCTGTCAGGGGTATATCTGAAGGCCTAATGCGTAGCTGATGATAACCAGACCTAAAATCAATCTTTGAGAACACCCAAGATCCTTAAAGCTAATCGAAGAGATCATCAATACAATGGAAGGGATATCAGTTCTTAACTGTCGGCTAGATCAACTCTTGATAATACATGAAAAGCCTAAGGGAACCATCTTGCTTCTTCATGAAAATGACAGTCGAACCCCAAGGAGAAGTTTTGGGATGGATGAAACCCTTTTCCTGCAACTCCTCCAAATGCTTCTTGAGCTCTTTCAACTCAGGTGTAGACATCCTATAAGGAGTAATGGACACAATTTCTGCTCTTGGCATGAGCTGAATCGAGAAGTCTACCCCATGATCCGTAGGCAAAACTGAAAAGTCTTCTGGAAAGACATCTGGAAAGCGATTAAGCATTGGAGGAAAATCTAACTGTGAAGTCCCCTAGTCATCCATATAAAGACTAATAATCTGGGTTGTAACTCCTCCTAGACCATGATGGTCAAGTCCAGCTCGACTCTCCTGAACATCCCACTCTCCCTTATGAAGAACTAATTCACCATCTGGTGATATGAAACTAACCATGCAGCCATAGCAATCGATGATTTCCTGGAAGGGAACCAATGAGTCCATACCGAGAATGACATTATAGCCTATCATCTCCAGGAAATATATGTCCCATAAGAATCAATACCCTGCTACCTCGAGAGGGAACACCTTGCACTGATGTATGCTAGATGTCCTCTTTACCAAAGTCAGGTCGATAGTCAACATGTCATCAGATGAAAAGACACGGAGCTCAAGGCTTTCCATGACAGCAATAGAGATAAATCTATGTGAAGCACCAGTATCGAAAAAGGCTAAAGAGAAAACTATGGCTACTAAGGTCATACATCGAACTGTAGAGGGTCCAGGATCCGGTTCCTAATGAATCTGCTCTATAATAAAATTTTGGTCTGCACCGAGGCCCTGTGTAGCAGCCTGAAAACACTGAGCCGCTCGTCCCTAAGCATGAACACTGCGTCCACAGCCTCTACCCTGACCTGAACGTCTTACAGAACTCTATCCCCCAGTCTTTTGTGGAGCTGGTAATCCTGCTCCTGTACGTGGGGTCGAAACTGATCCTCCATCACTAGATGCTGGAAGGGGAACCTTGCAGTAATGCTGCATATGACCCATCTTTCCGAAGGATCGGCACTCTACTGGGTCCCTTGGGAACTGGGAATTCGTGTGCCCGCTCCTACCACACTGATAACACACCACTTGGGTGCTAGAAGGTGAATCTCGTCTACCAGAAGGAATACCCCACTTCCTCGGGTCGCCTCTGGTAGACTCTTGGTGGCACTTCCTACTGTCTGTCTGGAGGGAAGCTGCCTTGGATGCTGAACTACCCTAGTCCACAGCTCCAGTCTCCCTTAGGTTCCTCTCTGTGATGAGTTCCCGGTTGACTATTAGAGTAATAGAAGTCAACTTAAAGACATTCACATGTGATCTGATCTCCGATCTGAGGCCTTCCTCAAACTTTCTCGCTAGAAACAACATGTCATTCCCCAGGACAGGTGTGAATTGTTGTAGCTAGGTGAAGCATGAGGAATAATCCATAACTGAGAGAGTACCCTAATAAAGGCTCATGAACTCCCTGGATCTGTTATCCCTTAGCATTGCTGGGTAGAGGTATTCATAAAATGTACGTTGAAACTCATCTCAATCCATATCCTGCTGGCGCCCCGTCTGAGATACTACACCCCACCATCTCTTGGTGGAGTTCAGCAGAAAATAAATCACGATCATCACCCTTCTCTCTGGAGGCATCTCCTAATGCTCGGAGATGGAAAAAATGGCTTCCATCCATGACTCTGTAGCCTGAGGTCCTCCATCCCCTGTGAAAGTTGGAGGATGCTACTACTGGAAGACCCACGCCAGCTCTGCCATAGTCGGGGCAGGATGCTGGACTCCCTGGAAGGTCTGCATGAATCTCATGAAACCCTCTATAAACTGAGAATTGGCACCAATGTCGGGAATCACTATAGGTTCCATGTCCAGAATGATGGGCAGAACTACTGGCAGTCCCGGATCGGCCGTATCAGCCGTACGATCGCTACCTGGTTTCTGGCGTGCAACATGAGGGCGTCTTAGTGCCATAGCTCTGAAAGACCAAAAAACACCTTCATTAATGGTGAAAACTGTTTCAACATAGGAGTATAAAATGGGATAGGTGGTAAAAACCATTAATTTTAAAAAAAAAATAACTACACGGCGTTTAATACCGATACACGGCGTGTTTCCAGAAATCTTACCGTGGGCGTGTACCAAGGCCATACATGGCTGTGTAAAAAACCTGACTACACGACATGTTCTTAAACTAAATAGCATGTACTGAACCTCTTCTCCCTAACCGGTTACTCCAACATGACTAAGTCACACGGACTGTCCCAACCGAAGACTACATGACGCGTTTGAGTAAGTCACAGCGTGTACTAGACTTGACTTACCTGGCCCATGTTGTTAGCGACACGACCTGACCCACGGTCGACACCACATGGCGTGTTCCCAAGGGAAATGTCGTGCACTTTAAGGGAAACATCTTCCCGTGTTGTTCGTGACATGGCTGGGTACTCGGTTGATCCTTACACGGCATGTTCTGAACAAACACGGTGTGTATAAGAGATGATAACATCGACCCGTGTTTTTCAAGACACGACTGGGTTCCTGGGAAAGGATACACGGCGTGTGCATACCGAACACGTCGTGTACGAAAACATGCATTAACGGACCCATGTTGTTAGTTACATGGATGGGCTCCTTGTTAACCTCTACACGACATGTACCTAAAGTACACGACGTGTTCCTGAAAACCATTTACAGCTTTGTGTCCCTGTCCACATGGTCAGTGACATGTCCAAAAACTACACGGCATGTATCTATAAATTGCATGCCATGTATTCTGGGTTTTTCCAGATAGTAGCCTCAGAACTGCACTGGATCCCAGAAAAAATAGGATAACACGGGTTATGGTGCCAAATTCTAATCCGTGGGGTCCCATACTCCCCACGAATCAAAGCTTGGCATCATAACGATGCATAGAACAAGAAATAGTAAAAGAAATCATGACCCACCAAATTCTGATCCTTGAGGGCCCATAACACCTATAAGATAATATTTTGGCATCCATGATAAGAATTCTCCAACAATGATACCCTATCAACATAACAGTTATTCTATCACAGCAGCTATCACAACAACATGTATTTTCTATCAAAAATCCTATCACGACAGCATGAAATTTCTAATGCAAATTAGATGGCATGGTATGATGCATGGCATGTGGTCTTACTAAATGTGCCTATATGATGCATGAGATGGAATACCCTCATCTTATCAGGTTGCAACAAAATAGAACCGCAATCATATAAACAGTAACAACAAAAAACAATTGCATCACCCAACGGTGAAATCAATTAAACTGTAACATTCGAAAAACTCAAAATTTCCAATATTCAAGGTAATCTAGATTTTTCCCTATACATGGGTTCTAGAATTCCCAGGCATAGCTATTTACCATTCACCTATTCCATCCTATCCCTGTCTAATGTTGCTAAATAGTAAGTCAATAGAAAAGGAAAGAACTCATCTGATACCACTTTCTAATGACCTGAATCCTGAGCCCTTCCACTGGTGCCCCGTACCCGGTTCGCCACATGAACTCAAGCATATTTCCCAAAAACTCCAGAGGCTTCCAACTAGTAGTGACGAACTTTGTAAGTTATTGGGGAAGCTACGCCCTCATTTGGTAAGGTATACATAGCAAGAAAAACAATAGTCAATTGAGGAAGTATTAAACAACATACAAATATTGAAACTAAATAGCAAAATCATTGAACACATAATGATAATGATAATGATGAAGCAGGCACAAGTATCTAAGCAAGGAAGAAAACACCACAACATGCTGTAATACAACTGAAAAAATACAAATGTAACAGCAACTCCAGCAGCATCGCAAGCCTAAGCTCGGTCTTATGCTCTCCAACTCCAACAAGAAATCAGGTACCCAAAGTAGAAAGGCCAAAATCCTTATCCACACCTACAACCATATAACCTGTTTAGGCCAAAAAGCAGGACCGAAAAGGGTGTGAGACTAATCCCAGTAGGCAATCACCACGAGATCATTACCCTACTATTAGTGAGTAATGTAGTAAAAGTAAAGGAAATAAATGCAGTAGAGAAACATAAATACACTAAAGTAAACAATCCTACAAATATAGATTCAAATTTATTTATCAGTTCAACACAATCATTTAGATATCAACCAGGGAACCTAGAAAAAGCTCAATACTCCCAGGGAAATCAAGTAAGCACAACAGGTTACTCAGCAGTCTATATAAACAACAAGCAGTACAAACACAAGCTTGTTCTTTGGTTGGGTGGAATCATCACAACCAAACATCAAATAAAGCACTGAGTCTCTGGGTGGATCCTACTAGTAGACCCCAATAGTAAAGTAAATGTACAAAGGCACATAAACTCTTGGATACTATCACCATCAATTCCCATGTGGTCTTGCAACGAAAGATATAGACTCTCTGGGAAAGCACTTTTGTCTAATTCCCCCTATTGTCTCGCTATGTAACTAGGAACACTCTACAGAAGCACAAAGTCTCATTCCCATAGGTCCTGCAATCGATTCTAATTATAAAAAACTCTCTAGGGAAGCCCTCATCATCAATCACCCCTTTAGTTTACCACACTAGGTTCACTCATCCCTGAGAAGTTTAGTCGTGCATAAACGACTTTTAGCATCCTAAGTAAGTTCAGAAACTACTTGGCTAATATCTACAAATAATCCACAAGTATATAAACAGCAGGCAATACATGCAATCAATTCAACAGGCATACTAGCAATGTGCAAAAGGGTTACCTCGTAGGGGAAACCGCACCAAACGGCGATGAACAGCCAAAAAAATGGAAAACACCCATGGGGTGATCCTCAACCATGCTAAAAATCAATTATTAATCATACAATAACCTCAAGTATACAAGAAATCTACGAAAGATAAACAAACAGGATCAAAACCCTAACCCCAGATACCCGATACATGGGTATTCATCACTTTTTCACGAAAAAATCAAAGACATTCAACGTAGGGCAACAAACCACCTACCTCGATCCCAGTAGATCGATATATGTGAACCACGACAATAGATTCCCCTTTTAACGATGTAGATCTGATAAAACGCAAAAAACTATCAACCTATGATAACATGAAATCGAGGAGGAATCAAGAAACAAGGCTAAAGAAGAACGGGGAACTCACCGCTGCGGTTCCAATGCAATCGACGACGGCTAGAACAGAGGTCAGACGAAGGCATGGAGGTTCAAAGAAGATTTGGCTGTATGGTCACTCTCGGACGAACGATATTTGTAGAAGAAGATGCTTCTGTGCGTCAGGCGTGACCACAGTCCGTTTAATGAAAAATAAGAAAGTACACGGCGTGTACTTTTAGAGTACATAGTGTGTACTAGGTCTTTTCTGTAATCTGCCAAAATCGGACTCCACGTCTCCCTTACACACCGTGTGTGTGGCCCGGACATGGCCAACACACGACTTTGGCCAGAAAATAGTACACGACGTGTACTTAGAATGTACACGTCTTGTACTTAGAAAACTTCCAGAAAATTTAATTTTCTCAAATACTCCAAGAAAAAGGAAAAACATACCTGAACGAAGGTCCGGTTTCTTACAACAGTTCTTCCATTACTCTCTAGGATTCACTGGATTTATACACAACATCACTACATGACTTTCAGCTCAGCGCATCAGCTACAACATTCCTTTTTTACATGTGTATATGATATTTCAAAGTCGTATTCCTGTGTGAACTCTATCCACCGACATTGTCGTAATTTCAGGTCACACCGGGAGAAAACATACCTCAAACTATTATGTTTGGTGAAAACCACAAAGCTCTCACCAATGAGGTAATGTCTCAAAAACTTCAGAGAAAACAACACTGCTGCCAACTCAAGATCATGGGTGGCATAGTTGTGGTCATGGGGACGTAACTTCCAAGACCCATAAAAACAATTGACATCTTCTGCATGAGAACATAGCCTCACCCCAGATGTGAAGCATCACAGAAGACATCAAACTGAACTCATTTAGTTGGAAGACAAAGGAATGGAGCACTTACTAACTTCTAAATTAGATATTCGAATGATGCCTGACACTGTTAAGTATATATGAATTCCTAATTCTTTCTAGTCAAAGCTATCAGAGGAGTTTAAACACGTGATAAATTGGCTACGGATCTCTTGTAATAGCCTGTGTGACCAAGAAAACTCCACACCTATGAAAATGTCTGGGGGGGTTGCCCAAGACAGAACTTCTTCTATCTTTGATGGATCCACAGAAATTACCTATTGGGACACAACATTCCCCAAGAAACATACTTCTTGAGTCCAAAAATCACACTTCTACAACTTCCCGAATAGCAGATTTTGGTGAAGAACTCCCAAAATGGCTTTTAGATGATGTGCATGATCCACTATTGATTTGGAGTACATAAGGATTTAATCGATGAATACTACCATGAACATGTCCAGGAACTCCCGGAACACCGAATTCATAAATCCCATGAATACAGCTGGAGAATTTTTCACACCAATCATCATTAACACGAACTCATAATGCCCATGACGACAACAGAAAGTATTCTTCAGGATATCCTCATCCTTCGCATGCATCTGACGATATCCTGACTGCAAGTTGATTTGTGAGAACCATCTTGCACCATTCAGTTGATCAAATAATTCATCAATATGTGTAAGAGGTTAGTGATTCTTTATTTTCACTTTTTTCATGTGAGCATAATCGACACACAACCACAAACTATCATCGGACTTCTTCACGAACAAAAATAGTGCACCCTACGGTGACACACTTGAAAAACCCGCAATTTAACAGACCATCAAGGTTTATATGTAACTCCCATAACTCATAAGGGTCCATCCTATATGGTGACATTGAGATAGGATATGCTCATGGCTATCGCTCGATCCCAAACTTGATCTCTCGTCGATGGGGTAATGATACAACCTACTTTAGAAAGACATCATGGTACTCCTCTACGACCCTAAGAAACGCCAACTGCTTTCCCTCTGAATAACTCAGAATCATCTCAGCCATCGTGGATGATAATGTTGGAATGTTACTATCACCCATCTGAGGATCTCAAACACCAAAAAACACCACTGGATCTCCATCCGCACCAATGAATTCAACCTTCATCCTGAAGCAATCCATGATATCCTGCACCAAATACAACCAATCCATGCCAAGGATGTCATAATATGGTTGTATTCGTAAACAATGGAAATATACCCAAGAGCTGTGTTTCCCCAACACTTGCTCACAACCACTACATACTTCAAACAAGTCAGCTCGAACTCCAAATAGTGTAGTCAACACCAAGGGCACTGGATGCCTCTCTACATGAAGTCCCAAAGCGTGGAAAAGGGTTGGTGATATGAAGGAGTGTGTCACTCCTGAATCAAACAAGGCATACACCAAGGTAGAAAACAAGAAAAGGGTACCTCGAATGATATAGGGCTCACCTGGATCTGGAAACGCAAGAGCATGAAGCTGACCATGACCTCCTACACAGCCTCTCTGACCCAGATGATGAGCACCACCACAGTAGCGTTCTTCTCACGGAGGATGGGGACATCATGGGGTTTTCCTCTGCATGCCCCATCTACCCTCTGGTGATCTAAAGAATGTGCAACAGGCAACTGCTACCTTGGATGGAACTGCCTCAACAGAGGAACCAGGAGCATAGTGCCCGGTGCAAGAAGACTTCTCTGAAAGGTCGGGCACTCCCGCTGCAAATGGCCACGACCACCACAAGAAAACCATGTGAATGATCCCTTGGCCTAGGCCTGGGAGTTGCTGCCACTAAAGAATCAATTTGTGAAGGGTTGGGGCCTACCCATGGATGAATGGAAACACTTCTGCCCTGAAAACCGGGAACCCCAAACCACATCCCTGCTTCATGAGGAACCATACCGATTCCCCTCTAATGATGATCCTATCCTAGCCAAAGTCCTCTCGGAAACATCTTCCCTCGCCAGTACATCAGGAAATGTTTTTATCATAAATGGGGTGACCTGGCGCTAGATCTATGGACACAAATCCTCCTTGAAATGCCTCACTCAGGCCTCCTCGTCTGGCAGTAGGTCTGAAGCATTACGTAAAAGGTTCTAGAAACTGATTCCAAACTCTCGAACACTAGTGCTCCCCTATTAAAGTGTACGAAGCTCTTGGTGATTGGATTCCTTCACAGTAGAAGAAAGAAATTGGACTCTAAACCTATCTTGGAACTCCTCCAATGAGATCAATGACTCCTCACGATCCCCGAGGAATAAGAACCAAAACTTCCTTGCTGTTCCACGAATCATCGTCATAACCAAGGACACCTAGTGATCCTTCCGAGCACGAATCGAACAGAAGCTGATTTAGACCTCCTCTAACCAGTCTTCCATGAATTCATCTAAAATGTAGCCCTCATACTTTTGATGACTCTCATGCTGAAACTCTCCGAGTGTCTTCCTCCAAGTGTCATCATCATCAACCTATACCCTACGACGATCTGCTAGAACAGCCTGCTGGACATTTTCAGCGCAAACCTGATGAGGACGTCGACCAGGAGCCATAATTGGACAATAAAAAAGTGTTAGAGATCCTAATCTATTAATATTTAATAATAAACATTAATTAAATAATTTTTTTCATTTATTGATTTTAGTTTATCTTATCCCCAGGTCTACCCTTTCAAACACAGGCACACAGAAGAATTATTCATGATCCTTTCCTAGGTCTCTACCCTACAACTAGTATCACCTTGTTTAAAGGCCATTGTAAACATAATGGTCCATACATGAGATCATAGGGGTCCCTAAAAGCCTATGTCTCAGCTGATGTCCACTATTTACCTCACTTGATATACACGAATTAGTCCATTTCCCTACCAACCAATGCAACCTCACCAATGCCTAACTCGAAACTCCATCTTATCCCTCAACCAGACCTCTGATACCACTCTGTCATGAACCCCTCCCCAAAAAGTGTACCCCTATTGGGTTGGCAATGTCAAAAGTGAGATAATGACCCCCCATTACCACCTCCAGTAGGCCCCTTTTTGGTGACTAGCACCGATGGTATAATAAACACACAAATGGGAGGAATTATCCTATAAGAGAACACATGAGTAAGAGGGAGATTTGATAGACACCAACCAACTCCAACTCAGAACTACAATATAAAATAAAAACCAAGAAGACATAGGAAATTTCATTCAAAATAACTACAACTGGAATGGAAAAACTACATGTACCGAAAATAATGTAAAAACAACATCAACAAGAAGCTCACCCAGCTCCTGTAACCCGAAGCTAGTAGAAACCAGCATGATCTCCATCCTGCTCCAAGTGACCTAAAAACCAATTTATGTATACATTAGGTGAGTATAACAGTATACTCAGTAGATCCTCCCCATAGCCTATCGTTCCAATGTAAAGAAAGCATGCTAAACCACAGTTAACAACAAGTGAAACTAACTCGTCACCTTAACAGATATACTATGTTCCTAGCCTGACCATGAAAACTCTCATCAAGTAACGCATACAAGAATATATCATATAATAAATAATATCAAGGGTACCCCGCTACTACTACCCCACTATTTTTCTGCTTTTCCCCAACATCACACATCCTGAGCATCTCACTTCAAAAATTCATTCCCACAGACACCTGGGTGAAGCACCACAATGTGCCACTCATGCAATACAAAGGCTTAACCGCAGACACCTAGGCGAATCACAACACCATCCTCACAACCAAATGTAACGAGGTAGTTTCCAGGAGCCCCCATATCTCTCATAACGTGTATCATACATAGGGTATTATACATCAATCCATTACAGCCCATACATCGAGAGAGGATCCTCAAGCCATCACAGCCTATACACATTACACCAATAATAGTCCATAGGATACTGTATCCAGAATATATGTTTGTACATAACCACAAGTCATTGAAACCCTCTAAACACATATATGGGGAAAACTAAGCGTTGTTCCTATCAACACAAGTATCTACCAAGGGAAGAGAGCGGGGCCAAAAGGGGTAGTTAGCCATTCACCATCCCATCAGACTATTGGGGAAAACACCTCCCAGGGCTTAGAATCCATGGGGTGTCAGTTTACCTTACTGATATGGTGGAGTAGCGTATAGAAACACAAAAAGTATAGAATATACTATATCTGACAACCATACTATGGGCATAACATAGTCTTAGAAACCATTGTAGCTAACGTCTCTCAGACTCTGGGCTGCTACGTCAAAGACTAGGTATCCTATAAGCACACAACCATTTAAAGAACTTTATTGGATTACTCCACTACCTTTTTTTTATCAGTTCCACTTTACGTTAATTAAGTCTTTAAACATTAATTTACCATGAATAATTACACATTATAATTCATTAGCATCACACCCATAGTCCACTGTCCCTTTTAATATTATAGCCTCATCATTATGTTATAGTGAACTCTAACCCCATGGGTTAACACCATTTATTTAAATATTCATTACAGAATCAAATTCCCATATTACCAGGCATTATAGAAAAGAATTATATGATACCAACACAAGGGGGCTCAACATGGTGAGTAGATATACTACTCATCAAGTCTTTGATGCCTATAGAAAGAGTGCATACCCATCCTTCCTATAGAAGCTAATCACGGAACACACGTGGCATACACCCACATGTCTTCGCCTCTTTCCGAAGAAGGGTATGCCGGACCAGCTGCCTCGGGCAGTGGGGAAAAGTAAAGTAGATAAAAAACCAAAGAACCAACAAGCATCAAACAATCACATCCATCCCACCCCATCACCCATAGTGTCCATCTTCACACCCACATGCATAAATCGATGCATCTCGCCACTCTAGGCATGATCTACCGCCACTACCAAATGGCCTCCATCCCCCACATATCACAACACCCATCTAGAATCACGTCTAAACACAAGCAGTAGGAAAAACAAACATCTCATCACTTGGGCTATTGGACCCATAACAATCAAGAGGGTAAATCAGAACCCTTCAAGGAATTATCAAACAATCAATACTTTAATCCATCTTAAATTAACAGATTTATAATTTGTTGGTTCCAAAATCTGGAAAACTAAAAAGTAAGCTATCAAAAATGATCATACATGCTTACTTAGCCAATTTGATTAACATCAAAATAAAACAAGAACCAGATTCATTAACATGCCTCTTTATCTTTATCCATACAAATATAAATTAATCTCAATTTACGTCTTTATCTATTTTTCATCAGGAACAAGCATAGATATAAAACTATCTATTAAAACAAGAGGAAATAACATACAATAGATATCAATACATTTATCCGGTTAAAATATTTATTATGTCAATTCCATTGTCATGCAGTGGGATTAAACATGCTTACAATATAGTTTCACGTAAAAGAAAGAGAAGCAACGAATCCCCTACCTCAATGGTTTTTGACGAAAACCCCAACAAACATAGAACACATAAGAATTCCGGGTTGGTTCTCCAAGAATCCTCCTTAGATCTATTCTAATAACACAAAAAAGAAAAATTCTCATCATATTTGGAATCCACACACTTAGATCTACCCATAACGGGTGTAGATCTTTGAAATCGAGAGAAGAAGGGAAGTAGATCAAAGTGGATCTAAGAAACCGATCAAGAATGAAGAATAAAGATCGCATAGATCAATAATCCAATTTTGATTCACCCAGAGAAGCCTTCAGATTGCCTCCAGAATGATGGGAGAACCCTCATTGATCTTAGGAGAAGATAAATCCTGAGTTAGGGCCACCTATGAGCTTAAATGAACCCTTCTGTGGAAAAACCAGTTAGATCCACAATTTTAGGATCTAGTTTAAGTGACCGCAATATATTTTCACATGGTTATACAAACCATGTTCTAACCGGGCAGCCACTAATTCTTTTTCAAACACTTATTGCATGGTTAGGCTGCATGGTTAGAAAAACCGTGAGCTAACCATGCGTTAGTCACTATATCTAATACCAACTACTCACGATTTGGCCGCACAGTTTAGACAAACCGTGTGCTGCCTGTGTCAAAGCTATTTCCCTTTAGTTTTGCTTAAAGATTCACCCAAATGCACCCCCAAGTCACTACACCAAAAAGGACTGTTAAAAACTTCAAAAAATACCTGAAGACGTAACGTGATGTTACAGTTCACAACTGTCTACCATTGACACTGTTTATCGAAATGTGAATATTGGAAATGATTTGGGGATATGTCACTTTGACCTCCTAGAACACCTCTAAAACCACATTTCATCACAGTAATGGACTGGAGAGGTCTGGGCCATTACATTTCTAATAACATTCGTATTTTGGTAAATAGTGAAAAATAATATATTTTAATTAAAAATAAAATTTTTAATCGAAATAATTTATAGAGATAAATTATGAAATTGCTTAGTTTTGAAGCGTAATTAGATTATATTTTTATCATTTAATGCAAAGTTGGTCATTATAATTTATTTCACTTTGAAATTGGACATAAATAACTATCAATCTTTTGATAGATATTGTTGATTAAAACAACGATATTTCTTTTGAAAACATGAACAAATTTTAAATTAATTAATTCAACTTATATGTTTTAAATTTCGTAAAGTAGACATCATTTTTTAATTCAGAATATCAAATATAGATTATGATGAATTTTTGGAATTTTTCTGAAAAACATCAATTTTTTATCAATAGTGAAAAGCACTGAGTTTTTGGGTAAAACAAACTTTTTATTTAATTAATTATTTATTTTTTTTATATTTTTTTGTGTCAAAATAGATTAATAAAAACAATATATGTTCAAAAAAAATAATTGGGGCCATTTTATAATAAGTTTAAATATATTAAAATTTTATTGAACTATTTACCATCTTTTACCCACCTCATAAGAGTATTTGAAAATTTTCATAAAAGAAAATTTTACAACTTCTGTGAATTGATTTTCAAAAATCCAATAGACATGGTTAACCTCAATATGAAAAATGTGGTTAAATAAAAAGAAATTAATTTTTGGTGAATAATAACTTTTGACATTTATTTACAGCGGTTAAATATAAATATGGTAATTCATGGAAAAAAGTATATTGTTATCATTCAAAATTACCTTAACACATGTACTGACCTTATTTGATGAGTAATGGATGACATTGGTCATCCTTGGGTCTATTTTGGGACCCCATGGAGTCACTTATGATGATCATGACACTTTAGATTAATTAATTTCACGTAATCGAAAAATTGACATAAACAAAAATCTTTTAGTAATTAATTTTTATATGTTTTCATATAAGAATTAATTTTGACTATAAATATTCATTGATAATATAAAATTATTTCCTACATCATGGTATTTTTTTATAATTTTTGGAAATCGAATAAATTGAATTATTTATGACACAAAAATGATGCAGTATTTACCTCATTAATAAATTATTTTAATAAATATGACTATAAAAATTAAAATAATATCTGAAACATGCCCAATTATTTTTGGATGATTTTACTTCGACCATGATTCATCTTGTATTAAACCCTAATTATTTTTTGACCTTTAGAAACCGAATATCATTATATAATAAAATAATATTTTCACACTTTCCTTAAGAGCCCTTCCTCCCCCTTATAAAAGGAGACCACTTCTAACCAATTCCTCACACCTCTCAATCTTATAGGCACATCCAAATCCACTGAATTAAGCTCTCTACATCTCTATCCTCATCCTATAAGCCTTACCTCAGGCATAAGGCACTTCAAGAAGACTTTTTTGGTTCAAACCAAAGGAAGTTATCCAAATTAATGTTAACAATTTCTATTAACTTTTTTTCTTTTATTTTTCTTCTCCAACCAATAAACTATTTATATTCATTTATTTCATAACAAAAAAGGTATTCTAAATATACTAGGTTGTTTTTATGAGAAGGATTCTAACTACACTTACACACATATCATTCTAGTGGGTGAATAACATAATGTTTCTGTGGATGGAAGACTAACGCCTTACGAAACGATGATTGTTCAATTACAACTTTCCGCATCTCATGGGGGCCATTATGATGGAACTGTATTTATATAAGATATATATTATGTTTAAGTTTTCTTCATGATTATTTATTTTAATTTTATAGTATACATTAATGGTTTCCATTATTGGGTAAATCGATAATTTCATTTCAGGATGTGCGGACTACCGCCCCCTCAAAATGATCTGACACGTTAATACCATATGTGGGACATATAAAGGATGGATTTAATGATATTATAAATGATATTATAAATGATATTATAATATATTTATAATATTCCTATGTATAATTATGTTTTAATTCTATTAAAATAAGAAATAGAAATGATAGTAGAGTTCATGCGTATGTACGGCTTACGGTCTCCATGAATGGTGAATTTCATTTCTTACCTCAAAATGATATGTACTGTTATAAATACTTGTATATAATAGTTAGATATGATAAATATGATATCAAAATCATTAATATCATTCTGGATATAATGATCTGTTGACCATGTGAACAACTTGTAACTATAAGGTGTACATTTTTTACTCAAGTTCCAAATATCGACAAAACGAACGTTATTAACATAAATGATTATATAATGTTTATAACATGTTAATTAGTGATAAAAAAGGAATAATAATATTGAAAATGGTTATTTATAAAGTTTTAATTATCTTTAGTTTGTTATTAAGGAAATTAGAGAATGAACGGGTCAAGTCGGACCTGAGGTAAGGGGTCTCTTATCTCACTTTTAATTCCGTGAGATTTTAATTGTTCACAAATTATTTATTCAATGTGGTGTATTGTGTATTTACATTTGATATATAATGTTAGGATTATATTTAAATTCAAGATATTCTGTGATTTATTTGTTGGTTATTGATTAATGTTCATACAACTCGATTGATTATAATGAGGTAAGGGTTAATTTCATAATCACTTTATTATCTGAGGTTGTTTTAACGTATGTATATACTGGGAAATATTTTTTATCCATGGCCATATTTTATTAAAGAGTTTTCAAATGGATTATTTTAAGGGTATTTATTTCAAAAACATCATTTTAAATGTTTTAAATATTTATTCTTCTAAATCATTATCATTAATGTCCATGTTTTCAAAATGGGTTTTAAGGATTTATTTATATGGACTTGAATGTTTTTAAAATGTTAATTCATTTCAAATGTTTCAATGTGTTATGGGACACTTTGATTTAAAAAATATCTTTAAATTTCTTCCTTTCTACATTGTGTGACTTTTAAATAATTTCATGAAAAGGGGTATTTCTCTCAAAGCATTTTTCTGATCATTTTTATCTATGTCGACATTATTTAATGGATTGTAATATTATTTGATGATGATTTATTATGATACAAAACCTACATAAATATTGAATTTTTGGTGATATTTTTGACTATGGATGTGCTTTTCGTACACCATTAATAGTTCATGGTTAAAGTATTGAAATTTCGAATGCTAGTTTTAATATGGATGTTTAATTAATATTTCACATATTTCTAATGATAAATTTATTGTACTAGTATGTTCCTGGTTGGGGGCTGGTAAAAATAAGCCCTCCGATTTGGGGTCCGGTTACAATAGACCTCCTGGTTGGAGTCCGGTAATAGAGGCTCTCCGGCTTAGAGTTCGGTTATAGAGTCTCTATGGGATTGTATCCAGTTACAGAGGCTCTCCGGGTTTGGGTCTGGTTATAGTTAGACCATAGGTCCTGGCACGAGGCCTTGAAACAGAAATTAAAGTCCTGTATTATACATTTCCTGACTATGAAAATAATATTGATGGATCATGTGGTCATTCGACTAGTAGAATACCCATGGTTTTGTTTTGTTATAGAATTAATTCTCAGATCATATTCCTTCAATAAAAGTATTCATGTTTATTATTGGTAAAGGAATTTGTTTTCAATTAGTCATCATGCTTAATATTAATTTAATCTTCTTCTATATTGCTTACATTTACTGAGCATTTCATCTCACCTCATTCTGTGTTTTATTTTTTCTAGGATTTCAAGAATTATATTGTGATTGATATTAAAGGATTAAGATAAGGGAATAATGGCATTCATAAAGGATTATTTATGTTTTTTTTGTATGTTATAATGTGTAATGTAACATTCATGTATGTAATCTATTATCCCAGACTGCTAAACTAATCGGTCCTTTGGGACTTGATTCCTTGTAATCATTCCTGTGTATTAAAATAATGCAATGACTCTAGGGTAACTAGGGTCGGGGCATTACAGATGGTATCAGAGGAAGTTTAGCAATAACATTGGAAACTATATTTAGAAAAAATATGATTCGAACACATATCCCTAATAAAGGCTTTTAGGATTAGTATATATAATAACTATATAGAATTTTGTAAATGTAGAGATTTTATGAGTTTTCCAAGAAAATACATCCATGTCGGGAGACCAGAAGGAAGAGGCATCTCTAGAAGAGATTTACCTAGGGGTGAAACCCAAAAACACTGTTTTGAGCTAGACTCGAATGGGAAATGGTTCACAAAAACGGGACTTGTGGCACTCTTAGTTACGACACTCCGTGGGGGTATGCTTAGGATAATAATCATTTTAATTACAAATCATTATGAAAGATTTATGAGTATATACTTCTTCAATGAAAACATTTTTATGATTATGGATTATATCCACAAACTGTTCAATTTATTTCAAGTGTCTTACATGTTTGGAATTATGTATTTTGATTCTTAAACTAATCTAGTTTATGACATTGTATATAAATTGTCCCGAATATAAGGAATGTGACCTCGAGTAATACCTATGATCCAAAGAGTAAGAAGGATCATATCTTTCATAGTATTAATCCATAATTTAGAAGGGAAATAGTCTCCCATGTATTCTCAACATATGAGGAAATAGTATTATGTGTTAATAAGATATGTAAATAATTCTCTTATTTCTATGGATTTGAAGGGAATAATGAGAAGAAAAGAATTGAAGATAGAAATATTGATAAAGGGAAGAGGGAATAATAGATTTTACCATATGTGATAAATGTGGAAAGAATCACCATGGTAAAAATTTGATGGGAATGAGAGTTTGTTATAAGTGTGGAGAAAATGGACACCATTTATGTGACTACATGGGTAAGAAAAATGTTTCTAATGTACAATGCATCATCTTCAAGGAGTTGGGACACTACGAAAATTATTGTCCAAATCATTAGAGTATACCCCAAATGCTACTATTGGATAATAATAAAGTTATGATACTACCGAAGATGAAGAGGAATTATTAGATTTCTTTCATTTTTATTAACGTATTATGTCATTTGAGTATTTTATTAATGATGTACATGTTATAAGAATTATAGAGTATATACGGATTGTACTGTAGTATTATTTCATTAAGGACTTGAGATTGTGTGGAACCAAGAAAATTAAATCAATTGCAGGTCAAATTTTTCGAAAATATATGGTTGAGAGATAGATAAACCATAATATGGTTCTAATACCGAGGTAGTGATTTTAGAATAAGATATTGTTGATTTTTATAAATTATATTTGATATTCTTCACTTCCTTCGAACAGATTAATAGTTTATTATTTAATCATTGTTGGAATATTCAATATTTTTGTATATAAGGAATATATCCAGTATTATATAAAGGATAAGGGAGCATCAATGTAATCAATATGTTTTTATGGTAATTCAAGGTGTTATCATGTTTTAAAATAATACATGATGAAGCTGTTCACATGTTATTACTTAGAAAAAAAATCATCATTGTGTTTAACATTCTAATAAATTTTGGACTGTGAGTTGGGATAAATTTATATTTGATAATTCTAATGTTTGGAATGGATTTAGATATTGTTGTTATGGTTATTTTTGGATTTTTATAAATAGGAAAACATGCAGACCGCGTGACAACCCATTGCGTCAGACAAACTACGAGAATTGAACCCACAATGATAGTGCGATTGAGATTTATTGCCTACCACTGGACTATGTGAAGTCTCTGGATTGTATAATGTAGTTTATTTTTTAAAATGGTCTAATAGGTGAATTAGATATTCATATTTTTTGAACCCTATACAAATAGGATAAATAAGATATTTTTTATGTTCTATTATCTTATAGAGTGAAAGATAAGTTTTTGGTAGAAAATACTTAATGGATGGAACTCTACATCTCAAGTGTATATATATTTTTCCTCTCTTAGTCTATGATGAAATTAATTCTTAAACATTAGGTAAGATATCATAAAACTATTATCCTAATACCTTATGTTTTGCCAAACCGATGATATTTTAAATCATCATATATTGATGGCATTGAGGCCCTCAATTCGAAAATAGTTTGTGACTGATGAACCAAATCACACCCTACAAATATATACATTTTCCTCCAATTATGTGTCTCTAATTTTAACCAATGTTCTCCAAATTGAGATCATAATCTGGTGGTGACTTTTTCCTTCCTCCTTTCCTCTTATTAATACTAAATTTTATTAACCCAATTTACGATAATGGTTTTCCCACAAAAGTATTTTATATTTTCCACCTTCTATTTTGGAAGAAAAAATTCAAATTGCGAGGACGCAATTTATTGAAGTAAGGAAGAATGTAACACCCCAATATTTCATTGTATGTTTTCTCTCAAAGTAATTCCATAACATGTCCTACATGAAACACCGAGTTCAAGCGCACCACGACTTACCAATCAATCCATTCAATAGAGGTTATGAATAGTACTAACTACGTTTTGAATTTTATATACTCCATAAAATTTTAACGTCCATATTTTTTGTTTCTTAGAAATAATATATGAACAAATTAAATTTTTTTAAATAAAGGATGTATTTATCATAAAATGCAATTTTACCGCCTTTTGAGGGAGAACCCAGTTTAAATCCAATATTTGGAACTTTTATGTATTCATTTTGACAAAATAAACCTCTTCTTTAGAAATGTGAGATAATAATTTAGTTTTGATAAATTTTTGGTATTTTTTTGATAACATTCATATTTTGGTAAATAGTAAGAAATACTAAATTTTAATTAAAAAATAACTTTTTTAATCGAAATAATTTATAGTGTCAAATAAATAATTTTATTGGTTTTGAAGTATAATTAGATTATATTTTTATTATTTAATACAAATTATGTCATTATAATTAATTTATCCTTCAAATTTGACATAAAAAAGTGTCAATCAAATGATATATATTGTTGCTTAAAAACACGTTATTTATTTTGACAATAGCAATTAATTTTAAATTAATTTATGAAACTTATATTTGTTTAATTTGGTAAAATAGACACCATTTTTTTATTCGTAATATAAAATAATGATTAGGCTGAATATTTGGTATTTTTTTGAGAAACATCGATTTTTGATGATTATTGAAAAACACTGAGTTATTGGTTAAAACCCACCTTTTTTTAAAAATTACTAATTGTATTTAATTTTATTTTAAGTAAAAATAACTAAAAAAATACCTATAAATGTTCAAAATAATTCATTGGAGTAATTTTATAAAAAGTATAGATATATAAAAATTTTATTGAACTTTTTACAGTCTTTTACCCACCTCCTAGGAGTATTTGCAAATTTTCATAGAACATAATTTTTCTACATCATTGAGTTGAATTTAAAAAATCCTAATGACACAGTAAACCCTAGTAAGTAAAATGTTGTTCAATATGATGAAAATATTTTTTGGTGAAATGTAAAATTTGACTTTTATTTACCACTGTTAAAGGTAAATATGGTAATTCAAGGTAAAAAGAATATTGTAATAATTCAAAATTACCATAACACATGTCATAACATTTTTTTTTGAGTAATGGCCGACCATGGGAATCCATGGGTCGATTTTGGGTCCCTGGGGATCCACTTATAAATGATAATGACACTTTAGATTAATTAATTTAAAGTAAATGGAAAATTGAGAGAAACAAAAATCTTTTAGTAATTATATTTTATATGGTGTAATAAAATAAATTTATTTGAATATAAATATTCAATGGAAAGATAAAATTATTTTGTACATAATGGGATTTTATTATAATTTTTGGACATCGAATAAATTAAATTTTTTATTACACAAAAATGTTGCAGTTTTTAACTCCTTAATAAATGATTTAAATAAATTAGATTATAAATATTAAAATAATATCCAAAACATGTTCAATTATTATTGTATGATTTTATTTTGACCATGAGTCACTATTTATTCGACCCTAATTATTTTTGGTCCTTTAGAAATATAATATCATTATATAATAAAATAATATTTTCACATTTTCCTAAAGATCCCACCCCCCCCCCCCTTATAAAAGGAGACCACTTATAACCAATTTCCCACACCTCTAAAGATTTTGGGCTCATCCAAACTCTAAAAAATTAATCTCTATACATCCATATAATCTGCCTACAAGCCTTACCTTAGGCAGAATGCACTTCAAGAATTCTTTTTTGTTCAAACCAAAGGAAGTTCCCAAATTAAAGGTAACAGTTTCTCTTAACTTCGTTTCTTTTATTTAACTTCTCCAGCAAATAAAATATTTTTATTCATTTATTTTATAACAAAAGAAGTATTGTAAATATATTAGGATGTTTTTAGTAGAAGGATTATAACTACATATACACACAAATCCATCTAATGGTTGAAAAACATAATTTTTCTATGGATGGAAAACTAACGCCTCACGAAACGATGATTGTTCAATTACCTCTTACTGCCTCTCTTGGTGGACATTATGATGGAACTGTATTTATATATGATATATATTATGTTTATTTTTTCTTTAGGCTTCTATATTTTTATTTTATATCATATCTTAATGGTTTCCATTATGGGTACACCTGATAATTTTATTTGGGAAACTACAGACTACCGCCCCCTCAAAGTGATATGACTTGTTAATAAAATATGTGGTACATATAAAGGATATATTTAATGATATTATATATGATATTATACTTTAATTATAATATACCAATGTATAATTATGTTTTAATCCCATTAAAATAAGAAATAGAAATGAAAGTAGCGTTCATGCGTATGTACGGCTTACCGTCTCCATGAATGGTGCATTTAATTTCGTACTAAAAAATGATATGTACTGTTATAAATACATGTATATACTTGATATATATGATATATATGATATCAAAATCATGAATATCATTCTAGATATAATTAACTTCTGAACATGTAAACAACTTGTAACTATATGCTGTTCATTTTTGACTCAAGTGCCAAATATTGAAAAAATGAACGTTATTAACTTAAATGATTACATAATGTTTATAACATGGTAATAATATATATAATTGGACCAATAAACTTGAAAAATGTTCTTATTCCAGTATAAATTATCTTTATTTTATCATTAATGATATTAAAGAACGAACGGGTCAAGTCGGACATGTGGTAAGGGGTTTCTTATCTCAATTTTAATTCCATGATATTTCCATTGTTCAGAGATTATTTATTGCATGAGGTGTATTGTGTACTGCCATTTTATATATATTATCATAATTCTCTTAATATTCATGATATTCTGTTATTCATTTGGTGTTTATTGACTATTATTCATATAACTCGATTGATTACCATGATGTAAGGGTTAATTTCACAATATCTTTATTATTCGAGGTTGTTTTTACGTATGTATCTACTGGGACATATTTATTATCACTGGCCATGTTTCATAAAATTTTTTTCAAAGGGATTATTTTAAGCGAAATTTTTACTAAAAAATAATTATAAATGTGTTCAATATTTATTCATCTAAATCATTATCATTAATGTCCGTGTTTTCAAAATGGGTTTTAAGGAATTATTTATATGGACATGAATGTTTTTAAAATGTTAATTCCATTCAAAAGTTTCAAAGTGTTATGGGAAACTTTCATTAAAAAACGTCTTTAAATTTACTCTTTTCTAAATTGTGTGACTTTTAAATGATTTCATGAAAAAGGGGTATTTCTCTCAATATATTTTACTGATCATTTTCATATATGTCAACATCCTTCAATGGATTTTAAACTATTTTGAAGTTGATTTATTATGATATAAAACATCCATATTTTATTTAAGGTTTTGTGATATGTTTGACTATGGATGTGATATTGGTATACCATCCATATTTTATGTTATATTTCAACCATTTTTTTCATGAATGTATTGGACTAGTATGTTTCGGGTTAAGACTAGTAAAATTAAGCCCTCTAGGTTGGGGTCTGATTATAGCAGAACATCCAGGTTAGAGTCTGGTTAAAGATGCTCTCCGGGTTGAATTCCGGTTACAGAGGCTCTCCGAGATGGAGTTAGGTTACAAAAGCTCTCTGGGTTTGGTTTCGGTTATATTTAGCCTATAAGTCCTAGTACACGACCTTGAAAAAGAAATTAAAGTATGGTATTATACATTTCCTCATTATGAAAATAATATTGATGGTTTATATGGTCATTCGACTAGTATAATACCCATGATTATGTTTTATCATGACATTTTTACTCAGATCATATTCCTTCATTAAAAGTATTCATGTTTATTATCAGTAAAGGCATGTGCGTTGAATTTTTCACTATGCTTAATATTTATGTTATCTTCTTCTGTATTTCATACCCTTACTATTTGTTTGAGCTCACCTCTATCTATGATTTATTTTCCCTAGGATTCCAAGAAGATTATTGTGATTGATATGTAGGGATTATAAGAATGGAATATTGTCATTCATAAATTATTATTTATGTTGTGTTGTTTGTTATATAGTGTAATGTAACATTCATGCATGTATTATATTTTCCAAGACTCCAAAACTGATCAGTCATTCAGGAGATGATTCCTTGTAATCATGCCAATGTAATAAAATAATGCACTGAGTCTGGGTAACTTGGTTCGAGGTGTTACCTTGTATATTAGTGTTATAATAATATATATATAATATATTTATGAAATAAAATACACCGTCATGGAGATGGAAATCCATTCATATGAATGAACATTGTTTCTATTTTCATCATCATAATGGAAGAAAAAAGTTAAATAAAATATACATATATATACATATATATATATATATATATATCGTTTTTTCCATTCAATAATTATATCATATATATCATATAAGTTAACTAAAACCAACCTAAAACATTCTATATACTAACTGAAGGAATCCTAACACTTTGAGGCAGCTGTAGTCCAAACATCCTCAAATGAAATTATCGTATTTACCACAATTGGAAAGTATAAAGATATGTGTTATAAAATTAAAATAAAATACATAATACATAATAAATTTAATATATAATATATATATACATGTATTTTACATCATAATTTCTACTGTGATATGTTTTAAGGAAAAATGAATAATAATCATTTTGTGAGGTGGTTTTTCTTCGTACCCATAAATAGTTTGTTCATTAACTATTAAATTTATGGGTATTTATTTTTTTGTATAACGATTATAATTATAAAATTTCAATATATTTATTATAGTATTATTTAATGAAAATAATATAAAAAATAGAGTGGAGGGGTTGAGAATGAAAATAAAATAATGGATCTTGATAGAAGTCATTACCTCTTTACGAGGTAACTCTTTTTGGTTTGTTACCAAAAGAATTCATGGATATAATTTTCCAATAGGGAGGATTGGAGGATGAATTTATGTATATCATTATCGGTATTTGGTAGATCTTGTCTTATGATATGTGTTTTCATATGTGTGAAGAAGGTGAAGAGGTGGTAATCTTTTATAGAGAAGGGAAAAGAAACACTTAAAATGTTTGAAAACAATTTTGGTATATAGGTGTTTTTACCTATAAAAGTTATTCCAAATCAAACCAAAAAATATATTAAGGTTAATGTAATAATCTTGTCAATATAATTCGGTTAGGACATGATTCTAGGTCGTTTTGTGTCAAAATTTAAGATTTAGTACTTTGCTAAAAAAATTACTCTTCTTGATTGTAATTAATTTTAAACACATTCTCTAATATTTTGTCAAAAAATCAAACCTTATTAGAAATTATAATTTATATTTCTTGATTATATGGAATACATTTTTGTTAATTTTAATCATATAATTGGTCGAATATATTTTAAAAATAATCCTGGTAACGGGACGACATTTGGATTCTCTAAAGTAAAAATGTCCAAATGATTGATTTGTTTTAAGAACTAATTTCTATATATAATTAATTACAATGAAATAAATTGGTTTAATTAAATAAATAATTTTATAATTATACATTAAAAATAATTATACATTAATTTAATCCTTATAAATATAATATATGAAAACACAGTTTTGAATTAATATCCAGTATTTTAAATTATTCATTAAAAAAGGAAACCATAGAAAAAGTACCAAATATGTATCCCAAAAAATGATTTTTATATTTAATAAATGAAGTTTTTTTGAAATATTAAATCTATTTATGTTCCAAAAATTGTATGGAAATTGGAATCTCCATTAAAATATGGTAGAACTACCATTATAAAAATATAGATTTTAAGCATAAATGTTGGCCAGTTCTTGTCTTTTATCTATCAAATATGTTGGATGATTGTAAAAAAATATCTATTGAATATATATAATATAAATTTAATTATAATAATTCATTATTAGATATAAATTTAACTTTTTATTATAAATAATATTTTTCCATAGGAAAAAATACTTTTATAAAATATGTCTCTTTATATACATTTGGTTTTTGTATTCATTTATCATTATTAGGTTATAATTTAATTCAAATATATATATTAAAATTTTTATTATAACTATAATATTAAATTTAATGTCCATGTTATATTTTATTAAATAATAATGATTTAAAAATAAATTATTGTTCAGAAACACTCGGCCATTCATGTTACATTTTCCATTGAGGAAAGTTAGTATTGATTGTAACATAATCTGACTTTACTGTTCTATGTAGAGAAAGGTAAATTTTTTGTTTTATGTAGTAAATTATTAACATATTTAGTCATATAATTCCATTAATATGTAGTTCCTTAATATAAATAAAACTATTTTTAGTGTTGCGAAAAATAAAAAATATCTAAAAGAAACAGTTCATTCATTAAAAAATACATCACAAAATATTGGGATGTTAAAGGGATTGATTGTTTGATACTATATATATATATATTATTTTATTTCAATATTCAACAAACCCCCATTGATAAATGTGTTCTGAACACTCATATAGTCATGAGGGGGTGACTTTCCCAACATCTTGGTAGGGGATGGATGGTTGTCCACTCACTCTTCCCTGCTCCCTCTTCCATGTAAGGTAGAAAATTCATTGTATATGATGGTCGTATTTTCATTAGTGCATTAGAGGATGATATTTTGTATCACATGTGTCTTTTAGAGGAGAGGTGATGTGGTTTTTTTACAGTCTTGAGTATTAGTTGTGATGTAATTTCCCATGTGTGTTTGGGATGAGTTGTGATACGGTATCCCCAGTGTCTTCGGCGTGAGATAGAATGTCTTGTTAGGATGAGATGTGTATGGGTGGGATGTGTTTTGAGTCCCAACTATTTTGAGCTAGATGTTTTGTGGTATGTTCATATGAGTTGGGAGCTCCAGGACATTTTTTATTAGGGTCTGAGTCTTGGTAATTAGTGGGAAAGTGATGTGGATTTCCAAAAAAATTGATTTATTTTATATTATATTGTATGGATTTTATTATTTTCTAATAATTAATGACTGAGTTTTGGGTGGTTAGTATATTTGTATAGGAATTTTTTGTTCTACTGTTTTTTCCTAGGTGCATTAATGTTTTTCTTACACATGTTCATAAGACACATTATTTTTTTTCAATGGAGTGTAATTGTATGTTAAACCTACATATTTAAAACTATTTCTGGTTTCCTCGAGGATTTCAAGTATTATTCTAGGACTTAATATCTCGGATCCCTAAGAATTTTACTATTTTGTCATCAACATTACATTTGGGTATTTAATTTTACGAATATTATCTGTATCAGTTCTATTTATACATGAATGTCGGAGTATTTGGGATTCACTTTTACATCATGTTGTGGAGTTTTTTTTGGAATATTCATTTTATCATAAAATCCTATTTTAATTAAAAAGGGTAATTCCTCTCATATTGTGGTATTTTTACAAACATTGTTCTAGTCTCCAACTTGGGTCTTACATGAGGCATGGCTTGGGGGGTCATTATCTATCTCCCATGATTATAGTATCTTTGGTGGGAGTGAGTATTAACAAAATTGATGGTGATAAATGTTATGTTAATCAATAAATATTATATAAATGAAATAATAGTTATATTCATGACATATTTACCATTATTTAATGATAATATTGATCATTTTATCATTTTTCATTCACTCAGGTAATTATGGTAACCTCATTTTTTGTACATATATTCTAAAACCATCACTGAGAGATGTTACACTCTTTTCATCAACACACCAACATGATTAAACATATAATTAAATAATATGTTACTAATAATATTATAATAGATTTTAAATGAAAATATAATTCATGCATCATATCTAATATGATTGGTGAAATTTTGAAATGTTACTCAGGCACATAAATGACCAACCATCTCCATGAAAAAAAATGTATATAATTTCCAATAACCACTACACATGATTAGATTAAAAAGTATCATTTATGTGAAAATATGATAATTATTTCCTGATTATTATTATTGGGATGATATATATATATATATATATTATTTTTAAGAACAAGATAATTCAGGGTGAAACATACCTAAGAAAATAAAGAAACCAACACACAAAAATTGTAAACAATGAATGATGTTTGATGAATTTGAATTAATATTTTTTTAAAATATTATATATGAGTTCTTAAATGTTAATATGGTTCTATTAAAAGTTAATAACATTTTTAAAACCATTATTAAATTAGGTTTAATAATTTTTAACCAAAAGGATGCATAAGAGAAGGGATTTTGTCCAAATTAAATTTCATTTAGGCATACTGGAATTCTTTGAAATTTATTACATTAATGTGTTCTCTATACTATACCACTGGCATTTAATAACATGAATAATTTATTCTTCATTATATCTTAAGATTAAATTTTAATTATTTCATCTTAGGTGATATGATCAACATGTAAACATTTTGTAATTAAATTTTTCAACACAATTTATTTTAGGTGGGTTACATTACATATTAGTTATCCATGAAATTATAAGATTATAATTATGAATTATGAATATATATTATATTATTTAAATTTATTTTATTATTATTTATATTTTATTGACATAATTGATTTACTGATAAATTCCAACTTCAACATGATGATGATTATATTGGCTTGTTTTAGAATATCATTCTAATAAAAAATTATTATTCATGAACTTTATTTAAAATTAATTTAATGATCATTTATTAATTAACCATTTCATATTATTCTCTTATGGTTACTCGTGATAGTATTCAAGTGATAGTACTATTTTTTCCACTCTATAGTAATGAAAATTGTTAAGAAATAATTTTAGTTATATATAACATCATTTATATATTCAGTCAAGAATACATTTTCATACAAAAAAATTGTTTTAAAAAATAATTACAAAAATATGATCAATATCCTTCTCATACACAATTTTTAAAATAAATTATTATGGCATCAAATTTTTTTAAACAAATTAATGGATATTTATTTATTATTTTTGAATAAAGAACATTGTTAAAAAATATACATTACAAAAGTAATTTTTTTTACAAAAATAAAGGAAAAATAAAAAAATGATTATTATTTGTTGATTCTTCCTTAAAAAATATATGAGGATCTTTTTTAGGAAAATATTTTCAAAAATGATGATCAAATAATAGGATTTCCAAAATTATTTTTAACATGATAATTATATTTTAATCAATAATTTTTATAAAGATATTATTATCATATTTATATTAATCGTTGATAAAACCCTTTATTCATATTCCAATTGAAATATGATCCAATGATACCATCATTATTCTTCATCTGGATAGATTCTTATTACATAATCTAATGATAAAATTAACATTCAATTCCTTGTTTCATTTGATTAGTCATTCTCATCACTTTAAAAAATTAATTTCTTATGATCATATGAATATAAATTTAGTGGAGCTATAAATATTCTTTTCATTGTTATTATTATTTCATATAATTTATTCCACTTTTAGATATTGTGTTCACATTATATGATATGTGCTTATCACTGTAATTATTGATAATTTTGTATTATATAATAAAATTGTAAATTTTATAAGGCACATTTTTAGGAATTAAATTGATTATTAGATACATGAAGAGTTCTATTTTCTAGTATGGCGTAGTTGGGGACTAGTTAATTGATTTCCCTTGATGCATTAGTGTACTTATTGGATAAATTAGTTTCCTTGCATCAACTAAATGAGTTATCACCCAATGTGTTTTAAACCATTATTTATATTATCATAAAAGTAAATTTATGATGTACCTAGGTAACATGATATAAAACATGTATAAATTTCCATCTTTCAGAATTCAATTATTACTATCCAGGATATTTTCACTATTATATTATCTCTATGTGAAATTTAATTTTAGTCATATGATTAAATATATTTTTGTTTCAGTTATTTCCCTTTCAATATTCAATTTATTTAACAGTTATTGTAAATGGAATTAGTGATCATTTATTTACCTTTGTATGTTTATTAAATTAATTGACTCTTGATTTCATAAATTGTAGTTAAACATTGCTGATCATTTGAGAACACCATTATTTTTTGAATTTTGTTACGAAATAATGAAGTTTAAAATTAAAAATAAACATGGATTTTCTATATTTAGAAATGTTATTATCAAAAAAAATATAGTGTAATATTAGTTTTCAAATGTAATATTTGAATCATGTATGTATCTTTTTTACGAAGACTACTAAACTGACTAGTCCTTTTAGATGTGATATCATTTGTCTTTTAGAAATATAATTGTATCGGCAATCGGCACCAGACTTCTGGTGGTGGGTCGGTACAATGATTTACCCACAAGATATATAATAAAATTAATTCATTAAATTCCTTTGTATATTAGTTAAATATGTGTTCAAATTTTATATAATATGTATCCACCACCCCCATTATTTGTTCAATATTACTTGGGACTAATATATAACTATAAATTAACTCTTTATTGAGTGTTCCGTATTTAATATAGAAATGAAAAATTCTATGTTACAAACAATTCCTATCCCATTCATACAAGGATTCCTCAATGGAATCATGTCATATAGAGCGCATAATATGATTCCCACAATAAATAAATAATATTAAATAACTAGAACTGAGGATTTAAATCATTTAAGTGAAATATATTTCCCTCTAAATAAAATAAATGATTTATTAGATAATAAAATTCATATACTATAAAAAAAAATCTATTATCATTTGATTCCAGAATCACTATAATATATATGAATGTAATAATTTTGAAAAAATTTATTAAAAAAATCATAAATAAAAAAAACTATGCTATAAATTTAATTTAATTGTCTGTTAAAATATAATCTTTTATGAAATATCGATAATACTAATGTGAACGATCAAACATGCTCAAAAAATTGACAACAAATTTGACAACAATAGTCTTTCCAAAAACAAAAAACCTCACTTTTTTGAACAATAGGACATTTACATCCTTGATTAATCCATTCCGTCATTATTATGTTAATGTACTATTATATCATCCATATTTTGTCCAAAAAGTTCTCACAAAACTACACAGTCAACATAAATTAGATTATAATAGAAATTTAAATATTTTATATAATTCATTGAGACAATCAATAAATAATACCCTCTAATGAGGAGATTGGGATATTTACCTTATATTTTTTGAAGCCACTAATTATAGTGGAATCTCTTTCCCCTAATATATAATGGATTATACCATGGTACTCAAACTATGCTCTTTATCCTCCTCGTATTAATTTTATTAATAAATAGATTCCTAGTATTTAATAGCCTTATGGATTGATTGTGATGTAATTTGTTTCAATAGAATGGTATAGTCTTTATGAGGTGTTGTTTTCTTCCACATTCTAAAATTATATTCTCCCATGTGGATTATATTATTCTTAGATATCTTAATTTTTAATATATTGATTTATTCTATATACGATTCTTATTAAAACTCTAACGTGACCTAGATGTTTATTTTTTTAATGCCCCGACCCTAGTTACCTAGAAATACGAGGTAGGGGGAGTTGTGTTGGTTTTATTCTCATTCTCCAGTGGTCTATTTATGGATTGCGAACATTCAATTGTTATCACTATAAACACGGAGAGTTTGGGCCAACCTCACACGGCCCGAAACTCTTTTTCGATTTCTTTGTGGAGTACTTCGATGTACCAAAGATGCGACAACGAAGAAGACAAAAAACAAAAACCGCGCTACCTGCGGCCTCCACGAACCGCACCGCCGACCAAGCGACGCTCGACTCGCGCCTCGGCGCGCTACCCAACTGTCGCCCCTCACCGGCTCCCTGCCTGCACCAACCGGAGCAGTGCCCGTGCTGCCAGGGGCCCCCTGGGTGCCCCAAAACCCTGCCCATTGCCCCATGGCGTGCTGCCCATCCGGGCTGGTTTCCCTGGCCCACTGCCCCGCTGGCCCGGCGCCCCGCGGCCCGTTCCCCAGTATGCCCGGCACCCCCCCCCCCTCCCGGCATGCTACCTGGCCTACCCGGCACCCCCGGTGCTCTACCACGATGCTCCGGCATTCTACCTGCGCCCCTGGCGGCCTGTCGGGCCCCTTCCAGTGGCCTACCCAGCTCCACCTTGTCATACTCACAAGTTATGACCCGACCAATTGGGCAGGTCAGCCTGTAATGTATTTACACGCTCCGCTGGACCCGACCCAGCTGACCACGAGGGCGGTTCGGCCTGGTAGTCACCACATAGGCGGCTCGGTGACTCAGACCGGGAGACTGGGGCAGTTTGTCCAGCGACACCATAGGGGATGCCGCAGGTCGTATCAGGAGCCCTGTGACCGGGAGGCAAGCAGGCAGGCCGTGCCGGGCTCGGGCAGGCTGGCTGGTCCCCAGGCAGGCCGTAGGTGTAACGGGTAGGGCGTGGCTGGCCGTGGGGCGGGATGTGGGGACGCCGGGCAAGCCACGGTAGGTCACGGGGGCGCGGGGTGTCGGGCAGGCTGCAGGCAGGGGCGCGGGAGCACCGAGCAGGCCGCCGGCTGGGAGTAGGCCGCCCGACAGCGCACTGGGGCCCACGCAAGGCGACAGAAGGCCCGAGCAGCACGCCAGCAGTGCGGGCAGTGTGCCGGCAGGGCCGGGCCGCGGGACAGTGGTGCGGGCAGCGTGCCGGCGGGGCTTCCCAGTGCGCCATTCATGCGGGTAGCGTGCCGGTGGGGCGCGACAGTGCGCTTGGGACGCGGGTATTGTGGCGGCTTCAAAAATAAGCATAGACATTTATGGAAATGTATAAGACTAAAAAAATTCATTTTAAAATTTTAATTAAGAATAATATAGAAAATATGAAATCAAATAATTCCATTTAATTATTCCCATGGATATTCTACTAGTCTAATAATCACATTCAATATCAATAGCCACTTTCATAATGATGGAATACATAATAGAATACTTCTTAACCACATAGTTAAGGCCTTGTGCCAAGACTAAAAATAATTTTTTTTCAAGGACTTGTGCTAAGACACTATTTTGTATCATGAGACCAACCAATGCATCAAGGTTCTATAGCAGTAGGCTCCACCCATCACATACTATGTCCAATGCATTCCTCATATGAAAAGGTTTAAACAAAACAGAAAAATTCATATTAAAACTATCATATGAAATTTCAATACTTTATCTATAAAACATGAATGGTGTAAAAATAACACATTCATAGTTAAACATATCACAAAAACCTCAATACAATGGGGATGTATTTTATCACAATAAATCAACTTCAGATAATCTTAAAATCCATCAAAGGATGTTGACATAGATGAAATCAAAACATTTTTTGGAAAAATATATCTTTCTATATTGAATTCCTTTTAAAGTCATATAATTATAAATTATAATTTTTTTTAAAAAAAAATATTCTTATAATCTTTTAAGAAAATCTTGGATGATTTTATAACGATATAAAATAGTTACACCCTTTGTATAAGTTAAAAAAACATTCTTACCTTAATTTTTTCGAAAAGGTCATAAGGTACCCTGTTTGGAAAACGACAGAAATATTCCTTTCAAATCATTTTATAAAAAGTCAAAAAAGGGTCTAAATGACATTAATAGATAGTCTAAAAAATAGTATAAATATTTTGGAATAAATTTTTTAGAAACATGTATGTGTATGATAATGTGGTCCTAGTAGATACTTACGTAAAATGAACCTCAGATAATAAAGAGATTGTGAAATTTACCGTGACCTTGTAATTATCCTTGGTCGAGGTTAGGTTAAAATATTATATAATGGTGATATCATTACTATTAAATTTTACAAGAACCATATACATTAATATGTTATCATATATGATATTCTAATATTTCTTTCATAATGATATTTCAGTAGTATCATAGTTTCTGGTGTTAACTGATTCTTTCTTCTTTTATATGATTTTATATTTATGTAATGTTTGTTATAGATAAAATGTTTCTTATTAATATTTTGAATTATATTTAGTATTTAATCTTTAATTTTAACCATCAAATGAAAATTTTCTTCAATGGATACGATGGGGAATGAATCTCATTGCGTTTGTGGAGACTATATTTCATATGTACGCACGAGCAAAAAAATCCTTATTTTGATAATAAAATCCTATATAATTGGATAGTTTATCATATATAAAGAATCATTATAATGTTATATTTATTATTTTCTTAATTTATACTCATTATTATACCCATACAAATAATGAAATATTGGAATAACAAACTACACCAAGACGTGGAGAGGGTAATCTGTATGTACGCACGTTTAGTGATTTTGTCATTTATAGGACGAATTGAATAATGAATATGTTTATACCATTTTTATAATAACATCATAGTATATAGAATATACTAGAGATAATATTTTATAATGGAATTAAAAAATAAATAGGAAGTGTAAAAAGAATATAACTTCAAAGAGGTGATGAAATATTTACCTCTTCTTCGAGTTCTTCCATTTAATTTGATCAAAATGAATCCTTAGGTTGGCTTTTTGAATAAAGGAAGTCCTCTAGGATAAAGGTAGGATATTTGAGAGGATATCTGAGTAGGGTATGACCATGAAAAATGGCTTTGATAATGTGAATTTGAGAGAATGTGATGTACCCTATTATAAGAGAGGTGAGGGGAACCTTTAGAAAAACATGAAATACTGTTAATTATAAAACCATTTTCACTTTATAATGGCTCTGAAATGACATATTTAAAGTCAATGGTGTGGATGGTCCAAAATAACTCATCTAATAGGTTTATAAAATTTTGTTTCACTATATAATATTTTCCATTTAGATTTAACTTTTAGTTAAATAGTTTGACATTTACAATGTGTCTTTGTATTTTTATATTATATGGTAAATAAAAATACTATAAACATCCAAGAGAACCCCAAGTGTTTCATTAATGACATATATTATTTTATTTCAGCCCTTTGGCCTAGCCAAAGATAATTAAGAATAGAATACCAATTAAAAATATAATATTTGTTTTAAAAACTCTTTTAAGAAAATTTTTACACTATTTTGTATTATATTTTTTTAATTTATTAAAAAATTATTAAATTGAAATAATTTCATTTATTCAAACCTAAATTGTAATATTAACATTTAAAATTAGTGGAATTAGTTAAAAGACTCATATTAAATTTCATTGGATATTTATAATATCAATTATTTTAATCATTCATTAATTTGGTAATTACGACATCATCACTGTTTCATAAATAAATATAATTATGTAATGTCTCAAAATTATAAATAAACTTACATTATTTAGGAAATTGTTTTAGCTTTCTAATGAACATTTATTGTCAAATCAATCTTATGTATAACCCAATATTAAAAATGTTTATTTATTTAACTTTGATTTTAGGTTTTTAACTCTTCTTTAAATAAAATAATAATAAATGTCCTAATCTAATCCAAGTAGACATAAAAATAATATTTTATTCATAAGGTTGTTATAGGTCTAATTAAACTAATCCAATAGAATTAGTATATGTTTTAGGTTAATTATGATATCATTTTTACCCTTAATTGCCTTATTTATATTTAACCGTGGTAAATAAAAGTAAAAATTTTCTATTCACCAAAAATTATTTTCATCTTATTGAACCCCATTTTATATACTGATATTAATTGTATCTCTTGGATTTTGGAAATTAATCTCACAGAAGAGGTAAAATTATGATTTATTCAAATTTTCAAATTCTCTTCAGAGGTGGGTAAAACACGGTAAAATGTTCAATAATTTTTTTATATATTTTAACTCATTATAAAATGACTCCAATGAATTACATTGAACATATATAGGTATTATGTATCTATTTTGACATAAAAAAAATTTAAATAAAATAAAAAATTATTTATATAAAAAGTCTGTTTAAAACAATAACTTAGTGTTTTTCACTATTTATCAAAAATTGAATGTTTTCCGAAAAATACCGAAAATTCAACCTATGATAATATCGATAATCCGAATCCAAAAATGAAGTCCATTTTGAATGATAAAATTTATAAAATATATAAATGTTGGTATTAGTATTCAAAAAAGCTAGTTTTATTGGTCATGGCATGTTAGAATCTTGAAGTTGAGTACAATGCAAGCTATTGCATTATTCAAAGGTAAAAACACCATGGAAGAATGGGGTGTTACATTCTTCCCGCTTTCAAATAACTTCGTTAACAAAATTTCTAAAATATTACTGCATAAAATGATTTGGGTGGATCTTCATCATAAGTTCCTCAGGTTCCCACGTTGGCTTTTCCATCAAATGGTTTCTCCATAGAACATTTACCATACGAGCCTTCTAGTTTATCAGCACTAGTTCTATGGTATCATGAATTTTGACAGGCTCTTCAAAATAATATATATAATTTTCCAGGTCAATTTCTCTATAGGTGAGTACATGCGGTGAGTGAGGCATGAATTTTCTTAATAGTGATATGTGTAACACATTGTGAACTATGAGAGACTTAGAAGAGATGCCAAATGGTAAGCTACAACCCCAATTCGTTATAGAATTTCAATGGTCCGATGTACCCGTGACACAATTTACCCTTATTACCGAATCGTATAACTCCTTTCCATGGAGATAACATTAATAAAACATGATCTACTACCTAAAATTCCAAATCCCTCATTGTGTTATTGGCATATCTCTTATACCTTCTTTGTGGTGTTTTGATGTTGTTTTGGATAACTGTCACATTTTCCATTGTTTCCTCAACATGTTCTGGGCCTATAAGTTTTCTTTCACCAACATCATCCCAAAAAGTGGGTGTACGACATATCTTTCCATATAACTCTTATTATGGAGCCATTTGAATACTTGAATGAAATCCATAGTTTTAATAACATTCTACCAGAAGTAAATATTGCTCCCACATACCTCAAAGGTCATGTGAGCAAGATCACAACATTTCTTCTAAGGATTGAATTTTCTGTACTGATTGTCCATCAGTTTGAGGGTGGTTGGCAGTGCTCAAACAAAGGTCATTATCAAGGTATTTATGAATAATTTTCTATAATGTTGATGTAAAATGGGGATTGTGATCAGAAACAATCGATAGGGGTACACTATAGAGTATTATAACATCATTAATATACAGTCTTGCTAAATGTTCAAGTTGTAAATCTTATCTTATAACATGGAAATGTGCTGACTTTGTAAGACGATCAACAATGACCCATATTGACTTATTCATTCTAGGAGTATTTGGTTTCCCCATGAAAAATTCTATCATAATATTATCTCATTTCCACTCAGATATGGTAAGTGGTTGCATGACTCCTCTAGGTTGTTTCCTTCCATCTATCACTTGTTGAAAAACAATACATCTTGACACAAAATAAAAAATCTATCTCTTCATGTTGTCTCACCCAAAATGTTTCTTCAAATCTCAATACATATTATTACTACCATGGTGTATAAAGAAATTGGAGCTATGAGCATCATCCAACAATTCCATTTTTACATCCTGTATATCAGGAACACAAATTATTTTCCCAAATCTCAAAATCCCATCCTCATATATGAAGCAACACAATCTCCCATCATTCACAACATTAATTTTTTTTGAAACTCCTCATCATCAGTCTGGGAACTTTTTATCCTTTCGAGTAAAGATGGATTTTCAACCATTTGAAAAATAAATCATGTTTGACCTTCCATGATTATTTCCATATCCATTTTCACTAGATACATAAAAATTGGATCCCTTTTAACTCTCATCATGTTAAAAAATACTTTATCATTTATACTCAAAGAATCATCCACCCTATTTTTCTTCCCCGGGTGTTATTGTACTTTGCAATCATAATCCTTGAGTAGTTCAAGCCATCACCTTTGCTTCATGTTGTGCTATTTTTTTGAGAAAATATAATTCAAACTCTTGTGATCAGTATAAATCTCACATTTTCCACAATAGATATAGTGTCTCTTATATAGAGTGAAAATATTACAGTTGTTAACTCAAGATCGTCAGTAGGATAGTTTTGGTCCGGAATTTTTAGTAGTCGTCATGCATAGGAAATAACTCTATCATTCTACATAATGAAAAAAACATGTTCTTTATTTCAAGAATCACTATAAATAAAAATCCCATCATTCCTAGACGGTAGGTTCAAGATAATACCATTCACTAATCTTCTCTTCATTTCATCAGAATATTCTTCACACTTTTTTTAAAAAAAATTAATCCATGTACCTGTGAGATTTGTTAATGGGTTTGAAAACTGGAAAAAATTCTGGATGAATCGTCGATAATAACCAACTAATCCAATAAAACCATGTACCTCGGTTATAATCATCGGTGCTGTCCATTCATGAACTTCTTTTGTCTTTACATAATCAACAAGGATTACATCCTTAGAGACAATATAGCCATGAAAACAAATCCCTTGAAGCCAAAATTCAAACTATCTAAATTTCCCATATAATTCATTTATTCTAATAGTATTTAGAATAATACACAAGTGATTTTCATGATTTTTATAGTTTTTGGAGTATACCAAGATATCATCAATAA
The DNA here is from genome assembly GCA_963277665.1 of Viscum album. Lineage (NCBI taxonomy): Eukaryota > Viridiplantae > Streptophyta > Magnoliopsida > Santalales > Viscaceae > Viscum > Viscum album. Next base: position 1,898,229,416 of record OY728163.1, on the reverse strand, counting down.
ATACCACTACAAATTCATCAAGATATTCCATGAAAAAACTATTCATTAGATCCACTAAGAGAAAGGGGGCATTCGTCAACCCAAAAACCATTACTGTCAACTCTTAATACCCGTACCTAGTTCAAAATGTTGTTTTTAGAATGTCTTAATACTTCACACACTACTGATGATATCCATATTTATGGTCAATCAATGAAAAATATTGAGCTCCATGAAGTTAGTCTATTAAATCATCATTGTGAGGTAGGTGATACTTGCTCTTTATTGTTATAGAATTGATCTCTCTATAGACAATGCACATCCTTATACACTTGTATTTATTCTTAACAAAATGAATAGGGGCTCCCCATGGAGAAACACTAGGGTGAATAAATCCCTTATTACTCAATTATTTTAGTTGTTTATTTAGTTTTACTAATTCCACAATGGCCATTCTCTAAGGGTTATATGATATGGGCCATGAAACAGGAATTAAATCAATGGACAACTCAATCTTTCATTTTGGACGATGTCCAGGTAAATCCACTTGAAACACATCAACATATTCTTACACAATAGGTACACAATATATTTGAAAATTCATTTCCTCACCAATAAATATTTTATTCTCTTACCCCAAATAATTGAATTTAGTTGAGCTACTATTGTGTATCTAAATAATAATTAGGTGGTGATGTTTCTACTCCAATGATATGGTACTACTTATCATCATTGAGAATTGTAACCTTTTTCTTCATACAATTAATTTTCGCATCACTGTCAGAATGCCATTCCATAATAAGGATTATATCAAATTCCATCATGGGTATGACCATGAGATCAGTATATTTAGAACATTTATATTACCTGATGGGAATTGATTCACAAAACATTGTTGTAATGATACTTCCCTTAGGTGTTATGACTGACTACTCCCTTGTTAAGTCCAATTGAAAATATCTAATTTTCATAGAAAACTGGGATTAAAGGAAACAATGCGATGATCCAAAATCAAATTAAGGATTTTTTAAACTTGAGGAAACCATTATATTACCTACCACCACATCTTTAGGAGCTTCAAACTAACCCTTACTAGTAGAATAATCTTGGCCTTGTACTAGTCAAATAATCACATGAAATATCAATAACCACTTTCATAATGATAGAATGCATAATTCCAGACATCAGAACCACCTAGTGAAGGCCTTTTTATAAGATTACAAATAAGATTTTGTCAAGTCCTTGTGCCAAGACCCTAATTTGTCTCATGAGACCTACCGATTCATCAAGAAGATATAGCGGGCTCCACCAATCACTTAGTAAGTCCAAGTATTTCCTCAAATGAAAAGGATTAAAAATGACATAAACATTCGTATTAAAACTAGCATACGAAATGTCAATAATTAATCCATAAAACATGAATGGTGTAAAAATAACACATCCAAAAGCAAACATATCACAAAACTTTCAATAAAATATAGAATTTTTCTATCAAAATAAATCAACTTCTAATAAGCTTAAAATCAATCAATGGATAATGACATAGATAAATTAATTTTTTTTTGTGGATAAATATCTCTTTCAATTACGAAATCATCTAAATGACATATAATTATAAATGAAAACCTCTATATTTCAAATATTCATATAATCTTGTAAGTGAATCTTTGATGATGTTATAATGGCAGAAAATAGTTACACCCACCGTATAAGTTAAAAAAAACATTCTTACATTAATTTTGTCAAAAAGGTCATAAGGTACCTTGTTTGGAAAATAACGGATTGATTCCTTTCAATCCATTTTATAAAAAGTTAAACATAGGTATAATTGACATTAACCCATAGTCTAGTAAATATTAAATATGTTTTCAAATACGTATTTAAGAAACATGGATGTGTATGATAAAGAGGTCCTAGTAGATAATTATGTAAAAACAACCTCAGATAATAAAGAGACTATGAAATTAACCCTTACCTTGTACATTTCATTGGTCGAGGGAAGGTTAAACTCTTGTATAATGGTGAAATAATTGTTATTAAATTATAAAAGAACCATATACCTTAATATTATATCTTATATGATCTTAAAATATTGCTTTGTTAATGATATTTCAGTTGTATCATCGTTTCAGATTTTAACTGATTCATTTTCCATTATATGCTTTGTTACGTATGTAATATTTTCTATAGATAGGTTTAATATTATTAATATTCAGAATTATATTATGTATTTAATACTAATTTTTAATTGTAAAACTAAAATTTGTCTTGAATATATACGATGGGGAATGAATCTTATCGTGTTCTTGGAGAACGTAATCTGTACGTACACACGAACGTCCATCTCATTCTTTTGATATTAAAATCATATATAAATGGATGGTATATCATATATACAGAATCATTATAATTCTATATTTATTATTTAATTCATATATACTCATTATTATACACATCCAAGTGATGAAGTATTTCAATAAAAAAATACTCCACGACGTGGAGATGGTAATCCGTACATACGCATGTTTGGTGACATTGTCATATATATGATGTAGAGAATAATAAATATTGTTTTACCATTTTTATAACAATATAATAGTATTTAGAAGATACTGGAGTTATTATTTTAGAATGGAAACATCAATGAAAGAGGAAGTGGAAGAAGAAAATAACTTGAGAAGGTGATGAAATATTTACCTCCTCTTCAGGTTCTTGCTTTTGATTTGATAAAAAATGGATCCATAGGATGGATTTCTGACTAATTGAAGGACTCTAGGATAATGGGAGGATATTTGATAGGATATTTGGGAAGGGGTTGGCTGAGCCAAATTTCTTTGTAGGTGTGAATTTGATATAGGAGAAGTTCCCTTTTATAAGAGAGGTGAGGGGAAACTTAGATAGGTGTGGGTCACTATATTAGCCTCACCATTTATATTTAACTCATAGTTAAATAGGTTCAAATTTACCATGTCTCTTTTTATTTTTATATTATATGGTTAATAAACATACTATAAACATACAAGAGAACCCAAAGGGTTTCATTAATGATATATATAATAGTATTTAAGCCCTTTGGATGAACCTTAAATTTTTATGAATAGAATACCAATTAATAATATAATATTTTATTTAAAAACACTTGTATGTCAATTTTGAAACAATTTTCTATTTATTTTTTGTTAAATTCATAAAAGAATTATTAATTTAAAAAATCATTTAATCAACCCTAACATTTCATATTAACGTAGAAAATTAGTGGAATTCATTAAAAGTCTCAAATATGTTTTATTAGAATTGTTATAATATCAGTTATTTTAATCATTCATTAATATGCAAATTATAGCATCGTCATTGTGTCATAAATAAATTTAATTGTATAATATCAAAACATTATAAATAAAATACATTTATATAGGAAATCTTTTTATCATTATAATTAATAGTTATAGTCGAATTTATCTTATATATATACAAATATTAAAAATCTTTTAGTTATTAAACATTGATGTTAACTATTTTAAGACTATTATAAATAAAATAATAATAAATTTTCTAATCTAATCCATGTGGACCTAAATGATCATATTTAATTCCTAAGGTTGTTTTTTGTCAGATTACACTTACCTAATAGAATTTGGACATGTGTTACGGTAATTATGATATCACTTTTACCCTTAGTTACCCTATTTATTTTTAAAAGTGTTAAATAAAAGTAAAAAGTTACTATTCTCCAAAAATTGTTTTCATATTATTGATCCACATTTTACTTACTAATATTAACTGTTTCTCTCAAAATTTTTAAATTCTACTCACATAAGCCGTAAAATTATGTTTTATGCATATTTGAAAATTCTCATAGGAGATGGGTACAAGACGGTAAATAGTTCAATACAATTTTTATATATCTAATATCATTATAAAATTACTATAATGCATTACAATGAACTTATTTAGGTATTATGTATCCATTTTGACATACAATTAATTTAAATAAAATAAATAATTATATAAATAAAATGTAGGTTTAAAACAACAACTCAGTGTTTTTCACTATTCATCAACAACAGAATGTTTTCAAAAAAATATCAACAAAATTTACCTGAAACTAATTAGGATATTCCGAATTCAAAAATGAAGCCCATTTTGAATGATAAAATTTAAAAAATTTAAAAATTGGGTATTACTATTCATAACATGTAGTTTGATTGGTCGTGGTGTGTTAGGATCTCGAAGTTACGTACAACGAAAGTTGTTGCATTATTCAAAGGGAAACATACCATGGAAGTTTGATGTGTTAAATTTTCTGTGACCAATCATTATTCTAAAGGAATTATTTTACCTTTGAACACTAATCATATGTGTCCATTTCAAGTTTGTACATTTATTATTCCTCTAATATTTACACTGAATACACAATTATAATATATTGAATATATCATATGGGAAAGAAACAATTAAATATCACATTGTTATATCAGAAAGGATTCTAGATGTAAACGTATCAATGGAAATGAGAAAAAAATTTCAATATAAATCTATATATAAAAAAATACCGGATTATAAAACCCTTTAAATAAAATATGTAATATCATTAAAATTAAATAAAAATATAAATTCCAAATAGAATCAACTTATTTCCAGTAATATTCATCACCAAATTTCTATTATAACTCATATTGTCTTGTTTATTATATTTTAGAATTCATTATAAGACTCCTAAAGACATATAGACTTGTAACCACATAATATTAAAAAAGTTACACTGAAATTAATGGATATATAATAGATGATTATTGGTATTTACATAACTCAATGAAAATCACAAGAATTACATATTGTTATCATGATACATTATTTTGAGGAGGATGGAGGGGGGGGGTTATCAAAGGATTATGTGATATCTAATGATCATTGCAACTATGGGAAAAATGTTTCAAATGAAAAATCATATAATTTAGAATACATATACATGATAATATAATTATAATTTGAATATATACCATATTAAATTATTTTTAAAAATTTAATCTTCTTTTAAAATAAAATTTATAATTGTAATAATAGTGGTGATGATAATATTATTATATATCTCAAAAAAGTGGTCATTCCTATAAAATATCTTAAATAAATGAATCATTAAATATTGATTTATAGGATATTTTTTATAATATATGATTACGAATAGGTCATTAAAATCCCCCCATATCCCCAATTATATTTATGAATCCTTCAAAATATATTTTCATCTAATAAAATAAAACAAATATAATATCCATAAACATGTCAACAATTTTTATGATAATATTAATGTAACTAGAATAAATATTTATTTTATTAATATTGTAAAAAAAAATTAAATATATATTTATTTGTTAACTTTTGAATAAATAAATAATAGATAAAATTCAACAAATATATTCATTAATAGATTATCTAATGATTTAATTTATATGATCAATATTTATATCCCTAAATTATAATGGGAAAATCATGGAATAAATTTATTCTATAATTTCACTGGGTACAATTTATACAATTTTAGAAAAACTGTTTCTATAATCCCTGAGGCCACATTTTTGATGTATGTAGGTAAAAATTAATATCATCTATTATTTTAATCTAATAACATGTCAATAATCCCCCTGAAAAATATGTTATTATAAATATATATATAATATTCCTCCGAATGTTATTGTATAATATAACCCATTTTTTCTATAGATATCTAATCATGTAGGATAAATACCATTTTCATAATCATCTATAACGAATTTATTATGTTTTGAATCTATTAATGACAAGTTAATAAATAAACATGGCCCTAAATATCATCATTATATAAATGTGAATGTCTAATCTTCTTCCATTATAATAAAAATGGATAACAAATTTATTGACCTGTTAAATAAAATACATATGACATTGGATTTTCCAAACATGTGATACATCACTAGTAGAATATATATATTAATTATTCATCTATAACTAAAATGACTATGACTAATGATAAAAAATAATAATAATTTAATGTCTATTGATCGAAAAAATTTCATAGATAAAAATAACTGATGAAACCTAATGAATATTCAATTCTGATTTGATGGTTGATCATTATATCCTCCCATCAGGATGGTAACCATGTATCTAATTCCTGAAAATACTTATCATTTTTTTTTCTTCCACACCAAATTGTAAAAAATAATCTATGTACTATCAGACATATTTATCTACACCATATGATATTTTTTAGAAAAAGACATTGTAATCCATTTCGTAAAATAATATTTTCTATATTCATTAGTTTGTTAATGTGATGAATAATAAATTTAAATATCCATTTTAATGTAGTGAAGATAAAAAATAATTAAAATAATTACATTTATTTATAATCAAGAAATAAAATGATCAATGTTATGTTGTCCCATGATACAAAATTCAATAAACTCACACATAAATTTATTTCAACAATTCATATATTTTTTCATGATGGCTATCACTAGTTGGTCATGTTTCTAGTGAAGAATATATCAATTAAAATGGGATCACACAATTTTCTCTTCCATAATTATATTAGGTATTAATTCACCCATCGGAGTAAAATCCCTATTAAGAAGATACCTATAATATATATTTTTTTGCAAAAAAAATTCATTAGATCATTTAGATTATTTTTATAATAGTGTTATTACTAAAAAATATATTAGGATAATTATTAACAGGTGAAACATGAATCTATATAATAATTTACATATTGTAACATCTTCATTACCTATGTCATAATAATAAAATAATTTGACATAATAATTTGATAAATTATCATTTTTACAGATCATTCAATTAATATCTCTTATATTTTGGAAAAATACAAATCCGATATGTGGTTTTAGATCATTATGATCTATTTTTGAAACTATAATATTTGAATCCCCTAATAATAAAATCCTGATCTGATTTTTAAACTATTAATATATCTATCTTATTCTAATGATGTAATGATTAATAATTTAAGGATAATAAGTGTCCCACTCTTGGGTCTACTTAATAACTAAATACCATAATGAACAAATAAGAATAATTAATAATGATAAATCAAATCACATACATTATAAATCCAATAATATACTCAAATGTTATTCTATAAAAAAAATGTACAAATATAATTTTATTGAAGAAAATCATATATATAAATTCAAGAGTTGAGAAAATAATTAATCCTCTATGGGATTTTTTTTCATATAAAATAATTTTTTGTAACAACTCAATCTAGACATCACATGGAAGTTCACCAAGCCTGGCCGTCACATGACATTAATAATGCCTCCTAGTATACCATGTTCTCCCAAAAAATAGTGATGGAGTATTATTATTCATGAGGAGACTATAACCATTTTTATAAGAGTAATACACTAGTGAAAAAATAAGTAACAATAAATGAATAACATATACCTTGAAATAGAATAGTACCACAATCAGAAGATGACCAAAAATATACACACAATATCAATATAGAAATGTATATATTTCATGAAAGTAAAATCTAAGTGTTAATATGAAAACCCAAAATAAATAACAACGCTAATATCTCCTCCAATAATGTCACGTATCAAACATGGTTCCTTTATCCATACTTTATCATAAATCATCAAGGGAAGACATGGCTATTTCCTTTATTATGTCCTAAAATCATGATGTCTATTTGGTTTATGATCAGTTATTCGGAGTAGGGTGTGAGTACTACACAGTTTTCTTCCACAAGTTTTGTCTAAAAACAAAATCAAATCATCAATTTTTATTCAGTTTTATAAACAGTATATAAAACCAATAATGTAAATATTTTACATTTATTCATATACAGATTATTTAACTATGTAACACTTAGGTCTCTAAGGACACCGAAACCCCATTACCTATCTTGGCCTACTCCAGATTTTGAATCATTTCACCTAGTCAATTCAAATCATATTATGGATAATTGGAACCATTGTCTAATGCTGACATTTTGGGTCTTGGTCTCCATACCTAGGACCCTATGGGATTCTAATGCATTATTCATTTCCCACACATGAGTGTTAATTTCTCACTGTGGTATTTTGATTCGGCATGCTCTATCCAACACAGAAATATCAATTTATCAATATGGGATTTTTATGTATAATGGTGTGTCCCATGAACCAATATTATATAATCACACATATCACACATTCAAATATATCATAATATTCCACTAGATAGAATTAATCATCATATATCCACACACAACATTCCCCCCATAACAATTTCCATTAATTAATTCACAAATTAATTAATCCCACTGATCATTTAATATTATATCAATGAATTATGTAATTAATTTCCCCAATTTTAAAATCACCAATTTTCAATAATTATTTCATCAATTAGTTATCCAAATTCCTCAATTTCATAATATCATCAATTCTAACAAATAAATTCAAAAATTACTATTTATAATTAAACAATCTCATTATGTCATAATTAATGAAACAATTAATTAATCATGATATCCCACAATTTCAATATTCAAAAATTCAATTGATAAATTAATTATCCAATTAAAAATGAAAAAATTTCATTAATTTTCGGAAATTAATTTGGCAATTAATTTCAATAACTAAACAATATAAATATTCCATAATTAATTCAACAATTAATTAATCAATTAAATTATTTAATCAATTCAATTTAGAAATCTAATTTCGAAATAAAACCTATAAATTATAAAATTTCAAACATGTAATTGAAATCATGACTATGTGATTTTAATAATATATCACATTCTGAAACTCATTGATAAATGATTGACCAATGAAAATAACCATAATTTGAGCAGCATAATGACATAGAACGAGATCCAAATCTAAAACCATAAATAATTATCAAACAAATAATGATCCTTAACATATAGATCTATATATATAATGATAGATCTAAATTTAATCTTAAAAGGAATGGAACCCCCTTTTAAGAATGGTTCAATATTGGAACATGGATGAAAAACCAAATGGGATAGGATTCAATTATCTGGAGTGGTGAATATCATCGACACAAGAATCAAATTTTGATGAAAGGTGTTTGGTAGGGGTTTGAATCCATCCAAGAAGTTCCAAAATGGTGAAAAAATACATGGTAAAATGATTGTTAATATTGGGTTATTTAGGGGATTTTTAGATATTTTAAAACAATCTTCCTATTAATTAATTTATCATGAATGATTTCCTAGGTAGGGTAAGACCTTTTACCCTATCCATTCAAATATTTTATAGGGGTTCATATTTTGAAAATGTGTGCACTAAAAAAGAAATTCCCCTCTATCAATGTTTCGAAGTTTGTTGGACTAGGGTTCATTGTTAAAAACATCGTGGGCCTCCTGCGCACTACCATACAATTTTCAATATTTCTTTATTTTTACACAAACACACCCCAATGGAAATCCCAACCAAAGTATGATCAAACCAACAATAAAACAATTCCTACAATTTTTCGCATGTCATCTCCATATTTCATGATCTTAAAATCTTCCAGTATTAAAACAGCTTACCCATGAGTTTTACTCCCAAGAATATTTATGATTATAAGTAAAAAATAATTAGACAATGAACCGTCATATTTTTTTACCATTTCATGGATTCCTCCTAAACATGACCATGTTTTTAAAATACATTAACTATTTATAGAGCCTTTCCTCACAACAATTTCTCATTCTGATCTAACACATGTATCAAATTATCCTCAAAGGATGCAAGTATATCAAGCACAATATAATACACATTGGTCAAAGTGGATGGGTTAGGAAGATACCTACAATGTTGTGACAAAAGTAAATCATCATTCATAGAATTGTACCTCAATTTAGTTGATAATTTGTACACCACAGATCATATTCTCTCTATTACCTCAAACGGTCCAACAAACCTAGGATCTATCATTCCCCGCCCCCATATCATCTGGTGGAAAAATCTATGAGACACCTAAAGATATGCATGATCACTGTTAGTACACTCTATGGATATTTTAATTATATTAGTATATGGAATATGTCTATTATGTGATGTATCTATACATTTATGAATCATTTGTACCTGCACTGATGTCTCCTACATGAGACTCGATCCAAAAAACTAAGACTCACCTACATTCATCCATCATATATGTGATCAACATGGTTTTCAATAAATATCCTCGGATGGATAGATTATAATAGCTTCTTAATAAATATTATTATAGGGGAACTCCATTATTACCTGGTGTTTCTCCCAATACCCAAAGAATTCGAGAACACATGATTACATTATATCCCCAACCACTTATATGGTACGCTCTATATTCCCATCTATTTGTGGGTGGAAATACATACTCAACAAAACCTTCATACTCAGCCACATCTATAATAAAATTTATAAGAGTAAATTAAATTTACTATCACAGTATGAAATGATAGCCTGTGGAAATTCTTGCCAGCATAATATCCCTTGAACATTAAATTCTCTCAACATCTCCACTATTAATGTATCTTATATTACAAACAAATGATCTACATTTTTAAATGGTATAAGACACATTAAATATCATCATTATTATGAGGTGTACTGATGAGAACTACCCTAAAATACGTGTTATTTTCATACCACTTCTATTGGGGAATGGGAAATGATTATAGTAACCCACCCAGTCATCGATGCTCATCCTTCACCTACTGAAATATGTATAATCATGTTAAAAACCCTGTTATCTTCTTTATCATGACCAGAATCCAAATTTCTCTTTGAAAATCATGGTAAATTTTTATTTCACAACTAGATGTATGCACCACTTGGAGGAATTAATGTCATACATCATCTCCTACTACATGCACAAATTCCCAATAACCTCATTCCCAAAATAGATGATCACATAATCATTTATCCATCATTTGAAAAGATACTTCACACCTTTAAGGTTTTCCCTCAATTACAAAAACATTATATCCCCATGCCCTATGTCATTAATCCACCTAAAAAGCATAGAGTCAACAAAAACTAATATCAACATCATATGCTCATGTATTTTTTAAACAACATTGTAAATCTCATTTATCATTTTCATTATATTCCATTCAACATTAGCCTCCTAAACCACATAAATTTATATTTTCTTCCATTGGGAATAAAAAACAATATTTCCAATACTAGATGAATATTCCAGATAAAAATAAAATGGCTACATACTCTCAACCCATATTCACTTATGAATATTGAAGTATCACATTTAAATGATATATATTAATATTATTTGTTAAATTTACATAGTAATATTTTCATCAAATAGGTAATGTAACCAAAATATCAAAGCATAATCCAGTGCAGATCACACATGTTCATGTGTAGGGTAATTCAGTTCATGTGTCATTACTTCTGAAACCCATACGACTAATATTGATCTCCCTTAAATCAAAGTTACTCCAATCCCAATCCCACAATTGTCAAAATACACTATACAATCATTACTTGTCTTAGTTAGAATTAAGATTCATTCATATGTCAAATTCTTCTCCAACTCTTGGAATGCATTCTCCCATGATTCTATGAATTCACACATTATATTATTCTTTGTTAAGTCAGATGGAAGGTTATCGAAATAGGAAAATTCATATATGAATTTCTTGTAATATCCGTATATCCCAATAAATATACAGATATATAATATGTTCTTGTGCTGCACGTATAAAATAATGTCTAGAACTTTTTCAGGATCCATAGTCAAACCTCCCTATAAAATAATTTGATCAAGGATGTGTATCTAATTAATCCCAAACTAACAATTAGATAGAATGGTGTATATCCAATGCTCTTTTCGTTTACTTAGGTTGATTTTATGATGTTTTTCTTGACCATTATTAATCATGGAGTTCAATAATATGTTACCTGTAAAAACTAACCCAATCTAATCCTGTTATGAATGGAAAATTCAGTTCCTCAAGACCATTAACATTGTTGTTTCATTCATTATCCAAAATGGAATTATGAATAACTCATATTGGACATACCATACTCTAAATGCATTACTCATTATACCTAATTTTCATACTCTTGAATGATGATACCCTTATCTAAATTCAATCATGGAATATATACACGATACTCAAAACATGTCAAATGGCTCCTAGATATACTAAAGAGGATATGATTCATCATGTTCATCTAGTTCATGTTGTGGTAATTATAACACATGAGCAAGGTCCCATAAAACTTCATATAAAAAAACTAGAGAACACCAAGGCATATTACATGGATAGATACATACCTTATCCTCCTACTCTTCCATCTGATTGTTGAGTTCTTGAATATCTCTTAGTTCAAGTATTCCTTGTGGAATAGAAACTGTCTTAGACTGTAGTATGAGATAGATAGTGAATTATAACTCTCACTCTATCTCTCCGATGGATATGTGAGAAGTTTAGAGGATACATGTCCTAAAATTGATATAGTACATTTTTTAAGAAACCATAATTCACTCCTCCATCTTGCAAAAAAAACATACAACATGGTTTCTATGCTCTAACAATTTCTGAGTAATTATCCCTGCTTGGACAACCTAGATATCCCACTATCCATCATAAATATAATTGTTACCCTTAGGAGATGTAAATGTCACTCACATGAGGTAAAAATATATGTGGGCTTGGAACGAACATACCAGACAAAAAAATTATGTCAAAGTCTGAAACCATAAGGATGTAAGGATCACATGGAAAATGATGTTCCCAAATGTCAATATAATTCCCCTTGAAAAAGAAGGTGTATTTATACCATATTCCCAATCATGTGTCTATTATCATTACCCTGCCGAAAAACATCACTATCTGGATCCTACCATTGACAATTTTTGTAGATATAATGGGATGAATGGAACCAGTATCAAAAACCAAAGTCGATAATATAGAAGATACAATAATTTTACCTCTCACTATAAATGACCAATTTTTACTATCCTCAAGTGTAGGATGAATGAAATGAAACAATCTAACCCCTATTCAGTTTGATACAGTCTATATCCCTTTGACTTTACTACACTACTGAAAACATGTAATCTTTCCTAGAAGATCCACATCCACTGAACCTACTTCCACGACCAGTAGATTTAAAGATGACAACCATATATGAATAAAAATACCCCCTTATTGTATAATTTTTCTATCTAGATCCTGCATCTGTATTATTGTATTTTAGGTTCCTACAAAATATATATAGATAAACCGTCTTAAAATAAGATTTTCATTATACTAATTTTCAAGGGAACTCTCTCTAAAAGATTCTTGTTCAACCATACCTGTGACATATCACTCGATCATGGTGCTAAGGAGGTGGTGCCTCAATATGGAGACTTTATTTACACTACAATAGATTAATGTTTCCATATTTCCTGTCAGGCTATCATAATTTTTACCATAAAACTACACATTATCAACAATCTTCCAACTAATAGAATCTTCCTTTAGGTCCCCTTGAGTTATAGGAGCCTGATCTAAAACCATTGATACATATTTATCCTGAAAATGGTTACCTTAAAATTGATTTCACATTTAATAAAATTCTAAAATAGTTTCACTTCAACATCCTCATCACCCACAACTGTTGGCAAAGTAACAAACAATATGCGAAGGGACTGGTGTATTACATCATTTACTTAGTCCCATGTTTCAGCCTCATAAATTATAAATATATTGAATTCATCAAAGAATATAGATAAATTTATTCCATGAACATGACATGATTGTCCTTCCACTCCATAGTCTCCAAATTTTCCTCATTATTCATTATGTACCTCATTCTCTTCTTCAGACCAAGTAACACATAGGAAAAAAATTTGAATATATTCTCAGCAGGAGTCTCCATGTGGTCAATTATAGTATGAATATACTCAATCTAGAACTCATCTCCATATGATTACACTTTGTATCATCCTAACTCGTTTTCCACATGATGGTTCATCGATATAGACCACCACATGACCCCAAGCGTGCCACTACGGGCACCAGAGGCAATAGACTATAAGTGAAATTATAATATAGGTCATGGGGAGACTATAACCTCTATTATCTGAGTAATACACAAGAAGAAGCATAAGAAATAATAATTGAATAACATATAACTAGAATCATAACAGTACAAAGATCACAATATGGCCAAAGCTGGAGATACAATATCAAAAATTAATCATAAATACATCATTTCAATATGTGCCAAGTGTGAATATATGAAGTAGAAAATAAATAAATATATAGGGAACTAAACCATGTGGGATCTGAATCATGTTGAATTCCCTCACCTATGATCCACCCCAAATCATATGTTCGACACAAGGCCTTTTCCCATATCAAGTCCTACAATCGTGAATTCTATTTGGATACCAATTGGGATGCCTGGGTTGGGTGGGAGTAAAACTCAGAAGGATACCTCAAATGCTATCAAAAATGAATATAAAGTCAAAAATATTTGTGATGTTGTATAAATAATAAATACAAGTAATAAATTAATCTCTTTACATTTACTCAATTAATTAATAGTTAACAACTATATCCATGGGTTCTTAAGGACACTCTAAACACAGTACATGCTTCATCCCACACTAGAGTCTGTATCATCTCACCTTGGAAATTCAATTGATATTATAACGAATTATAACCATATTCCAATGCCAAAATATCTATTTCTGGTCTTCATTCCTTGGACAATATGGAATTTTTATATAGTAGATCATTTCCCACACACTAGATTCAATTTATTTCTATGGAATTTTGATGCAGCATGCCTTATCCCACACATGGATGTCAATAATTTAATATTGGATTTGGATGTATTAAACAATATCTTACAAATGGATATCACATAATAACATGTATTGGAATTCCATATATATCATAATATCACATCAGACATGATTAATCAACAATAATACTTTTACAACAACTACAAATAAACTTTTTCCTTTATTAATTCATACCTTAAATGATAAAATATACAAATAAATATTCTAACAACTAATAAAAATAATAATTTTCCTGATATCATATTCACAACATCTTAATAACTAATGGAACAATTAACTACCAAATTTAAAAATATCACATTCTCTAAATTTATTATACATTACTTCAAAAATAAATTTACACAATTAAACATTATCACCATTCAGTAATTAAATAATCAATTAATTATTCCTAAAATCCCAGAAAATTAATATTCTAATACTCTATTAAAAAATAAATTATTAAAACAAAAAATCATAATTTCAATAATTCTCAAAAATACATAAATAATTTATTTCCATAATTAGACAATCATAATATTCAAAATATATTTAGATAATTATTTATGCAATTCATGATATCGTTACTAAATTATTCACAAAATTAATTAATTAAATTATGAGATATAAATTATAAAAAAAATACTATAAATTATAGAATTTCATGAATATAATTGAAATCATTACTGTGGAATTTGAATAATACACGACCCATCATATCTTGTTGATGAATTATATCCCAGTGGACGCCCCAAATATTCAAGAATCACAATGATGTAGAAATACATCTAAATCTAAAACCCAAAATCATGATATGAACACTCAAGATACATAAAATAGATATCTATTTCAATAATACAAGGGTTGTATCGAATAAAAATATGATCAAAAAACACATTTTTGTATGGTAGAATAATGAAAGTGGAACATGAAACCAATCTAGATTAAATTCACATAACATTAAATGTGATGAAATTCAATTCCGTATTTTAATTATAAATAACAGTGGTTATGAACTCATAGAATGCATCATAGAGGCTCAAAAATGTTAAATAATATATAGGGTATAATTTTTGTTAATTTTGTGTTAATTAGGGGGGATCAATAAATTTTAAAACATTTTTGGGCTAATTTAAAATTTTACATGGTATGTTGGGAAGGGTCACATAGTTTAACCTAACATTTCTTCTATACCATGAACAATCTTTATATGGTTGCACACTTACTCATAATAGGGAATAAAATTTGACAAAACATTAAAAAACATTTTAATTCCATTATTTGGAGGGTTTCATTGTTTTGTTTGCTGGTGTGCATGTTTATGGACAAATATTTTCAACCCCTACAATACCATCCTTTGTATCTTTCTAAATTTTCAACGAGAAAACTCCCATGGTAAAACCCAACCAAAGTATCCTCAAACTATTAAAAATGAAATACATGAAATTGAGCTCGTTCTATATCAAGATGGCATGATCTTAAATTTTATTCATATGCAATACATGTACCATAGATTATTCTAATAAGATTATAAGATCGATCTCCATAAACCATGATCAATTAAATGCAATAAAAATATATAATTATTTTATTATACAAAAATTTCCTTAACCATATTCTAGAAGACTAAAACAATGGTATCTTAATAAAAAAAATTTATATATCATATTAATCAATCTCTTTTTAAATAATATCAGTCCCACTAAGCCCCTATTTTATGAAAGAATCAAATTAAAATTTTTAACTGAAATTAATTAATGGAATAATAAAAATTAATTTCATATGATAAAAACACTATAATTAATCCACAACATGATCTATAAATAATTCATTGTTTTTTAGAATATTTTTGTGACCAAACCCTTTTCATTATATTAAATTAACAAACATGCCCATAATTTTTTTAAGAAAACTTATGTGTGATAACTATATGATTAATGTTTTATAATTAAAATTTTATCCCTTACATGTGGTTATTTTCAATGGAAATAATCTACTGTAACATTATAGTGCTCGAGAGGATCATAAACAGGAACCCTTGTTCATGTTACCCACTATTTAACCACTCAAATATCTTATAAAAATCACAGAACATTTATTGATGAAAAATAAAAAGATAAATTAAACAAATAAAAATTTACTATATTTAGATATCCATTATTTGTTAACATGAAAATATTTAAAAAATTTACTATTATTGAGAGATAAAATGATTAAAATCATTATAGTTAATAATAAATTGATACATATGTATCTATCATATAATAACTATATCTGGAATAATCCAAATATATAATTTCAAAATTTCACATATAGTATATTTAGATGATTTATTATATGAGAATCATATGTATTACCCCATTAATATAATCATTAAATAGATTCCATAACAGCATCCACTACTACACAAAGGGAGACTATTCAATGTTCCCACCATGAAAATGTAGACCATAACTTTTATCCTATAATATGCTTATCCTCTTTTGGTAACCAAAACCTATATGAAAAAGATATAATATTATCGCTATCTGAATAAAGAATTATTTTTTTTGAGATTCCACCTTATAGAATGTTGAATCTAGAAAATGGAAATTGATTAAATATCTAAATAATTTCATAATTTAATAATTATTCTATAAATCCAATTATTATTCTCCAATAATTTTGTAAATCATATTTTCTACATATATTAATATAATATTCTCTATCTTCCTCTATTAAAAAAACTAAATCTATGTCATGTTGTTTACAATGATATTCAATTAAACATCTCATCTCTTAATTTTTTGTATATTAACTTCTTTATTATTTTCATATTATGATTGTGTAATTTGATGAGTTTTTTGGTAATCATCTGTAATTTATAAACGGTTTCTATGATTGTCTGTTTGTGGTACCTTGTAATAAGATTTCACGAATATAAACAGACAAGATTGGGATATAGGGGTTTGATACAAATTTGAGGTACACAGTATGATGTGTGGATTCTGAAAACTATGATATATACCCATTGGACAATGTTACATTGGATTGTGGGGTCACACACAGATGGTGAATTATTTTTCATACCATTCTACCAAACTATAATTCTCATGTTGTAGAAAATATGGCCGACATATATTGGGTTCATGGATTTCAAAACCATTTATGAAAAAAATGTGATGGATATTAATAAACACATGGTTAATTAAGATAAAATAATGATAATGTTTTTCCAATTATTCTCCATGGGGGATAATCCATTGAAAAAGGATACTCAATGTGATTTTATTTCATTCCATTCTTATCAGTGAACATTTTCAATGGATAATTTCATATCGAACCTGAATATTCAATGTACATTACCCATGCAGAGGGTTCATGTTTTCTCTTGAAGGTCAACCATTCTCTTCTTTAATGGAATGATATATCTACAGTATTAATTCTAATGATATGGTTTGTGGGATGATATAATATTGTTTCGTAATGATGAATCTTTTTAGGATAATGTTTTGGATCTTTATTGGTCATATTGGGTTCCTCCAAAATCATCAAATTATTTGTTTTACTCCTTCCTCTCTATTTACCTATATCCTATTTTTTAATAAATTATTAAATAAATATTTTTATTCAAAAAAACTATTTTATTGATTTTAATTATATATGTTGATCTCATATTGGTTGATTGATGATACTATGACATGATGTAGGAAGATTTATGATAAAAGTTATAAAAATTGGTAATTTTGTTTCCTATAAAATTTTAAATAGTATTTGAATTGATTTTTATATTAGAATTCAGTTTTATTTTATTATGTTTTATCACAAGGAAATGTTTTTTATGTGATCAAATCTATTTGAAAATTATTTTTCATGTAAAATGATGATATTTAAAAAATTATAATGACTTTAAATTACTAATTTGATGAACTATTTTTTTATTTATTTTTAGAAATGAATTAATTAAATTTTTTATGAATTATAAATTAACGTAATTGTATTTAAAGGAATTGTTAATGTTGAAAATTATTTATTGTTTTTTTGTAATTAAATGATTAATTTTTAGACATGATTTTGGAGTAGTTTGATTTTATTTATTAAAATGATATAAGACTAGGTGGAAAGATTTTAATCCAATTGAATCATTGATTAAATTGAAACACATAATTTACATGGTATATTGGGGTAAGGATATGCATTTTAGAGAGGTATTAGTTCATCACTGTCTTGGATTGATGACCAGAATACGTAGTGAAAATATTTATGGGAATATGTTTCATTCATTAGGATAGATTCTTATTACTATAGTCCCAATATATATGTATGTATTGATACATGTAATAGTTAAGAAAAATGACAATATGTATCCATGTGGCTAGATAAAACTGACCTCAGGTATTATAACCAAAGTTTTATAACTATAAGTGATGTATATCAGTAAGAAATTATGAAATTCAATATTCATTCCTATATTGATATAAATATAGATTCATGAATTATTTAGTTGGAAATGAATTTTTTACATGTTTTATACATCGCGATAAGAAGAAAAATAATATTTATTTTTTATGAATTGATCAAGGTTAA
Source organism: Viscum album (assembly GCA_963277665.1). Classification (NCBI taxonomy): domain Eukaryota; kingdom Viridiplantae; phylum Streptophyta; class Magnoliopsida; order Santalales; family Viscaceae; genus Viscum; species Viscum album. The sequence goes on along the minus strand of OY728163.1, from coordinate 1,898,210,069 downwards.
TAATAGATTATTTAATTTATAATTATTAATTTATATTTTTTTGATTCATTAATTTGGATTTCTTATAGAATGCGTGGACGGATATTTTAGGCTTAACATTTTTCAAATCCAACAATTTCTGTTTGGTGTTTTTCAGGATTCTATTGTATGGTATATGTAAAGGGAAGAAAATTTTTGAAGACAACAATTGGTCTTGATAGTAATTCCTTTAGAGATAATTATAAAAAGGTCATTTCTTGATCTTATGATATAAATATACTATGTGATTACATTCGTGTTTATTCTGTTATGTCTTTTTTATCCAATTCATTATATTTTTACTTTTCTACATGTGGTATATTTTACTTGATGATTGATTTCAAATAACACATTTTTATGAATTATCTCATCCTCCATTTATATTTGAGATATTCTTTTGTGAATATAATTATATCATGATTGTTCTTGATACATTAAATCCTATAACAATCCCATCAAGATAGGTAATTCCCATTTGGTCATATTTGGGTGGATTCATGTATTTTCTTACATTTTCATAAATGTTTGTTCATTAAATATTTGTATCAATGGATGTAAAATTGATTGTTCAAAATCACTATGTAGTTTGGGAAAACATTATTGATTGGAGGGTAACTTTTTTAGACACATGAGATATGTTACATGTTGTTTCCAAGTTTTGTATCATCAAAATGAGCATTATTATTTTATTCGATTATTGTAAAATGTGTATCTGAGGAGTTCAGTGATCTGAACAATGTATTTTAATTTTTACTAAGAAAATATTTCTATTAACTTATTGAATTCGATTAATATAATTGATATTCCAATATATCTTAGAAAATTTTTCTTCATTATGTATTTATATTGTGTGGTACTAAATCCCCAAGATGACATATAAACAATACATAAAAGAAACTTGTTGGTGAACCAAAAAAGTGAACCCCTTATTTTTCCAAAATATCCAAGTGGTTAGAGAGAATGATTATTCAGAACTAGTTCATGGAAGAGATAATGTTCCCATGTTGGATGGAGATGTGGTTCCATGGTGGTACCAAAAATATATTATTATGATATGAATCATAATTATAAACCACTATACATATATGGTTAGAATACTTGTTAATAGTAATAAAATATGGTGGGATAGATTGAGTTAAAAATTTATTTATTAAAGATTTCATATTACATTGGGGAAAAATATATCATATTCATAATTATGGGTCCTAGGAGGTTGTTGTAATATTTTATAGTTCAAATAATGAAAAAGTAATGACTGGATTGTATATATTACAAGGATCATTTCATGGATATATATTATAAATAGTCAATTGTTTTTTTTGTGATCTATAGTGTATCTAGTTATTTGTTATGGTGATTGGTCAATGACACAATATTCCAATAATTTTATTATTCTTTTTCATTTTTAATATATTTAATTGCAAACTATGATCCTAAAGGCCCTAAGGATTGATATTTTTTTTGAATACATAGATGGTATCATGTAATATGGGGAAGTTTAAGTGTTAGGATGATGTTATAGATAGGGTTATATTGGAATAAACTGATATATATCGAATATTAGTGAAGAGAGGAGTTTCTAAAACTCATAGAGGCTGTTTTGAAGGTTCTATTAATTTTTTTAGAAAGGGGAATGTTATTTATATTTGAGATAGGGTGGTTGGTCATCAAAAATTTTGTTCCTCGAAATCATTTGTAATATCTGGAAAAGGACCCCTGATGTTTTTTCATTGAGCTAAAAAGGCCTTGAAAATTATGATTTTTTATCGTAGTATAATAGAATATAATTGGATTTTATTTTTGTACTATAATACTTATTTGAAATATTCATATTTCTTTATTTTTAGTGATTAATTTTTTTTTTAATTTTGTTTCATCTCAATCATTCGTTTTAACCCACATAATGAACTTATACAATATTCCTATGAGTATATTATATTATGTGATGGAACATTTGAAACCTCTTGGGATGAATGATATTATTGAAACATGTTACCAATTTGTAAAATATCATTATAAGATATTAATTTATTCTATGACATTTTTCTTCATACTAATAATCTTCTCAATTTTATTAATTGACTGGGCTGGGTTATGGATCAAAATGATTGTGTTGACCGTTATAATTGGTTGGTGTCCTGAACTACCATAATTGAATAGTTATAGGTTTTTAGTGAGATTAGGACCTGATGTAATGAAATAATACCCCTCTACTTCTAGATCAAGGTGTGATGATATCTGTTTTTTTTTAAAATTAATGGTAAATATTAATTTGGAGATTTCCCCCGATGTTTATTAGTTGATATATATACTCATTTGAATTATATATCATATAACCAAATTGGTAGTAATATATCTACATCTGCATGGTTCATTGTACAAAATCAATATGTATCATCATTTACCATAGGATTACAGTAGTTCTAAAATTGTGAAATAAACTATCATATGAATTTATGTCTATTCAGTCCAATCATACTAAATTTTGAACTTATAAAATAATAATAATTTTTGTATAAGATTATATATGGACATAATTTGATTTTAGTTTATTATTGAATGTATAATAATTTTATAGTCAAGAAAATAAATTGTTTCGATGGAATTTATCCTTTTTAAAAGGATAAAATTGTGAAATTGTTCTCAATTAATAATCAATGGTTTAGTAATCACTAGTTCAGGATCAAGGGATCTATTATTCCAATGATATATTTCATGGGAATGTACAACCAATATGAGATTCTAAATATAAAATCTAGTTTTAAAAATTCATAAATTACATTTATAGAATTGTTGATTAATATTTTCTAGTATAATTGCGATTCATTTATTTTATTTTTGGTGGATATATTGTACTTTATTACAATAGACTATGATCATATACATCATATAAGAGTACTTTGGACACCATGAAGAGTTACTATCATTATTTAAATTTATTAATTCTGTAATTTTTTATTTGATATGTGATGTTTAGGATTCACATTTTCTTATAAATTATTTTTTATTTCATTCATATGTGGTATGTGATTGCCAACATTTCATATATATTATAATATCTCTTGTATTTATAGTGTAATAGATCTCATTCATATTTTTTATTATAAATGTAGGATTATACATTAATTACACTCTTTTAGATGGAAGTGAAGCTCATTTCAGATTCAAAATGTTTCTGTTTCATTGATTAGTTGATTAATTGTTCGGAATGATCTTTACTATCTACTCATCTAGATGAAATGTATGGAAACATGTTTTTATAAGAAGTATCCAAACTAATAATAGCATTATTTTCTATTATTATTTTTAATGTAGAGGATTATTGTTTTACTAAACATTATCCTCCAGTTAGTAACTATCTCTCAAAGGATTTTAATGTAGTGAACCAACCAATTAGCCCGAATCTAGTTCATAATAAATTTACATTGGAAATAGATATAGGGAAATCATGTAGAAATTGATCAAGTAGTTTAGTAAAAGTAAGAACCTGGTTTTTAATCAGGTATACATGACCAGTAATTTAATGAAATTATTTATTATTGACTTAATATTGATGTTTAATGAATTAGTAAAGGTCCTAACAGTTTATACAGCTTTTTTAGAGCCTAAAACCCATAAATTTTAGAGAAATGGTCCAGTCACATAGAATGATCCAACCAGGTGGAGTGTCTTTATTTTTTCGTAGAGCCATATCATAGGGTTAGTGGATGGTTTCTAAATTGTGAGACCTAATAATGATTTATGCTTATTCGTATTGGTTCATATGCATTGTGGTCATAGGATTTGGAATACTGTGTGGCCAAACCATGCACCTGCTATATTTTGGGTATTTTATCATTTTTCATTTAATTGATTAATTTTTACCCATCCTTCCTCACATATGATTTTTGATAATGATAAACTCCATGTTCTCCCCTTGTGGTGATTTTTTAGGACCAAACATAGTTATAATGAGGTCTCGTTAATCTATGATATTTTTGACCTTCTTTTATTGATGTTGGCTATTTAACGGTATATACTCAAGTATGATTGAATAGTTATTCTTCTCTTGTTTTATTGAACTATTTATTAAGGTGAACATGTTTCATATATTTTATCAGATCCACTCCATTCAAAGATCAATTAGAGGATACTACTAGATGAATATATTCATATAATCCTAAGGTGGTTGGTTTATTAATCATCCCTAAATATTGTTGATTTAGTAATTCCCATTTGGGGTCACCGATTTCATAGACATATATTCATTGAATTTATATTCCATTTTAATATTCATTAGACATATATGGTTACACACATTCAATAAATTTTATTTGTTGTGGGTGGTTACATTTACAACTCCTAACACCCCATGAATCCCGAAATTCCAAAATTGTGTTTTTTGTCTTTTAATGCCTTTGATCCCCCATTCAGTCATGTTAGATATTGACCACAATAATTGTAATCTACCTTATATTAATTTATTATTTAATCATGATACTCTGAATTCATTGTAACATGTCACTTCTACTTGACCCACCTATGGAATGTAACTAAATTTAAGTAATTCGTTCAAATGATATTTTAGAAGTCAATCTAAGTATAGGAATCAGTATAACTAAATGTAATGGAATGTTTGGTTCAATGTTCCATTAACACCTTTCCATGTTCATATAAAGAAATGGATTGAAACTTATTATTATAACATGACTTAAATGGTTTTAATTAAATGGATTCATGTAACATGTCCATTTCCATCTAATGAAAGGAAATGCATGAACAATGTTCATTTGATAATGGCATATATATCATATGACCCATTTAATTTCTGTGCATTTAATTTTAGGTGTCTCTTTATACTCTAGTACATTCATATCACTGTATTAATTATTTAAATGTGTTATCTCTTGGATTCATTAGGGAATGCCTTTTTGTACTCAATTATGTCATTCCAATTCAAGGATGTCAGTTCCCCTAGGATACATGGGGACCTAATACTTTTCTACCTTTAGATGACTAATATGACACCATATGACCCCTTCAATAATTATACAGTATTCTTCAAATAGACTCTATAGATCTAGCATGACATAAGGGCCCATGGTAACATACTTGGACAAAGACCCTTATTATCTTCTGGTTTATCATGGATTAATTAAATGAACATAGTTAGATATATTTTCATGTGAATTATTAAGAATATGCTCTTTGGATTAAATGCATATGAAATAGTTAGTCATACTTATTATCGACAATGAAACCCCATAAATCTATATTTTCATTTCGAATACCATAGAACCACATACTAATAATTATGAATTATGGTTTCTTTATTATATCTTGGAAGCTTCAACAATTATACTATCATGAGGTGATATCATTTCCAGATATGGCTCATCAGAATTATAAAGAATTTATTCGCTTGAGAACATAACCACAGTCTGCCCTAGTTTTGATTTCTGTGAAGGATGATGGATCATTATTGATATTTATTTAATTCTAAAATGAGAATATGTTAAAATCTTGAATATTTATTCCTTTCCCCCCGAATTGATGAAAATTTTAACATGCTTAATGGGGAAAGTATGTTCTCTAAAATTGATTTAATTTTCGAGTATAAACAAGTCAGAGTTAAGGAGGAGGATAACAAGAAAACAACCTTATTATGAAGGTACAACCATTTTGAGTACATGATTAAGAGTTTTAGTTTGAAAAAGTCTCACAGAGTCGTAATGGAACTAATTAACTAGGTGTTCCATAATTATCTTGACTCATTTTTCCTTGTTTTAATGGATTACATCCATGTTTATTATTTGATCGAGGGGTGAATCTGAATCATTTTACAATTGTGTTAGGAACACTTTAAAAACATTGTATCGATGCCATGTTTTCAATGTTCACCTTTTGAGTCCATGAGGTGGTTTTTACTGGCTATGATATATTAAAATAAAGGGTTTTTTGGCCCCAGAGAACATTATTGTAGTGATATAATGGGAGAAGATGAAGAATGTGTTTTAATGCAGATAATTATTTTTTGTGGATGGGTAATACAAGATATTTTATTTGAGATTTATCCTTAATTTATTTTTCCATGAAGGCTCACGCATGGAATGGGGTTATGTCTGAATAGAGCCTAGTTTGTCATGCATCATTTGATGTGTTTATTCAGTGGTTTACCACAACTCCATTTTTGATGTTTCTAAAATCTGTGAAGTCATATTTGGTTTATTGTGATGCTTCTGGAATAGGTCTCGATTGTGTGTTTATGTATGATGTCCATGTGTTGTTTTATTGTTTTGGATAGCTCTGACCTCATGAAATGAATTACCGACCCCCTTACATGGATTTTTCAGTGGTGATTTATTTCTCAAACACATGGAATCATTATATTTTTGGGTAGATGTTTTTGGTTTATTCATATAATAAGAAGTTAGCATGCATTCTCTCCAATAAAAATATGAATTTGAGGAATCATTATTGTGTTGATTACCTTTAGCATTTCAATATTGATAAATTCTATTCCACGGTTATGGTAAATATAGTGGTAGATTCCTTAATCGTGAATGTCCTAGCGCAAGAATTTAAAAATTTAATTGGGTGGGCCTCTATCATCAAATGTAGCTGGTGACCTAGGAGCACATTGGATTCCAATTATTTGCTGTTTTTAATTGAAATCATCCGTTCTATAAATGATTTTGTGAGATAAGGTTTTTGGTGAGTTTCTCCAGTATCCCATGATGTTTCTAAATGGTGGGGAGATGCCTTGTGATTGGTCATTATCTCATGAGGGAGCACTTCATATCAATGGTTTCATTGTGGATTTGTGGTCCATATGGACGATGATGGTGAAAGACAGACACCAGTCTAAAAGGGTTGTTCATAAAAGTACTACCAAGATGTACTATGATGTTTTTCAGTAGTTCTGGTGGCCAGGTATGAGTCAATACATAGATGAATTTGTGTCCATATTTTATATATGTCTGTAGGGTATGGAAAGGAAGCATGGTCCCTGTAGTTATCTTTATACACTACCATTCTAACCTAGAATTGGGATGATATTTCCCTGGACATCATTTTTTGTGTTACCTTGTAGACCATGGGGGGGGGGGATTATTCCATTTGGTTTGTGATCAATTGTCTGACCAAATTGGCCCATTTATTTCTAATCAATAATTCAACCAATGTGGATGAGATGGGTCATCTGTATGTTTAGGAGGATGTGAGGCCGCATGGTGTACCATCTGAAATTGTTTCGGATATGGATCACCATTATAGCATGAAATTTTGGGAAGGAGTGCAATCGTTTATGGGGTTGTAATCCATGTTGATCATGGAATTGAATTTTCAGACAATTGGTCAGCCAAAGTGGGTGAATCAAATTTATGAAGGTATTCTCTGATAGTATAGTATGGGTTTTGGATAATTGTGGGATATCCCTTTTGGATTCGATATTTTTTTATATAAAAATAGTTACCAATATTTAGTTTGATTTCCCTAGTTGAAGGTACTATATGGTTGGTCATGTCAGTCGCCTTTGTGTTTGGATGTGGTTGGTGAGGACTTATTGCTGGTAATGAGCCTTATGAATTAGAAATACAAGAAAATCAATCTGATTTGGAATACAATTTTTATTTCTCTCAGTCAATGTAAATCATATTTCTACAAGAGGAACACTTATTTGGTGTTTTATTGGGATGAAATGGTGTTTTTGAATGTTCCACCACACTTTATTCTTCATTGTTTTGGTATGAAAAAAATTATAACACTTATGTATGCTGAAATTTTTGAGATAACTAATCATATTGGTATGGGGTCATAAAGTTTTCCATTTTATTATTAGTTAATTAAAATACATGAAATTATCTTTATATCTAAATAAAAAAAGTAAAAACGTATTTATATCTTGTGATGAATTGGGAGGAATTGGAATTGGAGCCATATTTTTCAATGTTTGAACGGTAAGTAACAATTTTGAATTACTAAGAGAACGTTAATCATGGTATGTCTATTCTATTTTTCCATATTCTTTGGTAGGATGGAAATTATGTACATGAGGCATGGGAGTGAAAATCCAGAGTTGAAGAGGAATGTAACACCGCAAGGTTATACAAATAAATTTATTATAGAATTCATTTATCATAACATCTATGAGAAATAATCACAATGATATTTATTGAATATAGTTATAACCTTGCTATTAGATATAATTTTTACACTTATGTGTTTTGAATTTCTTAAAATATACATACAATGTAGTGAACAGTAAGATATTTATATTTTTATAGGATCTTGTTACATATTTTGTGAATTGTAACTTACCATTATGAATAGTAATGTACCCTTACAAAAAGAAAACTCACCAATGTTTGTATAAAAAAATTAGGAAAAATATAAATGAGAGTGATTATTTTGAAAATTAATATTAATGTTTTGGTATTTTTGGTGTAATAAATATTTATTTACAAATTTAAATTAACAAATTAATAAAACAAGTTTTCATAAAATATATTACTAGATAATTTTTTTTTACCCTATGATTATTGGATAATATTTGGAGACCTCATTTTATTTTGGAATACATTATAAAAATAGTTTTATATTTAAATTCATTATTTTTCATGTATTTAAATATTATATTTAAAAAATAAATTTACCTTATTTAAAAAATCATTTTAGAAAATGTTGTTCATTTTTAAATAATACACATTGTAATTGGGTTAGGGTTATTTTTTGGGATGTTTATTAAATAATTGAATTTTATTGAATTTTGAAATTTGATAATGTAGAAAATATGATAAATAAATGAATTTGTCCATCAGGATTGTGTTTTGTATGATGTAAATTGATATTTCTTCGAAAAGACATGCACATATTACAATTTTTAGTATGAAGAATAATGATTATTCATATTATTGAGCCATAATTTTAAAATAATGATTAAATTAATGGGAAATAACTCCTCTTCTGTACTATAAAAGACACCCATCTTTCCCTTATTTTCCTACTCTTCTAAAACATGATGCTACTCAATTTTCTTCTGAAATACTCTTCCCTAGTCCCTTCCCACATACCACAGACCATAATATTTCCAAAATAATAAGGCCCCCACCATTACGGTTGTTTTCAATGATGCGTGTTCATAAGGTAAATCCACATCTTCCATCTTTTAATTCCATTTCAAGATCATTTTTTTGTATTCCTGAACAAACATACTATATCAAGATGATCACGATAACTCTATTATAACATATATAGTATTATTTTATCATGGTAATTTTTTCACAAATTTTAAAACTTTTTAATCTCTCCCTCTATATTATTTTATAGAAAAAATCACCATTCATGAGATGCCAATTGATAGCCATCAAGGATGACGAAATCTCAGTCTTCAATTTCTCCCTAGTTCTGGTCATGAAACCATTTTTAATGATGTACAAAAATATAAAAAATGTATTGTAACCAATTAAACGTTTTGGAAGGAGTATATATTCATAATATTATTACATACAACAAACCTAGTTCTCAATATTCAAAATACATCCAATATAATATAAATGACTATCATTAAAGTTTTACACAACAACTCATCATTAGACAATATAACGAAATTAATTTTATTAAAATTTATTCTTTTGAATGATGATTATGTATCAATCCATTTATTTATTATTATACCCCATCCACATGAAATCCATTAATTATAAACAACCAAAATGATTATGAAAATCCAGGAAACGAACACTATAGAACGATAGAAATCAATCATATAACTTATCGTTAACTCCATAAATAAACTTCATATAATTATGATGAACAAAATAATTTTTCATTTTTTTTTGAATTATATTATTAATAATTATAATATCATATTTTAGGATCTTATTATCAATAGGAGAACATATACGAACATAATTTAAGGGTTTTATACATGAACCTCAATTTTTTTAGGTTAATCAATATAATTCATGATCCCAATTAAATATTTTTTAATTCTATATGGCCATATTAAATTATGTGTGAATGTTCTATATGTGTGTACCAACCAGTATTTTTCTTTATATTTTGTAGAGATACATGTTTTAATAGGATTGTTAAAAATTTCTTCCCGAAATACGTGCCTGATTCATTGGAATTTCTTGAATTCATACATATATTCAATGAACAACTATAATATGTTTTTAACAAACATTATTTTTCTAGAATCAATCATTTTATTAAGAGAAATATATACTATGTATCTTATGATTTTAAATAAACATTTTTTCCAAAATAACACTTCTTTTCAATATAAAATTGTATTTATCTCAAGAATTAATCAAGGATTTAGTAAGAGTAATTTTTTCTATTTGAAAACACATGTTCAATCATTTGTATAATTGGGACTAAAATTTTATAATAGTATACCTTCATGTATTTAATGGGTTATTATTAGATTGAATATGTATGTGCTATAATGGAACCATTCATCATATTACTCTTAATGGTTACTGTTTTCTGATTGGGAAAAGTTATTATCATTTCATATATTAGTTGGAATGTTAATGTATATATTGTTTAGGAATATTAACATTCATGTGAGGAAGGAATTTGACTTAGTAAGTGATGTGTCTGACCTGCAATATCCCCTCAATTCATCAACTAGTCTCATGAGACAAAATAGATATGGACTTATCTAAGGACTTTCCCAATTCAGATATGTTTATGGTCGTGGCATTAATCATTTTCATATGTCTTTAATGGGGTCGTGATGGTATATTTCAGAATTTATAGCATCATGCATTTCTCTAATTAGTAAAAATTTCATTGATATTCTATGAGGTATTCAACTAGTATAATTCCAATGATATTTCATTATCATGCCAATATATATCCATCCCTTATACCTACCATATTATGATCATGTTCGTTTTTAATGACATATTCTTTTAATTATTCACTAGGTCTAATGATTCTGTTTATGACATAGTACAATGAATTTAATAACATTATTGACAATATAATCTCACACCATTATTAATTTTTAATTTCTTTTTATTCAAAGAAGAAAATTATGAATGGCCTATTGGCATAACCTAAGATTTATGGATGTTTTCACAAGAATTTCCATATTGTATATTATTTCAAGTTGCAATGTTCAACTTCTGTGTGTGTCTGGTTTTCAAAAATGAATAAACTAATTTGTTCCTTTAATAAGAGATGATATTTTAATTATTTCAATGTAATGAAATAAGGCACCAAATTTAGGAAAATAGGGTCATGTCTTTACATTTTGTATCATATGAAGTTTCATAGAAAACATGGAAACTATACTTAAAAAACATTGATCAGGAACAAAACTGTAATATATTTTTTAGATAAACATATAAGAACATATTGTAATTTTGGTAAGGAATAGATTATTTGGATCTTTCTAGAAAATACATCCATGTTTGATACTACATGTGGGTGTAGTTCCAGCACAAATGTACCATGGATTAACAACTCAGAAAAGGTATTTTAGGCATGGTATCTTGGTAATTCAAAATGGGAAATACAACACACCTAGTTTTAAAATACTTGGGGATTCGATTAGGATAATTCATATTATCATTAAATAACATTTTAAATGAACTAAATGTACACATTTCCTCAGATAAACCATGTTTTTTTTTGATATTATATATGAAATGTATTAAAATTAATTCATAGTATTTCTCAGAAATGATATTATTCATTATTATTCCAAACATAATTTTCTTTATTCAATTATTTATAAAAAGGGCATAGTGGAAGGAATGTGAACATCAATAACATGGATATTTCATGTTGGTATTTCACTCTTATGCAAGATAATAATATTTCTACTAATGCTATGACTAGTTCTGAGAAAATTATTACTATACCTAGAAAAATTAATATGGTTATGAGAAATAACCTTACCAATGTAGAGCCTCCTGATTCATAACATTGATGAGGAATGTTAGAGTTTTTTATGTGACAAAATTCTCAATTATTCAAGGGTATTTCAAATACATTTTTTGAGGAGTAGTAGATATGTTCATTAGAGAAGATATTTCTTTCTTTTGTATGTAATAAAATTTAGAAGGTTTTCATGGGGTTATATCATCTATCAGTAGTTATGGGTCACTAGTAGTAATTAATTCAAAAAGAAAGAGAATAAGAAATATAATGATTTGAATGGAGTTATTTTATGGAAAATTTTCTTCAAAAGTATTTTCCTCCTAAACAATGAGATGATATAGAGAGTAAATTGATGAGTCTCCCAAAAAAGGGGATGAAAATATTCTTAGGTATGAAGAAAATTTTACATGTATAGAAAGGAATTAATCAGGAATTTTTTGTAATTAATGGAAAAATATTGATCAGTAATTTGATTGTTTAAAACTATTATTTGATGGGAACTAGTCTGTCAGTGTTCCTAATCATACAGGGACCTTGTCTCATATGCTATCAATTAAACGAAATAATTCACTATATCTTATGACTTTAGGGGAAAAAGAGAATAATAGGATGTAAAGAAGATATTATTGGTAGAGGGAATAATATAATGGTGATTTTTCCATCATGTGATACTTGTGGAAGGAAACGTCATACTGCATGCTTAAAAGTAAAAAACATGGGAAACAAGTGTGTACCTAAAGGAAATCATGCTGGTTATTGCAATTTAAATAAGAAATCTATCAATATTTAATAATATAATTTTAGGGATATGGTGCACTATGAAAATGATTGTTCAATGTGTCAAGGAATCAAGCCTCAGAAAATTCTAACAGAGTAATGTAAAGCTTTGGAAGTCACAATAGTTGTGGTTGAAGTTCTTAATGATGTGGTTGAAGGTACATTAATAGTTTACAAAAAGATATTAATTTCATTATTTGATTCAGGATAATATCATTCTATTGTATCTTCTTATATTTCCTAGAAAATTCGATATATCCAATTTGATTTAATAAAGGAGTTTTTAGTGAAAATGTTAAGGGAGGTATCATTTCAACAAAGATGTGTCAATCAATCCACCTTATGACACATAAAAATTCTTTAGTAGGAAATATTATTTTTATACCCATGATCAACATTTATATAATCTTTATAATGTATTTTCCTTCAAAATATGAATAATATATCTATTATTTTAACAAGTATGTGACATGTTTTGAGAATGATGTGGAATCATGTGTCGTTAGTGAAAAAACATAAACATATATTTCTCCTCTAGTCCCACCCCCAGTAGCTATAGTTAATGATATTATTGGTGAGGATGAGAATTCAATTTCAGTGGGTGAGGGAAAAAATATTAATAATGAGAATGAACATGTTGGGTAAGAATATATTGTAGTTTTTAAAGATGATTTACCTCGACACCATCAAGAGTGGTAAGTAGAGTTCTTTGTTGATTTAATTCCTATCTCAAGGCCTCTATAAAATTATACTTATGGAAAGGGATCTATGTAATTAGTATAAATAAATACACAACTATTATAATTGAGTGATAAAGGATTTATTCTCCCAATTTTTTCTCTGTGGGGTTACACTATTCTTTTTGTTAATAAGAAATGTAGATATATGTGTTTAAGCGTTAACTACAGTGAGATAAATTCTATTACAATAATGAATGGGTATCCCCTATCCAGAATTTATGATTTATTTTATAAAATTCAAAGAGTACTATATTTTTGGATGATTCATTATCGATCTATATATCATCAGTTGAGTGTTAGGAAGGAATATATTCTAAAAATTGTATATCAAACTAGGTATGGGAATTATGAGTTTATAGTATTTCCTTTTGGACAGATTAATTCACCCTATGATTTCATTGATCTAATGAATATATATTTTAAAAACATTTATTGATTAATTTGTGGTTGTATTTATTCATGATATTTTGGTATACCCCAACATCTACAAATTTTATGAGAAACATGTTTCACATTATTATAAATAATCATAGAAGAAATGTGTTATATAAGGCATTTGTAAACTGTGAATTCTAGTTTCAAACTGTATTTTTCCCTGGACATATTTTCTCTAAGGATGGAATCTTAGATTATCCTGAAAATAAAAAGGCAATTCCGGAATGGCTGTCTCCAAGGAACATAACTGAGGTAAATAGTTTTATTTTTTAGTATAATTTTATTGGTGTTTCGTTCATAAAATCACTTTATTATCCAACCCATTAACAAATATTACTCATAATAGGATTATGTTCATATTGAAAAAATAATTTGAAGTATGATTTGATGAATTTAAGGGAGTATTAGTGAATTATCCGATCTAGTCTCTATACATAGGGAATGGTTGATTTGTGATCTATATTAATTCACCGAAGAAAGAAATTGGGTGTGTCCTAATGCCAAATTATAGAGTTATTACATATGCATAAATTATTTAAAAATTCATGAACATAGTTATCTAACTTGTGGTTATAATTTATAATCTATAATATTCATTTTGATGATATGTAGTCATTATATTTATGGTGAAAGATGTGAGATATATAATAATCACAAGATCATGAAATACATATATTCACAAAATGATAAAAACATGATGTAAATGTGACAGATCCTGACACAAAAAGATTGTGATTGTTCCATTAACTACCTTCATGGATAAGAAAATAAGGGAGCTAATTTATTGTGTATGAATTATCATGGATTTCTAATCAAAATGATAATTGGAATAAATCATATGTATATATATCATGAGAGTATGGATATGGGAATTTATCAATAAAGGTGAAACATCAATTCTATTTCAATGAGTTTCTCACCCATCATTTTTAGTTAGGATTAAAATTTCTAATCCAGATGATGAGAGTCTTCAAATGAAAATTAATTATGTGAATGATGGGAAGTTAGAATAATTGTTATATAAAGATGGAATTATGATGTATCAGATGATTCTTGGTGTTCTCGATAACCTCGAGCATGAAAGGGTGTTATTGGATGAACACCATAGTTTGAATTTCTATATACATCATGCTAGCACTAAGATGTATAATGATTTGAAGGAACATTTCTTATGGGATAACATTAAGAGGAAAATTACTGATTTTCTGTCAAGATGTTTACTCTCTCTAAATGTGTAGGATGAAAGAAAAAATCCTATAGTAGTCATGAAACCTCTACCTATTCCTACATATAAATGGAATGACATTACCATGGATTTTGTCACTTGATTACCAAATACTCCGAAAAAATTATACTATACAGGTAATTGTTGATCGACTAATGAAATATGTACACTTATTCTCTATAAGTGGGGATATAACACTAGAACACCTTGAAAAACCATATATCAATGAAATTGTAAGACATCCTGGTACACCAATCTATATAGTTTCTGATCTTGATCCTCATTTGACATTGAAATTCTAGTATATAATTCAGAATGATTTGGACCCTGAGTTTCGTTTTAGTACTTCTTTTCACCACCAAACTGACGAGAAATCATAAATGACGTTCCAATCATTAGAATTCATGCTCAGATCATGCCTACTCTACATTCAAGGTATTTTTTGATCATTATTTACCTTTGGTGGTCTTTTCCTATAATAAAGTGTTCCATTCAATTATTCGAATGGATCCAGATAATGCATTATACTAATAGAGATTTCATACACCAAAATAGCTGGATGAAGTTGGCGAATGAAAACTTTTTGGCCCAATTCTTGTGGAGGAAAAAACAGAAAATGTAAACCCTATTCAAACCCATATCAATGTAGCTCAATGTATGTAAAGTATCTATGATTATAGTCAAAGGAATGAATTCTAAATTCAAGATGGATATCACATTTTCTTGAATTTATATCCAAGGAAGGGCGTTATAATATTTGGAAAGAAATCATAATTGAGCCCCAAGTTCATAGAACCATTCCAAATTCTGTAGATAATTAGAGTTGTGTCTTATCATTTGGAAATACCTCATATCATTTATAAGGTAAAAAAAGTTTTTCACATCTCATTATTGAGAATGTATAACCATGACCAAAATCATGTTCTTACTTTTTAATGAATAGAATTTGAAACGAAATTATATTATTTTGAAGAGCCTATCTGCATTTTTGACACTAAAGAATAGTTGTTGAGAAACATGACTAACACATTTGTGACCAGTAAGATATTTGGTTTCCTATAGGATCAAAATTCATTATTGGTGAATAATAACATAACCTTATGAATATTAATGTACCCTCATTAATAGTAACCTCACACACGAATGTATAAATCATTTTTAAGAACCATGAAAGTGAGAGAGAATCTTTTAAAAATTAATAATTAAGTGTAATTATTTTTGTGAGTAATAAATATTTAATTACAATTTTAAATTAATATGTAATAAAAATTAATTTTCATAAAATATATTCATAAATAAATATTTTTTTGTCCTATGATTCTAAGATAATTTTATGAGAAATCAATTAATTTTTTAACATATTATAAAATAAATTTAAAATTTAAAATCTGTATTTTTCATATCAATAATGATTTTATTTTAAAATTAAAAATTTCTTATTTAAAAAATAATTTTGATAAAATGGAAGTCATTTATAACTTCTACACATTTAATATGATTAGGTTGAATGTTTGTAATTTTTATAAAATATTAATTTTTTGGTGAATAGTGAAATTCGATAATTTACGAAATAGGATAAATAAATGAATTTTTGCATCATTCGTGAGTCATTTATAATTTAAATGTCCATTATTGTGAACTCACATAAACTTATTACTATTTTAAGTCACATAAATCAATACTATTCATAGTCTTGAAAAAATGAAATATAGTAATTATAAAAATAATGTGAAATGACTACTCTCTTCCAGTATAAAAGCCACCCTTCCCTCCCTCTTCTCATCCATCCTTTAATCCTTGATGCTACTCAATATACTACCAAATACACTACCTTAGTCCCTCCCCACATCCATAAGACCTTTTTCTTTACAAAATACCAAATTCCTTTGCTATAAAAATGTCCGAAGGAGGTGTATTCAAGAGATTAAACCACATCTTCTTTATTTTAATTTCATTTCTTTTCTATTTCTCTTGATATCCTCTACTCACCACCACTATCAAAATTATCATGATAATAATAGTATCATATATATATAATAAAATTGTATCATTTATATTTAAAACACCTTATCATTCATCTTAATCTTTGTCATATATTTTTTATACAAAATCATCGTCCACAAGGAGCCTATTTACAACTTTCCTAGACGAAAAATCCAATTCTTCAATTTCCCCTTCAGTTCTGGTCATTAAAGAATTTGTATCATGGAACGAAACCATAATATATGTATTATATCTAATTAAATGTTATATAATTAGTATATATACATAATATTATCACATACAAAAAAACTTGTTCGTAATATTCAAAATACCACCTAAATAATATAATAGATTATCATTAATGTATCACATAATAACTAATCATCATACCATATTAGATAATGAATTAAATGAAAATTTAAGATTCTGAATTTTAATTATTTTCAATCCAATTAAGGTTAATTACATACATTCCATTTGAAATAACTTAATTATAATCAATATAACTGAGTATGATAATGAAGGAAATAAACACTCTGGAATGATGAAATTCTATCATATTACATAACGATGTGTTCATAAATGAAGATAATAAAATTACGATAAACTATATAAATGTATAATATTTTCTGAATTATTTTACTAATTTTTATAATTTCATATTAGAGGACATCATGTTTAATAGATGAACATATTCATACATAAGGTAGCGATTTTCTACCCAAACAATCATTTTCATTATGGTTACTCTCTTCCATTCGTAATCACAATTAAATAATTATTTATTTTTTATGTAATCATAATAAATTGGGTTTGAATGTTATATATAATTGTGTACCAAAATTAATCATTCTTTAATTATGGAGATATACATTATTTAAAATTATGATTCAAAAATTATTCCCGAAATACAAACCCAATTCATGGAAATTTCTCCATTTATTACCTTTTTTTTAAGGGAGAACTATAATCAATTTTAAATACATTTATTTTTATAGAATAAATAATTTCATTATGAATAAAATATATTATTTCACTTCTTTTTTTATAAATATATTTTTCTAAAATTTCAATTTTTTTCCAAGTAAAATAGCATTTATCTAAAAAACTACTCAATGATTTTATAAGAGTAATTCAGTCTACATCAAAACTGTTGATGAATATTCTTCATAATTGGAAGTAATCATTAATTAAAGAATATACCATATCGTATTGAATGTTTTATGATTAGATTTAAAATGGATGTAATATCTTGAAACCATTCACCATATTACTCTAAATGGTTAGTGTTTATGATTGGGAAAAGATATCTACTTTTTATATGTTAATGCCAATATGATTTTATATATAGTTTTATGTTTTCCACTATTCATATAAGGATATAATTTTACTTATTACATAATTTTTGGTACCATATTTATACCCTTGATGAACCTCCAGGTCTCAAGAAGAAGAAAATATAAACGTTCCCAAGGCCTTTCTAATTATTTGATATAGTTTTTGTAAAGACCTAAAAATTCCATGGAATTTTTTTCATAAATTCAGGGGATTTTTACGAGTCCGAAAAAATTTAAGGTGCATGATTCTGAGGAATAGTGTTCCTGAAATCAATTTCTGATGTTATTTTTTGGTACATTCAATAAATGTGCAAGTGGGATTTTATAACTTTTTAACCGATGCTCAGAATTGAAATATGAGGGCACTGTTGAACTCACAACACCAATATTTTCTTAAGAAGATTTTCACCTCCGTGACAGTTTGTCGAGAAAGAATGTTAGTTTTTGGGGTTTTTAAATAAAAAATAAGGTGATAAATTATTTTTATTTTGTGGTGGTTAAAACCTCCAAGATGAGGTTAGAGGTGGGGTCCACCACACCATAACATACAATGAGACGTTATGGTGGCGGGGCCCACCCACACATAACCTCCCATGAGAGGATATCCTTGGCTGGGCCCACAGAGGCATTAAAATCCCTTTAACCCCCCATTTATAGGGGGTGAAACTCCCCTCCTACCCCACTAATTAATTTTCCCAACCCTAAAAATTAATTAATTGAATTTATTCTATTAAATAAGTTAAAAACCCTTTGAATTTTTTTGAATTATTTGGCCAACAAATTAAATAATTGGGTAAGATAACCCCTTATTTTTGGTTTGAAATTCTTTTGGAGGAGCTTGAGAGAGGGGTTGGAAGATCATGGAGAACGCTTGGAGAAATATCTCTCAATGAAGAACACGAAGAATGCCTATTCATCGTCCACCGAATAATGACAAACTCTTTCTTCGATCATCGACCCTGGAAAAGAGAAGGTGTCATCTGTGAAGAATGCCGACAATGCTTGTTCCTCGTTATCCTACATCGGATGCTTCCCGACGTCATTGAATTGACGTCAGCCATTCCCCTCCATCCACCATAAATGATCGACAATCGAGTTAGGGGTTGTTCTATGTATGAGTTTTACCATCTGTTCATCATCATTAAAATTACAGACTGTGAACATTCGATTGAAATCACCATAACAAGGGGTGCTTGGACCGTAAAAACATGGCCTGAACCTAACCCATGTTGTTCTACATTGTTTATGATCATGACGAAGCAATGGGGACCGGTGACGGGCCGACCGCAATGAAAACCAGCGGTGCAAGGGCTACCGGGTCACCAGAGGGGCATAGCTCCATCACACCTCGTGGATAACTAGGTTGTGGCTAGCATGGGCTACGGGGGAGCAAGGCGGTTGGTCGGGCCGCTAGAGGGGCACATCTCCATCAAACTACGAAGGTGGATGTGCCGCTATGCAGGAATAGGGGCGCGGTGTCGTTGCACCGCGCCAGTGGTGTGGAACCGACTGGCTGCTCAGCCATCCGGATAAGGCGGGACACCTTGCGTCCAGCGTGTTACTGAACCGGCTCCTAGCACTCATTCTGTTCGGAAGGCAGGGGGTGTGTCACCCCTCACACATTGCCATCTAGGCCACGCGGGCTAGCCGACCAGGCCTCGTGGGCCCACCGGGCAGGCCACGTGGGCCGCTGGCCATCCGGGCCATGTGGGCCACCAACTAGTCGGGCCACGCGGGCCGCCCTTGGGCCGAGCCACCCACGGGCCCTGCCACAAATTTGGTTCGGGCCTCCCCCTCAAAAAAGTCGGACCAGTATACTGGGTTGGACTCCGGACCGGACCCGGGTCAGGTCGGGTCAGTCCGACTAGGTCGGACCGGACCTTGACCCGCTTTGGCCTGATATCACCCTTTCACCCATATCATGGGTTGTAGGTGTCTGATCGACGAACCGTCTATGGATACGGAAATATTAGAGTGATGCAGTTCATTTGGATTATCCCATTTGAGGTTTGGATATAGTTGAGATATGGTAGTGTTGGTGTGAACCTAATAACCAACCGGGCCTCTAGAACGGAAATGCAATTAACTCACAGACCGGGAATCCGATTAACAAGTCGTCTGTTGTGTTGATACCCCTATGATGATTCTGACCTTTAAGATACATCTACATGGGACTTCGTGAATTTTGGAGTATCGACTAGTAGCTCATGGAGTAGATCATCTCTAAGACAAGAAAGCGGATAACAGAGACCTAGTAGCTGGCTGATACCTTACGGCTACTGACCTTTCGACTCAGAATATTTCGACTAGCCCAGTGGGAAGCGCTTCTATGTGATACGGCAGACCCACAGTGGGGAGTGCCTTTGTGTGACATGCCATACCCACGAAACTCGACAGGAGGATAACCTCAGCAGGATATGAGGGGGACCACCTCTGTCTGATGCGACTGACCCACTTTCGGGATCACCTCTGTGTGACACAACAGACCCACAATACTCGACAGGAGCAGTACCACATTAGTCCAAGATAGTGGGAAGAACCTATGTATCAAGCGAAAGGCCCACAATACTGTATAGAGGAGGAGTACACCACCATCCACGGTTTTTATAGTTTTAATGTGAGTGTTACATGTTACCACCCTATAATAAAATCCTGGTTTTGAGCTGAGTCAATAACATTAGTGATTTACTCAGGATTGAGATGGGATACTAGATATCATAGTTATATGTATGGATATATACCTAATTAATGGTTATTCGTTGATTTCATACCATTTTGGGTTTTCTTTGTTGGATTTTGTGAGACCATGAAGGTCTCGGGGTCCCTGGTGTGTATCATTATACTCACCCCTACACAGGCTATGCCCTTAGATGGTTCTATTGGTCGCTAATGAAGGAAGATGATGACTGAGGTATAGAGTAGCAGTATTAGATGGTATCTAGGGGTGGACCACTCAGTGAGATGGTACACAGAGAAGACAAACGGATTTGGAGTGCTGAGGAGGCCATCTGTACCTACCCTTCAAGTAGGAATCCTGAAGGAAGACCCAGTTGCTGCATCTTCTTTCAGTTGTACTTGTACCCTTCAGTTTCATGTACTTTACTGTTGGTCTTGTATTTCTGGCCCCATTTACTTTACATCACTATCTATGCATACATTTTTACTTAGTGTTTAACTTCTAGTTGTGTACTCTGTTGTGTGTGTTTCATTTTATAAAGGCAATGCATTCCCAGTATAGGGATTTAGGCCTTTAGTGCTAGTCGCCTTCCAATGATCTATGGAAGGCTGTCTTGGGGTAGTCACTAGACGGGCCTCGGGGGATGGGTTGAGACAAATTTGTATTAGACGAGTTAGTTCTACCATATAAAATAGGACTCTGGTCATTATTTTCTGTGAATCAATAGTGTTAAGGGTACTAAGTGTGGTTTTCCGTTCAGGGAGTCCAGTGTTGGTGCGGCAGGCTGACATATCCATACACCTGGACCCTAACATATGATTTCCTACTCATTGAACAAAAACACTAATTTCATGTGTGTTTTCAAAAGTTTTCTTACATGTCAGCTCAACCAGGTAAGCTCACCAGGTATAATCTTTTGACCATGTCGCATCTATTTATTTCAGGATGCCTCCCTGCAATGCCCCGAGTGTCATATGCTCTGATAGCCCACCGTGCGATGAGGCCTCGGTGTAGGTCCCTTTACCACTAGAAGCACTAGGGGAACCACATTATGTTGGTCCACCGATGCCACCATCACCAGCAGTAGACAATGCACGCCGCTTGGGCGCGTTGCATGAGTTCCAGTGTCAGAGGCCACTGAGGATCTCGGGAGAGATGGACCCACATGCGACTGAGGATTGGATGGAGGCTATGGTGAGAGTATTCAGGCTGGTAGGGACACAATCAGACCTCATAGTGAATTTTTCTGCGAGTCTCCTTCAGGCTATAGAAGGCAAATGGTGGAGCCTGATGCTCCTGGTGCACGATGAGGCAACACTACTATAGAAAGACTTTGAGAGCCTATTCCGGGAGGACTTTTTCCAGTTACTCTATGAGCAGTACGGAAAAAGGAGAAACTTCATCTACATGAGGGCAGCATGACAATAGCACAGTAATCAGCGAGGTTCACCGACCTCTCGTGCTACTAAACAGATATTGTGTGGGACCCATTCATTAGGGCCCATACCTTTGAGCAGGGGCTCAGGCGAAAGATGATGGCATCACTGATCTCCCTCCGCATCCCGACACAGGAGGGGGTGTTAGGGAGATCCCTCTTAGTAGAGATTTTAATTTTTGATCAGTCACCAGCAGCACGACCCACTATTAGTCGACATGCCGCAGAGTCTTCTACATCTGTCAGTAGACAGATGATGCAGAGGTCCAATAAGATAGACCCAAGGGTGGACATCCGCAGGACATAGGATCCCTTGTGCGGGGAACCCAGGGTAGATACATATATTCCAGGAGAATAAAATGGTACTCCTGTGGTGGGAAGGGTCACATGGATTGTGACTGTCCAACCCGCCGTTCAGACGATTCGAAAAAAGTTAAGGGACCTCATAGGAAGAGGTAGAGGTTCGATTGAGGCAGTTTGTAGGGAGCAGTCGGACATAGAAGAGGAGTTGGTTATGCAGTTGGAAGTGGAAGACATTATGAGGTGATACCACCACCACCACCAGGAGGTCCACCCAGACTACATGGAGCAGGTGGACAGGGTAGATCTCAGATTCAGGTAGGTGAGGCATACGACCACGACGCTTCAGTGATAATTCTTGGAACTATTTGTGTCTACTCCACCTTTGTTGCTGTTCTATAGATACAGGTCCCAATCATTCTTTCATTTCCACTTCCCTCATTCGGATCTCCGAGATTCTGATAGAGCCATTTGATCGATCCTTACGTCTAAAGACTCCTATTGGAGAAGAATCGATGATTATGCACTAGTGCCGGCAGTGTGAACATAATCATGGAGGCGAGATCTTCAGCTATGATCTCCTCGTAGAGGTGTTGAGGCCTTATGATGTCATCTTGGTTATTGAGTGGTTATCTACATTCCAAGTGTAGATTGACTTTATTAGTCTAAAAGTGTAGTGTATCTACACGGATGGGACCGAGTTTACCTTTACCCATGAGAAGGGATCCTTTGAAGCACCGGATGAACTTACTTGATTGAGGGTTCAACCGATAACTCACCAGGTAGCTTGCTAAATCCATAGAGAAGTTGATTTCGAGAGTCCGACTTATCCTGTACTCGTGGACCAGTACACGAATGTTTTCCCTGAAGATGTTCCTGGACTAGCTCCTCGCAGAGAGGTGGACTCTTACTTTGATCTGTACCATGGTAATACACCGATATCTACTACAGCATATTAGAGCTTCGAGAGATGCAGGTACAGCTTGAGGGATTGAAGTGGAAGGGGTACATTTGGCCCAGTGTTTCTCCTGGGACATCCCCAATTCTGGTCACCATGAAGAAGGATGGGAGCTTTAGGCTCTGTGTCGACTACCGTCGCCTGAACTAGGTGACCATGAAGCACATGTACCCACTCCCAAGGATTGAAGACCTTTTTGATCAGCTCAATGGAGCACGATGGTTCTCGAAGATAAACATCAAATCAGGCTATCACTATCTCAAGGATGGAGACAAGGATTTGTATAAGTCGAAAATCCGATTTCAGTATGGCCACTATGAGTTATTGGTTATGCCACTTGGCATAACCAGCGCTACAACAGTGTTCATGTTTCTAATATACATGATCTTCCAGCCATACCTTGATCGCTTTGTCATGGTATTCATCAACGACATTCTGATCCATTATACTACTGAGGAAGAGCATGCCTAAGATTAGCAGGTAGCACTAGACTCACCTTGATAGAATCAGCATTATTGTAAGCTCTCTAAGTGAAAATTTTTGATTTGAGAGGTTTACTTCTTGGGACATGTCATCTCGAAGGCCGGAGTTATAGTAGATATAGTGACGATTGAGGCGATAATTGCTTGGGAGCCACCCAAGAGTGTGACGAAGGTATGGTGTTACATGGGCTTGGCAGGATACTACCAGAGATTCATTGCAGACTACTCTAGAGTTGAGCACCAATGTCATCCTTGAAAAATAAGGGGTAATACTTTTTGTGGACGGAGAGATTCCAACAAAGCTTTCAGAAGATGAGGCAGAGGCTGACCAGTGCCCCCATTTTGAGGCTTCCATAGGAAGGCGTAATGTACGTAGTCTACTACGATGCATTAAGGACCAGAATTGGTTGTGTCCTGAGGTAGCATCGAGCAGTGATCACATATGGTTCTCGACAGCTGAGATAGAACGAGCAGAACTATGCTACCCATGACCTAGGGTTAGCACCAGTGGTCATCTCCTTGATGATTTGGATACACTATTTGATGGACGAACATTTCACAGTCTACATTAATCAAAAGATTCTCAAGTGTATCTTCTATCATAAGGACTAGAACCTGAGACAATGGATATGTCTTGAGTTTCACCAGGACTATGACATTGACATAGTCTATACTCCTAGGAAGGGGAGCGTTGATGCAAATTGGATTTTCAAGATATCTAGTATGCAGTTGCTAGGAGAGGCACCAGAGTAGCTGGATGTCTTATAGATATCCTTTGTGGATAGGGACGGAGATGCCTATCTATAGTCTCTTACAGTCACTCCTCCAATTATTCAGCAAGTCCGGGAGGTACAACATAGAGATGCTGACTGAGAGACACAATGAGTTCATTTATTCACAGGACATGCACCTGATGGATTTTATGAAGGTGGGGAGCACGTCATCCTATTTAAAGGACATACTATAATGCGAGTGTCTCTTCAGGAGGAATTGTTGAGGGAGATTCACACGTCCCCTCTGGAAGTACATCAAGGAGTGGCAAAGATATACCAGGACCATCGACGACAACACATGTGGCCAGGTTTGTAGAAGGTAGTAGCAGAGTTTGTTTCTCGATGCCTCACATGTCTGTATGTGAAGGCAGAGCACCAGGTACCTGTAGGCTTGGTTTATCCTTTAGAGGTCCTAGAGTGAAAGTGGTATTGGGTATTAATAGAGTTTATGAAGGGTCTTCCACGTACATCCAAGAGTCACGATTCGATTTGGCAGATCATTGTCCGACTCACCATGTCGGCCCACTCCCTACCAATTTGACAGCTAAGCATATTATAGATATTGGGATGCCGCTATGTTCTGGAGATTGTGCATTTTCATGGAGTAACTTCTTCTCTTTTATCCAATTGTGACACATCTTCTACTTCCCGGCTATGGAAGCGGTTGCAGGAGGCTTTCGAGATGCACCTACGTACAAGCATCTCCTTCTATTATCAGATAGATGAACAAACTAGGTGGACCATTCAGACCTTTGAGGACATGCTCTGTCAATGTGTCCTCAACTTCGGTCATAGCTGGGAGGATCACTTTCCTTTTGTGGAGTTTTCATAAAACAACAGCTATCACTCCACAATCGGTGTGGCCCCTTTTGAGTCTTTGTATGGTCGACCTTGCAGATCGCCACTATGCTAGACAGACCTAGGGGATTTAGCACTAGTGGGAACAGAGTTGGTATGGGCTACCATGGAAAAGGTGTAGATAATCTAGGAGCATATGGAGACTACACGGAGTGGAAAAAAGTTGTATGCTAACAGGATACATTGACCTTTGGAGTTCGAGGATGGTGACTAAATAATTCTAAGACTCTCAGCCCGACGAGGTCTACATATATTTGGCTGAGGCGGCAACTTATCTCTGTGATTTATCGAACCATTATATGTCCTTAGCAGAGTAGTAAAGGTGTCTTGCCGCTTATCTCTTCCACATCAGTTGTACAGGGTGCACGACGTCTTCCACGTATCTCAGCTGATGAGATATGTGCATGACCCATCCCACATCATCTACCACGAGGAGCAGGACATCGATGACATGATGACTTTTACAGAGGTTCCAGTGGAGGATGAGGATCAACATGATCATCTAGTTAATTGAGGGTCTATACCTCTAGTTCGTGTTCGCTGGCAGGATGAGAACCTCTAGGAGGAAACATGGGAGTTGAAGGCTTAGATGCGTACTCAGTACCCCAATTTGTTCACTAAGTTCGAGTTGTGGCTTATGGGGACGTAATTCCCTGAGGTGGGGAAAATCTAATGACAATGAAATACGGTGAATTTTTTTTAAAAAAAATCATGTGATTTTTACGAGTCCATAAAAATTTACAACGGTTGATTCTGAGGCCCGGTGTAGCCATAAAAAATTTCAGAAGTTTTATTTGGGTATGTTTTGTAAACATGCGAGCGGGGTTTTATAACATTTGTACTGGAGCTCAAAATTGAAATCTAAGGGAACCGTTGAACTCGCAACACCGATATTCGCTTAAGAAGACTTTCACCTCGATGACAGTTGGTCGGGAATTGAAGATAGTTTTTGGGTTTTTTAAATAAATTAAATAAAAATATGGTGATAACATATTTTTATTTTATGTTGGTTAAAACCTACAAGATGAGGTGATAGGTGGGGGCCACCACACCCTAACCACCAATGAGAGGCTATGGAGGTGGGGCCCACCCGCACATAACCTCCCTTGGGAGGATATCATTGGTTGGGCCCACACTGTCTTTTAACCCCCTTTAACTCCCTATTTATGGTGGATGAAACTCTCCACATACCCCACTAATTAATTTTTCAAACCCTCTAAATTAATTAATTGAATTTATTCACTTAATTAATTTAATACCCATTTGAGTTCTTTTGAATTATTTGGTCAACAAATTAAATAAGGGGTTATGATAACCCATTATTTTTGGTTTGGAATAATATTTGTGGGGCTTGAGAGAGGTGTTGGAAGATCTTGGAGAACCCTTGGAGAAATTTCTCTCAACGAAGAACGTGAAGAACACCTCTTCCTCGTCCACCAAATAATAATGAAGTCTTTCTTCGATCATCAACCGAGCCAATAAACATTGAGCTGACCGCGAAGAACAACGACAACACTTCTTCATCGATCTCCTACCCCAGACGCTTCCTAACGTCAAAGAATTGACATCTTCCATTCCTCTCCTTCCGCCATCAAAGATCAACAAGAGAGGTTGGGTTTGTTCTATGTATGAATTTTATCCTTGGTTCATCATCGTAAAAATTATGGATTGTGAACTTCTGATCGATATATCCATAAAGAGGAGGGCTTGGACCGCCTGAACAACGACCGACCCTCCGCCTTTGTTGTTCTAGTCTATTGATGATGGTGATGGAGTAAGTACAGCTGGTGACGGGCTGGCCGTAAAGAAAACTAGAGGTGAAACGACTACTGGATTTTCGGAGGGGCGCGACACCGTCACGACGCACGGAGAACCAGGCCATGGCCAGCACAGGCCGCAGCAGAGCAAGGCGGCCTGCTGGGCCACCGGAGGGGCGTGGCGCCTTCGCACCACGTGGTTGGAAGATTCGTGTCCCGCAGTAGTCAGACAAAGCAGTGCGACATTGTCGCGCCGTGCCGGTGGTGCGGAAACGGCCGGCTGATCGGCCTGCCGGACAAGTCAGGACCCCTCAGGTCCTGCGGGTCACTGAAGCAGCGCCTAGTGCCGGTTCTGTTCGGAATGTAGGGTGTTGCTGCTCCCCCCACTTGTGGACATCCTGGCCACGTGGCTCACCCAGCCGGCCGAGCCGCCGGCCGGCCCGACAACACGGGTCGCGAGCCAGCTGGACCACGCGGGCCGTCAGTCCATCGGGCCTCCCTCGGGCTAGGCAAACCCTAGGCTGGGCTGCACCCTCAGGTCGAGCCTCCCCCTCAGACCGAGTCGGACCCCTGGACCGGGGCAGACTCCAGATCGGACCCGACCCTTCTTCGGCCTGATATCACCGTTTCACCCATATCTTGGGTTGCGGTTGTCCGATCGACGAACCATATTTGGCGATGGAAAGATTAGAGAGAGACAGTTCTTTTGGAATTTCCTACATGGGGTTTGGAAATAGTTGTGATATGGTGGTGTTGGTTTGATCCTAAAAACCAATCGGGCCCCTTGAACAGAAATACCAATAACTCACAGATCGGGCGTCCGATTGACGCACCGTCTATTGTGTTGAGACCCTTATGATGAGACGAACATTTGAGATGCCTATATTTGGGAGTTCATGATATTTGGAGTGAATACCAGTTGCTCGTTGAGTGTATCCTCCTAGAGACGAGCAAGAGGAGTATGAAGAACTAGTAGCTGGCTGATACCTGACGACTATTGACCTTTCGACTATGAGTGTTTTGACTAGCCTAGTGGGAAGCGCCTATGTGTGACGTGGTAGACCCATACTGGGGAGAGCCTCTATTTGACACCGTAGACTAACGTTAATCGATAGGAGGAGTACCTCAGCAAGCTACGAGGGGGAGCGCCTCGCTTTGAAGTGGCAGAACCACAGTCGGGAGCGCCTCTGTGTGATGCAGCCGACATACGATACTCGATAGGAGGAGTACCACAACAGTCCAGGATAGTGGGAATCACCTCTGGGTGATGCGGTAGGACCACCGTTCTCTATAGTGGAGGAGTACACTAGCTTCCAAGGTTTCGATAGTTTGACTAGGAGTGTTACATGTTACCAACCTAGAAGGAAATTTGGGTTTTGAGTTGAGTTAATGAAATTAGTGTTTTCTTTATAATTGAGATGGGTTACTAGATACGTTAGGTATATGTATGGGCATATACCTATTTAATAGTTATCCATTGATTTCATGCCTTGTTGGTTTTTCCTTGTTCGATTTTGTGAGACCTTGAGGGTCTCAGGTCCCTAATGAGTATCGTTATACTCACCCCTGCAAAGGCTATTCCCGCAACTAGTTGTGTTGGTTACAGATGACGGACTGTGCTGACTTAGGTAGAGAGTAGCAAGTCTGGATGGTACCCATAGGTGGAACACTCGGCGATACATTACATGGAGCATACAGATGGATGTGGAGTGATAAATAGGCCATCTATACCAACCCTTCAGGTAAGAACCCCAGTAGAAGACCCGGTAGTTTCTTTACATCTTCTTACAGTTGTACTTTTACCTTTTCGTTTCCTCTACTTTACTGTTGGGCTTGTATTTTAGGCCTCTAGTACAATACAACACTCTCTCTGTATACAATTTTACATAGTGTTTTACTTCCAGCTGTGTACACTATTATGTGTGTTTCAGTTTAAAAAGGCAATGTCATACTAGTTTAGGGATTTACGCCTTTTGTTCTAGTCGCCGGCTCCTGGCCTATGGAAGGCGGGCTTGGAGTAGTCACGATACGGGCCCCAGGTGTAACACCCCGAGCTTCCACAATACGCTTCTCATTCAATAATGCAATAGCTTGCATTGTACGGAACTTCGAGTTCTAAAACACCGCGACTAATCAAAGTAGCCGTTATGAATAGTAATAACCACTTTTTAAAATTATAGAAATTTTATATTTCAAAATGGAATTCATTTTTGTATTCCTAATATTTAAATTATCCTATGTTGAATTTTTTGTAATTTTCTGAGAACTTCCAAATTTTTATGAATAGTGAAAAATACTTAAAACACCTTTTTAAATCAAAATAATTTATAGTGATAAGCTATACTATTGAGTGGTTTTAAAGTATAATTAGAATATATTTTTACCATTTTATCCAATGGTGTTCATTAGAATTAATTTCACTTTGAAATTGGACATAAACAATTGCCAATCTTTTGATATAAATTGTTTCTTAAAAACACACTATTTGTTGTGATAGCGGGAATTAATTATAAAATTAATTAATGAAACTTATATGTTTGTAATTTTTGTAAAATATACATCATTTTTGAAATCAGAATATCAAATATAGCTTATGGTGAATTTTTGGGATTTTTCTGAAAAACTTCAATTTTTGATGAATAGTGAAACCACTAAGAGGTACTTATAAAAACTGATTTTTCATTTAAATGAAATTTTATCACTTCTGTGTTTTGAATTTCAAAAATCCGAAATACATGGTTGTCATTAATAAGTAAAATGTGGTTCAATGAGATTAAAATATTTTTTGGTGAATAATAACTTTTAAGTTCTTAATCGCGATTAGAGGTAATTAGTGTAGTTTAAGGTAAAAATAATGTTTTAATAATACGAGATGAGCTTGACACATGTCCTAACCTCATTGGATGTGCCATGGCCGACCAAGACAATCCAGGGGTAAACTTGGGGACCCCATGGAGCCACTTTAGTTAGAAAATGACATAAATACATTTTATTTAATGTTAAAGTACAAAAATGACACAAACATGATATGTTTTACTAAAAAAAATTTTACATGGGGTTATACAACTCATATTTTTGACTATAAATAGTCATTGGAATTCTAAAAATATTTCCTACAACATAGTATTTTTTCTATAATTTTTAGACATTAAATAAATTAAATTATTAATGACATCATTATGATGCACCGATGACCTCATTATTTAACGATTATAATAAAATGAAAAGATAATGTAAAATCCAAGGCATAAACTTGTCCGAAGTATATTGGATGGGTATATTTCGAACCCTTATCACCTTATCCACGAATTATATAAGTTTGGGATTTTTGGAATCCGAAAAAAATTGTATAATAATGTAAAATTTCCTTACATTCCAAGAGTGCCCCTCCTCTCCTCTTATAAAAGGCACCCACCTATACCACCTCATTCACACATTAAAACCATTTGGCTCGGCCAAACCTTGCCCAAATACTCTCCCAACTTCCCCCTCTTACTCCTATAAGCCTCACATTGGGCATAACTCTTTCCAAGGAAGCCTTTGGCTCAAATCAAAAAGAGTTACCCGATTATGAGGTAATGTCTTCTCTAATGTTGTTTTGTTTTATTTTTCTTCTCCAACCCCCTAAACTCTATTTATTCATTTATTTTGTAACAACACCAGTATACTAAATATACTAGGATGTTGTTATTAGAAGGATTAGAGATACACTTACACACACCTACATCTAATGGTTAAAGAACATACGGTTTCTGTGGATGGCGAATTTTTTCCTCACGAAACGATGATTGTTCAACACTCATATAACACCTTCAAAGGTGGCCATTAAGATGTCACTATATTTATATAGGATATATAATATGTTTAAGTTTTACTTATGCTTATGTATTTCTAATTTATGGCATACCATATTATTTCCATTATGGGTAAATGCGATAATTTCATTTTAGAAAGTGCGGACTACCGCCCCCTTAAAGTGATGTGAATCGTTAATGCCATATGTGGGATGTATAAAGGATGGAGTAAATGATATTATATATGATATTATACTGGAACTATATTATACCTTTATATAATTATGATTTCATTCCATTAAATACGAAATAGAAATGAAAGTAGCGTTCATGCGTACGTACGGCTTACCGTCACCATGAAAGGTGAATTTTATTTCTTACCTCTAAATGTTATGTAATATTATAAATACATGTATATACTGGATATATATGATATCTACATCATGAAAATAATTCTGGATATAATGGATATATCACCACATGAACAACTTGTAATTATAAGAATTTTATTTTTGACTCAAGTACCTAAGATCGACAAAATGACCGTTATAAACTAAAATAATTACATAATGTTCATAACATGGTAATAAGGGATATAAAAGGAATAATGAACATGAAAAAGTTTATTAAGTAAATATAAATTAACTCTAGTTTATTAATCAGGAGGTTAAAGAACAGTCGAGTCAGGAGAGGACGCAAGGTAAGAGAACTTCTTAACCCAACTTCTATTCTTTGGGTTAATCACCTACTTTCAAATTATGTCATGATATTATAATGTCCTATCTTGTATATGTACTTTATTTTTGTGTACCTATATTGAATACACATAATAGATCTATTTTATTTTAAAAATGATCTTTTTAAGGAATTTGTCACAATCTCCTTTCATTGAGGCATATTTGGTTTCATACACATCTTTCTTTTATACGCTGTATAAACCCCTTTGACTTTTAAGTTTATTCAAAAGGAATCTTTTTATACGAAGTGGTTTACTAAACGAAAAAAATGGAATGTTTTTCTTTCCGTACTTATGCGGCGACAATGACTTCTCCGCCGCCGTGACCATTATTTGAGTTTCAGCTTCCTCTACAAGCCATCACTTTTTTTTAATGAAAAATAAATACAAAGTTTTAACTTTATTTTATTTTGGTATTGAAAATGGTTTTGAAATCATTTTTATTATATCTATGTGTTGTATTGATATCTTGTGATTGAAATGTGGAAATGTTATGTTTCCTTTATGCATGTTTAATTTGATACGATTATGTTATGGTTTATGATATGTTTAAACCTATTCATATGAGGAATGCATTGGACTTAATAAGTGACGGGTGGAGCCCACTATAGCTCCTCGATGCATCGGCAGGTATCCTGAGACAAACTAGTGTCTTGGCACGAGGCCTTGACAAAATCTTATTTGTGGTCTTACCACGAGGCCTTGACTACGTGGTTATGATAGTCTGGCATTATGTATTCCATCATTATGAAAGTGGTTATTGATATTTCATGTGATTATTCGACCAGTAGAATATCCATGTGAAGAAGTAAATGGCATTATCTCATTTTAATTTTTCCATATTATGTTGATGTTCAAGTTTAAAAGGCTTTTGTTTTAGTCATACATTTCCTTAAATGTTTATTTTTATTTATGAATGCTTCCGCAATATTGTTATCCTTACTGAGCATTTGAGCTCACCCCTTTCAATGTTTTAATATTTTCCAGGATGTGAAGAAGTATTTTATGAATGACATGCAGGGATAGTTAGAATAGGATATGAGTGTGGACTATGAAGACTTTGTTATTAGTTTTTCACTTTATGATGTAATGTAAGACTTAGGAATGTATCTAGTGTTTCCAAGGTTACTAAACTAATCGGTCTTTCGAGACTTGATCTTTTGTGATCATGCTAATGTTACGAAGTAATGCACCGACTCTGGGTAGCTGGGGTTGGGGCGTTACAGTTGGTATCTGAGGAAGTTTAGTACTAACCTTGAAAGCTAGATTTAGATAAACTCTAATTTGAGCACATAGCCCGAAGATAGACTTTAAGGATTAGTATAGAAAAACTTCTTAGAATTTTGGTATTATAGAGATTTTGTGAGTTTTCTGAGCAATACATCCCTGTCTGGATACGAGCAGGTAGAGGCGGCTCTGGCACAGATGTACCTAGGGGTAACACCTAAAAACCCCTCTTTGAGCTAGACTCGAACAGAAACTGGTGCACGACAACGGGCCTTGCTGCACTCTTGGTTACGACACTCCCGGGGGATATGCTTAGGATAATTCTCATTTTCTTTACAAATCACTATGAAGGGTTGTGATTATATACTTCCTCAAAGAAAACATTCCTTTTTATGATTATGGATTATATCCATAAAAAGTTCAATTTATGTAAAGTGTTTTACAAATATGGAATTATGTATTTTAATTCATAAACTAATCTAGTTTATGCCATTATTTAGAAATGGCACCTAGTGGAAGGAATGAAAACAGTATCAATGCATGCACTCCGTGTAGGGATTGCCCTCCTGCTCAAGATAATTATTGTGGATCTGGAGATACAACTGGTGCTGATCAACTTATTACCATACTGGGACAACTCACTCAGGTTATGAATAATAACCTTACTCGTATGGAGCACCCTGATCTGCAACGTGGAGGATCAATGTTAGACCGCTTAATGAGGCAACAACCACCAACATTTAATGGGGGTACAAATCTGTTAGTAGCTGAGCAATGGATAAACTCCTTTGAGAAAATATTCCACGCTTTGGGGAGTAGCGAAAGGGAGAAGGTTATCATGGCAGTTTACCTCCTCACTGAAGATGCCGATCAATGGTGGTCATTGATTCAAAATACAAAGGAAGATGATGACGTATTGAATAAGGAATGGAGGGAGTTCAAAGTGATTTTCTTAGAAAAATACTTTCCTCATGACCATCGAGCAGATATGGAAAGGCAATTTCTGAGTCTGAGACAAAAGGAGGATGAGAATGTCGCAAAGTATGAGGCCAACTTTACAAGGTTGGCAAGGTATGCTGCAGATTATATACGTAACCCAAGAGGTAATATTGATCGTTTCTTTGATGCGTTAAAACCATTTCTCCGTAGAGCTTTAGTATCACAATCTTTCTCAACATACGAAGATATTGTCTCATGTGCTATCAAGACAGAAAAGGAATTCTCTAAGTCTTATGACAACAATTTAAAGAAAGAGAAGAAGAGAACAGTGGAACAAGAGACAGATAATGGGAAAAAGGGAAAGAAGGATTTTCCATTATGTGATAATTGTGGAAAGAATCACCCTGGTACTTGCCTAAAAGGAATGGGAGTTTGTTATAAATTTGGATAAAAAGGTCACCAGGCGCGTGATTTCAAGGGAAAGAAAGAGGCTATCAATGTTGAATGCTACAATTGTAGGGAAATATGGCATTATAAAAATGAATTTCCTAAGCATTAGGGAAACATACCTCAGAAAAGGCCACGGGATCAAGGACAATCTTATGCTGTTACTACAGTTGAAGCGGAATAAATAATGTATTGGTGCTTTTGGACTCATTGATTATATTCTTGGTTATTAGAATAATGTGATATATATATATAAGGATTGTACTGTAGTACATGTTGTTTCAGTAAGGTTTTAATATGATGAAGGTAATCATATTTTTAGTATGTGACAATAAGAGAAACTTTACTTTGTTTTGGGAATCTGATAAATTGATTTTGGAATTAAGAGACCTTTTAGAGAAAGTCTGGACAGAGGTATCATGGATAACTATAAAGGTTAGAGTGGATTAAGTTGGTCTTTGGATAGTATTTTTTAAGGTTCAAAAATTTATGAAGATTATTTTTGGAATATTATACTACTATAGTTTTAGGAAAAGGACAACCTGCGGGGTGGGGCATAACCCGTCACGTCGGACAAAGCTGCAGGAATCGAACCCACAACCATAGTGCGACAGTCCTTTATTTCCTACCACTAGCCTATAAGAAGTCACTGGTTATTACAATAAAATTTTACTAATCTAAATGGTATGTGTTAACATTTCGAACCTTATACAATTAGGATAAGTATAATATTTTTGAGTTCTATTATCTTTTTGAGTGAAAGATGAGTTGATGGTTGAAACTCTAATTGTCAAGCATAAATATATATATATATACCTATCTCTTATTAAATGAATAAATTAATTCTTAAAATTTAGTAAAGGGATATTAAAACAAAAAAATGTGTTATCCTAATACCTTATGTCTTGTTGAACTGATGATATTTTCAATCAACATAGATTGAAGGCTTTGAGGCCCTCAATTTGACAGTTGATTGTGATTGATGACCTCAATCAATCCATACAAATATTTACGTTTTTTCTCTAATTATATGTCTCTAATTTCCACCAATGTTCTCCTAATCGAGATCATAATTGGGTGGTGACTTTTTCATTTCCCTTTCCGTCTTATTAAGGATAAATTTTATTAATCTTATTTCCGATGTGGGTTTTCCACAAAGGTATTTTCTATTTTCAACCTTTTATTTCCCAAGAAAAATTTCAATTTGCGAGGACGCAATTTATTGAAGGAGAGGAGAATGTAACACCCCGAGCTTCCACAATACGCATCTCATTCAATAATGCAATAGCTTGCATTGTACGGAACTTCGAGTTCTAAAACACCGTGACTAATCAAAGTAGCCGTTATGAATAGTAATAACCACTTTTTAAAATTATAGAAATTTTATATTTCAAAATGGAATTCATTTTTGTATTCCTAATATTGAAATTAGCCTATGTTGAATTTTTTGTAATTTTCTGAGAACTTCCAAATTTTTATGAATAGTGAAAAATACTTTTAATTTTTTTTTTAATAAAAATAATTTATAGTGATAAGTTATACTATTGAGTGGTTTTAAAGTATAATTAGAATATATTTTTACCATTTTATCCAATGGTGTTCATTATAATTAATTTCACTTGGAAATTGGACATAAACAATTGCCAATCTTTTGATATAAATTGTTTATTAAAAACACGCTATTTGTTGTGATAGCGAGAATTAATTATAAAATTAATTAATGCAACATATATGTTTTGAATTTTGTAAAATATACATCATTTTTGAAATTGGATTATCAAATATAGCTTAGGGTGAATTTTTGACATTTTTCTGAAAAACTTCAATTTTTGATTAATAGTGAAACCACTAAGTGGTACTTATAAAAACTGATTTTTCGTTTAAATGAAATTTTACCACTTCTGTGTTTTGAATTTCAAAAATCCGACATAAATGGTTGTCATTAGGAAGTAAAATGTGGTTCAATGAGATTAAAATAATTTTTGGTGAATTGTAACTTTTAAGTTCTTAATCGCGATTAGAAGTAATTAGTGTAGTTTAAGGTAAAAATAATGTTTTAATAATACGAAATGAGCTTGACACATGTCCTACCCACATTGGATGTTCCATGGCCGACCAAGACAATGCATGGGTCAACTTGGGGACCCCATGGAGCCACTTTAGTTATAAAATGACATAAATACCTTTTATTTAATGTTAAAGTAAAAAAATGACACCAACATGAAATGTTTTACTAAAAAAAAATTTACATGGGGTTATACAAGTCATATTTTTGACTATAAATAGTCATTGGAAAGCTAAAAATATTTCCTACAACATAGTATTTTTTTTATAATTTTTAGAAATTAAATAAATTAAATAATTTATGACATTATTATGATGCAGCGATGACCTCAATATTTAACGATTTTAATAAAATGAAAAGTTAATGTACAATCCAAGGATTAAACTTGTCCAAAGACTTTTGGATGGGTAGATTTCGAAACCTTATCACCTTATACACGAATTATATATGTTTTGGACCTTTAGAATCCTAAAATCATTGTATAATAATGTAAAATGTCCTTACTTTCCAAGAGTGCCCCTCCTCTCCTCTTATAAAAGGCCCCCACCTCTACCACCTCATTCACACTTTCAAACCATTTGGCTCGGCCAACCTCTGCCCAAATACTCTCCCAACTTCTCCCTATTACTCCTAGAAGCCTCACATTGGGCAGAACTCTTCCCAAGGAAGCCTTTGGCTCAAATCAAAAAGAGTTACCCGATTTTGAGGTAATGTCTTCTCTAATGTTGTTTTGTTTTATTTTTCTTCCCCAACCCCCTAAACTCTTTTTATTCATTTCTTTTGTAACAACAACAGTATCCTAAATATACTAGGATGTTGTTATAAGATGGATTCGAGCTACACTTACACAAACCTACATCTAATGGTTAAAGAACATACGATTTCTGTGGATGGCGAATTTCTGCCTCACGAAACGATGATTGTTCAACACTCATATAACACCTTAAAAGGTGGCCATTAAGATGTCACTATATTTATATAGGATATATAATATGTTTATGTTTTACTTATGCTTCTGTATTTCTCATTTATGGCATACCTTATGATTTCCATTATGGGTAAACGCGATAATTTCATTTTAGGAAGTGCGGACTACCGCCCCCTCAAAGTGATGTGACTCGTTAATGCCATATGTGGGATGTATAAAGGATGGAGTAAATGATATTATATATGATCTTATACTGGAACTATATTATACCTTTATATAATTATGATTATATTCCATTAAATACAAAATAGAAATGAATGTAGCGTTCATGCGTACGTACAGCTAACTGTCTCCATGAATGGTGAATTTCATTTCTTACCTCTAAATGTTATGTAATATTATAAATACATGTATATACTGGATATATAAAATATATATGATATCTAAATCATGAACATAATTCTGGATATAATGGATATATCACCACATTAACAACTTGTAATTATAAGAATTTTATTTTTGACTCAAGTACATAAGATCGACAAAATGACCGTTATAAACTTAAATAATTACATAATGGTCATAACATGGTAATAAGGGATATAAAAGGAATAATGAACATGAAAAAGTTTTTTATGTAAATAGAAAATAACTCTAGTTTATTATTCAGGAGGTTACAGAACGGTCGAGTCAGGACAGGACGCAAGGTAAGGGAACTTCTTAACCCAACTTCCATTCATTGGGTTAATCTCCTACTTTCAAATTATGTCATTATATTATAATGTCCTATCATGTATTTGTACTTTCTTTATGTGTACCTATAGTTAATACACATAATAGATCTATTTTATTTTAAAAATGATCTTTTTAAGGACTTCGTCTCAATCTCCTTTCATTGAGGCATATTTGGTTTTATACACAACTTTCTTTTATACGGTGTATAAACCCCTTTGACTTTTAAGTTTTTCATAAGGAATATTTTTATACGAAGTGTTTTACTAAATGACAATAAGGGAATTTTTTTCGTTCCGTACTTATGCGGCGACAACGACTTCTCCGCCACCGTGACCATTATTTGAGTTTCGGCTTCCTCTACAAGCCATCACTTTTTTTAATGAAAAATAAATACCAAGCTTTAACATTCTTTTATTTTGGTATTGAAAATGGTTTTGAAATCATTTTTATTATATCAATGTGTTGTATTGATATCTTGTGATTGAAATGTGGAAATGTTATGTTTCCTTTATGCATGTTTTATGTGATACGATTATGTTATAGTTTCTCATATGTCTAAACCTATTCATATGAGAAATGCATTGGACTTAATAAGTGACGGGTGGACCCCGCTATAGCTCCTCGAAGCATCGGCAGGTCTCATGAGACAATCTAGTGTCTTGGAATGAGGCCTTGACAAAATCTTATTTGTGGTCTTGGCACGAGGCCTTGACTACGTGGTTATGATAGTCTGGCATTATGCATTCCATCATTATGAAAGTGGTTATTGATATTTCATGTGATTATTCTACTAGTACAATATCCATGTGAATAAGTAAATGGAATTATCTCATTTTACGTTTTCCATATTATGTTGATGTTAAAGTTTAAAAGGGTTTTGTTTTAGTCATACATTGCCTTAAATGTTTATGTTTATTTATGAAAGCTTCTGCAATATTGTTATCCTTACCGAGCATCTGAGCTCACCCCTTTCAATGCTTTAATATTTTCCAGGATATGAAGAAGTATTTTATGAATGACCTGCAGGGATAGTCAGAACAGGATATGAGTGTGGACTATGAAGACTTTGTTATTTGTGTTTCACTTTATTATGTAATGTAAGACTTATGAATGTATCTAGTGTTTCCAAGGATACTAAACTAATCGGTCTTTCGAGACTTGATCTTTTGTGATCATGCCAATGTTACGAAGTAATGCACCGACTTTGGGTAGCTGGGGTTGGGGAGTTACACCAGGGGACCGGTCATGACAGTTATGGAAAAGGATTTATGATTTCCAGATGTCTTTGATGAGGCCATGATGCAATATTTCAGAATCTCAAGCATTATACATTTCCTTAATTATGAAACAATAAATTTATTGTAGATGTGGTTCTTAGTGTTGTTCAATACCTATTATTATGGTTTATTATGAAATTATTTATTCATCCCATATTCATGTCACATTATGTTCATGTTCATTTTTAACAGCATCTATTTTTAGGTATTCACCATGTCCACTATTTATGCTTATGATATATTTTACTATATTTCTTACCCATTACTAGAATCTTATCTCATCCATTTAATATTATTTATTTTCCCACGATGTGAATAATTATATTATTAATGATATGAAGGGATAACCTATGAAGTTATGCATGTTTTAAAAGGAATTTCTATATTGATTTTCATTTCATGTTTTAATGTTGTACTTATTTATGGATCAAGTTTTTCAGAACTACTAAATAAATTATTTCTTTACAGAGACGTATTTCTTTTAATTATTTCATAGTAATAAACTTAGGCATTATCTTTGTGTATCTATGGTCGGGTCTTTACAAAGAGTATCTATTTTTTATCATTTAATGACGCTTCAAGTGGAAATTCTAGGGACATCATGTTTTCATGGTCAGGAGAAATGTCACAATCATGTTATTTTTGTTTTAGGTATGATTTTATTTATTTTTAATTTGTATTTTTTTACATGGGCTAGCAATGTGTTGTTAGTAAAAATGAAAAATATGTGATTCATACTGTGTGGGTCACATAGGACACATTGTTATGGGAAAAATTGCCCCATTCCCCAGGTAATCGTGAAGCCATATGTCATTTTGGATAGTGGATAATGATCTATTAGTACATGATTTTTTAACCAGTGTGGAATTACATTACATCGTGTCCCACTTAGATAGAGTGAGGATAATGGTTTTTGAATTGTTTAGAAAATTGTGCTGGATAACAGTTCCACTATAAAGGTAATTAAAATTTAGAATATTACTTTTGTTTCTTCTTATATTTAAAACCCAAATCCCTTTGATTTCCCCATTCAATATCTACGTACCAAGCTTCCTCATTCTGTCCCTCTTGGCTTCCTTGGACAATATTTCCTTGGTTTTTTTCATGGATTCTAAGAGAATATTCATGTCAATTTACTTCTCCAATGATTCTTACCTTTTTAAGGTTTTTTTAATGCCTCCATCTGGGTATTTCATTTTATAGTACATATTTGACCCATAAGGGAGGTTGATCCTGTGATATTGGGTTACCTATTGATGCTTGATTTTAAATATGTACTTCTTACTGTCCTGTTTTGTTGTAGTTATGGGGTTTTTCAATAAATGAATGCTTCCAACTGATAGGTAGGTGGTTCTAGGATTCTACATTATTAAAGTATTATTATAATATTTCTTTAGTACTTATTAATTTTATGGGGATTGTATTTGTGGTGAAAAACATGTTTTGGAAAAATTCCCCCATGAATATGTGATAATATGGTTTTTTTGGAAATAAATTAATTTAATTTCTTATTTTAATCATTATGGTGTTTCTTAATGATATTTTTTTCCTTTCAAGGAAGGTAAAAATTTTGTTTTCAAAGAGATTTAAAGTTAAAAATGTATTGAAAGTTGGGTTTTCAAGTGAAATATGTTTTTATAGAATATGGGATTCTATTTTATAGACATTTATGGTTTCATGAAATTTAGAATAATGTTCTGATAATTTTACTCATTTGTATATGAACATTAATGGGGTTTTTACCATTAAATGTGATAGGAATGCACATGTTTCCTTCTTATTATGTTTCAGAAATAGATTACATAAATAATGAAATTAGTGTTCATTGTACAATGAAATTGTTTTTTAGAAAATGGTTATTTTCTTATGTTATTATAATTCATATAATTTATATATTAATTTATTGTTTTATAATTTTTGTGAAAATAAATTTGAGAAATAATTGAATCTTGATTATCTAGTTTGAAAACATAGAAATAGTACAGTAGTTTATACTTATGTGGCTACAATCTAGATTCATCTAGTAAGATTTATGATTGAAACACTAACAAAAAATGTGATATGATAAGAGACCCAAAAAATTTGAATTTTATCCCCTATAGAGGATCATACACAGGATCACTATTTTTGAGATCATTGGGTCTTGGAATATATTCCCTTTAAATTGATTGTGCATGAGAATATTTTTGAAGATTAGTAGAGGATTTAGATCAACATGGTATGACGTTTCCATGGTACATCTATTGATAGATAGTTATTGGGATTTTATATGGTTCTCACTAGAGACTTGATGCTTATGCGATATGGTTCTAGTGGTCAGTATATAGTATAACTTATATCCATTATTTCTAATTCAATAAAAAATAATTCAAAAAGTGGTTTCCTATAAAAGATATAATTTGAGAGATGATTTTCTTTGAAAAGCATGACATAATAATGATTCAGTGGTTTTTATGAGAATGAAAATGTTAATTTTATTTCTTATTTTATAGAATGGAACCATTTATTTTGGGTTACATACTTTTAGGATTTTTTCAAACCTTGTATACACCTTATATTATATGAATAACTTGTTATGTAAAACCCAGATAATAGAAATATATGGTGTGGTGGCAATGTGTCTAGTACATAGAGTTACACAAATTGCAGGTGTTGGTGGTGGTTTCCTAAAGGTGATGAATCAATTTTTTCATAGACAACCTTTTGGGATTGTTTATTATTCACATTCTATTATAGTAATTTTCTTTTTGTTTCTGTTGTTAGAACATGCTAATGAGTGTTTTATTCCTCGTTTGATTATTTTTATAATTTATTGTGATATTAATTTATTTTGGTTGTTAATGCATTTTTAAATGAGTGAATTCATTCCTAGGGAATATTCATGATACCTAAAAATAATATCTCATAATCATTGGTATTGGGAATTCCCTTTTGGAAATACCATGGACTAGGACCGGTGTCGGGTTGGATGAAATCCAGGCTTGGTTTGTGAATTTTTATGTTTTCCATCACTATTCTCTGAAATCATTGACATGTTTCCATGTCATAGTAGAATATTTATATTACCTACATGTATAATTTATTTTATTGGGATTTCCTTGACCATGAACATAATATTACCAGGACTGAGTAGCTTGTTTTTCCATAATGATTATCAAATAATTTTTCTTCATAGAATGTCCTTAACTTTGGCATATGTGATTTGGGTGAATTAATTTTTATTTACTAGAGAAATTATTTCATGGCTCATTTATGAGATATCAGTATATTATTATCTAAGTAGAAAAGTATTGAAAATATGTTTTCTAGAAGAATAAAAAATTATATTGGGAATAATATTAACATTATGAATCGTGTTTTCAAATACATTCATACATTTTTGTTAAAATATTTGAGTTCTTTATATGAGTTCTTTGAGTTAGTTTTGTATGTTTTTATTGGTTTATATGACTTATCATATTTGGAACACGGTTATTGTTATCAATTAATTTTTACCCATGAAATCATTCCCCAAAATTTTGAATATTTATAAACGATGTATGCTTATGCGCATGTTTTGTACACACCATGCATCCTACTCCACAAACCATGCATTCATATATTGCATCATTATATATTAGTGTAATATGAAATGTTAACCCCTGTGACAAAACATTTAATATCATCTAGTGGGTAATATGCGTGCTCAATTCAAGTTCATGTATTCCAAAATATGTTTCCAAACCATGTGACGTCAATTTATTATTATAGATAATAATATTTACACATTAATGTCAACAATTTATTCTAATTCTATTGTCAATGTAATATAATCTTGAACGAGGATAATCATATTGGTGGTTTTCCATATTCCCTAACTATATATGATCATTTTCAATGGAACATTCGGTGTTGGGTAAGGTTTTCCAATGGTATGTGACAATTTCTAATTGTTCTTCATTGTATTTATATATCCTATTATATAATTCTAAAAAAGAACTCATATGTTGGTTATTGATTATAGATATAATTTTTTTTGATAAACAATATTGGTTTCAAAAATACTTATCATAGATTTTTCATTTTTTTAGATCATTGTTACTCACATTGTGTTCATCGGGAATAAGTATGGAAGTATTTTTCTATTTAAAACGTTGTTTTAAAGACACATAATTAATGATTTTATATCACGAATCATGTTTATAGAATTATCACATCATTTTGGGAACTCCTAATGGGAGATTGATGATATCATGATGTGTACTATTTGGTGTCATGGTTTAATTTATAACAATAGTAAACATTGATCTTACAGGTTTTGAAAGGGTTTAATACTTGATATTATATATCATGATTTATGTAATTTGATAATGTTTATTGAAATGATATTTTTTATATGCGATTAAATCCATCTGAAAATGGTATTTAATTTTTTTTTATTTCAATATTGGGATATTAAATTAAGATTAATTAATTGTAGAATGTATTAAATGATAAATTTTATGAAGAGTGGAAAAAAATTATTTTAATATTAAATGAAATAAATTGTTTCAAACGGAATTATTTTTGATGAATAACATTTGTTGGGGTTTTTTGGAAGACAAATGGATTGTCTAAAAACATCAACCTAGATTGATTGATGTGATTTGATAATGGTTGATATTAATTATATCATATTATATGATTGTTTATATTAAAATAAAATTGTTCATTATTAGTTAGGAAGACTGATATGATTTCTAAGAGTGTAATAAATATACCTAAAAGTTTATTTACCATGTAAACTGAAACAAAAAATTCTAAAGGGTATGGGTTAATTCTTTTGGTTTGTTTACTATTTCACTAGGGAAATGGTTCAAGGGATGTATGGTCCCAATAAGATGAATTTCATATAGAATATAGAAAACATTGTGAAACGATAT
Source organism: Viscum album (assembly GCA_963277665.1). Lineage (NCBI taxonomy): Eukaryota > Viridiplantae > Streptophyta > Magnoliopsida > Santalales > Viscaceae > Viscum > Viscum album. Next base: position 1,898,165,385 of record OY728163.1, on the reverse strand, counting down.
AACTAATCACGAGGATCATTACCATCGTCATAAGATTGAGTATTACTTATATATTCTCATGTTAATAAATTGTGTTAATAATTCATTCACTAATTTAATTATAAATTCATTATTGTTTGGATGAAAATTGACTTTTTATACGTTTTATACATTTTTTAAGATGATTTGAAAATATTATAGATTATGAAAATATAAATTACTTTTATAATTTAAAATATATATTATTTGGTATATTTTATATAGTTCCTCAGATGAATTATTTATGTGATCTATCTGGGATAATGTTTCACATGCCCTATTTTTAGTAATTCTTATACATTCTTATTCTATGTCTATGAAACTAGAGAGAACCACCAAGAGGTGACAAGAGTTTTTTATATTGTGACGTTATGAGTTGAATGTGATAAGGGAAGTTAGAGAAACACATTTTAAGAGGGTATATCTCGATAACATAATTGAATTTATATGATTCCTTAGATTATTATTCTATTATGATTTTATAATTTGATGAATTTAATACTATTTTATTGATTGGTGTTTTAGAATAATAAATATTTATGAATTCTTTCGACCTATATTTAATTTTCATATAATTATTCTACGAAAAACATTCCCTTTATGCTATTATTGATTCCCATGTTCTTCTCACCCACCCATGGTCTTCAGAAAATCCATTTAGTCCAAGTTAAGATTTCTTTGTGTACATATTTATTGGTTTATCATAGTTTTTCTGACATTAATTGAATTAATCCTTAATGAAAATATATAATAAAGTATTATTCAAGGATATATTAATTAGCACTGACAAATTTTCAACTATTACATTATTAAAATATTGAATTTTAGGCCATTCTGTTCAACTATTACTATAATGACTAGATTTTATGATATTATATTGTAAATTTATATATTATAAAATTACACACCAATGTTATATGAATTTTAAATACCCTTGATATTCTTTATTAGCCAAAAAAATTAGTCCTCTTTAGTAGTTACTTACTATATATACTATATAGAAAATGTATCAATATATGTTGGTCACATATCCAAGTGTTTGTTAAATTGATAAAAAAATATAATTAATGTAATTATTTTCAACTATTTGTTTACTTGCCCTAAACAATTTGAATCTATGAATCATTATAGTAGCACACCATCTTAAAAGTTTATATATATATATATATATATATGTTATCCAATCCCTTTTTGTTTCAAATATTTTATTTCATGTATTCCTAATTTCCCCATTAGAATTTATATTAACTCACATACTATTTCTTCATTAATGGATATATTTACCAATGTATATATGATAAAAAAATATTTATTTGAGTGCATGGTACATATTCATATTTCTCAATGTAATATGTTTCATCTTTTAATACAAGATCATTAGACATAGAAAACACATACTCTTCTGAATGGATAGTCAATATAGATTTACATTTGGTAATCAAAAATATATTGATGTCTTAATATATGTACTCATTTTATGATAACATAATATTACCATATTTTTAATTAATCACGATACATCTCCCCAATATATTCACATCTTGGATCAGATAATTAATTAAATAAAATTATCCAACATACCCATCAGGTTCATAATCTAAGAACTCTCTTGAACCATAGATAACATATCATCCATATAGTGAGGGACGATAATATATGTTCTATAATCAAACAACTTTAATGAAAATCATTGATTTTAGATATATTGTATGAATCCATATTCATAAATGATTTTTTCATAAAAAATTATCCATTTAATAATGTTTATATTTAAATATATAGTTTCATCACATTAGTACAAAAAAATAGTCCATATTTTTATGGTCTATAAATCTATTATGATATTATTAATGATTTAATCACCAAAAGTTCCATGAAGAAATGATATATTTATATCCATAAGATCATTTTTAGTACATTTGATGCATTAATTAATAGAAACATTAAGATAGTATTGTGATTTAAAATTAAAAATTCTATTAGAAATTGATTATTTTTATAAATTAGAATACATTCAATACAAATTATACAATGTATAATTTTCTCAAGAATTATTATAATATAAAAATTTAAAATATTTTATCCAAATTTTGCATTCACTTCAGTAGTTCAATTATCTGCCCAATATTATTAATGTCAGGGGAATTAATTTTTTCCTACACAGATGACCAAATGTATTATGAGTCACATGGTGTAACAACCACAGTATATAAACTATTTTAATCTATATCCATTTGAATAATGGGATTCATACTGACCTTATACCTATGTCTGGGTCATTTAACTATAAAATATGATTTCAAAATTTTATGACATCATTTTAATTCTTATAATTCAATTTAATATAGCCGAATATATGATGGGATAATATTGATATAATTATCTTAGGTTTCATTAGTGAACAATAATCTATTTATATCTTACATAGGTCCAATTTTTTAGGATCTCATGTTTTAATATATTTCCACCAAAATATGTTATCATCCATGTCCTTCATCAATATCTAAATGATCATTAATATCTCTCTCCCATAATTATTATTCCTATACATTAATAATGTTCTTCTCATATATATATAATTTATTTATATGTTGAAAATGTAAATTCCATCATACCAATGTCTAAATTATGTATTATAATTTTCATATCCCATTCAAAAAATGACTTTTGATAAAGCATCCATTTTTTTATTCTTGTCATAAAAAATTATTTAATCTATCCATTGGTTAATTATTTTGTGCTCAAATCATAGTGTTTATCCAGGAAATAGAAATTTTTATAGTCAATAATTTATTGATTTGGAAAAAATTTAATTGGACATGTATGTTATAGTTTAGAATATTTATATTCTTGTTTCCTTGTTAATTATCAAGTACACCTGCATACATCATTATTTCTTTGCAATTTTCTATTTCATTAAATTGGGTATTCCAAAAAATTACTAAATTCCATGTTGTTTTCTTGTGATCTAAATACATTTCATCATAAATATGATCATATATATATTTTCAATATACCATCCACCATTATGACACATGAGGAAACAAATATCACACATTATTACAATTATTCTAATAATTTACTCTATATAAAATCCTATGAAAAATAATTATTTATTTTTAACCAAAAACTCCATAGATTCCATGTTATATCAATAATTAATATGTTGATGTAATTGGATATACATTTAGATAAAATAAGGGGTCATTCCCAAATAAAATTTTTAAATAAACACTAGATTATAGTATCGTGGCTTCAAACTCGTATGGTTGAATATCAATAATATTTTCTATCAAATAAATCATACATGACTATTAAAGATAGTTTTATGATCAAACATTACAATACCCCTCATAAATATAAACATTATCATGTTCTAAAAAAGGATAAACCACATAAAATTATATATCATTTTAACATATAATGATTAATATTTTCCCACTTGACATCTATATAAATTTCTATTAAGATAATAGGACATTCCCTTTACTCGTCTAGTCGCCACGATAAACTCTTAAGTGACATTCCATAATCATTTTTTAAATTACGTACTAAATTCAACATCATATACCATCCATTCCAAAATGATATTATTCAAGAGACAGTAAGTATTCATAAATTTATTATGATATAATAAACAAAAATTCATTTTCCATAGATTTAAACCACTCATCCCAATATCGTAGAAACTACATAACCTACTTTATTAATATCCCCAAAGCTTATAGACACATTTTTGAAAGTAAAAATTTATACAATCATCATGTAAAATGAAAAATCAAATACAATCTTAAATTATTGGATTGGAAAATTGGTCAATAGTAGAAGGTCACCACATTCTTCTATTGTATTAACATATTTTTATCATTTAGAATGCCAGATTCTAGTACCTCCATTTCAACATCAATAAATTCTACCTTGATTCTCATTATTTGAGAAGTTACACAATTTTAGTACAATATATTTATATATTATTTGATTTTTCACTGTAGACATATCATTATTAACAAATAATTCTTTCATAGACATGAACATACCCATCCATCGACATTAATTTCAATACTAGAAGGTATTGGACCTATCTTCTTGGTGGATTCCCACTAAGTATAATATTATAGATTCACTAAAAAAAGAATATAATTTTGGTTGTAGTTTTATAAAATTATAATTATGTTATCCCATGATTATGGTTGTGATAATAGTCAAATAATCACCTACACAACACCCACAATTCTAGTTTCATCGGTTTATGATGGCTTCTGATCATACTATAGTCACATAAATTATCTTTCATTGATGTTCATTCCAATTACCACATTCCAATTGAACGTTACATTATTATCAAAAAAAATTAATATTATAAGTTTCTTATACATTCCATCCATGAACATAACCATATTAGTTTTATTCTTCATCTTACTCTTAAATAAGCCTATATATCGTGCTCATGGATTTTTCATTAATCTATGTTTTATTTACACTATATATTACTATTAAAAATTATAAATCATATTATATTTACCTCCACAAAGTGAAAAATATTGTTATTTCTGGATGATATTTCCTTCTACTAGAATCCACCATAATCCATAGTTGGTTATTTATATTATATATTGACAAACAAAGAATTTTTTTATTTTCATATCTTATAAAAAATTAGCGAACAAATTAAAAAAATATGAATCAAGTGAAATTGAATATTATAAATTATCTACAACATTTTTAAAACCATGATTTGATACCCCATGCTGGAAAAATAACATTCTTTATGATTAATGTATGATAGAACCTCCATTAATTGGATAAATATAAATGATTTTTTTTATGATTTATAAAACAACCACTATATCTTATCCACATGATTTATCAAAGAAACATGGAATTATAACACAGCCTGATTACTACTAAAATATCACAAAAAACAATCAATACATTAATGGAGAAAATAGAAAATGAAAAATTAAAATAAAAAAGATTTTGAAGTTTGAAACATTAATCTTATGTCCATGGGTGAAAATTTTTAAATTTTCAATTTATCTAAATTACAATTTGTTTATAAACCCTATTACTAATGATATAATGTTCAAATTCGAACCATTTTGTAGTATATCTATTTATATATTACCCAATATTTATTTATAGATACTCAATGAAATATAATCTAGTTTCAACTCCACCAATGAATCATATTCTACAAAAAAATGACAACCCTATTCAATTGATGCCATCATAGTGTCAAGATCTAATTCTAGATAATTATTCATAGTATCCATCTGAAAAAATAATCCTTAAACCATAGAAATTATTCTTGAATATCTATTTAACATAATAAATATAATAAATAAAAATTATTGGATCTAAATTGATAAATTCTAGATATATTTTAGGTGTTCCCCATTTAGGAATGTTTAATATAGAACCTTCATGATGTTAAAATATCTTATAAATGTCTATTAAATTTAGTGGTCAAGACATCCAATTAATTAATATTGTAATGATTGGGATATAATATTTTAGGAAGAATTAAATTATATATTATTAAGTGATTAGTTAAAATTATTCATCATATTTTACTCAATAATGTTTCATGGATATTTTAGAAAAAAATTTATACTTATAAGTACCAAATTTATTATCCATGTCCATTTTCATTTGGAATATTAATTCAAAAAATATTATGATGATTGAAACTAGATTATCTAATGAGGATGATTTTTTTATTGAAATGATTCAATATCCAAATTAGTATATTCTTGAAAATAATAAAACTGAATTTTATTTACTACATACATCTAGTGAATAAGATCCTTAATTAAAAAAATAATGAATCAACTTCAATGTTGATGATTATATCAGGTATTTTTATTTCATTTAACTATAAAGAATATAAATAAAATATATGTGTCTTAATAAAATATAATTCCATTTTGAAATGTTGATTTTCCTCAAGAATATAATTTTCCTCATATTTAATTCCAAATTCATCAAAATATAACTTTCTCCAACACTCTCATTTTAAATTTATTCCCCACATTAATTGAGGATCGTCTAATATATTTTTAAATTTAAATCCAAAGAATCGTATTGGATAAATAATTTAATATCATTATTTTTTTATAAAAAACAAATCATCCCCTCTGATGATAGTTTCTTGTTATAATTTTGCATAAAAATTTCCAAATAACACACCAAGACACAATATGGGATGATAGTAATATTGTGTAACATTCTAATACCATAGAAATTATTATTTTGGTTTGATATTATCATAAATAAGGAATAATGTTAATGAAAAATTGTTTCCTATAATAAAAAATATTATATATAGATATCTAAAAATAATGATTGGTAACTAACACCTCCTCTAAATATATTCTATATTAACAATGATTGTAAAAAATAATTTCAACCATGATACTAAATTATATACTTTGCAACGTTTACTCCATCTACATTGTATCTATGGTCATTATTATACATGTTAACATTTTTCTTAGGATAAAACATGGGATAAAATAGCATAATAATTTGTGTATTAATATATCATCTACAAAAATACTAAAAAATGTAAACTTTGAAAAATAAATAACCTAAAAAACTAAATAAAAAAAATAATATAAATATTAATAAATTTAGAATATATTCATTAATATAATGACATATATGTTAATCTAAATAATAAAATATTTACATATTAGATCCATGAAGGATTGTGTCAAAATAGTGGTATCAAGGTTAATGAATTACATGATATAATTGAAATCATCATCCCAATTTTAATCTATACATGACGGTACCCAAATATAAAAGACATTCTAATAATATTAAAGAATCCTTGATATTTTCAATTATATTATATGACCCATTACTTAGAAAAAAGATATATATCATCGATAGTTACATGAGAAATTTTTTGGGGAACAAAACTCAACGAGTAATATGTATATTGATTGAGGGAGCTCAAACACCTAATGAGGACAACTACCTGATACATAAAAAAGTGATTAATAGAATGATAAAGGACCACAACATGTAATTCAAGGTATTAATGACATCATAGATTGAGTTGTCACATTACACACATGGGTATTTAAACTCTGCTAATAGTTGCCATATCTCAACCCGTATTGTAGTAAAATAACTCTAAATATTATATGTGATGTATTCCCTTGCATTAGTGTATACCAAGGGAAATATTACAACCTCAAATCTAGTGTATTTTATGTTTATTCTAGATGGAGTATCTGAACACTATGGCTACTCCAAATAATATATGTAAACTATAAAATCATCTATAATGTGCTGATATACTCAAATATCATGAAATATCCCATAGGTTATTGTGATGTAAAACCTAGAACCCTAGATTCGAGATTTAATTTATTATGTTTTAATAGATATAATGAGTCAAATTCCAAAAGATAAATCAATTTACCAGTTGTAAAGAAATATATACAAAACTAATACCCATTTTATTATGATATTAGAAACTAATAAATAATACTTGAAAGACAATAATTAATTGAATCCTTAAAAACAAATTATACTAATTATTCATTATATACTATCTAAAGGATCTAAAATAAGGGTTCTATCAATTGATAAAGAAGGGAAATATATATGATAAAAAATAATGAATAATTAAAAAGAATCAATAATAAATTGAAAAGAATTTAACACAAATTCTATTTAAATAACTAGAATAGCATGATAATATAAGACACAATCAATATATATGGTAAATAATTGAACACACACTTCATTAATTAAATAAAGTAAGAATGGGATGAATCAACATATAATATCATATGGAAAATCTCTTGGATACTCAAACTAAAAGTATAATCAATGATGTAAATTCATTATTATTTAATTTCATTATCTCAAGAATTATGAATCATCTACAATCAATATCGTTCCTTGAGAAATTTTAAAAAATCAGGTAAAAATGAGTTTAATTTGGCAGACAATTTAGTTTTATGAGACATATAGATGTATCAATTGGATGTCTATAATTAGCCCATACTAGTATCTATATATTCATATAATTCTTCAAACAAATAATGATTTATTTAATTCATGAACAATATTATGTATCATGGAATATTGGTATTGAGTAAAGTGTACAAATTTTCTATATTTCCATAGTTAATCAAATCAATTTATAGGATTCAACTACATTAAATTTTTTTTAATGTTTAAGATATAATAATGTCCATTATACTATATATTATATATATATATATATATGTTAAATTTAACTAGAAATAAAAATATTCATAAGCTTTTGAAATTTTCCTGAAAACATAAATAATCACAAAGAAGTCACGTAATACAATATGTTGTTCCCTTAGGTAATATCCATGTTCAATCCACTTGGACTAAATATTTCAAACTGAAAGGTAAATAATGAGGACTTATTATAGAATCAAGATGTTACATGTTAATAACTATTGTAAAATCCCAGGTAAATAAAGAAATATGATATTTTCATATTTATTAATATTTGTGAATTAAATAGTAATTTTACTGTAAAGGGGTTTCTATGGCGATGGATTACCCGATACACAACAATGGGTATCTTGGAAATCTAACGTTGCACACTAATAATATAATATTATTATTTCAAATGTTAGTTAACCCCTAGCCGTTGTATTAATGGGAATGAACAAAACTAACTAAAATATGATTATCAATGTTTGTTAAATGTTTTTACATTTATCAAATATATTATTGAGGCTTAAAATATGAATGAATGTAATTTTAAGAATAAGTACTCTAATATTCACTAAAAGGTCGATTTACCACCATTTGATGGGGAACCCTCTTTAAATTTAGTTTTGGTAATTTTTATATTTTCTTTTTAAAAAAATATAATTCTTCTTTAGAATGGGGAAATCAAAATATACTTTGGTTAAATTTTTTTGTATTTTTTGGATAATGATCAAGTTTTTAATGAATAGTGAAAAATGCTCTAATTTATTTCAAAAGTTCCATTTATTATAAATTATTTATAATATTATAGTATCATTTTAATTAGTTATAATATGTAATTGAAATATATTTTTTCCATTTAATCCAATGTTGTTCATTGGAAGCAATTTCACTTTGAAATTGGACTTCATCAACTGTCAATCTTCTGATAGTTATTAATTCATAAAAAACACTTTTCGTTTTAACAAGAGGAATTAATTTTAAATTTATTAATGCAACTTCTATGTTTAGAATTTGGTAAATTAGAAATCATTTTTGATTTTGGAATTTCAAATATTGCTTCGGCTGAATTTTTTGTCTTTTTTTGAAAGACATCAATTTGTGATGAATAATGAACCCACTTTGTAGTAGTTAAGAAAAACGACGTTTTCATTTAAATGAAATTTTACAAATTCTTTGAATTGAATTTCAAAAATACGAAATACATGGTTGTTATCAATAAGTAAAATTTGGTTCAATAAGATAAAAATAATTTTTGTTGAATAGTACCTTTTGACTTTTTTTACCGCAGTTAAATGTAAATAAGGTAATTCAAGGTAAAAAGAATATTATAATAATTAAAAATTACATTAACACTTGTGAAAATCTTATTGGTTTAGTCATTTACGACAATGGGCATCATTTGGTTGATTTTGGGATCCCATTGAGTAACCTAGAAGTTATAATGACATTATCGATTGATTAATTTAATGTAAAGGAAATAATGACAAAAACAAGTATCTTTTAGTAAATTAATTTTTACAAGAGGTGATATAAAATATCCTTTTTACTATAAATATTCACTGGAAATATAAAGATATTTCCTACATCATGGTTTTTTTTTAATTTCTAGACATCACATAAATTAAATTATTTGTGAAATAATAATGATGTAGTCTTTACCTCATTAATAAAAGAATAAAATATATAAAATTAAAAATGTTAAAATAACATCAAAAACCTGTCCAATTCTTATTTTATGAAATTATTTCGACAATGAGTCAACTGATCTTATATTTTCATGATTTTTGGACCTTTTTAAATGGAATATAATTATATAATAAAATAATATTTTCACACATTCCTAAAGAGCCCCTCCTCCCCCTTATAAAAGGATACCCCTTATAACCAATTACTCACACCTCTCAAGACATTTTTCTCAACCAACCTCTTCCCAATTAATCTCCCTACATCCCTCTCCTCCTCATAGAAGACTGACCTTAGGCAGAAGGCACATCAAGAAGCCTTTTGGTTCAAACAAAATCGAGTTACCCAAATTAAAGGTAACAATTACTCTTAAATTGTTTTTATTTATTTTACTTCTCTAAACCCTAAAATCATTTTGTTCCATTCTTCTGTAACAAAAATTTATCATAAATATACTAGTATGTTGTTCTGATAAGTATTCTAACAACACTTTCACACATCTCCATCTAATGGTTGAAGAACATAATGTTTCTGTGGATGGAAAACTGACGCCTCACGAAACGATGATTGTTCAAATATCTCCAACCACCTCTCATGGTGGCCATTATGATGGAACTGTATTTATATTTGATATGATATTATGTTTATGTTTCCATTATGCTTCTATAATTTCCGTTTATATAATGCCTTTATGGTTTCTATTATGGGTAAAAACGATAATCTAATTAGAGGAAGTGCGCACTACCGCCCCCTCAAGTGACATGACTCGTTAATTCCATTTGTAAGACATATAAAGGATGAAGTTAATGATATTATATATGATATTTTATATGAAATTATACTGGAATTATAATATACCTATGTATCATTATTTTTTAATTCCATTAAAATAAGAAATACAAAATAAAATTAGCGTTCATGCAAACATACAACTTACCATCTCCATGAATGGTGCATTTCATTTCATACCTATAAATGTTATGTAATATTATAAATACATGTATTTAATGGATATATATTATATATATGATCTCAAAATCATGAATATAATTTTTGATATAATGAACCTTTTAACATATGAACAACATTTAATTATAAGAAGTCCATTTTTGACTGAAGTACCAAATATCGACAAAACGAACATTATTAACTCAAATGATTACATAATGTTTTAAACATGGAAATAAGTGAAATAAAAGGAATAATAAACTTGAAAAAGGATCATAATCAAGTATAAATTAACTTTAGTTTATTATGTAGGAGAATAAATAACGGTTGAGTCAAGTGAGACACGAGGTAAAGGATTTCTTATGTCACTTTTAAATCCATGAGATTTTTATTATTCTCCAAATATTTATTGCATGTGGTGTATTGTGTAATTCCATTTGATATATACAATCATGATTATCTTTATATACATGGAATTCTGTGATTATTTTGGTGGTTATTAACCTTTGGTCTTATGACTCGTTTGAATTACAACGTAGTAAGGGGTCTTCATCTCACTTGTTTTTATTCCCATGAGATTCATGCTATATTTTATACTATCTCATATTGTATAGTGTATGTAATTCCCATTATTGTACTCTTTGTGTAATATACATTCATTTATGAGTATTTACAACTTCATTGGATGATTCTTCTTTCTTGTGGCATATGTTTTGTAAGTTACCAAATCGGCAAGGGAACTTCATAACCCAATTCCCATTCTTTGGGTTGATATTCTCTTTATTTTTAATATCATCCTATGAATATGTGTAAATAGGCTCTGATTGTTTTACACATAATATACACTTATATTGGGTGTATTTATATTTTTCTCACATAATTATATGATTGATTTATCCTTAATTTAATGATACTGTCATTGTAAGGGGATTTGTCTCAATTTACATTCCATTGAGACTTATTTATTGTTATGAACCAATTCATTTTTATATGGTTTGTATACTTTCCTTTGAAATATTATATCATGAATCACTTTATTATCATGATATTATAATTTTTTGATTATATGTTACTCTTAAATTATTTTTATTCAAGGGTATATCATATTGTTAGAAACTCTTTAAATAAAATATAGTTTTAAATGTTTTTAATATTTATTAATCTATATCTTTCTCATTGAGGTCCATGTTTTGAAAATGGGGTTTAAGGATTTATTTATATTGAAATTAATGTTTTAAAATAATAATTCATTTAAAATCATCAACGTGGTACATGACACTTTGTTTTAAAAATATATTTTTTAAACGGTTTTTAAAAAATGGATTGATTATTTCAATATCTTGAAATTATTTCTTATGATTGAAAATGAAATGTTGTTATTGAAATGTATATATTTTCAATATTTTATGTGTAATGAGGGTACTTTGACATTTGACGGGTGGTTATGTGATAAACCATATGACGGGTGGTGCCGTGATAAACCAGGACGTGTGGTTATGTTATAACCTCCAATTAATTGGGTATAGAAGTCAGCCGTATGGCTATTTCATTTAGTGAAGTGTGTGGAAGTTGACTGTATGGATTTTACACATAATAATATTTTAATCCCTAGTAACCGTTATATTCTATGTGTTCTTTATATGGGTTTTATGGTAATATTATGGTTAAAAAGGGTATGTAGTGATCTTTTATTAAGTGAATAATATATATTACTTCATAAAGGGAAAAGTATTAATTATGTTAAAGTATTCATGGTTTACTTGTTGTTTTGAAAAAATAACAGTTTTCCATCATTGTGTATCCCTTTCTGAGATTTTTATGCTCATTCCACATTTTTGAAATGTTTTTCACATGTTATAAGAAAGGGTATCATAATGTAAGTATTCAAGATGATTTGTATCAGGAAAAGAACTCTTTTTTTATTTACGGAGTTTTGTTTTTGTGAAACATAGGATAGAGTAGAAGTGTCTTCTTTTAAATCATTCGAGATGTAATAGTTTTGGTATAATTCTATAAAACTCTAAACATGAAAAGATCCTCAATGTGAATTATTCATTTAATTTAATGTTATGTAAGTTTTGAAGTCGGGTCCTTACAGTTGGTATAATAGGTCGGTTTAGATAACTTTATATGTTAGGGTGTTGTTTAAAGATAAGTGAAATAACCATAATGGTTAGCATATTAGAAAGATTCATAGTTATTTTACATAAACTGAATTAGTTTAAGATAACATGAATAAGTATATAGTAGTGTTTACAAACTTTATAAGATAATATATGATGATTTTAGGGATAAAATCACACTGACCATTTTGGTTTTAGTAAATGGTTGGTTCTAGCTAGAACCAACGTAACAATAGATGTGAAAGAAACTATATTGATTTCTTTAATGGGATAATGAATTAAATGGGAGTTGCAATGAAAACTCTTGTGGTTGAAATATGTTATAGTTATTTTTGATAAATTTATCTCATTTTTGGTAATGTTATAAAAATATTTGGTTTTAGAAAAAGGACAACATGCAGGAAGGGTGACAACCCGTCGCATCCAGAAAGGTTGCGAGAATCTAACCCACAGCCAGAGGGTGACAAGGGTGCATCGCCTACCACTAGCCTACTTGAAGTAAATGTTTATTATGACTTATTATTTTAGTGAAATGATTTTATGGAACAATAATATGTTGATTTTTGGATGTTATGTTTTATCAAATCGATGTATATAGTATAGAAACATTATTTGTTGATTAAGTGACAAAGGTTGTTGTGGAAGATGTTCTCTCATTTGAGAAAACACTATATGCCTAAGGATGATAGAATACTATGGTATTTCAATTGTGGAATAATGGTTAAAATTTTAGTTTGGAAGAATCTATTTTTTATTATGGATGTATGGTGATTTGATTTATTTATGAATGTGATTTACCAATCATGGAGAATATGTGATTAGGTTAATTACTTTTCAATATGAGACATTATGAGTGACTGATTTTATTTGGAGATAAATTTTAATATGTATCTTGGAAGCCTATATAATTAAATCTTGATGAGATTTGGGTTACAATATCCGTTTGGATTACTTTTGAATAATTTTAGGGAAATTTGTTTATTGAATGGCCTTTGTTGATCTTTGAGTTTTGTTTGTTGAATTTTGGAGATTAAGATTAGTATTTATTTTTATAAACGATTATCATTTTTTTTGTATCATCTAATATCTCACTAACCTTTTTGGTTATGGTTGATGTCTAAAGATAATGGAAATATACAATTTATCTTTTTTGGATAATTTGATACTATAGAAGTTGATTTTTTCTCTTCTAATATGACCAAGATGGTTTGAATACTCATCGTTTGGAGAAAAGACATGTTTGTGGTATAAATTTAGTAAAGCGTGAATGTCTGCATCACAATTTAGTATGTTTCCTTATGTATTTTGTTATGCTCATTAATTATTTCTTTAATGAAAAGTAATATAAAACAAAAAAATGTTTCTGTATACCTTTCCTACTGGGGAATCATGGATTTTATAACCAATCACATGTTTGTGATTTTATAGGGGTTAACTTTATCCTAATCATGTTTTCTATCACTCTCGATTAGAACATGACACATTGTATTGTCTTCTATTTCCATTATTTACCTACATGGAATCCAAGTATGGGTTATCACAGGTAACATTTGTATTTATTTTTCATTATTTTAAAGTGATAGTTTTATTGACTTGTTTTCCGATGTGGGACATTAAATGATATTTCGGAGCTTAATTTTAAAATTGTGAGGACGCAATTCCAAAAAGGGGGGAAGGATGTAACATCCCAGGTATATAAAGAAATATGATATTTTCATATTTATTAATATGTGTGAATTAAATATTTATTTTACTTTAAAGGGGTTGCAATGTTCAATGGCTTACACGATACAGAACAACGAGTTTCTTTGAAATCTTACATTGCACACTAATGATATTATATTATTATTTTAAATTGTAGTTAACTCCTAGCTGTTGTATTGGTGGGAATGAACAAAACTAACTAAAATAATAATATACCTGTTTTTTAAATGGTTTAACATTTAACCAATAAAGTATTGATGCTTAAAATGTGAATGAGTCAAATTTTAAGCATAAGTACTGTAATATTCACCAATTGGTCGATTTAACGCCTTTTGATTGGGAACCCTCTTTAAATATAGTTTTGGAAATTTTTAAATGTTCTTTTTAAAAAAATATAATTCTTCTTTAGAATGGGGACATCAGAATTTACTTTGGTTAAATTTTTGGTATTTTTTGGATAAAGATCAATTTTTAATGAATAATGAAAATACTGTATTTTATTTCAAATGTTCCTTTTAATCTAATTTATTTATAATGTTATATTTTATTTTTTATTAGTTTTAATGTTAAATTGAAATATATTTTTACCATTTAATACAATGTTGGTCATTGGAAGCAATTTCACTTTGAAATTGGTCTTAATCAACTGTCAATCTTTTGATAGTTATTAATTCCTAAAAAACGCCTTTTTTTACAACGAGAATGAATTTTATATTTATTGATGCAAATTCTATGTTTAGAATTTCATAAAACAGTCATAATTTTTTTAATTAAGAATATCAAATATATCTGACGTTGAATTTTTGGTCTTCTTTTGAAAAACATCAATTTTTTATGAATAGTGAAACCACTTAGTAGTAGTTAAGAAAAAAGGCTTTTTCATTTAATGGAAATTTTACCACTTTTGTGAATTTAAATTCAAAATTCAAACATATATGGTTGTTATCAAGAAGTAGAATGTGGTTCAATAAGATGATAAAATTTTTTGGTGAATAATATCTTATGACTATTTTTACCGTGGTTAAAGGTAAATAAAGTAATTCACGGTAAATAGAATATTATAATAATTCAAAATTACATTAACACATGTCCAAAACTTATATTTTAAGTAATTTACGACCATGGGCATCTTTGTGTTGATTTTGGGACCCCATTTTGTAACTTTGAAGTGATAATGTAATTTTAGATTAATTAATTTAATGTTAGGGAAAAAATTACAAAAACAAATATCTTATAGTAAGAAAAAGTTTATAAGAGGTTATATAAATTATATATTCGACTATAAATATTCATTGGAAATCTAAAAATATTTCAAACATCATGGTATTTTTTTATAATTTTTAGACATCACAAAAATTTAATTATTTATGAAACAATAATGATGTAGTCTTTAGCTCATTAATAAATGATTTAAATAAATAAGATTATAAATATTAAAATAACATCCAAAACTTGTCCAATTACTATTGGATGAAATTATTTCGACTATGAGTAATCTTATATTCATCATTAAAGATTTTTTTAACCCTTTGAAACCAAATATCATTATATAATAAAATAATATTTTCACACTTTTCTAAAGAGCCCCTCCCCCCCCTTTATAAAAGAGGACCACTTCTAACCAATTCCTCACACTTCTCAAGCCATTTGGCTCATCAAAACTCTGACCGATTAATCTACCTACATCCCTCTCCTCCCCCTAGAATCCTTACCTTATGTAGAAGGCACTTCAAGAAGTCGTTTGGTTCAAACAAAAAGAAGTTACCCAAATTAAAGGTAATAATTTCTCTTAATTTTTTTTGTTTTATTTTAATTCCCCAACCCCTAAAATCTTTTAATTCCTATATTTTGTAAAAAACGTATCCTCAGTATACTAGGATGTTGTTATGAGAGGTATTCAAACTAAATATACACACATCTCCATCTAATGGATGAAGAACATAATTTTTCTGTGGATGGAAAACTAAAGCCTCATGAAATGATGATTGTTCAAATATCTCCAACCGCCTATCATGGTCGCCATTATGATGAAACTATATTTATATATGATATATATTATGTTTATTTTCCCTTTATTCTTCTTTAATTTCAATTTATAGCATGAATTTATGGATTCCATTATGGGTAAACATGATTATCTCATTAATGGAAGTGCGGACTACTGCCCCTCAAGTGATGTGACTCGTTAATTCTATATTTGGGATGTATAATGAATAGAGTTAATGATATTATATATGATATTATATATGAAATTATACTGGAATTTTAATATATGTATGTATCATTATGTTTTAATTCAATTAAAATAAGAAATAGAAATGAATGTAGTGTTCATGCGTACGTATGGCTTACCGTCTCCATGAACGGTGCAATTCATTTCATACCTCTAAATGTTATGTACTATTATAAATAAATATATATACTGGATATATATGATATATATGATATCTAAATCATGAATATAATTCTGTATATAATGAACCTTTGACCACATGAACAACATGCAATTTTAAGAAGTCCATTTTTCAATCGAGTACAAAATATCGACAAATAAAACATTATTAACTTAAATGATACAATAATGTTTATAACATGTTTATAAGAGAAATAAAAGGAAGAATAAACTTGAAAATGGTTCCTACTAAATTAGAAATTAACTTTAGTTTATTATTAAGGAGATTAAAGAACGATCGAGTCAAGTGGGACATGAGGTAAGGGATTTCTTATCTCACTTTTAATTCCAATGAGATTTTTATTATTCGCCAACTATTTATTGAATGTTATGTATTGTGTACTACCATTTGATATATAATACCATTATAATCTTTATATTCATGGAATTATGTGATTATTTTGGATGTTATTAACTTTTGGTCATACGAATCAATTGAATTACAGCGTGGTATGGGGTCTTCATCTCACTTGTTTTTATTCCCGTGAGATTCATGCTATATTTTCCACTATCTCCTTTTGTGTAGTATAATTACTACCCATTATTGTACTCTTTGTGTAATATACATTCATTTATTACTATATACATTTTCATTGGATGATCCTTCTTTTACGTGGCATATGTTTTGTAAGTTTCCATATCGGTATGGTTTCTTCTTAACCCGATTCCCATTCTTTGGGTTGATCTTCTCGTTATTTTTTATGTTGTACTATTAATATGTGTGAAGTAAAATTGATTGTTTTACACTTAATATAAACTTATATTGGGTGTATTTATATTTGTCACACATAATTATGTGATTGATTTTTCCAGATTTTATGGATACCATCTTTTTAAGAGACATTGTCTCAATTTACATTCCATTGAGATTTATTTATTGTTATGCACCAATTCACTTTTATATGATTTATATACTACCATTTGACATATTATATCATGAATCCCTTTATTATCATGATATTATATTGTTTTGATTATATGTTACACCTCAATTATTTTTATTCAAGAGTGTCTAATTTTGTAAGAAACTCTTCAACTAAAATATAGTTTTAAATGTTTTAATGATTTATTATTATATATCTTTATCTTTAATGTCCATGTATTGAAAATGGGTTTTAAGGATTTATTTATATGTAAATTAATGTTTTAAAATGATAATTATTTTAAAATCTTCAAAGTGGTTTGGGACACTTTGATTCAAAAATCTATTTTTAAATGGTTTTTATAAACTGGATTGATTATTTCAATATCTTGAAATTATTTCTTATGATTTAAAATGAAATGTTGTTATTGAAATGTTTATATTTGAATTATTTTATGTGTAATGATGGTAATTGGACATTTTATGGGTGGTTACGTGATAAAAAATATGACGGGTGGTGTTGTGATAAACCAGGAAATGTGGTTAAGTTATAACATCGAATGCATTGGGTAAGGATGTCGGACGTATGGGTATTCCATTTAGTGATGTGTGTGGATGTCGACCGTATGGTTATTCAAGATAAGAATGTTTATTTCCCAAGATACCATTATATGTTACTTGTTATTTATATATGTTTTATGGTAATATTTTTGTTAAAAAAGGGTAAGTAGTGATTTTTTATTCAATAAAGAATATTTACTACTTCATAAAGGTGAAAAGTATTACATATGTTAAAGTATTCATGGTTTACTTGTTGTTTTAAAAAACTAACTATTTTCCATCTTTGTGTATCCCTTACTGAGCTTTTTATGCTCATTCTATGTTTTTGAAATGTTTTTCACAAGTTTTAAGGAAGGGTAATATAAAGGATGTATTCAAGAAGATTTGTATCCAGAAAAGAACTCTTGTTTTATTTAAGGAGTTTTATTTTTTGAAACATTGGATAGAGTAGAGGTGTCTTATTTGTAATATTTTGAGATATAATAATTATGGCCTAATTTTCTAAAACTCTAAACCTAAAAATATCCTTAATGTGAATTATTCATTTAATTCAATATTACATATTCATTAAGGCCAGGTCCTTACAATTAGTATATCCATCATATGCTAGATGTTATGTGAATAACATTACAATATTCTCCATTGAGGGAATTTGAGTTGAACTCCCCTACCTTATTTATCCTTTTGATTGAATGTCCACTATCCCCCTATATATGGGTTTTCAACACTTTTTTATCTAATACCAGAACCATATAAATATTTAAATAATATATATATTTATTTCGTAAAATTTTATGACATTTTTATTAATATTCTTTCATTACTATAAGTGTTTTAGGAATTTATTTCCTTGTTCTCTCATTCATCATTTCCATTAATGTTCTGTTTATTATTTATATTATATATTTACAAAATATATTGAATAATAATCAGGACATAATTTTAAATTTCATATAACAATTTTAATTCATAGATTGATCATGAATGACGGTTTTTAGTAATGAGTTATATGATGATAATAGAGATGTTAGGATTTATATGTGCATGGGAAATATTTCCAATTTTCAATGATCATTTTGGAATGGAGGAAATTATTATTTTACCTATCCAAAAATATCATAATATCATTAATACCATATCTTTTATTTATGAGTATATATATATATATATCATCAATGTGGTGTGGTGATGAATAGAGACTCACATCGCTTAATGATGTAGTTAGTCACCCATACCAGAACGAGGGTATCATCATTATGTGGGTGAAAATGTAAGCAAAAAGTTTTTTATATCATATTAATATGTATAAATATGTCATTAATATCATAATTATTTAATTTTTATTATATAAAATCATTAAATTTATACTTGTTAAATTTAGTGTGAAGTGTTATTGAATGGAGAATCACATTTCATTGTGAGGCGGTTGTCCTCCACACATATGCGAGACATTATCATAAACCCAAATTAATAAAATCACAAAACGTTATATATAATATAATAACTAAGATGATATAATTATTTTAAAAAAAATAGAATCATACTTCATATCCATCATCGTTCCCAATTTTGATAAGTCGTAATGAAAAAAATAAATTAAATTGGTTTGTGAGGTTGTAGTCATCTGAATAGAAGAATGGTTATTTAATAAAACATTTTAGGGAATCAACATGTTTTTAGGTCAATAGTTTAAAAAATAATAATTTTATATGGATTACAATGTTCTTATTTTATCATTATTTTTAATAATAATTTTCTATGTGGAGTAAGAAATAAAATTTAAATTCTATTCGATGAACATTATTTATTCTTCAGGAAACCTATATAGGTTTTAAAAAATATCAATTCTAGGTTGTATTTATGCCCAAAATAAGTATCCATGATAAAGGCTACTGAATTAGAAATGTTATTTTATTATGGACTTATTAAACAAAATGATTTTGATGCTAAGAGTTATAGAGGAAAGGGTTAGCCGTTTATAAGTGATTTTCGGGGAACAATTGTATTTTTTGTAATGAAATAGGTGTACCCATGTTTTAACATTCCACAGGTGTCCAAAATTGATTTGTATTCAAGACATAGAAATGTTAATGTTGATATTTGACCATAATTTATAATTGTAATTCTATTAATTTCATATTGACACCTATATTTTTTATTAACCCTCGGTAAGACAATTCATACAATAACAGTGATAAATAAATTTTATTTTATTTAATCTTCATTATGATAAAAAATTATGTTGAAAATAATAGATAATTAAAATTATTATGATTAAAAATATTTAATCTTTTATTCATAATTACATTCAAATTACTATAAAATTTTAATAAAAAATTAATCCTATGTATGTGATTAGAATGTGTGTTTTCAAATAAGAAATGATAAAATGTTTACAACATTATTATACAATTAATCTATATGAAAATGATTTTATGAAAATAAAATTTTTTAATTTATTTTTTTGAAAATTTTTATCATTATTAATATATTTTAATATATTTTTCAATATATATAATTCAAATTAAATTTCCCCTTCAACTAAAAATTATCACTTTCCATTGGTCATAAAAAATCTTATATTTTAGTTAAATCCAATAAATTTACCCTAAGAAATTTTATTCAAATTTTTGAAATTTTTTTATTTTTTAAACTAAATATTGTAAAATAAGTAAAATTTAATTTTATATTATTTACATGAAGAATAACTAAAACAAACATTTTATTATAAAGTTTTTTGAAAAGGCATTTATTTTTATTTTAAATGGTTTTTTTCTAATCAATGGATAATAATATTTATTTATAGAAAATATATTTTTTCCATAATTATATATGATATATGCGGACCATCTAATATAACATCTATTTTATAATTATCATTTTTAAATAATATATTATGATAATATCATGTTTCTTTTAAACCCCAGGATGTGTACATCACAAGCCACTAATGTACATAAATTTAGGATAAAAGAAATATTTTTTAATTTTAGGTTGAGTATAATTCAACCCCCTAAAAATATTTCATTAAATTTAATTGATATTACTTCATAATAGATGAGGGTAGTTCTTCTTAATAACATCCTCTCATTCGCAAGATTCGTCTTCTATTTGGTGATTTCCCCAATGAATGTTTTACGTTAGAGGTGTCAGATACCTAAACACATTATCTATTGTAACATAAATATTGATGGGTTATTCAATTTATGATATATTATGTTCCTATTCCATTTCTTCAGAGTTGGTGACATTCATTTCATTGGCATGTACTTCCTTAATAATGTTATATTTAAAACCAAATTTTCATTTGGGATATTTGGTATCATTATCATATTGGAAGAAAAAATACAATTCAATCATAGGCAGTTTGTAATACACACGTGGATCAATTTAACATTCTTACCAAAACATATAAAACCCTTCCATTGATATAATTTCATGAAAACATGATCTATCCCATGGAATTAAAAATATTTCATAATATTATCAAAAATATCTATTTTTGGCATTGTGATGTTGTAATGTGATCTTGAAAATCCATTACCTATTTTTACATCTTCAACATGTTATAGGAAGACATTTTTTTCAATTTACAAAGAACATCCCAATAAGATTGATTAAGAAATCACTTTTCATATAATTCTCTATATGGATCCATTTGAATAAATGAATTAAAATGATTTTTATACATAGACACTTCAAAAGAAAAAATGACAAATCATTATGGAATATGACGTGATCAAGACCTCCATGTTTATTATATTGATTATGTTGTCCATTCAGGGTGGCCATCAGTTTTATGATGATTGGATGATCTCAAAGGAATCTTATGGTCAACAGAAATCTAATGAATCTATTTTTTATGAAACTAGGATCAGGTCTAGGCACAATTGAATGATTTTCACATTAATTTATTGAAACATAATTAATATATACCATTCTAGTAGATCAAGATGTTAATATTATATTTTACTTTGGAAATGTGAATATTTGGATAGGTTATCAATGATAATCAAAATTTCATCCTTCATTAATTTAGTGTTTCATGGTACTATAACAAAATTCACATTAATGTCACACAATTTCCATATAGTAATAATAACAGAATTCATGACTATTATAGTATGCTATGTCACATAATTCTCTTTTATGCCAACATATTATATATAGGCGAAATATAAAATTTACAACATCACATTTTACTAGAAAAAAAAGGTTTCCTTGAATAACTATACATTTTTTACGTGGGATTATAGGGAAATTTGAGTTAAGAGAATAATATAATAAATTCCTTTAATATTAGGTATATATTAAATAAAAAACTATTTCTAATTTAAAAAAACATCATGAATATAATCAACTAATTTACCATAATTCACAACATTAGTTTTATTGTGAATTTTATTATAATTAGATAAAAGGTTATTTATCTATAGTGATATATATATTTTGACAATATTTTTAAAAATTTGTTATCAGTGCCCTCCATTAATAATTCTTGTACATCTTTTTAGAATATCCGTGAACATATAATCCCTCAAAATCTCTATTTCATTCAAAATTCTATGACCATTCATAATATATGCATCATATACATTATTTACAAACCATGGTTAGTTATGAATTTATCATTCATAGTCATTGAGTTGTATAAAACACCATGAATGCCTCATGTTGATCAATTTTTGGGAAAAGATTTATTTCAGAATCTTATTATATTGGTTTATCTCAAATATCCCACTATATAGATATTGTATCCATATCGTGAATGAAATGGTTACAAAATCACACATGAGATTATTTTTAAGATAATTTTATTTTGTAGTATTCAATTTTTAGGATGCATATTCAAGTACCAAATCATTTTTAATTTGGGAATAATCAATTATCCTTTTAAAGCATTATTATATATCAACAATAAATCATTTCTATATGGTTTATTTAATGTTAAAATTTATACCAATCACCTACATAGTTTCGGAATCAATCTTCAAATCAATTTTTCTAGAAAAAAATAACAAATTTAAGTGAATGATTTGTTAACAGGTTACATAATTGGGTAACATTTTGGAAAAATCACTGATAGTTACCTATAAGACCACTAAAACAATGTACGTTTGTTATAATCATTAATATAGTTCATTCCCTCAAAAAATTCATATTTGGAGGATTAATGTATATTCCATAATTGGATACAATATGGAAAAGAATAGATTATTCTTTGATCCTTAAATCACACTATGTAAAATTACAATATAAATCATTCCACCTCAGAGCCTCAAAAATGGTCTTCATAGGATTTCCGTGGTAATTTTATATTATAAAATACAAAAACAATTATCATGTATTAAAAAGGATCATAATTATATTACATGAATACAGTTCCATTAGATTTATAAAAATATGGGGTGTATTAGTTAATACAAGACGCATTACTATGAAACAGAATGTTTATAACTCATTCTAAAATATTTCCCCAGAATTCATTGCTTCATTACTCTAAATTGATGATAATCCGAACGAATTTCACTCCTAAAAAATATCATTACCCTTTATATTGATATAAAATTACATCATGGTAAAGAAGATATTATTTTTTCATTATTATAAAATCACTAATTTCCCTTTAATCAATGCACAACAACATATGTCATTTTTCTACTTAATAAAATAAAAAATGGCTCACCATAGTGATGAAATTTGGTCAATAAATTGATGTATCCCCTAAATACTCTAGTTTTTTAATCAACTCCACTAAATGCATAATGGATATTTTATATGTATTCTTAGATATTGTTATTTCATCATTGGTTTAATGCAATGGAAAACTAAACTTTCTTCATAGGGTTATGTCTTGGTAATTCCATAGGATATACATAAATTTATTCAATTGAAATAGGCATAAACTAATTTTGGATATTACATTATTCTTAAAATGAATTTGTTTTATATTCTTCAACAATAATCTCATTCAATAAAGTTACTGACGGTGGATATTGATATTAATTAGATTATAATGTCTCTACTTTAACGATATGGAATTCAACTTCATCCTAATTTTTTTAATTTAAATCTTCTTAGAATAATTTTTTTTATCATATTTTGATGGAAATACCATAAAAGGTTTATATCTATGTATATGATATGAATGATGATATGTTCATAAAATAGGTCAAGTTTATTTTCTATATTGCATATTATTAGAAATGTCATTTTTTTTCAATGAGGATTCAAGTTATAGATTTAAATAAAAATTCATATATTTATTTAAAATGTAAATATATACCTTCCCATGAACATTTAATACATATAAAAGACTATATGTTTCTAGAGTTTAATTTATTAATATCCTTATTTTATGATATGATTTAATTGTCTTCAACACCATCAATGTGTACTTGGTTTTCTTCTTTAGTGATCACATAATCCTAGACCTCTCCCCTTTGAATATTCTGTGTTGGATTCCAATGATGCCTATCAATTCATTTCCACATTTCCTAATATTACTAAATAGAAGGCACATAAATGATATGTTTTCATTCGTCCCATTTCATTAATGTTTTTGGTTTGCACTTATCTTCATATTAAAATAAATCTCAATCCCTTCAATGATTACCTACATTGATTCTTTTAACTATTTTAACACGATGTAAATTAGTACACTCCATTATTTTTGTTCAAAACATTCCCATTATCACGATAATAAAATGGACACGACATTTCATGATTTCCTTTGAATATGTATTATCTAGATATTTTATTCATTGAAATGTTGGTACATAATACTATTAAACCATCTGGTGAAAAGGATTCACTTGTTAATTCCCTTTGGATACAATCCTTGTTACGATCAAATAAATCATCAATATTTAACACTATGTTGAGAATGTAATGAATAACATACCAATGAATCCTTATAGTGGCATCCTCATACAAAACACCAAATTATTCTTAATTTTTCATTAAGGTGAGGGAAATTAAATTCATTTTTGTATGTTTCATAGGAGTGAAATTTTTTTTGAGGAATGTCAGACAAAATTTTTTATATTCCATGTGTTTTTATCTCACCCACTAGTTTTAGGGATCATCAAAAACCACTGATCAGTATCGATATGATAAAAGAGAGTTTATTTATAACCTATTCCTATTCATTATATAAAAACACTAAAAATCAATTCTTAGGATATTTAATCACTTTCTATAATTCCATTGAATAGGTGTCCCACCATATGATGTCTAATTTTGTAACATAAATCAATCTAATAATGGTGAATCCTATTGTGGAATTGAATTATCCTTATGGGGTAGGTTATTTTACAAACCTAATAAATCTACAATAATACAGTTGTAATTTTAATAGTTATAATATCAACTTTATTGGATATAATTGTATGTTATTTAATATATTGGCCAGGAATATTGATACCAGTCTTTATTATAGGAACATATTCTAAATAATGAAGTATAACAAATTATCTCACAAAATTATGAATTTTACATTATAATTTATTATTATATATATTACATATCACTTGATATTAATATAAAATTTATATATTATTAACCATAGAATTATAAGCATTGTTTCTTTGGTGAAATACTTATTTTAAAATACATCATTATTTATTGGAATGAAAATTTGAATTATCCTATGCATATCCCATCGGAGATCCATAGAGGTGTGTAGTAATGACAATTATAGTGCACTAGGTGATGATCAGGTAACGCTCAATGCTACCAATTTGATGTAATTACCCAGAAGAAACTCTATTCTGAAACCATGTATACATTATAGTATCTATACAATTATTTATTTCATTTAAAACCGAAAAAATATCTTCATTAAAAAATATGAATAATGTTTCTTTTATTGTAAATTCAATGTAAATCATATGGTAATGTTCCAATTTTTTTCATCAATCAACATTCAATGTTTTATAAATTCTTTAGATGATACCAAATTTTGAAACACTATCCCCAGTAGCATTGAGCTGGTGTTTACTTTTCTACACTCACATAGATACTGAGTTTCAAATTTTGAAGGAAAAATCATTTTATAAATTTTGGAGAACAAGAAAGATATATGATACACATATTACATTTATAATGGAAAATAAATTATAATAAATGAATAAAATATGAAATATTCCCTAGAAAACTCATTCCAAAAAATTCATCTTCATATCTACAAAAAAGAAAAGAAAATAAATTTGATTTCAAATTCAGAGTAACAATAACATATAATGGAATGTGTAAAAATAAATCATTATTAATGAGTAATGTTACATATTTAAATTGTAATTCAATTAAATTTAAATTACTATCATGATAAGACTAGGCACACTGAATATGTCATCTTAAATAACTAAACACACTTGACATTTAATCAATACTCTAATAATTAAATGCATCCATTGATCATATCATTGAAAAAATATCATTTATATAAATAATTATTTTATGCCCAATTAAAATAATTCTTATTTATTGGAATTCATGTTTTCAGGAATCATTATATCTCTACCCTCAAGAAATGTTTTCAATAATTTTTAAAACCACACACAAAAACCTATTTAATTTGTCTAGCTAACTTTTCTAATGAGACATATCAATTTATTGTGTGTATATATATAACATGTACTCAATAATATTTTTTTATAATTAATTATACATATATATATAAATAATTTTTATTCAATAATTACATGAATTATCAAATATTATGTAGATTTATTAAATCAAACATATTTTTCTATATTTCAACCGTTAATAAAATGAATTTGTTACTGAAAATTGAATGTAAAAATGTTGTAATGATTTTGATATAATATATCAATCAAAATAAAATGTCTATATTTAAAATAAATGTAATGAAAAATGATAAATAATCCCTAAATTTTTTTTAATAAAATTATAACATTCAAAAAATAAATTGATATTGTACAACAACATTTACCATATGGTAATTTTCTCTACAAATATCCTTCGATGAAATAATTAAAATAAAAATATAATGTAAAATGACATATTATTGAATAATTATATTACATATATTCGGGAAGAATATACACAATATAAAATAAACTATGTCCATAACATTACTATATGCCTCCATGAAGGGAATGTGGGATGAAGTCCCTTACCTCACACATCCATTTATCTTATAATGAATTAAGTTCTTATTTAGTGGTTTTTAATGTATTATTATCTTTTTAAATGACCGATATAAATATTTCTATTATCACATATTATAATTTTATAGTATTTTACCACTCCTTGGTTAAGAGTCTTATTATTTAAATTGTTTTTCACTTTATTTTCGTTGCTTCATCATTCATTTTTTTCTTAAAAGTTTTTTTTATTGATTATATTTTGTAGATAAATAATATATAGAATCGTAATATTAAATTAATAATTAGATTTTTAAATTAATTCAACATTTACGAGTAATCAATAAATATTTTTCTATAAATGAATTTTCTTTTGATCATAGAGATGGTGGGCCACCTCTACTCATGGGTAGCATCCCCATTTTTTAGCTGTCATAACTTAAGAGAGGTAAGTTATATGTATATATTTATAAAATTTATATATTATGATAAATACCATATTTTTTCTCCAAATATAGATATATTTATTCCAACCATATGGTGTACCGATTAAATGATTCACCTAGCATTGTGAAGGTGATAATCCACCTTTACATTAATGATTTAATCATTATTATGTGAGTTAAATGATAATAAATAAAATTATATATTTTATTATAAGAGTTAAAAATATTTAATTCAAATCAAAATTATTTAATTTTTATCACATATAATCATTAATATTGTCATTATCACATTCAATGTAAATATTTAGTGGAAGATGAATCGCATCGCTTCACGAGGATGTAATTTTTCATACACAAGAGAGACATAATTAAATCTACTGCAAAACAGAATATATAAAATTTATAGACATTATAGTTCATATTAAGTTATAATTATGTTATAAAAATAATATATATACTTTATATAAACCATCAAACCATGCCATGATATTTGGTAATGGTAAGACCAATTATATTAGTTCATGAGGTAGAAGTCCTCAAAACACATGAATGATGATTATATAAAAAAATTTGATGGATGTTAGGAATTTTTATGGTAATAAAAATTAAAAGTAAATAAATCAATATATTTAATAAAAGTTATTTTTTATTTCATCATGTTTTAATACTAAAATTAGGTGTTTCAGGATAACATAAAAATAAAAAAAACGCTCTTTGAATAATGTTACCTATTGTTTAGGTAATGGCATTAGGTTTTAATTAAAATCCATAATGAGATTCATTTCTAGTGAAAATAAATCTTCAACGATAACGATATATAATTTCAAAATCATTTTTGGTATGTATTATCTAAAAAAGATTAATAGAGTGAGTATATGAGGACAGTGTTTGGGATTCTATACGTTTTATGAGTGGAATGTTTTTATTTTTTGTAAAAAAAAGTTGAACATAAATTTTTTTCATTCCTCAACGGCCCTAAATGTAGTATTTATAGAGAAAGAAAAATAAAATGTTCTAAATATGTCTATTAATTTGGATTTAAATAGGTTTTTGTTTTCATTTTATCATTATCCATTTATTCCATGCGCATGGAAATTCTATTTTTACATATACCATAGAAAATATGTTTTAGCGCTTTTAATATTCCTTATCGATAAAAATTATGAAAACTCATTCGATGATATATATATATATATAAACCCAATATAAATGTACATTTAAATTATATAAATTTTTAAAAACACTTTTTATATTATAAATTCATACCCCTAAATATTATATTATTGTAGTGCAATGGGAGACAATGATACAAAGCCACTGCCTCATAATTGATCTACGTTATCTTTGACTATGTTTTCATGACTTTAACTCTGCATATAAATAAATGATATAATAAATATATTTCTATCCTTGGGATTGAAAAATATAAAATGGGTTAGTTCGTATGCATATTAATGATAAATGAGGGAGATATGTAAGCAAAAAAATGAGCATATAGGTATGATAAAATGGTCATACCATTAGGATATCACAACCTACATATCATAGATCATAAACATGAATCATGGGTCAAATATTTGAAGTTAATTGGGCATTAATCAATGTTCAATAAATAAAATATTCCATAAAATAATAAAATTGTAATAAGACATGAAATTATATAATACACAGATGCAAATTAAACCCCAACATTAGGGCTACATACTAAGACCATAATAATATGTTATACATGGTGAAAAAACTTTTGTACCAATATCAGGCTTGAGATTCCATCGCATTTGACCTCTTGTACTGGTATTGGTATTCTCTCATATGTACACAATTATTTTGGTCTCGGAATTCCCTCTATTGTACCCTATTGTTTTGGTATTCGGATTCCCTCCCATATAACCTCTTTTTTTAGTCTTTGGATGCCCTATCACGTACTGATTGATCTTATAAAACATTAAATATTTCCCTTTTAATTGGTTTCATATATAGGTCCCAACAATCAAATTATAAATTCATATATACATATGATTGAATATAAAAAAACATGAATCATATCATTACTGATAAAAAGGGATGGGCTTTATAAATATTATATAATAACCCTTTAAATGAAACTGGTTCCATAAATATTTGACAGAATCATAAAAATGGAAATTATATTGGTCCCATAATAGTTTCATCACTAAATAAACCATTAAAGGATGTGGTTTTCATATTAAAATATTATTTCATAACACATTGAGGAAAAAAATATTTCACAGGTATATAAACCATAGAAGAGGATCGATTTTCCCAAACAAATAACCCATGAAAAAGGGATGGGTTTTCAAAAAAATTAATCATTGATAAGATAAACCATTCAAAAATAATAATAATCTAAAATTTGTATTATTTCATTTAAAGGTATTATAACATCAATATATGTTAACATATATGGTAGATAATTTTTGAATACCTTCTACAAACATTTCTTGAAGAAAATATCATTTATCCATTGAATTTTTTCAAATATTGAAATAATTTTAACACCATTTTCATTTATAAAATATGAAAAAATATTGAAATCATTTTTGAAACCTATTTCATTAAAAATAATTTGATATTTATTTTAGAAAAATATTTAAAAAATACTAAATATATTTAAACATAAAACATAATTGAATTTTTTTCATTAACCAAATATTTGAAATATATTAAAGGAATCATTGATAACTATAAAAACTTCTTTTTTAAAAAAACTAATTAAATACCATTTTTAATTAATCAACATCAATAGTATTAAGGAATATATTATAAATTAAAAATAAAACAACTTTATTCTTGTAAAGGAAGCTTCATGAGAATGTCGGTCATGATGGTGAGTAAATCCTTATACACTGAACATTTCTTTTTTCACCATAAAATGAGTAGAAACGTTTCTTGATCAGAATATGATAAGATAAAAAATATTATAAAAAATGTTTTTTAAAAGATAAAAAATTTGTTTAAATGTATATTAATTATCATAGAATAATATTACAATATTATTGGAAATATATCCTCTTACAATACATGGTTTGAGGGACATTCAATTCAGACATATGAGAGGTAATAATTGAGCATTCATAAAAATGATTTATTAACTATATTATGTTCCAAATAGTGGGATAATGTTATAAATACCTGAATATATCATTAATAAATATAGGAGTAAAAAAACATTATGTTTCCATTAGAGATTTGTTATAATATTTTTTCAAAATAATAATAAATATAAAAAATCTCGTAAAGAGACAAGATTGTTTCACTAAACTCTTACAACTTGGTAATTTTGAACCATACTAAACATTGATGTAAATAAAATTATGGAATATTAAAATATCATGAATTAATTAGATTTATGATTTACCATTTTTAAGGTTATATATATACCTCTTTGAAAAATATAGGTGTATAACATGAAATGTGTCCCAAATATGACAAATTGAGACAAAATAATATTACCGATTTGGTATACTTTGAAACAAAAACCAATAGAAATGTTGATAGAGAAATAAATATATAAAAAATAATAAATTTATGTATATTAATTATTTAATTCATCCATATTCAGTATACACACCACACAAAAGGAATGGGTTGTGAATAATGAATGTATCTCATACTAATGAAAATTGAGATGAAATTCCCTTACCTTCTTTCTCGACTCTCATTGTATTCATAAAAAAATAATTTATATCCTATTTATTTTTATTAAAAATCTATCAAATAACAGTATTTTTATATCTAATATAATATATTTATTGATTATAACATTTTATTTTCTAATTGTTATTAATTATATGTTAAGGACTCACATTGGGTAATTTCGACTTTGTTCATCGCATGGGTCTTCATTTGTTATATCATTGGTAATTATACATATATTTTCATATAAAATATGTAAATCATGATATAAATTTCAATTATATTCATTATGTTTTTATTTTATAAATCTAAATGATATATATGTATATAATGGAATACATTGTTTAAAGAGACCGTATGTTTTACGTATGAATGAATGTTATTTCAGTTTTATATTCATATTGAAGGAACATAGTAAATGAAATATAATAATATATTAGTATAAATATCATTATTGTAGTTCTTATTTTATATCTAAAATATTAAATATTTTTACTAAACACACCGTCAATACATTCCATTTGTATGTACATGAATTAAATCACATTGAGGGGCGGTAGTCCGCACTTCCTGAAACAAAATTATCATATTTACTCAAAATTGTATATATTGTGATATAATTAATAAAATATTTAATGAATAATTATTATATTATAAATATAAAATATATTATATGTAAAAATATATTCAATCTAATTCCCCCCATCAGATGCAGTAAAAGATGAACAAACAATCATACTATAATGAGGTGGTAGTTTACTATAAACATAAACAATTCATTTCATACTAATTAGATCGGTGTGTTGGAATACGTATGTATAAAACATAATATAATAAAATATAATTATATATTGGATAATTTTTTATTATATAAAAATATAATAATTGAATTTGTGTGGGTGGAGAAAGAAAATAAAGAATAATTGTTGAGGAATATTGATAACTCTTAGTTGGGTAACTCATTTTGGTTTTCACTAATGAACTTCCATGGAATAATTTATTCCCAATTAGAAGATTCAAAGAGTAAGGGTGGATTTTTTTGTTATTTTATTGAGTATATAATTTCTTAATATATTTGGATTTATAGGTGTGGGGATGTGGGAGGAGAGAATGATTTTTTTTAGAGGAGGAGTGGCACTGTTGAAAATTTTAGGAAAGGAAATTACACAACCATTTTTCCCATGTCATGTAAATCCAATAAAAAAATTATATAAAAGGTAGGACATGGTGTAAATATGTACATAAAATGGTTATGGGATAGTTTATTAGTTATTATTTCCATTATTTATATATATTATACCAACATTAATATTAGTTTTAACTTATTCATTTTAATTAATTTTTTTTATGTTCGCTAATATTTTGGATCAAAAACCAAGTTTACCATATATCCTTTATAAATAATTATTACTAAAAATATAGAATTTTCTTTCATATTAATATAACATATTTGTATGATATGAATTTAAATATAATCATGCATATATAAAGACAATGTAGGGTTTTAATGTAAAAACATCCAAAAGTGTGGTAAGTTTGTTATACCCAATTTCATAGTAAAATTGATTCAATTTACCCAAATTCGATTAATTGATTAAAATATTAATATAATTAGTCATTAAATAACATTAAATATATATCGTAACCATATGAATAAGTTTAATGAAAACGAAGATTTGAATTTATATTCAGCATTTTTACTATTCATTAAAATGTGAAACATAAAAAAAATTACAAAAAATATCTTTAACCTAATTATAATGTTCTTATTTGAAATATTATAAGTATTTTTACATATATGTTTTTTAAAAGAGACATTATTTTTATTTAAAATATGATATCTATTAAAAGGAGGTAAATTCAACCGGATAAAAATAATGGGTTTTAAGTGTCAAATTAGGTTTGTTCCTATAAAATATCTATAACATATATTTTATGAGTATAAATAACAATTAATTTGATATGTGATAAATATATATTAAATTAATATGGTTCAATAATGTTAATTTATTGGATTTATTTGTTTAAATTGGATTTCTGTGTATTAAATTAGTTTTCAATGAAAAACAAGTACTTTTTATTCAATAGGTTCTTATATTAAAATATAATTAATTTTTAACTAATAAATTAAACCAATTATTTTAATATGTTAGTTAATATTATTCAAAACCATTAACAGAATGGCTATGTAATTTAATATTATTTTACATGATTTCATGTTTAAAAATATACTATATTTTTTAAAAAGTGTCATGCATGTTACACAGGCCATTGATGAAAGTCAATCCTGCATGTAATTTACATTATCCTTAGTTTTTTTGTATAATGTATTAAATATCATGATATATATATAGTGAATGATAACATAGTGTTGTGAATAACATAAGACAAAAGTATATCATTAATTTAAAAACTATCCTTACTGTTTCAAGGAATGAAAATAAATTTAATTATTTCCAAAAACAATATTTCCTTATATTTCAAGGTTTTACAATATACCTCCTAAAAATTAATTTCCAAATAAAATTATTTGAGTTTATTACATTTATAATATCAATTTCTTCCATTAATTAAAACCCACATTATAAAATTTTTCCCTAAAAATTTCTTTAAAAAATAAATTTGGAACCACAACGGTATCACAGAGTGACAAATAGTAATGTTTCCTTATAAGAGAACATAGGTGGAAAGTAAAAAAAATGGATTTTAATAGAAATATAACAATCATGTTTTAGAGGAGAGTGATAGAGAACATGGTCAAGGGATATTTAGAAATAAAAAATACATAAATATTTTATCATTCGATAGAACAATTGATTTTTCATAAAATAATGTAATATTATAACCTTTTCTATTCCAGGATATGTTACATATTATAGAATAATTTTCATGAAAATTTATACATACTTGATTTTATTCATTTGATAAGTAAAATCTCACCCTTAGGAAAAGTCATGATAGATTTCCACTTTATCTCTTACCCTATGAAATGAAGGTGAATATTTCATTTAATAAGTACTAAATGATTATGAGATCCAAGATATGGAATCCCATAGTTCTTCAGTTAAATTCAACACAAGTTTGTTAGAAAAGGTCATCTAATATTCATAAATTATATTACGGTGTGATATTAATTAATTTGAAAAATCAAGTCTGAATATTAAAATAAACATTCCTTGAAAGGTTATCCTTATAAACAATCAGAATGACTAATATTCATAGAATTATAAATAATGATACTAAATAAGCTTCACATTTACCATATTAATAAAAAAAATTATTAGCGGTCACATTCCAAACATATGAATATTTTCCTCGTATATTATTTAGAAACATGGAAATAATATGAATTCATGTTAATAATTTTGTAAAATATTCATTGTTATTTATTCCAAATCATAGAATATATAATACTTAAATATAATATGTTTTAAAAATCATCCATGATGTGATATAAATCATTTTCATCAAATAAGTAATCTTATATAGTGTAATCACTGGTATATATACAGTCTTCTTTATCCAATTCAATCATTTCTTTATCCAAGATAAAACCAACATTGTCAACCTCATAATAACAATGAGGAATAATTTCCCTTAATAAAATTATTATAATTAAACATATCCCATTATATCATTATGTAAATATTTTATTGAAAAATATATATTTTTTATGATTTGAATAACATAATATTTTTATCAAAAACATAAATACATTATTCATTTTGATTTTTTCATAAACCATTACACTTTCTTTATAATATTTTTTCATAATACCAATTTCAAAGTATATGAAATATGAATCATCTTTTAAGATACATTATCCTGAATAAAAACATGTTTCTTATGTATAATATGTGCAATACTGGAAGAAAATCACATATATTTCAGATGTTCATTATGGTCTTTTCATCTTAACAAGTATAAACAATACTCACTCCACTCTCTTGATGATATTTCCTCTTGGAAAATTGACTTTCATAATTCCCATTAATTCCACATCTAAAAAATTCTACAATATCCATGTCTTTTCATGTTACTACATTGTTAGAAATAATAAATCATTGGGTGAGAATAACATATCATAATGAGAAACCACATAATTTGGAAGAATTTCTTATTGGACGTCTAAATCACATAACCTAGTTTTTAATCGATGAAATCATATTTTTATACTATATTTTTCATTTTCTTATTAAATTAAAATCCATAATAATTATTTATTTAGAGTTTTTAAATTTATTAAGAATATCCCATGGCATTTTCAAACTAGGTGCGCAGCAAGGCGCATTGACATGTATCACGTTATCTTGATTCAAGCTTGGCACATCTTTTAAGAGTTGTTACCCCTATATACATCTATTCCAAATCCACATCCCCTTTTAGTATCAAAAAAAGATGTATTTTTGTGACACCACTAATGGAATCCTTTATTAAAATTTCATACCATTTTTTTAAATGTTGACTAATCATTATACATCTTCTTAGAGACATCCTTAAACAAATCCTTAAAACATATAAGTAACGATCACACAAATTTTTTAACACCCTAGTCTAAAATATTTGAATAACCCATTTATCTAATACCAACTAAACCGAACTATTCTTAACATACAAAAGAAATACATCACATTTTCGTAATACTTAATCAATAAAAAAACATACACCAAAATAATATATTACTTTAGCGCCATTCTAAACATGGAAATGTAAACTCTGGAAGAAAGAAGACATGCATTATCTACTACAAGGATCTTCATTACTAGAACCCACCATATAAATATCTTAAATAATACATATCATTATAATATAATGATGGAAACATAAAAAGGGGAATGGTCAGATGATCAGTATGGGTAAACAATGGATACATATATGAATTAATATGAAAATAGGGGTCCGATAATGTGATCATAAAATTAGAAGACCATAGCCTGTATATTAATTTTTATCAACATGAATCATTATAGAAAGCACAGAATTTCATATTGCATGAATTATAAGTATATAAATCACCTAATCCATGAAATCATTACATAGGAATAAGTCATTTAATTATGTAATATACGTTGGAATATAAGAAACCTATATCAAGGATACATACCATGGTATTCATAATATGTTAGTCATTGTCTAATCACCCATGTGACTGCTACCTGCATGGGAAACCATCATGTGTACCTTATTCTATTAGGATTGGAATTCCCTCCACTAAAACCTCCTTTTCAATCATGGTAATCCCTCTTGTATACCCTATTTTTGGGATTCAGATTCCATTCTATGGATCTTCTTTATTTGGGATTGTGATGTCATCCCATTAACCATCTACTTTTGGGATTGAAATTACCTCTCTTGCACCCTATGATCTCATTAAATATTTATCTTTATCCACTAAATTGGAGGGAAATATAAGGTCGTCCAATAAGATAATAAAATCATACAAGTATATTCAATGAGAAAATAAATCATTTCTCATATCATAACCTATAAAAATATATGGGTTTCATAAACATCATATCATAACCCATGAACTTAAATGGGTACAATAAATATTAAATAATATCTTAAACTATGGAAAATATATAATTTATATAATCATTTCTTCCTATAGTAACACATGAAAATACGTGGGAATCATAAGAATTGATTGTGTCATTACCCATTAGGGAGAAAAATGTTTTACAAGAAAATAACACATTGATGTGGAAAGATTTTCATTAAAATATAACCTATAAAAGAGAAATGGGTTTTTGTAAATGTAGTGGAATCCAAACATAAACCGTTCAGTCAATTAATTTGAATGGATAATTTTTATCATATCCCTAAAATGTATCATTAACATCAACTCATGATATCTTAGATGTGAAATTAGATATATATTTTAAATAACTTTTCTTTGAAAATATTCGTACTTAATTAAAATTTATATTATTAATATTGAAAATAATTTTAAAACCATTTATTCTTTGAAAAATAATATAACCAAAATGAAACATTGGGAAAAAATTTAATTGAAAATAAATTTAATAATATAATTAAATAATAAAATGAATAAAAATAATTTTTGAAACACAATTTTTTTTAAACTATTTTTTAAAATAGCATTCAATACAATTATTGAAATAATTGATAAGAAGAAAAAATTTGAAAACATTTTTCTTCTAAAAGAACATTAAATAAAATTAATATATATATTAATATGAATTTTTTAATGGAAATAATTAATATTTATTCATGTAAAGGATGCTTCATTGTTATTTCGTTTGTGGAGGGTAAATCTATATATGCTAAATATTCCTTTTGTACAATAAAAATGTTGAAAAGTTCCTCAATCGAAAAATGAAAGGAATATTCCTTTCATAAAAGCCATTTTATTAACTTGAACAACGTGGTTATAAATATGCTATAATGATCATTGTTTATTATCTAATTATTTTTGCAAACACCTATTTTTATAAAACATATTATGAAGGAACACAAATCCCATACTAATGAGCGGGTAATGTTGGGATTTATTAAGAACACATTCATAACTATATGTTTTACCAATGAGTGGGAGAATGGTACCAATACATAAATATATAATGAATAACTAGATTAGAATAAAATTCATTACGTTTATTGTGAAATTGATTTGAATATTTTATAAAATGAATCATATTCAAAAACAATATCTAAAATAGATGAGATTGATTTAACGACCACTTACAACTTAGTAACATTGTGCAATAACCCTCATTTGATAAAATGAAATTATATGAATATTAAAATATCAATAATGATGGAAATTAATGATATAACATTTAAAATGTATTATATACACCTCCTGGAAAAATATTGGATCATAACATTACATCTGTCTAAATTAATGAAGATTGGGACTATATTACATTGCCGATTTGATTACTTTTGAAAACTAAAACCTATGAAATAAATATAATAAAATATTTATGTATATACCCTTTTATATATGAATTTGAATCATATAAATAATATGTTAGAAGTATACTGACCACAAAAAAGTAATATGTTGTGAATAGATAATTTATGTAGCATAAATAAAAAGTTAGATGGAATTCTCATACATTCTGTCTGAACTATCATTTTTCTCATAAAAACTTGTATTATGATAATATAATTTTATTATAAATATATCAATGAAATATATTTATATTCATAAAACTACATACTATTTTATTATTACATCATTTTACATGCTGGTTAACAATTCTATCTAATGGTTTCACTTCTGTTAATATTCTATTTTTTTCACATGTGTTTCAATTTTTATATCATTTATCTTGATGGTTATATCATGCTCTCCAAAAATTAATCCATGATATAAATATTAAATATATTATGTATAATTGTACAATACATATCTATAGGATATATATAATTATTAAATGAAATACATCATTCAAGGAGACTGTAGGACGTACATAACTGTGAATGTTGTTTCACTTTTATTTCTATATAGAAATAAATAGATTAAATAACATATATATATATATATATATGTATTTATATATTTTTATATATTTATATATGAATAAATAATTATTCTACTAGAACTTTTATATCATATATTTTCACTAATCTCTTTAATAATACAATTCATGTAGTGTGTGAAAGAATCACATCGCTCTGAGGTGGAGGGATTCGACACATCCTCAATGAAAATGTTCATATTTATAAAAAATATAAATTTTAAAGACATGAATTTTAGAATAATATTAGAATTTAAAATATATTATGAATATTATATATTTTATACATAAAATGATTTTCAATCATAATTATCACTATGACATGAGGAATAGTATGAACAAAAATGAGTCCTTCTGAGAAGCAGTTGTTCACCATACACAAAAATGGTATGTTTGATACCCATTATATGGAAGGGTGTGTAAGTGTTGGATGAAATCATAATATAAAAATATCTTTTTATATTTTGGATGTTTTTTTGTTTTATATGAATGGAATATTTATTGTTGAGGTGTTGGGGAATGATAACAAAAGAAAATAGATTAAGGAAGGGTGTGACATCTTCTTTGGGTAGCTCCTTATGGTTTATACCAATGTCCTTGTATGTTTTTATTTCATCCAATCTATATTGTTTATAGAGGATGGGTGGGATTTTGGAAATTATTTTGGTCATAGCTTATAAGAACATAAATTTTAATAGAGGAGTTTTGAATTGGGAGGAGGGGAGGGATCATTAATGAGGAGGAGGAGGGGAGATTTTTTAAATTTTGGGAAATGGAATTCCACCCATGTTTTTTCATTTTATTATGATCCCAAAATGGATTGAATTTTATCCAAGGTAAGATAGGTTATTTATATTTCAATCTAATGGATATTGTACAAGATTCTTGTTCATTTGGGTCCTCATGATTAAGGTTTTGTCCCATATTAATGTATAGACACTGAATTATATCAATGAAATTTTCATTCATATTATTCTATTATATAGAATAAATCAAATAAAATAACATATAGAACACAATAAAATCATTATAGATGAATAAATATTGAAATACAAGGTATTTGTATAATTTAAGGAACCTATACGAATTAAATAGTTACTTGTCGATAGGAATAGTAATATGACCATTATTAATAGTGAGTCTACATAATTAATGATTACCACAACCTTGGAACAATAAAAAAATTACACATATTATTTATGAATGAATAATATAATTATATCATAGTATAAATGAATGAATATTTTAAAAATTATTAACTAAGTGTTAATATTTTTGTAAGTCTTAAATATTTAATTACAAATTTACAATTCATACAATGATTAAAAAGAAAATTTAACTTTATAAAATTTCTTCATAAATTAATTTTTTTTTTCTTATGTTTTTATGATGATTTTATGTGACCTTAGAGAATTTTTAATAGTGTTTTATAATTAGTTTTATATTTATAATTATTAATTTTCAAGTAAATGATTATTTTAATTATAAATTAATGATATAATTATATGAAAATTATTTTCATAAAATGGAGATCATTTTTTAATTATAATTTTAAAAATAGTATGCCTAAATTTTTTGATATTTTCTAAGATACTAGAATTTTTGTTATGTAGTGAAATGTGATAATTTATGGTAATTCATAAATACATGAAAAATTGAGTCATTGGTACAATATTGATGATGGAATATAAATCCCTGTACATGTGATTCTAGGTTATGAACAAATAAACGTTGATTAATTTTTTGTAAAAGTTAACACAAAAATAAATATCACATTTTACAATTGAGGACCATTTCCGGTCTAGCTTTGGGAGAATAGATAATTAAATTAAAAATTATTAAATTTTACCAAAATATAACAAAACAACAAAAACTCATTTTGACTGAAACATATTACGAAATGTGAACATGTTTGGATAATTTCTATTAAACCTTTGGAAAATAATTTTTGAAACATAGGGTGAGCCATAATTGTTTCCAGTAAGGGGTTTTAAAACAACAATTAAATCCTGTTTAAATAATTTGATAAAAATATTTAAGAAAAAATTTTATATAATTTATAATTTCTTTCAGAATAATTCATTAATGAAAACTTTTAAAAATCATTAAATATACTTACCATTTTGAAAACCCATATCAAATTCAGTTTTGAAAAAGTCTTGGATTTCTACTTAAAATATTTTGAAAATAATAATTTTTTTGATTATAATGATACATAAAATGTCTTATGAATACAATGTGGCCACAAGGAGTTTCAAATGTAGTATGTCATATATTAAGGGTCATGGGTTCAATCCATATACCATATTATTTAATTTGATAACGTATTGTAGAGTTTTAAGAAAACACATTAGAAGGACCACCTTTCTCGTTAATAACCCACTAAAAAATTTCATAATCATACATAAATTATTTTCATATTATAAAATAAATTTAATATATATCATCATGAATAAATCTCAATTTTATTAGAACTAAAGAAATTTGGGAGAAATCCCCTGTTTAAGATGAAATGAATACATTTAAGAAGTCATAGACATTAAAATAGATGATTATATAAAATATCATTTTTCCCTAACAATTATAGGGGATGGAAATATATATAATAATTAATAAATAAATCTTTTTCCATATATATTCAATATTAATATTTAAAATAACCCTTTCAAATCAATCCCATTTAAATTAGTCTGACACGCCACATATGTATTTTATCTTCCTCTTCTTTAGAAAATCAATTTTCATAACACCGTAAAAATAAAAAAGATGGTGTTATTCCTAAAATAATATATTTAGAATTAGGAAGTACAATTGATGACGATAAATTTGAATTGGTCGGCCGATCATTAATTCTCATTATGATAAATTTTTGTGATGGAGTGTGCCTCCTTTTATAATTTGGGGGAGGGGCATCTTAAGAAATACAGAAATTATTAAAATATAAAATATATATTACATTGTTTATGACTTCCAAAAATTTCTAAAAACTAAATTGGATTACATTCTAAACCAAATATTATCCAATTTAATCATATTAATGATTTTGTGAATTTTAAATAATATTACAATATATCTCATTCGTGAAAAATAAAATTTTTAAAATAAAATCCATTTATAAATATGACATTAAAAACATCAATATAAATATTCAATTTTGAGTTCAATTATTTTTTATTTCATACTCATATATAATTCATCTAGTCAATTCATTAATTGGCCAAAAATCAAATTGTATTTATTTTATTATTTATAATATCAATAATCTTCATAATTCATTATTTAAATTAATACTCTATTATCATTATGAAAGTCATTAGGTTAATTATTTATTACCTTAAAATTATATATAAATATTCATGATGAAATCAAAAATTTTAGGTTCCAAATAGTCATTTATTTACAATAGAGACTTCTAGAAATGAAATATTAAAATATTATAAAAATTAATAACTATAATATGAAAACTTATATTAATTTTGTAATAATAAATTACAATGACATTAATTTGATACATATGGGTCCAAAATTTCCCAAAATTTGAACCAAAATGAGATAATTTTCAATATTTTTTTATAATTTTTTTTCCCAAACTATGGGTATTTTATTAGTATTATAATTTTAATTAAAAAAATTTATATTATTTTTATTAATCTTTCAAAAGAACCTCATCAATGTTGTATAAGCATTAATGTTCATTATATCTTTCATAAAAAATAAAACTGCATTAGTATAATATAAATAAATAAATTATGTTCAATATAATGTAATATATTCATTCATTATGTATATTAAATCATAAAATTGCCAATAAAAATTCCTAAATTTGTAATTTTATCTTTTCATACATTATGTATGAATTTTACATGAATTTAGATATGATTAATGTTTTATAGCCCTAAAATTAGAAATTCACAACCCAAAACATTGGTAATATTTATTAATTATTAATATTCAAGGAATATTTTTATTAAATTATATTATTATTTACAAGGTACAAAATTGATATTGCTAATGCTGGGCGGGAATTATGCCTACACTGACAAATATTTTGATACTTGTCCCGAAATAAATTATAACATACCTGGTCAGAAATATTTTGGTATAAAATTACTCTTTTAGAATAAATATTTAGATTCTAAATTCATTTAATAAATTTTATATCTCAATTATGTCATCATTATTTCACAAAAAAACAATATTTTATAAAAAACAATATTTTTATTATCCACCAAAAATTTATCTTATTCCTAAAATTATAAATATTTATTATAAATTTAATTTCATCATTTTAAAATCAGAAAAAAAATTCTTTAAATTAAATATATATAATAAAAATTTAATTTTCATAAATTAATAACCATATAATAAATAATTTATTTTAACTATTTTTATAATAAATAATATATCTAATATAATTCTAAACATAACTGGGTTGTTATATTCTCCCCAACCATTTAAATTATGTACACCATTGAAATTGTTTCATTGAATATATATCTCTTAATATACATATTGATAATTATAAAAAAACTATTTTCTTATATGTAATTAATTACCTATCGTTTCAAAACTAAATTTGATAGGTGATTTGAAAAAATAGTAATTCGTAATCTACAAATTTTTCAAAACCATTCCACTAATACAAACTATAAATTCTAGAACCCACAATTTTTGGTTCAACACATATAAATAAAGTGTGTTTTTTAATAAAGTATTAAGGAAAAATACACAGTACATTGTACAATTGAGAACCTTTTCCAGTCTTGGTTTTGAAAAATAGACAATTACATTACAAATTATCAATATTCTATACAAGAATTTAAAAAATCACATCAGTTATGATAAGACAATATGAAAAGTGAAATAAATTATATTACTTATATTAATCCTTTGGGGAAAAAATATTGAAACATAGGGTGAGAAATTATTGTTTCCAGTTTGGAGTTTTAGAATAATGATAAATAATTTTTAAATACTATTATAAATAATTTATCAAATACATTATATATAAAAAATTGATATAATTTATAAATACTTTTTTCATAAAATTTATTAATGAAATACATTTCCAAAACATTAAATATACTTTATTATTTTTAATACCCATATTCAATTCCTCATTGAGAACCTCTTGGAATTATATTTTAATGTTATTTGAAAATAATGACACTTATGTTGATGAAAATGATTCATGACAGATCTTAGGAAAACCATGTGTCTAATAAGAGTATCACTTGTATTAAATCTTACCCTTCAGTTCATTGGTTCACTCCCCTTACCTTATTATATCATACGATACTGTAATGAATAATTTTAAGAAAACACATTAAAATG
The DNA here is from genome assembly GCA_963277665.1 of Viscum album. Classification (NCBI taxonomy): domain Eukaryota; kingdom Viridiplantae; phylum Streptophyta; class Magnoliopsida; order Santalales; family Viscaceae; genus Viscum; species Viscum album. The sequence goes on along the minus strand of OY728163.1, from coordinate 1,898,120,780 downwards.
ATTTATTTTCTAATTCATTACCCACTAAAAAAATTTCATAATATTACATAAATTAAATTCATAGTATAAAATAATTTTATTTCTTATCTTCATGAATAAATCTCAATTTTCATAAAACTCGTTATATTTGGGAGAAATCCATCATTCAGGATGTAATACATACATTTAATAAGACATAAACATTAAAACATGTGATTGAAAACAAGATCTCTATATTTCACTATCAATTATACATTATCACCATATCTATAATAATGGATTAAAATAAAATATATTCAATGAAAATATAAAATTGATATTAAAAAATGTACTTGAAAATCAATCCCCTTACCCTGAGTATGACTCGCTAGATACATTTATTTGACTTCATCTTCTTCACAAAATCACATTACCTAACCCATTAAGACCACAAACTATGGTGTTATTTCAAATATATGACCTTTATAATAAGGGGTTCTAAGAGTATAATATAATTTTTAGATATATGGTCCATCTTCAAGGATCATGGTGGTGAATATTGAAGAAAGAATGGACCCCTTTAAAAATTGAGGTGCCATGTAACATAGGAATTACTAAAATTATTGAAATATATTAAATCTATTATTGTTTTTAAGATGTAAGAAAATGCATAAAAACAATTTTTGGTTACATTTTCAACATACTAATATACCATTTTTCAATATCAATTAATTTTTATATTTTATTTTAATATAATAATATATATTTTTCCATAAAAATTATTTTTTCTTAATATATTCTATTAATAACAATAAATTTAAACAAAACAAAAAAAGTATCAAAATCTAATTAAATTTATTATAATATCATATTCATATATGTAATTCATTACATAGCTTTAAAATAAAAAATTATTTTTATATTATTATTTTTAATGTCATTAATTTAATTTAGTCTTCAATTAAATTAATATTACATCATCTTTGTTGAATTAATTATAAAAATTATTGATCAGTTAACAATTAAACATAAATTTCCAATAATAAGATAAAATTATTAGATATCAAATTAACAATTATTTTTGAGAAAAAATTCTAGAAACCGATATATTATATTATTAAAATAAATTAAAAAACAATACCATGAAAACATGACTTTCTCTTGTAATAAAATTTTATAATGGAACTAAAGTAAACCAAGTTGGTCCAAAATATTCAAATCCATATAAACGTTAGACAATATAACAATTATTCTTATTGAAATTTTTTTTTCTAGATTATTTGTGATTTTATATTTCTTATAATTTAAGTAAAAACATATTTTTAATGATTGAACAAGAATTGTATCTACATTTCAAAAGAATTAATGTTAGTTATATCATATATAAAAACTAAAAACATATTTCAATAATAAAATGATTTAATTTGTTAAAAAATAAAGTTCAATATTTTTTATTTTTGTATTTTTACTAAAATCTATTTCTATAAAACATCATTAAATTTTTATTTTGTCTTCTCTTTCTATGAACAGGAATTATACATTCATTTGTATAAGATTAATATATTATAACATAGAATTCATAAATTAATAATAAAATTATAAAATAAATAAATAAAAATTCCAGAAATTGTTTTTAGCATAAAATAATTAGTTATAAAGAATAAAATTGACATTTCCAACGTTGGAGATGCATTATGTCGACACTGACTATAAATTTTATACGAATATTAAAATAAATTACAACAGAAAAGTTATTAATTATTATTAAACCAAATTACAATTAAAAATTCATAATTTATTTATTCCTTATATTTAATAAATTTTGTATCACAACTATGATATTATGACGTCATAAGAAAATTCTGTATTTTATAAAAAATGTAAATTTTTAATATTCAACAAAAATTAATTTTATTCAAACAAATACTAATATTTAATTAAATTGAATAATTAATAAATGTAATTATTTTTGTTGAATTAAATTGATATAATTGAAAACATATTGTTGAAATTAATAGCCATATAAGAAATTAAATTTTTTAGTAATTTCTTATCATAATAAATATATCTAATATAATTCTATAAATACATTAGTTGCTACATGGAATACCCTAATATCAAACTTTCCTTCATTAATTTAATATATTTGGGGATAATTCATAATCTATTCATATTCTTTATCCAAATTTAAATACTAATTAATAAAATACTTAAAAAACACCCATCTCTTCCACTATAAATACCACTCATCACCCCCACTTCGCTTCACACAATCAAATCCTTGATTCCTATTTAAATTTATACCAAATAATTTTTAAATCTTGTCCCCCAAGTATGTCAGATCGTATTATCATAAAAATAACAAAACCAATCCCCCTAAGTAGGTTATCATGGAAAATAATTCCACAGGTCAAAATCCCCTTAATTTTCATTTATTTTCATTTCAATTTCATTTATTCCCTCGCCTCAATTTTCTTATTTGACCGGATAAAACATATATCATATATAAAAATTATTACAATTATTTTATGGATGATACATTATGAAACTTTATTTTTTATCTCTCATTCATTTTATAATTGAATACATCACTAGTGATGTGTCAATTTACCGACATCCTGGTGATACATTTTCAGTTTCCATTAACCCCATAATAGTTTTTCGAAATACCATTTTTATGATTACAATTTTATAATATATGTATTATATCTGATTTAATATTATATTACCATTTTATACAAATAAATCTATTTAATATGATATAACTGTTTCGTGATGATTGGAAAACTTCCAAAATAATCTTAATGATTATCAATAAATTTTTATCTAATTAATCATCCTGATATTTGTTTTAAAAATATATATGAATATTAAATATTATGTATGTTTGTTAATAATATATCTTTCCAATTATAGTGATTTATATACATTTTACAAGAACTTCATTACATATAAATGATTGAACTGATTATGAAAACCAAGAAAATGAACCCTTCAAAATGATGTAGGTAAACTCTATAGGTCAACAATAAGGATATAAATGAAATTACAAAAAATAATTCATAAAATTCATGTATATAAGGTAAAAAATAAACCAATTAATGTAATTTATTTGATTATCTTGGATATTATGGTCAACCGTATAACAATTTTGGATATAAGGTAAGGGTTTATTCCTGAACCTCCATTTTCATTTGAGTTGTGACTTCTCCCTCTATAAATGAAATGTAATTATCCACTATTATTATATAATTAATATAAATTGTGTGTATAATGTCAAAAATTATTTATCATGATAATTAAATATTTTTTATTTTTAAGACATGTTTGACAAAGTTCCCTTCTTTATTCATTATGATTCGAAAGCCTAATTAAAGGGAACATCTCGATTTATTACCAATTTTCATATACCATCCATATTAAATTTAAAGGCAATATTTTTTTATTAAATCACTATTTAGGTCAATAAAAAACATATTTTTTCATTTCTAGTTTTATAAAAGTAATTATGAAAAATATAATTATTTTTTAAAAAAAACCCTTCGTTTTAATGAAAATTTGGCATTTCTCTCAAAAATTATTCAATGATTTTATATGATTATTTTATTTCTTTTTCAATTTCTCTATTGAATTATATTCTTAAATGAAATTGATATATTATTATTATCAATTACCATTTTTATTAAATATTTTGTTATTAATTTTACTGTTGATGTGCTATCGAAATAACATTCATCATACGACTTAGAATGGTTAATTATTAGGTTTACAGATTGGGAAATGTTATTTACATTCCATTGGAATAAGTTTTTATGATTATCCCCATTCATATGTGTAATTATGTTGACTTATTAATTTACAGGTAGGGCCTAGTATATCCCCTTGATGAATCTGTATGCCTCATGAGAAAAAACAAGTATAGACTAGGTGGAGGCCTTTCATATTTTTAGATATTATTTAGGGAAATCCCTTAACCTGTTATTTTTAGATGAATTAGATAATTCTATGAATGTATGAGTGAAATATTTTTAATTATTAATTAAAAAAATATAAATTTATTAATTGATAATCCATTTGTATATTCGACTATTAGAATATCCATGCTTAAGATTCATTCTAGCATGATTAAATTTATTACATTATTTATTCACCTTTTATTCTCCCCATATTGTATACTGTTCATGTTCTATTGGACTTTGTTTTTATACATTCACCATGTATTATTGTTTATATTAGCTCAATTTATATTACATACCCTTATTGATCATTTTAACTCACCCAATTATTTTGTTTTATTTTTCCCAATATGAAAAGATTAGTATTATGAATGACATGTGAAGATAATCTATGATTTATTATTATTTTCGATGGAATATAAATATTTTATTTCATTTAAAATTTTCAGGTAAATTTAATGTAATTAATATGGATTCAAAAACTACAAAACATTTTTGTCCTCTATGATTGTAGCCATATATTTATTCTGATGTATTAATGTATGCTACCGGCTCCATCCTATTGAGTTTGTGGTATTGAATTTTTTTATCAGAGGAATTTTAGTAGAATCCTCGCACATTATATTTAGAAAACATAGGTTAGGGAACAAAAAAATAATATATAAATTGAGTATAATCATATTGGAACATCATATAATTTAGGTATGGTAGATATTATGTGGGTCTCCCAAGAAATGAATCTCTTAATGGATACTAAAAACGTATGTGGTTTTGGCTCAAATGTGCTAAAGGGTAAAGACTCTAACACAATGTCTCAGGACTGACATAGGGTAACATCATACAAAACAATGGGGCTTAAAACACAACTATTTTGACTCACCTAGGGATATTATTAGGATTATTTATATTATCATTATAAACTATTATAATGGATTTATATGTAAATGTTCCCCCAAGAAATTATTTTTGTCAATAAGAGATTATATAAAAATAAATTAACAATTTATGATACGTGTTTTTCTAGTGATTGATTATAAATAATTATTCATATCTTAATTTAGTTTATTTCATTATCTATAAATGGAGTATAGTGGATGGAATGGAAATTGTTTCAACACATGTATCCCATGTAGGGGTTTTCCTCCTTTAAATGACAATGATATTTTACAGGTGGAAAGACTAGTTATGAGAAAGTTATAACTATATTCAGTTAAAGAACTCATGTTATGAGTAATAACCATTCCAATATGTAGTATCATGATACCCAATGTGGAGAATCAAATTTAAACTGCTTTGTGTGACAAAAACCAAGATCATTTAATGGAAATATAATGATATTTATAGTGGATAAGTGGGTATGTTCTATAGAGATGATATTTCATTCTTCGAGAAGTAACCAATGTGTGAATGTTTTCATGGATACCTATAGTATATTTGAAAATTACTATCAATGGTGGTTATATAGTCAAAAAAACAGGATGATGAAATTAAAAATATGGTATGGATGGATTTTAAATAAATGTTACTTGAAAAATAATTTTCTTGCAAACAATGAGATGATATGAGGAGATAATTCATGGGTCTAAAAATAAGGGTGTCATTTTTTAAGTGTGTTGGAATGTTTACAATGTTAGAAATGCAAGTCATGAACAACATACATATTCCTTTGAGAAATATGGTTCAATTCTATGATAGTTTAAAACCAATCCTCTAAAGCGAAATGGTCTACAAAAATTTCTCATTATATAATGATATAGTCTCATGTTATATCTAGATATTGAATGAATTCTATATATATTATGAATTTATAGGAAAAAAGAGATGAAGATTTAGGTGGAAGAATTAATGGATATTTGGTTGAATAAGAAGGGTAATTATCCAACATGTGACACTTGGAGAGGGAAATACCCTAGTGCCTACATAAAAGGAATAAGTGTTTTCTACATGTGTGGAGGAAATTTCCAATGTGATTATTATTTCAATTTGAATAAATAATCTATTAATGTTTGATACTATAATTTTAGGGAGTTGAGAAACTATTAAAAATATTGTCTAAAGCATCAAGAGACATGCCTCAAAAATGGCTAGGGGATTAAGACCAAGATTATGTGTTGACAACATCTAAGGTTGAAATTACAAATTATTTGGTGGATTGTAAATTAATAGTTTCCTCAAACATATCCAATTCATTTTTTGACTCAGGTTCATTGTATACTGTTATATCATCTTAGTTTTCCAATAAAGTTAGACATTTCCCGTTTTATTTAAAAATGGTGTTGTCAATCTGAACTCTTAATAGATTTATGATTGGAAAACATATTTGCCACTTAATTCCATTAATTACACTTAAATGTGATTTAGTTTCAGACATTATCATATACCAATTATTTACATTATTTTAATACTCATTATGGATTGAATTTCAAAATTTGAGGCAAAAATCTATTGCAAGAATATGGAAATTTCAATTGTGGAAGAAGATGTAGAGTCCCGTATCATTATAGAAGAATAATCTTCATCTGTGCCAAATCTGGATCCCCATCCAAAAACTCTTTTTAATGAAATTGTGGGGGAGTGATTGAAAAAATAATTTATAGTCGGGGAAATAAATATTTAAATTAAAGATGTATATATATAAAGGAATAAATTGATGTATTCCTAGAGGATTTACATGGTCATCCTCTATGTTGGGATGATGAGATATTTAATAATTTAATTCGTAGTACATGACCTATAATTAATTCTATTTATAGAAAGGTATATATGGAATTTTTAGAGATGAATAAACAATTATATGAATTGTGTGATAAAGGTTTTATTTCCCCTTTTTTCTCTCCATGAGGAGACTCTAATTTTTTTTAAAAAAACATGGATCCATGAAGTTATAAATTGATTATATAGAATTAAATTCTATTTAAATAAATAAAATTTATCCACTTCTTCTCATTAATTATTTATTTTATCAAGTTAACCGGGTTTAATTTTTTTGGTGATTAAAAATAGATATGAATAATATCTGTTGATTTTGATGATGGTTGATATTCCAAAGACATCATATCAAACTAGGTATGGTCATAATGAGTTTTGAGTAATTCTATTTGGATAGACTAATGAACCCTCTATTATTATAGATCTATTGAATAGGGTGATAAATAAATATATTGATTATATTATTGTGTTATTTATTGATGGTATCTTAATATATACTTGAAATCATTTAGATAAATTTATGGGTTGTTCAAGAAACAGTTATATGAATATAGTTATACGGGAGGTTTGTAATGTCTGAGTTATATTATCAAATTATTTATTTTCGTATCCATATTATCACTAAGAATGTCAATTGATCATGAAACGACAAAGGAGGATCAACAATGGAATACAAAAATGAACATAACTAAGGTATATTGTTTTATTAGGGTACATGGATATTATAAGTGATTTATAAAGAAATTTTCTAGATTACCAAACCCTTTGACCATGCTTACTCAGGAAGGGGTTATGTTTGTATAGAGAAAATAATGTGAAGACTGTTTTGAAGAATAAAAGATGAGATTATTTAATTCCCATAACTTGACATATCTCTTGGGAAATGTTGGGTTTTTATTTATTGTTATTCATAAAATAAAGAACATAAATGTTTCATTGTGAAGAATGATATAGCTAGTTTCTATGTATCCAGGAAGATAAAATTCATGGACAGAACAATCCAAATCATGATATTTTGTTGTAATTTAAAATATTTACAATGAAGATATAGAGAAACTATATATGTGGAGAATGATGTTAGATAAATATAGATCAAAATATATTGAAATATATGTTCTTGTCGAGAGAACATCACATAAGCAAATTTTTATGGCCCAAGGATCTCAAGTATTATGATTGTTCAATATAGAACCACCCATGGATGGTGAATAATATAACAAATGCATTGATCAAGAAAGATCACAATGTTATTAAAAAAATGAAGATTGACAATGATCCTTTGAAAATTGACCTGGAAAATATGGATATGGTGATTATCATAGAAGATTATATATCAATACATTTGCAACTGCTTCTCCAACCATATTTCCTAGAATGTATCAAAAGATCATATTATTATTATGATATTATTTAAAAGAATATTAAATATGGGAATGATGGTAATTTCAAATAATTAATGTATCAGTATAAAATAATGAAATTTGGGAAGATTCATTGTGATCCCATGATAAATGAGCTAAAAAGGGAGTATTTAAATGATTCACATAACTCAAATTTCTATATACACCCTAGTAACACTAATATGTATAGTGATTTGATGTTTTATTTTTTGTAGGATTATTTTTTGCATGAAATTTATGATTATGCATTAAGATGTTTAGTTTGTAAATAAGAGAAATGTAAAATAAAACCCTATCAGAATCATCTATCATCTGCATATTCCTAAATTGAAATGGGATGACATCACTATGGATTTTTTCATTGGACAACCAAAAACACCATGAAATAATGATGGAATATGTGTAATTATTGATCTACATAGAAAATATGAATATTTACTCATTATAAGTGTGGATTCTCCATCGAAGTTCCTTTCATGGCTCAATATTACTGATTTTTTTAGACTCCATGGTGAACCTTTTCCAATATTGTATTATCTTAATTCCTGATTTACATCAAAATTATAAAAAATTCTTTATAATTATTTTCTCACAAAGCTACATTTGTTAATATATTATAACCATCCTACTATTGGGAATTTGGAAAGAATGATTCAAACATTATAAGACATGTTGAGAACATTATAACATGGCATTCAAGAAATTTGGGATTATTACATAAAAATGGTAGAGTTTACATAAAAATGTATTTTCCATTCATGTATTCAAATGGAATTATATGAATCATTATATGGAAAGAGGCATTATGATAACCCTGCTTTTATTACAAACATAAACATTATTTATTACATAAAACTTAACTTGATACAACAAAGATGATTAAGAGGTTTAGTGTCTTTGGGGATAAAGATCATTACATAAAAACATAAAACATGAAATATAACATATTTATTGAAAACATCCATTACATTACCACTATATTTCCTTTTACTTTGCATTTCATGGGATAACCCGAGGACATGAATAATAAAAGGGTGATCTTTAAAGCCCAGTAAGGGAATACACATAGAATAACATGTGGAGTAAAATACATGTTAGACATCGGGCATATCAATATAGCAAAAGAGAAACATGAACATAAAGGCATGATAAAACATGATAATCATAACATGGAAATGTGGCAACAACACTTAACATGGAATTAGCATGAGCAAAGTCTCATTGCACATTGAGCATTAGTAAATCCTCATGGCACATAAAGCATGAGTAAACCCTAGTTTCACTTAAATTATCATGATTCAACACTCATTTCACATGACGTATCATGATACTATACTTTACCCAATGCATTGGAGCGCTATAAGGGTGAACCCTTCTTAAACTATTCTTTTCATGCATAAGTGTGCCACATGGATCATGAAACATGGATTCATAAAACCTAATCATTCATTACATGAAAAGGAACATGGAATTAATAAATGAAAATTTATAATCAAAAATTAAATGTGCATAAATTTTAATACCCTTGATGGAGAAATGAGAATGGTATTCACTACACAATGGTATTGGCTTAGAAAACCGGTGCAATTTCGGCAGCGTAATGACATGACATAAGAATTCATAAAAATGGTTGATGAGTGAAAAAGGGGTTCCTCATCATAGTTACATGTAATGGGAAGTAAGGATTTCATATAGATACATGTCCCATCAATTGTAATGTAATATAGATTCATGACACAAAACTATAGCTTTAATGTAAATGAGGAGAGAGAAGTTCCTTTTGGAATTTCAGCATAGTGAAGGGTGTACATGGGAGGTATTTAATGAGAGGGAAAGGGGACCCCCATCATTCAAACATGAAGAGGGAAGTATGAGGGAGGTGAAAACCCATACACAAACATTCATAATTGAAATTAAAAGGGAAAAACAACTTAAAGAAAATTGGACTAAAATGAGAAAGGATGAATAAACCCTTACTTGGAAGTGTGCTCTCAAAGGCTAGAGAGAGGATTTTGAGAGGATTCTTTGGGGATTGGGACACCTTGGGAGGATTCTAGAGAGAGTAGGGTAGAGGTTGGACTAACTCCAAAGGCTTTGAGGGAGGAGGAAGTGGGATCTTGGGTGGGTTTATATTAGAATGGTGAGGGAATTCCTTATTATTTCAGTTTGGGTCCCCTTACATTAAAATAATCCAAAACAAAAACCATCCCATGGTTTTAGCCCATGGTTTTTGGAAAAGGTAATAGGAAAAAATTATTTTATAAGGCAAAAGTCCTAACTCTTTAAAATAATAGGGTTTCTTATTTGGAGGTGAGTCATACTCCCATGGAAATTAATTTAAAAAGACATGGTGTTTAATAAGTCTTGAGGGGTCCATTAATGCTATGAAAATTAAGTAAAAAAACCCAAAATCACATTATTTTAATGGTAAATCATATGTTGGCCAAACATAAATATTATAGTATTTTATTACGTCACTATTGGGTCGTTATGATGTCATAAAACACATTATTTATTTAAAAGATATTTAATTTTTACCCAGAAAATTGATTGTCTCAGAAAATTATGAAAGATTCACCGTTGGATAATTTTGACATACTGATTCCATAAATAACATTTATTTTATCTAAATAATTTTCTAAATATGTTAAATTTCACTTTTAAAATAAAAACTGTCATTTATCGAAAATTCATGGGTTATGACAAAAATGGCTTTCAAACATTAATAAAAATTACAATTGCATTTATAAAATTATAAGATCATTTATATTTAATAAAAATTAATTTAATAATAATAATAATTTTTTATTAAAATATTATTTAATTAAAAATGCTTAATTTAATAAAATAGAATTCTTAATTAAATAATAACTAAAAACATTATTTGTAGTTTAAAAACTATTTACAATGTATAAATATTGACAAGAATGTATATTAATTATTATATAAAAAAAATAATTTACATTAATATAATACTATTTATTTGTTACAAAACCCCTTAAAATAGTCGCATAAGACCTAAGGGTATAGTGTGAGATTGTGACAGACTCTTGGAGTGGCTCGGATAACATCGCTCGAGTGGTAATTTCTATCAAATTCAACTTCTCCCGTAGATGGTCCCATTCGAGCTTGACATGATGAATCTCAGCTTGGGCTTGGTCCAGAGCGAAGCCCAAGGATTCCAACTCTTTTCTGAGCTCTGAAAAATGGGCTTCATATGAGGCAATTCTACTAGATGAGGTCACCACTTCCTTTGTATGAGTAAATTGGATTTGTTAAAGTCCTATATTTATACTAATCATGTGATCACTGTTCTATGGATATATTAGAAACGGTAAAAATTCTTAACATAAAACCAAATAATTTGAATTTTTAAATAAAAATAAAGAGACATTTAATTATATCAAGAGGTATTTCCATTAATGAATCCTTGGGTCGTTACAATATTCCCCCCATAAAAAATTACACCCTCGAAATTTTCATTTTCTCACACTAAAACAGATGTGGGTAACATAGCTTCATCATTTCCTCCGATTCCGAAGTCGCTTCTTCAAAGATGTGGTTTCTCCACAACACCTTGACGAGGGGTATTATCTTATTTAATAGAAATTTTTCTCTACGATCTAAGATCTTGATTGGTTTCTCCTCATAAGAAAGATCATCTTCCAGTTGTACCACCTCAGAAGAGAGTACATGTGAAGGGTCCGGTATGTACTTCCTTAAGAGGGATACATGAAAGACATCATGTACATTGGCCATAGTAGGTGGAAGTTCTAGTCAATAGGACACAACCCCGACACGATCAAGAATCTTGAAGGTTTCGACGTACCTTGGACTTAACTTCCATTTCTTTCCAAACCTCGTGACCTTCTTCCACGAATATATGCATAGAAAAACCATGTCACCCACATTAAACTCAAGGTCTCGTCGACGATTATCTTAATATCTCTTCTATCGACTCTAGGCAACATTGATATGCTGCTGAATGGTTTTCATCTTCTCCACCATTTCCTAGACCATTTCAAGTCCAAGAAGCTTACGTTCACCGACCTCATCCCATCATGCCGGTGTTCTGCACCTTTTCCCATACAGGGCTTCATATGGTTCCATTTGGATGCTCGACTGGAAACTGTTATTATAAGATAACTCAACCATAGTAAGATGTTTATCGCATCCTCCTTAAAAGTCCATTGAGAATGATTCCAACATGTAATCAAGATTTTGGATAGTCCACTCATATTGGCCATCAGTTTGAGGATGATTGGTCGTACAAAACTTCAGTTTAGTTTTCAGATCATGTTGAAGATTCTTCGAAAACATAGAGGTGAATCATGGATCTCATTCAAACACAATATATAAGGCCCCATCCTTAAACCTTACTTAATCTTGAGTTATTACAAGATTAAACATTGAGGATCTTTTCTGGTTTAGAGTTTTAGAGAATTAGATCAGAAAACTTGCATTACATTTTACATATAAACAAAGTGGTTTCATAAAGATATTATTCTTATTTCCTATCAATGGAAACATATTTAAAATAAAACATGGATTCTTTCTTGACACTTCCTTGACACTATCATCATATCATGTACCTTTCCCTTGACCTGTGAAAAACATTTCAAAAAAACATGGGATGAGCATAAAAAGCTCAGTAAGGGATATAAAAATATGGAAAGGAAACATGGGTACATATATACATAAGAATGAAATCATACTTTACCCATAAAACATAAGAACTTTAACATATCTCATCAAATCATGAATAAATCATAGAAATCATAAGGCATAAAGGTAACTTGAGGCATTCATAACATTCTTACGTAGGGAGTAACCCTCTTGGTTACGTTTGGAATACCCATAAAATTATATTCCCTAAATATCTTCGGAGAAACCTTAACATTTCACTCCTTCACATTACCCAATGCATTGGAGAGCTATATCGGGCTCACCTGCCCTTAGTTTATCACGGAACCACCTGTCTTCATAATAATGCCCAAGAACCTCAACATAATCGTATCACATAAAACATGCATAAAGGAAACATAACATTTCCACCTTTCAATCACAAGATATCAATACAACACATTGATATAAAAAAAATTAAGAAATCCATTTTCGATACCAAAATAAAAGAAAAGTAAAACATGGTATTTATTTTTCTTTTAAAAAGTAGGTATGGCTTGTAGAGGAAGCCGAAACTCAAATAACGGTCTCGGCGGTGGAGAAGTCGTTGTCATCGCATACGTATGACAAAAACATTCCCTTCTGTCATTTAGTAAAATGCTTCATATAAAAAAGATTCCTTTTGGATAAACGTAAAAGTCAAAGAGGATTATACACCATAAAAAATAAGGATGTGTATAAAACAAAATATGCCTCAATGAAAGGAGATTGAGACGAAGTCCCATACCTCGGGTCCGACTTGACTCGATCGTTCTTTAATGTCCGGAATAATAAACTTGAGTTAATTTCTACTTGTTTAAGAACCTTTTTCAAGTTCATTATTCCTTTTATATCACTTATTTACATGTCATGAACTCTATTTAATTATTTAAGTTAATAACGGTCATTTTAATGATCATTGGTACTTGAGTAAAAAATAATCCCTTTATAATTACAAGTTGTTCATGTATCCATTATATCCATAATGGTATTCATGATGTAGATATTATATATATCATATATATCCAGTACATGCATGCATTTATAATATTACATAATCATTTAGGGGTAAGAAATGAAATGCACCATTCATGGAGACGGTAAGCCGTACGTACGCATGAATGCTACTTTCATTTCTATTTCGTATTTTATAGAATCGAATCATAATGATATAAAGGTATATTTAAATTCCAGTATAATATCATATATAATATCATATTTCCATCCTTTATACATCCCACATATGTTATTTAACGAATCAACTCACTTTTAGGGGGCGGTAGTCCGCAGTTCCTTAAATGAAGTTATCGCATTTACCCATAATGGAAACCATAAAAATTTACCCAAAATGAAAAATACAGAAGCTTAAGGACAAATAAACATATTATATATCATATTTAAATATAGTGACATCTTAATGGCCTCCTTTTAAGGTGTTAAAAGAATGTTGAACAATCATCGTTTCAGGAGGCATAAATTCACCATCCACCGAAACAGTATATCCTTTAACCATTAGATGTAGGTGTGTGTAAGTGTAGCTCGAATCCTTCTTATAAAAACATCCTAGTATATTTAGGATACTGTAGTTGTTACAAAAGAAAAGAACAAAAAGAGTTTAGGGGGTTGTAGAAGCAAAATAAAATAAAAGGACTCAAAAGAAGACATTACCTAAAGATCGGGTAACTCCCTTTGGTTTGAGCTCAAAGGCTTCCTTGGGAAGACTTCTTCCCAAAGTGAGGCTTAAAAGAGTAATAGAGGGAAGTGTAGGGACAAAATGTGCAGGGGTTGGCCGAGCCAAAGTGTAACAACCCAAGATTTTATAAAAAATATTCTTTTTAATTTTATTAATGTCTTGTGTTGTACGCTACACCAAAAGGAGCTTGCACAACATGCATCCTTGTCTTGCCTTGCATTACACGCAATCGCGACCTTCCTCTATAGCGTGTGTAATACGCAATACCGAGTTTCACTAAACAACGATGTGCTATTAAAATATTATTAAAACTAGCCGTTATGAATAGTAATAACCACTTTTTAAAATTCTGTAAATCTTATTTTTCAAAATGAACTTTATTCTTGGATTCGGAGTATCGAATTTATCCTAAGGTGAAATTTTGGTACTTTTCAGATAACTTTCATATTCTGATGAATAGTGAAAAATTACTAAATTATAATTAAAAACAACTTTTTTAATCGAAATAATTAATAGTGATAAATTATTAATTTGAGTGGTTTTAAAGTATATTTAGAATATATTTTTACAATTTAATACAATGTTGGTCATTGGTTGTAATTTCACATTTAAACCAGACATAATCAAGTATCAATCTTTTGATATATATTGTTTCCTAAAAACACGCTATTTATTTTAACAGCGGGATTTAATTATAAAATTAATTAATGCAACTTCTATGTTATGAATTTGGTAAAATAGATTTCATTTTTGAATTCGGAATATGAAATATAGCTTAGGATGAAATTTTGGCATTGTTCTGAAAAACATCAATTTTTGATGAATAGTGAAACTACTAAGTGGTAGTTAAAAAAACTGAATTTTTCATAAAACTTAATTTTGTCGCTTCTGTGAATGGAATTTCGAAAATCCGAGAGACACGGTTAATATCAAGGACTAAAATATGGTTCAATGAGATGAAAATAATTTTTTGGTGAATAGTAACTTTTTACTTTTTTACCGCGGTTAATAGTAAATAGGGTAACTAAGGGTAAATATGATATTACTATTACCCTAACACATGTCCTAATTCTATTGGACAAGTGTAATTCTACCAAAAACAAACTTAGGAATAAAATATGACCATTTAGGCCCACTTGGATTAGATTAGGACATTTATTATTAATTTATTTAAAGAAAGGTTAAAATAGTTAAAATCAAAGTTTAATAAGTAAATCATTTTTAATATGGGGTTATACATAAGATACATTCGATTGTAAATATTCATTAGAAAGCTAAAAAGATTTCCTACATGATGGTATTTTATTTGTAATTTTTAGACATAAAATAATTTAATTTATTTATGACACAACGATGATGCAGTAATTATCTTATTAATGAAATATTGACATAATTGATGTTATAAACACCAAAATAAATGTAATTTGAGATTATTTATGAATTCCACTAATTTTCTAGGTTACTATGATATATTAATGTTGATTTACTCAACTTTGTTCGAACATTTAATTCTGTTATGACTTTCACAAAAATCATATATCAAATAGTGTCAAAATTGACACAAAATAGTTTTTAAATCAAATATTATATTATTAATTGTTATTGTATTCCTAAAAATCTAAGGTTCGGCCAAATGACTTAGATAAGGATATATATATTAATAATAAACAATTTGGGGTTATTTTGGCATGTTATAGTAAGTTTATTAACCATATAGTGAAAGAAAACAAAAAGACATGGTAAAAGTTAAATTATTTAACTTAGAGTTAAATTTAATTGATAAGGTTAAAATAATATCCTAAACTTGTCTAAATTCTATTGGTTGATAGGATTTCGACCCCTCCCCACCTTATCTTCGAAATAAGACCCTTTGAGACCATTATAAACCGATTTTGACTTTAATATAAAATAATATTTTGAGATATTCCTAAGGTGCCCCTCTCCTCCCCTATAAAAGGACACCTCCTCCCCCTCCTCCTCACACCTATTTGAGCACTCAAGCTCGGCCAACCCCTGCCAAAATCCCTTCTCCACTTCCCTAGAAACATCCTAGAGGTTCTGGGCTTCCTAAAAGACCAATTCTAGTGCCCTAAGAGGAGGTATCAAAGAGGCGCTTCAAAGAAGAGATAATTACCGTTACCAATTCTTTCATCTTTATTTCTTCTTCCACTTCTTCATCTTAGGTTGTTTCATTATGAAGTAATAACATAAGTATCACTCATATACTGATATGTTATTATAAGTATGAAACAACCCTATTTCACCATCTATCCATCCTACGGAATAATAAATCACCGCGCGTGCGTACGTACGGAATACCATCTCCACGCCGTGGTGTAATCTATTTTCCACCACCACCTTACATGGATGGGTATAATGGTGTAAAGAGTAACTATACATAGTTATTACAACATCATATTGATTCTGATATATTGTATAATCCCCTCCAATTCAATTCAATAATTATGGAAATGATATCATCGCTCGTGCGTATGTACGGAATACCGTCTCCACAACGCGATGAGATTCATTCTTAATGATTAACCATTTAAGAATGATTATAAAGTATATATAAAAAATAATAATGAAATATATGACATTATAAAGCTACTGGATTTATGTATATATATATATACATATGTATGTCATCTACTTACTTCCATTTCAAGACAATAAGGAAAGGAAAACAGCGTTCTTGCGTACGTACGGACTACCGTCTCCATGAACGGTGTTTTTCATTTTATTTATCTACCTATTAAATATATATATATACTGAATATATATGATATATAAATCATATTTTATATTCTGGAAGTAATTAAATCATGATATAAGTAATAATTATTTCAAGAACAACAAGTCAAAACACCTACGATAAATGAAACGATTTTACCCAAAACGCTTCTTTAACATGGAATTTACAAAAGAACAGGTAATATAATGTCATAAGTGAACCATATATGATACCATAACAGTGAATATGATTCTGTAATAAGTCAATAACATGATTTAAATCATTATACATGAGGTTCGGACACTTACAAAGCAAGTCGGACCTAAGATAAGGGAAAATATCACAATCTCATTTTTATCCGAGATTGTTTATTCGTAAGTATTTACTGGGGTGTATTTTATCATCCACATCCATGTTTCATCAATATGTTATATTATTTCCATCCAACTACAATTGTTTAAATCCAATTTTACCCTTCGGTGAGTTTTTAGTAAAAATTATGAAAGGAATCTTTTGACGTTTTTCATACGAGGTGCTTTTTGACTTTTCCGACAAAAGTACGAGAAGAATGTTTTTTTAACTTAAACGGAACGAACGGATTTTTAAAGTTTTATAAAGACTTATTTTCATGAAACTTCCTCCAAAAGATTTCATGGCTATTTTCAATAAAATATCTTTCTTTTAAAATTGCATGATGTTTTGTGAAAAGAAATTGATTTTGAAGAAGAAAGGATATTTTCCTCAAGAATTCATTTCAAGTGTTTTATCAAAATTATTTTCCATCTAAGGTAATAAAGGGTTCTTTTATATCCATGTTTTTACATTGATTTGGCTATGTTGTGATGGAATTATGTTTATGAATTCCTTTATCTTATATGAATGGTTTTATGATGTCATGTTACTTAAGAATCCCATTTTTCTTACATGGGTTATGCAATGATGTATGATTTATGTGGCACACATAAGAATGGTATCATTATGAGATGGGTGGGACCTATATCTCCCTCCAATGCATTGGGTAAAGATTTTATATCTCATGAGATAGACATGGCTGGAATGGTAGGTTATACCGGTTCAGTGAAACAGGACTGAAACGAGGGTTACTCGATTCAGAAAGGGACTTTGTCCACTAAGATAGTCTTGGCAATGAGTCTTGACTAACAAGAAATGATTTTCCATGATTATGTGTGAATGCCACAAAGTTTCATGTTTTAAGTTATGATTATTGTGATTACATTTCACTGCCATGATTTATCCCATGTTATGAAATTATGCTCTCTTTTGCAGGTTATGATTTCCAAAATGTTATGTTCTTTTGAATACGATGTGATTGATATTTCTTTTGTTTACCCTTACTGAGCATTTGAGCTCACCCTTTTATGTTTTCTTTTCCCCAGGATATAAAGAAAGGTTTTAGTTAAAAAAAGAAGATCTTTATGGGAGATGTTGAAGATCTTTCCCCACGATTAGAAGATTTTATTCCGAGTTTCCAAAGACACTAAACTATTACGATCCTTGTGTGTGTGTTTTTGTTTTGTACTAAGTATTCCGCAAAAGTAATGTAAAGTCAATGTATGATAAGCTTCGGGTCTCTACAGTTGGTATCAGAGGAAAGGTTTAGTCAACCTTTGGAAACTAGGATGCGAAAACGTTAGTGAGATCCCTAGAGATATTTCTACGGTATGTCTAGGGATGTCCCTAAGGTTAAGTAGACGTATATGTTATAGTACTAGAAATACGCTAACGATCATAGAATTAAACCTAAGATGTTAGATATTGAAGGTACTCCCCCTTTATTATGTTGTTTTCCCTAGCATGATTTTTGCCTCTCACACTATTCATTTTGGGTTTAGAAAATGGCTGGAAACAAGATGATTCACGATAATGGAGGATATGATGGACAATGGAATGATATTCTTCATGAGAAACCAAATGAAATGGGATTTGGAAGTCCAAAGATCATTATTATGCCGAATCAGCAATCTCATAATATGATCAATAAAGTAAAATTTGGTAAGTTTCCTGACTCGGCTAATAAGAGAAAGATGGAGTTTCATGATGATCATAGAGGAAAGAAAGTTCAATTTCCCCTATGTAAATCATGTGGGAAGAGGCATCAAGGAGAATGTTTCAAGGGAACTGGAAGATGCTTTGGGTGTGGAAAAGAAGGACACAAAGCAAGTAAGTGCAAAGGAAAAGGTTCGGTTAACACCATGGATGAGGATAATGGTATTGCTACGACATCAAAAATGGTTAAGTGTTTTAAATGTGGAATGTATGGGCATTATGCAAACAAATTCCCTAAGGGAAAGACTCATGAAGAGAATCAGTATGGTCATATGGGTGGTATTTATGTGGATGATGATGATGAGACTACAAATGATATGTGAGATGAAAGAATTGTTGAAGCTCGGTCAATGGTTTAAGAATGTAGTGGAATGATTACATGTTTATCACGTGTAATGTTGTATAAGTAATCTCATGGTACTATGGAATAAAAAGACATCTAAGGATTGTTACACTGTTGTCTTTCCTTGAGTTTTGAAAGTATATGATTAATGGTACAAGTATCCATGAAAGGTTATTCAGATATTTTTGGAATGTAGATGATATGTGCATAATGAAGGGATAAGACGATAATGCGATGTTTGATTGTATTCATGAGCTCATGATTGATATAAGGACTAAGTGATATCATGGTTTGAGTATAAATAATTTTGTGGATTTTGGTATGTGGAAAGAGTTAACTTTTAACAGCATTCATGTTTTCACAAAGGTTCAATGGGTATTCAAGAGAGTACAAGATTAAGGCCTTTGAATGTTTGGAATGTGTCCAACAAGATATATCTTATGATATATGGGGATCAACGATGGTATTAAATCTCTGGTAATCGTTTTCACTATGTTATGAAAATGGACTGCAGTATTATGGATAGGACTAAAGATTGGAATGGATTATGTTGGACATAAGTTAGTATTGTTTAAGGATAGAAGTTTTTTTGATATTATTTATGGGATGTTATAGTAATATAGTTTTAGAAAAAGGACAACCTGCAGGACGGGCGACAGCCCATCGTTTCGGACAAGGCTGTGGGAATCGAACCCACAACCGAAGTGCGACTGGCCTTTATCGCCTACCACTGGCCTACAGGAAGTCCCTGTTTAGTAGAAACTAGTTTTAAAGTATAAGTCCATTTTAGGAACTATATATGATTAATCTCACTATAGATTGACTTATGTATATAATTTTTGCTAACCTTTTGTTTAAGACAGATGGAATGACCCGTCATTCTATCACATGATCTTCTAACACTTCACGAATAACAAATTTAACTTCATTTAAGAGATGAAGTGGAAATTGTTCTAGGCACGAACAATAGTGAGATTGAACCAAAATAAAGAAAGTATTTATTCCAATTCAAATTTTCAACTTTAGGGAAATGATCTTGAAAACCAAAAATGTTGTCCTAAGTGATCTTATACCTGATGAATCGGATGGTACCTTAGATCGTCACAAATTTATGGATTTGTGATTATTGGCTTTTCCATAGCCATGTTATCTACCACTTTCCATCAGAACATGATGGTTAGATTTCTCTTCCATATCCATATTTTCACCTATGTGGAAACCCAATGATTAGTTTATTTGGGTAACCGTTACGTTTCATACTTTTGTTTTTAAAGATTGGTTTTGATATTCCTTTTTACGATGTGGGTTTCTATTAAAGAAACTTTCAAATAGTAAACCATTTATAATCCCGACGAATTTCGAGGGCGAAATTCATTTTAAGGGGGGTAGAATGTAACAGCCCAAGATTTTATAAAAAATATTATTTTTAATTTTATTAATGTCTTGTGTTGTACGCTACACCAAAAGGAGCTTGCACAACACGCATCCTTGTCTTTCCTTGCATTACACGCAATCGCGACCTTCCTCGATAGCGTGTGTAATACGCAATACCGAGTTTCACTAAACAACGATGTGCTATTAATATATTATTAAAACTAGCCGTTATGAATAGTAATAACCACTTTTTAAAATTCTGTAAATCTTATTTTTCAAAATGAACTTTATTCTTGGATTCGGAGTATCGAATTTATCCTAAGGTGAAATTTTGGTAATTTTCGGATAACTTTCATATTCTGATGAATAGTGAAAAATTACTAAATTATAATTAAAAACAACTTTTTTAATCGAAATAATTAATAGTGATAAATTATTAATTTGAGTGGTTTTAAAGTATATTTAGAATATATTTTTACAATTTAATACAATGTTGGTCATTGGTTGTAATTTCACATTTAAACCAGACATAATCAAGTGTCAATCTTTTGATATATATTGTTTCCTAAAAACACGCTATTTATTTTAACAGCGGGATTTAATTATAAAATTAATTAATGCAACTTCTATGTTATGAATTTGGTAAAATAGATTTCATTTTTGAATTTGGAATATGAAATATAGCTTAGGATGAAATTTTGGCATTGTTCTGAAAAACATCAATTTTTGATGAATAGTGAAACTACTAAGTGGTAGTTAAAAAAACTGAATTTTTCATAAAACATAATTTTGCCGCTTCTGTGAATGGAATTTCGAAAATCAGAGAGACACGGTTAATATCAAGGACTAAAATGTGCTTCAATGAGATGAAAATAATTTTTTGGTGAATAGTAACTTTTTACTTTTTTACCGCGGTTAATAGTAAATAGGGTAACTAAGGGTAAATATGATATTACTATTACCCTAACACATGTCCTAATTCTATTGGACAAGTGTAATTCGACCAAAAACAAACTTAGGAATAAAATATGACCATTTAGGCCCACTTGGATTAGATTAGGACATTTATTATTAATTTATTTAAAGAAAGGTTAAAATAGTTAAAATCAAAGTTTAATAAGTACATCATTTTTAATATGGGGTTATACATAAGATAAATTCGATTGTAAATATTAATTAGAAAGATAAAAAGCTTTCCTACATGATGGTATTTTATTTTTAATTTTTAGACATAAAATAATTTAATTTATTTATGACACAACGATGATGCAGTAATTATCTTATTAATGAAATATTGACATAATTGATGTTATAAACACCAAAATAAATGTAATTTGAGATTTTTTATGAATTACACTAATTTTATAGGTTACTATGATATATTAATGTTGATTTAATCAACTTGGTTCGAACATTTAATTCTGTTATGACTTTCACAAAAATCATATATCAAATAGTGTCAAAATTGACACAAAATAGTTTTTAAATCAAATATTATATTATTAATTGTTATTGTATTCCTAAAAATCTAAGGTTCGTCCAAATGACTTAGATAAGGATATATATATTAATAATAAACAATATGGGGTTATTTTGGCATGTTATAGTAAGTTTATTAACCATATAGTGAAAGAAAACAAAAAGACATGGTAAAAGTTAAATTATTTAACTTAGAGTTAAATTTAATTGATAAGGTTAAAATAATATCCTAAACATGTCTAAATTCTATTGGTTGATAGGATTTCGACCCCTCCCCACCTTATCTTCTAAATAAGACCCTTTGGAACCATTATAAACCGATTTTGACTTTAATATAAAATAATATTTTGAGATATTCCTAAGGTGCCCCTCTCCTCCCCTATAAAAGGACACCTCCTCCCCCTCCTCCTCACACCAATTTGAGCACTCAAGCTCGGCCAACCCCTGCCAAAATCCCTTCTCCACTTCCCTAGCAACATCCTAGAGGTTCTGGTCTTCCTCAAAGACCAATTCTAGTGCCCTAAGAGGAGGTCTCAAAGAGGCGCTTCAAAGAGGAGGTAATTACCGTTACCAATTCTTTCATCTTTATTTCTTCTTCCACTTCTTCATCTTAGGTTGTTTCATTATGAAGTAATAACATAAGTATCACTCATATACTGATATGTTATTATAAGTATGAAACAACCCTATTTCACCATCTATCCATCCTACGGAAAAAGAAATCACCGCGCGTGCGTACGTACGGAATACCGTCTCCACGCCGTGGTGTAATCTATTTTCCACCACCACCTTACATGGATGGGTATAATGGTGTAAAGAGTAACTATACATAGTTATTACAACATCATATTGATTCTGATATATTGTATAGTCCCCTCCAATTCAATTCAATAATTATGGAAATGATATCATCGCTCGTGCGTATGTACGGAATACCGTCTCCACAACGCGATGAGATTCATTCTTAATGATTAACCATTTAAGAATGATTATAAAGTATATATAAGAAATAATAATGAAATATATGACATTATAAAGCTACTGGATTTATGTATATATATATATACATATGTATGTCATCTACTTACTTCCATTTCAAGACAATAAGGAAAGGAAAACAGCGTTCTTGCGTACGTACGGACTACCGTCTCCATGAACGGTGTTTTTCATTTTATTTATCTACCTATTAAATATATATATATACTGAATATATATGATATATAAATCATATTTTATATTCTGGAAGTAATTAAATCATGATATAAGTAATAATGATTTCAAGAACAACAAGTCAAAACACCTACGATAAATGAAACGATTTTACCCAAAACGCTTCTTTAACATGGAATTTACAAAAGAACGGGTAATATAATGTCATAAGTGAACCATATATGATATCATAACAGTGAATATGATTATGTAATAAGTCAATAACATGATTTAAATCATTATACATGAGGTTCGGACACTTACAAAGCAAGTCGGACCTAAGGTAAGGGAAAATATCACAATCTCATTTTTATCCGAGATTGTTTATTCGTAAGTATTTACTGGGGTGTATTTTATCATCCACATCCATGTTTCATAAATATGATATATTATTTCCATCCAACTACAATTTTTTAAATCCAATTTTACCCTTCGGTGAGTTTTTAGTAAAAATTATGAAAGGAATCTTTTGACGTTTTTCATACGAGGTGCTTTTTGATTTTTCCGACAAAAGTACTAGAAGAATGTTTTTTTAACTCAAACGGAACGAACGGATTTTTAATGTTTTATAAAGCCTTATTTTCATGAAACTTCCTCCAAAATATTTCATGGCTATTTTCAATAAAATCTCTTTCTTTTAAAAATGCATGATGTTTTGTGAAAAGAAATTGATTTTGAAGAAGAAAGGATATTTTCCTCAAGAATTCATTTCAAGTGTTTTATCAAAATTATTTTCCATCTAAGGTAATAAAGGGTTCTTTTCTATCCATGTTTTTACATTGATTTGGCTATGTTGTGATGGAATTATGTTTATGAATTCCTTTATCTTATATGAATGGTTTTATGATGTCATGTTATTTAAGAATCCCATTTTTATTACATGGGTTATGCAATGATGTATGATTTATGTGGCACACATAAGAATGGTATAATTATGAGATGGGTGGGACCTATATCACCCTCCAATGCATTGGGTAAAGATTTTATATCTCATGAGATAGACATGGCTGGAATGGTAGGTTATACCGGTTCAGTGAAACAGGACTGAAACGAGGGTTACTCGATTCAGAAAGGGACTTTGTCCACTAAGATAGTCTTGGCAATGAGTCTTGACTAACAAGAAATGATTTTCCATGATTATGTGTGAATGCCACAAAGTTTCATGTTTTAAGTTATGATTATTGTGATTACATTTCACTGCCATGATTTATCCCATGTTATGAAATTATGCTCTCTTTTGCAGGTTATGATTTCCAAAATGTTATGTTCTTATGAATACGATGTGATTGATATTTCTTTTGTTTACCCTTACTGAGCATTTGAGCTCACCCTTTTATGTTTTCATTTCCCCAGGATATAAAGAAAGGTTTTAGTTTAAAAAAAGAAGATCTTTATGGGAGATGTTGAAGATCTTTCCCCACGATTAGAAGATTTTATTCCGAGTTTCCAAAGACACTAAACTATTATGATCCTTGTGTGTGTGTTTTTGTTTTGTACTAAGTATTCCGCAAAAGTAATATAAAGTCAATGTACGATACGCTTCGGGTCTCTACAGTTGGTATTAGAGGAAAGGTTTAGTCAACCTTTGGAAACTAGGATGCGAAAACATTAGTGAGATCCCTAGAGATATTTCTACGGTATGTCTAGGGATGTCCCTAAGGTTAAGTAGACGTATAAGTTATAGTACTAGAAATACGCTAACGATCATAGAATTAAACCTAATATGTTAGATATTGAAGGTACTCCCCCTTTATTATGTTGTTTTCCCTAGCATGATTTTTGCCTCTCACACTATTCATTTTGGGTTTTAGAAAATGGCTGGAAACAAGATGATTCACGATAATGGAGGATATGATGGACAATGGAATGATATTCTTCAGGAGAAACCAAATGAAATGGGATTTGGAAGTCCAAAGATCATTATTATGCCGAATCAGCAATCTCATAATATGATCAATAAAGTAAAATTTGGTAAGTTTCCTGACTCAGCTAATAAGAGAAAGATGGAGTTTCATGATGATCATAGAGGAAAGAAAGGTCAATTTCCCCTATGTGAATCATGTGGGAAGAGGCATCAAGGAGAATGTTTCAAGGGAACTGGAAGATGCTTTGGGTGTGGAAAAGAAGGACACAAAGCAAGTAAGTGCAAAGGAAAAGGTTCGGTTAATACCATGGATGAGGATAATGGTATTGCTACGACATCAAAAATGGTTAAGTGTTTTAAATGTGGAATGTATGGGCATTATGCAAACAAATTCCCTAAGGGAAAGACTCATGAAGAGAATCAGTATGGTCATATGGGTGGTATTTATGTGGATGATGATGATGAGACTACAAATGATATGTGAGATGAAAGAATTGTTGAAGCTCGGTCAATGGTTTAAGAATGTAGTGGAATGATTACATGTTTATCACGTGTAATGTTGTATAAGTAATCTCATGGTACTATGGAATAAAAAGACATCTAAGGATTGTTACACTGTTGTCTTTCCTTGAGTTTTGAAAGTATATGATTAATGGTACAAGTATCCATGAAAGGTTATTCAGATATTTTTGGAATGTAGATGATATGTGCATAATGAAGGGATAAGACGATAATGCGATGTTTGATTGTATTCATGAGCTCATGATTGATATAAGGACTAAGTGATATCATGGTTTGAGTATAAATAATTTTGAGGATTTTGGTATGTGGAAAGAGTTAACTTTTAACAGAATTCATGTTTTCAATAAGGTTCAATGGGTATTCAAGAGAGTACAAGATTAAGGCCTTTGAATGTTTGGAATGTGTCCAACAAGATATATCTTATGATATATGGGGATCAACGATGGTATTAAATCTCTGGTAATCGTTTTCACTATGTTATGAGAATGGACTGCAGTATTATGGATATGACTAAAGATTGGAATGGATTATGTTGGACATAAGTTAGTATTGTTTAAGGATAGAAGTTTTTTCGATATTATTTATGGGATGTTATAGTAATACAGTTTTAGAAAAAGGACAACCTGCAGGACGGGCGACAGCCCATCGTTTCGGACAAGGCTGTGGGAATCGAACCCAAAACCGAAGTGCGGCTGGCCTTTATCGCCTACCACTGGCCTACAGGAAGTCCCTGTTTAGTAGAAACTAGTTTTAAAGTATAAGTCCATTTTAGGAACTATATATGATTAATCTCACTATAGATCGACTTATGTATATAATTTTTTCTAACCTTTTGTTTGAGACAGATGGAATGACCCGTCATTCTATCACATGATCTTCTAACACTTCACGAATAACAAATTTAACTTCATTTAAGAGATGAAGTGGAAATTGTTCTAGGCACGAACAATAGTGAGATTGTACCAAAATAAAGAAAGTATTTATTCCAATTCAAATTTTCAACTTTAGGGAAATGGTCTTGAAAACCAAAAATGTTTTCCTAAGTGATCTTATACCTGATGAATCGGATGGTACCTTAGATCGTCACAAATTTATGGATTTGTGATTATTGGCTTTTCCATAGCCATGTTATCTACCACTCTCCATCAGAACATGATGGTTAGATTTCTCTTCCATATCCATATTTTCACCTATGTGGAAACCGAATGATTAGTTTATTTGGGTAACTGTTACGTTTCATACTTTTGTTTTTAAAGATTGGTTTTGATATTCCTTTTTACGATGTGGGTTTCTATTAAAGAAACTTTCAAATAGTAAACCATTTATAACCCCGACGAATTTCGAGGGCGAAATTCATTTTAAGGGGGGTAGAATGTAACAGCCCAAGATTTTATAAAAAATATTCTTTTTAATTTTATTAATGTCTTGTGTTGTACGCTACACCAAAAGGAGCTTGCACAACACGCATCCTTGTCTTGCCTTGCATTACACGCAATCGCGACCTTCCTCGATAGCGTGTGTAATACGCAATACCGAGTTTCACTAAACAACGATGTGCTATTAATATATTATTAAAACTAGCCGTTATGAATAGTAATAACCACTTTTTAAAATTCTGTAAATCTTATTTTTCAAAATGAACTTTATTCTTGGATTCGGAGTATCGAATTTATCCTAAGGTGAAATTTTGGTAATTTTCGGATAACTTTCATATTCTGATGAATAGTGAAAAATTACTAAATTATAATTAAAAACAACTTTTTTAATCGAAATAATTAATAGTGATAAATTATTAATTTGAGTGGTTTTAAAGTATATTTAGAATATATTTTTACAATTTAATACAATGTTGGTCATTGGTTGAAATTTCACATTTAAACCAGACATAATCAAGTGTCAATCTTTTGATATATATTTTTTCCTAAAAACACGCTATTTATTTTAACAGCGGGATTTAATTATAAAATTAATTAATGCAACTTCTATGTTATGAATTTGGTAAAATAGATTTCATTTTTGAATTCGGAATATGAAATATAGCTTAGGATGAAATTTTGGCATTGTTCTGAAAAACATCAATTTTTGATGAATAGTGAAACTACTAAGTGGTAGTTAAAAAAACTGATTTTTTCATAAAACTTAATTTTGCCGCTTTTGTGAATGGAATTTCGAAAATCAGAGAGACACGGTTAATATCAAGGACTAAAATGTGCTTCAATGAGATGAAAATAATTTTTTGGTGAATAGTAACTTTTTACTTTTTTACCGCGGTTAATAGTAAATAGGGTAACTAAGGGTAAATATGATATTACTATTACCCTAACACATGTACTAATTCTATTGTACAAGTGTAATTCGACCAAAAACAAACTTAGGAATAAAATATGACCATTTAGGCCCACTTGGATTAGATTAGGACATTTATTATTGATTTATTTAAAGAAAGGTTAAAATAGTTAAAATCAAAGTTTAATAAGTAAATAATTTTTAATATGGGGTTATACATAAGATAAATTCGATTGTAAATATTAATTAGAAAGATAAAAAGATTTCCTATATGATGGTATTTTATTTGTAATTTTTAGACATAAAATAATTTAATTTATTTATGACACAACAATGATGCAGTAATTTTCTTATTAATGAAATATTGACATAATTGATGTTATAAACACCAAAATAAATGTAATTTGAGATTTTTTATGAATTACACTAATTTTCTAGGTTACTATGATATATTAATGTTGATTTAATCAACTTGGTTCGAACATTTAATTCTGTTATGACTTTCACAAAAATCATATATCAAATAGTGTCAAAATTGACACAAAATAGTTTTTAAATCAAATATTATATTATTAATTGTTATTGTATTCCTAAAAATCTAAGGTTCGTCCAAATGACTTAGATAAGGATATATATATTAATAATAAACAATTTGGGGTTCTTTTGGCATGTTATAGTATGTTTATTAACCATATAGTGAAGGAAAACAAAAAGACATGGTAAAAGTTAAATTATTTAACTTAGAGTTAAATTTAATTGATAAGGTTAAAATAATATCCTAAACTTGTCTAAATTCTATTGGTTGATAGGATTTAGACCCCTCCCCACCTTATCTTCGAAATAAGACCCTTTGGAACCATTATAAACCGATTTTGACTTTAATATAAAATAATATTTTGAGATATTCCTAAGGTGCCCCTCTCCTCCCCTATAAAAGGACACCTCCTCCCCCTCCTCCTCACACCAATTTGAGCACTCAAGCTCGGCCAACCCCTGCCAAAATCCCTTCTCCACTTCCCTAGCAACATCCTAGAGGTTCTGGTCTTCCTCAAATACCAATTCTAGTGCCCTAAGAGGAGGTCTCAAAGAGGCGCTTCAAAGAGGAGGTAATTACCGTTACCAATTCTTTCATCTTTATTTCTTCTTCCACTTCTTCATCTTAGGTTGTTTCATTATGAAGTAATAACATCAGTATCACTCATATACTGATATGTTATTATAAGTATGAAACAACCCTATTTCACCATCTATCCATCCTACGGAATAAGAAATCACCGCGCGTGCGTACGTACGGAATACCGTCTCCACGCC
The DNA here is from genome assembly GCA_963277665.1 of Viscum album. Lineage (NCBI taxonomy): Eukaryota > Viridiplantae > Streptophyta > Magnoliopsida > Santalales > Viscaceae > Viscum > Viscum album. The sequence continues at coordinate 1,898,091,213 of OY728163.1, read as the reverse complement.
GTGGTGTAATCTATTTTCCACCACCACCTTACATGGATGGGTATAATGGTGTAAAGAATAACTATACATAGTTATTACAACATCATATTGATTCTGATATATTGTATAATCCACTCCAATTCAATTCAATAATTATGGAAATGATATCATCGCTCGTGCATACGTACGGAATACCGTCTCCACGACGCGATGAGATTCATTCTTAATGATTAACCATTTAAGAATGATTATAAAGTATATATAAGAAATAATAATGAAATATATGACATTATAAAGCTACTGGATTTATGTATATATATATATACATATGTATGTCATCTACTTACTTCCATTTCAAGACAATAAGGAAAGGAAAACAACGTTCTTGCGTACGTACGGACTACCGTCTCCATGAACGGTGTTTTTCATTTTATTTATCTACATATTATATATATATATATACTGAATATATATGATATATAAATCATATTTTATATTCTGGAAGTAAGTAAATCCTGATATAAGTAATAATGATTTCAAGAACAACAAGTCAAAACACCTACGATAAATGAAACGATTTTACCCAAAACGCTTCTTTAACATGGAATTTACCAAAGAACGGGTAATATAATGTCATAAGTGAACCATATATGATATCATAACAGTGAATATGATTCTGTAATAAGTCAATAACATGATTTAAATCATTATACAGGAGGTTCGGACACTTACAAAGCAAGTCGGACCTAAGGTAAGGGAAAATATCACAATCTCATTTTTATCCGAGATTGTTTATTCGTAAGTATTTACTGGGGTGTATTTTATCATCCACATCCATGTTTCATCAATATGTAATATTATTTTCATCCAACTACAATTTTTTATATCCAATTTTACCCTTCGGTGAGTTTTTAGTAAAAATTATGAAAGGAATCTTTTGACGTTTTTCATACGAGGTGCTTTTTGACTTTTCCGACAAAAGTACGAGAAGAATGTTTTTTTAACTTAAACGGAATGAACGGATTTTTAAAGTTTTATAAATCCTTATTTTCATGAAACTTCCTCCAAAAGATTTCATGGCCATTTTCAATAAAATCTCTTTCTTTTAAAATTGCATGATGTTTTGTGAAAAGAAATTGATTTTGAAGAAGAAAGGATATTTTCCTCAAGAATTCATTTCAAGTGTTTTATCAAAATTATTTTCCATCTAAGGTAATAAAGGGTTCTGTTTCTATCCATGTTTTTTACATTGATTTGGCTATGTTGTGATGGAATTATGTTTATGAATTCCTTTATCTTATATGAATGGTTTTATGATGTCATGTTATTTAAGAATCCCATTTTTATTACATGGGTTATGCAATGATGTATGATTTATGTGGCACACATAAGAATGGTATCATTATGAGATGGGTGGGACCTATATCTCCCTCCAATGCATTGGGTAAAGATTTTATATCTCATGAGATAGACATGGCTGGAATGGTAGGTTATACCGGTTCAGTGAAACAGGACTGAAACGAGGGTTACTCGATTCAGAAAGGGACTTTGTCCACTAAGATAGTCTTGGCAATGAGTCTTGACTAACAAGAAATGATTTTCCATGATTATGTGTGAATGCCACAAAGTTTCATGTTTTAAGTTATGATTATTGTGATTACATTTCACTGCCATGATTTATCCCATGTTATGAAATTATGCTCTCTTTTGCAGGTTATGATTTCCAAAATGTTATGTTCTTATGAATACGATGTGATTGATATTTATTTTGTTTACCCTTACTGAGCATTTGAGCTCACCCTTTTATGTTTTCTTTTCCCCAGGATATAAAGAAATGTTTTAGTTAAAAAAAAAGAAGATCTTTATGGGAGATGTTGAAGATCTTTCCCCACGATTAGAAGATTTTATTCCGAGTTTCCAAAGACACTAAACTATTACGATCATTGTGTGTGTGTTTTTGTTTTGTACTAAGTATTCCGCAAAAGTAATGTAAAGTCAATGTACGATAAGCTTCGGGTCTCTACAGTTGGTATCAGAGGAAAGGTTTAGTCAACCTTTGGAAACTAGGATGCGAAAACGTTAGTGAGATCCCTAGAGATATTTCTACGGTATGTCTAGGGATGTCCCTAAGGTTAAGTAGACGTATAAGTTATAGTACTAGAAATACGCTAACGATCATAGAATTAAACCTAAGATGTTAGATATTGAAGGTACTCCCCCTTTATTATGTTGTTTTCACTAGCATGATTTTTGCCTCTCACACTATTCATTTTGGGTTTTAGAAAATGGCTGGAAACAAGATGATTCACGATAATGGAAGATATGATGGACAATGGAATGATATTCTTCATGAGCAACCAAATGAAATGGGATTTGGAAGTCCAAAGATCATTATTATGCCGAATCAGCAATCTCATAATATGATCAATAAAGTAAAATTTGGTAAGTTTCCTGACTCGGCTAATAAGAGAAAGAGGGAGTTTCATGATGATCATAGAGGAAAGAAAGTTCAATTTCCCCTATGTAAATCATGTGGGAAGAGGCATCAAGGAGAATGTTTCAAGGGAACTGGAAGATGCTTTGGGTGTGGAAAAGAAGGACACAAAGCAAGTAAGTGCAAAGGAAAAGGTTCGGTTAACACCATGGATGAGGATAATGGTATTGCTACGACATCAAAAATGGTTAAGTGTTTTAAATGTGGAATGTATGGGCATTATGCAAACAAATGCCCTAAGGGAAAGACTCATGAAGAGAATCAGTATGGTCATATGGGTGGTATTTATGTGGATGATGATGATGAGACTACAAATGATATGTGAGATGAAAGAATTGTTGAAGCTCGGTCAATGGTTTAAGAATGTAGTGGAATGATTACATGTTTATCACGTGTAATGTTGTATAAGTAATCTCATGGTACTATGGAATAAAAAGACATCTAAGGATTGTTACACTGTTGTCTTTCCTTGAGTTTTGAAAGTATATGATTAATGGTACAAGTATCCATGAAAGGTTATTCAGATATTTTTGGAATGTAGATGATATGTGCATAATGAAGGGATAAGACGATAATGAGATGTTTGATTGTATTCATGAGCTCATGATTGATATAAGGACTAAGTGATATCATGGTTTGAGTATAAATAATTTTGAGGATTTTGGTATGTGGAAAGAGTTAACTTTTAACAGCATTCATGTTTTCACTAAGGTTCAATGGGTATTCAAGAGAGTACAAGATTAAGGCCTTTGAATGTTTGGAATGTGTCCAACAAGATATATCTTATGATATATGGGGATCAACGATGGTATTAAATCTCTGGTAATCGTTTTCACTATGTTATGAGAATGGACTGCAGTATTATGGATAGGACTAAAGATTGGAATGGATTATGTTGGACATAAGTTAGTATTGTTTAAGGATAGAAGTTTTTTCGATATTATTTATGGGATGTTATAGTAATATAGTTTTAGAAAAAGGACAACCTGCAGGACGGGCGACAGCCCATCATTTCGGACAAGGCTGTGGGAATCGAACCCACAACCGAAGTGCGACTGACCTTTATCGCCTACCACTGGCCTACAGGAAGTCCCTGTTTAGTAGAAACTAGTTTTAAAGTATAAGTCCATTTTAGGAACTATATATGATTAATCTCACTATAGATCGACTTATGTATATAATTTTTGCAAACCTTTTGTTTGAGACAGATGGAATGACCCGTCATTCAATCACATGATCTTCTAACACTTCACGAATAACAAATTTAACTTCATTTAAGAGATGAAGTGGAAATTGTTCTAGGCACGAACAATAGTGAGATTGTACCAAAATAAAGAAAGTATTTATTCCAATTCAAATTTTCAACTTTAGGGAAATGATCTTGAAAACCAAAAATGTTGTCCTAAGTGATCTTATACCTGATGAATCGGATGGTACCTTAGATCGTCACAAATTTATGGATTTGTGATTATTGGATTTTCCATAGCCATGTTATCTACCACTCTCCATCAGAACATGATGGTTAGATTTCTCTTCCATATCCATATTTTCACCTATGTGGAAACCCAATGATTAGTTTATTTGGGTAACCGTTATGTTTCATAATTTTGTTTTTAAAGATTGGTTTTGATATTCCTTTTTACGATGTGGGTTTCTATTAAAGAAACTTTCAAATAGTAAACCATTTATAACCCCGACGAATTTCGAAGGGGAAATTCATTTAAAGGGGGGTAGAATGTAACAGCCCAAGATTTTATAAAAAATATTCTTTTTAATTTTATTAATGTCTTGTGTTGTACGCTACACCAAAAGGAGCTTTCACAACACGCATCCTTGTCTTGCCTTGCATTACACGCAATCGCGACCTTCCTCGATAGCGTGTGTAATACGCAATACCGAGTTTCACTAAACAACGATGTGCTATTAATATATTATTAAAACTAGCCGTTATGAATAGTAATAACCACTTTTTAAAATTCTGTAAATCTTATTTTTCAAAATGAACTTTATTCTTGGATTCGGAGTATCGAATTTATCCTAAGGTGAAATTTTGGTAATTTTCGGATAACTTTCATATTCTGATGAATAGTGAAAAATTACTAAATTATAATTAAAAACAACTTTTTTAATCGAAATAATTAATAGTGATAAATTATTAATTTGAGTGGTTTTAAAGTATATTTAGAATATATTTTTACAATTTAATACAATGTTGGTCATTGGTTGTAATTTCACATTTAAACCAGAAATAATCAAGTGTCAATCTTTTGATATATATTGTTTCCTAAAGACACGCTATTTATTTTAACAGCGGGATTTAATTATAAAATTAATTAATGCAACTTCTATGTTATGAATTTTGTAAAATAGATTTCATTTTTGAATTCGGAATATGAAATATAGCTTAGGATGAAATTTTGGCATTGTTCTGAAAAACATCAATTTTTGATGAATAGTGAAACTACTAAGTGGTAGTTAAAAAAACTGAATTTTTCATAAAACTTAATTTTTCCGCTTCTGTGAATGGAATTTCGAAAATCAGAGAGACACGGTTAATATCAAGGACTAAAATGTGCTTCAATGAGATGAAAATAATTTTTTGGTGAATAGTAACTTTTTACTTTTTTACCGCGGTTAATAGTAAATAGGGTAACTAAGGGTAAATATGATATTACTATTACCCTAACACATGTCCTAATTCTATTGGACAAGTGTAATTCGACCAAAAACAAACTTAGGAATAAAATATGACCATTTAGGCCCACTTGGATTAGATTAGGACATTTATTATTGATTTATTTAAAGAAAGGTTAAAATAGTTAAAATCAATGTTTAATAAGTAAATCATTTTTAATATGGGGTTATACATAAGATAAATTCGATTGTAAATATTAATTAGAAAGCTAAAAAGATTTCCTACATGATAGTATTTTATTTGTAATTTTTAGACATAAAATAATTTAATTTATTTATGACACAACGATGATGCAGTAATTATCTTATTAATGAAATATTGACATAATTGATGTTATAAACACCAAAATAAATGTAATTTGAGATTTTTTATGAATTACACTAATTTTCTAGGTTACTATGATATATTAATGTTGATTTAATCAACTTGGTTCGAACATTTAATTCTGTTATGACTTTCACAAAAATCATATATCAAATAGTGTCAAAATTGACACAAAATAGTTTTTAAATCAAATATTATATTATTAATTGTTATTGTATTCCTAAAAATCTAAGGTTCGTCCAAATGACTTAGATAAGGATATATATATTAATAATAAACAATTTGGGGTTCTTTTGGCATGTTATAGTAAGTTTATTAACCATATAGTGAAAGAAAACAAAAAGACATGGTAAAAGTTAAATTATTTAACTTAGAGTTAAATTTAATTGATAAGGTTAAAATAATATCCTAAACTTGTCTAAATTCTATTGGTTGATATTATTTCGACCCCTCCCCACCTTATCTTCGAAATAAGACCCTTTGGAACCATTATAAACCGATTTTGACTTTAATATAAAATAATATTTTGAGATATTCCTAAGGTGCCCCTCTCCTCCCCTATAAAAGGACACCTCCTCCCCCTCCTCCTCACACCAATTTGAGCACTCAAGCTCGGCCAACCCCTGCCAAAATCCCTTCTCCACTTCCCTAGAAACATCCTAGAGGTTCTGGTCTTCCTCAAATACCAATTCTAGTGCCCTAAGAGGTGGTCTCAAAGAGGCGCTTCAAAGAGGAGGTAATTACCGTTACCAATTCTTTCATCTTTATTTCTTCTTCCACTTCTTCATCTTAGGTTGTTTCATTATGAAGTAATAACATCAGTATCACTCATATACTGATATGTTATTATAAGTATGAAACAACCCTATTTCACCATATATCCATCCTACAGAATAAGAAATCACCGCGCGTGCGTACGTACGGAATACCGTCTCCACGCCGTGGTGTAATCTATTTTCCACCACCACCTTACATGGATGGGTATAATGGTGTAAAGAATAACTATACATAGTTATTACAACATCATATTGATTCTGATATATTGTATAATCCACTCCAATTCAATTCAATAATTATGGAAATGATATCATCGCTCGTGCGTACGTACGGAATACCGTCTCCACGACGCGATGAGATTCATTCCTAATGATTAACCATTTAAGAATGATTATAAAGTATATATAAGAAATAATAATGAAATATATGACATTATAAAGCTACTGGATTTATGTATATATATATATACATATGTATGTCATCTACTTACTTCCATTTCAAGACAATAAGGAAAGGAAAACAGCGTTCTTGCGTACGTACGGACTACCGTCTCCATGAACGGTGTTTTTCATTTTATTTATGTACATATTATATATATATATATACTGAATATATATGATATATAAATCATATTTTATATTCTGGAATTAAGTAAATCCTTATATAAGTAATAATGATTTCAAGAACAACAAGTCAAAACACCTACGATAAATGAAACGATTTTACCCAAAACGCTTCTTTAACATGGAATTTACAAAAGAACGGGTAATATAATGTCATAAGTGAACCATATATGATACCATAACAGTGAATATGATTCTGTAATAAGTCAATAACATGATTTAAATCATTATACAGGAGGTTCGGACACTTACAAAGCAAGTCGGACCTAAGGTAAGGGAAAATATCACAATCTCATTTTTATCCGAGATTGTTTATTCGTAAGTATTTACTGGGGTGTATTTTATCATCCACATCCATGTTTCATCAATATGTAATATTATTTCCATCCAAATACAATTTTTTAAATCCAATTTTACCCTTCGGTGAGTTTTTAGTAAAAATTATGAAAGGAATCTTTTGACGTTTTTCATACGAGGTGCTTTTTGACTTTTCCGACAAAATTACGAGAAGAATGTTTTTTTTAACTTAAACGGAACGAATGGATTTTTAATGTTTTATAAAGCCTTATTTTCATGAAACTTCCTCCAAAAGATTTCATGGCTATTTTCAATAAAATCTCTTTCTTTTAAAATTGCATGATGTTTTGTGAAAAGAAATTGATTTTGAAGAAGAAAGGATATTTTCCTCAAGAATTCATTTCAAGTGTTTTATCAAAATTATTTTCCATCTAAGGTAATAAAGGGTTCTGTTTCTATCCATGTTTTTACATTGATTTGGCTATGTTGTGATGGAATTATGTTTATGAATTCCTTTATCTTATATGAATGGTTTTATGATGTCATGTTATTTAAGAATCCCATTTTTATTACATGGGTTATGCAATGATGTATGATTTATGTGGCACACATAAGAATGGTATCATTATGAGATGGGTGGGACCTATATCTCCCTCCAATGCATTGGGTAAAGATTTTATATCTCATGAGATAGACATGGCTGGAATGGTAGGTTATACCGGTTCAGTGAAACAGGACTGAAACGAGGGTTACTCGATTCAGAAAGGGACTTTGTCCACTAAGATAGTCTTGGCAATGAGTCTTGACTAACAAGAAATGATTTTCCATGATTATGTGTGAATGCCACAAAGTTTCATGTTTTAAGTTATGATTATTGTGATTACATTTCACTGCCATGATTTATCCCATGTTATGAAATTATGCTCTCTTTTGCAGGTTATGATTTCCAAAATGTTATGTTCTTATGAATACGATGTGATTGATATTTATTTTGTTTACCCTTACTGAGCATTTGAGCTCACCCTTTTATGTTTTCTTTTCCCCAGGATATAAAGAAAGGTTTTAGTTAAAAAAAGAAGATCTTTATGGGAGATGTTGAAGATCTTTCCCAACGATTAGAAGATTTTATTCCGAGTTTCCAAAGACACTAAATTATTACGATCCTTGTGTGTGTGTTTTTGTTTTGTACTAAGTATTCCGCAAAAGTAATGTAAAGTCAATGTACGATAAGCTTCGGGTCTCTACAGTTGGTATCAGAGGAAAGGTTTTGTCAACCTTTGGAAACTAGGATGCGAAAACGTTAGTGAGATCCCTAGAGATATTTCTACGGTATGTCTAGGGATGTCCCTAAGGTTAAGTAGACGTATAAGTTATAGTACTAGAAATACGCTAACGATCATAGAATTAAACCTAAGATGTTAGATATTGAAGGTACTCCCCCTTTATTATGTTGTTTTCCCTAGCATGATTTTTGCCTCTCACACTATTCATTTTGGGTTTTAGAAAATGGCTGGAAACAAGATGATTCACGATAATGGAGGATATGATGGACAATGGAATGATATTCTTCATGAGAAACCAAATGAAATGGGATTTGGAAGTCCAAAGATCATTATTATGCCGAATCAGCAATCTCATAATATGATCAATAAAGTAAAATTTGGTAAGTTTCCTGACTCGGCTAATAAGAGAAAGATGGAGTTTCATGATGATCATAGAGGAAAGAAAGTTCAATTTCCCCTATGTAAATCATGTGGGAAGAGGCATCAAGGAGAATGTTTCAAGGGAACTGGAAGATGCTTTGGGTGTGGAAAAGAAGGACACAAAGCAAGTAAGTGCAAAGGAAAAGGATCGGTTAACACCATGGATGAGGATAATGGTATTGCTTTGACATCAAAAATGGTTAAGTGTTTTAAATGTGGAATGTATGGGCATTATGCAACCAAATTCCCTAAGGGAAAGACTCATGAAGAGAATCAGTATGGTCATATGGGTGGTATTTATGTGGATGATGATGATGAGACTACAAATGATATGTGAGATGAAAGAATTGTTGAACCTCGGTCAATGGTTTAAGAATGTAGTGGAATGATTACATGTTTATCACGTGTAATGTTGTATAAGTAATCTCATGGTACTATGGAATAAAAAGACATCTAAGGATTGTTACACTGTTGTCTTTCCTTGAGTTTTGAAAGTATATGATTAATGGTACAAGTATCCATGAAAGGTTATTCAGATATTTTTGGAATGTAGATGATATGTGCATAATGAAGGGATAAGACGATAATGCGATGTTTGATTGTATTCATGAGCTCATGATTGATATAAGGACTAAGTGATATCATGGTTTGAGTATAAATAATTTTGAGGATTTTGGTATGTGGAAAGAGTTAACTTTTAACAGCATTCATGTTTTCACTAAGGTTCAATGGGTATTCAAGAGAGTACAAGATTAAGGCCTTTGAATGTTTGGAATGTGTCCAACAAGATATATCTTATGATATATGGGGATCAACGATGGTATTAAATCTCTGGTAATCGTTTTCACTATGTTATGAGAATGGACTGCAGTATTATGGATAGGACTAAAGATTGGAATGGATTATGTTGGACATAAGTTAGTATTGTTTAAGGATAGAAGTTTTTTCGATATTATTTATGGGATGTTATAGTAATATAGTTTTAGAAAAAGGACAACCTGCAGGACGGGCGACAGCCCATCGTTTCGGACAAGGCTGTGGGAATCGAACCCACAACCGAAGTGCGGCTGGCCATTATCGCCTACCACTGGCCTACAGGAAGTCCCTGTTTAGTAGAAACTAGTTTTAAAGTATAAGTCCATTTTAGGAACTATATATGATTAATCTCACTATAGATCGACTTATGTATATAATTTTTTCTAACCTTTTGTTTGAGACAGATGGAATGACCCGTCATTCTATCACATGATCTTCTAACACTTCACGAATAACAAATTTAACTTCATTTAAGAGATGAAGTGGAAATTGTTCTAGGCACGAACAATAGTGAGATTGTACAAAAATAAAGAAAGTATTTATTCCAATTCAAATTTTCAACTTTAGGGAAATGATCTTGAAAACCAAAAATGTTGTCCTAAGTGATCTTATACCTGATGAATCGGATGGTACCTTAGATCGTCACAAATTTATGGATTTGTGATTATTGGATTTTCCATAGCCATGTTATCTACCACTCTCCATCAGAACATGATGGTTAGATTTCTCTTCCATATCCATATTTTCACCTATGTGGAAACCGAATGATTAGTTTATTTGGGTAACCGTTACGTTTCATACTTTTGTTTTTAAAGATTGGTTTTGATATTCATTTTTACGATGTGGGTTTCTATTAAAGAAACTTTCAAATAGTAAACCATTTATAACCCCGACGAATTTCGAGGGCGAAATTCATTTTAAGGGGGGTAGAATGTAACAGCCCAATATTTTATAAAAAATATTCTTTTTAATTTTATTAATGTCTTGTGTTGTACGCTACACCAAAAGGAGCTTGCACAACACGCATCCTTGTCTTGCCTTGCATTACACGCAATCGCGACCTTCCTCGATAGCGTGTGTAATACGCAATACCGAGTTTCACTAAACAACGATGTGCTATTAATATATTATTAAAACTAGCCGTTATGAATAGTAATAACCACTTTTTAAAATTCTGTAAATCTTATTTTTCAAAATGAACTTTATTCTTGGATTCGGAGTATCGAATTTATCCTAAGGTGAAATTTTGGTAATTTTCGGATAACTTTCATATTCTGATGAATAGTGAAAAATTACTAAATTATAATTAAAAACAACTTTTTTAATCGAAATAATTAATACTGATAAATTATTAATTTGAGTGGTTTTAAAGTATATTTAGAATATATTTTTACAATTTAATACAATGTTGGTCATTGGTTGTAATTTCACATTTAAACCAGACATAATCAAGTGTCAATATTTTGATATATATTGTTTCCTAAAAACACGCTATTTATTTTAACAGCGGGATTTAATTATAAAATTAATTAATGCAACTTCTATGTTATGAATTTGGTAAAATAGATTTCATTTTTGAATTCGGAATATGAAATATAGCTTAGGATGAAATTTTGGCATTGTTCTGAAAAACATCAATTTTTGATGAATAGTGAAACTACTAAGTGGTAGTTAAAAAAACTGAATTTTTCATAAAACTTAATTTTGCCGCTTCTGTGAATGGAATTTCGAAAATCAGAGAGACACGGTTAATATCAAGGACTAAAATGTGCTTCAATGAGATGAAAATAATTTTTTGGTGAATAGTAACTTTTTACTTTTTTACCGCGGTTAATAGTAAATAGGGTAACTAAGGGTAAATATGATATTACTATTACCCTAACACATGTACTAATTCTATTGGACAAGTGTAATTCGACCAAAAACAAACTTAGGAATAAAATATGACCATTTAGGCCCACTTGGATTAGATTAGGACATTTATTATTGATTTATTTAAAGAAAGGTTAAAATAGTTAAAATCAAAGTTTAATAAGTAAATAATTTTTAATATGGGGTTATACATAAGATAAATTCGATTGTAAATATTAATTAGAAAGATAAAAAGATTTCCTACATGATGGTATTTTATTTGTAATTTTTAGACATAAAATAATTTAATTTATTTATGACACAACGATGATGCAGTAATTATCTTATTAATGAAATATTGACATAATTGATGTTATAAACACCAAAATAAATGTAATTTGAGATTTTTTATGAATTACACTAATTTTCTAGGTTACTATGATATATTAATGTTGATTTAATCAACTTGGTTCGAACATTTAATTCTGTTATGACTTTCACAAAAATCATATATCAAATAGTGTCAAAATTGACACAAAATAGTTTTTAAATCAAATATTATATTATTAATTGTTATTGTATTCCTAAAAATCTAAGGTTCATCCAAATGACTTAGATAAGGATATATATATTAATAATAAACAATTTGGGGTTCTTTTGGCATGTTATAGTATGTTTATTAACCATATAGTGAAAGAAAACAAAAAGACATGGTAAAAGTTAAATTATTTAACTTAGAGTTAAATTTAATTGATAAGGTTAAAATAATATCCTAAACTTGTCTAAATTCTATTTGTTGATAGGATTTAGACCCCTACCCACCTTATCTTCGAAATAAGACCCTTTGGAACCATTATAAACCGATTTTGACTTTAATATAAAATAATATTTTGAGATATTCCTAAGGTGCCCCTCTCCTCCCCTATAAAAGGACACCTCCTCCCCCTCCTCCTCACACCAATTTGAGCACTCAAGCTCGGACAACCCCTGCCAAAATCCCTTCTCCACTTCCCTAGCAACATCCTAGAGGTTCTGGTCTTCCTCAAATACCAATTCTAGTGCCCTAAGAGGAGGTCTCAAAGAGGCGCTTCAAAGAGGAGGTAATTACCGTTACCAATTCTTTCATCTTTATTTCTTCTTCCACTTCTTCATCTTAGGTTGTTTCATTATGAAGTAATAACATCAGTATCACTCATATACTGATATGTTATTATAAGTATGAAACAACCCTATTTCACCATCTATCCATCCTACGGAATAAGAAATCACCGCGCGTGCGTACGTACGGAATACCGTCTCCACGCCGTGGTGTAATCTATTTTCCACCACCACCTTACATGGATGGGTATAATGGTGTAAAGAATAACTATACATAGTTATTACAACATCATATTGATTCTGATATATTGTATAATCCACTCCAATTCAATTCAATAATTATGGAAATGATATCATCGCTCGTGCGTACGTACGGAATACCGTCTCCACGACGCGATGAGATTCATTCTTAATGATTAACCATTTAAGAATGATTATAAAGTATATATAAGAAATAATAATGAAATATATGACATTATAAAGCTACTGGATTTATGTATATATATATATATACATATGTATTTCATCTACTTACTTCCATTTCAAGACAATAAGGAAAGGAAAACAGCGTTCTTGCGTACGTACGGACTACCGTCTCCATGAACGGTGTTTTTCATTTTATTTATCTACCTATTATATATATATATACTGAATATATATGATATATAAATCATATTTTATATTCTGGAAGTAAGTAAATCCTGATATAAGTAATAATGATTTCAAGAACAACAAGTCAGAACACCTACGATAAATGAAACGATTTTACCCAAAACGCTTCTTTAACATGGAATTTACCAAAGAACGGGTAATATAATGTCATAAGTGAACCATATATGATATCATAACAGTGAATATGATTCTTTAATAAGTCAATAACATGATTTAAATCATTATACAGGAGGTTAGGACACTTACAAAGCAAGTCGGACCTAAGGTAAGGGAAAATATCACAATCTCATTTTTATCCGAGATTGTTTATTCGTAAGTATTTACTGGGGTGTATTTTATCATCCACATCCATGTTTCATCAATATGTAATATTATTTCCATCCAACTACAATTTTTTATATCCAATTTTACCCTTCGGTGAGTTTTTAGTAAAAATTATGAGAGGAATCTTTTGACGTTTTTCATACGAGGTGCTTTTTGACTTTTCCGACAAAAGTACGAGAAGAATGTTTTTTTTAACTTAAACGGAATGAACGGATTTTTAAAGTTTTATAAAGCCTTATTTTCATGAAACTTCCTCCAAAAGATTTCATGGCTATTTTCAATAAAATCTATTTCTTTTAAAATTGCATGATGTTTTGTGAAAAGAAATTGATTTTGAAGAAGAAAGGATATTTTCCTCAAAAATTCATTTCAATTGTTTTATCAAAATTATTTTCCATCTAAGGTAATAAAGGGTTCTGTTTCTATCCATGTTTTTTACATTGATTTGGCTATGTTGTGATGGAATTATGTTTATGAATTCCTTTATCTTATATGAATGGTTTTATGATGTCATGTTATTTAAGAATCCCATTTTTATTACATGGGTTATGCAATGATGTATGATTTATGTGGCACACATAAGAATGGTATCATTATGAGATGGGTGGGACCTATATCTCCCTCCAATGCATTGGGTAATGATTTTATATCTCATGAGATAGACATGGCTGGAATGGTAGGTTATACCGGTTCAGTGAAACAGGACTGAAACGAGGGTTACTCGATTCAGAAAGGGACTTTGTCCACTAAGATAGTCTTGGCAATGAGTCTTGACTAACAAGAAATGATTTTCCATGATTATATGTGAATGCCACAAAGTTTCATGTTTTAAGTTATGATTATTGTGATTACATTTCACTGCCATGATTTATCCCATGTTATGAAATTATGCTCTCTTTTGCAGGTTATGATTTCCAAAATGTTATGTTCTTATGAATACGATGTGATTGATATTTATTTTGTTTACCCTTACTGAGCATTTGAGCTCACCCTTTTATGTTTTCTTTTCCCCAGGATATAAAGAAATGTTTTAGTTAAAAAAAAGAAGATCATTATGGGAGATGTTGAAGATCTTTCCCCACGATTAGAAGATTTTATTCCGAGTTTCCAAAGACACTAAACTATTACGATCATTGTGTGTGTGTTTTTGTTTTGTACTAAGTATTCCGCAAAAGTAATGTAAAGTCAATGTACGATAAGCTTCGGGTCTCTACAGTTGGTATCAGAGGAAAGGTTTAGTCAACCTTTGGAAACTAGGATGCGAAAACGTTAGTGAGATCCCTAGAGATATTTCTACGGTATGTCTAGGGATGTCCCTAAGGTTAAGTAGACGTATAAGTTATAGTACTAGAAATACGCTAACGATCATAGAATTAAACCTAAGATGTTAGATATTGAAGGTACTCCCCCTTTATTATGTTGTTTTCACTAGCATGATTTTTGCCTCTCACACTATTCATTTTGGGTTTTAGAAAATGGCTGGAAACAAGATGATTCAAGATAATGGAGGATATGATGGACAATGGAATGATATTCTTCATGAGCAACCAAATGAAATGGGATTTGGAAGTCCAAAGATCATTATTATGCCGAATCAGCAATCTCATAATATGATCAATAAAGTAAAATTTGGTAAGTTTCCTGACTCGGCTAATAAGAGAAAGATGGAGTTTCATGATGATCATAGAGGAAAGAAAGTTCAATTTCCCCTATGTAAATCATGTGGGAAGAGGCATCAAGGAGAATGTTTCAAGGGAACTGGAAGATGCTTTGGGTGTGGAAAAGAAGGACACAAAGCAAGTAAGTGCAAAGGAAAAGGTTCGGTTAACACCATGGATGAGGATAATGGTATTGCTACGACATCAAAAATGGTTAAGTGTTTTAAATGTGGAATGTATGGGCATTATGCAAACAAATGCCCTAAGGGAAAGACTCATGAAGAGAATCAGTATGGTCATATGGGTGGTATTTATGTGGATGATGATGATGAGACTACAAATGATATGTGAGATGAAAGAATTGTTGAAGCTCGGTCAATGGTTTAAGAATGTAGTGGAATGATTACATGTTTATCACGTGTAATGTTGTATAAGTAATCTCATGGTACTATGGAATAAAAAGACATCTAAGGATTGTTACACTGTTGTCTTTCCTTGAGTTTTGAAAGTATATGATTAATGGTACAAGTATCCATGAAAGGTTATTCAGATATTTTTGGAATGTAGATGATATGTGCATAATGAAGGGATAAGACGATAATGAGATGTTTGATTGTATTCATGAGCTCATGATTGATATAAGGACTAAGTGATATCATGGTTTGAGTATAAATAATTTTGAGGATTTTGGTATGTGGAAAGAGTTAACTTTTAACAGCATTCATGTTTTCACTAAGGTTCAATGGGTATTCAAGAGAGTACAAGATTAAGGCCATTGAATGTTTGGAATGTGTCCAACAAGATATATCTTATGATATATGGGGATCAAAGATGGTATTAAATCTCTGGTAATCGTTTTCACTATGTTATGAGAATGGACTGCAGTATTATGGATAGGACTAAAGATTGGAATGGATTATGTTGGACATAAGTTAGTATTGTTTAAGGATAGAAGTTTTTTCGATATTATTTATGGGATGTTATAGTAATATAGTTTTAGAAAAAGGACAACCTGCAGGACGGGCGACAGCCCATCATTTCGGACAAGGCTGTGGGAATCGAACCCACAACCGAAGTGCGACTGACCTTTATCGCCTACCACTGGCCTACAGGAAGTCCCTGTTTAGTAGAAACTAGTTTTAAAGTATAAGTCCATTTTAGGAACTATATATGATTAATCTCACTATAGATTGACTTATGTATATAATTTTTCCAAACCTTTTGTTTGAGACAGATGGAATGACCCGTCATTCAATCACATGATCTTCTAACACTTCACGAATAACAAATTTAACTTCATTTAAGAGATGAAGTGGAAATTGTTCTAGGCACGAACAATAGTGAGATTGTACCAAAATAAATAAAGTATTTATTCCAATTCAAATTTTCAACTTTAGGGAAATGATCTTGAAAACCAAAAATGTTGTCCTAAGTGATCTTATACCTAATGAATCGGATGGTACCTTAGATCGTCACAAATTTATGGATTTGTGATTATTGGATTTTCCATAGCCATGTTATCTACCACTCTCCATCAGAACATGATGGTTAGATTTCTCTTCCATATCCATATTTTCACCTATGTGGAAACCCAATGATTAGTTTATTTGGGTAACCGTTACGTTTCATACTTTTGTTTTTAAAGATTGGTTTTGATATTCCTTTTTACGATGTGGGTTTCTATTAAAGAAACTTTCAAATAGTTAACAATTTATAACCCCGACGAATTTCGAAGGCGAAATTCATTTTAAGGGGGGTAGAATGTAACAGCCCAAGATTTTATAAAAAATATTCTTTTTAATTTTATTAATGTCTTGTGTTGTACGCTACACCAAAAGGAGCTTTCACAACACGCATCCTTGTCTTGCCTTGCATTACACGCAATCGCGACCTTCCTCGATAGCGTGTGTAATACGCAATACCGAGTTTCACTAAACAACGATGTGCTATTAATATATTATTAAAACTAGCCGTTATGAATAGTAATAACCACTTTTTAAAATTCTTTAAATCTTATTTTTCAAAATGAACTTTATTCTTGGATTCGGAGTATCGAATTTATCCTAAGGTGAAATTTTGGTAATTTTCGGATAACTTTCATATTCTGATGAATAGTGAAAAATTACTAAATTATAATTAAAAACAACTTTTTTAATCGAAATAATTAATAGTGATAAATTATTAATTTGAGTGGTTTTAAAGTATATTTAGAATATATTTTTACAATTTAATACAATGTTGGTCATTGGTTGTAATTTCACATTTAAACCAGAAATAATCAAGTGTCAATCTTTTGATATATATTGTTTCCTAAAGACACGCTATTTATTTTAACAGCGGGATTCAATTATAAAATTAATTAATGCAACTTCTATGTTATGAATTTGGTAAAATAGATTTCATTTTTGAATTCGGAATATGAAATATAGCTTAGGATGAAATTTTGGCATTGTTCTGAAAAACATCAATTTTTGATGAATAGTGAAACTACTAAGTGGTAGTTAAAAAAACTGAATTTTTCATAAAACTTAATTTTGCCGCTTCTGTGAATGGAATTTCGAAAATCAGAGAGACACGGTTAATATCAAGGACTAAAATGTGCTTCAATGAGATGAAAATAATTTTTTGGTGAATAGTAACTTTTTACTTTTTTACCGCGGTTAATAGTAAATAGGGTAACTAAGGGTAAATATGATATTACTATTACCCTAACACATGTCCTAATTCTATTGGACAAGTGTAATTCGACCAAAAACAAACTTAGGAATAAAATATGACCATTTAGGCCCACTTGGATTAGATTAGGACATTTATTATTGATTTATTTAAAGAATGGTTAAAATAGTTAAAATCAAAGTTTAATAAGTAAATCATTTTTAATATGGGGTTATACATAAGATAAATTCGATTGTAAATATTAATTAGAAAGCTAAAAAGATTTCCTACATGATGGTATTTTATTTGTAATTTTTAGACAGAAAATAATTTAATTTATTTATGACACAACGATGATGCAGTAATTATCTTATTAATGAAATATTGACATAATTGATGTTATAAACACCAAAATAAATGTAATTTGAGATTTTTTATGAATTACACTAATTATCTAGGTTACTATGATATATTAATGTTGATTTAATCAACTTGGTTCGAACATTTAATTCTGTTATGACTTTCACAAAAATCATATATCAAATAGTGTCAAAATTGACACAAAATAGTTTTTAAATGAAATATTATATTATTAATTGTTATTGTATTCCTAAAAATCTAAGGTTCGTCCAAATGACTTAGATAAGGATATATATATTAATAATAAACAATTTGGGGTTCTTTTGGCATGTTATAGTAAGTTTATTAACCATATAGTGAAAGAAAACAAAAAGACATGGTAAAAGTTAAATTATTTAACTTAGAGTTAAATTTAATTGATAAGGTTAAAATAATATCCTAAACTTGTCTAAATTCTATTGGTTGATAGGATTTCGACCCCTCCCCACCTTATCTTCGAAATAAGACCCTTTGGAACCATTATAAACCGATTTTGACTTTAATATAAAATAATATTTTGAGATATTCCTAAGGTGCCCCTCTCCTCCCCTATAAAAGGACACCTCCTCCCCCTCCTCCTCACACCAATTTGAGCACTCAAGCTCGGCCAACCCCTGCCAAAATCCCTTCTCCACTTCCCTAGAAACATCCTAGAGGTTCTGGTCTTCCTCAAATACCAATTCTAGTGCCCTAAGAGGAGGTCTCAAAGAGGCGCTTCAAAGAGGAGGTAATTACCGTTACCAATTCTTTCATCTTTATTTCTTCTTCCACTTCTTCATCTTAGGTTGTTTCATTATGAAGTAATAACATCAGTATCACTCATATACTGATATGTTATTATAAGTATGAAACAACCCTATTTCACCATATATCCATCCTACGGAATAAGAAATCACCGCGCGTGCGTACGTACGGAATACCGTCTCCACGCCGTGGTGTAATCTATTTTCCACCACCACCTTACATGGATGGGTATAATGGTGTAAAGAATAACTATACATAGTTATTACAACATCATATTGATTCTGATATATTGTATAATCCACTCCAATTCAATTCAATAATTATGGAAATGATATCATCGCTCGTGCGTACGTACGGAATACCGTCTCCACGACGCGATGAGATTCATTCTTAATGATTAACCATTTAAGAATGATTATAAAGTATATATAAGAAATAATAATGAAATATATGACATTATAAAGCTACTGGATTTATGTATATATATATATACATATGTATTTCATCTACTTACTTCCATTTCAAGACAATAAGGAAAGGAAAACAGCGTTCTTGCGTACGTACGGACTACCGTCTCCATGAACGGTGTTTTTCATTTTATTTATCTACCTATTATATATATATATATACTGAATATATATGATATATAAATCATATTTTATATTCTGGAATTAAGTAAATCCTGATATAAGTAATAATGATTTCAAGAACAACAAGTCAAAACACCTACGATAAATGAAACGATTTTACCCAAAACGCTTCTTTAACATGGAATTTACAAAAGAACGGGTAATATAATGTCATAAGTGAACCATATATGATATCATAACAGTGAATATGATTCTGTAATAAGTCAATAACATGATTTAAATCATTATACAGGAGGTTCGGACACTTACAAAGCATGTCGGACCTAAGGTAAGGGAAAATATCACAATCTCATTTTTATCCGAGATTGTTTATTCGTAAGTATTTACTGGGGTGTATTTTATCATCCACATCCATGTTTCATCAA
Organism: Viscum album; assembly: GCA_963277665.1. Lineage (NCBI taxonomy): Eukaryota > Viridiplantae > Streptophyta > Magnoliopsida > Santalales > Viscaceae > Viscum > Viscum album. Next base: position 1,898,071,089 of record OY728163.1, on the reverse strand, counting down.
TATGTAATATTATTTCCATCCAAATACAATTTTTTAAATCCAATTTTACCCTTCGGTGAGTTTTTAGTAAAAATTATGAAAGGAATCTTTTGACGTTTTTCATACGAGGTGCTTTTTGACTTTTCCGACAAAATTACGAGAAGAATGTTTTTTTTACCTTAAACGGAACGAACGGATTTTTAATGTTTTATAAAGCCTTATTTTCATGAAACTTCCTCCAAAAGATTTCATGGCTATTTTCAATAAAATCTCTTTCTTTTAAAATTGCATGATGTTTTGTGAAAAGAAATTGATTTTGAAGAAGAAAGGATATTTTCCTCAAGAATTCATTTCAAGTGTTTTATCAAAATTATTTTCCATCTAAGGTAATAAAGGGTTCTGTTTCTATCCATGTTTTTACATTTATTAGGCTATGTTGTGATGGAATTATGTTTATGAATTCCTTTATCTTATATGAATGGTTTTATGATGTCATGTTATTTAAGAATCCCATTTTTATTACATGGGTTATGCAATGATGTATGATTTATGTGGCACACATAAGAATGGTATCATTATGAGATGGGTGGGACCTATATCTCCCTCCAATGCATTGGGTAAAGATTTTATATCTCATGAGATAGACATGGCTGGAATGGTAGGTTATACCGGTTCAGTGAAACAGAACTGAAACGAGGGTTACTCGATTCAGAAAGGGACTTTGTCCACTAAGATAGTCTTGGGAATGAGTCTTGACTAACAAGAAATGATTTTCCATGATTATGTGTGAATGCCACAAAGTTTCATGTTTTAAGTTATGATTATTGTGATTACATTTCACTGCCATGATTTATCCCATGTTATGAAATTATGCTCTCTTTTGCAGGTTATGATTTCCAAAATGTTATGTTCTTATGAATACGATGTGATTGATATTTATTTTTTTTACCCTTACTGAGCATTTGAGCTCACCCTTTTATGTTTTCTTTTCCCCAGGATATAAAGAAAGGTTTTAGTTAAAAAAAATAAGATCTTTATGGGAGATGTTGAAGATCATTCCCCACGATTAGAAGATTTTATTCCGAGTTTCCAAAGACACTAAACTATTACGATCCTTGTGTGTGTGTTTTTGTTTTGTACTAAGTATTCCGCAAAAGTAATGTAAATTCAATGTACGATAAGCTTCGGGTCTCTACAGTTGGTATCAGAGGAAAGGTTTTGTCAACCTTTGGAAACTAGGATGCGAAAACGTTAGTGAGATCCCAAGAGATATTTCTACGGTATGTCTAGGGATGTCCCTAAGGTTAAGTAGACGTATAAGTTATAGTACTAGAAATACGCTAACGATCATAGAATTAAACCTAAGATGTTAGATATTGAAGGTACTCCCCCTTTATTATGTTGTTTTCCCTAGCATGATTTTTGCCTCTCACACTATTCATTTTGGGTTTTAGAAAATGGCTGGAAACAAGATGATTCACGATAATGGAGGATATGATGGACAATGGAATGATATTCTTCATGAGCAACCAAATGAAATGGGATTTGGAAGTCCAAAGATCATTATTATGCCGAATCAGCAATCTCATAATATGATCAATAAAGTAAAATTTGGTAAGTTTCCTGACTCGGCTAATAAGAGAAAGATGGAGTTTCATGATGATCATAGAGGAAAGAAAGTTCAATTTCCCCTATGTAAATCATGTGGGAAGAGGCATCAAGGAGAATGTTTCAAGGGAACTGGAAGATGCTTTGGGTGTGGAAAAGAAGGACACAAAGCAAGTAAGTGCAAAGGAAAAGGATCGGTTAACACCATGGATGAGGATAATGGTATTGCTACGACATCAAAAATGGTTAAGTGTTTTAAATGTGGAATGTATGGGCATTATGCAACCAAATTCCCTAAGGGAAAGACTCATGAAGAGAATCAGTATGGTCATATGGGTGGTATTTATGTGGATGATGATGATGAGACTACAAATGATATGTGAGATGAAAGAATTGTTGAACCTCGGTCAATGGTTTAAGAATGTAGTGGAATGATTACATGTTTATCACGTGTAATGTTGTATAAGTAATCTCATGGTACTATGGAATAAAAAGACATCTAAGGATTGTTACAGTGTTGTCTTTCCTTGAGTTTTGAAAGTATATGATTAATGGTACAAGTATCCATGAAAGGTTATTCAGATATTTTTGGAATGTAGATGATATGTGCATAATGAAGGGATAAGACGATAATGAGATGTTTGATTTTATTCATGAGCTCATGATTGATATAAGGACTAAGTGATATCATGGTTTGAGTATAAATAATTTTGAGGATTTTGGTATGTGGAAAGAGTTAACTTTTAACAGCATTCATGTTTTCACTAAGGTTCAATGGGTATTCAAGAGAGTACAAGATTAAGGCCTTTGAATGTTTGGAATGTGTCCAACAAGATATATCTTATGATATATGGGGATCAACGATGGTATTAAATCTCTGGTAATCGTTTTCACTATGTTATGAGAATGGACTGCAGTATTATGGATAGGACTAAAGATTGGAATGGATTATGTTGGACATAAGTTAGTATTGTTTAAGGATAGAAGTTTTTTCGATATTATTTATGAGATGTTATAGTAATATAGTTTTAGAAAAAGGACAACCTGCAGGACGGGCGACAGCCCATCGTTTCGGACAAGGCTGTGGGAATCGAACCCACAACCGAAGTGCGACTGGCCTTTATCGCCTACCACTGGCCTACAGGAAGTCCATGTTTAGTAGAAACTAGTTTTAAAGTATAAGTCCATTTTAGGAACTATATATGATTAATCTCACTATAGATCGACTTATGTATATAATTTTTGCTAACCTTTTGTTTGAGACAGATGGAATGACCCGTCATTCTATCACATGATCTTCTAACACTTCACGAATAACAAATTTAACTTCATTTAAGAGATGAAGTGGAAATTGTTCTAGGCACGAACAATAGTGAGATTGTACCAAAATAAAGAAAGTATTTATTCCAATTCAAATTTTCAACTTTAGGGAAATGATCTTGAAAACCAAAAATGTTGTCCTAAGTGATCTTATACCTGATGAATCGGATGGTACCTTAGATCGTCACAAATTTATGGATTTGTGATTATTGGCTTTTCCATAGCCATGTTATCTACCACTCTCCATCAGAACATGATGGTTAGATTTCTCTTCCATATCCATACTTTCACCTATGTGGAAACCCAATGATTAGTTTATTTGGGTAACCGTTACGTTTCATACTTTTGTTTTTAAAGATTGGTTTTGATATTCCTTTTTACGATGTGGGTTTCTATTAAAGAAACTTTCAAATAGTAAACCATTTATAACCCCGACGAATTTCGAGGGCGAAATTCATTTTAAGGGGGGTAGAATGTAACAGCCCAATATTTTATAAAAAATATTCTTTTTAATTTTATTAATGTCTTGTGTTGTACGCTACACAAAAAGGAGCTTGCACAACACGCATCCTTGTCTTGCCTTGCATTACACGCAATCGCGACCTTCCTCGATAGCGTGTGTAATACGCAATACCGAGTTTCACTAAACAACGATGTGCTATTAAAATATTATTAAAACTAGCCGTTATGAATAGTAATAACCACTTTTTAAAATTCTGTAAATCATATTTTTCAAAATGAACTTTATTCTTGGATTCGGAGTATCGAATTTATCCTAAGGTGAAATTTTGGTACTTTTCGGATAACTTTCATATTCTGATGAATAGTGAAAAATTACTAAATTATAATTAAAAACAACATTTTTAATCGAAATAATTAATAGTGATAAATTATTAATTTGAGTGGTTTTAAAGTATATTTAGAATATATTTTTACAATTTAATACAATGTTGGTCATTGGTTGTAATTTCACATTTAAACCAGACATAATCAAGTGTCAATCTTTTGATATATATTGTTTCCTAAAAACACGCTATTTATTTTAACAGCGGGATTTAATTATAAAATTAATTAATGCAACTTCTATGTTATGAATTTGGTAAAATAGATTTCATTTTTGAATTCGGAATATGATATATAGCTTAGGATGAAATTTTGGCATTATTCTGAAAAACATCAATTTTTGATGAATAGTGAAACTACTAAGTGGTAGTTAAAAAAACTGAATTTTTCATAAAACTTAATTTTGCCGCTTCTGTGAATGGAATTTCGAAAATCCGAGAGACACGGTTAATATCAAGGACTAAAATGTGGTTCAATGAGATGAAAATAATTTTTTGGTGAATAGTAACTTTTTACTTTTTTACCGCGGTTAATAGTAAATAGGGTAACTAAGGGTAAATATGATATTACTATTACCCTAACACATGTCTTAATTCTATTGGACAAGTGTAATTCGACCAAAAACAAACTTAGGAATAAAATATGACCATTTAGGCCCACTTGGATTAGATTAGGACATTTATTATTAATTTATTTAAAGAAAGGTTAAAATAGTTAAAATCAAAGTTTAATAAGTAAATCATTTTTAATATGGGGTTATACATAAGATAAATTCGATTGTAAATATTAATTAGAAATCTAAAAAGATTTCCTACATGATGGTATTTTATTTGTAATTTTTAGACATAAAATAATTTAATTTATTTATGACACAACGATGATGCAGTAATTATCTTATTAATGAAATATTGACATAATTGATGTTATAAACACCAAAATAAATGTAATTTGAGATTTTTTATGAATTCCACTAATTTTATACGTTACTATGATATATTAATGTTGATTTAATCCACTTGGTTCGAACATTTAATTCTGTTATGACTTTCACAAAAATCATATATCAAATAGTGTCAAAATTGACACAAAATAGTTTTTAAATCAAATATTATATTATTAATTGTTATTGTATTCTTAAAAAACTAAGGTTCGGCCAAATGACTTAGATAAGGATATATATATTAATAATAAACAATTTGCGGTTCTTTTGGCATGTTATAGTAAGTTTATTAACCATATAGTGAAAGAAAACAAAAAGACATGGTAAAAGTTAAATTATTTAACTTAGAGTTAAATTTAATTGATAAGGTTAAAATAATATCCTAAACATGTCTAAATTCTATTGGTTGATAGGATTTCGACCCCTCCCCACCTTATCTTCGAAATAAGACCCTTTGGAACCATTATAAACCGATTTTGACTTTAATGTAAAATAATATTTTGAGATATTCCTAAGGTGCCCCTCTCCTCCCCTATAAAAGGACACCTCCTCCCCCTCATCCTCACACCAATTTGAGCACTCAAGCTCGGCCAACCCCTGCCAAAATCCCTTCTACACTTCCCTAGAAACATCATAGAGGTTCTGGTCTTCTTCAAATACCAATTCTAGTGCCCTAAGAGGAGGTCTCAAAGAGGCGCTTCAAAGAAGAGGTAATTACCGTTACCAATTCTTTCATCTTTATTTCTTCTTCCACTTCTTCATCTTAGGTTGTTTCATTATGAAGTAATAACATCAGTATCACTCATATAATGATATGTTATTATAAGTATGAAACAACCCTATTTCACCATCTATCCATCCTACGGAATAAGAAATCACCGCGCGTGCGTACGTACGGAATACCGTCTCCACGCCGTGGTGTAATCTATTTTCCACCTCCACCTTACATGGATGGGTATAATGGTGTAAAGAATAACTATACATAGTTATTACAACATCATATTAATTCTGATATATTGTATAATCCACTCCAATTCAATTCAATAATTATGGAAATGATATCATCGCTCGTGCGTACGTACGGAATACCGTCTCCACGACGCGATGAGATTCATTTTTAATGATTAACCATTTAAGAATGATTATAAAGTATATATAAGAAATAATAATGAAATATATGACATTATAAAGCTACTGGATTTATGTATATATATATATATACATATGTATGTCATCTACTTCCATTTCAAGACAATAAGGAAAGGAAAACAGCGTTCTTGCGTACGTACGGACTACCGTCTCCATGAACGGTGTTTTTCATTTTATTTATCTACCTATTATATATATATATATACTGAATATATATGATATATAAATCATATTTTATATTCTGGATGTAAGTAAATCATGATATAAGTAATAATGATTTCAAGAACAACAAGTCAAAACACCTACGATAAATGAAACGATTTTACCCAAAACGCTTCTTTAACATGGAATTTACAAAAGAACGGGTAATATAATGTCATAAGTGAACCATATATGATATCATAACAGTGAATATGATTCTGTAATAAGTCAATAACATGATTTAAATCAATATACAGGAGGTTCGGACACTTACAAAGCAATTCGGACCTAAGGTAAGGGAATATATCACAATCTCATTTTTATCCGAGATTGTTTATTCGTAAGTATTTACTGGGGTGTATTTTATCATCCACATCCATGTTTCATCAATATGTAATATTATTTACATCCAACTACAATTGTTTAAATCCAATTTTACCCTTCGGTGAGTTTTTAGTAAAAATTATGAAAGGAATCTTTTGACGTTTTTCATACGAGGTGCTTTTTGACTTTTCCGACAAAAGTACGAGAAGAATGTTTTTTTTTAACTTAAACGGAACGAATGGATTTTTAATGTTTTATAAAGCCTTATTTTCATGAAACTTCCTCCAAAAGATTTCATGGCTATTTTCAATAAAATCTCTTTCTTTTAAAATTGCATGATGTTTTGTGAAAAGAAATTGATTTTGAAGAAGAAAGGATATTTTCCTCAAGAATTCATTTCAAGTGTTTTATCAAAATTATTTTCCATCTAAGGTAATAAACGGTTCTGTTTCTATCCATGTTTTTACATTGATTTGGCTATGTTGTGATGGAATTATGTTTATGAATTCCTTTAACTTATATGAATGGTTTTATGATGTCATGTTATTTATGAATCCCATTTTTATTACATGGGTTATGCAATGATGTATGATTTATGTGGCACACATAATAATGGTATCATTATGAGATGGGTGGGACCTATATCTCCCTCCAATGCATTGGGTAAAGATTTTATATCTCATGAGATAGACATGGCTGGAATGGTAGGTTATACCGGTTCAGTGAAACAGGACTGAAATGAGGGTTACTCGATTCAGAAAGGGACTTTGTCCACTAAGATAGTCTTGGCAATGAGTCTTGACTAACAAGAAATGATTTTCCATGATTATGTGTGAATGCCACAAAGTTTCATGTTTTAAGTTATGATTATTGTGATTACATTTCACTGCCATGATTTATCCCATGTTATGAAATTATGCTCTCTTTTGCAGGTTATGACTTCCAAAATGTTATGTTCTTATGAATATGATGTGATTGATATTTATTTTGTTTACCCTTACTGAGCATTTGAGCTCACCCTTTTATGTTTTCTTTTCCCCAGGATATAAAGAAAGGTTTTAGTTAAAAAAAAGAAGATCTTTATGGGAGATGTTGAAGATCTTTCCCCACGATTAGAAGATTTTATTCCGAGTTTCCAAAGACACTAAACTATTACGATCCTTGTGTGTGTGTTTTTGTTTTGTACTAAGTATTCCGCAAAAGTAATGTAAAGTCAATGTACGATAAGCTTCGGGTCTCTACACAAAGGCTTTGGGAGTGTGGGGGTAAGTAGGTAGAGGTGGGGGCCTTTTATAAGAGGAGAGGAGGGGCAGTCTTGGAAAGTAAAGAAATATTACTTTATTTGAAAATGAGTTTCGTCTTTAAATGGTCCCACATTGATATAATTCGAATATAAGGTGATAAGGGTTCTAAATCCACCCATCCAATAGGTTTTGGACATGTGTAGGTCTTAGATATTACATTATCTTTCCATTTTATTTAAATCGTTAAATAATGAGGTCATCGCTGCATCATCATTATGTAATAAATAATTTAATTTATTTAATGTCCAAAAACTATAAAAAAAATAATATGATGTAGGAAATATTTTTATATTTCCAATGAATATTTATAGTCAAAAATATGATTTGTATAACACCTTGTAAAAATTGTTTTAGTAAAACATTTCATGTTTGTGTCATTTTTACTTTAACATTAAATAAAAAGTTATTTATGTCATTTCCCAACCAAAGTGGCTCCATGGGGTCCCCAAGTTGACACATGCCTTTTATTGGTCTTACATGACACATCCAATAAGGTTAGGACATGTTTCTAGGTCATTTCATATTATTAAAGCACTATTTTTACCTTAAACTACACTGATTACCACTAATCGCGATTAAAAACTTAATAAGGTACTATTCACCAAAAAATTATTTTAATCTCATTGAACCCAATTTTACTTCTTAATGACAACCATGTATGTTGGATTTTTGAAATTCAAAACACAAAGGTGGAAAAATTTCATTTAAACGAAAAATCAGTTTCTTTAACTACCACTTAGTGATTTCACTACTCATCAAAAATTGAAGTTTTTCAGAAAAATACCAAAACTTCATTCTAAGATATATTTGATATTTTGTATTCAAAAATGAATTCTATTTTAAAAAATTCAAAACAGATAAGTCAAATTAATTAATTTAATAATAAAATCCTGTTGTCAGAGCAAATAGTGTGTTTTTATGAAACAATAAGTATCAAATAATTGACACCAGTTTAAGTCCAATTTCAAAGTGAAATTGATTCCAATGACCACAATTGGACTAAATGGAAAAAATATATTCTAATTTTACTTCAAAACAAATTCAAAACATAATCTAATAATATAAATAAATTAGATTAAAAATCAGTTTTGATGTAAAATGCAGTATTTTTCACTATTCATTAAAAAATGAACATTGTCAGAAAAATACCAAGAATTAACACAAAGTAAATTTTGATGTCCCAATCATAAAGAATAAGTTTATTTTGACAAACATAGTTTATAAAATTGTAAAAATATAGATTCAAAATTGGTTATCCATCAAAAGGTATTAAAACAATCTTTTAAAAATATTAATGTATTTCATGCTTAAGATTGGATTTATTTTCATTTTAAGCCTCTAAAACACTATCTAATTCATTAATAGGAATAGATAAAAAAATATCCATTATTAATTACTTACATGGGATGTTACATCATTCCCCCTTTAGAAAAGTGTGTCCCCGCAATTTATTTACTTATTAAATAAATGGGGGTACTTATCCCTCATTGAATTTTCAGATTCCCATGTTGCCTCTTAAATCATGTGGTTTTTCCACAAAACCGTTACTTAGTGAATCACCTTATTCCGTAACACTTGATACCTGTGGTCAAGAATCTGGACCGGTTGTTCCTCATAAGATAGGTTCTCTTCCAACTGAACTACCTCTGGACTCAAAACACGAGATGGATCTGGCATGTACTTTCTCAACATCGAAACGTGAAAAACATTGTGTACCTGAGATAAACTCGGAGGTAAATCCACTCGGTAAGCAACTGATCCAACTCTCTCCAGAATTTCATATGGTCCAATAAACCTTGGACTCGGCTTTCCTTACTTACAAAATCTCATCACACTTTTCAAAGGAGAAACCTTGAGAAAAATAGGATCACCTACCTCGAAAGATAAATCCTTCCTCCCGTTATCTGCATAACTCTTCTGCCTACTCTGAGCTGTTCTCATGTGCTTCTAAATCAGCTGAACTTTTTCTGCCATCTCTTATACCAATTCTGGTCCCATCAACTTCCTTTCACCCACTTCATCCTAGAAATATGTAGTTCGACACTGCTTCCCATATAATGCCTGAAATGGTGCCATCTGTATACTGGAATGAAAACTGTTATTATATGAAAATTCAACCAAAGAAAGATGTTGGTCCCAACATCCATGATAATCCATAGAGAAAAAACATAGCATATCCTCCAAGGTCTGAATTGTTCGTTCTGACTGGCCATCTGATTGAGGATGAAAAGCTGTACTAAAATTTAATTCAGTACCCAACGACTTCTGAAGGCCTTTCCAAAAGTTAGAAGTGAACCTGGGATCACGGTCAGATACAATGGAGAGAGTAACTCCATGTAACCTGACTATCTCTTTAAGATACAAACGGTAAAGTTGATCAAGAGAGAAAGTATCTCGTATAGCATGGAAATGAGAAGATTTGGTCAAGCGATCAACAATAACCCAGATTGCATTATTACCTCGAGATGTCTTCGGTAATCCCACAACAAAGTCCACGGATATATCTCCCATTTCCACACTGGAACTGGTAAAGGCTGAAGCATCCCTTTAGGTAACTGCCGCTCTACATTAACCTGTTGACAAGTCAAACACTTCACAGTAAAGTCAGCAAAATATCTTTTCATTCCATCCCACCAGTAATACTCCCGCAGATTTCTATACATCTTAGTACTGCCTGGATGAACTGAAAACGGAGAACTATGAGCTTCACATAACAACTCTCCCTTAAACTGTGAATCACAAGGCACACACAATCTCTTCCCAAATCTCAAAACACAATCACTATCAATTTTGAATTCAGGAAACTTAACTTTTTGAACCATCTCTACCTTTTTCTGCAACTCACTGTCTTGCTTCTGTGCTTTCTTGATTCTATCTGATAGACATGATCTCACTGATACCTGAAACAAAACAAAAGAACTTCCTACACCAACAACTTCTACTCCAAAGTTCATCAAATCCTTAACCAAAGGATCACATTCCAAATGCAATATTTCTAATGAAGCATTACTTTTTCGACTCAAAGCATCAGCCACTTTATTTGCTTTTCCCGGATGGTAATGAATTGTACAATCCTAATCCCTGATTAATTATATCCATCTCCTTTGTCTCATGTTCAATTGTTTCTGAGTGAATATATACTTTAAACTTTTGTGATCGGTATATATTTCACACTTTTCTCCATACAAATGATGTCTCCAAATTTTTAAATCGAAAACAACAGCAGCTAATTCCAGATCATGTGTAGGGTAATTTACCTCATGAGTCTTCACCTATAATGAAGCATAAGCAATTACCTGATCATTCTGCATTAGTACGCAACCAAGTCCTTTCAATGAAGAATCACTGTATATAACAAACTCACCATTCCTGGAAGGTAGTGCCAAAACTGGAGCATTCACCAATCTTCTTTTCAATTCCTGAAAACAATCACCACAATCTTTTGTCCAGATAAACATAACACCCTTCCAAGTTATCTTAGTCATTGAACTAGATAATCGTGAAAAATTTCTAACAAACCTTCGGTAATAGCCTGCCAAACCAAAGATGCTACGAATCTCGGTTACATTTTTGGGTCTTGGCCAGTCTTCCACAACTTTTGTTTTTGCAGGATCAATAGTTATTCCATCTTTAGAAACAATATGACCAAGGAAAGAAATTTGTTGCAACCAAAACTCACACTTGCTGAATTTTCCTTACAGTTTCCTTTCTTTTAAGGTTTGCATGATAACCCTTAAATGTCTTTCATGCTCCTCTTTACTTTTAGAAAACACCAAAATATCATCAATGAAAACCACCACAAACTTATCCAATAACTCATGGAAAAATCTATTCATTAAGTCCATAAATACAACAGGTGCATTGGTTAGCCCAAAATGCATTACTACAAATTCATAATGGCCATATCTCGTGCGGAATGTGATCTTCGGAATATCTTCCTCCTTTACCTTCAGCTGATGGTACCCCGATCTAAAGCCAATCTTTGAATAAAAAATGAGCTCCCTGGAGCTGGTCAAAAAAATCATCGATATGAGGAAAAGGATATTTGTTCTTAATAGTGATGTTATTCAAGGCTCTATAATCAATGCAAAGTCTCATAGAACCATCTTTCTTTTTAACAAATAAAACATGATCACCCCAAGGTGATGTGCTAGGTCGAATGAAACTTTTCTCTAATAAATCTTGCAATTTCTCCTTCAACTCTAAAAGTTCAATTTGTGCCATTCGATAAGGGGGTTTTGAAATTGTCTTAGCATCAGGAACTAAGTCAACAGTAAACTCAACTTCTCGATCTGGTATTATTCCAGGAAACTCATCAGGAAAAACATCAGGATACTCATTTACCACTGGCACATCATTAATCTAAACAGTTCCTTTATTTTCAATGATGTGTGCAATGTAACATTCATTTCCATCTTTTACAAGTTTCTTGGCCTCTTGATAAGTTATCAAAAGTAAGGGTTCATTATTGTACACAAACTGAAAGTCTTTTTGAAAAGAAACTTCTTTAGATCTACAGTCAATATTAGCATGGTAAATAGAGATCCAATCCATACCCAGGATAACATCAAACTCTACTAGAGGTAGAACAATAAGGTTTGCAAGTAGGTTCTTTCCACAGATAAGGATAAGAATATTCTTATAAATTCTTTTTGCCTCAAAATTTCCCCCAGGTGTTTTTACCACAAGTTCAGAAGTCATTTCTTGAGATGGTATTCACATTTTACTAGAAAAGTTTTCAGAGATGAAAAAATGTGTAGACCCCGAATCAAACAACACACTGGCATAATCTGAAAAAACAAAAAAAGTACCTGATACAACTTCATTTGATGGACCGACATCTGCTGAAGTAGTTGCAAAGGATTTCACCACCCCATTCTACTTGTAGTCTAACTGCTTCCCATCACTCAAGATCTTTGTAGGACACTCGTTTACATAGTGACCCTTCTCATTGCACTTATAACATTTCACTAACTGTAAATCAAATTTGGTATTACCTTCACCTTGATCCTTTTCAGTGAAATCACGAGCCTTATGTCCCATCTTACCAGATCGGTAGAACTTTCCAGAATTCAGAAGACACTCCCCAGCATGCCTTTTGTTACATTTATCTCAAACTGGAAACTTAGTTTTCTTACCATCAGACTTTTTTGAAGAATTCTTACCTTTCTCCTGCCACCTCAGTCTCTTCTTCTGTTGGTTGTTATAGAACACATGATCATCAGAAAACTCCATTTCTACCTTCTCATCACATCAAACAAGATTTTCATAAATTTTGAACTCACGAGAAGATAATTCCCTTCTATATTTTTGATTTAATCCTAAGTAAAACTGATTGATTTTAATATCAAGTTCTCAGATAATATTTGGAGCATACCTTTCCAATCGGGTAAACATTTCTTCATAGGTAGCCACTGAGTCTTCCTCTTGCCTCAATTCCAAGAATTTCTTTTCCATCCTAAGTCGAACAGCCTTAGGAAAATACTTCTCAAGAAACATACCTTTGAATTCATCCCAGTCGAGAGCATCAATCTCATCAGCATCCCTGATATTTTTAACCATCGACCACCACTGATCTGCCTCACCCTCCAAACGGTAAATAGCAAGACTAACCTTTTGATTGTATGAACACCCCATGGCATCAAAAATCTTCTCCAGTGCTTTAATCCACCCTTCATCTAACATAGGGTCAGATGATCCTCCGAATGATGGGGAATGGTGCCTCATGAAATGTTCCACCACTGACATGTTCCTCTGTGGTTGATCTGGCTGATATCGTGGATGGATACCACTGCCATTTATCGCTTGAGTAAACTGCGTCATTACTGCAACAAACTGTTCAGTTCCAATTCCGACCATCTCAGGATGCTGATTCAGAAGGTTATTTCCTTCTATATGCCTTCCTACCACTGCATCCCTGTTTCCTCTGCGGAAAACCATTCTGAACAAACATGTCTTCGATGAAGAAACATGGTAATCTTCAAATGCTATATCATTTCAAAAAAAATATTTTTGGATAATCATTTAATAGAATTATAACTTCTAATGTTATCTAAACTGACCTTTGATACCAACTATATGGCCCCAGCCTTAAACCTTACTTATTCTTGAGTTATTACAAGATTACACATTGAGGATATTTTTGGGTTTAGAGTTTTAGAGAATTAGATCATAAAAATTGCATTACATTCCACATATAAACAAAGTGGATTCATAAAGATAGTATTATTCTTTCCCATCAATGGAAACATATTTAAAATAAAACATGGATTCTTTCTTGACACTTCCTTGACACTATCATTATATCATGTACCATTCCCTTGACCTGTGAAAAACATTTCAAAAAAACATGGGATGAGCATAGAACGCTCAGTAAGGGATATAAAAATATGGAAACGAAACATGGGTACATATATACATAAGAATGAAATCATACTTTACCCATAAAACATAAGAACTTTAACATACCTCATCAAATCATGAATAAATCATAGAAATCATAATACATAAAGGTAACTTGAGGCATTCATAACATTCTAACGTAGGGAGTAACCCTCTTGGTTACGTTTGGAATACCCATCACAGTATATTCCCTAAATATCTTCGGAGAAACCTTAACGTTTCACTCCTTCTCATTACCCAATGCATTGGAGAGCAATATCGGGATCACCCGCCCTTAGTTTATCACGGAACCACCCGTCTTCATAATAATGCCCAAGAACCTCAACATAATCGTATCACATAAAACATGCATAAAGGATATATAACATTTCCACCATTCAATCGCAAGATATCAATACAACACATTGATATAAAAAAATTATGAAAACAATTTTCGATACCAAAATAAAAGAAAAGAAAAACATGGTATTTATTTTTCTTTTAAAAAGAAGGTATGGCTTGTAGAGGAAGTCGAAACTCAAATAACGGTCACGGCGGCGGAGAAGTCGTTGTCGCCGCATACGTACGACAAAAACATTCCCTTTTGTAATTTAGTAAAATGATTCATATAAAAAATATTCATTTTTGATAAACATAAAAGTCAAAGGGGTTTATACACCATATAAAAGAAGGTTGTGTATAAAACAAAATATGCCTCAATAAAAGGAGATTGAGATGAAGTCCCATACCTCGGGTCCGACTTGACGTGATCGTTCTTTAATGTCCTGAATAATAAACGTGAGTTAATTTCTACTTGTTTAAGAACCTTTTTCAAGTTCATTATTCCTTTTATATCACTTATTTCCATGTCATGAACACTATGTAATTATTTAATTTAATAACGGCCGTTTTAACGATCATTGGTACTTGAGTCAAAAATAATCCCTTTATAATTACAAGTTGTTCATGTATCCATTATATCCAGAATGGTATTCATGATGTAGATATTATATATGTCATATATATCCAGTAAATGCATGCATTTATAATATTACATAATCATTTAGAGGTATGAAATGAAATGCACAGTTCATGGAGACGGTAAGTCGTACGTACGCATGAACGATACTTTAATTTCTATTTCGTATTTTATAGAATGGAATCATAATGATATAAAGGTATGTCATAATTCCAGTATAATATCATATATAATATCATTGTTACATCCTTTATACGTCCCACATATGTTATTTAACGAATCAACTCACTTTGAGGGGGCGGTAGTCCGCACTTCCTTAAATGAAGATATCGCGTTTACCCTTAATGGAAACCATAAAGGTATATCCAAAATGAAAAATACAGAAGCTTAAGGAAAACATAAACATATTATATATCATATAGAAATATAGTGACATCTTAATGTCCACCTTTGAAGGTGTTAAAAGAATGTTGAACAATCATCGTTTCGGGAGGCATAAATTCACCATCCACGGAAACAGTATGTCCTTTAACCATTAGATGTAGGTTTGTGTAAGTATAGCTCCAATCCTTATTATAAAAAAATAATAGTATATTAAGGATACTGTAGTTGTTACAAAAGAAAAGAATAAAAAGAGTTTAGGGGGTTGGAGAAGCAAAATAAAACAAAAGGACTCAAAAGAAGACATTACCTAAAAATCGGGTAACTCCCTTTTGGTTTGAGCTAAAAGGCTTCCTTGGGAAGAATTCTGCCCAAAGTGAGGCTTCAAGGAGTAAGATAGTGAAGTGGAGAGACAAAATGTGCAGGTTTTGGCCGATCCAAAGGATTTGGGAGTGTGGGGGTAAGGAGGTAGAGGTGGGGGACTTTTATAAGAGGAGAGGAGGGGCAGTCTTGGAAAGTAAAGATATATTACTTTATTTGAAAATGAGTTTCGGATTTAAATGGTCCCACATTGATATAATTCCAGGATAATGTTATAAGGGTTTTATATCCAGCCATCCAATATGTTTTGCACATGTTTAGGGCTTAGATATTACATTATCTTTCCATTTTATTTAAATCGTTAAATAATGAGGTCATCGCTGCATCATCATGATGTCATAAATTATTTAAATTATTTAATGTCTAAAAATTATAAAAAAAATACTATGATATAGTAAATCTTTTTATACTTCCAATGAATATTTATAGTCAAAAATCGGATTTTTATAACCCCTTGTAAAAATTGTTTTAGTAAAACATTTCAGGTTTGTGACATTTTTACTTCAACATTAAATAAAAAGTTATTTATGTCATTTCCCAACCAAAGTGTCTAAATGGGGTCCTCAAGTTGCCCATGGATTTTCGTGGTTGGAAATGACACATCCAATAAGGTTAGGACCTGTGTCTAGGTCATTTCATATTATTAAAGCATTATTTTTAACTTAAACTACACTAATTACCACTAATCACGATTAAAAACTTAATAAGTTACTATTCACCAAAAATTATTTTAATCTCATTGAACCACATTTTACTTCTTAATGAAAACCATGTATGTAGGATTTTTGAAATTCAAAACACAAAGGTGGCAAAATTTCATTTAAACGAAAAATCAGTTTCTTTAACTACCACTTAGTGATTTCACTATTCATCAAAAATGGAAGTTTTTCAGAAAAATAGAAAAACTTCACCCTAAGATATATTTGATATTCTGAATTAAAAATTGAAGTCTATTTTACAAAATTCAAAACATATAAGTCACATTAATTAATTTAATAATTAATTCCTGCTGTCAGAGCAAATAGCGTGTTTTTATGAAACAATAAGTATCAAAAGAATAACACCAGTTTAAGTCCAATTTCAAAATGAAATCGATTCCAATGACCACCATTGGATTAAATGGTAAAAATATATTCTAATTTTACTTCAAAACCAATTCAAAACATAATGTAATCATATAAATAAATTAGATTAAAAAGCAGTTTTGATGTAAAATGCAGTATTTTTCACTATTCATTAAAAAATGAACATTGTCAGAAAAATACCAAAAATTCACACAAAGTAAATTTTGATGTCCCAATCATAAATAATTAGTTTATTTTGAAGAACATAGTTTATAAAATTGTCAAAATATAGATTCAAAAATGTTTTTCCATCAAAAGGCAGTAAAAAAATCTTTTAAAAATATTAGTGTATTACATGCTTAAGATTGGATTTATTTTCATTTTAATACTTAAACCAATATATAATTCATTAATAGGCATAGATAAAAAATATCTATTATTAATTACTTACTTGGGATGTTACAAAATAGAACATGGTACTCCATGCAGCATTACCACTTCCCTTATATATATATGTTCCAATTGAACCAAAGAGAAATCCTCTCGAATAGCAATGAAGTGTGCAGTATTTATAAGATGATCCACAACAACCCAGATTGAATTGTTTCCTTCGGATTTCCTTGGAATTCTGGTGACAATGTCCATGGTGATGTTCTCCAATTTCCATTCTAGTATGGGAAATGGTTTCATCATCCCCTTAGACTTCTGCCTCTCTCCCTTCACTTGTCGACACACCAGGCACTTTGATGTATATTCAGCGATCTCCTTCTTCATATTATCCCACCAAATGTTTTCTCGGAGATCTCGGTACATCTTTGTTCTCACTGGGTGAATAGACAAATTTGAACTATGTGAATCATCCAAAAGTTCCTTCTTCATCTCCGGACATGATGGAACACATATTCTTATCCCAAACCACAAAATTCCTTCTTCATTAACACTAATCTTAGAGGTTCTCCTTTCTTTGATAGCATCCTCTTTTTCTTGTATTCCCACATCATCATTTTTAGCATCCTTTAACCTTTCCAAAAGATATGGTTGAGCAATCATTTGTGAAAGGATTGATGATGTTCCCTTCTCTAGGATTCCCATGTCCATCTTCATCAAGTCTAAGAAGATTGGATCTTTCAAAATTCTCATCATTGATAGAATCGTTAGATCCTTTCTACTTAGGACAGCTTCCACCTTGTTCTCTTTCCCAGGTCGGTAATGTATTTAATAGTCATAATTCTTGATGTTCCATATACATCATCTCTGGCACATATTATGCTCTTTATGTGTGATTATATATTTAAGACTCTTGTTGTCAGTATATATCTCACATGTATCTTCATAGAGATAATGCCGCCAGATTTTCATAGCAAATATCACCGCCTCCAACTCCAGATCATGCATTGGATAGTTTTTCTCATGGATTTTCAACTACCTTGAGGCATAGGATATAAATTTATCATTTTCCATCAGCACACAGCCTAAGTCCTTCTTCGAAGCATCATTGAATACCACAAAAATTCCACACATGTGAGTAAAGTGAGAATGGGTGCAGTGATAAACCTCCTTTTCAAATCCTTGAATCTTTCTTCACATTCATCAATCCAAGAAAACTTTAATTCCTTTTGATTTATCTTTGTAAGAGGGTTGGACAATCTTGAGAAATTTATCACAAATTGTCGATAATATCCAGCTAACCCCAAGAAGCTACAGATATCTGTTACCGATGTTGGCCTCGGCCATCCCTCAATTGCATCTGTTTTGGAGGGTTTCAAAGATATCCCATTTCTTGTGATGATATGGCCCACTAATGAGACTTCCTTCAACTAGAACTCACACTTTCTGTACATTGCATAAATATTCTCCTAGCGCAAAGTCTCCAGTACAATTCTTAAATGCTCCTCATGATCCTCCTTGGTTTTGGAGTATATTAGAATATCATCTATAAAGACTCCCACAAATTTGTCTAGGTAATATCTAAAGACTCTATTCATTAATTCCATGAAGATTGTTGGAGAATTAGTGAGTCCTAAATACATTACTATGATGTCATAGTGCCCTTATCTTATGCAAAAAACAGTCTTGGGGATATCTTCCATCTTCCCCCTTACTTGATAATATCCCGACCGCAAGTCCACCTTGTAGAAGTATTATGATCCACGTAGCTGATCGAAAAAGTCAAAAATTCATGGGAGAGGATACTTGTTCTTTATCATGATTTTGTTAAGTTCACGATAATTGATGAAATTCCGCATTGACCCATCATTATTCTTGATGAAGAGGACTGGTGCACCCCATGGTGAAGCACTTAGGCGTATAAACCCTTTATCCAGATTCTCTATTATTTGTTTCTTCAGCTCTAAAAGCTCTACAAAAACCATTCTATATGGAGTCATATATATTGGTAAAGCCCTGGGTATAAGTTCAATTGAGAATTCAACATCTCTTCTAGGAGGAAGACCAGGCAGTTCCTCAGGAAACACATCAGTGAATTCCCTCACAATAGGCATTTCTTCAAGGATGGTTTATTCCTTGGACTCAATCATCTGATCCAGATATGCATGTGCATAAGGCAGTAATATCCATGCTTGATATGATGGAGTTAAAGGGGATTCATCTTCCTCCTTACACTTGTAAAGAATCAGGGGTCGATTCTTCATATGGAGTGTGATTTCCCTCCCTCGACAATTTATGTTGGCTATATATAAGGAAATCCAATCCATGCCAAGAATTGCATAAAATTATATCAGAGGGAGTATGATGAGGTTCTCCATGAAATTCAATCCACATATTATAACATGGGAGGACTTATATTCATGGGATGAAATGAATTCCCCATTTTCCGTACTCACCGACATCTTCAATTCCATGATTTTTGGTGGTGCTGGGATTGTTCTACAAAAAATTCATGATATAAAAGAATGCTTAGAAACTAAATCAAAAAGAACTTTCACTATTCTTGAATGAATAACTAGAGTACCTATCACCACTTCATTGTCGGTGTTCATTTCGGCATAAGTGATGGAAAAATCTCTTCCGTGATGCCTTGGAGGTTGTTGGATGCTTCCGAAAACCCATGGATTAGGGCACTGATTTGCAAAATGACCCGGTTCTTTTCATTTTTAGCATTGGACAATGGGTTGAGGTTTGAACGGAGCATTCCTCTCCTCTGTCGTAGCCACAAGTCTTTATTTCCTACAGTTAACATCTAGGTGCCTTCTCTTCCACACCTGAAGCATTTCCTCATCCTCATAAGGCAACATCTAGGTTGCTTCTTTCCGCACTTTTGGCAAGTGTGGTGCTGGATATTCATAGCACCGTAGGATTTATCCATCAGACTACCAACATTGAAGTACACCTTATGCTTCTTGTCCCCATGATAACCATGTGATTCAAAAATCTCCATATAGACCATGAGGGCAAATCGGACAATTTCCTCATAGCTGTCAAAGTCACGGATCGCCAATGCTTTCCGCAGGCTAGGCTTTAGCCCACCAAAGAAGCGGTCAACTTTGCATTCGGGGGTAACGAAAAAGCTGGAAGTGTATAATGCAAGTTGTGTGAAGTGTTCCTCGTACGCTCCAAAAGATTCGTCGTCTTTTTTCTTGAGGGAAAGGAAGTCCCTTTCAATCTTAAGCCAGAGGGTGCGCGGAAAATATTTATCGAAAAACATCTTCTGGAAATCCTTCCATTCCAATGCCTTGATCTCCTCCCCAGGCTTCGTATTTTTGATCAATGTCAACCATTGATCAGATTCTCCCTCCATACGATAAGCCTCCAGGAGAACCTTCTCTTGTTCAGAACATTGAAGGATAGAGAAGATCTTTTCAATGGAGTTGATCCATTGTTCAGCGATCGTGGGATCGGATGATCCACTAAAAGTAAGAGACCTTTGTCTCATGAAGCTCTCGATAGAAACTTGTTCTTACTTAGGGGGGTTGAACATTCCTCTTGACCCATGATTCTATTCAAAACATGAGTTATCTGAGAGAGGATCATTAAAAAGTTCGTGATTTCTACTCCCATTCGGTTTGGCGTCTCATTAGTACAGTAATCACACTAATCATCACAACGGTTTTTTTCCCAAGACCTCTTATTACTGTCCATTGGCTGGAATAAAATGAATTTTAGGGGTGACACATAAAGGGAAATCCAAATAAAAAATTTGATGACTTATATATACACTTTTATTTCCATAACTCATGAGTCTATAGGCTCCAATATAGACTTTTCATGATCTACATTCTAGAATATATTCTTAGGGTAATTTTTTTTAATTCCCTTAATAAGGGTTCATACTATGCTTGTGAATTTATCAAAACATATCCCTTGGGAGTGTCGTAACCAAGAGTGTAGAAAGGCTGATTGTCATGCACCAGTTCCCGTTCGAGTCAAGCTCAAAGCGGGGTTTTCAGGTTTTACCCCTAGGATACGTCTCTGTAAGAGCCGCCCCTACCTGCTCATATCTAAACAGGGATGTATTTGCTTGATAACCCACTTACTCAATACTCACCAAAACATAGGGATGTTTTTATTAAACTTAGTCTTGTCTTTAAGGCTTTACTAGGGTTTTCTAATCCTAATCTCAAAAATAACTAAACCTATCCTTTGATACCAAATATGACAACCCTTTTTTTATTAAAAACTTAAACATGATTTATTGCACAAAACTTCACTTGATACAACAAATAAGAAAGAGAGGTTTAGTGTCTTTGGGGCTTAGGATCATTACATATAAACTTAAAACATGAAATAAAACATCTTTATTGAAAAGTTCCTTTACATGACCACTACATTTCCTTGTACTTAGCATTGCTTGGGATAACCTGAGAACATGCATACGAAAAGGGTGAGCTATAAATCCCAGTAAGGGAATACACATGGAATAACATGAGGAGTACAATACATGTTAGACATTAGGAATATTAATAGAGCACAAGAGAAACATCAACATAAAGTCATGATAAAGCATGATAATCATAACATGAAAATGTGGCAACAACACTTAACATGGAATTAGAATGAGCCAAGGGTCACTTCACATAGGGCATGAGTAAATCCTCATTACACATAAAGCACGAGTAAACCCTCGTTGTACTTGAATTAGAATGAGTAAACACACATTGCCCATGTCGTATCATGATACTATACTTTACCCAATGCATTGGATCTCTATAAGGGCGCACCCTTCTTAATCATTTCATTTCATGCATAAGTGTGCCACATGGATCAGAAAACATGGATTCATAAAACATAATCATTCCTTCCATGATAAAGGAAAGTGGAATTAATACATGAAATTTTATAATCAATAAGTAAAGGTGTATAAAGGTGAATACCCTTGATGGAGAAATGGGAATGGTATTCACTACACAATGGCATTGTCATAGAAAATCGGTGCGATTTCAGAAGCGTAATGGTGTGACATAAGAATTCATAAAAATGGTTGATGAGAGGAAAAGGGTTTGCTCATCATATTTACATTTAATGGACAGTAAGGAGTACATATAGATACATGTCCCAACAATTGTAATTGAATTTAGATTCATGATACAAATGTATTGCTTGAATGTAAATGAGGAGAGAGAAGTTCCTTTCAGAATTTCAGCATAGTAACGGGTGTACATGGGAGGTATTTAATGAGAGAGAATGGGGACTTCCATCATTAAAAAAATGAAGAGGGTAGTATTTGGGAGGTGCGAAACCATACCCCAAAATTCATAACTGAAATTAAAACGGCAAAACAACTAATGAAAATTGGACAAATATAAGAAAGGAAGAAAAAACCCTTACTTGGAAGTGTGCTTCCAAAGGCTAGAGAGAGGCTTGTGAGAGGCCTCTTGGGAGCTTGGGGAACCTTGAGAGGATTATATAGGGAATAGGTAAGATTTTTGACAAACTCCAAAGGCTTTTAGTGATGAGGAAGTGGGAGATTGTGTGGGTTTATATAGGGAAGGTGTGGGAATTGTTTATTATTTAGGTTTGGGTCACCTTACATTAAATTAACCCAAACCACAAACCATCCCAAGGTTTTAGACCATGGATTATGGAAAAGGGAAGTGGAAAACAATATTTTATATGTTCAAAGTACGAAATTATTAAAATAGTAGGGTTGCTTATGTGGAGGTGAGTCATACTCCGACGGAAAATAATTTAAAAAGACAAGGTGTTTAATAAGTTTTTTGGGGTACATTAATGCTTTGAAATGTAAGTACAAAATACCCAAAATCACATTATATTAATGTTAAAACATATATTGGCCAAACATAAAGATTATAGTATTTTATTACATCACTATTTGGTCATTATGATGTCATAAAACACATTATATATTTAAACGATATTTAATTTTTACCCAAAAATTTTACAATCTCAGAAAATTATGAAAAAATCACTGTTGGATAATTTCAACATCCTGATTCAATAAATAACATTTATTTTATCTAAATAATTTTCTAAATATGTTAATTTTAAATTTTTTAATAAAACTGACATTTATAAAAAAATTCACGGGTTTTGACAAAAATGGATTTCAAACCATAAAAAAAATTACAATTACAATTATAAAATTATAAGATCATTTATATTTAATAAAAATTATTTTATTAATAATAATATTTTATTAAAATATGATTTATTTCAAAATTCTTTAATTTAATAAAATATAATTCTTAATTAAATAATAAATAAAAACATTATTTGTAGTTTAAAAACTATTTACAATGTATCAATATTGAAAAAACGTATATTCATTATTATATACTAAAAATAATCTACATGAACATAGTACTATTTATTTGTTACATAACCCCTTAAAACAGCTGCATTAAACCTGAGGGTAAGGTGTGTGATGGTGACAGACTCTTGGGGTGGCTCAAATAACATCGCTCGAGTGGTGATTTCTATCAACTTCCACTTCTCTCGTAGACGTTCCCGTTTGAGCTTGACATGATGAAGCTCAGCTTGGTCTTTTTCAAGAGAGAAGCCCAAGGATTCTACCTCTTTTATGAGCTCCGAGAAATGGGCTTCATTTGATGTAATTATACTGGATGAGGCCATCGCTTCATTTGTCTATGTAAATTGGATTTGTTAAAGTCCTATATTTATACTAATCATGTGATCACTGTTCGATGACTATATTAGGAAAAGTCAAAATTCTTAACATAAAACCAAAGATGTTGACATTTTAAATAAACATACAGAGAAATTTAATTATTTCAAGAAGGATTTCCATTAATTAAACTTTGGGTCGTTACAGGAATCCTACGCCAAATTATTAGGATGATGTTGGTGAAAGGATTCTTGCGGGTTGAGGACTTGTAGATGACATAATATAAACGGTAAGTACTATTCAAACCTATATCAATTTATCTTAAATTAAGAAAAAAATATCATTGTCACTCATAGAAGGAATGATTTGAAATTTCATGTGGGAGATAATGTTTTCCTGAAATTCCATCCATTGAAGGGTCATGTATGATTTAGGATGAAAGGTAAATTGTGCCCCAAATATATCAGACCTTTTAAAATATTGGATATAATTGGATCTATGTCATATCATTTGGAAATGATTCCTTGTATTTTTAATGTACCCAATGTTTTTTGAAGTATCTATGAAAATAAATTGCATTCTAGACCCAACGCATACCCTCACATCTAAATAGAAATATATATAATATAATTTATTATATTATAAAGAGATTATATGGATTCAAGACACTAAAGAACATGAGTTTTGGAATCCTAAGACACATCTGGTAAAGGTACATTAGAAAAATTGACACATTAAAGAGGTGATTTGGGATCCTGTGGAACATATGATGATAAACTTTCCAAATATTTTCATGAGGTGACAATCTAGAAATTTCGAGGATGAAATTTTTTATATGATGGGAGAAATAAATGTCATTGAATTATATAAATGAAATATTTCTTCTTATCATTAATTCTTAATGTATAAATCCTTTAAAATCACACATAGAATATAGTACAATTTTTACAAATGAATAATGAATGAAATAGACATGATAACTAAAATATACTTTATATAATTTAATTGTGACATTTTAATGGAATATCCATCCTAAAAATACTTTCTCTCTATATTTTTGTCTTTAAATGAAAGCATCAATAAAGATGTGTCAATTTACAGACATCATGTATAATGCATTTTCATTTTCAGTTAATACATTCAAGGAAGGTCTTACAACTATTTTTATTGTCCAAAAAATTAAAATATATGTATTATATCCTATTTAATATTTGGGAATCATTATATATACATGTTACTAATTAATTAGAAAAAACTGTTTCATGGTGATTAAAAAACAACCAAAATGATCAAAATGATTATCAATATATTTATGTTTAATGAATTATCATCATAATTGGAAGGAAAATAAAATATTTGACCATAAAATCTTCTATAACTTAATTAAAAACATATAATTCTTATTTTTGATAATTTTTCACATTTTACCCGAACATTATTCCTTATAAACCGGAAAACTGATCATGAAATCCTTTAAAATGAACTCTTCGGAACGACGAAGTTAATATCTATAACTCTTAAAAAATTTCATAAATGAACTAAATAAAACTAAAACAAATCAAATTAATGTAGAACGGTATTGAATAAATTAATTAATGAATTTTATTTTTTTATATAAGACATTATAGTCAATCGAAGAACACATTAGGACCTAAGTAAATTATTTCTTCTCAAACCTCTATTTTCAATCGTGTTACGATTTCTCCCTTTATAAACAATGTAATTATAAATTGTATTTATATAATTCTTAAAAATTAATTTAATAAATTCCAAATTTATGTTTCCATTTAATTTCATCTTATTTATGGTAATTACATGTTTTAAAAGGTTCCATTATCAATATATCTCGATAGACAATCCTAATTAATGGGAATATCTCTATTTCATACCCATTTTTATGTACCATCCAGAGTCGGTTTCAAGAAAAAATTAATTTTATATAATCAATATTACTTTCATCAAAAATTATATTTTTTCATCTCTTGATTTCTAAAAAAAATTATTACCAATAAAAATGATTTTTTCTAAAAGAGAATTTCTATGGAAATAAAAAGGTGTATTCCCATCATGATTTCCATGAAAAATTTTAGGTTATTATCATCTATTATAAAAACTCTTTGTAATTATATTTTTTATTGATATTGATAGCTTGATATTATCAAATACCATATTTTATTAATTTTTTTATGATTAGTTTGAGTATGGATGTTTATGTTGATAGCATTCACCATAAGACAAAAAATGGCTAGTGAATATCTTTTCAGATTTGGGAATATTATATATATTTCATATGTAAATGTTGTTTCTGTTTATCCCCAATCATATTAGGAATTAATTCGACATAGTAATTGATGCATGGGTCCCTCTATAGACCATTATCCTACGGTTTGTGTATTGAGAAAACAAATATGTGGACTTGGATGAGGCCTTTCCCATTTTCGAAAACTTTTTTTTGGCATAAGCCATTTATTTTAAGATGTATTCATTGAGACCTTGATGGAAAGTTTTAGATGTCTATAATTATTCATTCCCTCATTATGATTTTAGTAATTTCTAATACATATGAATATTTGATGATAATATTATATATGGTTAGGATACATTCTCATGTGATTATTTTTATTCCACTAGTTTTTTAGATGTTATTATTTATATATTATGATCATATTTTTTTCTAACAACATGTTTTCTAAGTCATTCACAATTCCATATTATTTATATTAGATTTATCTATATTAAAAACCCTTACATATTAAAATAAAGCACCCATTTCTAATGTTTTATTTTTCTCTAGGACATGGAGATGAATATTATGAATGACTTGTAGGGATAATGATGGAGTGATTGATATTTCCAATAGAAATTCTTTATAGTATTTGTTTTAAAATTGTAATGTAATATTTTAGTATATAATATAGCTTTCAAAACTACTAAATTGAAAATCCATTTGGGATTCTACACTTCCATTTAGATAATGTTTTCATATAAGGCATTGGCACCAGAAAACAAGGTTCAATGTTTTTACTATTAAGCATAATTTTAACTTAATTACTGTATTTAATTTTAATTATTTTGAATAATATTTTCACTAAATTACTAATATAAACATATCAAAAATAAATAAATTGTACTTACTCTTAATACTGAATACACAATTCTAAATTCCAATGAATGATTTTGTAGAAATTATTTCAAATATAATCAATTATATGGGAAAAGAATGACTATTTTTAAAATAAAAACATTCAAAATATTGCGGCATTTGAATGCAGAATTTCAGTGTCAAATTTATTAAAATTATATTAATTATATTAATTGATATAAATTTAATATAATCAAACATTAAATCCAATTATAAATATAACTTAGTCATATAAATGAATTAGAGTAAAAATGATTTTTTTATTTAAAATTCAGTATTTTCCACAATTCATCATGTCGTGGACCATTTGTAGGTCTGGCCCTCTTGGACCTCTGCATCATCTGTCTACTGCCAGCTGTAGAAGACTCTGCTGCATGCCAGCTAGTGGTGGGTCCCTCTGATGGTGACTGCTTAGAAATGAAATTCTTTACAAAGAGGGCTCGCTCCAACACCCCCGTCTATGTCGGGATGCTGTGGGAGACAACTGAAGATCTAATGTCTTGCCCGAGTCTCTGGTCCAAGTTCCCAACCCTGAATAATGGGTCACGTACCATATCAGTGGAGTAGCACAAGAGGTCAGTGAATTTATATGAGTACTGCGCCACCGTCACTCTACCCTACCAAAGATTCAGTAGCTCTTGTATACACACCGCTCGAAGGGTGGCTGGTACAAACTCCGCCCGGAAAAGGATCTCGAAGTATGACAATAGAAGTGTCGCCTTGTCTTGAATCTGGAGCATCAGGCTACACCACCTGCATGCTTCTGCCTAAAAGAGGCTAGAAGCAAGGATCAATATAAAGTCAGGTGGTGTCCCTAGAAGTCTGAAAACTCTCACCATAGCCTCCAGCTAATCTTCAGTTGCATGTGGGTCTGTCTCTCCTTGGAACCTGGGTGGCCTCTAGCACTGTAACTCATGCAGCGCGCTCAAGCGACATGCATCGCCTGCTGTCGGGGCTGGTGGAATCTGTGGCCCGATGGGTGGTAGTATTTATGCTACCTCAGCTGCTTCATCAACTGGATAAGGGCCATGTACTGAGGACTCATAACATGGTGATCTGTCTATACGTACAACTTTCGGGGCCCTTGCTAGTTATCCGTGGGAAGCCATCCTAAAAGAAAGAGATGCGACAAAGTTAAATAATATACCTGGTGAGCTGATCTGGTTTGAGTTGACTTGAAGAAAACTTTTGAAAACACACATGCAATCCGTGTTTTAATTCACTGAGTCGGAAATCAGAAGTCAGGGTCTTGGTGTATAGATATGTCAGCCACCCGCTCCAACACTGGACTCCCAGAACTGAAATCCACACATAGTTCCCTTAACACTATTGCTTCATAGAAAGAAAATATCAGAGTCCTGGTTCTGTGGAAGAACAGATGTCTTCTGATACCAATTTGTCATGACCTGTCTCCCAGGGCCCGCATTGTTTCTACCCCAAACCTGCCTTCCATAGGCCAGGGGATGGAAACTAGCACCAAAGGTGTAATTCCCTAGAATTGGAAAGGTATTTCCTTTATAAAATGTAATCACACACAGCCAGAGTACAAGAGGAACAAAACACTATGAAAAGTTGTATAACAAGTGTGGTGAAAGTTCAAAGGGGTCATAAAAACAAGCCCAACAAAAAAGAAATAGCTATAACTGAAAGAATGTACAACTGAAAAGACAAATAATTGAAAGGTAAAAGTAGCTCCTGGATCATCCTCCATGTTTCTACCTGAAGGGTAGGTATAGATATCCTCCTTAGCACTCCGCATCAATCGATCGGCTCCGTGTGTCGTCACACCGAGTGGTCCACCACTGTGTACCATCCAGTCTTGGCACACTCAGCCTCTATCACCGTTGTCTGTCGTCTGCATCACACACAACAAGGTTCAGGCATAGCCTGTGCAGGGGTGAGTAAAACGATACTTAGTAGGGACCCTTAGACACTCTAGGTTGCACAAAATCCAACAAGGACATACCAAAAAGTAGTATTTCAATAGATAACCATTACTTAGATATATTCCCATACATATACCTAAGTTATCAGTTAACCCATCTCAATCATAAGGAAAACACAAAGTTCCTTAACTTAGCTCAAACAAGGAATATGTTAATAATGTCGAAATCACGACTGCTGGAGAACTCCTCCTCTGCCAAGCACAGTAGTCCTATCCCGACTCTGAGGTGCTACTCACTAACCTTATACTACTAAGGTACTCCTCCTGTCAAGTATCGCGGGTCTGCCGCCTCACACAGTAGCACTCCCCAACATGGGTTATCCACCTCACATAGTAGTGCTCCCCCTGATATCCAATAAAGGAACTCTTTTTGTCGATTACTATGGTTCTTCTGCCTTACATAGTAGCGCTCCTCCACCATGGGTCTACCACCTCACAAAGTAGTGCTCCTCATTGGGCTAGTCATGTCACTCTGAAACGAATCGTACAAGCAGTCATCAGGTATCAACCTGCTACTAGGTCTCCGTACTCCGTATTTTCTTCTCTGGGAGGATCCTCTCCATGATATAGTAGTCAATAATCCAAGATTAATGTTGTCCCACGAAGATGTATCTCAAAGGTCTTCCATGTCATTGGGGTCTCAACGCAACAGACATGGCGTCAAACATACGCTCGGTCTGTGAGATATTAGACTTTTTTTCCCCGGGGGCCCGGTTGGTTTCGTGTACGATTCAACCTGACCGTATCTCAAATGTACCCCGAACTCCAATGGGGTATACTCAAAGGGTTAGTTTCTCAATGAGATTACCAACACCGTTGACAGTTCGTCAAACGAATATCCTGTCTGAGAGTTATTGGCTTTTTTGCTCTAGGGGCCTGGTTGGATTCTAAGCTAAACCAACCCGACCGTACTCCAACTGCATCCAAACTCAAGTGGAGTATTCAAAAACAACTGTCTCATCAAAAGGAATCCAACGTAGTTGATAGAATTTCCTTCGAACGTCCAGTACTTATTTTATAATTGTTTCTTCTTCGAGGGACCGATTAGTTTCGTGTTCAAAACAACCCATCCATACACAAAATTCGCCAAAACCTTGAGTGTAATATACCAAAACGAACTTATCGATCCGAGGATTAATACTCAACTGAAGGTTCCTCGATCGGAGGTTTTTAGAACATGTTATGGGTGATTAACCGAAAACGGTCCGAAGAGGGGGGGTATGGGCTCGGTCCGACCCGGCCCCACCCACCCGGGGTTGGCCCGACCCGGGTTCGGCTCCGGCCGGGCCCGACCGGCACGACGCATCCCGGCTAGGCCGGCCGTGCGGGGGGGGGGGGGGGGGGCTGCCCTGCGGTTCCGCGAAATGACGACACCAGGCCAGCACGCCCCCTTTATTGCTGATTACCGCACGGTGCAAGAAACACTCCACGCCATCGCGGTTGGGGTTGCGATGGCCTTCCTCTGGCGACACGCAAGGGCGTCGCCACCTCCTGTTGATCGACCGGTGTCGGCCTCCACTTCCAGTCATCGTCTCCACTGTGTCGGTGACTAGCGCCGCTGCGATGTTCTGCAGGCCACTGAAGTCATTCCGATGGTCCGTTTTAGCTCACGTCTACGCCTATGGCCTCCTCGAGTCACGCTCTACACTACGACGGCCACAAATCAATGTTTCCCTTCCGTTCCTCTATTTCCAAACATTCCACACATCACGAACAAGTTGGCGGTGGGTCCAGACTTGTTCGTCAGCTCGTACCCACCGCCTTAGTTGTTCAAATAATCACCCAACAAATAAACACCCTTGTTCAATGATACAAATCACATATATGATATTATACAATATCTCCCTTCCTTGAAAATAACCCTCAAGTCATCGAGCCATGTAAGATGAACATCACGGTAGTCGGGCGTCACGGAAAAAGGACGTCGATTCCATTGACGTCGGGGTGTTCCCGAAGAAGAAGTGTCATTGGTGACTTCGCATTCTTCATCGGAGATATCCTTAATCAAGAGAAGAATAATGTTATTCTATTTCTATAGAGGTTCCCCATCGAAATATTTGTAATCACCAGTATTATAAATGACCTCTCCAATTTTAAAGAAGTGCCTTTCAAATCAAAATAATTCAAATTGTGATGTTCCAATTTAATTAATGAAGTCATTAATTTAAGTGGGATGGAAAAATTAATTAGAGGGAGGTGGAGAGATCTCAATAATAGGGGAGTTTTTATAATAAAAGAAGGGGAGGTGGGAATATAGAATTAAAGTGGAAAGGTGGAATGTTAGGGGCTCGTGTGGGCCCCACAACACTAAATCCTCTCATGGGAGGTTATGTGAATGTGGGCCCCACTTCTAACTGCCCTTGGGAGGAAATAACAACCAAATAAGTAATAAAATTGTATACCAACAATTTAATTAATTTATCATGAAAACCATAAAATATAACTTTCAAACCGCACAAAATGCAATTGTGTTAATCGTCCCCTAAAGCGAACATCCGTGCTGCGAGTTTATCGGTGCCCTCGTATTTCGATTCAGAGCACCGATTCAAAAGGTAGAAAAACCCGCACGTGCGTTTACTGAACGTACCTGAACAAAACTTCAGAAATTGATTCCAAGCCCACCGGGCCTCAGAATCAGGCGCCGTCAGAAACAGTGTTCTTGTAAAATTCCAAAGTATTTACAAAAAGTTTCCTCGAAATTTCTGGGTCTATACATTTCCGGTGTATCATGTATCCTTATTTTCATTCTTTTTTGTATTAATGAAAGAAAATTTTGGTCTTCTCCTTTATATCCAACAAGTAAAACTATTTATATTGATCAATAGTCCCTTACATTACAACACTAGTCTGGACACCAACATTTTTAGAATTAGGATCACCTTCCAATAACCAATAATCCACATCATCCATACCTATAAGATGGATAATAGAATATTCAGACAAGAAACACTTATCCATAATGAAATTCAATTTAAAAATTTTCTCACCTTTTTCTAGATAGTCTAACATCATCATGAATCAGTCACTATTGATTAGCCCTAGAAACTTGTATCTAGATAATATCATTGGGGTCCCCACATGAATGTGAATATAAAACATTCATGAAATTAATATTTTTTATAGTAACTACTTTATACTGATAAAAAATAAAAATAATAATTCCATGAATGACCTTGTTGATACTCATAAACTAGATGAGTTAATGTAGTAACACCCATTTTACAAAATGTTTTCTTCCTATTCATATAAAAATCAATCAGACTTATAACATAATCTAAATAATATATTCTGATCTATCAACAACTACACAAAGAGGAATGGTGGAATCTATTGAAATAAATTTATCATGTAAGAAACATCCAATATGTATTATTGTTAGTTCCAATTGTTCTTCAATCATAGAGAATTATTTAAAAAATTTCATATTCAACTAGAATACTATTATCATAGTATTGTGTGGATAACACCACTATTTTGGTTGAAACTAAACTCAAATAAATTTCAACATGTACCCAAATAAATTATCCAAAACAATAATGTTTCCTACTTTATTTATTTTTATTAGAACAACTATTATTAAAGAATTGGAAAACAAGATTTTTGGAAGTCAAAAATTCTAATACAACCCTAAAAACCTATCACAAATTTGCACATTGGGGTTTCTTACCTCATAGTTATTGAAACTGGTATTCCATTAAAAAATTTGAAACAAAAAATGATTTTAAGAGATTGATCGGAATCCCAATGCTTTCCTCATTAATTCTGAACATGTAAACATGATATTTAAAAAACCATGTCCCACTGGAATTCAGTTTCACTTGGAGAAAAAAATCAGGACTGATTTCTTATATAATATCTTGCTTCCATGGCTTCTGTCCCTTTAGAAGTATAATTCCACCAATGATTGATTGTCGACACATCTTAAGCCTCTAAAAACGATATCCATCCTTGCAATCACTCAAGAAGTACCCCTTTTATGTAAATATGATCTACATTGATATCATATAAAGAAGGAAAAGTATTTCATCATGTTTATAAAATTAAAAATCACCCAATTAATGGAATTATATCTATTTGGATGTCCTAGAAGGGAGGAATTCCAATGAAAAATTTAGACACATCCTCTAATTTTTGAGAGCCAAATATGATGATATATGATCCCTATTGAAATTCATTTAAAATTTACCCACTATGAGGGCATCTTTAATTTCAGGTGCTAACAAGGGGAATTCTCCAATGATCAAATAGAATCCCAAAAACGTGTTAGACCCATAGATGAAGATAACCTTATAAGTCATTATTGTATCCATCACCGAGGATGAACTCTCAACACTTCTTCTACCCCTTTCTAAGATTACTCTTATTCCTTAATGAATTTCTGAATAGTTACTTGAATTATATGATATTCTAAAATAAAATTATAGCTATGTTATATTAATTTAATTATAAAAGATATCTTTATATGACAGCGATTATGCTGGGGAGTTTTAATGAAACCTAAATTTTTACATTTCATCATTAGAACAACCACTTTACCCAAAATATATAAAATAAAAAATTGATGCTTTGATTTTTAAAAATACATATTGGTTATTTTTATATCAATATAACCTAAATTTTAATATTAAATTTGTTTTTTATGTATTTTTGATATTCATTAATATAAAATTATTTTAATATTTCTAACACATATTAGAAAAATATGTAATTTTTTAAATTTAAAGATTAGGTATAAATTAAAGTTATCAAGGTAAAAATTGGTTTTCATGATTAAACTAAAACTTTTCCTCAAGTTGAACTCGTATGTTCCAAATCATCATGTTGATCATATTAAAGTTAACTCCAGGGATCTTGACAATGATTTATCTAAATCATTCCCACCCCACGATGCCTCAGGAGGTTCCTTTTATATTTACAAGGATCGAGTTGCTCAAAGGATCTTCATAAAATGATCGATTGACCATGTTTAGGATTGTGAAGGAGCTATTTCTAAATTAATTTAACTCTATATGTTTAATTTCATTTCATTTATTTCATTTACAATGGGTATGAATCCATGGATGGTCACCAACCCATTTTCTCGAATGTATCGGATTTTGGGTATTTTTTATTTCTAATATATATCCTTAGGTTAGGGTATTTTCACATTCATTTTCCAAATACTAAATTAAATTGGATAGTTTGTGGGGTCGAATATCATAACCTATGTTTAGAGGTTCATCAAATTTATAATTGGAATTTGAACATTAACCTCAAATATTTCAAAGAAACATGTTCTTAGTTCTGGGAAAAAATTAATGGATTGAACTGGGTACTATGGAACCTATAAATCATATTCTTTACTGCTTCAGCAATTCGAATCCCAATCTGAATGGACAATGCAACAGAAATGTCCCGTTTTGGTCACTTTGAAAGAGTGTTAGTTGGGGTTTATATTTGTTTAGTGCTAATTGACATTGTTGTTTTATCAACTCTATATGATTAGGTATGTTTGAGAATTGAGTATAAAAGCACTGCTCCTTTTTGCAACACATTTTGTATCATAGGTTATTTGATATATAATTGTCATTGTAATAGGGTATAAATAATCATCCTTTAAAGGGGAATAAATCCAAACAACTCTACAAGATATAAAAAAGAGGAGGATACTTCCAATACATATATAAAAAATTTAGAATGGTTTTCTTCTTTAAACTCCACTAAAAACGGTTTTCACAAAAAAACTCTCTCCAATATCTTCATAAAAAGAGAGACATGTATAATCGTTGGGAAAATATAACACTGAGAGCCCTAATAATCTTGGTGTATGTTAGGAACTACCACAGACTACCCCCCAAATAAATCATCTAAAATTGTATCCTGAGATGTGATGAATGTTATGAAGACAAAAATTGTCTGGGGATAACTTAATCTATGAACCACATTTAACCACTATCAAAGAAGATTCTTTTTATGGTTCTGATAATTAGAAAATCGAAGATTAATAGATTGACGGTCAAGAGTTGAAGGAATTGTGAATCCAATCAAATGTTGATTATGAAATGAGGCAGCAAAAAATGTTGAAGACCTCTAAAGGATGAAAGGGTTAAGAGAAAATTGAGGTTTCTATCTCTCTGAAATCCAATAGATAAAAGGGCTCCTTTTGTGAAAGTATAAATTGTTTAGTAGACAATAATATTGGATAAATACAAGTTTTGTATAGGTCTAGATGGGACTGATCGTGTAATGGAAATTATCTCTCCTTAGTCTTCTTTATGATGTCATGTCCTCTACAACTATTTTATGTCTATGTTGGCTCATCCTCTTAATTTAGACTCTAACCAATTGGAGATCATTGAAGTTTCTGTTGAATCACCTCAACCAAATGTTCTGTAACATACTCATGGAATCCTTTTTTATGTAGATATTCAAATAATTAACCACCTAATCTATATCCTAAACCTTTGAATGTGCAAAAATTACAATCTGTTACGGCTATGTGATTTGTAGATCCTTCCTCTATAATCATTTATGAAAAATGGTTTCTAGTAGGGACCCCTAATTTAACTCTTATGCCTCGCCCTGAAAATGATTCACCCTTAGCTATCGTTCCTAGGAAAAATGATTTATAGGTTCTAGTGGCTAGAGGTGTTTCAAATTCTACCTTTGAAAAAAGTATATGAAATGAGGAATTTAAAAATAAAAAACAAGTTAAGAACTCTGATATATCACCTTTAGGTACATAATGCATTAGGAACTTTGAGAAATGTGTCAGTGTTTATTCAAGCAGTGCTAATCATTTAAAAACTTCAGGTGTTGAATTTTAAATGCATTTGATCTAATTTCTTCAGGTCGTAGAAAAGTGGAAGCAATATGGAATGCATGTGTGCATAATGTTAACATAGTTATGGAATTTAGAAATGTTCAATGATCAGTTGATGATGACGAGTCATGGATTCATGTTAAAATGTGGAGATGATGACAACATCCATGAGGTTAGGGTGGTTGGGTATCTCATTATTACATGAGTAAGAGATCAAGAGACACTTGAACTATGAGGAAATCTTTTTATTACATTTAACATTGAAACATTATATGTCCCTCATCTTTTTAGTCTTTCATTATTCAATAAAGAGTTCTTCCAACCTCATCCTTCCTCCAAAAAATAGATATACAGAATACTATAGTTAGGTTTGAAGGTCACAATTATGTGGCCTACAATCATTTCCCCACCTAAATAACATTAATCTCATAAAATTCCATTTATACATGTAACCTAATATTTATCTCACCAATTTTCACACTTTTACGCCTCTAAAAAGATCACAGTTTTACCAATTTAATAAAACACACATAGTTCGAAATTTCTATTAATCTATCACTTATTTTATTCTAATTGATCTACTATGGGATAATGGACATTTTCCACTGCATAGGGTCCCCTCGCTAAAATTTCATCAGAAGGGACTATCTGCGATGATACCATCTTATCGTCGCAAATAATTTGCAATTTAAAATGGGGAAATTGTTCACATCACAAACGTTTTCGTACAAGTTGCGCATCAAACCATTGAAATGGTATTGGAGACGAGATTTTATACCCCATCGCAAATACATGGATGCATTTTTATGTACTTTGGATGGGAGATGAATCATGTTGAAAATAGAATGTCAGCATGTTTGTATTTGCGATGATACCTGTCTCAAATACTTTTTAAACAACATCACCTAATTAATCAAGGGTTAATATTTGTGATGGTTATGTAGTCATAAATTATCTATCATATATATAACCTCATCCGTTTTTCTCTAATTCCACCCCTTTCTCCACCCCTCTCTCCCACTATACATATATTTTCTGTCTCATTATTATTTAAAGATTAAAGATTTATATCAGTGCAGAATTCACGACATATATGTTCCGAATGATTCAGTTTAAAGGCATTTTTCTATTTCTACTATTTTTTAGTTAATTCATTTTATTTTATATTAGTTAAAATTATCTTTTATAATGTTCCTTTAAATTAACTTAGAATGAGATCATTTTATTTTGCATAATTTTTTGACAAATAATTACATGTGACTAGTATTAATTAATAGTTGTCTTAATTTTTATTAATTAGTAGTCATTTATAGTAATTAGGGAAATTGTTAATAATTATTAATTATTAGTGATAATTATTATGCATTATCAATTATTAGTAAAAATTAGTTGTAATAAGAAGTAAATTAAAATAAATAGTAACAACGATAAATAAATAGTAATAAATGGTGATAATTAGTGATAACTAGTGATAATTAAAATTAATTAGTAATAAATAATAATAATTTGTAATAACGTGTAATAATTGGTAATAATTGTTAGCAATTGGTATTAGTTAGTATTAATTGTTGTAAATTAGTAATAATTCGTAATAATCGGTAATTATTAGTAATTATTAGTAATTATTAGTAATTATTAGTAATAATCAGTAATAATAAGCAATATTTTGTATTAAATATTAATTAATAGAAATATATATTATTGTATAGGAATAATTATGAATAATTAGTATTAAATACTAATCAATAGTAATGAATACTAATAAATAGTAATAATTAAGAATAATTAGTTATAAATAGGAATAATTAGTAAAGATAAGGAATAATTATGAATAAATACTAACTATTAGTACATATTACTAATAGTTAGAAAGAAACTGAAATTTTTTGGAATTAATATTATTTATTAGTATTAAATAGTATTAAATATGAATAAATAATAATAATTGGTTACAACTAACAATAATTACAAATAATTAGTATTAATTTGGAATGATTCGTAATAATTGGTAATAAATTGTAATGATTAGTAATAATTATTAATAAATAGTAATAATTAGTAATAAATATGAATAAATAGTAAAATATAGTAGTAATTAGTAATAAATAGTAATAATTACTAATAATTAGTAACATATATGATAAATTTTAAATAATTCGTAATAATTAGAATTCACTAGGATTAATTTGTAATAATTGTGATTAATTAATAATAAACAGTTTTAATGGGATTAATTAGAATTATTGAGTAATAATTATTAATAATCAGTAATAATTAAATATAATTAGTAATAATAGGGAATAAATAGAAATAAATAAAAATAATTAGTAGTAACAAGAAATAATTAGTAATTATTAGTTATAATTCATAATAATAATTCATAACTAGTAATAATTAGTTTTAACTAGTAATACATTGAAATAATTTGTTAGAATTAATAATAATTAGCAATAATTATTATGAAATATTAATTATTTCTAATAATTAGGATTAATTAATAATAATCACTAGTGATTATGATTAATCAGGAATAATAATTAACAGTTTGGAAGAATTTGTAAAAATTATGATTAATTAGTAATAATTAGGTTTAATTTGTAATAATTTAGATTAATTATAAATAATTAGTATTCATTAGTAATATTTTGGATTAATAGGAAATAATACATTAGTATTAAAGAGTATTAAATAGAAATAAATAGGAATACTTAGGATTAAATATGAATAAGTAGTAATAAATATCATTAAATTATATTAAATAGTAATAATTTTTATTAAATAGCATTAAATAGTATTAAATAGCAATAAATTGGAATAAATAGTATTAAATAGTAATAATTAACAATACTTAGTAATAATTATGAATATTAAGGAATATTTAAAAATAACCTTTAATAAAAAGAAGTAATTAGTAATAACTATCACTAATTAGTAATAAATACTAATATTTTGAAATAATTAGTAAGCTATAGTAGCAATTAGTATGAAATTGTAATAATCTATAATAAATAATATTAATTTGTAATAATTGGTAAAAAATAGTAATAATTAGTAATAAATGTGATTATTGCATAATAATCTATAATAATTAGTACTAATTTGTAATTAATATGATTATTTAGTAATAAATATTATGACATATGATTAATTAATAAAAATTTGTGAAAATAATTATTAATCAATAATAATTGCTAATAATTTGTAATAATTAGAAATAAATAGTAACTGTTATTATAAGTATTATTAATTAGTAATAATTAGTAATAATTAGGAATAATTATTAATAATCAGTAATAATAAGGATTAATATGTAATAATTAAGACTAATTAGTAACAATTAGGATCAATTTGTAATAATTATGATTAATTTGAAATAATTAAGATTATTTAGTAATAAATACGATTATTTAGTATAAATTAGGATTAATTAGTACTAATTATGTTTAATTAGTGATAATTATTAAAAAATAGTAGTAATTATTAATAATTGGTAAAAATTAGTAATAATTAGTAATAATTAATAATAATTAGGAATAACAAGGATTATTTAAATTTAATTATTTATAAGTATTAATATTTAGTATTAATTATTAATAAAATATATTAACTAATAACAATTAGTAATAACTAGAATTAATTAGAAATAATTATGTTTAATTTTAATTTTTAAAAATCATAATAATCATAGGGATTAATTAATAATAATTAGGATTTATTAGGATTTAATAGTACTAATTAGAAATAATTAATGATAAATAGAATTAATTAGTAATTATAAGTAACAATTAATAACAATTTGGATTTATTAGATATAATTTGTAATAATTAGTAATAATTAAGATTAATTAAGAATAAATAGAAATAAATAAGAATAAATATGCATAATTAGGTATAATTTTTAATAAATATGAATAATTAGTAATAAATAGTAATATTAAGAATAAGAAGTAATAATTAGTATTAAATAGTAATAATTAATAATAATTACTGACAAATAGAAATATATTGGCATAATTTTATAATATGTAGTAATAAATTTAAAAAATTCCCTAAAGAATGGAAACATCTCTTTGGCTCGATGACTTATCTCTTCACAACATTCTCCCACTGAACTCACTATGAAATATCTGATCTGATGTACGAATATCCATTTTCATATGCACTAGAATGGATAATATAGAGGGATCACAACACTGTTATCCATTCCTCTTCATATGAAAATGATTATGAGTACATCAGAGTAGATTCTTCTTTCTAATTGCTATTGATAAAAGTTGAAAGGAGATGATTTTCCGATCCATTTTTGTTCAAAGAATAATCATCATGATCCTTTCGCTGACTGAAATTATTATGAAAAATATACTGCGACTTATGAATATCAATTTTCATATGAAAAAGAACTAAGAGCATCATGACAAGGCCTCCATACACCCTATTCAAATTTATTTTTAAATTGATATTCTTATATTTGAGTCTATTTTTCAAAATGATTTCAGTCAGAGAATGTTGCAATGAGATGATCCATCAGGAAAATGTGTTTCTACCAATCTACTGAAAAACGTGTCACTCGAAATTATTGGTAATGAGTATATTTCGGATTTAACTACTAATAAGTAGTGGTACATAGTATAAAA
The DNA here is from genome assembly GCA_963277665.1 of Viscum album. Taxonomy (NCBI): domain Eukaryota; kingdom Viridiplantae; phylum Streptophyta; class Magnoliopsida; order Santalales; family Viscaceae; genus Viscum; species Viscum album. The sequence continues at coordinate 1,898,030,670 of OY728163.1, read as the reverse complement.
TATAGTAAATTTTTTTAGATTATGATAAATTCCAAAAGATATAAAATAAATAACTATGAAATAATTGAAATAATTATATTTTTTTAGTAAAGTGAATTTAATATTTCTCTCTTTTTTGGATAGGTATATTTTGATATAATATCATTCAAAAAAACTAATTATTTTATATTTTTTATAAAAATAGGGAACAATGATGTCGTAAAAATGCATTTCAATATGATCGATGTTGGATAAATATGTATCGAAATTTAAACTAATGTAGTTTAAATCCTATATATATTGAGGGTGTTGAGGATTTCATAATATTTTCATCAAAAAATCAAAACTTTTTTAGAAGGGAATATTTTCTGCCCTTGTAGAAAATGTTCTCTGAGGACATTTTCAACATTTGACAATGTTGGGGGTCATCTATTAAATTTTGATCTTCAAAGGGATTATGTTTTTTTGGTTTCATCATTGTGAATATAGTTCCAAATAATATACTAATAAATATATTTCAGATCCATCACAATTTCAAAATGTAGTAAATGATGAGGTAGGTCCTGGATTTCAACAAACTGAAACATAGCCTGATATTTATTTAACTATTGAGTCGGTACTATCTCAATTTTTTGAGTTTTTGAGGTCTAGTGGGGAAGACTTTTATCTTGGATGTAAGATGATCAAATATTAAGTGGTTGTCAATTTAATAGCTATTAAATTATAAAATGGAATTTCAAATAGATATTTTGTTCAGCTATAATATTTGGTTAATAAATTGTTACATGATGAAACACTACAACATATATCGCCTTTAGAGGCTTTTTACATAACCGCTGCTAAAACATTCTGTAAAATGGTTTTGTGGCGGTTTATTAAAAACCACCAAGAAACCTTTTTGATTTTTAACAGTGGTGATGCTCCCCCCCCCCAACTGATCCGACCGTCTTCCCCGGCACCTGCGACCATTATCCCAAGACAAGCCGCAACCCTAGATTCGCTCCCCTCCCATGTCACCGGTGACACCACCGCTCGTCGATGTTGACCCCCTTATCCCCCAACACCTGCGACGCCACCTTCTCTCCCGACCCTGTCGAGTTCCTACCCTAGGATGGCTCTCCTCCACTACTGCCGGAGGATTTTATAGTCATAGGTATTGTTTTTCATATTTTTTTGGAGCATTATGTGCATAGAGTTATAGAAATATGCAACTCTTTTCTGTTAATAAACATGTCTTGGAAGATGTTTGTGTTTATTCATGATTCATATATATTCATGTTTGTTGGTTTGGATTTGGATACCAATTTTTTTTAATTGGGGACATAGATTGTACCACCAAGTGATGACTTGGGTCAATGGGATGTGTTTCTATTCATGATTTCGTGTTATTAATTTGGTCCTACATAGATTTGGGATACACTATTTTAGTTAAATATCTCCCAGAGGGGAAGTTTTAGTGTATTTTATGGATGTGTGATTTCATGATCTAGATTTGTGCTATAGTGTGAGTTTTTTTCACTGGTTATATGTATCTGATTCACTGGTTTTTAGCATCATTTTTATTTTATATAAAATGTGACATAACATGTTTTTATTATAGTGTCATGTGTAGGAAGTCTTTGGTTGACTGTCTACTAGGTGTACATACTCACACCCCGCATATGTATCTTGGTGCATATGAAGTTTAACATGGTATAGGAAAAGGGAATACCTCTTAATTCTATAGAGGAGAAATTTAATTTTTTTGGTTATTGTTGATAGAGGTAGGATATTAGAGATATTATTGGTTTGTAGCTTGGTGTAGTGCCATGTTTGGCTCCCAATTTAACCTTTATCAGTCTTTTTTATTATAGACTAATTTGATGATATTTTTGTTTATTGTATCTCTAATTATTATTATTTTTTAATATTATTATAGTTTGGTTTTCCTTCCTCATGCATCATATTTATATTTTACCATAATATTTATTCCATTTAAGGTTATGTATTTTAATACTAAATCATCCCCAAGTAAAATCCTTAACCCTAGGTGTTTATTTCCAACCATTAGTGTTTGTGGGATGAACCTAAGGTTAGTATCATTCCAATATTATCTAAGGTGATCGGTTGGGGTTGTGATATTGAAAATGATATCAGATTGGGATGAACTCTTAGTTTGGATGTTAGGTATGGATATTTGATGTATTAGGACGTGAAATATTGGGTATACAAAGGTATATATAACCGCTTTATACTCATATTCAGGTTAACTTGGTGGTCTGAGTATTAAATGTTTTTTAAAACAATTCTAGAAGTTTTTTCTCCTCATCATCATGGGTTTAGACAATGAGAGGTGTGTATCAACATTATTAAAGAGACTTAACACCATAAATTCATAATTCACATGACATTTCATGGGTTTTTACTTTGAAAATTTTTCATTTTGATATTCCTTGAGTATTGTTGCACACTGTAAAACCTTTAACTGACGTGTTGGGTGGTGACTTAGTAATGATTTTAATAACATCGAATATGGTTATAGAAAAAAATAACACTGGTTAGAAAACCTATAAATTATAAGTATTGTGATACTAGGAATTTGGTTCACTTTACCCATAAGTAAATTAGTAACTATTAATAAGAATAGTGAAAAAATTTGGGTTGTGGAAAAGAAAAAATTGGAACGAGGAACCACATTATTAAGATAAATCATTTGAATTTCAAATGAAATCCTGCTAATATTATATGGTGACATGGGACCTGAAGATTCAATGTCATGGCTAGGTTGGATAAATAGTATCATATATTTTCAGGGAACTTTAAATGGGACTAAATTTAATATAGTAGTGTGCACACTCAATGAACTATCTTGATAATGGTGAGACTGAGTGATCTATGTTAATGTGGATCAATACCTGAACATGGATGGATTTGAGGATTTTTGTAACAAAAAAATATAACTAAATGAATTTAAAGTATTAATATATATATATATATATATATATTTATCTTAATCAAAGATATAGCTCATGTAAGTAATATAGTGCCCAATTTACTTACCTTCCTTAATTTGTACTAGAAGTGTCATCTAGTTAATCTCTCAAATCATGTGTGTTTGGGTTAGTTCCATGACATAAGAATCACACTAAGGTTTTCATGTTTTTTATTATTATTTTCATTGATATTGACAATAACTTTATGGTAGAAAACATGTACATTATAGGGACTATAAGTGGAGGTAACACATTTTTTCACATGTACATAGGTGGAAACTCTGGCAGTGGAAATAAGTATAGAAAGAAAAATTATCCCTTGGGTAAGAGAGCACCAGATAACCAATCCACAAGGTCATTTTACATTTATCTACTTCAAAAAAATTAGTTGGGTTAATTCCAATATGTCTATTCGGATCACATAAAAAAGGAATGTATGATAGTCCTTTGAGAATTTCACAACTATGGCCGAATATGACATCTCAAATGTTTCTATACTTATCCTATGAATACATAATGTGGAAATGGTTTTAATCTAAATCAATAATCTGATGATAAACTAGGATGACATCATCAAGTTATTGTTCATCCACAAAATTGATTTATTTATAGTGATTCCATGAACAACCCCAACATACAAGTAAGCCCTATCTCATCATGGGGCATGAATTATCATTGAGGGGATGAATGATATATATTCTGGAATAATAAATATATATAAAATTAATAATGGGTTCCCATAATAGTGTGAGGTACATTTAGTATTGATTTAATAATAATGCATGTTTTTCTTGATGGTCAATACCAATAATCTAATACACAATAAATGAATTTGTCGCACCACCAACATTGATCCACAACCCATGTTCATATTATATCATTTGAATAATGACATTAGGTATTTCTTATAACTTTTTTATATTTTTAGGGAAACCAACTTCCTTAATTTTCTTATACACATTAGCTAATGTTGAATATTCCATCAAATATTTCAAAATTCATACTTGTACATAATTTTTTCATACCCACTCCCTTTATAGAAATAGATTTATAAACATTATTACGGGATGGTATGAATGGTACCTCTTATATATTATTGGTCTAATTCCACTAAATTCTGTATTTGATATCCCTTTTTATCAACCATATACAATATAACATCATTAATTCATTTAGTTAAGGCTTGGAAACCACTTTTTATTCAATAATAATCAATTTTTTGTGTAATTCAAGATTCAAAAAGTGACTTTACTTCAGAATGAAACATCTAGATCATGTTTTTCATAAAATTGAGTGGTTTATTAACACCACTTGTTAAGTCATGATTATAAATGACACATTTTGATCATATTTTATATCAAATGAGACTTAAAATAATTATTACATAACTTATTTCCTATAATTTTTGTATTTAATCAGATATTTCATTAGCTGGATAACATGTAATTTATTAGCACATCCACCCCATGGATCATATCTACCCCTAAATATTGGGACACTTCAAACAATGGATAGAATTATTTAATTTAATGGGTGTGGGGAACATGAAACATTCTTTAGTTGAGTAATGTGGTTAGACTTTGTTCACACACCCTAATCTCCCAATTTAATTCGCTTCCTTTGAGGTGGTACAACATTAGATAGCACCACTAGTTGGTGATTAACCATATGTATTGATATAGTAAAACCTTATGTAACATATTTATATATTTTTTCAATTAGTATATATGAATCTCTTCCCCTATTTAGTAATATTTTTGTGTTTTTATTTTTTTTAATATTGTGTAGGAACATTGTGATATACATGGATAAAAGCTGAATCACATTACCAAGGAACCCAACTCATTATATTAATGGTTTGAATGAGTTTTTAGAATTTTCAATTTCAAATAAATCCTTTGAAGTGAAAATAAGATTTCCATGTCCTAAATGTAAGTATTGAAGATTGTTGAAGGGATATGATGTTTATGAACATTTAATATTGAATACATTTCCTGATCAATATTTCCGTTGGATTTCAGAAAGATAATCGAACGTTACCGGAAGGTTGCACAGTGATGTCAATCTACCGAATGACCTACCAACTTCATGGAAAATGGAAAATGAAATGAAAAACCTTATAAATGATTCATTCTCCAGTTCAAGATTCCACCATAAACATCAAAACATAACAGAACAACTAGATGAGGGTGCTACAAATAGCAACGAGAAAAGTGATGTTTTTGAGACTATAACACAACCAGATCAGGATTGTAACCTATCATTGGATCCTCCTCTATATTATGTGGAGCCAAATATAAGAGAAAACATCATTGAGGAAAATGAGTTTCTAGACTTATTTGACAATGGAAATCAAGAGTTGAATAGTGGGAGTTTGAAATATTCAATGCTTTCATTTCTACTGATGTTGTACCATATCAATTGTCTATGTAGAATTAAAAATAAGGCAATGTCCATGATATTGGAATAGATTCATGATGTATTCCCATAGGTAAAAATCCTCGAGTCATTTTATGATATGAAAATATTTGTTCACAGAATTGTTATTAATTATACAACAATACATGTGTGTCCCAAGGATTGTATGCTTTATTGGGGAGATAATTCAAGTAGACAGGATTAAAAAAATGTTTTTTTTCTAGATGGTAGCCAAAGGGTGGTGTTGGAAGTCTGAATCAATATAATTAATTGGATAAGAAGAAAAGGAACACACCTGCAAAGGTTTTTCGTTACTTTCCTTTGAAGCCTCTATTGCAAAGATTATTCATGTCATCGAAAACTGCCAAACACATGAAGTGGAATTTAGTAGATAATAACAATGATGGGTTAATGATACATCCAAGATATTCACAATTGTGGAATAAATTTGATTCATTACATCTATATTTCTCTGTTGATTATAGAAATGTTCGATTGGGATGGGCTGCTGATGGATTCAACCCATTTGGGACTTTGATTACCAGTTATAGAATTTGGCTAGTTGTTTTAATCCCTTACAATCTGCCTCCGTGGATGTGTATGCAACAAACTTATATTATCATATCGATGATTATTCCTAGAAAAAAAATGGATGGAAATGAAATTGATGTATACATGCAGCCTTTTATTGACGAATTTCAGGATTTATGGAGCAACGGTGTTGACACATTTGATAATTTTTCAAAAATAATGTTCAAAATGTATTCTTATTTAATGTGGACCATTAGTGAATTCCATGGTATTGGGATTTTATCTGGTTGGAACACTTGAACGGGTTTGTCCTGTCCCATTTGTAACATTGATTTTGAGCCCAAAAATCTATCTCATAGTAGAAAAATGGTGCTTCTTGTGCCATCGAATATTTCATGATGTATCTCATATATTTCATCTAAACAGATCCAATTTAATGGTTTTATTGATCGTAGACCACTTCCAATGTTGATAACTAGTTCTTAAATAATGACAGAACTTGAAAATGTTGAAACAGAATTTGGGAAGGATAATCATTTGAATGATAGTGGAAAACGAGTCTGAAGTGCATCATCAAGTAAAATCAGAACTCAACAATGGAAGAAAAAAGTTATATTCTTCAAACTTCCATATTAGGAATTTAATTTTTTGTGGAATAATCTTTATTTGGTGTATATTGAGATAAATATCTATAAAAATTTAATTTTTACATTACTTAATGAGCATGGAAATTGTAAGGATCATCTCAATGATCGCAAAGAGTTACAAGTAATGAACAAAAAACGTGATCTCTGGCCAGATGAGAATGAAAAGTATGCTCCAGGAATTCTTTCAATGAAAAATAGGGATAAAGATATATTCCGTCAAATTTTAAATAATGTTATGGTATATAATGGGTATTCAAGTAACATCTCGAGGTTTGTTGACTTGATGAATCGCAAGTTACATCGATTAAAAAATCACGATTCAGATATTTTGTTAAAATAGTTACTACCATTGGCATTGAGTACAATATCACCGGAAAAAGTTACTGCTGTTGTACTCCAATTCTGCACATTTTTCACGCATTTATGTGAGAAATCTCTACATCCATTTCAGCTTGACATCCTCCTGGATAGGTTTGTATTGACCCTTCTTTCAATAGAGATGTTCTTTCCTCCATCCTTTATTACTATCACGATGCATTTAACTGTGCATTTTGTTGAGGAAGCTAAATTAGGAGGATCCATTCGTTATCGATGGATGTACCCAATTGAGTGGTATTATATTTATATGTTTTTCATTTTAGTAAACAATTTTTGGCATTTAAATAAACTCATAGTTATGATTATTTTATTTCACAGATATCTTGGGCATTTGAAAGTATACGTGACAAATAAAGCTCAACCAAAAGGATCTATCACTGAAGGCTATTTGGCCGAGGAGGGTCTTACCTTTTTTTCTTGATACGTGGATGATATTGAGAAAATATTTAATCGAGTTGGATTTGTTTACGACACATCGACTCAGTCTCAAATAAATCAGAAATCAAAATTATTTCCTGCTATTAGCCGATTAGTTGGGAGGACATCAAATGTGACACTGACAGAATTGGAATTATTACATGGAAAAAGATATGTGTTTTTGAATAGTGAAATTGCAGATCCATTTATTGAAGAGATGAGTATATGAATAAGGAGATGAATGAGAGGATGTACATGAAATGCAAATGATATAATGAATTTTGTGAATAAAGAGCATGTAAAATGGTTTGCATGAAGTGTAGGTTCATAAATATTTCAATAAATAATAATATTAGTTTGAGACATACATTTTGTAAATCTAATAAATTATATTTTATTTTTTATATCACGAATAATGATACTCAAGTAGAGTTGTCAGAATATTTGAAGTTTCTGGCTAATGTTCCTATAAAACAAGTTAGAATGTTCGACACTTACAATTTTAATAGATTTATATTTCATACAATCAATCGAGAAGTGAGTTTAAAAACATATAATATTGGTATATTTAAATTTACAAATGTGGGATATAATGGAAATATCCTTGATTTTATTGATTTAATATACCATGGGCATTTTTCTATTATTTTATTTAAATGCAATTGGGTCGATATTATCCTGGGTGTCAAAATAGATTCCTTACAATTTACTTCTGAAAACTTCTCTCGATTGATTGATGTTGGTGACCATGAACTGCATGATCCATATAACTTATCATCGTAAGAAAAAATGTTATATTATGTGAATGATGTTGTGGATGAAGGGTAGAGTCTAGTTTCTCACAAAATACAACGATATTTGTATGATATGGGTGATTAAGTAGAATATTTTTCTTCTGAAATTGAATATCATCAACAACATGAAGCATAATTATTTTTCCATCATGATATTGAAAAAATTAGTCTAGAAAGGATGAATAAATTGGAGTAAGTAATGGAGAAGGAAATTGACATGATTAAAGGGGAAAATGATTTTATTTACTGTTATTTATTCATTTAATAACCACTTATTTCATTTGTGCATTCATTAATTATCAATGTTATATATATTTTTTTTAGTATTGGGCATCTGTTATCATTTTTAATTTTTTTGCTGCATAGGTTTTTTGAAATAGATATTCTGATGTTAATTTTATTGGATTAAATGATAGGAATGACAAGGAGGAAGTGGTACACTATTTCATCTACTACTGCGATAAATGATGATTCATCTGCCTCTCTCCCCATGGAATCAGAATCACCATCTACCTACACCCCTGCACCATTTCCCCCTACACCAAATCTCACAGCCTTTGTGGGTGTCCCATTAGAGACTGAGTTGTCAACTCTCCCTTCAGGAGCCTCAACAATGGGGCGGAATCACGCCTCTTCTAGTTCATTAAGGGAATATTAGAGGGTCACTGTACTAGGTACAAATTTTAGTATAAATAAATTTATTGAATATTATTTATACTAATTGTTTACTCATTGAAGAAGGAAAAACATAAAAACATGGAGAAAAACATAAAAATTTCAGATGTTTGAAAACGAATGGCGAGAAGATAGTTATGGCATTTGATTCATTTTGGGTCCCTAAGGATGACGTCTTGGGGTTACTTGGCCATATTCTAGGCCAACTGCCAGCAAAGTCCATTCCCCTAACTATTTATTATGATGATTGGAGACATATGACTCCATGTTGAAAAAATGGTGTTTTTTATTCCAATGTTTAGGTAATTTTATTACATTATTGATTAATTGAATGTCATGTTACTAATATGTTCAAAATGAATTTATGTATAAAGATGTTCTTCTATTTTACAGTTTCTGTTGTGATAGCACGAAAGTGGACTTTGAAAAATCTTAGTATGAAATGGAAAGACTTAAAATGGAGATTGTTTTGTGATGTCAATGATAATTAGATGATCGTGAAACAAATGTATGAGAAGGTACCCTGTGGGATACTGAAAGAACAATAGAATGTTTTTGTTGACAAACATCGTGATGAGAAGCAGATGGTATTGAAATATATATAATTATATAATACTAATTTTTCATTTATACATTTATATTTAGTGATTAATTTGATTAAATAACTGTTAAATTGAATTTTATTTATTTCAGGATCTTTCAAGACAGAATGCATCAAACCGGGCTATGCAAGTCATCCCTCACACTACATGGTAAAAAATATTTTCATAAAGTCGAATGACTCTGGTAATCTTTTCATTAGATTAAATATTTATAAGACAATATTATTTGTTTAATAGTTTAAATTGACGGTTTTTCTTTTCTTATTGCATTCATATAGTTTAGGGCATGATGCATCCCAAACTGAAGTGTGGTTGAATGTTCACAAAAAATCAGATGGTAGTATTGTTAACGAACCTGGAAAACAAGTTGGGGGGTATGAAGTCAATTTTGAATTATAATAACTTATCATAAGTTTTTACTAAGTTTTTATATATTGATATTTTATTTATAGGTAAAAATAAAAGAACAATGGGATACTAATCCTAGGTAGTCCTACTTAGTATCTCAGGATGAACCGGTTGCTAAAGTCTTTGGGAAGGATAATCCTGGTAGAATCTTCGGGGTGGGTTTTAGACTCGTACCAACGAAGGTATTTGGAATGCCACTAGGGATTCCAGCTGAATCTACTCCTGGTTATAGTCATTCCATACCCAAAGATGCTAAGAGGGAGATTGCTTCTATATGAACCACAGTTCAAGACTAGGGGGCTCAAATATCCGCATTGAAAATTACAATGACTGCTATAGATCAACAGAAGAGAAGATATGCCCCTGGTGGTAGTGCATCGACAGGTGGTAAGTTGGTAAATCACAAATAATCAAAATCATTTAGTTTTCAAACTTTCATTGATTTTATGTTTTAATATAAATATGCAACAGTATATAATTTTCAATATAATGGTCTAAAAGATGACAGCAGAAACTGGAGATGGAGGTGGAGTGGGTGACGTTACATGTTCATCATTGGAACGTGACTAGTAGTATTATTTATCTGTTGAAAAAACATGGGAACATTTTTCTTGTATATCAATGGTTATAAGTTTTTTATAGAGAGTTTGACTTACTTTACAAGCTTTATGTTATTGTGCATATATGTCGTATGGATGATCCATCTAGGGTTATATGATTCGTGATCAGGAAAAATCATGTTGTTTGATCATTGGAGAATGTATTTTGGATTTTCACCATATCAAAAATAAATCATGTTCTTATTACATAACATAACTCGAGGTATGGTTTCGGCACAAAGCAGGGTAGTTCAGTTTGTTGACCAAATGGTAAAGTGTTTGGTGGAAGGAAGTGACACTATGTGACCTATCATTAAGGGAATAATTTCTAGAGCATTCGTGTTGGTAATTATTTTTTCTATCATTGGTTTGGGAGGCAGTGATTCATGGGGAGACTGTGTGATAGTAATCACGTTGAGTGTCAAGATTGCAGTAGGATGAGCCTTTTACTAGATTTTTTTAGATCATTTCCTATAATATATATTGAATGAGTGTCTGTAATGAATTGATTATTACCTCCAATAACATTGAATATTTAGACTTATGAAACACATGGGTGTCCTTATATTATGTTAATTAATAAGAAAAATCAACTACTAATAATGCATTTCCAGAGGTTTTTCCTCGATAATCCAATTTACAAGAAACCCCCTCTTGAAGACGAAAATTTTAATATCAATAAATATTATTTTAATTCCATTAAAATGGATATTTTACATTACTGTTCCATTATTAAATTTTTTGAAAAAAAACTAAAGGATTTATCCTTGTATGAAATTAAGAAAGAGTCTAAATAAATAGTATATTAAAAAGAAGATGACCCATTCATTATCCCCTCCCACCATCAAATAAGTATATAATTAGTAATGGAATGGAGATTTAGTACTCTATCCAGGGATTCCTCTATAACTAGTTAGAGCTAAAGAGAGTTTAAGTGAATATGTTTTGGTAGTGTATGAATAAGAAACTACACCAAACTTTAGAATATTAATAATATTGTGAAACTACCCATCTTTGGGCAATATAAAATACAGAACCCCCTTAAGGGTTAAACTATTTTCTATATTCTTTATTCTCTCCTACATTTTCTTTATTTTTTATTTTTATGTTGATAAATTTCATATTTTTTGGTCATTATTTATTGTGGGGATGATTTGTAGTATCTATATAGAAACAGAATATGTTTGGTAATAAAGAACATATTAATGGGTGTAGTATATAATTTAATGAACACTTAAATGTGAATGGAACATTTTTAAATGAAATAGAAGGGTAATAACTCGATAAAAAGTGGGTAATGTATAAATAATTGGATTTCATTAAATATGAAATCCAATGGAAATATGAATATAATAATACGAGTAAATGATAAATCTACGAAGGTTTAATTGTTCTAAAAGATGATAAATTGTGAATGATTGTTGTGGCTATTTTTTGTAGAATGTGGTGATGGCTTATAACAAAATAATATGCAGTAATGGTAGAATGTGTAAGAGATGATATACTACTTGTGATGGGTGTAGCAGTCTTAGATTTTTTGGACCATTTAATATGGAATTGTGTGTGTATTTATTATACTTCTATTTTCTTATGATTTATTAGGCACCCCAATCTAGAGGGATAATCTTACCAACACCCAAATTTTTGGTGTTCATAGTGTTTTATGAAGCATCTTGGTTGATGAGTGAAAGGATGGATGACTACTCACGCTTCCTAAATATCCCTTCTATATGTTGAAATAGTATTATGATTCAATTTATTTATAATAATATGGTATATAATGGATTTAAGTATAGCATTATATGTTTTTGTTTACTTGAATATGTGGTTGAGATGATAATATATGGGGGTGGGTTGTGTATAGTAGGAGGAGGGTATATGGTTCATGTCCTATATATTCATGATAACCTACTATAATTAATATGTTGATATGTTGATGGAGATGGAGGTGTGTTTTTTATAATGATGACGTGGTTATTATATGTGGCCTGGTCGAGATATGAGAGTTGATGTGTCGTGATATGACCAAAGAACGGATTAAAACCCCATGATGTTTTTTTATTTGTGTGTGAGAGTGAAAAACTAGTGGAGAATTGGTTGTGGGTTTCCTTTTGATATATTATATTGTTTTTTATTATACCTAGAGGAAATATTCATTGAGTGAGACATGGTGAGGTTGGGATACAGTTTTCTGAGTATGTTCTTCTTGGTTATATTGTTTATTCATTAAAGTATTAGTATACTTCTTTAAAATTTTCATGATCAGTCTTAATGAGGATCCCAATAATTGTTTATGTATGATCACCCCAATATATATATATATACATATTTTATAGGATTCCAATATGGATTTGGGGATAAATATGAATATTTCCAGCACATGGATTGCAAATGTGATTATTGTTATTAACTAGGAATGGTTTGTTTTTTTGGGAACTGGTGCAGGGGATGTATAGATACTATTTGTTTCCCCGGGTCAGCTATTAACTACAGTTTTAACCAATTCTAAATGAAAGTGGTAAAGTTTTAGTGGTGGAATTAACAGCCGCGAAATATAGAAATTTTCTCATAGCGGCGGTTTTAACTTCCGCTATAGTGTCCCACCATCATCGTGTATTCCATGATAGTTTGATTATTTTAGCAGAATTATTCTAGAAAGGGGGAGAGTTTTTTATTCGCGGTGGTTATAAAAACTATTAATAAAATAGATCCACCGGCCATAAAAGGCCGCTAAAAAATCCTAAACCACCGCGAAATGAGGTAACTAGGGAGATTAATTTAAACTACCACGAAAAATATATAACCGCCGCTAATAGTTTCCCTACGTGATATTTAGCGGTGGTTTCCTAGAACTGCCACCAAAGAATATAGTGGTGGTTTAAACCACCCATAAATCCATGTTTTGATTTAGTGAAAATGAGATGCCATAATATTTCTATGAGTGGAAGAGGTGGTTTGTAATTTGAGTCTTGATTATCATAAGATTCATACAAGTTCAAATGGTTACATATTATATTATGGTGAAAATGAATCATTTGATAGTTGACCCATGTGTGAATAATCAATGTATAAATAAGCTCAACTAGGGATTTATAAATTTATTATTGTAAAATATTTGAGATATTTGTCAGTTACACCAAAAATGTAGCATCTATTAAGGTCTCACAACATTGTGGCATTGATTTCATCACACAAAACCCATGTTTCAACTGGTAAAATATTTAACCATACCATTGATGGTGAATCATGGAATCATTTTGATCAAGTGAATAATTCTATTTCTTTAAAATCCTGAAACATGTGATTAGGTCTTTCAACTGATTGTTTAGGTCCATTTTCGTATTATGGTAGTCAATATTCAAATTGAACTATCTTTATAAAGCTATACAATTTACATCCTAGGATTTTGATGATTGATCCATGTATCTTTTTGACATTGTTAATTAATGGAAATTAAAAAATGTATATTGATTATTTTTTGAAACCATTTAGCGTTGAGTTAAATTAATTATGGAGTATTGATGTTTGTATATATGATATTGCTTCGAAATAGAATTTTTTACTAAAAGCATCAATGATGTGAATAATTAGTCACCCCACGTCATATGGAATGTTATTTGGATAGGGTACACATAGACCATAACAATATATATACTATATGAGAGATAAAAAAAATTTATACACGTCAATGGGAAAACCCTTGTCATTTCTACATTCATCAAAAATTAAATCCAACCAATCATTCATTTTAGAGAAACAAATATCATATCTTGAAAGGTTCAATTTGAGGAGATGAACCTTTGACAATGATCTAATGTATTGAGATAAAATAAAGAGTATCATCATTATCTCACATCACGTTTGGTCCAAAAATTCACCAAAACAAAATTGATGGACATGGGATATAATAGAGTTAGATAAAATCGAGAATTTTTTTGGGATATTACATATTTGTCGTATTTTTTGGTCCTTTTTATGTTTGATGTCATTCCAATTTTGAAGGAATATTTTGATAATTTTTTTCGTATTGTTTTGGATATAGAAGTTAAAATGAAAGATAAGGTAAATTCTTGATTAAATATATCCCAAATTTGCAAGCGACCAAAAATTGAACTATTTGATAATGTTAGACCATAGATGATAATTAAGCCAAAAGAACCTTATACATTTTCCAAAGATAATTGATTATTATTTTCTAAATGGATTTCAGATTTGTGATGTCATGATGTTTATGCTTCAAATTTGGAAAGATGTGTCAGAAATGATCATAATAGTAGATAAAAAATTAATGACTTTCTTAGTATAATGGAAAGACTTCTACTAATAGTATTAAAAGAATGGTTGAATTAAATGATTTGGGATGCTATAATAGAAATATCATATATTATTTTGAGAACTTTTTGTGGTCATAATGGACAACAATGAACTAATAAAACTACAAAAGGTGGTTGTTCTAATTTTATGTAAATTAAAAAAAATCGTCACACTGATTTTCTTTGACACAATGAAAAAATTAGTTATTGTATTTACCCAATAAAAAAATGAAATTTCGGAAGAGTTCATAAGGATGTACCCATTCTAGAGATGAGTGTATAAATAATTGAGAAAAATATGTAACAAATCATCAATTGAAACATCAATTGTGGATAATTATTTTTAAGTGGAAATTTCTTTATTTTCTTCTAATTATTTTGAATCTTAATACCCCTCAAAATAATACTACATGGCCTTAATGATGAAAATATTGATGATGAAATGATAAATCAATTATTTATTTTTAATCATCCCGAATTAGGATTTGGAAGATTTCATGAATAATAGATTTTAAATGATGAATATCACATAGATCATCTATATGTTCTACTCAACTATGAGGAAATGACACCATTGGTATCTTGAAATATCCTATCACATAATATATTATATTTGTAATCATAAATTAATCATCTTTTATTCTAGGTTATAGGATAATCATATCAATAAATATATTCACTAACTTACAGTAGTTTCTCTTTAGGAATGTCATGAAAAAAATATACTTGATACAAAAACTAGTACAATAAAGTATTTATGGTTTAAGAAATAAAAAAAATTAGTTATCATTATGTTGATAATATTTATAAATTAATTTTGGTATCTCAACATGATGTTTAAAGTGATAATTGATTATGTATCTTGGGTAATGAAAAACCAAAGTGGTTAAATATTATAATTCATATGTCAGGAATGGTATTGGATTTCATAAACATGAGTAAGTGGAATCAATAAAAAAAATTAATTGTGGTGTATGCCTTAGAGGATATGATCATAAAGAAATAGATGTTGAATTTTATAGCAAACTAGTATAAATTATTGAATTTTTTTATCTAGGACAGAATTACAAAATGATTTTAAATGTTAGATATTGTATACTAAGAGAGGCTTGAATGTTCATCCAATCCCTATAATCATTGATATTAAATATAAAATTATGGTTGCAGTAAATGAAAAAAAAATCAGATAATCTGGAACATAAAATATATTATGCATATTACAATGCTACCTTAAATGAGGATGGTGACTAGTAAAGGATAATATAAATTTAATCACAGAAAAATCATTTTACTCAATGTTAATGTGGATCCTCTAAAGTGAAAAAAATTAAAAAATTTCAAGACACTATTCCAAATAAATATTTCAAATGAAGAGACATGAATATCAATGATGACACCCCATAGATAAGGGCTAATGGTGAAGATGATGTTAATGATGTTACAAATGAATTTGAAATTTCAAGAGATAAAAAAAATGATACACATAAAAAAATTGATGATGTTAAGGAAAAACATGGAGACATTCACATCATCAGATATGAATAGGGTGATGAATATAAACATTGAAATAGTTAAATTCTTATTATAATAATATATAATATATATTTATATATATTAATTTTTTTAGACTATTTTATATCAAAATTTATTTCATGTTTTAGATGGATGGTGATTTTTTTAATTAGATACAGAAGACTGATCTATATTTGGATGGGGATGATGTTGGATCATCTAAACCTCATACTACCGGAAGTTTGGGGATTTCTCGGAGTGGGTGTGGTCTTGTGAAATTGATGATGTTGAACCATATCCCCATGTGATATCAACATCATGGATTCAATCTAATCATGATGTTGTAAAACTTCCAATGTATTTTTGTTAGCTTTTAGATATCTATTTATGTACTAATATTTTGACTGTTTGTTTTGTTCAATGATTTTCACATATTAATGTGGGATATGGGGGAATTATACAAAGAAATTATTATTTTTTAAATCATGGGTAACATGGGATTAGATTCCTATTGAATTTCTACACCACATGTTTGATCATTGGAATGTATGTAAATAAATCATATTTATTTTGAAATTTATTTAATTAATAACAAGTTATTTTAAATTATTTTTAGGGTTTAGGGTATCACATAAATGTGATCACGTGTGACACTATGAAGAAGGCATGGAAGGAGTTTATGTGTTATTATTTCCATTAGTTATTTCAAAATTTGAGAAGGAATGAAATAATGAATTATTGAGATACAAAGTTTGATTATTCTTCTCATTCCCACCAACCTGATTATATTTCTTCTCAGTATTGAGATGGATTATGTTCAAACCATATGGGTTGATGATTTCACTGGATATCATCTATGATTCAAAAAACCAAGGGGATACGAGGGAAAACACATCCAGCATATAGTCATACATTTAGTACACAGAGGGAATATATGGTATATACTATTTTAAAATAATTATATTAATTTCAAATGTAACATTATAATTTATATTCAAATATGATGTAGAAGAACCTGATGATATGGTGTTTTACATATATATGTGGATGTTACATGATTCAGTATCTATAAAGATTATATGTCATCAATAACATTATATTGTTGTTAGAATAATTTTTTCTTGACTTTTAAAATTAATTAATAATAATATTTTTCCTCATTTAATATTAAATTATATTTAAATGGGTCATATGAGACAAAGACATCTCAGATATGGACTGAGAGTTAGGACGAGACCGATGATCATACAATTGTCCATCGATTTGATAAGTAAACTTGGATTCAAACGACCTGATATTCTTTCAAGAAAGGATGAGTTGTTGGTATTGGATCTTGAATGACGCATGGGAGTTATTATGGTACCATTGCGATGTCATCTTCCAACACACCAGTAGCTTGTGGAGATTAATTATTGTAACACCCCAAGATTTTATGAAAAATATTCTTTTAATTTCATTAATGTCTTGTTTGTTATGCTACACCAAGATTACCTTGCATTATACGCAACACCGTATTAGCTTGTAGTATACGCAACACTATTCTTGGATCGTGTTACACACAATTTTGATAATAGTTATTCTATGCAACATTGAGTATATATATATATATATATATATATATATATATATATTCAATTTTTAAATGAAATATGGTTGGATTATGATATACGAAACAACAAAGGATTCTCGCACAGCACGCAACCCTGACTTGGCTTGCATTACATGCAATCGCGACCTTCCTCGATAGCGTGTGTTGAACGCAATACCGAGTTTTACTAAACAGCGATATATTATTATAATATTATTATGAACTAGCCGTTATGAATTTTATTAACTAAATTTTGAATCTTATAACATTATTATTCATCTTACACATTTCTAGAACATGGTATAAGAACAAAATAAATTTTTCGGGTATAATAAGTATTTATCAAAAAATGCAGTTTTGCCGCCTTTTGATGGCACGCCCACTTTAAATCTAGTTTTTGACTTGTTTATATGTTCAATTTGACAAAATAAAATTCTTCTTTTGAATCAGGATATAAAAATTTACATTAGATAATGTTCTGATATTTTTCCGATAACTTTCATATTTTAATGAATAGTAAAAACAGGCTATATTTTAATTAAAAAAAACTTTTTTCATCATAATATCATATGTGGTTAAATTATAATATTGAATGGTTTTAAAGTATAAATAGAATATATTTTTACCATTTAATATAATGTATGTCATTAGCATTGATTTTACCTTGAATTCGTAGGTTAAATCAATTCAATCTTTTGCAATGTTTTAAAGAAAAAACCATTTTCTTTCGACAACGGGATTAATTTAAATTTAATTTCTGTATCTTTTGTGTATTGAATTTGGAAAAATGGATTCCATATTTCGAATCAGTGGGTCCAAATTATGTTAATAAGCTACTTTTTATTTTTGAGCATTGTGAATAGTAACTATGGTAAATTTTATTTACTATAGTTAAAGGTAAATCAGGTAATTAAGGGTAAATATAAGATTATAAAATTACACTAACACTTGGAAAAATTATATTTTATGGCTAAAAGTAGAACCATATAACCTAAGGGTTGGATTAGATTCATTTTATGGACTTTTATCCAGGAAAATAATTTAATTATTATTAAAACCAAAGAATGTGACAACATGTCACTTTCTTAAATATTATAAGTATAGTAATTTTAATTTAGTGATAAACTTCATGAAACTTCGAACATGAATATCCTACAGAAATCTAATACAATTATCTACATCATTGGAATTTATTTATAATTTTTAGGAATTAAATAATTATCATTTATTATGACACAAAGATGATGCAGTGATTGTCTTATTAATTAAATATTGACATAATTGATGTTATAAATGCCCAAATAAATGTAATTTGATACTTTTTATGACTTAAACTAATTTTCTAGGTTAAAATGACATGTTATAGTTGATTTAAGTAACTTGGTTCTAACTTATCATTCTGTTATTTATTTCATAAATATCATGTACCAAATAGTGTCAAAATTGACATAAATTAGTTTTTAAAACAAATATTATATTATTAATTGTTATTTTATTCCTAAAAATCTATGGTTCGGACAAATGTCTTAGATAAGGTTATATATATTAATAATAAACAACTTGGGGTTCGTTTGTCTTGATATTGTTTCATTATTAACCATATAGTGTAAGAAAACAAAAAGACACGGTAAAAGTTAAATTATTTAACTTAGAGTTAAATCTAATTGATAAGGATAAAATAATAACCTAAACTTGTCTAAATCCTATTGGATGAGAGGATATCGACCCATCCCCACTTTATCTTCTAAATAAGACTCTTTGGAACCATTATAAACCGAATTTGATTTTAATATAACATAATATTTTGAGATTTTCCTAAGGTGCCCCTCTCCTCCCTTATAAAAGGGCACCTCCTCCCTCTCCTCCTCACTCCAATTTGAGCATCCAATCTCAGCCAAACCCTGCCAAAATCTCTTCTCCACTTCCCTAGTTTCATCCTAGATGTCCTGGATATCTTCAAAGACCATCCTTTGTTCTTTAAGTGGAGGTTAAGTGAAGGCGCGTCAAAAAGTGGTGATATCCATTACCGATCTTTTTCAATTTATTTCTTCTTCAACTTCTTCTTCAATAGTTGTTTCATGATAAAGTAATAACATCAGTATTTATTATATACTGATATGTAATTATAAATATGAAACAACTCTAATTAACCTTCTATCCATCCTACGGAAAAAGGAAATCACCGCGCGTGCGTACGTACGGAATACCGTCTCCACGTCGTGGTGTAATCTATTTTCCCCCACCACCTTAATTCGATGGGTATAATGATGTAATGAGTAACTATATATGATTATTAAAAATTTATATTGATACTGAAATAGTATACATACACTTCAACACAATTCCACAACCATGGGAATGATATCATCGCTCGTGCGTACGTACGGACTACCGTCTCCACGACGCGATGAGATTGATTCTCTACATTAACCATTCATGAATGATTATAAAGTATATATAATGAATAATAATGAAATATATGACATGTTAAATATACTGGATTTATGTATATATATATATATGTATTTCATCTACTTACTTTCATTCAAGACAATAAGGAAAGGAAAACAACGTTCATGCGTACGTACAGACTACCGTCTCCATGAACGGTGTCTTTCATTTCATTTATCTATCAATTATATATATATATATACTGAATATATATGATATATAAATCATGTTTTATATTCTGTAATTATGTAAATCATGATATAAGTAATAATAATTTCAAGAACAACAAGTCCAAACACCTACGATAAATGAAACAATTTTATCCAAAACGCTTCTTTAACATGGAATTTACAAAAGAACGGGTAATATAAAGTCATAAGTGAACCATATATGATATCATAACAATGAATATGATTCTGTAATAAGTTAATGTCATTATTTAAATCATTATACAGGAGGTTCGGATACGTACAAAGAATATCAGACATAAGGTAAGGGGAAATATCACAATCTCATTTTTATCCAAGATTGTTTTTACTTTGGTATTTAATGGGGTGTATTTTATCATCCACATCCATGTTTCCACAATATGTGATATTAATATACTTCTACAATAGTTAATATCCAATTTTACCCTTCGGTGAGTTTTTAGTAAAATATATGAAAGGAAACTTTTGTCGATTTTCGTACGAAGTACTTTTTGACTTTTTCGACAAAAGTATGAGAAGAATGTTTTTTTTAACTTATACGGCATGAATGAATTTTTAAAACAATATTTCCAAGAATATTCCTTTAAATTTTTTCAAGTTTATTTTTAATCAACTTATTTTAGTTTAAAATTGTATGACATTTAAAGAAAGGAAAAATGTTTTTGAAGTAGAAAGGATATTTTCCTCAAGAATGGAGTTCAAGTGTTTTATCAAAATTATTTTCCATCTAAGAAAATAAAGGGTTATGTTTTTATCCCTATTATTACATTTATTTGATTATGTTGTGATGTAAATATTTTTTATGAATTCTTTTATCCTATATGAATTGTTTTATGATGTCATGATGATGTTTAAGATTCCCATTCTTATTACATTGGTTATGCAATGATATATGATTTAAGATTTTGTGGCACACATAAGAATGGTATCATTATGAGATGGGTGGGACCTATATATCCCTCCAATGCATTGGGTAAAGAATTTATATCTCATGATATAGAAATGGCTGGAATGGTAGGTTATATCGGTTCAGTGAAACAGGACTGAAACGAGGGTGACTCGGTTCAGAAATGGACTTTGTCCACTAAGATAGTCATGACAATGAGTCTTGACTAATAGGATATGACTCTCTATGATTAGGTGTGTATGCCAAAAAGTTTCATGTTTTATGTTATTATTATTGGGATTTCATTTCACTACTATGATTTATCCCATGTTATTAAATTATTATCTCTTTTGCAGGTTAAGATTTCCAAAATGTTATGTTCTTATGAAAATGATGTGATTGATATTTCTTTTGTTTACCCTTACTGAGCATTTGAGCTCACCTTTTTATGTTTCCTTTTCCCCAGGATATAAAGAAAGGTTTTATGTAAAAAAAGGAAGATCATTATGGGAGATGTTGAAGATCTTTCACCACGATTAGAAGATTATATTCCAAGTTTCCAAAGACACTAATCTATTACGATCCTTGTGTGTGTGTATTTGTTATGTACTAAGTATTCTGCAAAAGTAATGTAATGTTTATGTACGTTAAGCTTCGGATCTCTACAGTTGGTATCAGAGGAAAGGTTTATTCAACCTTTCGAAACTAGGATGAGAAAACGTTAGTGAGATCCCTAGAGATATTACTAAGGTATGTCTAGGGATGTCCCTAAGGATAAGTATACGTATAGGATATAGTCCTAGAACTATGGTAACGATCGTAGAATTTAACCTAAGATGTTAGATATTAAGGGTACTCCCCCTTTACTATGTAGTTTTCCCTTGCATTATTTTTTCCTCTCACACTATTCTTTTTGGGTTTTAGATGATGGATGGAACCCGAAGGAACCGTGTTGATCACTGTAATGGACAATGCAATGATTGCCCTCTTGAACAAACAAGTGTTATGGGAGATGGAGTGAAAAATCATATTCCTATACTTACACAAGATATGAATCATTCTGGACTTCCAAATGAGCAGAGAAGGGAACAATATTCTATTGAGTCCTTCATGAGGAAACATCCACCTTATTTCAGTGGGTCTTCCGATCCACTTGTTGCTGAACAATGGATCAGTACCACTGAAAAGATATTTTTAGTTCTTCAATGTTCTGAACATGATAAAGTCATCTTAGTAGTATATCATTTGAAAGGTGAAGCTGATCAATGGTGGAATCTTATCAAGAATACGAGGCCAATAGATATAATTGAGTCCATGGAATGGGACGAGTTCAAGAACTTGTTTTTCAGTATGTACTTACCTCTTATTCTTCGAAAAAAGATGGAAAAGGAGTTTCTTGAGCTGAAGCAGAAGGATCATGAATCTGTTGGTATATACGAAGAGAATTTTACAAGACTTGCAAGGTATGTATCTGGCATTATCATCCAACCTGAAAGTAAAGTTGATCGATTTTTTTAGTGGCTTAAAACCAAGTCTTAGAAGGGCATTAGCTATAAGAGACATTAGTAGCTATGAAGAAATTGTGCGTTGTGCTATCAAGGTAGAAATGGAAGTTGGTGTTACATATCCATCTCATAGTTTTGACAAGAAACGAAAAATGGAGTTCAATGAGAAATCTCAGAATAATGGTGAAAAGAAGATGAATGTTTCCTTATGCTCAAAGTGTGGAAAGAAGCATGGTGGAGATTTTCATAAAGGGACTAGAAAATGTTTTAATTGTGGTAAAGAAGGTCATCGAGCAGCTAAGTGTCGAAGTAATGGAAAAAGGTTTTCTAATGATTTGAATAAAGCAAACACTGTAGAGAATGCACCACCAACACTTCAATGCTTCAAGTGCATGGAAATGGGGCATTATGCTAATAAATGCCCTAATCCAAGGGTTAGTGATGATCGACATGAGAAACTGCTTAAGGCAATGGACAAAGGGAAGTCACATGCGATCACTATTGGTGATGTTGAATATGACAACGATGTGGTGGAATGATTAAGTGTTTATGTAATGGGATTCCAAAATAATGTTGTATCATAGAGTATTGGAATATTTATGTATTGGTCTATTGTGGTATTCAAAGTGATTGAGATATTTTTTGAAATAAGATTATATGCGCATAATGAAGGGATAAGGAGAAAATTAAATGTATTCATGATCTCGTGACAGATATAAGGAAAAGTTATATCATGGTTTGAGTATATAGAATTTTTCGATTTTGGTATGTGAAAAGAGTTAACTTTTAACAACATTCATGTTTTCACTATGGTTCAATGGGTATTCAAGAGAATACATGATTAAGGCCTTTGAATGTTTGGAATGTGACCAACAAGACATATCTTATGATATATGGGGATCAATGAAGGTATTAAATATCTGGTAATCATTTTCACTATATTATGATAATGGACTACAGTATTATGGATAAGCCTAATGATTGGAATAGATTATGTTGGACTTAAGTTAGTATTGTTTAAGGATAGAATTTTTTTTTTGATATTACTGATGGGATGTTATAGTAATATAGTTTTAGAAAAAGGAAAACCTGCAGGACGGGCGACAGCCCATCGCGTCGGACAAGGTCGTAGGAATCAAACCCACAACCAAAGTGCGACTGGCCTCTATCTCCTACCACTGGCCTACAAGAAGTCCCTGGTTAGTAGAAACTGGTTTTATTTTATTAAGCGGTGTGATATATGAAGTATAAGTTCATTTTTGGAACCATATATGATTAATCTCACTATAGATGGACTTATGTATTTTTTTGATAACTTTTCTAACCTTTTGATTGAGACAGATGGAATGCCCCATCATTCTATCACATGATCTACTAACACATCACGAATGAAAAATTGAACTTCATTTCTTTAAGAGATGAAGTGGAAATTGTCCAAAGAACGAAAAACGGTGAGACTATACCAAAATCACTAAAGTATTTCTTCTAATTCCAATTTCATCAACTTTAGGGAAATGATCTTGAAAACCAAAAATTTTGTCCTAGTGATCTTATATATGATGAATTAGATGGTACCTTAGATCATCAAAAATTTATGGCTTTGTGATTGCTGGCTTTTCCATAGCCATGTTCTCTACCACTCTCCATCAGAACATGATGGTTAGATTTCTCTTCCATATCCATATTTTCATCTATGTGGAAACCCAATGATTAGTTTATTTGGGTAACCGTTACGTTTCATAATTTTTTTAAAGATTGGTTTTGGTATTCCTTTTTACGATGTGGGTTTCTATTAAAGAAACTTTCGAATAGTAAACAATTTATAACCCCGATGAATTTCGAGGGAGAAATTCATTTTAAGGGGGGTAGAATGTAACACCCTGAGATTTTATGAAAAATATTCTTTTAATTTCATTAATGTCTTGTGTTGTATGCTACACCAATATTATCTTGCGTTATACACAACACCGTATTATCTTGCAGTATACGCAACACTATTCTTGGATCGTGTTACACACAATTTTGATAATAGTTATTCTACGCAACATTGAGTATATATATATATATATTCAATGTATAAATGAAATATGGTTGGATTATGATATAAGAAACAATGAAGGATTCTTCCACAACACGCAACCCGGACTTGGCTTTCATTACACGCAATTGCGACCTCCCTCGATAGCGTGTGTTGTACGCAATACCTGGTTTTACTAAACATCGATATATTATTATAATATTTTTATGAACTGGCCATTATGAATAGTATTAACTAAATTTTGAATCTTATAACATTATTATTCATCTTACACATTTCTATAACATGGTATAAGAACAGAATAAATTTTTCGGGTAAAATAAGTATTTTTTAAAAAATGCAGTTTTGCCGCCTTTTTATGGCACACCCACTTTAAATCTAGTTTTTGACATGTTTATATGTTCAATATGACAAAATAAAATTCTACTTTTGAATCAGGATATAAAAATTTACATTAGATAACGTTTTGATATTTTTCCGATAACTTTCATATTTTAATGAATAGTAAAAACATGCTATATTTTAATTAAAAACAACTTTTTTCATTGTAATATCTTATGTGGTTAAATTATAATATTGAATGGTTTTAAAGTATAAATAGAATATATTTTTACTATTTAATATAATGTATGTAATTATCATTGATTTTACCTTGAATTCGTAGGTTAAATCAATTCGATCTTTTGCAATGTTTTAAAGAAAACCCCATTTTCTTTCGACAATGGCATTAATTTTAATTTTATTTATGCATATTTTGTGTATTGAACTTGGAAAAATTGATTCAATATTTGGAATCAGTGGTTCCAAATTATGTTAATAAGCTACTTATTATTTTTGGGCATTGTGATTAGTAACTACGGTAAATTTTATTTACTATAGTTAAAGGTAAATCGGGTAATTAAGGGAAAATATAATTTTATAAAATTACTCTAACACTTGGAAAAATCCTATTGGATGGCTAAAAGTAGACCCATATAACCTAAAGGGCGGATTAGATTCATTTTATGGACTTTTTTTCAATGAAAATAATTTAATTATTATTAAAACCAAAGAATGTGACAACATGTCACTTTCTTAAATCTTATAAGTATAATAATTTAAATTTGTTGATAAAATTCATGAAACTTCGAACCTGAATTGTCTCCAGAAATATAATACAATTATATACATCATAGGAATTTATTTAGAATTTATAGGGATTAAATAATTATCATTTATTATGACACAAAGATGATGCAGTAATTGTCTTATTAATGAAATATTGACATAATTGATGTTATAAATGCCCAAATAAATGGAATTTGAGACTTTTTATGACTTAAACTAATTTTATAGGTTAATATGACATGTTATTGTTGATATAAGTAACTTGTTTTGAACTTATCATTCTGTTATGAATTTCATAAAAATCATGTTCCAAATAGTGTCAAAATTGACATAAATTAGTTTTTAAAACAAATATTATATTATTAATTGTTATTTTATTCCTAAATATCTATGGTTCGTCAAAATGACTTATATAAGGTTATATATATTAATAATATACAACTTGGGGTTCTTTTGGCTTGATATAGTATGCTTACTAACCATATAGTGTAAGAAAACAAAAAGACACGGTAAAAGTTAAATTATTTAACTTAGAGTTAAATATAATTGATAAGGTTAAAATAATAACCTAAACTTGTCTAAATCCTATTGTATGAAAGGATTTCGACCCTTCCCCACTTTATCTTCGAAATAATACCCTTTGGAACCATTATAAACCGAATTTTACCTTAATATAAAATAATATTTTGAGATTTTCCTAAGGTGCCCCTCTCCTCCCTTATAAAAGGGCACCTCCTCCCTCTCCTCCTCACACCAATTTGAGCATTCAATCTCGGAAAACCCCTGCCAAAATCTTTTCTCCACTTCCCTAGTATAATCCTAGAGGTCCTGGACTTCTTCAAAGACCATCCTTAGTTCTTTAAGTGGAGGTTAAGTGAAGGCGCGTCAAAATAGGTAATATCCATTACCGATCTTTTTCAATTTCTTTCTTCTTCAACTTATTTTTCTTTAGTTGTTTCATGATAAAGTAATAACATCAGTATATATTATATACTGATATGTTATTATATATATGAAACAACTCTAATTAACCTTCTATCCATCCTACGGAAAAAGGAAATCACTGCGCGTGCGTACGTACGGAATACCGTCGCCACGCCGTGGTGTAATCTATTTTCCGCCACCACCATAATTGGATGGGTATAAAGGTGTACTGAGTAACTATATATGATTATTATAAATTGATATTGATACTGAAATAGTATATATACACTTCAACACAATTTCATGACCATGGGAACGATATAATCGCTCATGCGTACGTACGGACTACCGTCTCCACGACGTGATGAGATTCATTCTCCACATTAACCACTCATGAATGATTATAAAGTATATATAATGAATAATAATGAAATATATGACATGTTAAATCTACTATATTTATTTATATATATATATGTATGTCATCTACTTACTTCCATTCAAGACAATAAGGAAAGGAAACAGCGTTCATGCGTACGTAAGGACTACCGTCTCTATAAATGGTGTGTTTCATTTCATTTATCTATCTATTATATATATATATATATATACTGAATATATATGATATATAAATCATGTTTTATATTCTGGAAGTAAGTAAATCATGATATAAGTAATAATAATGTCAAAAACAACAAGTCCAAACACCTACGATAAATGAAACGATTTTATCCAAAACGCTTCTTTAACATGGAATTTACAAAAGAACGGGTAATATAAAGTAATAAGTGAACATATATGATATCATAATAATGAATTTTATTCTGTAATAAGTTAATGACATTATTTAAATCATTATACAGGAGGTTC
Source organism: Viscum album (assembly GCA_963277665.1). NCBI lineage: Eukaryota > Viridiplantae > Streptophyta > Magnoliopsida > Santalales > Viscaceae > Viscum > Viscum album. The sequence continues at coordinate 1,898,002,847 of OY728163.1, read as the reverse complement.
GGATACGTACAAAGCATATCGGACATAAGGTAAGGGGAAATATCACAAAGTCATTTTTATCCGAGATTGTTTGTACTTTGGTATTTACTGGGGTGTATTTTATCATCCACATCCATGTTTCCACAATATGTGATATTAATATACTTATAAAATAGTTAATATCCAATTTTACCCTTCGGTGAGTTTTTAGTAAAATATATGAAAGGAATCTTTTGTCGTTTTTCGTACGAAGTACTTTTTGACTTTTCCGACAAAAGTACGAGAAGAATGTTTTTTTAACTTATACGGAATGAATGGATTTTTAAAACAATATTTCCAAGAATATTCCATTACAAGTTTTAAAGATTATTTTTAATCAAATTCTTTTAGTTTAAAATTTTATGACATGTTAAGAAAGGAAATTTTTTTTGAAGTAGAAAGGATATTTTCCTCAAGAATGGAGTTCAAGTGTTTTATCAAAATTATTTTCCATCTAAGATAATAAAGGGTTATGTTTTTATCCCTATTATTAAATTTATTTGATTATGTTGTGATGGAAATATTTTTTATGAATTCCTTTATCCTATATTAATTGTTTTATGATGTCATGATGATGTTTAAGATTCCCATTCTTATTACATGGGTTATGCAATGATGTATGATTTAAGATTTTTTGGTACACATAAGAATGGTATCATTATGAGATGAGTGGTACCTATATCTCCCACCAATGCATTAGGTAAATATTTTATATCTCATGAGATAGACATGGCTGGAACGGTATGTTATACCGGTTCAGTGAAACAGGACTGAAACGCAGGTGACTCGGTTCAGAAATAGACTTTGTCCACTAAGATAGTCTTGACAATGATCCTTGACTAATAAGATATGACTCTCTATGATTATGTGTGTATGACAAAAGGTTTCATGTTTTAAGTTATGATTATTGGGATTTCATTTCACTACTATGATTTATCCCATGTTATGAAATTATGCTCTCTTTTCCATGTTATGATTTCCAAAATGTTATGTTCTTATGAAAATGATGTGATTGATATTTCTTTTGTTTACCATTACTGAGCATTTGAGCTCACCCTTTTATGTTTTCTTTTCCCTAGGATATAAAGAATTGTTTTAGGTAAAAAAAGAAATATCTTTATGGGAAATGTTGAAGATCTTTCACCATGATTAGAAGATTATATTCCGAGTTTCCAAAGACACTAAACTATTACGATCCTTGGGTGTGTGTTTTTGTTATGTACTAAGTATTCCGATAAAGTAATGTAATGTCCATGTACGTCAAGCTTCGGGTCTCTACAATTATCATCTTCCGTACAGTATCTGTAGCAGCTGCAAGCTCTATGTGATCTTATAGACATTATGTGTAGGGTGTAAGAGGATATTTTTCAATGGTAGTTGCAAGAGAAGAATCAATGGCAGCAGCAGAATCATGAGCTTTGATGACAGAAGCAGCCTCAGGAGGGGGTGATTAGTCGATGGAAGCATTAACAACACGAGCAGATGGAATACATGCAATGTCTGACTATTGTTAGAGAAGGAGTTCCCTACACCATCTCCTCTAGCTCATCCAGTGGACACTCCACCATAGTGATTTATTTGTTTTATGATAATGGAATTCAATGAATTGTTTTTTTATTATTAACTATTTACATTTCTATATAGTGTGTTTTTATAATGTTGAAAATATTTTAATTTTTATTATTTTATTAATTTATTTAAATTTTTTATTTTTATTATTTAGTATTTTTAAATTATAATTATTTTTATTTTTTTATTATATTTTAATAAATATTGAGGTTTATATTATTTATTATTTTTTAATATTATATTATTAATATTAATAATAATAATTCATTAATAATAATATGAATTTTATTTTTATTAATATAATTTTATTAATTTTTTATATTTAATTTTACTATTATTATTATTTTAATAATAATAATAATATTATTATTATTATTAGTAATATTTAATAATAATTTTTTTATTAATATTATTTTAATCAACTTTTTAAAAATTTTATGCAATTTCCAACAAGCCTCATTTCAATGGAGACCCCCCCTCAGAAGTAAATTTTTTTAAATAATTTATGTCTAATAATTTTCAATGGCTCCATGTCCCAATAGAAAATATTTTTCTCGGGGTAGTTGCAAAATAACATTTTTTTATTACCTATTTCATTATAGGCCATTTGCGATGGGTTCTTGTCGAAAAGTACTTTTGCGATGAGACCCCGTAAAAAATATTCAAATTTCCATTAGTGATTTCATATATATATATATATATATATATATAAATTCTAGTATTACTAATGTTTTATAAGTCCATTTTGTGAATGGATTCTTCAAGAGAATGTTAAAATTAATTACATATGTATTTGAAAAGGTATTTACATCCTTTTATTTCCATTTTCCATCTACACTCCACCAAACTAGCCAAATAATATGTGTGTCATGACATAAATATATTTAATAGTATATATAGGTTATATATTAATGGATTAACAAATAAATATTTCTTTCCCAGTGGATATTTTTTTTGAAACATTGAATATTCAAGTGTGATAACTACCGCCACCAAAAAAATAAGTTTTTCTAGTCATCATTACCATTAATATAATATAATATAATTGTTTGTTTGATTAAATATATCTCATTTATTTCATGATTTATGCAATGAAATTAATAATTAGTCATATTATAATGAATATTATCAATAAAAATCACAATAAAATTAATTTCATAAAAAACATACAAATAAGATAAATGATTAATTTAAACATGGATAATTATTTTTCATTTAACATCTTAATAGAACTCTTAATAATTATAATTCAGAACCGTAATTACTTATTATTTTTGTAATTAATCATTTTTTATTATAAATTATAAATAAAGGTTATATTTTTTTCAATACTTATAAATAGATATTAGCACAATAATATAGTTTAATTATAAAACCCTTTATGAAAATTTCTATAAATATAAATCAACTATGTTAATGAAAACATTATATTGTTTATTATTGTGGATAATATTTATTTTTTATTTTTAGGTAATATAATAATTAAACTCATTAATTATGTCACCAAAAACAATTTTAAAAAATCATTGTATCATACTAGTAAATGATTTGATCAATAAGAACAATAGTTATAAAAATCATATAATTAAATTTAATAGTTTTACAGTATCGAATAGATTCTATTCTAATACATTATATTTTAACAGAATTTTGGAGATTAGGAATTGAATTAATAAAAACACTATTTTGAATGTAGATAAACATGATAAACATTAATCATACACAAAATTAAAAGTATGTATCAACTAATATAATTGTTTTTTTATATGATACTTGTTACTTTGACATTTACACAGATGATTAAAAAAAATTTAAAAAAATATTAGGGAATTTGATTTCTGATTTACTATATATCATAATAAATATTCTCTATTTTTATTTTGTTTGATTATTCACCAACACTTTTTCTTATATTAAGTGATATGTTTTGAATTATAAATTTTTTTGATGACAATAAATTGATATCTTGTTCTAAAAATATTTATAAATTATAGGAAGCCCACAGTAATTTCATTATGTTCAATATTCTATGAATAAAGAATGATATTACATTGAGTGGATTATATAGAACATTTTTTCCATGTTATCATTATAAGAAGTTGCTATTTTTTATTTAAATATTTTATAAAAACCATTTTATATCCATTATATCAGTATAATGTGACAGGTGAATAAATTTAACCTGGAAATCATTGTTATGGATAATCATCGATGGTTTCATTAATCACCCATTGATGCATTATATAATTGCTTGAATCTCAATATATATATATATATATATATTATCACAATTATGTTGATAAAAATAATTTGTTAATGACTTTGAGTCATTATGGTTATGTTTATATGAGTATAATTATGTTATCATAGTGGCATGATTTCAAATGTTCAACTCATGGGTTTGATGTTTCCTTATACGATTTATGGACCACATATGAATGTTGATATACATTATAATTTCATGAGATCGTGATTAATGTATTATGATATATTTTCCTATAATGTGTTATGAATATATATTTATATTTTTTTATCATTAAGGGTATTATGCACATATATAAAGTCCATTGAATGTCACATATATTTCGTGGTTTTCAGTCATCATGATTTGATATTTCTCATATACTTATTATATTTTCTAATTCGATTACAAACACAACCAACATAAAATGTATGATAACAATTTAATGATGATTTTAACTATACATGTTCTTATATTTGAATAACCAATGTTCTAAGGATGGTTTTTTCTATTGATATTTCTAGATTATTGTCACATAGATTCCACATAGGATTTATCGACTACATTAATTTTTTTAAAACAAATTCTATGTACAATGATTCTATATACACTTATCTTATCAATCCATGGGATATTGTTATTGTTATTCCAGAAATTTAAAATTTATATAAACTAAATTATATGAAATAAATGCATATGTATCTTGGGATACAATAATTATACTTTATCTTTTTTCTAGAATGTTTTTCCAAATTATTTATTAGTTTAATTAATTGAAGTTATCATAAATATACCACACCCTGATGATGTATAAATATTTAATAAAATAATTACTAATTATAATGATGTAATCTTATCAACAATTAGAATCAATGAAATTTAATCCCAATCATTAATGTGAACTAATCTAGGAAACTTTTTCTCTCTCCAAAATTATAAAATAATAGAATTATCTCTTCTTTTTACATTTAAAAAATCCTGAAATATATTGAGGGGTTTTAACCTAATAGATTCAAAATACCAATATTGATATAATCATTTTATATTCATCTACTATATAAGAACAATTACATTATTCCACAATCAGGTATGATATTACTTATGTTAGGTGGATTCATTATCAATTGATAAGACATGATTTAAATAATATAGTATATAAGAATCATGTTTCAAATTTTATATTACCTAAAATAGTCTCAGCCTCTAAAAGGATGGACTTAATTTTGGACATGATAATAATTACAACCATGTCATAAAATTAGAAAAATTATCTATACGGTCACATAATGAAATTAATGACACTAATTCATAACTCTAATCACTCTAATAAACAATGTTATAAGGTATTCTTATAACCCCAATGAAGATAGTCTCACTCCATTATCTTCAAATAAATTCAATCAAATGTGGTAATAATCGTTAATGTATATGGTTACTACAATAAGATAAAATTTTAGGAATAAAAATAAGTTTCTAATTCCAATTTTTATTATTTATTTTACTTCAATCAATTAAATATGTACGTAATTATTCATTTTTTTCATTCATTGAGAAATATGTTTTTATTAAGATTCCTTAATTTCTTTATAGAGAATCGAAAATATCCAAATCGTTAGACCCTAATTGATCCTTTCACATCATTTATGGTATTTATAATGGTTAATTTTTATTATAATAAATCATAATCCTTTAATATATGAATTTTTTCCCACTATATGGGATGATTTCTTATCCATGTTTATTATTTAATATACTTTGAATATATAATTTAAATGATATATTAAATGATTATTCATATAGTTGAAGGTGTCATTAATATTGAATGAATAATTATCTAGTTGAATATAAGAGGGAGTGAGGATCTTGTCCATATATTTGGGAAACCTATTTCTTAAATACTATAGATGCTCATTGTGAATAACCAGTTTGACAACATGAGGTTTGATATGTATTCCCTCTCATAATATGCATGTAAAGGGTTCCCTATAAATTATATATTTTTATTGTCATTATTTCCCATAATATTTAGCATGATGATATTATAACATTAATTAAGAATACATTTATTAATGATTTTTCAAAAACAGAATAGTTTATGATGATAATAAAAGCAACATGACTTTAAATGATTCATCCACACGTTACCAAAATAGCTTTGTATCCAACTATCATTATCACTCCAAAATATAAATATAAATATATAACTCATGTTAATATAGATACCTCTCTTAGAATAATCCAATTCATAATTACATATAATATAAAATGATGGATTTAATTTTAAGGGGATTTGTGTTCAATAAAATTTATCATAGGGAATGTGATATTGTTTATTTACATACTGATATATACAAAAAAATGATGAATTTTTTGATCATATTTAATAAAAGTTATATCATAATTAAAATTTTAATAATGTTAATAACCTTTTTATAAAACACAAATAACACATGCATATTTATTTTTAACATGTAGTTTATTCAATATTATAGTGTACATACACCATATTTCCCAACTCATAACTAAGACTATGTCAATGTAAATACAATGAAAGTATTTCGGTGGTTATTTCATACCATTTATATTATCTATCCCCTTAATTATATTTTTATTTGAATCCCTAGTAATGAAATACTATAGTTGTAATTCACCATAATATTAAAATATATAGTTTTATTTAGATTAAGATTTTAACCAATTCATATTATTTTAATTAATTCCACATGTAAACATTATTATGTCTCCATGATAATGTAATTTTCTGTTAACAATTTCTAGACATTTAGTTTTACTAGAATCCATCACAACTCTGAAAAAGTAATGTGTTTAATGAAATAATATATTGGGTTATGAATTTTGATTAACATTTATATAAAAACACATAATTTTATTCTTTATAGTCATGTTAATAATATGATGAACATACCCGGATCTTGAACCATGTCAACATTAAAAATTTACTCATAAATTTTTTTATAATTTATATTATTTTATCCTTTTTATAATTTCTAATTATGTTAATTTAAATTTTATATATGTAATAAAATATATATAATAAAATATAAGTTATTTATGATTTTTGTCCATTTATATAATAATGATTCATATATTATATATATAATTTGTTAAATTTTAATATTACTAATAAACCACGCATAAAATACATTAACCACAAAAAATAAGCTAAATGATTAGCATTTTTATGTGATAATATCATGAAAATTTTTATAGTTGTTGGTTTATCATGTTTTGATAAAAGAACATTAACACCAGTGCAAATTGTTTTTCTAAAACATTAATGAAGTTGTAGGTATCACCATTATTTTGGATGTCACTATTGATATTGTTTATCATCTCAAGGTTTGAATCGTGTTTTCTTCTCGATAATACCATCATTTATAAATATGATTTTTCAAACAATTTAGTGGAAAAGAGATCTTAGGATTCCCAAAAACTAATCCTAGGAAATGTAGTCCCATAGATAAAAATAATGTATCCATGATTAATAGTTTATCATATATTACTTAATAAAAGTTGTCACATAATAAAACCCAAACTAAATAATTAAAATAAATAAATAAATTTCATAAAAACACATTTTCATCATGATTTTGGTCATTAAAAGAATCAAATAAAAACATTAATTATTGTTTTTAATCTTTATTTACTTTTAATCTATATTAATTAAATTAAACTAGTTCTAAAAATTTAATTAATAGACTAATAAAGTAATTCATTGAATGATATTTTTTTAAATTTCTATTACATTTAATTATTTAAATATTTCAGACTATAGTTAAACATGTATTAAAATTTTATGTAATGAAAATACCAATTATATAACTAATGTTCACATCGAAGCTAAAAAATAATGTAATACCCATGTAACATTAATAATTTTAGTACAATTTCACACTCCTTATAAAATCTACAAAATTTTTAATATATTATATCGATGGTAAGTCAAAAAATGGGTACCAACATATATATTGTATTGTTTCACATGTTATAAATATGGATACATCATAGTGTGTTTGGATACATTTCACACTATTTATGTATTGTCTGTGTACGACTAAAAGTATGTTTTACTACATATCATGTGACAAACTACGACAAGATATTTATTGATTGTAATTAATTGATTCATCTTCATATTATTTATAGAACCACTTGAATACCTAAATTCACTCAAGAAGTAAAATTTGTTGAGTGACACATGTCACACATTATTTATATTCCAGTAAGAGGTCATGTAATTAGTAAAATTCTTCATTAATATAATTATAGTTATCATACAATTTGTAACAAATGAATATCCACACCCACTTGACTCTCTAATAATTACATATCTAGTAATTAAAAAGGGTATGTAATGTTTGTGTAGTATACACATGCAATGTAGAATCTATCTAAACACATACAATGTTGATAGCCAGTACATGGAATGTAATTTAGCATTATTTCGAAACCACACATTGAAATATCATTAACGTGTCTTATTCTTTGTGTAGGATATAAATGGGAACATGATTTTATTGATATATTCTTTAAAATCCTATAATGTTTTTAGTAATCTTGGAACCTACTGGTTGATTAATTTCCTATTATTTTATAATTTATTTCATATTAATTTATATATAATTTCAATATTATGATCAAAATCATCAATTAAAAAAATTATTATCATAACATGAAAACATGAAAAACTAGTAAAAGATAATGATAATGTATTGTAAATATAATTATAGATTATAATGTGACAACTCTGATATAACATGATGGTAATGAGATATTGTGGAATTGATATATGGTTAAAAAATTAAAATTATTAAATTAGTTCAATATATAAATAAAAAAATATGAATTCAACCCTATAATATCAAAATTATGATCATTAACTTTAAACATATAATAATTTTAGGGATAAAATTACCAGAATCTACGGTAACCCCATTGAATATTTTTTTTGTTGGTTTTATTATTGTGTTGTTATTTTCAATGAATAATCAAAATTCAGATTTCTCTAGAAAAAGTTGGTGGTATAATAGAATATTTAACTGTATTACATAATTTCATGTCATATAATATGATGAGATATTGTTCTCCCATAAAGATCACGATTGATAGAGAAAAGGATTTTCTTTTTGACAATATGGTGTTTTATATAAAATATATTTTGGGTATATCATGTCTCAATAAAAATTATATAACTTATAATATATTAATAGTGTTGAAGAATGAAAATTTCCCAAAAGTCTATTTTAATATAAATAATATTTGAAAATTTTCATCAATTATAATAATTAGAATAATATTATTATTATTACTATTATAATGTCCCATGATTTTTGTTTAATAAAATAACATTTCTCATATATATAAATTAATATTTGTTTAAATAATATTATCTTAAATATATAATTTTCTTCCTAGCATGAAACTAGACCAATATCCTTTAGTATGATTTATCATAATAGGAATAATAAAATATAATGTCTTAAATAAAATTAAATAAGTATTATATTCAACATAGATTGTGAATAAATAATAATTTAAATATAGAAATATGTAAAAAAATCATATTTAATGAATACACTAAAATCATTAATAGATATAAATTTATTTTTTGAAGGAGTTATCTTTTATTCAACTGGAAACTTTCATCCGTCATTTTCTAAACACAACTATTTTCTAATTCATTTAATAAAATAGACAATTACATGAATATTTACAATATAATAAGTATTGGAATATTTTTTTTTATAAAAATTCAATATAATTTAATGATGTTACAGATACAATTAATGTGTGACATTCTAATCGCCATTGTTGATGGAAATTGTTTAACTATCCAATTTTCTGGATAATTATATATAATTATATTAACAGATCCACTGAAAATGTTGTTCATTTCAAAACTACATCAACATTTTAATGAAAAATACTATGTAATAAAATATTATTTTCTAATTAAACCTCGTAAAATAAATGGAAAAATCAGTCATTATCATATATTTCTAACATATTATTATTTTTATTTCTAAAATGAGTCCAACTATTAACTAATGTTTCTATGGATATAATCAAACATTCTCAATTAAAAAAAATTCCAAAATAACATTTCTTATACTAAAATTGTTTTGATCAACCCTATTAATATTTTTTCATTTAATCCAACATCGCATATGATGAATTGAATGTATGAAACTTTTTTTTAATAAATTTTCATCATGGTTTTCATCAAATCCTTGAAAATAATGGACATTTTCTAAAAATTTATAATTTTATAATGTCTCTTGAAAAAACAAATGATCATATATTTTAATAAAAAAGGGAGTAAGATGCATTTTTAAATCACGTTTTTGGATGTCTCCCCATGAAATACGATTTTAGAAATCATAATGTGAAATCACCATCAGGGGATGACATAAATTCCTATGATCCTTTTCATATAAATGAAAAAAATTACATTTTTCCCATTATATATAAGTATAAAGACCATATGAAAAATTTATTTATAAATATTTTCCTCACATATTTATATAATCATAACAGTATAGAACTTCAATAAATATAAACATGATGGATTTCACAATGTAATTATCCAAATTTGTTTCCAAAAAAGAATACATATATTTTATATAGGAATTTTTATTCATATTATTGTAATGAAATGTAAAATTTGAGATTATTCATGGGATATAAATTACACAAGAAATTATATTTAGTAAAATAAAATTTCAATTTAAATTACATATATATTCCAAAATATACTTTATTATATTGTATTTCTTTTATATGTTGTATGTTATGAAATGTAGGAATATGAAGCATACCATAATACATATTTTGCTAATAAAATTTTATAATATTTTAAATATAAAATAAATTTGTAAATATTAATGAATTATCCAATATATGATTAGAAAATGCAGTTGGATTTCAAACAGTTATTTACAAATTGATTTTACTTTTTATGAGTTGTTTATTCATGACAATGTAAAATGACTGTCATGAATTATAAAAAATGTAATTTAAATTTATTTGCTATACATGATGTATATAAACCCATCAGTAATTGTTTATTAGTATAATTATAAAAATAAATAATTCTAAATTCAATATTTTTTAATGGTTATTAACAACATCAAATATTTAAATACGAATTTAATCCACCTTTGGCCATTTTATTCCACAACTCTTAATTATAGCCATACAATCCCTTGATAGCATAATAGATCCATCTTGAACATCCTCCAATATCAGAAAATACATCATACAACCCAATAATTGATTCAAATCATTGAAGGTATATCATTCTATTGATTTGTATTTTTTAGTTTTCATTCATTCAAAACAACAACAAATTTTACCAGTTACTCTACTAATAATGATCATAATACTCTATTGGGTAACAAATATATAAACAAAAAAACACAACATATGTGTAAAAAGATTATTATTCCACTCCATATTTTATTTATTTATTTAATTTTTGTATTTTCTTCATGTCATTGAAATAATAATATTAAAAATTATATTTCAAGGAAGCATTTATTTAATAGCACACAATATATTTTTAAAATAGAACACATACCATTATGAAAAATTTGTTTCAGATATTTAATTTAATAATCTGGACCTCTCTGGTCCATTCCTGTGTGAAAATTAGGTGTACGGGGTGTTTCAGGAGGTCAAGGTGAATTATCCCCAACACTTTTCCAAATTTCAATTCCTGTGAATAGTTCCATCTGTGAATAGTTCCAATAGTAGACTGTCATGAGCAGTGCATCGGTAACCTTCTGTGAATAGTGTCATTGGTGACCTTATATGCAAAATGTCATCAGTAACCTTATGTGAATACTGCAACGATGACCTAATGTGAACGGTGACATCAGGGACCTTATGTGAACAATGTCATCAATGAACTTCTATGAATAGTGTCATCGATAACCTTATGTGAACATTAAAACAGTGAAAATATGTGAAAAGTGAAATTGGTGACTTTATGTGAAAAGTGTCATCGGCGACTTTCTTTGAACAGTGCCATCTGTAAATCTTATGTGAATAGTGAAATGGCGACCTCTTTCCTTTTCCACGTTTTGAGTTCATGAATAGTGTTTCCAGAACGGTGTGGTTCCAATGGTGACCTATTTCATTTTCAAAATATTGAGTTAATGAATACTATTTATAGAATGGTATGGTTCCAATAGAGACCATTTTCCTTTTCCAAATTTTTAGTTCATGAACAATGTTTCTAGAACAGTGTGGCTCCAAAGATGTCCTTTTTTTCCTTTTCCAAATTTTGACTTCCTGAAAAGCATTTTCAGGAAGGTGAGGTTCCAACTGTGGCCTTTTTCCTTTTCCAAATTTTGAGTAATTAAATAGTGCATCCAGAGTGGTGAGGTTCCAATGGTGACGTTCATGAATAGTGTTTCTAGAATGGTGAGGTTCTAATGGTGACCTTTATCCTTTTTCAAATTCTGAGTTCATGAACACTGTTTCCCGAATGGTGAGGTTCCAACAGTGAGGTTTATGAAGAGTATTTTTTCTCATTCAAATTTCAAGTTTGTGAACATTGATTCCATCTTCCAAAAGCTTCGACCCTTTAACGCTTCCTTTTACAAAAAATGCATTTAAAGCCATGTTTTAAGGTCTATAATGCTGATACAAATTCCATAACTCCTATAATAATTCTCCTAAGGCTCTGAATGTTTTTACATGGTAAAACCACATGGTTTAATGAGACAATATTTTAATGAAACCCATCATAACTTAAACCACTACTCCATTATATCTTTTAAAGGAATGAGATATCTTCCTCCCTATATCATCCACCTTTTTTAGGGTGGGACATGCTTGAAAATCCCATTTTGTCCCATATGAGTTATACAATCAATCATTCCTAATATTATTTTCTATGCTCTGTTTTGATGCAACCAAGGAATATCAATCAGTCATCGATATATGGTAGGATCTATCTTCATTATTTCCAATTCAACTCCTTCTTTCTCCTTTATGTTTTTATCAAATTTTCACCCCATGTTCTTAATTGGATTTTCATGGGTGTTGGCTGATGTGGTGGTGTCTCTGCATCCTTGGGTTGATATAGTTGTCACAGGGGAGGAGATCGTAAACCTTTGTGTGGCTCGTTCATGTATAAAGTACGCCATGAACTTTTTGAGGTAGGGTATTCATTTCTTCTCCCTTATTTTGCATGCAACTATATTTTTACTATGTTTTTTCCCGCTGGATCACAATGGAATTGACAAAATAAATATTTTAACATGATAAATAAATTTATATCGATCATATAATATTGCTTCTTGTCTTTCTAGACAGTGTGATATCAAATATTACAAGTTTATATTTTTTTTATTGATGGAAATTGTTAATGAACATAAAGTATGAATTTTTGATAATCACATGCAAAAAGATAAAGAGGCTTGTGAAGGAATCTGTTTGATAATGTTTTAATTTGATGAAAATAAAATTGGTGTAGTAATATGGTTTATTTATTTATGATAGCCTACTATTTAGGTTTCCCAATTTTGGACCCAACATATAATAAATTGTTTAATAGAAGATAGATAAGCGAATTATTTTTTGATAAAAGATAATACAGTTAGGCTTTTGAGTTATCCTCTTGCTTATTCTAGGGTCTAGATTCCAATTTATAATTTCTTTGTTTTTTATAATGCTTGTGTTGTGATGTGAGCCTGGATGGCTGTTGTGATATGTGCGGACAGGGAGGCCAATTGGTGGCGGCACCAGTTGATTCCTAAAGTGGCGAGATGCAACATTTTATACATTTGGGCGTCAGGGTGGACAAAATGGATAATGGAATGGGTTGTATGTGAATGTTTGGATACTAGATGATAATCCCAACATTGAAAACATTTTTCCCTCAGAAATTCATTCCAATGTGTGATTAGATATGAAGAATGTTTATTTCATCTTAACCATAGATTTCCTCTCACACTTCTTTTCCTCAACATTTCCATGATATCAAATTAGTCGATCCAATTTTATGTAAATACCATGATGAACTTTATCATGGGAAACTGAAATCTGAATTGGGCTCTGAAACATTGTAAATTTGGTTACTAATTCTAACATGTCCAAATACAAAAAATGATAAAGACATTTATTATAAATTGTATATTGAATGAAAGGGAAGACATGATGAATTGATGTTAACTATTACCGTATAGATAACTGGTATTAAACCACACCAACAATCCATGTGATCTCAAAAGGTCCAACATAACTCTATGTCATAATCTCTAACATACCCTGATCACAATGACCTATGTGATTGGCCGCTTTCATAAAAACATGACCTCTAAAAGAGAAATAAAAATCGTTGTGATTATTATTAGAATAATTATAATGGGAAATTTTATTAATAAAAAACCATATCCAATTCAACTGGACATTTTCTAAGGTATCAAACAGATGTTTTTGTCCTAATAATGATTTCTCTACCACCGCTTTCTAAAACAATGTGACTAATAGGGATGATAATAAATCTTCTCAAAAGGATCTCTTCATATCAATGGTTGGTAATAATTTTTATAGTAATTATGCCAAATTAAAATGGTTATACCACAATCACCTAAAATATAACAATAAATCCAACATCGTGTATTAAAAAATTGGGTTCTACAACTTTTATTAACTATCTATTTGAGGATGGTATGCATTTATCAAATTGGTTTTCCACCCCAATGTATTTTTATATACATACCAAAATAAAGAGGCCCATATAGTGTCCCTATGAGAAATGGTCCCCAATGACACACTATATTGGATCATAGTATCCTAAATGTATAATTAACAAAATTCATCTGTCAGGGATTATATTTGGATTAGCATTAAATGGGATGTTTTTTCAGACCGTTAATCACATCCCAAATCATGTTCCTTCCTCAGGGTGTATGTGGAAATCTAATTATTAATTCCATGGAGGTCTCATCCCAACCCGATGTGGGAATGGGTACTGGTTGATGAAAATAAATGGGTATGTGTTGTTCTTATTTAATTAGATAATAAGTTTAAAACATGTATACAACATTATCTATGTCCCTTATTATGATTGTATAGTATATCCAATTATGCACAATAAAAAATATCAACATTGTTCTGGGATGAATTGGCCACATTGACTAGATATTATTCAAAATTTTACCATATTGGAAAATGTCACTAATACATTGATCTTTAATTAAATATTTCCATATTAATACATAGAGAAATCATTGTGCGCATCTTCTCCCTAAAAATGATTTATAGACCACTAGCACAACTTATCACTCCACGTATCCTTTCAGATGATCTATAGAAGAGAGGGAGTTATCCCAAAACTAGACAAGAATACAAATACACTACTTTATAAGGTCTCTAGATGAATCTTGTAAAAAATATCTATCAATTTCCACTCATTATATGACTCTTTAACGAATGAAAATAGTGTTTTCCTCTTCAAGGAATCTACTACAACATTACATTTTCATGTGGAATGCACATTATAAAATCAAGCCACTGATGGTAAAAAACATATATATTTTACTTTAGATTCAAATCCACTTGGGAAAAAATTATTCCCTGATCTCATGATATTTATAGACTACAAGCATCTCATAAAATAGGTAATTATGAAACATCATCAAGGAATGCATCACTAAATATAAAGACCTGAATTTATTAAATAAATAATCTAGAATTTTATTCAAAAAACAAACATCCTTTTACTTTAGGATCCTTTCATGTTTAGATTTTTAAATAATTATGACTATACATTCATAACATTACACATTATTACAGAGTGGATACCATAAAAACAGTTTCCATTTTTTTCAAAATATAAAACATTTAAACATAAAACAACACTCATTGACAATTATTCAACATTTATAATGGCTTCCTTCTTTGTCTTACACATCCATTATCATATGATAATGCATTTAAAAATCTGGGATGAGCATAAAATCACAGTAAGGGATTGAAAAGAAGGAAAGATCACATTAGTCCATGAATACTCATATCGTATGAAAGCATTTTCAAAACAAATTCTTGACACCAATATATACTTACATTGTGTAACATGGGATTTAAAGAAGATCCACACAAAACATGATAACATAAATATAATCATAAAGGTATCTTTAGGAATTACTTATATAATCCTGGAACTATTCTTGGATAACTTATAATTTTTAACCCTCACGGCTACCTTACATTGTGTAACAATTGTAGTTACACTTGGAGTAACCATATGACCATCCTCCAACAATCTCACACCCAAGGAATTTGAGGGAGCTATAAGACCCACCCTTATAAATAAATAATTCCCAAGAACTAAAACATAATCATACAACATGAATAATTCCATAAAAATATTACTTTGTAATTTCGTAAAACCGAATTTAAAAAGAGGATTTTTACTAAAAATCCCCTTATAAATATCATACAATTGAAGATGGACTTAATAGAGTGTATGGAGTACCTATATATACTTTAAATAAACATAATAAAACATTATATTAATTGGAACCATCACAAAAACAGTTTAAATTTCACATAAATAAAGAAGTGGGAGGTTAACCCAAAGAATTGAAATCAAGAATAGAATTCCCTTACCTCGGGTCTGTCTTACTAAAAACTTGTTTAAAAATATTGTATAATGGTTTAAAGAGTGTAATTAGTAGTTTAATGAAACATTTTCAGGTTTATAACATCTTATATTATCATTTCGTAACATCATTTCACCCTTTAATTGTTATTATTTTTCTCCTCGAACTATTTTTGGGTGAGTTCTTAACATGATTTCCATGATTGGTTCATGGTGGATGTTCTTGTAGATGGGATGTGAAATTTCAGAATTGGAATGGAAATGTATTTACATATTTATAGTACCATAATTTAAACAATTATCTTTTTTATGTTTTATATGAGGATGATTCGTATGTTAAAACATTAATGATGTTCGTTTAGATCGTTTTAGTGATTATTTGATAATAACGACCTCATTTCATTTTATAAATTACAACCATGTGTTAAAACAAATTCCAGAACCATTGATGAGACATTATACATATATTATAACCTAGTTAAACTATAAAATGGTTTCATGACCAGACTAGAAGTATTAAAAGAAAAATTAAATCACAACGTCTACGATGTCGGAAATTCGACACATATTGGACAATGTTTTTAATTATTTGAATAAGTGAAGGAGGAAAAAAATGATGATGATTTTTCCATTAACATGAAAAAATACCAAATAAACATGATTCTGGATATTTCATACCTCATGGATTTGAGGTGCGTGGAAAAAAGAAAAATAAATCCTGAAATAAAAGAAAACATGAAAAATTTATCATGAAAATTCAGCAGCATAACGACGTCCCTTAATATTTATTAAAAATAGGTTAATGGGAGAAAATTAATATCTCATCACTCATACATAATATGGATAGTTAGGGGGAATACATAATAAAATATCTGAACATAATACAAAGGTAATGGAAGACAATAACATAAAATGAATGAAGAGAAAGAAAATAAAATAGGATTTTTACCTCTTGATCTCTTCTCCTTGAGATCCTTTTTAAGGGCTATGGTTTTAGTATTTTGTTGATACATATAGCACATAGTCATGGGGAAGATCCATGGGAATATTATTGGTAAAAACACAGGCATGGCTCAAGGCTTGAGAGGTGTTGGAAGAAGAGGGGAGTAAGGGTTGTATTTATAGTGGAGGGGAGGATATATTTTACATTATTTTAATCATTAATATAATATTTTTTCCCAAGATTATGAATAGTCTAAGTTCATGTGTCCTAAAATAGTAATAATGGCATGTGAGTTCGAACCAAGTGGACTTAAATAACTTATGATTTCATTAATAGTTTATTTTACTGATAATATGATTATACGGTATTTTATCATATTTCACTATTCACCGAAAAATCATGAATTTTTTAATAAACCCAAATAATTACCCTAACCATTTTTCAACATGTAGAATTCAAAAATGAAGTCCATTTTTTTAAAATAATTTCCAAAATATTATTAATTGAATTTTTAAATAAAATCATATTTAATTCAAAAATTAACAATTCTAATTCTATAACTACTTCTATATCACGATGACAATTTAACCAAGATGTTATTATCGTAAATCCTTAAGAAAATAAAACAATAATAAAATTTACTATTCATTATGTTCATATTACAATTCATAATACTATTCATATGGTTGTGTTTAAATTCACTAAAAAACAATTTAGTTCCAATAGACACTAAATAACATACTAAACACAATTGTAGAAGATGATTTCTTGAAATTCAAAACCTACAAGTGGAAAATTTATGTCTTAATTATAGTTAAAAATATATACATAAAACAGTGTTCTATGCATTTCTATTTTTATTTAGAAAAACTTGGGGTGTTACATTATCCCCACCTTCTAGAAATTGCATCCTAGATATTTTATTTACATATTAAACAACTGACAGTAATTTTCCCTCATAGCATTTTCAGAATCCCATGATGCTTTTTATACCATGTGGTTTCTCCACAAAACCAATACCTAGTATATTAACTTATTCCGAAATACCTGTTCCTTTCGATCAAGACTCGGAACTGGTTTCACTTCATAAAAAAGGTTCTCATCTAGCTGAACTGCTTCTAGGCTCAAGACATGTGATGAATCTGGCACATACTTCCTCAACATTGAAACATGAAAACCATTGTGTACCTGAAACAAACTTAGAGGAAAAGCTACATGGTATTCCACTGTTAAAAATTTATCCATGATTTCAAAAGGACCGAGGAACTGTGGACTTAGCTTCTCTTTCTTGACGAAAAGCATCAAACTTTTCCAAGGAGATATTTTAAGGAATACTAGGTGACCTACCTCGAAAGAGAAGTCTTTCCTTCTGTTATATGTATAACTTTTCTACATACTATGAGCTTTCCTCATGTTCTACTAGATCATATTGTATTTCTTAGCCACTTATTATACTAATTATGATCCTATCAACTTTCTTTCAATGACTTCATCACAAAACATTAGAGTTCGACACTACTTCCCATACAAGGCCTCAAAAGGTGAAATATGAATGATGAAATGAAAACCGTTATTATAAGAAAATTCAACTAAAGAATGATATGTATCCCAACATCCTTGATAGTCTATTGAATAGGCTCGAATCATATCCTCCAAATTTTGAATCATTCATTCTAACTTCCCATCTAGTTGAGGATGAAAAGTTGTACTGAATTTAACTCATTTCCCAATGACTTCTGAAGTACCTTCCCAATGTAAGAGGTGATCCTGAGATCTTGGAAATATACAATAGAAAGAGTAACTCTATGTATCCTGATAATCCCCATGAGGTAAAGTTGATAATGATGTTCTGAAGTCATTGTATATCTAATAGTAGAAAAAATTTAGGACTTTGATAGCTGATCAACAACAAAATTATTCACATTGTTACCTTGAGAAGTCTTTGGTAGTCCCACAACAATATCTATTGATACATCCTCCCAATTACACTCTGGCACAGGAAAAGGCTGAAGAATCCCCTTCGGTAACTGCCGCTCTACATTAACCTGTTGAAAATTAAAAAAATTCATGGTAAAATTAGTAATATCTCATTTCATTCCATCCCACCAAAAATAGTTGCCAAGGTATCTATAAATCTTAGTACTACCAAGATGAATAGAAAATTGAGAAATATGAGCTTCACAAAAAAAATATTTCTTCAACTAAGAATCAGAAGGCACACACAACCTTTTTCAAAATCGGGAAACTCAATCTTTGTCTAGGTTAAATTCTGGAAACTTACCCATTTTAACCAATTCTACCTTTTTCTGTAGCTCATAGTCTTCCTTCTACACATTCATAATTCTATCTGATAACAAAGACTTCACTAAAACATGAAAAAAATAGGTTTATTCCCTGCACCAACAACTTCTAATCCAAAATTAATCAAATCATTAATCAAGGGATCATGTTCCAAATGTAACATGGTTAATAATCCATGTTGTTTCCGAGTTAAGGCATCTGCTACAATATTTGCTTTTCCAAGATGGTAATTTATCATGCAGTCATAATCTATTATTTATCCTAGCCATCTTCTCTACCTCATGTTTAATTCCTTCTGATTGAATATATACTTTAGTCTTTTATGGTTAGTATATATTTGGCATTTGGATCCGTATATATTATTCCTCCAAATTTTTAAATCAAAAACTGCTTCTACCAACTCTCAATCATGTGTGGGATAATTTAGCTCATGAGTTTTATGTTATGTCGAAGCATAGAAATTACCTGATCATTCTACATCAAAACACAACCAAGTACTCTTCAAAGAAGCGTCACTGTAGATGACAAACTCACCATTTCTAGAAGGTTTGGCCATAACTGGTGCATTCACTAATCTCTTCTTAATTTACTGAAAACAAACATCACATTCCTATTTCCAATCAAATTTAACCCCTTTCCATATTAACTTAGTTATAGGTCTTGATAATCGTTCATATTTCATAACAAACCATCTGTAACAACATTATAACCCAAAAAAAAACGAATCTCTATAAAATTTGAGGGTCTTGGACATTCGCCAACTACTTTTGATTTAGTAGGATTAACTGTTATTCCATCTTTATTTTGAATGTGCACAAGAAAAGAAATATGTTGAAACCAAAAAACACAATTGCGTAATTTTCCATACAGTTTCTTTTCTTTTAATGTTTTCAAAACAACCCTTATATGATTTTCATGCTCCTTTTTATGTTTAGAAAATTCCATAATATCATCAAAAAAATACAACCACAAACTTATAAAAGAACTCATGAAATACTCTATTCGTAAGATTCATGAATAAAACATGTCCATTAGTTAATCCAAACATCATAAAAACAAATTCATAATGCCTATATATAGTATGAAAGGCTATTTTTGGGATGTCATCTTCCTTCAACTTCACTGATGGTATCTAGATCTCAAGTAAATCATGGAAAAGTACTGAGCTCCCTGGAGCTGATCAAACAAGTCATTGATATAATGAATAGTATACATGTTTTTAACTGTGATGTTATTCAAAGATCTATAATCAATGAAATGTATCATGGACCTATCATTATTTTTTAAAAACCAAATAGGGGATACACATGTTGATGTGCTTGGACGAATGAAGCATGTGTCAAGAAAATCCTGCAACTGAATTTTCAATTCATGAAGTTCTATTGGATCCATACGAGATGAGGGTTTTGAAATTGTCTTAGCATCAGCAACTATTTCAATTTTGAATACGACTTCTAGTTCAGGTATGAAGACATGTAACTCATCAGGAAAAATATCAAGTTATTCATTTACCACTGGATCATAATTAATTTGAATAGTTCCCTTGTTTTCAACAATATGAGTAAGATAACTTCCATTTAATTCATTCAATAGTTTCTTAGCTTCCTGATATGTTATAAATTCTTGTGGGTTCATTATTGTATAAAAATTGAAACTCTTTCTGAAAAACAACATCTTTAAATCTATAGTCAATCTTATCATGATAATCAGAAAGTCAGTCGTACCCCAGAATAACATCAAACACGACTAAGAGTATAACAACAAGGGTTGTAGGTGAAGTCTTTCAAAGACCACAGTAGAAGGATTCTTATAATTCTTCATTTCTATAACATTTCCCCCTTGTGTTTTAACAACAAGGTTGGGTCTCAATTGTTGAGGGGATATTTACAATTTACCAGAAAATATCTCATAGATAAAGGAATGTGTAGACCCTATATCAAACAAAACATTTGAAAAATCTGAGTGAACAAACGATGTACCTGATACAACTTCATTGGATGTCCTAACACCTAATGACATAGTCACAAAGGATCTCACTACACCATTCTACCTGTAGTCTAGCTTCTTCGCATCATTCAGATCTCTATTTGTGCAAGAATTTACATAATGACCCATCTCACCACATTTAAAACACTTTATAGTCTTCTTTTAAGGATTAATCTTATGATAATTTTCTCACAATCTTGGGCCATACGTCCAAACATACTACATTTATATCAATTCCCAGCTTTTCTAACACATTCCACAGGGTTTTTCTTGCCACACTTATCACACAATATAAATTGGATTTTCATACCATCAGATTTCTTTGGTTGATTCTTACCCATTGATTGCCAACTTGACCTCTTCTTATCTTTGTTTCCAAAATGCATGTGATCATCAGCAAAATCCATCCCTACCCTCTCAGCACATCAGAAAAGTTTCTCATTACATTTGATTTCAAAGGAGGCCAACGCCCTTCGATACATTTTCTTTAATCCAGAGTAAATGCGGTTGATTTTGATATCAAGATCCAGATTAAGATTTTGAACATACCTCACAATTTAAGTGATGTTTTCCTCATACACAGCCACTAAATCTTCTTCCTTCTGTTTTATATCAAGGAAATTCTTCTCCATCCTAAGTCGCACTACCTTAAGAGAATATGTTTCAAGGAAAGGAATTTTAAATTCATCCCACTCTAAGGAATAAAAATCCACTCTACCCCTAATATTTATTACCATTCCCCACCACTGATCAGCTTCCTCTTCAAAATGATAAATAGAAAAACTATCCTTTTTATTGTCTGAAGATCCCATAACATCGAATATAATTTCATGGGATTTGATCCATCCTTCAGCTGCAACTAGGTCAGAATATCCATTGAATGCAGGAGGATGTTGTATCATAAAATGTCCAACTACTTTCATGATCTGTTGTGGTACCTTTATTGGTTCTCTTGCATGGATGACACCATGATTTATTTCCAATGTTATCTGAGCCATTAGTGTCACAAACTACTTGGTTCCAATCCCTACCATTCTATGTTGTAGTTCTAGAAGATTTTCATTCTGTCGGTGCCTCTCCTCTTTAGAATCCATGTTCCTTCTGTGGAAAAAAATTCTGAAAAAACATTTATTAGATGAATCAACATGGTAATATTTAAATGCTAAAACATTTCTATTTAAATATTAAGTGAAAATAATTTATGTTATTCTATTAATAAACCCCTAACCCCTAAAGTTTTCTAAACCATCCTATGATACCAACTATAAGGACTCGACCTTATTACCTATATAATCTTGAATTTTATTTAAGAAAAAACCCTCCTTTTTCATTGAGTATATTTTCATGTTTAATGCTTTAAAAAATTAGGACAATACATTCATAACATTACGGATTTTTACAGAGTGGATTCCATAAAAAGTGTTTCGATTTTTTCCAAAATATAAAACATTAAAACTAAAAAAAGACTGCTTGAAAATTATTTGACATTTAACATTGTTTCTTTCTTCATCATAAACATCCATTAACCTGTGAAAAATCTTTTAAAAAAAAGGTATGAGCACAAAATCTCAGTAAGAGATGGAAAATAAGGAATGATCACATTAGTCCATTAATACTTGTAACATATGAAATCATTTTCAAAAGAATTTCTTGTCACCCATGAAAAATTACTTTTTGTAACATGATGTTAACACAAGATCCACACATAAAATGTGAACATAAATATAATTATAATGGTATCTTGGGTAATTAATTACTTAATCATGTAACTATTTACGGCTACCTGATAATTTGTGACCCTCACGACAACCTTACTTTGTGTAACCATCGTAGTTACACTTGGAGTGACCATACAGACGACCTCTAACTTACTCCTACCCATTTCATTATAGGGAGATATATTTCCCACGCTTAATCATAATTAATTCCCAATAACCAAAAAATAATAATACAACATGAATAATTCCATAGATACATTACTTTTTAATTTCGTAAAATCAAAATTAAAAATAGGATTTTTTAATAAAACCACCATATAAATATCATACAGTTGAAGAGAGACTTAATAGAGTCGATGGAGTATGTATATATACTATAAATAAACATAATAAAACATAATATAAATAGAACAAATAACACAAATAGTTTAAATATCACATAAATAATGATGTATAAGGTTAACCCAATAAATTGAATTTATGTATAGAATTCCCTTAAATTGGGTCTGTCTTATATCAAAATTGTTTAAACTTCTTTTATAATGGTTAAAATAGTGTTATTAGAAGTATAAAAAAACATTTTCATGTATATGACATCTTATATTATCATTTCATAACATCATTTCACCATTTTATTGTTAGTATTTTTCTCCTTGCACTGTTTTTGGGTGAGTTATTACATGATTTCTACAATTGGTTTATAGTTGATGTTCATGTCGAATGGAAGTGAAATTATAAAATTTGAATGGAAAAGTATTTACATATTTCTAGTAACATAATTTATATCATAATAATTTTGATGTTTTATATGAGAATGATTCACATGTTAAAGCATTAATGATGTTCGTTTACATCATTTTAGTGATTCTTTGATAACAATGACCTCATTTCATTTTATAATTTAAAACCATGTGCTAAAACGAATTCCAAAACCATTTATGAGACATGAGACATACATTATAATTTGTTTAGACCAGAAAAATGGTTTCATTACCAGAATATATTGATTTAATGAAAATTGAAATCACATCATCCACGATGTCGGTAATTCAACACATCATGGAAAATATTTTTAATTATTTGAATCGGAGGGAGAGGAGAAGAACAATGAAGAAAAATTTTCCATGAACCTGAGAATATATAGAATATACATGATTCTAACGATTTCATGCCTCTTAGATAAGTGGGGGAAAGGAAAGAAGAAAAACAAATCATGAAATTAAAAAAACTTGAGAAATTTCTCCTAAAAATTAGGCAGCCTAACGACGTCCCTTAAAATTTCATAAAAAAGGATGCTGAGAGAAAGGGAATATCTCATCACTCATACATAATATGGACATTAAGGGGGAATTTGGAATGAAATATCCCAGAATAATCCAAATATAATGAATATAATCACATAAAATGAATGAAAAAAAGAAAATAAAAGAGGATGTTTACCTCTTGATCTCTTCTCATTGAGATCCTTTTTAAGGGCATTTGTTTTGGTCTTTTGGTGAGACCAGAAGCTCTAGGACGTGGGGAAGAGCCATGTGTGGAGTATTGGGTAGAACATAGGCATGGCTCATGTCTTGAGAGGTGTAGGAAAAAGAGGGGAGTGAGGGTGGTATTTATAGTGGAGGAGAGGGGGTTTTTATTATTATTTTAATCATTAAAATAATATATTTTCCCACGATTATGAATAGTATTAGTTAAGGTGATCTAAAATAGTAATAATGGCATGTGAGTTCGGACCAAGTAGTCTTTCCTCACTAATGATGTTAGAAATAGTGTATTTTACAAATAATTTGATTATACGGTATATTATCGTATTTCACTATTCATCGAAAAATCAATAATTTCATATGAAACCCAAAAATTTAACCAATCCATTTTTCGATGTGGATAATTAAAAAATGAATTCCATTTTCTTAAAATAATTTCTTAGATATTATTAATTTAATTTTTAAATAAAATCATACATAATTCAAAAGTTTACAATTCTAATTCTATAATTACTTCAATATCACGATGAAAAATTAACCAATATGTTATTATATTAAAGCCTTAAGAAAATAAAATAATTATAAAATTTACTAATCACTATGGTCATATTACTATTCATATTAATATTCATAAGGGTATGTTACTATTCCCAAAAAAACAAGTTGGTTCTAATAGACTCGAAATAACATACAGAAAACAATTGTAGATGATAGTTTTTTTGGAAATTCCAAACATAGAAGTGGAAAACATTTGTTTTAAAGGCTAGTTAAAAATATCTACTTAAGACAAGGTTTCATGCATTTCTATTTATTTTTATAAAAACATGGCGTGTTACACTAAAACTAATTCCATTCCATTTTAAAGGTTATTCATTTCATGTGGTTGGAGTTGATGAGAACCATTTAAAAATAAATGATTATACCAAAAATAACACATAACATGATCTATACATAAGAAATCATTATAGACTGTGTATCCCTTTCTCCATAGTAAAAAAAATAAAAATGGGGGTTCCGGTCAATCACCACATAAGATCCTCAATGGACTCCAAACATTATTTGGTCAACATGATTATTATCGGTTTTTTGATAAACTGAAGTCATGGGGATATTCGGTGAAGATAAACCCATAAAACCCCAATTATATTACCGTGACAAAGAACCAAAATCTCATGAGATCAAATAAATTCTTCAGCTACTCCAATGACCTCATGACCTCAATTTTATAAGGGGCCATTGAAACTCCACATTAAAAAATAAAGTGGTTGAGAAAAATAGCCCCTACAATATAGAATTTACATAATGATATTATATCATTGAGGTGATGATCTCGAATAGTTCCCAACACAATCCTCATTTTTTTAATTCCCCTCCTCGATCACATGTTAAAGAGTTATTTAATATAATAATACTACAATAAATGAATTAGGTACTAATGGAAAAACCAACTTGTAGGCTCATTGATGACTATTAGAGAATTAAATAATACAATGTAATTACCAAATAATCAATGATGCCATACCTAGATTGGAATGTTGTCTTATGAACATTTGTTTATATGAATTTGGCATAGTGATGCTGGAACTAAATGTAAAACATAGCGAACCTCATTTCCTCTTGATATAATCAAAGAGATCATCAACATGGGTATAGTGATATTTCTTCATGATTTTCACCATATCTAGTTTCCAGTAATTGATACAAACATGATTGAACTGTCGGCCTTCTTAGATATTTGATATTTGGGGGCATAATGTGAGACACTAGGTAAAATGAATCTTTCGATTCCCAGTCATCCATATTTTACTCTAATTCCCTAAACATGGTTTGGGAATATTGTATAACGGAAGATATATGAGATGTTTTCCTTGTGAAAATCCGCGGAAAACTCCACATACATATCTAGAGGAAATATGAGAAATAATCTAGAAGAACCACTAGAAACTAATCTACTATTGGGGGATATCCATCCCAAGAACCTCTATTACCATCTACTAGTGTAATAGATGACATATATATAACAAGAATTATCTATTCTGTAATGGGTATTCCATTACGTCCTAACTAAGGATCTTGTTCACCATAAATACCATGGTTACTCCCATCATGTTTAATAAGACCGAATCTTAGGTGAAAATAATTCATGTACACCTAAAAGTGCACCTTCTAAAAAATATCATGAGTCACATAAAACTAGTCTATTTAAAGAACAATGAAATGTAATTCCAAATCCACTCCTAACATAGTGATAGAGAAATAATGACACATGAACATTTTAAGAGTTCTAAACAAGTGGAATAACTAACTCCATCTCATATGAAATGATCTCATTTTGAAATTTCTACACAAAAACATCCTGGGAATTTATAAACGAAATAAAAATACATATGGAAAATTAAATAACAAATATATATTTTTCAATAATAATATTACCTAATACAATTGTAGGACCGACATTTTTTTCAACAAGTGCTTGATCCAAAGAATAATCATGGCTTCTCTCTTCCTAAGTATTATAACTACTAAAAGAATATATCTCTTCTTTATGCTGACTAGATCCAATTGTGGGACTAAACCTACAACCACGACCACAAATCCATGAACCCACAACCATGGGTGGATTCGACTATCCTTCCATTACCATAGAGGCTATGGAAACTACACAACACTTATAAAATCATATAACTCATAAAAACCAATATATGTTCCATATAAACCCACAAAAATACCAATTACTAGGTGTGTTTGTACATTCCAACTACACAATCTCTAAAACCCAATGTGATGCAACATAAATTACCCAACATATTATTTCTTAAACAATGTAGGTCGATAAGGATGTCAAAAAATACCACCTCTCATCTAATCATACCTATATTTTTTCTTTTACTTTTTAAATAAACTTCCGCTATCCTGCCAAACTAATGACTCTACCCAAGAAAAACTATACATTCACAAATGGTCATTCTCCACAATTTAAGAAATATAAGAAACATTAGAATAATTATTCAAATTGGAAAAAATATCTAGGACCACATGATGGATATAAAAACCCATTTCAAATTGTTGATCTTTAAGAAATTAATTAGAAGAAATTATCTTTTCAAAAAATTAATGACATAGTGAAGGGGATGTAATATTCCAACATCATTGGTTCCCCTTGTAGAGCTACATAAGATCTTAGGTCTTTGTGAAGGTCATGGTATCATGGAAATAATTCTCATTGAATATAACCAGGATGTCCTTCCACCCATCTACTCGTGCAACCCAGTTTGATCTACAATGTCCCACCATCTCTAACCATGACCTTCTAATAGAAATCGGGAACAATTCACCTTAACTAACTCATGAGTGTCAATGAACCTGAACATAATTTCAATTTTCTCAATCCAATTATAAACCGATTGGGGATCCATGATACCCAATAATATTGGAATTTTTTATTAAGAACCTTTAGACGATTTTCATTTCTACACCTCGGTTCTATATTCATAAACTACGTAATTCAAAGGCCCAATCCATGATCCATTTTTTGGATATCCCAATAAACAACATCAACATTAATCCATTCAACTAGTGAGGGAAATTGTACAAGAAATGTTCCTAGATTAATGAAACTACATCGTTTAACAAAACAAATAAAACCCTCGACAAAATACCTATATCAATTTCAGAAAAAATGAAATTATAACATATTTAGAAATAATAACCAAGACCATAACATGATAAATCACTATCTAAAAAACTCCACCACCACATGGTGTCCATAAACTCTCTACGGACTATACATCTCTGTTATAGGAGAAGTTAATCCAAATAAAATACACCCCATTATGTCTAAAGGATCCCCCTTGGTGTATTAACCGTACACCCCACTCTCATCAAGAACCTCATACCCTAGCAGTCCTATCTACTGTTTATCCATACAATACAAAATAACATTTGCTATTAATGGGAGAAACCATTTCTTAATTCCATTTTTCTTGAACTAGTCTAGCATTCCATTTATCCAAACACCCAAACCAGCCCATTGTAAGGCTTAAAAGTCTGTCACAATCCCTATAGTCTTTAAACTAACTCACTACAATGAAAAATACATTTTGAAATAATTTCTCCAATAAGAAACATCCATAAAACCCCGATAATAATAGAACATAAAAACATGATCCATAACCATAATAAAAACAACTAAATAATGACAAGACCACAGTAAAAAAAGTAACATACCTTTTTCATTTTTTTACTAAAAACTATAACACAAAAAATGGAGGGAAAATATATACACTGCCTAAAACTCATTGAAACAAGAGGGAAAACCCCCACATTCCACCTACACCAACACTTGAATGGAGAGAAACTACAACAATTGGATATTCCAAAACATCTTTGAAACAAAATGTATTGGCCCATGTAAAAATTAATAGGATATACAGAAAACATAGTAATTATGAAGGGTGTTAGAAAAATTAATTGGACATCACACTAAAATATTCAATAAAATAAAATATTGTGGAAAATCGGCATGAAATTTTTAAAAGGAAATATTATAAAACATTTGATAGAAAACATTCCTTGAATTTAATTGTATAAAATTTAACCCATCGTTACGTCTATAGATCGAAACAAGTCCGCATGAACACCATATGTAATTACTAAGGCTCTAGGTTAGGTGGGGACCAGTTATCTTTATACATTAGTAAGATGTTATATAATACATAACCCACAGTTTCCTCATCTATAAACTACTAGATAATATTAAATATAATATTCTGAAGTCCTATGATCATCATTGAATGTTTATTTAGTGTTGTAGTTTCAATCCGTCCAAGGTGAAACTATGTTTCGACGCTGCTGATCAGATTAACGTATGGAACCAAATCAGATATACCTCATTACCTAGAATTATGTTTATTGATCTATTCCATTTTCCTATGTTTGAAGAACAACACCTTGAACACATACATTTTTAACATTAAAAAACCTAATGAAAAACTTATGTATGATAAGAAGTTCATCATTCAACACATAATCATTCATTTGTTTTGAAAAAAAATAGTTATAAAAAGACACACAATTCATATAACTCATTTAGAATTCACATGAAGGAAACTAAAATAATATAGTAATGTTAAATAATTTAATCAGTTACCATTCACTTGTAAACATTTAAAAACACATGGAAAACTATAATCACAACATAAAAAGACCATATAATGTAAAGAACATTCCACGAAATAAATATATAAAAAGATACATGTTTCAACCCATTTTATAACATACAACCCATTGAATAAAGGGGAATAAAATGGAGAAAGATAAATGAACAAAAAGGATTATGAAGAATAGAATATTAGGAGCTTACTTGATTCTTCTTAAAGATTCCACAAAATATCAACCAATATTTAGAGATATTATAGATCCATGAGGAGGGATTGAGAAACCTCAGAATGTGAACCCAAAATTTTTCAAAGAAGGGCTGGATTGATGTTTATATTTTGGATGGAATGTTTTGAAAATTCCATATTTGTTAATATTTGGGAATGACACAAAAATTCATCACACAATTTACCATCCTATGAAAAAGCAATATAGATCCATTTTCTAAAGGAATTGATGTCCTTATTGTCTCATGAGAATGGTAACATTCCCATGCGGTCATCCAGGTCCCTCAAATAGACCCACTGGTCTAGTTTCTTGATTTCTCTTATCAATGCATTAATAGAGCACCACCTATTGTTTGGTCCTAAAACTCCATTTCTCACCGGAAACTCCATCTAAAATATATGTGATAAATATAAGACCTTAATAAAATTTAAAAATATGTCATAATTAGATCAATGATGCAACAATTTCATTTTCCACATGATTTCCAAGTTCATATGATTTAAATAAATAATTAATAGAATAATTTAAATTTTAATCAAGGGAAAACATGAATGGAATTTCTGACTCAAACCATTCACCATAATGTTCACCTTCTAAGGGTTGTAGTGTGTTGACTTGTAAAAAATAAAATAAAATCCAACCATTTCTTTTTGGAGATATTCAATAGTTTTTACATCAATACATTCTACAGGATTTTATGATCAGTGTATGTATCACATATCTCACATTAAATATAATGCCTCTATCTAATAAATATAAACATTATTTATGCTATATATAAATCACATGGAATTTATTTTTAGTCATGAACAGACAATTTCAATGAGGAACAATCAACCACCACATAATTATACATAGTGATTAAAACGATTCATTTTATCAATTCACCCCTACTGATCAATAACCCTTCATAAAAATATAGTAGTGTGAGTACATATATGATGAGAAACATTATTTTCAAAATAATTAAATTATCCTCACATTCATCTATCCAAAAGGACATATCATTCTTTCTATTAAGCATTGTTATTTGATAATTCATCACAGATAAATCATTAATAATGTTTTTTTATTATCCTATAATCCAGAGATATCATGGGAACACAAACACTATGGTTATTCTAGAAAACTACTAAAAACATATATCTCTGAAGAATCTAAAAATATTCCATAAACATAGATTATGTGGCCTAATAAATAAAAATTTGATATAAAAAATTAATACATTATATATTTAGTATACATATTATCCTACCTCATCATCGATTAAAATACAATATAATAATAATTATCGCTAATTACATTACGATATTTATAAAATAATATGGAATACAACAATAGGATTATAAAGCTAATCACTAATGATATTATTAATTTGATACATGTTGATTATTGATTATTTTTTAATCAAAATTAAACACACACACACACACACATATATTTACACATATTACAAGTTACCTAACATTGTATGGAAGAATATATTGGGTATATCTACCCCCCATGAATCTCATTTTATGATATCTTGAACATTTATGAATTTAGAAAAAATTAGTGGGTTCTCTGTAGTTGATCAAATAATAAAATATATGGGTTAAATGATAATAATTAAAAAGTGTTATCATCATAGGATATAAACATTGAATTAAAATATTCATTGATTATTCATTCATCGTAAAAAATGATAATTGAACACTATGTTGAGGTTCTCAGGCATGTAAATATGGACATAAAATTATACTATATATTATTTTCATTTATTCAGACTCTTACATGGCCATATTATATGGATTCATTTAAGTTGGTATATAAATACATATGAATTCAATTGAATTCAAAAAAAAATTGGATAAAACCGTATAATTATTTCATAATTACATTGTCATATTCCCATAAAATATGCATATCATCAATGTGAAGTTTCAGAAAAATCCTATCAGATTAATATCTATAAAAAAACTAGTTGTAAGACCTATATACTTGATGAAATATCCATTGTATGAATATATTAATACCCACTAATAAAATTATCATATAATGATAAAAAAATCAAATATTATTTATTTATTCAATATATTTAATTGGGACCCCCATATAGTGATATTTTCTTTGATAAAAAAGCATATCAAATTTGAAAAAATGGTGACAAATAATCTTTTAATTAGGAACATTATTAAAAAAATTATTCTATACCCCCATATTAGTAGTGGATGATAAATTTTACTTATCCCTCAAGCCACACATCAAAAATTGATAATTCATAGTCTTTTATATATCAAATTAGTTAGATCCTATATTAAATGATTTATATGGATATAGCACATGTTCCCCTAATTGAAATCATTGAACTAATAGGGTTACAAAATAATAATATAAATTTACCTCTATTTATATAATTTTTCACATTCTTAATTACATTATTTAATACTTCATATTCTGGAAAATAAATTTGATCTGGATCTGTTGATACATTTCTCAGGGTTCTTCAACCAACATTAAAATAATATATGTAACTGAATATTATTCTAAACGTGATTTCCATCTTATTATTTTCCATTAATCACTATTTTATCTTCATATATGTGTTTTCAATATCACCCATGTTGAGTATAATAATAATATAAAGAGATAGATTGGTTGGAATAATCAAAATGATTCACATTCAAATTCCCAATTTATCTTCTTCATCATGAGGTTAGCCACATAACTATCAATAAAATTAATTTTTGACATGATTGATCTGGTTCCATCCACCATAATAAAATAAAATATATAGGTTCATAATTAAAAATAATTGATTAGTATTAATTATAATATTGTATAGAATATTATAATGATGATGTGTTAAAGTATGACACATAATTTCATCTGATGACACATTAAGACCATATCCTATATCTTTGGTTTAAAATTATGTTTCGTGGTTTCTATCCTATCATTTATCATAATGGATCAAAAATATAATTTTAATTTCCTAAATAATATCTATCAAGTGTGTCTATCATAATGTGTAGTCTTAGGCCGACTCATCATGCACTGTTGATAGTCGAGTGAATAACCAATCCAAAACATTCAATGTTTGAACCCATTAGATATATTTTTTACAATACTATATCCAAATTCTACAAAAAATATAGTTATTTATTTTAATTTTAACCCCACACAACATTATTTCCAATTACTAAGGATATTATCATATATATTGGATTTTCCTAAGGTTATTGCTATTCTAGAATTAGTTTTTATCTGTATTTTGAAATGAAACTTTTAAATGGTATGTGTGAATGATAATGAATTCAACCAATTAAAAAAATTATAAAAAATTTCATCCAAGGGAGAGAAAACATAAAGTACCCCACCAATGTGACTATATCATTATGTCAATCTCCCACCTCAGTATGACAGCTCGGCTAGCTATCCCATGTAGAATTTCAAGGGACTGATGATGATAGAAAATAAAATACACACTAATTCTTATGAATTATTGTGGCCATGATATGGTGAATTATTCTTACTCTTAAATATCATATTGTTCTATTCTTTATAATGTCTAATTGGTTCACATTAGAGAATCAAAAAAAATCACCACATACCAACATGCAGTTGAAAACCGTGAAGATCCATGCAAGGGAAGGATCAACCCCAGAAAACACTTTCAATAAGAAACTTAATTAGAATAAATGAAAATCCATAATTCTAATGAGGAGTAAATGAAAAATTTACCAAATAATTCTAAATAACATCGTAGATCCAACTTCAGAAATCGAAATTCACATCGTAAAGGCGACTAGAGCAGCTGAAAAGAACAACATAGAGGAAACTTGAAAAATAAGAGACACAAATCACTAGGGTATATAGAGTAGCATAACATAGTATTATATGGATTATAACTTCTACCATAACTTCCAATTAATCCCATCCCTAAGAAAATGAAAAAAACCTAATCCATCATATGTTTCCCAGCAACAACCATCATAGTAACTACCCCACAAGAACCAAAATAAAATTAGAAACCAGAACGAGATGTATAGAGATACAAATGGAACTAGAGAATCCTGAAGCACATCATAAGTGTATAGACCCTAAGATTGATGTAAATGGACATTAAATTACATTTTCGGAATACATTGTACATAACAAAAACACACTCACAAGGACTGTAATAGTTTAGTGTCTTTGGAAACTCGGAATATAATATTCTAATCGTGGTGAAAGATGTTCAACATCTCCCATAAAGATCTTACTTTTTTTTCTACCTAAAACCGTTCATTATATCCTGAGGAAAAGAAAACATAAAAGGGTGATCTCAAATACTCAGTAAGGGTAAACCAAAGAAATATCAATCACATCATATTCATAAGAACATAACATTTTGGAAATCTTAACATGTAAAACAGATCATAATATCATAACATGGGATAAATCATAGTAGTGAAATGTAATCCCAATAATCATAACATAAAACAATAAACATTGTGGTATACACACAAAATCATAGAGAATCATTTCTTATAAGTCAAGACTCATTTCCATGACTATCTTAGTAGACAAAGTCCATTTCTAAATAGAGTTCACTCGTTTTAGTCCTGTTTCACTGAATCGGTTTAACCTGTCGTTCCAGCCATGTCTATCTCATTAGATATAAAATCATAACCCAATGAATTGGAGGGAGATATAGGTCCCACCCATCTCATAATGATACCATTCTTAAGTGTCCCATAATATCATAAATCATACATCATTGCATAACCCATGTAATAAAAATGGGAATCTTAAACATCGTGACATCATAAAACAATTCATATAAGATAAAGAAATTCATAAAAATATTTCCATCACAACATAATAAAATCCATGTAATAATAGGGATAGAAACATAACCCTTTATTATCTTAGATGGAAAATAATTTTGATAAAATACTTGAACTCCATTCATGAGGAAAATATCCTTTCTTCTTCAAAAACATTTTTCCTTTCTTAACATGTCATACAATTTTGAACTAAAAGAAGTTTATTAATAAAAACTTTAAAACTTGTAAAGGAAGATTCTTGGAAATAATGTTTTAAAAATCCATTCATGATGTATAAGTTAAAAAAACAGTCTTCATACTTTTGTCGGAAAACTCAAAAAGTACCTCGTACGAAAAACGACAAAAGATTCCTTTCATATCTTTTACTAAAAACTCACCGAAGGGTAAAATTGGATTTAAATAATTGTAGGTGGATGGAAATAGTATTACATACTGAGGAAACATGGATGTGGATGATAAAATACACCCCAGTAAATACCAAAGTATAAACAATCTCAGATAAAAATGAGATTGTGATATTTTCCTTTACCTTAGGTCCGATTTTCTTCGTAAGTGTCCGAGCCTCCTATATAATGATTTAAATAATGTCATTAAATTATTAAAGAATCATACTCATTTTTATTATATCATATATGGTTCACTTATGACTTTATATTACCCGTTCTTTTGTAAATTCCATGTTAAAGAGTGTTTTGGGTAAAATCGTTTCATTTTTCGTCTGTGTTTTGACTTGTAATTATTCATATGATTACATAGATCATGATTAATTAATTCAAGAATATATAACATTATTTATATATAATATATATTCAGAATATACATATATATAATAGATTAGTAAATGTAAAGAAATACACTGTTCATGGAGACGGTAGGTCGTACGTACGCATGAACACTGTTTTCGTTTCCTTATTGAGTTTAATGGAATTAAGTAGATGAAATACATATATATACACATAAATAAAGTATCATTATTATGTCATATATTTCATTATTACTTATTATATATACATTATAATCATTCATGAATGGTTAACGTGGAGAATGTATCTCATCGCGTCGTGGAGACGGTAGTCCGTACGTACGCACGAGCGAGGATATCGTTCTCAGGATCATGGAATTGTATTGGAGTGTATGTATACTATATAAAAATAAATATCACTTTACATTAATCATATATAGTCATTATGTACACCATTATACACATCCTAGTAAGGTGGTGGTGGAAAATAGATTACACCAAGGCGTGGAGACGGTATTTCGTACGTACGCATGCGCGGTGATTTCGTTTTCCGTAGGATGGATAGATAGTGAAATAGGGTTGTTTCATACTTATAATAACATATAAGTATATGAGTGATACTGATGTTATTACTTCATAATGAAACAACCTATGAAGAAGAAGTGGAAGAGGAAATAAAGTTGAAAAAATTGGTAACAGACATTACCTCTTCTTTGAAGCGCCTCTTTGAGATCTCCTTTTAGGGCACTAGAATTAGTATTTTAGGAAGACCAGAACCTCTAGGATGTTTCTATGGATGTTTAGAATGGAATTTGGCAGGGGTTGGCCGATCTTGAAGCCTCAAAGTGGTGAGAGGAAGAGAGGGAGGAGGTGCCCTTTTATAAGGGAGGAGAAGGGCACCTTTGGAATAATTAAAAAAATTATTTTATTATAAAGTCATATTCGGTTTTTAATAGCTCCAAATTGAGATATTTCGAAGCTAAGGTGGGTATGGGTCTAAATACTCACATCCAATAGAATTTAGACAATTTTAGGTCATTATATTAACCTTATCTTTTAGTTTTAACTCTTAGTTAATTAGATTGACATTTACCAGGTCACTTTGTATTTTTATATAATATAGTTAATAAACATACCATATAAATCCAAAATACCCCCAAGTGGTCCATTAATGATACAAATATCATGATATAAGAGTTGTGGGCGAACCTAAGATTTTTTGGAATAAAATAACAATCAATAATATAATATTTGTTTTAAAATCTATTTTATGTCAATTTTGACACTATTCAATAGTTGATTTTTGTGAAACTCTTAACAGAATGATTACATCGACCAAAGTTAATTAAAGCAATCCTAAAATGTCATATTAACCTAGAAAATTAGTTTAATTCATAAAAAGGCTCAAATTATATTTATTTTAGTATTTATAATATCAATTATTCTAATTTTTCACTAATATGGTAATTACTACATCATCATTGTGTCATAAATAAATTAAATTAATTAATGTCTAAAAATTATAAATAAAATCTCATTATGTAGGAAATCGTATTATATTTCTAATGAATATTTACAATCGAATTTATCTTATGTATAACCCTATATTAAAAATGTTTTAGTAAATAAACATTGATTTTAACTCTTTTAACTCTTCTTTGAATTAAATAATAATAAATGTCCTAATCTAATCCAAGTGGGACTAAATGGTCATATGTTATTCCTAAAGTTTATTTTGGTCGAATTACACTTATACAATAGAATTAGGACATGTGTTAGGGTAATAATAGTATCATTTTTACCCTTAATTACCCTATTTACTTTTAACCGTGGTAAAAACAAGTAAAATGTTACTATTCACCAAAAATTATTTTCATCTCATTGAACCACATTTTACTTACTGACATCAACCGTGTCTCTTTTCCTTTTTAAATTACACTCACAGAAGTATTAAAATTTTGTTTTATGAAAAATTCATTTTTTTAACTACCACTAAGTGGTTTCACTATTCATCAAAAAATGAAAGTTTCTAGAAAAATACCAAAAATTAGGACTAAGCTATATTTGATATTATGAATTCAAAAATGAAGTATATTTTACCAAATTGAAAACATATTAGTTGCATTAATTAATTTTAAAATTAAATCTCGTCGTCAAAACAAATAGCGTGTTTTTAAGAGATAATAACTATCAAAAGATTGACACTTGTTTATGTTTGGTTTAAATGTGAAATTACATACAATGACCAACATTGTATTAAATTGTAAAAATATATTCTAAATATACTTTAAAACCACTCAAATTAATAATTTATCAATATTAATTATTTCGATTAAAAAGGTTGGTTTTAATTAAAATTTATTAATTTTCACTATTCATCAGAAAATGAAAGTTATCCGAAAAGTACCAAAATTTCACCCTAAGATAATTCCGATATTCCGAATCCCAATATGAAGTCCATTTTGAAAATTATAATTTACAAAATTTCCAAAAATTGGTTATTACTATTCATAACGGCTAGTTTTAATAATATTTTAATAGCATATCATTGTTTAGAAAAACTCGGTATTGCGTACAACACATGCTATAGTGGAAGGTCGCGCTTGCGTGTAATGCAAGGCAAGTCAAGGATGCCTGTTGTGAAAACTTCTTTTGGTGTAGCATACAACACAAGACATTAATGAAATTAAAAAGAATATTTTTCATAAAATCTCGGGGTGTTACATTCTACCCCCCTTATAATGAATTTCTCCATCGAAATTCGTCGGGGTTATAAATGGTTTACTACTCGAATGTTTGTTTAATTGAAACCCACATCGTAAAAAGGAATACCCAAACATGGATTTTAAAAACTAAAGTATGAAATGTAACGGTTACCCAAATTAACTCATCATTAGGTTTCCACGTAGGAGAACATAGGTGAAAATATGGATATGGAAGAAAAATCTAACCATCAAGTTCAGATGGAGAGTGGTAGAGAACATGGCTATGAAATAGCCAACAATCACAAATCCATATATTTGCGATGATCTAAGGTACCATATGATTCATTAGATATAAGGGCACTCGGACAACATTTTTAGTTTTCAAGATCATTTCCGTAAAGTTGGTGAATTAAATGAAATAGTTACATGATTTTGGTACAATTTCACTATTGTTCGTGCTTTGGACAATTTCCACTTAATCTCTTAACGAAATGAATTTGAATTTGTTATTCATGAAGTGTTAATAGATCATGTGATAGAATGATGGGTCATTCCATCTGTTTCAAAAAAAGGATAGCAAAAGTTATCAAATATACATAAGTCCATCTATGGTGAGGTTAATCGTATACAATTCCAAAAATGAACTTATACTTCATATATCATACCGCGTAATAATATAAATATAGTTTCTACTAACAAGGGACTTCCTGTAGGCCAGTGGTTGGAGATAAAGGCCAGTCGCACTTCAGTTGTGGGTTTGATTCCCACAGCCTTGTCCGACACGATGGGATGTCGCCCCTCCTGAAGGTTGTCCTTTTTCTAAAGCTATATTACTATAACATCCCATCAATAATATCGAAAAAAGTTCTATCCTAACTTATGTCCAACATAATCCATTCCAATCTTTTGGATTATCTAAAATACTTTGGTCCAAGCTCATAGTATAAAGAAAATGATTACTTGAAATGTCACATAATAATCATGTGAATGCCATCACTTATCCCCCATATATAATAAGATATATCTTTTTGGTCAAATTACAAACATTTGAATACCTTAATCATGTATTCTCTGGAAGAATGAAGACCCATTAATTGAACCATAGTGAAAACATGAATGCAGTCAAAAGTTAACTCTTTCCACATACCAAAATCAAAATATTCTATATACTCAAACCATGATATAACCTTCTCCTTATATCAGTCATGAGCTCATGAATACAGTCAAACATTTCATTTTCTCGTTTTCCTTTCATTATGCGCATATCATCTTTTTTTACAAAAACATCTCAATCACATTCTATGGTTACCGGTACCATTGAAAACCACAATATATCAATACATAAATATTACAATATTCCACGATACTATATACAACATTATTTTGAAATCCCAATACATAAACACTTAATCATTCCACCACATCGTTGTCATATTCAACATCGCCAATAGTGAACGCATGTGACTTCTCTTTGTCCTTTTCCTTAAGTGGTTGCTCATGTCGGTCATCACTAACCCTTGGAATAGGGCATTTATTAGCATAATGCCCCATTTCCTTGAACATGAAGCATTGAAGTGTTGGTGGTGCGTTCTCTGTAGTCTTTTCTTTATTCACATCATTTGAAACCATTTTTCTATTACTTCAACACTCAGCTGCTCGATGACCTTCTTTTCCACACTTAAAACATTTTCTAGTCCCTTTAAGACAATCTCCACCATGATTCATTCCACACTTTCAGCATAAGAAAACATTCATCTTCTTTTCACCATTATTATGAGATTTCTCCTTGAACTCCATCTTTCGTTTCTTGTCAAAACTATGAGATGGATAAGTAACACCAACTTCCATTTCTACCTTGATAGCACAACGCACAATTTCTTCATAGCTACTGAAGTCTCTTATAGCTAATTCCCTTCAAAGATTTCATTTTAAGCCACTGAAGAATCGATTAACTTTACTTTCAGGTTGAATGATAAATCCAGATGCATACCTTGCAAGCCTTGTAAAATTCCCATCGTATATACCAACAGATTCATCATCCTTTTGCTATAGGGCAAGAAACTCCTTCTCCATCTTTGTTTGAAAAATACGAGGGAAGTACTTATTGAAAAATTTGTTCTTTAACTCGTCCCATTCCATGGACTAAATTGCATCTCTTGGCCTCGTATTCTTGATAAGATTCCACCATTGATCAGCATCACATTCCAAATGATACGCTGATAAGATGACTTTATCATGTTCAGAACATTGAAGAACTGAAAATATCTTTTCAGGTGTACTGATCCATTGTTCAGCAACAAGTGTATCAGAAGACCCACTGAAAGAAGGTGGACGTTGCCTCATGAAGGACTCAATAGAATATTGTTCCCTTCTCTGCTCATTTGGAAGTCCAGAACGATTCATAGCTTGTGTAGTATAGCAATATGATTTTGCACTCCGTCTCCCATAACATTTGTTTGTTCAGGAAGACAATCATTGCATTGTCTATTACATTGATCAACACGGTTCCATCGGGTTCCATCCATCGTCTAAAACCCAAAAAGAATAGTGTGAGAGGTAAATATCATAATAAAGGGGGAGTAACTTCAATATCTAACATCTTTTTTTAATCTAATATCGTTACCATAGTTCTAGTACTATATCCTATACGTATACTTATCCATAGGGACATCCCTAGAAATACCTTAGAAATATCTCTAGGGATCTCACTAAAGTTCGTGCATCCTAGTTTCCAAAGGTTGACTAAACCTTTCTTCTATTACCAACTGTGGAGACCCTAAGCTTGACGTACATGGACATTACATTAATTTTGAGGAATACTTAGTACATAACAAAAAAACACACACAAGGATCATAATAGTTTAGTGTCTTTGGAAACTCAGAATATAATCTTCTAATCGTGGTGAAAGATCTTCAACATCTCCCATAAAGATTTTCATTTTTTTTCTACCTAAAACCTTTCTATATATCCTGGGGAAAAGAAAACATAAAAGGGTGAGCTCAAATGCTCAGAAAGGGTAAACAAAAGACATATCAATCACATCATATTCATAAAAACATAACATTTTTAAAATATTAACCTGCAAAACAGATCATAATATCATAACATGGGATAAATCATAGAAGTGAAATGTAATCCCAATAATTATAACACAAAACATGAAACTTTTTGGAATACACACATAATCATAGAGAATCATTTCTTATTAGTCAAGACTAATTTCCAAGACTATCATAGTGGACAATGTCCATTTCTGAACCGAGTTCACTCCTCATTTCAGTCATGTCTCACTGAACCGGTTTAACCTGCCGTTCCAGCCATATCTACCTCATGAGATATAAAATTTTTACCCAATGCATTGGAGGGATATATAGGTCCCACCCATCTCATAATGATACCATTCTTATGTGTGCCACAAAATCATAAATCATACATCATTGCATAACCCATGTAATAAAAATGGGAATCATAAACATCGTGACATAATAAAACAATTCATATAAGATAAAGGAATTAATAAAAATATTTCCATCACAACATAATCAAATCCATGTAATAATAGGGATAGAAACATAACCCTTTATTATCATATATGGAAAATAATTTTGATAAAATAATTGAACTCCATTATTGAGGAAAATATTCTTTCTACTTCAGAAACACTTTTCCTTTCTTAACATGTCATACAATTTTAAACTAAAAGAAGTTGATTAAAAATAAACATGAAAAATTGTAAATGAAGATTCTTGGAAATAATGTTTTAAAAATCTATTCATGCCATATAAGTTAAAAAAATTCTACGTACTTTTGCCGGAAAAGTCAAAAAGTACCTTGTATGAAAAACGTCAAAAGATTCCTTTCATATCTTTTACTAAAAACTCACCGAAGGGTAAAATTGGATTTAAAAAATTTTAGGTGTATGGAAATAATATTTCATATTGAGGAAACCTGGGTGTGGATGATAAAATACACCCCAGTAAATATCAAAGTATAAATAATCTCTGATAAAAATGAGATTGTGATATTTTACCATACCTTAGGTCCGATTTGATTCGTAAGTGTCCAAACCTCCTGTATAATAATTTAAATAATGTCATTGACTTATTCAATAATCATACGCATTGTTATGATATCATATATGGTTCACTTATGACTTTATATTACTCGTTCTTTTGTAAATTCCATGTTAAAGAGCGTTTTGGGTAAAATCGTTTCATTTTTCATCCAAGTTTTGACTTGTAATTAATCATATGATTAATTAGATCATGATTACATAATTCCAGAATATAAAACATGATTTATATATAATATATATTCAGAATATACAAATATATAATAGATTAGTAAATGGAAAGAAATACACTGTTCATGGAGATGGTAGGCAGTACGTACGCATGAACGCTGTTTTCGTTTCCTTATTGAGTTGAATGGAATTAAGTAGATGACATACATATATATACACATAAATTCAATATCATTATTATGTCATATATTTAATTATTACTTATTATATATACTTTATAATCATTCATGAATGGTTAACGTGGAGAATGTATCTCATCGCGCCGTGGAGACGGTAGTCCGTACGTACACACGAGCGATGATATCGTTCTCATGATCGTGGAATTGTATTGGATTGTATGTATACTATATAATAATCAACATCACTTTACAATAATCATATATAGTCATTATGTACACCATTATACCCATCCAAGTAATGTTGTGGTGGAAAATAGATTACGCCACGGCGTGGAGACGGTATTCCGTACGTACGCACGCGCGGTGACTTCGTATTCCGTAGGATGGATAGATTGTGAAATAGGGATGTTTAATACTTATAATAACATATTAGTATATGAGTGATACTGATGTTATTAGCTCATAATTAAACAACCTATGAATAAGAAGTGGAAGAAGAAATAATGTTGAAAGAATCGGTAATAGACATTACCTCTTCTTTGAAGAGCCCTTTTGAGATCTCCTTTTAGGGCACAATAATTGGTCTTTGAGGAAGCCCATAACCACTAGGATGTTTCTATGGAAGTGGAGAATTGAATTTTTCAGGGTTTGGCAGAGTATGAAGGATCAATGTGGTGTGAGGAAGAGAGGGAGGAGGTTCCCTTTTATAAGGGAGGAGAGGGGCACCTTTGGAATAACTAAATATATTATTTTATTATAAAGTCATATTCGGTTTTTAATAGCTCCAAATTGATTTATTTCGAACTAATGTGGGGATGGGTCGAAATCCTCCCATACAATAGAATTTAGACAAGTTTAGGTTATTATGTTAACCTTATCTTTTAGTTTTAACTCTTAGTTAATTAGATTGACATTTACCATGTCACTTTGTATTTTTGTATTATATAGTTAATAAACATACCATATACATCCAAGAGACCCCCAAGTGGTCCATTAATTATAAAAATATCAAGATATAAGAATCTTTTCCAAACCATAGATTTTTAGGAATAAAATAACAA
Source organism: Viscum album (assembly GCA_963277665.1). Classification (NCBI taxonomy): domain Eukaryota; kingdom Viridiplantae; phylum Streptophyta; class Magnoliopsida; order Santalales; family Viscaceae; genus Viscum; species Viscum album. Next base: position 1,897,958,822 of record OY728163.1, on the reverse strand, counting down.
TCAATAATATAATATTTGTTTTAAAAACTATTTTATGTCAATTTTGACACTATTCAATTGTTGATTTTTGTGAAACTCTTAACAGAATGATTACTTCGACCAAAGTTAATTAAATCAATCCTAACATGTCATATTGACCTAGAAAATTAGTTTAATTCATAAAAAGTCTCAAATTATATTTATTTGGGTATTTATAATATCAATTATTCTAATTTTTCACTATTATGGTAATTACTGCATCATCATTGTGTCAAAAATAAATTAAATTATTTAATTTCTAAAAATTATAGATCAAATCTAATTATGTAGGAAATCTTATTATCTTTCTAATTAATACTTACAATCTAATTTATCTTATGTATAGCCCTATATTAAAAATGTTCTAGTAAATAAACTTTGATTTTAACTCTTTTAACTCTTCTTTGAATTAAATAATAATAAATGTTCTATTCTAATCCATGTGGGCCAAAATGGTCATATTTTATTCCTAAGCTTGTTTTTGGTCGAATTACACTTATCCAATAGAATTAGGACATGTGTTATGGTAATAATAATATCATTTTTACCCTTAATTACCCTATTTACTTTTAACCGTGGAAATAAAGAAAAATGTTACTATTCACCAAAAATTATTTTCATCTCATTGAACAAAATTTTACTTACTGACATAAACGGTGTCTATCAGATTTTTGAAATTCCACTCACAGATGCGGTAAAATTATGTTTTATGAAAAATTCCTTTTTTGAACTACCATTTATTGGTTTCACTATTTATCAAAAAATGAAAGTTTCCAGAAAAATACCAAAAATTAGGCCTAATATATATTTGATATTATGAATTCAAAAATGATGTCTATTTTACCAAATTCAAAAAACATTAGTTGCATTATTTAATTTAAAATTTAAATATCGTCGTCAAAACAAATAGCGTGTTTTTAAGAGATAATAACTATCAAAAGATTAACACTTGTTTACGTCTGGTTTAAATGTGAAATTACATCCAATGACTAACATTGTATTAAATTGTAAAAATATATTCTAAATATACATTAAAACCACTCAAATTAATAATTTATCACTATTAATTATTTTTATTAAAAATGTTGTTTTTAATTAAAATTTAGTAATTTTCACTATTCATCAGAAAATGAAAGTTATCCGAAAAGTACCAAAATTTCACCCTAAGCTAATTTTGATAATCTGAATCCAAAAATGAAGTCAATTTTGAAAAATAAAATTTAAAAAATTTCAAAAAGTGGTTATTACTATTCATAACGGCTATTTTTAATAATATTTTAATAGCATATCATTGTTTAGAAAAACTCAGTATTGCGTACAACACACGCTATCGCGGAAGGTCGCGTTTGCGTGTAATGAAAGGAAAGTCAAGGATCCGTGTTGTGCAAGCTTCTTTTGGTGTAGCATACAACACAAGACATTAATGAAATTAAAAAGAATATTTTTCATAAAATCGTGGGGTGTTACAATAAGTGAGACTACAATAACTAAAACATTATTTTCATAGGTGAATTGAAAAGTTGAAAAGAATATTATTCCCGGAAAATAGAGGAAAAGGGTTTGGTTATAATATAATAACACAACAGAACTCAAAACTTGTCTTTCCATGATAATTAAAAATGAATAATGTTTTAAGGATTTCTCATTAAAATGTTATAAATCATAGAAGTGATAAATCATCAATCATAACTCATTATAAATTAGAAAATATCATAATCATAATACATATGTTTTTTTCATAATCATAAGAATATGACATAATTTTTATAGTCAATTTTCACTATAAAGACTATCATAGTTGATTTTCTTCACTCCTCACTCCATCAAAACCATAGTTAAGGTTCACTATTATGATAATCATAATAGGCATACACCCATATTGATTTTATGTCACTCTATATTAAAATTATATTTAACTCATTCGATATCATTATTTACTAAATTCTATAAATTACTATATTATTTTGTATCTGACAAATCCAAAAAGGAAAACATCACATATTTCTTCTACTTGGTCATAATATAATAATCAGATTAGGATCACATATATTAGTAACATATACAGGGTTTCTAAACATATCACTATATTTTAATTGTATTCCATTTTGGGTATGTAAGTGGATTATATTACGAAAGTAATAATTATCTGATCATATTTAAATAACCCCTTAAAAAAATAAATATCGTTTAGTCATACTTATATTACTATCATCATTATTAATTTATAAAATTCGAATGAATATTAATTTAATATCCCCAATTAAACATAGTTTTCCTTTAATGTAGTTTACATTGATAAAAATACCATTAGAAGATAATTTTATTAATTATATGAAAACATTAGTAAAATATCCAATTATATTGATGAATATTTTTAAAAAACATCACATAATATAATGAAAATAATTTTATTTTAAATTTTACATGTATTAATATAATGAATGTGTCAATAAATGTATTTTCATGATAGTGTGAGAATCTATTCATACATTATATCTTAAAAGGTAACATTCATTTCGTAATTTTTCTAATTTAAAATAAAAACGTCTTCAAAACACAATTTTTAAATATTTTCAATTGAAAAGAATATGAAAACAAATTAAAGGGGTGATATGAAGAAAATAATAATTTTTTTTATTTTCTAGTAAAAATATCCAATAAATAAATTTTTTAGATCTTGTACAAAGATGTTGATTTTTATTAGTTAAAACATAAATATGATCATATTCAAATAAAAACATTTTCCCAAAAAATTTATTTACTAATGGGAGAAAAGGTTATATTTTTATTATAATTCCTATAATTATTGGTGGATAATAAGATGTATAGGATTTATTGAGTAATATCTATATGATTCTATAAATGATTTTTATGGATATTCAATCCTTAAATGAATCTATAGTGTAACATATACCCTTACCTCATATATTCATTTATATAAAATATATTATATATTAATAAAATTAAAAATAATATTTATAAAGAAAATATAATTTTTAATTACATTATAATTTTCAGTTATACATTTAGTAACAATTTATTCATTCAAATAGACAATGAGGAGGAAACAATTATATTTTCCCTGCATGATTCACATTGAATATTCTAGAACATTCACCATAGTTATTTCATCAGTTAAAAAATATTTTTTTTCAAATAATTATCACATTTAATCCTAATATAATGTTTTATAACATCTCACATAAATTGTTGATGATAAATGAATAACATCACACTGTGAAGGGGGAAGTATACACATACTCATGGGTGATGTTTTAAATTTATGTTTGATGGAGTGAATGAAATATATATAATAAATAACCATATAATAATTATAGAATATATATATTAATATATAAAAATAACATTCATTTTCTACTATCATTAATGTATGAAATGAAAAATTAATGACTTCACATTGTAGAGGTTGTTTTCCACACGTAATCATGAGCTATGTAATTATTTGTCAATGTAAATACATATTGTGAATATATATATTCCACAATTCTATAATGGCTATTTAATATTATTAGATTTTTTTATACAATCAAACCAGAAAAAATATATGTTATAAAATGTACTTCTTCATTGTGTTTCCTCCTTCAAAGATAACATTAAGGCTTATTTCATGTGGGTTTTGGGATGGCCACACTCTAAGGTATGATGTTATGAATGATATGAATGTTTTTGTGTTTTGAGTTGTAACAACCATGGTCATAGGTACTATAAAATTATTTTATTTTGATGATAAATATAACCTAGTTGGATTAGTTGGTGATTCTAGTGGGGTTTGGAGTGTTTCAAATGGAGATTTCATGATTCATGATTTTAGGAAATTCTGGGCAAACCGTGTACTTATAAAAGAAAAAAAATTTATATGGGATTTTTTAGGATAATATTTATTTATGGTTTTGCCACATTTATTCTAACTATGTTTCATAACCATGCATAATATCCAGTAAATATAGATTAGAAACACAATGTTAGTACATGGTTTTATATAAGTTGAGTCAGAACAATGTGTATACCTATTTTAATTATATTATAATGTACATGATTGGTTCATAGTTAATTAGAGATAGTGTCCAAAATAATGGACATATTTTAACTATTCCAAAAAAATTTTGTATTATAATTTTCATCCTAAATTTTTTTCCTTCTAATCTATAATGATATCAAACTCTTATTTGGTTATAAGATTCTGTGATGATTCCATTCTATTTGGAATGTGATTTTTATGATTCAAACAATGTTTGATCGCTAGGATAACATTAATACATTAATTTTTAATATTAAATTTACTAACACTAGTAATCCCATAATAAAATCATTATATATAATACAATATAGAATTATCAATGAAATATGATGTTTCTATTGTGATTTATTTGGGATCTATTAATGGGATGAAATTGGGATCTGAGATCTAGATGATTCATGTGTTATTTTTTTATTCCTTCATCTATTGTTGGGTAGGTGGATCCAGCCCCATCATAATCATTAATTGACATAACAGATTGATGTTTAATTTCCACTAATTTAATTAGATTAAATTCTATCGTGTTTTTGACACATGTACATTATTTATCAATGACGAGCACTTGGTTTTTGATAAAATTATTGATAATATTTGTACCCACATAAATTGTTGTGTTGAAAAATTTTCATAATTGGTATGAGTTCTATCAAGAACATGAGTATATATAACGTAGATATATAACCTATTAAATATTGATAACTTGATATTAGCCTTTTTTATATGTATCATAATCAATGGTGGTAACTAGGTTGTTACATTGTGATAGGACAAGTTACCACTTATACAAATAGAGAGATCTATGGTATGAATGGATGTTCTTGTGTATGTGTGTTAACATGTGAAGTTTTTATATGTTTTATATAATTTTGAATTTTTTTTTCATAAATGGAACAATACTATAGAATTTTTTCCAATTATATATATATTTGAATTTAATTTATAAAATTAACTAACATGTATTTCTAATAGTTGAATGTCTTTGAACGTCACTAGATAATATTGACTTTGTTTTATACTCTACCCATGATTTTGAACATTTATGAATTTTCAGATGTTGAATACTAGAAAATTTTAATTGTCAGTATATCATACATCTTATTGGAACATAATGATGCTACATCTATATGTTTCTGTATGGATGATGGAGATTACTCTTGGAGACTCTGAGTGGTTCAACATAGTTTAGCTATGTTGTAAGTCAGTTGGATCATTTTTTAAATATTTAATTACATTTTCTCTACTAATATTACATTGATAATAATTTCATATTGACAACATTGTTTTTATTTGTCACACGTATTATAATCATTTTTTAATATATATTTTTTTTAATTTTTTCATCATAAGAAGTCATCCCCAAATATCCTCTTATTCTGTTATCATTTATTGAAATCCAATTTTGTCTTGGGAACCTCCATCACAAACCATGCTAATGTGTTGGTGTATAATGTTTCAAATTGTATAAGTCTTATTAAATCAATCAAAAAATTTGAATGTTATTGAGGTTATAATAACATTCTATATTGAAATATACAGCATGAGAAGATATAAGTAGCATCATTATATTAAACTTCATGTTATGTGGGGGGTCTGAGTACGTAATTGGTATAATAAAAATATTTTTTTCATTCCTTGTCACCATCATGGATTTATCTAATGAGTATTTCATACATGGGGATAATACTATGAATTATCACTATGACTACATTATTCATAGTTTCATTATTTATATATGGTAGAAAATTATGTCTGTTTTCTATTTTTGGTGATTCTCATTATTTGGTAATGTTGATTTTTTATTTAGAATACAAGAGATATTCTATAAAATTATATTATAGAGAGTGTATTATAAATTTATCTTGTTCTAGTTATAGGGAATGAAGGTGTGTAAAATCCATAAAAATTAGTATGATGAGAACTTTGATATTAAGGATACAAAAAAGGCACAATTAATCTAATATATTTCTAGGAAAACTGTTCATCATTTCCAATCTCTTGTTATGGGAAATCCAAAACATGACAATCAACATGTTCATTATTCAAAATTGTATCATTAGAAAACGCACATAATAATTCAAATTGATCAAGATCCCAAAAAGTATAAGTGTACCTCAATTGACTGAACCAAATTTTTGACATCCTTATTTAACCATCATAAAAAAATAAATTTGTATCAGTGTATAGAATGTAGGATCATTATAACTATTGGATAGAAATAAAAAATAAATAGATGTTTAAAAAGGGAATCATTTTGTAGGAATGAAATAACTTTTCAATCATAAATTATATCCTTACAACTTCGTGAAATCCCAAGTGTTATATTTCATTATTGTGAATCAATTTAATATGATAACGAAGGAATATGTATCATTGTTTATGAACATTTTTCACTTTTCTCAAAGTGTATCTACAGGTGAAAATTTGATGAAATGGATATTAATACCTAAATTGTGACAAGAAAGTCATTCTATGATATATTTAAAATATATAACTACATATATATAGATATTAAATATAGTTATTTTATAAGAATAAGATCATTTTTAGAATAATGTTGGAGGATTTATTATTGCCTCTATGTGAATAGGTGGGAACTCAAATCAATAGATAAAGTATAAGATATACATATAATATCATGGAGTTGGTGCGCTGCACAACCATAACACGAAATTAATTTACTTTTCTTGAATACCCAATAACACCCCCATGTAATTTCCAATGTAGTTCATTGTATGATAAGAAGTTATATTGTAAACCAGCACCATATTATTTTCACAATTATCATTAAATTATCAATCATCACTATAATTATCTTAGCACTAAAAATTCAAAAAATTTGGGATACATCGCACATATCTCAAACATTATACATTAAAAATAGATGATAACTTCAAAAAATAATTTTCCATAGAAAGTGGTTATCCATGGTGATTCTAGAAAAACCAAAACTCCATAGAATTTTACATCTGAACATAGAAGAAAAGCAAATATATCAGCAATGATTTAGTTCATTAGTGATAATATCACGATTATAGTGGATACGTATGGTTCTTCAATATTTAAGTGTGTTAATATCATTAATTATACTATACGAAAATATTTTTTATACTGGTTCATATCGCGAAATTATTAATACACATCTTTCTATTCAACATTTTTTTTATTTTGAAATTATGCATCATATCATTAATCATTATATATAATGAAAAAATGGGATTTTCTAGCCTTTATTGTAGGAGTATGCTCTATAACTATCAACAACTATAACTGTGTTAGGGATTTATTTATTCATCATATCAACAACTATGAATAGTTTTAAAATGGAATTGTTCGTATACATCATGTCCCATATAGACTATTATGATTTAATGGTTAGTTTAAAATCTTAAGACGGTGTTTTTAATATCATTTAATGAGATTGGGTTGTCAATTCATGTAGTATAGAAAATTAGTTACTAGTGGTAGGGATAATATCTAATCATATTGAATTATATACATTGGCCTCATCTTATGTGATAACATATAATGATTTTCAAAAAATAATTATCTAATTTACAAAATATATTTTCTAGTAATTTCATTGTTTTTCTACCCCAAATAGGAAAATAATTTATTATTAACCATCCACAAATTTAAAATCAATTTAATAGATAAAAACAAATGAAATTATGGTAATATAAATTCTATATAAATGAGTTTGAAAGTAAATTTTTCATTTGATATAATATTTCTATATAGGTAGCGGTAGTTATTATTCATAAATAATGTGGCTATAACTATTTTACTTTGTGGGGATTATCATTATAGAAATAAGGAACCTATAAAAAATAAAAATCTAATATCAATGGTTGGTTATTTTTATAATAAATTGAGGGTTTCCCAATGGTTAAATTAGATTAAACTATGATCAGTGAATCAATATCACCATGTTTGAAATTTATTTTGTTAATATATCCCCCAAAATCCTATATGGTCAATATAAAAATATACTTTTGTAATACGGTATTATGAATATAGTAATAGTGGGAACAATGTGGAATAATCATATTTTATGATATATGTATACTCATTTTATTGTGTTTGTTGAAGATATTTTTATTTATTCATTGGAAAATTTCAAACATGAAGAATGTTTTTTCATTTTTTTAGTATATGAGAAATAATATATCCATTATTAAATAACAAAATGATTTATTTTTTCATAAAATATGTATTTTTTCTCTTTCAACCCATTTTTTAAAGTGGAGTTTCCTTAGACCAAAAATTTATAGAATATTTTATCCACTAGATACCAATAAAACATTTCGGTGGTATACAATGTTTCCTCCTCAAATTCAACAATTAAAAATCATTTATACCTAAATTTTAAGAAAATTCTAATATTATTGTATCTCCAAAGAGGAAGTGAATTATTTTGAAAAAGATTGATGTGTGACAGAAATTTCTACCTGAGTATGATGTTCTACATACATAATCACATATCAATAAATTTAATTAATTTTGAAAATGATATATGTTTTATTATGAAGAATTTTGATTTGGTTTAGGAGGAGTTATGATGTAGGATGATCATGTTGTATCTTATTTTTGAGGAATGTTTTGGGTGCATGAGAAGAATTAGCCATAACATGATTCTGAGATAGTTTGTTACGTATATTCCTTAAAATCATTATTTCATTATTTTATTAATGATATATTATGGAAATTTATTGATAAAAATTCATACATCACATTTTCTCAAAAAAAATAACATTTATTCTTTGGAAATTAATCTGCATGGAAATCCTTAGGATGTTTTCTAATTAATTGACCTGGAAAGGGGTAAATAAAATTATATGTATGATATGTATTTCCAAAAATTATATTTTAAAATATATAATATGATTTAATGTAGTGTACTATTAAAAAAACATACCGATTACGAATTTTGGTTCTGTTGAGAAAGTTGGGTTTGTAATTTTCATTCATGATTATCATATTCCAAATTTTATGAAAGATGTTATAGTTTCTCATAAATTAAATACATAATTTCTAATAATTAGGTTGAATCTTATTAGTGGTTATCAAATTTAAATTAGAATCCTATATGATAAATATGAATTTTGGTGTAGATATATAATTGTGGTGACACTATGTTATTAGGAAGATATCTTTTCTATCAACCAACACACATAATATGATATTCATCCAACAATTTAACATATGTAAAAGGTTATGATAGGATGAATTTGGTTTGATGGTATGAAGAGTAATGTGAAATAGTAAATATCTATATTCCAATCTTGTCAGTAGTTCCTGGTAAATAACAAATGAAAATCTAGTATATTATAATAAATTATAAAAAAAGTATGTATAAGAGAGATGTTTACTATGTATTTAGTTATAGTTATACAAATAATTGTTTAGAAATATGATTACATAATTGATATTATTGATTGTCTCATAAAATCATTCTATATAATACGTTTACATGAATTTAATATTAAAATTGACCTAAAAAGTTACACATATTTTTAGATGGTTTTAATCATTATTGGACTTAAAATATAAACCATAGATAATATTTTCTAGTGTCATTGGATGATTAGACCCATAATTTGATTGTATGAAACCAAAATAAAAAAATATCAATTATTTTATATTTATAATGAGATCCAAAATTCCATTGATAACTTACATATTTATAGGATAACATGGTGAATAAATTAATTTTTAAGTTATAAATATTCTATTAAAATAATAAACATAAGAATAATGCATAACACTTGGGGTAAAAATCTTAACCTGATGATATAATAAGGTATGGAACATGAATAAATATATTGAATGATACCATATAGAATATGGGATCATGTAATAATATAATCATATTAATTTGGTAGCAACATAAAACAAGACATCAGAATGGCTCAAGCTCATTTCATATAGAGGATCAAGTGTCAAGGAAAACTAACATGATCATTGCGCACGGAGCACGAGTCAAGGCCAACCAAAAAGACTATTTCACATGATGTATAATGAGTATAAATATTACCCAATTCATTTGATAAATCTCTAGGAGAGCCATCCATAACATGATAATAAACATGTGTTCCACATAATGATTCATACATAAGGAATCAAACATAAACTTAAGGGTTACCATGGAAATAATTGACAATCATCATAAAAGTTTCCATGAATGAATGTATTTAAATCATAAATATACATTCACAAAAAATTTGGAATATAACATGACACATTATGATAAACATATGAGAAAACATGTATAAAAGAGTTTTTTAAAAAATCATGAAATAATGATTTAAGTGTTGTTCAATGGAAAGTTTTCATAAATATTAATGGAATAAAAAATAAATTTTCTTATACTTATTTACATTGAAAATTAATTCTTTCATGTTAAAATGAATGAATATATGAAAATAATACTATATTATATGAAATGAACGAGTTTATTTTAAAATGGGTAATAAATTTGAATGTTCCCATTAATCAGGTTTCATGTTTATATTAATTGGGATGTAAACAATTTTAAAACATGTATATCCCAAAACTAGAAGGACAAATAGATTTTGATACATTTTATTGATAATTTTAGTCAAATGTATAATATTTAAATATAATTAACAAAGAATTACATTAGGGTAATGAGAGACAAAATTTCACATGAATTAAATATGGAGGATGGAAAGGAATCACATAAATTATGTCCGAATGTGTTCTATAGTTGAAATTAATGTCTTTTATAGACTCATTAAATCCATTATTTAAATACTTTTGAAATTTTTTATATGTACATTTTTTATTATAATTTCATTATTTTCAGTTATGGAAATTTTCATTAGTTAGAAGATAAAATTTCAATCTTCTGTAGTGTTTGATACCTTCGTTTTCCAGTTTGGTAAATTTGAATACATGTTTGAATGATCATGTAGAAAGGGAATAATATTCCAGAACTAAAATTATATGTTATTAATGAAAATAAAAAATTTTATTTTTTCATATATAACATTTGGCTATATGGTATTAGGATTATTCATTAGAAAAAATGATACTTTTAATCATTTAGATTAATTTAGCTGTTTCTAAATCATCAAAGACTAGTTTTACTCTATTATTTAATATTATGAATATATATACTATTTACAAGACATTAAAAATCTTGTAATAAATATTGTATAATCATTTTTAATAATTAATTTTTTTTATGACCATCATTGAGTTCTACAATCAAAATTGAATACTCATCATCCTTGAATGAGATAAATTAATACATCATAGAAGTGGTTTCAATATTTTGAAAAAAAGGGTAGGGTAAAAAAATAACAATGAATTATTCTGTTAAGATAATTATATTCTAGTATATTGGAGATACTAAATTTACTAGTCAACATGGATAAGGGTATTTTAGGATATAATATGAAAAGATAAGAAAATGGAAAGAAATTAAATGAAATGGAAATAGGTTTTTACCACTTGAATTATTCAACTTCATATCCTTCCTGAGGAACATGAGTATGGTATACTATTTAGACCAAATCAACTTTTATTTTTATGGATAATCGGGAAGGGGTGTGGTAGACTTTTTAAAATATTCAACACTTTAGAGTTGTGAGGAAAAGAAGTGGTGATGGGATGTATTTATACATGAGTAATGGTGTGTTTGGTTTATTTAATTAATTAGTTTATTATTTTGGCTCATGAAAATGAATATAATTCATTCTTGTGACTATATATAGAAACTAATACATGTTTTTGCAAACCCATGTCAACATACATCAACCATTACTCATGATTGACTCAAAAATGCATTAATTTACCTTATACCGTAAACGATCGTATTTCACATTTCACTAAAAAATATAATATTTTATAAAAATACACTCAAACTATTCATTTTTCAATGTCTATTATTCAAAAATATAATCAATTTTATGAAAATAATTTTTTAAACATGTGAATATTAATGTTTAAGTGAAATCATAACTTACTCAAAAAGTACTATTTTTAAAATTAAATTTGATAGTATAACACTTTCAAAAATTAAACGAGGTCTCATAAAATTATATTCTAATAATCAGACAAAAAATATCAATTTATGACTATATTATATGAATATTAATTTTCTTTTCAATCATTATATTAATTATAAAATTTAAAATAAACATTTATGATTTATAAAAAAATCGACACATAATTTATCATTATCAAAACATTTATGTATTAATACAATGATATAAATATATCATATTTTTATTATTAATAGGTTATATTTTATTAATAAATTTATAGGTAATGTTACTATTCTATTAATCGAGTTACTATTCTTAAGGGGTCCATTATGATTGCATTTTTCATGTTACTTTAATATTAGTTTAGGTTATTTAATTTCATTAAATAAATATTATTTCATTCATTAATAATTTATATTGATATTATTGTGTACTATATCTGAGTTATACTATATAGAAATTCATTGATAAAATTATGGGTCATTACAAATCATCCCCCATTATGAAATATAACCAATGAAATTTTGTTTTTCATAATAATTAGAAAATAGGTGAGGGTAATTCTCCTTCATATATTCCTCTCATTCCCATGATTCCACTTCGTATATATGGTTCCACCATATTACATTGACAATGTGATTGGTTTTTTGCATGAAACATTATCTCTACAATCCTTGATAATCAATGGATTGTCCTCGTAAGAGAGATCTGTCTCCAACTCTACCACCTCTAAATTTAATACATGTGACATATTTGATATTTACATCCTCAAGAGGGATACATGGAATACAACATGTACTTGAGGCATGTGTAACGTCCCATCCCGGCTCACCATTAAGATAGTGGCTGGACCAGTGCATTTGATGACCTCATGCACATCTCTCTGAACGCCAGAGGCTAGTGACTAGAAGCATGGGCCTTTTGGGTCGAAGGGGGAGACTATTCCCACGTACATAATTGGTATTATCAAAGAGGAAGTAAAAAAAATTAATAATAAATAGCATATGTATATAAAAAATAATATACAATAGAAGCAATATAAAAAACCCATTGAATAACACTGAAGTGAGTAAGCTCGCAAAATGATGTCGTGCCACGATGTTTGTCTAAACTGAATGTAAAGAAAACCGAAACACAAGAATATTATCAACTAAAAGAAAATCCAGAAAGAATCATTTGGATCACAAGAAAGGATTTTTCCTCCACCCCTGTCCTCATACTATGTAGAAAGATACAATCAAGCATCAGAAGCATCCCACATCCCTTTGTAAATACCGACAAGAATGTAATCTACTCAGTTGTCAACAATTCCTAAACAGGGTGTGAGATAAAATCCCAGTATGCCAGCACCCATGATGTTTATACCTTTCCATTTAATGATATAATAAAATTCATTGTTCCACAATATAAATTTTTAATAATAATTAATCAAGTGAAATGAAATAAATAACTTGGCCCGAGTTCCCTATGGAACCCATCTCTTATCACCTACTTCGGCCTAAGTCGGATGTCTAAAATGAGACCCTGTAAATAGAATAAAAATATGAGTATATACAAATATTGGAAAATCTAGGTAAAACAAGGAAAATGCATACCCCAATGCTTGTTCATTAACATGGGGTCTAAGTCCCGTGTCAACCAGCTGTGCATCAAAATACCAGAAAAGTATCACAAATATCACGATGCTTAATGTGTGATTCATATAAACCTTAATTTCTTTATTATTAATGTTAAAGTTGAGGGTTGGAGTCTGATCTCATCCCAAAGGTATCATTATAGAACATTCTTCAAATTATCCATTACGAGTGAGCCCCACCAAGGAAATCATTCGAATGACCACGTATATCTGGGGGCATGGATTTACCTTGAGTCGATCCTGATCTCACAAAATGGGGTCAAGAACCATCTGAGGTTGTCTTAGCCCCATTGCCAATGGATTCGTCCCTGATGGGCCCTTTTGAAACATATATCACCAATAAGTATTGGAAATCCTGGGGAAGACTCGGTCTGTACATTCTGATGACTCCCCCACCCCCGGTGCTTAGTGGAATCTAGTCATGAATGAAGGGTCTATGAATGGACCTTAATACAAGTCCTCCCTTCATTCCCCACCCTGAATTTAAATAATTTTTTTATTATAGTAGATATGAAAAAATAAGCATATGAAATTACAGCTTGAAAACTAAATTGATACACATGTCCATCACAAGGTATAAATTATATATTACAACAAAATAATCTTAACAAGGTATGATACCACATCAACAGAAGCTTATAAAAGAAAATTTAATAAATACATAATTCAGTACAAAAAACAAAAAAAAAGATCCTATAATACAATTTTCATAATTACTATACATTAATTATTCAAATTAAACACAACAAAAATAGGTTGTACAACACATGCTGATAAATTCAAATTTTAATAATAAATAAATCAGCACAAAAAATATCAATGAAAAAAATGAACTGTTCATAATTAATCTAAACTAATTATTTAAATTAAATACAACAAAAATGGGCGGCACAACACATGTAGTTATAAAAATTAAATTTCTGGGATAACAGAATTTATACTAACCACATCGTCACACCAAAAGGGGTGTTTTACCACGTTGCAAAAATATGAAAATTTTAATTTATGATAATTAGTGATATAACAATTACGGAGAACAATTAAATTTAAAAGATATGGTTTATTTTAAAAATATCAGTATGCACTGATAAACGTCACAACTCTGTGTTTTTATAAATCACAACTAAAAGAAAGTAAATATTGTTCTGTTCCTACCTTATAGTCATTGATGATCCTATGATCCGTAGAAAGCTATTATTTGAGATAAAATAGGAAAAACAGATGATTTTAGAAAAACCATAAAGGGGGGTAAAATAATTTCATGATAAACCAATCAATGGATAAAAAATGAGGTCATAAGATTCCTGTTTCATAGGATATGCCTTGCCTGATGGTTTACAGTGCACTTGACAGTGATGAAAATCGACGAAGAACAGGGGCGCGGTGATCTTTCGATGAGAGGAGACGGTTGTGGGACACCGAGGGAGGGAGGTGGTGTGACATGGGAGGTAGGAGAGGAAGAGAGGAGAAAATAAAGGAAGAAATAAAGGGAAAGGAAAAATGAAAAAAATAATATAAAACAGAGATAAATAAATAAAATAATTAAAATACAATGGTGGATGAAATAAAATAAATAATTAAAATGGATTATCCCTATTTTAATTATTTTAAATTTCTCTCTAACCGTATCTATTTTTTTATTTATTTTTATCCCCATTTTAAATCCATTACGTTCATTTAAATTATATTTATTCAATCGTTGTCCCTCGTAATTTATTTTTAACCTAAACTCATCAGTAGGGTGCGATGTAAATAAAATAACAAAAATCCCATGTAATTATTTAATGAATTTTAACAGCTACCCAAGACCCGCAATAGAGTACCAGGTGCATGCTCGGGGACGCTTCAAAGATTTTAACTATAAACATAAATGGTTTGCAACATGATTTATGTCGAGAAATTAAATGTATTTATATATGTAATTAATAATATTTTATCAAACCCTACACTAAATTTCCACTCATATATATATATATAGGTGTTATATATAATAATCAATATGTATATTTATGAACATACATCCAAACAAGTATATATAACTATATATATATTTAACTGTCATATATATATATACTATATATATATATAAATAAATTTTTTTGTCCCAATCTAATTATAATAACTATAATTAAAAATTTTAAAATTTCATACAACCCATCATGGAACCATTAATAATATAAAAACAACAACAATTTAAAAAAGGAGAACCATTATTAAATAAATAATGACTGTGCACATTATTTAACTCGAATAATTATTCACAACACATTTATTACATTTCCCAATTATTATTTACAGCACGAAAAAATTTATTAATTGTGGAAGTAATTTTTCATTTATTGTCTACAACACAAAAATAAATATTAGTAATAAAATTATTGTTGTTATTTCTAATAGCCAAAAAAATATTTACTACCAAATTCAAAAATATTTGGGTGTGATTTGACAAAATGTACAGTTCTAGAAAAATTTATACGCTGCTTAAGGTAAACCCCACATCCCAAAACTATCAGTGGTCTTGAATTTCCCATTCAAGGCACTGTATGTGAGAAAAATAATTATTTATTATTAAAAAATAGGAATAATTAATTAATTAATAATAAAGAGCATTTTATCAGGAACTAGGGTGAAAAACACCAATTGTGCAACCGGGATATATCCTTTCAAAGGTAAACCCAGCATTGCATACCTAAATGTCATCTCATATTTTTCAGAGGACACGCCATTTGAGAGATATTTCAATTTTTTTAAAGGAAACATACATGAGTATGAATAAAATAAATTTAATATTTTCATTCTACCAACAATGAGAATATATGGGTATCAAAACCCCACGCAGACTGATTATCTAACTGAAAAAATATTTCATAGAATATTTCAATGATTAAGGAAAAATTATTCCCTTCATTTATTTTATTTCCATTTTAATTTTAATATAATTAATTTAAAAAATTTATTTAAAGAAACATCATAGTGTCAAATATAAAAAATGAAATGTTCTTATGCTTTATTTTATAATCGACCTGCCGAGTTAATGGAAAAAATTTATCTTGCGATGCGTCATCTAGTTCAAAACACATAATGTTACAACCTCTCCACCTTAGAACTTCTCATCCATAAGAGGCCTTCTGGAACAACGTAAACTTAATCTTATACACAAGGGTCATGAAGACTCGAACAAAAGATTTTGTTCTATCTCTAAATACCCATAACACATTTTAGCATTGGTTAGAAAAATGACACAAAGGCCATTATGATCATATCCAACACCCATTTTCAAACAGATACACCAAGACAGTACTTATTCAAACATGTTTAGAGAGAGGCACAACCATGCCATCATCTCATTAATCATTTAGTATATGTTACTTCTTACCATAAGTTTAAACATTAGAAGTTGGAAAATTCTAGGTCATGATACCTTCCAGCATCAGAAATTCCTTCCTGGCTCACCCATAAGCATTCAAGCGATGCTTCTCATGTGATTTCTAAAATAGATAAAATAGTTGATTCCCCATTAAAACTAAATCCCATGTTGAGCCATATTTTCCTAAAAAACCCTTGTTGACACAAACTACAGTCGCCGCACCTGACGTTGTGCCTAAAAGAGGTCCTTCACTGACCCATTCATTGAACAAGAAAAATAACTTGTCAATCCACTCTAGTAGACCATTTATGAAGATGATATTCATTGATGGCAACGGTTTTATTAACTGAACTATGTTGTCTTCTTCAAATTTATATCACATTTAGTGAAAACACATCCACAATAGTTCATACCTGACCTCTAGTGACATTCTTGATTTAGACATCACCGAGCCTGACAACAAGTCCAGGGTAACCTCATATCAGCAAAACATGAGTGTAAGGAACTAACCTAAGATAGTTCATAAACCTTTTAAATGAGTGAGGAATTGGTAAAAGTATTAGACGTCCAAAATAGATCATTGACTGCGCCCAGAGTGACATCCACCATGGGGACACGTCAGAAGAAATAGAAGGTGTACAAGAGTTCATCCAAATAATTCCTACACATAAATTCGAGGGTCACTCATGACTAAATAATGCCTATGTAAGAATGATGCATCATTGTAAAGCATTGAGAAACCCACCCTAAACATTCCCAATAAAAATTAAAGTTTTACCATGGCTTAATCTAAATACTCTCTTAGTGCTTCATGGAAGAAGGAAAGATAGGGGAAACACTAGTCACTTAAGGAAGATTATACTGAAATGACATGGAAATTACCAGAATGAATATGATTAAACAACTTGAATGGAATACCCTCCCAACTGGCTGGTGTCTCAAAACACATGTGTCTTTAAGAGTCATCCTAAGCATTGGGATGAACATGATTGTTTTAACACAAAATTCATTATACTATGGAGATGTACCAAAATGTATTTAACAGTGACATACTTGATTATTTCACGGAACTCAACTTTTTTTTACAATGTTATGCACTTTATGGTACCGCATACGTGACCACATACTACCTTGAGGTGATACTGAATTGGGATGAATTTTAACTCAGAGGATGACTTACATTATCATCCATCACTGTAGAGTGGGGAGGGTCGAACAACCTAGAAAGCAACTGACCATTCCAAAGGTATTCATAACCAGATGGGAATGACCATAACATGACACTCAAGCATGAAACAAAAGTCAATAGAAAGATGAATAGTAGTCCAAAAAAGGGATTAATTTTAATCTAGGTGATCGGAGTAAGTACAATGACATGCAAGAGGTTCTATTGTAAAGGAACTCAAGAAGAATGGAAAACTACCCTTATACCAGGGTCTTAAAAAAGGAAATTAATATAGGTTACACATCCAAGCTCTTTATATTTAATCATATTTAATAATTATTCATAAAAATATATAATAAAAACATCATATATCATTTCTCAAAAAAGACCCAACGTACTTGATCTTAACAAACACAAGAATGGTAAAACAAAAAAGTTTTATAAAACATAATTTTAAAACATTTTACATAAATAGAAATTTTGTCTTTAATTAATAAATATATCACCTAAATTATTATTAAAAAGATAAGGTGACCTACAAGTGTCCCACTTGGACAACCTATATTTAATAGAATGCATCCCAAAAATAGTTGTTTATTTATTTAGAGTTAGAACACATATACCGTGTTATCTCATAAGGAACCAGAATCAACTAGACTACTTGGAACTAGTTGTGCCTTTATTTTGTTAACAAAATCATTTGATATTATAAAATTCTCATCCACTTATCACACTAGATATATGGGTGGCATTCTACCTATAAATAATCCTTACACATTATAGTTTTTGGAATTTGGCTCCCATTCGAAGGCAACTAATAAATTTTTACAAAGAAACCAATTACATACCAAACGAGCTAGCAGTTCAATAGATGAAGTTAACAGAGAGAGACATGTTGTAATCACAACTATATAACATTTTAATCATAGAGACATGCTAATAAGCATTGAACCAAGATACAAGGAAAACATGGGTTTTAATAGAAAGCATGCTAAATATTTATCCAAAACATGTTATATAGAAAGGCATGCTAAACCAATACAATTCATGGGATGCATTCAAAGCACACAATCATATCAGCAGGCGACCTATGAATGCAACTAAAAATCATGGAACTATGCACGTCATGTGAACTTCTATGTTCTTCTTATGATGTATGTAATGCTTCATACATACCATAATAGGCTAAGGGTAATATATCACTAATTTTATAAATTCATTAGTAGTGGAAATTACACCAATCACTCAAAGTGAAATCATATCAATTGGAACATCGAGAAGCATGAACAAAATTCTAAACCATGGCCACATGGTCATTTCTCGTACGTGGGGTGATCAGTCCCAGGCATAAATATTAACCACATGCCTACACATTCCTAGTATCATTCTACAAACCTAAAACAGTAAGACAAATGAAAAAATACCACTTATGATACAAATTTGTAACCCCTGGCCCGACTCACCTCTAAGACAATGGCCAGATCGGTGGGTTACATGACCTCATGCATAACTCCCCAAAGGCCAGAAGCTATTGACTACCTGCGAGGGACTTTTTGTGTCCAGGGGGGAGACTATTCACTCAAAGGTAATTTGTATTATACCATTGGACGAAAAATAATAATTAATAATAAATATCAGAATTTTATAAGTGAATAATCTGAAAAAGATGAAATATAAATAATCCAACTAAATAATACCCAATTATGGAAGATCACAAAATGATGGCATTCTAAGATGTTATTAAAAAATAAAAGTACAGGAATAATAATAATCAATAATACTATCAAATGAGTGAAAATACACAAAGCAACAACTATATCATGAGCAAGTATCAGTCCTGTCCCCCCGAGTCCATCGTAAGAAGAAAGAAACTATCAATCATCAGAAGCAGCCTGCTTCACTTGGTCAATACCTACAAGCATGTAATCTACTCGGGTGTCAACGACGCATGAGAAGGGTGTGAGATAAAATCCTTGTAGACTGGAAATCACGATTTCTAAACCATTCCATTTTTTTCAATAATAAAATTTCGAGTTCCAATATTCAAAAATATATAAAAAATTATTAATTGAAGTGAAATAAATAACTCAAACTAGGTTCCAAATGGAACCGATCCCTAATCACCTACTTCGTCCTATGACAGAAGTTTGAAAGGAGTACCTGTAAGTAGAATACACATATGCATATTTAAAATTCTTTGAATTGCAAGGTAAATCAAGAAGAGGCATGCCCCCAATATTGTTATTTAACTTGGGGTCTAAGTCATGTGTCAACAATTTGTGCTTCAACATTCCATAAATGTTTCAAAAATTTCAAGTGGCTTAAATAGGCATTAATATAAAAAATCAGTGCATAATTATTAATGTTCATGTTGAGAGTTGGAGTCCAAGCTCGTTCTAAATGTATCACTAAAAAAAATCCTTCAAATTATCCATTAACACTATGTGTGTCCAAGGAAATAATTCAAAAGACTATGTATCACTCGGGGCATGGCTTTACCCTGAGCCTTTCCTGATTTTGCAAAAAGGGACGAGCATCATCTGAGGTTGTAATTGCCACATTACCAAAGGATCCATCCTGGATGGGCCCATTTGGAACCGGTATCACGCATCAGTATTGGAAAGCCTGAAGAAGTCTCAATGTGAAAAATACAAAGGCACCCCGGCACGTAGTGGAAAACTATCAGTAACATATGTTCTAAGCATGACCCTTAATATTTGAACCACCAACTTTCTACCCTGAATTTAATTAATGTTTTCACAAGAGAAGATATGACAAAATAAGCATATGAAATTGCATCTTGAAAACTAAATAGATACACCTGTGCACCACAAGGTATAAATTAACTATTAAAACACAACAATATTAACAAGGTAAGATTCAACATCATAATAAGAAAATAAATTTACATTTAAAAAATAAATAGTTCACCACAGACAACTACAAAATATCCAACAATTCAACGTCAATAATTAATAAAAAATATTTATTTAAATTAAAAAAAATATAATGCGCATCACATGCCGATAAATACACTTTTTAATAATAAATAAATCAGCACAAACATCTAACAATGTTAAAAAATTCATGAATCATTATTAAATAACTATTTATATAAATTAAATACAACAGAAATGGCCTGCGCAACACAAGTAGTAAAATAAATTAAATGCCCGGGCTAAAAAAATTTATACTGACCATGTTTTCACACCCAATGGGGGTGTCCGACCACGTTGCAACGATTTTTAAAATTTATTTAATGATAATTAAGGCTGCAACAATTAAGAAGAATAATTAAATTTGAAATGATTGGGTGAATTTACACAATTTCTATAGGCACAGATGAAAGATACAGTTGTGAATTTTTATAAATCTCATCAAAAAAGAGGGAAAGGGATTATACAACCAATATTATGTTTGTAATTAATTATATAATCCATGAAAGGCTTTGATTTGACCTAAAAAAAGAAGAAAACTGATGATTTTAGAAAAAAACCCCAAAATAGGGTTTAACAATTTAGTGTCGAACAACACTAATGATAGAGATTGATGTCGTATGATTCTTGTGGAATTGGATATGCCTTTCATTAATGTTTACATCACACCTAATGGTGAAAAAAATGGATGACGAATAGGGGCAAGATGATAGTCCAAAAAGAAGAGAAATGTGTATTCCACCTAAGGAGAGCGGAGTCACAGCATGAGAGGGAGGAGAGGAAGAGAGGATTAAATAAATAAATAAAGGGAAAGGAAAAATATAAACGAAAAATAAATAAAAATTATATAATTAAATAAAATAATATAAATATAATGGTTGAAAAAATTAAATAAAAAATTAAAATGGTGTTACCCTATTTTAATTATTTTTCATTTCCCTCCTACCATATCTATTTTATTATATATTTTTATCCTTCATTAAATTCAATTAATTTTATATATATTCTTTTTTGTTATCTTTTTAACTCTATTAAATTATTTTTTTCCTAATCACATCTCTAGGGTGTGATGTAAAAATAATAAAAAATCATGCGCAATTATTTAATTAAATTTAACACCTACCTAGGACCCACACCCGGGCATGCACATATGCACCCTAGGTCGCTTTAATGGTTTGGACTAAAATCATAAATGGTATACTATATGAATTTATTTGAAACAATAAATGAATTTATATAGGTAATTTATAATATTTTATCTAACCCATCAATAAATATATACTCACACACATATATATATATTTACATATACGTGTTATATATATATATATCCATCTGTATATTTATAGACATATATCTACACAGGTATACATAATTAAATATATATTTAATCCCCACATATATATATGCATCATATATATATATATATATCAATGATTTTGTCCCAATCTAATTATAATTACTATAATTAAAATATTTATTCTTTAATAAAACCCATTAATGACACCATTAATAATTTAAATAAATTATAATTAAAAAATGGACAATGGTTATTAAATAAATATTCATTACGTATTTTAATTTGACTCTAACAATTAATAATAACATATTTATTACAGTGTCTAATTATTATTTATACTGTAAAACAATTTATTAATAGTGGAAGTGTATTTTCATTTGTTGTCATCAACATAAATAATTATATTAATAGTAAAAAAATTATTATTGTTTCTTACAGCCTACCAATATTTTTATAATCCAATTAAATTATCGTCGGCTGTGATTTTACAAAATGTTCGATAATCACAAATGTTATACCTATCCTAGGGTAAACCCACCTCTCAGAACTATCAGGGGATTAAGATTTCTCATTCGACACACCGTTTATGAGAAAATAATTATTTGTTATAAAAGCATCATAATAATAAATTAATTTAAAATAAAGAGCATGTTATCATGAGTGAGGGTGCCAGACACCTGACTCGCATCAATGTTATACCCTATATAGGGTAAACATGACATTCTGAACCTAACGGTTGTCTCATATTTCTCATATGACACACCGTTTGCGAGTTATTCCAATTTTTTGAAAGGAAACAAAAACGTGAATGAATAAAATAAATTTTATATTTTTATTCTATCAACATCCAGATTATACAGGTCTTAGATCCCCATGTTGACTCATTCTCTAACTTTGAAAATATTGTGGAGAATATTTAAATGTTCTAAGAAATAATTTTACCCTTGATTTAATTTATTAACATTTAAATTTTAATCTAATTAATTTAATAAAATTTATTTAAGAGAAACATAGCACTGTCAGCTATCAATAATATAAAGTTCGGATGCTTGATTTTAAAATCGACCTACCCAGTTAACGAAATGATTTATTTCCTACACTTTTTCATTTGGTTCAATACACAGAACATTACTACATGGTCGGTGAATATTCTAGTTAACAGTCCACACCTCCAACATGATCATAAATCTAGAAGGTTTCGATGTCCATGGTACATTTCATTCTTTTCATTCCAAATACAATTATCATCATCAACTGAGATATACTGAGGAATAAAATATTTCCAACCATATACCCCAGGGCATGTCAATGATTGTCTGTATAACTCTTCTTTATACTTTTGTCTACCTAGTAATTCAACTGAATGCTTTTCACCTTTCTACCATTTCATCAAGCATTTCAGGTCATAACTGCTTACATTCACCAACATTATTCCATCATTTCTTTATTCTACATATCATCACTTAAAGGGATAGATTTGAATCCATTTGGATACTTTAGTGTAGACAATTGTTGTAAGAGAAATCGACAAGTGGAATATGTTATTCACATACTCCCTTAGAATCTACAATATACAATATCAGCATTTATTCCAAAGTTACAACAGTCTTCTCATATTGGATATCAGTTTGAGGATGATTGTGCATATAGAAGTCCAACTCACTGTTTGGATAATTTTGGATATGTATCATGAATTTAGACGTGAATATCTGAAATCGATCTTATATAATCGATAATGGTACTCCATGCATCCTTACAACTTCTCTAACGTTGATCCATTGTTGTTTATCTATGGAGACGTCCTCTGGGATTGCGATAAGCTGATTCCTCTTTCAATTAGGATCCAAAAAACCCATATAGCATTGTTTTCTCAAGATGAATTCAGAAATCCAATGGAAATGGACATACTTATGTATTTACATTTCAATTTTCGTGTTTTTAATGGTTGTATCATCCCTTTAGAGTTTTTCAATTTAGAAATCACTTACAAACATTCCATGATATTTAATGTCTATTAAGTGATTAACTTATTTATATGATCCAACAAATATTTTTATTAGAGTTCTCAAATACTCTAGGTACTCCCATGGTTAACAGAAAATATTGAGATATGTGAATTATTCTGAAGCACTTTTGTTACCTCTGGATTATATTGTACACATATTCATGTCCCAAAAATCATGAATTGTTACTTGTGCATTCGGAAATCCACGGATTTCTTTGTTTTTATATGTTCCACTATTTTCTAAATTCCAACATCATTATATAGATCATTCATTATTTTCTCCATAAGGGATACATATTTATGATGTTTATACATTAATGATTATCGGATCCATCCATGGATGGTTGTTAAAGATTAGATCATTCTCAATTATCAATTTTTATAAAGAAATAGGATCCTTTATCTATAGAATATCTTCTACCTTAATTTCATTATTTGTATGGTAGTGGATTGATTATTCATACCCAAATGGCATGAAATCCTTAATTATTATTGATTTTTGATAACCAATCATTCAATGGATGACGGGTAACCCTTTCAAGGCCCGTAGGCTCAAAGATTACATTGCCCGTAGGGTTGGTAGATTACGTGACTCGACGGTCTTAAAAATTTCAACCAGACTATCTACAATGAACTTCCCCTCCCCAGCATCTACATCATGATAGTAGCTCTCTACCTTTACATGGCTTTCTGGCTAGGCTTCCCGTGCAAGAACAGGCTGGTCCCGATGTCATATCCCTACCCTATCATTATGAAAAATCCATCTGGATCTGCTCTAGTGAGTGCACCTTCTCTGAATCCCCTTCTGTGCTGCTCCTTTTCTGTAGTGTGTTTGGGGAAACTACAAGTTGCCCGAAGGCCTTGAGGTGGCCTGATAGACTTAAAGGTTTCATGAAATCCCAACTGACGTGAATTCCTAGGTGGCACGAAAGCCTTAAGGACTACAAGCCCAAACTGATATCCCAAGATGAATAGTTCCAGCTGCTATAGTACCAAACTATACCTGCTACAGTAACTGGTACAATGTCTACTATAGTACCGAAAGTGAATAGTTCCAGCCTCACCGACTGGGCTGGGGCTCATGTGCATTGAGTAGTCATAATAATTTATGAGATCAAACCATATTCATGTTTCAATGTTATGATCCATCAATGTTAGTATATATTTGATGCTCATATGATCATTTTATATAGAATACATCATCAAATATTTATAATTCCACATTACTTTGAATGAATATATCACAATAACCAATTCCATATGACACATTGGATTGTTTTTCAAAATATTATTCACCTTCATTGACATGTAAGCTATTGATTTGGCATTTTTCATTAGTACATGCCCTATTCCCTTCATTAGAGCATTGTTGTACACCAAAAAGTGATCCCCACCTATTAGTAGTTTGAGAATGGGATAAGTGATAAGCATCATTTATAATTATTTCAACTAGCCTTAAGATTCATTGGCCAAAAAAAATCTTCTAACCATTCTGAATGATTTGTTAATGGTTTTTAAATTCATGATAATTTCTTCCCAAATCTCTATAAAGGCCTAGATAAATCATGGAAACCATGTATCTCCATTACAGTTCTTTTTATGGTCTCTTACACAATTTCATATTTCCTAGAAGAATTTATAGATATTCATTTTACGCTGATAAAAAACAACATTAATGATAATTCCTTTATCAAAAAATCACAATAACTATAATATTCATACATATTATATCTTCATAAAGTGTTAGAAGCAATATTCAAATTCTCCACATGTTCTTAATTTATCTTGAAGTATATCAAAATTTCATTTATAATGGCTCTCACATATTTGTGAAGGTAATATCTAAATTCTCTATTGATTAAATAAAATAAATTGATTAGAGAATTACTGAGTTTGAAGGGCATTAGTATGAACTGATAGTTTCTATATCTCTTCCGAAAGGAAATATTGGAATACCTTCCTTCATCACATCTATTTTGTGATATCCCAAATAATGGTCAACTATATAGAAATACATGTCCCCACAATGTTGATTGAAAAAAGACATATATTTATTCAAGGGATACTAGTCCTTTATGTTTATTTTATGTAGGTCACAATAATCTATATCTAGGTTCATTGACCAATCCTTATTATTGATTAAGTGGATCGATTCACCCCTTGTTGAAGATCATAGGTGTATAAAACCCCATCCAAATTCTCATATAACTGCTTTTTAAAATCTTTTGGATAAAAATTGGTCATTCTATAAGGTGTCTAAATAATAAGTTCCATTGTGAATCACTCATAGGAGGAAAATAATAGCACTCAGGTGTATAAAACCTGATCGTTCAATTATATAAGCAGATATGTAGGAATATGTTCAATTGAGAACATGAACACGTAGTTAGAAGGATGGGAGGAAAACACTTTGGGGAACTCATCAGTGTTGTCCCTCTTAATAGGCATGTGTTTGAGAATTATTATGTCCTTTGTCTCAATAATTTGAGCTATATATTCTTTCTAATTGGTAATTAATGCCCATACTAGGGAAAATTAATATTTATGAGAATATTGATCCTCGTTACACTTGTACATAAATATACGATGATTTTGGGATGTAAAGATTAATATCCCATTCTCAATAGTTTATGATTTAATTTTATAAATATATTCAATCCATGGATAATATAACATAAATCTATTATTACAGAATTGAAACAAGTTTTAATGGGTATTTTAGTCCCTAAATATTAATCAAGGAATATTTATATAATTTGGAAGTAAATGAATCCCCATTTTCTATTCTCAAAAAACATGTCAACCTCTATATTTTGATGTGGTGTTTTAATAGCTCTACTAAATATACAGGTTATAAAAAAATATTTAGAGAGATACTAAAATTGTATATTAACTATTACTGAATGAATAACCAATGTAACATATCCCGAACAAATTTAAATCTCTACCTCTATAGTAGGGATATCATATACCCTTTTCTTATTCTTTAGATGTTATCGGTGTTGATTGTATCTGAAAACCCTAGACTTAGTGAAACAGTTTCACAATACACATGTTCATTTTAGTTGAAGAACTCTAATATAGGACGAGTTATAATAATAACTTTTTTCTTCTTCCAAATTAGTGGGATTATTCATATCCCACTAACAGTTATGTATTAGATTTCTTATTCAACATCATTTGAAGAATTTACTATTAAACATTAAATAGTGTCCAATATGCTTCATCAAATAATTTTGAAATGCGGTAAATTGGGTTTTCATTCCATAGTGGGATTTATCTATTCCAACCAATATAAAACCCCAATTTCCACTTTTTATATGATGTCCCATGAGACCCCTCATATTCATTGATCTCTTTTTCAACATTGATGAAAAATCGACAATCAAATCATAGTTATTAACATCTTTAATCACCAATGCATTTCATAGATAGGGATTTAATCCTCTAAAGAATATATTCCCATTGGATTCAATGTTCATGACAAATCCACATGTGTATCTTGTAATTCCTGTGATTTTTTTCTTTAATAAATTTAATATAATCATCTTTTATTCTCTTTAGTCCAAGTAACTCCCATTCCCTCATAAGACAGTGTTTATAAGGGAAAATATTTATTGGAAAATAATTTCCTCTGTTTTGATAATTCCATTATATTAATATCCTCCACGGGAATTTTTTTCTTGATAAATTTCCATCACTTATTATAATCCTTATAAAATTGATATAATATAATTACAATGTTATATTATATTATGTCATCGAGTAATTCTAGAATTCCAATATGTTGAGAGCATATGGTCTATTAAATATGGGGTCTTTGTCAAATAAAATCATTGAACGTGACATGATTTTTATTAAATAAGGATTCATTTCCATAGGATTTGGGTTATTATTAAAATCTTGAGCCTATTTAGAGTGTATTTTCTTGATATTTTGAGCACACTTTCTGATCATTTTTGGTATATTATTAGTGAAATAATCTTATTTCTATCACATTTAATATAACTATAACTTATTATATTTTTATCCAGTAAATATGAATAAGAAATTATAATTATTGGTATTGAATACTTAGCTAAAAATAATATAAAAAGAAAATATTTAACATCGAAGGATAAAATCTTAAATAAAAAGTATATCCTCACTTGTTATACCATATTTTTAAATCTATGTTATCCATTGTGATATTAGTATCTATAGGGTACTTACTGAAGTACTATATTCATAATCAGAAAAAATATCATGACCTTTCTCTAAAAATAACTATAATCGGCCTATCATTTTATAAGTATTATTAAACAATTTTGGGCATAATTATCCCTCAA
Source organism: Viscum album (assembly GCA_963277665.1). Taxonomy (NCBI): domain Eukaryota; kingdom Viridiplantae; phylum Streptophyta; class Magnoliopsida; order Santalales; family Viscaceae; genus Viscum; species Viscum album. The sequence continues at coordinate 1,897,930,016 of OY728163.1, read as the reverse complement.
AAAAAATCTGGGGATAATATTGTCTACCATCATTGAGAGATTATATAAAACTTTAGAATGAATGAAACCTAAATTAAAAAATAATACATTTAATCTTAAAAATGATATCCATACAACCTTTAATCCCATACATCTAAAAAATTTCACATGTGGCATATATAAACATTAGGGTGAGTTAAAAATCCTATCATGATACTAATCATAAGTTTAATTCATAGTAAAATAGTTGGAAGGCTCACCATGATAACCTAAGAATGCATGGAATATGAATAAAAATAAGGATGCATAAAATATTGAACATGAGATCTTGTAATCATGGAATCATAGTAATGTGGAATCAAAATAAAAAAAACGTAAACATTAGTTTAGGAAAATTTAATATGGAAGAGCATGAGTCAAGGGAGACATTTAAGACCATTATAGAAGTAGGATGATTCCAGGAAAAATATCCTGATTATTTCACATGACATATATTGAGACCAAACATAACCAAATGTAATGGAGGATTATTTGTCTGAACCCATAATAATAGGAACACAAATATGTTTTACACAAAAATATTTATACATTATGAATAAAACATAATCATAAGGGTTACCCATTGAAGGAATTGGGTATACTAATCATGTTACATGGCATAAAAAAATATTATTAAAATGATAACCATGAACGAATAATGTTAAATCATGCATGGCTGTTCATAAGGTAAAAGCATCACATGTAATGATATTTTATGTCATACTAAAGTGAATGAATTAAAAAGTGTTTGATAATATTTATAAATAAAACAATTAACCATTGTTTAGGGGAAAATTTTCAAAATTCATTAAAAAAGAAATAGAATAATTGTTTTTATAAAACCATAAATGAACCAAGAATGGTTTTAGTGTTAAAATGAGTGACTTACAAAAAATAATTTTGAATAAAATAGATTTTGGAGTTCACATTAAAATGGATAAGAAATTAGCAATAAATCATTAATCATCTATGTATTTCGAGAATATTTGATAAGGGAACCTTTTAAAAAAATGAATATCAATGAAAAATATTGACCATAATTCCTTGATACATGATTTTATAAATTATTAATACAATTTAAAATAATTTTTTAAAAAATTATAATTACATTGATGTAAATATTTAATCAAACATGATCAGAAGGAAAAATGTTGTTTAGAAAGAATCTGATACCATATGTTTGAATGTGTTTGGAAATTGAAATTAATGTATTGGATAATAAAAAATGAATTATTTAACTAATTAATTAATATCATTTTATACATATATTTTATATATTTAAATTTTATTATGTTTATATATATACTATTTATGAGTTTTAAGATATTATTTTATCATTTTGTAGTGTTCATTTCATTGGTTTTAAAGATCAATTCATTTTATACTTGTATGAAAGATTATGTAGAATACAAATATATTTTCAGAATTGAAATTATAAATTATTAATAAACATAAATCATATATATATATATTTAGTTCTTTAGGATGACCATTTGATTAAATTATAATGATAATTGTTTATGTTAATTTGGTGTTTTCTCAGTCATCGCCAACTATTTCTTTTCAATTATTTAATATTATTTTTATATACTAGATCTATAATATTTAATAAGCTATAATACATATATTATAATCATTTTTGAAGACAATAAATATATTATGATAATTTTTTATGGGGGTAATTGAAATTGAAAATTCATATCCTCAAATGCAACAAATTGACACATAAGTGAAGATTTTTCCATTTTGATTAACAAAGAGGGGGGTAAAGAAATATTGATGGATTATACCATTATTATAATAACATTGTGTTGTATTGTAGATAATATTGTGTACATAAACCGTTTTTAATTGTATATGAGGATATAGTAATTAAATAAATAAAATTTGAAGGAAATTTAAATTAATAGAAAGTGGGTTTTACCTTTTGAATTCTTATCCTAAAAAACCTCCACGAGTCACCTGAGTTTGTGATTATATTAAGAACAAAGGATCATTGATATGGGTAGATATGTGGTATTTTTTGGGGAATAATTTCTTTAATTTTCAATTATTTATAGTTATGATGAAAAGAGGTGGTGAGGGGCGATATTTATAATGGAGCAGTGGGGTGATTTTTCGATTATTTGTTTCATATGTTTTTTTATTTTTTATCAATAATATGAATCGTGTGGATTAATGTTACTATATATATTAACTAATATTTGTGTGTTTAAAAATATTTTCCACTTACATCATCCATGACTCACGCATTACTCAATCATGAATTTAGTTACCTTATACCGTAAATTACTGTATTTCACTATTAACAAAAAATTAAACTGTTTTAAGATAACACAAAAAATTCACCAATACAATTTTTTTATTATTATAATTAAAAAATGGACTGAATGTTATGAAAATAATTTTATAAATATTAAAAACTAAATTTTTATTTAAATTCATAATTTACAAAAAAAATAACTATTTTAAATTTATAATTTATATTATAACACATTTAAATATTAATAATGATCTTATAAAATTATATTATAGTCATATGAGTAATAAAATATAAGAAAATATTTTAGGAAAAATTTATTTTAAATCATTGTATTAATAATAAACTTGTTCAAAAAATTTATGTTTTATAAAAATGCAAACACATAATTTATCATTTTCAAAACATTTCTTTACCTTTATAATGGTAAAATTATATTATATTTTCTTTTATTATAAGGATAGATATTTTTTATAATTCCATAGGTAAGGTTACTATTATATTTACTGAGATACTATTTTTATGTGTTTTATTACAATTTTATAGGTCATGTTACTATTCAATTGGTTTGAGTTCCTCAATTTTTGTAAATATGTCTCTTTTTTTTATTTTCCATTCATAATTATTTTAGTGTTTAATATATGTGAATTTTTATGATTTATAATATATGACATCAATATAATAATGGCATTTTCATTTATAAATTGCTAGGTTCTAAAAAATATAATTGATGACATGTCATAAATCAATATATAGAAGTTATAAAGATGAATGGAATCCCAATTTCAATTAAGTCTTAATGAGACCCCATAATATCAGATATATTTTGTATATAATAAAAAAACCATTTGAAACGAGTGGATTATGGTAATATTTTATTATTTTCTAATTAATGGGAAATACATACATTTGATCCCAACTATTAAATATATTCCAATAAAATTTGTGATGGTTTTTGATTCATATGGGATTATCAGATAGAATTATTATCATTTTCATAACATAATGGTTTTCATTCCTCCATACACATGTCTCATTTTGAATAATTTTCTAGCCAGCCTTATTATTCATAACGTTGTTAAGTTGAAGAGGCCAAGGCAGAACTTATTGGACCTAGACATGTTCATGAAATGACATGGAAGATTAAAAGGATTGGTAATAGGAAATAAAAGACTCATAGTCAGAATAAACCATGTTTATATCATAATCATTGGCCATTAATTTTTTATTTTTTGGTGATGTTTTCTGTAGAATCACTAAAAATATTGGTAATCAATTATTTTTTATGAAAGGATAGCATTTTAATTACTATATTATCCCTTTTATAAAAAATATTAAATTTGGATTTAAAATGATATTTTTTATTACCACTATGATTTATTTCTATGATAAATTATTTTCCTTTTACAAAATATATGGTGTTCTATCTAGATCCTAAACATGTAATTCTATTGCACTGTATTTACCATACGATATATATCCATTGAATCATATGAATATATGGATTATGGATACAAAAGATAAAATTTATAATCTGATTAAAATTGTATTGGTATCAGTCTAATGTAATCATGGTAATATTTTGACTATGACATGTGAATTTTTGTAGGATATGATGAAATAGTGTTCTAAGATCATCTAAATAAAATAAACTCTCCAACTATTTGTCAAGATATTGGATAATGGTATAGAAACTTTTTCACCCCATTTTTAAATATAATAACCCATTATTAATTTATTTAGAAGTTATATTATACATTGGATTAGATTTGTGTTATTAAAGAGGGTTTATGTGAGTGTCAACATAATTTTTTTCGGTTATGGGGTTTAGCACAGTTAGGGTAACCATTCTCATTTCCCAAGAAACCTTGTGAGATTGTATTTTTTAGATAGTAGTAACACAATTTTGGATGAAGTTTACTAAAACCATTAGGGAATGACATTTTTACCCTCTAATTAATGGAATGTACCAACATGTTGTTACTTCGTAATTTACCAAACCAAGTAGCACAACATTGTGACACTCTATTATGGAGAGAGTAATATGTGAAGGGGTTATGCATTTTTTTATTGTGTATCAGAATGATATAAAATGAAATTAATTATCAAGAAATTATTTTTTGATTCATTTTATCACTCCAAAAGACACATTTTTTTAATATTTATAACGTTCACAAACACATCTTCCCCTTAGGATCCCATAATGAGTTCCATTAAATTTTACACTATTTTTCAATAAATCAATGTCTACTATTTATAGATAATACTTTTTTTGTATTTATTCTATGTATGTCTATGATGATCTTATCACCATAAAATAACCAAATCGTTTTATTTCATACTTTATTGAATTATCAGTGATATATGATTTGTTTTGAGGATATCCTGTTGGGTTTATTGATTGTAAGGTGTTGTGAGATCGAATCGTTAGGTTTGAAATTCAATTCTTTATTTTGAACGACAATAGTGAGTTAGGTGGATTCAATAAAATTCATATTATTCTATAACATGAAGGATTTTTTCTTAATTTCATTCAGTATGGGATGTGAAAAAATATCATTATTTAATACCTAAATCCATTTATTTGGAATCAGGTATAGAATATGTTTGATAAAATTATGATAGAAAATGATTACATGTTTTTTAAAATACATGCATAAGTTCTTATTGGCCATTCAATTTCATGAGTATTGATGATGGTAATATATTCCATTTCAAATTAATATTATATGGTATGGGGTATTTTCATATATACAAGCTTACATGGGGGTAAAAGTGTTTTGACATGGGGATGAGATGAATATCTACTAATTCGTATATTAAGGTCTATGATTTAGAAGCTTGTTTTCATTTATGAGTGGGATAATAGGAGTGTTATCCAATGTGGTATGATTTTTTTATAAATATTATTTAATTAATTTCATATAATAAACATTAAATGGATTTTTATTAAACTATTTATCTATTAATCCTAATTTTTTATAATATTATATATGCTTTTATCATAGTATCATGTGATTAGAAGTATATAAGGATTAACATAAGGGTTTTAAACATACCCACTTCTTGGGAACATATGTATGTTATAATTTTTCCAAAGATACAATTGAATTTGAATATTAATGTACATATCTATATTGTTCATCACGATCGTACACAATCATGGTGATTTTTCTATTTTATAGTTATCTCATGGATATTTGATTGATTCTAATTTGGTGTTACTATATTGGATGTCGGTTATCCCATTTATAACATTATTTATATCATTTTCACTCCTAATCTAACATACATAATATATTAAATTTCATTTTTGATGACTTTTTATTTCAAATAAAAATTATTTTTTTTGTTTTTTTGTTGATTATGTAATGTTACAGTTTTTCAGTTGGAAAAATCATCCACTTTTGTTTTAATAATCCATTGGAAAGTATTTCAAACATTTGGTGTCTTAGTGACATCTCATATGGTTGTATCTCCAATGATCCATCTAAAAATATATATTTGGGATGGATACTATAATTTTTTAGCATGTACATGGCTATGGTTGTGCAAATAATATAAGGGAAGATGTTCCCATTTACAAATGTGGTGTGGGACACTTATTTAATGAATTAAATTATTTAAATAAATATTTATTAATATCTTATAATGGTACGAAAATAATTTCATGATTTCCAAATAAATTTAATTTTAGTGATATATATCGATAAGAACTAATATTTATACATGTTCGATTTGTGTTTATACACTTATTTATTTGTTTAACACCCATGGTAAACATGATCTAGCTGTAAGCATTAAAATGTGTTTTTGTTGATTTAAAAATTGATTGTGATGAATGATAAAACTGGAATATGAAAATAAATTCAAAATGTTAATTCTATATATTGAATTCATTTTCCTAAACACTAATTCAATACAAATGAAAAATTCACATTAATAAAATGAAATGGAACATATTAAAATCATTTAAATTTTTTTTAGGAAAACAAGAGTATTTATTATTATTCTATTACTAGGAAAACCCCTTAATTGATTATCACCAATTTTGATTATATATATTTTATATATAAATCATTAATAATCTTAATCAATTATGGTTAATTTAATTTCTTATGCTAAAAATACATTACATGAATAATTTTTTGGTTCCATAAAAACATTTATTTTTACCATTGAATTCATTTATTTCCATTTCTAACTAGTTAATAACAAATGAGTTTATTTTAATCTTTTATATTTAATTTTTAATGTTGGTTTAATATTGAAATATAAATTTTAAATAATATAAAATATTAATTAAAAATAGACATTTCCAGAAATAGGTCGGACACGCTGGTACCCTAATACACATGATGACACTAACATTACCCATTGGGAATTCCCGATCCCCATGGGTTGGAGATTACCTATAGGATTCCTAAAATATTATATATGGATATAATTTTACATATAAACAATAGAATAAATACATACAAGTCAGTATATAAAAAACAAAACTCTATGGAGAGATCAACAATAGAAGTAAAATTGGTATCAATAACCCAGAGAACATTAAAATGTACCAAAAAATAAATGATAAACATCCTATTTCATAATTTTTATAGAAACCTAAACACCAAATATAAACAAAAAAACAACCTCAAAGTAGATTTTAACCCTTTTGCAAACCTAGAAAATGATTATATACATACAAATTAAGGTAAATGTTTGGTTTGAGCTAAAATCCCTATAGGGTATCACCATGGAATCCATAAAAAGATTCCAAAAATTATTTACCAATTGAATGATATAAATATTAATGAATAAATATAGAATTTCAAAAGTGTATTTAAATAAATTATTATTTTCATTTAAAATTTTGGAAATCATTAAATAAATGACATAATTTTTTATATGTGAATTTATATATGTTCATGAGTAATGTGTAAAAAGGTTTTCATGAAATGGTATTAATATAAATATATTTATATCAATGCACATACAATGATCAATAGGGTCTTCTCCCATGTGGTTCAATAGTTTTAGGTAATGAACCATGACACACTTGTATAATAATAAACAATGTGCACAGACTTCACAATGAAACCATCCATGGACAAATACCTAATATCCCATACGGGATATGATATGTCTATATGTTTATGTTTTATTAGTAATGTGGGAATCCATTTCAGTGTAATTCAAATCATAGAATTTTTTCCATATTAACATGATAAATACATAGGTTTGTATGTTATCAGATAATAATAAATATTGTGAAATTTATTTCAAAACATTTTAAAATAAAATCATACCAATATCCCATTTCAATATTCCAATTTCCATTTAAAAAAACTATTTTCTATCAAATGATCCATTTTCCGTAATAATTTAAATGGGTAACTGTGAAAACAATCTATTATGTTTTCATAAAATAAAAATCTAAAATAAATGTATCAATTCAAATTCACAATTTAAATTCGAAAATTTCAATTCCAAAAATTACTTTCACAACATTCATCTAAATTCCATAAACACAACCGAATTTAGTGGAATTTAGGGTGTTTAGAAAAATAAATTCTATATACAATAAAAATCCCGAATTCAATGGAAATGGGTGTTTAATAAACCAACTGTAGGAAAGGAAATTCAAATTAAGAATGTTATTTTTAATCCAGAAATTTAATATAAATCTTGATATTAATGGTTTAATATATTTAAACATATTAAACAGAACAACCTGCTATAGATTAGAGTATCGTGAACAAAACACTCATGACGGTAAAATCCAATGAAGAACGTTGAATGTCAATTTTTGAGAATCAACCCATTATTCATTATCAATAAAACATAGTTTATATCCCCAAAAAACAAGGAGATCTGACAATAAAAAAGGAAGTGATATGAAAATATATTGAGTGAAGAATAGGGGAGAGGAAACATACTATGATATAGTGAATGGAGATTAGCATGCATGGATTACCATGGAATGTTTTTAGAGAAGATAAATTGTTTCATTTAGAGAACCAATGACATATTAAAATGTTTAAGGTTGAGTTAGTCCAAAGAAGCAGACACAAAGGGGGTTTGGAAAAAAAATTATGAATTTTTAGAGTACTAATACTACAGAAGCAATATTTTATGGAGGATACAACAGAGTTACATAATATATGTGCGAACAATGTAAATAACTACTTATCAGGTTTATACACTTTTCATTTGAAAATTGCGTGGTTTGGGGAAAACCTTTCTAAAAACGTGCAACACAAAATATTCAATAATATCCCTAGAGACACCCCTTGATGAGACACAACAAAATCTATATCAAAATGGGGTTTTAGTGTACATAAAAATAGTATCTAGATGTCACAACCTCCATATCATAGAAATATTATGTCCCTAGAAATCATGTTATGATGATTTATAGTCAAGGAGATGAGGCCACTACCATCCCATAATATCCTACATATCAAAAGTTTAATTCATATAACAATCATGAATCCATTATGATCAAACTTGTGATATATTAATCCAACAATGAACTTTGGTTTCATAATAAACTATACATAATGGCCCTTTTGTTGATGATAAATCAAGCTCTATATAAATATCAATCCACCTCAGAACATGACATGGATAAGAAATGTAATTTTGGATATGTGATTTGTGGGACATTTATTATATCAATGTCATATGGGGATGATGTGATAAACACTAAACCACATTCCCCAGTTTCTAAACATCCTCAAAAGGTCCCACAAAATAAGTAGTTAGATTCCATTTCCACCCAAGCCTTCAATGACCCAAATGTGGTAAAACTTTTAATAACACCAAGTCATCAACTAAAAAAACCAATGGTATATAAAAATTACCGTCATATGAATTTTACAATACCTGTATCCATAACATTATATGATGAATCAATTGAATCATTGAGGTCTCCTCTTGAATGAATCTCATTCCATCCAAGATCTAATCACAAATCATCATCCAACACAACCTATATTTACAAGTCTATCTGTACATTTACTCAAACAAGAACATCCATATCATAGAATAATAACTATTCCTATATGAAACATTATCCATCCTGAAAATTTCAACCCAATCCCCCAATAATGTTATGAATATATGGGAAGAGCATATCCTCATGAATCTGAATAGATATTTCTATATGTCCGTCTGACTACAGATGGAATGCTATACATAATCAAACTAAATGTGCTAGTTTCTCATGAAGGCCTCTCAAGAAACAATAAATTAACCATTGATTTTTATCATGTACTATATCATATTGAACTCTATAAAAAATGAAAAATCTCTTTAACAGAAGGATTTCCTAACACCTTATCTTTTATTGACTCATGAATGGGTATAATTTGGGTCGGTTTGGTCAAACTATCGATCATAACCCAGTTTTTTTTCATCCACTCTTGGTATGTGGAAACCAACCACAATGTCCATAGAAATCTCATCAACATTCCATGTCAATACAGGAAGTGTTTGGAAAAAACCAAATTTTTTTGGATATTTTTATTGACATGTTGCAATGTATAACTGTAAGAGAAAAAATATGCAATGCCATGTATCCTACATAGCCAAGAGAATCAACACTACATATAAAATCATATCTTCCGAGATCCCAATTTAATTTCTCACTGTGAATTATTGAAATAACCTATCATTGATTTTCTTAATACTAACGTAAAAAACAAAACTATTCTCATAACATCGAATTAGGAATCAGGAAAATAACCCGTTTTAAATTGTCTCTCCAACATAAATGGAGTCTTTCATGATACTTAACTTTTCAGAATGTTGTTATATATTGAAAAATCAACATGATAATTGAGGATTTCAACTGAACACTTGATAATGAAATCCTAACTTAGAATTACTTAACTCTTATATGAAACTATGAAAAATGAAACATAATGTTTCGCTATATTGATGATTCATTCATGGCCTGGGTTGGGCAAATCCTCCTAAAAGGATCTTTGACGAAATTCCCTTTCCCAATGATATAAGAGATGTCATTTTCCAAATATTGTAGGTATTCCACCAAATGCCTCCAATGGAGATTAAAGTTTTTTGTGATATTATAAAATTCAATCTCTGGTGGTCAAAATATAGGGTGATCCTTCTTTTGGAATTGTAATGTTATGACTACATGGTTAAATACCATGATAGGTGGGGGTGAATCATGGTATGACAGATTAAAACTACTACCCCTTAAGACCATGTTTTCTTATTAAAACAAATAAACTTGTTTCTTTCTCTTGTATCATCACATGAAAATAAATTAAATCAGGCACATGAAACATGGATTTTTTCTTGGTTCACACTCATTGGTCTATGTACAATGGGAATCCAACAACGATGTGTCGTTGTACCGAATCCAATAAATCTCACTGAAAGTTATAGGGTTTATTCTAGAACTTATATAACCAGGGCCAATATGTTTACAAGTCTTTGGGTCTACTCACATCCTTCCCAAGGGTCACTCCATATGTCTCTTCCTATGGATCACTACTGTTTTGATGTTCCATCATCTTCCTCTTTTATCAATCATAGTTCCTGGAAGGGATAAACTCATAGTATATGGACTTTTAGATCCCTTCATTTTTTTGAAATCATGGATCCTAAAATATTGGTAGATTCTCTATTGAATTTCATTTTTCACCCATATATGAATTCCACTTTTCCACGTACTATTATGTTAGTGAAAATTTCTATCATGAAATGTTCTGGTGCTTTTTCAATCATCTTGGATTCCACTGTGAGCTAACTCACTCTATCATGAATTTCAATGTGTATATGATTTTAGTACCACTTATTCCCCATACCACATCTTCCTACATCCTCTGTGTGCCACCTTAGCATACTACCTTCATATACAGCCTTTGTGAATCATTCCATGAACTGCTTCCATGTACTACATCCTCTTAAGTGGAATTACATTTCATAAAAACTTCTCCATACATGGGATTCCTTTTTCACCTTTTTCATATTGGGTCTTCCTCCTTTATGTACCTCTTTCACTATAGGTTATGATTACCCTGCCAAAACATGGACATAATTCTTTCTCCTCAATCCCCCACACCCCTTACAAAATTCCACCTCAAAAACATCCTTTGGAATTCACCAATTTATCGAAGAGATGATTTCACCTAATAGAATTAACTCACAATAATAATAATATTAGAGCTCCATATATCGGAAAACAAATCCACAAAATCTATAAATCAATGATTACCCTAATCTTCAATTGTGTATATCATTCACATCGTAACACTTCTCCTACCATGAATAAATATTTTCTATGTGGTTTGAGAACCGCATATATTACTTTGCATCGGCCAAAATTGCATTTAAATTCTTAAAAATGATGCCCTTCACTACTTCTCAATCACTGCATCATTTCCATGATCAAAAAACCATCCCACATACTGCAAGCATTATGGATAACACAAGACTTCATATAAAATGTTTACTCCTCATGAAGAATTCATGTATGCGGTCTTCATCTTGTGCTTCACGATTCCCACAAATTGGTGATTCCCTTCGACATTCTATGTAACACCATATGCATTATGTGATCCGGGATTCATGGTCTGTGTAATGTGTTCTTCTACGTGGGAATCACCCATCGAGAAAAACGTAACTCTCAATTTTGAGGAAAAAAATTGCCCATAACTGGGAAAATGACCTAACTTAAACACCTGAATTGGAAAATACAATCACTACTCATTAACGGTAATCAGTTTTGTCAACAAACACAATCACACACAAACCATACAATGTGGTGACATTGATGGATTTTCATTCAACATGTATTATCACCAACATATAATCTCATGCATCACAGCTATATATTCAAGGTAATCAGTTATATAATTATTCTCATTTGACATAATATTCTAAGATCCATAGCCAACAACGTGATCACCCTACATAATAAAACTACCAAAACTAAATATGTGGAATAAATAAAAACCACATTTCCCCAAATGGACACTTGGAGAGTCAACAATGAAATTTTTTAAAAAGGAATTTCAATCATACAAAATAACTATTACATTTCTCATCCCATGAAAACTTTAATCCTTTAACAGTTAGAGAGGTCATCATAAATGTAAAATTTAAGAAGTCTTATAGAATTCGGTGATAATATCCAGCTAATCACAAGTATCTATATATATTTTAAAAAAATTTATTCCTATTTCATAAAATCATTCGTCTTATCCTAATAAAATCATATACTATGTTATTACACCATTTTTTCCAAAAAATTTAAATCTCAAATTCCTAATTTTTTTTAATTATTAGAATAAATGGGTGACATCCCAATAGTTCTAGAGAATCTCATAAATGACCCAATGTATCATACTCATACATAGAGTTAAAAATAATTTAATTCAAATAGACTATATCGAATGTATTAAGATACATGAGTAAAATCATTTTCATTAAATCCATAATGATTTATAGAGTATTGGTTAGACCAAATTCTAGGGCAAGGTTCTCATAATGGTCATACCTTCTCTGAAATTCAATTTTCTAAATTTTATATTCTATTTTTCTCAACTAATAATAACTAGATCCAAGATAAATCATTGAAAAAAAATTATATGATTTTAAATAGTAAAAAAGTCTTCAATTTTTGTCAATTGATACATAATGATTAACATCAGTTTATTTAGTATCTATTAATCAACATAGTGGTTAAGTGACCCATTATAATTTATAGAAAATTGAACTAGTGTCGCCCAAGCTAACACCAACATATGTATAAATCCATTATCTAGTATACCATTTAGATTAGTCTTTACATATTTCACATTAGTTAGTATCATTTTGTAAAAATGAATATATACATGATGAGTGATAGTGACATAATTGTTATAACACCTTACTTTCCTTACCGAAGGAAAACATGAGAATTCAAAATGAAAAACATCAGGAAACATGATGAAAACCAGAGAGATATAATCACCCAATGATTCTCTCCTGAGATCGAAATTCAACACATATACTACTTTCCAAAACACTATATAAGATATTTTAGCTCTAATCAACCTTGGGTTCCAATCCCCTTTAAATTTTTATAACACCCAATCAAGTGTAACAAAGGATACCCATTTAAGATATTAATCAATCTACTATTTATTATAAATGTTCTAATCCATCACAAATGTAATGTTAAAATATTTACTGTTTAGAACCATAAATTACCATGTAATATCATCATAAGATATATATAAAATGCCAGAAATACTAAGGAGGACCTTCCCTCTCTTCAACCCAATGGGTATTGTAATATCCTTCACATAAGATGGAAGCTCTATCTTATGGTTTAGGAGATTGAAAATCTTGTATTAAATTAATGAATGAGAACAAACTATATGGGATAAATAAATCAATAATGATGAAGATATAGAGATTTTATCTCTCACAGACATTAGAGCTATATATTCTTTCTCTTGAGAATCATATACTATGTGATGAAGAATCGTTATGAATAAATGTTGATGTGAATATTTTACCATTAATTTAAATGTGTTCACTATAGTTCTACTCAGATTTTATTATCCATAACAATGAAGATAGTATAAAAATGAATGATTATCCTTTTTAGGTGACCTGGGAATCCAACGGATCCACCTATGATTGGTGCCTTAGTGAAAACCTGTTTTTAATTCGCTGAAATTATCCAATTGTAATTACTAAATGGTACAATTAGAGGAAAATCAAGAGGTCAAAAAAACCCTACTAACAAGAACCACCATGGTAATCAACGTGTCTTAATCTCCCTTATGAGAACTCATAGTACTTCTATTGGAAGAAAATGGATCTCTTATCAACCATGACATTCCAACCAAGTCCATATCTTTCATGAACTCTCTATCTAATAAAACAACATTAAAAGGATGCGTTATGAAGAAAACCAAAAAATTAATATTAGATTGAATTCACATTAAAAAATTTAAATTCTTCATATTCTCATTCGATAAAATCATAGGTGAAAACTGTACAATCTCATAAAATCGATTCACATATTCTATCACATTCCTATTAGCCTTTCAATTCTATGGAAATAAAAATCATTTTCTAAAAACATTGACTTCAGATTAAAATAGTTAGAAAAAATATATGTAATTTCATCCCACACTATGTCATATACTTATCTATAGACCCCATCATGTCCCTACAACTATTTCTTCGCCTATCTTTATTATACATGGTCTGTTTCACCTTGATTTCATCAGAAATTTCCATGAACTCAAAAAAAATACAGATATCTCCCATACAATACTCATCCAGTTGATTACCATTAGATCACTTGAATTTTAGTGGATTCTAGAAAATGATATCTTGATTTTATTTTAAGCATCCATTTGAGGTTCCACAATATGATCCTAAATCGGAAAATGTGAATGTGTACGTCATAGAGATTGGACATCATGAATGGTAACCTAAAACAAATTAGGGTTCTTAGGGAGGTTAGATTACTAAAGTTATTCAATAGAATCATCCTTGATCCAATGCATAAATCTTCTTGGAGGATTTATGTTACTCAAAATTAGCAAAAAAACTCTAATGAGGAACCTACCTTATAAATCTTGTTAAGAAAACATATCTTCATATTGACATATAGGAAAGATGCTTAACCTACACCTTTGTTATCACATTATGAGGAACCTACCTGGACCCCTAGAAACCTAATACTGAGGATGAAAACAAAATATCCAAAAGGAAATTACCAATCCATGTTGGATTCCAACTAGAACCCGGTATCATACAATATGAATGTTGGAAAAAAATTCTACATGAACGCAATGGAAGAAATGAAAACATATCAGTAGTTCAAAACCCAAAATACATAGGCAGCAATGTACCAAAAAAACATGCATCAAGAAAACAAATTACATTAATGTTTGCAAGAAACTAAATTATAAACAACCCAATTCTCAATGGATACATTAGATCAAGGATGAAAGATCAAAATCGCTAACAACCTCTATGTGCAGCATCCCCCTTGCTCAAACCTCTCTGAAGATAATCTAAACACACCTGAAGGATCATTTATGGTTTGAGATAAAATCCAAATAGAGATGCACCAAGGATCCCGTAAGAAAATTAATAAAAAATGTACCCATAAATAAATTAAATATTAATACATAGGCATGTGATATCAAATAAATTAAAAAATCTAGCATAAAATTTCAAATAGTGGAAATAATTTACAAAAAGAATAATTAAAATTTTGCATAGAGCATTATTAATACATTCATGAGGAATATATAAAATAGTTGTCATGAAATGCCTTATATATAAAAAATCTTCTAAAATGATAAACATGGTCATCTGATATGATTTTTAATAGTAACAGATTATAGGATCCTCACACACATATATAATGAACAAGTACATCGCATGTGCATACGCACGGCTTCATAAATGAAATCTGAACTATTAAATGCATTAGAAAAATGAGAAGTGATCAATGGAGAATAATCAATATTGTATTGAAATTATAAATATATTTATAGAAAGGAATTTTAAAAATCTAATATCTAGATATTTGAAATAGGAAAACATTGAAACATAAGCATGGTAAGAGAACATTATATTCGAAACATACCATAGTTTCCATTTTTATGTCACCTTTGAATAACAACTATGGAATGTTATTGAACCATGATAAGAGAATATAAATACACATTAGGTATTAGATACATGTTTGAAAACTATAACGGGAGCCATGATTTTAAACAACATCGGGTGTGTAGATCATATTACAATTCATATCATCATAATGTGCAGTCAACAGCCATATAGTACTACCATGTATCATTGATGTATAGTAGTAGTTTGTCAGGTTTGATGACAATTATATTGATCCCTGTAATAAATATTTAGATATTAATGTG
This sequence comes from Viscum album, assembly GCA_963277665.1. Taxonomy (NCBI): domain Eukaryota; kingdom Viridiplantae; phylum Streptophyta; class Magnoliopsida; order Santalales; family Viscaceae; genus Viscum; species Viscum album. The sequence continues at coordinate 1,897,913,819 of OY728163.1, read as the reverse complement.
AGTAAATGAGACATATTACTATGAAGAAAAAACTGGGTAATGTGGTGAGGTGGAACCAAACATTTATTAATATGAAAAAGAAAAATCAGTTCAATTTGAAATAATAGAAAAATAAGTACTAATTGAAAAGAACAGTGGTTAGTCTGGGCATCCTATCACTCCCCCCTCAATTTTTCAGTATCTCATATAACCCCTCTACCCAGCTCTACCCCTATCATCCCCATGTCTCTGCTTGTTTCCCACTCACTACCAGTAGTTCCCCCTACCCATCCACTCCCCCCACTCCCCCCTGCTCAAAATGTTCCCTCAGCAACCCCCTCCCCCTACCGTCATCCTTCCCTCCCCTCCCCTCCCCTCCACTCCAACTTGCCTAGTCCCTCCCCTCTATTCTCCTACCCAACCGCATCCCCCACCACCCCCATTGCCATAGTCTTCCCCCATCAGACCCCTCCCCCTGCCCTCATCCTCCCCTCCCCTCCCCTCCCCTCCAACCTGCCCAGCACCTCCACTCTATTCCCCATCCCACAAACTAGAATCTCCTCCGAGACATTCCTCCATCATCCCCTACATAGCCCCTCCTCTCCCCCATGCCACCCTGCCCAGCTTATCACCCCCCCCCCCCAATTCCCAACACCTCCTCCTACCCCCTACCCACCTCTGCCCCTACCCTATACCTAGCCCCATCCCCCACCACTCCCCCCTGCCCAACCTCTTCACCCAATAGGCCACTCACCCCCTACCCTCATTTTCCCCTCCCCTACCCTCCCCTCTAACCTTCCCAGACCATTTATATTTTTATTTAAATCAAAATGGAACCCATTTATTAGGAATCATAAATCTATAGAATAAATTAAAAAAACTATATAATTAAATATTGTATCACAACGTACTGATTTTTTTAAAAGTTGTTACCCCTTAATAACAATAACACACTACAATACCTTATTTCAAATATGAAAAATGCAGAAGATAATATCAGCAATAACCTCACAGGATCTGTTTTTGTAGAAAAAAAAATTGTGTTTCGATATTCAATATTTCTGTGTTGTATAATGTAATTCATATAGACCATCCAATGAGACAATAAAAATGTAAATCATATCATTACATAAGCACACACCTCGAATATGTGTATGGGGTTCCTTGAATAACACCCCTCCCCAAGTGTCTATTAAACCTTCACTCAAAAGTTAAAATTACATATTCCAACAATTAATGGATATGTGAACATCTTTTACTATCAATGATCAAAAAACCAGTTTATAATATACAAAAACTTAATTAAAAAACATTTCACATGACCCTCCCCCCTTCCCACCTCCACCACCACCAGGACTGTCCCCCTCCAACTCCTCCTCCCTCATGCCCATCACAACCCCCACCCATGCCCAGCCCCTCCACTCCACCCCCTGCCCAACTCCTTGACTCCCCTACCCCCGTACCAGCATATGATATCACTGCATCCCAGCACCTCCCCCTTCCAACTCACCCCCTCCTTCCTAGAACCAACCCAACCAGGCCCCGCCTCCCTGCACAACCCCTTCCCCACCATCCCCCACCAGGCCCCCTCCCTACCTAAACCCTACCCCTCCCAGGCCCATCCCCTCCCCTCCACCCCCTGCCCAACCCCTTGCCACCCCTACCACCTTATAAGCCTCTGCTACTAGTGCGTCCCCGCACCACCCCCTTCCAACTAACCCCCTCCTGCCCAGCACCAACCCTACCAGGCCCCTCCTCCCTGCCCATCCCCTTTCCCACCAGCCCCCACCAGGCCCCCACTGCCTGCCCGACCCCATCTCCCACCAGCACGGAAATACATCAAGCAATAGTTGATTTATAATACAGGAAGAATAAACTAACACACATGACCAAAAAGAAATTAGAAGAAAAAATCACTCGTTATCTTATTAACTTACATATCCGAAGTACATATCATTCATTATTTTCATCCTTGTCTTTTAATTTATCCTTCATTCAGATTGCCATATTTTTTTTCCTATCATTGACCACCAACACATACAGGTGGGATATTTTGATATTTCAAAAAAACATCTTCATTAAGAAATCCGGTTAGTAGGGTTTTCATCATATAGAATATAATTAAAAGTAGAATCATATGTAGGAGAAATTACAATGTAGGAATAAAATAAAGGCTTCTAAAGAATATTCTAAGGGACAATATATATATATATATATACCTGAATAGGGAATGATACCACAGATGATCTTTTAAATATAGATTTATTATTTTCACTGAGTCGAAATGATTTAACATTTTGATGTTCATATGATAGAACAATAAATCAATAATCCAGTTGCATATTATTTACACGCGTGGAAGTAAACATGATGATAATGGATTATATTGTACCTAACAATGTTCAGCCACACTACTTACATTTTTACATCCACTAATTTCAAAATGTTGTATATAATCAATAACATAAATAACTATTTTCAATCTATCTATATCAATGAAAATAGGAATATGTAGAATAATCTAGATGAAATTATGAGAAATATATCATTGAACTTGGTGATGTAGTTTTCATTGTTGGTAATGAATATTACCTTGTATGAGTTTTGTTATGCTGAATGGTGATGATTTTGAATATTATAATTTGACACTTCAATTGACTAGAGAACCTCTTTTGATTTGAAAACAGTCAATTTAGTAGGAAAATGTACTCACCATCAGCCTTATTTAAGAAGAAATATTAAATGTTAGTTTAATTGTGGCGAACATTTTTTGTCATCATGATATTTTATTATCTAGTAGTACCGGAATCAAATAATATCACAGCTCTGAATCAACAGAAGATAGTAATTGTGGTGAACATATTTTCTCATCGACATGCATGTTTTGTTCCTATTTAGGTGCCTTGATTAGGATCTATCTGCATGTTCTGTGTTAAATAGAAAATCCCTTCACGAAATAAATTTTTGAACATAGATAGAATTTTTCGCCCTGTAACAGTACAATGCATCTTTCCTTTCTACGGAAATCAATAACTATGAATTTCAAAATTTGAAATGCATTATATTTATGTTAAAAAATATGAGGTATAATTAAAATTAAATGAGAAATAAAATAGAATAAAGATAATATGTAGTATAATTTTATTCTTAATTCACCTGTAAATTCCAAAAATCATATCAATCATGAAAACATCGTTGGAGTACCCGGATGATGTGTTGCACCACAAAATCAAAATATGCACTGGTATCTTTATTGTCTCAACTGTATTTGGTGTGATATCATTCATAGGGGAAATTGATCGCGACATATACGTAAAAGTGTGATGTTTTAATTACTTTAGGAACATATCATAATCAAAAAAATTGAGTTTCATAAAATCAGACATAAATAAGCAGAGTAGAACAAAACATTTACAATTTAACTTATAATTTGCCATATACCAATCACAATCTATGAAATATTTGTTTATAGAAAATATTTTTCGTTGATTCACGAGTTGTGGGATTATTATCGCCAACTATTATTTTCAACCACAATGGTGATATGACTCTTGATAGAGAAACATATAATTGACCCTGACAAAACATAGGGTTTTGAAGATACAACCCAATAGAAGACAGTGATTGTCCTAGAATTTGGTTAATAGTTGTAGTATAAGAAACAACCAAGGGATATTAGCTTATTTGTAGTTTGAAAGGCCATCGAGTGTAGGAGTGTGTCATATTTAATCCTTGAATGAAATTAAGATATCCTGAATTACCACCACATAGAATTCTTGCTCCAATGACATGATCACCCATGTGGGTAACAATCAAGAGATTCCAATTATATAATGCCACAAATAGATATACATTTTGAAGAAACATGATAGGAACCCCAATTTGGAGTGTAATTTTATGGGCAACCATTCAATATACATTAATCCCATTTAACATTTCTGATGTCTAAATGTTTTCTGGCCAATATGTATCAAAACATGCATCACAAACTGATTCTGAGTTGAAGTAATCATTGCATTCCGAACACGTGAGGGACATCATGTACGCATTTACTTCATCAACAATATCTCGAGTTGGAAATAATATGGAATGGTCTTTAAGATAATTATCATCATCATGGTTACTAATGATGTTGGGATAAGTATGTTCAATAACTTCTGAAATAGGATCTTTAGTCCAAGCAATAAGATATGCGCTGAAATTGGAATTGTGGTTTCACCATCATTTGGTTCTGCAATGCGACCTTCACTAATATCTAATGTCCATTTGGAAAATTCAACAACCTCATCTGAAATTGTAGATGAATTGGAAAGCAATCTCATGTTCCATTTCTGTATTATAACACGAAAATGTTTCCACAAGTATGAAGAAGATACACATGAAGAAACTATTTCATTTCTGTTACCACCTGGAATGACAGCTATTATTTTCCTGAAATCCCCACCCAACACACTAGTTATTCCACTGAATGGAAGGTTTGTAGCATTATCATTTTTTACCATCATTATATCTTTTAATGTACAATCAAGTGCTTCAAAACAATTCTTATGAATCATTTGTTCCAAATTACAAATAAAAAGATTTGATAACTGTAGAAGATTTGAGACATCACTACCTTGATGAATGTTTCAAACCGAGCTTTCAGAAATAGATATCAGGATTCGAAATTTCGTATGCGCTGTCCTCCCACCAGGTAGTAATAAAGAAGAAATTCCACTGGATGCAACTACTAGAACAATATTACCTTCTGACTGTAGTAAAGATGTCAATACATTCCAAATATAAGTTTTACCCATGCCTCCATGACCATGAAATAAAAAAACCTCTAGTGGATGTAGTTAGCAAAGACATAATGGAAGTCATCCCCTCATTCTGTTCATTAGTATGCTTACTTTGCAAAGTAATATAATCATTACAAAGAGCCTCTCTTTAATTATTAGATTCGTCAACTACTGATTGACTTTATTTAAAGAAAATTTCATAATCAGGTACCAACATTGGGGAAAACGAATGTAGAGATCTACCATTACTCTGTAGTAGGTTCTCTATTTCTAGAAAAGCATACTTCTTCTTTTTTATGATCCCTGAGTGAAAAATCTAAATGGAATCATGAAATATTTTTATTTAATTATTACTTTAAGTTTAATGAATAAGATAAACTAACGGAATTAGAAACTTCAAAGTTCACATTATAAATATTGAGAAATTTGAAAACATATACCTGGAATTTGTAGCCTTTTTTGCATATAGAGAATGTTGTCGCTGAAGAGATCCCATGTTTCATGCCCCATAATGTATGGGTGGAACATATTGTTTGAGAAAAAAATGATGGCAAATAGTCTACGCATAGACCGGCATGTAGCCCAAGTTGACACCTACTTGATTGCTTCAATAAATTCTCGGTCATTAGCAAGAAGTCCCAATGCAGAACATTCTTCACGAAAAGCACCAGAAATAATGTTCTTCACTGCTTTAATATTGTAAAAATAAGTTTCACCTCTAAAAGTTGTGAGCATTAATCAAAGGTAATATAGCTCTACAGTTGTTTGTGGAACATAATAATTTCTACCAATACCGAACCCCTACTTTTTGGGACACCATATTTTTTCACGTTGGTGGAATACAAATCTAGTTGTAAATTCTGCAAATGTGAGACATCTTCCTTCCTGGTAAGCAACATTAGCCTCAAACCATGTCATAAGCATTGATTGACAAATGTTACCCTTATGAAACACATCCTCGATATGATAAGTGGCAGTGTACGTAACACTATTTTGGCCTGGTCAATGAAATTTTAATCTTTCAACCAGATGATATCTAAAGAGGATATCATAGGAAAATATCCTCCAAGAGGCCTCGCAAAGAGAAAAGTATCAGTAATAACAATACATTTTAATCTCATCGACATTATTTCCTGACAGTGTTGTAGTCATGGTTTCATACAAAGATGATGTTACACGATCATTACCTTTTCTAATATACTTCAACATATATTTTATGGAAGTAAATTGATTACAAACTTAGATATTCAGATGATCTTGATACTTCATTAGCACGCAAGGATTATATGGTACAATAAACCGATTATCCAATGGGACACCATTTTTCATGATCGTGTTTCCATCATTTCTTTGTCTGTATAGAACATTCCCATCATCATCAACTGTTGTACATTAAAAAAAATATTTCTGAGACATTTAGTACATTTTCCATTTTTAGTACAATGTGATCTAAGGTTTGCATCACCACATGGTCCATGAATCATAAACCTCTTAATAGCCTCATGAAGATTTGAGAAATCACATTTATTTGTAATTTCAGTAGAAACTCATTTTTCAATGCGGGAAGGAGTACCTATTTTCCTCTGTCTATATAAAAATTATAAAATGTTTATATGAGGAAATACACGTTTCTGAAATTCCATTGTATGAAAAACTGCACAGAAAGTAATGATATAAATGACACAATTCAACAACAAATTCATTAAATAAGATAAATTATGTCTCATAAAATAATTTGTATTATAGTAGGTACATGCACATGACTTTCCAAAATTTATCTCGTAAATCATTCATTAACTGTTAAACCATAATATTGAGTATTCTGGATACAATGTGCTGACAGTCGAAAGGGAGAATATTTTTACGTGATACAAATCTAGTGATTTTAGTCCAAAGGGGATTGCATGTAAACATTAAAAACAATTCCAGATATCCTTCCCAATTGAAGATTGAAATTTCATCTTGGTAATTTTGAATCATATACCTCAGACCACCAGTAAATGAAGATGGTAAAATTATTCGCTTCCCTCATTCATACCCATCACGGTCACCTCAGTGAAAAGAATCTTACAGCCCATTGTACAAATCAACCCTAAAGATTTTTTGATTAAATAGAATGATTTATAGTCTCTAAGAATATATCATTATATAAGAATCTACAACAAATTATTCAAACAGTCTTCATGAATGTTGGAATATTGACATATCACTCGAATGAAACAACTTTTTATAAGAGAATTATTCACACATTGTTACTTTTTGAACCTTTCTACATGTACTCATAGATGTAGATCGATGCAAAATTTGGTCAACATATCCATCTTGAACATTTGTGAAAATAAGTGGAAATTGCAATGGATGGTACAAGGGATGATGCTCATCAATCCGCTTCAAATCCCCACTTCTGATTTGAATGATAATGTCTCTTTCACAGTTGTGATCTTCAATGTCACCGAAAATAAGCATCACGATATCAGAAGTAGTAGGAAATTTTTATTTCATTGAATCAGTTTGTCTTCTCTTATGAAGACAGAAATTTATTTTTTCATGTTCTTGACAATCAATAACATCCTTTTAACTTCTGAAATGACAAGATAAAACATTTGTTTCATGAAGTATATTTTGTAAGTTGACAAAAATATTATAATCAACCACCATGTTTGAATTTGCTCCATCATAACTCTAAAGTGAATTAAAATAAGAATGAACTAAAAATATGATTGTCCAGTAAATGTGTAAACCTACATGTTAAATATTACCTGGCATTCAGAATCCGGTTTTGAGACTCGTTCTCAGTATCATAAACATATAGCTGGGAAAACCAAGGTGGTTGTCCCTTAGGAGGATATAGACTACCAATGCGATGGTTGTTTTGTCCATTCAATATGATTATAATTAGAGCTCTTCCATTATTGGATAATCTGTCAACCTTACCAACCCTTGACGTGAATGAAAACATAAAATTGTAAATATGAATATATGCCTAGAATTCCCTTACCTCCATAGAGTTTTTTTTGAAGACTAATGTTTGAAGGTATGGAGGACAACAAGTTAATAATTTCAAAGAGAATTTACCAAGCGTTCAATATATACCAAATTGTGGGTTTTCATTGGTGCTGTATTTTATATTTCTCTCATTAACCCAAAATATTGAACAACAGTATTGTCAAACATTAGAGGGCCACTATTCAAATATTCTATAGGGGGTAATGGTTAAATGAATGGTGTTAATAAACTTGGGATTATAAATTACATAAAACTATGATGACTTGAACAACATTCTAGAAAAAGGTAAAAAGAAAACATTGACCTTCATTTTCCGTAAGGTGAAGTAGTTTCATTATTTCTATAGCAGTATTTTCATTTAGTTTGTAATGAATTGCATACGAAATACCTATAAAGTAACAAATGATTATGTAGTATGTCAAACCTGAATAGTCTCTACGATGAGTAATTCCAATGTTGATTTGACCAGTTGTTACATATCTTTATGAAATGACATGATTCAATGTAGATGACACATATTTTCTAGTGTAAATTATGCATTAGAATTACATTAAAATACCAAAAGAATGGAGATGTATATATATGGATACAAAATAAAAATACATCTTGATTATAATATACATCACACCTGTGCTAGGAAAATAAGCTTCATTACCAATAGTTGAAGAAGTAAAACAGTATCTGTTTTAAATATAGTATTAATAAAATTACACTATGTGATAATTCGAAATCATTTGAAGGCATGATTTGTGCTTACTCTGATAATGTGTCATGCGAAGGGTTAGTGGGTATATTTCCCTCAGTCTTTTAACCTAGAAAAAGTAATGAAAATTTATTTTAAATGTTAAATACATATGAGAGAAAATGTGTGTTTTTTCAGAACTACATGATGACGGAGTACTTACAAGAGGGGTCATAATTTTCTTGATTTCTTGCTGATATACATTTTAGCATGCAACTAGGCACAGATCTTGTTGATGAAGATCCAGAACCATGTTGAGATGTCCATGAAAATTAATAGTTGACAAACAATACAATGATACAACATAGTAATATATATATATATAATCACTATTCTTTGATGGTGTAATATAAGACACCATTTGCAGATAAAGGTGGAAATGATATGCAAGATCCTACTTTGGTTAGTAGATAGTACATGACCACAGTTGAAATGATTAGATATAATTTAATATTTAAAGTCTCATATACTTACAGTTAGTACATTTACTAAAAACGTTTCTAATGATTGTTCTAACACTAATTGGCATACATGATCCCGAATCTAGAGCCACTATCAATTGAAATGCAACATGAGTAAAGTAGATTACAATATTTACAATAAATATATATACAATATCTGAATAATTTGGTAAAATGAAAATATACTTACCATTGGTAGGTATATGAGAAAGTGGTATGCATTATCCTCTGATAAAATTGGAATTCAGTTGCACTGAATCAAATTTTGTAATATAACCTAGTTGATGGCCCTCCATGGGTGATTTTCCTATGAATTTAGGAACTCTTAAATTAGTATGTACGTTTATGGAATGTTTTCAAAAAAATAAAATAGTATTGTACAAATTTTTCATTCTCTCATAGGAATTCTAATTTTTAATCTTACATCTCTCGATGCTGAAGGTGTCTGCATCTTTGTTTTTTTGTCTTTAAATTGAATTGTCATGTTTTAGAATGCAACCAAAAGAAGTTTATGGGTAGATAAATTAAATTTATAATATAATGATAAGACAATTTTCAGAGAATGCATGTTTGAATTATTGTGATCAACACTTATATTGTTATTACAATGAACCACACTTATACTAACACAAAATAATCATATAAAGATTACAGAGAAAATATAAATTCAAATATTCAATTTGAATGTCACATAATGCAAGAAAAGGTACCCATAGATAAGACCTGCATAGTTATTTCCCTGATCGACTCTTATACCAAAGTTATAGCACCATCAAAGAAATAGAAACATCAATGTAACATATATAAATTTGACAGATGCAAGACTAGGACTGAAATTTGTAATAATGAATAATATGTATAGTTAAGCATTAAAAGTTACCCATAGTTAGAAATGTATAGTTATTGTATGCATATATTTATTGCAGTAGCAAAATGATGTGAGAAATTAGACCAAATAAAGGCGAAATAAAATACTAGAAAATTTCATTCGAAAATAGTATTGTAGAATGGAGGAATCTGGGTATATATTCATCGATGGGAGCTCGCTTCGAGAGAAACCAAACCTGGACAATGTAATACTGACATCCAAGGAAAGAGGATGAGTAATGTTAGTTAGAAATTCTTCGAAGCCACCGAGTATGAAGATAACATAATATGGATTTAACAGTAGTCACGTCGCCAGGAACCAAATGTCGTCGTAGGAGTGGCGACTGGAAAGGTAATATTGTGTTGTAGATATTTAACGAAGCATCTCGTTAGCTCAAAACATTAAATTGATTTGCAAGAGGGAATAGAGTGTGACCGAGAATACCAGATGCCATAGATGGAGGTGTGAATGAAGAGCGGAAGAATGTGTAGGGTTTCTAGAATGTCGCTGAACATCGGTAGCCACGAAACCCTATTTCAGATGGAGTAGGGGGAGATCGCGTGGGGCGCAGCCGATGGTGTCGCGAGAGGAATGAAGGAATAGTCCGGGGAAAATGAAATGGAGTGTTACGTGGAAGAAGGATAATGTGACACGTAGGGTAGGAATAATCCAAATTTAGTATAGATAATTGATATATAAATGCTCATGCATTATCTCTAACCCGTGATATGGATATCAATATGACATCCCACTAGGGATTACATCTACTAATAAGCTTATGATATAGTTTTAGTGTTTCTATCAATTTATATGGCATTCCAAACACAGTGTGGTTTTCTATAATAACTCACTAACAACATAAAAATCCATGTACTCAAACAATAAGAAATAATTTTAAATTTATTCCAGAACTCTTTAAAAAACCAATTTCCCAATTCAATATTCCAATTACAATGTCAAAAACCGAAATAGGGTTTTAATAAAATCCTTCATTATACATGATAAGACCAATGGGTTTCCATAAAACAATATAATCCATTTTACACAAAAAAAAATTATATATAAATTTCAAAATTATATATTAGAATTTAAATTCACTTATTAAATTTCACAATATTCCATCAAATTCAAGAAAACACCATAATTATGTGGAATTGGGGTGATTTCCCAAATTAAATCTAAAAATTCATTTTTAAGTCCATAATTCACTAGATTTGGGTTTTCAATGATCCAATTTAATTAAATTATTTCAAAAACAAAAAACTTTTATTTCTATTCAAAAACATTAATTTAATCCAATAATTTATTATTATATAAATTTGAAAATATTTAAATAGGTCTTGAGTTTAACAACATTTGGAGAAAGAATGTTGTGGCGTTGGTTTTCTTATTTAGTATTTTTGTGGATATTTATGAACTGTTCCCACTTACCAGAAAATTAATTTTTATAAAATAATAAAATTGATTTTGGATGTGGAGAATGAATGTGTCTATTCATAATTCCATATAGTAGAGGATCTCGATGGTGTATCGCTATGAGTGAGCACCTTAAAAGTTTACACAATGGATGTATTCGAACTCCATCTAGAGGTGGAAATCATAGGTGTGTACCCTTGTGGAAATAATTCACACTCTGAAATCTGGTTAGAAAACATCTAAAAGATGATCATGGAGGTACACCTATAATATGGGGCACCATGGATTTCTATAGGCAGGGATTAAATCTAATAGTGGTTTACTACGTACCACCATTATAAGTCATAGATAAAAACCCACATATTTCGATTAATGTTTTGGGGATTATGAATGTGATCCTCCCTACACAAGGGGATTTATATTGATTGGATTTTTGGGACTTATTTATTTTAGATGACCGAGTTATTGGTATGAGAACATTGAATTGGATGGGGCTTACACATAGGAGTTTCCATACTGGGTGGCATGATGTCATCAGGATGTGTCCTACAATGTTTAATATGGATACATGTGGATGATGTGTTAGATAAAATGGATTGTATGGATGTAGGGTGGGGAGTGGTTTGTTCATACCTCATGCAAGATTCCTACATATCCTTATTAGTTAGAAATAAAATCCCACATAGTTCGATAAGGGGTTCTAATTGGCTATTATGAATGGAAACATTCCAGATGAAGCATATGGTTGGAGCATATTCAAATAATATAACCAAATGAGGGGACATGATATGGTATACAATGAAATCAGAGTCCAGTTGGATAGGACAAGGGTGGGATTACAAATAGAATAATCAAATAATAAAGGCAGATGGGTTAATTGTTTATTGAAAACCTATATGTGGATATGAGTCATGCATATTGTGAGAAACTAGATAAATGAGTAGACGTTCCCCATGGGTTGTGAAATATATGCCAACTATTCTAAGATCCGGGATTACACATGGAATATGAATGAGGAGTATTTCATTCCATGGGAGGAGGTTTTCATTACATGTGTGGATGATCTAATTCCCAGTAACTCATTCATGAATCATTCTATCAATTGTTTGTGGGGAATAAACATGGAAGATCCCTGGGGAGGAATGGGAATCCTATAATTGTATCCATGAGGGTCACACATGAGAATCCCCAAGTGAATTTCATAGTGTGAGATAATAGTTTAACTTCATGTATTGAGGTAATTGAATTTAGGATGATTTACATAATGAATAAAAATATTGGGGACTCACTCCTGCGCACTTGTTCTTACATTACAGTCACACCTACACCCTTAGGAGGGGAATTTCTTAGGAAATTATAGGATAAAATAGTGTTTAAGAGTGTCTAGTCATAGGGTCCACATTATAATCACTATACAGAATTTCAACAGAGATTATCATACCATTGATGAAAAAGAATAATGTACTGAAACACATGTAATAATGGTATTGGGGACATCTTGCAAGAGACCAAGAAATTATTGAACAAAAAACACAGAGGGTTTAATGATAGAGTTGCACACTATGTATAGGTAATGCACACAAGAGGTGATGAAATGTTGTGATTTTGGACATATAAAATCAATAGATCTTCAAATAGTGATTCCACGCATGATTGGAGTGATGTTCACAAATGTCAGTATAGATCGTAATTATAGGGTCATGTGCATGTCTAGGGGTTCATGCCATAGGTTTCATTTTTTGTAAACCAATAAAATGTTGAATTGATGTTGGATGATGATTAAAAAAAACATTTTCCCCACTCAATGGAGGGACCACATGTAATATATCATTCCAGATCACAATATTGATGATTCTATCCTTGCATGATGTCATTGAATATTATTTTTACACCCAATAGAGAATCACATTACCTTCTATTCGATTACCCTAATGAATTTGTTTGGAATTCAATATATTGAGAAGGACATCATAGTTAGTATGAAAGATCCTAGTTGGGGATTAGGTTTTCAATGTTCCAAAATCCTTTCCCACATTGAATAATCGCACAAGGGGTTGGTTAATGTCTTATTTGGAATGGTAGTGGTTTTTATGTGATTATTAGTATTCAACATTGAACAAAACAGTTTCATGCACATGCATTTTCAATTTTTAATGAATGTGTGGATGTGGAGTAAGATATGTCTCAATCTGTATACAAGAAACCTCAGTGCAGATGTTATTATTTCTTGCGACCCCACATATTTTATGCACCTTCCATCACTATCTAGGGATGTTTCATTGAGTCAAATAATTCCTTTATATCACCCTATGATGAGCATTTCTGACATTGGGTGGTATCCAACATTAAATTATTTTTTACCTCGGAATCTGAGTAGAAATCATACTAGGATGTTGGGCTCTGAGGGAAACACTACGGTCGTGGGTGAATTCCATTAAATATATGGAAAATTATACAACACATGTGGAAGATCCATTATGTTTGTTCGTGTGTGGAGGATATGGTCTACCATAATAAATATGGAGGGGGGATTTGTATGGATACATTTACTTTATTCCATATAGGAATCAATCTCTCTCATGAGTTTAAGATCAAATCTTATATGTGGAAAATTGATCTCCAACCTCTTTTTTCACATAGCTTATAATCAGTAAAAGATAATACCTTTTCCAAAAAGATGAAATTCTTCATGATTTATAATTGAGCCTACACACCACAAAAAATAATGTACTAAAAATCATATATTGTGTGTTACATCTGTTAAACAATTGGATCCACTCGAATTGGTTTCCTAAAAGGAATATGTTCAGATCGATGCTCTTATCGCCACATAGAGGGATGAAATGTCCAGGAATCCTTAGATTCATTTTGAATGGAGGGTTGTGTTACCGAACTAGATGTTTCCATAGATGCTAAAACATTCAAAAAAGGACAACCTATTGAGTGAAAACGTGTCAATGTTGAACATTGGACTAATGAATGAAGTGATCATTCTTTCTTACGTGGTTGACTCACAATGGTTTTGGTTCACATGTGATGATGATATCCCACACTAGAACATCACTTCTCATGGTCACGCTACATGAGACCATAGGGACATGGATGATTTTTGGATGAATGGGAGGAAGATGCTTGTAACAGGGTGTTATATAGTGGTGGAAAAATTCACTCTACATTAAGTAATTATATTTCAATGAAGCACGATGATCAACATCCTAGAATGGTATAAAAAGGGGGCACCTTAGGTCTTGTACAAATTTCACCAGTGAGTGGCTATGGGTGTGAAAAGTGTTCTAGGAATAAAGGGAATAGTTGTGCAACATTGGACTATACAATGTGATATGGACTCAACAATTGATATCTATCAATAACAAGAGCTATTTATAAATATTACTAGACAATGATCCTAAAAAATGAACATGGTTCATCATCACCATGGGGAATTAGACATCAATATGTGGGATATCAACAACATTTGTGACAATCCACATGAATTGTTATGGCCTAAACATTTTTGAATGAAATTTTACTTTATTGTATTAAGGTCATAATCAGTCACTTTTGGAAACACAATGGAACATCACTCTTAATTGAACTACTGTTTGACCTTTATCAATAAATTTTTCACCTATGTGGTTTGAATATCAAAAACAATAAAAACCCGATGATGATCAGTATGCTATTTGGAGTCCGATAGGACAAAAATAATTTTTTGTGAATAGTAACAGAAGATTATGAATAGTTACCTACCCTTAAGAATAGTAATATGATCCTTATAAATAGTAAAATGTCTATAACAATTGTTACCATACCCAATAATGAATAGATAAAATTTAGGTATCTATTAAGTTATAATATGACCATGGTAAAATTACTTGTATTTTTCTAAGTCATAAATAAATAATTAAAAATTAAAACTTAATTTAAAAATATGTATTTTCCTAAAATGTTTTTATAATTTATCAATTATATGTCTTCTGTTTTGAATAAAATTTTATAATACCTTATGTATTTTTTAAATCATTTTGAAATGTGTTTAAATTTAGAAATATTTTTTTCATGTAAATTCTGATTTTAATTAAAAATTAAAATAATGATATTTATAAAATTATTTTTGAAAAATGGAGTTCAGTTTTGGAATCTACACATTGTAGAATGTTTCGTGTTAATTTTTTGTATTTTTATTAAGTACATGATTATTTTATGAATAGTGAAATACTATAATTTACAAAATAAGCTAAATATCTTAATTATAGAGTCATGTATGATGTTATTCTACTATTATCCCAATTAGATCAAACTCACATACAAATATTACTATTCTTGGTCATTGGATCTTCACTATTACTTCTATTTTGATGAAATAAAAAATCAATGAATATAATATTGAGAAAACCCCTCCCCTTCTTCTAAAAATACCACCCCTAACACCCTCTTTTCATCATACATCTAAAGATTCAATCCTTTTCCAAATTCATCATATATATCTTCCCTATCCCCTCCCCCACATCCATTAACCCCTATACTGAAAAAAGACCAAAACCACTTCCCTAAAGAGGCTCTAAAATAAGATATATTCGATTGGTAATCTCTCAATATTTTCATTCAATTTCCTTTAAAATTTCATTTCATTTAATCACTTATCCTCAAATTCTCTTATCCAAATTTCATGAAAACCCCATTTTGATTTATATAATGCTATTATATCATGTTAATGGAATATTAATCATCATATTCTTTTTCTCCACCACTTTTTTATATTAAAATGAAATTTTTTCCTTTTATGTGTTATTTTACATACATCATGGGCGATACACTTCAATTTTCAATCAACTCCTTCAAGGATTTCAATGAATTCATTAAATGGTTGAAAATAAATTTTATTATGTATGTATTAACCCCTTTTATGTACTAGAAAAAACTTTAATTCATAATAATAATTGATAAAATGAATCATTTTTTTGTGATCCAAAATCGCACAAATTATCCTACAACAATCATCATTAAATATTAACTAACGATTCATCAACATTTTATGAAACATAATAAACTATAATATTGTTTAAACTACTGGAATATCATTACTCACATGTGATATTAGTTTTGGATGTTTATCCATGTTCTACACAAACATCCATTCAGGTGTTCAAGTGAATCATTCAGGAAGACTATGAAAATGAACACTCTAGAACAATATATTTAAAATCTATAACTCATATTAAGGCCCATAAAATAATATAATGAAACCATAGTGAACAATATACATATATATATGGTTTTAGTGATTTCTAATTAATTAATCTAATGTCATTATATATGAAAATAATGTGAATAAAGTGTTCAGATACAAGGTAATGGGAAATTATCAAACCCTATAGTAATTCTTCATCTTCTCCCTCATTCACTCCATTTTTAGTTTGGTTACACCATAAAAGTAATGTATTAGTGATTATATTACCTTAATTTGGATATACATGTTCTCCACTGGGGGTTATGACAAAGAAAATGGTTTCCATAAGAACCCTTCTTTAATAAACACATTATTTACTTCTCACTCAGGGTTGATGGTTCTTGAATCAGGTATGTCATTTCCTCTATCTTTTGGGAACCCAATGTTTATTAATGTGTAATTATGAGATGAAACCAATTCTTTTCCATGGGTCATCTATTTTCATTATATATATATATATGTTATATTAGTAATTCATGATAATGAAAATGCAATGATGTGATTGGTGTGACTGAAATTATATACAGCAATTTGAATGTGACGGGTATGCCCATAATTACACCACGCTATAAGGAATTGGTTAAAGTGATGAATATCATGAGCTAAAATTATGTGATTTGTGAACATGCTTATATATTTTTTCATAACTATCTTGTTTAGTTAACTACTAAGACATAGTGATTCAATTTTTATGAATTACCACATAACGAGCCATATCTTAAGGTTTTATCTAATGATTACAATCATATTACTATGTTATGATGATAATTATTATGATCATAAAATGTTATGTTGTTTAATGTTCTTATTTATTCACATAATGGGATTTTAGGTCACCTATTTTTTTATGAATATCCTCAAGTGAATATATGTTCTATTGAGAGGTCAATATCTAATAAGAAGCATCAGAAGAAAGAATTATATAAATTTTTTGTGTTGTAAATGTTATGTATGGTCCTATTTTACCCTACAAAATAAACCCTTTGATTAAAAATGTGTAATATTTTTATGTTTTTATCTCTAAAATAATTCAAAATTAATGTATGTGAAGCGAGGTCATTATATGGATGATTCCATTATAAAAATTTCATCTCTCTATATAATAGCAAGGAAGTCGACGAGATGACTCCAATATCAAGTCAACATATTCTAGATGTAGTGAATTAGAAGAAAAATATCATATCCAATTACAAATTGGATATCATGTTATATCCTTGGTTCAAAAAATTTATCATGAATGATCAAAATGGGAGCATATCAGGCCAAGGGATATCGTGTATGATGAAATTGTATTGAAGGAATGAAAATATTGCTATTTTTATCATTGAGAAAAGTTTGAAAAATAATTGGGGTTAAATCATGATGGGAGGATGGGACCTACTGATTTGTTTCACTACCTTCCTAGCCACCTTCATGAGTGGTATGTTATTTTTGAGTGAGGGACACGAGGTTGATGATCTTCCTAAGAACATTTATGATGGAGATGCCCATATAAAATTTAATATGGTCAACCTAGGATAACCCATTCTAGATATAATGTAAAAATAATATTTTTTCATTGCACAATGAAATATGAAATATGAATCTATTACATGGAAATTTTATTGAATTTTGGATCATGCCATGTCTTAGAGGGATATATGTTTTTGAATGTTTCCAGGCTTCTGAATGTCGGCATGTTTTGATCATTGTTGAATATATATGGGGTCTCGCTACTGGATTTTAATGAGTAAGATTTAAATATCAGTATAATAATCTATGATATTCATATTCTACAGTTATTCAACACTAAATGGTCTGATTGGGGGAAACAAGTATTTTTCAAGGGAGATATCGGGACAACTATTATTTGGGGTGGGGTTTTGGTAGCCAAGATCGACAACAAGGTGTTCTGTGAGATATATTTTCAATCCTATTTCTGTAGGCAGTTGGGATGTCTGAAACTCATGTAGATGTGAGCCTTTATTATTATTTGTGAATAGTGGCACCCATGTATCCTCATTCAACTATTGTCCATGATGGTGATCACACGATTGGGAGAAACCATTTTACTTTCACTGAAGATGTTTTCATATTTAGAAAAATATAGGAAGGGAAATAAATGAAGATGTATTATTCCATTAACATAATAATATTTCACTATATAAGGGATAATGGTGTAACCATGCTGCTAGAAGAAGGGTATGTATGGGGAGAATAATAATAAAAAATAAATGTGAAATAAATTAAAATAAAATGAAAGAGGTTTTCAACCCATTAATTATTTTTATTGAGAACCACCTTGAGTCATTTGAATTAGATATTGTATTGAGAATGAAGGCTCAAGGATGTGGGGAGGAGATTTCAGAAGAGGTTTTGGAATAACCTATACAAGATTCAATGATTTAGGGTTGTGAGTAAAATAAGTGGTGTGGGCTGGAATTTGTAATTGAAGAGGGGATGTTTTTTAACTTTTTAATATATTAGGTTATTATATTGTCTCAAGAATTTGAATAGTTTGTATTCATGTTACTTAATATAGTAAAAAATTCATGTGTGTTAGAAAAAATGTCCAGATACATCATCCAAGACTCAAGCATGGCTCAAAAATTATTATTTTTATCTTATGTCATAAATTAATGTATATCACTAATCACAAAGAATTTAAATCTTTCAGAGGAATCGTTAAAATTTACCATAAATGTTTTTCAATTTATTGAATTAAAAATTGAAATCTACTTATGAAAATAATATTATAAATATGTGAAATTTAATTTTTAAATGAAATCATTTGTTACCCAAAAAACACCGATTTTAAAATTAGAACTGATTTTAAACACTATTCAATAATAAATATTTTGTCATAAAAATAATTTATAATCATAAGAAAACCAAATTATAATAGATGAATATATTTTATGAAAATAAATTATACTTTTAATCATTTTAATAATTTTATTATTTAAATTAACCATTTATCTTTTATAAAAATACCATCCTCGAATTTATGAATTTGTAAACATTTATTTACTTATATAATTATGTAATTTTATAATATTTTTATTTTTTGTAAGGATAAATTTATTTTTTAATTTAATAGGTGATGTTATTATTCTATTTCTCTTTGTTACTATTTTTAAGCGTCATTTTAATTTCTCATATGTCATGCTACTATTCTATTGGTTTCAATTCCTTAATTTTTATAAATAATTATTACATCATTGATTCTTCATTCATATATATTTTATTTTATTTTATATATAATTTAATGAAATATATACTATTTAAAATAATTATAATAATGGATTTTTTGTTGATGAAATGTTGGTTATTTACACAACTAGTGGTAGACATGTAATAAATAAATCTTCAGAAGTTATAAATATGATGGAATCTCAGTTTCAATTAATTCATATTGAGACCCCATGATAATATAATTATATGGAATATCTTTAAAACAATCCATTTGGAACTAATTTATTTTGATGACATATTATCATTTTCTGATGAATGGACAATACATACATTTGATCTAAATAATTCAATACATGCCTATAAATTGTGTAATGGATTTGGTTATTATGGGAATATTAGATACAATAATTATAGTTATCATTACATAATAGTTTTCATTTCACCACACACATGGATCTATACAAACAAGTTTATGGCCATCTATATCATTCAAAATGATTTTATTTAGAAGAGGGTGAGACTTAAATTATGAGACCTGGACATTTTCTTGAGATGATACAAAATATTCATAGTATTGGTAAGAGATTATAAATGAATCAATGTTATAATAATAAAATTTATATCAAATTAATAGGACATTAATGACTGATGTGGTGATCATGTTTTCTTTCTAATAAATCTTTTGATACGAAAACATCTCACTGGTATGAAAATAAATCAATGTAAATAGTATATTGGAACATTTATAATATATAATTTAGTTTGGATATAAATTATTAGTTTTCATTACCACCATGATTTTTTTCTATAATTTTTTTCATTTTAATCAGTAGAAGAAGGATCATGAAGATCCTAATTATGTTATTTTATTGAACCATATTGATCACAAATAATATGATATGTTGAATCATGTACTGATATGGACTATGGCTAGAAAAGATAACCTTTCTTATTGGGGAATAATTTTATTGGTATCCTTATTAATGACACATGGCCATATTTTGGGTTGGACATGTGAATGTTTGTAGGATTTGATGGAATAGTGTCATATGATCATCTAAATAAATTATATTCTCCCACTATCCAATGAGAGAATTTAAAATGATAGATAGAATTTATAACCCACGTTTTTAAGTACAATCACACTATAATTAATTATTTAGATGTTATATAATACATGATATGATCTTCGGGTGTTTTCAGAGGGTTTAGGTGTGTATTAGATGGCTTATTTTGTGTAATAGGGTTTAGAATTGTTGGGGGAAACATTCTCACATCCTATGTAACCATGTTAGATTGAATGTTTTATATAATAGTAAATCATTCTCAGAATAATGTGATTCAAACCATTATGAATAATAATTTTGGATCTCTTGTTAATGGATTGTCCCACCACGTGGTTAGTTAAAAATATTCCAAACAATGTAGTAAAATCGTGTGAACCACTATTTTGGATAATGTTATAAGGGTCGTGTTTTATATAGATTTTATTAAATTTATTAAATGGATGACATGACATCAAATTATATTAATGTGATTTTTTATTCATTTTGACCCTCAAAAAGAAAAATTTTATTATAATTTCTATGGTACTCTAACTCATATTCCCTCCTCGTATCCCATGATGTTTTCTATTAAACTGTAAAATGTTTTTAATAAATAATGTACGATAGATCTCCAAAATAACTTTTATGTCTATATTCCATGTATTTCAATATTTATATTCTCATAATCCCACAAGAAAATAATTTTATCTGGTATTTCATGGAATAATCAATGATTTAGGATGTGTTTTGATGATATCTTGTTGGATCTATAATAAGTAAGGTGATTTCAGCTCCGATCATTAGGATTAAAATTCATTTCTTAATTTTCATCAACAATTATGAGTTAGGTGGAATCTATCCAAATATACTTATTCTATAATGGGAATTATATTATATTAATTTCATCCAATATGGGATGTTCAAAAAGTATCATCATTTTATTACATCAATCTATTTATTTTGAATGATTAATAGAATATTTTTTATAAAATGATTGATAGAAATTGATGTCCAATCTTATTATTGAAATCCATTCATGTGTTTTTTTTGGGAATTCATCTTCATGAGTAAATATGTTGATCATATATTCTAGTCTCAATAATTAATATATGATATGGTCCGTTGGTAGATGTACAACCGTCATTAGGTCTCACTATTTCATGACATGGTAAAAAAGTTACTCTCAACTAACGAGTATACATAGGTCTTTGATTTTTAAAGAATGTATGAATGTATGAGTATGAAAATAGGAATTTTATTTTGTGTGGTATGAAATTTTGATAAACATTGTTTAATTATATTCTTATAATAATCTTTTTACTATATTTATATTAAACAATTTATCTAAATATTTTTTTGCATAATATTCTAACATGTTCTAGTCATATGGTAATGTGTTTCGAAGCCCCTTTATAATATCTTACATGTTTTATACTAACACATTGAATATAACATTTATATGTTATCATGTGATATTAGTTGAGAAAAATGAATTTGAATTGTTAAATAATTATTTATAGGTTCATCATGACACTACACAATCATGTCTAGGTTTCTATTTTATTGTTCTCTCTAGGATCTTTGATTGATTCTTATTTAGTGTTACCATGTTGGATATCCATTTTACTCTTTGAAATAAGATTATATCAAATTTACTCATAATATTACATACATAATATATTTTATTTTATTTCAGTTGAATTTTTATTACTCAAGCAACTTTGTTTTTGTTTTTTTTTTCATTTTATCTCATACTGTTTTATTTTTCCCATCAAAAAAATAATCCCCTAAATTTATACTAATACATTGGAATGAATTTCAGACATTTTGTGTCTTAGATATATCTAATATGGTTGGTAGCTCCTCTAATCCAACATAATATAGCTGGTTTGTTTTGGGCATTACACTCTTGGAAGAGTTGGATGGATATGGATTTGTGAATAATAGTGGATAAGAAGTTCCCATTTATAAATGGGGTATGAGACACACATTTTATTAATTAATGAATTTAAATAATGCTTAATAAAATTATTATCGTGTTTTCAGTCAATGAAAAATTTGTAAATGGAATGATACGATAACATCAATACATCTTAACCAATAATATTTACACATTTTGTTGTTGTATTTTTTACCATTTCTATTTATTTTACCCCATTGGTAAACAATTTATATCCATAACCACAGGAAATATATTTTTTTGATTTAAATATAGACTTTTAATAATGATAAAACGTGAATTAGAAAAAAAAATTGGTAATGGTTATTCTATATATAAATATTATTTTATAAATCGTTATTTATATAAATGGGAAAATTCACTGTAATATAAATGGAAGAAAACACAGTGATCAAATTTTTATTTAAAAATTAATTTGAAGAAATCAAGTAGATTTATTCATATTTCATTACTATTAAAACCCCATAATTGAGTGTCACACATTTTTTTTAATTGTATAATATATATCATTCATTAATGTTTTCAATAATTTATGATTAATTTAATTTATTATGATAAATACACATTATATGAATACATGTTTTGTTTCATTAAAAATTATTTTCTTACCTTTGAATTCAATTATTTACATTTCTAACCAGAATTTATCCAATGATTTAATTTTCTACATCTATAATAAATATTTAGTATATGATTAATATTCAAATATTATTTTTATTTAATAAAATATATTGATTAAAATGTCACAAAAGTGCTCAAACACCATGGTGCCCAGATAACTAGGATGACACTGACATAACACAAAGGTTATACCTAATCCCCACGGGTTGGAATCTAGCACATGGTATCATTAAATATAAAATATCGAAAGAAGATGACACATAAATAATGGAATATATATATATATATATGTGTGTGTGTGTGTTATAATGAAAAACAATACTCTAAGGAGAGAACTGTACCAGAAGATAAACATGTATCAACAACCCATTGTACATAATAAAGTAATAGAAAATGAATGATAAACTACCCAAGTCCCAAAGGAACTTACATCTCAAAGACAGAATATAAACAATAAAAACCACCTCTGAGTGGTGTTTAACCCATTATCGAACCATGGATAATATAATGCACATACACCTTAATGTACATGTAGGGTTGGTGAAAAAAACACCAGTGGCGTCTCTCTAGGGATTCCATAAAAAGATTCCAAAATTACATACCCTAATAAAGCTATAATTTTTTCATAAATATATTGTGAAATTTAAAATTCATGTTTAAATAAAACATTCTTTATAACCCAAATTGTTAAAATATTTCAAAAAAAAATTCATAATAAAATTTTCACACTAAAAAAATTTGTTTGTAATCATGATGCATGTTAAAAAAAATTCAAGAAATGGCATTATTATATATGTCAACGAATTTAAAATTTTCAATAGGGACATCTTCTAAGTTGTACGATGGTTCTAGGTTGTTAGATCATCAAAAATAAGAATGTACATAGACATCTCTATGACAATATCCATATAAGACTAACCAATATCCCATATGGGATATTATCTACCAATATGCTTATGTTAGAGTTAAAAATTTTCATTCTATATCTATAGAATTACCATTATAGTATAATTTTTTTCTAAAAACTCATTAACTACATAGTATTTAATGCGAGGAAAAAATAGTCAATATTTGGAAATTTATTTCAAAAATGTTAAAAACACAATCTACCCATTTCTTATTTCAATATTGAAATTTCCATTTAAAAAAAATAAATAGGGATTTAATGAAATCATTAATTTTCATGTATTTAACCAATGGATATCAATAAAAAATCTATAAGCCATTTTTATCAAATACAAATTTCAAATATATTTAAAATATCAATTTCACAATTAAATTTCCCAATTTCAATTCGATAATTTAATTTCTATAATTTTATTTCACAACATTACAGGAAATTCCACAGTTTTTTTAACTAAGTGGAACAAGTGGTGTCTCATTAATTGAATTCCAAATCCAATTCAGATCCTTATTTTAATGGATTTACTTTTTTAGAAATATAATTGAATATAACTAAATTAAAATCATGATATTTTATTTAAATCCAGTGGTTTAATATAAATCATGAAATTTAGGGGTAAATAAATCTTAATTCTTAGAAGGAACCACCAACTATAAACAACATGATCATGAACACAACACTCGTAACAATAAAATCCAATGAATAACCTCAAAAGTTGATATCCAAGAATCAATCTTGGATTAGTGATCTAAAATAACATAGATTATTTTCTTTATAAATATGGAGATCTATAAATCCCTAAGGATGATATAGGAAGAGTTAAAAATAGAAGTAGAGGGGGTGTAAACATATTGGGAAATATTAAATGAAGATATACTAGATTATACATATGGTAGGAAGGATTTATTAGAGATAAACTTGCTCTTTTAGAGGTCTAATGACATAGGAAAATGTTCTAGGAAAATTTAAGAATGAGAAAAGGATAAAAAGTGGGGGGTTTCAATTTTTGAATACTAAAAATGAACATTCATGTCTTTTAGGATGAGATCACATTGTTTTTCAAAACGTGTTCCAACTATGAATATCTCTATAACCCAGTTTCCATGGTTTTCACATGATGAGTTCACGGTTCGAGAAAACCCTGTAAAAAAGGGGCATAAAAATAAATTCTCCAAAATTTCACCAGACACACACCTAAATGAGACAAACTCAACAAATGGTCAAAATATGGGTTTGGTAGAACATTGGAATAGTAAGGGGATTTTACATCTTCCCTACCATAGAAACATAAAGTCCGAAGAAATCCTGAAAATATTTTTCCATGAAAATGATATGAAGCCACTACTCTCCCATCCATGCATCTCTCTATCTCTCCTAAGACTAATTATTATAAGACATGTATATCCAAAACACTTGAAGAAAAGGTTTCTTCAAACAAGAAATAACCATGGATTCAAAATCAACTATTCTGTATAGATGATTAGTCAATGATAAATCTGGATCTATATGATGATCAATCTAGCTCAGAACATGAGATTGATCAAAAATATACATATAGATATGAAATACAAGTAAAATGTTATCTACCAACATCTTCTATGGTGGATGTGATAAATAGTAATCCAAAACCCCAACTTTCTCAACATATTAAATATAAGTCACCATGCCAAAAACATCACATAAACAAGAGTTACGTCAAGAATTCTACATTGAGGATATTTTCAGGTTTAGAGTTTTAAATAATTATTCCATAACAATAATATTACATGTCAAATATTACAATGTAGACACTTATAATCTATTAAATTTTACCACAACAATAAAACACATTAAATAATAAAATAATTATTTTATTGATATAAATATTATTGAATTTATAATTTTTCTTATGATTTCTTATTCCATATCAAAAAATATATAAAAAAACATGAGATGGGAATTAAAATATCAATAAGGGTTATAAAATAAGGAATGAACACATCAGTACATAAATACATACAACTCAATAAAATCATAATTTTTATTCATAAAACATAATCTCTTTAACATAACTCATAAAATAAAATGATTTATGAATAGAACATTGATATCATAAATCATAAAGGTAACTTGTGGAATCCATACCATACATACATTATAGCATTCACAGAAATGTTGGGAGTCACATTTGGAAATACCATGACAGTATATTCCCTTTATATCATAAAAAACCATTAAATTCTAACTTCGTCATGTTACCCAATGCATTGGAGAGCAATCTTAGGCTCACCCTCCTTTGTTTTACCATGGAAAAATATGTATATGTAATCAATTCCCATGAACCATAACATAATCATAACATATTAATGAATGATAACATTTCAATATTTTAATCAAAAGATGTTAGTTCAAGATTTTTACGTAATAAATCATAACCAAAACCAATTTCAATACCAAATAACATAAAAACTGTATATGGTATTTATTTTTCTTTTAAAACTACTACACAATGAAGGGGAAGCCAAATATCAAATAATGTTTATGGTGGTGGAATTTTCATTGACTGCATGTACATTAACAGCAAACATTACCTTTGTAATTCTTAAATATCTACATTGAAAAAATATTCCCTTTGAATGAAATTAAATTACAATGGGTTTTATACACCCTAAAAAATCATGTCATGAATAAATCAAAATATGCCTCAATGAAAGGAGATTGAGACGAAGTCCCTTTTCTTGAGTTTGACTCATCATGTATGTTAATTTTTTTCCTAACTAATATGATTATGTTAATTTTTACTTTTTTCAGAACATTTTTCAGGTTTATTATTCTATTTATATAACTTATTACCACATTATAATCTTTACATAATTATTTAAGTCAATATCAGTTGTTTTACTGGTATTTTCTACTTGAGTCAAAAACAACATTCTGAAAATTATAAATTTTCCATGTGGTCAAAATTCCATTATATCCAGAATTTTATTTATGATTTAAATATCATATATATCTATTATATATGTATTTATAATATTCTATAACAGTTTTATATAATAAATTAAAATCACAGTTTATGGAGACGATAATTCATACGTAGGCATGAACACTACTCTCAATTCTTTTTTTCATATTTATATGAATGAAAAATAAATGATACATATTTATATTATAATTATATTTTAATATAATATTTTATAAATGTTGCATATAATCCTTAAAACCATTCTTTATATGTTCCATGTTCTGCATGTACGAGTCATATCACATTGAAGGGGTGGTAGTCCGCAATTCATTAATTGAAATTATCATATTTACTAATTATGGAAACCATAACGGTATACTATAAATAAAAAATACATAAACATAGAGGAAATATAAATATAATATCTATCAAATATAAATTTAGTTCCATCACAATATCTATCATGAGAGGTGGTACAGCAAAATTGAATAATCATCATTTCATGTGGCAGTAGTTCACCGTACAAAGATATTATATGTTTGTATCCATTGGATAGAGGTGTGTGGAAATTTAGTTTTTATAATTCTCATAAAAACAACCTATTATATTTGAGATCTTTTTGTATTTATAATGTAATATAATAAAGATATTTTACAGGGATGAAGAATAAAAATAAATGAAAGAAGATTAAGAGAAGACATTATATCAAATCAGGTAACTCCCTTTGATTTAATCTAAAAGAGCTTATTGAATTTCATTCTACCTAGCTTACATCATCTAGGAGGAATACATGGATTTTTGGAGATAATTTATTCATTTTTTGGATGATACAAGGGGGTTTGAGAGGTATGGGAAATGGTTAGAGATGATGCTCTTTTATAAGAGAAAGGAGGCACACTCAAGGAATACCGTGAAACATTATTTTTTTATAAATTTATTTTCTATTATAAAATGTATAAAATTTATTAATTTAATATATATGATTTTTAAGGCCTAAAAAATCTCAAAAAATATGTTTTAGGCATGTTTTCGACTCATGTTTGACATTATCTTTTATCTATAACCCTTTGTTAATTAATTTTACTCTTACAGTATCTTCTTGTATATACATAAAATATGGATAATATAATTACTATAAATTACCAATATAACCTAAAGTGGTTCATAAATGGAATTTTAAACATTATTCACGTTATTTGGCCAAATCATTGATTTTTAGGGATATCATATCAATTAATAAAATTGTATTTTTTCAACACTATTATGTCAATTTTTTTACTATTCATATCATTACATTTTAAAAATCCATAACACCAAGATTCATTAAAACAATCATAATTTTTCAATTATAAAAAGACACAATCCACTATAAAATTATTTTATTTCCTAAGAATTTTAAATACAAACATATGTTATTATTTATAATATCATTAATTTAAATCATTAATTAATAATATAATCATTACATCATCATTGTGTCATAAATAAATTTACTGATTTGATGTCTAAATATTATAAATAAAATACCCTGATGTATTAAATCATTTTAGATTTCTAAATATTATTTATTTTATAATATAATGCTCTTATAACCCCATATAATATTTTATTTATTAAAAGATACATGTCTATGTTACATTTTTTACATTATATTAATTCTTATAAAATATATCTTTCATACAGATGTTGCTCCATGGGGTCGTAAAATATACCGAAGGATTCCCATGGTTTGAAATAAATCATCTATTAGGGATTAAACACAGTTATCATTATTTAATATTATTATAATATTATTTATGACATTATTTACCAGATTTACCCTTTATTCTTATTAAATAAAATATTTATTGATGTTTCTGTTCATAATGTCTTAAAATAAAAGGTACCAATATACACAATTTGGACCTCTAGATTCCAAATATGGAATCCATTTTTCATATTCAAAACATACAATTTTCAGAAATTAATTCAATATTAATTCTCGATGTTAAAACCAAAAGCGTGTTTTTAAGAAGTAAAAATTACTAAAGGATTGACATTTGGTTATGTTCAATTAAAAAGTGAAATCATATTCAACAACCAAAATTGTATTAAATTAAAAAAACATAATAGAATTATACTTTAAAACCAATTAAGATCATATTCTAACCATATATATAAATTAGATGAAAAGATATTTTTGACGGTAAATTAAGTATATTTGACTACTCATTAAAAATGAAAATTATCATAAAAATACAAATAATTTACCCACACTTTATTTTGATGTCCTGATTCTAATGAAAAATATTATTTTATCAAATTTAAGATACATTTAATGATAAAAATGATATTTACAAAAGGGTTATCCATGAAAAATCTATAAAACTACCTTTTACAAAAATTAGAGTGTTTATTATTAAAATTGGATTCATTCTAATTTTAAGACTCTAAATTTATTAGATAAATTTAAATACATTTAACAATCATGTTTAGTCATAATATATTTAGTTTTGATCATTACTACCAGTAAAATGGTAGGGTGTTAACTACCATTTCAAATAACAATATTATATTATTATTTTCTACAGTAAAACTCATCATTGTGTGCAACAAACGATTTCTGAGAAACCCTTTATTGCATGTTGGGTACACCACCTAACATTTATTCTCCATTAATTTAAAGTAAATATTTTATTCATAAATATTAATGAATATGAAAATTTAATATTCTTTATTTACCTAGGATGTAACATCCTTCCCCCTTTTAGAAATTGCATCCTCACAATTTTATTCACTTATAAAATTATGGGGTATTTACACCTCATATCATCCTCATTTTCCAATGATACCAAATCCACCATATTGGTTTTCCACAAAAACTTTTCCTTATGAAATACCATATTCTGCAACACATTATCTCTTCGGTCAAGAACCTAGAATAGTTGTACCTCATTAGAAATATTATCTTCCAACTAAACTAACTCTATAATAAAAACCTAAAATGGATGTGAAATATACATTCTCAACCATAAATAATTAAAACATTGTGTACATGTGATAAACATGGAGGTAAATTCACTCTATAGGAAACTGATCCAAATTTGTCATGGATTTCATATGGTATATCTATCCTCGGACTTAACAACCCTTTTTAACAAAAGGCATCACACTTCTCCGTGTAGAAGCTTTGAGAAATACATGATCACCTATATTGAATGAATGAACCTTCCTCCAGTTATCTAGATAACCTTTATATCTTTTATAAGCTGCTCTCGTGTGCTTCTTGATAAACTAAATGTTTTTTGTCATTCCTTCTACCAATTATTGTCCCATCAGCTTCCATTCACCAACTTCATCCAAAAAACTGGTGTGAGAAACAAATTTCCTTATCATAACTCAAATGGTTTTATGTTTATTCCCGAATGAAATCTGTTATTATAAGAAAACTCATTCAAAAATAGATTTTGGTCCTAACTTACCTAGTAATCCATTTAACAAGAACATATAAAATCATCCATGGTCTGAATTTTTCCTTCTGACTACCCATTTTATTTTGGATTTAAATTTTTACATAAATTTAATTCTATTCCCAACAACATCTAAAGTCACTTCCAAAAGTTATAAGTGATCTCTAGATCATGATCAAATACAATGGAGTGGGTAAATTAATATAACCAAACTCACTCATTAACATAAAATTGAGAAACTTGACATAGAAAAAAATTATATCGAATAGGAAGGAAATGATATGATTTAGCCAATCATCCAATAATAACCCTAATTGATTTTTTACCTCGAGAATTACTTGGAAATCCCACTACAAAATCCATAGAAACATTTTCCCCTTTCACCAATAGTATTGGAAAAAGATAAAGCATTAATTTCAGCAACATCTATTCATCTTTAACCTATTGACAAGTTAAAAAGTTCATAGTAAAGTCAGAAATAACCTTTTTCATTCCATCCAAAAAATAATACTCCCAATCATCTCTGTAAATTTTATTACTAATATGATGAACTGAAAAAAGTGAACTATGAGCTTCACATAATAACACATTCTTAAACTAGAAAAAAAGGCATGCAATATCTATTTCCATACTTCAAAACAAAGTATTTATCAATGTTAAATTCTGGTAACATACCCTTCTGAACCAAATATACCATTTTCTGTTACTCACTATCTTTTTTCTACGCTTTCATAGTATTTTCGTCTAGAGAAAATTTCATTGTCACCTGAAACAAAACAGTGGAATTCCCTTCACCAACAAATTCCAATCCCATATTTTTCAAATCAATAACCAAAGGATCATGTTCCAAACATAGCATGGTTAATTAATCTTTACAATTTAGGAACAAATCATAATACTCTTTAATTTCATTTCCTAGATGGAAATGGATCATAAAATCATAATACATGATTAATTCATTCCATCTTCGTTATCGTATGATTAATAACATATTATGGAATATATAAATAAACTATTGTTATTAGTATATTTTTCATACTTTATAAAATGAAAATAATGCATCCAAATTTTTACTACAAAAACTACAGTAGCATATACCAAATCATGTGTAGGTTAATTTAACTAATGAGATTTCAACTGACGTGCAGAATAATGAATTAGATGGTCATTCTACATTAGAACACAACCATGACCTTTAAATGAAGCATCACTATATTTAACAAACTCCACATTTCAAGAAGGTAATACCAATACTGGAGCAATCACCAATCTTCATTTTAGTACATGAAATCATTCAACACATTCTTTCATCCAGATAAATTTACCAACTTTTCAATTTAACTAAGTCAGTAGCCTAGAAAACCATGAAAATTTTGCAACAAACCTCTATTAATAACCTACTAAATATAGAAATATATGAATATTATTTATAGTTGTGGGTCTTGGATAGTCATTAAAAAATTCAATTTTAGAATTATCAATAGTTATTTATTATTTAGAATCAATGTGATCAATGAATGGGATTTTTTGTAACGAAAAATAACACATGATAAATTTCCGATATAGTTTTTTATTTTATGGTTTTCATGAAAACACTTAAATGACTTTCATACACCTATATACAATTAGAATACACCATAATATCATCAATAAACACAACAAAAATCTTATCCAAGAAATAATGAAGAATTCTATTTATAAGATCCCTAATAATATCAGGTGAATTGGATATCCCAAAAGGAATAACTAAAAATTAATAATGGCCATATCTAGTACGAAATGTGTTATTTGGAATGTTTGTTTCCATTAGATTCAAATTTTGGTACTTCGAACACAATTCAAAATTATATAAATACTAATCTCTCTTGAGTTGATAAATTAAATCCTCGATATGAGGCAAATGATACTTGTTCTTAACAATGTTATTATTTAAGGATCTATAATCAATGAAATGTCTCATTAAACCATATTTCTTTTGGAAAATAATGATAATATCACCCCATGTTTATATGATAGGCTGAATTAAACCTTTATCTAATAACTTTTTCAATTGATTCTTTGACTCTAAAAGTTAAATTTCAGACATTTGATAAGTGGGGTTTGAAATCTTCTCTTCACGAGGAACTAAGTCAAATCTAAAATCAACTTCTCAATCAGGTATTATACCAGGAAAATCATCATTAAATACATCAAGATACTCATTTACCACTACCTAATCATTAATCAGAAAAGATCATTTGTTTCAAAAAACAAGTGTGCATATTAACATTCATTTACATATTTTTCTAGTTTCTCAGCTTCCTGATATGTTTTCAAGAGTAAGGGTTCATTCTTTTACACAAACTGAAATTCTTTCTAAAAAGAAACCGCTTTAGCTCGGTAGTCAATATTATCATGATAAATATAAATCCAATACATACACAGAATAAATTTGAACTCTAATATAGTCAAAACAATAAGGTATACAAGTAGATTCTTTCTGCACAAAAGTACCTAAGGGTTTCTCTAATTTCATATTGTATCAACATTTCCTCTAGATGTTGTTAGAACGAGTATAGGATTAAAATCAGGAGATGTAATTCCAAATTTACTAGAAAATTTATCATTAATGAACAAATGTGTTGATCCTAAATCAAACAACAAATTGAAAAAATTTTAATAATCAAATAGTGTACCTGATTCTACTTTATTTGATGGCCCAACACCTTCTGTAGTATCTCAAAATTATTTCACCACACCATTCTTCTTATAGTTCAGATGCTTTCCATTATTTTAGATCTTTGTTGGACACTAATTTTCATAATGAACAAATTCATTTCACATAAACCAATTTTCTAACTGTTAATCAGATTTTTTCGTACCATTACCCAGAACATTTTTCAATACAATATCAAGACTTATGTTACATTTTACTAAATTGGTAGCACTTAACAAAATTCATAATGCTTTCCCTAGTGTTATTTTGACCGCAAGTATCACTAAAAGTAAACTTTTGTTTCTTACCATCAAAATATTTTGAATATTTCTTCCATTTTATCTTCCACCTCAACCTCATAATCTATTTTTGGTCAAAGAACATCTGATCCTCAAAAACACCATTTACATCTTATATGCACAGCAAACAAGTTCTTCATAACTTTTGATCTCATGAGAAGCTATATACCTTCGATACATTGGATTTAATACAGAGTAAAAAGGAATTATTTTAGTATCAATATCTCATATGAAAATTAGAGCATAAATTGTAATTAGAGTGAAATTTTCATCATAAGAATATACTCATTCATCCTCTAGCCTCAATTCCCAGATTTGTTATTACATCCTATGTCAAACCACCATAGGAAAATATTTATCAAGAAACATACCTTTGAAGTCATCCCAATCAAGATCATCACTCTCTTCACAATACTTGATATTTTTAACCATCGACCACCACTGATCGACTTCATTTTCAAAATGATATACACCAAGACTAACCTTTTTATGTTCTGAACACCACATGAAATAAAAAATCTTATCCAATGATTTAATATACACTTTAGCTAGGACAAGGTCATATGATACTCTAAAATATTGTGTATGTGGCCTCATGAAATGGTCCACTACTGAAATATTCCTATGTGGTCTATTTGGCATATCGCATGCATCGATCCAAACATAATTTATTACTTGAGTAAACTATTCCATCACTATAGAAAATTGTTCCGTTTTGATTACAACCATCTGATGTTGATGTTTTGGAAGGATGTTTTTTTATGTCATACCATAATTGCTTCCCTGTTTCCTTTTCGAAAAACCATTCCGGACATAGAAATATCTTAAGAAAATAAACATGGAAATCATCAAATGTTATATCATTTCAATATTACCATAAAGTAAAAATAATATATGGATATTAATTTCATGATATCCTAACTCATAATGTTTTCTAAAACAACATTTGATACCAACTATAAATCCCCATCCATAAAAAGTTACTTAATTTTGATTTATGTCCTGAATTCTATATTGAGGATATATTCATGATTATTTTTTTAGAGAATTATTCCATTACTATTACATTACATCTCAAATATTACAATGTTTACACTTTTACTCTATCAAAAATTTTCACAAAAAATATACCTAAAAATACAAGAATTATTTCATTGATATAAATCTTCTAGAATTCTTATTTTCTCTTACCCTTCCTTATACCCAGAGGAAAACATTTCAATAACTTGGGGCGGTCATAAAAATCTCCATAAGGGTTATAGTATAAGGAATGTAAAAAATTAAGCCATTGATACATACAACTATAAAAAATAATTATTTCCAATCATAAAACAAAAACTCCTAAACATACCTTATAAAATCATAATACTTATGAATATCACATAGAAATAATAAATTATAATGGTTACTTGGGGCATCCATAACATTCATACATTTTAGCTTTCACAGCTACGCAGGGAGTTACGTTTGGAATACCCATCATATTATATTCCCTAAATATCTTTGGAGAATCATTTAAGATTACCATTGTCACATAAACTAATGCATTGTAGAGATATCATGGGCTCACCTCCCATAGATTTATCATAGAACCACTCATACATGTAAACAATTCCCAAGACCCATAAAATAATGATATCTCATAATGGAAACGTAACATTTTCACAGTGCTATAACAAGATATCATTTCATGATATTGACATAATCAATGAAATGTAAAAATAAATTTCAATACCAAAATACATTAAAATGGTATATGGTATTTTTTTTCATTCAAAAACACTACGTCTTATAGAGGAAGACAAATATCGAATAATGCTTCCAGCGGAGGAAAGGTCGTTTTCACCATGAATATTAAAAAGAATCATTATTATTTTCATTTAGTAACACTCTATGTAGAAAAAATATTCCATTTGAACGAAATTAAATTTAAAACTGGTTTACACACCATAATAGAGAGATTCATTTATAAATCAAATTATGCCTCAATGAATGGAGATTGTGAAAATGTCCCTTATCTTGAGTCAGACTCATTACTTATGTTCCTTGTTATTCCAGAATAATAAGCTTAAAATAATACAAACATTCTTCAGAACCTTTATCCAGTTTATTATTCCTTTTATATCACATATTACCACATTATAAACATTACATAATTATGGATGTTAATATCGATCGTTTTTATAATATTTGGTACATGACTAAAAAATAAAATTTTTATAATTACGAATAGACCATGTGGTCAAAAGTTCATTATTTAAATAATTTTATTAATGATTTAAATATCATATATATCCCGTATATATGAATTTATAATATTATATAACAATTGAATATTGAAATGAAATGCATCGTTCATGGTGGCAGTAAACTATATGCATGCATGAACTCTACATTCATTTCTTTTACATATTTAATGGAATGAACAAAATTATACATAAGTATAATATAATTCTATTATAATATAATTTTCTATATACATTGAATAATCTCATTTACACCTTCAATTATATGTTCTCTATATGGAATGAAAGAACCCTATTAATTTGAGGGGGCGGTAGTATACACTTTCTCAAATGAAATTATCAGATTTACCCATTATAGAAATCATAAAGGTATTCTATTAATGGAAAATAATTAATCAAAGAGACAATATAAATATAATATATATCATATACAAATACAGTTCCATCATAATGTCCACTATGAGAAGTTGTATGGATAAATCAAACAATCATCATTTTGTGAGGTAGTTGTTCACCGTACACAAAAATAATATTTTCACATACATTAGAAGGAGGTGTGAAGAATATTAGTTCAAATATTTCTCATAAAAAATCCTAGTATCTTTAAAATACTATATTTTTTATAAAATAATGTAACAATGAATGTTTAGGGGGGTGGATAAGGAAAATAAATGGAAGAAGTTTGAGAGAAGACATTACCTAATATTGGGTAACTCCTTTCGATTTATGCTTAAAGGTGTTATTAAATATCATTCTGCCAAAGTTATAGCTTTTATAAGTAATAGTTATATGTAGAGAGCTTATTTGGGTAGAGTTTTGATTAGCCAAGGGGGCTTGATAGGTGTGAATAATGGTTTGATGTGGATCCCTTTTATAAGAGGGAGGAATGGAACATAATGAGTTTATTAAAATATTATTTTATTATAAAAATATATTCTATTCCAAAAGGTCAGAAAGTCATTTATTTGAGATATAATATTATTTTAGGTCTATAACCACTCAGACAATATGTTTTGGTATGTTTTCGTCCCAATTTTATCCTTATCTTTTAGCCTTAACCCATAGTTAACTAATTTGACTCATACCATGTCTTCTTTTATATTCATACTATATTTTTATATAATAACATTAAAATTACAATGGAACCTAAACTGGTGTATTAATGACAGTTTCAACATTATTTGAGTCATTTTCCAAAATATTATATTTTTAGTAATGTTATATCATTTAATAAAATAGTATTGTTTTTAAAAACTCATTTATATCAAATTTTTATACTATTCATATCGTGACTTTATAAAAATCTATAAAAAAATGATTATTTAAAAAAAATTATTATTTAAAGGATAAAAAGACATTAAAATCATTAAAATTCGTTTATGTCATAAAAAGTTTCTAAATAAATATGTTTTTTTATTTATAATCGCATTAATTTAAATTAGTCACTAATAAGGTAATCATTAAATCATCTTTGTGTGATAAATAAATTTATATATATGAGGTCCAAAAATTATAAATAAAATACCATGATATTAGAAATCTTTTAATATTTATAAATTATATTTAATGTTAAAATATGACATATATAACTCCATATAAAAATTTATTTACAAAAAGATACATGTTTATGTTGCATTTTTCAAGGCATTAAATTAATTCTTATAAATTATCATTTTAACACAAAATTGGATCTATGGGGTCCTGAAATCAACCCAAGGATAACCATGGTCAGACATATATCATAGAATAGGGTATGTACATGTGTTATGGTAAAATAATTTTATTATAATATTACGTTTTATAATTATTAACCAGATTTACCCTTTAACTATGGTAAATAAAATATTTACTGATGTTAATATTCATAATGTCTAATAACGATAAATATATTATAAATTAAGGCCTACTAATTATAAATATGGAATCCATTTTTCCAAATTCAAAACAGATTGTTTTCAAAAATTATTTCAAAATAATTTCACATTGTCAAAACCATATGTGTGCTTTAATGAATAAAAACTACCTAATGATTAATATTAGTTAATATCCAATTAAAACGTGAAATAAAATTAAATGACCAAAATTAGATTAAATGAATAAAAAAATCTAATAACACACTAAAAGCAATTAGAAAAGTTAATCTAACAATACAAAAAATTAGATTAAAAGAGAGTTTTGACTTAAAATGCAGTATTTTTCACTATTCATTAAAAATGAATTTTTTTCAGCAAAAAAAGATTTACCCAAGGTAAATTTTGATTTCCAAATTCTGAAGAAGATGTTTATTCTGTCAAATAGAACATATAAATTTGAAAAAAATATGTTTAACAATTTTTTTTACATCAAAAGGATGTAAAACTACATTTTAAAAACATTATTGTATTTATGCTTAAAATTAGTTAGATTTTTATTTAAAGACTAAATTTTATTGGATAAAAGAAATTTTTTTATAAAAATGTTTAATCATAATATAGTTAGTATTATTCATTCATTTATGTAAAATAACTAGGTGTTAACTGCTATTTAAAATAATAAAATTATATTAATATTTGTTTAGTAGGACTCAAGATTTTGTGTAGCATAAGGTTTTTGAAAACCCATTATTGTGTTTCAGTTACACCATTGAACATAGCATCGCCCATAATGTAAAATTAATATTTAATTAACAAATATAACAAAATATGATAATTTTATATTCTTTATTTACCTGTGATGTTACATTCAAATTTTCCCACAAAATTAGTTGTTAGATTCCCTTGACTAATGAGCATTCAATTAATCTAATGTGGTAAAACAATTAAGTACACTTAGTCACCCACTAAAAAATAAAATTGTATATGAAAATACTCATAATATGAATTATACAACCTCCATTTCATTAACATTATCTTAAGAATCAATTTAATATTTTATGTCACCTCATGAACAAATTTCATTCCATCTAAGGAACATTCAACAATCTTCGACCTAGACAACATATATTTACAAGGCACTCCATACTTTGATTGAAAAGAAACCATACATATAATATACTCATTACTATTGTTATAATAAGACTCATACAACCCAAAATGGTCATCCCAATACCCAAAAATCTTGTGAACGCATGTGCAAACCATATCCTTGTGAATCTCAATATATCATTCTATCTATCCATCAAATAGTAGATGGTACACCATTCACAAACAATCATGAAATCCAAATTTATCATTAATTCATCTCTAGAAGTATTAATTAATATAATGATATTTTATGGAACTATATCATATGGATCATTTTGAAAATTAATAGTTTCTTTCACATAAATATTTCCCACCATCTCAACATTTTTTGGAATCAAGATGTTTTTTAATGTTAGATGATTTGGTAGACCTATCGATCATAACCCATATCATATTGTTTATATTCATTGTATGGGAAAACCAATTCAAAATTATAGATATCTCTTTCCACTTACAAGATAGAACATGATGTTGTTGTAGAAATCCTGAAGTTTTCTGGTGCTTGGCCTTGACCTGTTGACACATATAACACCAGCAGACAAAATCAGCAATGCCACATTTGATATTTATCCACAAAAAATATATAATTAATGTCATATAATATCTCTATAGTTCCATGTTCACTTATTACTATGAATTAAAAAAATATCATGTCATGTCATTCCCCACTTGTAATGTCATAACATAAGAATTATGAT
Organism: Viscum album; assembly: GCA_963277665.1. Classification (NCBI taxonomy): domain Eukaryota; kingdom Viridiplantae; phylum Streptophyta; class Magnoliopsida; order Santalales; family Viscaceae; genus Viscum; species Viscum album. The sequence goes on along the minus strand of OY728163.1, from coordinate 1,897,874,298 downwards.
AACACAGAATTCACTATGTGGATATGGGCCAGTCTGCAAAGCACTCTCTAGCATAAATAGTGTCTCTAATGGTATAGAAATAATCATGATATCATTATTCCTGATTAATAAACATGAGAATATATTATTTAAAATGAAAATTATATAAGGAATCCTTGAATCCTAATTACGATAATCCAATTTTAAAATATTAATAAAGAGCTACCATATTCCACTCATTTATTGATTCTTTAATGACCTTAGATGGTTGTTACTGACATCATATATATGTGATGACATTAAATTTACTCTATATAGAAGATATGTAAATGTCAAAAAAATTTGTTATTCCACCCAAATCCTCTAGTGGAGATTCATGTCTATTTGTGAGATGATATAATTCAATCTCTTTGGGGACTAATAGATGGTGAACCATTATCTGAAATGTTAATGTCAACAACATTAATTCTTATGCATCCAAACTATAGTTTTATGTTCATTATTTATATTATATTTCTCATGTGACCTATGATACCAATATCTATAGGCCACAACATGCTCATCATTAATAATAATACTTCCCAAACATATCCTTAAGGCATCATAAAATCCCACACAGCCTCACCTACCCTCTGGGTGATTCAACATGGAAACATTTATCAAAATGTGTTTCAATTAAATAAAATAAATATTAAATCTATCATACTATGATAAATAAAATCTCTTATTAGTTATAGAATTCATTAGAAAATCCAACATTGATAATTATTTTACAAATCAGTGGTAATAAATTTCTAAATCAATGATATACTATTTCGCAAAATAATATTTGGTTGTTCCCATGTCATAAAAACATTAATTATCTCAATGTAGACTGATATTCTATGTTATAATACCTTCTGTACCAATAAATGTGATTATAAAATCAATACATAATATTTTGAAATATTGGCATAAAGATATATACTTTCTCAACAATTACAGAACAACTCTCTGATATTACAAGTGATCATCCTCACACATCGAGTAAAAATTAATTTAATTCAGAAAGACTACCTTGAAATTATAACGATACTAATAGAAAATAATATTAATTAAAAACATTAATATTTATATTGTATAGGATATTATTAATTCAATATCATAGTTCACATAATCGTCATACCTTTTTTTAAAGGCTATTTTCATAAAGGCATATTCTCTATTACTCAACTAATGATAACTAGATCAATGATCAAATCTTTGAGAACATATTCATCCATTAAAAAAATACAAAAAGTCATAAATTTCATTCCATGGATATTTCAAATCACCACAAATAATTTTATAATCTTTTAATCAATATAAATGAGAATTGAACCATTATGATTCATAAAAAAGACAACGGTTGCTGCCTAAGGTGACACACTCACGTGTATAAATCCATTCTCTAAAAGATCATCTTGCTGACTCATAAAATATTTCATTTTCCTAGTTTCATGTGGTAATATAAAATATATATTGGTTTAGTGATACTCAAAAATGTAATATAATACTGTAGTACCATAACCGTTGGAAAACCAGAGTAGTTAGAAGGAAATACATCAGAAAAGATGATGAAAACATGTGGGAGATTATCACTCAATGATTATCTCTCAATGTTGAATCTCTATAGATATATTAAAATATGAAAAAAGCATAATAACGTCTATCTCCATTATAAAATGTGTCTCATTCCACTTTAATCAAATGGAACACCCCATCTTGTGTAGTAAAGGAGACCCATCCAAGATAATAATCAATATGGTCTTTATTGTCAATAGACAAATCCATACAAAATATAACGTCAAAATTGTCTAAGTTGAGAACCCTAAATTCCAAAGAAATATGATGATATTAAAATGATAATATTACATAATTAATAAGGAGGAAATTCCATTTATTCATTCTAATGGGTGTAGTAATATCCATCACATAGAAAAAATGATCCATTGGAAGATTTAAGGGATGAAAATATTGAATGAAAATAACGAATGAGATGAAATAGTATCACATAATTAATTATATTATGAGAAATAAATGGTTATGATATCTCTCAAAGTCAGTAGAACAATATCTAGTTCCTCTACAGACTCTTCCTCAACATCAATAACCTTTTTTATGAATGCATTGTGTTGTAACCATTTTATACTAAAATAACGTGATTTCAATGCAGTTCTAGTTTTATATTATGATCTCATGACACCATGTGAGTATAATAGACCATGATTAACCTTTTAATGTGACAATATAATCTATATGATCCACATATGTTTGGTTCCTCAATTAAAAATGGTTTTGAATGCCACGACACACCATACTGGTAACATATCAAAGGGAATCTTCAATTCACTTTAGTAAGTCCCATATTGAACTATTATATCTTAATTTTCTCATTTAATATTATTTTATGTAAAAACCATTGAATCTTAAAAAATCCATTTTCATATTTGGTCATCATCAATTAATATTACTCAGGTTTGAGGAACTCCAAATCCTTTTCAAAAAATCATTCAAACTGGATTTAAAGAGTCAGTGAAAATATACTTAATTCAATACCACACTATGTACCCACGCTTTATTATCATCCTAATATTGTCCCACCATATCCTTATATATCCCTCTATCTTTTAGGACACATATTTTACCTTTATTCTACTTGGTCTTTCAAAAAAATGAAACATAAGACATATTTATATTAACCAATCCTCATCTAGTTCAGTAACATTAGTTTCTTGGAATGATGGTGGTTTCTAGAAATTAATAACTTGATCTATATTATAAAAAATTTCTGTTTGGGGTTCTAAAAAATTATCCTAAAAGGTAAAAGTTTCATGTACCTTCATATAGAATAAACAACATGCATGATGAATTCAAACATATTATGGTCTATGGGGGGGGTTATGTCACTATAGTTCCTTACTATTATCCTCATAGATCTGATTGACAATTCTTATTGGATAAATTATATTTCAAATTTATAATAAAACCCTAATGAAATCATATTAAGACTAATATAGACCAATAAGATAAATGGATCCCATCGGATTGGTAAACTATAATTGGATTCAACCAATCTAAATAAAAATCATTATAAATTATAGACCAAATCCTGCAAGAAAAAGTTTGAAACCATAATTTCATACTTATGGATAATTGCAGTGAGATCTATAAAGGAATTAAATTTAAACTACCTCATATTTAATTACAAGATTGAAAAATTGAAAAACAACATCTATGAATCATTATTTACATACTCCTTAGATACAAATTTGTCATGAAATGGACAAGATTGCTTTATTATCCTTATACCGAGTCTAAAAAAATTATATAGAAAATAATTTTTTTTACATGAGATTCTAAATAGAACCTTGAATCATAAAATATTATTAAGGGAATTTATTTTCTATGAAAACAAAGGAAGAAAGGGATATAATCTATTATTGTAGAAATTAAATTACATTGGTTAAACTATACCAGTGATAAAAGAGGTATCAATAAATAAAATGACATCAAATATTACCAGAAACCGAAATATAATCAAACCATTTCACAATTGAGAAATAAGACCAAATCCCAAATATATAAACCACGAACAGCCACCATGTGGCACCTTATCCTTGCCTGAACGTCAAATAATATTATCTAAAAACAACTAATCAAATAGGTAGGGTGTAAGACAAAATCCATGTAGGTTCCCACCATGGATTCCATATGAAGATGAATAAATATACTCCCAAATATAGAAATCAATTTTAATAAACATTCATGGATTTAAAAAATAATATTTAAAACAAACCGGACATTACTTTTAGACTATTCTAAATATTTCAAATAATGAATTAAATATCACTTTATGTGAAAAGGATTATACAATTTTATTAGGATGGTGTAAAATTGTTTATAAAAAATGTCTAGAATATAATAAAGAATCCAAAATGATAAACATGATCATATGGAAAGAGGTATAATAGTTCTATCATATGATATCTTCACACACTTTTATAAAGTATAAAGAAATGTGGATTCCAATCATTCTGACACTGGAAATAGATATCTAACAAATATCTCACTAGGGATAATACCAACACAAAATTCTATGTTAAATTTGTAAAGCCTCAATCCATTTCTAGGTCCTTCCCATCATAGTTTTCTTATCCAAATAAATCACTAACAACATAAGATTCCATGTTCTCAAACAACAATCAATAATGGTGAAAAAAAATTCCACACTATTTAAAATACAAGAAAACATTTTCCCATTTGAACATTCCAATATCCATTTAAAATACCCAAATCTATTTTAAATCAAATCATCTCCTCTCAATGGTAATAACAACAGGTTTATTTCAAAACAATTTAATACATTTTTCTCAAATAAAAATTTTAGATCAATTTATAAATTAAATATTTCAACTTAAATTCCATAAATTAATTTCACAACATCCCCTAAAATTCTATAAAATCACCATAATTATGTGGAATTGGGGGATTTTACATTAATTAATATCCAAATTCATTTTAAATTCCCATTTCCATAGAAATGGGTTTTATGTAAAAAAATTTAATTGAATTAAATTCAAACATGAAATTTAATTTTAACAGGTAATTTTAATTTTAATCACGAAATTTATTTTTAAATTAATTTTAAATGAATAAATGGAACCACCTAGAATAAATCATGGGATAATGAACACAAGAACTACAATTAGAAACTCCAATTATTAACTTCAAAATTTTAATCTATAAGTCAATAATATATTAATGAATTAAAAAAATTATAATGTATCATCCAAAAATATCGAGATCTAACAAACCATAAGGATGAGAGAATATATTATTATAAGATAAAAAATGTAGATAGGTAACATACAAGGATAATATTAATCAATAAGAGAATATCATTGATCCATCATATACGGTTTTTTAGGAGTGAAAATGGATATGGGAGATCTATAATGACCTAAGAAATCATTATATGTGGATTAAGCAAAATTTGTGAAAATCAGTGGGTATGAATTTTAAATTATTTTTTAGAATAATAAATAGTTATGTGCCTAATTTTCTTTAGTGGGAATAAGGATTTCACAATATTGTTTTCAAATGTACAAGCCCCACTATATGGGTGTTCATATTTTTCACTAGATCAGTGGATGGTTTGGGAAAACAGTGCAACAATAATATGAATGACAAAAATATAAAACATTTCACCCAAGGAAACACTGAACTAGACCCAAAAAATACATGATATATTATAGAAGATTATGAGTACCTGAAAATGGTATTAAGATGTTATAAGAAACATAATAATTCACATCTAATAAAAATATTTCAAAAATAATTCTTTTTGTACAATAGTATTACCTTTGTGGTGTATAAACTATTATAGATACATTTATTTTAATTAAATATCATTGAATATTCTTAATTTTTATTGTACAAAAATTATTCAAATAATTTTATTGATTCATGAAAAGATATATATATATATATATATATATTGAACATAAAATTTATCTATAAATAATATATAATATAATAATGATTTGTAACAAAGACACAAAAAACCAATGCCACCATTCCACTCAAAACTAAGCCAACAAAACTCTAATAATCTACTCAAGCATATAACATGATCATTAAACATAATATTTTCATTTTACATGATTATTAATTGAACCATTTATTTAATATTCTAAAAATAATCCATTAATATATGTAATAACTCTTCATCAATTAAATATCATGAAAAAATATCACCAACCACATGAAAATTATTAACTATGTTATCATGATTCATTCCATTTCAATTTCACTATTCTAGTTTGTTATCTATAAATGATATTAAATATTATTCACAAAATTGAGAGAATAAACCATATAAAAAAACAAATTCACATAAAAGGGAGTGAACTCATATATCCTACATCAATTAATGATTTCTAAGATACATTGAATGTCCTAAGGAATAATAGAAGAACTATAAAGCCAAAAACATATGATGAATCATTTAAAAAACATGAATCATAGTAATTTCTAATAATTTTATCTTAGAAATAATTTCCCAATTACAAACACACAACATGAATGATGCTTAAAAATAAATAAGCAGGAAATCTATGAGAATCATAAAAGGAATTCAACCAAAATATCTAATATTGAACCCCTAAAGAAAATGTTGAATAACCAAGATCATAAGATATTTATCCTTATAACATTTAAACAAAAAAACTTGGTTTATAATAGAATAAATTAATAAATATAATTATTAAATTGAATCTATGATTTATTTATATCATATAAAATTTCTCATTTGAAAGTTAATTTTTTTTTCACCACATAATCCTTATATGGTTCCCTCTACCCAAAGCAGGGTTATTGATCTAACAATAATGGAATAAGATTCACCTAGATAATTATTTTATTCCCAAATCCCAAAAACATCCCCATCACTATTGAAGTTGGAAAAAAATTTCATTTTTTAAATTTTATCAGATTAGAATATCAAGAATCATGTCAGGTATTCTAACTATGAATGAATATTCATTTTTTAAAACATTTATTTTAAAGGTTAAATATCAACTAAATTTTATAAATTAAATTTCAATATCACTCTACATTCTATAACCCCAACTAAAGGATATCAACACCCAAAATGTTAATGTAATTGGCCATAATTTTATGGTTCACTACAGGATGATTATATTATTAATAAATATCCACAAATATATAATGTGGTTGATATATTTTCTTTTGATAAAATATAAACTAAAAGTCTTAAAAAAACAATTATGAAAATTAAATTAAATTAATAGTGGACGATGATAGATGATTTCAATTTCAACCATTTTATAATCAGTCTACATGTATCACATTAAATCATATTTTTTAAAATTATTAAAAATTGGTGATTAGTTATTTATTTTATTTTATATCATATGGATTATTTAAATTATATTTTACTATATATATATATATATTTAAGTTTATTATGATGAAATATTTTACATTAAAATTTAATGAAGAAATAAATGACGTTGAATGTTATTAAACATTATTTCATATAATTTATGTACATAATGAATTTAAATTAATTGTGTTATGTTTTGTTTTTGATTATTTCTTCATGTAACCTCAAATAGTGTGATGGTGAACATATCCAAAATTGCATTTTTCCCCCACATTTCCTTTTTCCAATGGTGGGGGCATTAAACAGTGCATTTTTTATGTAAATTTTTTTTATTGAAATGTGATGATTGGATATCAGATCCTCTACCCAAGGATTACTCTTAGAACATTATTCCTAGTATAGTTCTCCCTCGTATATTTTGATGTGTTTGTGAATCATATTCTCAATGAAATATATTTGTTACCACTGATTAATTGTGTTTCATGTCATTTTAAATTTTATGGGTTCTTGAAATGGAATGAACATTTGGTCAGGAGAGTACAAACATTGGGAATAACTAGACTATCTGGATGTTGGGGTCACTGATCACCTGTATGGAGGCCTCTCAGTTGTGGAACTTGAGGAATCTCATGTCAATAAAAACTAATAAGGTATTGAATTAATATCATGCATTTATTTTTCATCATGAAGCACATGTGTATGATGAGGTAAAATTGTTTAACGGGTCTTGAGTTTCACATATTGGGGAGATAGAATGAAGCTGATCAGAATGATTGATAGTGGTAGATTTGTGAGGGGAGTCCCTAGGAGTTAAAATTTAGAAGGTTTAGCAGATGGATGGATATTAAATCCTTATTAAGGTGGATCAATGTGTTGTGTCCCAAAAAGGGAATATTTCAAAACATATAGGATGATCATAACACCCCTAAAGGTGGATCTAGGAGGTACACCCATATCATGTGGCATGAAGGTTTACTATGGATGATATTGAACCACAAGGAGGAGTCTTAGGTTCCATATTTAGATTAAATGATTCAAAATCCACATAAATTTATGTATGATTTTGGGGCATATTCATGTGATGTTATATTCACAATAGGATTTCCCTTGGTTGGTTTTTGTGGGGCTTACATGTTGGTGATGCCCAAATTGCTACTAGGAGAAGTGATGAATTGGATGGTACATACAAATAGGAGCTTTCCTACTGGGTGGAATGATCACTCTGGGATGTGGTGTCCATGGTTAAATTATGATTCATGTGTATTAAGTGTTTGATGGAAATGATAGAGTGTTATTGGTGATGGGTTTGGACCTCAGAGAATCTTCCAGCATATCATGGTTACTCAGTATTTAAATCCCATATTGTTTGATAAGGGGTGTTGAATGGGGATTATGCATGGATGCTGACCATATGGATCATATGGTGGGGTATTATTCATATAATTTACCCAGATGAAGAGACATGATAGGTATTTCACTAAAATAGGACGTATTTTGGATAGAAAATGATACAGCTCATGCACTAAAGCATCCAATAGAAGTGGTTGTTTGATGTCGTGGTCACTACAGACATATATGTTCATGTGAGTCGTGATTGTTGTGAGAAACAAGGGGAATCAGTTAACCTACAACCTTGGTTTTGTAATATGTACCAACAAATAATGGAATGGGCATACACATGAAATATGAATGATCATTATTTCATTCCATGTTAGTGGGATCTCATTCTAAGGAAGGAAGATCTCATCCGATATCACCCATATGTGGAGAATACAATCAAGGGTTTGTGGGGCTTATTCATCGAAGATTCCTACGGTATAATGTTCATCCCAAGTTAGTATCCCATGAGGGCCACACATGAGAAACCCCATGTGAATTTCCTAGGGTGAGACTATCTATTAACATCATGTTCTATGGAAATTAGTTCTATAAACATTTATGTCAGGTAGCACATATATGGTTGACTCACTCCACACCACTGGTTCATACATTACCATCACACATGCACCCTTGAGAGGGTATTTACTTTGGAAATTACAAGATAAGAAGGTGTGGAATACTATCCAGTCATGAAGTCATCATTTTCATCTATATACTAAAAATGAAGGGGCATTAGCATACATATGATGATAAGAAATAGGTTTGGAAGAACAAGAAATAAATAAATAGGGGATAACTCATGAGATACAATGAAAATGTTTCCCCAAAAATATAGAGTGTTGTTTGGAAGAGGTTCATATCATGTATAAGTGAAGAACAAAAGATGTTCTAAAATGTGGTTCTTTCGCGTAGAGACAATCCAAAATGATTCAAATTTTTTTTTGTGGAAAATATTTGAGGGTTGTGCACAGAATATATTGTTGATCACAACAATGGGCTCTATTCTAATTCACGGGTGCACGAAAGAAGGATATTTTACCCAACCATATTTTATACTATTTGATTTTCAGTAATGATTAAACATTTGTAGAACCACTCAATGGTGCAACTATAGGTAAAATGGTAGTCATTTTCAATACATTAATTATTCCATAACTTCTCTATGTTACATAATATCATTCTAACATGAAACATAGCATCACATTAACTTCTATAGGATCAACCTGAAGAACACAGGTGTCCATGAATATATAGAGAGTTAATTCATAAATACCATGAAATATACTAATCATGGAAGAGGTATTCCACAATAAGGGTTCCTTTTCTATAGTGAACAATGAAACAAGAAGCTGGTAGACATCGTATTTGGCATGGAATAATTTTGTTATTGATCACATGTCATCCGCTCTGAATAAAGAACTTGTGTGCACCTGCATTTTCCATTTTCTTAGAATGTGTGGATGGAGAATGAGATACATTTCATTGGGTGTACAAGATCCTTCTATAATGATTTATTTATTTCATATTGAACAAAATATTTTGTGAAACATCCTTCATGATTAGGTGATGTTCCGTTGAGTCGGATGATAGATTTATTTCACCCATATATGTCAATTTTTTACTACTGGTAGAATTCTACATGAATATATTTCCACCATCTATATATAAGTATAAACATATCATGAGTTTGTCTTCCATGGGAAGCATCGAAGTGGTGGTTAGATTCCATCAAATGAAATAAAAAGTTGATAATGCTGTGGAAGATCCATTTTGTTTATGTAGAGGATCTAGTCAACACCTGTTTATATGAATGGTTCTATGTATGGACACCATGTATTTCTATGGTATATGAATATACCTCTCTCATAGGTGTATGTTCGATCCTTCTATGAGGAAAATTCAACTTCGACTACTTCTATCTCCAAGATTCTACTTCTTCCTGGATTAGACCATTTCAAAAAAGGTGTAGTTTAAAACTATTCATAAATGATCATGAAAGCCACACTAGATCTTGTGGTACACATTCAAATACTACGTGATCCACCCTTAGAACATTTGTCTCCAGTCTTTATGGCCTTCCTATAGGTCTCTTCATAGATTGAACCTTTCAACACCGCTCTGTGAGAGGTAATGAGTAATAATCATCATATTCTGTAAGGAAAGAGGGTTATTTTAGACAAATAGTTGCTATAAATGTTGATAAAACATTCAAAATAGAATTATCTATTGAGTGAAAATATGTCACAAGGGAACTTTGTAAATCAAGATAATCTGATCATTCTAGCTTGCATAGTAGACTTGACACTATCATGGGTCATGCACGAAAAAATTACACATGTTGAAACAACACTTAACACGGTCATTCTAATTGATAATATAGGTACATGGATGTATAAATGATGACCGGGAAGAAAATTATGTTCATGTGGGATGATATAGGGGTTTAAGAATTACCTGATCATTAAACCACTACTTTTCTATGAAGCATTTGGAACAACATCCTAGGCTGGCGTACAGAGTGGGAGCTATGGTCCAGTGTAAACTTCACTAGTGAGTGGTTGTGGGAATGCTGGTTACAATATGAATTTCATCAATAAGGTGATGTTTATTACAACATCTGACTATACAAAGTGATATGGACTCCATAATTCCATATTTATAGGCAAAATGAGCTGGTTCTGGATGTCATTATTCCCGGGTCCTCATACACGGACACATTTCATCTTCACCATAGGGAATTTATCATTAGTATTTGGGATATCTATAGAATTGGAGGCATTCCACTTGATGGATTCCTATATGAATATTTCATTTCACTACCTAAAACATAGGACGTCAGCAAGACGATTCCTATCATGGAAAACATATTCTGGATGTGTGGAAGGTTAATATGAAGATCACATCTTATTTTCAAATGGATCTGATATTCTATGAATGGTTTAATCCATTACTCAAGACGGATACAATTGTGACAATTTCAAGATAAGATAAATAGTGTAAGATCGCATTTCATAAAGGGAAAGAAGACCATTTTGGTTTATCTTTGAGGTGGGTAGTACAATAAGTAAATGTAAATCAGGGAGGGAGGGTAGGACACACTCTTTCAATACACTGCCTTTGTGGCCACAATCATGAGTGGGACGTCATATCCACTGAGGTATTTGAGGGTGGGGATCTTCTTAGGAACATTGGTGATGGAAGTGATAACAGAAACTAGTAATAAGGTCGTCCTAGGTGTACTTGTGTTGCATATAATCTACAACACACTAGGTCACATTTCACAATGAATCATAAAAAATGAATATATTGGTTGTTCTCGATCCTACATGGTTTGATCCCATTGTATCTCGGGTGGATATGAGGTCTTGAATGATATCAAGACTCCCAATGCTATAATGTGTCCATCATTGTAGAATATAGATGCGGTTCAGATGATGAATCAATACTAGAATGGGGTCAGGATCAAGATTAATATCCATCCAAACATTATATTATACCCTTCTGTAACCTTGGTTGGACTGATGGTGGACAAACTATGTGGTTCATGGGAGTTGTATTAATTACTAAGAATTAGGGGAGGATTTATGGTAGCCCAGATCAATATCAAGTTTTTCTCTGATCTGTATGTGGCTTCTCATTTTATTAGGTAGTTTTAATGTTTGCAACAGGAGGATAAGTGATTCTACATAGGTATTCATGAAGAGAATCACCCATGTATCCTCTTCTAGCTATGGTGTATGATGGTGATCATGGGTTCAAGAGAAACCAACATGCTTCCACTAACCAATGAAGACATGGGATTATCAAAATAATATTCCATCAACTAGGTGGAAGCATAACCAGAGGTGGTCCTACAGAAGTGCATATGGGTAGTCATGCCACTGAGCATAGTGCAAGATATGTGAGGTATCATATAGTAATCCTCAAGGGAGGATCAAGATAGAAACAAAATGGAGTTGATGTCACATGTTCCTGCTACATTCCAATAATTTATTGAGGAATAGTATTCGTACAGACCCCATGATCTAAGGAAAGAGTCCCCTTGGAAAAAAAATTGATATTTTTCTACTACAACCATCCACCAATTACATCCTTCCATTCCTTTTTACCTAATGAGGATATTGTGTAAATAATTGGTGATATAGGACCTCTTGTAAAAGAAGATGCAGGACGAGATCATAAAACTAGATATCAAGCGAATTTTGGTCATGGACATGGAAGACTTCCATTTGATTAATGTATATCTGACATCCTAGGATGTTAATTCATGCCAAGAGGAAGAGTATGAAGCACTAATACACATGTAATAGAGATTTATGGATAAGATGCAGATCCAGAGGAAAAAATTTCTAAATAAGATTTTGATAAAGATTAAGAGGATTAAAAAGTGTCTGGGGATTGTGTAACCATTATGATTGTTTGTCTCGAAGAATGTGGAGAGATCTGAGACTCCTTACAATAGTTATCTGAACATCTGCTGGTATTTTTAACCAAAAAACCAATTTATTTGATTCATTCCCATTCACTTATCAATTCCACTAATCATAACACATATTATGTGGGATTATCTAAATATCGACCATGATACAACCACCATGTGGAAAAATAAGCACCACTGTGTGCAGAGATGAATGATTTGATTGTAACGACATAAAAGTTTGTTAATGTAAATTAACTTTTAATGATACAAACTATAATCACAAGAAAACACATCACAATGAACTAATATGTACTATAGGACCATTAATCAAATTATTTTCACTTCTATTATTTCAATTCAGAAAATATATCATACACACTATTAATCAGTAAGATGTCTGGAGTCTGAGAAGTCAAAATAAATTTTTGGTGAATTGTAATGAAACCATGTGAATAGTAATGATACCCTTATTAATATCAATATGTACCTTATTAATAGTAAATCATCCCTGTGAATAAGTATCCTTACCGATGAAAGTATAAATAAAATTTATCCAACTTATAAGTGATAATATCATATAATTATAGTGTTGGAATTTTTGTGAGTCATGTATATTTAATTACAATTTTATGATTAATTTTTTAAAAACAGAAAATATAAATTACTAAAATTTATTCAAAAATAAATATTTTGAAGAATTATGATTATATGGTAATTTTAAGAGACATTAATTAATAATAAAATGTGTTAGAAAATAAGTTTAAATTTTAAATATTATATTTTCATGTAAATAAATATTTTAATTATAAATTAAATTTCACATATTTAAATCTTTATTTTCATAATATGGACTTCAATTTTTAATTATAGACATCAAATACTAATTGGGCTGATTTATTAGGATTTTTCTGAAAAACTAGTATTTTTGGTGAATAGTAAAATATGGTAATTTGGTGTATATATACATTATATGGTTAATATAGTATTCAATGATACATGAATATTGAAATTACATTGGGTTTGAACTAAAATTCACATAATAATGTTTTTGGTAAGTATAATGAATACAATTTCTTGTTTTGAGAAAAATTATTAAATAATGAATAAAATATTTTGAAAACCCTCATCTCCTCCACTATAAAAACCACCCTCACTCCCCCCCCATCTTCTCATCACTAAAATGAAGATTTGTGACTTATATAAAATAAGATCAAATATCTACCTATTTCCTTTTACCACTTCCATCATCCCTTAGTCTCATCAAAATAACAAATCCTCTCCCCTAATGAGGTTCTCAAGAAAGATATATAAAAGAGGTAAATTAATATTTTCATTTATTTTACTATCTATCAAGAACCACTATTTTATTTTTTACTTACACACCTCCATTCATAAAAATGTTATGATAATGCAAGTAACTTACATATACAGTAAATTTTTCATGAAAATGTATTAATTCACCATCAACACTTTTTCCACCTCCATTTATATTAGAATTGAAAACTCCATTCAAGAGATGTTAATTTATCTCATTCATGGTCAACATGTTTTCATTTTATTTTACCATATAAAATTCATCTCATCAAACCCTTTTTTATTGAACCAAACTATAAAATATGTATTATTTCTAATTTATGGTTTTGATTGTTTATATACATGAGATTAATTTACTATAGAAAATTTTTTTGATGTGATAAAAAACAACCAATTAACCAAAATATTTATGATTAAAGTTTTATATAATGATTATTATTAACTCAAAATACATAATTGAATTTTCTAACCATGTAATATTTTTTTGTTAACTAATAACATAAAAATTCAATTCATTATAACCATTTTCATCTTACATGTTTTTCGTTACATATATATAAGCAAACCAATCATGAAAACGAATGAAAAAATAATGAAATTTAACCTATTATCCCATCAAAATGTATAGGAATGAACATAATAGGGTTATAATGAATAAATTACATCACTAATATTGGATGGGATTATAACTTAATTATATTTATTATCTAATTGAATACATTATGATCAAAGTAAGAACAACTTCATACTTATGGCCGGGGATTCTACCCGAACCTCCATTATTCATTCATGTTGCTATATATTTCTTTTTACCAGGATTAAGATATATGTTCTTTTCTATGTATATATTATACATGTTTTTTCACGCTATAATCTAATGTATCAAGATTCATTAATTAATCTTTATTTATTATATACAATTATTTATGTGGTTCCCTCCTCAATATATCCTGATATGCAAACCAGTTTTAAGGGAAAAACCCTATTTATTAACCAATTTCATGATCCATATATCATCTTATGTAAAAAACCATTATTTTTATAAAATATTTATTTTTTATTATGAAAACCTTAATTTTTCCCTTCTTTTATAGTTAAAACATTAATACATTTTCTATTTTGAAGGCTCTTTAGTATTTTCCATGAAACCACACTAAAATGTATTAATCTCTTAAATACTCTTATTATATGTTGTCATATCTGTTTGAAATCACGTACCATGATATGTGATTTTGTTCCCTTATTAATTTAAATTTAATTTTTAATTCATTTATATCATGGAACTTGTATTATACACTAATCAATTATTATTTATGACATGATTATGTTACCCATTTCATTTTATTCGTACCCTTATAATTATATATGATTGACTATGTATGATTATTTATATGGAAATAATATTCATTAAATTTTTATGATGGATGAACGCAGATAGTGCTCTAATGAATTGGGTAATGTTTAGTCTCATGAGAAGTAATGTGAAATAGTCTTGGTGGTTAGCCATGACTCCTGCTACAATGTGCAATAGTCTTGGTGGTTAACCATGACTTATGTTCCTCTATATGAAATGTGCCTTGAATCATTATAATGTCATGTTTTATATTGCTTTTAAAATAATATCACTCCATGATTATATGATCCAACACTTATATGTTATGATTATATATGATCCATGCCATTTTATATGATTTTTTCATTCCTTATAACCCATGTGGTAAAGAATTATTCTTATGTATTTTCTTTTGTTAGGATTTTTGGTTATCAATTTTTTCATATATCCCTAGGTTATCGTATATATATTTATGTGGAAAATGGGAGTTAATAGCTCATTTTGAAGAATAAATAATAGTCACATGTTTTTAATTTTCTGTACCTAATTTTCTAAGACCCTAGAATTTACAATCCTTGGCATGTATTATGATGTCTATGTCCGCTTAACAATGATTGGAAGGTAACCAACACCAAGGAAGAAAATTTTCAATGGTGAGGAGACTGAGGCATCCTGAATTTTTTTAGTGTCAGGATTCATTTTATTGTAATGAGATGAGGAATTTAACTCCAAGTCTATGTTCATATAGTTTGATCCAAAATTGTGAAAACATTTCAAGGGGCATGTGTTGCATGAAATTATGATAGACCCGACGTTAATGAGGTCCATAAAATTCCGTCAAAAAATACCCCTACATAAAACCTACATATATTTTATCATTGGTATTCTAGGAATATCATTTCAATAGTTTACTATTATGTTACATGGACCGACATCTCAGTTTAATGCCAAGGGTTTTTGAAATTAGTTGAGGCCATAGGGACAATATTTTGGTGGATCTATATAGGGGACCAAATATAGAATATTGTGTGTCACTAACTATCAAATAAGGATGGTAATCAAGCCATACATTGTTATTGAAATAAATATTCCTATGTTGGTATGATCTATACATATAGAGGGGTATTATTTATGTTTTTTATTTTATTTTGGTTTTTTAGAAGGTTGTACTAGAAGTAAAATCCAATATTCTCTATATATCTAATAAGGTTGAGATTCACAACATACATAGTAATAGGATAGGAAATTGTAAATTAATGATTCGAAAGGTAATTTTCTCTCAAGAGGGAAAGTAACAGTATTTTGGAATTTATCATCTTGCATCCAAGATGATTGTAGTTACATAGATTAACCTCATTCCATTAGAATACTAGTGCTATAATGTTTACCCTCATATGTATGGGATGCTTCTAGAAAATTTTAATGTCATGATGTAAGGTTCACATAGGAAATGGGTAATATATGGAGGTTTAGGGCACAACTTCCAAGACATAACATGAATGAGGACCTATGATATTCCACATCAATCAACACACTTCAAATGATAACTATATCTAAGGGGGGAAATGAAAAAGTGACATTATTTCTAGTCCTAATAAGAAATTCATGGGCATCACATTGTATCTAATGAGGATAGGATTCAATCCATGCATAGTTATTTATGTCCAATACATTTTAACATCCTGAGGTGAGAAATAATATAATCCTATGCGAAGGAAAAAAATGTTATGGATGGGTCAAATAAAAAAATATGAGCATCACAATGTATCTCACATGTATTAAAGTCAATCCATTCATAGTTCATAGGCATGGAACATTCGATAATTGATGTCCAATGGACTGTTATTCCCAATAAAAAACAACACAGCATGGTGGATCCATGATGAGGGGAGAAAACATATCATCCCAAATAGATATGTGGCATGAAAGTAGTATCCAGATGTAAATGAGGATCTACGAGGCCTGCATCATATGATATAATGTTAGGGGATACGTTATGACGGTTTAATCGTACGACACCCAAAATTGAACATTTAGTCTAAGGTCATATTTCTCACACCACAAGGTGGCTATCTCAACCAAAAAAATATATTGGGTAGTATATGAATGATCTGACATGAAAGAGGGATTGAGAGGATAATGGCACAAAAAAATATTCCCTATGGGGGGTCTTGGAGACAGGTTAAACTCATTTCACCAATACTAGGGATCTCATTTTAAGGTTGTGAATCCAAGACAATTGGGGGTTAAGTCCTATTAAGTCGTTATATATAGTATGTGTAATGAAAAATATTACATGAATGAGGGTGAATATGTCTATGAATTTCCCCACATAATACTAAGATAAACATTCACCTAGTTTATTGGCACGATGCTTTAGCTATGATCATTGTTTAACATAATTTTCTTGGGATTCTAATGCATGAAATTTAGGGTCATAAAACTCACCATGTATCAACTCATTTTTTCATCCATGTTTCTAAATCTTTCCATCAGTGCACTCATTTTCATTCCATGTTGCATGGATTGTTGCCCCAAATTCCCACTTTCCAAAGGCGGGAGACCTTCATCACATCCTCAAATATGTTTTCTCCTTGATAGAAACTTGATGATGTAATTTTAGCCCCTAATTTTGTGGTTTCTTCCTCCAAAAAGGTTGCATAGTCATGGTCCCCGTTAATGATTTGAATTTTTATTCATGAATATCATTCCTAGTGACATATCATTATATATTCTTATTAATTTCACTGATTATGTCTTTAAATTAAAGGGGTCTTGAAAGGGTAGCAACCTTTGGTCTGAGTAAATAGTAACCACAAGCATTTCAGTGCATATCTAGATGCATGGACATTGGAAAACACTTATTCTTATTAATTAGAGGGATTATCAAAGGCCCAGAACTTGAGGAATCCAACATCATTCATTTGGTATTATATAATGGAGGATTTTATGCGAGGTTATCCTAATCATCCCATGTTTAACATAGGGTATGTAGTGATTTTAACATCATGCGGAGATCATCATACCAAATTCATTATTTTTGAGGTTTTCCTCATACATATCATGTTCAACATGAGTTAGGCCCTGGGATTCAGGTCTTACAAATATTGAATGAGACTCATCAAACTCCAAATGGATTTGATAAGACTGGTACATCCCTAGGAGGGAGCACCCAGTGTTTTTAATCAGTGGATAGATTGGAACACCAAATAAGAGTGGAACCGGGGTGGTGTGTCCCATTAAGGTATGATATAACACAATAAAGTATGATCAAGATACCACTATGGGAAGATCATAAGAATTTCACCCTAGAAAGGTGGTCACCAGATTGAGGGATTAGAACACTCAATGAAAGAAGACCTAATGTGGTTTGTCACCTTTCGAGATGATATCACACCATGGACTCTGATCTAGATACCACTAATGTAGGATTAGGGGATGTACACCATAGAATGGGGGACACCTAATGGATGGATCAGAACGTCCAATGATAGTGGAACTAGGGTTTTCTTAATCATAAACGGAATATATCACATCATGAAGTCTAATTTAACACCATAGAGGGTGGATCATGGAAATTGCACCTAAAAAGTGGGACACCAGTTTCATGGATTAGAATGCTAAATGAGAGAAGACCTAGGATGGTGTTTCCCATAAAGGGAAGGTATGACACTGCAAAGTCAGATATAGACACCACTGAGTGTGGATCATGGAAATTTCACCCCATATAATTTAACACTAGGTATTACTTTTGGATGGGATAGAACCACTATGAGGCTTTCTATGTACCCTGTTCAAAAGGAAGGGATTAAAACACATGTAGTTATAAAGGGTGAGGCTGGAAATACATGTGTAATAAAAAAATGAAACAAAATTATGATGGGGATTACACATTTTTAGAAAACTATCACATGATGGACACTCTTGGTTGGATAGATATAGATTGTGGGGTTATTATTCATGGTTGGCAACATGGGTGCAGCAAAGGGTAGCAATTGGATGGATTGAATGATCTCACAGTCATGTGGGGGCTCGGGTAAGGATTAGGATGGATGGTGAGATATTGAACCAAGAGTGTGGCAGGTCAATGATATGGATCCATTTGTAAGATAATGTTAGTTTTGGTATTCCACATCAAGAAGGATTATTATGTATACCTGTGAACGAGAATCAATGTCCACATAGTTTGGTGGGGTGATTAGACACCTGATGAGGTAGCCCTTGAGGATAAGGTGCATGGATGGGGAACTAAATGGAATAGAACAACCAATATAGGTATTGATATTACCAAAAAAATGGCATGAAGGAGATACTAGGATTTGAAATAGATGATGGGAATGAACATTAGGGATGCTTCTTACATATCCCCATGGTTGGAAATCAAAGTCCACATAGTTAAGTACGAGGACTGGAATCGGGTTGTACAAAAATTATAATGACCAAGAGACATGTTGGTTCTTACATGTGGTAAAAGGAAAATTTTAGAGGGAAAATCTTAGTTTCAGGATTGTGGATTGATGGTGGTGATTATTTATGTTTAGCTACTTGAGAACTAGTCTGAAATCACTAAGGGGTAGACCAATGATATGTGTCCAATCAAAGGTGACGCTGAATTTTACCAGTGTTTGGAGTTGAACATCAAGGAAGATTCCTACAAACCATTTATTGGATAATGGTATCAGAACCCACATTTTATAAAATCATATAGTGTAACATCATGTAGGATATCAGGGTCATATAATTTAACATTAATCGGGATGAAGTTGACAAAAAATGAAATGTTTTGGACCAACGGGTGATGGGATTGAACATTGCGGAT
Source organism: Viscum album (assembly GCA_963277665.1). Classification (NCBI taxonomy): domain Eukaryota; kingdom Viridiplantae; phylum Streptophyta; class Magnoliopsida; order Santalales; family Viscaceae; genus Viscum; species Viscum album. The sequence goes on along the minus strand of OY728163.1, from coordinate 1,897,854,125 downwards.
GCTTCAAACATACCATGCATTAAAGTGCTAACGATTAGTGTTGATGTTGTTCAGATATGGATGAACCTGGGTTTTATGTTTAGTTAACTACCCAATAAGGCTTCCCTAGTCATGGGTTACTCTATACCCACATGAGTCGTGGTCAATGTGATAATCAAGGGGAAAAAATGACCTGAAATTATCATCGAGAAAGGTTCATTTGTGAGGAGTGGAGTGGGGATTATGAAGTGTTAGAATCCCAAAGGAGATAAATGGGATCATTTGTTGTACAAGGATCCCCCCTGGTTTTATTCCTTATGAGGGTTTCAAGGGAACATAGTGGCCTTTTGTAGAAATTGTAAGGGACGAAACTGAAGGCGGGGGACTCTTCCCTTCCAAGATTCTAATGAGGCGTCTCAGGCATTGGGTAATGTGATTTTATCTGGGGACTTGCCTAGGATTGAAGATGGTCCCAGAACAACCGTGAATGTAAGGGATTGTGCCACATCGTCTTCTTCGGTGGTCGGAAAAGTCAACGATTCGACAATGGCATCGGTAATAAAAATATTGTTAGACCCATGGCGGTAAAGTGATTATCATTTTCTAAAAAAGAGAAATGGGTTAGCTTCATTTCAAGGGTTTCTGATAGTTCAGAAATATTTCCATTGGTTTTTGGGGGAATCACTTCATTGGAATCCGAAATATGCTCTTCTGCAGAGGTGGTTCCAGTGGTGGTTTTGAATATGATTAAAGGGAGTAACATCAATACTAAACTTTTTACAGGAATTTCAATAGGGTTAGTGTCCCTAGTTGCTGAGGTATGTCTGTCATCCAAGATTTCTTCAGATGTGTCGATGTTTTTTTTGTTGGGCTCATTAATGTTAGATAAGGTTGCGAAGTCTGGCTCTATGAAGAAGGATTTGCTGGATGGGGTGGAAAGGGAAATCACGGCGGCCAGAAATTCACCACCCTGGTTGATGCTAGAATCTGGGATGCAAGAGGATGCTTCTCCTTCGTCTCCATCAGCCTCATTAGGGATCAGGTTATTGTTGCTGGACGAGATAGAGATTTCGTTGAAGAAGAGGGTTCTAGTACCAAGAATGTGGAGTTTCTCGGAGGGCTCCTATAGGCTAGTGACTCGTTTAATGGTAGAGGTGGAGGATTCTGAGGAGTTATTCGTTCTGAGAATAGGTAGAAATCCACAAAAGGCTGGGATTCCTCTTCCTTAATGTCCTCATTTTTTATTCTTAATGCTCAGGGTTTTGGGGTGCAGGATAAAAGTTCATTTTTGGCTGTTGAGACAAGGATATGTAGATCATCCTTGGTGGTCATTCTATAACTGATGCAAGATCATTTGAAGGTCAGTATTTTTGCTAATAAGTTCGTGTTAAGTTTCCATTTTCATGGGAACCCAGTGAATAAACAGATATGGTGTTTTGGAAGAACACTCTTTAGGTGGAGTTGGTATAGGTGGGAAAGTAGTGTATTCTGTTTAAGCTTGGGTTTAGCGGTACTGAAGTTCTGTATTCATTCATCTATTCTAGTAACGATGTTGTGGTAAGGATAAATATGTGGGAGCGTCTTTGAGATTTTGATGCGGCACAGTTACCATGGTTCATAGCAAGAGATTCCAATTCTATTTTGTGTGTTTCAGAGATGAAAGGTGGTGCAACAACTTTCAATAGTAGTATGATGGACTTTAATTATTTCATCTCCAGGATAGGCCTTCTTGATTTGGGTTTTAGTGGGAGAACTTTTAGTTGGGGTAACAATAGGAGATGTGGTAATCACAATTAGAGTACATTTTATAGATGCATGGCTAACATACAGGGCTTAGGGTCCTTTTCCAAGACTTTGGTTACACACTTTTCCCGATCTTTTTCAGATAATACCCCTCTGTTAGTGGAACTGAGGAAAGAGAGTTCTGATAGTTAGGTTTTTCTTTACTCAGTTAGTTGTCACCCTATGGATGGTTTCATGACGATTATGAGGAATTCATTGGAATAGTAGTTGGAGGGTAGAGCCTGGGTTGGTTCATTTAGGCATCTCAAATGGTTCAAGGGAGACATTAGAATGTGGATCGCGAGGAAAACAATAGTGGCCGGGTTGGTAGAGGTGCTACAAGAGAAAGTTGACTGGTTGAAAGATAGACATTATAAATGTTGGGATGACCCTTACTTCATATTGTTATGTGATAATTGTTCATTTTTAACTCAACGGTAGTTGGAGATGGAGAGAGAGTACATAAAAAGATCCAGGGTTAGGTGGCTGAAGGAGGAGGGATAATAGTGGTTTCTTCCACTCATTCTTGAAAGAGCGGTAGAATGTGAAGATAAACATGAGGATTATGGAAAAGCTGTTTACTTATGATGTAGAGGGTTTTGGTATGTTGGACTTGGAACATGTTTAGTCTATGAATATAGGTGTCCTCCAAGGATACTCATGGGAGGGGATATTAGAATCTAAATAGGAGGACTTCATGGGAAATGTTTGCTGGAGTGTGGGGAATGTAGAGAATGTATTATTGTGTAGTATTCCCTCTTGGGATGAGGTATGGGAGGATTGTCTGCCATATGTTGTAGGAGAGTTCTCCATGGATAGATGGTTTCCCAAATTCTTTTTATGTGGAAGCATGTAAATTCGTGGGGGATCTGGTCATCGAAGCAATACAAGACTTCTTTCGAGTGGTGCTATCGACAGAAGCTCATGTTCCTCCAGGGTGGTTCTTTTTCCTAATGTTAAAGATCCAACCTCTATTAGTAATTATAGGATGATATTTTGGTGGAATTATTCATAAAAGATCTTAGCAATTGTTTTTTCTAGGAGGCTCAGAAAAATGATCTCAAGGGTAATAACACAGGAGCAACACAAATTCGTCCATGTTAGGGGTTTCTATGGGCAGTGGAAGTTATGTAATAAATTTTTTTGGATCTGAATAAGAAGGTGGCATAGTACAAGGTGATTATTCATGTGGACATGGACAAGGCACCTGATAAAATATAATAGAGCTTCATTATATGGGCGATGAGGAATTTGGGTTTTCAAGAATGGTTCTGCAATATTTGTTATCATTGTTACTCCTCGCCATGGCTTTCCATTTCTCTCTTGGGGACGAGTATTGATTTTTCGAAGAATGTGTGGGGGTGTAATAAGGGGATCCCTTTCCCTCATTATTTTTATTATGGATCAAGAAGCTTTTCCCAGAATCATCAGAGAAGGTTAAGGGATAGATGTATTATACCTTACAGTGCTAAAGGATCTTACAGTTCTTTTTCACATGTTATGTTTGCAGATGATATTCTCATTTTTTTGAATGGAAGGTGATCATATCTTTGTAATTTCATGTTCCTATTGATGTTGTATGGTGATCTCAGTGGCCAATAGATCAAAAATATGAAGAGAAACCTCTTCGTAGCCAATAGATGTTCTACAAGAAGGGGTCTGGTCATACAAGACATCCTTGGAATGCCGCAAAAACGGTGGCCAATTATTTATTGTGGGGATCCCATCCCTACTGGTTGAGTGAAAAAGTACTTCATTGAGGACATTATCGACATGATTCTTGGGAGGATTATTAATACTAAAAACAGGTTTCTCTCTATTGGGTGCTGAGTGGATTTGATAAATAGTGTGATTTTATATATTCTGATGCATGTGATGTTAGTTATAACTCCTCCTAAGGGGATAATTTATGCTATAGAGAAATTGATTGTAATGTTTTTGTGGGATGCTAACTAATCAGGAAGGGCTCATTGAGCGGCCTATCATTAGGTGGCCAAACCAGTGGAGGAGGGAGGGGTCGGCCTAAGGGATATAGTTGTTTCCATGAGGACCATGCAACCACGTTTGGCATAGGATTTTAGGGATGAAAACTCAATGTGGGCCAAAAATCATAGTTTTTAATATGGAAAAAACATGGACAATTTGGATAACAGAAATATATACATGCTAGGAAGGGGTATATTGTATCATCTTAAAGTCCTTTATTAATGTTCTTGTTGTCTTGTGGGATGAGGTGAGTTGAATTTATGGAGGGACAACTGGGCTGGGTAGAAGCTATTTTTTCTATTCTGTCCTCGACAAGACAAGTCGGTTTTGGAGGCCAGCCATCATCCAAATTTAATAGAATCCATTTCGTGCCCAGATCAGATGGAATTGTTTAATGAAACCGTGTTTACTAGGGAGGAGGAATGATTTTGTTTCAAAAAGTCTAGTTTGGGTTATTTTAATGGGTATGATTATCAGGGCTTAATCTTGCAGGAAGGGGAGCAAGATGAATGTGGGGCACGATTATGGTGGAAAGAGTTTCCCATAATGATGTGTTTTCTAGTGTGGAGGTCCAATCACCTAGCCATACCCACGTATAATAATATACATAAAAAGGTATTCAGCTAGCCTATCATTGCCACTATTTTTCTAATCCACCTATAGAGATGTTGGTTCATCTATTTATTATGAGTGAATGGTCTTCTTTTCTTTGGTCTTGCATTGAGAGTGTGGAAAGACACGATGGAGCATGCTTGTCCATGAAATAGTTTCTTGGAAATTGGTTTTTTTGGAGTGGATCAATAGAGAATGGAAAATAAAATTAAAAGCATCATGGTAACATATACTTTCTGAACGTTGTGGGAGGATCATAATAAGGCCAGAACAAAGGTGTACAAGTCGGTTTCGTGGATACAGATGGGTATGAAGTATCTGCTGTCTGAGATGGGTTCGCCTATTATGGGAAGTCAGCAATACCTCCTGTTAAGCAATTTCTCGAAACTTCAGGTGTCTAGGCTGGTTTCTCAGGGCTATTGGGTCAGATTGAACCCTCCAATTGAATGTTTCAAAGTCAACGTTGAGGGATCATTATTGGATGGGTATATTAAAGGGGTAGGTTTGGTTTGGGGAAATAATGGTTCAGTTTTAGGGGTTTTTAGTAGTTTATATGGGTAGGGGAGTTCATTGGGTGTTGAAATAAGAGCCATGTACCGAGTTATATTGATGTTCATAAGGATTTCATTGGGGTTATCAGAAGTGGAATCAGAATCTGAGGGTATGGTAAGGGCCTTACAGGGGAAAACCAAGCACTATGGAGTATGAAGTACATCCTTCATAGTTTTTCCCTGGATGTTTATAAAGGATTTTTAGTTGGTCATATCATTAGAGAGAGGAACTTTGCAGCGAATGCTCTGTCTAGTGTGGGGGGGGGGGCGTTATGAGAAACCTCCAATCTTTTTTCTAATTGGGGTTCGCTACCCCTGGAATGTAATGGTTTTGTACATGGGGATTCTCTTGGGCTCCTTCACATTCGTCCTCCTTGAGTTCTTCTATTTGGGTATGGAGGCTCCCCCATCATTCAAATAATGGAAAAAAACCAATTATCGATCGATAATGGTGAATGGGGCATATGCATGGAATCTGCCTGGGTGCTGCTAAGGAGGGGTAACTGTGAAAGGGGAATATGCATGAATGCTACCCATGAGCCACTATAGAATTTAAATGGTGGATGGGGAATAAGAATAGAAGCCTCATGAGTGCCTCCGAGTAATTTAAATGGTGAATTGGGATACAAATTGAATCTTCCTATGTGTAGCTAATTATAAGAAATGGTGGATGAGGTATACCTATGAATGTTTCCCATGTGCTGCTAAGGAGTTAAATGGTGGATGGGGATTACATCTGGATTCTAGATGGGTTCCACCAAGTTGGGGCAATGGTAAAAGTGGCTTAGGAATGGACACTCCCCAATTCTAGAATAGAGTGGTAATGGTGAATGGGGATTACAAGTGGAAAATTCTTGGGTGCCACAAAGGAGTAGCACTGGTAAATGGTGATAAGAATGGAAGCTTCTAAGGATCCTATAAGGAGTGTAAATGGTGTATGGTGATTATGTATGGAAAATAACTAGGTGCTACTAAAGAGTGGTAATTTTGGTTGGGTCTTACCCATGGATGATTCCCAGGTTCCTCTAAGTAGTGGAAATGGTTAAAGGGGATTACGCATGGACAATGCCTTGCTGCCACTATAGAGTGACAATGAGGGATGGGGATTACACATGGAACCCTCTCGGGTGACACTAAGTAGTGGAAATTGCGGATTATGTATATGCATGAAAATTTCTCGGGGGCCGCGAAGGAGTAGGAATAGTGGATGGGGATTATAAATTGAAGCTCTAGGTATCACTTAGGAGAAGGAATAGTGAAATGGGATTACACATGCACGCTTCCTGAGTGCTTCTATAGAGTATTAATGGTGGATAGTGAAAATTCATAGAAGATGCTCAGGTGCCACTAATGAGAGTCAATGGTGGAAGGGTCTTATGAATGGTGGGTGAGGTATACCTATGAATGTTTCCCATGTGCTGCTAAGGAGTGAAATGGTGGATGGGGATTACATCTGGATTCTAGATGGGTTCCACCAAGTTGGGGCAATGGTAAAAGTGGCTTAGGAATGGACACTCCCCAATTCTAGAATAGAGTGGTAATGGTGCATGGGGATTACAAGTGGAAAATTCTTGGGTGCCACAAAGGAGTAGCACTGGTAAATGGTGATAAGAATGGAAGCTTCTAAGGATCCTATAAGGAGTGTAAATGGTGTATGGTGATTATGTATGGAAAATAACTAGGTGCTACTAAAGAGTGGTAATTTTGGTTGGGTCTTACCCATGGATGATTCCCAGGTTCCTCTAAGTAGTGGAAATGGTTAAAGGGGATTACGCATGGACAATGCCTTGCTGCCACTGTAGAGTGACAATGAGGGATGGGGATTACACATGGAACCCTCTCGGGTGACACTAAGTAGTGGAAATTGCGGATTATGTATATGCATGAAACTTTCTCGGGGGCCGCGAAGGAGTAGGAATAGTGGATGGTGATTATAAATTGAAGCTCCTAGGTATCACTTAGGAGAAGGAATAGTGAAATGGGATTACACATGCACGCTTCCTGAGTGCTTCTATAGAGTATTAATGGTGGATTGTGAAAACTCATAGAAGATGCTCAGGTGCCACTAAAGAGAGTCAATGGTGGAAGGGTCTTATGAATGGAATCTGCCCAGGTTCCACTAGGGATTGGAAATGGGGGATCGGGCTTACGCATGGATGGTGCTCCGGTGCTGCATAAGAGTGTATATAGAGAAATGGACTTACATGTGTACACATCATGTGTTCTACTGTGGACAGATAACAATGGATAAGGATTACACATGGAAGCTTCCTATCATGTTTTACTCAAGTATAGATATGAAGGTATCCCAAATCACTGCTGTGTTAAGTAATATAATTGGGGCCTACACATATGCGCTGGTACAAAACCAGGATAATGAAAATGAAATTGGAATCATTTAGTACAATGGGAGATGAAAAGTGTGAATCATATAAAAATCATTTTCAACCTAAAGATGGTGGCATGATGAAGTGAGATAACTACAGAATATATTTGAAACCCATCATCTCCATCACATTGTCCTGATATGGATAAAAATAACAGGGGATAACCACTAACCGTATTCGATAAATGAGGAAAAATATGATGTGTCCCTTAAATAAATTCATAGATTTGACTTAGAACATTAGTTGAACTGATGAGGCATGGGACCAGGATATTCTTGGGTCCCTTTAGACATGAAATATAATTTAAATCTAAATGAAGGACACACAAAGAATGTTGTGGCGTAATGGAATTCTCGAATGAATCCAACTCTCTTGAAATTATTCCACATTAATCAAGTGTTGAGGCATCATATTCTTTTCATATATTGAACTTTTTATTTGGAAAAATAGAAACCTTATTATAAATTATAGGGAATTCTATTATATTAAGTCATGTAGTAAGGATTATTGAAATCTTTTTCTTGGTGCATCAGACATAAAATATTTTTTATATAGGTTGTACTGTAGTTTATTGTCATGTGGTGAGGACTGTTATCCATAAGGCTCATAACAGTGGCTAGTGTGAGACTTTTGTAGGAGAATCCATTACTAGTCAATCATTGTATATGAGCGATGGGAGGAGGTTTGTAGCAATTTCTTGAGGAATGGTCTGACTCATGGTACTAATAGGAATTGATGATGTGAATCTCAAATCAGTACATGAGAATGAGTCAAAGGGGAATATGTTAACCCCATGTGTTTCAAGAAGATAATTGGCATATCCTAGACCATGTAATTCCATAGGTGGATGTGGGGTGTGCATAAAAAAGAAAGGTAAAATGTCTCCCACCAGGGTTGAAATGTTCATGAAGCCACTCTCCATATATCCTGGCGGATAGTGATAAAAGTGAAGGGATTTTCCAAGAGGTTCAATTTCGTAGGTGAGAAGCGATACCAATTGGGGGTGTTGGGGCACAAACTCTATATTATGTAAGTGATGATGGGAGCTTCGGGAAAGATAGTTCTTCGCAAAGGAAAGTTGTTAACCTAGCTTTGATTCTTGGGGAGGAGGTTTGCGATGGAAGGGTACTCCATGAAGGATGGACATTAGTAGTGCAAGGATTCACCATATAAAAGATAACTATATTTAGAGAGTGTTCCAGGAAGACATGATCTATCATGGAGCCATGAGAAACCCAAAATGGCATCCCACCTTCATGAAGGGTAGAGATATTCGTGAAGGGCATCACTTGGTGGTGATCGGGAGTACCATGAAATTGGAGATCAGTTGAATAAAGGGGTGCATAACCATCATTATAATAAGGCACGAACTGGATATTTTTATGTAATAGTGGTGGGAAGGTCCCTCTGTGAATAAAATTTGGAACCACTAAGAAGATGGCGCTTCACCAACAGAGGCGGATATTCTGAACTCACAAAGGAAATATTTATTACTCCATGGTGGAGTTGAAAATGTATCTGTCAGACTATAGGGTCTTCTATAATTTCACACTATGTTGTTATGAAATTAAAATATTAGATGTTAGAGGCTTCCATTCTTACTTTTGGGATTTCACAAAGAGTGCTCCGTGAATGGGCTTCGCGAACCATTTTTTAGCATAACATCAAACAATAATAACATCTAATCTATAACTCTGTTGAGGCTCTATGACTATTAAATTCAAATAAAACCAAATGAGATATTATATGAGATAATATATGGTAGCATTCAGTGATTATTTTTGATGAGTTTTATAGTTCAATTAAATTCCCCACCTACGAACGGGGTCCAACAGGGACAATGAGGGCGAGGTAGACTGTGTTATGAGGATACAACTTTAGAAAATATCTATAATGGGGTACACTATATCTCAATTTCATTTATAACATAGAAAAATTAATAACTGAATAAATTTCAATCATTATTGGTGTTGGAAACAAGATACTATAGATGATCATTCCAATATAATAGGGTGTTAACCAACAGATAATGTGGTGGGATGAGAATGGAAAATAGTTGATCATTGTTAGTGACCTAAATAACGAGGGTCACATCTAGAGAACAGCGGTATCTGGATAGTTTAATTACTTTTCTCATTATTCTCTAGCACATGATTAGGGAAACACCAAGGGTATTGGAATAAATATTAATGATGTGGAATGAAATGTGTGAGTCACAATAACCAAAATTTGGAACAAAATGAGGTTGGTATGATAATGGAGGGTAATTGATGACCAAATTATAAACACAACATCTTCATCTCATTAGCCTAAAATGGGAACAGGAAAACTAGGTCCAACTAATGACTGTATTTGAGAACACATTTCCAAATTTGATGTGTTTTTTGATTCCCTTTGTAGTGTTTTCCTAGGATAGTAGGTGAGATTTAAGGCTGGGCATCTATATTATTTTGGGATTCTTTTAGACATGGAGGTGGATGAGGATCCAAATAGAGAGAGTGTAAAGTTTTAAGATGGTGTGATGGGTTGTTCAAATTGATTCCAAGACTCCCTAAACCACACCACTGTGATGAAATCATGATGGATGCATGTTTCAGTATGAGCTGGGATTAATCCTACATCTAGAAAGTACCACATTGGTGAGGGACTAAAATTAAAATGCAGTTGTATGTCAGGAAGATGGGGATGATAGATATGTAGTATAGAGTCATACCATGTGGAAGACTCGTTGAATAGTTTAAAGTCATATTTCCAGGATGATACCAAATGTTTTAAGGTCATACTACTTGGACAAGGGAAAATGGATTATGATCATGTTTCATGAGTTGTAGTCTCCTAGATTGAGGTCCGAAATTTTGGATTGTAATTTGGAAATGGGCCTTCAAGGGTTAGAAAAATTGTGGTCACGCCTGAGGTGAGATGCCTGATATTCCCTCTATATACTATGAGGGTTGTAATAAAGACATCTATAGTTTTGGAATTCATTGAAGTTTAATTTTATACAGTAAGAATGAAGAACCCCAAAGGAGACATGAAGCGTTTTGCAAATCAAAACTTGAATGCATAAAAAATAAGAGCACATGCTGCATCACATGTTCAAAAAGGATGCTTGGTACAAAAAGATAAAAAGATGATAGGGGTTCCATATATACTAAATATGAAGAGTCTATGAATCACTATGTATCCCATGATATTCGGAATCAAGACATACATATTTTTTTTGGATGGTATAGAAGATGTCCAATAACAAAAAGTGTGATATCATATCAGGAAAGGAAAAACCATATTTATTAAGTAGTTTAATTTCAACCGACTAGGTCACTAGAAATATTAGTTTAAAGGTAGTAGTGTTCGGATTGCATTGGGATGTTAGGTTTAGAATAGATTCACTAGGAAACCCATCATGAATGAGGAAAATATATGTCCACACCAAACCACACCTGTACACAGACGGTGACACATACTTACTAGGGGGATAAAAATTTCATGAATCTATGGGTGGTCCTAGGAATAATGTACATGGGCATCAATATGTAACTCATTGAGCTGAGAATAGGGACACACATAGTTCTGAAATTCCATGCAGTTTAACATCATGCGGTAATGATGTTGGAGATCCTAGTTTATGGTCATTGATCTTGGACCGTAGGGAAGTGTTGTTCATTCCATGTAAGCACAAACCACACCCAAATCCATGAGCGATGATCAATGTGGGAAATAAGGGTAGAGGAGATCCTTTCAATGCAAGGGATAATATGGTAAGGAACGAAGGTGTAGTGTAAAAGATGACCCCACAATGTTGTTTTCTGCTCTCAACGCACAAAGGTGAACATATGGATAACTCCAATGGTGTCAATGTTCTATATGAACTAGATGATATTGAAAGGTATGGGAATCCTGAATCAAATACTAGGGTATATTTAAGTTAGTGTAATTAAGGGAGATAATGGTTGATTGTATTCGAATCATTGTATACATATCTTCTGACATGGGATGGGAAGAAAGAAGTGATGGTTGATCGCTGACCACATTCGCATTGCAGGACCTATTTCAAATGTTGTCTGAGATCCTCAGGTACATTAGTCCAAAATGGTGGTGACCTTAATTTGGAGAATGCATACTACATGGGGGTCTAATCTAATGTGATAAATGATAGAAACCCAAATAAATTGACACATGAAGCATGAAAATGGAACAAAAGTATGTTAATGCATGACCCAAAACACTAGGTACTAAACTAATGTGCATCTGAGCATACTAATGAAGAATATATGTTGTAAAGGGTTCCATTTAAATGGTTAAAACTAAGGATTCCGAGTGGTTGAAAGGGAAAAAATGGGTTAGTGAACCCAGTGTTAACCTGAGGAGATATTCCGAGACATTCCGTTATATCCCAAAAGGATGGAATCAAGTTGTACATAATTCTAGATAATACATAATATTTAACGTCATGTGGTAAGGATGTAGATGAAAAGAATTTCTCATTGAGGATTGAGTAACACATGAAAAAAATAGCCAGATGTGAATGAGTACAATGAGTCCCCTTACCACACCACGCACTCCCGATAGGAGACATGAGCCAAGTGGCCGAAATAAGAGAATTTTCGAAATTTTCCATGTAGTTACACAACTTGCAAAAATCTAAACAGAAAAACCCCTGAATACCTCACAGCTTAATATTTTGAAAGTATCACATGATAGTTTAATTTCATGTAGGATGGGCGAAATATTAGATTAATGACATAGAATAAGGTCCAAGGGGTGAAAATGGTTGAGGAATCTAGGGCAGGACCCATTGATGAAATGTCTAGGAATTCTTTCGTATCCCATAAGGATGGGAATCTCCCACACGTAGTTCTACAAATTTGGTGATGTTTAACGTCATGTTGTAAAGATAATGATGAAAGGGAAAATCCATTAAGTGGGATTACATGATTTTTCTATTATAAACCTAATGAGAAAGGGAAACAAATATTCTACATGACACACCATGAAATCCCATTAGAATAATGGCCGAGGGGATAAATGAAAATGATAATATTTAGAGTCTAGGCTATACCTAGGGCCAAAATGCTTGGATGTTCCTCTGTATGTAGCTAAAGAGAGAATAAAGAAACAAATTGTTTGAAAATTACACGAAATTTAATGTCATATTACAAAGATTCATGTTGTAGGAAGATGTTCTATAGGTAATGTTCATGGAGTAATAAATCATACCGAAAGTGAATGTGGTTAGGAAAGTCCCACACCACAATGTTTGAAATCTACAGGGGGAACCATATGCTAGGGGACCTGGACATGTAGAGGGACATAGGTCTTGACCCAAAAGGAAATTAATGGGTGTTCCTACATATCCCCTAACGATTGAATTCAATCCATACATAGTTCTGGATAGGCCATGTAGATAAGCATCTTATGGTAAGGACATGGAAGAAGGGTATGTATTCACAAGGGAGGAATATTGTGTGGCTATTTTAAACCCAATATGTATGATGAAAAATTAAATACCATGCCACATGCTTAAAAATGATTATCATTCAATAAGACTGGAAATGGGAAAATTGGTTCTAGGCCCAAAGACAAAACATTGGGGTGTTCTTACATATCCAATAAGGATAAGAATCAAGAAATATATTGTTCATAATATGTAATTTAGTTTCAAATAATGTTTTATTTAATATTAAATGATTTTATAAACTATGGGATACACCCAATGTGAAATAATGTGTTTTTCTATGTATCATACAATGGAAGAAACCAAGCAACACATAGTTCTTGAAATGCAGTTAAGTTTAATTTCATGCAGTATGGAAAAATATGGGAGATTCATGAATGGTGGAAATGTGATGTGGTAGTAGAAAGATATATGTGAATGGAAAAAAATGGCGTCAATGTTCCATGTTCTCTTGGATTCATAGGCCGATATGCCAAAAAGAAGGCACAATCTGCAGTACATGGGGCCGAACTAGAAAACAAAATGTCAGGGCATTCCTATTTATACCATAAGGATGATAATAAAAGAACACATAATTATATATTACCATGTTTTTTAATTACATGTGTTAAGGTTATATGTGATATTATTTTATGGTCATATATCTCAGACCGATGATGGCCAATTTGATGTCTTCTGAATGAGACAGATGATAAGAAAAAGGTGAATCGTCATAACTGATATTTTGGAGATAATGGGGATGGAAATAATAATAGTGGATAACATTTGACCATGTTAACAACATATCATCCATATCGTGTGAACTCGAATGGGAATAAATGTATCATCGATTGTTGACCATATTCAAATAGTTATACATGTATCAAATTGTCGTTCAAGATCCTCTAAGACATTGGACCTAAGTGGTAGGTCAACCAATGAGGCATGAGAAAAAGACTATTGGGGGTCTTTTTGAGTGTGAATGATGATGATGGCATAAAAAAGGTGTGCATTAAAGAAGTAGGTACCCATTTAATTTAACGTCTTTCGGTAAGGATGAGGGAAATATTCATTTAAGGTCAAAGAGCTCATACCATAAGGTGTATTCACCATTTTCAGTTTATCATCATGTGGGATAAAGGGATAATAGTTATTGGTTTTTAAAATCTAGTCATTTATAGTTTATCAACACAAAATATAAAGGATATGTGTAATATTTATCCATACAAAGGACAGATTACGAAGTTTAATTTCATGCGATAAGGAAGAAAAAGATCATAGTTTATCATTGTAGAGATTGAACCATGAGATGTATTCTAGATTTTTAGTTTACCATAATATAAGATGAAGGTGTGTGGAATAACGTCATGAAGGATGATACAAAATTTTAACATCATGAATGATGATTCTATTCTGTTTAATGATACACAGGATGATGTTAAATTGTTTAACATCATGAAGGATGACCTAACAGTTTGACCTCTTTCATGGAAAAGATGAACTATCTAACTTCATTTAGGATTATACAGTATTTATATGTTAAGAGGAACAAAGATAAACTATTTAAAATCATGGATGATGGTATTATAGTATAACATCTTGAAGAACATAGATAAAGAGTTTAACATCATAGAGGATGATATAATAGTTTAATATCATGCAGAATGAAGATGAACTGTTTAACATCACACATGATGATATAACTGTTCTACATAACGAGGGATGATAAAAAACCGTTTTACATCATTTTGAATGATATAATAGTACAACATCATGTGGAATTTAGATGTACAGTATGACATTATATAGGATGATATAATAGTATAATGTGATGTTGGACGACAATGAACATTTTTTCATAATACAAGACGATATTAAATTTACCATCATGCAGGATGACGATGAATAGTTTAATATCATATAGGATGATATTATAGTTTAGAAACATGAAGGATGAAGTAGATTAGTTTATCATCATGCAAGATGATTTTAATATAGAGAATCACGCATGATGAAGATGAATAGTTCAATGACATGCAAGATGATAACACATTTTATTGTCATGCAGAGGAAGATGAACAATTTGACGTCATGTAGGACAATACAATATTTTAATGTCATGTAGGACGAAGATGAACAGTTAAACATCATGCATGATGATATAATTCTTTAATATCATGAATTATATAGACGTCTAGTTGAATGACTTGAAGGATTATATAATAGTTTAGAATCGTGTTGGATGAAGATGAATCATTTGACATCATGAAGGAAATTATAATAGTTTAACGTCATGCAGGACGCAACTGAATTATTTAATGTCATGTAGGATGATATAATAGTTTTAGATCATTCATGATAGAGATGAGCAGTATAAAATCATACATGATGATATAACCATTTAACATCATGCGGGATGAAGATGGACAAAATAACATCATGAATGATGATATAATAGTTCAATATCATCCTGAAAAAATATGAACCGTTTAATGACATATAGGATGATATAGCAGTTTAACATCATGGATGAAGATGATGAATAGGTGAACGTCATGCATGATGATATTATAGTTAAACATCATGCAGGATGAAGGTGATAAATTTAACGTGATGCAGGACGATATTATATATTAATGTCAATTTGGATAGAGATGAATAGTTTATCATCATGAAAAATGATATTATAATTTATCAAAATTCTGGACGAAGATGAATATTTTTACGTCATGCATGATGATATTACAATTTAACATCACACAATATAGATATTAACAGTTTAATTTCATGCAAAATATATAATATTATAACGTCTTATGGGATTGATGTGAATAGTTTAACATCATATAGGATGATATAAGAGTTTAACGTCATGCATGATGAATATTAATATGTTAACATCATATAGGATGATACTACAATTTAATCTCATGCTGTAAAAAAGAGAAAAATTTAACATCATGTAGGATGACATAACAGTTTAATGTCATACGATATGAAGATGAACAGTTTAAAGTCTTTTAGGATGATATAATAGTCTAACGTTATATGGGATGATGTTAATGTGTCAGTAAACAATATTAGTAAATATCCTACTAAATGTACTAATCCCACATGATTTAGGATCAGTGTAGTAAACAAGGAGTAATTATGGAATTTTTTAGGCCCATGGAAGAAAAAAAATGTAATGATGATTTCAGGCAGAGAATATTCCAGTGACACTATCCAACTAACTCGACGTGCAAAGATACACTTAGGTGTAACACCGTGGGTGTTTGAGTCCCACATAAACATATAGAGGTGTAAAAATATTAATCATCGAATCAAATATCGTGATCCAATTGATGGAGGTGTAATAGTGGAGGATAAATACTTACCATGTTCGAAACAAATCATCTATATCATGTTACCTGCAATGAGGAAAAATAAATGAGGGTCGACTGTTTACCATGTTAAAAAAAAGACGTATCACCCCGATAATTTATGAGAAATATTATTTTTAATTTCTTTGATGTCTTGTGTTGTATTCTACACCAAGATTATATTGCACTATACACAACATCGTATTATCTTTTAGTATACGCAAATACTATTTTTGGCATGTGTTGCATGCAAGAGTGATCTTCCTCAATAGCTTGTGTTGTACACAATACTGAGTTTCACTAAACAATGATATATTCTTATAATATTGTTATGAACTATCCATTATGAATAGTATTAAAAACATTTGGAATTATATAAAATTATCATTCATCATACACATATTACAGAACATTGTATGAAAACAAAATAATTTTTTCTTGTAAAATAAGTATTTTTAAAAAAATGCAGTTTTGCCACCTTTTGATGACGCAACAACAATAAATCTTGTTTTTTACACGTATATGATTTAAATTTGATAAAATAAAAATATTAATTGAAATAATTGTATAAAATTTTACTTTGGATAATTTTTTAATATTTTTTAGTTAACTTTCATATTTTGATGAATAGTATAAATACACTAAAATTTAATTAAAATCAACATTTTTCATAAAGATATTTTATATAGTTAAATTATAATATAGAATGGTTTTAAAGTATAAATAGAAAATATTTCAACCATTAAATATTATTTATGTCATTATAATTAATTTTACATTTAATTCATCAGTAAAAACATTTCAATCTTTTGCAATGTTTAAACTTTTAGAACATGTTTTCTCAACATCGGGATTAATTTTAAATTAAATACCGACACCTGGGTGTTTTGAATTTGGTAAAATGGATTCCAATTTGGAATCAGTAGGTCCAAATTATATTAATAGGATAATTTTAATTTTTATGCATTACGAATAGTAACTACGGTAAATTTTATTTACTACAGTTAAAGGTAAATTAGGTAATTAAGGGTAATAATAATATTATAAAATTATTATAACACTTTTATTAATATAATTGAATGATTATATTTCATCATAAAATTTACTTGGGTCGAAATGGTATCTTTTGGAACCCACTTGGATGTGATTATGACTTTTAATTTATTTTATTTAAGGAATGTGAAATATGTCTCACTCAATCTTTAATAAATAAAGTATTTCTAATATAATGTTATATAGATTATAAATTCGATTATAAAAACTAATTAGATAGATAAAATGTTTTTCTTCATCATGGTAATTTATTTTATATTTTTATGAAATATATAATTACATTATTATCATATACATTATTTATATAGAAATTATTTATTTTGTGAAAAATCTATCATATAGTTTTTATTAAAATTATAATATCCATCAAAAGGACAAAAAACATAACCACAACATATTGGTAGATTATATATATACAATAAGAATTCAATGGTAAACATGTGGACCATTGGGAGCCTTATAAAAAAATATTACATTTATTTTATTTTATTTTAAATGATGTCAAAGTTGTCCGCTTCATACTAAAATAATGATAAAATTTTAATAGTTGGTTGTTTTAGAAGATAAATTTGACTAAAATCATTATTATAAAATATATTAAATTTATATTAATCCTACTATTTTATTTCTAATTTTTATGAAAAAAATAAGTATATTAAATAATTATACAAAAATGTTGTAGTAATTATTTTATTAAGAGAAATACCAAATAAATGGTTTTAATAAATATTAAAATAAAAATTATATGAAATAATGTGTGTTATCAATAAATTTTATAGATAAATTTGACATGTTAGTAATCTATTAATTATTTTGGATCAAACATATCTTTTGTTTATATTTTATTTAAATTCTAATAAATTAATAGTGACAAAATTGACACTCTTGATATTAAAAAAAATTAAAAGATTATTAAATTTTTTAAAAATCACAAAATATTTAAAAATTATAAATTGAAATTTATATGGTCTAATATTTCCTAAATTATTTAATTTTGGAAAATTCACAACACATAAGTAAGTAGTTATAACAATTTAAAATGTATAAAATTATTAATACAAATAAGATTAAATAGATTATATATAGATAAATCAAATTGATAAGGTTTAAAATAACTTCCAAACATGTATAAATTTTATTGGATGATGAGATTACAACCCTTTCTAATCTCATCTTCTAATTTGAGTCATTTTGGAAGTTTTTATGTTGGATTTGTGTTTATTCTAAATTAATAATTTGGAGGATTCCAAAAGTGCCCCTCTCCTCTCTTATAAAAGGGAACCTTATCCCTCTTCTCCTCACTCCATTTTAATGCATCATGCTCTGCCAAACCCTGTAAAATACACTTCTAAACCTTTCTAGTTATATTATAGTGTTTCATGTCTTTTCAAAAGGTGAACTCTAGTGCTGTATGTGGATGTTTAAAAGAGGCGCGTCGAGGAAGAGCTAATCTCTTCTACCGATTCTAACAAGATTCTTTATTCTTCTACCTACACTTATTTAGTTGATTAATTATAATGTAATAAAATCAGAATCACTAATGTACTGATATGTTATTATAAAAATGAAACAACCCTAATTCACCTTATATCCATCCTACCAAAAAATGAAATCACCACGCTTACGTAGCTATGACTTACCATCTCCACGCCGCACTGTTATCTGTTTTTCCACCATCAAAATACATGGATGGGTATAATGGTGTAAATAATAACTATATATAATTATTATAACATCATACTATTTCTGAGATATTATATCATCCACTCATATTTCACTCAATAATTATGGTAACAATATCATTGCTCGTGCGTACGTACAGATTACCATCTCCACGATGCGATGTAAAGGATTCTCCATGTTAACCACTCTAGAATGGTTATAATGTATATATAATAAATAATCATTAAATATATTTCATAATTATAATACTGGATTTATATATATGGTATTTACTTACATCCATTCAATTTAATAAGGAAACTAAAACACCGTTGATGCATACGTATGGCCTACCGTCTCCATGAATGGTGTATTTAATTCTCTATATGGAACTATTATATATATATATATATTATGAATATATATCATATATAAATAATTTTTTACATTATAGTGTTTCGTAATCATGATCTAATAAATCATATGAAAAATTTCAATTCAAACACTTATGATAAATGAAATGATTTTACCTAAAATGCGGCATTAACATGGAATTGACAAGTAAACTGGTAATATAAAGTCATAAGTGAAGTATATATGATATAATAACTATCCTTATGGTTCTGTTATAAGTTAATAATATGTTTAAACCCACTATACAATAGTGTCAGACACATACAGATGAAATTGAACAGAGGGTAAGGGATAATTATTCAAATATCATTCTTATCAGGGATTGTTTATTCATAAGTATTTATAGGGGTTATGCTTATCATCCATATAAATGTTCTCTCAAAATGTTTCAATTTTTATTACTATTCATCCATGTATGTTTAATTTATTTTTTACCCTTTTAGGACTTTTTCCATATGGTATGGAAGGAATCTTTATTTTGTTTACCATAAAAGGCACTTTTTGAATTTTCTAGAAAAAGTATGAGAAGAATGTTTTTCTTAACTTATAAGGCATGAACATATTTTTAAGGTTTCATAACACCTTATTTTCTTGATGCATCCTCTAGAATATTTCTTGATTATTGTTAATAAAATCTGTTCTTTTAAAATTGTATGGCATTTTGTGAAAAAAAATTATTTTGAAGAAGAAATTATTTTTTCTTGATGAATTCATTTCAATTGTTTTATCAAAACTATTTTCCATCTAAAATGAAATTAATTAATATGTTTATGTTTCAAGTATAATATCTATTTTATTTACAAGGTGTGATTTTTCTTAGGATGAAATGATATCCATTTTTTTATATGGATTATGTTATAATGGGATGATGTTTATGACACCCATTTTAATGTTTGGGTTATGATTAAATATTTATGTTTATTTTTGGGAACACATAAGAATGACTTCATTATGTGGTGTGTGGGAACTATATCTCCCTCCAATGCATTGGTAAATGATTTATATCTCATTTGATAGACATGGCTGGATTGAAAATTAAATCCAGTTCAGTAATACCGGGCTGGAACGGTAAGTAAACCCAGTTTAGTAATGGACTTTTTCCACTATGATGGTCTTGGCAGCCATGCCTTGATACTACAGAAATCATATCATGTTCTTAATGGTTTTCCAAAATTAAAATTTATATTCCCCCAATACTTTATCAGGATTAATGTTCTTCTATGATCTATTCCTCATGTACTACCGTGATTTATGTCATTACCAATGCTTTTGATGTTTTATGTTCATGTTTTTATGTTCAAATGTTTATCGATTGTTTTATGATCTCTATGATTACCCTTACTGGGCATTGGAGCTCACCATTTTTATTTTTTCTTTTCCCCTGTATATAAATAATGGTTTTAGGTAAGAAAACAAAATGGGTAGATATTTATGGGAGGTGTTAAAGATCTTTCACCATGATTAGAAGATTATTTTTTGAGTTTCTAAAGACACTAAAATAATAAGATATTTAGTCGTCTATTTGTGTCTTGTATTATGTTTTCTTAAAAAGTAATGTAGTGACCATGTATGTCACGCTTTTTATCTCTACAGTTGGTATCAGAGAGAAGGTTTATTCTACCTTTGGAAACTAGTATGCAAAAATATTGGTGACATCCCTAGAGATATTTCTATGGGTTGTAAAAGGATTTCGATAAGGTTAAGTAGAAGTATATGTTATAGTACTTGAATTTCTGAAAATATCCTAGAATTAAAACTAAGATGTTAGACATTGAAGGTGCTCAACATTATTATGTTGTATTCCTAGAATGAATTTTTCTTATCACAGTATTATTTTTGGGTTTTAGATAATGGATGGATCCCGAAAGAGACGTGCTGATAAATGTAATGGAAAATGCAATGATTTTCCTCCTGAACAAAACAATGTTATGAGAGATGGAGTGAAAATTATAATTGCTATACTTACACAAGTTATAAATCATTCTGGACTTCCAAATCAGTAGATAAGGGAACAATATTATATTTATTCCCTCATGAGGTGACGTCCACCTTCTATCAATGGGTCTTCTAATCCACTTTTTTCTAAACAATGGATTAGTACCATTGAAAAGATATTTTCCTAACATTACTATTTGTAAAATGAAAATAATCATTTTGCATATTTACCATTTCGAAGGTGAAGAAGACTAGTGGTGGACTCTAATTAAGAATACAATTTCCCATGATGAAATTGAATCCATTGAATTGGATGTGTTTAAAAACTTGTTTTTCTATAAGTACTTCTGTCGTATTCTTCGAACAACGATAGAATAGGAGATCCATGGTCTTAACCAAGAGGATGATAAATAGTTGGTATATATGAGGTGAATTTTACAAGGCTTACAAGTTTTTCATCTGGCTTTATCATCCAACTTGAATGTAAAGTTGATCGATTCTTTAGTGGATTAAAACAAAATATTTGAAGTGCATTAGCAATAGAGACTTCCGTAGCTATGACAAAATTGTGCATTGTGCTATCAAGGTAGAATTAGATGTTGGGGTTACATATCAATTTCATGTGTTCGACAAGAAATGAAAGATGGAGTTCAAGGAAAAATCTCAAAACAATGGTGAAAATAAGCCGAATGGTTCTTTATGCTCATAGTGTAGAAAAAATCATTGTGGAAATTGTCTTAATGGGACAATAAAATATTTTATGTTTGGAAAATAAGTTCATTGAGCTGCTGAGTGTCGATGTAATGGTAAAAAGGTATCTAATTATTTGTATAGAGAAAAGACTACAGAGAATTCACCACCAACACTTCAATGCTACAAGTGCTAGGAAATGAGGCATTATGCTAACCAATTCCCTAATCCAAGGGTTAATGATGATCAACATCAATAACATCTTTAGGAAAAGGGCCTAGGGATGTCACATGCGATCACAATTGGTGATTTTGAATATGAAAATGTATTGGTGGAATGATTATGTGTATATGTAATGGGATTCCAAACTACTTTTGTGGAATCTCATTTATAGTATTATGGAATATTGGAAAATCAATGTATTGGTTTTCAGTAATTGTATGGTACTGGTAACCATGAAATGTGATGGAGATATTTTGGAAATAAGATGATATGAGCATAATTAAGGGATATGTAGAAAATAACATGTTTTATTGTATTAATGAGCTCATGACTAATATAAGGGAAAAGTGACGTCATGGTTTGTGTATATAGAAATTTTGGGATTTTGGTATGTGGAAATAATTAACTTTTTACAACATTCATGTTTCCACTAAGGTTGTATGGTAATTCATGTTTCAATAGAATACATGATTAAGGTATTCACATGTATGTAATGGGAAAAATGATATATCATATGATACAAAGGGGATAAATGGAGGTATTTAAATGCTTGGTAGATGTCCTCTTTAGTAATCTTTTTCATTATACTATGACATTTGGATAGAAGTAGTTTGGATAAGCCAAACGATTGGAATGGATTAATTTAGATGTAACATAGTATTTTTTAATGATAGAACCTTTTCATATTATTTCTGAAATGTTATAATAGTATTGTTTTAGAAAAAGGACATCTTGTTGGATAGGCGAAAACTTGTCGTGTTAGACAAGGGTGTGGGAATCAAACCCACAACCGAAGTGTGACTCACCTTCATTTCCTACCAATGGCCTGCAATATGTCCCTGGTTTGAAGAAATTAGTTTTATTTTATTATGTGGTATGATATATGATGTGTAAGTCCATTTTTGCAGCCATATATGGTTAATATCACCATATATGGGCTTATGTATATTTAATAACTTTTTCTAACCTTTTGATTGAGAAAGATGGAAGGACTCATTAATCTAAAACATGATTTGATAACACTTCATGAATGACAAATTCAACTTCATTTATTTTTTATATGAAGTGGTAATTATTCACGGAATGAATAACGGTGGGATTGTACCAAAATATAGTGAGTATTTCTTCTAATTCAAAATTTATAATTTACAGAAAGGATCTTGAAAGCCAAAAATGTTGTCCTAGTACCCTCGTATCTGATGAATTAGACGGTACCATAGATCATAAAAAATTTGTAGCTTAGTGATTTTTGTATTTTTTATAGCCATGTTCTCAACCACTCTCCATCAGAACATGATGGTTAGGTTTCTCTTCCATATCCATGTTTTAACCAATGTTCTCCTATGGGGAAACCCATTTATGAGTTAATTTGTGTTACCATTATGTTTCATACATTACTTTTTAAAATTAAATTTCAGTAATTTTTTTACGATGTGGTTGTCTATGGGAGAAAAATTCATGTAGTAAATGATTTATAACCTTAACTAATTTCGAGGGAAAAATTCATTTTAAAGGTTGTAGAATGAAACACCTCGATATTTTATGAGAAATATTCATTTTAATTTTTTTGATGTATTGTGTTATACGCTACACCAAGATTATATTACACCATACCCAACACCATATTAGCATTTTGTATATGCAATCACTATTCATGTCTTGTATTTCCCGCAAGAGAGACGTTCCTCAATTGCTTGTGTTGTACGCAATACTGAGTTTCTCTAAAGAACGATATATTGTTATAATTTTATTATGAAAAATCTGTTATGAATATTACTAACCAAATTTTAAATTTTATAACATTACCATTCATCATACACATATTCTAGAACATGTTATGACAACAAAATAAATTTTTTAAGTAAATTTATTATTTTAAAAAAAATTCCGTTTTCACTCTTTTTGATGCCACACCCACTATAAATCTAGTTTTTTGCACGTTTATGAGTTAAATTATACAAAATAAAATTTTTCATTGAAATTAGTATATAAAAATTAACTTTGGATAAATTTTTAATATTTTTCAACTAACTTTTATATTTTGATGAATAATAAAAATACGCTAAAATTAAATTTAAAAAACTTTTTTTCATCAAAATAATTTATATGGTTAAATTATAATATTGAATTGTTTTAATGTATAAATAAGTTATATTTTTACCATTAAATATTATGTATGTCATTATCATTAATTTTACATTGATTTCATAGGTAAAAAAATTTCAATCATTTGCAATGTTTAATCTTTTAGAACCTGTTTTCTCAAAAGTGGGATTGTTTTTAAGTTAAATACTACAAAATATGTGTTTTAAAATTGGAAACAATAATTCCATATTGGAATCAGTAGGTCCAAATTATATTAATAGGCTGCTTTTTTTTAGGCGTCATGAATAGTAACTACGGTAAATTTTATTTACTATAGTTAAAGGTAAATAATGTAATTAAGTGTAAAAATAATATTATATAATTATTCTAACACTTAAAAAACATAATTAGATGATTATATTTCGTCCAAAAATATACTTGGGTCGAAATGGTAGCTTTTGTAACCCGCTTAGATGTGATTAAGGCCTTTAATTTATTTTATTTAAATAAAGTTAAATATGTCTCACTCAAACATTAAATATTTTTGTATTTTTAATATAAGGTTATACAAAATATAAATTTGATTATAAATACTCATTTTGAAGATAAAATGTTTTTCTTCATCATGGTAATTTATTTGGGATTTTAAAGAAATATATATTTACCTTATTAGCTTATACATTAATGATGAAAAAATTACTTATTTAGTGAAAAATCAATAATATAGTTTTTATTAAAATAATAATACCCATAAATAGACCAAAAACATGACCAAACCGTATTGGTAGAGTATATATATACCATAATAATCCATGTGTTGACATCTAGACCATTTGGAGCCTAATAAAACACATTATGACATTTATATTATTTTATTTTAAATGATGTAAAAGTTGTCACCTTCATACATTAATAAATATAAAAATTTAAAATTTGGCTATTTTAGAAGATAAATTCAACTAAAAGTATTCTTAAGAAATCTATTAGATTTATCATAATCATAGTATTATATTTTTTATTTTTATGAAAAAAATAAGTATATTAAATAATTATACAAAAATGTTGTACTAATTATATTATTAAGAGAAATATCTAATAAAAGGTTTTAAAAAAATATTAAAATAAATATTATACGAACTAATTACTGTACACCAAAAATTTTCTAGATAAATATGACAAGTTATAAATCGATTAAATATTTATTTAGAACATATCTTCTTTGTGGATTTTATTTAAATTCATATAAAGGAGTAGTGTCAAAATTGACCCTAATGATATTTTATAAAAACAACATATTATTAAATTGTTTTAAAATCACAAAAATATTTAAAAATTATACATTGAAATTTAAATGGTCTAAAATTTCATAATGTATCCAATAATGGATAATTTAAAACACCTACGTAAATATTTATAACAATTCAAAATAGAGAAAAGTATTACCAAAAATAAAATTAAATAGATTAAATAAGGATAAATAAAATTTATAACATTTAAAATAATTTCCCAACATTTCTAAATTTTATTGGATGATGAAATTACAACTATATCTCATATCATCCTTGAATTTGAGTCATTTTGGATGTTTTTATCTGGGGTTTGAGTTTATTATAAATTAATATTTTGGAGGTTTTCAAAAGTACCACTCTCCTCTCTTATAAAAGGGCACCTCCTCCATCTTCTCTTCACTCCATTTTAAGCTTGAAGGATCATAAATCCCTTAAAAATTACTCCTTTCAACCTCTCTAGTTATATTATATATGTTCTTGTCTTCTCAAGAGGCCAACTCTAATTCCCTAAGAGGATGTTTAAAAGAGGCACGTCGAGGAAGAGGTAATCTCTTCTACCAATTCTTACATGTTTCTTTCTTCTTATAAATCCTTTTATTTAGGTGTTTCATTATAAAGTAATAAATTTATTATCACTAATATAATGATATGTTATTACAAATATTAAACAACCCAAATTCACCTAATATCAATCCTATGGAAAATAAAATCACCGCTTGTGTGTACGTATGGCTTACCATATCCACACCATGGTGTAATCTGTTTTTCGACCAACAAAATACAAGGATAGGTATAATGGTGGAAATAATAACAATATAATATTATTATAACATCATACTGATTATGATATATTATATCATCCACTCCAATTCCATTCGATAAATATCAGAACGATAACATCGCTTATGCATACGTACGGATTACCGTCTCCACGATGCGATGAGATTAATTCTCCATGTTAACCATTCCAAAATAATTATAAAGTATATATAATAAATAATCATGAAATATATGACATAATATTTATAATTTAATTATGTATATGTTATTAACTTATTTCATTCAATTTATCAAGGAAACAAAAATAGAGTTCATGCGTGCGTACAACCTACCGTCTCCATGATTTGTGTATTTCATTCTATTTATAGATCTATTATATATATATATATATTATATTTTGAATATATATTATATATTAATCAGGTTTTACATTATGGAGCTATGTAATCATGATCTGTGTAATCATATGAATAGTTACAAGTCAAAACATGTTCGGTAAATGAAAATATTTTACCCAAAATGCTTTATTAACAAGGAAATGACAGATAAACAGGAAATATAAAGTCATAGGTGAATCATATATGATATCATAACTATTATTATGGTTCTATTATATGTTAATATTATTTTTTATCCCAGTATACAGGTTCCTTAGACACATACGAAAGAAATAGGATATATGGTATGAGATAATTATTCTAATCTTGTTCTTATCCAGGATTGTTTATTCGTAAGTATTTACGAGGGTTATTTTTATCATCCATATCCATTTTTTCTCAAAATGTTTTCATAAAATGTTTTCTATTATTCCATGTATGTTTAGTTTCATTTTTACCCTTTTTTACTTTTACCACATTGTATGGAAGGAATCTCTATTTTGTTTACCATACGATGTACTTTTTGTCTTTTCTAGAAAAATGTACGATAAGAATGTTTTTTAACTTATACGGAATGAACATATTTTTACAATATTATAATGCCTTATTTTCATGAATCTTCCTCTATAATATTTCATGATTATTTTCAATAAAATCCTTTAATTTTAAAATTTTCTGGCATTTTGTGAAAAGAAAGTGATTTTGAAGAATAAATGATATTTTCCTCAAGAAATCATTTCACGTGTTTTATCAAAACTATTTTCTATCTAAAGTGGAATTATTTAATATTTTTATGTTTTTAGTACAATGTCTCTATTATTTACATGTTTTTATTTTTATTATGATGAAATTATATCCATTTGTTTTACAAGGATTATTTAATTATGGGATGATGTTTATGAAACCCATTTTATTCATTGGGTTCTGATTAATGATTTCTATTTATTTTATGGAACACCTAAGAATGATTCCATTATGAGATGGGTGGGGAATATCTCTCCCTCCAATACATTGGGTATTGATTTATATCTCATGAGACAGACATGGATGGAACAACAATTAAATCTTGTTTAGTAATACAGGGCTGGAACTACAAGTAAACCTGGTTTAGTAATGGACTTTGTCCACTATGATGGTCTTGGAAGCCATGCCTTGGAAAAATATGGAAATCATATCACATGTTTAATGGTTTTCAAAATTACATGTTTTATTCCCATGCTATTTTATCATGATTAATGTTTTTTTATGATCTATGTTTTATGTACTTCCATGATTTATGTCATTAATCTTGATTTTGATGTTTTATGTTCATGTTTTTGCATTCAAATATTTATAGATTGTTTTATGTTCTCCATGTTTACCATTACTGAGCATTAGAGCTCTCAGTTTTTATGTTTTCTATTCCATAGGATTTAATGAAAGGTTTTCTGTGAGAAATAAAAGGGAAAGATCATTATGGGATTTTTTGAAGATCTTTTACCCGGATCAGAAGATTATGTTATGATTCTACAAAGACACAATACTAATATGGTCTTAGGACATCTTTTTGTGTCATGAGTTATGTTTTCCACAAAAGTAATGTAATTTCCATGTACGTCAACCTTTAGGTCACTACCCTAGACCTGTCTTAGAATTTTGTCTGATGTCTTTGATATGTTGGACAATGATTGTAGGTGAGCTAATATGGAATGAGTCCAGGGTATTAGTGGATCCCTTAGACATTATGAATATGGGAATCCAAATAAAGGGATGACATGAAGAATTGAAATATATTGGGAGTATTCCCATTTGATTCACAACACTCAAAGTCATATTCCACAACGCATTTAAGCACATCAACACATATTATCTGAATATGGTAGTTCAATAAATTCTCAATAATGATGGTCTTTAGGATGTTTATGAATGTTTCATGTTAGTAGACCAGTGCCAAATTCAGTGAACTCTCTCATTTGGGAGATAATGAAATTACACCATTTTACATCATGCGATAAGGAAATTGATCCATATCATGCTTAGCATATGAGGCCTATTGTGATTGAAACAGGGTAAGGATATAGTTTAATTTCATTTGATGATGATGATAAACATGTAGTTTAACATCATATGGTAAGGAAATTTCATTATACAGTTTAATTTCATGTGATTAGGACAAGGATTTTCTATTGTTTAACGTCACTTATATTTGACCACGGTTGCTGAAATATTTGGCCCCACATCATTGACCAAAATTTCACATAGTTTAACATCACGTATATAAGACGTGTTCCATTAGTTTAACGTCACATGACCAAGAAAATGGTTGTTATGCATTTTAATGTCATTGAACTATGATATGGAACCTAAAGTATTGTTTCTGTTGTGGGATAGTCAACTCTTCCCCATTCTAATAGTGGGAGATCCTTGAAGAGGATGGGAGAATCCATTCAATTTGATTACCTAAAAATGCCCCATGTGTAAGCATGGATGCTCTTCATGAATGTGTTGGGCTACCTCATTTTGAAATATCAAGTATTTGGTCTTAATATCATATGGATAACCACAATGGTTTAGGAAATGTAGAGGTTGGGATTAATAAAATTGTATCAAGGTTGTTAGGGATGATCTCATTCCCTCAGTCTAGAGGGACGATAAAGTGCAGAAGGAATCATGCATGGAGAATCATTATTATGGGGTGGTGGAGCCTAGAAGGAAGTGGATGTCTGTATCGTTGGTACGATGGGGAGATGTATCCGGGATGGAGTGTAATCTTGGAGTGGTGGTACGAAAAGGCAATGTAGCACGAATGGTGTGGAATCCTAGATTTTCAGTACAATGGGGAGATGGATCCTAGAAGGTATGAAATCCTAGAGTGTCGTTATTATAAATATATGAAGCTTATAATTCCATGAAACCTAGATGGTATGTATGATGGGGGTGATGGATCATAGAAGGGATGGAATCCTACATTGTTAGTACGAAATTTAAATCTATCGTTGAAGGCATGGAATATTGGACCATTAGTATGTTGGGGTGATATAGCATGAAAGGTGTGGAAGCCTGGAGCATCGGTATGATTGGGTAGATGCAGGCCGAAAGGCATAGAAGCATGGATCATTAGTATAATTGGGGCGATGGTGCATGGAAGGAATGGAATCATGTAGCATCTGTATGACAGGGAGATGGAACCCAGAAGGCTTGGAAGCCAAGGGCATCGGCACGATAGGTCAATGGAGCCCGAAAGGCATGGATTCCTAAAAAAATCAGTATGACAAAGGAGATGGATCACAATGCATCAGTACGAACCAGGAAATGGATCATGGAAAGAGTTTTTTATCCTATATCATTAGATTGATTTGTGTGATGGTGCCCAAATGGCGTGGGAGCCTATACTGTCAGCATGATTGGCCGATGGAGACCGGAAGGTGTGGAATCCTATAATGTCAGTATGACATGGAAATGGAGCCCAAAAGGGGAAGAATCCATTATCATCGGTATGCTGGGGTTGATGGATCCCAGATGGCATGGAAGCCTATAGTGTCTATATGATGAGAAAATGGAGGCTGGAAGGTGTGGATGATGGGGGGTGTAGTACGACGGGGTGATGGAACCTAGATGTCATGGAATCCTATAGTGTCGGTATGATGGGGGGATCGATCTTGAACGGTGTGGATTTCTAGAGAATCAGTTTGATAGTGAAATAATGCCAGGAAGATGTGGAAGTAAGGAAACATTAGTATGACAAGGGAGATGGAGCTCGAATGGTGTGGAATCTTAATGTATCAATTTGATGGGGGTTACAGATCCTCGAAGGACTGGGTTTTGAGGTTATCTATGGACAGGGTGATAGACCCTAGAAGGTGTGGAATCCTGGAGCATCATCACGACAAGGGAGATGGAGCCTTAAAGGAGTG
This sequence comes from Viscum album, assembly GCA_963277665.1. Classification (NCBI taxonomy): domain Eukaryota; kingdom Viridiplantae; phylum Streptophyta; class Magnoliopsida; order Santalales; family Viscaceae; genus Viscum; species Viscum album. Next base: position 1,897,823,632 of record OY728163.1, on the reverse strand, counting down.
GAAGCATGGATCGTTGGTATGATTGGGTGAGGGATCCTGAAAGTCATGGAATCCTGCATTTTTTGTACAATGGGTTGATGGATCATGGATATCATGTAATCCTACAGCATTACTATAATGGGGAAATGAATCATAGTAGGCCTGGAACAATACACCTTTAGTACGATGTGGAGATAGATCCTGGAAGGTGTGAAATCCTATAGTTTTGGTATAATTTGGGAGATAAATCCCAGAAGGTGGGGAATCCAAGATAGTCGGTCTGATGGGGGTGATGGAGGCTAAATGGTGTAGATGCCAACATCATTTTTATGATAGGGCGATTGAGCCTAGTAGGATTGGAATCATTGAGCATTAGTACGATTGGGAAATTGATATTGGTAGGTGTGGAGGCATAAAATGTCTGTTTTATGGTGGTGTTAGACCCAGAATGTTGTGGATGTTTATAGCATCAGTACAATGGGTTAATGGATCCTTGATGTCTTGGAAGCCACATGTGTCTGTACGATGGGGAAATTAATCCTGGAAGGTGTGGAATCCAAGAGTGCTGGTATGATAGGTATATAAAGCCTAGAACGCGTGGAAGACTAGAATGTCTATAATATGGGGCGATAGAGCCCAAATAGTGTGGAATTGTGGATCATTGGTATGATGCAGTAAATTGATCCTATAAGGTGTAGAATCCTACTGTGTTAGTATGAAGTTGAATTTGTAGCACAAAATGCATAGAATACTAAATCGCCGGTATGATAGGGGTGATGGAGCCTTGATGGTCTAGAAACCTACAGCGTCGGTGTTCGCATGAAATAGGGCATAGTAAGCTTCGAAGCCTGTATCATTGGTAAAATGTGGTTGATGGATCCAAAAAGGCATGGAAATCTGGATTGTTGGTACAAAGGGGGAGATGGATCCCATAAGGTATAGAAGTCAAAATCATCTGTATGATTGGGTTTATAGAGCCTATAAGGCGTGGATGTCTAGACATACATCTCATAATATGGAATAACTCTAGAAGAGATATGATCGACTTTTCCCTCTATGGGATCATCAATGAATGGTCTATCATTAACATGATGAGGTCCTATGTGATTTATTCTGGTAATAATGAGCCAGATGATAACTGTATAGGGAGAACCAAGGTAGTTACTAAATTTGGAAACTGAGATGTCCTCTATGCATGATGATTCTCATTTCACTATGGGATTTTGTGTGGATTCCATCAACATGGACTATATTGGGAGCGAAGTCAATAGTTTGCGGATGAAGTCGAAGGTGAATCCCCTTTAATGGAATCTGAAGGATGAATAATAGGCGATTGGTGTATGGTGTCGGGGAGGAATTCCCTTGTGTGGTCTCTATAGGAGGAAATGTAAGTTAGGAGCCTATGGAGTTGGGGAAATATTCCCCATGGGAGACCTATGAAGACAGTGAGGTTAGCAAGGAGCTGATTGATTAAGGGGTGGAATCCCCCTATGCATCCTATATAAGTGGTGGGGTTGGTGAGAAGCTGATGGATTCAGGGGGTGGATGACCATTGCATGACCTATGATGGCGGCAGACTTGGGAAGGAGTTGATGGAGTCGTGGGAGGATTCTCCCTGTGTGTCCTGTGAAGGAATCCAAATCGGTGAAGAGAAAAATCCCCATGCAGGGCCTATAAGATGGAGGGTTCTGTGAGGAGACGATGGATTCTGGGGGAGGATGCCCCCTACGCAAACTATAAAAAAATTGGGGTTGGAATGGAGGAAATGAAGTCGGGGGTGGTTTTCCCCTTCATGTCTTTAAAGGTGAAAGGGTCAGTGGGGATTTGGTGGATTTGGGGGTGGATTTACCATTAAAAAATGCGACGGAAATGAAATTTATAAGGAGACAATTGATTCATGGAAGGATTTCTCATATGTTTCCTATCAAGGCAGTGAAATCTGTGTGGATCTGAAGGAGTCAGGGGCTATTATCCCCCTACGAGGACTATAAAGGCGGCCGAATCGGCGAGGGGTGGATTCCCCCTACATGGAATATGATGGTGGGAGTGTCGATGAGGTGCTGATGGATTCATGAGTCATATTCCCACTATAAGGCCTATAAAGGAGGAGGGGTCAATGAGAAACTGATAGAGTCAGGGGGTGGATTCCCCTGTATAGCCTATGAAGGTGGCGAGGTCTTTAAGGATCTGATAGAGTCTATGGCGGATTCCTCATATTCTTTTTATGGAGGTGGGTGGTGGTGGTAAAGAGATGATCGATTTATTGAATGTATACACCCTCCATGACCTATGGAGGCATCCAACTCAGTGAGGAGTCGATGGAGTCAGGGGGGATGCCCCCTGCGTGCCCTGTCAAGGTAGGATAATATGCATGGAGATGAGGACCACTTGTCTTCACGCTACCATTTTTATTCATCCTCCTTCAAATGATGGAAAATAGATTTAGATGGTTGGTTCATCAACATGGTCAATCAAGATAGTTTTTATCATCTCATATTGAATGGATAATAGATTCCATAGGGTTCACCATTTTCTTTATGAATCTTTTAGTTAGGGAACACATCGTCATAATGAGACATGCTGATTTTAGCCCTGCATTCCCTCTTTCCAAAAGAGGGAAGCCTTCATCACTTCTTAAGATACATTTTCTCCTTGATTGAAATGGAAATATGGGATTTCAGTCCCTCCTTCTATGGGTTCATCCTCAGATCTCATCACCGAGTCCGTGTTTCCCTTAAAGATTCAAGGCATTTTTCATGAATCTCTTTCATAGTACCATATCTTTTTGGATGTCTATTAAATACACCGATTCGATCTAGACATTTCCAAGGGGTCTCAAAATGGTAGCATCCTTCAATCAAAGTATATTGTAACATCAGTAATGTCGGGGGCATATGTAGATTCGGGTAATTTAGAAGACATGGTTCTTCCTCATAAGAGGACATCGAAGGTAAAATAACCTGAGGAATCCCACATTTTTCATGGGGTATCACCTGCTAGAGGAATTTATTTGAGGTTTAACATAGCTTCCCATGTTTAACATGTGGTATTTGAGGATTTTATCTTCTTGTGGAGACGGTTATTCCCAAGGTGTAGTTTCTACAGTTTTCCATAGACATCCCATGTTCAAAATTGGGTAGGTTGTGAGTTTGACATTTTTCTAAGACAAAATGAGAGTGATTATAACACCCAATGTAGGTTGATTATTTTGGTATATCCCTAATATGGAGAACCTAGTGTTTTTACCAGGAGGATGGATCAGAATTCACAATAAGATCAGACCATGGGTGGTGTGTCCCATAAAGGGAAAATATCACACCTTGATGTTTGATCAAGACAACACAAAGAGAGGATTATGGAGAGTTCACCCTAGAAAGAGGGACACCTGATGAATAGATTAGAATAATTAATGAGGGAAGACAAATTGTGGTGTGTCCCATAAAAGGAATACATCACGCCATGATGTAAGATCTAGACATAACTGAGGCCCCATCTGGGAAATTTGGATCCCAAAAACGGGGTCAATGGATGGATGGACCAAAATGCTCAATGAGAGAGGACCCAGGGTGGTGTGTCCTATAAAGGGAAGATACCGTACCATGAATTCTGATCTAGACACCACTGAGGGACGATTAGGGAATGTGCACCCCAGAAATGGGGACACTGGATGGATGGATTAGAATACTCAATGAGAGCGTACCCAAAGTGGTGTGTCACATAAAGGGAAGGTATTGTCGTAGGAAGTCTGATATAGAAACCGTTGAGGGAGGAATATGGAATGTTCACCAAAAAAGTGGAACACCTGGGATTACCATTGATCGGTATGGAACCTCGAAGAGGCTTCCTACATACCATGTTTATATGGCAGGGATCAAAACCCACAAAGATTTAATTGGTGACGAACGAAATCAGGGTGTACACAAAAGACAATGACCAGAAGATATGATAGGTCTCACACATGTTTAGCATCCAATCACAATTGGGACACTCTTGATTTAATAGATATTTATTGAAATGTATTTTTCATGCTTTTCTACCTTAGTTCCAGAAAAGGCTGCAATTGAAAGGATTTTATGATATCGTTGGAATGTGGATACAAGATTAAGGAACACATAGGATGATTTAATATTGTACCAAGAGTATATATATAGAATGAGATGAGATAATTTTAAAGATGATGATTGTGATGGTATTGACCCTTATGAAGGCTTTATATGTATCCTTACGAATGATAATCAAACTACACGTTGTTCAGTAGGGCGATGGGGCACCTGAGGGGGGAATCATGAAAATGGAGCACATGGATGAGGACCCAAATGGAATAGAATATCCATGATAGGGCATGATCTTCCTGATATAAAAAGGCTCGATGTTGATACTATGGTGGGAAATGGATGATGTGCATCAAAATCATAGAGGACTCCTACGTATCCTTATGTCATGTAATCAATGTCCACCTAGTTTAGGATGGGGCATAGAATCGCGTTATACAGGATGGAAATTGAACCAGTGACATATTAGGGCTTAATCCTAGTTATCATCCCATTGCAAGATGGAAACACTTGGTTGGAGGAGTATGGGTTTAGGGAAGATCCTATCAACTATTATCTTCAAGAAAACTATTCTGACACCACTAAAGGGAGAACAAAGGATATGGGTCCCAAACAAGGGGATGCATAAGTTTACAATTGTTTTGAGATGAACTTCATGGAGGATTCCTATGTAAATTTTCTATGATATATGGATAAAACCACACTTAATTTTGAAAGAATATAGTTTAACATCATTCAAGACATTATGGGAATACATATTACCATCATGCGATAAGAGGGTGATCAGAAGTGAATTAGTCAAAATAGATGGGTGATCGGATAGATCCTTCTGAAGGCAACCAATGTTACAATCATGAAAATGGAATGTATCAATATCTATGTAGTTCAAATATAGAGGGGATTGTGTGTTTTATATGGTTAATTACTGAAAGATGATTTAATGGTGAATGCTTTCTATAAGATGATGTGAGTTATGATTGGTGTGAGAAACATGAGGGGAAAATACATGACAATTTCATTGTGAATGGCATGTCCCTGAGGAGTTGATCTAAGATTATTCATGGTTTGAGGACCAAAGAGGAAACAAATGATTATGCATAGATGATTACTCGGATCCTCTAAGGAGTGACAATGGTGAATGGGGCTTACCCGTGGACGCTGCCAAGGTCCCACTGAAGAGTGGAAATAGTGAAAGTGGTCTACACATGGAGGAGTCTTAGGTTACTCTATGGATAGGTAAAGGATGGTGGGGCTTAAACATAGAAGCTTCCTAGTTTTCATTCAGGATATGCAATGGTTCATGGTTCTTAAACATCGATGCTTCAGGTGTGCCACTGGGGAGCGAGAATAGTTAGTGGGGATTTCACATTGAAGCTTCTTGGGTGCCTCTATGTATACAAAATGGTGGATCGGTAATATGTATTGTAACTTCCAATGTGATGGTAAGGAAATGGAATGGCCGATCAGGCATACACATTGAAGATGCCCGAGTGACAAAATAGAGCAACAATGGTGAAAGCGGCTTATGCATGGACACTACCTAGGTGATGCAAATGAGTAGATGTGGTGGATGGGGCTCATGTATTGATGTTACTTGATTGCTGCTAAGGACTGGCATTGTTGAATAGTGATAATGCATGGAAGCTGCCTGTGTGCCTCTAGGGAGTAGAAATATAGATGGGGCATTCGAATGGAAGATACCTGGGTATCACTAAGGATTGGAAATGGTTGATGAAATTTATGAAAAAATAGGCCTAGTAATGTTAAGGAGCATAAATCGTGAAATAATATTACACATGGACATTGTACGAGTGATGCTATGGAGTGGAAATGTTTTAAGGGACTTATGAATGGATTCTACATGGGTTCGACTATAATGCAGCAATGGTGGATGGGGCTTACAGATGGAAGCTACCTGGGTTCCTCTATAGAGCGGTAATAGTGGATCAAGATTAGGCATGAATACTACCTGAGTGCCTCTAAAGATTGTAAATGGAGGAAGGGGATCACACATGGATGATTCATGGGTTCTGATACAGAGAAATAGTGGTTGTTGGGGCTTATGTGTGGAAGCCACCTAGGTACTGCTAACTAGTGTCAATGGTGGATGGGGCTTATCCATGGATGCCTCCCGAGTGTTGATAAGGAGAGGCGATAGTGTATTGGTATTTCAAAGAATCGGGATGAGTACTGCTAAGGAGTGGAAATGGTGAATGATAATTACACATGGATACTTCCTGGGTGCTGTATTGGGGTGAAAAAGTTGGGTGGGGCTTACACCTGGACACTCCGAAGTTTCCATTAATGAGAATAAAATTGTTGATGAGGCTTATTCAAGGATTATTCAAGTAACATAATTCTCATTTCTAACCACGAGGGAATAAAAAATCACTAGTCGGTTGAGGAATATAAGTAGGACCTACACCTATGCACTATTTTATAAATGGGATAACACAAAGTGTGTAACATACCAGTAACGGAAGCCGCTCAAAAGCGCCCCATACATAGTTGGTCACATGGCACCAAGCTCATTTCCCTGAATTCAAGAGGTAGCTGACTAACACCAGGTCCTTGGATGTGGTAGTGGGGAAACTATTCCATCATTGGTATAGTAACACAAAAGAGGTAAAATAGATAGTAATAGTATAAGTAGGAATAATACAATACCAAGAGTAAAAATTGGAATTAATAAATAACAGGAGCTCACATATCAAAATAATGCGTTGTAAATATGTCTAGGAATGAAACCATACAAATCAAAATTATTGAATACAGTAATAAACCAATGTACATAGACTAAAACTGAACAGATCTATAGCATCGTATGCCTTAGCTTGGTCCCATGTTCCCCAACTCCACAAAAATAATGTACTTAAAGTAGAAGGCCTCTTGCCCTGATCTATACCTAAAAAAATATAATCTATTTGGGACTAAATCATTATCCAAATAGGTTGTGAGACTAATCCTAGTAGGAAACCACCAAATGATCTGTGCCTAACAGATAGTGAATATGTATGGAAGGAAATAAAAAATTAAGTTGTAAGGAAAGAAGTACACATAGTAACAGTCCTATAAGTTCAATCTCATTAATTTTCATATATCAAGTATGTAGCTAAAAAAGTATGTAAGACACTAGGATTCTCTCACAGCCTAACCCCTCTAGTTTAGAAGAAAACAAACACTGGAAACCCTGTAAGAAGTACATGCAATCTAACCCCTCTGGTTTAGCTTTATCACATACCCTATAAGGAAGAAGCCACCATCAATTCCCCCCTATAGTCTCACATCTGTAACAAATAGGCACTCTATGGATGTGGTAAACATCCAATTCCCCATGTGGACCACATCATGGAACAACATAAACTCTGACGGAGCACTGACATCCACCTCTTATGGTCTCGCAACACAACCGTAAAACAAACACTCTGGATAAGACCTAAACGTCTACTCTTTAAATGTTATAGTACCCTGGGTTCTCACAGCCCTGTGTAATTAAATTGTGCACTACGATACATGGAAGTCAAAGCAAACCTCAATAACTACTTGGCTAAACAATCTATAACATATCATAACTTTTCAGATAATAATCACTCCATCTTAACAATACTAGGCCTGGAAAACAAACAGCCTAATAGGAAACTAGACCAAATGGTAAAAATATGAATACATGGGAAATACCTTCATAGTGTGGAAAAAAATAACAATTTTCATAAAAAATAAACGACTATCCAAACAATAAATGAATTTCAATCAATAACATGGCCAAAACCATAGATGTGAAATACCCCAAATAAGGGTATTTGGAAATTTTGCAAATATAACTCGAAGACTAAATATGGAATGTCACAAACAACCTACCTCGACTTCATGACTACGATATATGAGAGTCTTATTCATTGAATCACCGTATAATCCTGTAGATCTACAAAAATATTAAAAACATTAAACTTGGAATATGTCCTTGTAGATAATAAATCAAGAGATAAAGTTCTTGAAGAAGTAAGAAGTCACTGATGTTACTACAACGCAACTGATGAAGTCATATTCGAAGGACAGACGACGAGTTAGGGGCTAGGAGATGATCTGCCACTGTAAGGATGCTATCAGATGAGACAGGTGATGAAGACGGTTCTGTCAATCAGATGCGGCCTCAGTCCGTTTAATTTAAAAAAAGAATCTACATGACATGTTGTTTAAATGTACACATTGTGTACATGCCTTTTCCAACCTCCACATTAAACAACCTCCTGCTTACCACACATGGTTGTGTGCTTGGCCATTACACGACTATGCGCAAAAATTGTGTACAGGGAGTGTACTTATAAGTACACTACGTGTACACTATAAATTTCTAGAATCATCTCCTTTCCCAAAAAAACCTGAAAGGAAAACATAATTGAAATGAAGATATGAGTTCCTACAAACAGCCCCCATAATGAAATTTATACCTGAATTTTCCTAGTAATGTGGCACAGAATATGAATCCTCGAACAGCTCTATCCACTATGATCATACATTGGCCTCCCTCTCTCAAGTGTCATCTTGTAGTCACATGTGCTTCCATATAACTCATACCAGTGGAATAGATTGACCATAGAGAACCTTCACATGTTGACCAATAATCAGGATAGGATGATTCTCGAATGAGGCATCCACCTCGAGCTCAACCTCCACAGGTTGGAAAACCTAATACATGTATGAGAGGTAACATCAGAGCTGAGAAATGTGGAAGACATTATGCATATCTAGGTACCTCTGAGGTAACTTCTGCCCATATGCAACCGGCCCGACTCTCTCCAAAATATCAAATGGCTCAACGTACCTTGCTAAAAGATTACCCTATTTCCTAATCCCCCTATTTCCCAACCTCAGTGTGACACACATGAATATATGATAACTAACCTCAAACTCCAGAGGTTGTCTCCTTCGATCCGCATAAGACTTCTATAGTGAATTTTCAGTATCCATCCTTTTTCAAATTAACTCTATCTTCTCTATAGTCTCCTAGAGAGGATGTTGTCCCATCATATCTGCCTCTCCTACCTCCTGCCTAAATAATAATAATCGGCATGACATACTGTACAAACTATCAAAAGGCACCATCCGGATAGTTTCATGAACAATATTATTGTAGGAAAACTCCACAAGAGTTATTTTCTTCTCCCATGAACATCTAGAATCTACGATCCAATCTCAATGAATTCCCTTAAGCATGTGAATCATATGCTCAGTATGACCATCTATATGTGGATGTCAAGTTGTACTTGGAAGTACTTGTCTACCAAAATCCCTCTGATGTCCCTTCCAGACCTGAGAAGTAAAAGTTGTATCTATATCTAAAACAATGGAGTGTGAAAATGCATGTAAACGTACAATCTCTCAGATGTACAACCTTCCCATGTCAGCAATAATGAAGGTATCCTTGACAGGAATGAACTGAGTAACCATTTTGAGTATGTCAATGACTACCCAAACTGCATCATTCTCTCTAGGCGATCTTGGCTACCCTGCCATGAAATATTTCACAACATCATTCTATATCCACTTAGGAATAGGTAACAGTTGTAAAAGAACAACTGGTTTTTGATTCTATGTCTTCACCTACTGATAGGTGGAACACTTCAAGAAAAAACCATCAACATCTCTCTTCATTCTAGACCAAAAATACTAATGGTATAGATCTCGATACATCTTGGTGACAACATGATGAACTGTCCAAACTGAGGAATGAATGTTTCGCATTAGCTCCTCATGTTTTTCTGCTAGCACCCACACGCGTCCATGAAAATGCATGATCTCATCCTCACTTACTGTTTATCTAGGAATATGGTCCTCTCTTATCACACTCTCCCATAGGACTTGCTCTTCTGAATATGATAGCTTACTATTTCACAATCGATAAATAAGATTATAGGATACAACTAAAGAAGATATAAATTTATGCCCCTGTCTTCCATGCACCTAAAAATGAATTTTATAGAACATTGACATAAACATCCACTCACTACGGGCCTCCTGAACTACCTATACCTGAGTCCTCCTACTTAACACATCAGCCACTGTGTTTCCCTACCCAGGCATGTAGGCAAGCTCAAATTCAAATGACTGAAGGTACTCAACCCTCATTAACTGTCTGAAATTCAGGCCATTCATAGTGAAGATATACCTAATAATTTTGTGGTTGGTGAAAAAAAAAACGAAATGCTCTCCGAACATTTAGTGTCTCCAATAGAGTAAAGTAATAACAACTGCGGACAACTCAAGATCATGTGTCTGGTAGTTTCTCTCATGTGGTATGAAATTATGATACACGTATGCAATGACTCCTCCCTACATAAGCACATCTCCCATCCCAATACCTCATCCATCATAGTATAGAATATATCTCTTTCAAATCTCTATCTATACAAGTGTCGGTGCTTATGTCTACCTCTCATTCAGCTCTTTAATGGGTGACTCCCATGAATCTAACCACAAGTACATCGCACAATTCTTAGTCAGGCCCGTCAGTAGTGCTTCTAAGAATGAAATTTCCTCTATGAAACATCTTTAGTAACTATCCCTCCCTATAAAACTCTATACCTCAATGAAATTCTTCAGTTTCACCTAGTAAACTTCTGCCCTCACATTCTCTCGGTTTACAGATACTCTTATCTTTAAGATAACATTACCCATGAATTGAATTTGGTCCATACCAAAGTGGAATTTGGAGGGATTAGAATATAATGGATTATCTCTCATTGTACACAAAATGATCTCAAGATGTGTGGCATGGTCGGGTCGAGTGTGAGAGTACACCCAGATATCATCCACGAAGACTACCATTAAATAATATAGGTATGGATGGAACACTCAGTTCATTAGTTCCATGAATACTACAGGCATTTTCATGTGACAGAATTACATAACCACATAGTCTTATAATCTATTCTTACTCTGAAAGGTTGTAATATGTATATTAGATGCTCATACAAGCAACTGATGATATCCGAACATCAAGTCGATCATCAAGAACACCAAGGCCCCATGAAGCTGATAAAATAGATCATTAACCCTTGACAAGGGATGTCAATTCATTCCTATCAATGCATTCAACTTCTAATAATCCATGCAATGTCAGAGGGTTCCATCTTCCTTCATCGCAAATAGGACTGGTGAACCCTAAGGAGAAGTACTGGGTCGAATGAACCCCTTAGCATGTAACTCCTCCAAATTCTTCTTGAGCTCTGCAACTCAGTTGTATCCATCCTATAAGAAGGAATTGACACCTGTGCCACTTCTGAAAAAAAGATCAATAAAAAATTTCACCTCTCACATAGGAGGAAGACATGATAAGTCCTTTAGAAAGACATCCCAGAAACAATCTACCACAAGAGTGAAGTCCATCTATGAAATCCCTTTTTCAACTAAGTATATATTAGAAATATAGACTACAACTCCTCCCAACCCATGATGCTCGGGTCCTAATATGCTCGCCTAAACATCCCATTCACCCTTATGAATAAAAGATTCTCTATCTAGTGGTTTGAAACTCAACCTATGGTGATATAAATCAACATATTCCTAGAAGAGAACTAACTAGTCCATTCCGAGAGTGAAATCATAGTCATTCATCTTTAGGACATAATGTTTTCATAATATGTGAGACCCACAAACCACTAAAGGGAACTCCTTGAACTGACGTACATTAGCTGTTGTAGTCCCCATCAAAGTGTATAATGATTAAATCTCAACAGAAGAAAAGATAAAGTTCCCAAGGATATCCCTATCAAAAATAGATAAAAATTTATGGGAAGAACATGTTTTGAAAAGATCAGATGATAAAACTGGGGAAACAAGGATCGTACCATAAACGGTCGAGGTTCTAGGATCCTGCACCTACTGATGTTGGTCAACTACAAAATTATGACCATCAGCGTGGGCCTATGACCATGCCTGAACACTCAGAGCTAGCCCACCCTATTTTCACTGAATGCCTGGTGGCTGGCTACCATGACCAAAACCTCCACCTCATCTTGAACGGCTGGAAGAACTCTAGTTCCCAGACTACTGAGAAACTGGTGGTGCTACTCCCAAATGTGGATTCATTGAAGATCCCCTCTCAATAGATACTAGTGAGACAATCTGACAGAAGTTTAGAAGATGACCCATCTTGCCACATGATCGGCTCACCACTAGGTCTCTCAGGAAATGTGGCCTTGTATACCCGCTCTTCCTGCATTGGTAGTACACCACCTAGCTACAAGAAAAGGTGTCCTTCCACCTTGGAAACATGTTCATACAGTCCTTGTGGTGCTTCCTGATGTTAGTAGGTGGGATACTAACATTGAATGTCAAGCCTCCCTGGCACAGAACTCCAGAATCCCTCAGATTACGCACCATGATTAGCACCTGGTTGACTATAGAAGAGATTTAAGTGAACCTTAAGATGTTAATCTAATATAATATTTCGTTCCTAAGACCATCCTCAAACATCCTTTCTAGAAATAACTCATCCCCTCCTACAATAGGCATGATGTGTTGCATCTCTGTGAAGCGAGAAGAATAATCCATAAATGAAAGTGTACGCTAAACCATACTCAAGAACCCTTGGGCTCGATCGGACCTCTATGTATCCAAGTAAAAGTATATAAAAAGGCATGCTAGATGTCATCCCAAGCCATAAATAGATGGGTTACCACCTGTGAAATCATATTATATCATCTTTTGGCTGAATCTTGATGCATATATGCCCCGAGATTCATCCTCCTCTCTAGAGGAGTCTATATATGCTCGAATATAGAATGAATGACTTCTAACCATGACTCTACTACATGAGGAAATCCTTCCTCTAGGATGGGGGAGGAAGCTAGTTTTGGAAAACCTACAACAACTCTTCCATAGAAGGGGAATGATGTGGTACTCCTTATAAGGTATTCATAAACCTCATAATTACTTTTTGGAACAGTGCTTTAGAACATGTGTCTGGAATGAATATTAGTGCCAAGACTAGCACAATTGGAGGACTTGTTGGAAATCCCTGATCCACCATGTTCGGTGTCTGATCACTGCCTTGTAAGTGAAGGAAAACCGGATGACGTCTCTATTTTATTACGCTGTATGGTCAAGCGCACACCTTAGATCATGATTATCACGGAATTAAACATAGAAGTGTTAAAATAGAACATGAGAAAGAAAGAATTCATCTTTTTCAATGGATAGGTACATAGCATGTATAATGTCTATATGGTGTTTTCCCTTAAGAATTCACATGGGCATGTATTTCAGCCAACTCAGGTCATGTAAAACCCCATTCACATGACATTTTTTCCAAACTCATGGTGTGTACTTGAATACTCTTCCCCTGATGAGTTCTTCTACAAATATTAGCCCTGCAATTCTTCTAGAACTAAACTACATGGCGTATTAGTGCCAGTCACGGTGTGTACTAGATGAACATCACTGACCCATGTTGTTAGTTACATGGCTGGTTACACAGATTATACTACACGGCGTGTTTGAGATGGACACGACTGATACTAGAAGGATTCCATAGCCCCGTGTTGTTTGATACATGTTTAGATACATGGGTTACACTACACGACATGTTGATGATTGACACGACATGTATAACTTATGTTTTATCCATCCAAGTTGATAGTCACATAGGTGGACACATGATCATCACAACACAATGTGTAAATCCAGCACACATCATGTTATAACAGTATTTTCTCAATGACGTGCCTCCTCCAACACAACTTGTGACACAGTTAGAGACTGCATGGTGTGTACAAAAGTACATGGAGTGTACTGAAGAAAAATAATTCCTTCATGGGCGTAAGGACATAAGGCATGTATTCATCATTATATGTTGTGTATTCTGGGGGTTTTCAGATAGTAAACCTCATAAATCACTATGAAACACATAAAAACACGAAAACAAGCATTAATGTGCCAGATTCTGATCCGTGAGGGCCCATAATCCATGCGAATCAATGCTCGGCATGTTATACATGTTATATATAAACATAACAGAGAAACAATCAAACAAATAGTGGTATGTGAGGGCCTTTAACACCACAAGAATCAATGTTTTGAATCCATTAAAACAAAACCTTACACAACCAATACATATCAAATAGTAGGTATTCTATCATGGCATCTATCACAACAACATGCATACAATAGATAATGTCTATCAAAACAACATGAAATCCCTATTTCACCCTAAAAGGAACGACATGAATGCAAGACATTTTATTTCTAGGAAATTCTTATATGATGCATGAGATGGTATACCCACATCTCATCAGGTTGAAATAGAATATAACCTTAATAATATGAAAAACAAGAACACTAATCATTTGAATCACCCAATGGTGAAATCAAATCAATAGTAAAGATGAAAATTTATAATATACCGAATATACGTGGTAAATTGAAATTTACATGTACACGGGTCAGCTACTCCAATGAATAACTTATTACCATGTACCTATTTCATTCCTATTCTTGGATATAGGCTCCAATAATTACATCAAGGAAAAAAATAACCCTTTGATACGACATTGTAATGTCCTTATTCTCGAAGTTGCCTAGAGGCACCCCGTACCCTGTTGGTCACATGGCCTCAAGCGCATTTCTTAGAATTCTAGACATTTCTGACTAGCTGTGAGGGTCGTGGGTATGATATTAGGGAAACTATTCCCTCTTTGGTAGAGTAACACAATAGAAGTAAAACAGATTGCAATAGTTAAAGTAGTAACAATACCATAACAAAAGTAAACATCATAAGTAAAAAATAGTCGGAGCTCACATATCTAAATAATGAATTATATATATGTCTAAGAAATCATCCAAACAAATAGAAATGATGAAATACAGTAATAAAACAAAGTACAAAGAATATAAAGTAAATATCTCCATACCATTTCAAGCCATTTCTTGGTCCCATACTCCCTAGCTCCACAACAAGCAAGTACAAGATGTTGAAGGGAACATGCCCTTATCTATACCTGCAACAATATAATCTGTTTGGGGCCAAAAGCATGACCTAAACATGGTGTGAGACTAATAAAAGTAGGAAACTACCCAATGATCTGTGCATAATAGTTGGTGAATATATATAGCAGGAAAGGAACAAAATAAATTAGTATCCAAGGAAGGACACATAGTAACAATCCTACAAATTCAATTTCATTCATTTTATTAAATCATGAATGTAGCTAAAAAAAGTAGGTAACCCACTTATAAGTACTCATAACCTAACCCCCATGGTATAGCACAAAACAAACAGAAAAAAACCCATTGGGTAGTACACAGAGTGTAACCCATATGGTTTACCATTAGCACAGACACTCTAAGGATGCACTCACTATCAATTCCACCTATAGTCTCGTATCAGTTACTAGTTGGCACTCTGTGTATTAACACAATGTCCAATTAACCATGTGGCCTACATTGAGGAACTATAGACACTCTAGGAGTTCACTTATGTCCATACCCCCTATGGTGTCACATCACAACAGTAAAACAAACACTCTGGAGAAGCCCTCAACGTCCATTCACCAAATGGTCTACTACACCAGGTTCTCACAAACCATTTTAAGTCAATAGTGCACAAAGATACATGGAATCCATTGTATATCTAAGGAAATAAAGGGACAAAAAATCTACAACATATCATAGCATGTCAAATAATAATAACTCCATCCCAAAAGTACTATACATGGAAATAAAACAGCCTAATAGCCAACAAGACCAAACATTCAAAACAAGAAGACATGGGAAAAACCTCCATAGCATGGAAAAATTAACCCTATTCATAAACAATCAACCTCTATCAAAAAAAACATGGTATAATAGGAAATAATAGGGCTAAAACTGCAAACACACAATACCCCGAACGACAGTATTGGGAACTATTGCACATAAAAATCCGACACTAACTACATAAATGAACAAACCACCTACGTCGACGTCGTGAGATTGATAAACATAAATCATAGGCCATGAATCATCCTATAAATTCATAGATCTACAAAAAATTTAAAAACAATAAACTGAGAATAACTCATGAGAGAGAAGAAATTAAGAGATGAAGTTCTAGATGAAGGGAGAACTCACTGGTGAGGATCCACCGAAACTAACAATTTTCGATTCAGAGAATGGATGGTGGGTCAGGTGATCAGAGATGATCTGTGGTCGTATGGATTCTCTTAGATGAGACAAGAAAAGAATATGATGGTTCTGTCCATCAGATGCGACCCTTGTCTATTTATTGAAAAATAGAATGTACATTGCATGTTATTTAAAAGTACACGGTGTGTACTTGACTTTTCTGGATTCTTCTTTAGGCGGTCTCCAGTTCACCACACATGGCTGTGTGCTCATCCGTTATAGGGCCATAAAATGGATATTTGATGAAACTAAGTACAAGGAGTGTACATACAAGAAAATATCATGTACTCTAGATATTTCACGAAACATCTTTTTTTTCATAAAAAACAAGTGGAAAAGAAAACATACATGATAATAAGTTTTGGATTCTTAAAAAGTACATTGGAATCAGTTTCAAAAAAGGAAGAACACATTTTTTTAGTCATATGAACAACATTATGAACCTAATGACATCGGCATGATGAAGGGAGATAACTACTGAACATATTATAAATGAATCATCCACATCACATTCGCTTTAAATTGAAGCAAACAAACGAGGGACAACCACTAACCGTATTCGAAACACAGGGCCAAAATTGAAGATTCATCCAATGTATTTTAGGGGATTGACACAGAATGATAGGTTCGATGAAGGGGAATGGGTCCAGAACATTATAGGGTCATTACATGCACGAAAGCATGTGAATTTTCAAATTAAGGACACACAAAACATGAGGTGGAGTGTTGTAATGTCCGATATTATTAAAATGATCTTGAAATTATTCCACTATAATCATGGAACGAGGCATCTTATTCTTTTCACATAAGGAATCACATATCTAGAACAAGAAGCACTCTATTGTTGAATTATAGGGAATAGTATAGTTTTTAGTTATGTAGTGAGGACTATTGGCATCTTATGTATAGAACATAAGGCATATCATATTTGTAGAAAGAAGAATCCTCCATTTTTCATATAGGGTGTACTAAAATTTATTGTCCTATAGATAGTACTTTTAGGCATAAGTATCATTTAAATTGATGTTGTGGGACTTATAAAAGAGTGTACTTTTCTAGTCCAACCCAGCATAGGATCTAGTTGAAGGGGTTTTAATGAGATTCTTAAGGAATGGTTCGACTCAAGGTACTTAGGGAATTGATGAGGAGAATCTCAAATCATGTCATGAAAATGGGTCTAAGGGGAATGTGTCAACCCAAGGTGTTTTAAGGAGTAAAAATGAGTAGTTCAAACCATGGTAGTTAATAAGTTGATGTGTGGTGTGTATAAGGGTTCAAGGTAAAATATCACCGACCCGGCATGAAAATTTCATTGTGATACTCTTCATTTTTAATGATGGTCAGTGACCATACTGAAGAGACAAACATTGAGGGATCAGACCATATTCTAGAAATGATCTCAAACAGGGTTGTGGGGGTGAAACTGTTATGGTTTGTACCAGTGGGAATGATAGATAGTTCTTTGAAAAGGATATTGATTTGACAAGGAAAATAGATCACAGAGAATAGAGTCTACGAAAGGATGTTCACAACGAATTAGTTTTTAATGAAGGAATTAATTAAAGGAGTATGGATTCACCTTATCAAAGAGTAGTATATTTGGAAAGTTCTCTACAAAGGCTAACTGCATCGTAAAGCCACATGTTACCTTTAAGGGGATCCCTCCATCGTGGTTCATGGGAGCACATAGAAATTAGAGATCAATCGAAGAATGGGTTGCATAATCATCATTATAAATGGTGGTGATCTAGATATTTATAGGAAATAAATATTTTTAGGGATAGACACAATAAAAATGGGGCATCTTGAAGAGGACGGTGTTTCGCGATCGGAGGTGGCTCTGTCAGACTCGCAATGGATTCTGTGATTACACCTAGGTGGAATCATAAAAGTCTTTTGTAGACCATGGGGGCTTCCATAATTTTGCTCTGTGGAATTCATGAATGTATCCATAAAGTCACAGAGTCATCCTCCATTACATTAGGGCATTCAGGAAGGGTACTTCGTCAATGGGATTTTCAAACCTGTTTTCAGCCAAATATTGAACAATAATAATTTTTAATGCACAACTCTCTTTAGGCTCCCCAATAAGTCAAATGAAAGAATAAAAAACAATATACTCTATGAAATCCTACATGGAATCATTCTGTGATTCTTGTTGATGTGTTTTCATGTTCTAATAAATCCCCCTTAAGAACGGGGTCTAATGAGGACAAGGAGGGCGAGGTAGACCACTTTATATAGAACCAACTATGGAAAATGTCTTCCATGGGGGACACTATATATGAATCACTTCCATAAAATAACGAACAAAATAAATAATCCCATGTGAGTCGTTCTCAGTTTGATAAATAAGAAACAATAAAAGAGCCTTTACCAATAACAGGTTGCTAAAAAATAGACGGTGTTTTGGGATCAGAATGAGGCATGGATTACCATTGGTTGTGTCTTGAGTATGATTGGAACAATTATAGAACATGGGTCTCTAGAAAGGATACATTCTTATCCCAATGCACTCTAGCACACGATCGGGGTAATGCTAATGGCATTAGAATAAATTAAAATGAAGGATAATGAAATCTGTGTATCGTGATACCCAAAATTCCGAATACAATGATAGTGGAATGATGATGGGGTGGTAAGTACTATGTATATTCAAAAAACAATATCCATTGTGCATTATCCCATAATAGGGAAAAGAAAATGGGGGACGACAAAAGATAATATTAAAAAAATTGTACTAAACCTAAATTGTTTAGAGAGCCTTAAGCCCGATATTCCATTCTATTAGGGGGTTACATCAGAT
Organism: Viscum album; assembly: GCA_963277665.1. Classification (NCBI taxonomy): domain Eukaryota; kingdom Viridiplantae; phylum Streptophyta; class Magnoliopsida; order Santalales; family Viscaceae; genus Viscum; species Viscum album. The sequence goes on along the minus strand of OY728163.1, from coordinate 1,897,804,633 downwards.
GTAGAATTGGATGAGGATCCAAATAGATGGAATACGAAATGTGAATATAGTGTGATGTTTTTTTCGAATGGAGTAAACCACTCCTGAAATTATTCCACCACGATGAAAGAACTGTGGGTGGGCATATCTGTCTGAGCCAGGATCAAACCTACTTCTAGATAGGACATCTCCAGTGAGGGCCTATAATGAATTTAAGTTTTATATCATGAAAATTATGAAGGAAGATGTGAATATAAGAGTCATATGGTGTTTATGATTCACAAGATGGTTTAACATCATATGATAAGGACATTTCACATAATTTGAAGATCATACAGCCCAGACATCGGTATTATATTAAGGTCATGTTTCAAAGGCTGAAATCTCATATTTTAAGGTCATTGATGTTTAACCTTAATCGGGGAATGGGTGTTTGATGTTTATTGTACATGCAGCCCGGCCCGAGGTGAGATGCCTAGATTTCCAAAGGTCTCCTATGAGGGCACGAATCAAGATATATGTAGTTAATGAATTTGGTGAAGTTTAACATAATGATTTAAGGATATGTAATACCGAAAGTGGATACTTGTGGTGTGGTACATAACCCAACATGAATGTGGATAAAAGAAGTCCACATGCCACATCACTCATTCCAGAAATGGGGCTAAGGCCAATTTTTCAAAAAGATGAATGATGTTTTGGATATAATGTAGGAGAATTGTCTAAGCCTCACTACGTATCCCATGATAATTGTAATAAATCCATATCTAGTTCTTGAGGATGATATAGAACATTGAAAATACCAAAAAGAGTAGTATCCTCTCTTGTAAGAAAAAATTGTAATTATTACTCAATTTAATGTCTTGGGAACATAGACACTAGAATTTGTAGTTTATTTGTAATAGAATTTGAACTATATGAGGTGTATAGGTGAATTATAGTCTCATGAGGCAACCCAACATGAATGAGGAAAAACGGTTTCCGCACCAAACCACACCCTTGCACAGTGGAAGACCTAGATCGATAATGGTGATGAAATATTCATGAATCTTTTGTTGGACCTAAGCGTAATGTACTAGGGCCTCACTATGTACCTCACAAGGGTCGTAATCAAGAAAAAAATATTCATAAAATACAATGAAATTTAATTTCATAGGGAAATAACATTGGAGAACCAATATTATGGTCGTAAATCTGAAACTGTAGGGAATTGTGGTTCTTCTATAAAGGCACAATCCTAAAAAAAATACATCATCCCATGTGAACCATGATTTTTGTGGGAAACAAGAGTGGATATGAAATTTACAATGCATGGGAGCATATAATAATTAATGAATGTGTGTAGGCATGGATGACGCCACAGTGACACTCCATCCCCTAAACGTGCAACAATTCACTGAGGGATAACACTGATGGTGTCTATGTTCTATCTGAACCTGATGAGATGGAATCAGATTTGAATCATGAATCCAATATTCTGACATAATGGGGTTAGTGTAATGATGTAGGATAACCATTGACCATATTTGAAACACAATATCTATATAGTGTCACCCGGAATGGGAACACACAAGCAAGGGTCGACTAATGAACATATTTATGACACGACTGGAATTAAAAATTTCATCTGAGATCCTTCTAGATATTTGACCACAATGGTAGATGGGCCTTATGGATGAGCATCTGTACCACAAAGGGGTTCTTTCAGAATTTATAAGTAATGTACATCCAACTAAAGAGACACATGAAGCATGGAGATCGAATGAAAACATGTTCTTTCAGGACCCAACTTTCAAGGTCCTAACACACATTTCATATAATCAATCTAATAAAACATAATAGAGGTTGAGGGGCCCAGTTATTGGTGAAATTATCAGGACGATGATTAGGGGATAGGGGTAAAATGGGGTAGCGTTCCTTGGGAAAGACATGAGACGAAATGCATTATCATTCCTGCATATTCCATAAGGATGTGAGTAAAGTCTTATGTAGTTCATTATATTCCATTCAGTTAAATTTTATAGGATAAGGATGTAGATGAATGGAATGTATCAATGGTTAATGAGTATGTTGTGGAAAAAAATATCCAAATGTATATAAGGAATAAGAATCCCCATACCACACCACACACTCCCAAGAGGAGACCTGAGAAAAGGGGATAAAATAATAGAATTTTTTCATTGTGTAATGTAGTTTAATGCCATGCTGGATGAATGGGTACTTACCTTTTACGGTCATATCGAATGTACCATAAATTTTTTACAGTTAAAAGTCTTGAAAGAAAGACGGGAATGGTTTTATGTCATGTATGATGAGTGAAATCACTGTTTAATGTCATAGAAGTCAGACCATATGATAAGGCTGTAGGGGCAGAATAGGTTGTTGAATATGAGGATGGACCCAAATAAGAAATGTACAAGAGTTCATATGTATCCCATATGAATAGGAATCAATCCTCATGTAGTTTTAGAAATGTAGTTAAGATTAACATGAAGTTGTATAGATGAAGATGAAAGGGAAAATCCCATAGGGGCGAGTAGATGGAAATAAAATTATGGACTCAACGTGAATGGGAAAAAAGTACACATGCCACACAACGTAATACCATAAGGATCATGGTAGATGAGATGAATTAAAAAGATAATTTATGGAAACTGGGTAAGATAAGAGGACAATATTCTGGGACATTCTTACATATCAAGAGATTTTAGTAATGAAGCCACAAATTATTCCATAATTTCGTGATGTTTAATGTCATATGGTAAGGTTTATTGGGAATGGACGAGGTTCTAAAAGAAATGCACATAGAATGATACAACATACCCAATGTTAATTAGTATAGTAGAATTACACAACAAATTTTTTGATATCTCATGGGGGAAACATATGCCAAGGGTCTAAAAAGGACCAAAGGACTTCAGGATGGACTTAAAGAGAAAATTAATGGGCGTTCACATGGATCCCATGTGGATGGGAATGAAGCCATATGTAATTATTGATATTCCATATAGTTTAACACCATATAAAAAGGAAATGGAGGAAGGGGTGAAATTACTAAGAGAGGCACGTGTTATGGATGTAGTATACCCGATGTCAATGAAGTCAATTTATACCTTACCACATGCTTATAAAAAGAATATCAACCTGTAAGGATAAAAATGGAAAACATTAGGCTAGACCTGAAGAAAAGGTATATTGGTGTTTTAGTTTATCCCATGAAGATGGTAATCATGATATAAAATGTTTTTAAGATTTCATGTATTTTAACGTCATGTGGTAAGGAGAAGAAACAAAGATAGTGAACCAGGGGCTAGGCTTGAGGCGAAAAGTCTAATCATTCCAACATATCCTGCATGGGATGAAATCAATCCACACAGAGTTCATTACAATAAGAACAAGGTGGAGAGATCCTTGATGTGGTGAACTATGATGTGGTAATTATAAGCCTGATGTGAATAAGGTAAAAAGTCCATATTGGGCTAGGTGTGTCAGGATACTCAGGATGTTAGGCCAAAAAGAATGTATACTCTACAATACCTGGGGATTGACCCAAAAATGAAATGTCCATAAATTCTTATGTATCTCATAATGTTGTGAATCCAGCCTAAAGTAGTTTTTTAATGAAATATAGCTTAACATCTGGAGGTAAAGACACACAATATCATAGTTTATAATCATAACACTCAGACCGTAGATGCCCAGTTTTGTTTCATGTGTATGTGAAAGAAGGATAGAAAATGGTGAATCATCACTTCCAATATTTGGGACACTAGGGTGATGGTGATATATCATGAGGATAACTGGTGGCCATGTTCACAACATAGAATCCATATATTATGTCCTGAAATGGGAAAAAATAATTGAAAATTGACTATAGACAATATTCATAACACAGTACCTGTATCAAATTTTCAGTCAAGATTACTCTCGAGGATGGATGAGAATGGTATGTGAGCCAATGTGGCATGAGACCAGGACTTTATTGGGTCTTTTAGATATTAATGTTGATGAATAATTGAAAGTGGGCATGTAAAGAATTCTGGTACCCGTGTAGTTGACCATCTTTCCCTAATGATGAGGGAGATCTTAGTTTATGATCGCAGAGCTCAAATCATAAGGTGTATTCACCATTTTCATTTTATCATCATGAAGGAAAAATTGATCTTAGATCAGGGATGTAAACCACTTGACATTTGTATATTATACTCATACAAGACATGGGAGGTGGGAACTTTTACTTCATTAAGACAATGGATCAGGTAGTTTAACATCATGCAGTAAGGGCATAGAAGATCACAATTTAAGTTCCTATAGATCAGACCATGAAGTGTATTCACGGTTGGATTTTTATCATCATGTATGATGAAAATGATCAGTTATGTGTCATGAAAGTGGATAAAACAGTTTAACATCATGTAGGATGAATTTTTATAGTTTAACATCATGTAGGATGACATGGAATAGTTTAACGTCATGAATTATGAAGTAAAAATTTAACATCATGTAAGAAGATGATGAAAAATTTTACTTCATGAAGGATGATACAAAATTTTAACATCTTGTAGGATGGAGATGAAAATTTTAACATCATGTAAGATGATATAAAGGTTTAACTTCTTGCTGGATGAAGATGAACATATTAAAATAATGCAGGACAATATAACAGTTTAATGTCATGTGGGGAAATCATGAACAATTTATTGTCATGTAGAATGATATAATAGCCTACCATCATGTAGGATGAAGATGAATTGTTTGATGTCATGTAAGATGATATAACATCATAATTTCATGTGAGAGGAAGATGGATATTTTAATATCATGTAAGAGGGTATAAAAATTTAGCATCATGTGGGATGAAAAAGAGCAATTTATCATCATGCATGATGATATTACAGTTTAATGTCATGCGAGACGAGGATGAATAGTTTAACATCATGTAATTTGATATTATAGTTTATCGTCATGTGTTGTGAATATTAGTAGTTTAAAGTCATGCTGAAAAATATTAATGATTAACGTCATGTGAAAGGAAGATGAACAATTTAACGTCATGCATGATGATATAATAGTTTAATGTCATGTGGGACAAAGATGCAATTTTTAACATCATCCAAGATGATATAACAATTTAACATCATGCCAGTTGTATGTGAACAATTTAACATCTTGAAGGATTATATAATATATTAACATAATGCAGTAATAAGAGGATTATATTAACATCATGCATGAAGATATAATAGATTAACAGAATGAGATACACATAAGAACAATTTGACATCATGTAGGATGATATAACCTTTTAACGTAATGAGGGACGAAGATGAAAATTTTAACATCATACCAGATGATATAATAGTTTAATTCCATGCAAGACGAATATGAAAAGTCTATCACCATGAAGGAAGATGTTATTGATTAATGTCATGTTCAGGGTATATGGACGGTTTAATGTCATGTAGGGAGATATTACAGTTTAATGTCATTAGGGATGGTGATAAACAATTTATCTGTCATGAATGATGATATTATAGTTTAATGTCATGTAGGAAGAAGATTAAAAATTCAATATAAAGTTGGATGGTATTACATTTTAACATCATGTAATATAGATATGAATAGTTTATCGTCATGCAAGACTATATTTGATTTTAACATCATGTAGGATAGAGATGAACTTTTTAACGTCATACAAGACGATATAATAGTTTAACCTCAAGCAGTATAGATATGAATTGTTTATCATCATGAATGGTGATATTAGAGTTTAATTTATTATAGGATGGAGATGGTCTATTTAACGTCATATAGAAAGATATAATAGTTTAATGTATAACTGGATGTAGAGGAATAGTTTAACGTAACGTAGGATGATATAACAGTTCCATGTCATGCAGGATGAAGAAGAATATTTTAACATCATGTAAAGTGAAATAATAGGTTAAATTCATGTGGGATGATGGTGAAAAAATTAACGTCATGTTGAAAGATATAACAATTTAACATCATGATATATGATGATGTATGTGTCTCTAAACTATATCAGTACACATTCTACCGAAACTACTAAGCCCATATGATTCATGATCGATGTGGAAAATATGAAGTAATTATAGGATTTTCTGGATACATTCAAGCATATAGAATGAGGAATGGAAATTTCAAGCCACGAATATTATAGAGACACTGTCCTGGTAATTTGACATGCTAAGATGCACAAAATGGAACACACATGGGTATTGGTGTTCCAACGAAACATTGGGAGGTGGAAAAATGGTTAATAAATGAATATGATATCTGGATCACAATTATGGTGGCATTGCGATGGAATAGAACTGACGACCATTTCAGAAACACAACATCCATATCAGGTTACATTAAATGAGGAAAAACTAATGAGTGTCAACCACATACCATGATGGAAAAACGGTACCAGTCAAAAAATTTCACCTGCAATCATCTGGGGGAATGTTCCCATGATGGAAGGTGAGCAAAAGTGTCTTGAGAGAATACTATTAAGGGGCCCCTTAAGACGTGATGAAGATGGTAATCCAACTAAAGGGATGACAAAAATCAGGGAGATATATTGGGTGTAATCCCATTTGAAGTCCAACAACATTGGATATACACCACAACACATTTGATAAAGTCAACAAGGTGCATCTGAATGAGTAAGTTGAACACCTTCTCATGGATGAGGGACCTCGGTTCATTTTTATGGTGGAATGATAGTAGACCAGTGGTAAATGTATACCACCCTCACATTTCAAATCTCATGAAATTACATAGTTTTATATTATGTGTTGAAGGTATGGATCCATATCATTCTTTTTATATGAGGCCTCCTGTGATTGACCCAGGGTAATGCTGTAATTTAACGGCATGCACTCAGGATGATAAACATGAAATTTAATATCATACATTAAGGATGTTCAATGGTAAAATTTAATGTCAAGTGATTAGGACATGAAGTGTAGGGTTTTTAAGGTCTCATAGCTTTGACTTTGGATTCTACAAATTTTTGTCCCATATTTTTGACCATAATATCACACTGTTTAATGTCATCTGACCCAGACATTGTCAGGCAGTATAATTTCAATCAACCAAGACAATGGTTGTTATGCAGATGATTTCATCCAAATTGGATATTAAAACACAAGGATTGTGCCAGGATATGGATAGTCATCTCTAACCCATTTTGATTGTCTGTGATCCTTGTAGTGGAAGATTCTATACAATGAGATAACAATTAAATTCACCCTTTGTTAGCCTGTATGTTCACCATGAATGAGTTAGGCTACCTCACGGTGAACATTCCACAATATAGAGTTGATGTCAAAGGGAGGACCTCTACATTTGACTAAATGTATTAGTTGGGATGACATATAGTGTATCAAGGGTGGTGGGGAAGATAACATTGCCACATTCGAGTGTAGTAATGGAGACTGAAAGACATTCAATTAATCAACGTCATTATGGCGAGGCTATGGAGCCCAAATGGAAAGGAATTATGATGTTTTAATATGATTGGGTGATGGATCCCAGATGGAATGGAATATTGGGGCTTCATTATGATGGGTAGATGTATCATTAAAGACATGGAATCCATGAGAATCAGCAAAATAGGGTGATGGGTCCTTAAGGGTGTGGATCCCTAGAGAATTTTTAAAATGATGTGATCGAGGTCGGAATGCGTGAAAGCCTTAATTTCGGTACAATGGGTAGATGGAGTTAGAAGGCATAGAAGACTATATCATCAGAATGAAGATTTTGATAGAGTACAAAAGGTGTGGAAGCCTGTTGCATCAGTATAGTAGGGAATTATATCCTATAAGGCATGGAATCTGTGAGCATCAATTCAATATGGTGATAGATCCTAAAAGTTGAGGAATCCTGGAGAGTCAGTACGATGGGGGAAATGGATACTGGAAGCTCTGTAATCCTATATCATTAGTATAATAGTGGAAATGGATCCTAGATGGTTTGAAATCATGTAATGTCGGTATAAAGAGGTGATGGATTCAGGGTGGTGTGGAGGCCTTGATAATTGGTATGACATCAAAATGAATCCCAGGAAGTGTGGAATTCTGGAATAATTATATGATGGTTGATATGGATCCTCGAAGGAATGAAAACATGAAATGTCATTATGATAAGGAGATAGATCTGAAAATTCATGGTAACCTAGAGCTTTATTATGATGGTGAAATGGAGACTAAATGGCATGAAATCCTAGAGCATTATTATGAGTAGGGTGATGGATCCTGAAAGACGTAGAAGCATGGATCATCGGTATGGTGGGGGACATGGATCCATGATGTCAACAAAGCCAACAGTGTTAGTATGATGGAATTATGGATCACATAAGGCATTGTAGCCCCCAACGTTAGTATGATGGGGAGATAGAGCATGAAAGTCATGGAATCTTGGATCCTGAGTATAACGGGGTGATAGATCTTAGAAGGCATGGGAGCAGGGAGGGTCATTATGATGGGTTGGTGGTGCCTTGAATGCATGGAAGATGTGATAGTTAGTATGGTTTGGGTGATGAAGTTTTTAAGGCATGGATGATTGTGGAATTAGTATGATGGGGCGATGGAGCCTCAATGTCATGGAATCCTAAATCATTAGTACGATAGGGAAATGGAGCCTGAATGGCATGGAATCCTAGAACTTCGGTATGACATGGGCAATAAAAACCCAACCCAATTTTTCCAGTGTCGGTTCATTAATTTTTTACATTGTAATATAAACAAGGAATACATATACCAAATGACCAAATAGTTTAGTAGTTTTTGTAATCTTGATACATACCTAACTTCATCATTACAACAAGAATGTATATACAGCTTAAAAAATTGTTTTGAATCACATATAACATCCTTCTATTATACAAGAAATAAATTCATAATATACTTCTTCATTATATATTCAAAACAAAAAATGTGAAAGGGGTGAGATCAGATACACAAAAATGGAAAATAATACTGTAGAAGAAAATCTAAACAATAGGAAAGATGAATAAATAAAAATTCATGCCTTTGAAAATATACATGATCATAATATGGATGGAATAAAAACTGATTAAATAATTCCGTTAAACGTAACAATGAATATTCTACTAGTAGAATAATCACATATAAAATCAATACATAGATTTATAATTAGTTAATTTATAATGACTTTCATTATTAAATATACCACCAAGGCTTCGGCTAAGACATTTAAAAGTTATTATGTCCATGGAAAAAATCATATCTAAAAATGTGGTGGGCCTTTACGAAGTCCATATCTATTTTTCCTCATGAGACCTAACAATGTATTGAGAGGCTATATATAGACTCACTCATCACATTATAATTTTAATTTATTCCTCATATAAATTGGGATAAATATAAACAACCTGAATATATGAAGTAACTTTTCCGACTCTGTACAAACGATCACTCACCATTCTTAGTAATATGGAGAATTGTTTCAAGATAAAAAATCCATTGAAAAACTAAACATAAAACATTAAATAAAATATGGTAGGTGATATAAGAAAATATTATTCCAAATAATATTCAACAAGACTGTTGAAATAGGTAAAATTACTCTTTCAAAATCATTGATTAATTATTTAGATAAATATTTTGTTACTTTTAAAAAAAGAGTTCTTTTGAAAAAAATATTTGTATAAAACTCTATGTGAAATAATAAAGTTTTCTCAAAATAAAATGAGTTATTAGATAAAAATAATGGATTTTGAAAGTAAATTATAATGTTCCATAGAAAATGGGTAGGAATTCGAGAAATTTAATTGAATAAGGATTGAATTTTTGGATGTACTTCTTAAATATCATTTTAAAACATGTATCAATTCATAATGTAAAGAAGGATTCTGGTTGGTACACAAATATAGAACATTAAAAAATAATACATGATGTGTAAATCATAATAAATAATAATTTAGATGGAATTAATATAGAAAAATAATAACCTAAATGAAAATGTGGGGTCATGTAGAAAATCTATACATTAGGTCTGAATCTGTTCATATTTTGAACATATGGTCCTGGAATATGAAATTTGAATTCTTAATGAACTTATTCAGAATATATTATACATTAATTTTATTTAGTATAATTTTATTAGTTTTATTTATCTTCTTTTTTAATTGTAATGAGATTCAATAACATCATGGGTGAGTGCTCATTTCATTAGTTTTCATGATCAATTCACATGAATGGAAGTAAATGTAAAATTTAAATTGAATTCTATAATTTATTTTATATGTTATTAACTTTCATACATAAATTTAATTAATAATATAAATAATTTGGATTCTTTGAGTGAGGATAATCCATTAGATAAAATTTTAATGATAAATGCTTGGTTTGATTTGGTTGTTTTTCGATAATCTCAAATTAATTTGGTTTTATAAATTAATACCTTGTGTAAAAATAATAATAGAACATTAAATATGATATATTACATATATTTTGATTTATTTCAGCTATTAAAATGGATTAATGACCATAATTGAATATAGTAAATGAATTTTATTACCCATTGTCCTTGAATGTGATAATCTAACACATCTCAGATGATATTATCATTTCTAGTATAAATGGTGGGAAAATGAAAGTTAATGATGAATTATTCCATTATCAAAAAGAAATATTTTACATTTAATGAACATGAGTTATGATAACATTTGGAGATATTTTGGTGATTAAATAATTATAATTAAATGAACATGAAAGAAAATAAATGAAATGAAAAAAGAAATTTATATCTTCAATTTATCATCCTTGAGTGACCCTTTAGGGGAGAGTATTTGTTCGGTTGATGATACAAAGTGATGATGGATGTTTTGAGGAATTTGGGAAGATATTTTAAAAGAATATAGAGATTTTACAAGGCTTGACAGGAGTGAATAGAATATTGAGTTAGAGGTGTTTTCATAGTGGAGGAGAAGAGGGGTTTTCAATTATTTTAATCATTATTTTATTATTTTGGTTGGAGAAAATGAATAGTACTAATTATTTTGACTCAAAATTGTATTGAGTGCATGTAAATTATATCTAATGGTAATTTACATCATCCATGATTCAACAATTATGATGAACTTTATTTATTTATCATATTTTGTAAATTTTCAAATTTCACTATTCAGAAAAATTCAATTATTTCAAAAAAATAACTAAAATTCACCCAAATAATTTTTCAGAATGTATAACTCAAAGAAAAACTCAATTTTATCAAATTAATCGTCAATATGATGGATATTTAAATTTTAAATAAATTCTTTATTTACTTAAAAAATACATATTCTATATTTAAAATTGATTTTATAATACTTTCACAAAATAACTGAGGTCTCAAAAAATTTAATAAATTTCATTGGAAAACGAAGTATTTATTGAAGAATCAATTTGATGATAATTATTTCATTAAATAATTTTTTTAACGTAAAACTGTAATTAAATATTTATTTCTCACAAAAACTCCAACAATTATGTTTTACATTTTAAAATATTCACACTCATTTATATGGTTCCTTGAATTTTTTTATAATCACATTGGTGAGGTTTCTATTCTAATGGTTATATTATTATTTATAAGGGTAGGTGACTATTTATGAAGGTAAATTACTATTCACATAATAGTTAAGTTTATTCTATCAGATTCTAAATATCTTACGGATTATAACAGTGTATTTTATTTATACAAAATTCAAATCACAGAACGAGAAAAATAATATCCAATGGCCATGTAATAAGTATATCTTAATAAAATATTTTTTTTCATCATAGAATCATTTTTTAATGCATTATATAACAAATTTATTTGTAAAACGTTTGGTGTGTTATAGAGTTCATGGAGCCTTGAAGGCATGGAAGCATGAAGGGTCGGTACGATGTGGCAATAAAACCTTGATGGAATGAAATATTTGAGCATCAGTGTGATGCGATGATGGATATCAGAAGGCTTGGAATCTTGTAGAATCAATATGAAAAGGAAATGGAGTCTGGATGCCGTGGAATCCAATAATGTCTATAGGAAGTGGTGATATAGAATAGAAGGCTTGGATGCTTGGATAATAGGTATGATGGGGGTGATGGATCCCAGATGGAATTGAAGCCTGGAGCATCGGTACAGTGGGGGAAATGGATCTAGAAAGGCGTAGAATCCTATATCTATGGAATGATGGGGGAGATGGAACTCATAATGTGTGGAAGCCTTTAGTGTCGATACGATGGGGGAATGGAGACAGAATGGTGTGGAGGCCTGGATCATCGGTACGATGGGGGTGATAGATCCCGGAAGGCATGGATGTCTGGATGGATGGTATAATAAGGCCGATGGGGTCCAAAAGACATATAATCTTGGATAATCGGTACAATGGGCTCAATAGAGCCTAGAAGGCATGGAATCCTACACTAACATCTCGTAATGCCGAACAACCTGAGTAAGGATATGATCAACATACCCTAGAGTTGGTTCTTCAAAGAACGGGAAAGCTTTAACATGAGGAGGACCTATGTGATGACTTGTGGTATCTTTTGGATGTATGATAGCGGTGTGGGGGGGGGACCATTGCAGTAGATGATGATGGAAATGGGTAGGACCTCCATGCCTGATGATTTGGTTGTGGGGATGACCTCTCCAGCAGCTGATTACGGCTATATGGATGGTATACATGCTGGATACTGTTTTCATCACTACACCATTGAGATGTGGGCAGATTCCCCCTATACAGACTATATAGGATATGGAGTCATTGCGGATCTGATGTAGTTGAGGGTGAATATTCCCCTTATGCTGCCTATGAAGGAGGAAAAACTGGCCAAGTGCTGATGGAGTTGTGGGGGAATATTACACCGATGCGTTCAATGAAGGTGAAGAGGGCTGTGAGAAGCCGATGGAGTTGAAGGTGGATACCCCAAGCACAACCTACATAGGCGGAATGGTCTCTGAACAGCTGATACATTTATAGGAAGATTCCCCATATGCTGCCTATGATGGCAGTGGGGTTGGTGGGGATTTGAGGGGTTCACAAGGCGGATGCCCCCTGCACGACTTATGAGGGTTAAGGAGATATTGAGGAGATGATGGATTGGGGGGGGGTGGATTCCCCCTGTGTGGCCTATTATGACGACATATTCAGTTATGGATAGATTCCCGATGCTTGACCAATGAATTCATCGAGGATAGGGAGTATATGATGGATTTGAGGGATGATTCCCTCATTGCGAGCTATGCTGGTGGTAAGGTCGAAAAGGAGCAAATGAATTCAGGTGTGGATCCCCCCTTTGTGGAATATTAAGGTGGAGGGATTTTTTTTGAGATGATGGATTCATGGGACTGATGCACCCTAAATTTCCTATTATTATGGAGGGGTCTGTATGGATTAGATGTTTTTTGTCAGAAGATGACCCTGTATTGTCAATGAAGGAGTAAGACTCTTTGAGGAGTTGATGGATTTTGGGGCGGATGCCCCCTTTATGGATTTCAAAGGCATAAGAATCAAGGAGGGGTGGATTCACCATGCACATCCTATGAAGGCGGTGGGTCTGGTGAGAAAATGATGTATTTGAGGAGATGATAACCCTATTGCGGCTTTTGAAGGTTCCTGGGTCAACGAGGAGTGCATGGAGTCGGGGGAGGATTCCCCTTTCATGACTTATGAAGGTGACATGGTCAGTGAGGAGTGTATGGTGTCGAGGGAGGATTCACCCTATGAGGCCTATTAAGGCAGTACGGTAAGTGAGGAGGCAATGGATTTTGGAGGCATATTCCCCCTACATGACCTATAAAGGTGGCAGACTTAGATTGGATCTGATAGAGTCTAAATGAGGATGCCCCCTATGTATCATATGATGGTGACAGAGTCAGCGGAGATCCAATGGCCCCTTATCATTAGTAATCTATTGTAATTCCTCCTCCCATATATGAAGGAGAGTATATTTTGATTGGTGAAGCCTCATCCTGGTCATGTTTACTATATTTATCTTCTCGTATTCGATGTAGAAGACACACATGTTGGGTACACCATTTTTTCAATGATTTTTCATGGGGGCACATCATCATTGTCATGACACACTGATTGTTTCCCCGCATTCATCCATTTCAATGATGGCAAGCATTGATCTCTTCTTCAGATACATTTTTTTATTGATCAGAATAGGTAGACAGAATTTTAGTCTCTCCTTCCATGGATTCCTCCTTTGAATTTGTCTCCTAGTCTGAGTCTCCATTAAATAATTGTGCTATTGTTCGTGACTCTCAATCATGGTGACATGTCATTGTGGATACTAGTTAATTATGATACATCTATCGATATATTACAAGGGGTCTCAAAATGTTTGAAACCTTCGTTTGGAGTGGATGGTAACATTAGGCATGTCAGGGAATCTCTGAATGTGTGGAAATTAAAATACATGTATTCTTCCTCAAAAGAGGGCGTCTCAGGGGCATAAAACCCAGGGAATCCCACATCAGTGATAGGGTATCTTATTCATGAGGCATGTATATGAGTTTTTCATCATCTTACTATTTTTAAACGGATGTATTCCATGAGTTTATTGTTTTTTGATGATGGCTACTCCAATGGTTTAGATTATGAGGATTTCCTCACACATCCAATTATCAAGAAGGGATAGGCTATGAGATTAATGTCTTGATTAGATAGAATTAGAGTGAATAGAATGCACCATTTAGGTATATCATATTGGTAAATCCCTACGAGGGAGGACATGAAGTGTTTACTCGGTGTATGGATCAGAATGCCTAATAAGTGTTAACACATGGTGGTGTGTCCCCTAAAGAGAATATATCACACCAAAAAGTATGATCTATACACCCCTAGGAGCGGATCATGCAGTGTTCACCATATAAATATGACATTTGATGGATGGACGAGGACACTCAAGTAGAGCAGACCTTGGGTATTGTGTCTAATAAAGGGAACATATCACACAATGAATTCTGATCAAGACACTACTTAGGGTGGATCTGAAAATGTGAACCCTATATAGGGGGACACTAGATAGATTGATCAGAATTCTCAATTAAATAAGACCTAGGGTGGTGTGTCCCATTATGGGAAGATATCACACATTGAGGTTTGATCTAGACACCACTGAGGGAGGATCGGGGAAGTGCACTACAAAAATGGAGACACCATATGGATGGATCATAACACTCAACGAGAGAAGACCAAGGAAGGTGTGTACAATAAATGGAATGTATCACAACATGAAGTCTGATCTAGACACCGAATAGTGTGGGTCATGGAATGTTCACCCAAGAAATTGGAACACTGTGGATTTCAATTGGATGGAATTTATTCCGGACGTGGCTTGCTACATACCCTAATTCAGTCTTGAAATTCATCACCAAAATCATCACCATACACTATTGAGTAAGAAAAATGTAAAGCATGTATGTGAGAACATTCAATCTAGAGAAAAATTATGTATTTCACTCATATATCATTTCCTGAAAAGGAAGAGGATTGGAATTCATGTCTTTTTTGTGGTGAATATGAACTAGTAAAGAAATTGCCGGTGAATTTCTTCCCAACAAGTGATGGAACTAATGGGTAGTTGGATATAATAAATGAATGATGTACCATCCAATGTATGAAAAAAACAGGATCATGGAAGATTTCTATGTATTTGGGGCCCCCAACATGGATCGTTTTTTAATATGAAGTAGGTTAGATGGAGAAGTGGGTCACACATCCCATTGAAAAGGTAGAAAGTAGGATTCCTAAAATCTATGGGTCTTGACATGTCATCCACCAATAATAGATGTGGTTTTCTATTAGGAGGGATCACTAAATTATGGGTCTCTAGGGCCTTGAGGCATGTGGTGATAGTATCAAGTAGGTAATATTAGCCATAATTCCAATCATAGTGATAATTATAAACCACCATTCCATTTATAGGCTCCTTTACTATATAAAAAATGAAGATAATATAATAGATCAACTTATAGATAATATTATAGAACAAATCTTTTTATGTATAGTGTATGGTTCTCACACATCTTTGGAAAATTGGGTGATACATACCATGGTCACTTTTCATAAGAACTATCATATATTAAATTTTTCTATATTGGATCATTATTTTCAACTAGAGTCAAATGGACATGATTAAATTGTGGATGACCCTACTACCCATGTTGACCATATATAAGAGGAAGATGATTCTTCATAGAATCACCATAATCTATGTGACTCAAGGAAAGGATCTCTATGATGATCTAATTTTTATAATTAATCATCAACTGCAAGAAAGTAATACTGGTGTCATCTTCTATCATCTACATTACATAAGATAGACTAGATGACATAGATCCCCCAAATAGTTCCATGCACATGTTGGTATTTTGACCAATGGGAAATTGTGAAGGTGATATCCATGTTCAAGTTCCTTCCATTGTAGATGGGTGAGAGAACCTCTATGAGGGTCCACCTAATGATGTGATATTAGAATAGGATGTTCCCCTTTTTCAGATCCTACTATGGTGTTCCAATCCTTTTCAATGTGAGATAATCCATATTCACCATGACAGTACCAAAGGGGTGCGTCCTATATATATATATATATATATATATAATTTCAGGCTGTCAGATGATATGAGTGAAGTTGAGAGAAACATACTTCCCCCATCCACACATCTTCATGTTGTAGATGTGATTCTTCAATTATTATGTAGAGTAATGAAAATATCTGAATGATTTTTCTTTAAGGGTAAATATTTAGATGGGTGACATGGGATGTTGAGTCTCCAATAGTGTTTCCAAGTCAATGATAAATCATTTATATTCAATGTTTTAAAATATATGTGGGATCCTTTGATATACCAAATGATAGTCAAAGAAATGAAAATGAATCTCTCAGATAGTCGGGTGAAATTAGTTCACGTGGTCCTTGATGAGGTTCTCTGAAATGTCAAGGATGCAATACATATTCAAAATAACACCACAAAAAATTGGTCAGTGAAAATTGTGTCTGGAATGAATCCCCATTTGGAAGTGGGGCCTGGTGAATTTCAGGACTAGTCTCTAATCAATGATGGTAGAGAATCTATAAATAACATTTATGTGGATTGGAATGGTGGTGAATGGGTCGGAGGAGAAACATATACATGATCTGATTTGTCAATCTATGTTGGTCTGTTATTCATACCAGGGTTAGCATTATCATCATTTCTATGTAAAAATATGTGCTTACCACTATATCATCTATGGGGGATGAGGATTTCATATGTGGTTCTACCATATTAATGTTTTTTTATCCTTATCCATAATAATTATACATAAAATTATGTACTGGTATAAAATGATGTTGGTGATGATAGAAAAGATTACACCATTAGACCCTTAATGGGATCCAAATAACCCCCACCTTCATACACCTATGAATAGATTCATTATTTTTTTCCATGTCACCATATGGGAAAGATAACTTCACCATCTATGATCTTTCCCCAATCCTTGATTCATATGAGTGGGGTAATGGAACCATTATTGGTTCACTTTCGACTGTAGAGTCTGAGAAGGGAACTATATAAAAAACATTAATTTACATTACTGATTTTTTATTCGACATCAATAGTTCATCCAGCTACTCAATGATGTATAATTAGGGATGGGTTGTACCTCAACATGCGCAGTACCACTATATTGGTGGAAAATGAATTGGGGAGGACCTCCTAATATTTTTTTTGGGATATGGCATGGTAACTTTTTATAGTTGTTGTTAGTTCGAGTAGGACATCTACTTTGACCACTGAAGAAGATGGAAGGACCACTACTATATGGGTTTTATGTGTGAGGAGGACATTCACATTGATAAAATTGGTCATAGGGAGGACCTCCATGTTGGACAACATTAGTGTGGGATGAAACATTTAAACGGATATATGAAACAAGTTGAGTAACTCCTTGTTGACCTTCAAAAGAGTGGGTATGAACTAAAATCTACTTGCTTGCTACAAGGGGAGACACATTGTATTGATTGTTGATGAATTATGGAAGACTGTCATCTTGATTAATTTTATAGTGGAGAGAGACTTCTCTTGATTTAGGGATGACATGAGGTTAAAAATCATTCTAGTGGTCAATGACACGAAAAAGGTACCTACATAAAGAATCAAGAGTAATAGGAGGACCTCGGTATTGGATTTTGATAATGTGGGGAGGTTCCCCACATTGATTTGTGGTGGGAACATGGTATGGACCACTATGTATATTTTCAGATTAGGGAGGGCCTCTGCATTGGTTAGATATAGTATGGGGAGGACCTTTATATTGGATATCATTTTCACGAACTGAACCATGATGGTTGTTGATAATTTTACTGGTTTAAAGAGTCTTCCCAACTGGTATGTGGGATGATCGAGGCCTGAAATGCATCTTCTGATTGATGGTTCAATTCTATATAGAGGTAGGGATTTTGTGGAATGTGCCATGTGTGGAAGGTTCCATTGGATCTATGGAAGATGATTCCCATTGAAAGGCACTCACATAATCATGGGGCTGGAATTGAAGTTGGGAAAATTGGTACAAGACCAAAAGAGAAGAGGTGTATTCCCCATATTCCTCATCATAGATAACTAATCACTTTTAGTATTGATAATGCCTAGTGGGAGCCATTATGGGTAGCTCATGGGAAGAAGTCATTTCCATGG
Organism: Viscum album; assembly: GCA_963277665.1. Lineage (NCBI taxonomy): Eukaryota > Viridiplantae > Streptophyta > Magnoliopsida > Santalales > Viscaceae > Viscum > Viscum album. The sequence continues at coordinate 1,897,785,958 of OY728163.1, read as the reverse complement.
TGACTCGGGTGTCTCCTACCTTCATGGTGTCAAGGTAGGAGTCGTGAGATTTATCGCACAAGAGGATCATGAAGCAATTATTCATTGGAGAGGGGAGAAGTGACTCTCTACATGGACCCTGGGGGATACAATGTACTTCAGTAGCAATATCCTCTAGTTCACGGAGTGTCAAATCCCTTGCGGGAATGACTTTCTCATGGAAATACAGTTGTATAAGAGGATTCATCAACATCCTATGAATGATTTCCATTGGTGAGATAAATCATTATATATTGGTAGCTTATGGGGTAGAGGATTAAATGGTAGTGGTGGGTTCATGCAGGATTAATATGTTGAGATTATATGTGTTAGTGTGTTGGGGTTATTGGGTTATCGGTTTTCTAATACTACTTTCCATCAAAGCTGAATGATTCAACCATCTATATGGATACTAGTAAATAGAGGCCCAATGACCTTGAGTCCCTCACGACCTATGGTTGTAGAGGGAGTGATCCGCCCTAATAATGTCATAGACCAAAATTCCCAATGTTCAACTACCCTAGTTTTTGTGAGTTCTATGCTAGGCCAACTATTTACTAATTTGGTCTTGGGGACATATATCTTGTTCTTGTATCATGATAATTTGTTGATGTATGAGATGATACTAGTCCACATATGGAGGATAATATTTTCACATAATGTTCACCATTTTCATTGTTTATGCCTCTACCTGGGTGGTTCACCTCACACACTAGTGCACAAATCTAGATTTTCACTATTACCATGCATTTCCACATTCCAATTGTGGGTGGACAACATCAATTGATTGACTATGTATCCTCATTCATTGAATTTAGATGATGGGATACTTTCCTCCACCTTCTAGTGATCATTTTTTGGATCACATAACCTAATATGGGTCTCCCATATAGATTAAGACGTGTTTGTGGTAATCATTCCTGGTGCCATCTCTTTGTGGATTCTGGTAAATTAAGACACTTTTATCTCGACGTTCTAAGGGTTCATGAGGGTGTAGAAAATGTTTTCTAATAGATTCGTCACATGTCGTGTCCCTGGCATTTTTTGATGCTGGGAACATTAATTACCTCTATGGAGGCATATGGGGCACAAAATCTAAAGATTCTTGTATTGATCATGAGGTATTTTATGCCAATTTTATATTACCCATTGATTTCACCTCAAGAATCACAGGTTAATCTTGAGGTAGAATCTTGAACTAGTTTATCATTTTAATGTATTATAGAGAAATAATGAGTTTGATCAGAATTTCACGAGGAGGTTGTGCAAGATAGTGTGTTCCTCAGAGACAACACATTGATGTTTTACTAGAAAAAAGGATTACAAATCCTTGTGGATGAAAAATTCATGATGTGTGTGCCATAAAGTGATGATGTCCAACAATGAAGGTTGATCAGAACACCCTTTATTCTGTATTAGAGAGGTAAAACCCTGTGAGTGGGGAAGCATGTTTTACTATTGTTATGGATTGAAAATCATGGATGTGTCCTATATACCGTATTTAAAAAAACAGTAAAAAACACAAGTAGTTGGATGGATAGTGTTGGGATTAATCTTGATATCTACCCATCACAAGATGATATTTGTTTGTTGGATTGTTTGTGGAAAACACCTGGGAGCTACGCAGAGTGATGCTAGGATAAGAGATGAAGTAGATGGGGTATACAAGTAAGAGATTCTATGGTTGGTTGTGTGGTATCATATGAATGTGGTTACCCATGGGAAAATTAGGATGGATGTGAATGATATTTTGGGTGTAATGGATGGAGTGTTATTATTGCAGGGTTTAGAAATTAGATTATCTTCCTACATACCCATATTATATGAAAATAAAATACAATTTAATATGAGGAGTGATGATTTTGGCTTACACCAGGATTCTACCGAGATAGAGCATATAGTTGGGGCTTATGCAAGGAAGAATCCCATATGAGGGGACATGATTTTTAATATACATGAATAGGTGGATCATTGTATATGAAATTACTAGGCTTAAACATAATATAAACCCATATATGTGGAGTTTGAATGTTGTTGTAACAGCTAACATCAAAACCTAGGTATGTCATGCTTAGTGACAAAAAAAGAGGAAGTAGTAGACATCACACCGAGGTCATGAAAGATGCTCCCAAAAGTGATGAAATGGGGATTATACTAAGAATAATACTATGGAATATTTCATTCAACATGAGGAGGTTCTCCTTTATTATGAGGAATATCTCATTCCTGGTCACTCTTATATTGATCATCCTATCAATGTTGGGTTTGGATTATGCATAGAAGATGCCCAAGGAATAATGGTCATTCTATGGTGTTATCCAATGAGTGTAACATGTATTTAATACCACGTGCATTGAACGTGGTGATACCATTGAATAACCTCATGTTCAATAGATGTTTGGGCTAGGCAGTTTTATGTCATGTTGTGTATATGGAGAGGGACTAAATCTTCAACAATTGAGATTACATTACCATCATATATCCACCCTTTGGAAGGACATGGATTCAAAAAATCTATTTCGCGATGGAGTGAAGGATTTATGGTTTATATATTATATGTTATAATCACTTTTCTAAAAATAATGGGGGAATCAAATACTAACTATAAAAAGGAACTGGTATGGAAATGCATGCACTAAAGGCATTGGGGACATCATCAGATGGAATATGAAATTGTTGCTTGAAAAATTTCTTGGTTTTAAAGAAGAGGTGAATTAAAGGAATATGATATTCACACAATAAGAGATCAAAAATGATTCTTTTAGTTATAAAACATACTGTGAATCTTCAATGATTAAAAGGAAAAAAAATAGGATTTTTTCATGAAACATTCATGGTTTAGTGCATGATTTTATTACATACATGACTAGGGGTTTTTGTAATAGGGGTATTTTGTTTTCACCGTTCATAGGATGAATGAAGTTAAGAATTTACTATAGAATGGAAAATCCAATAAATAGAGGTCCCATAAAGAACCTCTCATGTAAGATCCCTACCTTGATAATTCTATCATTGTGAGGTATTGCATATGATCTCTCATTTACACAAGAGGGAATTTCGTGAACATCTGAAGGATCACCCCAAATAGGATGGGTCCCATAAATATATATATATATCCCTGAATTAAAGAATGAGATATATATTATTCTATCTTGTGCATAGGGGGAATGAGAGACCACATTCTTCATTTATGAGCCTTATGTTTGGATTTATATCTTTCTTACAGACCAAAAATATTTCACAAAAATTGATTTAAAATCATGGGATGTTGCATCAAGAAATATGATGGCTTGGGTTCTCCCAAAGATGGCCATTTGTGACTGAAGGTGGAAATCAGCACTAACATTTATAAAAATAATTCATAGAATTTGGATTATATATAAAAATATTTTCATTATGGTTAAATAATCATTCATTTTATCCTAATGATTACTTTATAAATAATATTATATTAATGAAATCCTTTTGATTGGAAATTTTAAATATAATTTGAACCTATATAACTTTTGATGTTTTAACTACTTTTTATATTTTTTATATATTTTAATTATTTACATGAACAAAATTCTATGACAGTCATATTTAGTTAACATAAAAATATATGACACACAAATTCAAATAATGATGATCAAAAATCAATCAGGGGTACTTCAAACTACTGAGAGTATTTTTCTCACTAATAAATGAATTTTAATGGAGTTTTGTACTGGAGAATACTATAATTAAATAAAATATAATGATTCTATTGGATACATTTTTCACATATACCATCATGACTATGTTTTATGGTATACCATATTTTCATGAATATCATTATCAGAAAGATATTAATATTATAGTTATTCTACAGGTAGATTATATTTTCATATAAACCCAAGTAATCAAAATAAAATGGCCTTGGGGCCTTCTTAATTTTTTAGAAATATAAATCCTATTTCAATTTGATTCTTTTAGGGTTTTATTGAAGGATTTGGATGTGATGGATGTGATGATCTAGTTCATTTACAATTGTATTTTATTTCTCTACCCATGAAAAATATTTATTAGATGCATGTTTCTATCAAATTGAATAGTGGGTTAATTTTATAAAAAAATAGTTTTTATAGGGAATAAATATTGGTAAGTTATTTACCAACATAACATTACAATAAATATTATTTTCCCAATATTTTTCCTATATAATTTTTGGTAGTTTTAATTTATGTGTTTAATGATACAATTTTGAATCAATATAGTTTTATAACATTGTAAAAATCTAAATGACTAAACACTAATATAGAGAAGGGAATGTGTTTTATAAATAGGATTTTAACAAATTAACAAATTTTATATTATATTGCTATAATAGTGTGATTATAATTTTATGTAAACACATATAATTTATTCCATTCTTAATCATGTATTATTTCATTATTTTATTTTTTCGGTTTTAGAACAAAATATTAATAATAAATATATTGTATATAGAAGAGAATATAATCATGGAAATACTAGGTTTAATTATTTTAACATGTTTAGAAATGATGAATGTAATATTTTAATTAGTAAAATCTAAATATATAACAGATTTTTATCTATTATGATTTTATAGTGGATATTTTTGTACTTTATTGATGATTGATTCATAGATTATAATCATATTGGGAGGACTACGACATGGTTCAATGTGCATTCAGTGTTGGACAATAGTTACATGATTATAGATAAAAAATAATTAATAAAAAATAATTTAATTATTATGTAAATTTATTGATTAATATTGTTTTTTACATTACCAACTATTAATGGAAAAATTGTGGCGAATTGGGAGGCAAATACATCAAAATCCAGATATATTTAATACATGTGTTTTATTTCCCTTATATGGAGTAATGATAATCATGGACATGCGTCAAAAATTGTTTTTTGGCCTTCTCCATCATCAGTGTTTTGGAGGTCATGTTAAATTTTCTCTATAACTCTTCCACTTTTTTTGATACGTAGTAGTGATCAATATCCCAAGACATTATAAAAAATTATAATATCAGGGACCAAAATAAAGGACTAGGAATAAAACAATAGACTTTTTAATGAAAAGTTTACTGCAAGTGGGGATTCTCCAGAATCATTATATAAATACATGCCATAGTGTATTCATGAAAATATATCATCCATTATAATAAATACTCAATATGTAGAAAATCATCATTGTTTTTATTTTTTTATATTATTCTTTAATGTATTTTTTATTAAGATCTTAAAATTTAGTAACCAATTTATAAATTTCATTATGATAAGGATATGTTTCTTTCATTTTTATGTAAACATATTGATTTATATATAATAATTTATAGTCTCCATTGAATTAATTTTGTTATCTTTCTACGCATTATAAAATTATATGGAAATTTCATAATAATAATGCAAGACTTCCATTCCCATATGATATATTTTAAAATATATATTTCCATAAAATTGTTATATAGTTTAATATTTATTTATTGTTAAAATTTTATATAATTTTCCATACTAATTTGGTAACAGTTTTTTGAATTCATCTTGTATAGAATATCAAATAACAAGAGTATGTTGGGTAATTATTGTTTTATTTTTTTATTTTTAAATATAGTATAAAAACATAAAATTAAAAATGATATAACATTTAATATATTGGATTATTAAGACCATATTTATTGCTAAAAAATTAGAAATAGTTGATCTAAAATCTAGGGAAATTATATAAAAAAAACTGGGTGATAATAACATCATATTTATATATTGATATATATATATAGATCAGTTATCATAGATTTATTAACCACAAATGAATATTTTTTAGGTTAAATATCCTACATTGAACGGCTCTAGAATGATATTATGAAAAAATAGATTAATATTGATCAGCATTTGGGAAATTAATAAAAGAATCAATATTATTCTTTAAAAATCAATTATAAATATTAAAATAGTGGGTAAACCAACAATTATACCAAAGAAATACATTATTATATGTTAAAGATCTAATTTTTACCATATTATACATCTTTTACAATAATTATCATAAGATGAAACAATTAATAAAATTTGATGGCTAGAGTATGATTTAGGTAGAATGACACATGTCCAATTACATTAATACAAGTGATAGGGAATTTTTATAATGAAATTTTAACCATTAATTATTATTTTAGACATTTATTGTATTAAAAAACCTGATGTTACTATTCATAATACCAAAACATAAAAAAAAAATATTTACATTAATAGGACCTACTAATTCAAAATATTGAAACCATTTTTCAAAATTAATAACAAATATGTTTCAGATAATTATTTAAATCTTTTCTCATTTTTGAAAAGAGAGAAAATTAATTAAATGTTAAAAAATCACAAAATATTGAAATTTTTTTACATCTGAATTCAATGTAAATTAAATATAATTAAATAAATTAAATTTAAGGACAAAAATATATTAAATTTATTATTTAATTCAATCAAATATTACAATTTATCAAAATAAAATATTCTGATGAAAACTTTTCATTTAAATTAAAATTAAATGCCCTTTTCTTTTCATTAAAATTTGAACGTTATCTATAAAATATTGAAATTTCATCCTAAGTAAATTTGTATATCCATCATCTAATGAACATGTTAACGTAGTCATATAACAATTATTAATGTGTGGAAATATTAATTCTATGTGGGTTACCCATTAAAAGATGGGAAATTACCCTTTTGAAAAATATTGGTTTTTATGCATCAAATTGTCTTTATTCATAACCTATGAAAATAATTCCTGTTGGAAAAATATCAAAAATATTTTATTAATTAGATAACATGTATATTTACTTTAATAATTTCAATTCACTCAATTTAAAAAAAATAAAAAAATAAAATATATAACTTATTTAAAGGTTTCATAAATTATTAGTAACGAAGGACATCACCATACCTTTTCATAAGATAGTTGTATAAATTCCAAATAACCGAATGGCTAGGTTAAAATTATTATTTTATACTATTTTCGTCTAACAGTTCTTTTAAACTCATGATATCGTGAAAAGAATTATATTAGAAAATTAAAATTATTTAGAGAAATTATTTCCTAAAAACATCTGTATGTTACATTCTACTCCACATTAACTAAATTTATCACATGAAATTCATCACTTGGATAAAAAATGATGAGGATATCTCTCCCTCATTATATCCTCGTATTCACATGTAGCTTCCTATAATTGGTGGTTATTCCACATAATAATATCCGAGTGAGTTGTATTGTTTCACATATATTTTCATTTACGATCTTGATTCTCTATCAGTTATTCATCATAAGAATTATCTTCCTCTAGAGGTACAACTTTTAATTTTCGTTCATGCGAAGGATCAGTTATGTACTTCCATAGTTGAGATACATTGAACACATCATAAAATTGAGAGATATTTTGTGGATGTTCAATCAATAAGATACATTCCTAACACGATCTAGAATTTTAGAAGGAACAATATACCTTGGAAACAAAATTTCATTATATTAAAATATCATTAATATTTTCTAAGGAGAAATTCATAAATACACCTTGTCAACAACTATAAAAATTAGGTTTTTTCTTTATTTTTCAAAATAACTTTTCTGATGACTCTCAGCTACTCTTATGTGTTGTTGAATAGATCCGAACTTTTCTTCAATTCAATCAAAGAGTTCTGTCAATACTATATTTTATTCCCCAACTATATTTTAGTAAGTTCAAATGAAACACTTATTTCTATAGTAGGCTTTATAAGGTGCCATTAGAATACTTGATTGAAGGATATTGTTTTATGAAAAGTACAAAAAATATACGTTTTGATCCCAAACTCTGTTGAAATATATATTGAATTGTATAAATATATATTCTAGAGTTTGAATGATTCTATTAGGATGACCATTTGTCTATGAATGATAAGTATTGCTAAAAAATTACTATGTATCTACATTCCATAGAAGACATCACCAAAACCTAGAGGTAAACCTTAGTACTTGGTCATATATAATAGAAAGTTGTAATACCTGAATTGTTATTTCATCCTTTACATATATACTAGAATGAAGATAAAGAGGGAAATCCTCAAAAATTGAAATTATGTGTTCTATGTTTGTAAGGATAAAAACATTAACCCATAAAGCCTTAAATTTCGAATGTTTTGGGAATCCAAAAGAAGAATTATATAGTGATTTTTTCCATTTCTATATTTGTAAGGATAATGGTTATAAAATCACCATAGAATATTACCTCTCATCGATAAAATGATGAAAAAACAAGTAATAGATGATATATTCAGTAACATCTAATTTCAGGCCATCATACCAAAAATAATCTTTCAGGTCATTGTTCAACGTTGTGATTCTAGGGTGAATAGGGAATGAAGAACTATGAGCCTCATCCAGTAGTCCCTTCACTAATTTTTATATGGAATGAATACAATCCCAATTCTTGAAACTTTTTATTCAATAGTAATCAAGGTTGAATTGATGAACATTTCTAACATTATTTTGTAGCTCAACATTTTCTTTTTTGCATTGCATAAATCATTACTCATATAGATGGTTTCACATTCATTTGATGAAGATATTATTTCCCCCCTTCTATTAATGTTTTCTGACCCAACCTTTGAAAATACATAAATATTGGATCTTTTGTTATCCTTATCATTAACGGGCTTGCATGGTCTTTTCGAGTCAAAGCATTTAACATCTAGTTTTCTTTCCTAGGGAGTTAATTTATTGAGAAGTCGTAGTATTTAATCAACTAAAACATTATTATTTGACACATATTCATATCCTATAGTGTGAAAATATAATTAAATATTTTATGAGAAGTATAAAAATCACACCATTCAATATAAAGATAATCCATCTATACTGTTAATGAAAATATCACCAAACCTATCTCCAAATCTATAGTTGAGTAATTATACTCATGGATAAGTAATTTACCCGAGGAATAAAATATCACGATATTATTTTACAGGATGAAACAACCCATGCCATTATTTTTGCATCACTATAAATAATAAAACCTTTATTCACTATAAGGAAGTGTGAGCACATGCACCTAGGGTTACCTTTATTCAAGCCCTTTTAAATTCACTTCAAATTCCCCATCCCCATGAACTGAACTCCTTTCAATGTGAACATAATTCTTGTATTACAGAACCTTGAAATATTATTCCAAAAATATTGATAATATAAATACAAAACATGAAAAAATAGGATCTCAATTACCATTTTTTGGTCTTGACAAACAATCAACAACTTTTATTTTTACTAGATCCACATATATAACTTATATTGAAATTATATAACCCAAAAATGAAATATTTTTAAACCAAATTCGTACATGGAAATTTTTTCATAAATATCTTCTTTTTTTAGGGTCTCCAGAACAGTTATCATGTGATCTTCTTGTTCTCCCTTACATTTCTAATAGACACAAAAATTCTTTATAAACACTACCAAAAACTGATCAAAGTAGTCTCTATGTAATATATTCATTATATTTTAGAATATAGAAGGTGGATTATTAATACCAAAATGAATAACTAAAAATTTCTAATGCCTATAACTTATACAAAATACTATATTCGTTATATCCTATTTATTGACCCTTAGTTGACGATATCTGGAATAAAGAAAAATCCTAGAAAAGTATTTAGCTATGCATTATTGGTCTAATAAGTCATCAATGCAAGGAATATGATATTTGTTTATGATTTTGATATTATTATGTTCATGAAAATTAATGAAGAGTCCAATTGATCCATATTTTTCTTCAACAAATAGAACTGGTGAAACACAAGGTAATACACTATGGAATATGAATCCTTTAACAATATTATATTGGAGTTGCTTCTTAAATTCCTACAACTCAATGGGTTCCCTTATATAAGGTTTCATTAAAATAGGTATATCACCTGGTATGAGTTTTATTGAAAACACAACCTCCCTATTTTCTAGAGGACCTATAAATTAATCTAGAATGTCATCAAGAATCTCCCATAAAATTGGTTTATTCTTAATTTCATGTTTCTCCCCAACTATTTGAGTAAAATAACATACATTTATAGAAGTAAGGACACATAACATGGTTGAAATTCAAAATGAAAGGTTGTATTAATCCTTTCAGCTATATTTGATGATAAATTGATCAGTAATATTAAATGAGATGTCCCTTTAATGGAAAATGATTTTAGATTCATATATACAAATCCAATCCACACATGGAAACACATAAAAATAAACTATTGGAATGATAGAATTATTTGTGTGAAGTTGTTTCCCTCAATCCTCAACTGTAGAGGAATTATAAACATTAAATTCAACTGTTGTGTATTAGGAGTTTTCATATCTAACTCAACATATAATTGAGGATGTAATATGGTGGTAAACTTATAAATTTTTTCCAAAATAATCCAGTGGGTGGCTCCAAAATAAAATATATCATTTTATCCTTATATGTGGATGGTATGTATACCATTCACCACATCATTATCTTAATCCACATCATCGATAGTGATTTCATGTTACATTCCTTTGACTTTCACTATAAGAGTTTAGTGATGTTGATCATCCTAAATATGCATTGGGTTAGGTAATTGAATGTCATAATGTCCCATTTATATGAACCATTAACCTTAAAGTGTTGGAGTTTTATTCTATGCATCCTATTCTCTATTCCAATCATAGGACATCTTTTTTCCCCCATATCGACATTGAACTGCCTGATGACCTTATTTTAGACATTATAAAATATACAAGTCACTTTAAGAAAAATCCCTACATGTTTCTATCTACACATTGATCATAATAACAAACATATATTATTTTCATTTTGGTCATTATATTTTCACTAAAGTTCTATTTTTTCCTTCTTGTCAAACCCATAGGACTAATGGGTTACTCCAATCTCCATAATGACCTTGAGAGTACATCTTATGAGTTCTTCATTTCTATTGATTCCTCTTATGTATAATTTCTTTTAGAGAGTTGGTTTTAATCTACAAGGAAATAATATATTTTACTCTAAGTTTGGATAAAAATTAATTAATAATACCTTGCAATTATTGAAAAGTTTTCTTCGTAGGTACGAAATGATTCATCTTCCTTTTACTTATATTCATGGAACACATTCCCCATGTTTGTTTGATGATTATGGTAATATAATTATTTAACGGAAGCATACACATAGAATTTTATCGAGTTCCACTATGAAGCAGCAATGGTGGATAATGATTATATAAGGAAGTTTCCTAGGAGCTGCTAAAGAGTTACAATGGTGAAAAGGGCATACACATGGATGTCGCCAAAGATATAAATTTGAGAGGAAATGGGGGATAGAAGTTTTTGGGTGTTGATATGGAGTGGAAATGGGTGATTCGTCTTACTGATGGATGCTTCCCTGGGTTCTAATAAGGAGAGACAGTGGTGAAATGGTCTATATAAAAGATGCTTATTGGGTGCCTCTAGGGAGTGGAAATGGTGGATGCAACTTACATATGAATAATACCCAGATGCCACTAATGAGTGTCAATTGTGGATATGGATTTCGTATGGATGTTTACCTGGATTAGAAAAGGAGAAGTTATGGTGGATGAGGCACACCCATTGAAGATGTTCAGGCGCCACTAATTAGTGGAAATGCTGAAATGGGCCTACATATGGATGCTTCTCATGTGTGATTCTCCATTTTTATGTGGTTCATTGATGGTAGTTACGGGACGAGACTGAAGGGTGGACACCACATCCTAGAACTAATACCGAGCATGGGTTTGGGGTTGTAGCTTCTATTTTATGTATTAGTGGGAGTGAAGGTGGGATCTTCGTGAAGGATAGGGCTTAGAGAAGAAAAGAGGTTCATGAAGCATAGGGTATCAAAAATGAGAATATTGAAGTTAGGGTTCATTGCAAATGAAAAAATTCTGCGGAGTTGGTCTTCTCATTATCAAAGAGAACTATATTTAATGAGTGCTCCGTGAAGTCTAAATGCATTGCAGAGCCACGAGCAACCAAAAAGGGGACACTTATTTCTCCAAGTGAGGAGGCATTCACGGTGATTGGGATCACCTATAAATGGGAAATTGACCAATGGAATGGAGGAATAATCACCCTTAAGAGGGAATGAGGTGTCTCTTTAGAGGAAACAAAGGTTTCTTGGGCTCTCCTTGATGAAAAATGGAGGCCACAAAGTGGATGGTGCTTCATGGTCGGAGGCGGCTCTGTCAGACATGCAAAGGGTTCCATTATTACTACATAGAGGCCTCTCAAACATATTTTTTGGATTGAAGAGGCCTCCATCATGGTGATAGGTGCTGGTCACTAACATATCTATCAGATAACATAGGCTTCCGTCATTACTTCATGGTGTTCGCAAAGGGAACTCATTAAATGGGCAATGTGAACCACTTTTCTGCCAAACATTGAATTGTCATTACTTTTAATCCATAACACTATTCAGGCTCTATGACTAATCATATTATATCTTAATAAAACTTTTATGCTATGACATCATATATGGAATCATCATTTATTTCTTGTGGATGCATTTTCTGGTTACCACCAACATGATGTGGTGAATATTGATTCTATACACAATGTATTGCATGAGGAATCTAGAGTAATTTTGAGGAGTGATGTTATCTCCATACATGGTGATCATAGAATAGATACCATTGGGACATATAATTTGAATTATGTATGATCCTTCCATATTGGGTTCTAACTTTTGTGGTTTTTATGGTATCATCGACATTCTTGGATACAACGTTTTATCACGCTGGATGAAGGAGAAGAGATGAAAATTCTTGTTTAATGCACTAGTTATCTTATTCTAGTACCATTGAATATTATTAAATTATAAGAACATATTCAAATTGGGAGATTTGACCTCAGATTTATTGAGTTTTCAATTATTTTTTATGGCTATTGGTCATAGAAAAATCTTCAACAGATCTTAATCTAGATTTTGATGGTCAAAATAACCTATCTTACATAAAACTATGAATACAGAGTCACCATGGTGAAATTTTATGTGATCATTCGATAATCCTATAATGTGTTGGGAATAATTTATTGGAAAAAAATCTTATTCTATCCCACCATCTTATATTTAATGTTGAATGTGGATTTGATTAATTCATCGATCTTCCATTTTTCTTGTGGAAGATTGCATGAATTATGGAAGGACAATAGGTTTTACATGGATTAATAAATTTTCAGCACGAAATCATTGAATATAGTGTTATTTTTAGTGAAAATATTAATAGGGATTCTAAATTGATGAATGATATTGGATCTCAAAATTTCAGTAACTGATCTGGTCATTAATTCCCAAAGAGGAATCAATTGATGTCTATTGGAGTCGAAATCCATCACAGCCAAAGTAAAACTACATAGGTGATAAGTCATTGGTGGATATAGTCTCATAACTTCTATTCCCCATATCGTAATGGGATTGGAGTACTTAATTTTTTTGAGGGGATTCAATTTTCAATTTACATAATTATCTTGAATCTGATACATGTGTCATCTCTTGTAGAATTAGAGACATTCAAGGACCATGGTGGGAATGAATTATCCAATCCTTCGAATATGGTTTGATAAATTCAAATATTCCTGATGAGATCCACAAGACCCAACCTGTACATCATGCACAAACATGGGAATCTCATCTCCTTGAATGAAATAGAGTATAAGGTCATCAAACCCATGATTTTAGAGAGTTGTCTCATTATTGGGACCACTATGGGGGTGAAAAATTCTATTTGTTGATATATTCACTCATGTTAATATATGTCCAATGGTAGAGTTCAATGCTCAAGAAACGTAAAAAGGGCTATCCAATCATTTGATTCTTTACTTTAGGGGTATTTTGAGGCCACTATATTGAAGCACAAGCCGTTCTGTATTTTTCAATTTTATTGTTATCATTATAATATAAAGCTATGGGAGACATGAATCACTACTGTTTCATTAGAATGAATATATTATTCATGTTAGTCATATGAATAAGAGGTGTATGGACTTCTCATAGCATTTACTAATTAATTCATTGACTAGGGAACATGAGTCACCTCTGAATGTGAAGGTAACTAGGCCATCACCTAGTATGTGATCTCTAACAAGGGACCCATATCCGGATTTTTGATGATATAATGACCATTGATATTTTTAAGGACTAACTTGGAGTCAACATTCACATGATATTTGGGAACATAAATCTCAAGGGACATATCAAGGCCAACAATGAGATTCTTGTACTATACCACATTTTGGGTGTAGCCTTATGATATTAGGAACATATATGGAAGAACAAAATGTTCTATGGTGATAAAGATGATACCATGGAAAAATCTATTGGGCATGGGATCACTAAGGATTATCATAGTTGGGATTCAAGTGGAAGCATAAAAATTAATCATCCACAATGATATGGATTTGAACCACTAAATGTAATGATTCATCTTTTTAATCAACATCTAAAGGAGATCCTTCAGTGGATGGATGTGTAGCCAAGATGTCTTCAAGAAATTGAATATTTCCATATTTATAGGGAATGAACCAGATGTTGAACTATAGAATGATCAGTACCCAGCATACTAGATAGTATTTCATCATCGGGAGATTCAGAATATACTTTACTAGATCGAAATGATATACCATCTGTATAATGGGATGTTGAAAATAGTAACACAACAACATCATTACAGAAACCTACATGAGGAATCTCTTCTGTATAGGAGAGTATTTGGACTCTACATTTAGGTTAATGAGATTGAGGTAGTATAAAATATTCTCTATCACATTTTTGTTATCCTGAGTGAAAAATGTTCCAAGGGATCCTTCCAGGTCAGTGACATAGAAAACTATAGAATTCATAAAGATGGGTGAAATCAGAACTATAGGATATAGAAGATACTACTAGATCTCCTAAAAAAGGGCTCACAATCTACATCCAACTACTCTACAATACCTTTCATTCATATCCTATAGAAGAGATTTCACTTTTTATATAGTTTATTGATGAACCGAAGTATGAATTCTAAGTGTCCTTGAGTACATTAGAGTTATTGATGGTCTCCCAAAGGTGGAATTATGAAAAAATCCATTATCTTCTCTGGATGGATCATGATGCCTCTATAACTGATAATGAAGCCAAGAACCCATATAGATTTAACCGAGTATGCCCATTTGAAGGTGGTTCATAATTAAATTATGTGAGTGTAGGAATCCCAACACCTTCACAATATATATAATGTGGTATGAATGGTGGAAGTATATGAACACCACATCATCATCAAACAATTACACATGCATCAAAAGGATCTATTTGAATATGTGGTTCATGTACCGCTGATTAGGAGCTATTGCATTCCTCAAACTAAAACACTTTACTTGATAATAGATTGAACCTTTTGACCCATTGAATGTGGTAAAATCCTCATCATTGAGGGACAAACTGGTATGGTTATACCAGTAATATCAATCAACTCTAGGGAGAATATTGAACCCATTTGTAGAATCAATTAATAGATATTTAACTAGAAGGGGGAAATCGTCATTCTAAAAGTGTTACATGAGATCCTACAAAGAGATATTGACTCTGATCTAAAAATTAATTTTCCTGGCTGGGATTATTTTGGATTTCCATTTGGGGTATATCACATTCTTTAAAAATAAGGATATGATAATATTTTCAATTATAGTATCAACAATAAATCCCTGAAAATGGTGTATTTTTTGGAGTTTTCCTGAACTTGTAAATGATTACCAGATGATCAAAATGTTGTTTATCAATATAGGGCACCAAAATATTCAACTTATTTTCTTTTATGTAAAAAATCATTTTTCATATTTAGGTAATCCATATACTGTTGTTTTCCTCTACAATAACAGTCATATAGATGAATACTAGAATTTATACCAATATTCAATTAGATCAGTTCATATATAGTGGTGGATACTCCTTAGTAACAAGATATAGAAGAAACATTCAAATCATATAGAACATATATTTTATCATGATCATCTGGAGGATATAGTTCTTCTAGAATGAATGATTCTTGTCAAACCTTAGTGTCTTCTTTGGTATCGATGGAATCATTACTAGGATATTAATTTCCTTTTTAAATAATGGAAATAAGTTTTATCCTACCACATACAACAATAATTAAACCACTAGGTCCATTCATGATGTTATATGAATAGTGATGGGTTTTCTTGATTCAGTTAAACATATCTTAGTGGTAAAAGTTTGTATAATGTATATTTTTTTCCATTTGGATAACTTCTCGATACATAAAATGGATAGGGGGTTCTGGTATCACTCGATCCTTACCCATGTAGGAGTAAAAAGTAATATTATTCTATTCATTGAACTAATGGATATAGATCCATTTCAACCAATAAATGATGAATCAATTACCAAATTATGGTACCTTTGATTACAACCATTAAATTTTGAGGATGAATGTGTCATCCAAATATAAACACAAGTTGGATGAGGTAGAGATTTCATCAACCTCATTTGAATTATTCTTATATTGATTAATATTAAATGAGATTACACACATATTTAAGGCTTAAAATTAGACATTGGGGGTGGAGGTTCATGCCAATGGTGAATGCCCTGTAGACCATTGAGGGATTAGGTGAATTGTTTGTGATATGATGAGGGAATTGATCCATATAGACAGATCCATAGACTACTAATAAATTTATTAGAAGATGTGTCATATGAGAACACCATAAAATCGCGATTTTAATTAAAAATGGATAAATGTTTCTACAAATGTATTCGAACACACAATATCTTCTCAGTATAATCCAAACCATTGATCTCTTATTCAAAATGGATAAAAACAACTTTTCTTAGTCCCAACTATAGGACCACTCAATTTGGGATGAGATTTATCTTAGAACATATGTCTATTAGATAATGGAGGACCTCGACCACATTCATCTAAACAATGTATTATATTGGGTGGATTTACAACTTCACAATGGAGCCCCCATCTTGTAGGGAGATTTATATTATATCCTTAAATTATTATCTATCAATTTACTTATAATATAAGGTATATGGGTTTTGTAACTCAATTACAAACTAGTGGGAGGTTTTCAAGGATTCTCTGAGGGCCTCATGCATCTCATGTGATAGAAATGGGGCCTAGAAAATCAAGGTATTTTCTAAAATGATCGAGAGGATTATCTGTACATAGAACATCGGTAGAGTGAGAATATTTCTACCAATAGGAGTAGTAACATTCCTATGAATCACGAAAGGTATGACTAGAAGAACCATTTATTTTTAGTTAGTGATGGAAACAACCTCTAGTCATAAGATAACTCACCCAGAACTAACCCAAGATGACTGTTGGATGGATGAAAACTTACATAAAGTGTAAAGAAAAATACATGATTCTATTTTTGGTGTTATATGTACTCGATTAGCATGTCCAATGTCATTGGTTATTTGCACATAATATTCAATAAGTATTGTTCCTATATAGCCTTGTGTGAAACATATTGTCTAGTCTCAGTTTTATGCACATTATATGCTGAATCACTAGACATATCATTTCATTGGTTTTCATGCCCTCATCTTATTCATTGATGTTGTCTACAAGGGTCTTTTGAAGGGATTATATGATAATCCCCATCCTGAGGGTCCATGTAGGGATCCACCATGTTGTTATTATTTATGGATATGTATTAATAGAAATCATCAGCAGATTATTTCTATACTCGATGGAATCTGGGTACGATTCCAATTTCAAGAGGATCATGCCAGATTAAGCATGAACGAATGACATCAAGGGCCTGAGAAAAAACCCTATGAATGAATCAATTATCACACAACAATGTACCATGATTTTTAACCCACTATGAATTACCAAAAACCTCATTTTCATTGAACAACTTATTGGAGATGTTCAATACCTTTTCTAGACCATGGACCTACTTGAACACACCATTATACACTTTGTATTGGAGATTGTCCATGAAGAAATTATTTTTTTGATAGAATTTCAATGTATTTTTTGGTAAGGTAATTGGTCATGGAAGTCAGTGAGCTCGATCTAATGGGGTTTCATGAACTATATATAATTCAGGATCCCCTATTATAGTGAACTATATAATTGAATATAAACTAGTGAGTCTTTGAAGAAATATATTTGGTTTCTACACTATTGAAAGGGAGCTATGTGATCATGTCCTGGACAAGAGGGTTGAGCCAAAGAGGGGGCCAAATCTAGATTCTCTCACATAGGAGGAAGTGATTGATGGGGAGGCACCTTGGATTCCTCCGCAAGCATGGAGGATCATGATGTTGATGTATCACTTGATGTGGAATTACTTGGTGAAGGTATTCTAGGAAAATCACTAGAGGCCCTTTCGACCAAACATTCATTAAAAGGGTGATTTATATCATGTATGATATTTTTACAGAAAATGAGAGAGGAAACAGATGTTCCATCTTGCCCTTCTACATAGATTCTTATATGAACTAATAATTATAAAAGAAATATAAAAACCAACAATGGATGTTCTAATTGATTTATTAAAGGAGCATTTAAGTCCTGAAATTCCTCACAAACGTCATCACTATCAACTATTGAGTAAGAAACATGTAAATCTTGTACGTGGGAACATTTCATCAAGATATAAATTATGTATTGCACCCATATATCATTTCATGATCTTTATGAAATTAGGAATTCATATATTTATTGTAATAGATCAGAACAAGTATATAAATCGCCTGTGAATTTCCTCCCAACCAGTGATGGAACCAATGGATAATTAGATATAATAAATTAATGAGGTACCATATAATTTAAAAAAACACCAGATCATTGTAGACTTCTACTTCTTTGGGGTCCCCAACATGGGCCAATAACATTATATGAAGTAGGTTAGATTCAGAAGTGGGACACACATCCCATTAAAGAGGTTGAATGTAGAATTCGTGAAATATATGGGTCCTCACATATCTTCCACCAATGATAGATGTGGATTTCTATTAGGCAGGATCACTACCTTTTGAGTCTCTAGGGCCTTGAGGCATGTGGTGAGAGTATCAAGTAGTTAATCCTAGCTATAATTCCAATCATAGTGATAATTATAAACCACCATTCCATTTATAGGATCATTTAATATATAATAATGAAGAGTATATAATAGATCAACTTATAGAAAATATTATAGAAGAACTATATTTATGTATCGTGTAAGGTTATCACACATATTAGGAAAATTGGGGGATACATTGCATGGTCAATTTTCATAAGAACCATCATATAATTCATTTTCCTATATTGTAACATTATAACCAACTAGAGACAAATAGAAAAGATAGAACTTTTGCTAACCCTACTACCCCTATTGACCATGTGGAGGAGGAACATAATTCGTCACAGTATCACCGTAATCTATTTTACTCTTAGAATGGATCTTGATGATGATATAATTTTGATCATTAATCTTCTATAGCAAAGAAGTAATACAGGTTTCATCATCTATAATCTATGTGACATCAGATGGATTAGAGGACAGAAATCCCCGAAATAGTTCCTTGAACATGATGGTATTTTGACAAGTGGTAAATTTTGAAGGGGATATCCATGTCTGTCCTTCCATTTTAGGTGGCTGACAAAACGTCTATGAGGGTCCAACTAATGATGTGATTCCAAAATGGGATGGTACCCCCTTTTTAGATCCTACAATGGAATCCCCATCAATTTCAACGTGAGATCATCCGTATTCACCATGATAGTACCTAAGTGGTGCATCCTTTATATATATCTATATGAAATCAGGTTTTCAGATGATACGAGTGAAGTGGGGAAAAACATACTTTCCCCATCAACATATCTTCATGGTGTATATGTTATTCATCAATTATTACAAAGATAAATGATAATGTTTGGATTAATTTTCTTTAAGGGCCCAGTTTTAGTTGGGTGACAATGGAGGTTGAGTCGTCGATGGTGTTTGCAAATCAATGATAAATCATTTATATTTGATGTCTTCAAATTTATCAAGGATCCTTGGATATAACAACTGATAGTTATAGAGGAGAAAATGATTCTCTAAGATAGTCAGGTGAAATTAGTTCACCAGGTATTTGTTGAGGTGCTCTGAAATGATGAGGTTGCAATTCATATTATGAAAAAACACCATAGAGAATTGGTTAGTGAACATTTTTTGAGGAATGATTCCCAATTTGTAAGTGGTTTCGGGTGAATGGATGGACCATTTTATGATTAGTGGTGGTAGAGAATCCCAAAATATCATTGATGTGGATTGGTATAGTGGTGAATGAGTTGGAGGAGAAACTACTACGTGAGCTGATTGGTCACTGTATGTTGGTTTCTTATTCGTACCATTGTTATCCATATCTCCATGTCTCTGTAAAAATATGTCCTTACCACAGTCTCATGTGTGGGAGAAGAGGATTTCATATGTTGTATTACCATATTAATGTTTTTTATCATTCTCTAAAATATATCTACATGATTTTATCTAGGGTTATAAAATGATGTTGGCGATGATAGAGAAGATTACACCATTAGACCCTTGAAGGGATCCAAATAATCCCCCATAATCATAAAACTATGAATTTACTCATGAATTTTGTTCATGTCGCCATATTGGATAGATAAATTCACCCTCTATGATCATTCCACAATCATTGATTCATATTAGTGGGGTAAAAGAACCATTTTTGAGTCACTTTCGACTATAGAGTATGAGAATGGAACTATATCGAAAAAATTAATTTACATTACAGATTTTTTTCATCGACATCAATAGTTTATCCATGTAACCAGTGATGGATCATTGGGGATGGTTTGTGCCTCAACATATGTTGTAACACTATATTGGAGGATGATGGATTGGGGAGGACCTGTAAATAGATTTTTTTGGGATATGATGTGGGTCCGTGTAATGGTTGTTGTCGGTGTGATTAGGGCATTTTCTTTGACCACTGAAGAAGTTGGTATGAACTATACTCTAAGGGTTTTACGTGTGAGGAGGACATTCACATTTATAAAATTATACATAGGGAGGGCCTCTATGTTGGAAACTATTAGTGCAGGGAGGAACATTTAAAGGGATAGATGAAACATGGGGAGGAACTACTGGTTGACCTTCAAAAGAGTTGGTATGATCTAAAATATAGATGAAAAATACAAGGAGAGACACACTGTACTCAGTGTTGATGAATTAGTGAAGACCCTCATCTTGATTAATTCAAGAGTGTGGAGGGACTTCTCTTGATTTAGGAATGAAATGAGGATGAACGTCATGTTGGTTGTAAATGACTTGGGGAAGGTGTCTACATAAATAATCAAGAGTAATGGGAGGACCTAGGTATTGGATTTTGATAAAGTGGGGAGGGCCTCCACATTGACATGTACTGAAAACATGGGAATGACCTCTATGTTGATTTTGAGATCAGGGAGGCCTCCACATTGGTTAGAGATATAATGGGGAGGACCACCATAATGGATATCATATTTATGAAATGACCCATGATGATTGTTAATAATTCTAGCAGTTGAAAGTGTCTACCCGACCAGTATTTGGGATGATCAAGGCATGTAATGCATCTGGGAATTGATGGTTCCATTCTCTATAGTGGTAGGGATTTGTGGAATTTTACATGTGTAGAAGGATCCACTAGAGGTGTGGAAGGCTGTTCCCATTTCAAGGAATCCACATAATCTTGGGGCTAACGTGGAATTTGGGATAATTGGTACAATAACAATAGAGAAGTGTTGTATTCTCCCTATTACTCATCCTAGATAACTGATCAATTATATTGTAGACATGTCCTATTGGGAACCATTATGGGTAGCCCATGAGAAGAAGTCATTTCCAAGGATACACATGTGTATCCAAATTTCATGGTGTCGAGGAACGAGTCCTGAGATTTATCCCATGAGAGGATCTTGAAGTGGTTATTCATTAGATTGGGGAGAAGTGACTCTCTATATGGGACTTGGGGGAAGAAATGTTGGTGAGGAACAAAATCCTCTAGTTCTTAGAGAGTGAAAACCCTAGTTGAAATGACTCCCTCCTGGCCATACAATTGTATTAAAGAATTGACCAACCTCCTAGGAACCATCTCTGAGGGTGAGATAATTCAATATATATTGGTAGATTATGGGGTATAGGAAAATATTGTAGTGGTTGGTTCATGTAGGGTTAATATTTTGACATTTCCCATGTCAGTCATTTAGGGGTATGGGGTTATTAGTTTGCTAAAACTATTTACCATCTATGCTGAAAGATTCAACCATCAATATGTATACTAGTAAATAGAGGCCTAAGGTCCATGAGTCTCCCACATCCTATGGTTTTATAGGTAGCGATACACCCTAAGGATGTCATAGACTAGAAGTCCCAATGTTCACCTACCCTGGTATTTTCACGTTCTATGCTAGGCCCATTATTAACTAATTTGGTCTTGGTGCAGATCTCATGTTCTGGTAAGTTGATAATCAGTTGATGTATCAAATGCTACTAGTCCCCATGTGAAGGAGAAGAGTTTCACATCATGTTCACCATTTCCATTTTCGATTCCTCTACCCGAGTGGTTTACCTCGCACACTAGTTCAAAAATCTAGAATTTCACTATTACCATGCATTTTCACTTTCTAATTGCATGGAGAACTCAACAATTCATTGAAAATTCATCCTCCATGATAGAATTGAGATAATGGGATATTTCCTAACCCTTCCAGGGATCCTTCCTTATATTTCATTACCTAATTTGGGTATCCCTTATAGATTTAGATGTGTTCTTGAATTTCATTCCTGGTTTTATCCCTTTTTGGATACTGGTAAATTATGTCATTTCTATCTAGACGTTTTAAGGGGTCATGAGAGGGTAGAAAATATTAGCTAAGTGATTTTTCATATGTGGAGTCACTAACATTTTTGTAATTTGGTAACATTAATCACTTCTATAGAGGCATAATGGGAACAAAACCTATGGATTCTTGTGTTGATCATGAGGTATTTTATGCCAATTTCATAGTACCCATGAATTTCACCTTACGAATCCCATGTTAAGGATGAGTTAGAATCATTAAATTGTTCAAGATTTTAATGTATTACGGAGAAAGAATGGGTTTTATTAAAAATCCCATTAGAGGTGGTGGAAGATAGTTTGTCCCAAATAGAGAACAAGTAGATGGTTTACTATATAAAAGAATTAGAAATCCATAGGGATGTAGATTCAGGATTTGTGTGCCATAAAGTGATGATGTCACACAATTATGGTTGACAGGAACACCCTTGAAGTTGGATTAGAGGGGTACAACCCTATGAGTGGAGATCCATGTTTTACTGTTCTAATTTAATGGAAAAACAAGGAGGTGTCCTATATACCATATTTATAAGATTAGTAAAAAAACACACATTGTTGGTTGGATAGTGTTGGGATTAATCTTGATATATAGACATTACAAAATTATTTTTTTGGTTGGATTGTATGGGGAATATACCAGGGTGCTACCCAGAGTGATGCTAAGATTAGGAATGAAGTAGTTGGGGCATACAAATAAGAGATTCCCTTATTGGATGTGTGGTATCATATCGATGTGGTGTCCCCTGGGAAAATGAGGATGGATGTGAATGATGTTTTGGGGGGAATGGATGGAGTGTTATTATTTCTAGGTTTGTGCCTTATACAATCTTCATACATACCATTATTTTGTGTAAATAATATACCATTTAATTTTTGAAGGAGTGATTATTGTGGCTTACACATGGAATCTACCGAGATAGAGTATATGGTTGGGGATTATGCAGGGAAGAATCCTTTATGAGGGGAAATGATGTTGAATACACGTGTAGATGTATCTCATTATATATGAAATTGTGGGGCTTAAACATAGGAGAAACCCATATAAGTGGAGTCTGAATGTCATTGTACCTGCTAACATCTAAACCTATGTGGTTCATGCTCGATGTGAGAAAAAAAGAGGAAGTAGTAGACCTCAAACCCAGGTCAGAATAGATGAACCAAAAATTGGTGGAATGTGGATTATACCTTGATGCATCTTAAAGAAAATTTCATTCAATATGAAGAGGATCTCATTTATTATGTAGAATATTTCATTCCAGGCCACTCATGCATTGATCATTCAATCAACGGTGTGTTTGAATTATGCATAAAAGATTACCATGTAAGAATGGTGGTTCAATGGTTTAATACAATGAGTGTCACATGTGTTGAATGACATGTGAATTGAATGTGGTTATACCATAGAATAACATCATGTTATATGAATGTTCAGGCTAGGTAGTTTTACGTCATGCAGTGCGGATGCAGAGGGACTCACTCTTCAGCCATAGGGCTTACATAACCGTCACAGATCCAACCTTGGGAAGGAAGTGAATTAAAAAATTCAATGATATGTTATTGTGGATGATTTATAGGTTATATTTTCCCGTTTATAATCTCTTTTCTACAAATAACGGGGGATTTAAATACCAATTGAAAAAAGAACTTTTATGGAAATGCCTCTACTAAAGGCATTGGCTACATCATCAGAGGGAATATGAAATTGTTGCATGAAAACATTTTTTTTAAAGAATAGGTGATTTAAAGGTATAGGATATACAAAGAAAAAGAATTCATAAATGATTCTTTTAGTTTGAAAAATTCCCTGAAACATCGAAGAGTCAATAGAGGAAAAATTGGTGTTTTTTCATAAAAAAATTCATGATTGAGTGCATGAATGGAAGCCATACAGGACTAGGGGTTTGTGCAACATGGGTATTTTTATCTCACCTATCATATGATGAATGAATTTGAAAATTTACTGTAGAACTATGGGTCTAATAAATAGAGGTCCTATAAGGAACCTCTCATTTAAAATATCTTCATCTATAATTACATCATTGTGATATATCGCATAAGATCAGTCTTATGCACATAAGAGAATTTCATGGGTCACCCCAAATAAGGGACTACCATCAATATAGATTGATATCATTCATTGTCAAAGAACAATGTTTTCCCATTGTAGAGGTATTTCATGTGGCTGTAACATTTTCTATGTTGAATTATTTCCCAAGGAGTTTGTATCATCATATTTCCATGAATGTTGTTTTCATGCTATCACATGTCTTGCGACCAGAACATATATCTTTCACACACCGTCCTCATCTATTTTCATGTTTTGTGTGGATAGGAAATGTGATACATCACATTAGGCATGCATGATCCTTCCATTTTGATTTATATCTTCCATGTAGACTCAAATATTTCAAGAACATTCATTTTCAATCATGAGATGTTTCATCGAGAATGATGATGGATTGGGTTCTCTCAAAGATGGAAATTTGTAACTATGGGAGAAATTCATCATCAAAATTTATAATAATAATTGATAGAATGTTGATTGTATATAAAAATATTTTCATAATTGTAAAATTATCATTCATTTTTTATTATAATGATTACTATATAAATAATATCATATTAATGAAAAAAATTTGATTGGAAATTTTAAATATAATTTGAACCTATATCACTATTGATGTTTTAAATAATTTTTATATTTTTAATATTTTTGAATTATTTACATAAATGGAATTCTCTGATAGTCATATTTTGTCCACATTGAAATATATGACACACAAATTCCAATAATGTCGATCCAAACTCTATCTGGAGTACTTCGAACTACTATGAGTATAGTTCTTACTAATAAGACAATTTTAATGGAGAGTTGTATTGGAGAATAATATAATCCAATACAAGATCATGATTATCTTGGAGATATTTTTTATATATACCATCATGAGTGTATAGGAATATATCTATTGTTTTCATGAATATCATAATCAAAAAGTTTTTCACATTATAGTTAT
Organism: Viscum album; assembly: GCA_963277665.1. Classification (NCBI taxonomy): domain Eukaryota; kingdom Viridiplantae; phylum Streptophyta; class Magnoliopsida; order Santalales; family Viscaceae; genus Viscum; species Viscum album. The sequence goes on along the minus strand of OY728163.1, from coordinate 1,897,760,025 downwards.
TATAGAAATAGATTTAATTGTCATATAGAAATAAATAATCAATAGAAAATGGAATTAGAGTCTTCTTAATGATTTAGTTGTAATGCCCCGACCATAATTACACAGAGTCAGTGCATCATTATATAACATTGGCATGATCATGAAAGATCAAGTCTCGAATGACTGATTAGTTTAGTAGACTTGAAAATACTAGATACATGCATATGTTATTCATTACAATATAAAACAAAAAACATCAACAACATAGTCTACATAAGACACACTCATATCCTATAGTATGTCCCTGTAGGCCAGTCATAATATACTTATTCAAATCCTATGATAAATAAAACATAGAATGGGGTGAGATCAGATACACAATAATGATAACAATATTGCAGAAACATTCATAAATAAACAAAAACATTTATGTCAATGTATAAGACTAAAACAAAATCCTTTTAAACAAAAAAATTCATCCTAATATGGAAAAGATAAAATCAAATAATGAACTTTACTTATTCACATGGATTTTCTATTAGTAAAATAATCACATGAAATATTAAAATCCACATTCATAATGATTGAATGCATAATATCAAACCTTTGTTTCTATGTCATGGCCTCGTGCTAGGACCTTGGGGAAAACAGTAACCAGACCCTAACCTGGAGAGCCTCTGTAAGCCAAATCCAACCCAGAGAGCATCTATAATGGGACTCCAACCCGGACAGCCTCTGTAACTGGAATACAACCCAGAGGGTCTGCTGTAACCGGACCCCAATCCAGAGGGCTTACTTTTACCAGTCCCCAACCTGGAACTTATTAGTCCAACACATTCATCTTATAAAGAGGGTGAAGTATAACATAAAAATTCATGTTAAAAATATCATAAAAATGTATATACTTCAACCATAAAACATTAATGGAAAATAATAACTCATCCACAATCAAATATATCACATAACCTTAAATTAAAAATGGATGATTTTTATCATAATGAATCAACTTTAATCAAATTTAAAATTCATCAAAGGATGTTGATGTAGATGAAATCAAAACTATTTGAGGAAAATATATCTTTCTATTTTGAAATAATTTAAGTGTCACATAATTATAAAGAATAAATTTATTTTGAAAAAATTATTATAATCTTGTAAGGGAAACTTTGAAGATGTTATAATGGAAGAAAATAGCTACACCCACCGTATAATATAAAAAACATTCTAACTATAATTTTATTGAAAAGGTCATAAAGTACCTTACATGGAAAATGAAAGAATGATTACATTAAAAAAATATAAAGTAAATTTAGGGTATAAATGACATTAACATATTATCTGTTACATAGTAAAAATGTTTTGAAATAAATTTTTAAGAATACACAGATGTGGGTGATAAAGAGGTCCTAGTAGATAATTAAGTATATACAACCTCGAATAATGAAGAGACTGTAAAATAAACGCTTACCTTGTACTTTTAATTAGTTGAAGGTATGCTAACTTCTTTTATAATAGTTATATAATTGTAATTAAAATATATAGTAACTATATATATAAATATGATATCATATAGGATCTTCTAATATTTTTTTGTTAATGATATTTCAGTAGTATCATCTTTTCAAGTGTTAACTGATTCATTTTCCTTTATATGTTTTCTTATGAAAGTAATGCTTTTTATGGATAGGATTTATTTTATACATATTCATAATTATATTAAGTCTTTATGAATTATTTTTAATCATCATATGAAATTTATTCTGGAATGGATGCGTTGGGGAATGAATCGCATCACGTTCGTGGAGATAATAATCCATACATATGCACGAGCGACAATATAAATCATTTGATATTAAAATTGTATATAATTGGATGGTATATCAAATATAAAGAATAATTAACATGTTATATTTATTATATACATCATTTATACTCATTTTTATACCCATCCGAATGATTAATTATTCGAATAAAAAACTACACAACGACCTGCAGACAGTAATCTGTACATACACATGTATGGTGAATTTGTCATTTATAGGATGGATAGAATAAGGAATATGGTTGAAATTTTTTTAAAATAACATCACAGTATAAAGAAGATATTGTAGTTATTATTTTTTAATGTAAACAATAATGAAAGATAAAGTGGAAGAAGAAAAGAACTTAAAAGAGGTGATTAAATATTTACTCATTCTTCAGGTTCTTCCGTTTGATTTGATCAAAAGGTATCATTTGGTTAGATTTCTGACTAAATAAATGCATCTATGATAAATGGAGTCAATATGAGAGGATATTTGGATATGGGTTGGCTGATTCAAAGGGTTTTGATGGGGTGAATTTGAGAGAAGGTGAAGTGACCTTTTATTAGAGGGGTGAGGGGCACCTTAGAAAATAATTCAAATATTATTTTATAATAAAATAATTTTCGGTTTATAATGTCTCCAGAAAAAATTTTTAAAGGATAAATTGGTTATGGGTCTAAAACATCTCAACAAATAGGTTTTAGATCAGTTTAGGTCACTATATTAACCATATCTTTTAGATTTAACACTTATTTAAATAGTTTGACATTTACCTTGTCTCTTTGTATTTTTATATTAATATTTTTAATAAACATACAATAAACATCCAATAAAAACCCATGTGGTTAATTAATGATACACATATAATTATATAAGTATTTTTTCCGATCCATAGTTTTTTTGGATTATTATATAAAAAAATAATATTGTATTTGTTTTAAAAACTCATTTATGTTAATTTTGACATTATATAATAATTAATTTTTTTAATGTCTTAAAAACATTATTACATAAAACTAAATACATATAATAGACCCTAAAATGTCATAAGAACATATAAAATTTTTTATTGAATGAAAACATTCAAATAATATTTATTTTAGTATTTATAATATCATTTATTGGATTGTTCCATTAATAAGGAAAATACTGCATCATTATTGTGTCATATATAAATAAATATATATTATTTATAATAATTAAAAATAAATAATCTTGAGGTATTAAATATATTTATCTTTCTAATAACTATTTATAGTCGTATAGATTAGTTATATAAGCTCATATAAGAATTGTTTTACAATAATATATTTGCTTTTGTGATTTTTGTCTTTACATTTGATTATTTTATATAAAATGTCATTATCACTCCCATGATGATCCATGGGATCCCAAAATAGACCCAAGGATTCCCATGGTGTGAAATGTATCAAAAAATGTCATCATGACTTGTGTTAGGGTAATTTATTATTATTATAATATTATTTTTATCCTTATTTACTGGATTTTCTCTTTTAACAACGATAAATAAAATATTTACTGAAGTAAATATTCATAATGTGTAAAAATAAAAGATACCTAAATACAAAATTTGTACTACCTAATTTCAAATATGGAATCCATTTTTCCAAATTCAAAACATATAGGTGCTGAAGTTAATTTAAAACTAATTCACATTGTCAAAACAAAAATCATGTTTTTATGAAATTTTAACTATCAAAAGAGTGACATTTATTTATGTCTAGTTTAATCATGAGATAACATTCAATGACATAAATTATATTAAATGATAAAAATATAATCTAATTATACATAATATACTATAAAATTTTTAATTTTACACTATAATTTATTTCGATAAAAAAGTAATTGTTAAATAAAATTTAGTATCTTCACTATTCATCAAAACTTGAATGTTTTTAGAAAAGTACAAAAAATTTATCCTAAGAAAATTTTGATATTATGAATCAAAAAATTAAGTCCATTTTGAATTTTAAAATTAATAAATATCAAAAAGTGGGTATTATTATTTATATCGGCTAGTTTGATAGGTTGCGGTGTGTTAGAATCTCGATGTTGCGAACAATGCAATCTATTTCATTTTTTAAAGCCAAACGTACCCTGGATGCTTGGGGTGTTACATTCTTCCCTCCTATAAATAAATTAATCATCGAAATTACTAGAATATTACTGCATATAATGATTTGGGTGGTACATCATCATAAGTTCCTTGGGTTCCCATGTTGCATATTCCATCTTATGATATCTCTATAGAACTATTACTAGAAAAGTCAACTGGTTTCTCATCACTTGTTCTATAGTATCATGAATTGTCACATGCGCTTCGAAAAAAAATAGGCCAGGAGCCAGTTCAATTTCCTAATTGGGGATTACATGTGTTGGTTCAGGCATTTATTTTCTCATTAGTGATATGTGGAGAACATCGTGAACATTGGAGAGAATTGGTGGAATTTCAAATTGTAAGCTACCACCCAAATTCATTCTAGTACTTTGAAAGGTATGATTGCTTGGGACTCAATTTACCCTTCTTTCAAATCATATAACTCCCTTCCATGGAGATACATTCACAAAAACATGATCTCCTACCTGCAATTCCAAGTACTTCATTTGGTTGTTGGCATAGCTCTTCTCCCAACTTTGTGCTACATTGATATGGGTTTTGATAACCTTCACCTTTTCGATAGTTTCATCAACATGTTCTGGGCCTATGTGTTTTCTTTCACCAACATCATCCCAACAAGTGGGTGTCTGACATCTCTTTCCATACAACGATTCATATGATTCCATCTAAATACTTGAATGGAAACTATTGTTATAAGAAAAATCTACCAGTGGTAAATATTGATCCCACATACATTTAATGTCAAGTGATCAAGATCTCATAATATTTTTTTGGTTTGAATAATCCGTTATAATTTTACAGTAGTTTGAAGGTGGTAGGTAGTGCTCAAACAAAGTTCAATATCCAGGGCCTTCTAAATTCTTTTCCGAAATCTTGATGTCATACAAGGATCATGATTACAAACAATTGATAGGTGTGCTATATAAATTCTTAAAACTTCATTAATATGTAGTCTTTCTAAACATTCAAGTGTTAAATCATCTCTTATAGCAAGAAAATGTGCTTACATGGTAAGTTGATCAACAATGGCCCATATTGCATCATTCCTTCTAGGTTTCTTTGGTAGATCCATGAAAAATTCCATCATAACATTATCCCATTTACACATAGGTATGGGAAGAGGTTGAATGACTCTTCTAGGTTGTTGCCTTCTATTATTCACTTTTTGACAAACCATACACCTCGACACAAAATCAGCAATCCCCCTCTTCATGTTGTCCCACCAAACATGTTTTTTATATATATTCATCTTAGTGCTACTAGTGTGTATAGGGAAATTTGAGTTATGAGAATCATCCATCAATTATCTTTTTTGATATGATAAGAACATAATGTCTCTTCCAAAATTTTATAATTCCATCATTACATATGATGTCAATCAATCTACCATCATTAACAACTTTAATTTTCTTTTGAAATTCATCATCATCAGTCTGTGAACTCTTTATCCTTTCTAGTAAAGATGTTTTGTAAATCATTGGAAATAGTATTAATGTCTCACCTTCCATGATTATTCCAATATCCATATTTACAAGATCCGTGAAAATATGATATCTTTCAACTCTCATCTTGTTCAATCCCACATTATCTTTTCTACTCAAAGCATCTAACACCTTATTTGTCTTCCCTAGGTAGTACTTTATAGTGAAATCATAATCTTTGAGTAGTTCAATCCATAACTTTTTCCTCATGTTGAGTTCTTTCTATGAGAAAATATACATCAAAATCTTCTGATTGGTATATATCTCACATTTTCACCATAGAGATAATGTCTCCATATTTTCAAAGAAAATATTATATCTGTTAACTGAAGATAAGGTGTCACGACCCCCTCCCACCAAAGATGCCCCTCCTGAGATGGAAATGGTGAAAGGGAGATAATGACCCCCGAGTCCCGCCTCTAGTAGGCCCCGGGTTAGCGACTAGCACCAAGGGTATGAGTTTTCACAAATATGGGAGGCATTACCCTTTTTATTATTTTGGATCGGGAAATAGGACAAGTCAACCACCAAAAAGGAAAAAGAACAAGTGTATATAAATAAACCCAAACCAAGCCCACATGCATGTTTAAACAATTTTTATAACAAGGTACAAGTACAAGGAAGCTCAAAAGTACAATGCCAAAGAAAACAAGAGAACAACAACTGCAACAACTCCAACTGCCCGACTAGTAGGGTCCCGCACGGCCCTGGTAGTCCTCCTGGAAACCTGAAAGTAAACGTAGGGTGAGCATACAAGTATACTCAGTAGGGAAACCTAAAGCACTCGTGCACAAGTGGGGAGACACCCTAAGGTCCCGTGAGAAAACAGAAGAACCAGAAACTAACAAGGAAAAACTATCCACCCAGCCTCACTGGTCACACTCACCAAGTAACACAAACAAGTTTAGTATATATATAGAACAAAAGTATTGGGTACCCCACACCATTTCCCACTTAATTAGATGCTGCTCTTCCTAACAGCAAATGTCCTGACGCTACCACACTCTTCCCGCCCGCACACACCTGGGCCAAACCACGTATCCCGCCCGCACACACCTAGGCCTCACAACCACGCATCTCGCCCGCACACACCAGGGCCGCAATCACTGACCCGCCTGCAGACACCTGGGCCTCATCCCGAAGGTTCTTGGGAACGGTAAGCCTTCCCGAAGAGTCTTGGGATAAAGGTCGCCTCAAGCCATCACAGCCTCCGAGACCAACCCGAAGAGTCTTGGGTGTAAGGTCACCTCAAGCCATCATAGCCTATGGAAGACGGAGCAGGAAGGAGCTAGTAACTAAGGGGGAACACCCTCTCCCATAAAATGGGAGTGTTGGGCACTAGGTGCTTCACATGGGTGTGGTGCGACAAAACACAAAGATACAATTATATATATACATATACCAAACACACAGCCCAACCTATGGCTTCTTAAAAAGAGAAACTGAGCATGTGCCTCGGCACTGCTACCACGAAGCATGCATCAACAACCAAACAATCATCCCCCAACCCCATTTAGGATTTCATGGTTCATGAAATGGTATAACAAATTATTACTACTGGGCAACTATCATCCAGACAAAACCTTTCACAAACATATCCCTTCCATCCACAACCAAAGTTAGGTAAAACGCAAGCAACCACATGCCATTTCATTTACAAAAGATTATAACAACCATGCAACATTCCATCATTCATTTATTTCAAAGTTCCACACATAAAACCCTTTCCACACACAAAACATTTCCGCATTTGAAAACACCTTTTCCTTCAAAACACATTTCATAATCAAAACACTTTTCATAAATAAAGGCATTTTCAACAACCAACCGCTTCCCATTTCAACCCCATCGTATACAAAAACATTTCCCACAGAACAACCAAACCACCAACATGTTCATTATTCCAATTTTGTTCAACCGGGGTGATCACACAAGGTTTTCATTCTCATTTAATTAGCCAGTATTTACGTGCTTATCCATTTTCCATGTTTTAACAAAACCAACGACAAACAATTCAGATATCAATTGCGCATGCAAAGGCCACCAACGACCTTGATTTTCAGTAGGCAAAGGCCTTTCAATCCAAAATCACAATCAGAAGATAAAGAAACTGGAAGGCAATAGAAACAGCACAAAACCCCAAACCCTTCTTTATCCGGTTATTATCATTATTTAAAGTTCAACTGCATCCCATGGAACAAATGAAAAATATCCCACCCCGCATGTTGCACCAAATATAGAGACGAAGGTAAACCCCTTTTTAATACCTTAAATTTCATTAACCTCTCGCACATAGTTTTACGCCATCATTGTCATTTATTGTTTTTCAATAATAAAAACAAATCATCAACTTATTTTATTAACTCATCACCATTATTATTTTTAATAATGATAATATTTATGCTCATCGCATTGACCATGTTAAACAACCCCGTTGGATATCTGAATCTGACCATGCCATGTCAATGTCGCGTAACATCCGTCAATTTAATTATTTTAATTCTATTTATTTTTATTTCACACTGATTAAATTGAAACCTCATTTATTAAAAAAAACCATTCAATTTCATAAACCCAATATAACGAACTCACCTTTTTTTTTAACGCACCACCGTGCTTCCATGTTCATTTAATTGTTTGCAATAAATACCATGACTCATTTCATCAATTTCTCATTATTATTAATATTATGAATAATATTAATAACACAACAGCCATAATTATTATTCAAATTTAATTTCAACAATTACTCAAATTATAACAAACTGCATGTTTCATTTATCAATGTATAATGGATCACACACCTTCCCACTTCACATCGTTAATAATAATAACACCCATTAAATCATTTTATCATGATTATTCTTTTTAGTTTATTTAATCAACAATTTATGTCATCATAATTATTATTTAACATATGTTTACGTTATGATCATTATTAAAATTATCATTATAACGCGCGTCGTGTTGACCACATCGATTTCAACAAAGAATGGACCGGAGGGGTCCGGGCCATTACATCAGATACCTCTCAAAACATTCTCGTCCTCGAGAATTAAAAACCAACCCAGAAAAGGAATGGATCCGAACAACCACCACGCAAGATACCTCTCAGGGCTCTTGTCATAACAGGAAACAACCGAAAACCCTAATTATATGAGTTAGGAATTCCTTCTCCCATACCGAGATATTATCTGCTTTTGGCGGCACTGACTCGCCTTCACGGGTTTAATCGCATCCACATTAATGCGTCTCGATTAGGAATTAGGTCTTCCGAATTCCATATATTAGGATTTTCCAAACTTAAACTACCCCCAACACCATACACAACAACAATAAATTTCCCGAACACATGGCATTAGGAATTCCTTCTCCCATGTCGAGATATTATCCGCTTTAGGCAGCACTGACTCTCCTACACGGGTTTAATCGCATCCACATTAATGCGTCTCGATTAGGGATTAGGTCTTCCCCTGCCCACATGATAGAGCTCTTCACGTACATTTAAAGAAAAACGGGAAACAACATAGCATTATAGACTCATGAAAAACAAGGTCCAGGCCCAAAGCATGGGCGAGAATGAGTTTCAACAATTGAGTGTGGTGCTCCTGGATTTAAACAAAACATAAACGAGAGCATTTAGGTAAAACATGAAACATCTCTCTCGATCTTTCGCCTTGCTGGGGTTGCCACTTCTGTTGCGTGAAATTGTCCGCGTCCCACTCCTCTGCATTTCTGTTAACGTCCAAGTGCCATAGATGTACGATAAACAAGGATCGCCTAAGCCCAAGTAGTAAGGAAAAACTCAAAGTTTTAATTATCATTTTATTTCAATTTCTTTCCCAGAACACCCAAATCAAGTAAAACACAAACATGATGATGCATGTACCTTCCCTAGGGTCTCTACCCTGCAATCAATATAGTCTCACTTGGTCGTTCGGTAGGCTCAGAGTCCTTGCATCGGATCATGGGGGGCCCTAAAATCCCGTGTCCTAGCCGGTCTTCCCTGGCCTATGTCATGCACCAAGATTAACGAACATTGTTGCCCTACCATCCCATGCAATCCTCACTGTTCCTAACTCCAGACTCCATCCTATCTCTCAACCATAACCTTTGATACCATTCTGTCACGACCCCCTCCCACCAAAGATGACCCTCCTGAGCTGGCAATGGTGAAAGGGAGATAATGACCCCCGAGTCCCGCCTCCAGTAGGCCCCGGGTTGGCGACTAGCACCAAGGGTATGAGTTTTCACAAATATGGGAGGCATTACCCTTTTTATTATTTTGGATCGGGAAATAGGACAAGTCAACCCCCAAAAAGGGAAAAGAACAAGTGTATATAAATAAACCCAAACCAATCCCACATGAATGTTTAAACAATTTTTACAACAAAGTACAAGTACAGGGAAGCTCAAAAGTACAATGCCAAAGAAAACAAGAGAAAAACAACTGCAACAACTCCAACAGCCCGACTAGTAGGGTCCCGCACGGCCCTAGTAGTCCTCCTGGAAACCTGAAAGTAAACGTAGGGTGAGCATACAAGTATACTCAGTAGGGAAACCTAAAGCTCTCGTGCACAAGTGGGGAGACACCCAAAGGTCCCGTGAGAAAACAGAAGAACAAGAAACTAACAAGGAAAAACTATCCACCCAGCCTCACTGGTCACACTCACCAAGTAACACAAACAAGTTTAGTATATATATAGAACAAAATTATTGGGTACCCCGCACCATTTCCCACTTAATTAGATGCTGCTCTTCCTAAAGGCAAACGTCATCACGCTACCACACTCTTCTCGCCCGCACACACCTGGGCCAAACCACGCATCCCGCCCGCACACACCTGGGCCTCAGAACCACGCATCTCGCCTGCACACACCTGGTCCGTAATCACTAACCCGCCCGCAGACACCTGGGCCTCATCCCGAAGGTTCTTGGGAACGGTAAGCCTACCTGAAGAGTCTTGGGCTAAAGGTCGCCTCAAGCCATCACAGCCTCCGAGACCTACCCGAAGAGTCTTGGGTGTAAGGTCACCTCATGCCATCATAGCCTATGGATGAAAAAGCATGAAGGAGCTAGTAACTAAGGGGGAACACCCTCTCCCATAAAATGGGAGTGTTCGGCACTAGGTGCTTGACATGGGTGTGGTGCGACAAAACACAAAGATACAATTATATATATACATATACCAAACACACAGCCCAACCTATGGCTTCTTAAAAAGAGAAACTGAGCATGTGCCTCGGCACTGCTACCACGAAGCATGCATCAACAACCAAACAATCATCCCCCAACCCCATTTAGGTTTTCATGTTTCATGCAATGGTTTAACAAATTATTACTACTGGGCAACTATCATCCAGACAAAACCTTTCACAAACATATCCCTGCCATCCACAACCAAAGTTAGGTAAAACGCAAGCAACCACATGCCATTTCATTTACAAAAGATTATCACAACTATACAACATTCCATCATTCATTTGTTTCAAAGTTCAAAACATAAAACCATTTCCACACACAAAACATTTCTGCATTTGAAAACACCTTTTACTTCAAAACACATTTCATAATCAAAACACTTTTCATAAATAAAGGCATTTTCCACAACCAACCACTTCCCATTTCAACCCCATCGTTTACAAAAACATTTCCCACAAAACAACCAAACCACCAACATGTTCATTATTCCAATTTTGTTCAACCGGGGTGATCACACAAGGTTTTCATTCTCATTTAATCATCCAATATTTACATGCTTATCCATTTTCCATGTTTTAACAAAACCAACCAAAAACAATTCAGATATCAATTGCGCACGCAAAGGCCACCAACGGCCTTGATTTTCAGTAGGCAAAGGCATTTCAATCCAAAATCACAATCAGAAGATAAAGAAACTGGAAGGCAATAGAAACAACACAAAACCCCAAACCCTTCTTTATCCGGTTATTATCTTTATTTAAAGTTCAACTGCATCCCATGGAACAAAAGAAAAATATCCCACCCTGCATGTTTCACCATATAGAGAGATGAAGGTAAACCCCTTTTTAATACCTTTAATTTCATTAACCTCTTGCACATAGTTTTACGCCATCATTGTCATTTATTGTTTTTCAATAATAAAAACAAATCATCAACTTATTTTATTAACTCGTCACCATTATTATTTTTAATAATGATAATATTTATGCTCATCGCATTGACCACGTTAAACAACCACGTTGGATATCTGAATCTGACCATTCCATGTCAATGTCGCGTAACATCCGTCAATTTAATTATTTTAATTCTATTTATTTTTATTTCACACTGATTAAATTGAAACCTCTTTTATTAAATAAAAAAACCATTCAATTTCATAAACCCAATATAACAAAATAACCTTTTTTTTGAACGCACCACCGTGCTTCCATGTTCATTTAATTGTTTGCAATAAATACCATGACTCATTTCATCAATTTCTCATTATTATTAATATTCTGAATAATATTAATAACACAAAAGCCATAATTATTATTCAAATTTTATTTCAACAATTACTCAAATTATAACAAACTGCATGTTTCATTTATCAATGTCTAATGGATCACACAACTTCCCACTTCACATCATTAATAATAATAACACCCATTAAATCATTTTATCATGATTATTCTTTTTAGTTTAATTAATCAACAATTTATGTCATCATCATTATTATTTAACATATTTTTACGTTATCATCAGTATTAAAATTATCATTATAACGTGCATCGTGTTGACCACATCGATTTCAACAAATAATGGACCGGAGGGGTCCGGGCCATTACATAAGGACTAGGATAATATTTCTCATGATTTTTTAGCTTCCTTTATGCATAGGAAATAACTCTATAATTCTTCATAAGGTAAAAACCAAGTCCTTTCATTGATGCATCACAATAAATAACAAACCCAACATTCCCCAATGGTAGAGTCATGATAAGATCACTAAATAATATTCTATTCAGTTCTTCAAACCATTCTTCACACTCTTTTGTCCAAACAAATTTACCCCCTTAACGTGTGACCTTAGTAAATGGGTTAGTGAACCAGGAAAAATTCTGGACGAAATATCGATAATAACCTGTTAAACCAATAAAACACCGTACCTCAGTTATACTCATCAGTACTAGCCATTCTTATATTTCCTTGGTCTTTGAAGGATAAATAAATATTCCATCCATAGATACAATATGGCCAAGAAAAGAAAATCTCCTGAATCTTCAATTCACATTTTCTAAATTTCCCATATAATTCAGTTCTTCTAAGAGTCTTTAGAATGATACGGTAGTGATTTTCAGGATCTTCATAGCTTTTGGATTATTTTAAGATATCATCAATAAATACCAATACAAATTCACCATGATATTCCTTGAAAACTCTATTCATTAGATCGATGAAGATATAGGGTGCATTAGTCAACCCAAAAGGCATTACTATAAACTCAAAATTCATGTACCTGGTTCGAAATGCTAATTTTGGAATGTATTCCTTTTTCACAGACAACATATGATATCAAGATCGATGATAAGTCATTGGAAAATGTTGAGCACTATGAATGTGGTCAAGTAAATCATCAATGTGATGTAGGACATACTTGTTCAATATTGTTATAGAATTGATCTCCCTGTAATCAATGCACAACCTCATAGATTCATCTTTATTCTTTAAAAAAGTACAGGGTCTCCCCATGGAGAAACACTTGGGAAAATAAATGCCTTATTACTCAATTCTTCTAGTTGTTTATTTAGTTCGACTAATTACACAATGGCCATTCTATAAGGAGTCTTTGATATGGGCATTGAACTAGGAACTAAGTCAATAGAAAACTCAATTTCTCATTCTGGAGGATGTCTAGGTAAATCTTCTAGAAATACTTCAACAATTTCCTGCACAATAGTTATGTCCTCTATTTTATCATTCTTTTCATCACACATAAATATTTCATTCTCAACCTCCCCAATAAATGAATTTAGTTGAGCTACTGGTGGTGGTTCTAGATAAGAATCAAATGGTGATATTTATTCTCTAATGATAAGGTAATCCTTATCATCATTAAAAATTGTAACCTCATTCTTCTTGCAATTATTTTTCTCATAATGGTCTAAAAGGCAATCCATAATGAGGATTATATCAAATTAAATCATGGGTATGATGATGAAATTAGTAGATAAATAACATTTATATGCCATAATGGGAACTGATTCACAAAACATTATTGCAATGATACTTCCCTTAGGAGTATTGACTGAAAACTCCCATATTAAATCAGATTTGAAATATCAAAATTTCTTAGAAAACTGGAATGATATGAAACAATGAGATGATCCAGAATCAAATAAAGTAATGGATAAACTTGATGAATCCATTAAATTACCTGCCACCACATCATTCGGGGCTTCAACCTAAGTAGTAGTTATCACATAATCTTGGGCTTGATCGTCTTTAATTTTATGAGGTAGGTTTCCCTGAATCTTAGGAAATTTATTTGAATAATGCCCATTTTCTCTACAATTTTAGCATTCAACATTGATTTCCACTTTCTTCCCTTTGAAAATCACTAGCTTGGTGGCCTTTTCACTACACTTGTAATAGAATCCCATTCCCTTTAGGCAAGTACCAGTCTATTTCTTCCCACATTTACTACAAGATAAATACTCAACATTTCCCTTATTCACCTTATATCCATTTCCATAGTGTTTAGTAAATCTCTTCTTCTCACGCTTTTCATTAAAGTCGTAATACATAGAGAATTTATTTTATATCTTGATAGCGCATGAGGCAATATTTTCATATGATAGAAAGGATTGTGAGGATTATGATCTCCAGAGAAATGAATTTAACCCATAAAATAATAAATCAATCATACTCCTTGGGTTACAAATATAATCTACTGTATACATTGCTAACCTTGTAAGGTTAGCCTTATACATTGTGACATTCTCATCCTCTTTTTCCGTCAGAATCAAAAATTGTCTTTCCATATTCACTCGATGGTCAGGAGGAAAGTATTTTTCTAAGAAAATATATTTAAACTCCCTCCAATCCATACATGATACTTATTCATCTTCCTTTGGGTTTTGAACCATTCTGCACCATTGATCAACATCTATAGTGAGGTGATAAACTTTCACGATGACTTTTTCCATTTCGTTACTCCCCAAATAATGAAATATTTTCTATATGGAACTTATCCATTACTCATCTACAAATGGATTTGTACCCCCATTTAATTTTGGTGGTTGTTGACTCATGAAACGGTCTAACATAGATCCTCCACATTGTGGATCCGGGTGCTCCATACAGATAAGGTTATTATTCATAACCTGAGTGAGTTTTATCAGTATGTTGGTAAAATGATCAGCAATAGTTGTATCACCATCACCTATATAATTATCTTGAGTAGGAGGGAAATCCATACATGGATTATGTGCGTTGATATAGTTTCCATTCCTTCCACTAGATTCCATCTCTAAAAAATGGCATACAATAGATTTGTTTATGAATCAAAATACATAATTAAAAAAATGTAAAACAGTTAACATAAATAGAGTAGTTTATGTATATAATCCATAATCCTAAAAATGTTTTCTTGGAGGAATTATGTAATCATAAATCCATCATAATGGTTTGTAAATAAAATGAGTATTATACTAGGCATATCCCCCTAGAGTGTCGTAACCAATAGTGACGAAAGGCCCATTTTTGTGCACCAGTTCCCATTTAAGTCTAGGTTAAAGTGGTGTTTTCCGGTTATACCACTAAGTACATCTGTGGCAGAGACGCTGCTACTAGATCATATCCAAACATGTATGTTTTGCTTGGAAAACTCACAAAATAACTATAATTAACAAAATCTTTAAAGTTCATCTATACTAATCCTCAAAGTCTATCATAGGGTACTGTGCTCTAAATAGAGTTTATCTATATCTATTTTAAATGGTTTATACAAAAAATCCTCTAATACCAACTGTAACGGCCCGAACGTAGCTACCAAGATTCTGTGCATTATTACATAATCATGGCACGATCCCAAAAGATAAAGCCTCAAAAGACGGATTAGTTTATTAGATTTTGGAATACTAGATACAATCATAAGTTTTAAATTACATAATAAAATACAAAACAACAACAAAATAGTCTCCATAGTCCACACTCATATGCCTTAGACTATCCCTAGAGGTCAGTCTTAATATACTTCTTCACAACCTGGAAAAATAAAACATAGAAAGGGGTGAGCTCAGATGCTCAGTAAAGATAACAATATAGATGAAAAATTCATAAAAAATCATAAACATTTAAGGAAATGTTTAAGACTTAAACAAAATCATTTTAAACTTGAAATTCATCATAATATGGAAATGATAATATCAAATAATTAAATTAACTTATTCACATGGATATTCTACTAGTTGAATAATCACATGCAAATCAGTACCCACTTTCATAATGATGGAATACATAATGTCCTACTATAATTTATGTGTCAAGGCCTCATGGAAGGTCTTAGGGGATAACTGTAACCAGACCCTAACTCGGAGAGCCTCTATAACCATACTCCAATCCAGATAGCTTATGTAACTAGACTCCAACCTCGAGAGCCTCTATAACCAGACCCCATCCAGGAGGGTCTGCTATAGCCGGACCCCAACCCAGAGGGTTTACTTTTACCGGTCCCCATCCTAGAATATACTAGTCTATCTCAATCATTTTAAGAATATGTTGAAATATATCATAAACATTCGTATTCAAACTACAATAATTAAAGTCAATACTTTAACTTGAAGACATGAATTTCATAGAAGTAACTCATCCAAAGTCAAAAATTTCATAAAACATTTAAAACAATATGGAATATTTTTATCATAATAGACCAACATCAAACAAGTGTAAAATTTATCAAATGATGTTTACATAGATGAAATAAAAACTATTTGAGAGAAATATCTATTTATAATTTGAATTCATTTAAGAGTGACATAATTATAAATAAATAAGTTATTTTGAATATATTCTTATAATATTATATGGGATTCTTTGATGATGTTATAATGGCAGAAAAAAGCAGCACCCACCGTATAAGTTAAGAAAACATTCTTAACATAATTTTGTCGAAAAAGACATAAAGTACCTTATTAAGAAAATCATAGAAATATTCCTTTAAAAATCATAAAAGATCAAATAAGGGAATAAATTAATTTAACCCATTTTCTGTTAAATAGATATTTTTTTGAAATACATATTTAAGAGAACATGGATGTGGATGATAAATAGGTTGCAATAGATAATTACTTGTAAACAACCTCAGATAATGAAGAGATTGTAGAATTAACCTTTACCTTGTACATTTCCATGGTAGAGGGTAGGTTAACACTTGAAAAATAATTAAATTATTTTTATTAAATTATACAAGAACTATATATATAAATATGATATCATATATAATCTTATAATATATCTTTTTAATGATATTTCAGTAGTATCTTTGTTTCGGGTGTTAACTGATTCAGTTTCCTTTATATGTTTTGGTACATAAGTTATGTTTTTTTAGATAGGATGTATCTTATTCATATTCAGAATTATATTTAGTATTTAAACAACATTTTAAATTATTAAATGAAAAATACTCTTGAATGGACATGATGGGGAATGAATATCATCGCATTCGTGGATGCGGTAATCCGTACGTACACAGGAATGACAATATCATTATTTTATATTAAAATCATATATAATTGGATGGTATATCATATATAAAAAAATAATTATCATGTTATATTTACTATTTAAATCATTTATAATCATTAATATACCCATCCAATTGAAGAAGTATTATAATAACAAACTACACCACGACTTGGAGACAGTAATCTCGTACGTTTGTATGTATAGTGTCTTTGTAAGTTATAGGATGGATAGAACAATGAATATCAATTAACTAATTTTATAATAAAATCATAGTATATAAAATATACCGGAGTAATAATTTTAGAATGTAAACAATAAAGAAAAAGGAAGTGGAAGAAGAAAAGAACTTGAAAGATGTGATGAAATATTTACATGTTCTTCGAGTTCTTCCATTTTTTTGATAAAAATTACTTCATAGGTTGGATTTATGACTAATGTATGGACTTTATGATTAAGGTAAACATGTTTGGAGGATATTTTTTCATGGGGTTTCTAATCTAAACGGCTTTGAAGGTGTGAATTTGAGAAAAGGGGTAGTGCCCTTTTATAAAAGGGGTTTGGGGCACCTTAGGAAATGATTGAAATACTATTTTATAATAAAATTATTTTCAGTTTATAATGGCTCCAAATTGAATTATTAAATAGATAAGGTGTTTATGGGTTGAAAAACTCCCAACCAATAGGTTTTACATAGGTTTAGGTAACTATATTAATCTTATCTTTTAGATTTAACTCTTAGTTAAATAGTTTGAAATTTACCCAGTCTCTTTGTATTTTTATATTATACGATTAATAAACATACTATAGACATCCCAGAAAAGCCCAAGTGGTTCATTAATGATACCAATATAATTATATATGTCTTTTGGCCGATCCTTAGTTATTTAAAATTAGTATATCAACCAATAATATTGTATTAGTTTTAAAAACTCATTTATGTCAATTTTGACGTTATTTAATAATTTCTTTTTGTTAAAGTTCTAAAAACATTATTAATTCGAACTAAATACATTTAATCAACCATACGATATCATACTCACCTATAATGTTTTTTATAGCATCAAAACCTTAAAATTATATTTTTTTTCAGTAGTTTCAATATCATTTATTTTATTGGTTCATTAATAATGAAAATACTGCATCATTATTGTGTCATTTAGAAATATATTTATTTTATGAATAAAAATTGTAAATATAATATCATGAGGTAAGAAATCATTTTATATTTATAATTAATATTTATATTCGAATAGATAAATTATATTACCTCATATAAAACATGTTTATTAAAATATTATTGTTTAACCTTATTTATTGGATTTACCTCTTTAACCATGGTAAATAAAATATTTACAAAAGTAAATATTAGTAATGTCTAGAAATAAAAGTAACCTATTTAAAAAAAATTTCCTTCATGATTCCAAATACAGAATCCATTTTTATTAATTCTAATTACATAAGTGGTTGAAATTAGTTTAAAATGAATTCCCGTTTTCAAAACAAAAAACTTGTTTTTATAAAATAATAACAATTAAAAGATTGATACATGTTTATGTGCATGTTAATCATGAGATTACATCAAATTACTTAAATTATATTAAATAATAAAAATATAATATAATGATACTTAAAAATCTTTTGAATGTATAATTTAACACTATATATTATTTCAATTATAAATGATGTTTTTAATTAAAATTTATCATTTTTCATTATTCATAAAAAATTGAATGTTTTCAAAAAAAAGTACCAAAACATCACTCTAAGCTAATTATGATATTAAGAATCCATAAATTAAGTCCACTTTGAATGGGAAAATTTATAAAATTTTAAAAACAGGGTATTACCATTCATAATGGCTATTTTGATTGGTACTGGTTTTTTCGAATCACAAAGTTGCATACAATGCAAGCCATTTCATTATTAAAAAGGAAACATATTGTGGAATCTTGATTGTTACATTAGTAATATAAATCCTATTTCAAGTTGAATTATTAGGGCTAAATTGAAGGATGTGGATGTGATTGATGTAATGTTTTTAGGTCATTTACAATTTTATTTGATTTCTCTACCCATCACAAATATTGATTAGTGGCATGTTCCAATCAAATAAAATAGTGGGTAAATTTTATAAACAAATAACTATTATAAAGAATTAATATTGGTAAGCAATTTATCAACATAACATTAAAATAAATAATATTTTATTAGTTTTTCTTCCTATATTATTTAATGGTCGTTTTAATTTGTTAGTTGAATGGTACAATTTTGAATCAATGGACTTTTGTAATATTGTAAAAATCTAAATGAATAATCATTCATAGAGATAATGCTGTGTGTTTTATAGATAGGATTTTAAAAAAGAAATAAATTGTATTTTATATTGTTATAATAGGTTCATTATAATTTTTTGTAATCTTATATATTTTATTCCTTTCATAATCATGTCTAATTTCATTATTATATTTAATCAGTTTTAGAACATTTTTTTAATAAAAACACATTGTATATATGAAATAAGATAATCATAAAAAAATAAGGGTTAATCATTTTTAAAATTGGACAAACATTGAATGTAATATTTTTATTAGTAAAATCTAAATATATGACTTATTTAAATCTATTATGATTTTATAGTGTATATTTTTGTACTTTATTGATGTTGGATTCATATATTTACCATCATATTGGGAGGACTGAGACTTGGCTCAATGTGCATATAGTGTCGCATGATAGTTACACGATTAAAGATCAAAAAATAATTAATATGAAATAATTTAATTATTACACCATTTTATTGGTTAATATTTAGTTTTTTTCATTACTAACTATTCATGGAAAAATTATGGTTGCATGGAAGGAAAATCCATCAAAATACTAATATATTTACTACATGTGTGGTATTGCCCTTATATGGGTCAATGAGAATCATGGACATGCATCGATTTTTTTTTACCATCTCCATCATCAGTGTTTTGGAGGTCATGTGAACCATTCTCTATGATTCTTTCTCTTTTATTGAAACATAGCAGTGTTCAATATAACTGATCATGGTAAATAATTCTAATACTAGGGACAAAAATAAAGGACTAGGAGTCAAACATTATACTTTTTAATGACCAGTTTACTTCTAGTGGGGATTCTCCAGATACATTATATAAATAAATGCCATAGATTATTCTTGAGGAGATTTCATCAATGATAATAAAAACTCAATATATAAAAAATGATCATTGTTTTTATATTTTTATATTATAATTTTATGTAATTTAATTTTTTTATAATGATCTTAAATTTTAGTAACCAATGTATATATTTCATTATGTTAAGAATATGTATCTTTCATTATTATGGAGACATAATAATGTATATATAATAATTTATAGTCTCTATAGAATTAATTTATTTATCTTTCTAAGCATTCTATACTTATATGGAATTTCATTACAAGGATGTGAGACTTCCATTCCCATATGATAGATTTAAAATGTATATATTACAAAAAAAATTATTATATAGTTTTATATTTATTTATTGTTAAAATTTAATATAATTTTTCATACTAATTTATTAATAGTTTTTTCAATTCATCCTCTATAGAAGATCAAATTTCAATAGAATGTTAGGTAATTATTTTGTTTATTTTATTATTATTAATTATATTATAAAATAATAAAATTATAAATTATGTATCATTTAACATATGGGATTTTTAAGAACATACTTATTTCTAAAAAATTGGAACACGTTGATCTAAAATCTAATGAAATTCTATAAAAACCAAAGTAGGTGACTATAACATCACAGATATATAAATATATATTGATATATATTTATATATATATATATATCAGTTTTCAAATATTTCGTACCCAAAAATAAATACTTTTTTGTTAAATCTCATCTATTGAACGGTTCAAGAATGATATTTTTGAAAAACTAGAATAATATTTATCACCATTGGGAAAATTATTAAAAAAATAAATTTAATTCTTTACGAATCAATTAAAAATATTAAAATAGTGGGAAAACCATCAATTATACCAAAAACAAAATACATTATTGTATGTGAAGGATCAAATTTTTCCCACATTATATGTTATTTACAATAATTATCATACGAGGAATCAATAAATAAAATTTAATGGCTAAAGGATGATTTAGGTTGAAACACAAGTTTCCAATTACATTAATACATGTGTTGGGGTATTTTTATAAGAATATTATATCCTTTAATTATTGTTTTACACTTTTATTGTATAAAAAAATCCTGATGGTACTATTTGTAATTTTCTAATATAAAACAAATATATTTACATTAATAGGACCTACTAATTCAAAATTATTAATACATTTTTCCAAATTAATAACCAATAGGGTTTAGTTCATAATTTGAAAATTTTCTCATATTCAAAAAGAGAGAACATGTATTAAAAGATAAAACATCACAAAATATTGAAATAATTCTACATCTGATTTCAATGTAAATTAATTATAATAAAATAAAATAAATTTAATGATAAAATATATTAAATTTCTTCTTTAAATTAATTAAATATTTATATTTAATGAAATAAATTATTTTGACGAAAACAATTGTTTTCAATAAAAATTCAATGTCTTTTTCTATTCATCAAAATTCAAATGTTATCTAGAAAATATTTAAATTTCATCCTATGTAAATTTTTATATCCATATTCCAATGAAAATTTTATTGTCTTCATATAAAAATTATTAATGTGTCAAATATTAATTTTAAATTATTTCTCCATTAAATGAAGGAAAATAATTTTTATGAAAAATATTGGTTTTTATAAATCAATTTGTCTTTATTCATAACCTATGACAAAACATATCTATTGGATAAATGTCAAAAATATTATTAATTATATAACATGATTATTACCTTTAATATTTATAATTCACTCAATTTATTAAAAAAATAAAAAATGAAATATATAACGGATTTATATTTTTCATAAATAATTGTTAACTAATGAATTCACCATACCATTAACAATTTAGTTGATTTTATTTTAGATAAATGAATGGTGATGTTAATATGAATATTTTATAATAATTTCATCTAACAGTTGTTTTTAACTCACGATTTTGTGCAATGTATTCTATTAAAGAATTAAAATTATTTAGATAAAGTAATTCATAAAAAACCAGGGTGTTATATTCTACTCTACATTAATTAAATTTCTCACATGAAATTCTTCACTTGAATAAACAATATGGGGATATCTCTCCCTTATCATTTCCTCATATTCCATTATAGCTTCTTCAAATTGGTTGTTATTCCACAAGACAATATCTATGCGAGTTTTATTTTTTCACATATCTTTTCCACTATGTTCCCTATTCTATATCAGTTATATATCATAAGACTAATATTACTCTAGCGGTACGACTTTTAATTTTAGTACATGTGAAGGACTAGGTATGTACATCCTTAATATAGATACATTGAAGACATCATAAAATTGAGAGATATTTCATGGATGTTTAATCAATTAGATATCTTCCCAACAAGATATAGAATTTTAGAAGTACCAATATACTAGGGATCAAATTTCCATTATTTCAAAATATCATTAATTATTTCCATAGAGATATTCATAAAAACACCCTTTCACAATCTTTAAAAATTAGGGTTTTTCTTCAGTTGTCAACAAATCTTTTTTTGTTGACTCTCAACAACACTTATGTGTTGTTGAATAGATCTGACCTTTTTATGTATTCCATAAATGATATCTGGCCATAAAATGTTCCTTTCCCCAACTCCACCATAGTATGTTCAAATTCAACAATTCATTCAATAGAGTGCTTTATAAGGTGACATCTGAATAAGAGAGTGGAAGCTATAGTTTTAAGAAAAGTCCAACAAATATAGGTTTTGATCCCAACCTCATTTGAAATCCACATTGAAAGGAATAAACCTATATTCTATAGTTTGACTTATTCTATTAATCTATCCATTAGTCTATGGATGACAAAAATTTCTAAATAAACTCTATATCTAGATCCCAAAGAAGACATTGCCAAATCATAGAGGTAACCCTCATATCTTGATCATATATAATCCAATTTTTTACTCCATCAAAGGTTTCTTCATCCATTACATATATCCTAGAAATCCAATCAAGAGATAAATCCTCTAAAATATAAATTATGTGTTCTAACATGGTATGTAGAAAATCATTAACCCATATATCCTTATTTTTTTGATGTTTTGGGATTTCCGATGAAGAATTATATATTTATTTTTTTCCATTTCTATTTTGGATTGGGTTATGGTTATAACATCACATAAGAATATTATCTCTCATACATAACATGTTGAAAAAATAAGCATTAGGAGACATATTCAACAACATCAATTATTATTCCATCATACCAGAAATACTCTTTCAGGCCCCTGTTCAAAATTGTAATTCTTGGGTCAATAGGGATTAAAAAACTTTGAGCCTCATACTCTAGATCCTTCTTCAATTTTGGTATGAAAGTAATAAAAAAAATTCTTGAACCTTATTATTCCATCACAATAAAGTTTTAATTGATGATCATTTCTAACCATCTTTTCTAACTTTATATCGTTTTTTGAATTACCAAAATAATTACATGAAGTGATGGTCGAACATTCATTTGAGAAAGATATTATTTTCCCCCTTCCATTAAAATTTCAGGATCAATCCATTGTAAATACGTAAATATTGTATTTTTTGTGATCCTCATCATTGACAGGCATGCAAGGTCCTTTCAACTCAAAGCATCTACCATCATGTTTTATTTCCCAGGGAGTTAATGTATTTAAATGTTTTCATATTTAATCAACTAAAACCATATTATTTGACTCATATTCATATCCTTTTATATGAAAATATAATTAAATATTTTATGAGAATTATAAAAATCACACCATTCCACATACTGATAATGCCACTATATTGTTAATGGAAATATTACCATACCTAACTCCAAATCTGGAGTTGAATAATTCTACTCATTGTTAAGTAATTTTAATGAGTAATAATATATCACTAGATCATTTTACAAGTGGAAACAACCAATACCATTTTTTATGTGTCACTAATGACAAAAAACCTTTATCCACTTCAAGGTAGTGTGAGCACATGTGGATCGGGTTACCTTCATTTGGGACCATTTAAATTCTCTTCACATTACCCGTCCCCATGAATATAACTTCTTTATATGTGAACATTGATCTTATATTATTTAACCTTGAAAACGTATTGACAAAATGTTGATAATATAAATCTAAACCATTGAAAATAGTATCTCAGTTACCATTTTTTGTTCATGACCAACTATTAACAACTTTTATTTTTACTTAATCCACATATATAAACTATTTTTAAATTATACAATCCAAAAAATAAAACATTTTGAATCCAAATTCATACATGGTAAATTTTTCATATGTCTCCGCTTTTCCCAGGGTCTCCCAAACAATTCTCGTGTGATCGTCATGTTCTTCCTTAATTTTTGAATAGACACAAATATCCAATATAAAGACTACCTCAAACTAATCAACATAATCTCTAAATAATATATTCATTATATAACAAAATATATAATGGGTATTAGTAATACTAAAAGGCATATCTAAAAATTTCTAGTGTCTATACCTTGTACAGAATGCCATATTTGGTATATCCTCTTTATTTACCCTTAGTTGACAATATCAGGAATAATGATTAAACATGGAAAAGTATTATGATACGCATAGTTGGTCAAATAAATCATCAATGTAGGGAAGAGGATATTTGTTCATGATAGTGATCTTGTTATGTACATGATAATCAATGTAGAGTCTGATTGAAACCCCTTTTTCATTAATAAACATAATAGGTGGAACACAATGTAATACACTATGAAATATGAATACTTAGTCAATATTATCTTGGTGTTGTGACTTCAATTCCTACAACTCAATTGGTTCCCTTCTATAATGTTTCATTGAAATAGGCATATCACCTAGCATGAATTCAATTGAAATCTCAACATCATAATTTTTTGGAGGACCTAGAAATTATTTTAGAAAGTCACCTCGAATCTCCCATACAATATTTTTATTCAAAATCGTGAGTTTCTCCACATATATTTGAGAAAAATAACTTACATTTATAAAAATGAAGACACATTACATGGATAAAATTTATAATAAAAGGTTGTATTCATCCTTTCACTAATAAATGATGATAGATTGATTAGTAATTTTAAATGAGACTTCCCTTCCATAGAAAATTATTTGGGATCCATATATAGAAATCCAATCCATGCATGGAATCACATAAAATTCAACTATTGGAATGATTGAAAGATTTGTAGGAATTTGATTCCCACAATCCTCAACTAGAGAGGAATTACAAACTTTTTATGCAACCGTTGTGTATAAGGAGTTTTCATCAATAAAAAGACATATAAAATAAGATGTAATATAGTTTTAACCTTATAAAATTATTCATAAAAAATTTAGTGGGTGTCTCCGGAATCAATTAATAATTTTTTACTAGTCCGTGGATGGTATGTGTACCTTTCAACACATCATTATCTCACTCCACATCATCGATAGTGAATTCATGTGACATGCCTTTGTCATTCACCATACGAGTTTGGTGACATTGATCATTATAAATAACATTTTGGTTAGGTAATTGATATTTATAATGTTTCATTTCCTTGAACCCGTAACATTATAGTGTTGGAGTTGTATTATATGTTGACCCTTCTCTATTCCAATCATAAGACATCATATTTCCATAACTTCTTCATTGAACTTCCCAATGACCTTACTTTTGACATTTAAGAATAAACTATTACCTTTAACACAATTCACTATATGTTTCATTCCACACATTAATCTTAAGGGAAAAAATATATTAGTTTCCTAGTGGTCATTATATTTTTCCTTCAGTTCTATTTTTCTATTCCTATCAAACCCATAAGAATATTGGTTTACTCTAATCCCCATATCGACCATGAGATTACATATAATTATTTAATAATTTCTCTTGACCTCCCTTTTGTATAATTCACATTAATGAGTTGGTTTTAAGCCTCACTGATTCAAAAAAATTACTCTCACTTTGAATAATTATTCAATAATAACACCCTACAATTGTTGTAAATGTATCTTCTTAGGTACCAAATGATTCATCATCCTTCAACTTATGTTCATGGAAAACCTTCTACATATTTGTTTATTTATTATGGGGAAAGTAATTAGTGAAAAATATGTTCTTGAACTCATCACATTCCATGGATTAAATTTCTTCTGTTGGCCTCATATTCATGATAAGGACCAATCACTGATCTACTTCACATTTCAAATGAAGGACTTCTAAGATGAGTTATCTTTTTTATTAATATATGATAACCTTTTTTTGGTTGTATATATCGATTTTCAATCCACTAATGGATCAAAATAACATTTTAATGAATGTGGAAGCTACTTCTTTAATGGTTCAACAATATGTTGTTCCATGATTTTATTATTTTTAATTCCATAATGATTCATATATTTAGAATTTTTTGTGATCGTATATACAATACTTTTCATTATAGACCCCATAACATTTTGTTTCTCATGAGAAAAATAATTCCATTTCCCATCACATTTAGCATTAACGCGATTCCATTAGATTACAATCATTGACTAAAACTAAGAAGAATAGTGTGAGAATCACTAATTATGAAAACCACATAATAAAAAAAGGTCAATTTAGGAAACATGAGAATCTATCCTATGTTATTCATGATCATTTCTAAAACACTAGTACATTATCATATATAGTGACTTATCCTATGGGTTCTTAATAAGGTTGTATCATCCTAGTTTCCAATGGTTAAATATTCCTTTCTTATAATACCAACAATAATGCGACAAACATAACATAGATTTATATTACTTCAAAATTTTGAAATATTCATTGAATATATATATCAAAACTATAATAGGACTATATATGTATTGTGTCTTTAGATACTTGGATACATAAACAGCTGGTTCAAAAGGCATCTTTACTTCTTCAACATATTTCATCCTAACTAGACCCCTTTTGACATATCTTATTTAACACCCTTCTTCATGACATGGTGAAAATAATCATACTAAAGGGTGAGCTCAAATTATTAGTAGGGGTAATCAAGGGAGATATCAATAATGTCAAAATCATAAGACATCTGAACATAAAATTTTAAAACCTTATCATTTATATAAAAGATAATGAAATCATTCCATGTAATAAATCATAAAAGTTTATAAGAATCAATTAACATTATCCCAAATGTCATAACATAGTACATGATTCTTTTAAGAATACATATAAGCATAAAAAATATTTTCATATTAGTCAATGATTATTTCCAATACAATCATAGTGAATAAAATCAATTACTAAACTTAGTACACTCTTTATTATAATCATATATTAATGAATTGAGTCCTTTTCCTATTCCATCCATAGCAATATCATGAGATATAAATATTTTTCCAATTCCATGGAGGGTTATTTTTTCCCACCCATATTATAATTAAATCATTCATACATATGTCACAAAAACATAAATCATTCATCCTAGCATAAACCAAATAATAAAATGGGATTCTTAAACATCATTCCATCATAATACATATAAAGCAAATTTATTTCATAAATATAATTCCATCATAATGAAATTAAACTATATTAATAAAAGGGATATAATATTTACCTTTTTTAAATAATGCGATCTTACATGGGAAATAATTTTGATATAACAGTTAGTTTTAATTCCTAAGTAATATACCCTATTTTTCTATAAATACATTTAAATTTCTTGATAAGTTTTCTGATGTTAAAATAAAAGAATTTATTTTTAAATAAACGTGAAATCATGTAATGAAATCATTATGGAAATAAGAGCTATGCAGAGAAATTTTTTTTCTTGTCGTATACATTAAAAAACTCTCTCTTCAAACATTATCCAGAAAATTCAAAAGTACATCATATCAAAAAAAGAAAACATAATACTTTCATAACGTTAAATAAAAACTCACCAAATATAAAAATATACCGTAAAAATTTGATAAATAATATAAATAATATTACATATTGTAGAAATATAGACATAGATGATAAATATACCTCAGTAAATAATTACATATAAAAAATCGTGTATAATAATGAAATTGTGAAATTATATCATACCTTATGTAAAATATTATTAATATGTATCCAACCCTCCTATATAATTTTATAAATAATATTATTTACTTCATCCAGATTCATCATCATTATTATGATATCATATATAATCATATTATCATCATTTCCTAGGAACAATTGATTATTTCCTATTATTCGAATATAAACTACTATATGTTCTTATAGATATTTTTGTTGAATAAGTTCAAGTTATCTTAATTAGGATATAATTATAAAATTAAAATATTATATTAACATAATATATACCATATTAATTCATTATTCACATTTATACAATCATATATTAATAAAGATGATGTAAAATGAATTGCATCGCATGACGAATATGGTAGGTAGTACATATGCATGAGTGACAATATTGGTCCCATAATTGTTGAACGATGTTGATATTGATGGTTTAGAATATTTTAGAATCAATTTCATGTTATTATAGTAACATATATTTATTTTTTCCATCATTATACACATCCACGTATGGCGGTGGTGAAAAGAAATTACACTGTGGTGTAGAAACAGTAATCCATATGTACACACTTGTGGTGATTTTGTTTTACATAGGACATATAGAATGTGGAATATAGTTGTTTGAAAATTATATTAATATATCAGTAAATAGTTTATAACGGGTTTATTACAATATAATGAATGAATATATGAAGACGACGTACATGAAGAAGGATGTCTGAATGAATCAGTAGAAGAGATTACCTCTTCAATGATGTGTATCCTATAAATCTCATCTTAGAGAACTATAAAATGACTTTAAAGAAGAATAGAGCCTATAGAATATAACTAGGGATTTTGAGAAAGGAATAGGGTAGGGTATGGGTGATCTTGACAGATCAAAGTGATGGGAATAGGTGAGGGTAGAGGTGCCCATTTATAATTATAGATAGCGGATCTTTTGGGATCTCAAAAAATATTAATTTATAATAAAATAAATCCCATTAAGAAAACATAAAAAAAGTCCCAATTTCAAATATTAGATGATGTTGGGTTGTAATCTATTCAACCAATAAATTTTAAACATGTTTTTATGTCAAATTAAACATTGTCATTCTAATTAATACATAGTTACAGTATTTAATTTTTAATTAAAAGAACAAATATTTTAATATTAAAAGTGTTCAATATTTACTTATATCATGTCAAGGTAACATAGAAAAATTATTTTAAATATAAATTAAAAAATGATATTTATTTTCGTATTTTTAATAATATTTCTTTGACTTCTCCTACAATAAAATAATTACTACTTCACATTGTTTAATTATTAGGTTTCGTTATTTGTTGAATAATAATTTTAAAAATAATAATATGATAAAGATAAATATACTATATTTTATAAGAATATATATAGTAAATGTATTCTTTTGGAAAATAAAATATTAAAAATGTTATACTTATTAAATTATGAATGTCTCAACATTAACATGGATTTAAATAAAATAATATCAGTGTCACAATCACTTATAAAATGCACCAAATAGTCATTAACATGACTCTTGTATGGTTGTCGTCATGATATAATTGAAAAAATTATTTTGACAAATATGTGGGTCTTTTATGGTGATTATTATTTTAATAAAAAATATTTTATTCATTGTCATCAACTAATTAATTTTCACATCATCCATGTAAAATTCATTATGGTTATTATTTATATTTCAAAAATTAAAAATAAAAATCATTTTAACAAAAATATATTATCTTTAAAATGGGAATTTATAATAGAATTTATCATCTTTATAATATTATATATAAATGATTTATTTAATAAAATTTGAGTGAGACATATTTTATGTTACATTAATTAATATAAATTAAAAAACCTAATATCATTTATGTGTAATACTAAGCACACAATATGGACCCAAGGATGATTTAGGTCAAAAAAACTCATCAAATAATATTAAGACATGTGTTAGGGTAATTCTGTAATAGTATTCTTACCCTTAATTACCCATTTTACCCACATACAGTATTAAAAAATTACCAACATTAATATTTGTAATGCCAAAAAAACAATCTATTTACATAATTTGGTCCTACAAATTCCAATATGGAATTAATTTTTAAACATTCAAAAAAAATAAGCTTATGTAATTAATTTATACTTAAACCCGTTTTTAGAAAGGGAGAATGATTATTAAAAGGTAAAACATTGCAAAAGATTGAAATATTTTTACATCTGAATTCGATGTAATATTAATTCTAAGGACATACAATATATTTAATGATAAATATATATTATATGTATACATTAAAACCATTAAATATAAAAATTTAACTATATAAGTTATTTCAATGATTTTTTTTTCAATTTAAATTTAGTGTATTTCTACTATTCATCAAAATTTGAATGTTATTAGTAAAGTATTAAGATTTCATACAAAGTAAATTTTGATATCCTATATACAAAAAACATGTTTATGTTATCATATAAAAACAATTTATGTTATAAATATTAATTTATAATGGGTTCTCTATTAAAAGGTGGAAAAGTACCCTTTTGAAAAATACAAGTTTTTGTACATCAATTGGGTTTATTCATAACTTATGAAAAAAATATCTATTGGATTAATATGAAAAATATTTTATGTAGTATATTACATATATATTTCATTAATTTTTTAGTAATATTAATTCACTCAATTAAATTATAAAATACAAATATATCTGATTTATATTTTTAGAAATGTGTTATTAGACAATTACTTACCCATTTGTTTTCCTGAGTTAGTTATATTTATTACTAATAACATTATTGATAGGATAAAATTGTCATTTTATACTATGCACATCTTACAGTTCAATTAATGTCATTATTTCATGCAATGAAAGCTATTAATGAGTTAAAATTATTTATAAAAAATAGTTCATAAAAACATTTGAGTGTTACAATTTATTCATGTAATTACCATTGGATGTTAATGAACAAAACATTATCCACCCCATGGGTGATTCATACAATGTTCTATGTGACACTTACATTTTATTAACCAAAACACCCATTGATGTTTTATTATACTTCCTCAAATTATTAGTTAAATTTAAATTGATGAATTGAAATTTATGATTTGTATTGTTGTTTATATTTTCATTAATTCATTGAAACCAAATAAATATTGTTATACAATCATATATATGCCATTGATATTGTTGAATGAAATTATAATGATGAAAATTATATAATATGAATGAATTGGAATTTTTTAACAATTCAGTTGTCATGGCATTAAATATACGGTGTCTATCTCTATTATTGACCACTTTATGATATAGTAGGTGTTAATCATGTATTAGACATTGATTCCCGAGGAAATAACTTGAGCACATAGGGGATTCCACCATGATTCATTGACATAGTTAACATGTGATATACCCACAACAGAATTTGTTTAATTTCATAATCATATTTGAGTGAATCGACCTAGTAAAAAATATTCACATGTCTTATTTCTTGATATTAGTAATTCCTCTGATATAATCCTTGGATTCATATGATTTCTATGAATTTTAGGGACATTGGATAAATTCCATGGTACTTAATAATTCTATACATGGGATAAAATTTGGAAATTCAATATAGGAAGAGTTATAAATTTTTATCGATGGAATTTACTGGGATAATAATTGGATTATAGTCAACCCCATTATAGACTTAATTATTTATGTTCTGTGAGCTAACATTACCATCTAATTTCAAATATTCAATGCTTTTCCAAGGATCCTAAATTACTGTTACTATAAATTGGATGACCTAGTATCACCGTG
This sequence comes from Viscum album, assembly GCA_963277665.1. Classification (NCBI taxonomy): domain Eukaryota; kingdom Viridiplantae; phylum Streptophyta; class Magnoliopsida; order Santalales; family Viscaceae; genus Viscum; species Viscum album. The sequence goes on along the minus strand of OY728163.1, from coordinate 1,897,727,894 downwards.
TGAACCACATAATGATTAAATAAAATCACGCAAATTTGATATATATACTAGACATTATCCTTATAGTGGATTTTTATTTAGATGTTACCTTTATGAGATGAAGTATGAATTATTTTTCAGAATCTTATCTAGTGTAAATGCATGACATGATTATTATTTCATGCTTTCCATTCCTCTCTTTATCTATATATCATCACATTTCTTCTTTTATAGTCATCGAAAGAATTTGTATTGATGAATTTGATGATGTCCAAATGTGTATATCTAAAACCACAATCAATATATTTATTTAAACCTGAAAAGGCATCATTGATAATGTTAAGGAAAAGGTAAAGAACCTGGTATTCGATATCTGATTGATTACAGCAGGTGATCATGGGAGTGTGGGACTAAGCATTAGCTCGTGATGCTGTTGAAGATATCCTTTTTAATATTTTGGTTTATTATATAAACATATTATGTTTTATTCCATGTAATATTTAATTTCACAAGTCTTCATGACATAAACCTTCTTTTTATATGATTCTTTTTTATTATTACTGTCTACATGTATTACATAATATGCTATGTCTTTCACTATTATTATATCTATGTCTATTACTTATTATACCACTATGTTATTCTTCCCTCTATTCCATCATGGACCAGTGCTACAAGTCAGAATCCGATATAATACATAGAGGAACTCTTGAGGCCTTGTGGCCATATGGGATTGTTTACCTATGGGGACACAATGTCTGGGATGTTAAAAATTAGTATCATATATCTATTCCATTTTTTAACTTTTAGGGTTATATACAAGATATTATGATCTTTCATAATTTGGTAATGATCATGTACCTGGGTTTAGATGTCCCGCATATAGAGAAAATACCAAATATCATTGGATGTTAATCATTTTTTCTATTATAACTAATACAGTTGTAATGATTTCAATGTAGGGTAATGCACATGGGTTTTGGATTTTATTATTGATTTGGAATATATTTTTATCATTGATCTAGAATGAATAATAGGAAGTGTCTCATGTATCCTTATAGTAAGGAAATGGTTTATATAGAAAAGCATTATTCCACGAGAAAATTATTTATAATCTATAGTTTCTATTGTATGTTCCTTGTTTCATGATAGTTATAAATGATATTATTCTAATGAATAATATATATATGTATACAATAATTTAAATTCAATTTTTTTCATCATCCAAAATGGTGGTTTCAAAATATATTTATTATTGAAATTTAATTTGTGAAATATATCTTGTTTGATCCACTGACCCTTATTCACATTTTATGAAAATGTATCTAGTTAAATTATTTATATTAAAATTCCAATTTACTGAGAGTGTGTGCCTCCATAAATTAGGAATGGGTATCTATATAAGTGAATGATCGTAATATCCATGTTTCTAATAAATATAGTAGCATTTTCAATTTATAACGTGTAGTTATTTATAACCTAGGAATGATGGTTGCATATAACTGGTACCGTAATTCACAAACACACACACTTGCACTGATAAATACATATTTTAAAACATTTGAGTTCTAAATTTAAATTGCAATGGTTGCCAATAAATAGTGATTCAAATTACAACATAATGATACTTCATTTATTACATACATTTAACAAACTCTATATGGAAACCAAAAATATATAATAGAGAACATTAGGTAGCCCACACCTAGAAGGGGGAAATAAGATGTATCTGGATTCATTCATCATGATATTATTTTACTCTCGTAAATGAATTTAAGAGAATGAAAATAGTTGTTTCTATTATATTGGAATGATTGTACTATTACTATTACTGTATTTTGAAAATATATAACTAAAAATATTATCTCAAATGTGTAAATTGTATATTTATATAAATAACACCATGAGTTCAAATGTCTATTTCATGGATGGTGGTGATGAAGATGTTCTTGGAGTAGTGGGACCTAATTGCTAATTGTGATAGCTATGGAACCTATAATTATACTAGACCTAGGCAATGATACATAGTTTGGAGTGGTCTTCCTACGGTTTATATATACTATTAAAGGAGATGGAAAACATTCCTTTACTATTTAATATATGGGAAAATAGTTTAACAATTACATCCACCCCAATATTCGGTGGTTGGTTGTCATCTATTTAATGAATAATTTCTAATGAAATTTTTTTATATCATTGAGAACATTGAAATACTTCCATAGGATTGTTATTGGATTTCGCTTATATTTTTCAGGGTTTTCTAAGAATTTGTGGAAATTTTTCTCGTAGGTGGACCATCATTGTTATATGGTATGGAAATAATTAAAATCTAACATATATATAAATATAATTCTAATGATTCCATGAGATGATATAGATCTAGAATTCTTATAATTATTTAATGGATTGATTTATGTAATGGATTATTCAGCAGTGTTTTCTTATGATTCCGTGATTTTATGCTTCTTTTTTAGATGATGATCCTTCTATTTTTATATGTTTCATTTATGGGTATAGGTATGAAATTTGATATCTTGTAATTTTTTTAACTTTTTTATTACTCTATTGTACATTTTGAATAAATCCATTATTGTTATGTGAAATTTGTGAAATCATGGAGTATGGGCACACTGTTTTAGTACCATGTCCGGTTAGTAGTTCATCTTGTGGTAGGAAATTGTTTTGGGTAGTTATCATCAGAGTAGCAATAGATGTGTTATCCACACTACTATATCTTTCCAAATACATTAATTAGGGTCATATAGAAACATAATACCTCAATGTGACTGAGGCCTAGTTCAGTTCAATTCCTATTGTAGGACAATAAATATTATGAGAATATTTTTATCAATGCATATATTATTTCTAGGAGAGGATCCAACTTTAATCATCATTATATTACAGAATTAGTATCTTTATTATATATTGGATGCTGGAGTACCATTGGTCATACATGATGTGTAATAGGACATCGAAAATGAGCAATGAATTAGGATATATAGTGCCCATTGAGTTGACTAACACTGGGTGGTCAACAAGTAGATAAAAGATATGGATCAGGAATGATGTAAACAATGAATCCATTACTTGAGGTTCATGGTTTCATAATATATACACTAAGAGAGAAAATAACAGTATCCTATGCATTAGAATATGTATTTTTTGACATAAAAAACTCAAATTCATTTATCTATATGACTGATTTCAAAATCCTTTCAAATGAGATTCTGTATTTCTATGGAATGTTGACACTTTAAACACTATGAATAATTTTTTTAAAAAAATCACTAGTATAAGGAGATCCCCTCAATGTATTAAGTTATTATTTATTATGAGACCACTTTATCCTTAATATGAGGGGATATGATATCAATCATGTAATGGATTGGATTTTTTTTCAAATCATGTTTATATTGGTTACATCTAGTTGAGGATATTCATAACATTACCAAAGGGTGATAGTTATATTACCAAGGTAGAATGAGATATATAATAAATTATAGATCGAATAGATAATTATGGGTTGGGGGAACTAAAATCCCATATTTATATCCATTATATACATGAAAAAGACTTATGTGTGGAATATTTTCAATAAATAATAATTAATTTTATTCATTTCTTACCTAATTAAATTTTTATATTTCCACATGATAGAGAGGTGTAATACACTAAATTTCAAGTATAGCAAATGAACCAATGTCCATTACTCTTTACATGATGGAAACAATTGAGTGGAAGGACCTCAAAAATTTATTAGAGGACATGTTTACTAATTGTTTTATATAGACCAATACTACTATATGAGGTTCACTGAACCTTTTATCCAATAATGATTATTGTAAAAAATTTATTTCATTGGAACATCATTTATTGAACTCGATTATGGTTAAAAACTGGTATCTACAAAAATATATATGAGACCACTTCAATGATCAACATAGAGTGGTTGGATTTCATCACTTTTTAATTTCTATTTGGAAATCACTAGTTTTGAGTTTGAACATCAAACATACTTCACATAACATTTTATGGTAGGTATTTTCATGGATGATATCTTTTTCTATTCTCTCAATTTGAAAAACCATGTTAATCATCTGGGGATCATATTTTATACACTGATAGAGAACTAGATTATATATTAGATAGAGAAATTACTATTTTTTTAAGGACAAGGTTAAATTCCTAGGATACACCATTCCAATGGAAGTTGTATCTATTGATCTAGAGAAGGATAGATAATTATATACATAAGAGAATCCCTTGAACATATTTGATGTAATTATTTTACTATTTATGAAATAATATTATAGGTGTTTAATTATATAAGAATCAATATAATAAATGCTTCTTACAAGCTTGACTATGAATGTTTCCATGATTATAAGGTTAGAAGATTTTTCGAAATCACTTATGGAGTTGAATGTTATATTTAATTCAGTTCCAAACCTGATTCCCCCATATGTATGTTGACATTCTAAAATTTATTTTGATTCCTCAAGCATCAATCATGGTGTTTCTATCATTCAGAAGTATAATGTAATGGAATACATGCCTCATTGGGTGAGACCACACAAGAGGAATGACTTGATACATGATATCTATCTTTTAGTTGTAGACAATGTCATTTGATGTTCAAGGAATTTCATGATAGGAGATATTTTTTGGTGTATACACAGAAATAATAGGCTATTATATTTTAATTTTGTAGGGAATGATTCTCAGAAAGAGGAGGTGGGTTTAATAACAAAAATATGTTGACATTGTGATTTCCTATACACTTGGTTATGGTAATGTCAAACCAGATGATTTGAGATTACAGACTCAAGAAACATTACATCAATATACCATTAGTGAATTTCATATGATGGACATATTTTTTGAGATGCCGATAGATGTCCTGAAGGATCATTAGAATCCAATATATATATATATATGGAAATTAACTATTCACATTTAGAAATAGTGAATATGAGGAGACTAATATATCTAGAGGATGTAGTTCAAAGTGATAGTATTCTATGCTAGGATCTACAACCCTAATAGATCATCGATGAGGATAATTTAATACACATCTGTGGATGTTTATTGGTTCCTACACAAATCCATTGCAAAATGATGTTAGATTATCTTGTTTATAATTGATATTTACACAATGTTATTTCATATATATTTTGCAATATACAAGTCAAATACTGTTGTACTGTTATGAAAAAAGAGATAGTTTGATTTGAAACTAGTTGTTCCATATATTAGAAACTAAAGGAGAACCACGATTGAATTTAAACTGTTATATAGTTGTTGTAAATTCATTAGTGGAAATGTGAGGATATCGCCAAGTAATTTTCCACTAGAATAACGAGATACCCTTGATGTAAAGATACAAAATGTTTAGTCATTGATAGTCTCAGGATTGTCTATATCTTTATAAAATTCATGTATATATTTTCTGGGGATGTGTTGAGAAGATTATTTATCTAAGAGGTTGTATGAAATCTTAAATTATGATTAAATATTTTTTAGTGACGTATGAATATTTCATTTATAAACTCAAGAATGGGTTTAAAAGTGTCATAGGAATACAAGTACTTTTGAGTATATCATACCACCCTATGACCGATGAGTAGTCTGAGGTGGAAATATAGGTGTTAGTGGACATCCATAAGGAATTTTTCCTTGATTTAAGAGGTACCTTGTAATGGTAATATACCAATAGGTGGGCTCTCCTATAACAAAAATTTTCATGAAATGAGAAAGTTGTATTCTTTTAATGAATTATATAGTATTCAATGTCATATAGGTTGAACCTAGTCAGTGTCAGTGGAAGACACACTATAAGGACCTTCAATCATTTAGCTATCTTCAACGCATGTTATGTTAATCGAATGTAAATTTATGTAACTAAATATAGATATATTATCATTAATTATCAGCTATGTTATAAGTTCTATGATTATCACCATTGAAGAAATCCCGAATTGAAGGTAGTGTATTGCATCTTTTTGTGGGTAACAAATAGACTATGGAATCAATGATCTAGTGGAAACATAATTTTCCCCCACGATTCACTAGACATTTAGTGGGATTGAATAGGGTTCTATCAGTTTCATATCAAATATATCAACATGAGAGATATTGTATAATTCACTACATTTTTAAATTTTCATACTCACATCATCCCAAATTAAAACTATCTTAAATATTTTTCCCTGATGACTTTTAGACAGATGTAGATGAATCCATTGATGGGTATCCTATACACATCATCGACATGGGTATAAGGCCTCTCTAATATATGTCGGTTCCTTTAGTTAGTAATCTATGGTTCCAGAACACATATGTGATAATACATTAGTGTTAGTGTTTATGTATGAGACCATTGTCCCACGATTTACTGAAATCACTACTACAACCTTCCCCTTTATCAGCGCTAAAAACCATCATTAACAGCGCTAGAAAAGCGCTGTTAATTCCGGTGTAGATAAAGGGGGGTCCCCTATATCAGCGCTTCTAGGAGCGCTGATAAAGGGGTCCTTTATCAGCGCGCGGTGGAGCGCTGATAAAGGTCAACTATATCAACGCTTCTCGGAGCGCTGATACAGGTTCCTTTATCAGCGCTCCTTTAGCGCTGTTAAAGGTTTCCTTTATCAGCGCTAAAAAAGAGCTGATAAAGGGCCCAACTCCTGCACCTAAAAAACAGTACCTACACACCTGCACACCAGAATACCTGCACAAAGTAGCACATGCACACCTGCACACCATAGCACCCACACCCAATATTTTGACTGACAACGGTATATACATTTACTTAACATCATGAATACAAAAAAAAATACATTTCTATATACATTTCAAAAATTGTTTTACATGGTTACATTTATAATTATTCAACAACAGTTATAAACATTCATGTTTCATCCTTTGATATCCGTGATCCGATCTCAATGGTATTTGTTGCCGAACAAAGCATCCGAACTCAAGGAAAAAAATCACCTATATTAGAAAACAAATATTATTTTAGTAATGCAATAATGAAAGAAATTAAAATAGAATATGAAAGAATACATTAATATGGAAATGTGAAACTAAAATATTAAATTTTAAACTCAAAAGTTTTCATTTTCATAACAATTAAAGGGAATATTGTAAAATCAATATGTTTTTTATTGATTTATCTCAATTAATAAATACTGATTCTTTATCTAATAAAAAGCTTTACCGGTCACACCGTGCGTCGGATTGAGGTGCGGTCGACTCGTACACGTCACAAATGACTCGTGGATCGTTTTCCTAAAGTATAAAAACAATACAAAGGCGTTTTCTCAGTTTGGCTTATGTCATTGGTGTTGTTTTCCAAAGTTTATCTCATTTTCAAACAGATATCAGACACTTTTAGCCATACCGGTCACACTGTGCGTCAGATTGAGGTGCGGTCAATTCTTACACGTCACAAATGACTCGTGGATCGTTGTCCTAAAGTATAAAAACAATCCGAAGGCATTTTCTCGGTTTGGAGTATGTCATTGGTGTTGTTTTCCAAAGTTCATGTCATTTTCAAACTGATATCAGACAATTTTAGCCAGAACGGCCACACCGTTCATCGGATTGAGGTGCAGTCGATTCGTACGCGTCACAAATGACTCGTGGATCATTGTCCTAAAGTATCAAAACAATCCGAATGCGTTTGCTCGGTTTGGTGTATGCCATTGGTGTTGTTTTCGAATGTTCATGTCATTTTCAAACTCATATCAGACAATTTTAGCCATACATGTCACACCGTGCATCAGATTGAGGTGCGGTCGATTCGTACACATCAAAAATGGCTCGTGGATCATTTTACTAAAGTATCAAAACAATCCGAAGGATTTTTCTCGGTTTGGCGTATGTCATTGGTGTTGTTTTCCAAAGTTCATGTCATTTTCAATATGATATCAGACAATTTTAGCCATACCGGTCACACCGTGCGTAGGATTGAGGTGTGGTCGATTCGTACGCGTCACAAATGACTCGTGGATCGTTTTACTAATGTATCAAAACATTCCGAATGTGTTTGCTCGATTTGGCGTATGACATTGGTGTTGTTTTCCAAAGTTCATGTCATTTTCAAACAGATATCAGACAATTTTAGCCATACCGGTCACACCGTGCGTCGGATTGAGGTGCGGTTGATTCGTACGCGTCAAAAATTAATCGTGCATCGTTTTCCTAAAGTATCAAAACAATCCGAAGGCGTTTGCTCAGTTTGGCGTATGTCATTGGTGTTGTTTTCCAAAGTTTATCTCATTTTCAAACTGATATCAGACACTTTTAGCCATACCGGTAACACCGTGCGTCGGATTGAGGTGTGGTCAATTCGTACGCATCAAAAATGACTCTTGGATCGTTTTCCAAAAGTATCAAAACAATCCGAACGCGTTTTCTTGGTTTGGCGTATGTCATTGGTGTTGTTTTCCAAATTTCATGTCATTTTCAAACTGATATCAGACAATTTTAGCCATACCAGTCACACCGTGCGTCGGATTGAGAAGCGGTCAATTCATACACGTCACAAATGACTCGTGGATCGTTTTCCTAAAGTATCAAAACAATCCGAAGGCGTTTTCTCGGTTTGGCGTATGTCATTGGTGTTGTTTTCCAAAGTTGATCTCATTTTCAAACTGATTTCAGACACTTTTATCCATACCGGTCACACCGTGCGTCGGATTGAGGTGCAGTCGATTCGTACACGTCAAAAATGACTTGTGGATCGTTGTCCTAAAGTATCAAAACAATCCGAATGCATTTGCTCGGTTTGGAATATGTCATTGGTGTTGTTTTCCAAAGTTCATGTCATTTTCAAACTGATATCAGACAATTTTAGCCATACCGGTCACACCGTGCGTCAGATTGAGGTGTGGTCGATTCGTACACGTCACAAATGACTCGTGGATCGTTTTCCTAAAGTATAAAAACAATCAGAACACGTTTTCTCGGTTTGGCGTATGTCATTGTTGTTGTTTTCCAAACATTATCTCATTTTCAAACTGATATCAGACAATTTTATCCATACCGGTCACACTGTGCGTCAGATTGAGGTGCGGTCGATTCATAAGTGTCACAAATGACTCGTGGATCGTTTTCCTAATGTATCAAAACAATCCGAAGGTGTTTGCTCGGTTTGGCGTATGTCATTGGTGTTGTTTTCCAAAGTTTATCTCAATTTGAAACTGATATCAAACACTTTTAGACATACCGGTCACACCGTGCGTCGGATTGAGGTGAGGTCAATTCATACGAATCAGAAATGACTCGTGGATCGTTGTCCTAAAGTATCAAAACAATCCTAAGGCGTTTGCTCAGTTTGGTGTATGTCATTGGTGTTGTTTTCCAAAGTTTATCTCATTTTCAAACTGATATCAGACACTTGTAGCCATACCGGACACACCGTGTGTCAGATTGAGGTGCGGTCGATTCGTACGCGTCAAAAATGACTCTTGGATCGTTTCCCTAAAGTATAAAAACAATCCGAATGCGTTCTCTTGGTTTGGCGTATGTCATTGTTGTTGTTTTCCAAAGTTCATGTCATTTTCAAACTGATATCAGACAATTTTTGCCATACCGGTCACACCGTGCGTCGGATTGAGGTGTGGTCGATTAGTGAACGTCAAAAATGACTCGTGGATCGTTTTCCTAAAGTAGCAAAACAATCTGATGGAGTTTTCTCAGTTTGGCGTATGTCATTGGTGTTGTTTACCAAAGTTTATCTCAATTTGAAACTGATATTAGACACTTTTAGCCATACCGGTCACACCGTGCGTCGGATTGAGGTGTGGTCAATTCGTACGCGTCACAAATGACTCGTGGGTCGTTTTACTAAAGTATCAAAACAATCCGAATGTGTTTGCTCGATTTGGCGTATGTCATTGGTGTTGTTTTCCAAAGTTCATGTCATTTTCAAACTGATATTAGAAAATTTTAGCCATACCGGTCACATCGTGCGTCGGATTGAGGTGCGGTGGATTCTTACGCATCAAAAATTACTCGTGCATCGTTTTCCTAAAGTATCAAAACAATCCGAAGGCGTTTTCTTGGTTTGGCGTATGTCATTGGTGTTGTTTTCCAATGTTTATCTCATTTTCAAACTGATATTAGACACTTTTAGCCATACCGGTAACACCGTGCGTCAGATTGCGGTGCGGTCAATTCGTACGCATCACAAATGACTCGTGGATCGTTTTCCTAAAGTATCAAAACAATCCAAACGCGTTTTCTCAGTTTGGCGTATGTCATTGGTGTTGTTTTCCAAATTTCATGTCATTTTCAAACTGATATCAGACAATTTTAGCCATACCAGTCACACCGTGCGTCGGATTGAGGAACGGTCGATTCATACACGTCAAAAATGACTCGTGGATCGTTTTCCTAAAGAATCAAAACAATCCGAACGCATTTGCTCGATTTGGCGTATGTCATTGGTGTTGTTTTCCAAAGTTCATGTCATTTTCAAACTGATATCAGACAATTTTAGCCATACCGGTCACACCGTGCGTCGGATTGAGGTGAGTTTGATTCGTACGCATCACAAATGACTCGTGGATCTTTTTACTAAAGTATCAAAACAATCCGAATGCGTTTTCTTGGATTGGCGTATGTCATTGGTGTTGTTTTCCAAATTTCATGTCATTTTCAAACTGATTTTAGACACTTTTATCCATACCGGTCACACCGTGCGTCGGATTGAGGTGCGGTCGATTCGTACACGTCAAAAATGACTCGTGTATCGTTGTTCTAAAGTATCAAAACAATCTGAAAGCGTTTGCTCGGTTTGGCATATGTCATTGGTGTTGTTTTCCAATGTTCATGTCATTTTCAAACTGATATCAGACAATTTTAGCCATACCTGTCACACCGTGCGTCGGATTGAGGTGCGGTCGATTTGTACACGTCACAAATGACTCGTGGATCATTTTCATAAAGTATCAAAACAATCCGAACACGTTTTCTGTGTTTGGCGTATGTCATTGATGTTGTTTTCCAATGTTTATCTCATTTTCAAACTGATATCAGACACTTTTAGCCATACCGGTCACACCGTGCGTCAGATTGAGGTGCGGTCGATTTGTACACGTCAAAAATGACTCGTGGATCGTTGCCCTAATGTATCAAAATAATCCAAATGCGTTTGCTCGGTTTGGAGTATGTCATTAGTGTTGTTTTCCAAAGTTCATGTCATTTTCAAACTGATATCAGACAATTTTAGCCATAACGGTCACACCGTGTGTCAGATTAAGGTGCAGTCGATTTGTACGCATCACAAATGACTCGTGGATCCTTTTCCTAAAGTATCAAAACAATCCAAATGTGTTTGCTCGGTTTGGAGTATGTCATTGGTGTTGTTTTCCAAAGTTAATGTCATTTTCAAACTGATATCAGACAATTTTTTCCATACCGGTCACACCGTGCGTCGGATTGAGGTGTGGTCTATTCATACACGTCACAAATGACTCGTGGATCGTTGTAATAAAGTATCAAAACAATCTGAAGGCGTTTTATCGGTTTGGCGTATGTCATTGTTGTTGTTTTCCAAAGTATATCTCAATTTGAAACTGATATCAGACACTTTTAGACATACCGGTCACACCGTGTGTCGGATTGAGGTGAGGTCGATTCATACGCGTCACAAATGACTCATGGATCGTTGTACTAAAGTATCAAAACAATCCGAAGGCGTTTTCTCGGTTTGGTGTATGTCATTGGTGTTGTTTTCCAATGTTTATCTCATTTTCAGACTGAAATCAGACACTTTTAGCCATACCGGTCACACCGTGCGTCAGATTGAGGTGTGGTCGATTAGTACACGTCAAAAATGACTCTTGGATCGTTTTCCTAAAGTATCAAAACAATCCAAATGTGTTTTCTTGGTTTGGCATATGTCATTGGTGTTGTTTTCCAAAGTTCATGTCATTTTCAAACTGATATCAGACAATTTTAGCCATACCGGTCACACCGTGCGTCGGATTGAGGTGTGGTCGATTCATACACGTCACAAATGACTCGTGGATCGTTTTCCTAAAGAATCAAAACAATACAAAGGCATTTTCTCAGTTTGGCGTATGTCATTGGTGTTGTTTTCCAATGTTTATCTCAATTTGAAACTAATATCAGACACTTTTAGCCATCCCGGTCACACCGTGCGTCGGATTGAGGTGTGGTCAATTCGTACGCATCACAAATGACTCGTGGATCATTTTCCTAAAGTATAAAAACAATCCGATGGCGTTTTCTTGGTTTGGCGTATGTCATTGGTGTTGTTTTCCAAAGTTCATGTCATTTTCAAACTGATATCAGACACTTTTAGCCATACCGGTCACACTGTGCGTCGGATTGAGGTGCGGTCGATTCGTACGCGTCACAAATGACTCGTGGATCGTTTTCCTAAAGTATCAGAACAATCCGAAGGTGTTTGCACAGTTTGGCGTATGTCATTGGTGTTGTTTTCCAAAGTTTATCTCATTTTCAAACTGATATCAGACACTTTTATCCATACCGGTCACACCGTGCGTCGGATTGAGGTGTGGTCGATTCGTACACGTCACAAATGACTCGTGGATCGTTTTCCAAAAGTATCAAAACAATCCGTATGCGTTTGCTCGGTTTGAAATTTGTCATTAGTGTTGTTTTCCAAAGTTTATCTCAATTTGAAACTGATATCAGACACTTTTAGCCATACCGGTCACACCATGCGTCGGATTGAGGTGTGTTCAATTCGTATGCGTCACAAATGACTCGTGTATGGTTTTCCTAAAGTATCAAAACAATCCAAACGCATTTGCTCAGTTTGGCGTATGTCGTTGGTGTTGTTTTCCAATGTTCATGTATTTTTCAAACTGATATCAGACACTTTTAGCCATACCGGTCACACCGTGCGTCGGATTGAGGTGCGGTCGATTCGTACACATCACAAATGACTCGTGGATCGTTGTCCTAAAGTATCAAAACAATCAAAATGTGTTTTCTTGGTTTGGCGTATGCCATTGGTGTTGTTTTCCAAAGTTTATCTCATTTTCAAACTGATATCAGACACATTTAGCCATTCCGGTCACACCGTGCGTTGGATTGAGGTGCGATCAATTCGTAAACATCAAAAATGACTCGTGGATCGTTGTCCTGAAGTATCAAAACAATCCGTACGCATTTGCTCGGTTTGGAATATGTCATTGGTGATGTTTTCCAAAGTTCATGTCATTTTCAAACTGATATCAGACAGTTTTAGCCATACCGGTCACACCGTGCGTCGGATTGAGGTGCGGTCGATCCGTACGCATCACAAATTACTCTTGGATCGTTTTCCTAAAGTATCAAAACAATCCGAACGTGTTATCTCAGTTTGGCGTATGTCATTGGTTTTGTTTTCCAAAGTTTATCTCATTTTCAAACTAAGTAGTAGGAATTCACTAATCTAAGGTTATGAAACATAAGAAAGGAAGATCATATATGCTCAATAAGTGTAAAGGGAGATATCAGTGACCATATAAAGATAACATAAGTATTAGGAATTCACCATCATTGTCCTATTTGTTTACATTCTTCAATCAAGTACGCTGCCCATTTGTTTCTAAAGACATTTATATCATCTTCTGAATAGGATTTTTTGCGACAGACATAGTAGTACTGAAAAAATATAAATACACAAGGGATTAATAATTATTTTAAATAATGTAGTAATTATTTTCAAAAATACTTCTTCAGGGATGCTAGTTTGTCCATGAAATACGATCTCTTTCATAAATTTACAAACATAATAACCGCAGTCCTTGTCATTTGTTTGTTTCAGACACTGCAGAAACATCGAGAATAATAAGTAATTTGTTTTGATATGTATTTGGATAGTTAAATATAATTATATATACCCAGATACTTCTCCATTTGTAGATCTTGTGCGCATTGTCGTCCTTACGCCCTGGATTCATTCCAGCCTTTAGACGATATTCATACACCGCCCTATCATAACAAAATCCTCATTAAAAGATAATATAAATTATATAACTAGATATTTAGTTCTAAAATGCTGGATCTAGTGTATTAAAAATTGACAATCGCCATCATGTGTGGCCCGTTAGTTGGATATCCATGCAGTGAATCAAGAAAATAAATCTTTGGAGTATCCAAATTGACTGCAATGAGCATCCAATGTTCCCTAAAAACACAAAAAGAAATAAGTACTGAAAGAAATGAAAATATAATTGATATGATTAAAATGTAGAGTTTTACCCTTGCATCGTTGGTATTAAAAAGAGTCTGTCAGTCGTAATTCTTCATTGAAACGTTCTGAGCAGATTTGACATCAATTTAGCCTGAAAATTAGAATCTATTTCTGTTCATTGTGTAGAAATGGTGTGAGGACTAACGAGTCCAAATTTGTATTCATGGGAAAATCCCTTCAACTGTTTTTCATATATACGCCTATGAAAAATATGAGATGTATTTATCCATAATTATCAAAGTATATCAGCTTCTGTAAAATCAAATCATGAAAACATACCTCATGTATACATTTATAGCTGAGGCGCCTAGCCAGTCGTATGTGATGATCTCAAAAACAGCGTCTGCACTAACGAAATCCACTGTTTCCTCTCCGTACATATCTTTTTCACAAAAAATTGTATGATTCCTTCCGTCTTTCATTTTCGTATCAACATGATATTGAAATGATATTAAATGTTGATATAGAACGGGCGTGGTGAACGTGCTCTCAGTAGAACGTTTTGATAGGTTGGTTGATCCAATCTTGGAGCCGCTCTTTCGTTTTAGCTTCTCCATTTTATCCTTCTGTAATAACATTCATCGGTTCAGCCATTTTCTAATTTAATGTTAAAGGTTCTGCTCGAAAAATGAACTGGAAATGAATACCTCCTTCTCGACGTGTTTTTTACAATATTCGACGGCCATGCAACGAATGTTCCAATAGCTTTTTCCACCGTATGAATGTCGTCATCATCATTTGGCACGGGTAGCTCGGCACTCGGCTCATTATCTACGTTAGTCGAAACTTTGACATGACCGGTTGGAAGTGGTCAGGAGTGTAGCGTGTCATTCTGCATATTGAACATCGTAGCCCTCGCTACAAGGTGATGGGTGGGAGTTGACAGATATAAATCACAGTCATTTTCACCCTGCAGAATATCATTAAATGAAATGTATCAGTGTCTATGTGATTCACATCTCACAAAAACGAATATTATAACATTGATTACCTCGGTTAAGTCAGGTCTTTGAGGGGAATGGCTCACCTCAAAGCTGGTGAGGGGTTGATCTTCTCGCTGGGGTTGTTCTTGAGTTGTTTGTTCTCTTCGCCTCTCCTCCATCAAACTCATTAGCATCTCTCCCTGAGTTTGGATTAGTTCTTAAAGGGTAGATACTCTATCTCTCATTACATGCAATTATTTAGTTTGTTCATCATCTTGTTTTTTTCTTCTTAAAATATGTCTTGGGGGACACCCCAAAACCCACACCTCTGACACGGCCATACTGTTCTGGCTGTTTCAAGGCCGTTGAAAGTATGTCTGCATCCGGTGCGGGTGTTGATGTTTCCTGTGACTATGTCAAATAGAAAATATGAAAAAATAAGTAAGCATCGTTATATAATAGTGATTTAAAGCAAAAAAAGTTTATATTATGTCATACTTACACATGTTTCCCACACTTTTTGTGTGTTTTCATCTATCAGTTTCCCCTCATTATTAACACGAGCCTCCTTCCATAGCACATGGCGTGGAATGGAAGTGACTTGAGATTTTGCTTCATCAATCTGCTTATAAACAGAGAAACATGGTTACAGTGTTGTTTTATGTCACATAAAATTATTACAGTACTTTTAAAATACATACCAATTTTTTTTCAATTGAAGCGTACCCCAACCTTGCTTTACGGTAGGGGTATGCTGGTTTTACTGCCCGTTCTTTATTTCGAGCACTCAGTTGCTGTTTCATAAATAAAAACCTATCAATCCATGTAATGAATACAAGCAAAGTTACACAACGTGTAACCAAACACAATGTACCTGAAAATTCTTTTCCGCATGACGGTTGCAAAACGCATCCCACGTTCCTTGGGATATCATGTGTGCATAAAGAGGATGCGGTTGCGGCTTGATTTTCCCTTCGGCATATTTTAGATGATTTTTTGTTAAAATGGTGTGAAAGCCTCTATGAATCCTTCCTTCTAGTCTAAAAACATATTATTTGTGCGAAACATCTACTATAAATGCACTCTGTATGAGATGATGAAGGGTTAGTCAATATTTCAATATTTTATTTTATTTTAATAAATTAAATAGATGATATCGTAATGTTACAGTAATCTCTTCCCACATTAATGTTTTCAACCCGCTGACAACATGGTGCCACGACTCTACGTCAATTGGCATGCGTTGTCGAGTGACGATTCCAATGTAGCTACTAAACATGGTTTTGTTGGGGTTTACATGCTGGCCTAGCTTATTCCATCCCACCTCAAATTTGATGCCTTTTTCTTTTGCCTTAAGGATTTTTACTAAAACTGTCAAACTACGGCGCACCTGTTTTTTTTGTGTCGCTGGGGTTTCATCGCCTACCATTTCCTCAGTTTCTGTATCATCATTATGTTTCTCTGAAACACTAGCTTCGGCACTGACACCAGCTGCAACAGGTTGAGAGACCTGTTGTACATCAGCAGTGGGACCAGCTGCAATAGGTTGAGAGACCTGTTGTCTCTCAGCAGTGGGACCAGCTGCAATAGGTTGAGAGACATGTTGTACGTCAGCAGTGGGACCAGCTGCAACAGGTTGAGAGACCTGTTGTCTCTCAGCAATGGGACCAGCTGCAACATGTTGAGAGACGTGTTGTGTCTCGGGATTGGTTGCATCAGCAGGTGAAGAATTCATTATCTGCAGAACTGGTTTAAAATTTAAGTTAGATCACATAAAAGCAGCAGCGAACAGATAATAACATAATGTAACACAATCTATATTACAATAAAAATCAATAACCTGATTATTGAAATCCCTTTTTTAAAAGGCTGATGGGATTTGACCCCTCTATCAACTATCCATATCCCGTCATTGTAGTCTCCTCTGACATACAAAACGTCGTCTACATTGAGACCATTGAGAAATGATTGCGAAATCCCAATGAAAGGATCATCTTCCGTTGAATTTTCATCTGACCCTTCAGCTGTTTTGGTCGATAACAGAACAATTGACCAGTTTCAGTTTGCGGGATCGGGAACATAAAATACTTGCACTGCCTGTGATTCCATTATAAATGGTTCTTCTTTCTCCCCTTCCTTACTGAAATCAACTTTCAAAAATCCCAAATCATCTATTTTAACAGCACTCCTGTTATCAACCCACTTCCATTGAAATATCGGAACTTGAAATTCTGTATAATCCAACTCCCATATTTGTTTGATGATGACAAAGTATGACATATTCGCATAAATTGGATTTCTGTCCTTAGAACCGGAAACATGCATCGCTTCAGCCACAAGTGTAACCCCACTATTCTGCATGGTACTGTCTTCAACATGTTCATTAGTATAAAATGTATAACCATTAACTACATAAGCATTGTAAGATAATGCATACACACTTGGTCCTCCATCTAGCCATCGAAGTCGTTCCGAAATAGACTTTGGATTTTCATCTGACTTCTTAAAAAATTGATCTCGAAACCATCCTATAAACTATCGATTATGTGTATTTGATATCCATTTTTCACCCCTTGATGGATTCAATTGCCTAAGAATTTCTTTGTGGATTTAAACATATGGGTCAACGTCAAAACTGTTATGCAAAACATAAAGGTGGGCCTGCTCCCGATCTGTAATATTGATTTTGACAACCTTTCTTCCAGAAATTCCTTCACCCTCTAACCGCCTAGTGTGACGAGATTTCGGTAATCCAATGCTCTCCACAGCAGACAAGTATTTGGTACAGAATCCAACGGCTTCCTCAACAATATATCGCTCTGCAATACAACCCTCTGGCCGACTTCGATTTTTGACATACCCTTTCAAAATCTTCATATACCGTTCAATGGGGTACATCCATCTGTAATGTACACGATCACATAGTCAAATCTCTCTCACCAAGTGGACCATCAAATGAACCATCATATCAAAAAATGAAGGCGGGAAGAACATTTCTAATTCACATAATATGATGGAAATTTCTTTTTCCATAGCTGGCAATTTCATCGGGTCTATAACTTTGCTGCATATAGCTTTGAAGAAGAAACACAGTTTCGTTAATGTATGGTGGACATTCTTGGAAAAAATGCAACATAAAGCAATTGGAATGAGATTTTGCATCAAAACATGACAGTCATGTGATTTCATACCTTTTAACTTCAAGTCTCTCATTGACACAAGGTTACTGATATTTGACGAATACCCCTCTGGAACTTTTACGTCATTCAAGAAGTTGCAAAACTGATATCTCTCCTGCCTGGAAAGAGTGTAAGCAGTAAGAGGAAGAAATGTTCGTTTTTCACCCTTTACTGGTGCCAACTCTTCTCGTATTCCCATCTCAACTATGTCCAACCTAGCCTTAATTCCATATTTTGTTTTTCCAGATGTATTTAGCAACGTGCCGATAACACTGTCAAATACATTTTTTTCTACATGCATAACATCAATAAAATGACTTACATACATACAATTCTAGTATTGTAATTCAATAAAAAAATTGATCTCTTTTTCCAACCGATTTTCGTAAGGGTTTTCAAAGCCAGTTTACCAAAAGTACTGTCCAAATTTTTAACTTTCTCAAACAATTGATCGCCTGTTAGTAGAGACGGTGTGGTACGTTCTTCTGAACTTCCATCGAATGATGTCTTCCAAGAATGGTACTTATGTCATCGCGGTAGAAATCTGCGATGTCCTAGCAACACAGTTTTTAGTGAATGTTTCAACCTAATTGATTGTGTACCTTTTTTGCAAACAGGACAACCTTGAGTTCCTTTAATGCAATATCCTGACAAATTTCCATATGCTGGGAAGTCATTTATCGTCCCATACAACATGACTCTCAAAGTGAAATCTTCCTTTCTGTAAGCATCATACAATGTAACACCTGAATCCAACAATAATTTCAAATCTTCGATCAATGGAGCTAAATAAACATCAATATCATTACCCGGTTGTTTTGGTCCTGATATAAGCATAAATAACATGATGTATTTTCGTTTCATGCATGTAACAGCCCAAGATTTTATGAAAAATATTCTTTTTAATTTCACTAATGTCTTGTGTTATACGCTACACTAAAAGGAGCTTGCACAACACGCATCCTTGACTTGCCTTGCATTACACGCAATCACAACCTTCCTCGATAGCGTGTGTGGTACGTAATCCTGAATTTCACGAAACAATGATATGCTATTAAAATATTATTAAAACTAGCCGTTATGAATAGTAATAACCACTTTTTAAATTTTAGAAATTTTAACTCTCAAAATGGACTTCATTTTTGGATTCGGAGTATCGAATTTAGCCTAAGGTGAGATTTTGGTACTTTTCGGATAACTTTCATATTCTGATGAATAGTGAAAATTACTAAATTATAATTAAAAACAACTTTTTTAATCAAAATAATTAATAGTGATAAATCATTTATTTGAGTGGTTTTAAAGTATATTTAGAATATATTTTTACAATTTAATACAATGTTGGTCATTGGTTGTAATTTCACATTTAAACCAGACATAATCAAATGTCAATCTTTTGATAGATATTGTTTCTTAAAAACACGCTATTTGTTTTAACAGCGGGATTTCATTATAAAATTAATTAATGAAACTTATATGTTGGGAATTTTGTAAAATAGAAATCATTTTTGAATTCGGAATATCAATTATAGCTTAGGGTGAAATTTTGGCATTTTTCTGAAAAACTTCAATTTTTGATGAATAGTGAAACCACTAAGTGGTAGGTTAAAAACTGAATTTTGCATAAAACTTAATTTTACCGCTTCTGTGAATGGAATTTCGAAAATCCGAGAGACACGGTTATTATCAAGGACTAAAATGTGGTTCAATGAGATGAAAATAAATTTTTGGTGAATAGTAACTTTTTACTTTTTTTACCACGGTTAATAGTAAATAGGGTAACTAAGGGTAAATATGATATTAATATTACCCTAACACATGTCCTAATTCTATTGGACAAATGTAATTCGACCAAAAACAAACTTAGGAATAAAATATGACCATTTAGGCCCACTTGGATTAGATTAGGACATTTATTATTAATTTATTTAAAGAAGGGTTAAAATAGTTAAAATCAAAGTTTAATAAGTAAATCATTTATAATATGGGGTAATACATAAGATAAATTCGATTGTAAATATTAATTAGAAAGCTAAAAAGATTTACTACATGATGGTATTTTATTTGTAATTTTTAGACATCAAATAATTTAATTTATTTATGACACAAAGATGATGCAGTAATTATCTTGTTAATGAAATATTGACATAATTGATGTTATAAACACCAAAATAAATGTAATTTGAGACTTTTTATGAATTCCACTAATTTTCTATGTTACTATTGTTGGCGCCAAAAATATGGCCCGAAAGGAAGGAACGAAAAAGACAGCCGGCGCGCTGCCTCGCGAAGCACAGCCGCGAAGCACAGCCGCGGAGCCCGTCCGCGGAGCCCCGCCGCGAAGCGTCTCGACCTTAGCGGCCCCGCGAAGCTCCGGAGGCGGTAATCCTCCGCGAACCGGTTTGACGTTCGCGAGCCGCCGCGACGCTCCGGAGGCGGTAATCCTCCGCGAATCCTTTTGACGTTCGCGAGGCGCCGCGAAGCTCCGGAGGCGGTCATCCTCCGCGAACCGGTTTGACGTTCGCGAGCCGCCGCGAAGCCCCGAAGGCGGCGCGCGAGCCCTGCTTCGCGGCGCCCCTTCCCTATAAATACTCGACTCCCCCTGAGTCCCGGGAGACGGACAATCCGACCTTTCGGCTTCTCATCTCCCGAATCGCGAAGCAAGCTTTGCCCCGGGAATCATGAGCTCCGCGAGGTATTTCTACTTCGCGAGAAGACTCTGATTTATTTCGTCCTGAGCCCCTCTTCCGAGAGGAATGCCCTTCGCGAAGCCCAAGGGCGTTCGCAAAGGAAGGGGATTCCCAAGGGAACCCGGGCAGCCGAGGAGCACTCGTGCTTCGCGAAACACCCAACCCATGCTAGTAATCCCTATGCCAAGGCAGGATAACTATGCATCGCGAAGCACATTGCTTGGCAGGACCCTGCTTCGCGAACCACTCCTTCTTCGCGAGGCAGTGCTCCGCGAACACTGTTCCACTTCGCGAAGCACCACCCACTCCCACCTATGCCCCATGCTAAGGCCAAGGAACCCCACTTCGCAAAGCACACTCCTCTGCTTAGCGATTCCTCCTTCCGTGCGACCCTCCAGGTTTGCACGATGTGATTTCAAAGTCCCATGGACAACACCTCCAGTAGCGTTGCTTCGCCCAATGCTCCTTCGCATAGGCACGCTAACGGCTATTGCTTCTTCGCATAGCCACGCTAACGTGGACCCCTCGATGGCTCCTCCCTCGACCCCCCTCTACCATGGCCTTACTGGTACCTTCCCTTCCCCAAGGACCAGAGGGTACCGGTTATGTAAGCCCTAGGGGTGTGGAGTGAACCCACCTCGTCCGAGCTGCAGGACGTTAAACTGCCAAGCACCACGTCCTCAACACATGACGTTAAACTGTGACCCAACCTCGTCTCCCTCACGAAGGGTCCCCCAGCTCGAGCATTCATTACACCGCTCGTCTCCACGGGAATGGAACTCTTCCGCACATGGAATGAGATCCTCCTTGTCGGAGTGGTGTATGTTCGCAGGGGAAGGGTCGCCTCAGAGCGTAAATCCCTAACCTTTGGTACGGATGATTGCACCCGTGCATCTCGGTACTCCCCCACTACCAAGGTCAGTGGGGAACGTGATAGGGAACGAGGCACCTCCCATTGTCGGACCAAGGTCCATCTTTCCCGCGCTTTGTCGCACCATGGGCCTCCATCCTGGAGTAAGTCCCAACACCATGGGCCGCCCAACGCATAAGCCCCTCTTCGCTTCTCACGGACGCACCCTTCGCGACGTGATTGTTAGGTCCTTGCAACCTCTTGTTTCTCACACCGAGCATGACTCACGTGGGCTTAGAGTGAGCACCGACCCTGACCCAACCCTTCTGAACTACGAGGTCTTTGATCCATGTCAAGGCATGGTACGTAGGAAGCCTCTACGAGGTTCAAGCCCACCAACAGTGGACCAAGGTCTGCTTTCACGTCGGTTTACCGACGAACCCTTCCTGAACTACGAGGTCTTTGATCCATGTCAAGGCATGGTACGTAGGAAGCCTCCATGAGGTTCAAGCCCACCATCAGTGGACCAAGGTCTACTTTCAACCTGAACTACGAGGTCTTTGTTCCATGTCAAGGCATGGTACGTAGGAATCCTCCATGAGGTTCAAGCCCACCATCAGTGGACCAAGGTCTACTTTCATCCTGAACTAAGAGGTCTTTGATCCATGTCAAGGCATGGTACATAGGAAGCCTCCATGAGGTTCAAGCCCACCATCAGTGGACCAAGGTCTACTTTCATCTGAACTACGAGGTCTTTGATCCATGTCAAGGCATGGTATGTAGGAAACCTCCACGAGGTTCAAGCCCACCCATCACCCAATTCACGTCGTGTTCTACCTACATCCAGTATGACGTTAAACTACATCCCAGTCCAGTGGTAAGCCATTGCGACCCAACCCTTCTGAACTACGAGGTCTTTGATCCATGTCAAGGCATGGTACGTAGGAAGCCTCCATGAGGTTCAAGCCCACCAACAGTGGACCAAGGTCTGATTTCACGTCGGTTTACCGACGAACCCTTTCTGAACTACGAGGTCTTTTATCCATGTCAAGGCATGGTACGTAGGAAGCCTCCACGAGGTTCAAGCCCACCAACAGTGGACCAAGGTCTGCTTTCACGTCGGTTTACCGACGAACCCTTTTTGAACTACGAGGTCTTTGATCCATGTCAAGGCATGGTACGTAGGAAGCCTCCATGAGGTTCAAGCCCACCCGTCGCTCATTCACGTCGGGTCTCATTCCAGTCCAGCGGTAAGCCGTTGTGACCACTTGAACTACGAGGTCTTTGATCCTTGTCAAGGCATGGTACGTAGGAAGCCTCCACGAGGTTCAAGCCCACCCATCGTTTATTCACGTCAGGGTTCATTATCGTCCCGCATGACGTTAAACTGTATCATTTGAACTACGGGGACTTTGATCCATTTCAAGGCATGGTACGTAGGAATCCTTCCGGAGGTTCAAGCCCAAATCTCTTCGGACCAAGGTCCAGCTTCACGTCGGTTTACCGGCACCATCCTGAACTACGCGGACTTTGATTCCCTGCCACGGGGATACGTAGGAAGTCTCTTCAAGGCTCAAGCCCAACTTCGTTGTCGCCCCCCTGCGATGGTCCCATTTCATTCTCAACCGTCTCTGCTAGACGTTAATCTTGCAACATACCCTGTGTTGAACATGGGAAGCTGAGGAAAACCTCAGATACGTGTCTATGAAATGTAATTCCCTGCGCTCGATGTGGGATGCCTCGGGCTTCCACGCCCTCGAGAAGCCTTATGATTGAGGATAACAGACAGACATGCCAGGTACCCCAGCATCCAGACACGCTACTGATGCCACAAATGTGATTACTCCCCCGACCGAAGGTTGCTGCCCTGACTGGACCCTTTGAATGTCCCGACAGAAGCAGTGTAATTAACCGGCGTCCATGGAAACATGACACTGGGAAGAGTTTCACGAACTACGTATTAAATCTATAAGGGAGACCCGGACTAGGTGACGAGTTCTGAGGAGGAATCCACAGGAGGAAGAAATGACATCCCATCATCCCGTTTCGATCAAGGAGCAGACGTACCTGAATAAGGAACGAATGTCGCCCGCCTTTGGAAAGCGGGAATGCGGGGCAACAAAGCCGCGCGTCCCCCTCCCCCGTGGACGGATGCGCGCGCGCCCCGGCGAAAGCGTCGGAAACAGAAATGGTGAACCCGACGTGAAATTCTTCTCCTCAGCATGGAGATTAGTAGCGTTCGAGACGCCAGTAGATTGACATGTCAACGGATTCAGATATCCGTTGCCTGGTCCCGCCAAGTAAATGGCGGGCCTGTCGTGGAACTCACCAGAAGTCAGGGTAGTAGAACGTGGGGCGCTCCGCTCCGCAGCGTGTTGGCGTGGATCCTTCTCACAGACAAGGAGGATGGAAGAACGCTGGGGCACTGGCTGTCAATCCTTTTCCTCTCAGTACTGATGAGTTGATCCCTTCGTTTGCCAGGAACCAGGTTGCTATTTCAGAGATGCAGTCACCATCCGCTCCTCGCCCGCGCAGGGGCAGGGGCAACACCACTACGGCCACTCCACATGGCGCCACCACCGCCACGACGGCTGCCACATCATGGAATACGGGATGTCCACGTCCCCTTTCCCCATCAGAGGTCATCCAACGAAGGGTGATCAACAGCCTCGTGCGCAGGTACGAGGAGGAAGGGGTCATCCCGACTAGGGATATGGCCCGCTTGGACCTGGAGGCCTCCAGACCCCGCCGTCAACGCCGCCCTAACAGGCCCCGCAGGGAGCCCCCGCTCCCCACCTCGACATTCAACCGTTTCGGGAGCCTATCCCCAGAACGCCTTGATGACTCTTCGCATTACGCCGAAGAGGCAGGCGCGGTCCGGCTCAGCCCGCTCAGGGCCCCGACCCAGGACCCCTAGGCGAGAGCTCCCGTCCGGCCACGTCAGCGCCGCCGTCCGGCCCCGCAGGAAGAACAGGCAGACTATGTCCCTGCACCACCTGCACCAGCCCGCCTGACCCGACGTCAGCGCCGGGCCCGGGCTGAGGACGCTCGCCTAGCCGCGTCCACATCGACAGCTATAGTGGCCCGAGCCACCACCGACGTACATTATGAAGCCCCCGCCTACATTGAGCAGGGGCACCCCTTCGCCCAACCAAGATTGATACCCCAGCCGCCCCATGGGCAGGCCGGGCTGACGCTCCGGGTTGCAGGCCCTAGTGATGATCGTCGCGAGTTAACCCGCGGTGATGCCACCCCGTACGGAAGTCCTCCCCGTACCACTACTCCACAGAGCGTGGGCCTTCCCCGCTCCGAGGTTCGTCGTGGAGGCATGCCTCGTGCTGCCCCCATCCTGCAGGAAGACCTGCCCCGGGGCAGTGATGCTCAGCGCGGAAACATTTCCCGCGCCCGCTGTACAGGGTATGAAGTCCATTCTTCTGAGGGCACCGTCCATCCGGTCCTTCGACGTGGGGGGCCCCCCTACGTCCTCTCTGCGACTGGCGAAGACCCTTCTCGCCCCAGCAACTCAAGGAGTGAAGGTCAGCCTCGCTCCACTCGCATCGACCATGGAGGCCTTCCCCATGCTCCTGCCGGTTCCAATAGAGGCCCCGCCCACGTGGGTACTGTTCATGGAGGTCCTCCCCATGTACCCTTTGATATTTGCCCTGGTGTCCCCGGCACCCCGGCTGTCTCAAGTGGGGGCCCTCTCCGCCAGGGCGCTAGTGCCGCCCCAGGGCTGCCTGATAGGGGTCAACCCTGTCCCGAAGAGCCACCCAGGGGCAGAAGAGCGGGTCGTCGCCACCACAAGAAGAATCCTGGGAAGGCCCAGGGGGAGATCAAACCTGCCCGCTTCTCCGATTCGGAAGCGGAATGCGATTCAGCGATGGAACCTTCTCCCAGCTCCTCCGTATCAAGGACAGGGGCAGGAACCAGACGCGTCAGCCTCGTTCTCCCGGAATTTGAGGTCCACCGGATTCCCGTCTCTCTCCGCAGGTACATCCAGGAGGAAGAAATCCTGGGAATTCCGCAGGTTTCGACCGCGCAGTCACCGCCACCGTCACCCGAAGCGCCCTCTACCTCTACTCGGGATCACGAGGAGCTGTTTTGGGGGTCAACGGTGGTAGAGCCACGACATGACCGGACACCGGTAACGGCAATTCCGGTACCCGAAGCAGTGGCTGTTAGCCCGTCCTATCGTGACATTGTGGTCAGGTCACCTCGCTCTTCAGAGGAGGGCCCAGAGTACGGTGGCCAGTCTGCTCGCTCGCCGTATTCTCCACCGCCGAGTTTTCTATCCCAGAGGTCCGCCTCGGTACCGCTACCGGTCCCTCAGCCACCCCCGGTTGATGAGTGGGGAAATGTAGGGCCGAACCCCGAGGACGAACCCAAGAGCTTCTGGAGTATTCTTGCAGCGGACTACTTCCCAGAGAAGTTCTGGCCCACGGCGGCGCTAAATTTTCGCGTACCCGAGTCGCTTACCCCTGAAGAAGTGGGATGCTTTTGTCAGACCCTGTGGGAGACGCACTTCCGCCTCCGTTGGGAACGGGTAGTGTACCCCAGGAGTCGAGAGCACTTCGAGGAGATTGGAAAACAGTGCCGCCAAATTGATGCAGCGGCGCTCCTTGCGGCCCAGCACCCCAAGTCGCCCGGTCACCAGAGTGCCCTCCAACGAAAATGCGTCCAGAGTTTCAAGGCACTCCGCAATATCGTCAGGGAAGCCACCCCCCATGTGCAAGTCCATGGTTGGGGACGCTATGCCGCTCTCCTCTTCGACCCTATCCGACGACAGCCCGATTCGCTATGCGACATTGAGGATATGCCCTCAAGAGGGGTCACAATCCACATGGCCGACGTTGTGGATAAGGAAGATGAGCTTGAGTTCCTTGATGGGGACTTACCATCCGAGGGCTTAACGCCACTACTCGACCCATCAGGGAGAGTCACCCATCAGCAAAGGAACCTGCTAGGCCTCCCCGTACCCACCGAGTCACTGGCACTCGGTCGAAGCACTGGCAAGGGTAAGGAGCATGTCAGGATAGTCAATCACTCTGACCCGTCCGCCTCCGTGCAGAAAACGGACGAAGACCCTGAGAAGGCCACGTTGCGCCAGCAGCTTGCTGAGCAGAAGAGGCTGGTCGACGAACTCTTGGCTGAACGCACCGCAGAGCGACGACCCGACTATGGTAATCCCAGGCCGGGACAGCAGGGGCAGGAACAATTTCCCCCCGGTGAGATGCCTCCGGGCAACCCTGATCATGCTACTGCCGCGGACAGGGCGGAAGCCGGAACGTACGGCAAGAGGGCGCGATACGTCTCGCCAAACCCCCCTGAGCGACGGGGCAATCTGAAGAACCCAACCCGGGTTCCCCCGGTCGCCCAACAGGTCGTCCAACCAGTCAACCCGCGAGCAGCAGAAGCCGTCTACCGTGTTGAAGAACCTGGCAATGCGCTTGTGGTTAGGGACCCCCGTCAAGACAGGGACCCCCACCCGGAGGACCTTATTGCGGCACTCACAGCCCGCCTCGAGGCGTTGGAGACACGGAAGGTGGCGGTCCCACCGGATGGCAAGCCTTATCCCGCGTGGGTGGATGATATGCCCGCGCCTCCGGGTTTTGGGAACCCCACTTTCTCGCCTTTTAACGGGACAGGGGACCCACCCCAGCACTTGGCTCATTTCTCTTCCAGGTGTGGCCCCATGCTGGGGACCCCGGCTCAGCAAGAAGCCGCTAAGCTCCGATGTTTTGTACAGACGTTGGAAGGTCCGGCATTCGTCTGGTACAGCCAGCTCCCCATCGGATCAGTGACCGGCTGGGAGGACCTTCGCCGGCAGTTATTGTACCAGTTCAGCTCCACCACGCGGAAGACCAGCATCGTGGACCTCTTTAAGTGCAAACAGAGGCCTGATGAGCGGGTTGCAGACTTCATCGCCCGGTGGAAAGGACTTATGTATTCTCTCGATATGCCGCTGACTCAGGAGCAATTACTGACGATGTGTGTGGGGAACGTAAAGACAGAGCTGGTACCCTCCTTGATTACCCAGAACTACCCTGGGGGGTTCAGAGATTTCTCGGATAAGGCCCAGCGCCTCGAGGAGGCCCTGCAACAGGCTAGTCAAGCACGCTTGCTGCCCCCTATGATCCCAGCCAGGAGGGCCGCCAGGGCTGAACCCGCCGCAGTGGCTCAAATAGAAGCCTCGAGGCAGCTGGAATTGTTACCGGTGGCACCACCCCCACAACCCCGCATAGGTCCTCCACCTCAAGCACAGGCTCCTGCCCAGCAGCGACCGCCTCAGAACCGACAGGTTCCCCCGCGCAACGCGCCACCGCCACCTAGGCGAGACAACCAGGCGCCGCCCCCTCGGCAGGCCCCTCCGGTCCCTCGACAGGATCAGGCCCCCAGGGCTCCTTACCCGGAAAGAAAGTACCATACCTATTCGTTTAACGAAAATCAGGTCCATGGTTACTTCCGAAGTGCTCTAGAGCAAGGGATCGTGCGTCTGCCTAAGTGCAGGAGGCCGGCAGAGGCGCATCTCACTGATCACCCCAACTACTGCCCTTATCATTGGAACCTGGGGCACACCCTCAAGCGATGCTATGTGTTTAAAGACTGGCTTCAGGACCAGGTCAACAACAACATAGTCAAGTTGGGCCCAGCGCCAGCGCAGGTGGCAGGCGTCTTTGCGGGATTAGAAATCGGCAGTGACAGCGAGGGTGAGTGGCAGCAGGTCCCTAGCCGCGGGTCCCAGAAATACGACAACTGGATGGCTCGAAAAACTGTCGTCCGTGCCCAGGGTATCATCCGGGCACGCCTGAAGCAGTCGGAACCTTCAGAAGAAGTAGTTGGCGCCTCAACATCGTCTTCACAGTCGACCTCTGCCCGAAAAGGCAAGCAGCGGCGACGCAAGAAGAAGCAACGTGCACCGCCAGTGCCGTCGTCATCCCGCACTCTCGGCGACTTTATGCCTCCCGAAATGGGCATTCCCCCCAGAATCCGCCCAGCGGTGGATGACTCTTCGAGTGATAGTCAAGGGTACGCTTCGGTTAACACCGTGGAGCTGGTAAAGCCCTATATGACCCCCGACGAGGGGGAACCCCAGGCAGACCGCCCCAACGTTTCCAGCCGACGTCAACGTCAGCGGAATCGCAATCGCGCCGGTCACCGAGGTATGTCAGCAGGCACTTGTGACCAAGCCGTGCACGCTACCGAGACCAGGCAGCAGGCTCAGCGCAGATCTCAGCACGCGCAGACCCATCCAGCGCCCTTGGCTCTACCTCCACCGCCGTTCGTGTTGCTGGATCAGGGAGAGCCGCCTCGTTCGTATCACAGCCAGTCTCGCCCGGCGACGGGCCATCCCCCGCTGTTCGATCTTAGCCCGGTGACTACTCTCCAGGCTTCTACTAGCAGGCAGCAGGATGTACCCAGTGCTAGCCGACCGCCAGTTCAACCAGCAGGACCCGCTATGCCTCCAAATGCCGAAAACCCCCTGTAAGCAGAGGTTCGCGTTTGGCACGCAAGTATGATGTCCTAAAGCACCTGGCCGGCATTCCGGCGAGGCTTTCCATCCTTGAGGCCCTGCGCTTGTCATCCGAGATGCGCGAGGCACTTGCCGAGGCCCTAAGGAGCCCCCTCCAGTTCGAGACGGAAGTGGCAGCCGCGGAGGCCTTCCATACCGAGACGATTGAAAACGCCGAATGTCAGGTGGTTATCTCGTTCTCTGGTGAAGATGAATACCCTCCTATACAGGGGCACATTCGCCCACTGTATATCACTGGCCACTTTAACGGTGTGGAAGTCCGTCGCTGCCTCATTGACACGGGTTCCGGAATCAATCTAATTCCGACCCGGACGCTGCGAAAGCTGGGTTTGTCCGAAGGTGATTTGACTCCCTCTGACCTTAGGATTCAGGGGTACGACAGGACAGAGCAAACCCCGGTCGGTAAGATCCGTCTGAAGACCCAGTTCGGTGGCTTAATTGCCAGCACCGAATTCATGGTTGTTTCTCAGGACATCGCCTACAACGCATTGATGGGCAGGCCATGGCTCCATCTGCATGCAGCGGTTCCCTCGTCGTATCACCAGTGCCTTAAGTACTCGCTCAACGGTCGAGTAGGCGTGCTCCAAGGAGACGCGTCCCCTTTCGCTTCTTGTGAGTCCCGCTATCTGGATGCGGGTTATTACAAAATTAAGGACAAGCAGATCCTGGTCAGCGAGGATGAGCCCGCCCCAATCACAAGTGATCCCTGGGCGAGCATGGACGACGCCTACATCCTCCCGATCCACCGGTTGGAGGCCACGACCCCCGACATAGGACAATGTTTCGTTGTTTCGGGTACGCAAGGAAGGCATGTTCTCGCGTCCAAGCGACGGCGGAAAATCACCTCGTACTCCTACATCAACCAGGCTCGGGTCATCCCGGAATCTCCTACCCCTGTACGGTACCGGGATGTCAAGCTCATGACAATGGCGGTGCGCCATACGTGTCTATTTCGCCGGGCTGGAATCAACCGACTCTGGCCGACACGTCACCACTGCTTTGATATCATCAAGCGTGGCCCCTTAGGCCGAAGGCCGGATGGGATATGGTCAAATGCATTCATTGCTATGGTCTCCACGACGAGTGAGTCTCCTGATGTGATGACCGATGCTGCCCAAGCCGGCACCAGCTGCCCCTCGGGTTTTGAGAGCCCAGAAGTACCTTCCGTCATGGGAAATCCCCCCACGGCTGGGGAGGAAGACTTGGAGGATGCTCCCCCAGCCTTTGAAGAAGGCGTCTCTACCACGGTCGATGAGCTGGTACAGGTGAACCTTGGTAGCGAGGCAGATCCAAGACCCACATTAATCAGTGCGGCCATGTCCCTCGAGGAGCGGCAGCAGTATGTAGACTTCCTCAAACAACACCGCGATGTGTTTGCCTGGAGTTACGATGAGATGCCAGGGCTGGATCCCCAAGAGGTCGTCCACCGTCTGGGCCTCCCAGTAAAACATCGTGGGTTTAAGCAGCCTCCCAGGAAAATGCACCCTTCCCATGGCGCTATGGTTGAGGCCGAAGTTGATAAGCTAATCAAGGCCAACTTCGTCAAAGAGGTCCAGTACCCCAAATGGCTCGCCAACATTGTGCCAGTCAGGAAGAAGAATGGGCAGATTAGAGTCTGCATCGACTTCCGCGATCTCAATCGCCACTGCCCAAAGGATGACTTCCCACTCCCGGTGACAGAGCTGTTGATTGATGCCACGGCCGGGTTCCAAGCCCTCTCTTTCATGGATGGGTATTCCGGGTATAACCAGATCCGGATGGCCCCCGAAGATGAGGAGTCCACTGCCTTCAGGGCTCCCCAGGGCACCTTTTGCTACCGGGTAATGCCATTCGGTTTGAAAAATGCAGGTGCCACTTATCAGAGGGCCATGCATCGCATATTCAAACCGATCCTCGGGACATTGGTGGAGTGCTACGTGGATGACCTTGTAGTCAAATCATATCAGCGCCAGGACAATATCAAAGACCTTGAGAAATTGTTCGGTTTCCTCCGTTCCCGTCACCTGAAGATGAACCCACTGAAGTGTGCCTTCGGAGTCACCTCCGGGAAGTTTCTGGGCTTTGTTGTCAGATACCGAGGTATCGAGATCGACCCGGAGAAGATCAAGGCCATCAGCCAAATGCCTCCCCCGAGCAACATTCGGGGGCTTCGAGTCCTGCAAGGCCACTTAGCCTATATACGCCGATTCATTGCGAACCTGGCCG
The DNA here is from genome assembly GCA_963277665.1 of Viscum album. Taxonomy (NCBI): domain Eukaryota; kingdom Viridiplantae; phylum Streptophyta; class Magnoliopsida; order Santalales; family Viscaceae; genus Viscum; species Viscum album. The sequence continues at coordinate 1,897,696,295 of OY728163.1, read as the reverse complement.
GCAAGTGTAAGCCCTTTTCTCGGCTCATGAAGAAAGGCGCTGCCTACGAATGGGATGAGGATTGTCGGATCGCCTTCGAGGAAATCAAGCAGTACCTTCTCCAACCTCCGGTCTTGATGCCACCCGTCTCTGGAAAGCCGCTGGTCCTTTACGTGACCGCCCTGGAGAGATCCCTCGGCGCGCTGCTCGCCCAGAAGAATAACGAGGGCACTGAGAACAGTCTCTACTATCTCAATCGCATGCTTCTCGATACAGAGGTCAGATATTCCCTTATCGAAAAGAGCTGCCTTGTGCTCGTCTTCGCCATGCAGAAGTTGCGACACTACCTGCAACACCACGAGGTGCAATTGATCTCTCGGGTGGATCCGCTGAAGTACTTCCTGAACCGCCCCATGCTGACCGGCCGGCTAGCACGGTGGGCGGTGATTCTCCAGCAGTTTGACATCAGGTTTGTGCCTCAGAAGGCCGTCAAGGGACAAGCATTGGCAGACTTTTTAGCTGCCCATCCAACCTCCGCGGATCAATCCCTGGACCTAGATTTTTCCGACGAGACGATCCTCTCGGTCGATCACGCTGTCCCGTGTTGGCAAATGCATTTCGACGGCGCCTCCCGGAGCCCCACTGGTAGAAGGCTCAACGACCCCAAGCTCAACAGAGTGGGTCTGGGTATTGTTTTCATTACCCCGACGCAAGCCGTCCTGCCGTACTCCTTCCTGTTGTCAGAAGGTTGTACGAACAACGAGGCAGAGTACCAAGCTCTCATCACCGGCCTCGAGTTGGCCCTTGAGATCCATGTACCCCATCTACATGTGAAGGGAGATTCTGAGCTGGTAATCAAAAAGGTTAATGGCGACTACGTCGTCAAGAAGCCAGAGCTTGCACCGTTGCAGGAGTACACCCTCTTCCTAATGGCCCAGTTCTCTTCTCGGCCAGAGGTTACCCATGTCCCGCGGTCGCAGAACGGCCAAGCGGACGCCCTAGCTGGCTTAGCCGCATCACTCGCAGAACCCGAGCAAGATGATTTGGTCATACACATGGCCCACCGTAGAGTCATTGCTCCCGTCACCCAAGAGGACCGTGATAGCCTACGGGTAAGTCATCTCACCGCCGGACCCTCCGTATCGGGAGTCCCGGGTTCGTCAGACGCAGTGGTTGAAACGACCCCCGATTGGAGAGCACCTTTTGTCGATTATCTCCAAAATGGCCAGCTCCCGGACAACCGGGCCGAGCGCGAGCGAATCCGACGCCGCGCACTTCAATTTACCCTCCAGAGCGGCCCCAGTCTTGAGCAGACCCTCTATAAACGGAGTTTTGATGGTTTCCTCCTCCGTTGCATCCAAGGAGTAGAGATTCCTCAAGTTATGCAAGAGGTTCACGCCGGTTCCTGTGGCGCCCATCAAGCTGGGCCGAAGATGTCCCATCAAATCCGGAGGCTAGGGTACTTCTGGCCCTCCATGATCCACGATTGTATTGGATACGCCAAGAGATGCCACGCGTGCCAAGTGCACGCCAACTTCTTGCATCGGCCTCCAGAACCCCTCCACCCCACCAAGTACTCTTGGCCATTTGCGGTATGGGGACTCGATGTAGTGGGACCGTACCCGCCGTCAACAGCCCGCCAGTGTAGGTTCATCCTGACTGCTACAGATTTCTTCTCCAAGTGGGCAGAAGCAGTTCCGCTCAAAGAGGTCAAGGCCCGTTCCGTCGTCGACTTTGTGAGCTCCAACATCATCCACCGGTTTGGGGTCCCTCACGCCGTCCTCACTGACAACGACACCAACTTCCGAGCAGCTGAATTGAAGAAATTGTACGCTAAGTACGACATCCGGTCAAACCATACCTCCCACTACCACACACAGGCGAATGGACAGATCGAGGCATTCAACAAGACCCTCTCTAACATTCTGCAGAAGATGGTTGGTCAGAACAAGAAGAGTTGGCCGTACAAGCTCCCCAACGCCCTTTGGGCTTACCGGAAGACGACTCGCAACTCTACCCAGGTGACCCCATATTCCCTAGTGTATGGAGCTGAGGCCATCCTACCCATTGAGATCCAGCTGCCGTCGCTACGCACGGCAGTTTATGATCACCAGACATCAGATGAGGTAGTCGAGATCCGTCTAGCTGAGTTAGAGGCACTGGACGAGAACCGGCTTCGTGCCCTGCACAATCTGGAAAGGCATCAGGACAAGATGGCAAGAGCTTTTGACAAGAAGGTTCGTCTCCGCTCTTTTCTACAGGGTGACCTGGTGCTGGCCCTGCGAGCGCCAATGATTCCCGGAAGGAAACCGCCCAAGTTAGAACCCAAATGGGAAGGGCCTTATATCATCCATAAGGTTTACCCCAATGGAGCATACTCCTTGGTGACCACAGATGGAGAGCGTGTAACCCCCCCCCCCACCAATGCCAGATTCCTCAAGCGATGCTTTGCCTAGGGCAAAAATGGTCCTGCATGACCCTAAACTGCGAGAGGGTCCTGCATGACATTAAACTGCATTGGTCTTGCATGACCCTAAACTGCGAGAGGGTCCTGCATGACATTAAACTGCATTGGTCCTGCATGACCCTAAACTGCGAGAGGGTCCTGCATGACATTAAACTGCATTGGTCCTGCACGACCCTAAACTGCGACTTGGTCCCGCATGACCTTAAACTGTATCTCCGTCCTCACTGCAAGACGTTAAACTGCAAGTCAGTCAGTTCTTCCTGACCGAGGCTCAGCCTCAGGCCCCTCGGCCTCTTTGGGCCCCTGGTCCCGTCTCCACCGAGGTCTGGCCCCAGGCCCCCCTCGTTTCTCTCCGACTTACCCTCTTACGGGATTGTACGGTACAGTGTAGGACTGCGTTCTCACGTTGGGATCATGTACCATGCCGCTCACATCCCCGAACGAGATGCCCCTCGTCCCGCATGACGTTAAACTGCATGTCAAGAACTACGTACGGATTGATTCCCATCTTCATGGGATACGTAGGAACGCTCGGACGCCTTGTCTTGAGCCCAGCCCCAAGCTTCTCTCTTCCACTATTCCCCCTGGGAATGGTCTCCTTGGAGGATCTTTGTGTAGTAGGGCATCGGCTTTCTTGGCCCCGCTCATGCAACCCCACTCACGCAAAGATTGTAAAGGTCGCACCATGCGCCCACTCCCGTTCTTCTACCCTCCCACGTCCTCACCGCATGACGCTAAACTGCATGGCCTTCAAGAACTACGTATGGCTTGATTCTCATCCTTATGAGATACGTAGGAACGCCCGAACATTTCATCCGTTGGCCCAGCCCAAAAGCCAAAATCTTCCCCTCGGGTCAAGACACGGCAGGGTGCACATTTTTTCCCCGACCCACGTCGAGCAAGCCTCGACCCGGCTGCACATTCCCCCCTGGGGGTGTTTGCCCCTTCCGTGGATGGATTCACACCCGGAGGGGCCCCCAAGAACGGCCTGGATACAAAGCCCAAGGGCTGTCCTACCGATACGGGCCAACGCCCCCGAGGGTTTCTCAAGCAACAAATCGAAACAAGTCCTGCGTTGCGAATTTGGTCAGCGGTCGATGCTCATTTGTTGCCCCCATGCGGGTCACCATAGGAACGCTGTGTTTCGAATATGGTCAACAGTGATTCATTCTGCCCCATCCTGAGGTGACAAACTTCCCCAGGTGGTGCTAGTGATCGGACCCACAGCCCAGGATTCCTCACCCGGAGCGTACGGTGTGGTGTAGGAATACGTCCTCATTCACGTCGGGATCATGTACCATGTCGTACGACTCCACTTCCGAGGCTCAGCCCCAGGCCCCTCGGCCTTTCCAGGCCGCGGCCCAGGACCTATCTTATAGGATTGTACGGCGTGGCGTAGGGCTATGTCCTCAAGTCGGTTTTTCGCCATACTGTACACCTTGCTTAGGGGTATGTTATTCCCCTCCTCGTCCGGTGTGACGTTAAACTACATTTCAAGAACTACGTGTGGCTTGATTCCCATCCTGATGGGATACGTAGGACCACCTGGATGTCCAAGATCTGGGTCCAGCCCCATCTCTCGGGAATCCTCATCCCATCTTGGCCCCCTGGCCTATCCTTCCTCCATGAGGGGACCATATGGTGCGGTGTGGGATTATGTCCTCATTCACGACGGTCTCGTGATGACCACACCATGCTCCCACCCCCTGCTGATTTCTTTCGTCGATCCCTCTTTTTCGGCGGTTCTCCAATGTGCTTAAGAGTACTCTGGTTCATTACCTGGAATGCCAAGCTTTACTTGGATACGTCCGCACCCGCTTTCCAGGCTTTGCGTATCCCCGCATCAGGGCTTTCACCATCTTTCACGCCCGGAGTGACTCCCAAGAACGGCCTGGATACAAATCCCAAGGGCTCTCCTACCGATACGGGCCAACGCCCCCCAGGGTTTCGGACGACAAATCGATAAAATCCCGCGTTGCGAATATGGTCAGCGGTCGATGCTCGTTTGTTGTTCCCACCTCAGGCTAACGCGATATAGACGCTGTGTTTCCTTCATGGATAACAGTTTTCCTCTGTCGCCACGCCAACCCGTTAAGCTCAAATGCCGGGTACACAATTCACACCCTTCGTCACTTCATCGTGTCCAAGTAGCGTCTCGGGATTCTTGGTACTTTTCCTCCGTGCACGTCTGCGCATTTGAGGAACAAGCGACATCAAAGGTGTCCTTCGGAACTTTCTGCTGACTCCCCTTTAATGGATGCCCCAAGTGTTGCAATGAGGGTCCCCCCCTTGTTTCCCACACCGAGTTTATCTCACGTGGGCTTAGGGATTGGGTTGACATCTGTGCTTACTTGGGAGTTGTCACCATCCACGGTCCGAGCTCTAAGACCATAAACTAAGACTCTCATCTAGAACTACGTTCAAGACCCCTTGTCTTTGGACCCGGCTTGAGTTCAGCGAATTTACCCCTCTAATCCTGCCTTCAGGACCCTGATCACAGGACTGCGTGGCGCAGTGTAGGATTACGTCCTCATTCACGTCGGGTACGCAATAGCTTCACCACGCACGCCCCCATTCTGAGGTTCAGTCCTCCTATCCCATGTCCTGCATGACATTAAAAGGCACCCTTTCAGAACTACGTGTGGCTTGATTCCCATCCTAATGGGATATGTAGGACCACCTGAATGTCTAAGATTCGGGTCCAGCCCCACCTCGGGGAGATCTCCTGATTTCCCGGTCACCTAGGCCACTTGGTCCATCCCTCTCCAGCGGGGGGTGCGTAGGTATGATACAATGTTGAGGGCATCATTCCCCCCTTCCCCTGGGAATCTGCCATCTCTCGATCACCCTCACGGTTGAGTCCCTTGGCTCCTTGTAGTGGTTCACCCATGTATTGAGAGTACTCTGGTCTAGGACCAAGAGTGTCAGATTCAACTTGGTCAAGTTCCTTCCACTTGTCAAGCTTCGTGTTCCCCTCTATTCGGACTTCCATCATCTTTCACACCCAGAGGGACCCCCAAGAACGGCCTGGATACTACACCCAAGGGCTCTCCTACCGATACGGTCCAATGCCCTCCAGGATTACGGACAACAAGTCGATAAAATCCCGCGTTGCGAATATGGTCAGCGGTCAATGCTCGTTTTGTTAGTCCTCCTTTCAGGCTAACGTGACAGGATGCTGTGTTGCGAACATGGTCAGCAGTAATCCCCTGTCGTCATGCCATCCCCTTCAGTCCTTGAATGTTGGTTGCATGATTCACATCATTTTCCACCCCATCATGTCCAGGTGGAATCTCGACACTTTTGGCGCTATCCCTCAGTGCACCTTTGCATGCTAGGGGGACAAAGCTACAATCTAGCGCCCTTTGGGGCTCCCATGGTCCGAGCTCTAAGACCATAAACTAAGATCCATTCGGGACTACGTTAAACCCAATTCCCATCCTCATGGGACACGTAGGACCGCCCAGACGCCCTGTCTCCGGGGTACAACCCATTCAGGAAGCCAGTCTCTCTCCCTGTTTTGCCGCTGGATGGCATACAATTTGATGTGGGATCAAGTCTCTGTCAAATGTGTTTTATAAAAACTGCGCACATTTCCCGCCTAGCATCGTCTCTGCTACGTCTGCGCTGCATGACGATAAAATGCATGCTTGGTCCTATCATACGACCTTAAACTGTGACATTATCGTCCTGGCCGCACGACAAAAAACGGCACCGCATTGTGGTGACCTCGCTGTAGAGGACATCACGTTGGGTATTGGTCACGTGCCATGCCATTTGTCAACTCCCATCACGGCTTGATTCTTGTGGCGACATCACGACCTACAGTCCTAGGCCTGTCGCTTCACAAAAAAAAAACCATTCACCTCAAAGAACAAACAAGATACATCAAATTCCGCTTCTTTAAGTGCAAGGGCCACGTCCGCACTTCCCCTTCCCCCTGGCACTGGTACCTTACCCTGCCACCTTCGAGAACTACGCATGGCTTGATTCTCATCCTCATGAGATACGTAGGAGCGCCCGGGTACTTCCCCGCGGGTCCAGCCTAACCCTGGTGTTCGGTCCCTCGACTCGAGCTCATTCACGTCAGGTTGTGATGTCATGCATCCCCTGATCCCTTTTTCCAATCCATGGTCCGAATTCTATGACCATAAACTAAGATTTCCCCAAGGGAAAGGAATCTGCTCCCTCTCTCTAATACGTTTCGTTGACGTATTCAGATGTGTTTTTACAAAAGCCCGAAGCATGGGATTTTCACGGGGACATTCCCCTCATCCCATGACCAAGCTTCGTGATCTCACTATTTGGATCCTCATCCTCTTCCACACCCAAAAGGGCCCTCGGACGACGTGGATACTAAGCTTAAGGGCTCTCCATGAATGCTGGACCTAAGGGCCCTACAATCGTTTCGGGCCAACGTCCCTGCGGATATTCGACAACATTTGTGACACGGTCCCGTGTTTCGAACATGGTCAACGGTCGACCCTCATTTGTTTGTCCCCATTTCAGGCTAACGCGATAGGATGCTGTGTTGCGAATATGGTCAGCAGTAGTCCTCCATCGCCACGCCGTCACCATCGTGATCCGAATCTCGAGCGTCATGATTCACACATTTCCACTCCCTCACGTTCAAGTGGAACTCCACCATACTCGGCTCTTTCTCTTCGCGCATCTAGATGCGCTGAATGATCGTGTTAGTGTCATTGGGCCGGTAGTCACCGAGCATCCCTTTGCCCCAACCTTCCCCTCTCTGCGTCGGGAAATTCCCACCACTACTACTTGTTTCCCACACCGAGCACGACTCACGTGGGCTTAGTAGTTTTGGCCGGATGTGTACCAACACGGTTAGGCTGCTCCTCGTCTAGTACGACGTTAAACTGCGCTTCCAGAACTACGTGCGGCTTGATTCCCATCATCACGTGGGATACGTAGAGACGCCCATGCATTTCGCCTAGGGTTCAGCCCCAGGAATCACAAAATCCTGTTCCTCCCCATTTCCAGCCCTCTGGCCTGACCCCTCGGGGAGAACTATGTAGCTACAATTTTACCCTGAACAAGTTCAGGATGCCCCAAGATCCCATTGGGAAGCGATAGACCCCCTCGCCAGAGAGGCCCTGTCCCAAGAAGGAATGATCTGTGATCAGGTCGATGCGCCCATCTGGCGTACTCCCTCCGCGGTGGTGCAACTACCGAGGTGTTGGATTCTGTTTGAACAAGCCACCACTCCATGTTCCACGCTTTGCGTGTCCCTTATTCGGACTCTCGTCCTCTTTCATGTCTGGAAGGACCCCCCAACAGTATGGATGTCTGAACTATGGTCCACCAACTGTCCTGGGCCAACGCCCTGAAAGATTGATCGACAACATTTGTGACACGGTCCCGTGTTTCGAACATGGTCAACGGTCGACCCTCATTTGTTGTCCCCATTTCAGGCTAACGCAGTAAGGATACCGTTTGTCCGCCACGGTTAGCGGTTGTCCTTTATTGTCACACCATCCCCACAGTGTTCCGAATTTGGGCATCGTGATTCACACTTCCCATTTTCACCAGTTTGAACCGGTTCCAGCGCCCCTGGTGTTGACCCGATCGTGCATAAGAGAACGTTGGAGAAACGGTAATTCGGCTATCCTGGAAGTTCCTCCTCCGATCAAGCCTTCCCCATCTTTCGGGAATCTGGACTGGTTTGAGGGAATTGTCGTCAAACGTCCCGCAAACATTGCAGGGATGCAACAAGGCAATTCAACAGTGGAAATCGTGCGTACTACGAAACTCAAAACAAAGGAGAAAGAAAGAGTTGGAGCACAAAAGTGTTAATAAAATCTTCTTTCGAGTTCGCTACAATACTCGGGGGTTGACTTCCCCCATGGACGGGTTGACTCTGTCAAAAGAGCGTTGCAGCTCCGCCACCCGTTGACTTGCGGCGTCCAGAGCCTGTTGCCGCTGATTTAACTCCTGCTCCTCTTCAGCAGCGGCGGGGCGTAATCCGTCAACCCTGGCCCGAGCCCTTTCCACCTCGGCCTGGACGACAACCATCCTTCCAGAGGTCTGCTCCATATGCTCCTCAGCCTTTGCCAGCTGGGCCTTCAATCGTAAGACCAGCTCAGACTGTGCATCGAGAGTTGCTGAAAGCTCGTTGGCCCGGATCTGCATCTGTTGGACCTCGCCTTCAGCCTCCTGGAGCTTCCTGATGCTGGTCGCCTTCCTCCGCTGCCATCCCACGCTCAGCCCACGATCATGCTCCCGGATCTTCTCAGCCATGAGGTCTCGGATGAGCGCGTGAGGGCGTTGGGCATCCACTCCCCCGGCACACAGTTCGCGCAACCGTGAGCGGAGCCTATTCATTTCGGCCAGCCATTGCACTTGGGGAGTGTCCCTGATAAAGCGCGTGATCAGCTTCCACGACCGGCGGCGGACTATGCTGCTGTCTTCCTCGTCAGAGGCTGTTTCGTCCCAATCCGCGCGGTCAGCGGGCTCGTACACAGGATATGCCTGCAGGAATTCCTCAGCGGGATCCGCATCTGGTGTTGAGTCTGGTACGACACCTGACGCCGGCACAGGCACGACAGGACTGGGACTGACCGGTTGATCCTCTTCCTTAGAGTCCACCTCGATGACTTCAGGTATGACCCTGCTGGTGGTCCCGCCAATGATGGTGTGCGCCGCAGTTGGAGGAGGTGAAGGGACTATCGTCACCATCACCGGCATGCCCCTGGGAGGGACGCCGCCAGACATCCCAACCAGCCTCGCCGCAGCAGCCCACGCCAGTCGGAGAACAGTATGACAGAAAGAGACATAAAAGTTAGTCGACATGGCCCACGTGTGGCAACGAAGAGACCGGTGGAGGAGACTTACGAAGATTGACCTCCGAGCGCTGCTCCCGGACCGGTACCGATGGGACTCCAAGACGAGGCCCCCCGTATACTGTTGGAAGGGCTGGAGAGTCCAGAGGAGCCACCTCAGACCCCCTGGTCCCACCAGATGCAGAACTGGACGCAGCCATAGGCGCGGGTTCTGAAGGTCCCGCATCGTCACCCGCCAAGGAGCGAGAACGAGGCCTACGAACAAGTTCCTCCTACATGACCCAAACATTGGTAAGAAGTCCGTAGGGATTCAAAAAACAGATTGTAAGAAGAGAAGTTTGGAATGTTACCTCGAGAGCCTCCACGAAGTCGCCGGATTCTGAGCTTCGGTCTCCGACCTCGCCCTCCTCTAACGGGCTCCCTCCTCCAGCCTCATCCTCCCGAGAAGAATCCCCTGATTCCTCCGGCAAGGGGAAGCGCTCGCTCAGATCGGCAGCTGATGGCTGTGGAGGGACCGTCTGATTCAACAGTACCCTCACCCGGTCTGTCATTGGGCGAGGGACACCACTGGAGTGGATGTAATCCTCCAGCTCGTTCAAGTATTGCTCCGCCTCCGCCGGAGACACCATGAATCCAGCCTGGACTGGTCCTATGCCCGACAGTCTCATCCCGAGGCGATTCAGGTGGGCCCACATCTCAGATGGGCTGAGGAATTGTCGGTTGACGTCCCAGACGTCCCAAGCTTCCGAAAAGATAGCATCTTCTGCCATGTCAATGTGACGCAGCCGCTTCCCCGGAGCCTGAGCGGATATCCGACGGAATCCCCTCGGTGGCCGCCCCTCCGGATGACCTTGCTCTCCCGGAACCACCGGATCCACCACTGCTTCCATACCCTCGGCCGATGCGGGTTTCTCTGCCATGGCAGCCCCGCTGCCACGGGCGGCCCTAGCTGCCCTCCGACCCCGACCTCGAGATAAAGGAGGCCCACCGTCACCAACCCGGATCGTTGGCTGCTTCAGCATCTCCCCGGGATAAGCGGCCTCCCAGCTAATGGCGTACTCCTTCACTAAGCCAAAGGCGGCGGTGGGTGGAGGTAATGTGATCTGCATCTTTCCATCCTCACGTGTGAACATGAGCCACAGCTGCCTCATCACACACGGGTGCTCCTCATGACGCACCTCCCAGTATACCTGCGGGGTCAGCCGCTGGAGGCACCGGAACTGCCTCGCAAAACGGTGTGGGGTGTACGATTCACAGATCGGCTCACGATCTATCCGAGCCACCAAAACTCCACCTCGGAAGGCCAGGAGGTAAGCCCGATGCTCTTCCGTTCCCCGTCCATCATCAGTAAGCCTTCCCGTCGGTAGTGGAAAGGGATGAAAGTTGAACTCATCCGCCCTCCACACCCTATTCAGCACCATCGGAACGACCAGTTTGAATGGGAAGCTCCCAACTGCGTTCAGGATGGAAGGGCGAAAGTCTGATCCCGGCGGCGAAATGGGGTTTGGATACTTGTAAATCCCCCTGATGTGCGCCGCGATCCACCCATACAGGAGGTGGAAGGGCCTGCATATTCTTGGCGGCTTCTTGTCCTCGCTGATACGTCACAGCATTCTGTATAGCTTGGCGAGCATCGGGATCCCCAGGTTGATCCGCTGCCCCATGGCCAGCATCGATGCCATGATGAACGAGCTGGGCCGTACCCCCATGCTTTTATCTCTCACTGGTAGGATCCACCCACATATGAGAGCCGCGATGAATGCCGCCAGCCTAACTATTGGCTATTGTTCGGTGCTGACGCTGAAACCCCAAGTCTTCCATTGGCTGTCCTCCAAAACCTGCCAATACGAGTGCCCCTTACCCCGCTGGGCTGCCCTCGGACAAGTTCGAGGCCTTGGAGGGAACTCTCGATTCTCTGGAAAGTTCAGGAAACACTTGAACCACCTCTTGAAGTGGACGTCCCTCACGGCCTCCTTGTCCTCTCCAGGGACAAGCGCCATCAGCGATGACGCCAGCCGTGGCATTTGCTCAGCATCCCCCCACGCACTGATGACGGGGAGGAACTCGTCGTACATGGCCCCCAAGATCGGGACCCCAGAAACCTGGTGGACATCCCACAGGCTGATGCCCACCTCCCCATGATGCAGATGAAAAGTGTTGGTCCTGGACGACCATCTACTCAGCAGTTCCGGCATCAGCTGCTTTGGCTGGTAAATGTGGAACTGGGAGGCCCATGCCGCCTCGTACAATCCCACACTCTCCTCAGCTCAGCCTCGAACTCCTCGCATGAGGCGCCTACCCAGTAGGCCCAGGCCCAGTCGTCGGTAAAATTGCCGCCCTGGCATAGGTCCCACTCATCGGACCATCCCTTCTTCGGATCCTGCAGAGCCGCCTTCAGCACGGTGCGGTAGAGAGGAGGGGATGTCTCCGGTTGCAGTGGCCTCCCGTCAATGTCGTTCACATGATTGTAGAGACAATCGGCGGTGACGGGTGTGAAATCCTCCCGCGCGTGACCATCGGCCGCCCTGAACCATTGGTGTTGGCACGGTGTGCTCCTGAACCAACAAGCTGGTTCATCCCTTCCCGCCTCAGGGATGAAGACGTCATCCCTCAGCCCGAAGCCGTACAACGGCAGCTTTTTGCACTGTGGATAATCCTTCTGACCTTCCGACAGCAGATCTGTCAGAGAAGTGTGGTCTGAATGGCTGCGAACCATTTCCCCCAAGCCTGGACGGTTGGCCATCTCATCCCGGCGAGCAGCATCTGCGAGCACTCCCAGCACAGCTTCTTGATGGGCCATCTTTAATGCCGACCCTTAGAAAAGTTTTTCCCCCTGGATCGCGAAGCTCGGCCGCGAAGCTCGGCCGCGAAGCTCGACCGCGAAGTCAGATCGCGAAGATCGGTCGCGAGACGAAGCCGCGAAGTCTGGCCAAGGCAGACAGAGGTTCGCTTGGCGCGGACGCGGAGTCGGAGACTCGCGGTTCGCCGCGAAGCTCGATTCGCGGAGTGCTGTCGCGGAGTACGCGGAGCATCGCCAAATCGAGAGCGCACAAAAAGACAAGACACGTGAAGAAAAAAGAGGGCGGACCCCCTATTTATAGGCGATGACCCTGGAGCATCGCGGCGCGCCTCACCCGCGCGAAGTATCGCGGCGCGTCCGGATCCGCGGCCCCGGCGAGCATCGCGGTCCCCCTTCGCGATGACGCATCGTGAACCACCGACAGTTTTTTGCGATTGTCCCTCAGACTTCGACCCTTCGCCCTCCGCGGCTCCAAGTCTGAGGGGGGGCATTTGTTGGCGCCAAAAATATGGCCCGAAAGGAAGGAACGAAAAAGATAGCCGGCGCGCTGCCTCGCGAAGCACAGCCGCGAAGCACAGCTGCAGAGCCCGTCCGCGGAGCCCCGCCGCGAAGCGTCCCGACCTTAGCGGCCCCGCGAAGCTCCGGAGGCGGTAATCCTCCGTGAACCGGTTTGACGTTCGCGAGCCGCCGCGAAGCTCCAGAGGCGGTAATCCTCCGCGAACCGGTTTGACGTTCGCGAGCTGCCGCGAAGCTCCGGAGGCGGTAATCCTCCGCGAATCCTTTTGACGTTCGCGAGGCGCCGCGAAGCTCCGGAGGCGGTCATCCTCCGCGAACCGGTTTGACGTTCGCGAGCCGCCGCGAAGCCCCGAAGGCGGCGCGCGAGCCCTGCTTCGCGGTGCCCCTTCCCTATAAATACTCGACTCCCCCTGAGTCCCGGGAGACGGACAATCCGACCTTTCGGCTTCTCCTCTCCCGAATCGCGAAGCAAGCTTTGCCCCGGGAATCATGAGCTCCGCGAGGTATTTCTACTTCGCGAGATGACTCTGATTTATTTCGTCCTAAGCCCCTCTTCCGAGAGGGATGCCCTTCGCGAAGCCCAAGGGCGTTCGCAAAGGAAGGGGATTCCCAAGGGAACCCGGGCAGCCGCGGAGCACTCGTGCTTCGCGAAACACCCAACCCATGCTAGTAATCCCTATGCCAAGGCAGGATAACTATGCATCACGAAGCACATTGCTTGGCAGGACCCTGCTTCGCGAACCACTCCTTCTTCGCGAGGCAGTGCTCCGCGAACACTGTTCCACTTCGCGAAGCACCACCCACTCCCACCTATTCCCCATGCTAAGGCCAAGGCACCCCACTTCGCAAAGCACACTCCTCTGCTTAGCGATTCCTCCTTCCGTGCGACCCTCCAGGTTTGCACGATGTGATTTCAAAGTCCCATGGACAACACCTCCCGTAGCGTTGCTTTGCCCAATGCTCCTTCGCATAGGCACGCTAACGGCTATTGCTTCTTCACATAGCCACGCTAACGTGGACCCCTCGATGGCTCCTCCCTCGACCCCCCTCTACCATGGCCTTACTGGTACCTTCCCTTCCCCAAGGACCAGAGGGTACCAGTTATGTAAGCCCTAGGGGTGTGGAGTGAACCCACCTCGTCCGAGCTGCCGGACGTTAAACTGCCAAGCACCACGTCCTCAACACATGACGTTAAACTGTGACCCACCCTCGTCTCCCTCACGAAGGGTCCCCCAGCTCGAGCATTCATTACACCGCTCGTCTCCACGGGAATGGAACTCTTCCGCACATGGAATGAGATCCTCCTTGTCGGAGTGGTGTATGTTCGCAGGGGAAGGGTCGCCTTAGAGCGTAAATCCCTAACCTTTGGTACGGATGATTGCACCCGTGCATCTCGGTACTCCCCCACTACCAAGGTCAGTGGGGAACGTGATAGGGAACGAGGCACCTCCCATTGTCGGACCAAGGTCCATCTTTCCCGCGCATTGTCGCACCATGGGCCTCCATCCTGGAGTAAGTCCCAACACCATGGGCCGCCCAACGCATAAGCCCCTCTTCGCTTCTCACGGACGCACCCTTCGCGACGTGATCGTCAGGTCCTTGCAACCTCTTGTTTCTCACACCGAGCATGAATCACGTGGGCTTAGAGTGAGCACCGACCCTGACCCAACCCTTCTGAACTGCGAGGTCTTTGATCCATGTCAAGGCATGGTACGTAGGAAGCCTCCACGAGGTTCAAGCCCACCAACAGTGGACCAAGGTCTGCTTTCACGTCGGTTTACCGACGAACCCTTCCGGAACTACGAGGTCTTTGATCCATGTCAAGGCATGGTACGTAGGAAGCCTCCATGAGGTTCAAGCCCACCATCAGTGGACCAAGGTCTACTTTCAACCTGAACTACGAGGTCTTTGATCCATGTCAAGGCATGGTACGTAGGAAGCCTCCATGAGGTTCAAGCCCACCATCAGTGGACCAAGGTCTACTTTCATCCTGAACTAAGAGGTCTTTGATCCATGTCAAGGCATGGTACGTAGGAAGCCTCCATGAGGTTCAAGCCCACCATCAGTGGACCAAGGTCTACTTTCATCTGAACTACGAGGTCTTTGATCCATGTCAAGGCATGGTATGTAGGAAACCTCCACGAGGTTCAAGCCCACCCATCACCCAATTCACGTCGTGTTCTACCTACGTCCAGTATGACGTTAAACTACATCCTGGTCCAGTGGTAAGCCATTGCGACCCAACCCTTCTGAACTACGAGGTCTTTGATCCATGTCAAGGCATGGTACGTAGGAAGCCTCCATGAGGTTCAAGCCCACCAACAGTGGACCAAGGTCTGCTTTCACGTCGGTTTACCGACGAACCCTTTCTGAACTACGAGGTCTTTGATCCATGTCAAGGAATGGTACGTAGGATGCCTCCACGAGGTTCAAGCCCACCAACAGTGGACCAAGGTCTGCTTTCACGTCGGTTTACCGACGAACCATTTTTGAACTACGAGGTCTTTGATCCATGTCAAGGCATGGTACGTAGGAAGCCTCCATGAGGTTCAAGCCCACCCGTCGCTCATTCACGTCGGTTCTCATTCCAGTCCAGCGGTAAGCCGTTGTGACCACTTGAACTACGAGGTCTTTGATCCATGTCAAGGCATGGTACGTAGGAAGCCTCCACGAGGTTCAAGCCCACCCGTCGTTTATTCACGTCAGGGTTCATTATCGTCCCGCATGACGTTAAACTGTATCATTTGAACTACAGGGACTTTGATCCATGTCAAGGCATGGTACGTAGGAATCCTCCCAGAGGATCAAGCCCAAATCTCTTCGGACCAAGGTCCAGCTTCACGTCGGTTTACCGGCACCATCCTGAACTACGCGGACTTTGATTCCCTGCCACGGGGATACGTAGGAAGTCTCTTCAAGGCTCAATCCCAACTTCGTTGTCGCCCCCCTGCGATGGTCCCATTTCATTCTCAACCGTCTCTGCTAGACGTTAATCTTGCAACATACCCTGTGTTGAACATGGGAAGCTGAGGAAAACCTCAGATACGTGTCTATGACATGTAATTCCCTGCGCTCGATGTGGGATGCCTCGGGCTTCCACGCCCTCGAGAAGCCTTATGATTGAGGATAACAGACAGACATGCCAGGTACCCCAGCATCCAGACACGCTACTGATGCCTCAAACTTGATTACTCCCCTGACCGAAGGTTGTTGCCCTGACTGGACCCTTTTGAATGTCCCGACAGAAGCAGTGTAATTAACCGGCGTCCATGGAAACATGACACTGGGAAGAGTTTCACGAACTACATATTAAATCTATAAGGGAGACCCGGACTAGGTGACGAGTTCTGAGGAGGAATCCACAGGAGGAAGAACCGACATCCCATCATCCCGTTTCGATCAAGGAGCAGACGTACCTGAATAAGGAATGAATGTCGCCCGCCTTTGGAAAGCGGGAATGCGGGGCAACAAAGCCGCGCGTCCCCCTCCCCCGCGGACGGATGCGCGCGCGCCCCGGCAAAAGCGTTGGAAACAACTATGATATATTAATGTTTATTTAATTAACTTTCTTCGAGCATTTAATTCTGTTATGACTTTCACAAAAATCATATATCAAATAGTGTCAAAATTGACACAAAATATTTTTTAAATCAAATATTATATTATTAATTGTTATTTTATTCCTAAAAATCTAAGGTTCGGCCAAATGACTTAGATAAGGATATATATATTAATAATAAACAATTTGGGGTTCGTTTGGCATGTTATAGTAAGTGTATTAACCATATAGTGAAAGAAAACAAAAAGACACGGTAAAAGTTAAATTATTTAACTTGGAGTTAAATCTAATTGATAAGGTTAAAATAATATCCTAAACTTGTCTAAATTCTATTGGTTGATAGGATTTCGACCCATCCCCACCTTAGCTTCGAAATAAGACCATTTGGAACCATTATAAACCGATTTTGACTTTAATATAAAATAATATTTTGAGATATTCCTAAGGTGCCCCTCTCCTCCCTTATAAAAGGACACCTCCTCCCTCTCCTCCTCACACCAATTTGAGCACTCAAGCTCGTCCAACCCCTGCCAAAATCTTTTCTCCCCTTCCCTAGCAACATCCTAGAGGTTCTGGTCTTCCTCAAAGACCAATTCTAGTGCCCTAAGAGGAGGTCTCAAAGAGGCACTTCAAAGAAGAGGTAATTACGGTTACCAATTCTTTCATCTTTATTTCTTCTCCCACTTCTTCTTCTTAGGTTGTTTCATTATGAAGTAATAACATCAGTATCACTCATATACTGATATGTTATTATAAGTATGAAACAACCCTATTTCACCATCTATCCATCCTACGGAAAAAGAAATCACCGCGCGTGCGTACGTACGGAATACCGTCTCCACGCCGTGGTGTAATCTATTTTCCACCACCACCTTACATGGATTGGTATAATGGTGTAAAGAATAACTATACATAGTTATTACAACATAATATTTATTCTGATATATTGTATAATCCACTCCAATTCAATTCAATATTTATAGAAATGATATCATCGCTCGTGCGTACGTACGGACTACCGTCTCCACGACGCGATGTGATTCATTCTCCATGTTAACCATTTAAGAATGATTATAAAGTATATATAAGAAATAATAATGAAATATATGACATTATAAAGCTACTGGATTTATGTATATATATATATATATGTATTTCATCTACTTACTTCCATTTCAAGACAATAAGGAAAGTAAAACAGCATTCATGCGTACGTACGGACTACCGTCTCCATGAACGGTGTTTTTCATTTTATTTATCTATCTATTATATATATATATATATACTGAATATATATGATAAATAAATCATATTTTATATTCTGGAAGTAAGTAAATCATGATATAAGTAATAATGATGTCCAGAACAACAAGTCAAAACACCTACGATAAATGAAACGATTTTACCCAAAAACGCTTCTTTAACATGGAATTTACAAAAGAACGGGTAATATAATGTCATAAGTGAACCATATATGATATAATAACAATGAATATGATTCTGTAATAAGTCAATAACATGATTTAAATCATTATACAGGAGGTTCGGACACTTACAAAGCAAGTCGGACCTAAGGTAAGGGAAATATCACAATCTCATTTTTATCCGAGATTGTTTATTCGTAAGTATTTACTGGGGTGTATTTTATCATCCACATCCATGTTCCCTCAATATGTAATATTTTTTCCATCCACTTACAATTGTTTAAATCAAATTTTTCCCTTTGGTGAGTTTTTAGTAAAGAATATGAAAGGAATCTTTTATCATTTTTCTTACGAGGTACTTTTTGACTTTTCCGACAAAAGTACGAAGAATGTTTTTTTTACTTAAATGGCATGAATGGATTTTTATGGTTTTATAAAGCCTTATTTTCATGAATCTTCCTCCAAAAGATTTCATGACTATTTTTAATAAAATCTCATGATGTTTTGTGAAACGAAATTGATTTTGAAGAAGAAAGGATATTTTCCTCAAGAATTCATTTCAAGTGTTTTATCAAAATTATTTTCCATCTAAGATAATAAAGGGTTCTGTTTCTATCCTTATTTTTACATTGATTTGACTATGTTGTGATGGAGTTATGTTTATGAATTCCTTTATCTTATATTAATGGTTTTATGATGTCATGTTGTTTAAGAATCCCATTTTTTTTATTACATGGGTTATGAAATGATGTATGATTTATGATTTTGTGGCACACATAAGAATGGTATCATTATGAGATGGGTGGGACCTATATCTCCCTCCAATGCATTGGGTAAAGATTTCATATCTCATGAGATAGACATGGCTGGAATGGTAGGTTATACCGGTTCAGTGAAACAAGACTGAAACGAGGGTGACTCGATTCAGAAAGGGACTTTGTCCACTAAGATGGTCTTGGCAATGAGTCTTGACTAACAAGAAATGATTCTCTATGATTATGTGTGAATGCCACAAAGTTTCATGTTTTAAGTTATGATTATTGTGATTACATTTCACTACCATGATTTATCCCATGTTATGAAATTATGCTCTCTTTTGCAGGTTATGATTTCCAAAATGTTATGTTCTTATGAATACGATGTGATTGATATATCTTTTGTTTACCCTTACTGAGCATTTGAGCTCACCCTTTTATGTTTTATTTTCCCCAAGACATAAAGAAAGGTTTTAGGTAAAAAAAAGGATGATCTTTATGGGAGATGTTGAAGATCTTTCCCCACGATTAGAAGATTTTATTCCGAGTTTCCAAAGACACTAAACTATTACGATCCTTGTGTGTGTGTTTTTGTTATGTACTAACTATTCCGCAAAAGTAATGTAATGTCCATGTACGTCAGGCTTCGGGTCTCTACAGTTGGTATCAGAGGAAAGGTTTAGTCAACCTTTGGAAACTAGGATGCGAAAACGTTAGTGAGATCCCTAGGGATATTTATAAGGTATGTCTAGGGATGTCCCTAAGGATAAGTATACGTATAGGATACAGTCCTAGAACTATGGTAACGATCATAGAATTTAACCTAAGATGTTAGATATCATGGATACTCCACCTTTACTATGTTGTTTTCCCTAGCATTATTTTGCCTCTCACACTATTCTATTTGGATTTTAGAAAATGGCTGGAAACAAGATGATTCACAATAATAGAGGATATGATGGACAATGGAATGA
Source organism: Viscum album (assembly GCA_963277665.1). Classification (NCBI taxonomy): domain Eukaryota; kingdom Viridiplantae; phylum Streptophyta; class Magnoliopsida; order Santalales; family Viscaceae; genus Viscum; species Viscum album. Next base: position 1,897,677,021 of record OY728163.1, on the reverse strand, counting down.
TATTCTTCATAATGAAATGTGATTTGGAAGTCCAAACATCATTATTATTCCGAATCAGCAATCTCTTAATATGATCAATAAAGTAAAATTTGGTAAGTTTCCGGACTCGGCTAATAAGAGAAAGATGGAGTTTCATGATGATCATAGAGGAAAGAAAGTTCAATTTCACCTATGTAAATCATGTGGGAAGAGGCATCAAGGAGAATGTTTCAAAGGAACTGGAAGATGCTTTGGGTGTGGAAAAGAAGGACACAAAGCAAGTAAATGCAAAGGAAAAGGTTCAGTTAACAACATCGATGAGGATAATGGTATTGCTACGACATCAAAAATGGTTAAGTGTTTTAAATGTGGAATGTATGGGCATTATGCAAACAAATGCCTTAAGGGAAAGACTCATGAAGAGAATCAGTATGGTCATATGGGTAGTATTTATGTGGATGATGATGAAGAGACTACAAATGATATGTGAGATGAAAGAATTATTTAAGCTCGGTCAATGGTTTAAGAATGTAGTGGAATGATTACATGTTTATCATGTGTAATTTTGTATAAGTAATCTCATGCTACTATGGAATAAAGAGACATCTATGGATTGTTACACTGTTGTCTTTCCTTGTGTTTTGAAAGTGTATGATTAATGTTACCAGTATCCATGAAAGGTTATTCAGATATTTTTGGAATGTAGATGATATGCGCATAATGAAGGGATAAGGAGAAAATTAAATGTTTGATAGTATTCATGAGCTCATGATTGATATAAGGACTAAGTGATATCATGGTTTGAGTATATATAATTTTGAGGATTTTGGTATGTGAAAAGTGTTAACTTTTAACTGCATTCAAGTTTTCACTATGGTTCAATGGGTATTCAAGAGAATACATTATTAAGGACTTTGAATGTTTGGAATGTGACCAACAAAACATATCTTATGATATATGGGGATCGACGATGGTGTTAAATCTCTGGTAATCGTTTTCACTATGTTATGAGAGTGGACTGCAGTATTATGGATAAGCCTAAAGATTGGAATGGATTATGTTGGACATAAGTTAGTATTGTTTAAGGATAGAAGTTTTTTTTTCGATATTATTGATGGGATGTTATAGTAATATAGTTTTAGAAAAAGGACAACCTGCAGGACGGGCGACAGTCCATCGCGTCGGACAAGGCTGTGGGAATCGAATCCACAACCGAAGTACGACTGGCCTTTATCACCTACCACTGGCCTACAGGAAGTCCCTGTTTAGTAGAAATTAGTTTTATTATATTAAGCAGTATGATATATGAAGTATAAGTCCATTTTAGGAACCATATATTATTAATCTTACTATAGAATGACTTATGTATATTTAATAACTTTTGCTAACCTTTTGTTTGAAACAGATGGAATGACCCGTCATTCTATCACATGATCTGCTAACACTTCACGAATAACAAATTCAACTTCATTTATTTAAGAGATGAAGTAGAAATTGTTCAAGGCACGAACAAAAGTGAGATTGTACCAAAATAAAGTAAGTATTTATTCTAAGCAAATTTTCAACTTTAGGGAAATGATCTTGAAAACCAAAAATGTTGTCCTAGTTCTCTTATACCTGATGAATCAGATGGTACCTTAGATCATCACAAATTTATGGATTTGTGATTACTGGCTTTTCCATAGCCATGTTCTCTACCACTCTCCATCAGAACATGATGGTTAGATTTCTCTTCCATATCCATATTTTCACCTATGTGGAAACCCAGTTATTAGTTTATTTGGGTAATCGTTACATTTCATACTTTAGTTTTTAAAGCCAAGTTTTGGTATTCCCTTTTACGATGTGGGTTTCTATTAAAGAAACTTTCGAATAGTAAACCATTTATAACCCCGATGAATTTCGAGGGCGAAATTCATTTTAAGGGGGGTAGAATGTAACAGCCCAAGATTTTATGAAAAATATTCTTTTTAATTTCACTAATGTCTTGTGTTATACGCTACACCAAAAGGAGCTTGCACAACACGCATCCTTGACTTGCCTTGCATTACACGCAATCACAACCTTCCTCGATAGCGTGTGTGGTACGTAATCCTGAGTTTCACGAAACAATGATATGCTATTAAAATATTATTAAAACTAGCCGTTATGAATAGTAATAACCATTTTTTAAATTTTAGAAATTTTAACTCTCAAAATGGACTTCATTTTTGGATTTGGAGTATCGAATTTAGCCTAAGGTGAAATTTTGGTACTTTTCGGATAACTTTCATATTCTGATGAATAGTGAAAATTACTAAATTATAATTAAAAACAACTTTTTTAATCAAAATAATTAATAGTGATAAATCATTTATTTGAGTGGTTTTAAAGTATATTTAGAATATATTTTTACAATTTAATACAATGTTGGTCATTGGTTGTAATTTCACATTTAAACCAGACATAATCAAATGTCAATCTTTTGATAGATATTGTTTCTTAAAAACACGCTATTTGTTTTAACAACGGGATTTAATTATAAAATTAATTAATGCAACTTATATGTTGGGAATTTTGTAAAATAGAAATCATTTTTGAATTCGGAATATCAATTATAGCTTAGGGTGAAATTTTGGCATTTTTCTGAAAAACTTCAATTTTTGATGAATAGTGAAACCACTAAGTGGTAGGTTAAAAACTGAATTTTGCATAAAACTTAATTTTACCGCTTCTGTGAATGGAATTTTGAAAATCCGAGAGACACGGTTAATATCAAGGACTAAAATGTGGTTCAATGAGATGAAAATAAATTTTTGGTGAATAGTAACTTTTTACTTTTTTTACCACGATTAATAGTAAATAGGGTAACTAAGGGTAAATATGATATTAATATTACCCTAACACATGTCCTAATTCTATTGGAAAAGTGTAATTCGACCAAAAACAAACTTAGGAATAAAATATGACCATGCCCACTTGGATTAGATTAGGACATTTATTATTAATTTATTTAAAGAAGGGTTAAAATAGTTAAAATCAAAGTTTAATAAGTAAATCATTTCTAATATGTGGTTATACATAAGATAAATTCAATTGTAAATATTCATCAGAAAGCTAAAAAGATTTACTACATGATGGTATTTTATTTGTAATTTTTAGACATCAAATAATTTAATTTATTTATGACACAAAGATGATGGAGTAATTATCTTGTTAATGAAATGTTGACATAATTGATGTTATAAACACCAAAATAAATGTAATTTGAGACTTTTTATGAATTCCACTAATTTTCTAGGTTACTATGATATATTAATGTTGTTTTAATTAACTTTCTTCGAGCATTTAATTCTGTTATGACTTTCACAAAAATCATATATCAAATAGTGTCAAAATTGACACAAAACAGTTTTTAAATCAAATATTATATTATTAATTGTTATTTTATTCCTAAAAATCTAAGGTTCGGCCAAATGACTTAGATAAGGATATATATATTAATAATAAACAATTTGGGGTTCGTTTGGCATGTTATAGTAAGTGTATTAACCATATAGTGAAAGAAAACAAAAAGACGCGGTAAAAGTTAAATTATTTAACTTGGAGTTAAATCTAATTGATAAGGTTAAAATAATATCCTAAACTTGTCTAAATTCTATTGGTTGATAGGATTTCGACCCATCCCCACCTTAGCTTCGAAATAAGACCCTTTGGAACCATTATAAACCGATTTTGACTTTAATATAAAATAATATTTTGAGATATTCTTAAGGTGCCCCTCTCCTCCCTTATAAAAGGACACCTCCTCCCTCTCCTCCTCACACCAATTTGAGCACTCAAGCTCGGCCAACCCACTCCAAAATCCCATCTCCACTTCCCTAGCAACATCCTAGAGGTTCTGGTCTTCCTCAAAGACCAATTCTAGTGCCCTAAGAGGAGGTCTCAAAGAGGCACTTCAAAGAAGAGGTAATTACCGTTACCAATTCTTTCATCTTTATTTCTTCTTCCACTTCTTCTTCTTAGGTTGTTTCATAATGAAGTAATAACATCAGTATCACTCATATAATGATATGTTATTATAAGTATGAAACAACCCTATTTCACCATCTATCCATCCTACGGAAAATGAAATCACCGCGCGTGCGTACGTACGGAATACCGTCTCCACGCCGTGGTGTAATCTATTTTCCACCACCACCTTACATGGATGGGTATAATGGTGTAAAGAATAACTATACATAGTTATTACAACATCATATTGATTCTGATATATTGTATAATCCACTCCAATTCAATTCAATATTTATAGAAATGATATCATCGCTCGTGCGTACGTACGGACTACCGTCTCCACGACGCGATGAGATTCATTCTCCATGTTAACCATTTAAGAATGATTATAAAGTATATATAAGAAATAATAATGAAATATATGACATTATAAAGCTACTGGATTTATGTATATATATATATATGTATGTCATCTACTTACTTCCATTTCAAGACAATAAGGAAAGTAAAACAGCGTTCATGCGTACGTACGGACTACCGTCTCCATGAACGGTGTTTTTCATTTTATTTATCTATCTATTATATATATATATATACTGAATATATATGATAAATAAATCATATTTTATATTCTGGAAGTATGTAAATCATGATATAAGTAATAATGATGTCAAGAACAACAAGTCAAAACACCTACGATAAATGAAACGATTTTACCCAAAAACGCTTCTTTAACATGAAATTTACAAAAGAACGGGTAATATAATGTCATAAGTGAACCATATCTGATATCATAACAATGAATATGATTCTGTAATAAGTCAATAACATGATTTAAATCATTATACAGGAGGTTCGGACACTTACAAAGCAAGTCGGACCTAAGGTAAGGGAAATATCACAATCTCATTTTTATCCGAGATTGTTTATTCGTAAGTATTTACTGGGGTGTATTTTATCATCCACATCCATGTTCCCTCAATATGTAATATTTTTTCCATCCACTTACAATTGTTTAAATCAAATTTTACCCTTTGGTGAGTTTTTAGTAAAGAATATGAAAGGAATCTTTTATCATTTTTCGTACGAGGTACTTTTTGACTTTTCCGACAAAAGTACGAAGAATGTTTTTTTTACTTAAATGGCATGAATGGATTTTTATGGTTTTATAAAGCCTTATTTTCATGAAGCTTCCTCCAAAAGATTTCATGACTATTTTTAATAAAATCTCATGATGTATTGTGAAAAGAAATTGATTTTGAAGAAGAAAGGATATTTTCCTCAAGAATTCATTTCAAGTGTTTTATCAAAATTATTTTCCATCTAAGATAATAAAGGGTTCTGTTTCTATCCATATTTTTACATTGATTTGACTATTTTGTGATGGAATTATGTTTATGAATTCCTTTATCTTATATGAATGGTTTTATGATGTCATGTTGTTTAAGAATCCCATTTTTTTATTACATGGGTTATGAAATGATGTATGATTTATGATTTTGTGGCACACATAAGAATGGTATCATTATGAGATGGGTGGTACCTATATCTCCCTCCAATGCATTGGGTAAAGATTTCATATCTCATGAGATAGACATGGCTGGAATGGTAGGTTATACCGGTTCAGTGAAACAGGACTGAAACGAGGGTGACTCGATTCAGAAAGGGACTTTGTCCACTAAGATGGTCTTGGCAATGAGTCTTGACTGACAAGAAATGATTCTCTATGATTATGTGTGAATGCCACAAAGTTTCATGTTTTAAGTTATGATTATTGTGATTACATTTCACTACCATGATTTATCCCATGTTATGAAATTATGCTCTCTTTTGCAGGTTATGATTTCCAAAATGTTATGTTCTTATGAATACGATGTGATTGATATATCTTTTGTTTACCCATACTGAGCATTTGAGCTCACCATTTTATGTTTTATTTTCCCCAGGACATAAAGAAAGGTTTTAGGTAAAAAAAGGAAGATCTTTATGGGAGATGTTGAAGATCTTTTTCCACGATTAGAAGATTTTATTCCGAGTTTCCAAAGACACTAAACTATTACGATCCTTGTGTGTGTGTTTTTGTTATGTACTAACTATTCCGCAAAAGTAATGTAATGTCCATGTACGTTAGGCTTCGGGTCTCTACAATGCATAACCACAGTTGTAAGTTATAATTTATCAACATAACCGGCCATGTACTGTGACTGCTGCTTTGAAAACCAAAAGGATTCACTCCATCTATAGATAATGCAAGACGAAGGTTTCTCGACTCGTTTCCAAATTCAGGATACTCATGATCGATTCTCTTCCACTGAGGAGAGTCTTCCAGGTGATGTAGTATCCCATCATTAATTCTTGTATCTGCATGCCATGTTAATTGTTCTGCAGTCTCCTCACTTCCATATAGGCGTCTAAACCTTGGAATGATTGGAAAGTACCATACAACTTTAGTTGGACTGGATTCATCATTCTTGTATCTAGAAGAACCACACTTTGGGAATTCTTTAAGTGATTTGTGGTCCTTGCGAAACAGTATACAGTCATTCGGGCAGGCGTGTATTCTTTCAGAGATCATACCCGTAGAGCGTAGCATTCGTTTGGCATCGTATGTTCGGCTCGGGAGCTCATTGTCTTCTGGGAACATGTCATTCAAGAGGGCAAGTAGTTTCGTAAAACTATCGTCACTCCACCCGTTATCTGCTTTCAAATTATACTGCTTCAGTACGGCTGACAATGCTGTATATTTAGTGCAACCAGCATACAATGGCGTCTTTTCACAACTTTTTAACTTCTCAAACAATTTTGGGCAATCACGAAGTTCATCTTCGAAGTTCCTTGTCATTTTCTCAATACGATATTCATCATCATTCACATCTGTAATCACATCCTCCATACGGTCATCTTCATTTTTCATGTTTGTAATCATATCAAATGATCCATAAAACGCAGTGTCACCCCAGTCACTCCCTACATTCGTTGTTTCCCCGTGTTTATTCCAACATGTATAACTTTGATCTATTCCGTGACAGATCAAGTGTTCTTCCAACTCATCTAGACTAATTTTTTTTTGAATAACAACAGCGTAAACACGGACAAAGGATTTGAGAAGAGTCACATGCATGATCTATTGCAAACTTGATAAATTCTTTCAGGCCTTCTTCATACTCTTTTGTCAACCAATTGGCATTCATCCATTCTTTATTTATATTCATCCTATTTAAAATACATAGGATAAGTATATAGGTTAAAGGAGAAGGAATATGAGTATAATTTAGATAAAAAACAAGATACTTCAAGGAATTAAAGGAATAAATAAATACCAAAATAAAAAATATATTGGGAACCACTACAATCCCCAAGCCTCACATTAATATGATACCACAGTGCGCCAGTTGAATCAACCAGAAAACCTAATCTAGATAAACCAAAAATCAATAGAAACTAAATATAAAGAATAAAATGGTAAGGAAGATGTTGAAATCACTTGAGGAACCTCTCAAACTGCGGTGGAGGAGGAAGCAGCAGAGTAGGCAGAGGAGGAGGAGGAGGAGGCGCCGGTGGAGGAGGAGGATGAGGCAGCGGACTAGGAGGAGGAGGAAGAAGCGCTGGAGGAGGAGGAGGAGGACCAGGCTGCGGTGGAGGAGAAGGAGGAGGAGTAGGAGGAGCAGAGGAGGAGGAGGATGCGGAGGCAGCGGAGGAGGAGGAGGATGTGGCCGGTGGAGGGGGGGAGGAGCAGGAGCAGAGGAGGAGGTGGCGACCGCGGCGGAGGAGGAGGTAGCGAAGGCAACAAAGGAAGAGGAGGAGGTCGCGGTGGAGGAGGAGGAGGACGCGGTGGAGGAGGAGGCACCGGCGTGACCGCGGCGTGACCGCAGCGCGCGGAGGAGGAGGAGACGTGGCGGCACAGGCGGCACCGGCGGAGGAGGAGGAGGAATCGGCAGAGGAGGAGGAGGCCGCGGTGGAGGAGGAGGCACCAGAGGCATCGGCGGCAGCGCGGAGGCAGGGCGGAGGCAGCGAAGGCGGCGGAGGATGAGGAGGATGAGGCCGGTGCATGGGAGGAGGAGCAGGAGCAGAGGAGGAGGAGGCGGCCGCAGAGGCACCAGCGTGACCGCGGTGTGACCGCGGCGTGACCGCGGCGTGACCGCGGAGGAGGAGGCGGCCTCGGAGGCACCGGCGGCGCCGGCGGAGGAGGAGGAGGCATCGGCGGAAGAGGAGGAGGTCGCGGTGGAGGAGGAGGCACCAGCGGCAGCATAGAGGCAGGGCGGAGGCAGGGCGAACGCAGCGGAGGCAGTGGAGGAAGCGGAGGAGGAGGAGGATGAGGCCGGTGGATGAGGAGGAGGAGTAGCAGGAGCAGAGAAGGAGGCGGCAGCCACGACGTAGTAGGAGGAGGCAGCGGACGCGGAGGCACCGGCGTGACGGCGGCGTGACCGCGGCGTGACCGCGGCGTGACCGCGGTGTGACCGCAGCCTGCGGAGGAGGAAGAGACGTAGAGGCACTAGGGGCACCAGTGGAGGAGGAGGAGGCATCGGCGGAGGAGGAGGAGGACGCGGTGGAGGAGGAGGCACCGGAGGCACCAGCGGCAGCGCAGAGGCAGGGTAGAGGCAGGACGGAGGCAGCGAAGGTAGAGGAGGAGGAGGAGGATGAGGCCGGTGGAGGGGAGGAGGAGCAGGAGCAGAGGAGGAGGCGGCGGCCGCAGAGGCACCGGCGTGACCGCAGAGGAGGAGGCGGCCACGGAGGCACCGGCGGCACCGGCGGAGGAGGAGGAGAAATCATCGGAGGAGGATGAGGCCGCGGTGGAGGAGGAGGCAATGGCGGCAGCGCAGAGGCAGGGCGGAGGCAGGGTGGAGGTAGCAGAGGCAGCGGATGAGGAGGAGGATGAGGCCGGTGGAGGAGGAGGAGGAGCAGGAGCAGAGGAGGAGGCGGCCGCCGCGGCGTAATAGGAGGAGGCGGCGGAAACGGAGCCACCAGCGTGACCGCGGCGTGACCGCGGCGTGACCGCGGCGTGACTGTGGCTTGACCGCGGCGTGACTGCGCGATGACCTTAGCGCGCGGAGGAGTAGAAGACGTGGAGGCAATGGCAGCACCGGCGGAGGAGGAGGAGGCATCAGCGGAGGAGGAGGAGGCCGCGGTGGAGGAGGAGGCACCGACGGCAGCGCGGAGGCAGGGCAGAGGCAGGGCAGAGGCATGGAGGAGGCAGCGAAGGCAGCGGAGGAGGAGGAGGATGAGACCGGTGGAGGGGAGGAGGAGCAGGAGAAGAGGAGGAGGCGGCGGCTGCGACGGAGGAGGAGGAGGCAGCGGAGGCAGCGGAGGAGGAGGAGGAGGCCGCGGTGGAGGAGGAGGAGGCCGCGGTGGAGGAAGAGGCACCGGCAGCAACGCAGAGGCTGGGCGGAGGCAGGGCAGAGGCAGCGGAGGCAGCGGAGGCAGCGGAGGCAGCGGAGGCAGCGGAGGCAGCAGAGGAGGAGGAGGATGAGGTCGGTGGAGGAGGAGGAGGAGGAGCAGGAGCAGAGGAGGAGGAGGCGGCCGCGACGGAGGAGGAGGCGGCAGCGGCCGCGGAGGCACCGGCGTGACCGCGACATGACCACGGCGTGACCGCGGCGTGACCGCGGTGTGACCGCGGCTTTACCGCGGCGTGACGGCAGAGTAGGAGGAGGTCGCGGAGGCACCGGCGGAGGGGGGGGAGGCCGCGGAGGCACCGGTGGCACCGGCGGAGGAGGAGGAGGCATCGACGGAGGCAGCAGAGGAGGAGGAGGATGAGGCCGGTGGAGGAGGAAGAGGAGGACCAGGAGCAGAGGAGGAGGCGGCGGAGTTTTACTACTCGCTTATTATATTTTTAAGAACGCATGCATAATGTGTTATTTTATAGGTAATGGTACTGGATATGATAGTGTTGGATGGGAAAATAGAAAACGGGCGAATGCTATGTTTTATGGACAGTGAAATAAAATGGTATTGAAAAAGATCTCACCTTTTAGGATGAGGAAGATACAGTATTTGAACCCCCCATTATACGCCCCACCTACATTTTCACCCACTAAACATCTCCCCCACCTAAACACCCCCACCTAAACACCCCCGACCCACTACACCCGCAGCACCTGCACCCCCCACTTCAAATAAAATTGAGTCACACAAATCATGATAGTTGAAATATAGAACAAAAACAAAAAACAAAGAAAATTACAGGCATAGCATACCGCACAATGGAGGAGGAGGAGGCCGCGGAGGAGGAGGAGGCCGCAGAGGCAACGACGGAGGAGGAGGAGGCCGCGGTGGAGGAGGAGGCAGCGGCGCGGAGGTAGGGCTGAGGCAGGGCGGAGGCGGCGGAGGCACCGGAGGAGGAGGAGGAGGAGCAGAAGCATAGGAGGAGGCGGCGGCCGCGGCGGAGGAGAAGGAGGCGGCGGTAGCGGCGGCAGCGGCGCAGATGAGGGCTTCCGCGAGAGCTTGATTGTGTGCGTGGAGGAGGAAGAGGAACCGTGAGGATTTAACAAATCTATGGGACCCTTTATCAGCACTAGTAAAAAGCGCTGATAAAGGGTGTATTTATCAGTGCTAAAATGAAAAGCGCTGATAAATACAACCTTTATCAGCTCTAGAAAAGCGCTGATACAGTGGAAGGCCTTTATCAGCGCTTTTGTTAGCGCTGACAAAGGTCCGGCCCTTTATCAGCGCTTTTCCGTTAGCGCTAATAAAGGCAGGCGCATACCTTGCCCAGTTTTGTGGTAGTGAATAGAGATTTATTACCCATGAATGAAGAATCTTGAGGATGATTTTTCATTATTAGGCGAGTCATAATACATCAATATTTTTATTGATTTAAACAAATTTTAAATTTTAGTTCTTAAATATAGTTTTAATCTTATAAAAGAGACTAAAAATTTATTTAATGGTTCAGGATAATCTGCACAATGTTTAGTCAAGAGAGATCTTAATTTTGGGGAAGCCGTTTGAAGTTCATGGTTAATTCATGGTTAGTTGTAACCAAGTACCTACAATATGTAGAATATATATATAAGAGATAACATTAGAAAAACCATGTTAAAAGGTTTGTATATCCACTCATTAAACTGAATACCTATTTCACATGGCACCCACATATGACGCATAATGGTTGGAAAACTGTAAAACTTAACAAGACCCTTATCTCCCCATTCGTAGTGACCCCTCACCATTGTAGCTTGCTTATCAAAATATTTTGGGAAAGAAATGTGAGCATTGAACAAGGATATTGGGAATCCCATGGTTGGTACTATTTTCATCTAACAATGTAACCATAACATAATATTTATTATTGTCCGGTGAAAATAATATTTTTTCCTTACAACCTTATAACAAAAAATAGTATTCCCCTCCTTAAAACATGAAAAACCCCTCATCCAATTTAATATCCCACATGCCTTCATATTTTTAATTGTGTATTATTCCTCATCATACATTTGAATTATATTTATCATAAGTGATTATATTATTTTTCATATGATATTTGATATATTAACTTCATTTAACGATCTATTCCACCATATTCATCATTATTTTTGATCACACTAATAAGAATTTTTTTAGGATATCTATATATTTTTCTATTATATTCTGAATAAAATTAAAATAATTGAAGGGATTGGATTATTCTTCCTCTTAAAACATTAGGGATGTATACTTTGACATTTTTGTCAAGTCTCATCAATTTTCAATTCTATCTATTTTAACGTGCCTCAGTTTTATTAGTGATTTTCCAGAATTCTTTCCCTTCGTTTGTTTTTAAAATTGGGATCAAAATGATGTACTACATACAATTATTAACATTATAGGTTAATGATATGAAAATGGACCCTATTTGGATCTATCACACATATGTCTATGTGGAAAATAACTTTTACCTAACAAATTGCCAAATGTTGTTTTTGGTTTGATTTATTTAGTTAATATGATTAAATTATTTGGATGAATTTAAAATTGTGATTTTAAATACATGTTAATATTGGATGATATAGATTTTAGTAATATTATTCATATGACTCTATATAAATACCATTGTCATTGTTAAATGAAAATGCAATGTCATGAATAAAATATAGTGACTGAAATGGAATGGTTATCAAGAATAATTTTTTATTTCTTACACTCGTGATAACTATATATATTATTAGATATTATTCTAGTTTGCGTGGTCATACATGATCTATCCTTGGATTCTAGAGGTAATACCAAGAGCACTCAGAGGATGTTATAGTGATTCATTTTCTAATTTCCAATGGAGACAAACACATCAAATTTGGTTTAGTGTGTGTTTTTTTAAATTATTTTTTATTTCATAAAAGAATTACATGATTCATTTTCAGATATTTAAAATTCCTTATATAAACTCCATGGATCCATTTTAAAACCCTATATAGAATGATCCTTAGATACTACACTGGGTTCCCACTAATCCTTATCTTAGGATATACTATGGAAATGATACATGGAATCAGTTATACAATTTTATACTGTAATTACATGTGTGAACCAATTGGACTATATTCATTCCCCATAGTTGGACTACATGGTTTATGTTTTGTGAGATAGATCAAAAATATAATGTCAATGATACCTTGATTTTTTTTAGTATGTTGTTATTATTATTATTAAATTGATGTTGTGGTTTATCCTTTTTCCGTATATTATTATTTATTAAATTTGTATACTTGGGTTACACATATTGGACCATATCATGTCATTGGTTACTTATTGGAATATTATAATAATGAGCCTATGAAGGTATAGACAGTCAAAAATTTCAAAAGGATTCATAGGCTAGTGTAATTAATATATCATCGATGTCATTCCACTACATATATCTTTATCATCACACTAATATTCATATATTCACAAAATATAATTTAATAGATATCACTGGTGGTTACCAACTGAGTATCACTTAAGCACTTTTCATGATACCACTTGATACCTATATATTCATCATATTTGTAGTTATGGATTAGGAAATGTTATCGGTATTGGATTATTGATTCATTATATTATTTGATGTCTGGTGAGAGAGACTAGGCTATGGCTCATGATTCTTTTATTTATTTTTGATACATTTTTTTATAAATGTAATGATTATATACATTTTTTCATGTATTTTTGATGTATTTATAGATATATTACGTAATAATTATTTTTTATATGATGGTTCATTTTTGACGATTTACTACAACTAACATCTTGATAAATTACAGCCACTGCATTTTATATCATCATTATGCTTTCACTATTTATTCTTTTTTATTATATTTGTATATACTAAATATTAGTTTATGGTATCCACACTATACAATCATTAACCCTTACAAATAATCAAAATCCACTATAATATTGGATGGAACGCTTCATGGTATTAGTCCAACCTCTTTCAATTTCTTATCAGTAAACTGGGTGCTGGCAGTTACACAAACGCAAAACCAAAATGAGTCACATACCAATATATAACTAATAAAATATATCTATAGAAATATGGGGATATAATACTTGTAACTAAATAATATTATATAAATATAAATAAATATAATATTCATTAATAATACAAAGGCATCGTTGAAATTCAATCAACACTACTAATTTCTAATTTTGAATTAGTTTTTAACTGTAAATAAATTTTAGTTTAATTATATTTTTATTCATATATATTATTAATCTCTATAAATTATAGGTAAATTATATGAAATAAATTAATTATATATCAAATCTAATTTTATAAGTAATTTAACAGAAATAGGAATACGAATAATTTTTATTCGAATGAATATATTTATTTATGAATTTTTTCCATAATATATTTATATTTTATTTTACAAGAGAGATAGTAATATTTTAGACATTGAATTTAATAATACATACATCATTGGTAGACATGGAATAACAAAATTATATTATGATAAATTTTTATGTTTCATATGAAACGACTGAACAAAATTGATCAATGAAAAATATCCTTTTTTCAAATACCGAGATTTCAAGGAATTTGTAGTATAGAATTTTTACATAAAATTGTACGAAATAAATTTATAATTTACGTATATAAAAAATTTGATACCTTATTAATATAAAATAATTTATTTTTGTTTTGAAACTACTGTTCTGTATTTTAAAACATTGGTTTCACTATTTTATAAATCTACGTTCATGAAATTATACACATAATAATCCAAATATAATTTATAACACATTTATAATTTTATAAATATATTTTGAAAAACATATAATTATTAGATCTAATTTTAATATTTATAATGTTATTTTTAGGCATAAAGAATGATTTAAAATGGAAAAAACTATCTGAAATAGTATAATCAATAATAATAGAAATGGTTATTTAATTTTGTAAAATCCCTAAAAAAATGATAGAATGTTTTTAATTTGGTTGGAAAATTTTGTTTAATCAAATAATTTCTTAAGTGATTTATTTTTTTTTTTTTTGTCATGTTCAATATGTCCTCTATTAATATTCTGATGAAATATTTTACAAAATTAATTTACCACACTTTAAAAAAGTGTCATATTATCATCCCCTCATGGCCACATCCAAATTTATGTTTTATCTTAAAATTACTCCATTGTTATATCTGATAAAGTAATCTATTAATTCATTATGATTTTGGGAACATGTTTTTTATAATGTACTCAAATTACATGGAATCCTCCCAAGAAATGTCATCTTTCTCAACATTATTTCTCACTACATTCATGCCATTATATATTTTATTATGTTCCCCATGAAATGTAATTTTACCAATAATATATTAACAAAATATTACTTATGTTATATAGATATTATTATATGTCCTAAAAAATTAATCACATTTCGCTATTAAAATCACAAAATAAAATAATTTGGAATTTTTTGGACAAACTCCTATAAGATTAATAATATCATATTTTTATCTAATATCTCCTTCATTTATTTAAATATATATAAATTTTTATTATGACATTAAAAATAAATTTATATTTTTTTATTCATTTATAATATTAATATTATACTAAAAGTGAACACCTTATTCACCATTCTAGCCCATTGATTTTGATATGTTTATGTTTCAATCTACAAAACAATACTTTAATAATTTTATAAAATAATATATTTTATGAAAATGAGAACATAAATTATGATAATATAATATATAAATCACTAAATAATAGTTTCATTTTTATTCCGGAACGTATATATTAAAAAAAGTCCATAACATACATTACTAATGTTCATTCTTTAAAAATAAAAAATCAATATTTTTAACTGATTTAATATTTATTTATTTTTTTCATAAATCTACCATAGAATGAAATTATAATATTAAATATATTTGAAATTATTGACCCTTGTACCATTAATGTTCTATGAAATATTAGCAGTATATTTAGAATGAATAACACAACATTTATTTGATAAATATTTTTAAATTGTTAGGATTTTGAACATTTTATATGGATAATATTTTGTTATTACATACATTGTTTTTATTGAAAAATTTAAAGTGTTATTAATAAAACTATATAAATATTAATATAAATTGTAAATAATTTATTATTATAGTTAATTTATATATTTGAGGTTCAATTTTTTTTGTGATCATGATTAGGATAAGGGTTCATTGGGTCAAATTTAGTTTGATATTTCATTATTATTAATGTTCCACAAGTTATAATTAATATGGTTTCATTAACACTTAATTTATACATCATAACCTTATCATGCATTTCATGGGGTTTTAGGATCCACATCCTTTTATCCTACCAATTTAATTTCAATGAAAAAATAATAATTTTATAAGGGGTTAATTGTGCCAAATTAAATATTCAAGATATATTTATTATTATGAAAAATGATATAAATAATTTAGCATTATCAATAAATATGAATTTATTTTTACGATTTTCTTATAATTTATTGTTATTTGAGATATACTTCATATTCTATCATTAAATTGATTTTTATCAAAAAAAATTCAACATTATAAGGGTTGTTTTTCCCAATTATAAATTCTGTTATAAAATATTATTCGTACCCAAAATCACTAAATTTATATATATTATTTCCTTATCTATTTAATTCAGTTATTATTAATATAGATCATTTAATTTTATTTTCATTTCTTTTGCATGATAACATTTTTATGTTAGTTTGAATCATATGTTACCAATACTAAAACATTTAATTATTTTGCCTCAATTCTAAAAGATTATTATTTTATGAAGATAATATATTTTAGTTAATATTGTGACCTTTCCTTCTAAAAATATAAAAGTATATTATTCACTTGTATTTACGAAGCCTTTCATCTTCTCTTAGTGAAAAATTATTACCTTCTTACATATCCTACCCAATGTTAGGGAAACGTGACCCACCTATCCTTTTTGTGGAGGTATTATTCCCTTATATGTCCTTATTCGATGGAATATTATATTGATGTCCTTACATAAGAAGAAACTAATTTTCATTGTGACATTATACTATTATGATTATTTTTTGAATTTTTTACTATTTAATTATTTTCATATATCTCATTTTTGATAAGTGGGAGAATAAAACATTTAAAATGATTTAGTGAGAACATGTCATTTTAATATTTTTTAATATGAAACATCCTATCAATGCTTTTATGGTTCGAAATAAAAATTATTAAATGTTCTATTTCATAAATATATTTATTTTAATAATCATTTTAAATGGGATAAATTATTTCATATTTTCTAGAAAAATTATCAAAATGCTCCTAATTTTTTTTTCTTATTTGTCTGAATCACGATATATTTTTATTATTGATAAATTCTGTTATTCCAATGAAATTATCATTCATATAAATGAGGATTTATTATTTAATGATATTTTCTATTTGTTGATTGATCCATTACAATCATTGTTTATATTAATCATCCAATATGTATAAAAAATTGTTTTAATCAAAGATCATATAACTATGAGAACTCATTATTATATATTTTTGATTGAAAGACATCCAATTTGAAGAGATACAACAATATATCGTGTGAAATTAGTTACATAACTATTTACATATTACCCTACATGGTATTATTTTAGTGATTTATATAAATAAAACAATTCAATTTATTGAATTTGGTTATACTGAAAATAAATATACTTTTCATTTATATAAAAATGTATATTTATAATAATGGAATAATTATTTTTTACTATGTATTTCTTTTATTCAATCAAATGATGATATTAGAAGGACATAATTAGTGATGGTTTGGGTTCAAAAAATCCCCATTATTTTTTTAGGTCTCATGAGACAAACAATTATTGACATCTTATGTATAAAAAAAGATTTAATTGGTTTTTTTAGATGATTTAATAAAGACATGATGATATATTTTAATATAAATTGACAATTTAAATGAATTGATGCATATCCTATAATAGAATAAAATTTTATATTTCATCACCATGAAATCATATTTTATTATCTACAGGATAATTTCTTTTATTACAGAATAATTTTTTTTCAATATTATTTGATTGGTTATATGATTCAATATTATAATATATTACATCATGTAAAATTATTCATGAATCATTAATTATAGAACATTAGTTAAAAACCAATGTATATGTATAAGGGATAAGTGTAAGAATCACTTATTATGTATAAATTTTGGTAAAGTAGTGATTTAATTATTACAATATCAAATAAAACCCAATTATGATATATGATTATAGATTTGGCTATAGTATAGTTTCATCTATGGATAATAAATTTGAGAAAGGTAGGTTGAATAATAGTTGAAGCATCACTCCACAGATTATGAGTAAGTATAATATTTCACACACAGATATAAACTACGAGGGGATATGTTGTTATCAATTCATATACTATTTCTTATCAATTATGAATGATATCAAAGTAGTTACCCAAAAATCATGAAGTTTAATTAACATATATTAATATATTTAATCATATTCATTCATAAGATGAGGTATATATTTTTGGATATGTGTTATTAGTAATTTTGTTGATTTTGATATTCGGATTATATATATAAATTTTTATTATGTTTTTATCATTGTTTGAATATCCTGTATAATTATTAATTGTAATTTTTGGGGATTATATTGATTAATAATCCATACGTAATATGACATAAATTTAATCACCGGTGATATTAATTGTACAACTATGAAATGAGAACTAACATAATGGGGTCTTAGAGGATGAATTATTGAGGATGAATTTTTAAAAATATTATTATATTTGTATTTTATTATAATCCATTAAAATTATTTTTGTTTTATTAATGTAGACTTTTAGGAAGAATTACATTTAAAATATATTCAATTAAATAGTCAATGATATTTAAAATGATATAACAATATTTATGATAAGTAGTTTTATAAATATTTAGATTATTTCGAAATGTCTATCATTAATTATGATTATAATTTCCATCATAGTTGATTTTCTAACAAAAGAATGAATAGATGGATGGGTTCTCAATGAATAACTAATGATAAATATTATGATGGTATAGTTATTAAATTTTCTTCATTCCAAAATGTGGGAATATCCAATTAAGGGGTATGTATAATTAGACTTGAATTTTTTTATCTATGTCGAAGGATGGTTTTAAAAAAATCAATGGAAAAAGTATCATTTCATTTGATTTTATAGTTAGTGTCACTCATTGATTATATTGAGTCTTGTATATCCTTTATGATGAATATTTTATTATGATATGAGAGTGAAAATAATATTTGTAAGGATGAATTACATTTATGTGGTAGAATACAACACCCTGTGTTTTTATATTATATATTACATTGAATTTTATTGTCTCGAATAAAATACTTCTCACAGAACCTAATAGAATAACGAGCCGTAAAACTATATATAAAAATTTAATAAAATCCAAAAAACTGGTGAGTAAAAATAGAGCGAAAATTAGAAAATACAGGTTCAATGTAATATAATGGTCATGTGAGCAGTAATTCATTGATAAAATACAATTAACATATCTACAAAAGTAATAAGATTAATTTTAAATATCAATTTTCTGTTTTTTATTTTTATGAATATATTTTAGGAAAATATATATCATAAAGATAAAATATATTATTAATGTGAACAATATATGAACAACAATTTTATTTTTATTTTGTCTAAAATTATAATAAAAAAATATAATTATTAAAAATATTTAAAAAAATTAAAAATAGAACTTTTTATAATACAATATTTTAATTTTTAATATAAATACTAAAATCTAGGAAAATTGATTTAAAAAATGTACTATCAGTTTTGATATTGAATAAAAATATTCCATTAAGTTTTTTCACATTTATTTTCATTAATGGATAATTTTTTTTAGAATACAATAGAATAAATTTTTTAAAAATACGATGCAATATATATATTATTAGGATTTTATTGACATGAGAAGAATTTTCAAGAAATTTTTCTTACTAAATAATTATTATTTTACTAAAAATGGTTATATCAATTGTATTTACACTGATTTTTAAATGTTATATTTTATAATATTAAATGAATTTTTTTAATAGAGAGGCACTAAGACACCGTGAGATTTCATGGTAGGGTGAGCCTGAAATTAATTTTTCAGATATATAAAATATATTAAATATCATGTGTGCATTATTTTATAGAAAGTATTTCATAAAACATAATCATAGATATAGATTATAAATATGAGGATATCATTGAGATTATATATTTGGGGTTTCCCTAGGCCTCGCATAACCCTATAGTGTGTTAGATGTTTGGTTTGGTTGGGGTCATTAGTGTATTTTTAAATTAGAAAATTAATTAAAATAATATAATTATATAAATTGGGTGGTGGTGAATTTTTTAAAATAAATATTTTGCTATTAAAAAATATTAGGGGTTACTATATATTCTTAGATCCATTGGAGGATCATTTTTAGGTGATCCAGATTCAGATCATTGACCACCAATGATTTTAAAATGTGAACAGGGGATCTCCCAAACTAAAATGACCCATATTATTATTTTTCAATGATTTATCAATATAAAGACAATAATTTATTTCATGTATCCCATTTTTTCAATTTATGAATGTGAATCAATCAATTAATTGATTGATTCCTGAATCACGTATATTGTAGGTATTCTATATATATTATACATGATTGGGGATTTCATTATGGATTTTGCTTCTATATATTCATTCTTCATTCTAATAGCATTGAATCGAGGCCAACATAGACATTGTGTGAGTTCTATTACTCATGTTTTTGTATTGTACATTTATTTATCCATTCACCATTCATCACATCAATTCCAACACCCCTTGGATTGGTGAATACTCATAGATCAATAATTATGAACCTATTCATTGTGAAATTGATTAATAAGGGATGTATGGTATCATTACACTATTTATAGGATGTGATATCCATGGGAATAAAATTTGTATCTATCTAATGAACTATTTTATATTAGTAGAGCTTCTCATCGTGATGTGGAATGAAGAAATTGATTCTCTTATAGATTCTATTGATGGATTATGGTGTATTGTTATAGTAGGGCTTGGTTAGACAATATCATCAATCGTAAGTAAATACGGTTGGGAACCTAGAGACAAATGTGTCTAAATAGTACATGGAGGATAATGCATGGATTGTACAATCTATTGGGTTACACAACGTGAAATCTAAATCTATACACAATGTAGAACCCACGGAGTAGTGACTCGGGTTTATGAAAAAAGAAAAGGATCGCATCCAATGTGTTCCCTAGAACATTATAATTGACACTATATGGATATCTTAGGTTATATTTGGTGTAAACACCATGGAAGGGAAAACTAGTTAAACATGATGGTGGCCATACCACATTCCATGCACACCCTAGTTGGCAACTCATCTTTTATAGAAGGTGCATCCCTGGGAAACTATGTTTACCAATATGCCATGTGAGGATGGACACAGATATTGTATTAAGACATGGACATGAGAACACACCATGATATACAGTTGAAACCATGTGCTGTATGGATCCATTTTTCACATTAATTACACATTGTGATCTCATTCAAGGATAGATTGGATACCTTTTCCTTTTTATCATGAACATGTTTCAATAGGTCGTGTTGCATTGATCAATTCCACTAGGTTATAGTATAAGGGCACATCCTATTCATAGAATGGAGATCGCATTTGATGAGGTTTATTCTCCACGAGTGTTTTTGAAATCCCTTCATGATTCAATGAGTATGATTATCTATTATAAAGATTTACCTTAGTGGGATTCTTTGAATCCTCATGAACAACATTATCCATGAATTTAATCCCAACATTGTAGGTTAATCTAGATTGGGTTGATGGGATAGCTCAGAACATTGGGTGTGATCTCCATCAATGTGTTGGTATCTTCATATATTCCTCATATACTTCTAATGATAATACACTATTATAATTTCATCAAAGATCTACTCCATGACTATAATATAACTAATTATGTGTGTTCTTATGAAAATGGTTTATATTGAACATTTGACCAGGAATAATAGGATCGATGTTTAGTTTTGTTCTTACATGAGACTATGTTTTTATTATAAGAATATATATAAAAATATATATTATTTTCATTTATTCTATTATAATTTCTCTATGAGGATATGTATGTTATTCATGACACTTTATTACTTTGGATTTCTCATGTCTTACATGATATTTTTACAGTCACCCGAGAACGGGTTTTCCCATATGTGGCTTGTATTTTTTATATGACCTACATTATTATGATGTTCTATTGGGACCAAGACAATGCATAACATAGTTTTATAAATAGACTATTATCTGTTATGCAAGTTACAATGATTACAGTTAACACTTACTTCCTAGGATGGAAGTTTTGTCAGTTTCTTTTGGTGGGAAATTGCATTGAACTTTTATTTCCATGTACATGTTTCCCATCTATTTCTGTGGCATTAAAAATGTATGGATTTCTGGTTTTTGTTTTTTTTACATTTCATTGTTTTCTTGGAGATGATATGTGTGCATGTATATATCCACATTAGACTATGTCCTCCCTTGTGTGTGATATTCCTACTCAACACTAGTCATTATCCCATGTATTATTAGATCATTATTCATGTATTCACAGTTTAAGCGCAATTGCAAATGTTTTTGATATATTTGTATTAGAATAATTAAATTATAATATATAACCATATTCATTGATATTGGATATGGTTTTTAGAAAAATGCAACATTTTTTTGGTTCAATATTAAAAAATTTACATAAATGTTAGTACGATGGATGATCTTCCCATACACAAGTTCACTAGACACCATCTGCTCAACTCAAAACATTTAGGCACTGATTTAACAGACAACAAATGTAAATACATAATTTATAAATGGGATGTTGTTTATAAATACATACTGATTCACCTATCCATATATACTCATCGAAATGGTGCATCGTTGTTATTTAATTATGACTCAGTGATATTTTCCATCCAGGATTCAATAATAGGACGATGAGGATGATATCATGAGTGATTAGCCTTTGATATAAGGAAATATTTATGAGGTGTTATTAACATGTGGTACAACAATATTACCACAAACTATCGAAAAGAATGTTGAACCAGATGTTTCATATCATGTTATGTATAGGTACAGCATGATTCATGAGTTTCAGCAACATCAACACATTAGGTTCTTAGGCGAGACCAACCCCTAGGTAAGGAGGTAATTTCTATAGGTGGTGACATAAACCATTTATATTCTTATATAACTAATATAACTATTGTTAATCAGTGTATAATTCCTTATTTAAGGCTATACATTATGATAATGGAGAATATTGACTCATTTGTATGATATAAATACTCTTATATGGTCCAAGATTGAGTTATTTTGCAGAGATTAGTTTTAACAATAATTATAATAGATTTTAGATATACGAATATTTTATTGCTTCACCAAGATAGTGAGAATGTTGATAAATATTCATCATGTTTCACCATTCCTTCTCAATACAAGATAGATAGGGAGTTTGTTAAATTTTTTATTCGTTAGACCATCAAGTATGGACTACAATGATAATTATGATCCAACATCATAACTATTTTCCATATTACTTGTTATGGGGTTCTAGATCTTGCTATGTTGGTATAATGTTTCTTGTAAGAGGTTACCTAAAATTCTAGTGCCGAAGTTGGACACTAGGGAGATAAAACTTTTGTGGTAGGTAGCTGACGATAGAATTATAGACCATAGAGTCTGATATTTCTAAAGGAGTAAATCCTTGGTCATATGGTTTATTTTTCAGTTTTCATTGGATGGATATGTTCATATGAGAGGTATTTTTTTCTAATATTATTATTGTTTGGGAGATCTGCATGTGATGGTTCAAGGAGGCATGTTTCTAACTAAATGATTGTGGATAGGCCACCCAGGAAATGGAATTGAAAGGATTTGGCAGTTCCCTAGGGATGAATATATGGTATTCTAGTTAAAGGATGAAGATGTTAAGAATTTTAACAAAGACCACGCCTAGGTGGTACCCTACTGGAACAATGGGAAATTATACAGAGAAAAGAATAACTATTAGAAATCGATGATTAAAATTGATTTAATACAAAGATGATTTGAGGTAATATCATTTTATTATCTATATTACATGATTATTGATTGACATAGATGAAATATACTCCATTTTCATTCTTTTTAAGACTTACTTATTCTAATAATTCCATGGATTTCCCTTTATGATTATGTGCTATTTGAGATGTGAATTTTCAATAAAACATATCTAGTATTCTGTCTCGACTCTTGGGGGAAATAGTTTCTTTTGTGATCTCTTCATAGTTGTAACTATCCCTAACGATTTCATCATATTTATGGATTGGAAATATATATTTCATTCCCAAATATGAAAATGGAGGGTTAATATTAGGTTTTTATAGAGTGATGGGGTGATGTTTTCAAATATGGCTGAAAATAAAAATTGGGGTTAGCACGGAGGACACATGCATAAGAGTGTTTAGCTAATTACAAAACAATTTTCAAGAATGATTGCTGATACATTATATTTTAAGAGTTTTGTGTTTCCTGTAGTGGTGGTAGAGTACACCTATTTCCATCATGAATAAGTTTCAGGTTTACCTAGTCACTGATAGATATACATATGAACTTATTTACACACTAGAAGGCCCCTGATATATAAAATATAATGCTATATATCTTGAAATGATTTTTGAGATGAGAGTGATGTTAGAGGACTTGTAGAGGATGAAATTTTTCTAGAAAAATTATTTAACCTTGGACACCCCAAATCGTTTTCCATGATTTTTGATGGAAGATTGAGGTTTTGTGTGTAGTATGGTCACCTAAACTAGGTTAGTATAAAGAAGAAAAAAAAACTATTTCTAAGGATCATTGAACTCATTAATTGATATATAGGTGAATGATGGTTATCAAAGATTGATCTCGGGTTAGGCTATAACCATATATGATTATTAGATACTGATATACCAATAAATTATTTTTGATATCCAAAATGGTCTCTACGAGTTCATGGTGATTTCACTAGGCAAGAAGAAGTCCCTAAAAGTGTTCATGAGTTTCATGAAATACACAGTCCAACCATTCATGGACTTTTTAGCGGAATTCCTCCATGACGATATCCTATCTAAATCAGTGTTCAAGGAGGGGAATGAATGAAATTTGAGGATAGTCATGGGTGTAATCAAATACCACAATGTTTATGTATGCTCTCAAAGTGGTTGTTTGGGAATTAGGATTTTCACATTATGGGATATGTAATCTCAGTTTATTATGTGGTAGTGGACATAGACATGGTCTAAGTAGTGTTAGCTTTGGTGAAACCCAAGAATAGGATGGATGTATAGGCCTTCATTTCATTATTTGGATACTATCAGAGATTCATACCATATTTCAATTAGATATCAGCTCCATTGATTCCTTTGGCTAGAAAGAGACAACCTTTTAGGTTGATAGATAGGTTCTAGATGAAATTCCTTGATATGAGGGAGATATTGATAAATACTTGTATGATGAGATTTCAAAAGGTGTATTATGATTATATATTGTTCTAAGATTCATTATAGACCAGGAATGGTTGTGTTATGATTAATAACAAGGTAATGATTACTTATTATTCATAAATAATGGGAAAAAATTAGTAGAACTATGTGACTGATAATGTTGAGTTTGGATCAGTAGTCATCACACTTAATATGAGGTGACACTACCTAATGGGTGAGTAGTTTATCACCCATTCAGACCATACAGGTCTCATGTAAATGTTTTCTCAAAAGTATCATAACATGCAAGATATGTTATGACTATAGAGACACTAGTACATAAAGTTGATATTATCTATACTCTTATTAAAGGGAATATGTTACAAGATCCACTTAGTATGAGATATTATTCATAGTTTATGAGAGAGGTATTAGAGATAATGGAATCATTATAGTTATCATTTTATAATTAGGATGTTGGAACATCCCTCCATTTGATCATTTTAACCACTAATATTTCACATAATGTGAAGTATGAACATATTAATGATACAATATATGAGGCCATAAGATCTCATATATCTATTGGACATACTCTTGACAGTTTTTATAATGTTTGGTAGAATGTAATTATTTTTTGAGGACAAAATATATTACATGTTTCAATGAGTGAATACTTACTAAGGTAGTTTCTTATATAACCCTTATTGTTATATCTAGTTGTGGAGATGATGTTCCTAGTGTTTTGGTCGAAAATATTTCATCTAGCGATGATTAAGGGATTTTTAATTTTTTACTCTACATTAAATAAATGATAGGAAGTGACAGATGATCCCTGGGATTCACATGGATAGTATTAGAACCATGTGGATCTAGAGTTAATATGGGATGGGATATCCACTGACATAGTAATGGGGTTATTATGTACATCAAAGGGACACAATACCATCTATGTGATAATAAAATGACTCACCTAGTTATCCTACTTATGTAATATTCAATAGAATATTACATTAGATATATTGGGATGGAATAATGTGTGGTACATAGTCTAGATACAAAGAGTTTCCCTAATGATCATTTCAAAGAGTAAGGCATTTTTCAAATATCAGTTATGGGAGTGAATTCAAGAGTCCTTTGAGACAAAGTTTTATTTAACTATAATGTTTTACCCCATCCTAGATAGACATAAGTAGTGGAACTTTAAGTTACTAGAGGACATTTCATTGCCCTAAATGTTATAAATTTCCCAATAATTGTGTGAATAATCAACCTTTTATGTAGTATGTATATAATACGATGAGAAATTTTACCATATGTATGGCATAGTTTGATGCCTTCTATGGGTGATCATCTATGTCACCACAACATTGGAAGAACATAGGAGAGTCAGCAAATATGGGCCCAAAGTTGGTGTATGCCAAGAAAAATAAGAATCAGATCCCCAAGGTGAAGATTCAGAATATACAAATGATTGGGTGTAATACATGGATAGACAATATAGGCCATTGGTGTTCATGGTGGGATATCATGTATTCCTACATGTCTCACCACAACATTTGTTGTAGTGATTTGGATTGTTCATTAAGATATCATTTAGATTCATTATCCTTTTTAAGATAATACATTTTGTTTTAATGGTGGATTACCAGTTAGATTTGTAGTTGCAGTTAGTCATGTTACACAACATTTTCCTTGTGTCATAGTAGAGTTGGTATGTGCATGACATGTTGCATGTTCAAAACTAGGGAATGTTGGACCTAATAGATAGAGATAAATTTGTATAGTACCTGATATATTGATTTAGGTTTGAAAGAAAATGATTTTTCTTGGGTTACTGATAACATTAGTGCCTGTCCAGGGGCCATACAAAAATCCTTAGGAGAGTGCATGGATTCAAGTAACATCAATGCATTCTTAGTACCTACATTAATTTTAATAATATTTTTTGGATTCCTATTAGTCAAATCATAAAGGTGGAAAGAATATAATATATTTTTTTGTTTAATATTTAATTTTTCTTTCAAATAATAAATTTATTATTTTTATAGTTATGGGATCATTTGGTTTGATATAATGATATCTGATGCATCGGGAATTAATTGGGGCCTTATATTAATTACTTTAAACATCAAAAGTTCATAATTCAATAAAAGAAGTAAAATAAATCATAAATTGGGTATTAGATAAAAAATCGCAAGTCTTCATTATTTTTAGATCATGTGTTTCTAAAATCAACATATCATTATATTTTTTAAGTCGTTTCAGTTGGGCATAGTTGTGAGAAAATGATTAAATTAATTAATTTATTTAATTGAATATTCATGACCTAATATTTTCCTATATACAAATGGATGTGGATAGATATTTTTATTAGATATATGAAAATGGAACCATTTGAGAGAGTGTTGGGGGTTCATTACTGGGAGAACAACAATCGAATCAAATATCACAGCTCAAAGTAAATCCTGATTTAAGGATATTTCCAATGAAAATTACATGGATTTGTTCTTCATTAGGGATTGATACAAATAATGGTATGATGTTTTTTGACATTGATTTATCGACATTTTCAAAATCCATTTATGAATAGTAATCAATGAACTAAATATTGATTAAATTTTTTTATATTGTAGGAATGTGAAATTTATTATATTGGAATGTGGTTTTTCATTTTTTTATTAGTATGTATTCAGTTTTCTATCTAACAGATATTTAATCTAGGACAACACAAATGAATTACAATTTTTAATAATAATTTTTATGTTTTTCAATTTCATCCACTATTATTTTTACATCGTGGAAAAGTCATTTGGCATAATATTTTATGAAAATCAAAAAATCATTCATTTTCCTCCCACTCATTGGAACAATGGTCATATAATAATATTTTTTTTGATATTTTACAGTATGCAATGAACATTCTTACTGATGAAAATAGACTCAGATCAGTCTGAAGATCCATGTTCTCCCAATTTTGGTATTAATTACGATGATGTATGAAACAAACATATTATCATGTGAATTTAATGGATAAATTATTACGAGTGTTGTAGAAGAGACTCAATCAAACTAGATCAATGAAATTTGGATGACAAATGGAGTGAAATCGGAGGATATGATTTCATGATAAAATGGGGAGGGTAATCCTTTTAATGAGTTGAACCGTCAAGCAAAGAGTTGGTTCAATATATTTTTATAGTCGAATGAATACATTGAATCATATCTTGGATAAAATAATGGTTTATATGTATTGGAATTCATTATTAAAATAATGATACACAGGATATATTTTAGAAAAACAAAACATGATACATAATAAAATAATTTAAACATCATCCTTGAAAGCATATTTAGTTTCATCTTCTTTATAACATGGGGAAAGGAAACATAATAAGGGTGATATCAGATGGTAATTAAGGTTAAATAATATAGAATGTAAAATGAACCAATGAAAATAAGCATACATGGAATGGTAAATAATTGATAACTCATGCCATTCAGATAACTAGATAGGGAAATATGAATATGGAAAATGTATGAAACCAGAACAAATGTAAATTAATCAATGACACTAAGAAGAGTTACTAAAAATAGATATTTTGACCCAAAATTCCATGGATAATTATATTAAATATGTTCTCAATAAAATAAATTATTAATTATTGGATGAAATGTTTCCATGGTACATAGAACCATTATCATCAATACATTTAACTATACTATTTTAAAATAAAGGTTATGAAACAATTTGGTTTATCAAACCATAATTAAACTATGAATAAACATAAAAAGATAGTTTATAAAATAAATGATACACACACGAAGGGTTTTTATAACCTAATTTAGTCCCATAAGACTGTTGATGCATTAATGGACTTTCTTTAACTGATCCCCAACCCCTAGGGATTATATTCAAATGTCCCCAACCAATGTATTGCCTACCCAATGAATTCTTAAAATTGAATTATATATTTAATTAATGAAAAATTCACCGTATAATATACCAATATTTAATAAATAATAAGGATTTATCAATGATAAATCATATGAGTATATGTAAATATAAGGTTTGTTGAAATTAAAATATTCTTAGGAAAAATAATCATAATACATTCAAAATTTGTCCCATATAACATTAAAAATAATAATAAAAATTCCACATGAGCTAAATGAAACTTATAATATCCTAAGAATATATAGGTTCATGATATAACATGTCAATGTTATGTACATACAACATATAAAAGTGAATTTCAACATAAAACATATGTCTTAATGGAATTAAAATTTTGATGAAATCCATTAAATTAAACATCCATTTTTTGGGTGGTATTTATCATCTATATATTGTTTTATAATATGTTAATAACTTA
The DNA here is from genome assembly GCA_963277665.1 of Viscum album. Lineage (NCBI taxonomy): Eukaryota > Viridiplantae > Streptophyta > Magnoliopsida > Santalales > Viscaceae > Viscum > Viscum album. The sequence goes on along the minus strand of OY728163.1, from coordinate 1,897,647,643 downwards.
TAACATAACCATAATCATGTTTTTAATGTCACATATTATATTATTTTAATATTTTATCACTCGTTTTTTTAACACTCTTTCATTATTTTATCTTTTTCGGTTGTTAATTACCTAGTTTTCTCAAGTATTTTTTGAATTGTTACTTGTTGCTCTTATTACATAAGAACATTATTTAATCAAATGAATAATTTAATATATGAATTATATATCTTATAAATTAATTATAAAAATATTTACTGCAGTCCAAAATATTTGGAAATATGAATTGGAATGCGTCTTTCATTTAGACATTAGGTCATATGAAATCATAAACAATGCATTAATTTCATTACTGTATTTTGAAGATTTAAAATTAAAGAACACATATGTATATTATTTTTAAATTATAAAATATATGTTATATATGTGACATTGGTTTATTAAAACCATTCTTTAAAATTTCTATGTATAGCGTGAATAAATCACATTGCTTAATGAGGGTGGTAGTCCACACTTCCTAAAACGATAATACATTAATAATAAAAAATGCGATGTATTAATGTTATGCAGAATAATGGGAATAATTAATTATAATCACATACTAAATATCATATATATCATATCTAAATATAGTTTCAATAATAATTTCTACCATGATTTTTGGTCAAGGAAAAATGAACAATAATCATTTCAAGAGGCATTAGTTTATATAGACAGAAATAGTATGTTCATTACATATTAGATGGATGTTTATGTATGTCTCTAAATAAATATAAATTTTGAAACATCATAGTATATTAATATTAATGGTTTAGTTATATAATCCTGAAATAATATTATCTTATGGATTGGACAAAGTAAATAAGACTAAAAATCTAAAGAATGTTTGTTACCTATAAATCAGGTAACTCTATTTTGTTTCCACCAAATGGAATGCTTGGATGGATTTACGAATAGTGGGAGTCTTCTAGGATTATAGGATGGATTTTCAAAATCTATTTGGGTAGAACATGGTTGATCCATTGTGGATTGAAGGGTGTGGGAAAGGGGTAGAGCACTTGCCTTTTTATGGTGGACAAGGAGTGGAAATTTTGTAAATACCAAAATTTATTCCTTAATTAGAGGTATTCCTTAACTAATGTGCCTAAAAAATGGAAAAATAAATCATTATTTTTGGAATAATGGTTGTCTAAAAAATCCACCGACAATAATAAATACACTTTAACATTTCAATTTCTTAACATCGAAGATTCACAAATTTTATCATTTTGGTTTTTTATAAAGCATCAATTATTCAATCCTATATAACATAGCCCTGAATAAAAAATGTATTATCTATTATACAGTATAAAAAAATATTTATTAACAATTTTTATATTTTATGATATAAAAATACAATTTTTCTTGAAAATAATTTTATAAAAATTGCATATGAATTTTTAAAACATTTCATACACCTGGACAGTGTTACCAACATTTTTAAAATATATAAGTCAATATGATAATTTTAAAAGCTCGTTTTTCAATTAATAGCTCATATTTAATATTTTTAAGCAAATATTTTTTCATTATATTAATTGAAATAATTTTAAATCATTTAATAAAATATTATTTACAGTAAAATAATAATAATATCAATTTAAACATTATTTTTGTAATTTAAGAAATAAAATATAAATTTAATATTATATATGAGGTAAATTAGGTTTAAATATTATTTACATGATCTATTCATATAATAATAATTAATTAAAAAAATTCAATCAATTAACATCAATTTGAAAATTTATAGTAACATTTATTATATTTAATTATTAACTATATAATCACAATGCAAGTGTTTCTTAAGCCTATTATCTAACTATGGAATGTAAAAAATATTAATAAATTAATATGAGAACAATACCATATTTATCATTCACAGTGATATATATATCCTAATATGTTTTTTTTATTTACATAGATCAATGATTTCTAAATGATAATTGTAAGGATTGTTCACTTTTTGATTTTTACGTTTCGTATAATTTTATATAGGTCACTTCGATTTAATAATATCTCATTAACCAATACAGTTGAAAACATTGGTATATGGAATAATGATTGGAATCCTATGACTTTTGAACATGTTTGAAGGTCACTGTGAACCATAATATTAACCATCAGTGCCTTATTAATCTTAATCTAACCTAAATCATTGTAATTAATTTTAATCATTTTCAGTAATATTTTAGGTCCAAAACTAATTTGATGTTATTAGAAAAAAAAATTGTGCTGATTACAACTATGTATTACTCATTTCAAAATTTCAAATCACACTAGTGTGAAAATTATGATTAAAGATAATCCCATACATGTGGTGAGAAATCTAGGTTTTAAAGAAGAAATGTTCAAAAGTGCAATATGTTTTTATAAATACATTTAATTAAAATTAATATTTCCATCAAACTACAAGGTATTAATATATGAATTATTGATATAATTTAACTTAAAAACGAATTTAAAAAAACTAATAGTAAATAATATTTAAATGAATATGAATTTTTTAGCAAAATTAATGGAATTATTACTATTTATCAAAAAATGAATCATATCAGAAAAATACCATTCATTAAATATATTTTTTTATATTCTAATTATAAAAATGAAATTTATTTTAAAATAAATTTATTAAATTTACAAAATTTACATTTCATATAGGTGTGACATTGAATATAAATAACAACCACTCCTATGTGTAACGCAAGCTAACTCATTAGTGTGAGTAGAATAAACCCAACATGGTGTTTGATATGAAGATAAATATAATAATATTTACTATAACATGATAATATAACAATTTATTGGGGTGATACATTATCCCTATTGTAATTTAATTATGTCCTTTCAATTTATACATCATCTTAGAAATAATGGAGTTGATATTTAAAAATATTATTGATGAAAAACCAACATCATGAATAGGGTTAATAACAAATATTCTTAATAAGTGATAAATGAAAGAAAAATTGTAATATAACTAGTTTCCCTTGTATAATAACATAGGTTTGAAATGGAATCATAGTTTTAGAGGATAAATCTAACAATCCTATTCTAGTGGAGAGTGCTTGAGAACATTGTTAGGGGAAAGTTAACAATCAAAATCGCTACATCCATGAGGATCTAAGAGGACATTTTATTCATAAAAAATGATGGTAATTCGAAAGAAACAATTGATATCATTATTATATTATTAATTGAGGAATTATTTTACTCTATATGAATATATGTAAATATACTGACTTGGTACATTCCTATATAAAAATTCTTATCCTTTTGTCTTCTATTGAACTATCTCTACATCATCTAATAAAACCTGATTCATTATAAAGTCATTGTCATATTTCAATCTAAATAAACTACATCACTAGTTCAACTTATTCAATTTCATAAATGGTTATCCTTCCCCAAAGATTATGAACCAATTATCCAGAAATATGGTCATTGAATTTCAAAAAATGAATATATTATTGTCCTTTAATCAATATAAAGTAGCTCCAAATTTTCACATCCCAACCATGTGAATAATATAATCATGTATCCTCATAAAATATGTTAATAACACAAATCACCATAAAATATTATTTTAAAAAAGAAATCATCCTTATTCATTATGTTATACACATGTTATTGGATATATTACATATATCTGAATTTTTCGTAAACTCCATCAATTATAGAATAAACCATTTTTTGAAAATTCATTCATTATTTCCAATGTATTTTGAACTTATCAAATAATTAATTTCCTCATCAATATTGTAAAATAATGAACATATTAATGGTATTCTATTCCTCACTCACATGATTTCCAAAAAGAAAATTTATATTCCAATGATGAAATTTTCTAGATCCCATTCAACATATTCTCTAAAATCCAAAATGAAAAATTACCAGAGTAAAATCACTATATATTAAATAATTCATATAACCAGCAAATTTTTTATAAAACATTCAAATGAAATAATTTTCAAATTTAAATATTAATCATTACTTTTCATCTACAGTGGTAGAATATCATAAACATTATCCAAAACTATCATTTGAGATATAATCTTTTGTATCTAGAGAGATTGATTTTCATGGTGTCCAATATCATTATGGTAGAATCATTGTGTTGTGGAAACCATGTTTTCCCTTTTAACAACCAAAATTTAGGCCATTATTTCAAAACTTGTAGCAAACTCCCATTCGTTTCAAGAATTTACAACAGTGTTTTTTTCCACAATTATACCATGTAGAAAGTACTTTTTTATGTCATTCATTACTCTATATTTTTCTCTGTTGTCATCTTCTTCTATTGCTTCCAATAACTAAAATTTTAATTGGATAATCAGTTACCAATCACATTATCACGTGATAGTGTTTCCTCATATGATGAGAATACTAGGGAGACTACTTCCCTTATTAATGTTTGCTTTAGTCCATGAAAGATTCTATCACTCATAATCTTTGAATCATTTGTATTAATTGTGTAAACATTAAATTTACATGGAAAAATTTATAAAAAATGTAATATAATAAATTAGATCATAAAATAGTAATGTATAATTCCAAATATGGTATATCATATAACAAAAATTTGTTCTCCTTGAAGCCTAAAATAAAAACATTGGTTACATTGGTTAAATATTTACTTCTAAATCCCTCATTATGGTATGTATATAGAATAAGAAAATCCATGTGTGTATACCGTGGGAGTGTAATAAATTGTTCACAACAAGGCTCATTTTTATGTACCAGGTTTCACTGATTCATGCTCGACACACCTTGTCGATGTTTTTAGTCATATGTACATATATGCCAGAACCACGTCCACCTAATGTATACAAAAAATGATTTTTTTCAGGGAATACCAAAATTATATCCACCTTATCAAAATTATTTGGTGTTATTATATATATACCCTCAATTAATATCTTATGGTTATGCTACATAATCATTGTTTTATAAATCTAGTTTCCAAGGTAGCTATTGAACGTCCTATGATACAAACTTTAACACCTAGACCCTAAAATCCCAGATCCAGTGCATTAATTTATAAAATTGTAATGATTACAAGGAATAAAATCTAGATGGAGTGATTAGTTTCATTATCTTGGATGATGAGATTACATGCATGAAACATATTATACATTGCAAAATGAAAAGAGTATATGATACATAAAAAACATAAATAAGCTAAATCCTTACAAGTTTATTAAATGCCTTGTTATTCATAACCTTGGGATATCAAACATAATAAGGGTTATATAAAATTCTCATTAAGGGTATGTAATGTCGTAGAAATAATGAATCAATGGAAATAAGAAAACAAGGTATGGTAAATAAATGATAACACATGAATTTAAAATAACTAGATAAAGCAATATTCAGATGGAATGCTATGAAACTGAAACACATGACAGATAATCAATAAAACTATAAATATAAACTATCTATTGATATTTTGATGTAAAATATTATTGATAATAATAAGAACTTAGTTCTCTATAATGAAGATTCTTAATTATTTGATTCCATTTTTCATTGGTACATGGAACCATTACCGTCAATACTATTTAGAGTCTAGTTTGTACCATATTGGTTAAAACCCAATTTGGATTATTCATCGATAAAAAAACTATCAATACCTTTAAAAATATATTTTATAACACAATAGTTAAAAAAGGATCAGTTTTTGTTCATTCTAATTTCATTCTAGGTGACAAAAAACTTATCGAGGTGATTTCATTAACTGGTCCCCACCCCGTAGGGATTACCTTAAATGCTCCCCAACCCCTGACACACATATACAAAGCATTAGTCAAATAATATAATAGAAATAATAAATTAAAATTGTTACTTATAATATTTCTATATTAAATAAATAATATTTATTTATGAATAATACCTCAGACGAGGATAAATATCAACAAGGGTTGTTAACATTTAAACATATTTTAGGAAACATTTTCTGTAAATATTCCAAACTGACCCATACCACACTAAGACACATAAATATCTATTCCCCATGAATTAAAATGATAAATATAATATCATATAAATAATGAGATTCATTATATAACTTGTAATTAGAAGTTCAAATAGTGTATAAAAGTTAATTGGGGAATAATAAAAATAATCCTTAATGTAATTAAAATTGAGACGAAATCCATTAAAATATCCTTTAATTTTTCTACGTGGTATTTAATATTATATATAAGGGTTTCAAATATGTTACCAAATTATTAAATAACCATAATAATGTTTCTAATATAATATATTTAATTCTAACAAATTTTTTTACACATATGTAAACACTAATTGATTATTTTAACTATTTCATGTGTTAATTTCCCAATTTTTTGAATTATGTTTTGAATTGTTACATATTGTTCATATTAAATATATAATGATTTTATCATATAAATAATTTATAAATTTATATAACTATAAAATATATTCAATAAATATGAATTCAAAACAGTCCATTATATTTGGAGAGAAGAAATTAAATACACCGTTCATAGAGACAGTAGGTCGTATGTACGCATGAACACTCAGTTCATTTCAACATTGTATTTGGAAGAAATAAAATTAAATGATCCATATGTATATGATAATTAAATTATATTATCTATTTAATATATGTTACATAGTTTTATTAAAATATATTTATATGTTTCATGTATAAAAGAATAAATCTCATCGCTTCATAGGGGCAGTAGTCCACACTTCCTTAAATGAAGTTATCAAATTAAAAAAATATGATTTATTAAAGGTATGTGTTTTAAAAGGAATAATAAAATATAATGAAATAATTAATATCATAAATATAATATATAAATAGATTCTTCATCATAATGGCCACCATGGGAGGTGGTAAATGAAAAATGACCAATCATAGTTTCGTGAGGCATTAATTTGACGTACAGAGAAACAATAAGTTTGTTACTCATTTGATGGAAGTTTCTGTAAGTGTAGTTGAAGCCATTGCAGAAAAAAATCTTATTATAATTATCATACCTTTGTTGATATGAAATAATAAAAAAATATTATTTGCGGTATTGGATAATGGAAAAAAATTAAAATATTATAGAAGTTTGGTACCTCTTAATGAGGTAACTCTTTCTGTTTTGCAGCAAATGGATTCCATTAATTTAATTATCGACAAGGGAAGGCTTATATAATTAGGAAATATAATCTTATAAACAATTTGGGTAGATATTATAAGATCTATAGTGACCTTAATTGTGTGAGTAAGTGGTATAGTTCTTTCCTTTATATAGTAGTGGGGGAGAGGCACTGTTGTAAATACAAAAATGTATTCAATAATGGGTGGTCTAAGTTACGGAAGGTTCCTAAGAATTATAAAAATAATGGATTAATGGGAAATAATGGTCAATTAAAGCCTCAACCACACTGAAATATCTGTATTTTAATAATTTTGTTCCTTAGCAACCTAGATTCCAAATTGTTATCATTTTGGTTTTTATTAAAGCATCTTATATTCAAACATGTGTAATTTAAATATTAATAATAAAATAATGTTTTATTCATTGTAAATTATAGATCCAATGAATTATTAATATGATCGATAATTTATAATATAATAATCTCATGTTTTTAAGAAATCATTTTTTAATGAAATCTCATGTGACGCAATAAAACATTACTTAAACCAATACCGTGTTAGTAAAATTTTTACAATATTTTGGTCAATATGATAATTATAAAAGAGAAATTTGTCCTTTAGTACACCATATTTATTATTTATTAACACATAAATATCAATTTGAAAAATATTAGGTTAGTAATAATTTTAAATTATTTAATAAAATATGTTTTATTATAAAATAACACATATGACAATTTTGACATTATTTATTTAATAAAATATCATTATAATATTGGTATTAAAATATATTAGATATACATATTTTTGAAATGATATATTCATCAAAAAATAAATTAATAAATTTATTAAATAAATTATATTCAGGTATAATATTTTTAATATAAATTATTTTAGTTAATCATTAACTAACTAATTACTACTTTGGAATTTTATAAGAATTTTATGAAACTATTCCATAATTAAAAAATATTGATAAATTATTCTGATAAAATAAACAAATTTGAATATAAAAATAATATTTTTATGGAATGTAAGATATTTTTGACATATTTGAATGTTTTATAAATGTTAAAGGTAAATAATTTTTCTTTTTTGTAATTTTTCATACTTAACCTTCTATACAGGGATCATAGAATTAATAATATCCCATATAACTCATAAAACTATAACCATGTTGGAATATAGTATATCTATTCACATTAATTTTCTTTTGTATAGTCTTCTATGTCATTTTGGTCATTAATAATAATGTTTAGTCCCTATAAAACATAATAATATTTGAATCCCTATAATTAATTTTACTCACATGTCCTAATAATATTGGTAAAATATTATGTACATCTTAATATACCACAAATATTGAAATGATTAAAATTATTTTTGTCTATTTTTCAAAATTAAAATCATATACATGTGGAAATTAATGTTAATAATAATTTTACATATGTGGTAATAACCCATGTTTTGAATGAAAAACATTAAAAACATCAATAAGTTATTTTATCTAATTTCAAAATAAAAATTATTTACAATGAATTACAATGTTTTAATATATAAATAATTCATCTTTGGTCAATATAAAATATAATTTATAACATTATTTAACAGTTATCAATATTTAAATAAAAAGTCTCTTTTAAATGAAATTTCAGAGATTTTTAAAAATCATTTAAAATAAATATTCATAGAAAAATAAGTAAAATTCACCCTAAGATATTTTTGATATTACAAATTCTACATAGATGTTTATTTTGACTAATAGTGTTTATAAAATTTAAAATATTTTTGTTTCAAATAGGTGTTCAATTAAAAGGAGATAAAACCCAATCTAGTGTGTAATTCAAGATAACTCATTGTGTTGGCTAGTGCAAGTCTAACATGGTGTTTAATATCACAAAATATAAAATAATATTGTAATAATAATAAAATATATTAATGTATTGTTTTTTTACAATCCCATGATTTTGAAATGAACCTGGTTACACATTGAGTAATCTCGAACAACCTGTCGTATGGGACCCCTTGTTTAGATAGATGGGTTTACACATAAATATAAGGATCACATATTTCATGGTCCCAACCCAACACTGTGTGATCATAGAAAGCTATTTTGGTGTTTATAAAAAGTACATTATTAGGAATCTAATTGGGGTTTCATTCATTGTCGGCTATTCCACATGTCGTGTACACCTTAACAGGAATCTCGACATTAATATGAAAAACACATACAAGACATCTTATGGCTCCTCATGTTATGTGATGTAGGATAGAAACAATAAATAGTGACACAATATTTGAAACAGGCCCTGATACAATGGTATAATCCATTTCCAAAAGCATACATAATGTACCACCAATACTTTCCATGTACTGCTTCAATGATAGATTATAGCTCTTGTCTCATTCATATTAGACTAGATCTATATGTTTACATTCCATTGATCAGTTACATGATGGTTTAGATTGGAATCAAATATTATGTGCAGGACTTTGGTCCCCTATGAAGAACATCAGTCTCTAAAAGCGTTCATTGAATCCCTTGGATATTTCCAAAAAGACATCCGCTATCATTATCATTTCCATGTGTGGGGTTCATGATATTGTAATCACCAAAACTACATGAGAATAAACCCTCTACTTAGTGGGTTATTCAAAATTAGGTTTCCCATATATCATAGATCACTATATTTTATACAATTCTATCTATTTAACTCTTCAGACATCTTGAATAATCTTCACATTTCAAGGCATAAGAAACATAACATCTCAAATGGATATGATTAGAGTTTCTTGACTCATGTAGTGTGTTCTCCCAGATGAGTGTAATATTAATCCTTCATAATGAAGTCAGTGGATAAACGTATTTTGGTGATATTAAATGAATCATGATTTCTATTTTGGGAAAATATAGATATTATTGTTTTGTATGTTATTGACATATCCATTAAAAAAGATGCCCATTATTTTTTATGTTATCTGATTAATGATTTTAAGGGATCCTCTAGGTTATTTTTCTTACTAGCCCATTTTTAATATTTTCTCCCATGTTTCATTTACTATTCCTATGATAGAGATTTTGTTAGATTTGTTGAGGTACTGAGACCAGGCACTGATTAGCGAGCTAGACAGACTGAGGAGTGTTTGGGTGGCTATATGGACTTCATTAAACTACATGATAACTAGTTATACATGTTTTTATATTCTATTAGAGGGAAGGTTTTTGGAAAATTTTATTTCAAGTACTTGTTATTATACTATGATTGTGTGATGTTAGATGTATGCATGTATGGTTATAGGTGGTCTTACATTTAATCATTGTATGTTCATTGAGATGTGTCTATCTTTACTGGTACATTACGCTAAGGACTCCCATGTGTGTGATTTTTCTACATGAAATCGGTCTCTAGCCCTTGTCCCATTAGTGGTGGGATTGGGGAAGTCACTATTCATACCCTGTTGGCCCATGTCTTGACATAAATGTATTGAGTTTAGTTTGTAATACATTGTTCAGAATTTTTAAAAATATTATATATTATTCCATAAAAACATTTTTAATACATAATATATATAATATGATAAAATAATTATTAATCACATATAGAAATTTAGTTTGAAAATATTAATCATAGAATTTAAATCATAATTTAAAAATTATTTTAAAAATACTTTTTTGCAAGAATAATTATCTAGTTATGAAAAAACTACCTTCCCTTGTAAAATCCATAATAATTAATAAGGTTAACCTAAGGGCTCAATGTCATAATAAAATTAGAAAATATTCTAATTGAATTTTGGAGTTATGTATTAATAATAAATTATATTTTTAAAATTATATATTTTGGATTTAATTTACAATTTCAAAATGCTATAACATTTTATACGAGTGAATTAGTTAAATGATACCATTATAAAAATTTATAAAAGAGGCCTCTCATCCCCCATTCAATAAAAATGTAAAATTAAATTCTCCTCATGATAATCGTCTTTTATTTTTACCACTATAATACTATTTTACATCATTACGATACTAGATATTGTAATTTAGTCTATGTTATCCCTTGTTATGAAATACTCCATGTGAATCTCAATGTTAACAACTTAAATTATACATTTTCCTGAAATTTTATATAATCTATCATCCCCAAGGAAATATATTTTTATAATATTATATTCTAAATTTATTATTAATATATTCCAATGTTTTCATTTTAGGAATGATTATTTCACAATTTTCTATACTCATTAAGACAAGAAATAATTTCATTAGTGTGTTTAACTGTACAATAGATTCTATGAAGAAAAAATATCAAATTTAACTAATTTTATATATGTTTTTCGAAAATGCCTCAAAATCTTATTTATCAGCTCCAAATTATATAAATAATATCATTATTATTCTATTATAAGGATATAATTCCAAATTTGTCTAATTTTCGTACCCATACTCATCCATTATATGTTGTAAGTTATTGTTATGGTCAGTGATACAACATACATGATAAATTCTATTATATAAAATCTTGGAATTTAATGAGGAATAATGAATATTAATATTTAATATAAATAAGAAGGTGGTTATATTATTTTAGTACATGAATTGTAACATGAATATTATACTCACTAATTAATATAGAAACATATGTTAGTACTAATTTATTTGATCCTTCTCAATGTCTATTTCATCAAAAATTCTAATAACAAAATCTCCATTTGAATAACTATATATCATTAAAGATATTTAAAAATTATCAATTAAAAAACCATTCATTATATTTTATATTTTAGCATTAAGAAATTATTCCTGAACGAGAATACTATTACCAAAAAAATACAAAATAATCAGTATTACTAACACCTAATATTGAAAAAAGTAAATGAAAATTGAATATTGATACTGAGAATAATTTAATATTAATTTTATAATATTATATATATATTATTATTATTATTTATTCTTAACATGTGTTTATTAATTTTTATTGAACATTATATTCAAATAGTTTATTTGAATTCATTATATAAGGTATGGTGTTCATTATGTCAAATATAATTTCATGAGTACGATTTCAAATTCTTTCTAGTGATAACACTAATATAGTTTGACAATATCCCATTGAATGTTTATTATCATACTAATTAAATTATTTCATTTTGGTTACTCTTAATATTTTCTTTATTCATGTCTAAAACAATTTAATTATGGGATAATAAATTTCATATCAGTATTCAATATTCCCCTTTTTATAGTGTTATCCATTTGTAAGTGAGACTACGCCGACTGCAAATTTTAGGTTTTGTATCATTCCCTTCAATTTCCTTATTCATTGGATTCATTTCTCTATGTAATTTTACATTCATAATTTATTCACCGCGATAATATTATAGTATATAGAATTTATTTAAAAATGATTTATGTAATTTCAAATTCTATTCAGAATGTTTATTTATAAAAAATGATTGAAACATAATATTACAAAATATCCACATGAAAAGATATTTGACATATTTTTTCTTATTATAAAATTATTACGCTCTATATTATTGAATTTTTTTAATGTATATAATTATTAACCTTTTTTCATTAATATTTATATTTCATAAATGATATAAATAAAAAATGGATATGTTTTTTTTCAAATCCTCCAAAAAAATATTTTTCATTTTTTTATACAACATTGAAATAATTGTCCCTTCAAAAATAATTTTATTCATATGATACAACAATCATAATGTATTATAATTGATTATTAAATTTATTCCCTATTATTTGAATGATCTATCAATAACTTCACCTAGCATAATCATCCAGTATGTATAAAGATCTGTTATCATCTATTTCATTTCCTCTATTAACATCCAATATTTTCTTATTATGATTGAATGATTTTCACCTAGATGACCTACATCAAATAATTTGGATAATTTTTTTAAAATAAAATTTCATATTAATCTATATGGTAATCATTTTAAGGTTTCATATATTAAATGGCCTTATATTTATTTATAAATGAAAAAAAAATATTTAGTTAAACATGTACTACATTAGAGAAAGTTATTTAGTACTATGAAATCATAATTATGTTTTGAATATTTCATTTCTACCCTAATTTGATGAATTATTTATACATTATTAATGATGTGTTGGTCCATGGTAGCTAATTGATGAATTTATTGGTCTTATGATAGAACATAGCGTTGGTATTTGGGTTACTCATACAAGTTTAGATAGATGTCTTACATGATTTCATAAATGGAAATAACTATTTGGGACAATCATTAACAATTTGTATTATCTTTGAACATTTAAATGAATAGTTCTGAATATTGAATTAAATATACATGATATTAGTTATAATTTTCCATGTTAATAATTATATTTCATTGAATGTATTGGAATAAGAATATATGATATGTTATAAAATATTGATTTATTATAATTTATTTACATCCATATAAACCATTCCTTGATTATTCTTATATTTATTTTGGTATATTATTTTCAATACATTTAGTTTGATATCAAAATTTATAATTATTACATTCCCATAGTCCTTTGAAAAAATTATTTCATATGATTTGATTGTAATTTTGTCTTTTATGAGAATTTTATGTGTTGCATCATTCCCTTCATTGGCTTCAAAAGGCAAAAATCCATTAATTTTCCTATAGAAATATTACCAAGATGCCAATGGATGGAGATAAATTTCAATGCTTTAACACATGAGGGGGAAATTATACCTTTTTGAAATGAAACAACCCAATCAAGCATTCCATAAAAAATACCACTACATGGTTCATGGAAAAATTTAGTACAACCCATAATAATATAATTGATGTCAAACAGAAACTAAAAATGATCCACAATAGAAGAAAACTAATACCAAAATACATAGAATAAGAAACCAAAAAATCAATGAAAATACACATAAATTCATGAATCTAATATTTCCCTTGATTCAACTCCACAAAACAGCCCATGAATCGCGATTCACTATTAAACAAGTGTTATACATTGTCTTTTCCTGTGTACTGATAATTGATATATGAAAAAAACAACCATCAAAAGTATATGTGAGTAATGTAACCCAGTAGGATATCCCTAAATTACTTCCATTTTTACTCCACAAAGATATAACATGTTAATGAAAATGTATAACACAATTTATATAAAAACTGAAATAACTTAAATTCAAAACAATTAATTTTATCTCCAAAATATATTTCCATAATAAGTTATTTTCTAATGAAATGAAACTAGAAAATAAATCAGAACCATCTCACATGATTGTTTGGCATACCCATTCCATGTTTCAGCACATAACAACACATAAATTCTTCTCTAACATATTCATACTCATGATCAGTTTATCTTCCATCCATTAATGCATCACAATATGTGCAATCCCTTGTTCACATGTTACATACACCCCTTAATCATGGTAACATAATTTTATACCTGAATGGTAAACTCCCCTTATTTAGGGTCACTTAAAAAGAATGAACTGACAAAACCCATGTTTACCAACACCATTTAAAATCAACTATTCTATGATACTTCAAAAGAAATTCTTTAATTTAAATACATTCAAAAAAAATTAATTAAATTTTAATAAAACAATATATTTATGAAAACATCTTAGTTAAAAAATTTAGCAAAAATCCAGGAAATCCATATTTTAAAGTCAACATTTTAAAATTTGGAAAAAATCACATTGCACAACCACATTAAACAATTCCATAAGATCATCAAAAATCCAAAAAATAAAAAAACCATCACTGAGGAGGGTTTACAATGATTTTCACACAAATTTCCCAATACAATTAATTTAATTTAACCAATTTTAAACTTATCATTCAAGTTCTAATAAGTGGAGCCATGAGTGATGACTAAGACCTCTATTGTTATTATAAAATTGAATAATGATATAAAAATGACACAAAAACTGGTTGAATATCAAAATCCCACTCTAGAACACATAAGATTTCATAAATGAATACAAATATAACCATTACTAGAATAAATAAAAGATTTATCATCAAAAGAGTATATATTTTACAACTTGGATATAGAGAGAGATATGTAGATATATTAAAACCCACAAAAAATACCAAAAAATAATACTTACAAAAGGAATTGGGAATTATGGCACCATGAAATTCCTCCGGATGTCTTATAAAGTAGTTGGGATAGGTTATACAACCTTTACGAGTAAGGAAAATCATGTTAGGATTAATTTAGAGTAAAAATCAGGGGCTAGAATCTAATCCCAATCCATAACCATTTTTTGGATCTTTTTTAAATCATTCACCATCACCGGAATGGTTAGGAAATAATGTGTACTAATATATCACATACTTATTTTTCAAGTGGGGCACCTCACACGATTCACCTTCACAGTTAGACGGACCATGCCACAACCCTGAAAATGATGAATTTCAATATGTTAATAGTTTTTACTAGGCGAATTCATGGTATGGAAAAATAGTGTTGCCTCATGTATTCCTTGCCCTTATCCTCTATCTCACTGCGAATTTTTTCCATGAAGAGACTCATAGTTTCCAAAAACCATGATAAAATAGTTCCCTTGTAAAAAATCCACAAAAATATACCAAAAGGTTTCTAAACACTTCCAAACATCACTCAATGAAATAATATAATTAAAAATCATAAATGATGGGTAACATACTTGAAACTGGTGGTTTTAAATTCATACAACTATTATCCATTACTTCCCTATAAATTTGAGAACTAATGGTGTCCAAGAATAGTTTGGGCTATTTCGAGACTATTTCTGTTTCATGTTCCCATGTCTCTTCCTGAATATATCCATGTTTCCAAAAAACCTCTATTAGCCGAATGGTTTTTCTATGCAAGAATTTATCATTCCTAACCAAAATCCACACTAACACATGAACCAATGAAGCATATAAATATAATTCAATAGGATCCCATCAAATAAAACTGTTAGTATCTAGCTAATACTTTTTTCACTATGATACATGAAACACATTGTTCACCAATCTAAATCATTGTGGAAAAACCAACTGATATGATATCTCACCTACCCATTAGTGTATCAAAAAAATGCATTTGTATCAATGCTATTATATTCTCTACTTCTTAAAAGGATGATGTCTAAGAAATGAGGATAATCTCCAAACCACATGATCAGTCACCTATAATGAAAATGTCCATCGATGATGATACACATATTTTTTTACACTAATAAATCTTCATCCATTCCCTATTAAATTGGATATTTTATATTGATTTGTGGACATGGCTTGGAGACAATCGATATGTCCCCCCTATTTCCACCAAACAGAGAAGAGAATGACACTAAAACTCATATAATGCTTCAAAAAAGTCCATTTTTTAGGTATGATAACTGTTGTTATATGAGAACCCTCCAATGTAATGTTATCTTTCAATGATCCACCAAAATCTGTTACACAATCCCATAATATACCATTCATTGTTTGTATCATCCTTTTTAATTTCCCATATGTTTTACATTGAAACTCCATTCTTATAGTCAACTGTGTCCTAAGGGATTAATTTAAGGATTTATATAAATGAGACATTTTTATTATATTTATATCTAAATCAATTGAAATTCTTACTCCATGTGTCATTACTACTTCTCATATTTTGATTTTCAACATGACCATCACTATTTGAGATTCATGAATCAGGATGAAATGGGGCTATTTGTGAGTTTATCTAGTAACACCTAAACAGAATAAAATATTTAAATAAATTTTTGGAGTCATAATCCATCTCATTTTATCCCATTTAAAAATGTAATAGGTCATTACTACATCAAACCTACTAGTCATTGATGTTCTGGTTGAACCTGTTGAGATGTTAATCATCTCAAAATAAACTGATCCACATTCATTTTCTTGCCAACACACAAAAAATGTGATAATATTTATTTTTTAATTTTGTATTTGTGAATGAATATAATATTTTTAATAGTGGAAAGCATGAAAATTAATTTCCGTATATGTCACAAGTATAAACATATGATTTCATAAAATACAAAACTAAACTGTCATACATCTTTCGAAATCAATGGAACCTATGTGTTTCCCCCCATATAAGCACATTCTATATAAAAAATATATTATTATTAAACCACGAATATAAATTCATAAAAAAATTATATTGGAATGAAAATCACACCAACCTATATTGTCCTCACATTGGAAGTTCATGTTATCTTTGACTCATATTAATTACAACAGATTTGATTATTATTTTTTCAAATAATAATATTTATTTCTTATTATTGTATATTCCACTATATTCCCTTTACCGAATGTATAAATCATGCCAATGTATAACATTTTGAGATAAGATATATGTCTTCATTGTCTCCAGTAAAAATCCATTTGTGAGAACATATTCTTAATTTGATTATGATCTGTAAATTAGTAAATTGATCATAAATGTGATAATGATTTCACGTATTCAAATCATGAAATATGATAGATAACTTTAAATAAAGTGTTATGATGTTCTTCTAACACAACCATAACATTCTTGATATATAAGAATTACATGATCTCTCATCTTGACAAAACACATCAACCCTAATCCCAATGCATCACAATACACCATTTATCTTTGTCTCAATTCCATAAAAATCATGATTGGTGATAATATAATGAGATAATTATGATATTAAATTACTTATGACATTTCTATTTCCAATTTAATGGAACATTATTCCTTTTCATAGTTGTCATTGGTAATCCCATTCCAAAATAATCATGAAATTTGTATCAGTTATAACTAGCTAAACAATGATAATTTGTATCATAGAGAAATTATTTTAGATTTTACAAGGGATAATAGTGTCTATATTTTCTGGATCCACATAAATATCTATTTTAGAGAATATATGGCCATTTAAATGTACCTCTTGAATCAAAATATAGATCACTGATAATTATGAATATAGATGATGATTTCTAAATATTCCCAGCCATGTAACGAAGTGTTTCCCATGATCAACAATTTTTATTGAATAAAAAAATTGGTCATCCATAAAAACAACCACAAATGAATCAATATATATTTTTATTATCTGATTTATCATGTTTATAAGTAATTATGGTGCATTCGTATGATATAATTTCATTATCACATATTAAGAATGGAGATATCTAAAACTGAATGTTTTTTTGAATATCCTCCACATGAAATTATAATTGGAGATATCCTGATTTAAATTAAATCATATAGAACCATTACTATCCCCTATATTTTTATAACTAATCATCAATTATTTTAAGTGGATAATGATTCATTATCGTAACATGATTAAACATAGGATAATCCTCACAAAGATGATTTGTTCCATCCACCTATTGGAAAAATTAAACCGGTGTTGCCCCTAATGATATGCTATGCTAATTGAACTCTTTTATTTCAATATATTATAAAATAAAATTCAGGACCAATATTTCTATTGGATTCATCAGATAAGATGGAGGTAAATAGGGTTGGTCATTGTGACTATATTAGTCAGGAACTCAACAAAATAGCACTGGTGGAAACCCAGAAAACTATTCAAGAAATAAATCGTCAAAAAATAATTAATTTAGAATTATAATATATTAGATTTCTTCCATCAATAAAAATTTCTATTTTACCAACTAGAAGGAGATCAACCCAACTGCTATTTCCAAAAACCCTTTTGCACATGCATATTAATTCCATTCTCCTTTAAAGTGATGATCAATACCATCATCATTAGTAAAACTAATCGGTCAGGTATAAAAGTTTACATGTGATATGAATCTTTTCATCCAATCCATACCAATGATTAATTCATATAATAATTTCTCAATAATTAATAAATTCCATATCATCCCACATCCATCATTTTTATTGAAAATTCTCAACACATAATTTCTCGACATTCTATTTGGTGAAGAAATGTTTGTAGGTTCAACACATGAGGCATCATATCCACATTTAAGCATAGAAAATAAATATTTTGAGAATATATTATTTAATTTTATTCACACTTATCAAAAAAATATTGAAAAATGGTATATTTCGAATGAATGTTACCTCTCACAATCGATGATCCAAATTGATTAATCCAGAAAACATGCCCAGCTCCATAAAATTTCCTGATTGTAGTACATTGATCATTATTTCCTTGTTTGGAATTTCCCCAATAGAGGAGTTATGGTAAATAGATGTATTTTTTCACTTCTTTAATTGTTTAAAATTATATGAAATCCATAAAGGATGATAATTTTCTTCAATACCTAACCTAGAGTACTACGACAATAGCGCATAAGATTCTCCATTTTAATTTCAATTGAGGCCAGATCATGGTGTATTCCTACAATAGAGAGTCATGTATCCAAATTAATTACATTAAAAACATTCTATTTTAGTCGTTGGTCTTTGATAATGATTAACATATACCACTATTTGATTCTATGTCGTGCACATACAATAGAAATATGTTTCCCTCTTCCACTTCACTCTAATATAAATGTTCCTATGATTTCATGTAGGTATAAATATTATCCATCCTCACATTTCTCTAATGATATCCATTTTTTCATTCCACTATATTCACCACACACCCATACATTAATTCTTCTTTTATAGTTCCATACTCATGGGATGTTTCACATCCATTCTTTAAGTCATCACAATATGTGCAATCTTTTTATGGCAAATGAAACAGGTCCCTCATTGTAGTCATTGTCCCATTATACACTAATGTTACACCCCACTTATTTAGGGTCATATATAATCCATGAAATCAACCAAAAATTGTATTAAAAAACTGTTTCAAATCATCCATTCCAACCCATTTGAGTAAAAAGTTTTTTATCCATTCAAATAAATCAATTAAATATATTTCAATAAAGAATTCAATTTATCAAAAACATATAAAATAAACTAGATTACAAAAAACTAAAATATCATTATTTGGAAATTGAAACATTAACATAAATATAAAAAAATTTCATATCCAATGTCTACAATTACCCAATTCCACCAATAATCCAAAGAATACACAAACAACCACTAATATGTGTTTCTACCATGATATTCAGAAAAACTTCACAATAAAATTAATTAAATTAAACTAATAATTTATGTTATAATAATAGTATTTTATTGTCAATATTCCTACCATATATGTTATGAAAAAAATGATGTAAAATACAAAAACACTGGAAAAGTTATTATAAGTCCCCAGCCACACACCTTACTTAATCTTGAGTTATTACAATATTACACATTGAGGATCTTTTCAGGTTTAGAGTTTTATAGAATTAGACCATAAAACATGCATTACATCCCAAATTTAAACAAATTGGGTACAATAAAAATTAGTATTCATTTTTTCCATCAAGGGAAAAATATTGAAAATAAAACATGGATTCTTCCTTGACACTTCCTTGACACAATCATCTTATCATGTACCTTTCCCTTGACCTGTGAAAAACTTTTCAAAAACATGGGATGAGCATAAAAATCTCAATAAGGGTTATAAAAATATGGAAAGGAAACATGAGTTCATATACGAAATCATACTTTTCCCATAAAAGATAGGTACTTTAACATACCTCATCAAATCATGAATAAATCATAGAAATAATAAGACATAAAGGTAACTTCAGGCATTCATAACATTCTTACGTAGGGAGTAACCTTCTTGGTTACGTTCGGAATACCCATCATAGTATATTCCCTAAATCTCTTCGGAGATACCTTAACTTTTCACTGCATCTCATTACCCAATGCATTGGAGAGCTATATTGGGCTCACCCACCCTTATTTTATCACAGAACCACCCGTCATCATAACAATTCCCAAGAACCATAACATAGTTGTATCACATAAAAAATGTATAAAGGAAACATAACATTCCACATTTCAATCACAAGATATCAATAACACATTGATAAAATGAAAACATTATCAAAACCATTTTCAATACCAATAGAAAAGAAAAGTAAAGCATGGTATTTATTTTTCATTAAAAAAGGTTAAGGCTTGTAGAGGAAGCCAAAACTCAAATAATGGTCAGGGTGGCGGAGAAGTCGTTGTTTCCGTACACGTACGACAAAAAAACATTCATTTTTTCATTTAGTAGAATTATTCGTATAAAAATATATTCTTTTTGAATAAGCATAAAAGTCAAAGGGGTTTATACACCGTATAAATGAAAGTTGTGTATAAAACAAAATATTTCTCAATGAATAGAGATTGAGACGAAGTCCCTTACCTCGGGTCCGACGTGACTGGATCGTTCTTTAATGGCCTGAATAATAAACTTGAGTTAATATCTACTTTCTTAAGAACCCTTTTCAAGTTCATTATTCCTTTTATATCACTTATTACCATGTTATAAGCATTATCTAGTCATTTAAGTTAATAATGGTCGTTTTGTCGTTATTTGGCACTTGAGTCAAAAGTGAACTTCTTATATTTACAAGTTGATCACGTAGTCAAATATCCATTATATCAAGAACGATATTCATGATTTATATGTGATATATTTAATATATATTCAGTATACAAATGAATTTATAATATTACATAATCATTTATAGGTAAGAAATGAAATGCACCATTCATGGAGACGGTAAGCCGTACGTACGCATGAACGCTACTTTCATTTCTATTTTGTATTTTATGGAATGGAATCATAATGATATAAACTTATATTATAATTCGATTATAATATCATATAAAATATCATAACTTCGTCCTTTATATGTCCCACATATGGTATTAAAAAATCAAATCACTTTGAGGGGGCGGTAGTCCGCACTTCCAAAAATGAAAATATCACTTTTAACCATAATGGAAACCATAAAGGTATGACAATAATGAAAAATACATAAAATTAAGGAAAATATAAACATATTATATATCATATATAAATATAGTTTCATCTTAATGGAAACCTTTTAAGGTGTTATAAGAATATTAAACAATCATCGTTTCGTGAGACAGAAATTCATCAACCACAGAAACAATATGTTCTTTAACCATTAGATGTAGGTGTGTGTAAGAGTATATCTGATAATTGTTATAACAATATCCTATTATATTTAAGATACTAGATTTGTTACAAAATAAATGAATAAAAATAGTTTAGGGGGTTGGAGAAGGAAAATAAAACAAAAGGACTCAAGTGAAGACATTACCTTAAAATTGGGTAACTCCCTTTAGTTTGAGCTCAAAGGCTTCCTTGGGAAGACATCTTCCCAATGTGAGACATCAAGGAGTAATATAGGGTTGTGGAGGGACACAATGGGCAGGGGTTGGCCGATCCAAAGGCTTCGAAAATGTGGGTAAATAGGTAGAGGTGGGGGCCTTTTATAAGAGGAGAGGAGGGGAACTCTTGGAAAGTAAGGTAATGTTACTTTATTTAAAAATGAGTTTCGGATTTAAAAGGTACCAAATTGATTTAATTCGAGTATATGGTGATAAGGTTTCGAAATATACTCATCCAATTGGTTTTTGACATGTTTAGGTCTTAGAGTTTACATTATCTTTTTATTTTATTTAAATCGTTAAATAATGAGGTAATCACTGCATCATCATGATGTCATAAATAATATAATTTATTTAATGTCTCAAAATTATGAAAAAAATTGTATGATGTAGGAAATATTTTTATATTTCAAATGAATATTTATAGTCCAAAATACCATCTATGTAGACAAAATTAAAAATGTTTTACTCAGGTTATACATTCTTTGTTATATTTACTTTCTTTTAAAAAATAATAAGATAACAAGTCACTTTCCACAAAAGTGATTCCATGGGGTCACCAACTTTGGAAAAAGGCATCCAATGGTAGTCCATGAGACAAAAAGTAGCATTAGGAAACATGTTGGTGTCATTTTTTATTATTATGATATTATTTTTTTATCCTTAACTACCCGATTACTCATTAATCAAGATAATTAATGATAATTACCATCGTTACTATTCATAATGTCCAAAAAAAGAGTCTTGATTACATAATTTGGACCTTCTGATTCCAAATATGTAATCCATTTAACCAAATTAAAAACACAGAAATTGCAATAATTTATTTAAAAATAATTCCCATTGTCAAAACCAATTGCGGGTTTTATTGAAACAATATCTATGAAAAGTTTGACATTAGTTTATGCCAAATTCCAAAGTGAAATTAATCCCAATGACCACAATTGGACTAAATGGTAAAAATATATTCATATTAAACTTTAAGATCAAATAAAAAGATAATCTAACCATATAAATAAATTAGATGAAGAAGCAGTTTTGATGTAAAATGCAGTATTTTTCACTATTGATTAAAAAATGAACATTGTCAAAAAAATACCAAAAATTTATCCAAAGTAAATTTCAATGTCCCAATAATAATGAATAAGTTTATTTTGAAAAATATACCTTATAAAATTTTCAAAAGATAGATTTAAAAATAGTTTTCCATCAAAATGCTGTAAAACAATATTTTAAAAATACCAGAGTATTCCATGATTTAGGTTGGATTTATTCTCATTTTAAGCCTCTAAACACTATATAATTCATAAATAGACATAGATAAAAATATCTATTATTCATTACTTAAATGAGATGTTACATCCTTCCCCCCTTTATAATATCGCATCCCCGCAATTTATTTTCTTATCGAATAAGTGATGGTATTTATCCCTCATTGCATTTTCAGATTCCCATGTTGCCTCTTCAATCATGTGGTTTTTCAGAAAAAACTTTACCTGATGAATCACCTTATTCCGTAACACTTTCTCCCTGTGGTCAAGAATCTGAACTAGTTGTTCCTCATAAGATAGATTCTCTTCCAACAAAACTACCTCTCGACTCAAAACATGAGATATATCTAGCATGTACTTCCTTAACATTGAAACATGAAAAACATTGTGTACCTGAGATAAACTTGGAGGTAAAGCCACTTGGTAAGCAACTGATACAACTCTCTCCAGAATTTCATTTGGTCAAATGAACCTTGTACTCCTCTTTCCTTTCTTACCAAATCGCATCACACTTTTCCATGGTGATACTTTTGGAAAAATATGATAACCTACCTCAAAAGAGAGATCGTTCCTTCTGTTGTCCGCCTAAATTTTCTACCTGCTCTGAGCTATTCTCATTTGTTTCTGTATCAGCTGAACTTTTTCTGCCAACTCTTCTACCAATTCTGGTTCCATCAGCTTCCTTTCACCCACTTCATCCCAGAAATCTAGATTTCAACAATGATTCCCATATAATGCCTCAAATGGTGCCATCTGTATACCATAATGAAAACTGTTATTATATGAAAATTCAACCAAAGAAATATTTTGGTCCCAACTTCCCTGATAATCCATCGAACAAGCACGTAGCATATCCTCGAAAGTATTAATTGTTCGTTCTGACTGCCCATCTGATTGCGGATGAAAGCTGTACTAAAATTTAATTCAGTACCCAACGACTTCTGAAGCCCTTTCCAAAAGTTATAAGTAAACTTGGGATCAAAATCAGATACAATGGAGAGAGAAACTCCATGTAACCTGACTATCTCTTTAAGATACAAACGGGAAAGTTGATCTAGGAAAAAATTATCTCGTATAGAAAGGAAATGAGCAAATTTAGTCAAGAGATCAACAATAACCCAGATTGTATTATTACCTCGAGGTGTCTTCGGAAATCCCACAACAACGTCCATTGATATGTTTTCCCATTTCCACTTTGGCACTCGTAAAGGCTGAAGCATCCCTTTCGGTAACTGCCACTCTTCTTTAACCTGCTGACAAGTCAAACACATCATAGTACAATCAGCAATATCTCTTTTCATTCCATCCCACCAGTAATACTCTCAAAGATCTCTATACATCTTAGTACTGCCAGGATGAACTGAAAAAGGAGAACTATGAGCTTCACATAACAACTCTCTCTTCAACTGTGAATCAAAAGGAACACATAATATCTTCCCAAATCTTAAAAAAAATTACTATCAATAATGAATTCATGCAACTTACCTTTCTGAACCATCTCTACCTTTTTCTGTAACTCACTGTCTTGCTTCTATGCTTGCTTGATTCTGTCTGATAGAGAAGATTTCACTGATACATTAAATAAAACAGAACGACATCCTGCACCAACAACATCCATGACAAATTTCATCAAATCTTTAACCAATGGATCACGTTCCCAACACAACATTTTTAATGAAGCATTACTTTTTCGACTCAAAGCATCAGCCACTTTATTTTCTTTTCCCAGATGGTAATGAATTGTACAATCATAATCCTTGATTAATTCTAGCCATCTCCTCTATCTCATGTTCAATTCTTTTTGAGTGAATATATACTTTAAACATTTGTGATCGGTATATATTTCACACTTTACTCCATACAAATGATGCCTCCAAATTTTTAAAGCGAAAAATACAACAGATAATTCCAAATCATGCGTAGGGTAATTTACCTCATGAGTTTTCAACTGTCGTGAAGCATAAACAATTACCATATCATTCTGCATTAGGACACAACCAAGTCTTTTTAATGAAGCATCACTGTATATAACAAACTCACAATTCCTATAAGGTATTTCCAAAACCATAGCATTAACCAATCTTTTTTTCAACTCCTGAAAACAATAATCGCATTCTTTTGTCAAGATAAACCTAACACCCTTCTGAGTTAGCATAGTCATTGAACTAGATAACCGGGATTAATTTGTAACAAACCTTCGGTAACAGTCTGCCAAACCAAGGAAACTACGAATCTCAGTTACATTTGTGGGAATTGTCCATTCTTTAACAACCTTTGTTTTTGCAGGATCAACAGTTATCCCATCTTTAGAAACAATGTGACCAAGGAAAGAAATTTTTTGCAAGCAAAACTCACACTTGCTGAATTTCCTATACAATTTCTTTTCTTTCAAGGTTTTCAAAATAACCCTTAAATTTCATTCATGCTCCTCTTTACTTTTAGAAAATACCAAAATATCATTAATGAAAACAACTACAAACTTATCCAAGAACTCATGGAAAATTCTATTCATTAAGTCCATGAATACAACAGGTGCATTGTTTATCCCAAAAGGAATTACTAAAAATTCATAATGGCCATATCTTGTACAAAATGCAATCTTCAGAACATCTTCTTCCTTTACCTTCAACTGATGGTACCCCGATCTCAGGTCAATCTTTGAAAAATACTGAGCTCCCTGGAGCTGATCAAATAAATCATTGATATGAGGCAAATGATATTTGTTCTTTACAGTGATGTTATTCAATTCTCTATAATCAATGAAATGTCTCATAAAACCATATTTCATTTAATAAATAAAATAGGAGCACCCATGGTGATGTTCTAGGTCGAATGAAACCTCTCTTTAATAAATCTTGCAATTCCTCCTTCAAATCTAAAAGTTCAATTTGAGCCATTCGATAAGGGGGTATTGAAATTGGCTTAGCATCAGGAACTAAGTCTAAAGTAAACTCAACATACCGATCTGATATTATTCCAGGAAACTCATCAAGAAAAACATCAGGATACTCATTTACCACTGGCACATCATTATTCTGAACAGTTCCCTTGTTTTCAATGATTCGTGAAAGGTAACATTCATTTCCATATTTTACAAGTTTCTCGGCCTCTTGATAAGTTATCAACAGTAAGGGGTCATTATTGTACACAAACTGAAAGTCTTTATGAAAAGGAACTTCTTTAGCTCTACAGTCAATCTTAGCATGGTAAATAGAGAGCCAATCTATACCTAGGAAAACATCAAACTCTACTAGAGGTAAAACAATAAGGTTTCCATGTTGTTTCATTCCACAGATAGGGATAGGAAGATTCTTATAAATTCTTTTTGCCTCAACATTTCCCCCAGGTGTTTTTACCAGAAGTTCAGGAGTCACTTATTGAGATGGTATTCCCATTTTACTAGAAAAGTTTTCAGAGATGAATGAATGTGTAGACCCCGAATCAAACAACACACTGGCATAATCTGAAAAAACAAACAATGTTCCTGATACAACTTCATTTGATGGCCTGACATCTGCTGAAGTAGTTGCAAAGGATTTCACCACCCCTTTCTGCTTGTAGTATAATTGCTTCCCATCACTCAAGCTCTTTGTTGGACACTCATTTTCATAGTGACCCATCTCATTTCACATAAAACATTTCACTAACTGTAAATCAAATTTGGAATTACCATCACCTTGATCATTTTCAGTGCAATCATTAGCCTTATGTCCCATCTTACCACATAGATAGCACTTTCCAGAATTTAGAAGACATTCCCCAACATGCATTTTACCACATTTATCAGGAACTAGAAACATAGTTTTCATACCCTTAGACCTTTTTGAAGAATAATTTCCTTTCTCATGCCACCTCAGTCTCCTCTTCTGCTAGTTTTCATAGAAAACTTGATCATCGGCAAACTCCATTTCCACCTTCTCAGCACATCGAACAAGCTTTTCATAACTTTTGAACTCAAGAGAAGCTAATGCCCTTCGATATTTTGGCTTTAATCCTGAGTAAAAACGATTGATTTTACTATCATGGTCTCAGATAAAATTTGGAGCATACCTTTACAATCGAGTGAACCTTTCTTCATAAGCAGCCACTGAGTCTTACTCTTGCCTCAATTCCAAGAATTGTTTTTCCATCCTATGTCGAACAGCCTTAGGGAAATACTTCTCAAGAAACATACCTTTGAATTCATCCCAGTCAAGAGAATCAATCTCATCAGCGTCCCTGATATTTTTAACCATCGACCACCACTGATCTGCTTCACCCTCCAAACTATAAATAGCAAGACTAACCTTTAGATTGCCTGAACACCCCATGAGATCAAAAATCTTCTCTAGTGCTTTAATCCACCCTTCACCTAGCACAGGGTCAGATGATCCTTTGAATGATGGGGGATGTTTCCTAATGAAATGTTCCACCACTGACATGTTCCTCTACGGTTGATCTGGTTGATCTTGTGCAAGGATACCACCGCCATATATCGCTTGAGTCAACTGCGCCATTACTGCAACAAACTGTTCCATTCCAATTCTGACCATACCAGGCTGCTGATTCGGAAGGTTATTTCCTTTTGTATGCCTTCCTAGCACTACTTCCTTGTTTCCTCTATGGAAAACCATTCTGAACAAACCTGTCTTAAATTAAGTAACATAGTAATCTTTAAATTCAATATCACTACAATTTGACCATAATTTTTTTTGGATAAACATTTAATACAATTCTAACTCCTAAAGTCATCTAAACCGAACAATGATACCAACTATAAGGCCCCGACCTTAAACCTTACTTAATCTTGAGTTATTACAAGATTACAAATTGAGGATCATTTCAGGTTTAGTGTTTTAGATAATTAGACCATAAAACATGCATTACATCCCACATTTAAAAAAAGTGGTTATAATAAAAGATAGTATTTATTTTTCCCATCAATGGAAGCATATTGAAAATAAAACATGGATTCTTCCTAAACACTTCCGCGACACTATCATCTTATCATGTACCTTTCCCTTGACCTATAAAAAACATTTCAAAAACTTGGGATGAGCATAAAAAGCTCAGTAAGGGTTATAAAAATATGGAAAGGAAACATGAGTTTATATATGAAATCATACTTTACCCATAAAACATATTCACTTTAACATACCTCATCAAATAATGAATAAATCATAGAAATCATAAGACATAAAGGTAACTTGAAACATTCATAACAGTCTTACATAGGGAGTAACCCTCTTGGTTACGTTTGGAATACCCATCACAGTATATTCCCTAAATCTCTTCGGAGAAACCTCAACGTTTCACTACTTCATCTTATCCAATGCATTGGAGAGCTATATCGGGCTCACCCTCCCTTAGTTTATCATGGAACCACCCGTCTTTATAACAATTCCCAAGAACCATAACATAGCCGTATCACATAAAACATGCATAAAGGAAACATAACATTTCAACATTTCAATCACAAGATATCAATAACAATTTGATAAAATTAAAACATTATCAAAACCATTTTCAATACCAAAATAAAAGAAAAGTAAAACATGGTATTTATTTTTTATTAAAAAAAAGTTATGGCTTGTAGAGGAAGCCAAAACTCAAATAATGGTCACGGTGGCATTGAAGTCATTGACGATGTATAAGTACACCAAATAAATCATTAGTTTTGTCATTTAGTAGAACGCTTCGTATAAAAAAATATTCCTTTTGAATAAGCATAAAAGTCAAAGGGGTTTATACACCGTATAAAAGAAAGTTGTGTATAAAACAAAATATTCCTCAATGAATGGAGATTGAGACGAAGTCCCTTACCTCTGGTCCGACTTGACTAGATCGTTCTTTAATGTCATGAATAATAAACTTGGGTGAATTTATGCTTGATTAAGAACCTTTTTCAAGTTCATTATTCCTTTTATATCATTTATTACCATGTTATGAACATTATGTATTCATTTAAGTTAATAATGGTCATTTTGTCGTTATTTGGTACTTGAGTCAAAAGTGAACTTCTTATATTTACAAGTTGGTCACGTAGTCAAATATCCATTATCTCAAGAATGATATTCATGATGTATATGCCATATATTTAATATATATACAGTATATACATGCATTTATAATATTACAAAATCATTTAAAGGTAAGAAATGAAATGCACCGTTCATGTAGACGGTAAGCCGTACATACGCATGAACGCTACTTTCATTTCTATTTAATATATTATGGAAAGGAATCATAATAATATAAAGGTATATTATAATTCTATTATAATATCATATATAATATCATAACTCCGTCCTTTATATTTCCCACATATGGTATTAACGAATAAAATCACTTTGAGGGGGCATTAGTCTGCACTTCCTAAAATCAAAATATCACGTTTAACCATAATGGAAACCATAAAGGTACAACAAGAATGAAAAATACAGGAGCATAAGGAAAAAATAAAAATATTATATATCATATATAAATATAGTTTCATCTTAATGGCCAGCTATAAATGTGTTAGAAGAATATTGAGCAATAATCGTTTCGTGAGGCAGAAATTTGTCAACCACGGAAACGGTATGTTCATTAACCATTATATGTAGGTGTGTGTAAGTGTAGCTAGAATCCTTATTATAACAACATCTTAGTATATTGAAGATACTGTATTTGTTACAAAATAAATGAATAAAAATAGTTTAGGGGGTTGGAGAAGCAAAATAAACAAAAGGACTCAAGTGATGACATTATCTTAAAATCGGGTAACTCCCTTTGGTTTGAGCTCAAAGGATTCCTCGGGAAGACTTCTACCTAATGTGAGGATTAAAGGAGTAAGAGAAGGATGTGTAGAGGAAAAATGGGCAGGGTTTGGCCGAGAAAAAGGCTTTGGAAGTGTGGGTATAGAGGTAGTGGTGGGGGACTTTTATAAGAGGAGAGGAGGGGCACTCTTGGATAGTAAGAAAATGTTACTTTATTTTAAAATGTGTTTCGGATTTAAAAGGTACTACATTGATATAATTCGAGGATAAGGTGATAAGGTTACAAAATATACTCATCCAATAGGTTTTGGACAAGTTTAGTTCTTATATTTTACATTATCATTTTATTTTATTTAAATCGTCAAATAATGAGGTAATCGCTGCATCATCATAATGTAATAAATAATTTAATTTATTTAATGTATAAAAATTATTAAAAAAATAGTATGATGTAGGAAATCATTTTAGCTTCCCAATGAATTTTTTTAGTACAAAATATAATCTATTTACACAAAATTAAAAATGTTTTACTCAGGTGATACATTCTTTGTTATATTTACTTTCTTTAAAAAAAATAAAAAGATAACAAGTCACTTTCCACAAAAGTGATTCCATGGGGTCACCAAGTTTGGAACAAGGAATCCCATGGTCGGCCATGAGATAACCAGTAGCATTAGGACAAATTTTGGTGTCATTTTTTATTATTATGATATTATTTTATTATCCTTAACTACCCGATTACTCATTAATCAAGATAATTAAAGATAATTACCGTTATTACTATTCATAATGTCAAAAAACAAAACAGTTTTGATTTCATAATTTGGACCTTATGATTCGAAATATGTAATCGATTTTACTAAATTACAAACAAAGAAATTGAAATAATTTATTTAAAAATAATTCCCGTTGTCAAAACCTATAGAGGGTTTTTTTGAAACAATATCTATGAAAAGATTGGCATTAGTTTATGCCCAATTCCAAAGTCAAATTAATCCTAATGACCACCATTGGATTAAATGTTAAAAATATATTCATATTACAATATAAGACAAATTAAATATATAATCTAACCATATAATTAAATTAGATGAAAAATCAGTTTTGATGTAAAATGCAGTAGTTTTCACTATTCATTAAAAAATGAACATTGTCAGAAAAATACCAAAAATTTATCCAAAATAAATTTCAATGTCCCAATAATAAAGAATAAGTTTATTTGGAAAAATATAGCTAATAAAATTGTCAAAAGTTATATTTAAAAATGGTTTTCCATCCAAAGGCTTTAAAACATTCTTTTAAAAATAATAGAGTATTCCATGCATTAGGTTGGATTTATTCTCATTTTAAGCCTCTAAACACTATATAATTCATAAATAGACATAGATAAAAATATCTATTATTCATTACTTACTTGGGATGTTAAAATTTGTTTGAATCTCTGAAAACATTACATATATCTCTTCCCATATCATCAAAATGCTATATATAACTATTATTGGAATCAATACCATTAGAGATATATGTGATGGAATATATATTTGAAAATAAGAAGTTAGAGAATTATATCTTTGAAAATCCACATTAGAAAACATCAAAAGGAAACATACTATGGGAATCAGGCTTCAAAACACTATGAAACTCTTCCAAATTGCTACCATTTTGATGGGAAGAGGTTCTACATCCATTGGGAGGGGTAAATCTCTAGTTATGGTCTATTTTTATCAAAAATGGGGTTAGAACTTATTCCCTACCAAGAACCACTTTATTAGGATTTTTTAAACCATTCATGGTTAGTCACACGATTTCGAAAAACCATGTGCTAACCATGACACAACCAGTACCTCAAGGGGTTTCTCATATATTTGGTTAACATGGTAAGGAAAACTATGTACCCACCGTGAGAGGCCCACTTTCCCACATTGCATGGTTTCTCTTAGTTTGACACACCAATTGGACGAATTTTTAAACTTCTCGTGTACCTTTCTCATAGCCTGTACCTCACGGTCCATGATTTTCTATAAGAGTTTCATGGTTTCCAAAAATAATTCTTATATAGTTATCCTATATAATAGCCCCAAAAATAATCAAAAAATTTTCTAAAATGTTCCAAACATCACAAAAACACTTTAGGTACGGAACAATGAAAATAGAATAGTTATTTACTTGAAATATGGGTTGTACATTATGGATGATGATCAAGAATAAATATTTAATTTTTACTTCTTCTAAAATGAAGAAATATATATTAGTTGATAATAAAATAAGATTTAATAGTTAGTGTTTTGTCTAAATAATTAATTTTATATAAAAAATCCGTCATAGAATATATATATTGCATTGAATTATTTTTTCCCTTAAATAATGGGATGGTCACATCTACACACCAATTGTTGGTTCATAAAATGATTCAAAAATTTATAGGTTTTTCAGGAAAAAAAGATAGAGAGACCCATAGAATGATGTCTTAGGGATGTGTAATTTTTTGTAGAATCTATCATAATGATTCATTAAATAAAAAATTGTCATTATATCTATTTATTTAAATAAATTTTTAGTTAACAGAAGGTTGAAATAGTTTTTTTATATTAAAAATTGGATAACGACAATGAATACTGATTATTCAACATCATCTCAGTATTAAATTGATTTTAGATGACGAGGACTCTGTTATCTAACTTGGCTAGAATATTTCAGGCCATATAGTTTGGTCAATTAAAATTATTATAAAGTATTATAATTGATAATCTACAAAAAAAATTTAATGAACCTAATTATTGAAAAACCAGAGATAGTATAGAATAAACCATTGAAATTCATATACTATTGTATATGTAAATTAACAGTTTAATTTATTGATTGATGGTGAGTTGGGATGTTGGAAAATTAATTTTTATGTATTTTAGTTTTATAATTTTATTAAAATATCTACAATAATTTTGAAGTAATATTTTTCATGAATATAAGGATAAATTATGAAACCCTTATTGAACATAGATTTAATAAACAGTGATATAAATAAAAATAAAAATACATATAATCATTTTTTGGGAAATAGAGAATTTTGTCTTGATGATTATTTTTTAAATATTTATCTACTGACTCCTTTTGTTCATCAGTCGTGTTAAAAATTTATATATTTGTTGTGGATAGATCTTTGAAGAACCAGGATCAAAATTGATATAATAAAAATTTGGTGGTTATGATAATTAGAAATCCAATGGAACAATATAATGAGTTAGAAATGATATAAATATGTCAATGATTCTATAAAAACTATTATTACCTTCTTGAACATAGTTAAATTTCCAAAACAAACTAAATAATAGCATAATAGTGATATCCCTATTGTAAATATAACATTATTTGTCTATATAATTTACTTAACCATGGATATATAAATCAATGGATTACAAAAAATTATAATGTATAAAAAAAATTTAATTGGGGATAATGTATCAATCCAATATTTAATATTATATTTCTCAATGAAAAAGAATGTTTTTGAAATCCTTATAGGCAGAAAACAAAAAACTGTAATGAAATACCTATAATTGATAAATCTAAAACAACCAAAAAAGCCGTACAAGCAAAACCATTATAGGGATATGTATAAAGAAGATAAAATATAGCTCCCAAATTTAATATAAAATACATAAAAATAGGGTGAAAACTGGAAAAAGGGGAGATACAAACCAGAAAAATAAGAAAAAACCAGAATGTATGACATTTCTTGATCAATATGTCTCAATGTCAAAAATTTCATATCCACATGCCATCCCAAACAAAATTAAAAACAAAATCTAAAGACAACAATCTATAGATTTCCCTTCCCATTACCCAAGATCAAAAAAATTATGTCTTTAACCACCAAAATAAATACATATGGTTTGGGAAATAGATCCACTATAAAAAAACAAGGAATGTATATTTTTTATAATAACATGAAGTAAAAAGTTATATCCTTAAAATGATACTATTTATCATGATTTTTTTACAGTAATCAATCTAAAAAGATTCCCCCAATAGTCCATTACTTTTCCACAAATTTCATGTCATGGTTTCCAAATATAGAAACATGAGAGTTATAAAAAAATAAAGTAACAAACTGATTAATAATTAAACCTTCAATAACACATCCATGAAATAATTTATCATGAATTAGAAATAAAATAAAAATTCTTTTTCACGACAAGACCTAGACTATTGGACCACATGTATATGACACTGAAAACACTAAACATGCATAATATTGGATCAAACTAATGTAAAGCCATATAATAGTCCATCAATACACACGTGGTTCCACATAGTGGTGTTTCACAAACAAATAATAGATGATTCTATTTATTGATGAACCCATGGTAACCCAAGAGAATTGTATTCCAATGTTTGTTATAAAACATATGTTGGGATTTTTATAAAACCATTTCATTGCCATGACATTTTTCATGAGGGATTGAAATTTTTTTCTCCATATTAAGGAATTTTTTTTCCAATGAAGGACACAATTAAATCCTGAATCCATTATATTTTAAATGTTAAAACATGAAATTATAATTACTAACTCCATTAATTAGAAACAAAATTACAGTATTCAATAAATAAAAATAATTACATAGACCCACCTCCATTAAGGGTGTAAAAACCTATCCCTCTTTTACAATAGGGATTAGAACCCTAAAGATATCGATCTAGAAGAAAATCCATGACAAGCGATAAAAATGTATCCAATGAATTCCAAATATGATAAAAATATCTTATACAATGCACCACCACAACTAAAACTAAATTTGAATAAAAATGACCACATACCAAAAGATGATAAATCACACCATAATTGTGATCAATCATTTAATTAATCGATCCAGATAGTAATTATTCACCCCAATATTCATAGGTAGATAACATGGATGGGAGAGGAAGGATTCTAGATATTAAATGTATCATATCAAAAAAATGAAATCCTAAAATTCTATAACTATGCAAATTAAACCTCGTGTAACAAATATAAACATCTATTGTTCCTCAAGGTCCGTATATATTGAAAACCCAAAATCCTTTTAATTAAATACCATGTTTTAATAAATACATGATGTGTACATGTCTCATGTCATGATAACAATTAATTATATGTACCTCATTCAAGGATTTTTCATAGATACAATTACATGACATGTACTTAACCTCCACAACAATGATGTTCCCAGTAAGAAGCTGAAGCATTCAGTTTTTCTGTTGAAACTTATACAGTTTTTAGTTTTATAGTTATCCAACTAATTTAATTGGAATAAATACTCAACAGAAGAAAAATGGATGCCAAAAACAATGTTTAGAAGAAGCCTAAAATAATGGTAATCTTGTGTAACAATCTCCCCACTATATAATATTTTCATCCCTAAACAATGATCAAGTTCATAGATTTTAAAATAGTGAAGGACACTACTGTCTCATCAGTGAATCCCTCTCACACATCTCATGGGGATCATTCCAATAATACCACAGTACCAAACCAGATTATTTGTTTTAATTTTTCGTACCTTATCCAATAGATCCATAATCCAAGCTTTATTATCAACCATTGTGGTACCATTTAAATCATCAAAATTCTACCACTCTATCATATGGGATATATATTTCATATACATTTTCAGTTGGGATATGTGAAACATATAATGGATAGAAGTGAAACTTGAGAGTATGTCTAACCTTTATGTTGCCATCCCTAGTTGCCCAATGATCTAAATGGTCCCTAAAAACCTCATTTCTTACATAACCTTCTTATACAACATAATATGTCCCATGTTTGGTGAAAAAAACATAAAAACCATTCTCCAACCACAATATCTAGTGATTGATGATAAAAATCAGAATAAGATTTAAAAAAAATCCATGTCGTGTTCTAATTTCTACTAGATCAACTATAGAATCACCATATTCTCCTGAAGCAGACAAATCCAAAAAATGGAACACTCTACCAACTATAACCAGCATAGTGGATATTGATATGGACACCCTTAAAAAGTCTCAATGAGATATATATATCAAAACCTAATAATATATGTTCTATAAAAACATTAATAAAGGAATAGTCATATTAAATATACACCGAAATAAATCACAGAAAAATGGTTCAATCCTAATGAACCCGGGTAGCCCTCTTGATCTGTCCATTCTTCAGAAAATGATAGTCCACAATCAATTTAATCTCCAGAAATATTTAAACATACAAAAAAATTGATAATATTTATGTGAACATAAATCCCTTGGATGAAAAAAACACAATGGGTACCCCATGATGACTCACAATCTCCCAGACATATAGGTCCCATGATATTCTACAATTTTCATTTTATTTATCGATAGAAAATGTTAAAATTTATTGAGTCTATTGATAATAATCCAAATAACATTCTTCCTACTCGGAGTATATGGTAATATAATGAATAAATACTTTGTAATTTCACATAACATACTTTCTAAAATTGTTTTGCGATTTTAAAAAAATGATGGTTTCTGATCTTATACCTTAACTCTTTGAGAAGGGTGGAACAACGATAAAAAACTCACAACTATCTGCATAATCCCTATCCCAAAATATAATTTTATAAAATCATGGTACATACTTTCTTCCTAGATTGAAATGTCTCAAAAGTCTTGGAGACAATTTATTACAACTCTTATATCATAGAAACAAGAACCACAAACATTTTATTAAATCATAATGCTCTACTATGAGAATGTGGCCACTCACCGAAGGTCTCTATACTATTTATGATTTTTCAAAAAAATTATCTCCTGGATTACATTATATTCTTCAGTTGAAATCAATCAGCAATAGATAGTTAATTCATCATTTATGCCATGAATAAATGTCCACAAATATCATTTAAACTATATATTTTCATGGTAAAAAGACTCATTAGAGACCACTTCTTTAATTTATTCATTCATATATTCGATTTGTACTCTTATTATTAGTGAATCAGCGACCACCTTTCCATTCATGGTGCTATAAATGATATAAATTTCAATTTTCAAATCATTCTAAAGAAAAAATATCTTTCATAAGATTAGATCATTCTTGGTGAACTACAATTTATGTATTTTGTGATGAAAATACTATATAAATCACACAGAAAAAAATATAATCATTTCATGTATTCATTGTATTTATAACCACAAAAAACACAAGATGATTTCTACAATAGTTATTTATATAAGGGCATAACTATCGCATTCTATATGTTATAACCCGTTTCCATTAGATCAGGTCATATACCCAAAATGATCATCATGAATCACAAAAATCAACCTAACCCAACCCATTTTATGTGATATTTGACACTAGTATTGAAGGAAACCTCCCAATAAACACCACAAAATAACTATGTAGTTTTTTAGTATACTAAAAAATTTCACCCAAATGGGTCAATATAGTCATTTGAGCTGCATGCATGGAAAAGTCCACTGTAAATTACCAATAATTACCAGGAAATCGTAAAAACAATAAAATCACAAATATGTTTCTAGTATTTTCATAAGAAATAAGTTCGTGCACATTTTTAGGATCCACTATGATGCCCTTCTCATATATCGCATTCCCTAGAAACATCACATATTGGATCCATATCTCGAACGTGGATGGATTACCAAATATGTGACGTTCTTTCACAGTTCGTAGAATTACATCCAAATGGTCTACATGTTCCTCCCCAAACATGGGGTACAACATAATGTCATATGAAACATCACAATTAAATATCCCTCGTTTAGATGAATTAATTAGTTCATCAAATCTATAAAAAATTCAGGAGTGTCATTGAGTCCAAATAACATATCCAAAAACACAAAAAGACAATATGGAATCTCAAATTTCTTCTCCAGTTTGTTCTTCTCTCAGAACCTTCACTGATGGAAAGAAGACATTTGGAAAATCCTAGAAAACTGACAAGCCTATCGAATGTGATTAGAGATATCATCAATTCTATATATGGGATACTTATTCTCAATGGTCTCCCGATTCAGAATTAAGTAGTCAATAAAAAGAGTGGCACTTTTATCTTCCATCTTAACAATGAGTACATTAAATTAATGTGGTGACACAGTAGAAAAATTAAATCTTTTTACCTCATTGTCCTCAAGATGGCCATTCAATTCAACCCACAATGTTGGTTCCATTCTATTCGAATGTCTAGAAATGTGAATCATTCATGGGAGAACGTAAATAGTAAAATCCATCTTTCAATATGGTGGAAACATAAATAATTTATTCGAGAAAGACATTATATAAGTACACAGAACATTAGGTAGCTAATTTATCAATAATGTGTCAACCACATAAAAAAATTCAGACATCTTCAATTATATTACCTTGTCCTAATGAAAAACATGCCCCACCCTTCCCGATATAAAGTCCCACACACCTCGGTAAACATTAATGACCCCATTGATATATTTTTACTGTACATAATGGTGTTGAAAACCTATTTCATCCATTACATTGATTATGAATTCCAATACTAAAATAAATTAGGATAATTCCTAAAAAATAACTATTAATTCCTAAACCTCCTCAACGTCGACTATCACCACCTGACACATGGGAGACCTGATACTTTGTTCAAACTTATTCCCCTGTGTTGTGTACGGATCAAAAAAGAATGGGATATTCTCAAAATGAAAAAAAATCAAAACAATACTGATGATATTAAATAATTATTTGAACCTGTATCATACAAAATTATCACCATATATGATAATATAAATGAATTACCTAAAATAGCAGTTTTCCTAGCATATGATTCCCATAGTGCACATTTTTTCACATAAACCCATCTAGAAATAGCCACACGGACATCCGCCTTGTCTTAAGAATGATACCCTCCCACATTCAGATCATTAATATTAAAAATTGACCCACTATTGAATTTGGAACCATCCTTATAGAATTGGGGAATACTGTGAAGAAATGTTTCATATTTCCAGATATCCCGCATTGTTGAGAAGTCATAGGAGAATTTATAAAACGAGTCATAGTTTGACTATTACACTAAAAGTAGTAGTGAAAAGTATTTGTTCCCACTGAAACTAATCATGAAACTAGTCTTGAATCAAATCGACCAACATTATGCTTCCTCTATATACTAGGCTAAGCATCCTAGTTAACTTATATAACTACTAAAGCTCCACCCAAACCTATCATTCCAGCTACGTCTGCCTCTTCCAATACATCATTGTCCCCTACATCAAAAATTGTTGAAAGGATTTTTTTTTGGATTTTGGCCCTAGGTATCCCATATAAAACCATTGACCCATTAGGTAATCATTAGTGATAAGCTATGGTTTTAGGGGTACCATCATTAAGAAATAGTATGAGTAAAATATCAAGGTATACGACCCTTTCTTCTATTATAGAATGTCTCAATATACTTCCACTTGTAATGTATTGGAATAAAATAGATGAATACTAATCATCATGAATGAAATATAGGTGAGATCCCCCTAAGAAATATATTGCACTATACAGTCCCATGATATTATTATCGGTCCCTTGATCATATATATGAGAAAACCCACATGATAATTCATTAGAGTCTTCAAAAAAATTGATGATCCTCCGAATTTCTTTGTTGGGTACTTCTTGGTAATTTCCAAGCCATGATTCACTACATGAATTAGTTTCACAACATCCACTAAACCAATAGTCTGAATGGTATAAGAAAATGCATTGACAAAATAATAATCCATTGAATTATCTTCTTGGAAAAAATACCTCACAGATTCACATCCCATATTTGGAAGACATCTACTTATAATAATTTCATGATATAAACAATAAAATTACCA
Organism: Viscum album; assembly: GCA_963277665.1. Taxonomy (NCBI): domain Eukaryota; kingdom Viridiplantae; phylum Streptophyta; class Magnoliopsida; order Santalales; family Viscaceae; genus Viscum; species Viscum album. Next base: position 1,897,607,374 of record OY728163.1, on the reverse strand, counting down.
ATTATTCATGGAAATATCCAAAACCATTGAAATAAATTATAATTTTTAAAATATATCTATAAAAAATAAAAACATAAATTTAAATTTGAATTTAACTACAAAAGTAAATACATTTTGAAAGTGTAAGGTCGATATAAATAAAAACCCCATATAGTTTATTCAAATTAACTCACACACACCATATCCCCAAACAAAGTATTTATGTAAATTTAACTCGACATACTATAATACTCATTCAAAGGATCATAAATAGTAGGTCTAAGACACTGTAAATATTTTCAAAACAAACATGTAAAATAAGATTATGTCCTGAAAGTGAGCTGTCCAGAGCCCATTTTTGGATATGTAGTATGAATTATGATGATCAATATCACGTCTACCCATGAAAAAAACATTCCCAAGATGTGATGAAACCTATTAGGTTGCGTAACAGAACTAATACAATATTTTGATAGACAATGTTGGGCCCACAAGAAATGTAAGCCATGCTAGCACATAATCCGGTGACATATAACAATGATATAAAAAATATGGAATATAAGAAATAAAATAAATAGAAAAAAATAAATGTAGAATCAATGTGATATACAACAAAAAAAGACATTAAAAATAGAATTATTACAAGTCTAGATCAATAAGTCTATGTTTGATGTATTGTCACCTCTAAAAATATTCAAACATTGAAATGGTGGAATAAGGAGAAACTAGAAGGACAAAAAATGCCATTCACATTAACTTCATCCTCCAATAAATATTCTATAGTTACCAAATAGTATAATTGGGTTGAGTGAAATAGATCTCAATAAGAAACAATGAACGAAACTATAAAATTTACAATATTATGTATGAACAATCTATATCTAGAAATCAAAATCATTTTATTTTATTTTTTAAATGAATAAACTATAAACACTTCGAAAACATCCTTGAGTTATCAAAAAAATTAATATTATGTTTTCAAAATCCTGATAAGTTTGTTTTAATAAATTCATGTAATCATATAGAGTTATAAATATAAATGTCATCCAGCATCCATGAAATTATCTAACTTTGAATAAAAAATAAACAATCCAGATGGGATCCCATCTTCAAGACAATACATACTAGAGAATATTGAGCCTATAAATTATAAGGATAGATCCAACTAATATGGAGTCCAACAATTATCCATCAATATTCAAGAGGTTACCTTCTTGTGGTGTCACAGACTCTATGTATATTTATTTCTCTTTCTTAATGCACCCAATAATCAGCAGTGTAATGTTTGTCAATGACCCTCTTAAAAACCATGTCCGCATTTATTTAAAACATTCCAAATCCATGATAGTCTAATTTAGTATTTGAAACCCATTTTTCTAAGAATTAATTAAATTATATTTTTATCAAAATAATCCATTAAAATCAAATAGTTCCATTTTCAATTTCAATAGATGGGATTATATTTAAAACCTCATGTAATGAATAAGACAATTATTATATTCAAAAATTTCGAACAATTAGAAATAACTACCTACCTCAAAAATGTAGAAAGTATAATAGTTTTTGGAAATAGGTTATGGAAACCACAATATCTACCTAAAAAAGACATGGAATGGCAAGAACCATAAAAATATCAATAAAAGACAATAACAAATTACAAAAACACTACCAATGCACAACCATAAACAAAAACAAAAAACAACTAGAAGGAACTATGATTTTTGGTTGATATATACCACTAAAATATAACTTAATTTCTATATGAATTAATCTAGATGGAACATATTCACCCAAAATTGCATACAGATATGTCTAGGTCGAGTGAGGGAGGCTGCATATTAATATAATGAATCATATCACTCTTATGGATACCTAAAAATCCAACACAGTTAAATTTACATGGTGTATGAAAATTTTACATGTATTTTAATAATTGTGTAACATATACATTGAAAAATTCATCTAATTAAAAATTGGTTATTTATACATACAAGGAGTATACTTATTGCATGGAATGAAAATAATTCACTCCATGTAAGGAATTCTCGGTCACATCTCAATTTCCATTACACAAAGTGTAATTAAGATACACATCATGTAAGTTATTAGTATGTATAAGAAAATATAGGTTTTAATATAGAAATTTCCATCAATTCCATGACATAACCATTATAAGAATCCTCCAAATTTCATTTTCAAAAATACTCACCCCAATGATAATGGAAACCGAATAAAATGATAAAAAATTAAATAACATAAAAGAAACAAGGAGTTACACTAAAAAACTATTTATGACAATAAAAAACTATTTATATAATTACAAGTAAAAACATAATAAAATGAATGATGGATTATATGTAAAAATAAAAATAATTTATATCATTAATAGAATGGTGTTGATGAAATTCAATTATAATAACTAAATTACAAATAAGATAAATCTATGCTACAAATATAATTTCTTTAAACCGTAATATTTTGAGTCTATTTTATTAATATATAGATATATATATATATATATTAGTAATATAATATTGTTTTTTAAGAATAATATATTATAACCAATTTTATAAGAAATTGATTGTCCATATGAATAAAAATAATTTATATTTTAAAAAATTATATGAATATTATTTCTCTATATATTTATATGTTTATATAATAGTTAAATTTAGAAATTATAATTTTGATTTGTAAAAATTAAATTACAATTTTATATTAAAATAAAAATATTATATAATAATAAATTATTGATATTTTTTAAAAAAATATTCTTTTTCCATGAATACTAAAATATTACTTATTTCATAAATATAATTAGATTTATGAAATAATTATTATAAAAGTATAAAATAGAAATTAATGAATCCATTTTTACCAAAGAATATGAATTTTATAATATACATAGTAGAATAAGTTTTATATTAATTTATAGAGATGTGTTCAAATTTTTAGAATATAATTTACCCTATTATCTAAAAAAATTCAGTACATTATAAATAAAATATATCAAAATTAATTTTTATCAATTATTGAAATGATAATGACAAATTCCCTTATTAATAATTGGAATTATTATATCCATATTAAATAATAATAATTTTTTTATCTATAAAAATGAATTTCGTAGGTAATAAATGTTACCACAATAAAATTAGTAATGAAAAAATTAAAAAATAATGACTAATATGTGTGAAAAGTTAAAAACATGTTCCAAATTGATTTTTCTTGTTTTTTTATCCAAATCATATAAATACAATGTTATTTGTTATTTTAGAGTTTTCATAACTTCTGAAACATGGTGTCTCTTAATATTATGATGGATTAAATAAAATTCACCATTCACACTTATAGAATTTTTCTCCAACAACACAATAAGGAACATAACATGATTTTTATTTACCAATTTATATTATCCATCATTAATTTAAATAGAATTATATTTTATTTCCTTATTCTTAAATATATATTTTTTTATCCTAAATTATATCTTTTCATGAATCCTATACTAGAAGGTATATTTTGATAATTTGTTTACTAAAATTTCCATAAGAACGTTTCCTTTATTTCATTAAAATACAATTACACTTTTCAAAGAAGTATTTGATGAGAATAATATTAATATATTTACAATATTTTATTATAATATTTTAGTACCCCGTATCCACATTTGACCTTTTTAATTATGAAATATAAAATCATATTTCACGTTATTATGTATACAATCACCTATAATATGAGTCATATCATATTTTTTCTTAGTTTAATTATTATTTATAATCACTGTTTAATTCTGTTTCAATACATTAAAAATATCTATATAATATCAATATTCTTCTTCAATTATTATACTATTAATTAAAAAACTATCTGGAAAATATAAATACATTAATTTTATTATGTTCATGTTCGGGTCGGTCTGTCTAGCTAAATAAAAACTGATAAAAAATAGTATCATTTGATGTAAATTAGAAGAGAATGAATGAGAATATAGAAATTAAATAATTGATTAATATAATAATTCTTGTTTTGAGATGGTAATTTTTATATTGAAATATTTAATTAATATACGTGTATCATTTTAATAAACATCATTAAATCATTCTCATATCATATGTTATCATTAATGATCACAAAAAAAGTCAAATAGACTAATATATTTACAAAAAATTATAATAATCAAATATTTAATAATTCATGATCTAGGATTGATGATATTTAATATAAAATTAATTAACAATTTTTTTATTATATTAATACAAAATGATTATGATTACTTGTATCAAATTAATATATTCACTAAGAACTAATTAATATACATATTGAAAATAAATATATATTATTTTTATAATAGGATATTAATATGAATTTGTTTATGAAATATGTGATTTGGATACATATAATTATATATATTATATTCAATAACATTAGTGATGTTTGGAATTTTGTAAAGGGTTATTTATATAATATTTAATTTCATGATACATAATTTATATTTTACTTGTTGACATCTTTAATAAGGTGAGATTATACCCTAATGAATTTAATTTTACAAAATCATCCATTTCATGGGGTATAAGGATACATATAATTTTCCTTTTTAAAATTTCAATTTATTTAAACGATACAAGTGTTGTAAAGGGTTATTTTTATCATGAATAATTTCTTGAAAAATAATTCATATTTTCCATAATAATTTCATTAATAGTTATATTAATACACAATGATGTAATTTTACCTTATTCATGTGATACATGGGGTCTGAAGATACTTTTTCCTTCCTACCTAATGTGGATTAAAGATAAATAAATAAAAAAATTAATAGTAATTTATATCTATTTTATATGTAATGATTTAGTTATCATAATTTGAACCATAAATAATTATATATCTTGTTTTCAAGTTATTATTTCCCATTATTATAATGAATATCATCCATTTCATTAACATGGTATTATAATTTCATGTTACATTCCAATGTTTCTTTAATAATTAATATATCATGGAAAACATGATTCATATGTAATGTTAATTTTTAATAAGTATAATTTATAGAAAATTATATATCAAGGGATTTTAATTTAAATTTATTAATAAATATCATTAATATAATTCTCTTCTAGTATTTACAGGTTTTTACATTAATTATCAATATTTTTCCAATTGTTTATTATATACCCATTATTATAGAAACTGACTCGTAAATCCTATTCAATCGGGTATCATTTACTTTCCTATATTTATTCATTGGATGATTTTTCACATCTCATTATTTATGACTCATTTATAGATACGGTTCATTTTTAAAAATATCTAAATTAATAAGAAAATTAATGATATATCAAATGATTTTTTATATTGATAATTTTTGTTATGAATGGGAAAATTCTAATTTACTAACTTCTTTATAAACACATAAATTCTCCAATTTTAACATTTTCATATAAAAAATATCAATATATATATATAAGGTTTATGAAGGAATATTGTATTATATTTTTTAAATATATATTATTATTTAAGTAATGTTATAAAAATCAATATTTCAATTTTTTTCCATTAAAGATTCATAGAGGTACAAAAAATTATATTTCATCAATCCATACATATATGCCATATAATATTATTTTCAAAGAAAATTATTTATGAATATGATACAAATTAATTATCAATTTTGGTATTTAATGTTTTTCTATATTTTTTGAATTATATATCACATATTTTTTCATTTCTAGTCATTCACTCTCAATAAATATGGTTATTCGTATATTTTAATTCGTCAATAAAGACATTATATTTTCTTCCATTGATGAAATTTTATTTTCCATGATTCCATATAAAAAATCAGTGAAATTATTGAAATAAATAAATACCCATTAATAATTATGTGGTTTTGGTGACAGATTCTTACAGATAATTTTATTTATATTATCGAATGAAGAATGTGTAAAAATCCTTATAATTTATTCAATACATATAAGTAATGATTATAACCAAATTTCAGTATCATATGGTATATTTCAATCATTCTATAATATGAATAATTCATCAGAAACAATTAAAGATAAATGGTTTCTATAATATCCCCTTGATTCATTATCAGACCAAATAAGTGGAACAATCATATATATTTAGTACATGAAAATTAATTTGTATGGACATATTGATTGAGGGATTGATAAAAAGAATATTCCATTATACAATCTATGATTATATGAAATGTATCAACATGAGGCCATGAGTAGTATTAAATTATTCATTTACATAGAATCAAATCATTTATAATCAGAATATTGTTTATAAAAATTATTAGCCTTGATTTTTGGAGGTTTTCACGATTAGTTATATTGTATTATTTGATTATAAATCTTTTATTTCATTATGACTAATTAAATGTTTTTCTTTGATAGTTTTATTGATTTTTCTTTACACTATATTTGATATAACCCTATATAATTATTCCATTTTTCTAGTTTATTAATAATTGTATTTCTTATGGTTTCATTATATGAATAGAATATATAAATAATATATTAGATATATTAAAAACGTATTATAAATTAAATATTCACTATTTTAGTGTAAAATGATTAGTAATGAGCATAGAATGACATGAGATTTATTAATTGGAATCATGTATAGAATTTATATATCTATAATCATAAATGGTTGTGGTAATATATGACATATACTGTATAAATTTATCTTTCAGATATTTCTATTTTCATTCAACACTAAAAAATGTTATTTATATTAAATCAATAATATTGGACATATTTATACACTACAACCTGTTAATCATTAACTATACATAAAATAATGTTGATCATGTCTCAATCTGGAAAACTGATGGTTGTTTATGATACATGCAAGACAGAATTTCCTTGAAGGCTTGCACAACCAACACAATTGATTTATTCTAAATAATAATCTATTATAAAAATATTAATATTTAATATAATACCATATAAACTAGATAATGTATTTTTGGATTCAAATAGGACTAAATAGGATTTGAAAATACATGGTTGAATTAAATGTTTACAAATTAAATATAAATGAATATCAGAACCAATTAAATATAAAGTGAAGTCATATATTGAAACTACTTTTATACTGACGAATGAATTTTATCATAATAATGTAAATTAATTATTATTAGAGAATGAAATTAAATAAATATAAATATTTAATATTTAATATATTTTTTTACCCCAATATAATATATTTTTATAGTCACAATATAAGAGAAGATTTTATATTATACATATAAATCTATATATTTTATAAAAAGTGAAATATTTCATTTTAATGGAAAACCTATTTTAAATCCAAAATGATAAAAGTTTATAAGTATTATATCATAATATATAATTAATTTGTTAAATAAAAATATAAAAATTAGATAATGGTGATTTTTTGGTATTTTCATGTGTAGTGTCATTTTTTGTGGAATAATAAAAAATATAAATTTTAAATAGAAAAGTTCATTTTCATGTAATTAATTTATAAATATAAATTATATTTATTATATGCATTAAAGTATAATTATATCAAATAAACATATATTAATAAATTTACATACATTGGTATTTATTTACATTGAAAGTAGATATGAATACATAGAATACTTTTGAACATTTTTATATTAAAAACCTTTTGTGTCATCCCTCTTGCTAGATTGTTATTAAATTAAGATATTTCACATATATGAATTGAATTAGATAAAATGGATTATATGTTTTTATTTAACAAAATATATTACATTAAATAAGGTGAAATTAATTTATGAAAAAAATTATAAAAAAAATTTAATTCAATTAAATTGCAACAATTAAGAGAACATTAGATTGTATATGGGGCGATGATTGTCTTTTCCACTGCCAATATACATACCGCCGAGTTCAATGGTAAATTCCCTTAACACTCCCCATTAGTTGGATTGGGTCTTCTGATGCACAATGATGGAGTTTGATCATTTCTATTCCTGCCTTCTCAAACCAATATTGCATCCCTCTCTTTCCCACAATCAATATTATTTGGATGTTTCCAGAGTTATTTAATGAAGCCCCAAAGTTATCAATTTCATAACATAATTTCGAAAATACTTAATCTATACTGAATATGAATATTATTATTGGATTAAAGAAACACCAACCACTGGTTGATGCTTTCAATAACCTCATCTTTGGATTATAGAGACTGCACAAGCACACAATCGTGAGGCTTCTCGACTCAAGACACACCATGATATGGTTTTCCAATGAGGTTTTAACTGATATAGACTTGCTCGTCTGCCATGCATATATTCAATGTTTTTGGTATTATTATTTTCCAATGTAAATAAAATTTCTATATGAATCATAACTCAACTACAATGTAAGTGTGGGTATGATTACGATGACATCCTATTCTATTTCAAAATCCATTGATTATTTGTGTTATTTTAAATATAATTTGTCGATATATCTATGTTGACAGTTGGACTAGTGATTGATTCCAACTAATTACACATTGGATATGCATTGAATCGGATATGATGATTCCACCTGTGGAGTTCTTCGAAGCTGTTGGTGAAGATTGCCATAATAAGCAGCCAATTATTTTTGAATCAAGGTTTGGTTTTTGTACCATATGAATTAAATTGGGGCATAGTATAATGGGTTGAAAGAGTGGGAAGTTATTTCATAAGGAGTCAGTCATGAGATCTATGTTGATGATCTTGGTTCCATGAGATATTTTAGTTTTTTTGGTAGTCATTGTTGGTGGAATGAAATGGAAAATTTATATGTTGTGGGTTGTTAAATTTTTATCTAATTCACAACCATGATACATTTGTATCTTATATGAAGGAGGATGTCAATTTGGTGAACAAGAAGGTGGAGGACACAGTTAAGGATCTTATAATTTCTAAATTTCTTAATAGGATGATACAATATATAAGGGTGGGGAGTCCTATAGGTGTTGTTGTGATTCTGGGTGATCCAGTAGCATCTAGTGATAGCGGTGCAGGAGTTGTTGTTAGGTTGAAGCATGATCTAGATGTTGAGAGTTCCTCAAATTTTTGGGTGATTATCAGTGGTTCAATGTCTCCGGTATGTGAATTTTGTTATCTCTTATTTTATAATGGTAGTTTGGAACATCCATTTTTGGTTGAGGAATTTACCAATAATCATGTTGATAGTTTTTATGTAGAGTTTATCCTATTATGGGATGGTACCACTATTAGAGGATAAGCTGAAGCCCATATGAATCCAACCAGATCAACCCCTTTAAAGAATGCATTGGATATTGAGATAGAAAATTATTTTGATTGATTTAATAATGTGTATACAGTGATGGAGGACGAAAGTGATCAAAAAAGACACTCTATTGAGGAGCTGTTGGCCCTTGGGAATGCGACCATTAATTGGGACAAGAGGGAAATATATTAAGAGTGCAATGATTACTCGTATTTTCCACCTCCCAAAGAGACATGTTCATGGCTGAAATTAAACACCAAGGAGATGTAAGATGTTTTTATTAGTAAACCCTTATAATTAATTATGAGTTCATATGATGAAATAGTTTAACATCTTATTCTTCTTAACTCTACCGAAGAAGAAGCTTCTAGAGTGGTGGGGTAGTTATTGATGATGAATAAAAATTAGGACTAGTAGAATGAGATCAACATGCATGACATGATTTTAGTAAGGGAATTATAAAATGGGATGATGAAGCAGGTAACATACATATAGACATGGGAATAATAGATGTTTAAACATGTGATACTCTTACTGGATAAACTAGAAACTTAGGTACACAATATTTCCTAGAAATTATTTTGGACGTAAAATCTCACCAAATTATATCATCCTTTAATGGTTCAATTATTATTTTCTATTTGAACCCATTGTTTCCAACTTTTCCAAAATAAAAATTATAATAAAAAAAATTTAATTGTCAGTCACAATGATTAAGAGGATAATTTTCATAATAAGAGACTAAACACTATCCTTAAGGGTAAAATGACCGTGAAAAATGTCTATATGACCATTTATGTTCTTATTTATACCCTATCATTTAATTGGTCTAATATGATAAATTTTAGGATCCCATAGTTCTAACATCACTACTCAAGCCACCAGATTTATGATGGAATATTATAGGACCACATGTGAACCTCCCTGTATGCAAGGGATTTCAAAATAACAGAGAGTGTATCAAGTGAAACCTGGATGGGACTAAACCCTCACCATAATTTAATAGGATGTATTAAAATTAATAACCCATTTAATAAAAAATAAGATTAAATTAAGAAAATGAATATATATATATATATATGATCTTTAAAAGTGGTAAGACTATCCAAAATATAAACTTTTCAACAAAAATAATATAAATGTAAATAAATAGGAATCTTTGGGGGTACTCTAGAGACTATCAAAATCTGCTCTAGCCCCATGCCATAGTGCTAAAATTTCTTCCATAGGCATTTTCCCTTCACTGGTTCTCTTTTCATAAAATCTAATAGTATTTATAAATGACCATGTAGGGTGAGAGTAAAATACTGAGTAAGACTCAACCAATTCTTCCTTACAATATGTTCATAAATTGAATATAATAGTTTATATCATGAAATATTTAAATTTTCAATAAAAATACAACTTCCAAGTCAAATTTTTATTACCATCCCACCATGAACACTGATCCCACTTCCTTTTGTTCATTGCATGTACTAATGTAAATAAGTTACATACCTACATCAAGGAAACAATGATAACCCCACCAGACTGGTGTTTGATACCGAAATTAATCATATTATATCAAGTGTATACATAGGAATTTTACCCCAATAAAACACATATGACCCAGGTTTATAGAATAAAATGACTGGTATCTATTATCTATGCATCCCCTACCTACATAACCTTTTAAAACACCCACAGATCAAGCCCTTTAGACGTAGTGAATAGTATCTATCAACTATGCATCTGAAACACACATAACCATTTCCAACACCAATTGTTCAATTTCAATGGAAGCAATGATCATTATCTTCCAGCTATCTCATATACATTCCACACTTATCGGGTTCCCATATCACTATTCAGGATATTATGTCTGTTTTCGGTTGAGTAACTGGCCACTGAACAACATAACTCGAAACCTCAATGATCTACCTATGTATATTGATACATGAGACAAACTTCCACGTTTTATTCTCAGAAAACAAAATCTATCATAACAATGAATGATAGATCCCACCAAGAACAAATTATGGATAATCACACCAAATAATTTATCCAATGGATACTAACACACCAATGTAAATTTAAATGCAAGAATGTGTTAATATAACATAAACATCGCATAATGATAGCATCATATATATATATATCATAAAAATGGATACTCCTACCACATAGTTGTAAATTTTGAAGAAAATATTCATTGAAGGCATCGTCACTAGAACACCTTTCACACACCGACAAAAACAATAATCACACATCAAGGATTCCTAAAAAAAATAACCTATATTATTTTGAAAATAAATAAATTATCACATGTGATAATATTTTCTCCCTCTTTAATACTTTCTAAATTATAATTTTTGTAAAGCGCTTTCAAAATTATAAATAATAATAATGACAATGAAAATTATATTATTTATCAATATAAATTATTATGAGATCACATATGGTATTAATAATAATTATTCTTCAATATATCCATATAATAATAATTGAAAAAAACATACATATAATCTAATAATTTAATAGTTTTAACTTGATTATTTTTCATGAAAATATCCTTAGATAATTTTTATAATTATATTATAATAATTTTTTTTATTATTTATCTATCATAATTAAGCACTCATATATGAAGTTTATTTTTCGAAATTTTTACTATTATAACATGATAGTTTATACAATTAATATTGATAAAATATTTAAATTATAATTTTATTATACTAGTTATTTCACTTTTGGAATTTTTTAAAAATTTCCATTAAAAAATGAAAAAACATGATTACATATAAATAATTCCCATTAAAATGTTGGATTAATATTATTCTCATCAATACCATTCCAACGAACCGGATGGCGTGGAAACATGATCAATGAGGAAGATGATATAGTGGATTTAATTTCAGATGAATAATAGAAAAACTGAACACATAGAGGGAAAAATAGAATCGTGAGATATGGGAAATAATTGTTTTCCTAACCATTTCATAAAAACCACATGAGATATAATTCATAATAATTTTTCATTTTTTAACTTAGTAACATTTATTAATTGAATCAGTTATTTATTAATCTCTATTTTTAATTCCATGAACCAAACCATAATCATATTAGGAGATTCACAGACCAATTCCATGCACCCAGATTAGATATTCAACGTTGGTCTAAAAATGATTAACTAAAATTTAGGGTCACATTGCCATTGATGGCACATAAATCTGACACTGTATGAACGAGTTATGATAGAAACATTAATGCCATAGAAAATACAATATTTCAATCAAAAAATAATAATATTATCAATAAATAATATTATTATTAAATATCTCACATTAATAATAATTATTTTAACAATATTATATTATTAAATCCCATTCACCATTTTCTCCATTAATATTTGATATATATTTAATATCAATAATAATAAAAATAATATGTGTCATTATTATTATATATATCTCTTTACTTCCACAAAAAATATTTTAAATAAATAACTCTATCAAAAATTGAGGGGTTAATAAATGTATATTAACCACTTAATATCATTTATTTAATATAATTAATACTATCACATCTATTATATAAACCTGAAATAAATATTGATGCATCCCATATTATTGTTAATTATATATGTAAAATTATTTTCATGTCTAAAATCCATTTTTTATTTCATGAACCAAACTACTAATAATATTATATTTAAGACTTATTATTATTATTATAAATATTTTTTATTTCCAAAAAAAATAAAATTCAATGTAACATAAATGTCTAATGGTCACAAAATTTATAAACTGAATATAGTAATATCCAGGTTTCGAATCTTACAATGGTGTCATATATCTCATAAAACACATCATTTCAGAGATATTAAAATTTTATTAATTAAAAATGGGAATAAATATTAAATTAAATATAATATATGGTTTTCTCACATGTAGGGATAAAAACCTGATAGAAATCAAATTTATACCTCCACAAGGTTAAACTAAATGTCACGGAACTAACTATGGTATCATTTTTCTCAAACAATGCATTGTTTTTCAGTTATTAATTTATTTTGAATCAATCATGTATGTATAATATAATATATTTAATATTATTATTACTCCTGCACAATGTAATTTCCTGTCAATAAATCTCACACTAACTCCACTTGTAACCCTAAAAATATTCCATGCAATACTGAATGGTTTTAACTATTCTCTAACCCTTATACATGATCTATAAAACATTTATTAAATTTATTTTATTGATAAATTAAAATTTCAATGGAAAACACTTATAATTTATCAACATAATGGTTAAATTGTTTTTAAAAAAAAAATTGTCGATATTTCATTTCTCCCCCTATATCAACATTCTATTGTTATGAAATATTTGTAGTGTAATTTAAAAAAAAATCATACCACTGAGCTCTAAATCCATACTCTTTTCACAGATCTATAAATAGATATTCATAAAAAACTTAAGAAGTCCATCCAATCTATGGGATCAGGGAATGGAATTTCTAGGAGTATACCTACATCCCAATGCATAAAACTCTTATACCTAACCCATATCTCCACCTGTGCTTATTAGTCATAATATTCATATATATACTTACACAACAACATGATATGTTAAATAATTAATTCCATTAATTATATATCACATAGGATGAAAACATGGATATATCACACAATAGAAATATACTGACTGGATGTAAAATATAATGTCATTTAATTGATAAACAAATATGATGAACATCAAATGGTATATATATGGCATGTGAACTGATGACCCTATTCATGAAGCCTGGACATACACAATATCTCATAAATTACATATATCATCATGTTAATCACATATAATGAATTTAGTAAATATTAATAGAATAACATAAATTCCACCACTATAGAAACTCATAGGCCAACTATATAGTGCTGGTCATGCACTGATATAGTTCTGTTTCATGAGTCCCATTTTTTTATCTCTTATAAAACCTGTCAAAAAAATACATGAGAATAACAAGTTAGTGAATCCTTTTCCTTTGATACAAATTTGTATCATACTAATATGACCCACCAAATCCATTTCGGAATGCTACGTGATCTCATCTATGACCCCCCATACACAAGCGGTAGACATCTAGTATTGAGTGTCTCGTGTAAAACCTATTAGAGACCATAAACCTTAAAACATGTCATTGGATCAGAAACAATGAATAAACCAAATAATAAATTACTAGAGTTAATGTAGATATTGAATAAAGAAATTATTTTAAGATCTACCATTATGATAAGATTGTCTAGAGTATAAATTAGTAAAAAAAATATAATATAACAACACATAAACTAGCCAATGGGGTGTACTTTGATTCCTGTTTTGGTCCTCTACAACTCCATTCCTCACTAATAAACCATTTGTCAAAGGACCCATTCCGTTTACAGGATATATGGTCATCAAATGTTCAAGAACACTAAAATTATTGACTACGTTGTGAGTACTATACATAGTAGTAAACCACCAATGTGTCCTTAAATTATGATATCTATATATATATATAACATTAAATAATGAAATAGGTATGAGCTTAGTAAATATACATTTTACAAGTCATAATATTCTAATAAATTTCTAGGATTTTAAACCGCAAATTCTTCTGCACATTTCCAGTAAGAAAGTCAATAAGTTACATACCTTCAATAAGGTAACTATACCCTCATAAAACAAATAGTTTTACATACATAAAATCCTCATGTTCCCTCAAGTATATCCTCAATCCACATCGCCTTTTAAAAGACCCATATCACAAGTCCATAATAATAAATCCCTACAATCTATCAACGATGCATCCCTGACCTACAAGACCTTTTAGTAAACCTGTGACACATGTTCATAAGAATAAATGGTTGGTAGATATCATATATACATCCTATACATGCTTACCCATTTAAAAAACCCAACGCCCAAGACTATTGGAAGAAATGAAATTTATCTTGATGTTATATACTTTTCATTCCCCCTACTAGGGTATCCATGCATGTCATCAAGAATATTTTGATTTTGTTAGGATGGGTTAGTAGCCACTGATCCACATAAATCCCAACCAAAATTCTCAACCCGAGTTTCTTTATACCTGCAACACAATTCCATTGGATATTCAATATAGTACCACACATGGATTTCCAAGAAATGATAAGTCACCCAAACATCAGAGTTCATATAATCACACATAAACAATTATGCCCATATCTACTTCCACAACTAGATGAAATTGATCACAATCATTGGTTAGTTTATAAAAAACAGCACATCATATATATATATATAGCCCAAAGGGGATAGTGTAACATCCAATGAAAATAATGGATACTACATATTCAAATTTATTAATATTATTGAATTGAATATTATTTTTACTATAATGTGGATTTTATATTTGATTGCATACCTCATACGCAACAATGAGTTTCACTGAAATCTTATGTTGCACACAACGTTGGGTCATACAAAAAAATATTAATATAATATTATTTTAAATAGTAGTTAACACCTAGCTGTTGTATTGGTGGGAATGAATAGAACTACCTAAAATATGATTATACATGTTTTTTAAATGTTTTTACATTTATCCAATAAAATTTAGAGGCATAATATGTGAATGAATCAAATTTTAAGAATAAATACTCCAATTTTCATTAAATGGTTGATTTACCACCTTCTGTTGGAGAACAATAATTAAATATTGTTTTAGTAACTTTTATATGTCCTATTTGACAAAATATAATTCTTCTCAAAAATCATGAAATCAAAATTTACATTGGGTAAATTTCTGGTATTTTTCTTCCAAAATTCATTTTATTAAGAATAATGAAAATTATTTTATTTAAATTCAAAACTATATTTTCATCTAATGTATTCATAAGGTTATATTATATTTTTAATTTTGATTAAGGGATAATTAGATTATAATTTTACTATTTAATATAATTTTGGTCATTGGAAGTAATTTCACTTCTAAATTTGAAATAAACAAGTGTCAATCTTTTGATAGTTATTATTGATTTAAAAACATGCGTTTTGTTTCGACAATGGGAATTAATTTTAAATTAATGAATCCAAATTCTATATTTTTAATTTGTTAAAATATACATCCTATTTATATTCGGTATATCGAATATAGCATAGGCTGAATTTTTTGTATATTTCTGAATATCATGCATTTTTTATGAATAGTGAAGACATAGAGTAGTAATTAATAAACAAAAATTTTATTGAAATGAAATTTTACTACTTCTGTGAAATTAATTTTTAAAATCCAGCATACATGGTTGTTATTATTAAATAATATGAGGTACAATAAGACGAAAATATTTTTTTGGAGAATAGTAACTTTTGACTTTTATTTACCCCGGTTAAAGATAAATAGGGTAATTCAAGGTAAATATAATATTATAATAATATTAAATTACTCAAATATGTTTCCTTATCCAATTAGATGATACATATGACCACGGTAATCATTGGGTCGATTTTGGGCCCAATGAATCCCTTTAAGGGTGATAAAGACACATTATATAAATTAATTTATAGTAATGACAAAAATGGCACAAATATATATCTCTTAGTAAATAAATTTTTAAATATATTTATTATTGATATTTCATAAACTATAAATATTCATCTAAAATATAAAATAATTTCCTATATCATGGAATTTTTTGATAATTTTTATACATCAAATAAATAATATTAGTTATGGCACAATAATGGTGCTCTATTTACCCCATTATTAAATTATTTAAATAAATATAATTTTTATGATTTAGTAAATATACAAAACCCATCCAATTCATATTAGATAATTTTATTTCAGAAAAAAGTCACCTTATGTTAATATTTAACATGTTTTGGATCTTTATAAACTGAAAATCATTATATAATAAGATAATAATTTCAAACTTTTGTAAAGAGACCATAATCCTCCTTATAGAAAACCCTCACCTCTATCCCATTACTCACACCTATCAAGACACTTGTCTCATCAAAAACTACCCAAATAGGCTCTCATTATCTCTCTATTCATCTTAGTTCCTTACCATTTGCATAAGGGACTTAAAAAAATTCATTTGGTTCATACTAAAGGGAGTTACCAGATTTAAAGGTAGCTTCTTCTAGGAATTTATTTTCTTTTTCTCACTTCTCCAAACCCCTAAAATGTTTTTATATCCTTATTTTATAAAAAAAAGTATTATAAATACAGAAGGTTATTTTTATGAGAATGATTATAACTACACTTACACACACATTAGTTTAATTGGTAAAGAACATACTATTTCTGTGGACAGTGAACTACTGCCACCCGAATAGATGATTAATAAAAATTCTACTACAAACCCTTATGGTGGCCATTAAGATAGAACTATATTTACATGTGATATATATTATTTTTATATTGTCTCTATTCTTCTTTATTTAAAATTTATATCATACTTTTATGGATTCCATAATGAATTAATACGATAATTTCATTTGAGGAAGTGTGGAATACCACCCCATCAAATTGATATGACTCGTTCAATACATACATGGAACATATAAAGGATGGAATTAAATAAATTACATAACACATATATTTTAATAGAATTATAATATACATAATTATTATAATGTTTTCATTCCATTAAATATAATATAGAAATGAAAGTAGTGTTCATGCGTATGTACGACTTATCGTCTTCGTGAACGATGCTTTTCATTTCATAACTCCAAATGATAAGGAATATTACAAATACATATACAATAGATATATATGATATATATGATAACTAAATCATTAATATAATTTAGGAGATAATTTAATTTTTACCACATGGACAATATATAATTAGAACAAGATCATTTTTAACTCAAGTTTTGAACATCGACAAAATATATGATATGGTATCAAATAATTAGATAATTTTTATAACTAGGTAATAAGTGATATAAAATGAATAATAATATTAAAAATGGTTTTTAGGAATGTATATGTTATCTTATGTTTATTATTCATGAAGAACAAGGAACATACAAAACAAGTCCGAATTTAGGTAAGGGGTTTCTTATCTCAAATTGGATTTCCTGAGATTTCTTATAAAACCCGGAAATTTCATGGAAATTTTTTGCTTAATATTTTTGGAATTTTGAGAGTGCGCGGTTTTAGACGGTACCTGATTCTGAGGCCCAGTGTGCCCAGAATAATTTTCTGAAGTTTTGTTAAGCTTATATTAACGCGCGTAAGCTGTTTTACTAAAAAAGTGGAATAACTCATAAACGGTTATTCAGATTAGAAATTTGAGGGCACCATTGCGCATAGGATGGTAGGTTTACCCTAGGCGTTACTTATCATTAGTTAGCGCTGGCCTCCTGTGAGAAATTCTAAAAATGACATAATCGTAAATAAAATAATTAAATAAATTATTTTAATTTTCAAATGGTTATAACTCACAAATGGTAACTTGGATTAAAAATCTGAGACCACCACTAAACTCATGAGGGCATGATTTATTTATGAAGATACTAACTTTTTTGGGCACAGGCCACCAGAAAAAGTTATTTTTTGGCTGCAAATAAAATAATTAAGTGACAATTATTTTATTGTAAAATTCATAACATCTAAACAGTAACTCGGATTGAATATCCAAGAAAAACAATGGGTTTTTTGGGGCTTGTTTTACTTAGGCAGAGCCTAACCTCGACCGGCGCAGGTTGAGGGTGACTGATAATATTTTTTTTCCGAAGAATAGCTCGGGTACATTTAGTGAAGGAACGAGCGGGTTTTTCTATCTTTTGAACTAGTACTCAGAATCGAAATCATATGGGACCGATGGAACCACAACACCGGTAATTTCTTAAGAGGACATTTCTCGAAGGTTCATTTGATCAATCGGAGTTGTTTAAAAATAGGGGATTTAATAAAAAGTGAATAAAATTTGTGGTTAAAATTTTATTCTTAACTTAGGATGGGTACCCCAACTACATGGGGTAGTTGGGGTGGGACCCACAATACCCTAACTACCCATGTTAGGATATTTGTGAGGTGGGGTCGACACGAGCCCCACCCCTTCACATTCCCCATAACCCCTTAAACTCCCCATTAAACCACCCTTCGAATTAAGTGTGTGAATTTTCCTCTCCCCACTTCCCCTCATTAAATCATGCCAACACTTATTCAATAAATTGAATTAAGTATTTGAATTTTGTAATTAGAACCCATGGCATGTTATAAAAAAATAAGAGGAGCTTATTTTATTTTGGGGGATAGTTTGGTTTTGTTAAGAAAAGGGAGGAGAGAGCTCTAGCTTTGGAAGCACTTCGTCCTTCCGCGAAGAATGACACCCTTCGACGAAAAAACTCCATCACCACAAGGAGAGACAACATGTCGTTCCTTCTTCTCTGCAGCTAGTGTGAGGATCTGTCCCCTCCTTTGATGCATGCCAACGCTGACTTCGAAACCTCACCCCGCGATGTCATCATTCGCGTCACCGGAAAACATCATCGTTTATCAAGGTAGGGGTTATTTACATTCTTGATTAATTTAAAGTTCTTCGATAAATAAATTTGCCGCTTGTTATCGACATAACGGGAGGAGATCAGACTGCCCAAACACAACCGATCCTCCTCCCCTTTAATTTGTTGATCCTTGTTGAACTTGAGGCGAAGACGGCGTGGTGTCGTTGCACTGTGCAGGAATGAAAAAGGACAGCGGCCGGAGCGGGCTGTGGTGGAGGTACGCGGTGTCGTCGCACCGTGCCAGTCGGAGATAACCCGCGGCATAAGGCTGCGGCGGCTTATCAAAGGGGCGGCTGGCCGTCAGCGCCACCTGAAGGCGGGACCCACGGGGTCCAGCTGTCCCAATAAAGGCCGGCCATTTCGGCGGGCCTTTTTCCACAAACAGGGGGTGGCACCCCCTTTGCGACCCGCTCAGCTAGTGTCGATCCACCCCGATCGGCCAGCACCGAGCCGCCCGCGCTGGGCCGGATTGCCCGCGCTGGGTCGAACTACCTGTGCCAGGCCGGACCGCCCGCGCAGGGACGGGCCACCGATTCCGGGTCGGGACGCCAGCGTTGGGCCGGGCCGCGCCGGCCGGGCCGGCCATGCCAGCCGGGCCGGGCAACACCCAAGAGGGTTGGACCCAGACTCAGGATGGGTCATCCCTGTTCGGGTCAACCCATGGGGTATCTGGCTGGGTCGGACTAGGCTAGAACCCACTATTTTTCGGGTAGTTTCGTTCAAAAGCCCATAACAAGGGCTACAAACCTACGATAGACACACCGTCAGTTGCGTTGGGATCCTTGTATCGAGACGGTCATTTCAGTATATTAGACTCAAGGTTTCAGAGAACTTTGAGTATAACCAGGTTGGTCCGAACACAGAACCAACCGGGCCCTCGGAGCGAAAACGCTTATAACTTCAGTTCCAGACGTCCAATTGACGTGTCGTCGAATTTTTTGGATTTCTCGTGATGAGATGAAACAATTGGAATACATAACCTGAGGTTTGGACATAGTTGGAGTATGGACATGTTGGATTGTACCCGAAATCCAATCGGGCCCCTGGAAAGGAAAATCCGATAACATTCAGATAGAATGTCCGTTTGACAAACCATCAGCGACATTGTTAATTATTCTAAGAAACGGTCTCTTTGAGTACCCTATGTTATTTTGGGGTACAGTTGAGATATGGCCAGGTTGGTTCGTACATGAAACCAACTGGGCCCCCGGGACTAGAAGGCTAATAACTGACAGACAGGGCGTCTGATTGATGCGTCGTCTGTTGCATTAAGACCCCTATGATGAGGCGATCCTTAGAGTTTCTTCGTCATGGGACATTGTGATAGTTGGAGTATCAACTAGTAGCTCATGTATCAGACCCTCATTAAGATGAGCGTGTGGAGTATGGAGACCGTGTAGCAGGTTGAGACCTGATGACTGCTTGTCCAATTCGAGTCTGAGTGACTTGTATAGTCCAGTGGGGAGCACTACTGTGTTTTGGTGGAGGACCCACGACGGGGAGAAATACTATGTTTGGGTGGCATATCAATGGTACTCGACAGAAGGAGTACCTCTGCATGCAATTAGGGGGAGCACTATAGTGTTTGGGTGGCAGACCCTAGCAGGATGCACTACTGTGTTCGGGTGGCTGACCTGTGGTACTCGACAGGAGGAGTACCTCAGCTGTCTATGGTTAGTGAGTAGCGCCTTGGAGTCGTGACAAGATAAGTGTACTCGACAGAGGAGGATCTCTTCAGTAGTTGCGATTTCGATAATGAAAATCCTGGTTGGATCTGAGTCAATGACCTTTGTGTCTTCCTCATTATTGAGATGGGTTACTTGATAACATATGTATATGTATAGGTATACACCTCTGTAGTGGATATCCATTGATTTCATATCTGTGTCATACCTCTTGATTGATATGGGTTACTTGATAACATAGGTACAAGTATGGGCTTGTACGTATGTAAGGGTTATATGTTTAGATCCTTCATTGTGGTTATCCTTCTTGGATTTAGTGAGACCAAGAGGGTCTCAGGGTCCATACTGAGTATCTTTATACTCACCCCTTCATGGGCTTTGCCCGCAACTCATTGTGTGGGATGTAGACGACGAACATCGCAGACGGAGGCCGAGTGTTCGAGGACTGGATGGTACCCGGAGGTGGACCTCACGACGAGTCAGTATCCGAAGGTGGACCTCATGATGAGTCAGTATCCATAGGTTGACTTCATGAAGAAACGATACTCGGAGGAGGTTGATGGGCGAGAGCGTTGAGGAGGATATTTGTACCTACCCTTCAGGTAGAATCCATGGTGGTTGATCCAGGAGTTCCGCTATCTATACCTACCCTTCCGGTTGGATTCGAGGTGGAAGACCACGGAGCTACATCTATTCTTCCAGTTGCTTTTTTTTTCTATTGTACTTTTGTTCAGTTGTAGGTGTACATTTTAGTTGGGTTTTTATTCTGGCCCATTTACTTTTCAGCACTTTCTTTTGTACTTAGTGTTTTATTCCGCTTGTACTGTGTTGTGTTGTTTACTTTTATAAAGGCAATTCCTTCCATTTTTATTGGGATTTACGCCTTTTGTGATAGTCTCTAGCCCCTGGCCTATAGAAGACGGGCTTGTGGTAGTCACGGCACGGGCCCCGAGGACGGGTCGTGACATATCCATAGTTCATATCTTATTTATTACATGTTGTGTATTGTGTACTTCCACATCATATATATTATCTTGATTATATTTATATACATTTTATTCAATGTATAATTTGGTGGTGTTTATCTTTTGGACATACAACATGATTGATTACAACATGGTAAGGGGTTTTCATCTCACTTTTTATTCCCGTGATATTCTGGATATATTTACCACTATTTCATTTTGTGTGGTTTATTTATTTACTGTGATTATATTTTTAGTTTAATATAATTTTATTTATGTTCATTTATATATTCATTTTATTATCCATTTACATGTGGTTTATATTTCTTATGTTACAAAATCGGTAAGGAAACCTTTCACCATACTCTTAATTAAAGCATTATTTTTTGTCTTTTAATTTTAGTCTTTCTTATGTTGGGATATGTTCTTATATATACATATTACTATATATTTTATGTCTATATGATGAGAAACCTTTTCCACACTCATCAACTCATTATACAAATTGTAATGTGATGCCATTAGGTAGTCTAATTTCAGTAATAAAGCTTCTTAACCCAATTTCATTTATTTTTGTTAAACTTATACTTCTTGATAATGTCATTCAACAAATATGTGTGAATGAACTATAATTGTTTTACACATAATATATACATATATTGGGTGTATTATTATTTTTCACACATAATTAAGTCATTGATTTATCCTAAATATAATAATACGATATTTGTAAGGGACTTCTTCTCAATTTACATTCCATTGAAACGTATTTGTTATTATACACCAATTCACCTTTATATGGTTTATATACTACACTTTGACATTTTATACCATGAATCACATTTTTTAATGATATTATAATCTATTATTAATGTTATTCTATATATATTTTTATTCAAGCGTCTCTCATTGTGTTTGGAACACTTTAACTAGAATATAATTTTAGAATTTTTAATGATTTATTCTTCTAAATGTTTCTGATTAATTTACATGTATTAAAATTGGTTTTATGTAGTTATTTATATGGACCTGAATGTCATGAAATAATTATTTTTTTCGAAAATATTCATTGTGTTATGTGAATCATTGATTAAAAATCTAATTAATAAAATTTATAAATGATTTTAAAAATGGTTTGATAAATCATTGATTATGTCAATATATTGAAATTATGTATTGTGATTTCATTTTGAAAATTTTATCTTTCCTTTATTCTTATTTTATGTGTTATTAATATGTTATGGTTTTTGGGAATTTTTTACATATATGGGTGGCTCTATGATAAGCCTCGGGAGGGTGAGCCCGAGATAGCTCTTCAACACATTGGATAACGTGACAGAGGTAAATGTGAATGTTTCTCTTAAGAGATTTAGGGAACACAACATTTTGGGTATTCCAAATGTAACTCCCTATGTATCTGTGAAAAAGAAAATTTAATAATGATATGAATGCCACAAGTTACCTTTATTAATTTTGATTATTATGTGTTATTCATAAATCATTTGATTTCATGAGATATGTTAGAGAGCTTAAGTTTGTTATGTATTAATGAACAAATGTTTTATTTCTTTATTTTATAACCATTACTGAGATTTTTATGGTTCTCCAATGGGTTTTCAATGTTTTTCATAGGGTATATGGTAGCTTAAATGAAAGAAATAATTCCAGAACATTTATATCAAGAAAATAATTATTGCTTTCTTTTATGTATATTTATTTTATATAAAAATTTATACTAAGTAAAAATGGTAACTTTTTAATTTTTGAGATGCATTGTAATATTTATGGACTAATTATCTAAAACGCTAATCCTGAAAAGATCATCAATGTGAATTATTAATATAATTTATGATTATGTAATGTTTAATCCCGAGGCCTTAAAGTTTGTATCAATTGTCTGTCTAGACAACATTAGGGATTATGAATTGTTATTAGGCACAAGGTTAGTATCTATGACTACTCATTAAGTTTAATACTTGTCATATAACTTTTTTCTAATCAAGGAAATTAAGTTACAAATAGAAAAAGGTCGATCAAAAATAGAATTTCAATCGCTTTCTGATGACACGCTTTCTATAATTATTTAAATGCAACACTTAGTTGATTGTGAAACTTTTTATAGCACAGATGTCACATGCAAGAATTTGATTTGAGATATCAAACACCTCCACTATACCAACATATCATCATGGATCATGGCTGGTATTGAATGAAATCATATTTTCACAATATTCACATATTTTCATGAAAGGAAAATATTATCAAGTAATTTTAAAATATTTTACCTTATCACTATATTTTAAAGCATATTATGATTTTGAAAAAGGTGATAAGGAAGGAAACACAAGTGCAACCTATTTATATTTTCTTTTAAATTATAGTCTTTTAGAAAATTATTATGGAATTTTAAATGACCATTTATTGAATGTTTGAACTCAAACGTAGTAAAAATGTTTTGTAAAAATAATTTTTTATCGGATGTTTGGAAATTATAAGATATAGATTATTATTTTTTGAAACTATTTTAATGTGAAAACCCATCTGACGCATGTTGTACAAGGTGTATTTGGATAAATGATGAAACTGATTTTGACGAATATCAAAATAATTGTTGCAACAAATGGAAATTATACCTACGTGAACAAGATGATTGTGAAACAACGGGGACACCATGATCAATGTATGATCTTCTTAATTTTATGAATAGTTTTATTTTTTCATATTGAGTTGAAATACAAATTGAAAATATATATATTTATTATTTAAGATGTCGAGGTTTTACTATGTTAGAATGAAATTGATATGTATAAGAATATTTCCAGGTTATAATATGTTATTGTAAACCTTTTTTTATAAAATGTACAACCCGTAAGATGGTTGAAAACCCTTCACATCCCGAAAGGCCATGGGAATCGATCATGCAACGGAAGGTTTACATGGGCACATCTCCCACCACTACCCTACATGATGTCCCCAGTTACTATGAGGTATTACATTAGTTAAATGATTTTATGGATCATAAAAAAGTTGAATTTTGGAACATATTTTTTATCAAATGGATATCCTTATTATAGAAAGATGATCTGGTGATTAAGTGATAATGGTATTTTGGACAATGTTCTCTCTTTTGGGAAAGCACTATATTCCTATGGAAAATTAAATAATATGGGATTTTATTTTTCAAATAATGTTAGAAACTTTATTTTATAATAGTATATGTTTTATGGCTATTTGGTTTATTTATGGAAATGATTAACCTATCATAGAGAATATATGAATTGGTTAATTACACATCGATATGAGATATTAACAATCATCAATATTATTTGGAGATTAATGTTATGATTTTTTGTGGAACACTACATGATTAAATCCATATATGTTTTGGGTTTCAATATTAGTTTGGCTTACATTTATTATTTTTTGGAAAATTGTTTATTGAATAATAATTGTAAAACTTTGTGTATTGTTTGTCGAATTATGGAGACTATGAGTAATATTTTTTAAGGATTCTCCTTTTTTGGGATTATCTGATATTGTACTAACCATTACTGTTTTGGTTAATGTATAAAGATAGTGATAGTATATAGTTCAAATTTTGGGGATTATTAGTTTCTCTAGAAGTTGATTCTAGCACTTCTGATGTGAACAATTCATCTGGAATACACAACATTTGGAGAAAATATGAGTTTTTTGTAAAAATTTAAAAAATGATGATACTATATTAAAAAAGTAAATTTATTTCCTTATGTCCTTAGTCAATATCATAAAAAAATTCACCAACATTATGAAAAATATCAAAAAACAAAAAGCTGTTTTTATTTACTTTTCCAACTAGGAAATCAAAGACCATTTAACCAATCACATGTTTCAGATTTTCTGGAGGTTAACTTTATCCTAATCTTGTTTTCAATCACTCTCCATTAGAACATGACACTTATTTTCTCCTAAATATACTTGTTTTCATGGAATACTAGTATGAGTTATCTCAGGTGACCAATATAATTCAGATTCATTCTTTTAATGTGATAGTTTTATTGAATCTTTTTCCAACGTTGAACATTTAATGATGTTTCCATGCCCAATTTTAATATATAGAGGATGAAATTTCTAAAAGGGGGAATGATATAACATCACAAATAAATAAAAAATACTATATTTTCATATTTATTAATATTTGATAATTAAATATTAAATTTACTTTAAATGGGATTCTATAATCAATGGGATACTCAATATGCAACAACAGGTTTCTTTTTTAATATTACATTGAACACAATTTTGGGTTATACTAATGAATAATAATATAATATTATATTAATTTGTAGTAAACTCCTAGCCATCTAATTTTCGGGAATGAATAAAACTAAAAACAATATGATGAAATATGTTTTTAAAATGATTTTACATTTATCCAAAAATTGATAGAGGCTTAAAATGTGAATGAAATCAATTTTAAACATAATTACTCAAATATTATTTAAATGGTCGATTCAACACCTTTTGATGGTGAATCCTCATTAAATCAAGTTTTGGAAACTTTTATAAGATCTATTTGACAAAATAAATTTCATTTTTTGAATCGAGACTTCAATATTTACAATGGATAAATATTTAGTATTTTTATTATAAAATTCATTTTTTTATGAATATTGAAAAATATTTTAAGTTAATACCATATTTCATTTTCATATAATATATTTATATGGATAGATTATATTTATAAATAGCTTAAAATTTTAAATAGATTATATTTTTACCATTTAATCTAATGTTTTTCCTTATAAGTAATTTCACATTGAAATTGGACAGAAACAAGTGTCAATCTTTTGATAGTTATTATTTTTAAAAAAACACACTTTTTCTTTTAACAATGGGAATTAATTTTAAATAAATTAATTAAACTTATACGTTTTTAATTTGGTAATAAATAAATCATTTTTTAATTCTGAATATCAAATATACCTTAGTATTAATTTATGTTTCCTTTCTGAAAAACATTAATTTTTTATGATTACTGGAAGCACTGAGTAGTTGTTAAAAAAACATACATTTTATTTAACTGAAATATTACCACTTAGTTGAATTGAATTTCAACAATCCAACAGAAATGGTTGTTATTATTATGTAAAATGTGGTTCAATAAGATTAAAATAATTTTTTGGTCAATTGTAACTTTTGAATTTTATTTTACGCGGTTAAAGTAAATAGAGTAAATCAAGCAAATAATAAAACTATAATAATACTATATTACACTAAAATTTATCCTAATATTATTGGATGATGTATTTTCTACTATGGAAGCATTTGTGTCAATTTTGGGACCCGATGGAGCCACCTAAGAGAGATAATGTCACTTTATAATAATTAATTTAATATAATGACTAAAATGTTATAAACATAAATATTTTAGTAAATAAATTCTTATATAGTGTTATATAAGTTATATCTTAGACTATAAATATTAATTAAAATTATAAAAATATTTCCTAAATAATTTATTTATTTTGATAATTTTTAGTCATCAAAAAAATATAATTATAAACGATACAATAATGACGCAGTGTTTACCTCATTAAGGAATGATTTAAATAAAAAATATTTTGGAGAATAAAACACTATCCAATACATGATTAATTCTTATTGGACGATTTTATATTGAACAATAGTAATATTATCATAAACATTAATATGTTTTGGACCTTTATATACAGAAAATCAGTATATAATAAAATAATATTTTCAAACATTCCTAAAGATCCCATCCCCCCCCCCTTATAAAAACCCTTCACCTCTAACACATTACTAACACATCTCAAGCCCCTTATCTCAACCAACATCTCCCAAAACAAGCTCTCATAATATATCTCTTCCACCTAGAATCCTTAAATTTGGCATAATAAACTTCAAGAAATATTTTTGGTTCAAACCAAAGGGAGTTACCCGATTTAATGGTAACGTATTCTATTAAGATCATTACTTTTATATTTCTTCTCCGACCCCTAAACAATTTTTATTCCACTATGTTGTAAAACAAATTATAAAAAATATAATATGTTGTTGTTAGTATAATTATTTTAACTACGCATACACACTCCTCCATCTAATTGGTAAAAAACACACTATTTCTGTGGATGGTGTACTATTGCATCACAAAAAGATAGTTGTTCAATATTCTTCTACCACCTCTTATGGTGGAAAATAAGATAGAACTGTATTTAAACGTGATATATATTATATTTATATTGTATCTATAATTATTTATTTTTCATTTATATCATAAATTTACGGTTTCCATAATGAGTAAATACAAAAATTTCATTTGAGGAAGTGGGGAATACCGCCCCCTCAAAGTGATATGACTCGATTATTCCATACGAGGAATGTATAAAGGATAGATTTAATTAAATTAAATAACATAAATATTATACTGGAATAATAATATACCTATTTACTATAAATTATATATTCCATTAAATATAAAATAGAAATGAAAGTATTGTTGATGAGTACGTACGACATACCTTATGAAAGAACGATGCATTTGATTTCTAAGCTCCAAATGATATGGAATATTATAAGTTAAAATAAACTAGATATATATGATATATATAATATTTAAATTATGAATATGATTATATTGATATTATAATATTGACAATATATCAATTTATAATTACAACAAGTTCATTTTTAACTCAAGTTTCAAACATCGACCAAATGTCTGATATAAACTCAAATAATTAGATAATTGTTTTTGTAAGGTAATAAGTGATATAAAATGAATAATAAACATGAAAAATGATCTTAAGAAATTATAAACTAACTTTATTTTATTATTGATGATGAAGAATGAACATACAAGACATGTCCGACATGAGGTAAGGGGTTTCTTATCTCACTTTTAATTTCGTGAGATTTCCACTTTTGTCCACTTATTTATTGCATGTGAGGTATTTCATACTTACATTTCATAAATATTATTAAGAATAAAAATATATTAATGTTATTATGTGATTAATTTGTTTGTTATTATATTTTGGTCATATGACATGATTGATTAAAATGTGGTATGAGTTTTTCATCTAACTTTTTATTCCAATGGGATTCATGCTATATTTACCACTATTTTTTGGTGGGGTGTATGTACTGCCCATGATTTTATTAATTTATGATAATAATTTAATTTATGTTCATTTACATATTCAATTTATGATTCTTCTTTAATGTGGATTATATATCATATGTTACCAAATCGATAAGGGAACCATTGATCATACTCTTTTTGTTAATGACTTTTTTTCCTTTTAAGATTCCATTTTATTATATTGGGATATGTTATTATATATCCTTATTACTTTACATTTTTTTTCATGTGATAATAATTCATGTCCTCTCTCATCAACTCATTTTTATAATTTTAAAGTGACATCATTAGGCTGTCGAATTTTGGTAAGAAAACTTCTTAACCCAATTTGAATTCTTTGGGATAAACATTTATTCTTGATTATGTCATGCTATAAATATGTGTGAATGAAATATGAATGTTTTACACATACTATCCACTTATATTGGGTGTATTATTATTTTTCACATATGATTATGTCATTGATTATTCCTTAATATAAGAATACGATTTTTGTAAGGGACATTATCTTAATTTACATTCCATTGAGACTTATTCTTTGTTATACACCATTTCATTTTTTATGGTGTATATACTGAATTTGGATATATTATATCATGAATCACCTTATATTAATTATATTATAATCTTTAATTAATGTTATTATTAAATTTTTTTATTAAATCATTTCTTATTTGAAAAGGAACTCTTTAACTAAAATATCTTTTTAAATTTCTATACGATTTATTCTTCTAAATGATTCTCATTACTGATAATGTTTTAAAAATGGTTATAAAGATTTATTTATATGTACGTGAATTTTTTGAAATTAAAATTTATTTCAAAATCATGAAAGTGGGTTTTGAAACATTGATTCAAAAATATCTTTATTAAATGTTTTAACGGTTTTGAAAATGGTTTGATAAAGCATTGATTATATCAATATCTTGAAATGAAATATTGAGATTTCAATGTAGAAATTTTATCCTTACTTTATTCTTGTTTTATGTGTTAAGAATATGTTTTTGTTATTGGGAATTATTTAGGTATACAGGTTGTTCCTTGATAGGCCTAGGGCGGGCGAGCAGGAGATAACACTCTAATGAATTGGGTAACGGGACGGAGGAAAACATGAATGTTTCTCCAAATAGATTTAGGGAATATACCATGATGGTTATTCAATGTGTAACTCTCTTAGTAGTTGTGAAATCTAAAATTTACGTATATTATGGATTCCACAAGTTACCTTTATGATTTCTGATTACTAAGTGTTATTCATAAATCTTATGATTTCATGAGGTTTGTTAAAGAGATTATGTTTTGTATGTACTGATTAACTAATGTTATATTTCTATATTATATATCCTTTACTAAGATTTTTATGCTCATACACACTTTTTGAGTTTTTCTTCATATGGTATAAGGTATGGTATGAGAATGAAATAACTCATGAAGATTTATATCAAAAAAATAATTAATGTTTTCTTTTAAGATTTTTTATTTTATAAATAATATATACTATGTAGAAGTTTCTTCATTTTAATTTATGAGATGTAGTGTAATATTTATGGACTAATTATCAAAATCACTAAATATAAAAAGATCTCCAATCGAAATTTGAAACATAATTCAATATTTTGTAATGTTTATGTCTGGGGCCTTATAGAACGAACATCATACATCAGTGTTGTAAATGTCAACAACAATGATCTTCTAATGCGTTATTATCCGTAATGATTTTGTAAAGAATCCAAAAATGTGATCATTCGTCAAGGATTCATAGAACAAAAAATCTTTTATTTTATTTCAATATGAAATAAAATATTTCATTTAATAATTTTTTTCTATATCCATGACACTTTTTGAATTATTATCTCATACATGTTCGTGCAATAATCTCCTTATGAAAAATTATAAATCCACATTCAATAATTTATTACCATATATTAATTGAAAAACACATATGATATTCTTTATAAATATTTTTCAGTAAAACCAAATTATAAACATTAACAAATGAATAATTATAATATGATAATTTAATATATTTTTCTATTAGTATATTTACATATAATTATCGATGGTTAATTTGTATAATTATTTTATAATAAATTTCCTTACAAATTACCCTACATAATTCCACAATCATTTTTGATAAATTTTTTTTGTCAAATTTTCAGTATTATATCCTGATAATTCTCTATAATTGTAATTGTTACTTTATTTAAATTATTGTTTGATAAAATTAGAAATTTATCTTTTTTTATTTCTAAATATTATCCATTAAAAAATTCCAAAAACTGGATTGAACATACCTGATTTTCTTTCAAAACAATCATAGGATTATAATTCTTCTCATATAGATGAATACAACAAAACTGACAATGTGACAACTTGATCAATAATGAAGATGTTGTTGATGATTTAATTTTATGAGAATAAAAAAATGCTAGATCACAAGAGTAATAGACAGGGGAGATATGTGAGAAATAGTTGTCTTCCAACACATTCCATATGAACCTCCTCATGCCAAATTTGCACTTTTTTAATCAATTAATTTAATAACCATTATTAATTGAATCAATTATTTATTATACTCTTATAATAATTCCATTAGCCACCCCATCATCATATTGGGCATTTCGTGGACCTATTACTTGAGCCTGATTTAGATATTCAACATTGGTCAAAAAATGAATGCCTTATTTTTAAGGTCATTATATATTTGATAGTGCGCCAATTTAACAATGAAAAAAATAATTATGATTGAAATAATTTTTTGAAAACATAAAAAAATTCCATTCACAAAATAATATTTTTAACAAAATTTATTATTATTTTTAATAATAATATAAAAATTAATAATAATTGTTTTATCCAAATTATATTATTAAATCACTTAAATGATTTCCCCCATTAATCATATTTTATATATTAAAATTTAATAATAATAACAGAAATATTTACTATTATTATTAAATATCTCACTTCAACTCAACCGTTATGATTTTAAATAAAGGACACCATTAATAATGAGTGGTTAATAACTTAATTTTAACAACAAAATTTCTTTTATGTGGGGAAATTAGTAATATAACAACTATTAAATAAGAATAAAAAAAATAACTTATAGAGAAATTTTATTCATGAATGAGGTCAATTTAATTATATGTGTCATTTACCTTTTCTATTTATTGAAAAAAATTAATAATAATAATATATAGAAAACTAATAGCGATTAATATAAATAATGTTTATTTTATAATAAAAAATTCTAATTAAATAAAAATAAATGTCTTGTGCTCACAATATATATACACGAACTATGGTAAACCCCACGTTCCAGACTTGATGACGGTGTCTTATTTCTCATATGACACATCATTTAGGAGATATTAATTACCTATGAATTAAATATTGTAATAAATAATTTATTAAATAAAAAAGGGCATTATCGTGTGTATGGTTTCCAAACACAATATGGAAAAAAATTTATACAACACCTAGGGTATGCAATGCATCTATATCCAAACAGTGGTCTCAATTTCCTCAAAAGATACATCGTTATAGAGTTATTATAATATTTTGAATGAATTATGTTTTTATAAAATAAAATAATAAAAAAATTTATTCTTTATGCATTAAGGATTTATGGGTCCTATAATTTTGTATTAACTCAGACTTTGACTCTAATAATATTCCCTAGAATATACTAATGTTTTATCTTTAATTGTACCCATATGCGTGATAATTAAAAATTTTATTATAGTATTTTTATTAAAAAGATTCACTTTCACATAAAAACATATAATTTATTGATATCGTGAGATTCATTAATGTTTATGACATTTAAGTTATTACACATTTCCTCGTAAAAACATTGGTGTAATATTATTCTAAAAATTTTATAATATTTCCACTCCACATCCACTAAGATATATTTACTCTCTCATCCACCTTATTCTCACCTCTCAAGACCTTTTTACCACACAATAATTGTTGAAATATGATCCAAAAATCACTCCCATCATCGTAAAATTATTACTTTTTGATGAAATAAAAACAATGAAGCTCATTAGTGAAAAAAGGGCGAGTTACCCAAAGAATAGGTAACAACTTTCTCGATATCTATTATTTTATTATAATTCTACACCACCTAAACACATTATATTTTGTGATTTATAATAAAATATGTATCTATAAAATAATTAGATAATGTTTTTATATGTTTCCAACATACACATACATGCACTTATATCTAATGGGAGACAAACTTATTGATATTATTTATGGAGAGCTACCTCCCCAAAAAAAGATGTTGCTCATTTTTTCATTTACCACCTCTCATGGGTGGGAATTATGATGTAAAAAATATATTTATAATATATATACATATATATTATCTAGAATATATATATTCATCTATAATTATTATACAACTCGTACCTTTATAATTCATATTTTCGGTAAATACCATAATTTCAATTGGGTTGTGTGGACTACCACCTCCAGGGAGCTATGTGATTGATTCACACACTACACTAAATGTATTGAGGATGTGTTTCATGAGATTATATAATATATATGACATAATAATTACACTATAATTATATATATTATATTTATATATATATATATATTCATATTGGTCATTTACATTATCCTTAATAATATAAAAATTAAATGGAATCATCATTCATGCGTGTTATGACCTACCATCTTCATTAACAGTGTATTCAATTTCACATTTTTATACTTTAGAAATTATTATAAATTAATATATACTGAATATATATGTTATTTATATAATTTATATCATTTTTTAAATTATAAAATCATGATCTATGTAATAGGACCAATAATATCATTTCAAAAGTTGTAGAAAATGATGATTATTTTAACTGAAATGTTACATTAACATGGAGTTGTTAATTAATAGGTAATATAATGTCGTAAAAAATTAATATATTTTATTATGTATAAAAATTTCATTCAATGTTATATGAATAATAAACTTATATTTATTATTCATGATTTTCAATCATGTAAAAATAAATTCAAGACATAATGAAAATGGAATTTCATCTCTCCTTATTTACATGACATACATGCCTTATTAACAAATCACTTGTTTTGTGTGGTGTTTATATTGTGATATGACATTTTATATCATTAATATCCTCAATATAGTGATATTATAATATTAAAATCATATTATTATTTTATGGGTATCATGATTCTAATGGTTCTCATGATTTAAGTGTTTCCCAAATCAAATTCATTTTTCGGGAGATACCAGTGGTGTTCACCACCTATTTATAATATGACGTCTATATAATACTAAATAAATAATTATTTTATTAAAATAATGAAATTTATGTTATTTACATATCAATTATATGATCTTTATTTCAGGACTATTATGTTTAGATGGTTAACAAATTAGTAAGGTAATATTTTCTCAATTTTCGATCATTCAAATCCACGCCATGTTATGCACTTATATTTTTATATGTGGTGTATATAATATCCATTTTAATGTTTTATAATGAATTTCATTATATTAATGATATATCAAGATTCATGTTATTTTATTGTTTTATGTGGATTATGATTCAAAGATACAATGTGGAAATAATATATATCTATAAACTCATCATTTTTAGGCTTGTTATGATTATGGTACCACAGAAGAAATATTATGATCCATATCCCAAAAAACACCTGATTTTTCTTCTATTATTTTAATTCATAATGTCATAATGCATTAATAACATTTATCCACTATTTGGTACATTAGATAATAAAAAAAATTATATAAACAAAATCATTAATTGTTTTTTCTTTTGGTCAGTAATTTATGTCATTTCGAAACCATGTTTTATATAAGTGTATTCCAAAATCATTAAATACAATAATATGATGATTAAAAAAAAAACCAATTTATAACATTTTTAAATATTTTAAATAGAATATTTTTATCAATTTTCAGTCAAGGCATGATTCAAAAAATTTAATGTGAAAATGGAATGATCGGCATGTACAGAAATTCCTACAATAATGACTATAATCTCCATAAAGATTCATTTATATGTTTACAATGTTATTTTAGAATAAATTTTTTCTATAATATTATTGAAATTTTTGGAGTTTAAATTGATTTACAACGAAATAATGTAGCAGAAAAATATATGTTCCAAATTTTTAATTTTTTTCATAGAATCATTTAATTATTCTCAATTAATTTATTTCATTTCGAATTAATTAAATGATTTCAATATTTCATAATATTTTTTTAAAAAAAGTATATGGAAAATATATTTCGAAATGATTTCATTATTTTCTATAAGTAATGAAGATTTTTTTGATGGAAAAAGTTTTTAAATTTTATTTGGATTTAACGGACATAAAATAATTTTTTCTCAAGAAATATTATAAATTAAATTGCAAGGAATTATTTTCATGAAATAGATTTTGTAATTGTTTTTAAAAAAAGTCAATGAAATTATATGTTTGTAATAAAATGATTCATGTAATCCTTAAAAATTATTCTTCACCTAAGATGACATGCATTGTTACAGTTTATAACTTGTTGGGGATTTGATCGAAAAAATATAGTCATATTCTTTCTTTAATTGTTGATTTTCTTATGTAATCACTAGTATGAAACCAGTTTCCCTTCCATAGGTTATATGCTCTGGAAACTCAGTTCTGTTCATGGGTTATACATTGAATGAATGATTATCAAAATAACAAATTTCAAAAAATTTAATGATATGATTAAATTATTATGATACCCATTCTATTTTGTGGGTAATGATATGATTTTTATGAAACCTATCACTTTTATGGTTTATGATATTATATATGTTTTATAATCTTCTGGTATATTTATGCCTGACTTTATCTTGTGATAGGTGGGAACTATATCTCTCTATAATTAATTAGGTAATTATAAATTATATATGATATCAATGGTTATAGGGTATGTATCCCAAGACCTAAAATAATATGATGAATGAGTTATATCCCAAACGTAAAAATAAGAAGGTACACAAGTTGCATCCCAGAAATGCATGTATGAAGGTAAATGAGTTTATCACAAGTCTAAAAATAAGAAAGATGAGGGGGTTTTATCCTCTTACATGAGATGTATCATTGTTTAATAGTCTAAGAAAAACATTTTTAATAGTCTTGGGTTATATCATTTACATATTTTTTTAATATCTATGTGTTTTACACATATATTATATCATATACATCTGATTTTAGAACATTGTACATGCTCTTATTATCATATGATTCTTATATTTTTAATTGAAAATATATCTATCATGCCACATTTCTCATTTCATTGATATGTAGGTTATGATCCTAAAATATCATTATCATGTTGTCATACCCTTATTTTAATTTTATACATATGAATTTTCTTTATTAACCCATACCAAGAATTTTAGCTCACCCCTTTCTTGTATTTCATTTCCACTTGTTATGGAGAAATGTAATAAAATACTATACTGAATGGAAATAGATTTAATTGATATATTTAATGTCTTTGACCAAGATATAAAATTATAACACATGTTTCCAAATACCTTAAACTATTACAGTTTTAGGCATGTAGTTTTGTAATGTTCTGAATATTCATCTAAATTAATATAATATCCATCTATATTAATCATGGATCACCATTAT
The DNA here is from genome assembly GCA_963277665.1 of Viscum album. Lineage (NCBI taxonomy): Eukaryota > Viridiplantae > Streptophyta > Magnoliopsida > Santalales > Viscaceae > Viscum > Viscum album. Next base: position 1,897,570,149 of record OY728163.1, on the reverse strand, counting down.
TGATACAAAAGTAATTTTTTAGTCATCCTTTAGAAACTAGAATGAAAAAATATTTCTGATATCCCTATGGATGTTTATGAGGATATTTTTAGGGATGTCTCTAAGGAATTGTCTAAGGACAAAGATTTTATTTGAAAATGTCCAAGAATTTTGGTAGGTGTAGAGTGAGTGAATTATTTGAAAAAAATAACATTATGTATTGTATAAGTTGATATGGTATTGGATAGATGTACTTAGGAGTTGAAAATATTACAATTTTTGTTGTTCCTAAATTAAACATAACCCTCTACATGACGACGTACCTTACTGTGCATGATGAGTGACACTCTTAAGGGATATGTTTTAAGAATTTTCAAACTTTATATAAACCATAATTAAGGATTTAAATAAAATATAATTATAAATAACCTAGTATAAGTATATATTTCCACAGATTAATTATGTAGGTGTCATTATTTAAACATCATATTAGTGATTTTTCAAGACTAAATTGTTTTTCTATGATACATGTTTCTCACACTAAGATTTATAGTATAAGGGAATTTTATGAACTAGAAGGAACATGTAAATAATTGAATGTTCTATATGTGTAAATTATTGGAATTATAAATATTTTTGTTCAATGTAGAAATATTAAGATGAAAATTAGAAAGGTGGAATGAGTAATGGTTGTACTATTGAAGATATTTAGACTGGAAATAACATGTGATTGGTATGGTATGTTCTTCCAGTATTGATTATATAAATAATAATATACATAATTATTTAAATTTTAAGAACCATATGACGTGGTTCATATATCATATTCTATTATAGAGTTGTTATGTTATATTTTGATAAATTCCGAATAAAGATTTATGATTTATGATGGATGATTGAAGTGTATGTGATTTGGAATTCAATGATTGTGTTACATTAATAATGATGCATACAATGACTTTTTGTGTATGATTTTATTTAATTATTTCTAATAACGTGTAAATGATACTGGTAAAATAGAAAATTTATAGAATGGAAATTTTGAATAATGTAAATTAACCCTTATCATGTTCCTGAGGATGAGAATATTATATTATATTTGGATAATGAGATGATGATATGGAAGAAGATAATTGGATAGTTTTTATAATATCATAGATAATAAAGTATTTGTTTTGAAATAGTTTCTAATTTATCATAGATGGATTTAAAAACTTCTATGATTTACAAAATATATCTAGTAATCTTTGGAATATGTTATCATGTGTGTTTTGAAAATTAATTTCTTGAAATTATGGTTATTACCATGTTTGAAGAGTTAAAATGATATGTTATCTAAATGTTGGGAAATTAAAAAACAAAAGTTTATTTATGATATATAGTGGATCAATGATAATCAAATGTATTCAACTGTTTTATATATTCTTGGTTTTTCATATTCATGAAGGGTTACAATGTTAACAAGGTATATATTATTATAATACGAACATAGAATAAACATATTATTATTAATGTACCATCTCACCATACATGGATTTATTCATGTTTGAAAATTTTTTATAAACATTTTTTCAGTGATGAAAATAAAAGATAAATGGAATAATATATCATTATATTTATAGATCTCATGAATTTCTAATTCTTCAAGAATGAAAAATCGAACTTCATTTCATAGAATAATAGTCAATGTGGGAATTGGCTAAGGAAAAAAAGAGGGTGAATATATACATAATGAATGTAAGGAAACCATTTTTAAAAAGTCTTTGTCTTTTAGAAAATAGTCTAAAAATAAAATGTTTTCATCATACATTAATTTATGTTGAACCAGTGGTCTATTAAACAATAAGATATTTATGAATTCAGGTTCTAAAGATTTTCCTTTCATCATTCAAATTTTGGTTATTGAAGAACAAAATCCCTACATATAACTATTTATGATTTTCCTCCCCATCCATATTATCACATTCCACCAAGTATCTCCTATTTTTATATATTTTTATGTGTTATTAAAAGTTTTCATTATGTTTCCAACATTTAATTTTAAAATAAAATTTTTATAATCAGTTTTACGATGTGGGTTTTTTCAACATAACGTTAAATTATTAAATGTTTTATAAAATTGATTATTTTTTTGAGATAATTTCAATTAACGTGGGTATAATGTAACACCCTCTTATTAAGTGAATCATATATTTTTTGAATTATGTTAATCTTTTTGATATTTATCATTTCACAAAACCATAAAAATAGTTTATTTATAATAAATAAATATTTTTTCTTTTATTTTATGAAACCCCAAGTTAATCCTACTCAGCACATAACATAATGTTTTTCTATCACTAAATATAACAGCATTGTCAGATTTAGTTAGAGGCATGATTATATTCCTGTGATGGCATGAGTGACACGTAAGATGAAGTTTTACAAATATTAATGTATAATTATAATTATATTTATTTAATATATTAAGATTAACCCAATTAGTAATGTTTTCAGTTGTGAATATAAGTAGATATATTATGAAAATATATTTTTGAATTATTTTTTTTGAATATATTTTTAAATAAATATAAAAACCAATAAAATGTTAAGGGAATGTTTTTATAAAAACTACATTCTATGATAAAAAAATTAATTTATCCTAATAAAAAATTAATTACAATTATTTAATGGTATTAGTGAAATATATATTATATATATTAATTATTTTTTATTTTCATATAATATATTTGATAGGTATAAGATAGGAAGAAAACCAATATCACACATAAAATAGTATATTTTTATAAAATAAGTGTTACCGACAATTGATGGAGAACCTATTTTAAATATAACAGTTTTGAATATTAGAAATTTTAAATGTCAAAATAATCAACATTTTTTAAGTGAGAAATAAAAATTATTTTGTTCTGAAAATTTGGAAATTTTTAATAACGTTTAATTTTTTGATGAATACTGTAAGTTAATAAAAATAAATTCAATACTAACATTTATGAAAATTTAATAATAAAGATAATTTATATTTATATTTCATTACAGTATAATTATATCAACTATATATAAATTACTCCAATTATGTCATTTTCACTAATTTATCTTAAACATTAGATTTGGAAACATTGCAAACATTAGAACATTTTTACGTAAAAAATGGATAATCATCCTGCATATAGGATTAATTCCAAATTAATTTATTCCACTTATTTTGTCAGAATTTATAAAATTGATCATATATTTTGAATCGAATTAATTTTTTATTCCTAATAATCTCAACGTTTTAATTAAACAAATTCCTGAATGTAATTAATATTAATTACAACCATAAACATGAGAGTATACTTAACAAGAGACTAATCCTTAATCACAGGGACCAATATGAACTTGAATCATTTTCGAATAGTATTTTAGGTTAAAATTTAAACCCTATAATTAATTTTATATAATTGTTTCCAATATTGGATATATATTACCAAATGGAAATTTGGGTCAAATCGCTATTTCCAAAATTTAATTGAAATCCACTTCTCCTCAACTATTAAAAGGTACTCAAACCCCCTATATTCACACATCTAAATCCTTTTTGTAGAAAAATAATAATCTCAACTATGAGAGGACCAGTTTGGGATACAACTTACAATAAGAGGGTTGGTGAATCCGTGTTGGGGATTTTTTAAACCAATTCCAACAATCAATACTTGTACCTCTTGACCTGTTAGGATCTTGATTCTCTTATCCTTTTTTCCCAGTCTCATGTAATAACATAAATCAGTAGAAATATGAACATGATATTTTTACAAGGTTTGCCACTCAATAAGATCATCTATTGCATTTCCTAACATTGGAAGGACCAAATAATTAGTTATCCACAATAATGTAATATGTTCTTACAATATTGTTTATAGGAAAACAATACACTTCATTGAGTGAGTCCCTACCCTTTGGAGCGGGTGGGAAACAATACTCTTACCTTGACTGGTGATAGCCTTATCAAACATGCAGCCTCTAGCTGGTTATTTATAATTCCTGTAGAGATGGTCTTCTTCATTCTTCATATTGTAGGTTATGCTATTAGTCTTCTTTAGTGCTCTTCACTTGATTTTTTTAAAATTAGTAGGGAAGTAATTAATCTTTCTTCCGTTCACTTCTTCTCTTCTGAAACACCAACTACACTAGACTTTTAATTTCTTCTTCTTTGTAAAACAACAAACTACACTAAAACATCTTATCTCTTATTGGATATGATCACATAAACCATTGTGATTGTTTAGGCAATGAAGATCAGTTAACTTGGTATCATCTGAGTTAATTTTCTTGTTCATTTCATGTATTCATGTGATCATTCATATGAAATTAGGGTCGAACTCTTCATTCTCATTTTTCACATACATGCACACACAATTTCGGTTATTTATTTGGAGTTTCTTTACATATGCATGTTCATGAATGGATTCATGCATTCAACCATTCCTTTTCTTCTGTGAGAACCCTTAAAGGGTATGGTTCTTTAAGCACACACACACACATAGCATCTTCTAATCTTCCTCGTTATTTTTCAACTTAATAATCTTGTACTAGGTTAGGGTGTTATTTTAGGTTTATATGTGTATGTTTCTTCAAACCCAAATGGGTGCAACCCTTAACATGTGCGTTCTCCTCCTTTATACACTCAATCAAAGACTCAGGCTTCTTCAAACAAAACTCTTTTCTGCTTGAATTTTTGTTGGCCTTCTCCCCTTTTATTCATCAAAGAAATAACCCCTGAAAACATTAACGTATATGTATGTGCACCATAGATGATTCTTTTTCACCTTGTAAAACTGTGGTAGCCTCAGGTTTTGTTCTTCACACAAGGTTTCATGGTTATTCATTATTTGTAAGGTAAATAGTTTTTTCTCTTCACAAAGAATAGTGAGAGAGTATCTCAGGGACTGGATCATGATGGAATGACTTTCACGAAGCACAAAAAAGGATTTAAAAAACATATCATGTGATCAGTTTGGAGTTCTTCACAAAGATATTTGAGTGTGTATAACACCTATAAAAGGCTTCTGGGAACTCTTATTCTAAATTTAAAAATCTTCTGGGGCTCTTGGGTTCACATAACGAAGTGTTGCATAGTGAGATGCTCTTTTTTTAGAAAGATGAACTGTCGAATATACGGGCGCACTAACTCTTCTCATCTTAGTCTCCCATTTTTATAGGTGAGGGATACATCTCCTCCATGTTCTATATATGCATATCTAACATTAAGATCCAGGATTTGAATACCTTAGTTATTTAGATTCGGGATTTTGAAGCCGCAGGTCAAGGATATGCCACATGTTTTTGATATTTCTTTTCTCAAACTGGGGGTCCCATTTTTATGAATAGAGTCAATATCTTGTGAACAGTTCTCGTGAATGAATCTATCTCAAACCTATAAGGCCTCAAAAACTTTGTTTTCCTCAGCTAGACCTTCATCCTCAAGATATCACATGCAATAATGTCGTAGATTTTTGACATAGTCTCGGTTCGATCTGACAATCACCATACATGTTGTTTCATCATCAACACTGACTATGAGCACGATCATGGTGGACTAGCTGTGGTGACTATGAGCAGTGGCATCAGTTGAATCTCCATGCGGTCGGAAGTTGAGGATGATGCCATAGAATTTGGATCATCTTTGACAGATCACATATGACCATGATTATAATACAGAATTTGGATGGTGCATGTGGTCAAGATCTCTCACGAGATCAGATGAGTGGAAAGGATTACCTTTACTTCATTAAATATGTACCCCATTTAAACTGAGACTCCGATATGGTTCATTTATTATAAAATCTATATAATTAATTTTTTATAATTCTCCTCTCTCCCTCCATGGTACTTCCTCATACCATGTTCACCGTGCGGGCATGCTCTTAGCACACACTCTGCTCCTCAGGCGCATAATTTGCGCCCAATATTCATACCATGTGCACGGTTTGATCATTGTGTGTGCACTCTTGCAGAAATATTCATATCCCAAAAGCCCTAGTCTCATGTGGTTATATCCTTTAGGGAATCTTTCGATCATGATTGACCCTCAGGTCGTGCATGTTTTAAGGTGATGTCCTCGGTTGGCCTCCATGGTAGGAAAAAATTTGTAAGCTGAAAACAATCCATCAAAGTAAAATGCATGGCCATAGTAAAATATGTGCATGACCACATCATGATAAAAAAATTTATTTAATATTATTCTTCCTCCATTTCATTTTTTATTATTAAATCCAATGTACTTCATCCATCCTCCAATTGATACTGTCTTATTTTTGAAAACGTTTAATCAAACATGATAGAAGTTCATTGAACATTCAAGGTCAGTGCATCAATCGTCTTATTTCCATTCCCCATTTCAATTTAAGCAGTGTCTTAAACAATCATTGAAATTTTTTGACCTCATTGAAAAAAATATAACTCAATTACTAATGTGGTCCCAAAAAACACCCGCATTGTATTTCAAGGCAATACCCAAAGATTTTGTACTAATTAAATGTGTCAATGTGTCTTGACTTGTTTCTCTCTGTTAAACATTCATTTCACTTATCTCCCCCTTATTGACAAGAAATAAAAATTTCATTTTAAAGAGGGTCTCATTTCATACTTCAGAAATGTTCCATCAATCATTTCACTCTGTCCACATGATCAATGATAGTTGTAGAGAACAAGAGGATTTTATTTACACAGCAAATTTGTCCATTCTCCGCTAATCATAATACCTCATGAGATTAAAACATAAAAAAAATTACATCATGGGGATACCAAATTCATTCTATGATTAGGATAATATGTTTTATATGATATAATAAACCTAAAACTCTTACACTAAATTTAACAAATGGATCAAAAATATTCAACTGAAACAGGCACGATAAGTGACCTTGGAACACTTTCATTATTCTTATGTCACTGAGTAATTTAGTTTCTCCCCCATTGAGATATATTATTTACATTGAGTAACAATGGATTATCGATTGGGAAATTACATAACATTTTAAATGAAATAAAATTCAAAATATATTTAGAGTAATTTTATTTTGAAATCAACTGAATATAACACTAATTACTGTAATTACCCTAGACTATTCATTTATCATCCCATAAAGGGGCCACTTATTATCACTGAATATCATGTTCTCCCCATGATATCTTACTTCACCTTCATTTCCTTGTATGATAAGAACAAATACAATTCAAAATGATATAAGTGAATAAGGTGGATCCTCATTGCATCATCAATGTGAAAAACATGGTTAAGATGATTTTCTCAACCCAAATGCTCCATTCTTCACATAGTCACTACTAATATTCAATGTTGACTATGATTGTGTGGACCTTACTATTTCATCAATCTCTTTGTGTGTGAATATCTTTTATTAAATGGATTTCAATGCACTATATTCTCTTGGTGCAACATTCATCATTTTTGGGAATTCTTTTGGGAATGGAGTAATTTCAATGAATTTTCTAACAGTATGACAGCGTTGTTGCACCTCACACACATAACATATTTGTTTCATGTAGAATATTTTACATGATTTTAGAACATGTATAAGCATGTGAATCTTCCATATTTATAATTATTTACAATTATCTTGTCCAATCCACCAATATATCATTAGGAATAGAGGCATATTGAATGAATCATCAATATGGATTCTTCTGAGTGGAATCCTACATATTATTTCTTTTGGATGCTCCACCATTCACCTCCTTTTATTTAGAATCCAAGGACTTATTGACTTTCCACCTCAAAGCCTTCTTGGGAGTTTTTTATTTGTCAAAATTCTTCTTCCTGTTTCCCAATGATAAAATTTTGTTCTTAGCCACCTCCTATGATCTTCTTTTCTTACCATTTTTGGGAACATGTGTAAAGCAACATGCACCATCACTACTAGAAAAACAGGTATTTGCGACGGGATCCCGTCGCAAATAGCCCGTTGCTGAAAACGGCATCGCAACAACACTTATTTGCGACGGGCCTGTCGCTAAAGCCGTTTTTTTTTGCGACGGTCATTCTCCCCGTCGCAAATAGTAATCCGTATTTATGTAAAAAAACATTAAAAATAGTTTTTGCGACGGGTCCCGTCGCAAATACCTTTTGCGACGGTACCGTCGCAAAAACTATTTAAAAAAAAATAAAAAACTATTAATAATACTAGTATTTGCGATGGGACCCGTCGCAAAAACTATTTTTTAAAAAAAATAAAAAACTATTAATAATACTAGTATTTGGGACGGGCATAGTATCCCGTCGCAAATACTATAAAAAAAATAAAAAAAATAAATTATTAATAAAATATTTTCATTAATATAATAATAGAATTATAATTCACAAATAAAAATAATAAATTATTAATAAATTATTTTAATTAATATAATAATAATAGAATTATAATTCAAAAATAAAAAATAATAGAATATTAATAAATGATTTAATTAATATAATAATATTAGAATTATAATTCATAAATAAAAAATATTAATAATTTATTTTAATTAATATAAAAATAATTGAATTATTTTACATTCAAATATTAAAATAATTAAAGTATTAAAAAAATTATAATTAAATTATAATATTATAAAATTTTTATATATATATATACTTTAATATTATAAAATATAAATAATATTATTATTCATATTAATATTGTTATTTAAAAATATAATATTATTAATATTTTATAATTAGACAGAAACTACGAATAGAAAAAAAATAATAATTTGATTTCACAAATTTTATAACATAAGTACAATCTCTAATCTGAAGGAGGGGGGAGGTGGGGGATCTGGAGATGGTGGTGGAGGAAACTCCATCCCTAAAGCATGAGTGAGTCGGCGCATGTACTCCATCTTCTCCTGATGCTGCTGCTGCCACCGACTTGCCTGCTCCTCGTACAGCTGCTGCCGGTGTCGACGCTCCTCCTCATGCCGCTGACGCATCTGCTCCTGATCCTGTCGGAGACTCTCTATCTGTGCAGTCTGAGATCGCAACTGATCCTCATATTGTGTAGTAGAAGAAGATGCACGAGCTCCTCTCGAGCTGGACGCCGATATCGCAGCACTGCCATAATAATCTCCGGGAGTCAGTCGAGAGCCGATACCAACTACCCGGCCCTTCTCGAAGGCATACTGGGTGGCCTGCATCCATGGTGCTTCATCAAACTGACGGGCAGTGGTCTGATCTGATGACTCGGCCTGACTCTCAGGCCGGGCCTGTGACGCTGCGGCCTCATATGACTCATATAGTTTCAATTTAAAATTAAAATTGTGAATATATTATATGCAGTTAATTTTTAAACTTGAAAAAAAATAATACTGACCACGATGTGATTCTGACGATCACCTCTGATCTCCATAGTAGCAGGATCACTATACATCCTCCGATATACGTCGTACTCTGTAATATCAGGGTGCTCGACAACCTATAAGAATAAAAAATAAACAGTTAATATTTATAGTTATATAAAATATTTATAAATAATGTACGTACCAGATGCTGTCTATGAGTACTGAAAGAACGACTCCCAGCTCGATGAGTCACCTCCTGTCTCCCCCGATTCTTCCTCCCCACGGATGATCTCCTCTGAAAGGCACCACTCAACCAGTGCGCACATAATCCATCCCATACATGGGATGAAATATACTCTGGTCGGTGTGCTCTACATGACTCGTCAAAATCTGACACTCCTGCTTTCTTCATCGCAGCTTTTCTTAAATTGTGAAAAAACTGACAAAGGCGGTCACACATGGCCACCTCCCATGCCTCGTGGATGGCGTCACACATGGTATCCTCGATCGGATACCATGAACCCTACAAATAAATAAAAATATCAAGTTAGAAATGAAATAATTTTCAAAATAATAATTATTTATTTACGTACGTACCAACCAATGGCCGAACATGGCCTGCTGCACATCAATGGGAATCTGCTCCCATGTGGTCCACGACTGAGAGAAATAGTTGCGCAAAATAGCGCTGCCCTGTCCGACTGCTATATGCGGAAAAATGAAAAAATAATAAACATTTATTATGTGAATAGATTAATTAAATCTTAGTCAATTCCACAGGTTATCACACAGGTTATCACACCTCCGTGTGCGTGGATCAAACCCAAGACGTGGAAGTCGCTCGGTGACGGGGTCAGGAATCATCAATCGTGCAAGACTGCGCCCCCTCCGCGTACTCCCTGGAGCGCCTGCAGGCTGAGGGTCATCTGTCAGCAACTCATCCGCATCGAAAGTCAGGTCAGCATCCGCCAACTCATGAAATGTGGCGTCGTCCATCTGAAACAGAAAATATTAATGTTAGCAAATAATTGATAATTACTATTATATATACATATATACATATTATGATTGTATATAAATACCATGAAATGCTATCAGTGTTCATCTTCATCATCATCTTCATATATGTCAATTTCATCTTCATATTCCTCCTCAACATCATCGATATCCATTCGAGTTACATTTGCTTCATCTCTTACCATTTCAAATTCATATGTGACATCATTAACATCATCGTCATCACCGACTCTTAAATGTGGGGTGTCGTCATCGATACTCATGTCTCTTTGTATCAAAGATTTATTCTGATTACTCTCTTGAAAAACTTCAATTCTTTGCACATCAGTGAAAGCACATTCACATTGACTAAACTGATCGTCTCAAATTTTGATTTTTATTACACTCCATCAATTAGTCAATTCTCTTGATGTTGCACAGTACTTTGTGTAATAAACTTGATATGCCTGTTGAGCCAATAAGAATGGTTCATTTACTACGAGAACACTTTTACATTTAATATCGATGATTCCATGAGTCGGATGAACACACACGCCTCTCTCTGTATCCAACCACCGACATTTGAACATGGTTATGTAATGTTGTCCAAGATAACAGAGTTCAATGATTTTATCAAGTATGCCATAAAAGTCAACTTCATTTTCTCGATGATGATATCCTCTCAAGCTAACTCCACCGTTCATTGTTTTTTTCGATTCCCCATATGCATGCGTGTGGAATCGAAATCCATTCACCACATATGCATTATAAGTTTTAACAAGTTTGGAAGGTGGGTTACTCAATACACATAGCTGTTTGTCAATTTTATCAGCATGTCGAGACACCTGAAAATTTGTGAAATAATTATCAATATAGTAAACTATACATTGAATGAGTTGCTAAAAATAAAGAATTTATGTTACCAGTTTTTGAAACCACTGAGAGAAATTTTTCAGTCGACATTCTTCGAGAGCAGCTGCTGTAATTTGTGGAATTTGTTTCTTGATATGATTATCATACAACCTATAAAAACCAAAGTTATTTACTGTAACATAAATGATAGAATAAGTGATATAAACACTTATAGTACAACTGATGTCATCTCTTCACAGTTTAGAAGAACATACGTATGAGCTCTCTGATGTTCATCATCTGAAAGCCAGCGTTCATAAACTCCACCAAAACCAAGCTCTGACTGGTTGAAAATAGATAATTGATTGTCGATTTCATCAATATTTCTCTTGTTCTGTCCCATTCGGTTGTGTTTTGAAGGATACTCAGATTCAAAATAATGGGAGCAGATAAAAGATATTTCCTCTTGCAAATAAGCTTCTGCAATAGATCCTTCAACAGATGCTTTGTTACGTACTTTTCTTTTCAATTTTTGCATGCATCTTTCAAATGGGTACATCCATCGAAACTATACCGGACCTCCATATTTGGCTTCATATGGCAAATGTAACATCAAATGTTCCATTGAGTCGAAGAAAGACGACGAAAATATTTTTTCCAGTTTACATATAATTACAACAACATCTTTTTCAAGTTTGCCTGGAGCATCATAATCTGCCGTAGCCGCACAAATTTCCCGAAAAAAAAGAGACATGTCTGTTATGGAATCCCAAATCACATAATTCAACAGACCACTTAATCCAATGGGTAGAAGTCTCTCCATTATAACATGACAATCATGACTTTTTAATCCAGTAATATGACCATTCTTTACACATCTACCCAAATTGGAAGCACAACCATCTGGAAGTCTCAAATCTGCAATCCACTGAAAAAATAATAAACGGTTTTCTTTAGACAATTTATAAGATGCTTTTGGTTTCAGTAACCTTTCTGTTCTGACATTCTCATATAGTTCCAATTCTGGACGCCTGCAAATTTGGGCAAGATCTAAACGTGCATTTACATTGTCTTTTCACTTTCCTGGCGTATCCAAAACTATATGAAACAAATTATCAAAATAGTTCTTCTCAATATGCATGACATCTAACATGTATCGGACCAATAGATCAGACCAATATGGCAAATCCCAAAATATGCTACGTTTAATCCAATTGTGTTCTTTCCCAAAACCAGAAATTTTCTATTGGTTTATTGTGGGACCAAAAGTGATGGGAGGTAATGAAAATACAACTAATTTTAACTCCGAACCTGATAGCATTTTTGGAGGTCCATCTCTTTCAACTGTTCCTTTTCTGAAATGAGATCTGTTTTTGCGAAAAGGATGATCAACTGGAAGAAATCTGCGATGACAGTCAAAATAACCAGGTTTCTTTCCATGAATGAGAATAAATGCTTTGTTCTCTCCCATATAATAAAGACATGATTTCTGACCATGTGTACTTCAGCCAGATAACATCCCATAAGATCCAAACGGATAGACGCCATCAGTGGAAAGGCCCAGTAGCACATTTCTAGCTTCTAAAGCAAAGGATGGATGCAGTCTATCAAAATGTTACCATGAATCCCCATCGGCTGGATGATTCAAGCTTTTATCGGTTGAAATATTCTCTTTATGCCATGACATCATTGTCGTTGTATTCTTAGACATGAATAAACGCTGAAGTCTGGATGTAAGCGGAAAATATCTCAACTGTTTTACAGGAATCAAACCAGACTTCACGTGTTGTCCTTCTTTATATCTCAGTTGCCCACATGTGGGACAACTATCCAACGACTCATTTTCCCCAGAATATAAAATGCATTCATTTGAACATGCATGAATCTTCTGACAAGTAAGTCCCAAATTTCGAACCAGCCTCTTACTCTCATAGTAATTTGCAGGTAAAACATTTCCTTCGGGTAACAGTGTTTTCAGCAAAGAAAATATCTAGTCAAAACAGGTGTTTGACATTCCGTTATCTGATTTGATAGCCATAAATTTTGAAACTACTTCTAATTTGCTCATCTTGCAGCCATGATATAATGCATCCTCATCAGACTTCAACAACTAATTATTGGTAATTATTACTAATTATTGGTAATTATTACTAATTATTGGTAATTATTACTAATTATTCCTAATTATTACTAATTATTCCTAATTATTCCTAATTATTCCTAATTATTACTAATTATTCCTAATTATTACTAATTATTGCTAATTAATAAAAATTATAACTAATTATTACTAATCATTACTAATTATTGGTAATTAATACTAATTATTACTAACTATTCCTAATTATTACTAATTATTGGTAATTAATACTAATTATTAATAATTATTACTAATTATTACTAATTATTGGTAATTAATACTAATTATTACTAATTATTACTAATTATTACTAATTATTGGTAATTAATACTAATTAATACTAATTATTGGTAATTATTACTAATTATTGGTAATTATTGATAATTATTACTAATTATTTTTAATTATTATGAATTATTAATAATTATTACTAATTATTGGTAATTATTCCTAATTATCATTAATTATTACTAATTATTACTAATTATTATTAATTATTACCAATTATTGGTAATTATTGGTAATTATTGGTAACTATTACTAATTATTGGTAATTATTACTAATTATTGGTAATTATTGGTAATTATTGGTAAGTATTGGTAATTATTACTAATTATTGGTAATTATTACTAATTATTACTAATTATTACTAATTATTGGTAAATATTACTAATTATTACTAATTATTGGTAATTATTACTAATTATTACTAATTATTGGTAATTATTAGCAATTATTGGTAATTATTACCAATTATTGGTAATTAATACCAATTATTGGTAATTATTGGAAATTATTACTAATTATTGGTAATTATTGGTAATTATTGGTAAGTATTGTTAATTATTGGTAAGTATTCTTAATTGTTACTAATTATTGGTAATTAATACTAATTATTGGTAATTAATACTAATTATTGGTAATTAATACTAATTATTGGTAATTAATAATAATTATTACTAATTATGGGTAATTAATAATAATTATTACTAATTATTGGTAATTAATACTAAATATTACTAATTATTGGTAATTATTACTAATTATTGGTAATTATTACTAATTATTGGTAATTATTACTAATTATTGTTAATTAATAATAATTATTGGTAATTAATACTAATTATTCCTAATTATTCCTAATTATTACTAATTATTACTAATTATTGTTAATTATTGTTAATTTTATCTAATTATTCGTAATTATTACTAATTATTGATAATTATTACTAATTATTACTAATTATTAGTAATTATTACTAATTTTTAGTAATTATTACTAATAATGAGTAATTATTACTAATTATTAGTAATTATTACTAATTATTAATATTTATTACTAATTATTACTAATTATTACCAATTATTGGTAATTATTGGCAATTATTACTAATTATTTGCAATTATTACTAATTATTGGCAATTATTGGTAATTATTGGTATGTATTGTTAATTATTACTAATTATTGGTAATTATTGGCAATTATTGGCAGTTATTGGTAAGTATTGTTAATTATTACTAATTATTGGTAATTATTGGTAATTATTACTAATTATTGGTAATTATTACTAATTATTGGTAATTAATACTAATTATTGGTAATTAATACTAATTATTGGTAATTAATACTAATTATTGGTAATTAATACTAATTATAGATAATTATTACTAATTATAGGTAATTAATACTAATTATTGGTAATTAATACTATATATTGGTAATTATTACTAATTATTGGTATTTATTACTAATTATTGGTAATTATTACTAATTATTGGTAATTATTACTAATTATTGGTAATTATTCCAAATTATTCTTAATTTTTCCTAATTATTCCTAATTATTACTAATTATTCCTAATTATTCCTAATTATTACTAATTATTACTAATTATTACTAATTATTACTAATTATTACTAATTATTACTAATTATTGGTATTTATTACTAATTATTGGTAATTATTTGTATTTATTACTAATTATTGGTAATTATTGGTAATTATTGGTAATTATTGGTAATTATTGGTAATTATTGGTAATTATTCCTAATTATTCCTAATTATTCTGAATTATTCCTAATAATTCCTAATAATTCCTAATAATTTCTAATAATTACTAATTATTCCTAATTATTGCTAATTATTGCTAATTATTACTAATTATTACTAATTATTCCTAATTATTCCTAATTATTTCTAATTATTCCTAATTATTCCTAAGTATTTCTTATTATTCCTTATTATTCCTAATTATTCCTAATTATTTCTAATTATTGGTAATTATTGGTAATTATTGGTAATTATTGGTAATTATTGGTAATTATTGGTAATTATTACTAATTATTACTAATTATTGTTAATTATTGGTAATTATTCCAAATTATTGGTAAGTATTACTAATTATTGGTAAGTATTACTACTTATTGGTAATTATTACTACTTATTGGTAATTATTACTAATTATTGGTAATTATTACTAATTATTACTAATTATTGGTAATTATTACTAATTATTACTAATTATTCTTAATTATTGTTAATTATTGATAATTGTTCCTAATTATTAGTAATTTAATGAATAATTATCAATAATTAGGAATAATTACCAATAAAATCAAATAATAACATTATTAATATATTTTATTATTAATATTAAAATAATATAATTTTCTAATTTATATACAATTCTCCTTTCATCTGTGCGTTTTCTTTCTCCACATACAAATAATACATGTGAAGACAGCAAACACACAGATGAAAGGAGAACTGTATATATATAAAAAATTATATTATTTTAATATTAATAATAAAATAGACTAATAATGTAATAATGTTATTATCCCTAATTATTGGTATTTATTACTAATTATTAATATTTATTCTTAATTATTAAAAATTATTACTAATTATTCCTAATTACCATTAACAATGAACAATACTAATAATTTAAATTTATTAAGTAATAAAACAATATAAACATAATTAAATTACAACTAATTAAGAATAATTGAAACTAATAAAAATTTTAAAATAAATATTAAATTAAATTGAACATAAATACCTTGAAAATTGATCTGCTCTGATCGTTCTTCAAAACTTTAATATCAGCTTCGGAGAAAAAAATTAAACTGAAGAAAAACTGAACTTTAGAAATATAACTTTGAGAGAAGAAGAAGATGGAATTTGAGAATGTTTTAAAAAAACGGATGGGGGTATTTATAGATTAGATTATTTGCGACGGGTCCATTTGCGACGGGATTCCCGTCGCAAATAGTATTATTTGCGACGGGACCCGTCGCAAATACCTTAGCCGGCATTTATTACGGTCAACAGGTAAATAGTTATTTGCGACAGGACCCGTCGCAAATAACCACCTGTCGACAAACTATTTTCGACGGGGGAATATTCCCGTCGCAAATACCTTTTACCGCCGCTGGTTTTTTACGACGGGAATATTCCCCCGTCGCAAATAAGTTTCCCGCGATTTGGCGCGCAAACCGCGCCAGTCCTTTTGCGACGGGGAAAGCTGTCCCGTCGCAAAAGGATACTTATTTGCGACGGGTAAATAACATCGTCGCAAATAAGTTTTTAACAGGACTATTTGCGACGGGATTTATTCCCGTCACAAATAACCCGTCGCAAATGCTCATTTTTTCCGTAGTGCATTCATGTGACCACTCTTATTTCATTAATCACAAATGTTATATAAAATTCCAAATCTGTATACAATATAAAAATGATTTTAGATTAGTGGATGTTTTTTCATCTTATTTTGATTAATCCTTTTGATATAGGAATTCTTTGTGCTTTTACATTTAATGGATTTTACCAACAATCCAGTACACAATCCCCAAATCTGTTACATCACCAGCCTTGAGACACAAACCTTGATTTCATTTCATTTTCAATATTCAGTTTCTGAATATTCTTCAGGATATGTTGTTGTTTGTGAAGGGATTCATCATCCAAATTCTCCGTTATTTAAACCATATTCATGGTGGTAGTTTTCTTCATCATATCCATTTAGATTTTTTTCTTCCAACAGATACTTTTTGTTGAAAGCGATTTTAGAAACATGAGTAGAAGTGGGTATGAATGGTATTATTACATTCATCAACTACTTAAGATAGATAAATGAGTGAATCCATGATCTTCTTATCACATGTTGGATGTATTTTTATAGTAGAATAATTTGGTGAACATTGAGTTCCATTAGCATTTTTTTCATCTTTTGTGGAGACTCAATATGGTTCTTCTCAAGAATGGTAAACCGATCTTCCAATTCAAGAAATCTCATATTGAAGATCATATCTTGGTCTTCAATCCTAAAATTCTTCGATTCATAATAATTCTTTAATCTTTCAACATCATCATCATGCATTCTTATTTTCTTTTTAACAAAAAGTAAATTTCATTGATCATCTTGGTGTATTCTTAAAAATATACCTCCTTGACATCAGTTCTATTTTTCATATCTTCTTAATGTCCATGGATATACATTTATAGAGTCTAGTTGACTCTCATTTTCTTCATCAACTTATAGACACTAAGAATAACACACTATAAATCCCTTTTTGTTGCATCAAAGGCTCCAACCTATCTGGAGATCATTAAACATTCAATAAATTTTCCTTTTAACCCGTTCTCCAAAACATCAGGTTCTTCTTCCAGCTGAGTGATATTTTACTACATGCAATGAAATAGTCTACAAAACTAGGATGTAATTTTTTCAGGAATATCATAAAGAATCATTTTTATTCCCTCAACTGATATTTTTTGATATATTTTAGATAGATCCTCACTAAGTGTACTAAAATATTCATCATTAGAATAATTACCTAATGTAATAACACATACCACATGATCAGTTGAGGTATAAAGGTTTTCTATATTCTTGGGGGAAACTTGATCCACCATCAGCTTACATTCCAAGCCCTGTGTGTCTTCAATGTCTACCCGATATAGAGAACCAGATGTTTCCTCTTCTCTACATAATAGGGACTTCTTCTTGAACATTATCTTTTACTTATTGAACTAATTATCATATTCCTGGTAGATATTGAGTTATGTTTAGATATAATTGAATCATCACTGGAACTACACATCAGTGATAAATCCAGAAAGAATCTAAGGCCTTCAAAAGAGAATAACTTCCATGTAGAGAATCCAATAGAGGTGATCTTTTCCCTATGATACCATTTGAAAGGGACCAGTTACGGATATACCTATAACTGAGATCGGGGGGGGGGGGGGGTGGGTGAATCAGTATTGGGGACTTTTTAATCCAATGCCAGATTTATATCTATATACCTCTTCACCTATAAAGATCTTGATTCTCATTTTCTCTTTTCCCTTTCACATGAAATAATATGAAGCAGTATAAATATGCACACAATATTTTTACAAAGTTCACCACTCAAAAATAGAAGATATGTCTTTTCCATGCAGGGTAGAGACTAGTGCATGTATTGTCTAATATAATGTAATATTATATTACAATAGAGTGGCTCAGAAAACAATAATCTATCATGTGTGAGTCCCTACACTTTGTAGGGGGTAGGAAACAATCCTTTTACCTCGAATGGTGATATACTAGTCCAACTTGTACCTTCTAGATGATTACTTATACTACCTATAAAGGAATTATTTTCCCTTCCTAATATGGAATGTCCTGTTCTTTATATTTTTTTGGTGATCATCACATTATTACATTCAAAGTAGTAGGTAGTCAATTCTTTATTAATTATTTTTCTTTTTCTATAGTGAAACACCAATTGCACTAGACTTCTTCTTTATTATTATTAGTGCAACAACCTACTTCACTAAAACATTGTCTCTATTTTTTCAATAATATCATACAACATTGTTATTATTCAGGCTATTAATATTAGATCACTTGGCATTATCTATGTTAATTATTTTCTTCTTGATCATGTATGCATGTGATCATGCATATGAAATTAGGGTTGAACACATCCTTCTCCTTCTTTAAATATTTGGACACTAAATTTTGGTTAGTTCATTTGAGTGTATTAAAATATGCATGTTCATTCTTGTAATAACCTATTCCTATTTTTTGTGAGATCCATTAATGGGTATGGTTCATCAATCACACACACACACACACTCGACCTCTTCTACACTCCCTCTTCTTTCATCTCCTTAATACTCTTACACTTGTTTATGGTGTTTGTTTAGGTTTATATGTTTATATTTATTCAATATATAAGGGGTGAAACACTTTCCATGTGTGATCTCCTTCTTCAGACACTAAAACACAACTTTGGGCCTCTTCAAACAAAACACATTGGTGCATGCATGTGTGATGGCCTTCTCTCCGCTTTTTCATCAAAGTACTAACCCCAGAAAATGTTAACGTATAAGTATGCAAACTCTAAAAGGTTATTAATCACCCCGTGAATCCAAGATGGCCCCAGGTTTGTTCTATATGCAAGCATGGCATTCACTATGAACATCGTGGGTTTTACAAAAAATTTCATGTATTCGGGTGGTGGTTCTTTAAGAAGCTATTAGAGGATGCATAGAACATGTAGAAGGCATTCAAGAATTAATCATTGTAGAGATGAAAGCTCACGGGACTACTAGTTTCTCATCAGGAATTGGTGCATTGGGGGTGGTCTATTTTTCGAAATAGGATCTCTCAAAAATATGGGAGCAGAAGCTCTCTTCATCATGGGCTCCCGCTTTTATAGGTGATGGATATTATCTCTTCCATGTTCAAAATTCATATATCTAACATTTAGACCAGGGATTTGAACATATGAGATCATTTTCTTCATGAGATTGAAGTTGCAGGTCAAGGATAAGCTGCCAGTCCTTGGTATTTCATTTTTCAAATTCGGGGTCCTATCTTCATAAATGGAGTCAAGATCATTTGCACAATTCTCATGCATAAATCTTTCTCGAAGATACATATACTCAAAAACTTCATTTTCCTCAACCAAACATTCATCCTCGAGAAATATCATGAATGAAAGGCGTAGATAGAAGGCATAGTGTCAGTTCGAACTGACTATCACTATGAGAGAGTTTTCATCATCAATGCTGACCGGAAGCATGATCATGGAGGATCGGTTGTGGCGATGGAAAGTAGCAACTTCAGGTTCGTCACAATGCATTCAGAGGTTGAAGACAATGACACGACCATTGGATCAGATCATATTGATCTCATATGGCCACGATAAAAATGCAGGATGCGGAATGCAGCGTGGAGTCATAATACCACATGAGATTTGATGAGATACCAGGATTACGTCCTTGTTTTTTAAATATGTCCCGCATTAGAATGAAGACGTGGATGTGGCTCATTTATAATAAAAGACGCGGCCACAATCGAAAAATATTCTCCTCTCTCCCACCATGGTATAACCCCATACTATCTTTGCCCTTCCGGCATGCTCTTGGCACCCACATTGTTTCTCGTGTTACCACCATGCGCCCACTATGCACACCATACATGCATGGGTTTATAGTCGTTCATGTAACAACCCAAGTTTCAATGGTACATATCCAAATAAATTTATATTGAGACTTATGATGAATTAAACTAATTTTATTGATTAATATTACATGTTAGGGTTGGTTAAATAAATTTTATTCATAGTGATGCAGATTTTATGGATTTCAAAAAAATCAAATACTAAATAGGGTCAAAATTGACATAATTGAGTTTTTAAAACAAATACTACATTATTGATTGATATAATATTCCAAAAAATATATGGATTACCAAAATGACTTATATAGGGTTGTATATATTGATAATGAACCACATCGATCTCTCTTGGCCTATAATAGTAATTTTTTACCCATATAATATTAAAATACAATGAGACATGGTAAATGTTAAACTATATAACTAAGATATCAATCTGAATGATTAGGTTAATATGGTGACCTGAACCTATCAAAAACCTATTGGTTGATATTATTTTGACCAATCCCCACCATATAATTTAAATAGGTCATTTTGGATCCATTAGAAACTGAAAATTACTTTATTATGAAATAATATTTCCAGCTTTTCCAAAAGTGACCATCACCTCTCCTATAAAAGGGTAATTCCCTTTTTCTTAATTTCACACCTCCAAATCCATTTGTCTCAGCAAAAACATGCCCAAAAATCCTCCCAACATTCTTCCCTTCATCCCAGAGGCTATCCTTTGGTCATAATGCCCAGCTATGGATTAATTGTTTTCAAATAAAAAATGATGAACTCTAACAAGAGTTAAATATTTCTTCAACCCTTGTAAGTTAATTTCTTCTTCCACTTCTTCTATCATTGTGGTTTCCATTCTAAAATAATTAATTCAGTATATTATATATATTGTTATGTTATTATAAAAATTGTACAATCATATTCATTGTTCAATCCATCATATGAATGAAAATGTCACCATATGTGCGTACGTACGGCTTACCGTCTCCACTTCATGGTATAGTTTGTTATTCAAACACTTCATTATTTTGAGAGCAATAAAAATGAGTAAAACTGAAGAAAATAATAAATATAACTTGTTAAGGATTCTGTATATATTATATACCATCTGATGACATATAATTTCACCATCAATATACAGATATTGTCGCTCGTGCAGAGGTATGGATTACAGTCTCCCCGAACGCGATAAGATTCATTCCCCATCATAATAATTCAATAATAATTATCATTTTATGATTAAAAATAATTTTTATTAACATAATTTCATTATTTATATGAATCAAATACATCATATAGATTACAAATATGTCTTACCTAACAAAACATATAAATGAAAATGAATCAGTTAGTAGCTGAAACGATAATACTACTGAAATTTTATTAAAAAGCCATATTAGAGGATCATATATGATATCATATTTATATATATATTTCATCTATAATTTAATAAAAATGTTATAAATATTATACATGAGGTTAAAAACCAATCGACTAAGGAAAAGTACATAGTAAGGGTTAATTTGGAAATATCTTTATTATCTGAGGCTATTTTTACGTAAGTATCAACGAGGACCTTTTATTATCCACATACATGTCATCTTAAAAATGTATTCCAAAACATTTTTACTATTTACTAAACTGTGAGTTAATGTAATTTAATCTATGTTTTGACCAAAAATGTTTTCAAAGGAATGTTTTCGACGTTTTCCAAACAGGGTATATTATGACCTTTTCGACAAAATTATTTTAAGAATGTTTTTTAACATATATGGTAGGTGCAACTATTTTATTCTATTGTTAAATCATCGAATCTTCTTGTAAAAGATTTTATGAATATTTTTTATAAAATTATAATAATGTGATTCTTAAATGATTTCAAAATAGAAAGAGAAATTTCTCTCAGAGATTTTTTATTACATCTATGTCTGCATCCATTGATAAATACTTTCTTAATGTTGATTTATTATGATACAAATATTCCATATTGTTATTAGGTTTTATGGTATGTTTGACTGTAAATGTGTTATTTTATACCATTCATGGTTTATGGTTAAAGTATTAACATTTCTTATGTTAGTTTTAATACAAATGGTTATGTTATGTTTCAACCTTTTCATGTGAGGAATGTATTGGACATAGTATGTGATGGGTGGAGCCTACGATAGATCCTCAGTGAATCAGTAGTTGTAATGAGAAAATTACACATGTTATTGGATGAGGGATTTCACAATTTGATATATGGTTTTGGTCGAGGCCTAAATCATTTTTAGTCGTCTTTGTTGAGGCCATGACATGATGTTTCAGAATGTTCGACATTATACATTTCCTCATTATGAAGATAATAATGATTGTTCATGTGGTTATTCGAAAAGTAGAATACCAATGAAAATGTTTTATAATTGCATTATTTACTCAGCTCATATTCCTTCCATCATGTATACATGGTTTTTATTTTTAAAGGCATGTGTTTTTAATTATTCATCATGCCAAATGATTACGTTATATTCCACTTTTTTTCTTACCCTTTCTGAGTGTTTTTGCACGACCCTTTCTTATGATTCATTTTCCCAGGAAATGAAGAAGTTAGTTATGAGGGACTTGTAAGCATAATCTATGAGACTTGGATGTTTCTAAGGGAATTAATTGGTGTCAAAATTATTTTCAATTTTTAATGTTGAACTTATGTATGTATCTTGTTTCAAATAATACTAAGTTGATCTGTCTTTCAGGACATGATTCCATGTATCATGTGAATTTTATGTAATAAAGAACCAGCTTTGGGTAACTATGTTTGTGGCGTTACAGTTGGTATCAATGGAATATTAGCACAAACCTTTGAAACTAGATTTAAAAAAACAATGATTAGAGATTATTACCCTAAGAAAAGATTCTAGGATTAGTATAGAAGATCTTTCTAGAATTTTGGTACTGTAGAAATTTTTTGAGTTTCCCAAGAATTACATCAATGTATAGATATGAGCAGGTTGAGGAGGCTCTAGAACAATTATACCTATGGGTATAAAAAACACCACATTGAGCTACACATGAACGGGAACTAGTGCACGACAACAGGCCTAGCTGCACTCTTGGTTATGATAGTCCAGAGAGATATTCTTAGGATAATTCTCATTTTCATTATAAACCATTAGAAAGGATTTATGAGTATATACCTCCTCAAAGAAAAAAATTTTATGATTTGGGATTATTTCCACAAACTTTTCTATTTTTGTTAAGTTTTTTACAAGTATGGAATTATTTTTTGTGGTTCATAAACTAATTTCTTTTATGCCATTGTTTAGAAATAGCGCCTAGTTGAAGTAATGGAAATTGTATCAATGTAAATAATTCATGTAGGGATTTCCCTCCTGCTAAAGATAATTATATCAGTGATGGTGATGTAACTGGTACTGATCAACTTATCACCATACTGGGAAAACTCACCCAGGTTATGAATAATAACATTACCCATATATAACACCATAATCCACAACACGGAGGAACAATTTTAGATCGTTTAATGAAGAAACAGCCAATAACATTAAATGGGTCCTCAAATCTATATCTACTTGAACAATGGATAAGTTCTTTTGAAAAAAATTCATGTTTTAGGGAGTAGCGAAAGGGAAAAAATTTTCAAGGCAGTTTATCGCCTCACAAGAGATGCATATAAATGGTGGCATTAATGGAAAACAAAAATGAGGATGAAGAAGTATCATGTAGGAAATGGATGGTGTTTAAAGACATTTTCATAGTAAAATACATTCCTTTTGACCATCTATTGGATATGGATATGAAATTTCTGAGTCTGAGACCAAAAGTGGATGAGAATGTCGCAAGGTGTCAGGATAACTTTTCAAGGTCATCATGGCATGTTGAAGATTATATATGTAACTCAAGACGTAAGATTGATCATTTATTTGATAGGTTAAAACTATTTTTCCATAGAAAACTAGTCTCACAATCCTTCTCATCATATGATGATATTGTCTCATGTGCTATCGAGATAGAAAATGAATTCTCTAAGCCTTACGACATTAATGAAAATAGAGAGAATAATAGATCTGTTGAACACTCTGTGGAAGGGAAAAAAGGAAACCTGGAAGAAGGGATGAGTTTAATATCTACCCTATGATAATGGTGGAATGAAGCACCTTGGTTCCTATCTAAAAAGAAAAGGTGTATTCTAGAAATGTGGACAGAAATTCCATCTTGTTAGTGATTGTAAGGGGAAGAAAGAAGATATCAATGATCAATGTTAAAATTGTAGGGAGAAGGGACATTATGAAAATTAATTTCCTAAGCATTACAGAATCTTACCTTAGAAAAGTCCAAGGGATCATGGCCAAGATTATGCGATCACAACTGCTAAGGTTGAAGCTCTGAAAGACATGATGGCTGGTAAATTTAATTGATTTCTAATGTTTAGAAAATGCTTTATTTGATTCTGGATCATCGCATTGTATCATATCTTCTCAGTTTTCTAAGAAAATAAAATATTTCCAATTTGATTTAAAAAGGGAGTTTTCAGTAAAAACATCTAAGGGGAGTATCATTGCAACAAAGTTTTGTGAATCAGTCCCCATTAATGAATATAAACGATATTTATCATCTGATGTAATCATCTTACCCATGATTGAATTTGATATAATCCTCAGTATGGATTGGATTTAGAACCATGCTGCAAAATTTTTTTGTAAGATTAAGGAGGTTACAATTCTCGATGATGAAAAAGTGTACCATATATTTAGAGAAGAAACGTCACCATTTTATTCTTATCTATATCTACTGTCAATAAGTCTACTAAATTCAATTATTTGGGAGGATGAGAATTAAATAATTATGTGTGAGGAAAATAATTTTTTATTAGTGTACGTAACTATTGTGCAAGAATATATGGATGTGTTTCTAGAGGATTTACCTGGACATCCTCTAGAATGATAAATTGAGTTTTCCATTGATTTAGTTCCCCATTCATGAACCACATCAAATACCATTTATAAAATGGCAATAGTGGAATTAGTGGAACTAAAGAAACAACTGGATGAATTAATTAATAAGGGATTTATTATACCTTTTTTTCTCTATGGGGAGAAAAAATTATTTTTTTAATGAAGAATGATAGATCTATGAGGTTATGCATTGACTACAAGGAGATAAATGCTATAACAATAAAGAAAAAGTATCCCTTACCTCGCAATGATAATTTATTAGACCGACTTCATGGTTCACAAGTTTTTTTAAAAGATTTAACATCAATCCAGATATCATTAGTTGTGTGTGAAGAAAGAATACATTCTGAAAATTTCATTTTGAATGATGTACATGCATTACGAGTTTACAGTAATGCCGTTTGGATTGACTAATGAACCCTATGTACTCATGGATCAAATAAAGTGAGTTTTTTAGGAATATCTCGATAAATGTTTTGTGGTATTTTATTGATGATATTTTGGTATACTAAAAAAGATACGAAGATCATGAATATTAGATGTGCATTTTCCTAAAGACAATTACAAGAAATGAATTATATGGGATGATTAGGAATTGTGAATTCTTGCTTCATGAGATTTCTTTTGTTGGATATATTGTCTCTAAATATGGAATCTCTATTTATCCTCATATGAAAATAGAAATCCATAAATGGCCATCACTGACTATTATAACTGAGTTACACTGCTTTAATGCTTTAGTAAGTTATTATTGACATTTCTTCCAGAATTTTTCTGGATTGGCAAACCCATTAACCAAGCCCATGTGTAAAGGGGTTAAATTTATCAGGAAGAATTCTTGTGAAGATTGTATTGAAGAATCGTAGAGAATATTAGTCAATCCTCTTATATTGACTCTACAAATGGGGAAGGATGGGATTGTTATTATAGTGATGATAAAAAGAAAGGACTTTGTTGTGTCCTTATGAAAAATGATAGAGTTATTTCCTATGCATCACTACAGCTAAAATTTAATGAGTGATACTATCCCACTCCTGATCTTGATTTTTTAGTAGTAATCGTTGCTCTGAAAATATGGAGACATTGTATCTATGGTGAAAAATGTGAGATTTATACTGATCACAAGAGTTTAAAGTATATTTTGTCACATAAAGAACTCAACATGAGGAAATGAAGATGGCTTTAACTACTACATTATTATGATTTCACTAAACAGTACCACATGGGGAAGGAAAATAACATGGACGATGCTTTGACTAGAAAGGACAATGGTGGTTTGAACAAGACGAGAGTTGAAATGTATCCTATTTTCATGGATCTAGTAAAGATGGATATGGGAATAACCATGGAGGGTGACACATCAATACTTTTTCTAATGGTTTCTAATACATATTTAATAGAAAAGATAAAGAGTACTCAGACTGATGATGAGGAGTTTCAGAAGAAGATAAAATCTGTAAATGATGGAATATTGAGTGACTTTGTATATGAAGACGGAGTTTTGAAATTTGGTAAGAGACGTTGTGTTCCCGATATACCAGATCAAAAAAGTGTATTGGTGGTTGATTATCAAAGATCCAATAACTCTATACACTTGGGTGCCTCCAATTGGTATAGATATTTTAAGGATCATTTTTGGTGGGTCAACATGAAAAGGGAGATTGCAGATTTTGTGTCAAGATGTATGGTTTGTCAGTAAGTGAAATCCAGAAAGCAACATCATAAAGGAGTCATGAAACCTCTTCCCATACCCGAATGGAAATGGGATAATATTATGTTGGAATTTGTCATGGGGATACCAAAGACTCCTAGAAATAGTGATGCAATATGTGTAATTGTTGATCATCTTACAATTTCAACACATTTTCTGGGTATAATAGAAGATTTACCAGTTGAATGTTTAGAAGGATTGTATATTAATGATGTTGTAAGACTTCACAGAGTACCCTTATCGATTGTTTCTAATAATGATATCTGTTTTACCTTAGGATTCTTGAAAAGTCTTCAAAAAATTCCTTGTTACTGAACTTTGTTTGACAACATCCTACCACCCTCAAACTGGTGGACAATCGGAAAAGACTATTCGAACCAAAGATGACATGTTGAGATATTTCTTACATGACATTCATTTTATGTGGGATAAATAATTACCTCTGGTATAATTTTTTATAACAATTTCTTCCATTCAAATATTCAGATGGAACTTTATGAAGCTTTATATGGAATGATATGTTGAACACCAACCTGTTGGGATGATTTTGGGGAAAAAAACTCATAGTCCCAGAACAATGTGAGGAAACGATGGAAAAGGTGAAGTTTAACCAAACCCACATTAAAGAAGCTAAAAGAATGCAAAATAGATATACCGATAACCGAATGAAGGATTTGGAATTTTAGATAGTAGGTCATGTTTTCATGAAGTTATCTCTATGGAAGGGGGATATACGATTTGGTAAGAAGGGTAAATTAAGTCCCAAGTACATCAGACCTTTTGAAATTCTAGTATGAATTTGGGTTGTATCATACGATTGGGAAAATCTACCATGTCAATTCAAATTTCACAACGTGTTCCACGTATTACTGTTGATAAAATACATGCCTAACCAAATGCATTAACACACCTGTGAAGAAATTGAACTAGTACCTAATCATTCTTATTATGAAGATCCTGTCAGGATTCTTGATACTTGAGTACAAGTGTTGAGAAACTGGATGAATCTTTTGGTAAAAGATTTATAGAAAAACCATAAGATGTAAGAGGCAACGTGAGAACTAGAGGAACTTATGATGAATAACCACCCAATGGTTTTTGTGGAGTAGAATTATAGAAAATTCAAGGATTAAATTATTCTGTGAAATGTATAATGTAACACCCCTATATTCCATGATATGTTTCCCTTTGAATAAGGCAATAGATTTCATTGTACATAACTTCGAGATTCTAACACACGGTGGCCTATCAAACTAGCCATTATGAATAATAATGCCCACTTTTTTAGATTTTAAAAAGATAATTTTTAAAAATGGACTTCATTTTTGAATTCAGAATATTGAAATGAGCTTAGGATGAATATTTGGGATTTTTATTAAAACATTCAATTTTTGATGAATAGTGAAAAACACTCTGTTATTGGTTGAAACCAACTTTAAATTTGAATTATTATTTATTTTACATAAATTTATTTTAGGTCAAAGTATATAAATAATAAATATATATGTTAAATTTAATTCATTAGATTTATTTTATAATATGTTTAGATTTATAAAAATTTTATAGAACTTTTCACCGTTATTTACCCACTTTCTAGGAGCATTTACCAATTTGTAGAAAAGATAATTTTACAACTTCTGTGAGTTCAATTTCAAAAATCTGAGAGACACAATTAATATTAGTAAATAAAACATGTTTCAATAAGAGGAAAATAATTTTTTTATGAATAGTAGTTTTTGACATTTATTTACCACGGTTAAATGTAAATAGTGTAAGTAAGAGTAAAAATTATATCATTATTACCCTACACACTAGTCCTAATTCTATGGGATATTTATAATTCTACAGAAAAACCATATAAATAATATATTACCCCATATTGTCCACTTGGATAATATTTGGACATTTATTATTATTTTATTTAAAGAAGTGTTGAAAGAGGTAAATTCAATGTTTAATAACTGTAACATTTTTTATATTGGGATATACACAACATTATTTCAACTATATTTATTAATTAAAAATCTAGAAAAATTTAATACATAATTGTATTTTATTTATTATTTTTAGACATTAAATAATTTAATTTATTTATAACACAATGATGATGTCGTAATTTCCTTATTAATCAAATATTAAAATAATTGGTATTAAATATATCCAAACAAATTTAAATTAAGACTTATGATGAACTACACTAATTTTATAGGTTACTATGACATGTTAGGGTTTTTTAAATGAATTTTATTTTATGTTATAATGTGTTTATGGATTTTTAAAAAATTAATTACTAAATAGTTTCAAAATTGACATAATTGAGATTTTAAAACAAATACTATATTATTAATTGATATAATATTTTTAAATATGGAAGTATTGGAAAAATAATTTAGATATTGTAATATATGTTAATAATGAACCACTTAGGATTCCCTTGTATTGTTATAGTATATTAATTAATCATATAATATAAAAATACAAAGAGTAATGGTAAATGTCAAACAATGTAACTAAGAGTAAAATCTAATAGATAAGTTTAATATGGTGACCTAAACTTGTTTATAACATATTGGTTGGGAGTTTTTTGACCCATCCCAACCTTATCCTCTAAATATGTCATTTTTGAGCCATTAGAAACCAAAAATTATTTTATTATAAAATAATATTTCAAGCTTTTTTCTAAAGCAACCCTCACCTCTCTTATAAAAGTGTACTTCACCTTCTCTTAATTTCAAACATCCATATAAATTTTACTCGGCCATACCCTACCCCAAAATCCCTCCAACATTCATAAATTAATCCTAGATGGCTTAATTTAGTCAGAAAGCAATCCGTTGGAACCCTTTCAATCAAATCAAAAGGAAGAACCTAAAGAAGAGGTAAATATTTCATCACCACATACAAGTTATTTCCTTCTTCCACATCCTCTATCTTAGTGGTTTCTGTTCTCAAATAATAACTCCAGTAACTTATATATAACGTGATGTTATTAAAAAAATGGTTCAACCATATTCATTATTCAATACATCATATGAATGACAATGTCCCCATACATGTGTACATTCGACTTACCGTCTCCACATCGTGGTGTAGTATGATATTATAACACTTCATTGTTTGGATTGTTATAAAAATAGTATGAATGATTTAAATAATAAATATAACATGATAATTATTCTTTATATATGATATAATATCCTATTAAATACGATTTCACCATCAATATAATGATATTGTCGCTCGTGCGTACATACATATTACTGTCAGTACTAACGCGATGAGATTCATTCCCCATCGTAATCACTCTAGAATAATTTTCATTTTATGAATAAAAATAATGTTTATGAACATAATATAATTATTTATATTAATAAAATAAATCCTATCTATTACAAACATGTCTTACTTAACCATGAATATAAAAGAAAAATGAATCAGTTAACACCAGAAACGATGATATTACTGAAATATTATTAACAATGAAATAATATAGGATCATATATGATATCATATTTAAGTATATAGTTCTGGTATAATCTAAAAACAATTTTTTAACTATTAAACAATAGGTTAACATACAATTGACTAAGGAAAATTACTTGGTAAGGGTTAATTTTACAATCTTATTATTATCCGAGGTTTTTTTACGTAACTATCTACTGGGGTATCTTTATCATCCACATCCATGGTTTCTAAAAATGTTTTTCAAAAAATTTTAATTATTTACTATACTATGGGTTAAATTCATTTATGCCCTTATTTTATGTTATATATTTTTTGAAAGTAATCCTTTTTTAGTCTTCCAAAAAAGGTACTTTATGACCTTTTCGAAAAAATTAAGGTAATGATGTTTTTTGACTTATTCGGTGGGGTCAGTTATTTTCAACCATTATAAAGTCATAGATTTTTCCATTTCATGTTTATAAAAATATTATCACAATAATTTTTTTCGTCTATAATTATGTGACCTATAAATGATTTCAAAATAGAAAGAGATATTTCTCTCAAATTGGTTTTATTTTATCTTTATTGACATCCATTGATAAATTTTAAACTTGTTTGATGTTGATTTATTTGGATAAAAATATTCTATATTGTATTTAAGGTTTTGTGATATGTTTTACTATATATGTGTTATTTTAAACCATTCATGGTTTATGGTTAATGTATTGAAATTTTTTATCCTAGTATTAATACAAATATTTATGTTATGTTTCAACCATTTCATTGAGGAATGTGATGGATATAGTATGTGACATGTGGAGCCCGGTATAGCTCCTGGGTGCATCGGTAGGCCTCATGATACAATTATATGTGGAATTTACTGAGACTTTCCTAATATGATATATGGTTTTGGTTGAGGCCTTAATTATTTTTAGACATGTTGGCTGAGGCCCTGAGAAGATGTTTCTGAATGTCCAGCATTATACATTCCCTCACTATGAAAATAATAATGATGGTTCATGGGGTTATTCGACTAGTAAAATATCTATGACTATATTCTATTATGGAATTATTTATTCTGCTCATATTCTTGCCATAATGTGTTCATGTTTATTATTTGTAAATGCATGTGTTTTTAATTATTCATCATACCAAATGCTTATGTTATGTTCCGATGTATTGCTAACTCGTACTGATCATTAGATCTCACACCTTTCTTATGTTTCATTTTCCTAGGATATGGAAAAGTTAGTTATGAGTGACTTGTAGGAAGAATCTAGTATAATTGGATGTTTCTATTTGAACGAATTAGTGTTGTATTTATTTTCATGTTGTAATTTTGAACATATGTACGTATCGTGTTTCAAATAATACTAAACTGATCGGTCTTTCGGGACATGATTCCTTGCATCATTCCCATGTGATGTAATAATGCACCGACTCTATGTAACAAGGGTTGGGGAATTACAGTGCATGCACTCCTCCGGGCTAATTCAAATCCAGATAAACCTTGCCTCATGCATGGCAGGCAATGAGGGCTTCACTCGAGCGTGGTTGACCCTCAAGTCCCACACGTGCCTGTGGTGAGGTCCTTGGGTGACCTCTATTTTTGGCCCATTTTTTAGCAAGAAATAAACCATCAAAGTGAAATTCATGGGCACTGTAAATTTTTTTGCATGGACGTCTCATTATCAAAAATACCTTCATTAACCATCCTCTACCACTTTTTATTTTTTGGATTATTAAATCCAATGTACTTAAACCATCCTCAAAAGTATTCTAGCACATTTTTTTAAATTTTGTATCACACATGATACATATTATTTGAACATTCATGTTTAGCGCATCAATCATCTAATTTACATTATCCATTTCACTTAGGAAAGTGTCTTGAACCATAGTTGACATAAATTTACCTCATTGATAACAAATACCACTCAATTAATATATTGGTACCAACAATATAATATCCCAAATTACCTATAATAATCTTAAAATAAATTATTTATGAATAATTCCTACCATGTAATCTCATATTTTCAAACCAAGAAGTGTTCCCAAATATAGGTATATCCTCCATCACGCTCCATTGATATATTTTCATTATAAACACCATAAAATATTATTATTAAATGATTATATAATAAACTCAGTATACCTAATAAAAATATATAATTTTATTCTATGGTTTTGAGGAACACATTTTCAAAATAACATCAAATGTGTAACAAACATTCAATTCTGGTTGAAAGTGAACTTCTTCCTTAAGAAACTATATTGTAAAAATTTCATTTATGACCTATAATTTGTGTGAATTATTATCTAAAATATAATATAGTTATATATATATTATTAATTATATTTTTATTATTATTTAGTTATAATTTAATAGATACCTACATTATTTAGATTTTGCGTAAATAAGATAACTTCGTTTGGTGATTTGTGAACAACTAACTCCTCAAAAAGATGTGAATCATTTACACTCTTCATGAAATATATTTATGATGGGTTTAGTTAAAATACATATTATATATGAAATAATATGTCTTCCATAATTATAATATATTTATATATTTTATTTACATTATTTAATTAAATATGATAATAAAATAGTACCATCGTTCATGCGTACATATGATATACCATCTCAATGAATATTGAATTTAATTTCTTATTTATATATGTTATAAATTATAATAAATAAATATATTTTGAATATATATTTTATTTATATAATATTTTACATTCTATAAATATGTAAATCACGAACAGCTTAATAGGATTATGAATGACAAGTCAAAAAATTATACAAAAATAATTCTTATATTATCTGAAACGTAATATTAACATATTGTAACTAATAAATGGGTAGTATAAAGTCATAAAAAATAAAAATATAATATTATATATAACTATATGGTTCTCTGATCGATTTATAATAAAAATATATTAATTATAAAAGAGTTTCAAACATTTAAAAAGAATGTCAAGACATAATGTAATGAAGTTTCATCAAACTTCTACATTCATGAGAGGCATTCCATATTGATCAATATCATAATTTTTGTGGTGTATACACTATACTATGATATTTTTAATTATTAATATAGTTTATTTAATTATATTTAATTATTTAATTAATATTATTCTTTCATGTGGATCATGATTCTAATGTCACTCGAGTTGAATGGGTTTTGTCATCTCAAGTTTATTTTCACAGAGACATGGGCCATGTTCACCACCTATTTCTTATATGATATGTATATAAATTAATTAAAAATAGTCTATGATTAATAAAAATTTTATATAAGGTATTTGAATAGAAATTTTATGATCTTTCATTCATGAGTTTTTCCTTTGAAAGGTTACCAAATCGGTAATGTAATTTTGTCCCAATTTGTATTCTTTGAGATAATCACATTTTTATGCACATATATTTTTCTATTGGGTTTATATAAATACCATAGAAATGTAATATATTTAATATCCATCAATTAATTATTTTTTAATATACACCAAATAATTTTCTTTCATGGGTATTATGATTCAACATTAACAATATGCTAATAGATTATTGGTACAATCTTACCATTATCATGATTGTTTATGATTATACTTACATTGGTTAATTATTATGATACATGTATCATAAAAACTCATAAGTTTTACTATACTCTATTTCAGTAATCTATAATAATTTATTAGTACCAATTTTATACTCATTGGTACATACTATAATATTGAAAATAGTTTTTTGAAAATATTCCATTATTTCACTTTTTGGTTATAAATATATTTTGATTGAAAATATTATTTTCTAAATTCCTTTTCCAATATTTTCTATTAATATCCTATTATGTTTAGAGTTCATTTTTACAAATTTTTGGAGTTTATTTTTACCCATTTTTTAATTTTTTAATGAAAATATTTTCCTAATATTCATGATATTTGTTTAATTTAATGTGGTTTTGATGAAAAAGATTACAAAAATTTGTTATGTTAAAATTTTATTTTGAATGATTTTTAAAGATTCCTTTATATTTTTTCAAATTATTATTTTCAAGGAAATTTATTTCATTTGTTTTAATATTTATTTATAAATTTTCGAATCATTATCACATGAAATGGTCTTCAAATAAATTTCAAGCATATTTATATTTTATGATGTTTATTTTCCTAGAAAAGTATATAAAAATGGTTTATTTTGTAAATTTCGTAAAAGATATTTTCCATAATAAATGATTTATGTAATCATTAAAAATAATTTTTTATCTAAGATGATATAAATTGTTGTTGTTTATGAATTATTAGTGATATAATCTATGAAACTCATTCAAATTCCTTCTTTAATGGATTTTATTTTTATGTAAATATTTATATGAAAATTGATTATCTTCTATAGGTTATATACTATTGAAACCCACTTCATTTCATGGGTTTTTATTGATTAAATGATTTTGAGACCAATCACTTTTCCATTTGTAAAGTATCAATAAAATTATTATAGTACCCATTTCATTTCATGGGTTATAATATGATGTTTATGAAACCTATAGATTTGACTTTTCCTGATAAGAATAATGTTTTATTATGTTTTTAGACATGTATACAGTCTTTTAACATGTGATTGTTGGGACCTATATCTCCCTCCAATACATTTAGTGATGATATGTGGTATATTTGTTCCCATGAAAAAAAAAGACAGTACATGGGTGGTTTCCCAAGATATAAATTAAGAAGGAAAACAGGTTATAGTACAATTCCTAAAGAAAGAGTGTACACAGGCTGTATCCCAAGACCTAAAATATGAGGGTAAATGGGTTTTTTTGTCTAACTCAATGTAGATAGATTGTTTATAATAAAAATCCTAACTTGTTATGATGGTATTAGTCAAGATCCTAGAAATAATATTTGTTATGTTAATGTTCTTTCCGAAATACATATGTCTTATCCCTATGACATGTGAACATTGTTAATGTTCTTTATTATATTGCGAGTATATCTTAATAACTGCCAATCATTATGAAAATTTTCATGTTTCATAACTTTTATATGTATGGAATGATTTTAAAATGTGATGATCTTGTTCATGTACATTTATCTTCATCAGATTATTAGATATTTACTTTTAACGAGAATTTTAACTCACACCTTTCTTATATTTCCCATCCCTATGTTATATAGAAATTATTTATGTATTATTATTTTAAGAGAATATCATTAAGGAATTTGTCGATGCTCTCTCACCATACTAGGAGGACATGTTTCAAGTCTCCAATGAACCTAATCGATTATAGTCCTTAGGCATGTACTTTTGTAATGTGCTGAAAATTAATCTAAATTGATGTAATATGAATTTATGTTAAGTTTTATTTCTATAAATACAATATTTAAATAAAAAATTATTTATATTATTTTTGTTCTCTAATGGTGAAATTGTCCTAAAATGTTTAATTAAGATACAAACTTGTGTTAATTTAAATTCATTGAAGCAAGACTACATCCAATTTGATCATTATATATATATTTTTTTAAAAGATAATAGTATAAATTATTAAATATACCGAAATCTATTAAAATTTAGGATTTGAGAGAGGTGATTTTTTTTAAAGAGTGAATAACAATGCGGCTATTGTAAAGTATTTTGAAAAAGTAAATATGGATAACATTAGATATTGAAAATAGTTAGAAATTAAATAATATTCATAATGTTGATTATTATAAATTATATTTATATTATATCCAATATCTAAATATGTTTTGGAAATATGTAATTAATATATTTATTTTTATAATAAAATATATTAAAGTGATTTAGTAGCTGTCAGGATATAAGATAAGGCGTTCATTATCTCAAATCGAATATCATTTTACCAAATTATTATTGTCCCACGTAATATAATAAATATTTAATAATGTAATCCTAATTAATTATTTCTACCTTATTAATGTAAATCATGCACTATTATTATTTATATCATGTTCTATTTTATAGTGTATATTCATTAAAAAATATAATAATGTTATAAGGGGTTTCTTATCTCATACTTTTTTATCAATATGTAATTTTTATTTTAAAAAATCATATCATTCATTTAGTGTTTTTACATTCTAATAAAAATATTTTACAATTTTCAATTGAAAAATCTTTTTTTATTAAAAGCATTATGATTTATCATCAAGTATATTTTCCTTAAAAAGAAACAAATATTTTTGGTTATAATTTATTGTACTATGAACTCAAGGACTAATGTTTTAAACTGTACACAATTATTAATTTTTTATAATGTATTTACAACACTATTATATTTATTAATAGTGAAAAAAATAATTTCAATATATTTTAATTTATATATAATGGAAACCATCATAAGTTCAATTGATTCAGATATTTCCATTTTTTAAAATGTTTTATTTTCTCAATTTAAAATCTTGGATTTTTTTGAAAACATAATACATAATATTAAATTACAAATAATTGTTATTAAACTGACATAATTTTTTTCTCCATTTATATTTATTAGTTTAATTGACATCTCAATTTTTCTTATTTCACAAGGAATATAGTTTACCATAAATAAAAGATACATACCCTACCTCTACTTTTTAGTTGAATTTCATTCTTTTCCACATCCAAATTAATTTGATTCCCCTATATTGGCACATGAATTGTCAACATTTTTTTAATCAATGGTAGATAATACTATTTTAGAATTATTTAAAACTGGTTTAAATGATTTTATGATGTGGTTAATATTTTTTGGTAGTTATGATAAGACACAATTTTAATAATTTAGATATCAACACATCATTCCGCTGTTGAATATTTTTATATTAAATTTCATCTCTCAGATTTCATGATTTATAATAGAAACCCTTAAAATTATCACATTATAAATATTTCAATTTTAATTAATATTTAAATATTTCAATGTTATTTCATATTTCCAAAAATATTTTTGAATGTTCCTAATTTTTTCATGTAATTCTTCATGTCAAACATATTTCATACTTAATAAAAAAAAAAATCTAATATGTTACCAAGAAAATCGTACTATTTTTTATGTCAAAAAAAACATTATTATCAAATAGGGAAATGATCCAAAATATTATTTTCTTTTCCTAGTCATCCACACTGTATATAAATGAGTTTTATACAAATAGATTTCCATTCATACCAAACTACATGTATTTGTTTGAATAATGTGCCATCACCTTTATTCTATACATCGAATGATTTAGAGAAATTATTTTCACAAATGTATACCAACTAATTTATATATATTCTATTTACTGTAATATTATATAGATTATAATACCAATTTGTTATTATACTGTTATGACCCAACACAAGCTGGGGCTCTAGCTACAACTACTAAATGTTTGCATCCATAGGCTAGGGGTAAAAAACAGAATTGAAGGAATAACAAACTTGAGGAGACCCTTCCTAAGTACATTAATTATCATACATATCCATCTTAATTCTAATGTTCATATGTAAATATAAAAATAATTATCAATAATGTAAAATTTAAAAATCTTTATTGAACCTCTAGATAAAATTAAATTACTGTAGTGTAAAATGAATTTAATGGAAAATAATGGACACACAAATCTGGAATGTGTCCTAAAATGAAATTTTTTAATATGTAAACTACTCACAAAGATACCTTCTCTTTAATACCGTGTTTTATCCATCATATGCAGTGCTAGAATTTAGTATCACTAAGCTCCTCTATAGTCACAACTGACCAGTCTTTCATCTACATAATACACAACATGTCAGGAGAATCCCTTGTGGTGGTGAGAAAATAAATAACTAGTATGAAACCCCAAGAGAATAAAGGTGAGTTGTAAAAGATAAAAACAGAATAGAGAGAGATTAGTTAACATATGGATGATAGAAATAATACATTTCAACCTAAATAACTGTGGAAGTAACCACATTAAAACAAAATGGGATTCAATAGTGAAGAGGTAAACTACTTTTCATGTCATTGATACCTATATTATGAGATAGAACTCATCCATACATAAAATGTTAAAACAAAAAATAATTTATCATTCCCAAAAAACATTCTCATCTTTTGGAAGCATAGTTTTGTATTACATTTTCTATATTCATAAAAATTCTATATACATATAAGCTATGTCAATGAAGACCAAACATGAGAGTATGGGTATCCCCACCTTGCAGATTAGAACAATAAGAGGAGTATCCAATGATACCAAAATACCATCCATGATTCCAATTTTCTCATACACAAATCTGAAAATTCATTTTGAGGACCATCAGCGAAGTGAAATAGGAGTGTACCATGTCTAAAATTATCATGATCTTGGAAGACCCACACCGTTGTAAGATAATATACTAAATAATAATTGATAAGTAGTATGGAGGAGAAAAACATAGATATACCGATGAGGTACCATATCTATCAATAAGGGACTTCCACACTGTTACAACAGTGGAGTACCATCTCTAAATC
This sequence comes from Viscum album, assembly GCA_963277665.1. Lineage (NCBI taxonomy): Eukaryota > Viridiplantae > Streptophyta > Magnoliopsida > Santalales > Viscaceae > Viscum > Viscum album. Next base: position 1,897,530,802 of record OY728163.1, on the reverse strand, counting down.
AGAATACCATCAATGGAGACCGCACACACTAATACAATAAAAGAATATTTTCTCCATGAATAGAGGACATACGCCTAAGTTCTATTAGGGAGTACTGCCTCTATCTAGACTCAAATAATCACATCTGATTACTGTAATCATCGAGCACCACCTATAGTATAATCACTCATGGAAGTTCTCAAGTCATATCTCATAGTCCACTATGTTGGTCACCATCACAGATTATATGGAAAAACACTTAGGATATACTATTTACATGCATAAGTTCTATGATTAGTGAGAAAGAAACATTTCACCAAATAACACAAATAATAAACATCATGTACACTACCAAAGAGGCCAAATTAAATTTATTCTTCATGTGACAAAAAAATCATCTTAATATCAGGGTCCCTATGCCACATATGGTTTATCCTTATGACATCTTATAATGATGATATTCCAAATACAATATTTCAAAAGAACGTACATCAATAATGATAATATTAATATCATTATTAATTTCATGATACTGAGCCATGACACTAGATTATGTATCCGTAATTGGTCTTGGAATGACTATCTCATTGTATGGGTTTCACTTCTATAGTTGGTGCGTCAATCAGATGATGTATGAAGGTTTAATGATAGAAATATATTATTCAAATATTATTATGATTATTATTATAAATTTATTATACTAATTATTTGAAAAGGTAGAGGTGGATTGAGGGACACACCATTACTCCACATGCATGTAGCCCCCACTCTCAATTTCTTCCACTATTAATTACTTATAAATAACTCTTTTTAAATCTCTTAGAACATGATTTAAAATTTTATCCCTCTTTACTAATCTTATATTCCTTGATTTTCACAGTAAAACCAATAATGTAACTGACTGATAAAATGAAACACTAAATAACCCGGCTCCCTGATCACACTACCCTGCATCATCTTCGATGAGCATCTATGAATCTAACATGTCCGAATGCGCTAGATTAACCAACAATCTATACAATATATCACACATTTAACCGACATGATTATCATCAATTTCATCACATAGGTTGTTTCAAAAATAATCATCCTACTTCATCTAAAATAATCAAGGGTTTGATTTCTTGATATGATCTATAATTAATGAAAACTCATGCCAAATATAATTTAATTCATGGTAACATGAACAAAAAAGAAAAAAAATATAATAAAATGAATGTTGGCATAACATTAATCGATCGATTTGACAATTTTATCCATCATTGAATATATTCAAGAATGAGATGATTTATTAATTAAAATTATTAAATATTTAGTAACATCAAATATGTGTTAAAATGATGGATAAATCATTGAATGACCAATATGAAAATTAATATTCAATGGGTTAATTCATGGTTGTATCTAATTTTGGGAAATTACATAACCATAAAAAAATATTCTTGAAATTTAATCATTTTCTAATGAATACCTTTATTTTCAATGGATGAAGTGATCTAGTGCTTTCACCTTAGTTCTATTACTCATGATCAAATTGTTTGTTGTCATCTAATATCGGTTCATCATCAAATGAGTGAGCAGGAGATTTGGATTTATTATAGGGATTATTCGGTTGACAATGGATATATCAATTTTTATGAATTTCTAATAATCCCCCTTTTAATAGTTAAAGGGGAACCCTACCATGGCATGTTTGATTAGTGACATTACATGGCTTGGAGATCATTATAGAAATTTATCCCAGTTTATGACTACATGGAACCACAAAATCCCATTGTCGACATCATCATCATCTCTCTAATACTTCATGGTTGTTCTGCTAGATGTCTTGTGCCTTGCAGCACAGGCCTGGTACAGCTAGAAATTTTTATTCCCTCTCATTCTTCCAAATCTAATAGCTCTCTTACAATGAATATTAGTATTCTGAATTCTCTACTAGAGAATGTTCCTTGTAGAATCTATCTAGTTTTCATCTTCATATCATGTGTTCTAAAGTCCTTAAGGTTGCCCTAAGCCCTAGAGGTGGCTTAAAGTCTTTATGGTGACCAAAAAGGCTTACACACCTGAAGTCCTGGGTTGGCTGAAGGCCTTGAAGGATGCATAGACCTAACATGTTTTCTGAATGTGAATTTTTTATAATTATATAGTATCAAAAATGCATAATATTGTACCATATAAATTAAATATTGTTGTACAGATATAGTAATATGGAAATATGACTGATCCCAGATTTGATCCTACATCTTGTCGATTTATTTGAAGAGTCCCCACCAACTGGGCTAAAGCTCATGTTAAAAATATTTTCCCTAATTTAAATGATGTTCACCAACATCATGATTTAGTCAATTATCACCTAGATTGAATCATGGATCGTAACTATTCATGGAATCCCTGTCAGAAATTTTAATGATTTGTCATCCTATTTTCACAATGTGATCTCAAGGGGCCGCAACAAACCCTCATAAACATGGTTCTCAACCATCGCCTATAATTTGTGAGGTACTGATAGAAGAAATAATATATGATTTTATCATTTATGTCCAAAAAACAACCATTTAATATCAATATACATCTTCCTACACATTCTTTCATAACAAGGGGAGATGAGTGGAACTGTCACATAACCTCCTCCCACATTGTGAATGGGTATACTATTTTCCCCTGGGACTAGATGACTATATTACATCATTAATAATATCCATCTAGTGAGTTCCTTGTGAATACATGATCATGTAATACCTCATAATCAATGTTCCCTATAATGTAGTACATCAACAATATCGTTGAATATACTATAGCTACTTTCTCTAGGTTTGGAATCATGTAATATTTTTCATGATTTTTTAACTGACACAACCGATATGTGATAATTATATGCCTCCACATCAAGGTTGTTGTTGAGCATACTGAGAACCAATGAACAACTAAGGTGACTATACTCATCCAACCATGAGAATGAACATAGAATAAGGAATATAATAGACCATACATCATTTCCTATCTTGGTAGTGGTGTAACCCCAAAACTAAAACCTTTCTGCACCCACAAGTGGAATCTGAATCATAAAGTGTCAAGAATAAAAAATCCACTAAAACATCCAAGACCAGATTCAGTAACCCATCACGAAAACTCTTTTTAAAAGTAAATTTTTATGAATATCAATGAAAAAACATTGAAACTATCTATTTTGTGGGGTACTGATTCACCTGTACATTATTGGTTGAATAAAAAAAATGTCTTTGTGGGGAAGATATCCCTCATCCACACTAGTCCAAATCTAGTTCAAACTCTATAATTTCCGCAAACATTATCATTCATATATAATCTCACCTATAAAAATAGGGTACCTAAGAACAAAAAAATATATCCAATTGATCTAATGGGTCCTACCGGGCCCTGTGTTTAAAAATACCAATACGTCACCCGACCTTGATCAAACATGTTAAAGGGAAACTTCCACAAAAAAAATGATTCTATACTATTTGGATTGTATTGAATCATCCTCATGGACAGTATCACATCTCAGATGATTTGTCTCAGTGAGGGATAAACCCCTCTCCCTTATCCAATAAATGATACATTTAACAACACAGAAACATGTCGACACTGACACATTGTGTCACCCTGGATTAATCCTCCACTAAAAAGATGGAAGAAAAGTGTATCTTTCACAGTGTCATGAAGTTAATAATAAATAATGTAGAAGATAAAAACATACCTCTTATCTTCTCATGTTTCATGAGGTTATATGCCTCCTAAGCCTACAGTTTTACATGGCCCCGACAACCATCTTCTTGACCCTGATGTGGGCCACCTTGTGGGGGTGGTGGAACGATCACATAGTAGCATCCAACACTGATATCTCAACATGGTCCACTTCAATCTCTGATGCATTGGGTACAACCATTCGTCTTCAAAAGATGTCCCTGACCATGATGTTTCCTATACTATGGAGGTATGTCACTTATCGTCATGTGGGTGTCGACAGGTCTGTCGAGGATAACACATGCCATGTGACCTATCCCATCACAATAATAACAACTACCCTCTATATGTTTTCCTATTACATTGTACATTACATAAACATCATGAACACATGCATGTCTAGTCATGGGTATACCTCATGTGCCTCATCCCCTATTATCTAATAGCTTCTACATATGACTTAGCCAAAATATTCCAATTGATGGATTCATCTATTTGGAATCCCTTAGACATGAATCCCTTCATCACTAGTTCCAAATCTAACACCCCATCATATATGGGAATGCAATGGTGTATAATACTAGAATATATGTCATTGTATGGACCCAATACAATCTTCCACACATGAAAGTATCCACCCCATATTATTATGAGGTTTTACCATGTTTGATCTTCAAAAAACATATTGTAATAATCCACTATCATTCACACCTATTCTAGCTCCATGAGCTCCTAAAACCAATCCGAATGCATAAAAATAGTGATGTTACTCATCACAAAGGATATATTATAAGTTAGTCTTTGATAATGTTGAGTCATCGTGCATCTACATAACTAGACTCCACTACCACCATTATTCTATGTGGAAAAGGATATATACCATTGAAACCGTATGATCTATCAGTGTTTGTAAAATCATTTAAACATGGATCCCAAAATGTAGTTAATCATCTTCCACCAGTTGATCTGGGTCAAGAAGGTCATTGAATGAATCAATACAATATGATTCATGTACCATTAATCACAATAATAATATAATTTTCATGTCTATTAGACTTGTATATAGTCAAGTTCCATGTGATAGGATATGTCAGACACCACACTATCACTAGATTCCCTAGACTGAGAGCTGCACTCCGGATACATTTACATTATTTTTGAAAAACCAACAAAAAAATACTCTTATGGGGATACATCTGATAAAACATATCCAGTAATGAAAATGTTTTATACCAATATATCATGACTCGATCGAAGCTAGGGATTGAGTTGAAACTACCACCAACACGCCTCCTTATGAAAGGGGGTGGAAACTAGCACCAATTGAATAATTTACATAGGGAGGTATTTTCTTTAATACCTATTATAACACACACAACAAACCCAATTAAATAGTATATACATAAAGAGAAAATTATTGATCACTTGTGTAATTTATCCCAAGCATGAATGGACATCTATTATGTACAAAATTATAGTACTGAAAAACTAAAGTAATGTGGGATAATAAACTACAATTTATTTGTCAATACAAATAAGACAAAAATAGAAATGTAAACAACAAAAATTTATCCCTTATCAAAAATTCCAAGATATAACCACTATTATGTTGTCCAAGCACACTGTATCTCTATGCTCATATATAGGCATGGTTGACCTATTCGTCATCAGTATAAGACACAACATGAGTGGGTGAATTCCATATAGGGGTGAGTATATTAGAACGTTGTAATGAAACATGAAATATGAATGGAGAGATTAATTATATAAAAAACAAGAAAAAGATAGATGATAACACATCGTACAATGAAAGAGTACATATCATTCAAAAAAGTGAGTGATGGTATCCTCGTACAAAAACAAGGGGCCCATCATAGTGAGTATATGAACAAATTTTCAAGGCCTATAATACTATATATGGAGAGTCTAATAATATAACCCTTAGATTATAATCATATAAAGGATTTGAGATACCATGTGGATCTTTTCTTCTACTTGTAAGAGTGTATCAAAATATTTGTTTGGGATTCAGAATAATTATATATATATATATATGTGTGTGTGTGTGTGTGTGTGTTCAATAAAAGACTCCCAAATGAGAGTGTAATAGGATAAAAATCTCACATTTCATCCTTAGAATAAGTTTTTTAAACCGTTACAAAATTCCAACAATGATTCCCTTCATCTGGCACTCATGTATGAAGAACACTTATCGAGGACCCACACCTTGTGCAATAGGGAAGTACCATATCCATAAAATTCATGGGCATGTTTTTCCCTCACTTTGACATGATTGGGGATTTTGATATCCATGATTATAATTATGAGGACCTACATGCTGATACAAAAGTAGAGTACCATCACCTTGAATTGATGACCTACATGATTTTATGACACTAGAGTTTTATCTGTTTATATATATTCCAGTAATGGAGGAACATCACTTAGATATGATAGTAGAGAACCATCTCAATGAATAGAGGAATCATGCACAGGTGACATAGGGGAGTACTACCTATATTTGGACTATAATGTTCTCTTTTGATTACTGACATCATTAAGAACCACCTAAATTAGTGTGAGACTCAAAAAATCTCAGGTCATATCTCGAATCCAGTATGGATTTCACCATCACATATTATACGGATGAACACTCTGGATAGTATATTCATGGTAAAAATTCAAACACTTGAAAATGGATTTTTTTTCATTATAGATCCAATAATATTCTTCATGGACCCCTCCCATGATTCTATGTTATATATACCCAATATTGGTCTCAAAACATCCATCCCAATATCAGGGCCATAATGTCATAGAGATTTCATCTTTATGATGTTATGTTATTTATATATAACAGATAAAATTATTCAAAATAATAATAATATTATTATAGTTAATTTCAATCAACCAAACCATGATCTTATATTATGTATCCAATGTTTTTTTTGAAATGACCATCACTTTGTCAGAGTTATACGTCTGTAGATGGTGAGATAATTGAATTCCATATAAATAATATATGATATTAATTTTTTTATAAATAATAATATAAGTATCATACATATTATTATTATTATAAATTTATTACTCTAATTAAAAGAAAATGTAAAGGTTGAGAGATTCCCCCTTGGTGTCCAAGCACATGCAGCTTACCACCCATTGATTTCAACCACTTTTTTATTAATTTTTTATCTCTCCTATATAATATATTCTCCCATTATTTTCATTTTTATACATCGTATAAAATTCACCCAACTGCAATTTTCATGCTCATACCCTCAGGGCATAAGCCTGATATGATACAACACTACTGAACCCAGATCCCAGATCGGACCGCCCTGCATGATCCCTAGAAAGCAACCACACCTATGCCTTTTCTAGATGAGATTCACAAGGTAGCCATCCACTAGACCTATCTCCACATTTAATCTCACGAAAATATTCATTTACATAGTATAGGTTCTCCCCAATCATTATCCTTTTCCATCGACCCCATTCATTGTTATTATTTCATGTGATGATCCTGACATTGTCAAACATCCATACAAATCAAAAATAGGTGGCCATCATGTGAATAATAAAAGATAATAAAAACATTAAACATTATAATAACATAAATAAATTACCATGTTCTGTTTTTCCATCATTAACAGGTATCAAGAATGGGGAAGTTATCAATTAAATATATTCAATATTTAACAACTAAAATCCCATGGAAAAACATGTTTGATTGACCAATGGAATAATGATTGATGAATAAATTTTGAGAAATATTAATTCTTATAAATGTAAAATTTTTAACGGGGGTATAACAAAAAAGAAATGTACTACCAAAATATTGAGTCATTTTCAATGAGGTAGAAGTAAAACATTGTTTCTCTACATGAGAAATATTGATAATTAATCAAAATTCTATTTCAATAAGGATTTTTTATCATTAATGAATGATTTATATGTATTTATTATTTCTGTTATTCCAAAAAATGATCTATTAATTGAACTTGATTAGTGAAAATGGAGGAATTATGTATACCCTTGATCCATTGATAGTTGTAATGAAACAAAATCTCATTAATATATCATGTACCAAAATAGATTTTAATACATGTATTTACTATGATTTTGTAGACATGAATATATATTTGAATAATACATCTTGGAATGAAATGTCTCAGATGAAGGCCTTTAGTAGTCGAGATTTATTCATTTAATCACAATACAATGTTTTAATATTTTCCATGTGATATTTTAAATCGTTAAATAAGGATTTATTTCAATATTTTGGGATTGTTTATTTGGAATTTTATTATCAATAATATCTAGTTATAAAATTCATGAATTATTTCTTATATGATACATTTTCTTGTAGGTTTTTCTTTATTGAGAATTTGGGATCACCACTTTATATGATTCTATTTCTGCGTGTTATGATATAATGTATCATGTAGGATATTACTAGAATGAATTATTTTTTGATCAATTTTTTAAATATATTTAATAAATATTAATGATTAAATTTTTTCAAAAAATATTCCAAAAAATATTCATTTTTTGTGAAAAAAATTTGATTTATTAAATATCAATTTTTTCCAATTTTCTAAATATTACAATACTGAATTGATAGAATTATGTATATAATATCTGTATATTGTTAATTTATTATGGTATGGTTATTACGTCGATGTTATAGTTGTTACAATATTATGTTTTAATTATTTATAATAATTTATTTTTCTATTTTTTGGATTAATATGCTAAAACATCAATGATACCCCTAGGGATATGTCAATAGTATATGTAAATTTTTGGATTGTGCCATGATTTTTTTGTTAAAGTAAATATTATTATGTTAGATTATAGATAAAATTATTACGTGGATAGCATAATGTGGATTTAGCGATGACATAAAATCACATAGTGGTAATATTCTATAAAAATTATAGTATTTTATCACATCAATATTCACTCAGTACATGTTGATTATGACTATGACTATAGACATTAATTGAAGAACTAGGATTTATTCATTTATTAATTCAAATTATAATAAAGGTATATTAATATAGATTTAAATATTATAGTTAATGAACTTTTTTATTGAGAAAGGAAATCAATTTTTTTTTTGATATTTAGTGATTTAAAATTTTAGGGCTTATATTTTAATGAATTAAATGTATAAATGTTAATATAAAGTCAATTGAACTTTGGGATAATAATTTATAATGAATATGTTTGTTAGATTATTAAAACTGACATAACATATGTTTAATTAATAGTGATTTATATTTAATGTAAATTAAATTTAAGATAAGATCATGGTTTCTCGGAGAAAGAAATCAAGTTGTTAAAATTTTGATAATAATCATATTATTATAAATGGTAATCACCAATTTTAAGTCATTTTTTTGTTAATTAATGGATTATTTAATAACCATGATAATTCTGGATATGATGGAAAATTTGGTGACTATTTTATGGATAAAAATGGAATGATAGAAGGAATAATAATTATAATGATGATAATATAAAACAACCAATACCTATGATTAAATACTTCAATATAATTTCATTTCATAACAACTCATGTAAATAAAGTATAGATTTTCATATAATATTTGGTTAGTATGGTGATTTAGTAAGGATGAATTAATTTACATCATGGATAAGAAGTTGCAATATGAAATTTATCGATTGTCTCAAAAAAAATTTATATTTCATTATATAGAGTAAATTTGGGAACTAAGGTGTATTCATCAATGTAAATATATTTATTTAGTATTTATATATGGAAGATATCTAATGTATAATTATTTCATGACTAATTTATATCATTTAGATTCCCGAGTATATATTAATTAGTGAATTATAATTATAATCTTGAGGATAAATTTTATAAAACGAGTTATAATTAAATACTCATAGAGTTAAAATTAAAATTACATTTAAAACCTAATGTATTAGTAATAATTATTCATATAAAGTATTAATGAAAATTTCAATAGATAATTATGTTGAACTGTTAAATTCAAGTCATAAAATTGGAGAGTAAAAATTAGTATAAAATAATTATGAAATCATTTTCGAAATATAATAATATAAAAACACATATATAGATCCATTGATAAAAAACATATCCTCTATAAATAAACAATAAAATGTTTTTGGAAGAATTTATTTTTGTCTATAAATTTATATTTTTATATCTATTTCATGATAATATATATATTTGGATAAATAACAATTTTTATATGAATACTATATTATTAATAATTTTTTTAAAGTACCACAAAAATTAAATGAAATTATTTAATATATATTAAATTTTATTTTTTAATGAAATCTTTTCTAATTATATAATTATAAAATTATTTAAATACAAAATTCTCAAAATTCATAATTTTTATTGGATAAATATAACATCAATTTTTTATTTATAATTATAATTTTAAATCAGGAATTTTTTTTGAGTTTTTAGGAGAAAAATATATTACTATGTGAATTGTTTGATAACATTTTTTTCCAAATAGTGTGAATTTTATGACATTATATGAATATAGGTATGAATTTCATAAAAAAAACCCATTTATAAAAAATATTTTTTAATTACTATTTTATATTTAAATATGTTGATTATTGTTTACAAACCAATATTCATTATTTTTTTTACAAAAGTTACACTATTCCATTACACTATTAAAATATATTTGGTTATTATTATAAATTATTTTCTACTATAAAAATTGATTCTAATAAAATTGTATCATCCTATATCTATTTTCAAGTATTCCTAAACCCTCCATTTAATTTATCTTTTCTTTGGTTTTTATTGGAGTAGCATGGGATGAAAAATTTTAGAATTTTAGAAATTCTTGGGATAGTGAATGATTAGTACACAACCTATAAAAGATTTTCCAAACCATTCACCCGTCTATAAGAAAATGGAATGTTTTTTATAGAGATCACCACACCGATTGCACTCTGTGAATCAATCAATGAATCCTCTCATGAAAAATTTTAAGACCCATTTATAACGGGAACATGGCATTCACATTATTTGTCGAAATCAAGTGTTGTTTCCTAGGAAACCATTCAAATGGAATTTTATGAGATCTGAAATTTTATAAGAAATTTAGAAACCCTGTTTTTATTCACCTAGTAGAATAGTACGAACCATTATGGTTTTCTTCCTTCCTAAAAATTCTCATGGACAATATTTGGCCTCTCGAATCCCTCATCGTATAGATCCGAAATGAGGTACACTCATTCTAGTCACACCTATCTCAGTTTCCTACTATCATTATTGATTTGCCAATATTGACATCATTATACACAGGGTTTCATGGATTCTTGGGTTAAATTTTGTATATAATACCCAATGTTATGTATCTAATCACAGGTTTACATTTTTTCCCTCCTCGATAGCTTTGTTGTTATTGTTCCATTGCAAATACCTATTTGGGTTTTACACATCAGATATAGAATCATTGAGGTAGGTGGTTCTGTTACAATGTTCAAATTTTTTTAAACCTAAATTTCATTATTGAATATCATCATTTTTAAAATAAATTAAATCGATTGGTTATTTTTTTAGATTTCAATTACTTTATTATAAATAACCTATTCAAATGAATATGGTTTTTTATGAAGAATACGTTTTTGGTAGATATTGGAAAACATCAAATTCCATTAATATTGGGTATGGTTATGGAAATTATGTTGATTAAATTTTTAGATTTAAATTATTCTTTCGATGGATATTGAAACAATTGAATTGTGGAATTTAATTGAAGAAATGTTTTTAAGCAAAGGATTTTTGAAAAACCCCAATTCCATTGAATTAAGAGTTTGTTATGAAATTGATATATTTATTAGAAAATTAAATTTGATGGATTTAATGGTGTAATGAATTTTAAAATATAATGAATTGGTTTGAAATCATCATTTATGACATCCTACTAGGATTGGGCTCACATCCTTATTGTGCCTTAGAGTGGTTGCAGATTATTAACTTTTGGGTTTGATCAAGTAGAAATGATATATTAGAGGGGATCTAGTTGTGGAAACATAGTGTTTCATAGTTTCTATAAGATGGAAATAAGAAATGTTTCCCAATTTAGATATTTGGGTTATAATACTCTGGGATTTAATGAATTCATAACTTATAGTACACTACTCATAATGGTGTTTCTTTTGTATTCATACTATATTAATTGCCTTTCATTTCATAATTCCACTATGTTTTGTGGGAAATAATTTCCACCATGGATGTTGTGACAAGATAGGTGCTAGTCACCAACACATGGGTATTGGGAAGTCCATTTAGGCTATGTTAGGACTAGCTCATTTATTGGGTTTCTTGGGTACTTGGTCTAGTTCTTGAAATAGTGTTATCAGAGGAAAGGATTAGCTATTATCCTAATGTCATTATGAAATTGATATACAATTTCATGAGTTAGATGGTACTTGGGATTTGGTTCTTAGATAGATATAAATGCAGTGAAACATAAGTATCTAGGGATGGTTATGTAATGATTCCTTATAGATTAGTTATAGTCTTTCCTTATTTTTAATTGGATATATTATAATCCAAATATTCTTTGTCAATCTTCTCAGATAAGTTTACCTTACTTCTATGTTTTAAAATTTATTTAATGTATTATATATTTTATACTGATGTTTTTTAGAATAAATCCTCTTATAAGATGTAAGAATTTGATCTAGGAGAAATCAATCGATGATCCTCAACGATAGAATTATATTGTTGACATGAGTCTTGTTGAGGTGAAATTGCACACTATCCAAGCCCAGGGATAGGCACCACCTCTAGTTTATGTTCATGCTATAGCTGTAGAAATTCATAGGAACATACTAAAAAATAGTCCCCTAGAGTACAATGATCAGATGGTTGCACTATTAAAATTCTCAAATGACCCTCAAGATAATCAGAAATTTTTTAGCAGAAGTAATTATTATCTTGGGTTCTTGTATCACCAGAAAAAATCATGGTGATATATTGCACCTTTATGCAAGAAGGAAAGAGTAGGATATGGGGGAAAATTGGTAATAAAGAGAAAACAAGAGGGATTAGATTAAGAAGACAAGGTTCTTTTAACTTTTGAGTTCTATTCAGATTCAATTTTGTTGTCCAATTATAAAGAGTTTTTTTAATCATGAGAAGGCTGAATGGATCATGATAGATCATGAAGAATGTTTTGCTGAGATCATGCATTTTATCAATGAGAAAGTATCAAATGAGAGGATTATAGATTAAATATTGGATTTGGTGCATTAACCAGATATTTATTATCATACCTTCTTTCTAAATATTTCTTCTTATATGGATGTATTGTATAGAGCATTGATTTTCGTGATGGCTCTGGATGGAAATTCATTATTTTTGGTGTCTCTTTCCACCCCAGTTGTACTATATATTCCACTAAGGTAAATAGTAAGCATGATTAATTTCATGGTGGTTATCGATGTTATAGTTTTTCTGGACCAATTTTAGTACTAGGATATAGACCATTGATTTTCTTCTAGTGTGGTAGGAAAGTAATTTCAAATAGGGTTTTCCCTGAGGAACCCAAGATCTATTTATATTTAGTATACTAAGGACACTTGCATATATTTTTCCACACCTAATACATTCTAGATAGTGGAATGAGATATTATGAACCTTCTAAAAATGTGGTGAAATCAGATGCTTCATGTGTAAAAGGATTCTAGACACAAGAATTAGGAACAAAGCTTCTTCATGAAGTGAATGAGTATCTAGAGGAAACTAATACGGGAACATTGATAGTGAGAGTTATAATTAAAATATTTTATACATTAGTGATTGAAAATTTTGATACTAGGGTATGAATTTTTTTTATTTCAACTCATATTGTTAATAATCAAAATATTTTTATGGAGATTTTCTATTGAGAAATGGATAATGTTATAGCCCTTTCTATGATGAGATATAATTTTATATGTAGTCTCACATTTGTTTTATCATTATTAGATTATGTTCTATGTAGGATTTCTCTAATTATTAATAAGATTCCTCTTTAAAACATTATTAGGATGGACATTCCCACTTACAATAAAGTCATAATTGACAATTAAATTTAGAGGGTCTCCATTACTACACTCTATGGTGTGTGTCATGCCTTCCAAAGAGAATGAGACTCGTGGTTGAGAAGTTACAGAGCTTCCAACCCCGAGTTCTATAAAGTGTTATATGTGTTTTAATTTTTATTTGAAACTAGAATCATTTAGAGGTTATCTACCTCCATTATTTTTCGAGTTTCCCATCATGTATATTTCGGACATATCTAGTTTTATTACAAAAACCAAGGTTGAGTTGACTTTTGACTTGATACTTGGTACGCATCATGTTTTATTCCCACTTACCGCATAGCCCCTACTGAAATGAAAGAGCTTAATTACATATTGGATTATTTTTTATATAAATAATATATATGTCTGAGTGTGTAAACATGGTAAGAAACTATTCAATTTAAGAATAATTCATATGGTTCACTTCTCTTATTTGTCAATTATAGGGAATTGATTCGTGTAATGATAAAGAAAAAGTATCCATTAGCACAGATTGATGAACTACTAGTTTAGATTAATGATGAAATATTTTTAGAAAAGATTAAAATTTAATATGGTTACATTTAGTTCTCGATAAATGAATATGAAATTAAGAAAAATTCTATTTCGAGTATGTATAGTCATTTTCAGTACCTTCTTATGCCCTTTGGCCAAGATAAGGCTCTAAAAGTATTCATGGAATTTATGACCACTATATTCCACTAGTATCATGATACATTCGTGGTAGTCTTTGGCGATGAAATCTCATATTACTCTATGTTTGTGGAGGATATTGTGCACCATCTTAGATCATTTCTCAATTTTCATAGAACTCACTGTCTTAATGATAAATTATCAAAATTTGATTTCGAGATCTGAGAAGTGATGTTCTTGAATAATTCCCTATAAGAACATGGAATATAAATTAATAACAAGAATGTGATTACTATAATGAAATAGGAACAACAATGAAATGTATTCTATATTAAAAACCACCTTTTCATAGCTAGTTGTTTTCTCCAAATTTTTAATGACTTTAAAATGTTGGCTTCACCAATGATTTCACTAAATCTAATGGGAGTAATGTTTCCATGGGATGAAAAATTCAAAAGTTTTCTTTGAGATGAAATATATTTTTACAATAGTGATGGATTTGACTCTTCCAGAGTTCGATTAGAGATATGTTGTCTACTATGATGCATTTGGTTAAGGTTTGTGCAGAGTTATAATAGAATGTGGTGATGCAGTTTCCTATGGTTATTATTTGCTTAGTCCGCATGAGATGAGTTTTCCATACCATGACCCTGAACATTCACCTATGATGCATGTGGGGAAGAGTTGTAGACATTACCCTTATGGGTAAATTATTGCACTATATTCATACCACAAGAGTTTGAGTAATATTTTCTCAAAAAATGTTGAATCCTTGTTAGAGGAATTGTGTGGAATAATTGCAGTCTTTAGATTTTACCATTTCCTATACCATGGGGAAACAGATTTTCATTTTTGATTCTTTAATCTGGATTTTTTTTACAAAGGAATTGATGGAATCATCTAATGAGTTGAACATTATATTTATTTTTTCACTATTGCTCACTAGAGTCCAGTAATTAGGTGATGGGGTTTCCTAGGATAATTTTTTGATGTCATCTACTCTTCTCAAGATGATTTTTTAATAGATGAATTATGTTGATATTTTCTACAGACATAGAGAATCTATTTATAGTGGGTATACCATAGATGATTGGTCATTATACAAAGAGTAAATTCAATGCTTTTAGAACCATTTTTTGGAATCATATTTGGTATGTAAAGCAGTTTTTAGGGATTTCCATGGTTCGTAGTGGGAAGTGCACCCTGAAACCACAAATACTCTGTATGACATACAATGGTTGTTCTAGTGGCCAATTATGAGACAAGGCATTAGTTAGTCCATTTCATATTTTTTTACATTCTAATAGGTTAAGGTTGATAATTAAAAGACTATGAGGTTTCTTTATGCACTTCTAGACCCTACATGGAATATGTATGAAATATATATGGACATTATGGTTGGGTTGACTTATACCCATAGATTAAATAATCTGATAAGGGTTGTGATCAACATTCATACCATGTTGTCTCACATTATTCCTTATCAATATAAAAACAATGTTGAGGAGTTTGGAAATATCTATGTGAAAGATATTTCTAATTTTCATTGAGTTCCATTAGTTATATTATCTGATAGAGATCCTCGGTTACCAACTTATTTTTTTGTAGTTTCCTTCAAGAGGTATTATGATATAACATCTCTTTGAGTATAGAATACCATCCATATACTGATGGTCACACATAATGTGCTACACATATTCAAGATGATTTGATTTTTGCTTTTGATCTGGAATTTGTTGGGGTAAGGGATGATAACTTTAGATTGTTTGAGTTTTATTATAACATCAAGTACCATTCCATGATTAGAATGCAACATTTTTGGCCTTTTATGGCAAGCCATGTAAATCTATGTTTTGTTTGTCAGATATTGGTGAATGTTACTTGGTGTGAGTGAGCATGGTCTATGAGATAACTGAAATGATTTAGTTTATTCATTAGAGGATATTGAGGATACATATTCTCTATAAATCTTATGTCGATCATTATCATATTACTTTGGTGTTTTTAGTTTGTGGCCATGTGTATTTGAAATTACCACCCTGATTGGATCTTCAATGTCTTGGGTGGAATGGGAAGGTTGCCTCTCATTATGTATGACCTTATGAAGATGTTGATATGGTGGTAAATGATTCATACCATTCATAACTACTGCCGATTATGAGGTTGATACATAAATTATTCCATATTTCATAACTGAGAAAGTATCTATATGTTCTATGTCATTTTCTGAGCTGGAGCGATCACGAGGTCATGCATGATTTACCATATACAGAATGACTTTTTATGTTAGTTGTTTATGAAAACAGGGCACATCAAGGGGGGGAGGTAACATTGTTTATAGTCTGATGGAAGCATGGTTCTGTTTCACCTGAGATGTGGTAGAGAATGTAACTGAAGAGAGATAACATGCGTCATCTTTTTACAATGAAAGTTTCATCATCGGTTTATTTGTGACAAAATGTTTTCATTTTATTGAGGGTGTAACATCTAATTAATATTTCTAGTTATTCATAATCGATAATTTTAATTAATCTTTGCTTGTGTCACGTACATGACTTATTTTAAAGGTATTCTTAATTTTTTTTCCATTCATGCTTTGTATTGGGGGTTTCCCAAGAATTTATGGAGGAGTGGGTGAGTTTTCATGAATTGGGCCAAACCGTGAGCCCAATTCCAGATATAAAATTAACTTGTTTCTTTTATAACTGATTCATTTTTCAACATTTTTCATTCATTAAAATTCATAATGGCCTAACCTTACATATTAACACCAAAATTTAAATTTGGAGCATTTATATATAATAAATCATGGGTGATTTGTGTTTTTATTTAACTAGTTGGTCCACCCCGAAAACCCTTTTCCAGTTTTAAAAAAACATTTTGTTTTTTTAATAACATATTCAATTTTAACTATTTTTCAGTGATTCCTCCTCTATCCCGAGCCCACTGAAGTTAGACGTACCCCCAAGCTCTTATCTCCCTCTTTGGAGAACTTTTTCTTCCCTGATGAAGTCAAAACTTCTTAGGCCTCCCCAATTCGAGCAAATTTATAAAGGTAATTTGTTTCATTCAAGACTCCTTCATTTCCCACTCTATTTAGCCCATTCAAATTCATAAATTGTCTTCGTATCCTTTTTTGAACCTCCCATGAATATATGGCTTGTTGGACATTCAGTTACCAGTGTATTTGGGGTGATTTCTACAAGATACCTCAAGTAAGTTGGTCTTCTTCATTCTTCTCTCAATTTTCTTTAGGTTACATTCAATGGGATTAGGGTGTCATCCCTTATCCTTGAGGTTCCTAATGTCTAGAAGTTAGGGTTCTAAACGAGGGTTTTATTTCTTGTCTATTGGGGTAAATCGTGCGGTTTCAGGTTGGATTTCACTTCCGTGAGGTGCGGTGGGGGTGTGGTTTATGTTTCAGACCATGTTTTCAGGGTTTCGACATAAAAGGTAGGTGGTTCCATGTGTAATCAGTAATTGAGGAGTTAGCAAGCTGTATTTACTCATTTTTTATTTTACTCATATATTGGTTGTGGTGTGAAAATTGTTTATGTTTGATTTGGTGAAGTGTTAAATTTTATAGTTGCTTTTTAACTTGAAATTTGGTGTTTTCATGTGTAACTCATGGGGTATTATTTGGGTGTATTTTATAACATAATGAATTGGATTACTAAATCTTATTTGGAATGAAAATTATGGTTTGGTAATGTATTAGTGTCATGTGGTCATAAAAAGACGAGTTTTGAATAGTTTTGATGTGTACAACATTGGTATACTTCTTGAGATCAATTTAGAAAATGTGTATTTTCATTTGTATCATTTGAGGTATTATTCAAGGCTATTTTATAACAATTTAATGTGGTTTTATAAATGTATATATGGTTGGAAATTATTTTTTGTTTAGTAATTGGTATGGTTTTGGTCTTAAATGGGGGTTTTGAAATGGGTTTTGTGTGAAAGACATAGTTACACACCTTGAATTGGTTTTATGAAAACTGAGAATGTTTTATATAGTTAAACAATGATGTTAAAAGGCTGAATATTTACTATTTAGGGAGATTGTTCACCTAATATAGGGTTTTGAATGGTAAGTTGGTTATTTAAGAAGTCAAATATTTTTTTTATAATTTCTTATAAAGTGTCGAAATGTTTTATAAAATGGATAGAGCGCTACAAAACATTGTTGTGGGCTGTTTCGTGTGGGAGTGTTGTGAAAAATGAATTCGTTTGATGAAAGATATATTATATGATATTTCAGTGGGCTGTTATGTGAGTTAGAATGTATTGGAATGGTGAATAAATTTTTTTTAAAGGATTTGTGGAAGTGTTAAAGAAATGTGAAAAGTGTTGTGGGCTATTTTGGTATGAGTTGGATTTCAAAATCAATTTGAACGAAAAGTGTACATTTGTGACTTTTGTGGTATTCATGTGGGATTTTTAGTGAATTTTCTATATGGAAATGATATTTTCATGTGAAATGTATATTTCATAACTTTTTTAACTTGATTTATCACAAAGGGAAAACCAATGTATCTATGTGGGTGGATGTGTACTAGTATGATAGTGAATCTGTGGGGTTTGGCCTAAGATTCACTTATGGTGATTGACGCTAACAACTATAACTAAACAATTATGATGATTATTGGGGACCACTACGTTATGGGCATGTTCCCTACTAGTGGATCGTGCACGAGAATAGATATTTGTGATGGTTATTCTCACCGAGATACGAGGTACATGGGACCCACAACGATATAGTGCCTAGGGGTTATTCCCTTTTGCATGGGCTCATTAGATCCTTTATACATACCTTCTACATACGGTCTGTTTGGCTATAAAATTCCGTAGCTTTGGATTTTATTTTTAAAGTGTTGATTCTTTAAATTAGCCGACTTGAATACTGATTTTTTTAAGTTGCATCCTTTAGAAATTATAACTAGAAAGTACTTGTTTTATAAAACTTGCATGCTTTTCATCTTTGAATGTTAATCGCATGGAATATATTTGTGGGGGTATCCAAAGGGGCATTGTATCACACCCTACATACACCATTTTGTGTATGTAGACTTGGTTATTTTTTTGTTTCAGGTTTGGTACAATTTTTTAGTTCCAGTTGTTCGGGTTTCTAGTAGGTCCGTTGTGGTGGAATCTTATGGATAAGGATTGAGGGTGGTGCCCCATTCCATGAGGGTTTTTGGATATCAATTTTTTTTTTACTATTTTAATGGCCTTTTTAAATTGTTTCAAATCATGTAATTCAGTTCTGAAATTTTGTAAAAGATTGTTTTTGGTGAAAAATCCAAATTTGTTTTATTCAGTTCATTTGTTGTTTAGTGTTTATAAAATTGGCTAAATCATTCCCAAACATCATTTTATGATACCTGAGATCTTTTTCTAGCCCATGAGGTTTGGGAAATCCCTTCGAGTCTTACCCCAGGTTGGGTTTGGTTCTGGGATTGGTGACGACCTGATTCGGTATGTGAGAAAATGGTAACAGTGGAGGTTCGCTCTCTTTGGGTCATATTTTTTTGGGGAATAGTCGGGATAGTCTAGGGATTATACTTTTTTAATTTGGAATTCTGGTTAGGATTAGTGTGGTTGATCACCACACCTCATGATGGGATCATGTCCCCATGGGAAGTCGAGACTTTTCTGAGTCCTTTGGTTTTCTTGGTTTGATGATGATTAGTGGAAATGAAACGAGAGTTGGTTTAATGGTCTCAGTGAGATCGTAGGGTATGGAAATCCATGTGGAGCCATGGATATTTCCCATGAACACTCTCTTTGATGGTTAATTTATTGTAATATGTCCTCCAACCATAAGTCAAAGTCACCGACTGAAAAAGGATTCCTCTCGCATTGTATTGTGTTCTTGAGTTTTGAAATCATGGAACATAGGTTTTAAACTGACTTCATTTTAAGAAGCCTAATGTTTTCGTAAAATATTTATCTAATTAATAGGGAATGTTTAGATTTTTTTAAATTGAGAACTGAATTTTAGGAATTGTATTGGAATGTAAAATGTTGTGTCTGAAACTTTTCTGAGAGCATTGACTATGTCATGGTTGGTTTTGAAAAAGAGTATCCAATAGAGTTTTCTGAACAATTGAATGGTGCTTTAATGGGATGAGATGTTTTGAAATTTATGTGAATAATATGAATGTGAGTTTTCATTGTAATGATTATACCATTTTTATTTTTTTAATGCGGTAATTTTTTGTTCGATTTCATGGTTATCAGTCTTGAGAAATTTGAAGTATTTGTTGATTTTTTTTGTTTTGAAAAGTGGAATGAGTTTTTATATTAACCTTATTATTTTTGTGAGCGACCACATGCATGATGTTATATGGGATGATGGATTGTTAATTGTATGAATGGATGAGTTTTGGGATGGATATGAGGAGGATGCCCGGTATGGCCCAGAAACATGCATGTGGAAGGCCCATGGGGTAACACTGGTTGATACGCTAACCGCTGAACATGTTATTTAAAAAAAGAAGATTTTAAAGAAAAAAAATGATGTCTTGATGAATAGTTTGGGATGGTGTGTATTATGTGTTTTTTAAAATGTTGATGTTGTGGGATGTTTTGAGTCCAAGAACCCCTCCTGTTTGACTTGTGTTTTGAGTTTGTGTTTGGTCTGTAATCTATGTTGAAGGGCCGATTAGTGGTCTCTTCTAAAAAACTTTTTGGGATGTCTTTATGGTGGTTCACGTGATGTGTTTGGACCTGGTTTTTCGTAAATCATGACCAATAAAACATATTAGTTGGGTCCTTGGGATAAATCATTGGATATGTTACTCCCCATTAAGGGTAAGTGCTCAACTGATGTGCAACCCTGATTTGTTTTCTGTTTGAGGACCATCTAGTTAGTCAAAATAAGGAATATTTTTCTTGAGATTTTTAATCGAGTGCACACCCTTTCCTTTCATTGTTTGGTGTATCCTCATGTTGCAGGAGAGTGATAAAAGAAGATTTAAAAAGACCATAACTTATTAGGTTTCCTGATTTTCTGAAGGTGGTTGTGGTCTAAGGTTGTTTGCATGGATGAGTATCTGGATGGTGTCTAAGAGGTCCTCTCATCCCTTCTTAGTCTCTTAGAAGGATTTCAAGTGAAACTACCAGTGTGGAAAATATTGTCATGAGAGGATATTGTGGCCACATTATATAATTTTTTGTTTTTTTTTGGGATGTTGTATAAGGTCCCTCTCAATGCATTGTTAATATCAGTTTCCATGGTCATGTTTGGTGATGTCTTATGATGTCATGTGCTCGACTGACCGTAAAGGTGAAAGTCGTGAAATCCTATGAGAGTCCCTGTAATGTTGTGTGAATTTATCCCATGAAAAAAATACAAAATCATCAATTTTATTGGAAGGTGATAGAATGTGTTCTTGAATTATATTTTTTCTCACCCGAAGAAACAAGGTGTGATGTGTGTGCATCTTTTAAGCCCTTTGAAGTGCCTGGATCAGTGTGATCACTAAGAGGGGGAGGGGGTGAATCAGTGATCCTTTTAAAATTTTTACTAATTGTTTCTTTATCAATTAAACCTCCATGGCTTGTTAAGGCCTCGATCCAGTCTTCTTGTATCTCTCATCCTTTCCTCGAGTGATGCAGTAAATGTAAAGGCATATGACACAAGGATTTACAAGGTTTTGATCTAAAGTCCTACATCCTTGCCATGTTGGTTAAACACCCCAACATGGTTTCTCCACTATAATTTGGTTAGTAATTACAATCATTGATACATAGTCACACTGTATCTCTCTTGTGTCCCACAAGAGGTTCTTTATACTACATCCCATAGTGTTACCAGAGTCCCACTGGCCTACTTCAGGTTCCACCAAAGACTTCTCCATCCTGAGTCTCACAGGGGGTCTTCTCCTGGCTACTCAAGTCACATGAGTAGCTCTTCTTCTTTTGAATCTCTTAAAAATTCTTCAACAGCCTTGTATAAGGTCTACTGGCCTTGATCACTTATTTTGATCACTTGTTGTGATCAGGACTCATCTTCATTGCTCGGGCTTTATCTCCTTCTTCTAAGGATGACCAGACCACTGTCTCCAAGAATCTTGATGGGGAAATATGTTCTTGCACTGAGTATTCCCAATCAATCTTCTTGGTCTTCTCAACTACTGAAAAGTCAGATGAATGATGTCTTTAACTTTATTCTGGCTTCAGTCTCTCTTTAATTCCACTTCATCCATTGAATGCATGGAATATTTTAATATTCATGCACCAATTGCATGGCTTCTCAATCTTCATTCATGAGTTGCGTGGAATCTCAAATATCTTCAAGAACATTTGTTCTTGGACTTCTCAAATACACACACCCAAATGATTCATTATTTACATGTGCATGTGAGTGAAAGAATGCATGCACTCCCCTTTTCTTCATGGAGTGATAAACCCTCGAAGGGTGTAATCTCTTTTAGCACACACACCTTCTTTTTCGAGTCACACACTTTTATTCTTTCTCACACACACCAAATTGTGATTTGTTATTTAGTGTGAATTTATCTTTCTCTCTTTCTTCTCAAGTTGTTCACCCACTTGTTCACTTACTCATACATGCATGGATATGCATGTATCTTCTTCCTTCACTTGGGACCACACAAGTGGTATGACCTCCTTCACTTGTGCACATACAAGGCTATGACCTTCTTGTTTCTTTTCACACGCTTTTTTCTATTCTTATTATTCAATGTGTGCACACTCCACTTTTTCACACTCTAAGGTAATGGCCTCTTCACTTGATTCTGACACACACAACTAGTATGATCTTCCTGTTTCATTTCACACACGCACACAAAGATGGTGTGGGATTCCTCCACTTGCACACACACAACCAAGATATGTTGTGGCCTTGCTCTCCACTTTTCACACACGACCTTCCTTCTTCAACCCATCCACACACACACACCCAAGTGGGTGTGGCCTTCCACATCAGCACCACCTAAAAGGAGGGTATGCAAGGATGCGGAAAACTCCTACCTTCAACCATGCAGTGTGTGACTGCTTCTACCATGCAGGTGACCGGACAACTCCTTTTGCTGCACAGCTGCGGCAGCTCCCTCCTACCGCATAGGTGGCACGGTGGCTTCCTCCTGACGCGTGAGTTCGCGGGCACATAGGGCACGCGGGGTGGGACCACTTGTTACAACGCATGTGATTCAGGCAGCGGCCGCACACGGCATGGATTCTTCCCTGTTGCATAGGGGAGCGTGCATGGATGCCTCCTCCTTACTTCTTTGACGCATGGGTTGCGCAAAAGGCTCTCTCGAAGCCTCAGGTGGCTCTAGTCTACTCTACCGCGCAAGTGGTGCCAGGAGATTTTCTTCGCGTTTCTCAGAGCTTCTGGGATCTTCTCTCAGACAATCAGCATCGTCTTCTCGGTTTGGTCTTCTCCTTTTGTAGGAGAGGAGGGGGATCAAGATCCATGAATATCGGTCTTTTGAATGCCCAAGATCTTCGGCTTCAAAATTTGGAACACGGGATGCTAGAATCCAGGTTGTTTCCTTTTTTATTTTTCAACTATGGGATCATTCTTTCTAGGTGTGCGCATCACGTTCATGCATTTACGAAGACATGAAACCCTTCAACAAGATCGATCCATGCTAGAACACACTTCCTCGCAAATCTGTTTTCTTCGGCCTTGTACGAAATCATTATCTCGTTGCATGCATGGGACTTTTAATGCATGAATGTGTTCATAAAGAGGATACGATCACACTGGAGGAAACCGCTTCATCAGAGACGACCGGGAGCTCCATCTACCTTGCTCAGGTGGCTATCATTTGTGGGAGACATCACAGGATGACCCTCCAACGGTGGGGGGTTGAAGACAACCCCACATCCGTATAATCCGCGTTTAATGATCACAGATGGCTGTGATTATAATGCAGCTCCACGGATGAGATGGAAGGCAGTGATTAGATGCACGATCGGATGAGCGGCCAACATTTCCTCCACATTTTAAAAACTCGCCCCACATCGAAACGCGCTACGGTTCTTGAGCAGTTTAACAAAAAACTCTCGCCACTTCCATCCCAGATTACTCCTCTACCCCATCCAGTGCCACCCTGTGCCGGTTCTCCTACGGGAGCGCTCTAGCGCCCACTATGTTCCTCCACAGGCGCGCCCTTGGCACCCACGTTGCGCGGGCTTGACCTCCACATGGCACAGTTTTAAACATGACCCGACCTCTATTGGGCTGGCCCCAGCGGTTTCCCTATGGGCATGGTGACATAGTCCCACATGTGCCTTTGGTTGAGGATATAAGGCAGGCCCAATAGTTGGAATATTTTTTTCATAAGCATCTTGTATACTTAGTTAAATTGCCAAGTAGGAACAAGTCTACTTCATGCCATTCTCCTCTTCTTCACTTCCTCTTCTTCTTTAGAATTCTATACTCCTCTCAACCTATATTCTTCACTTAAAAAGGAAATCACTGAAGGTTATTCCACAACCATTACTCTTGAATCAAATGTTTCTTTAGTGTTCTTCAATGATCCAATCAGAGATGAGGTTGGATCATCTTCAAATCCTCATGCACTAAGAGATAGTTCATGGTCTTCTTAAAACCACTCCATCCACTCAGTAGCTATGGATGGTTCATCTTTTCATTCCTCATCCACTTATTGATTATGGATGGCACTTTTTTATCTCTTCATGCATTATGAGGAAAATTCATGGACTGCTAACAATGTTGTGACATTGCATCTTCTTGATACAAGTTCTTTGAACTTACGATCAGCTCAACAACCATCTGATTATGTATGGAGAATGTTTCAACCATTAACTACTATGCCACTTAGTGATTCTCCATAGTGAAATGCTTCTCAATACCATGGTCTTTCTCTAATCATCACAATCACCATCACTTCCTTAATCATTCACATATTGACACTCCTTTACATCCATTCAATCCTTGACACCTTATTGACAATATCACCATTACCACTACTTCTTTTTTCATTCACATATTGACACTCCTTGTCATCCATTCAATCCTTGAAACCATACTGACAACACATGAAACAAAGTGCACAACAATCTCCCCCTTTGTATTTGTTGTCAATATCACTAGAGAACATATGAATGGATCAATATGTGTGCCAAGATTTTCTCCCCCTTATTCGCAACCAAATACAAAGGTTTGGTGTGGTTCTCTTAAAAATATTTCTTCCTCCCTTTTAATAGAATCTTCTTGAAAATCACTACGAGAGGGATGATGTCACATGTTCACTTTAGCAAAGACCCTTTAGTAAATAATCCCTAAGTCCACATGAGCTATCCCGGTGTAGAAAAAAAGAGTAATGTAACCAAGGAATTCGATGCTTTCTACAATTAAATATACATGTGAGATCATTCTTAGGCTTAAAGTGGTTGAAATGTTTTCAGATATATCAATGAATTTCTAAATCCTGCACATACTTCACCAAACTCATTAGAAAGTTCAAGTGAATTGATAAAGCTCCCCCTTTCATCCTTTTGTCTTCAATCAAACACTCCCCCTTAATTGACATGTTAAATAAAATTAAGAAACAAGGGATGAAAATGTGATTGGAATACTTTCATTCTTTACAAGATAATATGAATCTCAAAATATCATCATCTTCATATTATCTCCCCCTCATGGAGTGCACTCCATTCTGTCCATACCATTCTCAATTTGGGAGTGATCATCATCTTCAATTCCCTGAAATTTAAGCACATGTATATATTAGTGATTAAGGAATAATATGGAACCTCCATGGTTCATCAGTTTGAACAACGAAGTTGAAAAGATTCTCTCAACTGAGATGTTCCACTTTCTCCATTCTTCACACTTGCACATTTTATATTCAATGATGTTTGTGCTGGTGTGGATCTTAACACCACTTCAACTTCTTTGTGTGTGACTCCTCTCTTTCTAAGTTCCTTATGAGAAATAGAATTTCCTTGTGAAATCATTATTCTCTTGAAGAATTCTTTTTGAGCTAGAATGTGTGTCATGCATTTATTACTAATACGGTAGCTTTATTGCACCTCACATATAGAACTTCATCTTCATGTGAAATATTTTGTTTTTATTTTGCACTAGCTTTGGCCTATGCATTTTCTTCCTTTCTATTTCTTTCCAAATCATCTGGCCAAATGATTAATTTGCCATTTGGAAGTGAGGATTCAGATTTGGATGTTCCACATGGTTTCTTTGATGATTTTAATTTACCTTCCTTAGGTCACTTATTTTCAATCAATCCCTTCTTCTTCATCTCAATTGATTGTCCTGTTGAGTGCAGTTTGCTTCTATTTAGTTTTATGGATTGTTTACAAAGATACATGGTGTGACCTTTCTTTCTACAATAGAAGTATTTTTTCTTGGTGGTCCTTCTGGATGTATCAACCTTCTTGGATTTCGAATCGATGGACTTCTCGTTCTTTTTCAAAATCTCCATGCGAGTATTTTCAACTTTCTTCTACTGGCTTCCCAAGGGTACATCTTCTTTCTTAGAAAGGTTCTGTGTTCTTTTCTTCTTTTTAGCTTTGAAAACATTTGGGGATAGGTATTTATCATTCATGTGACCACTTGTGCATACACCCTAGATATTATCAAACATTCCAAATCAGCTTGAAGTAAACATATGTTTCTGGACCTATGAATGTTGCTTCTTCTTCTCTGGATTGCTCCCCCTTGGCATGGTCTTCCTTTGTGCTTTTCTATTTAGAGGATTGTACCAACAATCCATTGCACAGTACCCATACCTATTGCAGCACCAACATTGACATACAAATCTTGTCTTCTTGAATTCTTCTGATTGTTGGGTATTTCTCTTGAATTTCTATTCTTTTTCCAGATATCTATCTTTCTTCATCTTCTTCATCCATACCTTTTTAGAGTTATTCTATCATCCTGTAATTTTTGTGGAAACACATTTAGAATCATTAGTAGAAGATGGGATGGATGGTACCTTCTTCTTGGAAGATGTTTCCCTTTCATTAGAGGATGTCCTTCTTTTGGAATCATCATTCTCAATGCAAACTTGAGTGGAAAAATTTCTACTTTCAGCTGACTGGGAGGTTTTGACTTTGGGTAAATTCTGTTTTTTCAATATCACCTCTACTTCTAAGCTTTTCATGTTGAGAGATTTATTCTCATCCTCAACAAATCTTATCCTTCCTTCCAATTATCTTTCAGTTGTTTCATCTGTTATTCATGATCCTTCATGATTTTTTGCAATGAATTTTCAAGATCCTTTACCCTTTTTTACTTAGTCTTCTAGTTGAGAATTTTTGAAATCCATTTAAACTCTATGCCACTTTTCTAGTGCATGGAAAACATATTTAAACACAATCTCAAAGAATACTTTCTCACAAATGCTTCTTTGTAGTTCTTCAGTGAAATCATCAATTATTTCACTATAAAGTGAAATGGTTTCATCTTTAGCCTTAACCGTCTTTGTGAGAGTGTTGGTTATGCCAACCCTTCTTTCCAATTGATCTTCCATAGAATTGGCTTCTTCTTCTAACTGTAATTTTTCTTCTTGAAGATCACAGATTCTTGTAGTAATACACATTACCACTTCCCCGGGGACTGAGTTCCGATGATATTTGAGTCAATATAGAAGATCATTGATAGTTCCATCATCATCACAGCTAGAGTAGGCTTCATCAGAAGAGTGATAAAAGGAATTGTCATCTATTGTGACATTCAAATTACCTTCAATATAAGGTGTTTCTCTATTAGTAGCAACCTTATTCTTCATCTTCTTGGCCTGTTTATTCTTTATTTTTTTCTAAGTCTTGGCATATATCTCCATTTGAGGGTGTTTGCTCATTTTCTCAAATATACACTTCATAAAGACTCCCTTGGATCTCTTAGAGGAAACCTCTATATGATACCAATTTAAGTGTCAGGATCAGTGTGATCACTGAGAGGGGAGGGGTGAATCAGTGATACTTTTAAAATTTTTACTAATTGATTCTTTATCAATTAAACCTCTATGTCTTGTTAAGGCCTCAATCCACTCTTCTTGTATCTCTCAGCCTTTCCTCGAGAGATGTAGTAAATGTAAAGCCACAGGACCCAAGGATTTACAAGGTTTGGCTCCAAAGCCCTACATCCTTTCCATGTTGGTTAAATGCCCCAACATGGTTTCTCCACTATAATTCAGTTAGTAATTACAATGGTCGATACAGATTCACATTGTATCTCTCCTGAGTCCCACATGAGGTTCTTTATACTTCATTCAACAATGTTACCAGAGTCCCACTGGCCTGCTTCAGCTTATACAAAAGACATCTCCACCCTGAGTCTCACAGGGGGTCTTCTCCTAGCTTCTCAAGTCACACGAGTAGCTCTTCTTCTTTTGAAGCTCTTCAAGAGTCTTCAACAGCCTTGAATAAGGTCTGCTGGCCTTGCTCACTTCTTCTGTTCACTTGTGGTGATCAGGACTCCTCTTCTTTGCTCGGGCGTTATCTCATTCTTCTAAGGATGACCCATCCTCTATCTTCAAGAATCTTGATGGGGAAATATGTTCTTGCACTGAGTATTCCCACTCAATCTTCTTGGTCTTTCAACTACTGAAAACTCAGATGAATGATATATTTATCTTCATTATAGCTTAAATCTCTCTTTAATTCAACTTCATGCATTGAATTCATGGCATCTCTGAATCTTCATGCACCGATTGCAAGGCTTCTCAATCTTCATGCATGACTTGCATGGAATCTCAAATATCTTCAAGAACCTTTGTTCTTGGAATTATAAAATGCACACACACAAATTATTCTTTATTTACGTGTGCATGTGCATGCAAGAATGCATTCACTCCCCTTTTCTTTTTGGTATGATAAACCCTCAAAGGGTGTAATCTCTTTTAGCACACACATCATCTTGTTAGAGTCATACTCTTTTATTAATTCTCACACACACCAAATTGTGTGTTGTTATTTAGTGTGAATTTCTCCTTCTCTCTTTCTTCTCAAGGTGTTCACCCACTTGTTCAGTTATTCATACATGCATGGATATGCATGTATCTTCTCCCTTCACATGGGCACACACAAGAGGTATGGCCTCCTTCAATTGTGCACATACAAGGCTATAGCCTTCTTGTTTCTTTGCACACACTTTTTTCCCTTCTTTTTATTCAATGTGTACACACTCCACCTGTGCACACTCTAAGGTAATGGCCTCTTCACTTGTTTCTCATACACACAACCCGTATGATCTTCATGTTTCTTTTCACACACTCACACAAAGATGGTGTAGGATTCTTCCACTTGCACACACAAAACCAAGATATGTTGTGGCCTTCATCACCACTTTTCACACACGACATTCCTTATTCAACATGTGCACACACACACACACCCAAGTGTGTGTGGCCTTCCACTTCAGCACAACTTCAAAGGAGGGCACACAAGGATTCAGCCAACTCCTACCTTCAACCACGCAGGGTGTGGAAGCTTCTACCACACGGGTGACATGACAACACCTTTTTCCACGCAGGTGTGGCATCTCCCTCCAACCGCGCAGGTGGCGCGATGGATTTCTCCTACCACATGAGTTCGCGGGCATAGAGGGCGCGTGGGGTGCGGCCACTTGCTACTACGCAAGTGTTATGGGCAGTAGGCGCGCAAGGCCCGACTTCTTCCTTGTCACACAGGGGAGAGTGCATGGAGGCCTCCTCATTACTTATTTCACGCAGGGGTTGCGCAAAAGGGATTCTTGAAGCCTTGGGTGGCTCTATGCTGCGTTACCGTGCAAGTGCTGCGCAGATCTTTTTTTCACGTTGCTCAGAGCTTTAGGGATCTTCTCTCAGACGATCAGCAACGTCTTCTTAGTTTGGGATTCTCCTTTTGTATGCGAGGAGGGGGATAAAGATCCATGAATATCGGGCTTTTTAATTCCTGAGATCATCAGCTTCAAATTTTGGAACATGGGATGCTAGAATCCCAGTTGTTTCCTTTTTCTTTTTCAACCACGAGATCTTTCATTCTTGGTGTATGCATCCCGCACATTCATTTACGAACACATGAAAACCTTCATCAAGACTGATCAATGCTAGAACACACTACCTCGCAACTCCGTATTCTTTGGCCTTGTTCAAAATATTTAACTCGTTACATGCATGTGACTTTTAACGCATGCATGTGTTCGTAAAGAGGATACGAACACACAGGAGGCGACAACTTCATCAGAGGTGTCCAGGAGCTCCATCTACCTTGCTCGGGTGGATCTATTTTGCGGGAGACATTGCGTGATGACCCTCAGCTGGCAGGAGGTTGAAGCCAACCCCGCAGATGTTGGATCCGCATTTAGTGATCACAGACGGCAGGGATTATAACGCAGCGTCGCAGATGAGATGTATGGCAGCGATCAGACGCATGATCGGATGTGCGGCCAGGATTTCATCCGCGTTTTAAAAACTCATCCCACATCGAAAAGCGCTGCGGTTCAGGGGCATTTTAACAAAAAACTCCTTCCACTTCCATCCTAGATTACTCCTCTCCCCCCTCTAGTGTCGGCCTGTGTCGACTCTCCTGCGGGTGCGCTCTAGCACCCACTATGCTCCTCCACAGGCGTTCCCTTGGCGCCCACGC
Organism: Viscum album; assembly: GCA_963277665.1. Taxonomy (NCBI): domain Eukaryota; kingdom Viridiplantae; phylum Streptophyta; class Magnoliopsida; order Santalales; family Viscaceae; genus Viscum; species Viscum album. Next base: position 1,897,499,785 of record OY728163.1, on the reverse strand, counting down.
TGCGTGGGCTTGACCTCCGCGTGTCACAGGAATACACATGGCCCTACCTTTGTTGGGATAGCCCCTGCGGTTTTTCCATGGGCTTTGTGACCTAGTCCCACATGGGTCTTGGGTTGATGCTCTAAGGTTGGCCCAATAGTTGGCATATTTTTTAAATAAGCATCTTCTATAATTAGTTAAATAACCAAGTAGGAACAAGTCTACTTCAAGCCATTCTACTATTCTTCATTATAATTCTATACTCTTATCAACCTTTATTCTTCACTTAAAATTGGAATCCCCGAAGGTTCTTCTACAACCATTACTTTTGAATCAAATGTTTTGTCAGTGTTATTCAATGATCCAATCAGAGATTAGGTTGGATCATCTTTATATCCTCATGCACTAAGACATAGTGCATGGTCTTCTTCAAAACACTTCATCCACTCAGTTGATGTGGATGATTTATCTTTTCATTCCTCATCCACTTAGTGATTGTGGATGTCACTTCTTTTTCTCCACATGCGTTGTGAGGAAAATGCATAGACTGCTATCAATGTTGTGACATTGTATCTTCTTGATACAAGTTCTTTCAACATAAGATCAGCTCAACAACCGTCTGATTATGTATGAATAATATTTCAACCATTACCTTCTATGCCACATAGTGATTATCCTAAGTGACATTCTTCTCATTACCATGGTCATTCTCCAATCATCACCATCACCATAAATTCCTTAATTATTCACATACTGACACTCCTTGTCATCCATTCAATCCTTGACACCATATTGACAACATCACCATTACCACTACTTCCTTTTTCATTCACATATTTACACTCCTTGTCATCCATTCAATCCTTGACATCTTATTGACAACAGATGCAACACAGTGCACAACACCCTTGTTTCCATGAAATATCATGATATGTTAAAGTGATTTTATAATGTGTTATGTTTGGAAAACATATTTGGGATTGTAGTGTAGTTTTTGGTGGAATTGAAAGAATAAATATTCTTTAGTGGGTTTCCAACGATTAAATGGAAGGCCGAAGATGCATAAGTCATTTGAGATCCATCCATAGGTCTCGGAGAGAAGTTGGCTCTTAGTCATGGGAAATCTCAGGGTCATTAAAACCCTTTTGAAAAGTCCTATCCTAAATATTAATGATATGAAGAGCTTAAACCTCTAGTATCATTATATTAATTCTATTGTTCATGTTTTGGGGAAATTGGTGGAGGGCCTTGTACCCATGTCATCGCCCAATGTCATTCCCCTCCCCCAGGATTTAGTTTCGATTGAGTATTTGGACAATGGTTGGAAATTTGGTTTGATAGGTTGCGCACATGGTTTGTGAACGTTTAAGAGTGATTTTGTGCTAGGAATCCAACCGCGAAGATTGATCAGTATAGTTAGTTCTCGGTTTAACAAATTATGCCGACTAACCGTGAGACCTTCCCAAATATTTAATTTTTTTGGGCCTTTGGGTGTCAGCCCATCTCGGTCGGTTATAATGGTGGGTTATTATGGTGGGGAGACCCACTATGATTCTCATGTATATTCCTTCATTGAAATTGAATGGAATTATACCCTTTGTACAAGGGAGTCCGTTCAGGCCTCCCCCTATCAGTGTACGGATTCTATCTCAGAAAATTATATTTTTTTCTCTTATGGTGGGGTTCCTATTTATGTTCTCCCGTACCAATAGCTAAGATTTATCCATAGTCTCGGATTCGAAAAAGGTAGTCTCTTTATGAACTATCTATCTACCAACATCTTTCATGATTAAATGTTGGGATTAGAGAGAACCCAAGGGTTTAGTTAAAGTAATGTAAGTGTACCTTGTACGGTGTTGTTGTTAGTTGGGGTGAATTTCTTGAGTATAGTTCAGATATTGTATGAGAAGTTTTCTTTTAAGATAATGTATGAATGTGATTGATAATTTAAGTAATGTAGTCTTTTTTGGGTATTGAGATTAATACTTCATTAATTGATCACTAGAGGTGTTTTGGACCTTGGGGGAGAAGCTTGGCAATGAAGTACATCTTGGTTTATCTGTAGGGTTTGGTTTTGGTAACTGGCCTTTCTGTAAAATTCCGGGGATGGAATGTTTTCATGGAGGGGATAATTGTCACATAAATGATTATTTTAAAGTTAATTATAATGTATTTTCCATTCATTATTTGTTTTGGCGGTTTACCATGCTTTAATGGAGGAATGGTTGAGTTTTCATGAATCAGACTAGACAATTAGCCCAATTCTAGATTTAAAATAAATTTTCATTCCTTTAAAACTCATTCATTTTTCAACATTTTTCATTCATTAAAGATCCTAATTGTCCTAACCTGACCAATTAACACCATAATCTAAATTTGGTGCCTTTATAAATTGATAATCATGGGGGATTTGTGTTTTTTTAAGTAGATGGGCCACCCAGAAAGCCCATTTCCAGTTAAAAAAACAATTTTTTATTTAATAACATTTTCAATTTTAAGTATTTTTTGGTGATTCCTCCTCTATCCCAAGGCCACTAAAGCTAGGATCTCCCCCAAGCTCTTCTATTACTCTTTGGACCTCGTTTTCTTTGTAAAAAAAGTCAAAACTTATTAGGATTCCTCAATTCGAGCAGATTTATAATGATAATTTGTTTCCTTCATAACTCCTTCATTTCTCACTATATTTACCACAATAAAATTCTTACATGGTCTTCCTATCCTTTTTTGATCGTCACATGAATATTTGGCTGTTTGAAAATTCATCTTATTGTGTATTTATGGTGATTTCTAAAAGATCCCTCAAGTAAGTAGGTCTTATTCATTCTTCTTTCAAATTGCTTAGGGTTACATTAAATGTGATTTGGGTATAATCCATTATCCTTGAGGTTCCTAATGTAGTGAAGTTAGGGTTTGAACCTAGGGTTTGATTTCTTGTCTATTGGAGGAAATCTTGTGGTTTAGGGTTGGATTTCACTTCCTTGTGGTGCAGTGGTGGTGCGGTTTATGTTTCACACCATGTTTTGAGGGTTTTGACATTAAAGGTAGGTGGTTCCAGGAGTAAACAATTATTTATGAGTTATATTGAAGTATCTAGTAATTTTTCATATTACTAATATGTTGGGTGTGGTGTGAAAATAGTGTATTATTGATTTGGTTAAGTGTTAAATTTTATAGTTGCTTTTTAACATCAAATTGGGTGTTTTCTTGTGTAACTCTTGGGGTATTTTTTTGGTGTATTTTATAACATATGGAATTGGTCTACTAAATCTTGTTTCGCCTGCCAATTATGGTTTTGTAATTTATTAGTGTCAAGATGTCCTAAAAAGAAGGTTTTTGAATAGTTTTGATCTGTAGAACATTTTTTAACTTCTTTAGATCATTTTATAAAATTTTTTGTTTTCATTAGTATCTTTTGTGGTATTATTCAAGGATATTTTATAACAATTGAATGTGGTTTTATAAATGTATCTAGGGATGATAATTCTGTTTTGGATATGAATTGGTATGGTTTTGGTTAGAAATGGGTGTTTTGTTATGGTTTTTGTGTGCAAAACATAGTTATATCCCTAGAGTTTGATTTATGTAAATTGTGAATGTTTTTTCAGTTAATCAAATATGGTAAAAGGGTGAACATGTACTGTTTGGGGGTGTGTTCACCAAATATGGGTTTTTTAAAGATAATTTGGTTATTTAAGAAGTCCAATATTTTTGTATAATGTTTTATAAAGAGCTAAAATGTTTTATAAAATGAAAATAGGGCTGCAAAATATGGTTGTGGGTTGTTTCGTGAGAGTGTGTTCTAAAGAATTAATTTTGTTGATGAAATAGGTATAATATGATATTTTAGTGGGCTCTTATGTGAGTTATATTTTTTTATAATGGTTTATAAAATTTTTTAATGGATTTTTGGACGTTTTAAAGAAATTTGAAAAGTGTTGTGGGATATTTTTGTGTGAGTTGGATTTCAAAATCAACTTGAATGAAAAGTGGAATTTTTTTACTTTTGTGGCATACATGTGATATGTTTTGTAAATTTTTGATATGTAAATTATAATTTCATGTGAAAAGTATATTTCATGACTTGTTGAACTTGTTTGAGCACAATGGGAAAACTCAGGTATCAAGGTGGGTGGATGTGCACTAGTATGCTAGTTAATCTGTGGGGTTTGGCCTCAGATTCACTTAGCAAGATTGATGATGAAAACCCTAAATAAACAATGATTATGATGATTGGGGACCACTAGGTAATGTTTATGTTCCATACTAGTGGCTCATGCACAATAACACTTATTTTTTATTGTTATTCTCAATGAGATACAAGGTTCCTGGGACACACAACGAGCTAGTGCCTAGGAATTATATCCTTTTACTTGTTCTCATTATATCCATTATACATAGCATCTACATACAGTATATTTGTATAGAAAATTCAGTAGCTTTGGCATTTATTTTAATAGTTTTGATTCTTTTAATTATCCCACTTGAAAACGGATTTTTTTAAGTTGCATCCTTTAGAAATTCTAACTAGAAATTACATGTTTTTTAAAACATGCATGATTTTCATCATTGAATTTTTATTACATGGAATAATTAGTGGTGTAATCCTACTAGAAATTGGCTCACACCCTACATACACCTTTGGGTGTAAGTAGACTTGGTTATTTTTTTTCTCAGGTTTGGGTACGATTTTTTAGATCCAGTGGTTCGGGTTTCTAACAGGTCCTTGGTGGTGAAGTCTTGTGGAGTTGGCTTGAGGGAGGTTCCCCTTGCCATGAGGGTTATTGGACATCCATTTTTTGTTTTGTAACTTTTTAATTTCCTTTTAAAATTATATTAAATCATTTAATTGATTTCTGAAATTTTGTAAAAGATGGTTTTTGTTGAAAAATCCAGATTTGTTTTATTGAGTTCATTTGTTGTTTAGTCTTTATAAAATCGTCTAAATCATTCCCAAACATCATTTTATGATACCCGAGAACTTGTACCAACCAATGGGGATTTGGAACGCCATTTGGGTCTTGTGACGGGTTAGGTTTGGTGGCGAGTTCGGTGGAGACAAGATTCTGTTCGTGACAAGTTGGGTTTCATTGGGGATTTTTTTAGGCTGGAAATTTATGAATATTTTAAATTCATGGCATGCGCATAGATCAAAAATAGCCTACACATGAGTTCTAAAACTATATTCCTTACTTTATGAAAATTGAATGTTTGGGGCAGAGAGCTCTAAATGAACTATGCATGGTTATTCCAGTCATGCATCCTCTCCGGAAAAACTGTGTAGCATTTTTATAATAGGTTCACGTCTTGCACACTATTTAGCATATTGTCAATTGTTTCTCAAGAAACACTGTGGTTGAGATAATTAGAGATCTAATATTTTTTAAAAAATTTCTTTATACCCTTTTTACCCCCATTACAGATTGTTAAAAACCATAATCAGTTTATCGCTTCCTCGTTGCTCCCAAAGATGATTATTGTCCCCTTAGATTCCCCTCAAAAGAGAACCAAATATAAAAGAACACCCCTAAATCTCATCTCGATTACTATCCTCCTCTCATTCTTGATATCTCAATATATATAATATTACTTAGTGTTACGTGGATATTTATATTATTTTATTGATATAATACTAGTTTTTTTATGGATCTAAACCAAGGTTTTGATTCATCTTTCTCCTATATCCTATTTTTGTAGTTCTTCCTTGAGAAATTTAGATGTTGTCTTGGTGATTAATTATCTAGAATATTATGGGAATGTGGATCCGTTATGATGCCCAATTTTTATTAAAATTAAATTTCATCATATAATTTCAAAAATATAGAAATAAATACAATCGCATTGTCTTAATTTTTTGTATTTCAAGGGTTTTATTGGAAATTCACAATTCGAGGGAATCCTGGATTGTAAGAAGAATGGTTTTTGGCTTGAAATTAAAAACACCCTAATTCCATATAATTGGGTTGTGGTTATAGAAGTTGTGGTTATTTAAATTTTAATATTTATATTTTTGTTTTTATTGAAATTTAATCAATTCAATTGTAGATTTTAATTGAATAAACTATTTTGATTGAATTATTTTTGAAAAATACTCAATTCCAATGAATTGGGGGTTCTGATGAAATTGATGGAACTTTTTGAAAATTTGAAGTTTTTAATTTATTTTTTCAAGTGGATGTGAAACATCATGAATTGGATTCGAATAATTTTTTAAGAAATATGGCTTAAAAATGTATTTGAGGGAAACACAGAGGTTTCAACTTTTTAAAAAGGCATATTTTTAAAAAAAAATTATAATATGTTTTAAAGGAAAAATTTGAACATTGAAATGGATTATGGGATTTAATTTCCTTTTAAAAATTCAAAAAATAAGTTTCCCATTATTGTTTTATAATAGAGCACATGGAATTATTAAGAAGTTATTATGAAATATTGGACACAAATTCCTGGAATTCAATGATATAAACAACATAACATCACATCACATACATTAAGCAATGGTGATTAATTCTAATTTCCTTGGTTCATGTGGGGATATGATCATACTTATTAGTATTCATAGTGTTGTGTCCATATATCCTTGAACTATCATACCAGCGTGATACATGAACATGTTGCATGCTTAGTTATATATATAATATAGATATATTCCATTTTTAGAAGCCATCTTACATGCCTTATAAATTTATTTAAATGTCTTTATTTATGATTTTTTTTGAAATATCTATTTTTTATGGTTCCATTCTTATTAAATTTAAATATGTTCTTTTAAAATGTATTTTCTTCAATTGAATTCTGAAAAATGAATTCATGAATTTATTTCAGTAATATAAATTATAAAATATGATTTTTTTGAAATGATTTTATAAATACCAAACCTATTTATACAAAAATTAATTCACGTTACTAGTTAATTAAATATTTGAATCTTGTTATAGATTATTTGGAAAAATCCTATAGGGATTTGGCTCACACCCAATATGGGACTTTGAGTGTGTTTAGATTATCTTCTTCTAGGATTATGCAAGGGGAAATGATGTCTTAGAGGTGGATCTACATTTTTATCATTTGACATAATGAGTAGTGTACATAGAGACATGGGTATTGTTTCACTATTTTGATAATTAGGTTGTAGTACTATGGGACTTAATGCATTTTTTTACTTCTGGTGCATTACTCATTATTGAGTTTCTTTTGTTTTCATGATATCATTTTGGTCATTATTTCTCTATGTTTCAGGTAAAACTCATCACCACATTCATATTTTATGATTCCTGGTGCAAGTAACTAACCTATAGGGATCACAAAATCCATTTGGTCTATCTAAGGGATTGTTCGATTATTGGGTTTCCAGGGTACCCTATATGGTTCATGATAAAAATAGATAATTAATTTGGATTAATAATTTTCATATTAAAAAATATGTTTATTTTATAATTATATATAAAAAACCTTATGCTTAATTTTTTTTACCATAGTAAAATAAGTATTATAAAATTGACATAGTAATTGGGAAATTAGAATAAAATGACAGAAATGTGACTTATATTTTTTGAGTAGTGGTTTCTTGTACGTGGTGAATATAAATTCCTACAAATCACATTTTTATTCTCCCTTTATTTTGGATCATTTTCTATATTAATATTATGATGAGATATTTGAAAAAATATGTTCTGACTACTTATAAAGGGACCGCATAGTAGAAATTCCAGAGAATTCCCGGTATTTAAATCTCCCCTGAAAAACATCCCATGTTCCTTCTTATATAACCATATTTCACTTCATTAATCATCAAGCCACTATATTTTTTCTTATGTCATCCTTAACTAATAAATCCTCTATGTTGATATTAACACTCTCAACAATTGTATACACATTTCTATAATGTTGTTTCTTTTCTATCATTATCATTCAAATATATATTTGAAAATTATATAATATAAAATCAGTAGATATTTAATTCAGAATTTTTTTACTATTTTTTGAATAAATATTAATCACGTTCCCCCCTTTCTAATGAGAAAAATGTAAATATAATTCATTCATTTTTTTAGAGTACTACCGCAATGATGTAACATAAATTAATTTTCACATATAATTATTAGTATTTAAACAAAACGATAATCAATTATTAACCCCCTAAATATAGCAAATCAATTTCTTTGTTATTATTTAATACGAATAATATTAATAAAATATTAACTATTATAATAACACTATTCAATTATTTATAAGCTTTTATTATTTCAATAACTCTATCCACAAACATGAACTATAATGTAAAATAATATCATAGATTAAAATGGGTACATAAATAATAATAATATATAATACAAATAATAATATAGTTATATAATTATATATAGAATGACATCATAAAAATTTAAACCATTATCTAAATTTCTAATGTACATTCATAAAAAAATTATCTAGTAATGGGAATAGATGATTTCAACATTAATAATTATGAAAACACACATTATGCAAAATTTTATTAATATAAAAAAATTTTGATGACTATATTATTATATCATTAATGATTTGGAAATTTTGAAACATTGTAAATGTATTAATGATAACACCACTATTATGAAACATGTTCATAACTATTGTGATAATTCACACATGATAGTGAAAATTAAAAGTAATAAAAAAATATAATCATAAAAAATAATTAAAGATAACTATTTTATATTGGTAAAAATATGAATAAATTTCAATTTATGGGTGTTTACATTGTTATTTTTTAATATAATGGTGATTAGATTTCATTATATTATATATTGAATTGGTTTAAGGGATTCATTGGTGAAAAATTAATTTTCATTTACATAATTTTTATTTCACATTGTGATGTTATAAATTGGAAATTTGTACAACCTATTGAATGTGTTTTATCATATTCTATTAATTTATTATTTTGACTATCTATATATTTTTAATGGTTCAATATATTTTGATTCTAATTTAACCAATGTTATAAGATTATTTTTCTCTAAAATTTAATTTTTTTAAATAAAAATCATTGTATACATTGTATAATTAATATTTTTTTGATTAAATTATAATTAAAAACATTTATGATATTAATGTATGTAATTAGTTCTAATGATACTAGTAGTAATCTTTCATCAACTGTAATTCAAATGAAATGACACTAAAATTTAAAATAGATATTTTACACTATAATTAATTCAATGTCACAAAATTTATATTATTCACCATATTTCATTCTATATGATTTATTCATTACACTATTTCATTAATTTATAAATTAAATATATAATTTCGTGATATTTGAATGTAAATTTTCTAGAACACCACTTCTATCATTTTATTCATACATTAAAATTAGTCTAGGATTATTTCATCAATATAAATTTTAAATGAAGATTGTTAGTGAAAAAAAACCACATTGGGATGATATATTTCCTTTTGTTGGAAAGAATAATTATTTTACCACTTATATAGTATTAATGTTGAATAAATGTTCACAAATTAATATTTTCTAAATTGATCATTATTTAGATATCAAAAATAAAGTAATAAACATCCCATTTTCTACCTGGTATCATACCCATTAATATATATTTTTTAACAAAGAAATTTCCAAATGTCATAGTTTGTGCATAAATTATTGACCAATGGACTTTTATATTATTTTATAACTCTTTACATAGTATCTAATGGAAATTTTAGTCATTTATCATCATTAATTATCGATATTTATGAGATTAAGTTCTTTTAAATAATTTCATGTTAATATATAATTTATCTTTTTTATATATTTGAGTGAATTTCACAATCTATTTTTCATGATTTTGAATTGAAATATATATCATCATATTGTTATTAAAAATAAATTTATATAAAAAATCAAATAGTTAATGTTTATTTATATTTATAAATAAATTTTTAAATGATTGGAATGATTTTTTCTCACCAATATATTCATAATTTAATGTCAAATTCATTCATTAAGGACATCATTCAAATAAAAACCTAAACCATATTAATTTGAATTAATTATGAAATATATTTTACTATAAAAATTATTCATCTATTCTTATTTATTGTTTACCCATACATGTAACACCCCATGAATTTAAAAATAGATATAATTTAAAATTAATGAAACACAAAGTCCCTACAAAACAACATATTTTATAATCTAGTCATTATTTTTAAAATTTCCTATACTATGTTTTGATTTTCAAAAAGTGGCCATCTATAGTTATGATCAGGAAATCATTTGGGTTATGATAAAATGAACTTGATTTTTTAATGAATAGTAACATACCCTATGATTAGTAATATGAATAGTAATATGACCCATATAAATAGAAAACAAATAATATTATTTTAAATTCTTAATGTAAAAAGATGACAAGATCTTTAATAAGTTTTCAACATGATATCAAACTAATTATACCTTTAACATTGATATTTTTCAAATTCACTATAATTTTTTCAATATTGAATTAATAATATATAGAAAATTATTTTTGAAAAAAATATTTCATTTTTGAATTCTACATATCTAAAAATGGTAGGGGTGAAATTATTGGATTTTTTTGGAACGCTTGAATATATGATAAATAGTGAAATACAGTAAAATACCATATAAACAAATTATCAGTATAATACACTATTTATGACATCATAAGTGATGTAATGAATGTTTTTTCAAACTCAAATTCCATTATAACTATTTTTTGATCATAGGATTTAATATTATTAATGGTCTTCAAATAAAATACTATACTAATGATTAAAATACTGAAAAATATCTCTTCTCCTTTAGTATAAATACCACTCTCATTACCCTCTTCCTCCCACCCCTCTAAATCCTTGAGCCTTTCCTTTGTTTTATGCAATACTATTACCATGACTCTCAACCACTTCTTATATCTTCCGGTATCATCTACTGGCCATAACCAAAGGCCTTAAAAAGGAATTCAAGGAGAAGAGATCATGAGGTAACCATCCTCTTTTGTTTTCATTATTTTCTTTTATTTTTTGTTATTAATTATAATTTTATTTACCTTATGTGAATATCTAATTCCATATCACCTTAATTCCTATTTTATTTATGATTTATGATATTCTTCCTTTCTATCATCAAAAAATTTTATTATATTTTAAGTGACGTTGTTAAGTAGCTAAATTTTAGTAAGAGATTTCTAAATTTTCTTCTATTTTGACCTCCCTTATTTTCAACTTCGATCCTTATATCACCTCATAATAATGATTAGATAATTAAAGTACCTAAAATAAACTGAAATTTTATTATTATGATTGAATATTTCATCATCTTATCTCTCTCCCCTCCATTTATACAATAATTAAAAACTATGTCCGATATGTGACAAATTATCATACACAAGGAAGATGAGTTTTCAATTTGCTTTATTACCCTAAAGAGTTGTCTTGAAACCATTTTAATGGTTGAACCTGATCGTTATAAATTTATTTGAACTTATGAAATTTTATGGAATCCTTACACAGTCATAATACAATATAATAATACAAAACAAGTTCGTTATGCATAAAATGGACAAAATTAATCAAATAATTTTACAATAACATTGCACTAATGAATAATCCTAAAGTATATAACATTTCACTAATTCTGTATGTTTATCCACATTTCAAATTAACTTCTAGTGATGATTACATGTAATGTGATCATGAAAACCAAGGTAGAAAATGATTCCAAACAAAAAAAAATGAATCACTTAAAACCCCTCAAAAAGGTCATGAATGAAACAAAAAAGGCCATACCATATCATTTAAATGTTTATGAAGTTTTGGAATTATTTTTTTAATGAAGAGAAATTTTATTATTCTTTTCATTATAAAATGACTACACATTCGATATTATCGTAAGAGTTATCATAACTCAATATCCATTCATGGATAAAAACATCATTGTCATTGGTTTTTTATTTTACCATAATATGTGTGGATGACCTAAAATTGTATTGTTATGTATATCCACATTTACTATGTGGGTTTATTTCAGTCACTGATAATTATTTAATTTATTTTTCTTTAATCTAATTATACATTCTTGGCAATAGTTTTTTCATCCAACTTCTACCATTGAGAACTATTACGTATTCATGACTATTACATTTGTATGGGATATTTATACTTCCCATTGATGTTTCATACCATGAATATTTTTATTTTCATTATATTCTATGTATCATTTTTTGACTATTATTTTGGGGGCATAAGTTCTTATTAATTACAATGTAGTAAGTATTTTTTACCCGAACCTCTATTTTCATTCGAGTTGCTCTTATTATCTATTCACCTAAATGAAATTCTTTTTTAGTCTTATGTACACCTAATAAATTCTTATTGAACTTAATATATATGTGTACCAATCAAAATTCTTATGTATTTTGTGGGATGTTACATATATGAAAATAATATTTCAGTAATTCTTCCGAAATGCAAGATTGATTAAAGGAACTTCCAAAATTCTTACCAATTTTGATGTTCATTATATAATCTATTTTAATCTATGTTTATCTTTTTAAATAAACAATTATTTAATTAAATATTCACTTTTTTAACATTTTCTATATTTACGAATGAATACATGCCTTTGAGCTTTAAAATCTCTCTAATGAATTCCTTAAACCTTTCTAAAATGTTATAATTCTAAAGCTTGTTTAAAATCACTTTTTACAATATATCACTTCAGTAGGACATAAATTATCTCTAAAATGTAATATCAATGTCTTTACCTTTTCTTTTTCGGGATATAAATGCTTAAAACTAGATTTATCTAAAACACAAATAATTCACCAAAAGAACACTTTTTCCAAATTAAAATTGATTTTTCTCCTCACACATTATCTTTTTGAGATATATACCTTGTTGAATAATTATTTCATTCCTATGGTGTATATACATCCATCTAGTATATCATATCAAGAGCCTTGTTATTCTCATTATATTCTAAGTGATTATTACTTGAATGTTTCATGGTGGTATGAGATAGTTTAAATGTTTAAGGATTATTTCCTAAATATTTTTCAATGGTCTCTTTTAAAAGTATCTTTATTTATGTCAACATCCATTGATGAATCAATATCAACAAATATATACAGATTTTGAGAAGGCATATTTATGTTTTATTAAATCTATGTATAATAAATTATTTGTACATGATGTGGTGGGTGGGAACACTATATCCCCTCGATGCATCGGTAGCTCTCATGAGACCAATATGTTGGCGACAAACCCTTTGAGTTTGTTTCCAAAAATCAGATTGGTTTATACACACATACATAAATTGTTATGATGGATTTTCGGTTTATTGTGCTAGATACATGAATTCCAATAAATAAACATCTCTTTTTTCATTATCACTTATTATTATCCATGAGGATTTTTCTGTAAAAATACCTATGGATTTAGTTTCATTAAAGGTGTGTGTTTTTCATTTATTCACCATGCCATATTGACTATGCCTAATTTTTTACGATTCATTTATTATTGATTCATTCGTTTTATATTTTTAACCATTACTAATAATTTTATAGCACCCCTTTCTTATGTTTACCTTCAATAGGTTATTAAGAGGAGACCATTTATTGAGTTCTCATGGATGTAGTCTTCTAGTTTTTGTTATGTGTTGTATATTTTTACCCTTACCAATGTAATATGAGTTACATGTATGTATCCAGTTTCATCAAGACAACTAAACTACTTATTAATCCAGGATATTATTCATTTTAATCATGATAATGTAATGAGTAATGCTCAGACAACGGTCTAGAGGGGTCGGGGCATTACAGTTTGTAAAAGATAATGTTTTTTAGAAACCAAGGGAACTAGTTTCAGAAAACATATGTTAGAGAACAAAGACCTAAGATGGTCTATTAGGATAAATAAACATGAACATCTTAAAATTTTTGTACGGAATAAATTATCTGGATCATTAAATCAAATACATCCCTGTTTGGATATAAATAAGTAGAGGTGGCTCTGGTAAAGATGAATGTAGGGGTGAAAACTATGAAAAGGAGTTTCAATATTGACTTGGGGTATCCTCGTACATGGCATTTATAATTTATGAACTCTTGGTATAAAACTCCTGGGGGATATGCCTAGGATAATTCAAATATTATTCACCTACCATTATGAAGGGTTTATACAATGTGACCAACGAATATGGTACTAGGATTTACGATGCTTAAATTTATGCTATGTGATATACCATTTTTAATGTTATAAAGTGTTCATAATTTAACGAGATAATAATAATATTAAAATTTATTCTAAATGGGACATAGAAGATTTAATTAAAATATCACCAATTCATGTGATGCACAACGTAAGAAAGATCATATCTTTAATGGTCTTAATCCATATTTTCAAAGGAATATTTTCTCCCAAGTATCTTAATCTTATAAGGAAATAATATCAATTGTTAACATGGTATGTAAATACTTCTCTGAGTCCTATGTATTTGAAGGTAAGAAAAATAACTTGGTAATGACATAGAAATACTTGGATAAAGGAAACAAGGGAATGCAGAGTTTTTCCACATGTGAAAATTTTGGAAATAATTTCGATGATAAATTCATGAAGGGAAAGGGAGTTTTTTATAACTGCATGGAAAAATGAAACCACATTCATGACATCATGGTTGTGGAAATGGTTCCCAATATACAATGCATCAACTATAAGAAGTTGGGCACTATGCAAATCAATGTCCCAATTGTCAAAAAATATACCCCAAATATTGGTTTTGGATAATGAACATGTTATATGATACCAATGATGATGTATAATTATTAATATTCCTATTCATAAATAATTTCCTTTCAATATTATTTCTTTAAGTTACCAATTATATGAATTATGAGATATACAAATAATGTACTATACTACTATTTCTGTAAGTATTTGTGGTCATATGATGAATGGAATAATGGAAAATTGATTAAGATGAAATTTGATATTTTTTTTAAAAAATATATAAATATTTGATTTTGGGAAAGGAAACCCATAATACAAATATATAATGTTGAGATAATGAATATGAAATATTTGCATAAATACTGACTACCTTGGAACTAATTTTCGACTTGTCGAGGAGTGATATATTCTATCATCAATAGAGTTTACATCAATTCTGGATTTAAGGAATATATCCAATAACATGTAAATTACATAAGGAATATAAAAGAATATGTGTTTCGGATATGTTTTTTTTTCAGAAATTCAATTTATTTCCATATTTCAAGAGAATACATGATGTAGTAATTCACATGTTTGGAATGTGAATTCTATATCTGCTTCTTTTTTGATTAATGGTTAATGATAATTTCATCAAGTAAATTTAGAGACCTTCATAATAATGTGTTGAATAAATTTATTTTTTAATTTTTAACCATTTACAAAATTATTTATGTTTACCATTTCATGAGTTATTTAGAGTTTAATGTCACTACATTATGGTTTTATTATTCTTCTATGACCATGTTTTACAATTAGAATTTTTTGTCTAGTTGTAATCGATGAATTTTATCTTCCTCTAATTAAAAAGATATTCTCACCCTATTCTTGATGTGGGTTTCTCATAAGTGAATTTTCATGTATAAACCAGTAACTATCGAATTTCAATTTCATATTTTAAAGTGAATATTACTGAAAAGAGGGAATAATTTAACACTCAATAATTTAAAAATATATTTAATATATAATGCATCAAACACTAAGTCCATAAAAAACAACACATTTTATTATCTAGTCATTTTACACCACTTTGCCTCTAATATGTTTTGAATTTAAAAAAATTTCAAATTGAGTTATGATAAGTTAGTAATTTGGAGTCTGAGAGAACCAACTTGATTTTTTTATTAATATTAACACACACTTATGAATAATAATTTGAATAGTAATATGAACCATATGAATAGTAAAAAATAATATTATTTTATTTTCATTAGTTAATATGATGATGAGATCATATTTAAGTTTTTAAAGTGATGTAAAACTAATTATAACTTTTACATTGTTATTTTTTTAATTAACTATGATTTTATTTAAATATTAAATCAACATTATATAAAAAAGTAATTTTGAAAAATTGAGTTCATTTTTGTATTCGTCATATAGAAAAATGGTTAGAGTGAATTTTTGGGTTTTTTCAAAAATTCTTGAATTTTTTATAAATAGTTAAATATGGTAAAATATTGTATATACAAATTATCGGTAGAATTCACTATTTATGAAATCATTTTTGATGTAAGACAACTTTTTTCTGAATAATGTGAAATTATTACTATTTTTTGTCACAATAATTATGAATATTCGTAGTATTGAGAAAAAATATTATAATAATGATTAAAATAATGAAAAAGACCACATATCCTCCACTATAAATACCACCCTCATTCCCCTATTCCTCCCACAACTATAATGCCTTAATATTTACTTAAGATCTACCTAATAAGCCTCCCAAGACTCTTCCCCATGTCTTATAGCTACTTTTCTCAACAAAATTCCAAAACAAAAGTGCTTAATAAGGATCTCAAGGAGAAGAGATCAAGAGTTAAACATCCTCATGTTTTCTGTATTTTCATTCATTTAATTTTAATGTTGTTAATTTATTTTGGATTATGTTGGTATATGTCATTACACATCACTATAAAAACCCCTATTAATTATTAGTGATTACATACCCCTTTATGTAATCAAAATATTTTATGAAATTTTTAGTGACACTGCTAGGTTGCCGAATTTTCGTGAGAGATTTCTCAATATTCATCTATTTTGAGTTCCTTTATTTATACATCTTTCCTCATATCCCCTCATCCAATTTTTATTATAATTATAGTAACAAAAATAAACTATAATTTTATTATGTTAATTGATATTTAATCATCATAACTCTTTCCCCTCCCATTATATTATAAATGAAAACACCGTTCGAGATTTGTAAAATTATCACACTCAAGGAAGAAGGGTTTTCAATTTGAATTAACAACCTTAAAAATCATCACAAAAAACTTTTAATGGTTGAACCAGATCA
This sequence comes from Viscum album, assembly GCA_963277665.1. Lineage (NCBI taxonomy): Eukaryota > Viridiplantae > Streptophyta > Magnoliopsida > Santalales > Viscaceae > Viscum > Viscum album. The sequence goes on along the minus strand of OY728163.1, from coordinate 1,897,482,747 downwards.
TAATATAATTATTTTACCTTATGAAATATTTTTTAATACTTACACACTCATGATTCAAAATAATAATACAAAACAATTTCATTATGCACAAAATGTGCAATGTTAATCCCTGAATTTATCAATAAATTTTAAATAATGAATCATACTAATGTATATAAAAACTAATAATTATAAAATAATTTATATATATTTAATTTAACTAATAATATATATTAAAAATTATGGATGTTTATCCAAATTTAAAATGAACACCCATTCATGAATACAAGTAAATGGTTCATGAAAACCAAGGGAGAAAATGCTTCAGAACAATAAAATTGATTCTCTTAAAACCCATAAAAAAGATCAATAATGAACCTAATAATTATATAAAATATAAATTAAATTTTAATTTGGACCTAGAATTATTATTTAATGAATCTAAATTTTATTATAATGATCATTTAGAACAATCAAGAACAACTCGGAGCTTTATGTGACAGATATCTTAACTCAATTTCCACTGGTTGAGTTAAACATCAATGTCATTGGTTTTGTATTGTACAAAAATATGTGTGAAAGACTTATGATTGTTTATTAATTATGTCAAATTTAATTTTTTTGTCTTTATGTTGGTCACATAGAATTATTTCATTGATTTTTTCTCAATCTAATGATATATTCTTGGTAAGGGTTTCTTCATCCCACTTCTATCATTGTGATATATTACGTATTCAATACTATTACATGTTCATGGTGTATTTATAATTCCCATTAATAATTCTAAACATGAATCTATTGATTTTAATTATATTCAATGTATCATTTTATGACGACAAATTTTGGGGCATAGGGTCCAATTGATTACAAAGAAGAAAGTATTTTCTACCCGAACCTCCATTTTTAGTCGGGTCGCTCTTATTCTCTATTCAAATCAATGAAATTATTATTTATTCATATGTACAATTCATATATTAATTTTCAAAGTCCTATATATGTGAAATAATAATAATCAATCTTCATTTAGTGGGACGTTACATGTTTTAAAACAACCTTTCAGTAATTATTCCGAAATGAAAGCTTGATTCAAAGAACGTCTATAATTCTTAGATAATTTGATGTTCACTATATAATATATATCTAGACTTGTATATATTTTTAAATCACACATTTTAACATGAAATGATTATTTTTTATCATTTTTTTATGAATGAAAACATGCCTTTACACTTTAAAATCTCATTAATGAATTTCTTAAACCACACTAAAATGTTTTAATTATAAAGCTTCTTCAAAATCATTTTTACATGATTTCACTTAAGTAGAACATAAGTTATTCCTCCAATGTAATATCAATTTCCTTTCCATTTATTTTATTGGTTATAAATTTTTAAACCCAAATTTACAAAAAATACATATCATTTACCTAAATAAGTCTTCTTTCCATAGTTAAAAATGTTTTTTCTCCTCCCACATTAACTTTTTGAGATATTTTCCTTATTCTCCACATATCTCATTATTGTGGTGTATGTACTTATATTTGGTATATCATATCGATTTTCTCCTTATTATCATGATATTATAGAGGATTATGGATTCAATGTTTGATGGTGGTATGGGACACATTGATATACTTAAGGATTATTTCCTGAAGAATTTATCAATGGTCTCATTTAAAAGTATATTGATTTATGTCAACATGGATTGATGAATATGAATCCATAAATATATATTTATATTGAGAAGGAATATTTTACACGTATAAAATCTATGTATAAATAATTATTTGGTCATGCAGTAGTAGGTGGGGCCCACTGTATCACCTCAATGCATCAACATGTCTCATAGGAGAAATCAGTTAGTGAAAAACCCTTCGATTTAATTTCCAAAAAATAAGATCGGTTTCTACCCACATAATTAAACCGTATCCACAGTATTTTATTTTTATGTTCCAGATACATGACGTATAGTAATTAATAGTTCCCATTATTCATTTTCAGTTCTTATTATCCATGAGGTTTTCACTATGACACATCTTATGGATGTTGTTTCATTAAAGGCGCATGTTTTTAATTTATTCACCATTCCCTATTGACTATGTATAATTTGTTATGATTCAATTATTATTTATTCTTCCTTATGAAATTTGTAAATCATACAGAGCATTTGAGCTCACCTCTTTCTTTTTTTTACCTTTCTATAGCTTATGAAAATCAGACCATTTTTTTAGTTCTCATTGATGCAGTATTTTAGTTTTGGTTATGTGTTGTATTTTCATACCCTTCATAATGTAATATGAGTTACATGTATGTATCTAGTTTATTTAATAGTACTAAATTAATCAATAAATTGGGATTTAATTCCTTATAATTATTCCAATTTAATTAGCAATGCACCAGATCCTGTATAAAGGGGTCAGGGCATTACAGTAAATGATATATAAATATGAGTCTCTATCCAAATTATTTCTTCTATGAATATTACATATTTCACTCAATTGATTGCAGGGTGTTCACAAATTTTTAGAAAATTGTATTATTTTTATAAATTATTAACATAAAAATATACCCAAACATTACAATTGTGTTACATTTAGGAATCAAACAAATAATTTTAATTAAATTATTTTTTGATAAATTTTGAAAAATCATCTAACTGTTATTTCAAAATAGGTGTTTATTTATTCAATGTAATTTTGGTTAGGTATTTTATTTTTTATTAATTTATTTTTGAGATGAATATATTGGATGTAATTATTAATGGATGGGGATTGAAATTCCATATTGATGAACTGAAATATATCATTAAAAAGTAGATGGGGAATTGTTATATTATATACCTCATTTTTGGATCCATGGGTCACGATCTACATAATAAGTTGATATCGGAGGAAAAATCGTTGAAATTTTGTAATGTTTTGGAAAATTTTATTTTATTTTTAATACATTAAGTATTTTATCAATTTGAAATAAAATATTACCATCATAATGATTAATTATATTATTAACCATGAATTTTTTTTCTATCTTATGGTTTTAATTATATTATTTAAATTGATTATAATTTATTTCCATCCACCATTCTCATTCCACATTCATTATTTATTTGTATTATTTTTTTACATTCCCACATGATTTGTTTTTGTAGACCCATTATTATGAATAAGTTTCTGCAGATTATGTTTGGAAAAATTACATATGATATGTCTTGAAAATAAAATATATTGGAAACAAATTGGATATATTGAAGAATTTTTATGGATTAAATTTATTGTTATATTGTGATAAAAATTTTATTTCATGAGAATTATGTCGGATATAATCCATAACATTTAGTTTGAAAATACTAATTCTATATACACAAAACGTTTGGTGATGATTGAAATGTAATAATATTTATATATCAACTAGGTTGTGGCTTCATCTAGGATATTATATTAGGGTATAGATTTATTTAATATATTTTTCTCTGATTAGGGAACCATTATTTATGAAATTAAAAATTGTTGGATATTGTGAGAAAAATAATTTATTAAAAATTTGAAATTATTATATGATACATTGAATTTATTTCATTGGAAAATGATTAAATTCAACATTGTGAGTTGAAAGGATATAAGGAAAAATATTTTTATTCCATTATTTATAGACCATATTTCATATATTTTATTTAAATTATTTAACATAGACATTTATCACTAATTTATTTTTAGATGCATAAAAGTCAATATTTCATGAATTTTTACAACTCTAGTGTTGATGGGTCATATTTTGAGAGTAGAATTTAGTCTTGAATAATGTTTTAAGAGAATACCAATAAAATGGAATGATGATCGATTTTTGTAATTTATTTAGAATGAATATGTTCTTATCAATTTTCTATTTCTTATTTTAGAAATGTTTTTTTCTTAATTCAAAATGACATATTACTAAGAGAAAATGAAGGGAGAGATCAAAATAAACAATATTTTCTTTGAAATGACTATATCTTTGGGTCATATATGATGTATGACTCTTTATTAAAATTAGTAGTTCCATTTCGGGAATTGATGAATAACTTTTTACTATGGGAATTGTATGATTTTTTCTAACCATGAGATTTAATATAGCTTTATTTATTGAATACATTTGATGAAAAATTTGGGTAGAAAAAATTCATATTATTTTTAGGCGATTGTAAATTTGTTATTATATAAATATATTTTATGGTTATTAGTGATATTACACTTGACGGATGGTTTCATTTTCATTAAAAATAAATTTTATGAAACCATTAGATCTTTCATTAGGAAAATGCGTATTATTTGTATGTATAGTATTAAGGATAATATTTATAAGATAACCCACATGTATCTTTAAAATAAAAAAAAATATTCTAGTACAATCATTATTTATTTCTTTAATTTAATTAAGAAAACATCATAATGAATATTTATGATGGTCATATCCTGAAAATAATCTATATTATAAGGATTCATATCCTTGAAAATTACATTTTGTCCACAAAGATGTGTTTTTATGATCCATCCCACATGGAAACTTTATAGATATTATTGTATCCCAATGTCTCTCCCCTAACCCACATAAAATATTCTATTCTTTGGGGACTAATGTCGAGTAGAAATTTCACAAAATTGGAATTAAAATGAATAAATATCCTATACAATGTTTAAAAAATTACAGAAATCTAAAAATAAAATGCCAAACCAAATATCAGATATAGTAATAGTGGAAATGATAAATATACATGGGAATACCTTGTATGAATTGGGATAATACCTAAGAAAATGTATGTTAAAGAAAATGTATAGGGACAAATAATTTGAGGGTACACAATATCTGAATCATCAAGGTGATTGGAAGAAATCATTCCATTAAATTTTCTATAGTGATCATAATATTAAATTATGACGGCCAAGAATGGTCTAACTCATTATATAAATTCCCAAAACATATTTTCTCTCTACATCCCTAAATACCAACACCAACAAAAATATCATTTTCATAGTCTAAACAATTGTTCTTCACAAGAACCATATAGGTGTGAGGGTTAAAATTCATATGATGGACCAAAAAATTAAAACATGGTTAAATCCATTACCTCTTCAATATATGATATATTCTACTGAAATAATGAAATCGACAAAATAATGGTAGATAAGTAAATTTTAACCTCAATACATAGATCAATATCTATATTTTCCATGTGGGGGAACTAGGAAAACCAAAAAATCCTCATCAAATATAGTGTCATGAAAATATAATAGGTTTAAAAAACTAGGTTAAAGAAACCCTTTATTCATCAACCTCAATAAATTAATAACTCAACTAATTGAGGAAAATGATCAATTCCACATGAAAAATTTAAATCTCCATTAAAATCAGTTTGAATTCAAATTTCTGAAAATTTATATCCCACTATGATATATGTATTTATCAACTATACTACCACAATTTAAAATTTTGAGCTACGATAGAAAAATCATCATAATATCCTTCCCTTAATGATTACTTAATTATTACAAAGACAACTATTACCCAAATATTTGAACACACAGTTCCCCAGGATTAGTGAAGAAGAACTCAACCAAATAATTATTAGTAATATTCTAATTAATAAAAAATGAAGTAAAATTATCCTCAACTAACCTTAAATAAATATAGGTACCCCACATAAAAGAAATTTATTAGTTAGGGAAAATAAACCACTAGGGAGTGACAATTTATTTATCCCACTAAAATTAAGAATGTGAGGAATGAGGGAATGAACTAATGAAAACCATTATCATATGGGATATATACAGCTAAATCATATAATAAAAGACCATAATTATTGTAATATTTCAACATATTCCATGTCCATCATGGTTCTCCCATGAATCACCAATATTGGAAACCAATCAGATGTGGTACAAATCCTACAATCTTGTTTTTCTGTTGGGTAATTTCATAAAAAAATGTACCAACACCACAATCACATAAATGATTTTAGACTAAAAATATTGTAAATATCATTTATGAATATAAAATTCATAATTTATGAGAGAACAAATCATTCCCTATAAGAGGGTATCTATGAAAACAAATACTACCACGAAGGACTGACAACCTACCAAGGATGTGACTCCATGAAACTACAGTCCAATATTTGGTTCTAGGTGAAATATTATATAAAATAATATTTGAATCCAACTAATTACTTATATACATTAAATTCTAATATTTACATGACAAAAGAAATATTTAATTGCATATATTACTAACAAAATTTAGCCTTTGAAAATAAGAAGAATAATAGAATGAAATTTATTAAAACCTCTAGATCCTTTACAATCGTATGTCTCTTTTTTATTATTAAATAAAAAACTATTTTATAAATAGTTTTCATCATTTCCCCCAAATTCTTCTCGAAAATATTAAACTTCATAAAATGAAATGGTTTCTATATTATATCATAATATAGTAAATGGGTATATAATAATGGGGCCTCATCTACTAATGATTAAAATCATAAATTTTATTTTATAGAATAATTAATGATTTTATTCATAATATTTTAGGAATAATAATTTCAATACTGTCATAGATATTATAAAATTTGAGCATTCTATTTCCATGAAAATAAACAAAAAATTATAAAAATAATGGTGATATAATACCGATCAAATGACTAATCTTAATCGACAAAATTATATTTTAATACATGTTACTACAAAAAAATACATGTATTTTGACATGAATACTCAGAATGATATATTTAATTTCATATTAGAGCCTATTGATTAATATATGGTCTATTTAATGTGGGTCGCAACCAACAATAATTTATGCTATACTCATTGACCATAGAATTCAATGTGATATTTCATATTATATATTATATATTCTCTTGTTGAAATAAATCATGGATATTTGTAAAATTAAAAATATGTGACATGAATATATAGAAATAATTATTTATAAGTAAAAAATAACATTGAATGTAAATATTATTTCATATTATAATTTATAGTACCACATGATCATTCCCTATAGATATAGAAGGTGGGTCAAAAAATACATAGAAATCCATACAAAAATCATTTTTATTTAAATAACAATATATGTATTTCATGTAATTTTTCCATTATAAAAAAGGTTAATCATTATATTAGTCAATATGAATGGATAATTTGGACTATGAAACAATTTATAGTTAATTATTTAATAATAATAATTATTATTATAAAAATATTTTGTATTAAAAAAACATTTTATCCCCAAACACATAACAATATTTGCTTTTTTGAATAAATTAAAATTTTCTTCCTTGATTGATATATTTGAAGAAATAAGTAATAATTGTTTTATATAAATTGTAATTTTAATCATTCTCGTTATTGAAAACCATGATTTCCTTTCATTATACACAAGAATAACTTTCCATTATTGCTTGCATAACACACAATAAAGTGTTTTACTGAACATTAATATATTACTAAATGTATTATTCTTATTTATAATAAGATACAACCTAGATGATAAATTGATTTTCAGAATTAATATTATATGTACTATGAAAATATATGGTTTAATTAAATTTTTACATATATAATATAAATAAATACAAAAACCAAATTAATATAATGTTAAATATTTTATAAAAACACTCTTTTATGCTCAAAAATGATTTTTTATAAAAAGTTTACTTAATTAATATTATAGAATTATATAAATGAATTTTATATTTTATGTATTGAATAAATTATTTTTTAAATTCATCCAATAGATGTGATAGCCATATGGATAAGGGAAAATCAATATTTTCCCATTAAATCTCAAAAGCTATAAATGTTGTATTTCCTCTTTCTAATAAGGAGTCTAATTTACATCAAGTGTTTTAAAAATTTATATATTTATTTTCATAAAATAAACTATATATTTTAATAGTAACCAAATTAATAAATCAACTATAGATGTTTTATATTTTCATTGATGTTTTATTTCTTGTCATAAAATTAGAAAAAATATTTATTTATAAATAAAATTTCAATAATTTTAATTAATTTCATATCAAAATTGGATGTAAAAATTTAGGAAACATTTGAACGTTTTAAATTTTAAAACTCGCCTTGTTTTTCCTTGTATGTTATTAAATATAAATTAATTTCTACCATGTATGAGATTTAAATTTCTATAAATTGATTCCATAAATGGAATAAGTAATATTTATAATTTTAAAAAATCTTAACATATTATTTTCTTAAAATATTATTGATATAAAAAAATATTAATTACAATGACAGTGGAGAAAATTATCTAAACAATGGACTAAAACATAATCATACAGGAAAAATTACATATAATATTTCCCAAAATGATTTGTCTCTAAATATTTCAACTAGATATTATATTTTACAAAATAGATTCCATTACTATAACCACTATTCATAGGGAATAGATGTGTGGAATACCCTATTATAAAATCAACCTGAATGCCACACAAATCCACTATAAAAAATACATCAAACAACCCAATTATTGACACCAATAATGATTCTTGGATCACCCAATCAATTATAAAATATTCCCTAAGCATCCCACCCATAATCCTAGAAGCATCATCCTAGGTAGAAAAAGATCCATTAAATCCATTTGGTTAAAACTAAACATTGTTACTCCAAAAAAAGGAAATATCATTCCTCATGCTCTTACGATTTAGTTCATTACCCACTCCTTCAATTATCTTTATCCTATTATTAAATATCAATAAAAGTTTATTCAATATAGTGATATGTTTCTTATTTTATTTTCATACCTCCTCCCACATACACATCCATAAAATAGGAAACAAACTTGTCGTTCATGTATGAGAAACTATCACCTCTAGAAATCACAATGGTTGTTAATCTATTACTACCTATAATTGTTGAAAATAATGATGTAAAATGTAATTCTATATGATATATATTATACTTATAATGAATTTATTTTTCTATAATATTTATATAGAATATAGTTTCCTATATTCTATTCATCGGGTATATGATAAAAATGTAAGTTGAAGTATGGACTACCTCTTCTTCAAAAAGATGTCATTCGTTCATGTGATACATTTAATGTGTAAATGATTTTTTTCATTAGAAATATGTTACCTAAATTTATTATATATGATATTAAATACATAATTACCTATATATAAATATAATATATCTTTTTAAATATTACTATTTTTAACAGTAAAAATAGATAAGTCGGTCGTTGACATGTTGACTACCTCTTCCTTGACACGATGTGATTCTTTTTAAATCACAAGTTGTTTATATAAAATCACATATGATTAAATAACACGTATTTTTTATATAATGATCATTATAAATAGATTTAATTTTACTTTCCTTATTTCTATAATGATCATTGAAAAATGGGAATGTTACACATGCACATGTATAACCTACCATCTCTTTGACTATAATGTCGGTTTATTTTTAATAATAAAATTTCATGATTAGATTTAAATGTATAATTGATATATAAACATGATAATTATTTCATTTTTATTATTATATATATTTTTATATGAAGAACCTTTTGACCAAATCTTTCGTACAAATTTTGTTTTTATCACATGAATTGAAATTGGTAAAAACACCAGATAAATAACTAATTATTTACATAGAAGTATTAAAAATAATGATAAGTGATGTAAAATTTATATTAATCAATAAAAATGTTATTGATAAATTAAATAAATAAAAAATGATTATTATTTTGTAAGATAAAGACACATGTGACAATTCAAACTGGAGGTAATGTATTTCAACTCAAAATAAATTTTATTGGAACTTATTTTTTGTTATGAACAAATTCAATTTTATTTGATGTATATAATTTCCTATGAAATTTTATAAAATTAATATAAATGTCCGCATGGTATTATTTGTTTAATTTAATGTTATTAATTCATGGGTATAATTATTGAAATGTTTCAATGTGGTATGTGACCCTTTGGAATATTTAATGATTCTTTTCTTAAGAGTATTTGTAATGATAATTAAATGGTATTTCCATCCATAAACATAGGAAACCCCTATTTTTTTATTATCCTCCACTGTGTAATTATTATTGAATATGAATTATTTATTCAATATGAATATTTTATGATGTGGTATATAGTTTGTTTTTTTTATCATGATTATTCAATATAAGGAATTATTTATACTGTAAATAATGGGTGGGTCCCTAACATTATATATCTCGTGGATGAATCAACCAGTTCTCATGAGGAAATTTAGTTATTCCAATTAAATTTGTTTTAACCAATAGTTTTAATCCATCAATATAATGATTTTTATGGTATAGGTTTTCTTGTTATTCAAACATGACATCCGATAATTAAGTATTTCCAATATAGATATTCTTGTTATCATTATTATTATAATAGAGGTTTTCTATGATAAAATCAATCATTTCAAAATATTCTGAATTTAATATTTTAATAGAAGGTGTTATCATTAATTGTCCATTACATATTGATTTATTGTTATTGATTATTTACATCTTATACTTTAGGTACCCTCATTTAGTATTTGAACACACCATTAATATTTCATCCCCTAGGTTACGACGAAAAATTATTTAAATTTTTTCAATGAATCTATTTATTTCAATTTATATTGTATCATGTTTTCTTCTCTCTTTTACCAATGTATTATGTGTATTGTTTTTTGTATTCTATTTTTCCAAAACTACTATTTTTTTCAGTACTATGCGAATTTTATCTTGAATTTATGCAAATGTAGTAATATAATACACCATCTCCTGGCTTTTTGGGGTCTGAATATTACATTTGTTGCCAATGTGGGTTTATAATTATACATAGATACAATATTTTTATGTCTTATATTAAGGATAATAACCCTATGATATACATTGTTTATAATTGTTCATTAGAATCCTCTACTTTTCGTAAGGTAGATAATATGATGTTATTCCTTGCAATACATACAAGCATGGATACTAAAAGTTGACATTATTTAGAAAAATATCTACCAAGGGGGAACAAATGGGTCAGGGTGAGTTGTGTTTGACAGAATGGTAACCTAGTACATAATAATAATCTTTACTACACACCTTTTATCAAAGTCTATGGTGATATACATAGGATAATTCACATTATCTTTACATATCCTTATAAAGGGTCAACAAGTATTTATATCCCCAATGGAACCATGTATATTATTATTAAATTATCTATGCATACAAATTCGACCATATTACTGTGTTATAATATAATTATAATTTTACATTGTTCATAATTTTATAAGAATAAATAGTATATGATATTTTTTAGAAATTGTATCAGGAAGAAAGAATTACATCATTACTCATTGCCAATATAGAGCATTCCCTATTCATAAAGTCATTGTAATGGGTATTAGAATTAAGTACATTATGGATATATTACAGAAGATTAATCATGTTATGAAACAAAGGATTACCAATATGAGGAAGCCTACCCCACAATTATATTCTCTAATGTTGGATCACATTATGAGACAGAGGCTAAAATCATTAAGTGGGAAAACATACCCAAAGATAGATGAGAAATATATTGTGTCTTTCAATAAAATTTCATGTAACTTGGATGTGGTGAAGAGTATATGGTTTCACATGAATATTGTTTTCCAAATGGTAAAATAGATCAATGGTGGTCATTGATACAGAATAATTGAAAGGAAGAAGAAGTATAAATCCTGAATTTTGGGCTCTTAATGTGAAATTATTCAATAAATAATTCACTCATGAAATGATTATTAGATAAATATGATGATATTTTTATTAAATAAAATAATGAAAAAAAGTGTTTCGTTGAATTAAGATACATTTACTAGGTTATCAATGTATTGTAAGGATTTTATATGCTACATGGAATGAAATATTGATCATTTTATTGATGTATACATAACATTTATCCGAAGAGTGATAGTGTCTTAGAAATATTATTCCTACATTGAGACTATTTTATGTACTATCATGATAGAAAAACAATTATCAAAGTATTATAGATTAAAATGATCTAAATTGAATGTAGGAAATAATAGAAAATAAAATGTAAATGGATTATGGTAATGAAAGATTTTCCCTCATTTAATAACAATGTGAAGAGGAACAATTTTAAACCATTTAATTGATTTGGAGTTTTTATAAGTGTATGGAAAACGTCAGTAGGAAAAATACTTCCATAATAAAAGTAAAATTATGATATTAAGTGTAAAATCAAAATGAAAATGTGGTACTATGGATAATTTTTCCACAAGATTCAAGGGAATCAACCATGTAGAAAAAAAATGGCAGATAACCAAGATGATACTATTGATATAGCTAAAGTGTAATGATTAATTTTCTATTTTATCTTCATCATTTAATATTGATTCCATATTTTTTGATGATATCATATTTATAAGTATTATAGAATTTATAAGTATTATATGATAAAACATTTTAATTATGGATTTGATATAACATATTGAATGGAATCATGAAAAGAGATTTAGTATGAAGATATTTTTTTAGAAAAATATTGTTTAATAGTAATATAAACATTAACATGTTCATGATAAAAAGATAATTATGTTGGAATAATGATTTGATGGATTTAGATAATTTAAATTTGATAATACCGACTATTTTGGAACTAAATGATTTTTGGTTGAAAAAGTGGTTTATACCATAATTGATGGAGTCTGAAAAACAATTTGTTTTAAATAATATGTCCAATATATTTTGTATTTCTTATGGAATAAGGATGAATATATTTTTATAGTAAATAATTATTACAATTGAATTTATTACAATATATTTATTGAATACACTATGACAGTGTTCATATTTTAGGAATGTGTTGAGTAAATATCTAATGCATTTTTATTGAAGAAAGTTATATTTTTGTTACGGAAATTTGGAGACCTTCGTTCTAAAGTGTTGGATCCTAATATTGTGTAAAACATAACTGTTTGTTAAATGATATATGTTAATATGTGGGTCTGATTTTAGAGTATAATGTATTACTTGAAAATATGATGAATACTATAATAATTAATAAGGTAGAAATAGGTTAAGGCACAACCAAGGGATGGGTTTGTGTTTTTGAAAAAGAAACTTATATATACATATATTCATATAGAGTGAAATAAATCCTCTACTATATGAAATATGGTTGTCAAAAAAATGATTCTCTATTATCAATGTTTTTAATAATATCAATTCCCATTTTCAATATGTTGGTTTATGGATTTCTGTTCATATAAATTTAATCGAACATGTTCTATATCACTCTCCATCAGAACATGAATATTAGATTTTTCATTCGTATCCATGATTCAATTTCCACCTATGTTCCTATTATAGGGATCATAGTTATGTGGCCATTTTACTTTCCTTTCTCCCATATTAAGAATATGTGTTGTTTAAAAAATTTAGGATTTGGAGTTTTGAAAAAAAAAATTTATCAAATAGAAATCTGTTGATTACCAAGATCGATTTTGAATTGTGAGGACACAATTTATCTAATGTGGGTAGAATGTAACACCCCATGAATTTATAATATTTTCGTTTCTGAGTAATTTTTCCCCAATATTTAATTATCTAAAACTACATTTAAATATCATTGTTTATGAAAAATAAATTTTTTATTTCTCTATATGGAATATGAGGTTATGTTTTGTTTCATGAAAGACTACCATTCTTCAATCTTGCATAACACACAAGACCATGGTTTTCTGAAAAGTAATATATTAATAAAATTATTTATTATAATAAGATACAAAATAAAATTTAAATTGATGTTCATAAATTTTATTATATATCTAATGAAAATATATGACTGAATTCATTGGTTACAAATTTATTAGAAATTAATATAACAACCAATTCCATGTAAAGGGAATGTTTTTGTAAAAAACTGTTTTATTCTCTCAAAGTCACATTCCTCTAATAATATAAATTTATTACTATTATTGAATGACAGTAATGAAATATTTTAATTTTTTATAATGAAAAATATTGTTTTTATTCATGCAATATATTATATAATAAGATTATTAGAAGAAAACAAATATTTCGAAAAAAACCATAACTTAAAATAGAAATTTTACCTAATTTTAATCACACACATATTATATATATAAATTTTTATAACTCTATGCCATAAATATAAAAATTTAAACCATAATTATTATTTAAAAATAAAAAAAAAATTTATATTTATTTTCTTGTATTTTTTATTCAAAGATTATTTTTTGATCAATTGTTAAAAAATACAAAATTTTGATTCAAAAATGGTTTTAAAAATAATTTATTAATTGGGTAAAATTGTATTTTAATTTTTTTATTTATTTAAATTGATTATATTTTAGTAATAAATTAAATTCAGGTCATCAGAATCAATTTTAGATTCAAAATGGATATAAAAACCTAAGAATAATATAAATGATTTTACATTAAAATTCGAATATGGTTTAATGGAAATATTATAAAAACATTTAACATACCAAAATGAATCATAATTGAGACAAATGAAACCATATGAGATTTCTATAATTATAATCAAAACGAATTGAAAGAGTGGTTTTCAAATCTCACAAAAAATAAAATTATTATTTCCGAAATGTGGCTTCTACTCAAATGTGATGAAACCCCAGTTGGCCACTTTTCCACAAATGCATCTCTCTAATCACTATATGATACCGACTAACAACATGTTCTAATTGATTGTATGTAGGAATATTATTCCCTCATTACTAGGGAGTATTATAGAAGAGTAAAATAATTCAAATATAATAGTATTAGCATAATATGAATATATGTAATGAAATTAAATACACACTATTACACCAAAAAAGTAACCTTCCATAGCTAAATCCAATTGAAATAATATAAAATAAGAGAAAAATAAAATATTACTCAAAATTTAATGTTAATGTATGTCATGTTATTAAATAACTAGTAAAAATTTTAAAAAGGAAACATGAAATAAATGTTACAAAAAATATAAAATAACATGTAATAACTCATTAATCAATGTATCCATTGAAATCATCTACTACGATTTTACCACATAATGAGAGACAACATTATCATGAGCCCAAGATAAGGTGCTTCGATTTATCAACATTTTTATTCATTTAATCCCACTCGGTATAAATGGCTACTCAAATAGGGTGTGAATTAAATCATAGTAGTCCACCTAGAATGGTTTCTATAACATCTAGTCCATGTAATGTAAACTAACAAATTAAATGTTAAGGATATATAAATTTAATGGACTATAATAATTTAAATACCCATGTACATGCATTAATCAAAACTAATGTCAAAGAAAGTAATCATTTTTTAATTCCTTATGTTTCAATTTATATAGGTATTCCATGTGATGTATAACAATCGTTGATATCATGACAATATATTAACAATAAACGATCAACAATGTAAAAGAGAATCTACTAATGATGGTTATTTATAATGATGATCCATGGTGATAAAGAGTACATCCATGACCTCAAGGGTTGAGCCATCTTGAAATAATATATATCCTTGCTAATGGTATGTGTGTTATGAAAGGGGTATTTCCCATGGAATTCCAAAATAATATAAATAAAAATGGTCCACTTATTTTGTGAAAGATTAAACTGGATAACAATGACTCAAACCAATGGTTGAATACATGGAGCTACATATCCATGATATCATGGTGGGTCCATGATGTCCTGGTGAATACATGAATTCTATCACATGAATTATATAATCTTAATTTAGGGATCCAATTATTTCATATTATGAATCATCTGGTATACACAGACCCAGTTCTATGAAATGTATCTCTTTCCGAAACCTAAATCCCTGAATCATAATGGGGTCCCTGAGTTTTAATTAAATTCCATTAGGAATCCCAAAAAATATCAATTCATACGACTGAAAAAATGTTTTCCAAGGTCCATATGAAATAGGAATTATATACATAATTTAATTAATTAACTAGGACATTTAATAATCATCTCATTTAACATTTCAATTTGTTCAATCCATTTCCTCTCAATGGTGTGAGAATTTATAATACAGAAGGAAACCATTTTTTACAAAATGTTTTCATCATTTGTTAGGTTCACTCCACTACCTTCTATAATCATGGAAACATGTTCAATGGATGTGAAACCAATTAAAATTTCATCAAAAGAAACTTGGACTATTGATAAGTATTAATATACATTCCATTCCTCAATGAAATGACTCTTTCATTTATTGAAAAAACATACCTCATAATGGTAAAGTGTTACATATATTTAATAACCATTTATATCTCATTCATTTAATTTAAACACTATTTTTTACCATGTTATAGTCAAAACACACATGATCGGTTTCCCATAAGCATAATTATTTACCAAAGACGTAATTATGGAAACAACCAGCATGGGGTGGTTGACACAGAGTTCAAATAATTTCATGAGGAATAAAAAATATGAAAATGTTCATGTAATATTATTCTAACAACTATAATAATGGAAAATAAATTTAACAGGTAATTCCTGATGATTTTTTTATGCACAAGAATGGCAAAATTTATAACAGGAAGACATGAAGCATTATTCATATAACTCATACCTTGAAAAAATATGACTCTCTTTATCTATTATTAGCCTTCAGTTTTGACATGTATCTGATGAATAATAAATAACTTATGACCAACAAGAAAAATGAATAATATACTACCACTCAAAAAATCTATCAAGACAGTGGAAGACAAAAATAAATAAAAAAGTATTAATGATATTTCTAGTGGATTTAAAAGAGACCGACTAATGATGGATAAAACATCATATCAGAGAGTTGTGGTGAACCCTAGGGTAGACTTTTTTTATCTCTTATAAGAAAAATAATGGATTCATCTATTGGAAAATGGTTGAATTGGGAGAGGGTTGTTATATTAATTCATTGAGGGAATTTATTTAGTTTAAAAAAATATTCACATAGATTAGAAATATGGTTGGATAAACTACGCAACAACTTTTTTGGCTCACATCAAAATAAAGTTATTAAAATTGGAAGGATTCATGGTTTATTGAAATTATGTTCCAGCACCGTGATTCAGCA
The DNA here is from genome assembly GCA_963277665.1 of Viscum album. Taxonomy (NCBI): domain Eukaryota; kingdom Viridiplantae; phylum Streptophyta; class Magnoliopsida; order Santalales; family Viscaceae; genus Viscum; species Viscum album. The sequence goes on along the minus strand of OY728163.1, from coordinate 1,897,465,639 downwards.
ATGCTAAAAACTATAAACATACATCACAAGAGTACTTTTCATGGCACATGGTTAGGAAAAATTGTGTTCCATGTATGATCTTCTATAAAACCCAAAAGGATTAAGAGAGACCAATTCATATTGAGTGTTCAATGTCTACTAAACATTTAGCACAATTTGTTTCTCCTTCAGTTGGGGTTATGACTGTAGAGACCCGAAGCTTATCGTACATTGAATTTACATTACTTTTGCGGAATACTTAGTACAAAACAAAAACACACACACAAGGATCGTAATAGTTTAGTGTCTTTGGAAACTCGGAATAAAATCTTCTAATCGTGGGGAAAGATCTTCAACATCTCCCATAAAGATCTTATTTTTTTAACTAAAACCTTTCTTTATATCCTGGGGAAAAGAAAACATAAAAGGGTGAGCTCAAATGATCAGTAAGGGTAAACAAAAGAAATATCAATCACATCGTATTCATAAGAACATAACATTTTGGAAATCATAACCTGCAAAAGAGAGCATAATTTCATAACATGGGATAAATCATGGCAGTGAAATGTAATCACAATAATCATAACTTAAAACATGAAACTTTGTGGAATTCACACATAATCATGGAAAATCATTTCTTGTTAGTCAAGACTCATTGCCAAGACTATCTTAGTGGACAAAGTCCCTTTCTGAATCGAGTAACCCTCGTTTCAGTCCTGTGTCACTGAATCGGTATAACCTACCATTCCAGCCATGTCTATATCATGAGATATAAAATCTTTACCCAATGCATTATAGGGAGATATAGGTCCCACCCATCTCATAATGATACCATTCTTATGTGTTCCACATAAATCATACATCATTGCATAACCCATGTAATAAAAATGGGATTCTTAAATAACATGACATCATAAAACCATTCATATAAGATAAAGGAATTCATAAACATAATTCCATCACAACATAGCCAAATCAATGTAAAAACATGGATAGAAACAGAACCCTTTATTACCTTAGATGGAAAATAATTTTGATAAAACACTTGAAATGAATTCTTGAGGAAAATATCATTTCTTCTTCAAAATCAATTTCTTTTCACAAAACATCATGCAATTTTAAAAGAAAGAGATTTTATTGAAAATAGCCATGAAATCTTTTGGAGGAAGTTTCATGAAAATAAGTCTTTATAAAACTTTAAAAATCCATTCGTTCCGTTTAAGTTAAAAACACATTCTTCTCATACTTTTGTCGGAAAAGTCAAAAAGCACCTCGTATGAAAAACGTCAAAAGATTCCTTTCATAATTTTTACTAAAAACTCACCGAAGGGTAAAATTGGATTTAAACAATTGTAGTTGGATGGAAATAATATTACATATTAATGAAACATGGATGTGGATGATAAAATACACCCCAGTAAATACTTACGAATAAACAATCTCGGATAAAAATGAGATTGTGATATTTTCCCTTACCTTAGGTCCGACTTGCTTTGTAAGTGTCCGAACCTCCTGTATAATGATTTAAATCATGTTATTGACTTATTACAGAATCATATTCACTGTTATGATATCATATATGGTTCACTTATGACATTATATTACCCGTTCTTTTGTAAATTCCATGTTAAAGAAGCGTTTTGGGTAAAATCGTTTCATTTATCGTAGGTGTTTTGACTTGTTGTTCTTGAAATCATTATTACTTATATCATGATTTACTTACTTCCAGAATATAAAATATGATTTATATATCATATATATTCATTATATATATATATAATAGGTAGATAAATAAAATGAAAAACACCGTTCATGGAGACGGTAGTCCGTACGTACGCAAGAACGCTGTTTTCCTTTCCTTATTGTCTTGAAATGGAAGTAAGTAGATGACATAAATATGTATATATATATATACATAAATCCAGTAGCTTTATAATGTCATATATTTCATTATTATTTCTTATATATACTTTATAATCATTCTTAAATGGTTAATCATTAAGAATGAATCTCATCGCGTCGTGGAGACGGTATTCCGTACGTACGCACGAGCGATGATATCATTTCCATAATTATTGAATTGAATTGGAGTGGATTATACAATATATCAGAATCAATATGATGTTGTAATAACTATGTATAGTTATTCTTTACACCATTATACCCATCCATGTAAGGTGGTGGTGGAAAATAGATTACACCACGGCGTGGAGACGGTATTCCGTACGTACGCACGCGCGGTGATTTCTTTTTCCGTAGGATGGATAGATGGTGAAATAGGGTTGTTTCATACTTATAATAACATATCAGTATATGAGTGATACTGATGTTATTACTTCATAATGAAACAACCTAAGAAGAAGAAGTGGAAGAAGAAATAAAGATGAAAGAATTGGTAACGGTAATTACCTCTTCTTTGAAGCGCCTCTTTGAGACCTCCTCTTAGGGCACTAGAATTGGTCTTTGAGGAAGACCAGAACCTCTAGGATGTTTCTAGGGAAGTGGAGAAGGGATTTTGGCAGGGTTTGGCCGAGATTGAGTGCTCAAATTGGTGTGAGGAGGAGGGGGGAGGAGGTGTCCTTTTATAGGGGAGGAGAGGGGCACCTTAGGAATATCTCAAAATATTATTTTATATTAAAGTCAAAATCGGTTTATAATGGTTCCAAAGGGTCTTATTTCGAAGATAAGGTGGGGAGGGGTCGAAATCCTATCAACCAATAGAATTTAGACAAGTTTAGGATATTATTTTAACCTTATCAAATAAAATTAACTCTAAGTTAAATAATTTAACTTTTACCATGTCTTTTGGTTTTCTTTCACTATATGGTTAATAAACTTACTATAACATGCCAAAAGAACCCCAAATTGTTTATTATTAATATATATATCCTTATCTAAGTCATTTGGCCGAACCTTAGATTTTTAGGAATACAATAACAATTAATAATATAATATTTGATTTAAAAACTATTTTGTGTCAATTTTGACACTATTTGTTATATGATTTTTGTGAAAGTCATAACAGAATTAAATGTTCGAACCAAGTTGATTAAATCAACATTAATATATCATAGTAACCTATAAAATTAGTGTAATTCATAAAAAATCTCAAATTACATTTATTTTGGTGTTTATAACATCAATTATGTCAATATTTCATTAATAAGATAATTACTGCATCATCGTTGTGTCATAAATAAATTAAATTATTTTATGTCTAAAAATTACAAATAAAATACCATCATGTAGGAAATCTTTTTAGCTTTATAATGAATATTTACAATCGAATTTATCTTATGTATAACCCCATATTAAAAATGATTTACTTATTAAACTTTGATTTTAACTATTTTAACCTTTCTTTAAATAAATTAATAATAAATGTCCTAATCTAATCCAAGTGGGCCTAAATGGTCATATTTTATTCTTAAGTTTGTTTTTGGTCGAATTACACTTGTCCAATAGAATTAGGACATGTGTTAGGGTAATAGTAATATCATATTTACCCTTAGTTACCCTATTTACTATTAACCGCGTTAAAAAAGTACAAAGTTACTATTCACCAAAAAATTATTTTCATCTCATTGAACCATATTTTAGTCCTTGATATTAACCGTGTCTCTCGGATTTTCGAAATTCCATTCACAGAAGTGGCAAAATTAAGTTTTATTAAAAATTCAGTTTTTTTAACTACCACTTAGTAGTTTCACTATTCATCAAAAATTGATGTTTTTCAGAACAATGCCAAAATTTCATCCTAAGCTATATTTCATATTCCGAATTCAAAAATGAAATCTATTTTACCAAATTCATAACATAGAAGTTGCATTAATTAATTTTATAATTAAATCCCGCTGTTAAAATAAATAGCGTGTTTTTAGGAAACCATATATATCAAAATATTGACACTGGATTATGTCTGGTTTAAATGTGAAATTACAACCAATGACCAACATTGTATTAAATTGTAAAAATATATTCTAAATATACTTTAAAACCACTCAAATTAATAATTTATCACTATTAATTATTTCGATTAAAAAAGTTGTTTTTAATTATAATTTAGTAATTTTTCACTATTCATCAGAATATGAAAGTTATCCGAAAAGTACCAAAAATTTCACCTTAGGATAAATTCGATACTCCGAATCCAAGAATAAAGTTCATTTTGAAAAATAAGATTTACAGAATTTTAAAAAGTGGTTATTACTATTCATAACGGCTAGTTTTAATAATATTTTAATAGCACATCGTTGTTTAGTGAAACTCGGTATTGCGTATTACACACGCTATCGAGGAAGGTCGCGATTGCGTGTAATGCAAGGCAAGACAAGGATGCGTGTTGTGCAAGCTCCTTTTGGTGTAGCGTACAACACCAGACATTAATAAAATTAAAAAGAATATTTTTTATAAAATCTTGGGCTGTTACATTCTACCCCCCTTAAAATGAATTTCGCCCTCGAAATTCGTCGGGGTTATAAATGGTTTACTAATTGAAAGTTTCTTTAATAGAAACCCACATCGTAAAAAGGAATATCAAAACCAATCTTTAAAAAAAAAAGTATGAAACGTAACGGTTACCCAAATAAACTAATCATTGGGTTTCCACATAGGTGAAAATATGGATATGGAAGAGAAATCTAACCATCATGTTCTGATGGAGAGTGGTAGATAACATGGCTATGGAAAAGCCAATAATCACAAATCCATAAATTTGTGACGATCTAAGGTACCATCCGATTCATCAGGTATAAGATCACTTAGGACAACATTTTTGGTTTTCAAGATCATTTCCCTAAAGTTGAAAATTTGAATTGGAATAAATACTTTCTTTATTTTGGTACAATCTCACTATTGTTCGTGCCTAGAACAATTTCCACTTCATCTCTTAAATGAAGTTGAATTTGTTATTCGTGAAGTGTTAGAAGATCATGTGATAGAATGACGGGTCATTCCATCTGTCTCAAACAAAAGGTTAGCAAAAATTATATACATAAGTCGATCTATAGTGAGATTAATCATATATAGTTCCTAAAATGGACTTATACTTTAAAACTAGTTTCTACTAAACAGGGACTTCCTGTAGGCCAATGGTAGGCGATAAAGGCCAGTCGCACTTCGGTTGTGGGTTCGATTCCCACAGCCTTGTCCGAAACGATGGTCTGTCACCCATCCTGCAGGTTGTCCTTTTTCTAAAACAATATTACTATAACATCCCATAAATAATATCGAAAAAACTTCTATCCTTAAACAATACTAACTTATGTCCAACATAATCCATTCCAATCTTTATTCCTATCCATAATACTGCAGTCCATTCTCATAACATAGTGAAAACGATTACCAGAGATTTAATACCATCGTTGATCCCCATATATCATAAGATATATCTTATTGGACACATTCCAAACATTCAAAGGCCTTAATATTGTACTCTCTTGAATACCCATTGAACCTTAGTGAAAACATGAATGCTGTTAAAAGTTAACTCTTTCCACATACCAAAATCCTCAAAATTATTTATACTCAAACCATGATATCACTTAGTCCTTATATCAATCATGAGCTCATGAATACAATCAAACATCTCATTATCGTCTTATCCCTTCATTATGCACATATCATCTACATTCCAAAAATATCTGAATAACCTTTCATGGATACTTGTACCATTAATCATATACTTTCAAAACTCAAGGAAAGACAACAGTGTAACAATCCTTAGATGTCTTTTTATTCCATAGTACCATGAGATTACTTATACAACATTACACGTGATAAACATGTAATCATTCCACTACATTCTTAAACCATTGACCGAGCTTCAACAATTCTTTCATCTCACATATCATTTGTAGTCTCATCATCATCATCCACATAAATACTACCCATATGACCATACTGATTCTCTTCATGAGTCTTTCCCTTAGGGCATTTTTTTGCATAATTCCCATACATTCCACATTTAAAACACTTAACCATTTTTGATGTCGTAGCAATACCATTATCCTCATCCATGGTGTTAACCGGACCTTTTCCTTTGCACTTACTTGCTTTGTGTCCTTCTTTTCCACACCCAAAGCATCTTCCAGTTCCCTTGAAACATTCTCCTTGATGCCTCTTCCCACATGATTTACATAGGGGAAATTGAACTTTCTTTCCTCTATGATCATCATGAAACTCCATCTTTCTCTTATTAGCCGAGTCAGGAAACTTACCAAATTTTACTTTATTGATCATATTATGAGATTGCTGATTCGGCATAATAATGATCTTTGGACTTCCGAATCCCATTTCATTTGTTTGCTCATGAAGAATATCATTCCATTGTCCATCATATCCTCCATTATCGTGAATCATCTTGTTTCCAGCCATTTTCTAAAACCCAAAATGAATAGTGTGAGAGGCAAAAATCATGCTAGGGAAAACAACATAATAAAGGGGCAGTACTTTCAATATCTAACATCTTAGGTTTAATTCTATGATCGTTAGCTTATTTCTAGTACTATAACATATACGTCTACTTAACCTTAGGGACATCCCTAGACATACCGTAGAAATATCTCTAGGGATCTCACTAACGTTTTCGCATCCTAGTTTCCAAAGGTTGACTAAAACTTCCCTCTGATACCAACTTTAGAGACCCGAAGCTTATCGTACATTGACTTTACATTACTTTTGCGGAATACTTAGTACAAAACAAAAACACACACACAAGGATCGTAATAGTTTAGTGTCTTTGGAAACTCGGAATAAAATCTTCTAATCGTGGGGAAAGATCTTCAACATCTCCCATAAAGATCTTCTTTTTTTAACTAAAACCTTTCTTTATATCCTGGGGAAAAGAAAACATAAAAGGGTGAGCTCAAATGCTCAGTAAGGGTAAACAAAAGAAATATCAATCACATCGTATTCATAAGAACATAACATTTTGGAAATCATAACCTGCAAAAGAGAGCATAATTTCATAACATGGGATAAATCATGGCAGTGAAATGTAATCAAAATAATCATAACTTAAAACATGAAACTTTGTGGCATTCACACATAATCATGGAAAATCATTTCTTGTTAGTCAAGACTCATTGCCAAGACTATCTTAGTGGACAAAGTCCCTTTCTGAATCGAGTAACCCTCGTTTCAGTCCTGTTTCACTGAACCGGTATAACCTACCATTCCATCCATGTCTATCTCATGAGATATAAAATCTTTACCCAATGCATTGGAGGGAGATATAGGTCCCACCCATCTCATAATGATACCATTCTTATGTGTGCCACATAAATCATACATCATTGCATAACACATGTAATAAAAATGGGATTCTTAAATAACATGACATCATAAAACCATTCATATAAGATAAAGGAATTCATAAACATAATTCCATCACAACATATCCAAATCAATGTAAAAACATGGATAGAAACATAACCCTTTATTACCTTAGATGGAAAATAATTTTGATAAAACACTTGAAATGAATTCTTGAGGAAAATATCCTTTTTTCTTCAAAATCAATTTCTTTTCACAAAACATCATGCAATTTTAAAAGAAAGAGATTTTATTGAAAATAGCCATGAAATATTTTGGAGGAAGTTTCATGAAAATAAGGCTTTATAAATCTTTAAAAATCCGTTCGTTCTGTTTAAGTTAAAAAAAACATTTTTCTCGTACTTTTGTCAGAAAAGTCAAAAAGCACCTCGTATGAAAAACGTCAAAAGATTCCTTTCATAATTTTTACTAAAAACTCACCGAAGGGTAAAATTGGATTTAAACAATTGTAGTTGGATGGAAATAATATTACATATTTATGAAACATGGATGTTGATGATAAAATACACCCCAGTAAATACTTACGAATAAACAATCTCGGATAAAAATGAGATTGTGATATTTTCCCTTACCTTAGGTCTGACTTGCTTTGTAAGTGTCCGAACCTCCTGTATAATGATTTAAATCATGTTATTGACTTATTACAGAATCATATTCACTGTTATGATATCATATATGGTTCACTTATGACATTATATTACCCGTTCTTTTGTAAATTCCATGTTAAAGAAGCGTTTTGGGTAAAATCGTTTCATTTATCGTAGGTGTTTTGACTTGTTGTTCTTGAAATCATTATTACTTATATCATGATTTACTTACTTCCAGAATATAAAATATGATTTATATATCATATATATTCAGTATATATATATATATATATAATAGGTAGATAAATAAAATGAAAAACACTGTTCATGGAGACGGTAGTCCGTACGTACGCAAGAACGCTGTTTTCCTTTCCTTATTGTCTTGAAATGGAAGTAAGTAGATGACATACATATGTATATATATATATATATAAATAAATCCAGTAGCTTTATAATGTCATATATTTCATTATTATTTCTTATATATACTTTATAATCATTCTTAAATGGTTAATCATTAAGAATGAATCTCATCGCGTCGTGGAGACGGTATTCCGTACGTACGCACGAGCGATGATATCATTTCCATAATTATTGAATTGAATTGGAGTGGATTATACAATATATCAGAATCAATATGATGTTTTAATAACTATGTATAGTTATTCTTTACACCATTATACCCATCCATGTAAGGTGGTGGTGGAAAATAGATTACACCACGGCATGGAGACGGTATTCCGTACGTACGCACGCGCGGTGATTTCTTTTTCCGTAGGATGGATAGATGGTGAAATAGGGTTGTTTCATACTTATAATAACATATCAGTATATGAGTGATACTGATGTTATTACTTCATAATGAAACAACCTAAGAAGAAGAAGTGGAAGAAGAAATAAAGATGAAAGAATTGGTAACGGTAATTACCTCTTCTTTGAAGCGCCTCTTTGAGACCTCCTCTTAGGGCACTAGAATTGGTCTTTGAGGAAGACCAGAACCTCTAGGATGTTTCTAGGGAAGTGGAGAAGGGATTTTGGCAGGGGTTGGCCGAGCTTGAGTGCTCAAATTGGTGTGAGGAGGAGGTGGGAGGAGGTGTCCTTTTATAGGGGAGGAGAGGGGCACCTTAGGAATATCTCAAAATATTATTTTATATTAAAGTCAAAATCGGTTTATAATGGTTCCAAAGGGTCTTATTTCGAAGATAAGGTGGGGAGGGGTCGAAATACTATCAACCAATAGAATTTAGACAAGTTTAGGATATTATTATAACCTTATCAATTAAATTTAACTCTAAGTTAAATAATTTAACTTTTACCATGTCTTTTTGTTTTCTTTCACTATATGGTTAATAAACTTACTATAACATGCCAAAAGAACCCCAAATTGTTTATTATTAATATATATATCCTTATCTAAGTCATTTGGCCGAACCTTATATTTTTAGGAATACAATAACAATTAATAATATAATATTTGATTTAAAAACTATTTTGTGTCAATTTTGACACTATTTGATATATGATTTTTGTGAAAGTCATAACAGAATTAAATGTTCGAACCAAGTTGATTAAATGAACATTAATATATCATAGTAACCTAGAAAATTAGTGGAATTCATAAAAAATCTCAAATTACATTTATTTTGGTGTTTATAACATCAATTATGTCAATATTTCATTAATAAGATAATTACTGCATCATCGTTGTGTCATAAATAAATTAAATTATTTTATGTCTAAAAATTACAAATAAAATACCATCATGTAGGAAATCGTTTTAGCTTTCTAATGAATATTTACAATCGAATTTATCTTATGTATAACACCATATTAAAAATTATTTACTTATTAAACTTTGATTTTAACTATTTTAACCTTTCTTTAAATAAATTAATAATAAATGTCCTAATCTAATCCAAGTGGGACTAAATGGTCATATTTTATTCCTAAGATTGTTTTTGGTCGAATTACACTTGTCCAATAAAATTAGGACATGTGTTAGGGTAATAGTAATATCATATTTACCCTTAGTTACCCTATTTACTATTAACCGCGGTAAAAAAGTAAAAAGTTACTATTCACCAAAAAATTATTTTCATCTCATTGAACCACATTTTAGTCCTTGATATTAACCGTGTCTGTCGGATTTTCGAAATTCCATTCACAGAAGCGGCAAAATTATGTTTTATGAAAAATTCAGTTTTTTTAACTACCACTTAGTAGTTTCACTATTCATCAAAAATTGATGTTTTTCAGAACAATGCCAAAATTTCATCCTAAGCTATATTTCATATTCCGAATTCAAAAATGAAATCTATTTTACCAAATTCATAACATAGAAGTTGCATTAATTAATTTTATAATTAAATCCCACTGTTAAAATAAATAACGTGTTTTTAGGAAACAATATATATCAAAAGATTGACACTTGATTATGTCTGGTTTAAATGTGAAATTACAACCAATGACCAACATTGTATTAAATTGTAAAAATATATTCTAAATATACTTTAAAACCACTCAAATTAATAATTTATCACTATTAATTATTTCGATTAAAAAAGTTTTTTTAATTATAATTTAGTAATTTTTCACTATTCATCAGAATATGAAAGTTATCCGAAAAGTACCAAAATTTCACCTTAGGATAAATTCGATACTCCGAATCCAAGAATAAAGTTCATTTTGAAAAATAAGATTTACAGAATTTCAAAAAGTGGTTATTACTATTCATAACGGCTAGTTTTAATAATATTTTAATAGCACATCGTTGTTTAGTGAAACTCGGTATTGCGTATTACACACGCTATCGAGGAAGGTCGCGATTGCGTGTAATGCAAGGCAAGACAAGGATGCGTGTTGTGCAAGCTCCGTTTGGTGTAGCGTACAACACAAGACATTAATAAAATTAAAAAGAATATTTTTTATAAAATCTTGGGCTGTTACAATGACCTCCGAACAAGCCCTCAAAAAACCTGAAACCTTTCTAACTTTGTGGTCTCTCACAATAGGTCAATAAAAATGAATTATACCAGATAATATAGGATATGTACTATAGGTAAAATATTGAGTTCTTACAGTCTTTACCAATAAGGAAACACATCCACTAGTTCAACTTCCACGGGTGGTGAACCACTGTATAAGAACATATTCGACAACTAAGCATGCACATATCTATCATACATCAATTTCTTTTAATGTAAATTATGTTTCTATAATAACACACAAACTAATGGTAAATACCTCCCTTTTAGATCCTTCAATCTCTAGTCATTGATACATATATTATACACATCAATAAAATATCAATATTTGACTTAGATTCCCATTGATGAATTGTTTGAGAAGATTCGACATGATAACAATGATGATATAAAAAAATATCATTCATGGTAGGGTAACTATTTAGGAGTAACAAATAATTATATACATTCATGACTCTATCAATAATATAAAATGAACCAAAAAAATGAGGCAATATCATCCATTTCCTCTTTATCTGTCTATGACCATGGTTGGGTGATACCTGCATGAAAACACAATCCCTGACCTCAAACATTGGAGGTTATAAAAGATAATCTACATGACATTTCTATCTAGAATGAGTAGTATAAATATGAATCTTGGTCAGATAAACATGTAACATAGTCTCCACTACAATACAATGACCCATAAGGGATTCCTCTCCTCCCTCTAGATGGAATAGTTGAGATCATCTTGAACTATCATACATGGCCTCAAATAGAGTGGTCTGAATCATATCCAAAAATCTATTTTTATAGGTGAAATCAATGATTGGGATATTATTCTACCAAAAAACACAAAAATAAATGAATCATGATTAGGGAATATCATATAGATATTATATTGTATGTTCTGACTTTCCATCTGTATAAGGATGAAAAAATATTCTCAGAAGCATCTGTATAACAATAGATTTCTCTAAACCCTAATAGATCTATGATATAAAAAATCATACCTATGAAAATTGTTAGTAAGAGGTACCATGTATAGTTATATTATTGCATGGAAAAAGATTCACCCGAACACATGAATTGATAAAGACTTCAAGATCATATGGAATTGGGATACTTTCAATAGTCTATCAACGACCAACATAACTACATCACTACCTCAAGGAAAACTATGTAGTCTAACTAAAAAGAGCATGAATACATCTCCCCATTACTATTATGAGACTATAAGGTAAATTAAAATTTCTAAAGTACATGGGTTCTCTGCCTTCACCTATTTACATTCTGAACACATAGTGATAAAACAAACTCTATAACATTTCATCCTAGGGCACCAAAGCAAGTTTAATTTATCATGGCCCATCATGGATATTCCTAAATTAAATTCCCAGTATAAATCACGGTAATCATGAAACCAACTCTCTTACATAACAATATGAACAAATACATGTACATTTATTATCAAAATATAATCTACATCGACACACAAAAATACAGAGGTGGTCATTCCGTGGAAAAACTCTCCCATAGAACTACAGCTTTAGGATCTGAAAATTTCATACTTGTCAATTTATCAATGATTGAAGATATAAATGTCAACGATGAGATATTATACATCTCGTGAAAATAACAAAACTCTAAATTAAGCTTATATAAGAGTCATATCAATTTCAATTCATCAATGGATTCTTGTATGTCTTGTTACTTAGATTTTCAACTCAATTAATCCTCTATTACATTTCAGTTTTTAGGAGTATTGGAAAGATAAAATGAAAGTATTTATTGTATTCAACCAATATTCATTTTCAATGATTAATTTCATATTGTGTGAAGATATATTGGAGGCTCTTTTTTCATTATATACCAATTATCTCTCCTCTGTAATATATTTTCCCCAACATCGTAAGGCAGAATCAACTGTTGTTATGCCAAGGTCTTACATTGGGTTATATCTACATTGTAGCCTCAAATACTGAGATCCATATATAATATATCATTCCTCAAAAATCATCACTAATACTAGGATAATTAATAATTCATTATATAAAAATATATATCCTCTTTAAGTATATTTAATAATCATTATATGTGCCCCAAAAAATCATTAATTTCAACTCATGTATGGATTTCTCACACTCTTCAAACAAAAAAAACCATTACAACCTTTTTATTATGATACAAATTTTTTGATATAAGGCTGGAAAAGTACTGTATAAACCACATCGAATATCCATCCTTCCCCCATGAAACACCACATATAAAACTTCTCATTTCGATTCTCACATGAATGCACACCAATCACCTTATCAGGGTCAATATACAGTCTTAATTGTGATATTATATGACCCATGAATTGAAAATTTTCAATCTAAAAGTGGAACATAGCATTATTGGAATAAATATGTTTACCATCTAGTGTTTTTGAAATTATATCTAGTTTTTTATAATGGTCTTTTTGAATTTTATAATAGAACAATACATCAACCACAAATTTTATGAAAAAATATGTATCTGTATGAAAAACACTATTCATTAATGACATTAAATTGGAAGCCATATTCATAAGACTAAATTTCATAAAGGGAGAATAATACTGACCATACATTTTCTAAATATTTATATAATGTATGTATAGAGGTTTGATGTTCACCTAATGATAGCCAGATCTTAGGTTGATATTTTAAAATATCATTCCTTCTAATAGATTGTAAAAAATACCATTTATTAATGGTAGTGGATACTAGTTCATGACTATAAACATGTTTAAACATATTAAATCTACACATAAATGTAAGGTATCATTATTCAGGAAGAAAATAATGGGTGTAACTCCATGAGGATGTTCTTGGACAAAAAAAACATTTCCCCAATAGATCCTCAATCTATCCCTTGATCTACGGAAGCATTGTAAGTGCCATAATTTATGGTGTAATATACACTAGAGTTTCCCCAATAATGTTCTCGATAATAAAATTTACCTCCCTATAAAAAGGAAATCTAGGAAAATCATCACAAAATACATCCCAAAAACAAACAAGTGTGTGAGAAAAAAAATCAAGGTTTACTCCACAGTCCTCCATGAAGTGACTATAAATTTGGGAAATCAATGTACGTAGCCTATTATTATACGGTCCAAATAAAAAAACTCAATCATCATACTCAACCTTATGTAGATAAATCATCCACTTTGGTGATTTATACGATGATCTATAGTTATAAAAGATCAAAATGTCATTATATTTAACCAACTTGTCTCGAAAATTAAATTAAATACTACTATCTCAAGAACAAATTGGTACCACATGTAAGGGTACAAACATTCCTCAAAAGTAATGCCCCTAGATTGACCAATGGTCTCTGGATATACACCCAATTGTGTATCCATGGTCATTAAACCATCTTAATACTATATATACATCATGATATCCACCATGATAGATAAATAGATGAAGGACTATTAAGAAATTTTATTATATAAGAAAGAAAAGATAGTGGATACTACTAGAATAGTAAATACTATTGTAGATGACCCTACACTATGTTCATATGGTATCAGTTATAATGAATGGAACCGACCTGATCCATGAAACATTTATACATTTTAAATACCATGAGTTTGACCTCTGTAATGTAATTTTAGATCCTAATTTTATTTACCATGAGAAAAATCTCTTCCTCAGATAGTCATGCCAGTGCTACCAACACATTCTACCTAATATTTCATAAAAATCATATCCTTGAAGGTGGAGCTGGTGTGTATCCATTTTCAATTAATGTAGTTAGAAATATATGACAAAATATATGACGATTCCCCATACAGGTGCAAGCAGTTCACTACATTGGGTCTTTAACACACTGAGGCTTTAGATTTCCATGTCTCCCACAATAATGTTATACAACAGATATTCCAGTACGGTTACCGTAATGGGAAATTCACTATTAAAAAACATCGATGGATCTATTTATACTATTAGAGGAAATATTTGACATCCATGGCCTTGTTCATATAATCCTGAAACCATCACCTCCCCTAAAATTTGACTAATTTATACAATCCAAAAAACAAGAATAGATATTTTAGCTAGGTGAAAATTTATTACAAGAGTACAATTGGAAAAATCCATCACATTCTCACATTATCTAGCACATGAAATCTCATCACCAACTATATGTGTTGAAAATCACTATAATTAAGTAAAAAACATGTAATTTCCCATTAATGATGTAGAACCATTATCTATATGCCGGATATAATTGTCTTAGATAGCTCCTAGTGTGCGAGGAAAGAATAGTTCAAAGATGTATATATACAAATCATCCAAAACACATGGCTTCATGAATAAGTGGATAGTTAATCACATACCACCAGTTCATGGATGAACCACATTAGATATACGTGGAAGTATTTACCCTTCTCTCAATAAGATTCTCTAGATGCTCAAAATAGAAAAACTGTCCTCATTCTACAACTAAACTGAATGAGGAACACCATACCCCGTGAATGTGGGAGGGTACTGTAGTTCTAAATCATGTGTCTAGTGAGAAATAAAAATTTCATGTCATGGAGAACCATTCATCTTCATTAGGAAATGTGTAAAACTATATTGAAGGTGAGAATTAGTTTTCAGAACACGTATAGAAAAAGACACATCAAGTGTCCACCATTATTATAGGACCTACAGATCAGGTACCACCATGTTTGAAGCATTGTCGTTGAAACCCTATTAGAAAAAAAACAAGGATTTCATGGAATCATAGGTCTAAAAATTCCAATAACATGACTTCAAACAAACATAATCTAGGTAAAAACACTAAAGGAAGCAGAATATGTGAATAACGTCTCACTACCCACAGTTTACTAACCCAACTACACATTTAGATGTACAACTAATGTTATGTGTTCATGTTTAAATTAGAGGGGTTACAGTAGGTTAATGGTCAATAACCCCATGCATCTTAATTTTCATGAAACCAAAATATGATTTAGTTTTTTATAGCATTTCTTTATTCATTTTATTATATGTATATACAATGGTTCTTTTTATGTGGAAATCCATTTCATGTGAATCATGATTGATATACCTAATCACTAAGATCATAACCAATTTAATTTATAGTTAATGATTTCTCATCATTTTCTCATAATGTAATGGGTAAAATATATTTTCGTGAATCATTAAACTACACATTCAAACCCAAGAGGTCCCATAAGTCTCACGAATGTTTTTTTTAAAATCAATCAATCATAGCCAACTAGTTGAACATGTTTATATATATAAGGATTTTTAAATAATCACAAAAAATATAGGGATATGAAATTAGTGAAAATCACTTTTATGAAATATATTATACAATGCATTTGAGTTAAAGGTTACAAGAATGATGTAATATTTTCCCCCTTACCCTAATCTCACTATGCAATGAATAAATTGAAAATATCTGTCAAATTAATAATATTATTCACCAAAAAAACATGTTTGTCACCCAACAATGAACGTTCAAAAAATATTATAAATGATAAATGAAAAAATTATCATTAAGGAAACTCAACATTTTCTAAGAATATTGGTTAGATACACCCATGAAAAACTTATAATAAATATCCCAAGAAATAATATTATCATGTCAATTTTATCAAAATTATAATGAAATAATGTTACTTCTATGATATTATTTAATCTATTTCTCCAACCTTGGTGAATTTAAATTGTGCCCCAATCCCTTTTCGACACATGGGCTTATGCATATATCCCTGATCCGCAAATGCTACTGACTAGTTGTGAGGTCCTAAATTGTGTCCACGGGGAGACTATTCCCTCATTACTAGATTGATATTACACAAATATAATAACTATTAAATATATGAAGAATAATATGGATTTATAGAAAAATATATAATAGAAACAATAACACCAGACTAGTAACCAATCATCGTGTAATTATACATGTATAATAAACAAAAAATATTGTTTTTAATAATTCTCAAAAGATAATGATAATTTTTTAATTCCGTCTACTAAACTGGAATATAGGTATGAAATATAGAATTTAATTTATTATATTAAAAATAAATAATAAATAATTTAGAACCATACATGAATCCCACGCTCAAACTAGATCATATTCTACCATGCTCCATCTCAATGCAAGAATGAAGTAACAATTTTACTCAGTACGACTATTCCCTTTTTGAACACCTTCATACATGTAATATTTCTTATTACTAGTGGTGGCCCAAATGTGAATTAGGTTAAATCATAGTAGGCCACAACCAAAATCATCTTTGAAATTTAATTCAGGTAATATGAATATAATAGTGTGTAGGATTTCAAATACAAATGTAATGAAGTAATTTAAGGTAAATACCCATGCGCCTTCATCAGACTCTCCTAGTTTCAAACCATTTAATAATTTCATTAATTAATCATTTTCAAGTATAAATTGTTATGTATTATATGGTATAATAAATAATAAAATCATTACATTATGATTAAAATAATGGACCAATGATATAACAGATCATCAATAAATGATGATTAAAAATAATGGTGATCCATAGCGATAAATGAAGAATCCATGACCATAGTGGTCGATCCAACTATATATTAATATGTATCATTTATAAGGTGTATATATTTAATCCAATTAGTATCTCCAATAGAATTTGTTATTAATGTTATTCTAATTGATTCTAAGGATATCATCAATGGTAAAACATGCTTTGTAATGTATGGGCCCAATGGGTGTGTTCATGGTGCCACATGTCTAAGACATATAGTTTGATCCTTGATGTGTTCCCAAATATTGCTAAATGATATGTAGGAATCAAACATTATGATTTTGTTCATCCAATGGAAGATAAGGATTGGGTTTTAAGGTGGTTATCTCCCTTAGTGTCTAGTATCCATGAATAAGAATGGCATCCAAGTGTTCTCAAGACATTACCTCCAGAATCTGTGATGGATCAAGTATGAACACACAAATTATGATATAAAAGTCAATAACAAATATTCAACTTATACTAAATTAATTTAATTAAATAGGGCTTGTCATATTAATGAAATTTATTAGGACAATTGGATCAAATTGTTACCTTTCATTACTATGGAATGTAATAAAAAACCATACAACCATTTAGTAAATTATATTCTTATTCATGTACATGGTTCACTATATATTTTTCTTTAAGAATGGAATGTTCTTTTATGAACATGAACCAATTGAAATTTCATTATACGAAACCATGTAATGCGATTAATATTAATATACTTTCTATTCATCCTTTAAATGTTTTATTGACTAATTGGAAAAACGTAAATTATAAGGCTCAAGTGTTACATGCATGTAATATAAATTAATAATACATTAATTTAATTTAATAACCTACCTTTATCATCGATAAGTCATATCACATATAAATGGTGGTAAATATACGTTTAATAACCTATATAAAGAATATGTATAGAAAGACCCTACATGGATATCTCCATGATGACATCATAACCTAAAATGATGGATAACATATATAATAGTTTTCTCAGGATATGATTATAATTAAATTAATAAAGGTACGTGGAGTGAATAGTCCATTTTAGATGAATTGGACAAGCTCAAAACAATTAAGATATATAAAATGATAAAACATTATGAATGATTCATACACCACAAACTGTTTTCTAAAATAACTCTCCTCATACAAAATTAGCCTTTATATTATCATGGATCATAAAAAATATGACAAATAGATAAACAACATGAGAATTTTTCATACAATACTTCACCAAGATAACTCCACCGACATAAAGAAAACATAGAAATGTGAATGTGGAATAAAAATATTTATTCTGTCTAACCAATGAGAATGACATAAGTGATTCAGAAAATAGGTAGGATAGTTATAAAGAATCACATGTTAGTAAAATTTTGGAGATCATATTTGAATAAGGGACACATCGTAAGGTAAAAGATAAAAAAATAGGGAGGGGTAAGATATTAATCTATTATTTATATTTTTATAATTTATCATAAAAATAAAAAGGCTTAGTTTGGCTCCACGGTTGGCCAGACAGTGCACCAACTGTGTCTGGTTATATTCTTAATGATGGAACCCACATGATTAAGCCACACTGTAAGGGAATCATTTCCCCCAATCATTCATCTATGACCATCCCCACATTATTAGGAGAGGTTGTTTGATTCATATCTTCTACAAAAAGCAAAAATCATTCATGATCATATGGCCCCAACACATAGATAGTGAAAACTATGGGAAATTATTTATCTTTTATCTATCTCTATCAAGTAATGTATTCCATTAAGGCTGGGTTGCGCAATTTCTACTAATTGTTTAACCAAATTCATTTCTCCATGTACTGTTGTTTCAAGCTCTAAACATGACCCAAAAAACCCAAAAACCATTATAAACTCATAAGTATCCCACAATAGGTCCATAATAAATAATTGTACAAAAAATTTGGGGATATATATCTGATGATAAAAAATGGGTTATTACAAAAAATAATTAAAAAATAATTTATTCTTTTTTTCTCAAATAGGATATATGTACACACAAAAATATAATAATGTTTATAATACCAAAAAAGTATCAATGAGGTGAATTTGAGATGCAACCCTTTTCTAAATGATTATTACTTTTTTGATGAATCATTTTTCAATGTTAATTGAATTTTTTTCGTTAAATTGATAATTAAAAATTTATAATTATAAAAATTATCTACACTGTTTATAATCCATATATATATATAATATTTATATTAACCAATTTTGTACATAGGGTATTTTTAATCATTAATGCATTAATCTAGTTTTTAAAAGTCATGTTTGAATCTATTCATTTTACAAATTATATCACTATTTTAAAATTTACGGTGTAATAATATATTTTAGAATATGGTTTTAAATATAAAATTAAATTTAAATTATGTTTTTCTTGTTCACCATGTGTATTAAATCAATGTGGTTCCTATATATGTGATTGATAATTAATGAGTATATTTATCATAATTTGGAGTTTAATAATGGTATAAAATAATGAAAAAAAATCATTATTTATTTATTGATATCACATTATAGATATAGATATGTTCCCGTTTTTTAATAAAATATTGTATTGTATTATACAAGGTTGTAGTAATACAGACCCGAAAATTAACCATAAAATATTATTTGATAATTTTGTGATGGCTTAGTTGAAGTATCTCTATTTCAAAAAAATAATTAAATGATTATTATTTTATTACAATGATATATAAGTATATTTAATATCGAAAAATATAGTGGAATTTTTATAAATTCATTACATAGAAAAATTGATAATTTTCCAGTAATTTACTCTATTATAAATCATTTCATCTGCTATAATCGGTTCCCACTCATATTTTTAATAGTTTATCCATTATTTCATACAATAATTTTAATAATTTAATAAACCATATATTTTTTCATTGAACAACTCTATGAATAGTTAATTATGTGTAGTGATTAACAGTTAATTTCATTTCTTATAGTAGATGGAGTGTGTAAGTATGCTTCAATGATGATATTGTTTTTCAAAATATATATGATGTATGAATAAAAAAATAATGAAAATAATAAAAAACATTATTTGGTTTTTATTAAAAATAAATGTCCTGAAATTCATAATACTCAAATCAGATACTTGAAATTTCATTATAATAATCCCTGTGAAAGAAATAAATATGATCAATAGTGGGGACCAAAAGTATATTAACATGGTATATTTTTCATTGAGATGATTAGTGGTATTGTATCAATGTGAAAATAGAAATAAATTTCAGAATTGAGGTGTTCTAAAAGTCACCCATTTAAAAAATAAAAAATGGATAACTTTTGGAGAACACATAACATTTTAAATAATGTGATGGTTCTATTCCAGTGTCAATTTGTATAAAATATACTAATTATGATGGTAATTTTATTATTGATTAATTGTATTGGAAATAATTAATTTTAGTGAAACATTGAAATTTTATTGGTTTATTTTTTTAGTTTCATCCTTTTGTAAACATACATTTACCTTGTTCAAACAATCCAAACTGTAGTATCTATTTATTGATAAAAATAATTTTGATTCCAATAATATTATTTTAAACTTATGTTTTTATTTTATTAAATTATTTTTTCAATTACTTTTTTAATAGTTAATTTAATTATTAAATACATTAAATGGAAGGAAAATGTTTGGAAATTAATGTTTCTAGACATTTTTTTAAAATTTTATGATGAGAACTTTCTAAAAAGGAAGAGACTAATTTATTTGATAAAATAATAAAGGAAAACATTCAGGAGACCAAATATAGGAAGATTACGTTTATCCAGCTGAATAATAGAGATAAAGTCACCAGAGATAACATCACACCATAAGAAGTGAATGTCATTAAACCCCTTATTTGCAGGATAATCTTCCATATAATTCACCTCCCTGTAGACATGGGTGATAAAATAGTTCATGGAAATATGATGATCCATGCATTTGGTACATTTATTATTAATATTCAAAGATAGATGAGAATAACAAATCCTAATATCAAGGACAATAATGGTGGAATCACATTCAATCCAGATACTATTCTAGCCATAGTGATAATCCTGCACAACCGCTAACATAATACCAATACTTTTAGCTTCAAGAGAATAATCAAGGCCACAAAAACCATATAAACAACCTAATACACCCCTTGTGATATTTTAATGTTGCACCATATCCAGAAGGACTGATATTACCTCTTGAGGGACTATCAGAATCGACGTTAATCCTTCCCACAAAGGAGGGCTTCCAAAAAACCTCAAACATACTATATGAGGATGTGGTCTAACAATAAAAAAAATCCTATTAAGGATAGTGAAATCATTGAATGAGTTTGAGTAATATTGATTCAATGGTGTGCTTGAGTCCCAAATATTATCAAGAATAGAGGAGAGAAACCGCAACTGTGAAATTAAAACTGTCATAAATCACTGTGTTTCTGGAAAACCATAGGATGTGAATTAGTTCTTCCGAAATAACCTGGAATAGATCCTTGAGATGTTGTGAGAGCACAAGTTCATTCCAAATCATGAGTAGACCACTAATTGAAGATAACTGAGGGAGACTCACTTTGAAATTATCAGTAACAACTTTCCACATTGAAGAAGCATTAGAATAGCATAAGAAGAGATAGTTAATGTCATATCTGTGTTGATGAAAAAGATAACATCAGGAACCAAGCGAGATTCCACATGCCTGTATAAAAATTTCCATGGGAAATGTCCCATGTGCCAGTCTCCAAACAAGAATGGGGAGATATGTCTTGATAAAATTCATGTTCATATTCCCAAGCCACATCAAACATGGGAAGATACAATTAGAATTCCTATATAATAGTTTGAAAGTGAGGACTCCATTGAAAGAAGTTTTCCAAACCCAAAAATCATCTCAGGATGAGAAAACATAATTATCTACAATGTAAAAAATGTGATATTATAGTTTCATAATACTTCATAATTGGTCTTTTATAGAAATGTCCTGATTCAGATTATTTTCATCACCCACAATAGTGTTATATTGGGGGAGTTCCAGCCCAATTCACTTTCCGAAACAATATAGAAGAGTTCCTATATAAAAAAATCTATAGTGATATTCAATAGATGTAAAGACAGTCTTAAAAGAAGGCCACGCCTAGTAGAAAAAGTAGTTGTAGTTTCTGATCTTTATTTTATGCAAACATCCATCCTAGAACAACACAATAACATTAGTATTACCATTAATGAGCATCCACAAAAAATAGGCATTCACAATTCCATTAGTGTGTCCATTATTTTTAATTCCTAATCACCTAGAGTAATAAAACTTGCAACAATATTTCCATAAAATAGTGGAAATCATTCATCAATTATGCTACCTCTCTAGAAAAACTTTCTAAATGAGAGGTTAATGCTTTTGACGAGAGAGCTAAGAAATTTATAATCCATTAAAGAGTAAACCATCATTGAAGTAATAATTGATCTCACCAAACAAATGTCACTTCCCATGTATATGTTGCTTCTATTCCAAAAAGATAGTTGCCTTCAGATATTTTTGATGTTGTCTGAAAAAGAGTATGCCTTCGGTCTTCCCCAAAGCAGACGAACCAAAATGTAGATAAAGGGATGAAATCCCTCACATATTTCTAAATCTCTGATAATTCTATGCTTCATGTTAGTAGAGTTATTTATTCCAAAGTAGAAAAAATATTTTCTCCAACTGATAACTTGACTATTGACTTTTTTATAATGAAATATAGATTTATTGATGTTGATAATGTTATTCTTGTCTACTTTATAGAAAAGAATAATGTATTCAGCATACTTCAAATTTGTGGGAGCCAGAAGATCCCTACTAGTAGAAATTGATTTCATTTTCCTGTTTCCAGCCATGATGCAAACGAGCCAACTGAGATAGTCTTCAGAGATGGAGAAGATAATTTAAGAGAAAGGGTCAACTTGTATATCCCCTCTATAACAGAAAATGTATCCTTAATAAGATCTATTAAGAAGAACAGAAATGTGAGAGGAACATAAAATTTATTTATCCTAGGTAATGAAAACGCTATCATATCCAAATAAAGAATGAACACTACAGATTAATTTCAAACTAATCATGTCAAATGCTTTCCTGAAATCATTTCTTTTCATAATATTACCACCCCTAGTGGGTTTCATAAAAAGGATGAGTCATTCTATTGTAGTGATAAGTAAATCCTTAGTTGATCATCCTTTAATGAAACCAAACTGATTAGGGGACACAATTTTTCATGGAATAGGAGAGATCCTGTTAGAAAGAATTTTTATAATGATCATGACAATGGTGTAACTCATGATAACCAGCCTAAAAAGATGAATCTTGTTAGTATTATCAACTTGGTAATAAGGGAAAAAAATAGAGCATTCAGACTATAATGACCCGGCCTTAAAACATTACTTAATCATGAATTAAATGAATATTTCTCAATGAGGTTCTTTTCAGGTTTAGTGTAATAGAGAATTAGGCCATGCTTATTACATTACATATCAAAAATTATAAAGTATACACTTCTACATAGTTTCAACTTATTCATAAAATAAAAACACTAGAAAAAAAGACTTGTTTAGTCCCATGTTTTATATAGCATGAAATTTCATTGATCCCATCCTTGAATCTATTCATCATTAATTCTTGAAAAAACATTTCAAATCTTGGGAGTATCCTAAAATGCTCAATAAGGGTTATAAAACAAAGAAAGAAGACATTAGTTCATCAATACATATGTAACATAAGCTCTTAATAATACCTCATGAAATCATAAGATTTATGAAAGAAACATTGAAATCATAAATCAAAAACGTAACTTGTGGCATCCATATCATACTTATATTGTTGCTATCACGGCTATATTGGGAGTTAAATTTGGAATTTCCATCAAAGTATATTCCCTAAATCACTTAAGAGAGACATTCACATTTCCATCTATCACATTACCCAATGCATTGGGGAGCTATCTCGGGCTCACCTGCCCAAGGTTTAACATGAAACCACCCATATAAATATGCAATTCCGAAGAACCATAACACATAAAACATTCTAAATTAAAAGATAACATTTCTACATTTCAATCACAATATATCATTTCTATATATGGAAATAATAAATTCTATCTCATAATAATTTTCTATACTAAAATATATAAAGGGGTAAATAGTATTTATTTTTCTTTAAAAAACACTTCGTGTTGTTATTGAAGCCAAAGATCAAATAATACTCATGGCGCCGAAAATATCATTGTCACCGCTTATGTTAAAATGAAAAACTATTTTTCTCGTTTAGTAAATTTCTTTTGTAGAAAAATATTCCATTTGAATGAAATGAAAATTAAAAGGTGTTTATACAATGTATAAATGATATTCGAGTATTAAAACAAGATATTCCTCAATGAAAGGAGATTGAGATAATGTCTCTTACCTCATGTCTGATTTGACCCGTTCGTTCATTAACCTCCTCAATAATAAAATAAAGTTAATTTCTACTTGAATAAGATCATTTATCATATTTAATATTCCTTATATATAAATTAATAAAATGTTATAAACATTATTCAATAATTTATGTTAATAACTTTCATTTTGTCGATATTTGGTACTTGAGTGAAAAAAGAACTTCTTATAATTACACGTTGATCATGTTGTAAAATATCAATTACCTCCAGAATTATATCAATGATGTAGATATAATGTATATCATATATATCCTGTATATTTATGTATTTATAATAGTACAAAACATTTGGATATAAGAAATGAAATGTACCATTCATGGTGACGGTAATCCGTAAGTACACATGAACACTACTTTCATTTCTATTTATTGTTATAATGGAATTAAAACCTAATGATACATAGGTATATAATTATTCTATTATAATATAGTATATAATATTATTAAATCCATCCTTTCTGTGTCTCACATATGTGATTAACGACTCATAACACTTTGAGGTGGTGGTAGTCCACACATTCTCAAATGAAATTATCGTGTTTACCCGTAACAGAAACCATAACTGTATGATATATTTGGAAAATACAGAAGAATAAATAAACAATAAACATGTCATATATCATATATAAATATAGTTCAATCATAGAGGCCACCATGAGAGGTGGTAGGAGATAATTGAACAATAAATGTTTTGCAAGGAGTTTGTCTTCCATCAAAAGAAATAGTAAGTTCTTCACCAATTAGATGGAGGTGTGTGTCATGGTAGTTAGAATATTTATCATAAAAAAATCCTAGTATATTGAATACATTGTTTTTTTATAAAACAAACGAATAAAACGTGTTTAGGTGTTAGAGATGTAAACTAAAACAAAATAACTTAAGGGAAGATGTTACATTTAAATTGGGTAACTCTATTTTGATTGAACAATAAGGGTTTGTTGAAGTGCCTTCTGCCTATGTTAAGGATTCCCTGATTAGAAGAGTGATATATGGACCTTAATTTGGTACAGTTTGGATCATCTAAGGGGCATGATAGGTTTGAGGAATGCATTATAGTTGAAAGATTTTTTATAAGTGGAGGAGGGTCTCTTTACGAATGTCTGAAAATATTATATTATTTTATAATTATTTTATATTTCTAAAGGTCCAAAACATTTTAATGTCAAAGATAGAATGACTCATGGTCGAACTAAAAAAATGTTATAATTGGTCATGTTTTGGATATAATATTAATCTTTTAAATATTATTTATTTAAATTATTTATTAATCAGGTAAACACCACATCATTATTATGTCATAAATATTTTAATTTATTTATATTCTAAAAATTATTAAAAAATACCATCATGTATGAAATAGATTTATATTTCCAAAAACTAATTATAGTCAAAAATATATCTTATATTAAACTATATAAATATTAATTTACTAAAAGATATTTGATTATGTCCTTTTTGTCTTTACTATAAGTTAATTAAAATAAAGTTTCATTATCACTCCCATGTGGCTCCATGGGGTCCCAAAATCGACACAAAGATGCCCATGCTCGGATTGACACTTGTTTATGTCAAATTTAAAATGTGGATGAATTTAATTTAAAATTAATTCATACTGTCAAATTTCAAATGTGGATGAAATTAATTTAAAATTAATTCATACTGTCAAAAAAAGACGTGTTTTTAAGAAATAATAACTATAAAAAGATTGACACTTGTTTATGTCAAATTTCAAAGTGAAATTAATACCAATAACTAAAATTGTACTAAATGGTAAAAATATAATATAATTACAATTTTAAACCAATTAAAAATATAATTAAACCATATAAATAAATTATATTAAAAGGCATTTTTGAATTGAAAGAAAGTAGTTTTCACTGTTCAGTAAAAATGAACTTTATCAGAAAAATACCAAAAATTCATCATATTATATTTCGATGTCACAATTTCAAAGAATAATATATTTTCAAATGGAACATTTAAAAGTAAGAAAAACTATATTTAAAAAGGGTTCTCCATCCAATGGTTGAAAATCATCCATTTAAAAAATATTAGAGTTTTTGTGCTTAAAATTATATTCATTCACATTTTAAGCCTCCAACATTTATTGGATAAATGTAAAAACATTTAAAAAACATGTATCATCGTGTTGTAGTTATTTCTATTCATTCTATCCTATATAATGGTTATGCGTTAACTACCATTAAAATAATAATACTATATTATTATTGTGCAACATAAGTTTTTAAAGAAACGTGTTGTTTCGTATCGGGTACGCCATCAAACATAGAAACCCCTTTTAAAGTAAAATTAATATTTAACTCACAAATAATAATAAATAGGAGAATGTATTATTTATTTATTTACATAGAATGTTACATCATTCCCCCCATTTAGAAATTGAGTCCTCACAATTTTATTCACTTATAAAATAAAAGAGGGTATTTAACCCTCATAAAATTTTCAGATTCCCATGTTTTCTATTCAACCATGTCGTTTTCCAACAAAAACTTTACGTGATGAATTACCTTATTCCAAAATACATTATGTCTTTGGTCATGAATCTGGACTCGCTGATCTTAGTAAGAGGGATTCTATTCAAAATTATCTATCTCGGTGATCAAAACATTAGATGGATCAGGAATATACTTTCTCAACATCAAAACATGAAAAACATTGTGTACCAGGTATAAAAATGGATGTTAAGACACTCTTTATGAAACTAATCCAATGTTCTCTATGATTTCATAGGTCCCCATGAACCTAAGTCTCATCCTTTCTTTCTTACCATAATTCATCACACTTTTACATGGATAAACTTTGACAAAGACAAGATCACATACCTCAAAAAAAGATCCTTCGCCCAATTATCCACATAACTTTTCTACTTGATCTGAGTTGTTCTCTTTTGCTTCTGAATCAAATGAACGTTTTTTTCATATCTTTTACCAATTCTGGTCCCATCACCTTCCATTCACCTACTTCATCAAAAAAAACTGGAGTTTGACATTGTTTCCCCTATAATGCCTCAAATTGAGCCATTTGTACACTAGAATGAAAACTAATATGGTAAGAAAATTCAATAAAGGAAAAAAATTTGGTCCCAACATCAGTGGTTATCTAGTGAAAACTCATAACATATCCTCCATGGTCTGAATTTTTCATGTTGATTTCCCATATAATCGAGGATGGAAAACATTATTAAAACTTAATTCGATACCCAACGACTTCTGAAAGCCTCTTTGAATGTTCAATGTAAACTTAAGATCACGATCAGATACAATGGATTGGGGAACAAAATACAATCTAACTATCACATTTACATACAACTGAGAAATTTGATCTAGAGACAAAGTATCTCGAATAGGATGTAAAAGAGAATATTTAGTTAACCAATAAACAATAACACAAATTTTATTATTACCACGTGATGTCATTGGAAATCCCACAACAAAGTCCATTGTTATATTTTCCTATTTCCTCTCAGGAACTAGTAATGACTGATGCATTACTTTTGGTAATCGCCACTCTACGTTAACCTATTGACATGTCAAAATTTTACAGTAATGCCAGTAATATCTCATTTAATTCCATCCCACCAGTAATACTCCTGAAGATCTTTATACATTATAGTGCATACACGATGACCTAAAAACAAGGAACTATGAGCTTCACATATAATTTAATTCTTTTAATGTGAATCGTATGGAAAACATAATCACTTTCCATATCCCGAAACACAATCATTATTAATGTTAAATTCAGGAAACATAACCTTTTAACCAACTCTTACTATTTTTTCATCTTAGTGTCTTCCATATGCGCTTGTTTATTATTTATAACAGAGATGATTCCACTAACACCTGAAATAAAAATGAAGAATTTCTCATACCAATAACTTCTCTTCCAATTTTCATCAAATAAAAAACCAAATAATCTCATTCCAAAAGTAGCATGGTTAATGAATCCTTACTTTTTCGACTCAATGAATGAAACACTTAATTTTATTTTCCCGGATGGTAAAGGATCATGAAATAAAAATACTTGATTAATTCCAACCATCTCCTCAGTCTCATTTTTAATTCTCTTTGAGTTAATATATAATTCAAACAATTCTGGTCAGAATATATTTCAAATTTTACTCCATACAAATGATGCCTCAATATTTTTAAAGAAAAGACAACAAAATCTAATTCTAAATAATGTGTAGCGTAATTTTACTCATGAGGTTTCAACTAATGTGATACATATGCAATTACCCAATCATTCTGTATAAGGACATAGTCATGTCCTTTCAATGAAGAATCTCTATAAATAACAAACATACCATTTCTAAAATTTAGTGCAAAAAATGAATCATTCGACAATATTATGATCAATTAATGAAAACAATCATCACATTATTTTTTCCAGATGAAATGAAAATATTTTCAAGTTAACAAATTCATTGGACTGGATTACCATGAAAAAATCTTAAACAAACCTCTGGTAATAACCTGCTAAACCCATAAAAATATGTATCCTGGTTGTATTTATTGGTATTGGCCATTCATCAACAACTTTTTCATTAGAAGGATTAATTGTTATGCAATATTTTGATGCAATGTGACCAAGGAAAGAAATATGTTGTACCCAAAACTCACAATTACTGAATTTCCCAACTAGATTCTTTTCATTTCTAGTTTGAAAGAAAACCAAAAATTACTTTCTTTCTCCACTTTAATTTCAGAATAAACCAAAATATAATCAATGAACACAACAACAAATATTTCAAATAACTCATGTAAAATTATATTCATAAGATCCAAGAATAAATCGGGTGCATTGGTTAAACAAAAAGGCATAACTTCATATTCATAATGGCCATATCTAATAAGAAACATAGTTATGGGAATTTCGGCTTCCATTACATTAAACTAATGTTACCCTGACCTCAAATTAATCACCCAAAAATATTTTTCTCCCCTGAGATGATCAAACAAATCATTGATATAAGGAAAATGATTCTTTTCCTTAACAGAGATGTTATTAAATACACAATAATCAATCCAATGTCTCATTGAACCACATTTATTTTTATCAAATAGGATAAGGGAACCCCTTATTGATGTTCTAGGTTGAATGAAACCTTTATCTAATAACTTCTGGAATTACTTTTTTATCACTAAAACTTCAATTTGAGCCATTTTATAAGGAGGTTTTGATATTGGCTTAGCATCAGGAAATAAGTCAATAGTAAATTAAACACCCTGATTAGGTATAATACCAGACCACTCATCAGAAAAAACACTAAAGTACCCAATTAAAACTGGTACATCATTAATCTAAACAGTTCCTTTATTTATGAATATATGTGTAATGTACTATTCTTTTCCATCATTTACTAGTTTCTCAACATCCTTATATGTTATCAATAGTAAGGGTACATTCTTGTACAATAACTGAACATATTTCTAAAAGGAAACTTCTTTAGCTCTGCATTCAAACTTTGCCTAATAAAAACAATACAATATATACCTAAAATAACATCAAACTCTACTAGAATAAAAACAATATTTTTTTCTGTTATATTCTTTCCTCACTCAATGATATAAATGTTCTTATAATATATTTTTGTCTCAAAATTTCCCCCATGTTTTTTACCATATGTTTAGGATTCATATCTTGATATGGAATTCCCAATTTATTATAAAACATATAAAAAAGGAATGAATGTGTAGACCATGAATCCAACAACACCTTGGCAAAATCTAAACCAAAAAACAGTGTACCTAACACTACTGCATTCGATGGCCCAACATACACTCATGTAGTTGGAAATAATTTCACAACACTTTTCTGCTTGTAGTCTGGCTGGTTTCCCTCAGTTGAGATCTCCATTGGACCCTCAATTTAATAATTTATCATTTAATTGCACTTAAAACATCATGTTGACTATATATCGGATATTGTTTTACCATTACCCTGATCTTTTTCAGTAAAAATATGATCTTTATGTCCTATTTTACAATATCGGTAGCACTTAACATAATTTAAAATACATTCCCTATAATGCTTTTCACCAAAATTTTAACAAACATTAAACTTAAGTTCCTTTCCATAAGACTTTTTAGAAGAGTTTATCCCTTTTTTCTACCACCTCGACATCTTATTTTTTTGTTTCTCAAAGAACACTTGATCATCACAAAACTCCATTTCTACCTTCTCCACACATTGAACATGTTTTTCGTAACTCATGAAATCTTGAGAAGAAAAATGCAATCAATAGTTTGGATTTAATCCTGAGTAAAATTGGTTGATTTTACTATCTAGAGTTTTTATTAAA
Organism: Viscum album; assembly: GCA_963277665.1. NCBI lineage: Eukaryota > Viridiplantae > Streptophyta > Magnoliopsida > Santalales > Viscaceae > Viscum > Viscum album. Next base: position 1,897,434,409 of record OY728163.1, on the reverse strand, counting down.
TTTGTAGCATACCCTACCAATTGAGTGAATTTTTCTTCATAAGCAGCCAATGAGTCATCCCCTAGCATCAGTTCCAAGAATTTTTACCTTAATATTATGATCCAGCTTTAGAAATTATTTATCAAGAATCATACCTTTGAATTCATCCCAATCAAGAGCATCAATCTCTTCACTATCCCTGATAATTTTCCACACCAACCACCACTGATCAGGTTAACCTTTAAAATGGTTAAGAATGATACTAACCTTTTGTTGTTCTGAACACCCCATAACATCGAAAATCTTTTTAAGTGCTTTAATCCACACTTTTGCTATCACTGGGTCAGATGATCATCTAATTGATGGGGGATGATTCCACATGGAATACTCCACTACTGAAATTTTCAACTATGGTTGATCTGGAAAATCTAATGCATGGACACCACCACCATTTATATCCCGTTTCAACTATGACATCACTGCAACAAACTATTCAATCCAGATTCCAACCATCTCAGTTTGCTGATTTGGAAGCTTGTATTCCTCCTTATGTCATCTCAACATAGATACCATGTTTCCACTGCGGAAAACCTTTTTGAACATGGAAATATCATAGGCGAAGAAAAATGGTAATATGTAAATTCTATATCACTTCAATGTTACCATAAATTAATTTGTCGACATTAATTTACCAATATCAAAACATCTAAGGTTATCTAATCCGACCTCTGATACCAACTATAAGGACTCGAACATAAAACAATACATAATCAAGAATTAAATGAATAATTCTAATTGAGGATATTTTCAGGTTTAGAGTTTTAGACAATTTGTCCATAACTATTAAATTACATCTAAAAAATTATAAATTAGAAAATTATACTTAGTTTCCATTTTTTCAAAAATTAAAAAATCTTGAAACAAAGAGTCACGTTTAGTCCCAGGTTTTAGACATCATGAATTTTCCTTAATCCCATCCTAGACCCTATTCATTTTTAGGTCTTGTGAAAAACATTTCGAAATATGGGAGAAGCGAAAAATGCTCATTAAGGGTTATAAAACAAAGAAAGAAAACATTAGTTCATCCATACTTACATAACATAATATCATTAATATACCTTATGAAATCTCATGATTTATGAATAACACATAGAAATCATAAATCATAAAGGTAATTTGTGGCATCTATATCACACATACATTATAGATATCACAAATATGTAGGGAGTTACATTTGGAATACCCATCATAGTATACTCCCATAATTTGTTAGGAGAAAACTTCATGTTTAACTCTATCACATTACCTGATTCACTAAAGAGTTATATCGGGCTCACCCACCCTTGGATTATCACGGATCAACCTGTATACGTAAATAATTCCCAAGAACCAAAACACATAAAACAAGCATAATGTATAGATAACATCTCCAAATATCAATCACAATATATAATTCAATGCTATTGAAATAATAAATTATTTCTAAAAAACTAATTTAAATACAAAAATATGTTAAAAAGTTATATAGTATTTTTTTTAAACACTATGGCTTGTTAAGGAAGCTAGATATCGAATAATACTCACTGTAGATGAAAGGTCGTTGTCACCACTTATGTTACAAAGAAATATTATTTTTACCATTTAGTAAAACTCTTGGTATAAAAAGATTAACATTAAATGAAATGAAAATTCCAAGGTGTTTATGTAGTATATTAATGAAACTTGTGTATTAAAAAAATATATGCATCAATGAAAGGAGATTGAGGCGAAATCCCTTACATCGTGTCTGATTTGACCCATTCGTTCTTTAATATCATGATTCATAAACTAATGATAATTTCTAATTTCTTAATATGAATTTTAAAGTTTATTATTCCTTTTATATCACTTATTACAATTTTATAAACAATATGTAATCGTTTATGTTAATAACAGTCATTTTGGTGAAATTTGGTACGTGAGTAAAAAATGATCTTCTTATAATCACAAGTTCTTATTGTGGTAAAATATCCATTATCCACCGAATTTTAATTAAGATGTAGATATTATATAAATCATATATATCTAGTATATATATATATTTAAAATAGTACATAACATTAGGATATAAGAAATGAAATGTACCGTTCATGGAGACATTAAGTTGTACGTATGCATGAATGATACATTCATTTATAATTCAAATATTTATTGAATTAAAACATAATGATACCTAATTATATTATAATATCATATATAACAACATTAACCCCATCCTCTATACATCCCACATATAGCATTAACGAGTTATATCACTTTCCGGGGAAGTAGTCCGCACTTCTCAAACGAAATTTTCACTTTTACCCATAATGGAAACCATAAATGTATGATATAAATTGAAAATACATAATCATAAAGAAAAAATAAACATAATATATAACATATATAAATACAGTCCCATCATAATGGCAACCATGAGAGGAGGTAGGAGATAATTGAACAATCATTGTTTCGTGAGGCGTTAGTTTTTCATCAACAAAAACAGTATGCTATTCACCCATTAGATGAATGTCTTTGTAAGTTTAAATCGAGTAATTATCATAAAAACATACTAGTATGTTGGGGATACTGGTTTGGTTATAAGATAAATGAATAAAAAGAGTTTAGTTTGTTTAAAAAGTAAAATAAAACAAAAGAACTTAAGAGAGGATGCTACCTTTAAATCATGTAACTCACTTTGTTTTGAACCAAAAGGGTATGTGAAAGTGCCTTATATCAATGTTAAGACTTCTAAGAGGAGGATAGGGTTGTAGGGTTCTAAATTGGTCTGAGAATGGATGAGCCATGGGGTTTGAGAGATATGAGTAATGGGTAAAAGGTGAAGGCTTTTTATAAGGGAGGGGGGAGGGGCTCATTATGAAAGTGTGAAAATATTATTTTATTTTTTTAATGATTTTCGGTTTTTAAATGTCCAAAAATTAAGAAATTGTAATATAATATGACTCATGGTCGAAATAAAATCATCTAATAAGAATTGGGAAGGTTATGAATATAATAATAATTTTTAAAATATAATTTATTTAAATAATTTATTAATAAGGTAAACACTACATCATTATTGGGTCATAAATATTATAATTTATTTAATATGTGAAAATTATTATAAAATAAACCACTATATAGGAAATATTGTTAGATTTTTAAATCATATTTTTAGTCGAATTGATAACTTATATAACCCTATTAAAAAATTAATTCACTAAAAGATATTTGTTTATGACATTTTTGTCTTTAAATTATGTTAATTAAAATAAAGTGACATTATCACTGCAATGTGGCTCCATGGGGTCACAAATTAGACCCAAAGATTCCAATGGTCAGATATGTATCAACCAATTGGATCAGTACCTATGTTAAGGTAATTTTATATTAGAATAATAATATCCATTTACCCATATTTACCAGATTTACCCTTTAACCCTAATAAATAAATATTTATTGAAGTAAATATTCTTAATATCTAAAAATAAAAGTTACCTATGTATAAAATTTGGACATCCTGATTCAAAATATGGAATCCATTTTTCAAAATTAAAATCTCAGAATTGTTAGAACTTAATTTTATATTAATTCCTACATGTTTTTAAGAAATAATTACTATACAAACATTCACACTTGCTTATGACCAATTCCAATGTGAAATTAATTTAATAACGAAAATAGGATTAAAGGGTAAAAATATAATCTAATTACACTTTAAAACCATTTATGAAGATTATCTAACCATATAAGTAAATTATATAAAAAGGAGATTTTGAATTAAAACATAGTAATTTTTACAATTCATTTAAAAAATGTACTTTATTCAAAAAATACAAGAAATTCATCCAAATTATAAATTGATTTCCTGATTATAATGAAGTAAAATAGAAGATATAAGAGGACAAAAATATATATTTAGAAGATTATTTCCATCAAACGGTGATAAATCATCCTTTTAAAGAATATTTGTGTATTTGTGCATAAAATTGGATTCGTTCACATTTTAAAACTCTATCGTTTATTGGATAAATATAAAAACATTTAACAAACATGAATAATAATATTGTAGTTGGTTCTGTTCATTCACACTAATAAATGTATAGTTGAAAACTACCTATTAAAATAATAATATTATATTATTCTTTTGCAATGTAATATTTCAAAGAAACATGTTGTTGTGTATCAGGTATGCCTTCAAACATAAAATCCCCTTTTAAAGTAAAATCTAAATTTAATTCTAAGATATTAATTAATATGAAAATTGATTTAATTCATTATTTACTATGAATGTTACATAGACCATGAGGAAGACATACCACTTTTGAAAAACTGAATTATCAATCTGCAATCACCAATATGAATGATAACACAATATATATGGAAAAAATAATTTCCAAAACCTTCTAGTCCAAGAGAGCTTTCATGTTAGAGGCTAAAAATAGCCTTAAGGATTTCAAATTCCATTGGGATAGAGGTGAGATTGGAGTTCTTATCTTGTTGAAAAATCCTTGGAATAATACTCTCCTTAAGAGAAAAAGTATAAGGTTTTCTATAAAAAAGGTTCTTACAATATGAAACAACATCATCCGAGAGGTCCCAAATATTATCAATTAATTGATCACCAACCTTAATCAAGGATAATGTCATAGAGTCCTTCCAGTTTATCAAAATTGAATTGATGAATTTTAAGTTTATAACACCATCGTTCAACCACATAACACTAAAAGCATCCCATTACAAAGCATCATTGTGGCATAGAAGGTTATTAACCATGGATGTCATCTTGACTTCACCCATGAGATTATTCGAGAAATTATTGTGAGTGTTGGCCACATGATCATGATGAATTATGATATGGAGGGAGGAAATATCAGAGTTAATACAGATGAAATAATATTTGCTCCATGTTTTCCAGTGCTTCTTGGGAATTTTGAGTTTAATACACAAGAATCGGCATCATTTCTGATATTGACAGAATCCAAGACTCTTTGAACAAAATCCCTATATCTATTGTAAGTCACCAACCGTTTATTAAATCTAAAGGGAATAGGGGGAGTAGAATCTCTACCAACATGATTAAACATGATAGGATGATGGTTCAAATTATGTCTTGGAAGATTTGTACAGGAAATAGAATCCCAAAAATACAAAGAGGATTTCCTTACATAGGTTCTGTCAATTCTTCTAGAAAAAAACCCTATTTAAAGAACTCATGTACCGTGTATTCTATTCCTAAACTAGGTTATCCTCAATTAGATCATTACATTCAACAAAATTTTTAAATTCCCTAGAGGGGATAGAATTAGTCATATCCCCCATATTCTAATCCAGATGCATAATAGAATTGAAATCACCCAGTGAAATCCATGGGCCAAGGATAATAGAATTGAGATAACTTATATCCATCCATAAGCCTCTAAATTCCTGCTAACAGTTAAACACATAAATGAAGGAGTAGTAGTGGTGAATACCAAGAAAATTAAATTCACAAGTGACATGATGCTTAGTGGAGGAAAACAAAGAAATATTGGAAAATGAAGAGTGATCCAAGACCCAAAGACTCGTAATTTCATAAGAGAATTAGTTATTGGAAAAAGAATGAAAAAATAGTAACTATAGCCAGGAAATGATGGAGGATTTTTTAGGTTCAGACAGTCCTATAATAATAGGTATCTCTATCTGAATAAGGTGAAATGAGTTTCTAGTGGTGTCCCTCTTGGCCAAACATTGACAATTCCATAATATAATCACCATTTGAACTTGAATATAGGCTTGGAAACCCCTTTTAGTTTTCATTTACTTCTTTAGGCCTAATTTCAGTTGTCTCCTATATTTTACTTTAAGAATTGGGATACCTTGAATAAGATCATTAATATCAAATATCCCCTCTTTCTGGACATGTAGTATTATCAATATCAGTGAGAGGTGGCACTGAACTATCCTAATTGTCTTCCATGTCCTTGACAGTAGAATCAGATTCAATATATGCTGCACAGTTGAAAGGGAGAAGTTCCATCACCAGAAGTATCACTGGAGGAACACATGGATCCTTTGGATTTTCTAAACCATTAGTTGGGAAGGGAGTTGTGCCATCTCCAGAAGTACCACCATCTGAAATGAAGACACTATCTGGGATGGGGGGAAACAACATTAGATTCCACCAATTCCAAGGGAGAAACAATAGTACATTTAATTTTCTCCCCTCAGGGATCCATGGAGTTAGGATATGGAAAAATAGAGTAGTCCGTAACATCAGTGGATCGAGAGACTACTAGAGTAGGAGAGCCAGAGGTATCACCTGAAGAGTTGAAAATTCTTGATGGGGTCATGAAGGGATCAAATAAATTCTCGCTACCACGAAGTGAAAATAAAAAGTCACTAATGTTTTTATATATCTCTTATGATCAATTAATATCATGTTTTTACACTTGAAAAATATAGGCTAACTCAAATATTTCTTCTGAAAGGTAAAAATTCAGGTCCTGATTTGCTGAGAGGGCTTTCTCAATACAGTTGACATCTCAATCTCTAGATTTTTCAGGTATGGTGGACATGGCATGGATCGTTTGATATTCTTACTCAACAATATTATAACATTATATTTTAGGAGGGATGTAACTGGAAGGACCATTATGGGACAATTCCCTCTTTCCAATAAAAACATTATTATTCCTTCACTCCCCATTGACCTTGAGCCACTCTAAAGTATTGGGGGCTTCATTCACTTTTATCTGAATCATTCTACTATTCACAACAGAGTGACCAACAATATTTCATATATCAAAAATAGGCGGGACTCGTAAATATTCAACATTGGCATCAATTTTGTTTCCATTACCAATAATCATAATTCTATCAGGAATCATGGATTTAAGAGTGACATCAATCAACATTCTAGCAAAAAAACCAACATTCACATCAAGTGTATTTTTATCCAATCTGATTGTGTTACCTATGAAAAAGGAAAGATCATTAAGGATATTGGGATGCAATTATATCTATTTCAATCCATGAATCCTGACCTAGATCTGAGCATTGGTTTCCTTCAAATTAAATGGAATGAAACTAAGAACCCATTCTGAAAGCCTTAAAATTCCAGTAATGATTTTATATTTATAGTACCCCAAGCCACATTGAAAACTGACATGGATTGAATAAAAATTGGATGAACCCTCTCATGATGGTAATCATCCTCCAATTTCTAAGACCCCAGCCATGAGAGACCCTGCTCTTAAGATTGGCATAAGACCAGGGCATGTCCCCCTTTGAGTAAATAATACGACCTAATATTTAATATATTTCATTTCAATATATTATATGAAAAATACATATTTTACATTATAGAAGTTATATTTTTCAATGAATAGTATTTTTTGATAAAAATTAATTTTTTTAAAACATAAATTTCATCATTAGATAATATGATTATTCTATTTAAAAAATTATTTAAATCAAAACATATTCAAAATATATAATAATTAAATTCAAATATCAAATGAAATTATCATATATAATAAATAATTATTTTATTTTGGAAATTAAAATTTTCAAATATTAACATTGATATTTATGATTTTAAATAATTTGGGAACATAATTTTTCATAATAATTTTGTCATATAAAACAAAATTTATCATAATTAATAACATAATTCTCTTTTTTTAAATTCATATCTTTTGAAAATATCATTTTTAATAAATAAATTGTTAAATAAAATGTGATATTATTAGTTATTTTGGGTTTAAAAATGAAATTTTAGTAATATTAGAATGAGAATTTATTTAATTTGAACATATATAGGAAAAATAGATAATTCTTTCTCAACATCCTTAATTAAAAAGATAGGTTTTGATTCTTATACTTAAACATTTATATTTTATCTAAATATATTGTATTTGTTTTGTTCGGACATGTACGTGGAACAAGATATCACACTAATGGGAACAACATAATTGATTTATTAATTTAAAAATAATGTTATGTTACATTCTACCCAATATAAATAAATTGAATGGTCCAATTTTTAATTATTAATCAATGATGAAGGAAGGTTATTGTATTTATAATGTAATTACTATTCAGGATAAAACTACTCATTTTAAATATATGTTACCATCTTGACTAATATCTCATTATTTATCATGACTAATACAATAGTAAACAATAATAATGTAATATAAAAAATTATATTTATAACTTAATAATATTTTATGAGCTAGGTAATATTCACAAAACTATTTGAATCTCCATAACATTTGACCATGGTAAACTCAAATATTTTTAAAAAATTAATACTATATTTTACCCAAGAATATATTAATCACTACTTCCAAATTATTATATCTAGTAAATATATATCATAATATGAAAAATATATTAACTTTCCAAAATATTTAATTGATTACATTTTTATTAAATCAATTATAATCTCAAAAAATATCAAACTCAAATTCCATTAAATCAAACATCTTTTTCTTAGGTGGATATCAATAAAATATCAATCATATTATTTCTCTATATCAAAATCAAGTGACCATCAATACTTATCAGCATAAATATAATACTTTCACAAATTCAGATTTCCTGCATCCAAATAATATATCGTTCTAATCTATTAATACTTAATTATGGAAGAACTATCACAAAGTGTTTCACAAAATCTTCTAAACATTATAATAAACCATTATATTTTTGATAAATATTACTCACTAATGAGAATATGTATTATTGATAGGGATTAATTTCTATATGGAAATATAAATTAGTAAATTAGATAAATTATAAAACTATCATTTTCTATCATATCAAAATATAAGTTCATTCCCCAGATTTATGTTTAGTCACCATTTCATTTATAGGAAATTGTAATTTTTTGTAATATTTCATTCATAACCTAATTTCTTTGTAAATTACGGAATAATCTACCAAGAAAGTGGTAGTTAATTTATTTTTTATATAGGAATATGAGAACAGCAAGCTGAAGATAAATTCCCTCATGAATGATTAATATTTGACAAATTAAACTTCTAGTACATCCTATGGTTGTATTTGTTCAATATTAAATTATCCAATGTTCTTTTCAATTATTTGGTCTTAAATAATTATTTAATATCATAACATAATAGTTCAGTGAGTTCTATAATTTTAATTTTACTATCCTTAGTATATCCCGTAAGAGTATATTTGTATGAGCATTCTCCTTGAAAATATGATTCTGAATGAGATTATTGATCAAGTAAATGAATGAACAACCCTTTTCTAGTTGATAATATTTATGTGGATCTATGGGACTAAAACATCCACATGTCATTATACATATAAAGATATAATTTATTGGAAATCTATCTACTCCACACATTAAAAAAACATTTTGAATCACCATATACATATACATATATCTATTGATATCACTTGGGCTTACTAACCCAAATATTAAAATAAAATGTCAATTATTAAATTACTAAAAAAATCACCCATTGTTTAATGAATACCATCGAAATTATGGTAATCCTAAAGTTATTAACCTTTAAATTATCCTAATAAATATAATAATATCATCATTTAAAAAATTACAATGCTGATAGAAACTATGATACCCCATGTCAGCAATCCATGTTCTAATTTTCACAAAAACATATATTATATATTTTCTTTTTTGGTAGGTGTAGATTTTGGAACATACATATCCAATTTTTAAATTAATATTGATAAAATTTTATTAAATATATAAAAAAATTCAATAGGGTACAAATAAGTATTGGATTATAATAACATATAAAAAAATATATGTCTATGATAGCTAATAAAAATTTTCAACAACATAATATAATATTTAATCGATATATATTAATAAAATTATTACAAAAATTCTTTAGCATGGGTAATATATATACCCATGTCATGTGTACTGAATTTAATAACAACATATTTAATGGAATCATAAGAAATTTTCTGATAAAATGCAAAGTAATTGAAAAAAAATGAATCTATCAAAAATCTAATCATCATAAAAATATTATGTTACGAATAAGTATCCTAAATTACACAATAATACATTAAAATATAGAAAATTCTATATCAAGAAATATTATAGAAAACATGGATATAAATTATACAAATATAATGACATTGGAATGAATAATATCATACATAAAATACATTTTATAGAGACCACATTCCAAGAGACTACAATGATTTAGGGATAGGTATACAATAAAACCCTGGTCAATTTTTCACAATAATCTTAACAATACATCTAGGGTAAATATAATGTCGTGTCCTACCTATAATGTTTTTCCCAATATATTTATCATAAAAATAAAGGAGACATTTCAATGCTTTCAGAAAGGAAACTATGTCTGACGAAATATTTATATCAATTTAATGAATGTCACATGATGTTAATACATATAACTAATTCTTTAGTGAAAAATATTCTGGGATAGAATCAATGATCAAACATCAATATGAAATGGATAAGATTATTATTATACATATATATGAAAGTAATTTATTTAAAATGAATATACTTTAAGGTTCCAATTAATCTTCTATATTGGTAAAAAAATATCGAATTCCAAAAAAAAATCTGCTTGTCAAATAAATATATAATATGAACATGAAAAATTAGGAGGGTAATAGTCTATGGAAAAAAATAAAATGGGAGTTTATGAATAATAATTTTTTCTTGAATAATATCACATATAATGAAAATAAATTTCCCCTGGTTATTGAATAAAATATGTTTTTGGTGAAAATCATCCAATATTGTTAGTTTACAATGTTGTGTTCACACAGTACAGAAAAATGATCTTATTGATAGGAAAATATTAAAATAACTTTATAATTGTAACACCCATGTTTTTTAAAAGTATCTCATTTTATTTGATAACATAAATTACAAATAACATGAAGCATAAAAATGAATATGACCTCTCTAATATTTGTGACATGTCAATTTTTTTAATTTATTAACACTATTTCATATCATCTAATGATCCTAATATTGAGTTATCTTGTGTCATATACTGTAATTCATTTCTTCAATTTCTTATGGTATATGGAATACCCTGCCTCACAAAATACCCTTACTCTTATTTTAAAAAATTGGAAATTATCATATAGGAATCAAATTAGTGAATAATAATAGCATTATCTTACATATGAAAATATATTTAATTTAGTTTCTTATAAATTAATTAGTTATGATTATAAAATAAAATTAAATACAAAGGAAATTTTACTATAGTGAAATATTATTATCCACCAAAGGAATTTTAATCCTAATAAACTAAATTAATTATTAATAAAGAATGATATGAATGAAATTATTATATTATATAATTGATCAAATTTTTTTACATTTCTTCAATATATTTGACAGTATTCATATAATATATTTTCATAATATATAATTTAAATGATGTACTTTTTTAAATCTGAATTTTCTAATTTATGTTATACACTCAGATGAATAAATGGTCTAATTGAGAAACTTCATTTGATGTATATCTATTTACCCATAAACGCAATAGTCTTTTTTATTTTCTATATTTAATGTAAATATCACATATTTTTATCATTATAATTTAAACCTCATATATAGCTAAATGATAGAGGATATAGTGCCTCAGAATAGTAAATTTTAGTAATATTTTTGTTTTTTTTAAATTATGTTATTATATTTAGTATATTAACACATTTAAATTTATCAACATTATGAAAATTATATTATATTCCCCATCATATTTCTTGGAATTCTTGACCACTAGAGGTCCATATCCCCATTCAGATTATTGATCACCATGATGACTATTTCCATTTCAATACATCCATAGGAGTTACATTTCATATTAATGAAGTTCATAAATTTCATAAGAGAAAATATATTAAATGTCCCATTTTTTTAAATATTTTTTTATATAAAGTGTTTCAACATTATTAAAAATTCATTCTGATCAGTAGTTCACTATATATTGGATAGATTTTGTTTCTAAACCATATTCATCTCCACTATTTATTTTAACGGATTATCTTCAAATCTAGTACTTATTCATTAATAATATTCCTGCATTGTCATTGAGTCTAGAAATATTTCCCATTTATAATGAAATATTTTATGATAATTTAATGGAATAAGCATAAATATTACATGATAAATCATAATATGATTTCATGATTTTTCCTAAAAATCATGTTGGTTTTTCATAATACATTTGTTATCATTCACTTTTCATCTAAATATAGTTAGCAAGTGGCGAAACAAATAATTCTCTAAAATAACCTATAACATCCTATAATATTAAAACCCATAAGTTTTAATTATATTACATTTTTGATATGGAATACAATAGTTCCCATATTATCAAATAGTTTAGTATCTTTGGATGTGTAAATACAATAATTAATATCATTTAAAAACAAAATAAACCACATGACCATATTTAATAGAATTATTATACCTTCATTTATATCCTTAAAAATTACACATTGTAATCCTAAGGATTCACGGGGACTGAAAAAAAAATATTATTGAGATAATATTCATAGTATAGAGTATCATGTATTGGAATTTTTCCAAACATATGAATTGAAGAAGTTATATAATTGTTATAAAAAAATATGAAATCATAAAAAAATAAATATGATGGAATTATACATCCATAATAATAAATGAAATCCAAAATAAAAATAACCATTAATTCAATACAAATGAAATTAATAATGTGAAAAAGAAGTTTTTTTAAAGGTATTGATCCAAAATAGTTTATATTAATAGTAATTTGTCCATACAAAAACCCAACTGATTTTGTTTCATGAAACATGTCGATACATCAATAGGATATTTAATTATATTCAAAAATAAATAATATTATTTCAATTTCATTAACCATAACATTCATCAAGACCATTCATAAAATTAATTAAAGTACATTTCACTAATAATGTAAACTTATATGTGTAAAAAGAAAAAATGTAATTAACTATATTCATATATATTAGAATAATAAGGATGTTTAGGAGACCAATCTTTAATCAACAAGGAATCTAGAGGGAATCAACAATGAGTAATAAATATTCCTGAATACTAATATGGACTAAAAATAGTAATTAAAATGTAACTGGATATCTATAAATGATTATAATCATATTCTATATCCTGAATTTGAAAGAGGGAAATCAAAATGGTTGGAAATATCTTTATTCATGGTTCATAAAGAGATTATAAATATTCCAATACTTATCACTTAGGAATTTATACCCGTGTGTAATGTATCTTCTCCCTTTATCATACATTATAATAATGGGTTATTAAATACTATTCTATCAATTTTGGGATGATTAACCATAGGGGAATATCTTCCATATTTGTATACACATTCTAGTATAATTGAATGGGATTATTTTCATTGATGGTTACTATAATTTTAAATTACAATAACAAAGGATAGTCATTCCACCATATAAATGATTGAGTTTTAAAATGGATTTGGTATCTCATGAATGAAAATATCATTATAGAGGTCTAAAATTAAATACATTTAAATACCTTATCTCATATATGTAATAAAAAATAGTCTTCAATTGACATATATTCAGAACTCAAATGTAAATATGTGGTGACAATAACATTAGTCCCAAAGAATAAAAAATTAGATGGAATACAGCCAAATATATATAGATTTCAAATAAAATCATAAATGGATAAAAGATATAAATTAAAATGTATCCTCGTATAGATTTAAAATTTTAATTATTTCATATAATTTCTAACAAAATAAATATATTGACAATGAAAATTGAAAATAACATTCATAATAAAAAAAATTCTCAAACCGAGGAATATAAAACTGCACATCATAAAATTTTCAAGAAAATAATGAATATAAATTAAACAAATATATAATAAATATGTCTATATTACTCAGTGAATTAGTAAACACAGTGATTCCAATTTTCATTAATACTCTATATAATTTTATTCTCGTTTTTAATTATTATGATTTCCTATATTGTCTTTTAATAGTTTGGATCGTCTACACTAGTTTCACATATATTTTTTTTATATATTATTACAAAAAATTTAATAATTAATAGGTTATTATGTATACATTTTGGGGCGATTTATAAATTTTTTTGATGTTTTAAATTTTATTCTTGTGTTTTATAGTCATTAACCATTATAATGAAATGAATATTTATAATGCTTCACTGATTTGGGATGATCGAATAATGATTACCAAATTGATGAATTCAATTTTAGAATAAAATATATTGAATATTAAAATTTATTATAAATACACTTTGTTTATATTATATCATTTATTATTCATTCATTATATAAATTAATATCATTTTTCAACAATTTCTTCAAACTGATAAAAATCAAAATATAACCTGATATAAACATTGACTAAAAGCGTGTTTTTTATATAAATATAAATTAATATTATGAAAATATTTAGTATTTATTAGTGTGATATATCATAATTTTAGATAAATATATGAATATGTAATTGATATAAAAAATTATATAAACTAATTAAAATATTATTATCCATGTGAACTTATTGTAAATGATTCAATTAACGATGATCAATTATTGACAATATAAATAATAGTCTTTTAAATTTTTATAAATAAAATTTAAATGATAACATAAATATTGTAATATACAAACCGGTAATAATTTTTTCTTCTGAAGAATTAATTTTTATTATTGATGAGAATAGATTCCATGTAACAAAAAAATACATTAATCTAAATAGATGGAATTTATAAATAAATAATTATAATACCCTTATTTTAGATAATATAAATTATATAAATGAATATAATATAAATAGTTTTGTATTTATAGAATATAATCTAAATTATATATTTCTTCCCTATGTCAACTGACCATTGTTGATAAAATAACAAACAAGGATGAAAAAATTATAATTAATGAAATACCATTATGTCTGAAGGAAGGAACCTGTAAACACATATTTACCTAGTGAGATTATGGAATTATGTCAAAAAACAAATTCCATTCTTTTGATATCAAGGGTAAAACATGTATGTTTTTAAATATCTATATCACTAACATATTTTGGAATGATACCTTTAATGTGATAAAAAACAATATCGGTTCCACCAAGTGTTTTTTCTAGAAAGATGAAACATTGGAATCCAAATTCTCCCTTTAATCGTGAAATCCAATATTATAATAGATTATAGGAAGAATTATATTGAGATTCCTAAATCATTGTAGGAGTTGAGTAATTTATTATTTTAATCACATTCCACGATCCATTTTAATTTAAAAGTATCTCTTCTCTAGTGCTCTAAAATGATATATAGATATTTAGATACCGAATAATCTTATTCTCTAACAGAAGAAAAACATGTAAATCCCCAATAGAAATAATTACATGAATTATTTAAAGAATTAATTAGTGATAAATAATATTTTCATCGAAGTGGATAATTTTCATAAAAATCCAAAATCATATAATTTTCCTTATCGCATTGAACTTAATATAATTTGTCAAATAATTCTTTTATTAGATTAAAGGATTACATGTGTTTTGAACCGCATTTTTTACATTTAATATTTAATGTCAATGAATTATTAAATTTAAATAATAAAGGTTTTTTAGAATGCCTAGTGGTAAGACTAACCAAAATATGATGATTATAAAAATTTATCGTAGAAAGGGTGGATCATGAAATTAATGTAAAAAAATCTGTGTTCATGTTATTAATGAAATCTCAAAAAAATGGTTAATTTTTTTTCAATATGATTCATATACCAAGTATATTTGGACACATATAGGTTTATCTAAATAAGAATTCTATTCTCAATATAATCTCTATTGTTCCTGAATGAAATTGAACAATTGGTCACGCATGACCTCTTATCCAGGTCGTTAATGGAAATGACATGTCCTTGATTTTTCCCAAAAAACTTCATTGTTATTCTTATATTATGATTATTCATCAACATATATCATTATTTTTGATAAAAATTATAGTAATATATGATAGAGTAAAATAATGTCCTTCCAAAACAATTAAAAATTAGAGTGACCATGTTCTCTATAAATATTTAAAGGAGACTCCATATTATCACAAATGATAAATATTCCAACAAAAATTTGATATCATTACATGATTTATAAGAACATAATAGTTTGTATCGGAATTTATCTAGGGCTATAAACTTATATGAATTAATAATCATAGGTTTATTGTGTCCTATGAAATCAGTGTTTTGTTTATAGAGAAATCTCCTAAGATAACTAAGTTTTTTCCATTTTTACCAGTCTATTAGTGTTCCAAAAAAATAATATTTATTTTAACTTAGGTTTGGATATATATACAAATATTTTGGTACCACCATAATGCTTGTTCCTCACCAATCCTTTTAAAAAAAATTTATCCTACCCTGGAATGAATATGTTTTTCATACAAGGGGAATCATAGTTTATGGAACCCAGTATAATAAATGTATCTTATGGTTTATATAAATCATAGAATTTTTTTAGAAATTCCCTCTAACGTGGAAACAATTATGTTAATATTTTTTTTTCCAATGATTAAAATATGAGTTTACCCTATAAATAATTTATTAATAGTTATTTCAAGAGTTTAAGGATGGAGAATATATATTAATTTTTTGATTCATATTTATTGTTGTTAAATGTTATAAAAGTGGACAACATTATCTTATATTGTGTAAAGATCTATTGAAAGTGAGATATGACATTGATATTCATTCTAGAGCTATTCACACGATGTCCTGCTACGGTGACATCCTATGTGCCTACAACATGTACATGATAACATAATAGGGGGCACTCATCTATAAGTGATGGTTTTTCATTCATGCTAGTAATTTAGTGACCTATTTAATTATTGTATGTACACTATGAAGATTACAAAAATCATAAAAATTGTTAAGGAGTTCGGAAAATATACAGACTATGAAACGATTACATACTTATCCAACATGAAATTTAGGTGCTCATCAATTATAGACATAATTAATACCTTTAATTATTGAAAAATTTCATGATAAATTTATTCCACATCATTACTCATAATTCAACAAAATCGATGTGTTCCCACAACATGATCTTCATGATCCCAAGGTCATAAATAATACTAATAAGTTTAATCAGTTAGAGAGGTAAAAACACCATGATTCTTGTTAGAGGAATTGGAATGTTGTATGTTATGTGAAAATAAAATAGTTCTTATGATATAGTGTAATGTTTTAAGATATATCTCGTCTACTTCACTATCTCTAATGTCATTACTTCTATTATTTAAAATATATGGATCCTCTACATTATTTTATGTAGTGGGTGCCTCATTTGAATTACATACTTTTTCCTCTGTAAGTGAATCCTATTAAATTCAATAGTTATAATTTAAATCAAATTAATTTGTTTTTTTCACCCACGTCTATGGACCCACAATCCTTCAATTAATAATTTTTTATATAAAAATATATTTCCATTTTTATCCATATTAAACAATTCTAATGCATTGACATCATAAAGAGGATTTACCTACTTGTGCATAACCCTATGGGTTGAGATATAATTGTCATCCACCATACATACATACTATAAGGTAGAAGTTATTTGTAGTTAATTTTTAAATGTATTTATAATCATTAGTAGTTATTTTTATCACATAATAGCTCATCATGTAATGTCACACATGAACAAGAATTTTGACATATAATCTCATATCACTGTCAAGAGTTTGTTGATAAATTATCATGTAACACTAATAAAATAAGCTATGAAATTTTGAATATTAGGGAACCTGAAAACCCAATTTAAACAACGTATCCATAACCAAATATTGTATGTTTATAACCTATGGGTAAATGGATTGATATTTATATCCCATTCATAGTTACATACAATTCACGGATTCAATGTAAAAATATCAACATTTATCATATAATTAATATCACATTGATTCTGTATAATTATATGACTAAATATATTCCCAATATAGATTAAATTACATTAATATCCCACAGTAGTGTGCTATCCACGATTTCATATTAGATAAAGACCATAATTTTTAAATATATTAGAATAAAATATCTTCAACCATCTATGTTATTTATTCTATGTAGAGTGTTGTATTAAAAAATACTCATTGAGGTTTTTTTGTAGGGTGTTCTAATTATATTTTGTTTTAGATGCGCCTTATTTTACTACAATATGGATTATATTGACCATTATTTCATGTGTTTCACTACAACTTCATCTATATGAAATTATAATGTGTATTGTTTTCATATTTAAATTAAATTACTAGAGAGCATATGGAATCACTTAATTTCATGTATAGATTATAAAAATTCATGATAGCTTCGCAATAAAATCATTATAGCTAATTTAGATGTTATCCATAATTTATAGACATTCCAAGATAAACCTGTTCCAGAAGGAACTACCTTAAATCTGCATTCGAAATTGGATAATGTTTTTTCTACCGCAAGACATGAAAATTATTTTAAAAAAAATGATATTTTGATAACTTAACTCTTGAACATACATTGGATAATCATATATGTATTTTAGGTAAACACCATCATGCCTATGGAACCATTGATTTCATGTGGATTCCTCCATTCGGATGAAAGATAAAATTCTAAACCTATAGTGCATCTGGGGGTAATTTGGGCCCTTATTGTAATGGCACAATACACATAAATCAAAATATGGAAACATTGGGATTTCTTATTTAACATTTGTTTTCAAAACATGTCATGATAATGAAATGGACAGTATTATTATTATTGGGGATATGGAAAAACAATTTTTCTACTTAAAATTATGGATTTAATGTGATTCAACTATAATGGTACAATCAATTTGAATTTGTATTATTCATCTTGTATAGAATCTTACTACTAGAAAGAGAAACTACATGAATGATATTACATAAATGAAGTATATCATTAAACAGACATATCATGAAGTATTTAACTTGGACAATGTACTTTTCAAATAGGGGTTACTTCTCAAATGTTTATATAGTGAAATGATCATCCTTATACGATTTTAATTATTTTGAAATGTGAATTATGTAAAAAAAATTCCTATAGAAATTTGTTCTTTTTTATTTATTCAATAAAAGAGGATTATAGTTCTGAGAAAACTCTCGTTATAAATTAAAATATAATATATTTAACGATAAGAGCAATGTAGTTGATATTACTCACGTTAGAGAGTTTATGTTTCCATGAATGTATCCATAGAAATGAAGGCATGAGATAATAAATGGTAGCCAAATGTTTATGAAAATAGGATAATATTATATGAGGTTAAATTTTGATGTATTTTCTTTTAATGTGTATGATTGGTTTGTTATTATGTAGTTTTTATTTTATGATTTTTATGTGTTGGTAAAGGTAATTTTGGGAGTATCCCTAAAAATTTCATTAATTTATTGTTACTTTTCAGGAATCAAAGTCCATAAAATGTAATAATTATGTAGAGATAGGTAGTTTGGGATGAATAAAACCTCAAAAAATACATTTTGACATAATTATGATTTTTTAAAAAATTTATTTTTCGTAATAAATGTTTCACTGGAATTTAATTTTTTCCTTATAAAATTATTTGGACACATTTTCTACCATTATAATAAATAATTAACATTTTCCATTTTTACTAATTAAGAAAATCATATTTCTAATTGAAAATATTATTATCAAATAAAATTTCTATATATGTGAAATTTCAACATTAAAATAAACACATTTAATCAATTAAAATAGTTATTTTATAAAATAATATTTTAGTATTAAATTTATAAATTTGATTTAATTTTCCTAGCTAATGATATAAATGAGAAAAATATGTTAATAATTAATCAAATAATAGTTTTAAGGATTTCATTGAATTCAAAAATTGAACACCCATTAAAGATTCATGATTCAAAATAGTAATATGTTTTTACTCGACTGAAATTAAAAAAAAATTAAAAATTGTTAGACAATGGATTTATATTTTCATTATATTTTATAAAATGAATATTTTTATATTTATATTTATATTTTATTAGATTTATTTTGTTAATATTATAGTCCATTATTATATAAATAAAATTTGATATAAATTACTTGTTTTGGGAAACCCTTATTTATACATTCAACCCATTTCATAAGAACATTAATAATAAATACTATATTCAATTTTTTATGGGGAAGGAAAAAATAAATTCATTTGGGGAAATTTCATATTATATGATTATTATTTAAAAAATTCATTTATAAATAGTAATTAATGAGAAAATCATGTGAATTTTCAATATATGGTTATTGCATATATGTAATGGGTTTTAGTCATTAAAATCATCAATAATGGATTTATTATCTAGAATTGTAAAATGGTTTTTATTGTAAATAAATGTTTTAAAACTTCTAAATACTTTCATAAAATCATGTGGAATATATTGTGAATAACTCGAAATATTCATTGCTATATTATATATCATAATTAATTCCTTGTTAATCAAATAAC
The DNA here is from genome assembly GCA_963277665.1 of Viscum album. Lineage (NCBI taxonomy): Eukaryota > Viridiplantae > Streptophyta > Magnoliopsida > Santalales > Viscaceae > Viscum > Viscum album. The sequence continues at coordinate 1,897,413,866 of OY728163.1, read as the reverse complement.
CTTCCCTCTTATATGAGAAATAATTATATTTTATTACCCTAAATGTTTTTATCATAATAATCTATTTAAAAGTATTGTATTTTTAGGAATCCTTTACATAAAAATAATATTGGACAAAAGATATGTATTAGAAAACATAAACATGAATATTTTCATAATTTATAAATTACATAAATTAATTTCCCCATTTAAGAAATATAGGTCTGAGGATAATGAATTCAAAATATACAACTCATAATAAATCCTCAATACATAGTGCCATGTGATCTTTGTATAGGCTGAATCAATATTAATTCGTGATCCAATAAGTATTGCATTATTACTAAGAGTATATGACTTGAATATATGAATGTGAAACATGTGAAATCATAGAGTAATTATTGAAATAATGGTTTCAATAAATATATTAGAATCTAGGTAGAATTATATTATATTTATATAGAACATTAAAAAATACCACATACCACGACAACAATATCTACTCTTTTAATAAATTATAAAAAAAAATTAATATAAAATTGAAAATAATCATAAATTCCAAATTAAAAACAATAAAACCTCAAAATTTTAGATTTCCTAATTATTAATATGAATGAATGGTTATACTAAAGAAATTTTCTAATAATTGTGTATTACATGTCGAGGATATAGAATCAATGTTCTTCATAATGAAAAATACATCATTATATTAATGTTTAAATAAATAAGTAGATATTTGAAATGATATATCATACAACTCATGCATTAATGACCTCATTTAACCCATATTAGTGAATCTATGACTTGGTATCTAAATTGGATCACCTCTCCAATCACCTTATATTGGTGCAACATAAAAACTCACCATTCAACATAATCCAATAGTAATTTTGATCATACTAATTCTGTTGGTATATATAAATATTTTAACAATTCATTTCTAATATAATACATAAGAATAATTAGAATCCACATCCTACAAGGTCATTATATATATTCAAAACATATTTTTAATAACTTTTTAGTGTATATTTCCATATAATTATTGTTCTCCTTGATTAAACTGTTATTTATAATAATGATTACAATATGGTACTAAGAAAACAATGCCTCTTTTTCCTTTTATAATGGACTCATCATGTTTTACATTATAGTGTACATCAATATAAATAAATCCATGTTGTTGTTATAGTTGTTCCTGAAATTATCATATTATTATTTTATAATATAAAATATTTATCCTTACTTTATACCATAAATAAGGATATCAAATCCAAAGACGTATACCAATGAAATTATTTTTCAAAAAAAATACCATTCAGAGAAATATCATTCAAGGACATAGAGGTTCCATATGGGTAATGAATTTCTTCGTTATACCAATATATATGTAACATAATGATTTTCTAGCTATGAGATCCATGTTTCTTCATCTAATATGATAAATAATAGGTGATACATTAATCCACCATTATATAAATCAATTTCACACACTTCACGAAATGTTATGTAAAAATATAGGTTATTTCAATACCATATTATCATATAATACATTTAAAATTATAGTTCTCCAACCAAAATAATATTGAATTGAATAAATTCTCCATTTAAAAAAAATGTAATATGATCAAAATAATTATTTTTATAAATAAATATATATATATATATGGATGTTTTTTACCTTATTAGAAATAACATGAGTTGATCAACCTTTTTGTTGTGTCATTTTGTATTGTTCAAAATTTTATCAATTAATAAGGCTATCCATAACAACATAACACTATAAAAGATGATCATTAACTATATATACAATCTTATATTTCAAATTTATATTGTATGATAAATGTGGAAATGTTTTCAAGTAGTATTTACGGATAATATATAAACCTCTTGATAATCTGTCATGAGTTAGTTTATCCTGTTTGGACCATAGATTTCATTTTTCAGTTCAATTACTACCAGAAGTATCCATTATTTAACATTCCATATTACATTACTGTTAATTTTATTTACATGAAATATACTACACAATTCATAAAAAATTGTCGATACTCGATTATATATATTTACTGAATCCTTAATGTATTCTTCAGTCACCCAATATATATACATATATAATATTTCTTACATTAGTGACATTAATATTACCACTTTAGATTCCACTTTTGTTATATTAATTATTTCAAGAACAAATGATACCACTACGCTTGGTAAAAATAGTGTTCATATACTAGCTCTTGATAATTATTATCCTAGATTTCATTAAATTATTAAATAATCAAAATAACAAAATATACATACTCTCCCTCACATATAAATTTATTTTTTGATTATAATTTCAATTTTATGTTATTTAGTAAATTATATTTGGGATATATTTGAAAATTAAATATGGTTAACATATGTTAGTTCCTTTTATGTTTGTTTTTTAGACATAACCAATATCTCACATCCAATAAATGAAGTAATTATTTGAAAAATATTAAGAATATTGATATGTTATAATCAATTCAATATAAATTTTCGTTCAATTAGCTTATATAATAATATATTTAATACATGTTTTGGACTAATTCAAGGAAGATTAGTAAAACCTATAAGACTCACTATGAATTTATATTTACTACACACACATTATGTATATATACAAGGTTATGTTAGTTTATACATTATATGAAAAAACTTTTAAATAGATAAATCAATTCATGGTATTTATATTCTAAGGGAAATACCTTGAATTGGATCTACTAACATTCTATAATGTATAGTCATACATTCATTGAGAAAAATGATAAATTATTTTCTGACATTCACAATTATTTTAAACATACCACTAGATTCCCATTAGGATTGTTCACATTGTCATTCTAAACCAACTGAATGGTTTTGGGGGTGTTCCACTAATTCTATAAGATTAGTTTTTTGAAACAAAATATGAATGATTGTGAGTGTAATATGTGTCGAAATTATTTGGAAGACCAATCACTCTGTTATATATAATCTTATCAATTACTATATTTTTTATTTAATAATGTATTATATTTTATTTTTACTATTAATGATACTTCGATATCTATAATTCTATTTAAATTAATAAATAGTAGTATGAAATATTATAAAAAAATATTTTTAAAATGAAATAATGACATGTTCTCTCTGAATAGACATAATGTATAATACACAATATTTGTTAGAATAAATATATTTTGGAATTAATATTTAATGTTCACCTTTGGACAACATCAGGAATGACACAATCTAAACTATTTAGATATTTCACATTACATGTATTAATCATTCTATAGTTTCATTGATCCTTTATTATTCAAAAAATATATCAATATTTTACATTGTATTTTAAAATTAGTATTTAAAAAAGATCTATTACATTAATTATCTAATATACCTATATTAATCATTTAATAATTTTCATTAAATAATCATGTATTCCCTACCAATGACTTTAATATCCACATGATAGGTAAACATAGAATTTTTAATAATATAGATTGGTATCTTTGGTATCATTAATTGATTTTATGAAGTATATTTTTAGATTGGTATTCCCAAAGAAATTTTATCATTGAATTACACGTTGATTAGATTAATTATTGGTGAACTACATTACAACTAATATTTATTTTCCTACTAAATCATAGCTAAAATACTCCTAGATTATTTATCCAAATTTCTCATCATATTGTCACTAATCGAAATTAAACGAATAAGTAGTTTCGCTGTAATGAGATATTTATAAAATGTTTGTTTTCTAATAATAAAAAACATTAAAACTAATCAATGTAATACATCATTTAGAAGGAATTATCACTTATCAAATAAAATAGTTTTAGTTTACACAAATACATTATCATTAAATAATATTTCATGTTTTTTAGTTTTCTTATATATCTCCCATTATATGAGATAAGACAACATAATCTAATAATCATTGTCTTAATGATATATCATATGATATTCAGTAGTTATTAATTACATTATGTAATAGAAATGATTAAATCATATTATTAATATCGATTACTTTTAACTTTCGACATCATTATATGAGTTTGGAAAAAATTTAGGGAAAAGGGACTCCATATCAACATATAAAATATACGATTATACTGTATTTCATGAAGGACTATAACACTGTTGAATAAATGTGATAGTGAGGATTTGATATAATTGTTGATCTGATCATAGTATTTTCTCAGATTATCAATTTGGTTAAGTTAAAAAATTCAATGTTATATATAGTATTTTATGATAATTACCAAAATATGTGAGATGTAAAAATTTAATTAACTTCTTATTAATCAAGTATTATATCTTGTCTAAAAACAATAATTATTCGAATAAATGTATATTTTCCAATATAAATTGTCTTTAAAAAATCAATATTTTCGTTCCCATTACAAGTAAATGATTATGGTAAAATTCCTAATGGTATTTTGAATGATGGTACGTTGAATTTATATCTTGCATCTCCTTGATCGATTGGGTGGACTACTCAATTCAGAAAACTTAAATATATTTCTTAAAAACATTCCACCATGATAACATAATACTAAATTATATAATTATAATTGATATGAACAAGTTTATTTTAACAAAAAACCTTCATTATAACACTATGAAAAAATTATATTTCTAATTAATGTGTACACCAATTGTTATTTCTGTAGTAACCATAAAAATAAATTAATGTAAAATATATGCATTATTATATTAAGTAATATTTTTATTATATTTGTAAATACATTTATATAATTATTTAAAAACGTTTTTTATCATTTATAGGTATTTAAAAAACTAATGACCCATGTTATGATAATATAATATCATAATTAATTTTTAAAACTTATCTTTTATATATTGTTATTTATTTTTTAGTGATTTCATTTAACATCATGTATATATACATCAGGTAATGACAAATTTTCCCTACATAAAATAAAATATTTATTGTGAATTGATATAGTGAACTAAAATGGATTATTAAACATGTTTAATATAAAATCACAAAATATGTAAGTTATAGGTATTTATATTAATACTTATTCAAGTTCCAACATTCAACCATCGACTGTTATATATCCATGATTCATTATATGTTTATATGTGTCTTGATCCACATCATCATGATAGATATCTAACCACTACATATTTAATACTCATAAATAGTTTATAGATACTAGTATTATAGTATGCACTAAATAATCCATTAATGTGATGTTTCATCATTATAAATGGTGTAATGGTCCTGACTATAGTAACCCAGAACTGATGTATTCTTTACTTCATTGAAATGGATAGCGGGGTTCAAATCCTGAAGGACCAATACGTTATGTTATTTTGGAGAACCAGATAAATAGATGATATAAATTATACATCGGATGAAAAAATTAACTAATATAGATGAAAATAAAATGATTTATATACATAAAAAATCACACTATAGATTTTTCTTCATATCCTTTCTAAAGGAATGAAAATAAGGGCGACCTTAATTTATTTGTTATGGTTAGGTTTAATAGAGAATATTATAAAATTTAATAATTATAAACATTTAAATATATAAAACTAAACATAAATTTTAAATAAATAACATTACAATTAAGATAAGATAAGTCATAATCAATATAGAAGGGTAGAAAACATAAAACACATGACATTTAACCAATAATTGAGAATAGAATGTTTATAAAGATAATATAATAGTTAAAATTCAATTGATAACAACAAAATATGTATTATAAATTATATATATTGTTTATTATTCAACATAATGATCTAAGACATCATGGTACCTATACACTAAAGGCCTTCAAAATGTCTATTTAAAAATACTTGTAGAACCTCATTTAATTTGGATAATTGATCTCTCTCATAAGACATGTCAATGCATTTAAGGGATATCATTAATTTGGACCCACTTATAACTACATGTCCAGTGTATTCCACATATATTTAATAATAAATTTACATTATGAATCGACATTCCTCATCATGAAATATTTATATTGAGTAAGTCATATATAATTTTCAATCTTTCCCGCATAAAAAAATAAAATTCAATGTAAAAACTATATGTAATGGTGAAATAATGTTTTTGAAAATAATAATATCCTTCACACAAGAATATGTATATTTAATATAAATGTAATTTTGATTTAAAATGTATCACAATAAGGATATTCATTCCTATAAATTTCAATATTCAAAGAAAAAAGAAAATTTAAAATACATTTTCCACATTTTTATTTTTAATTCATATTCAATTGGATGAGATATTTCAAATTGAAAAATAAATTAGAATTAATTATTATTCAATAGTGTTATTACATGTCAAATAGGTTGTATATACAACATTTAAAATAAACTACGTTCATAACATTACAAAATACCTTAATCATGGTATATTTAGATGAACGCCATTTGGTAATGTTTCCTTTCAGTTAAACATGATTTAACCACTTATATAGAGGACATTAAAATTTAATTAACTTCAAATGAAACCATTATAATATTTAAAATAACATAATTAATAATTTTATAACATCTTACAACATATTCATTTACAATCATTCATTATTATCAATATATATCTTGTTTATTTCCTTGTCTTCCAATTCATTCTTTATCTTCAATTTCCTAGTTATTAGGTGTATTATATATTTTAAACATCTAAAAAAACTTTTAATTACATAATTAACAATTTTTTTAAAATAATTTTTTTAATATCAATCAATAATGTTTTTTATATATGATGAATATTACATTTATGGAGACAGTATGCCTAATGTTTTCATGTGAAATGTTTCCATTTTATAATGATCGCTTTGGAAAAAAAATTAATCCACATTTTACCATCATAAAATCATAATAATATCATATTTTTTGTATAAAGTTTCTTATAAATATCATCCTTTTAATTATATAATGAAGTCATTTTCATGTTGAATCATAAGAGTAGTGGTCCACACATACCCGAATGGCATAATAGACATTCAATTAATGAAAATGTAAGAAATAAAATGATATATTATCTATTAAAAATGATAAATATGATTTATTATCATATTTATTTGTTTTATAGAATATAAAATTGTTAGATTTACCCTTATCACCTTCAATGTAAAATATTAATAATGAAAGATTCATGTTGCTTCGTGAGGCAATAGTCCACCATACCCACGAGCGATGTTTCAGTATACACTATTGAATGTAATGTAAATAACTAAATACAATAAAATGACCTCAAAATTATACTTATGATATAGATATAATATATATATAAACATTATGTCTTTCATAACACACATCAAATATAGGTATTAATGGAAAAAATAATGATATTAGTTATCTATGATGTAGTTCTTTGTACACATAAATATAGATTTCATAAACCATTTAATGGAACATGGGATGATTGTAGGCCATTAACATAAAAAAACTATATATATGTAATATACATATATGACTATATAAAAATGGGTTAATATTTATTTAAAGAGTTGAGAAAGAAAAAATACAAAAAATCATATTGATGAATGTAACATCTTCTTAAGGTAACATCCTTAAGGTAAAACCAAAAGCCTTCCCATGGTTGATTTATACGTAATAAAATGAAACTTAGTTATGGTTATGGATTATGGGGAGTTATTTGGGATGTAAATTTTTGAACATGAAGGGTTTTGGGGTTTGAAAACCATTGATATGGGGTGTCCATTTATTTGTTATGTGAGTGACACACTAGTAATTTTTTTGATTTAAAAATGGGTACTAATTTTATTAAAATAAAAAAGGTAGCTGAATAAATGTATCATAGAGAAATTTTTATGGTAGGTTCATATTCCGTAAATTGAATTTATTTTAGTTATATTTAGGTAAATTGAACTATTTATTTTCTATATTGACCCCTAGTAAATGAATTTCCACCTTAACCATTGTAAATAATAATTACTATTTGTAAAATTCATGATTGTAAAATATTATTTTTAAATTATTATATAATAAAATTTTATCTAAATTCAAATATATATTACATTTTTTCAATTCCCATTTATAGTTGTAGAAATGTTTTATTATTAATCCTGTATTCGATACGTGGAAGGATGTTTTTAATAGAAAATGTTACAATGATTATATTTTAATATTCTATTTAAAATTTTGATAATTAACATAATTAGTTTAATATGTACATAATTGAAATAATTTTACTTTAAAAAAATAAAATATTACCTTAACATGATAAATTATTTATTGGGATGGGTATGTTTCAATTAAAATTTTGCATTTATCAATATTCCCCAAAATAGAATACATTCTAGAAAAATCAGATAAAATCACCCTTATTTTATTTTTTATTATCAGTTCAAAACTGATATTTAACTTAAGAAATTTATATTAATTTTTTATGGAATAATTTTAAATAATAAATTTAATTAATTTTCAAACATCCATTAAAAATAATAATATTTTTATGAAATTGAATATTTTACTTCCAAATGATTATGAATTTTTTTTCTAATTAAATGATAAAAAATATATTTATGTATAATTTATATTTTAAATAATATATTTATTCCTATTCATAACAATTAATATAATAGATCTATTAAAATTTTCATGTTTAAATACATTTTTAATAGAGTATTGTAATTTTGTAGCTGTTGTTCCGTGAATAACTAGCTATCAAAGAAATCAAATATATTCTTATATAAATGTATTTCGAATTTTTGTGATGTAACATTCTACCATCCAAAAGAAACTAATTCCTCAAAAATTTATATATATTACCACTTAAAATGATTTTGGTACTTATTCTTCATAACAAATTTTTCTAACATATCGGCTCAACCATTTTTTGATTTCTCAAAATTACATTAACCATAAGAGTCTTCTATATATTCAGAACACACCATCAAGAACAATGAATCTTGATAGTTTCATTATAGTAAGATAAAATATTTTCATGTCATATTTCATTATATGTAAGCACATGTGGTGGGTCATCCATATACGTCTTAAAAAAGATATGTGGTACAAAAAATGGACCGAATAGTGGTGTCAGAGGCAAAAACCCCTGAATATTTATTAAACAATGAAAATTGTAAATTAAACTATAAAATAGGACGCACATGCACATCATTCCTACATCTAAACTGTAATTTCTCGGATCTCTCCGGCCCATTACTTTGTCAAAAAGAATTTCAAGAAGTGTTCTGGAGTGTAAAATTGAATTTTCCCACACTTTACAAAATTTTGAAACTACACGCCATGTAGTTTGAGTACATGCCGTGTACCCCCTTTCCGGGTATACCCCGTGTTGCAGGTCGTGTCCTCGCTGTGTGAAATAATGAGTGCACGCCGTGTGTCTAGATCTACATGCCGTTTAGTTCTTCCCCACATACGCGTTACCAGTCAACGGCCGTGTACCGTGTTGGAGTCGTGTCCTTGCTGTGTGAAATAAATGAGTACATGTCGTGTGTCTAAACTACATGTTGTGTAGTATTTCCCCGCATACGTGTTACCCTCAAACCGTGTGTTGACCAGTCAACGGCCGCAGAGCCGTGTTGGAAGCCATGTGGAGACCGTGTAAAATAACCAAGTACACGCCATGTACCATAAAGTACATGTTTTGTACTTTTCCTTTTCTCGCCTATAAAAGGAGGGGTCCCCTCCTTTCAATTCACTCCTCTCCTCCCCTTTCCACTGAGCAGTGTTCTCCCAAGAGACTCGAAGACTTTTTCTTCCATAACTACTTCGTCTGAGCTCCGATTTACGATCTGTTAGGGCCACAGGATCGTAACGACGAGGCGGAACTTCCGAGATTGGATCTGTTGTCTTTCCTTTTGTATTTCCTTTCTGACTTCCACCAAAGGTGGTTTTTCTAGGACCCGATAGAAGTGACGGACGCCGACGAACATCTTCTAAGGCTCATCCGGGAGAGCATTGCGATCGGAACCTATTGAGGTAGGGGTCTTACCTTTGTCTCTATAATTTCTGCATCATGCAGGGTGGGTGTTCTCTTGTTTACGTGAGACACTTTTGAACTGGTTTAAAAAAAATAAATGGCTTAAATAACAGGGTAGGGAAGTTGTGATTGTTGTTACTTTATATCCTGTGATATTATGTTGTGAATTGAATGAGATTCTACCCACTGAAAATCACGGTCGTTGGGGGCCTTTTCATACGCAATTAAATGTTTCCTTCTCCTTCTGGATTTTCTTATGGATGGAACCCTTGTGTGATCACCCCGGTTAATCAAAATGGAATAATGAACATGTGGGTGTTGGCTTGGATACGTGGCATGTGATGGGGGTGTTTTATGAGTTGTTTTGGATCGGGTGAGCAGCGGGGCTGCGGTTGGCTTGGTTGTGGGTTGGTGTGAATGCTATGATGGTGATGGGCAGAGGGACTATGATAAGTGTTATTAAAGGGATAAGGATGAAAGAGTTGTAGTGCGGTTGTGGTTATGGTGGTTGGCAGTGGGGCTGCGGGGTGGTTTGAATATGAATGGAATATGGGTTGTGAATAATAAATAAAAGAGGAAGAGTTAATGAATAGTGGAAATGAACAGGGATTAATAATCAATGGGGTAGGTTGGTTGATAATAAGGTCTTGGTTTTGTTTCTTGTGTTTTCCTAACGTGATTTGTGGATGGAAGGGATATTTTTACGAACGATTGATTTGGTTGGTTGTGGATAGTTTCCCAGTAGTTAAGGAACTAAATAAACTAATTCTGCTAAAACGTGAAAACCTAAATGGGGTTGGGGTTGTTTGTTGTATGAATGATTTGTAGTATCAGTGTCAAGGAACATTCTCAGTTTCTCTGTTTAGAAGCCCTAGGTTGGGATGTGTGTTTGGTATATATATATCTGTATCTTTTGTGTTTTATCGCACCCCACACATGTTGAGCACTTAGTTCTGAACACTCCCATTTCATGGGAGAGGGTGTTTTTCACATAGATACTAGCTCCTTCCTTCTCCTTCTCCCCTAGGCTGTGATGGCTTGAGGCGACCTTACACCTAAGACTCTTCAGTTAGGTTTCGATTGGGGTGGATTTAGCCCAAGACTCTTCAGGTAGGTTCTACAATTTCCCATGAATCCTCGGGATGAGGCCTAGGTGTGTGCAGGTGGGATACGTGGTTGAGAGTCCCAGGTTTGTGCGGGCGGGATACGTGGTTGAGAGGCGCAGGTGTGTGTGGGCGGGATACGTGCTTGTGATTCCCAGTTGTGTGCGGGCAGGATACGTGGTTGTGAGGCCCAGGTGTGTGTGGGCGGAGAGAGTGTGGCCGCGTCAGGACGTTCGCCATTTGGAAGAGGAGATAACTAAAGGAAAATGGTGCGGGGTACTCAATACTCTTGTTTCATATATACTACTACCTATTGTGCATGTGTTTTGGTGAGTGTGGCTGGTGAGGTTGGGTGGATATAATTCCTTTCTAGGTTTCATCTGTCGTTCTCATGGGACATTAGGATGTCTCCCCACTTGTGCACAAGAGCTTTAGGTTTACCTACTGAGTATACTTTTATGCTCACCATACATTTACTTTCAGGTTTCCAGGAGGGGTACCAGGGCCGTGCGGGACCCTACTAGTTGGACAGTTGGAGTTGTTGCGGTTGTTGTTCTCTTGTTTTCTTTTGGTATTGTACATTGAGATTTCTTTTACCTTGTTATAAATTTATTTATACATGCATGTGGGATTGGATTGGGTTTATTTATATACATTTGTTCTTTTCCTTTTAGGTGGTTGAATTGTCCTATTTCCCGATCGTAAATAAATAAAAAGGTTAATGCCTCCCATATTTGTGAAAACTCATACCCTTTGTGCTAGTCGCCACCCCGGGGCCTACTAGATGGGGGACTCGGAGGTCATTATCTCCATTTCACCATTGCCAGCTCAGGAGGGGCATCTTTGGTGGGATGGGGTCATGACAGAATGGAATCAGAGGCTGATGGTTGAGAGATAGGATGGAGTCTAAAGATATGCACAGTGAGGATTGCATGGGATGGTAGGGTAACAATGTCAGTTAATCTTGGTTCGTGACATAGGTTAAGGAAGACCAGCTAGGACACGGGATTTTTAGGGCCCCCCGTGATCCGATGAAAGGAATCTAAGCCTTCCGAACGACCATGTAAGACTACATTTATTGCAGGGTAGAGACTCAAGGGAAGGTACATGCATCATCATGATTTTGTTTTACATGATTTGGGTGTTCTGGGAAAGAAATTGAAATAAAATGATAAAATAAGACCTTGATCATTTCCTTACTACTTGGGATTAGGTGATCCTTGTTTACTGTACAGCTATAGCACCTTGATGTCATCCCCGGGTGGCTCAGACAGCCGAGGCCCAGTAGATTCAGGTGGTCGATCAGCTGAGGATTGACCGAGAGGAGGAAGATAGCCGGTGGCAGAAGACTCTCCGCTCTTTCCATGGCATACCCTCAAGAAGTATGAGGGTAGTACTTTGGATACAGAGAAGGAGGGGTGGCTTGAAGAGAAAGGGATCACTTTTACCTTTATCTGTGCTCCAAGGGAGTACTGGGTTTCCCTAGAAGTCAGTCAGCGTAGAGGAGCGGTGCGGCAGTCGTGGACACTCTAATTCGGAGAGAAGAATAGAGGCAGAGGTTCTATGGGCTGACATTGAGAATGAATTCTGAGAGGAATTCCTTTCTTCCATGATAAAGGTGGAGAAAAGGCAGTAGTTACTCTCCCATCAGTAGGGGATAAGGTTAGTACGAGAGTAGGGGATCAAGTTCAAGGATCTCCTGTTCTCTTCCCTAGATCTTTTTCCAGATGAGGAGTCTCGGGCGAGACGTTTGGAGGAGGTGCTTCTTCCTTCGCTCCAGTATGCTATCACCCCCTTCACACTTCTAACGTACTTGTTGTTATAGAAGAAGTAAAAGGTTGTAGAGAGGTTAAAATCGCTGGGAGGTGCACCTTGAGGGGGGAACCAGCTAGGCTCATCGAAGGGGAAGGTAGTCAGCATCAGGTCTCCTACCACGGGACCTTCGAGGTTCAGGCCAGTGGGGAGCAGGCCCCAGTAATTCCAGTTCAGATCTTCGGGTCCTCATCCCTTTTTCACGAGCCCTGGACCGAGGTGTTTTTTTGTGGAGGTTTCGGGCATGTTCAGAGTCGGTGCCTGACCCGAGCTCAGTACAGTGGTGGTGGGCAGGGTCATTGCCCACCTTAGCAGCACAAGTTGACGGTGAGGCCCTTCCAGCAGTAGCAGGACCATGCTCCTCTGAGGGAAGACTTTGCGGGAGGAGGCTGACCTCATGGTTCTCCTCAGGGACCTCGACCAGGGCATGGTCGGGGAGGTGGATGACATCAGATAGGTGGAGGATCTGGGCGTGGACAGTTGCACACAACAGAGTCGACAGCCCCGTTAGGACCATAGGTGGTGCGAGGTACATTTTGTTTGTTTAACACTCTTGTTTCTGCTTTTTTCGATTTGAGGGCATCACACTCCTTTGTTGCACCTGGTCTATCCCATTCATTGGGACTAGACATAGAGGGACATTCCGTACCACTGGTGCTGAGTACACTAGTTGGAGGTCATACCATCATATCTTGTGTTTGCTGGGGATGTGGGCTGACGTTGGGACCACATCGATCTAGTGGGGACTTTCTTCTTTTAAAGATGCAGCCATACGATGTCATCCTAGTCATCGACTAGTTGTTTTCTATTAGTTCCATTATTGACAACTTCTGGAGAATAGTTGTGTTCTCCGATGTGGACGGGCAGTGTTTAGTTTTTGTTGGTGAGAGGATCTATCAAGTGGGAAGCCAGCGTGTGGGGCCTCTCCTTTCCTTGTTAGGTGGGCTATCAGTGGTTCCAGCTGATACAGAGGTGATGGATGTCCCAATGGTTTTTGGGGAGTTCCTCGATGTTTTTCCTGAGAAGGTTCTGACTCTACCCCCCCCCCCCCCCCCCGACGTGATGTTGAGTTCGGGATAGACTTACAGCCTGGTGGCCGTCCGATTTTGATGTCCCCTTATCGGATGGAACCTTCAGAGTTGCGGGAGTTGCAGATTCAGATTGATGATATGATGAAGAAGGGTTTTGTTCAACCCAGCGTATCAACATGGGGTGGTCCAGTTTTCTTCATGAATACGGTAGATGGTGGACTCAAGATATGCATAGACTACCAAAGGTTGAACCAGGTAACGGTCCAGAACTGCTATCCCCTCCCAAGGATAGATGATCTCTTCGACAAACAGAGGGGAGCAGGTTGGTTTTCCAAGATTGATCAGCAATCTGGATATCATCAGCTGAGGGTAAAATACAGTGACATATGGAAGACGGCTTTCAGGTGTAGGCATGGGAACTTCGAGTTTCTGGTGATGCTGTTTGGAGTTACGAATGCACTGGTTGTGTTCAGGGGACTTGAACTTTGTCTTCTGGGTGTTTCTAGACCGGTTCGTCGTTTTGTTTATCGATGGCATCCTGAACTACTCAATGTCAGAGGAGTATCATGTTGAGCATCTCAGGGAAGTCTTGGGAGTCCTTCGACATTACCAGATTTACGGGAATTTGTCAAAGTGTATGTACTTGAAACAAGAAGTACACTTCCTTGGGCACGTGGTGACTCTGCATGGAGTGTCAGTGGACCCTTCGAAGGTGGAAGTAGTTGTTTCTTGGGCAGCACCCAAGAGCATGGAGTAAGTTCGTAGTTTCCTTGGGTTAGCAGGTTACTATCGGAGGATCGTTTCGGACTTATCTCGAGTTGCTTCTCCTTTGAAAACATTGATCTGTAAGAACCAGGTCTTCCTATAGAGCGAGCAGTGCAAGAAAGCTTTTGACTACCTGAAGGATATTTTGGTCAATGCTCCCATAATAAAGTTTATAGATGAAGGGTTGTTGTATGAGGTGTTGTGTGATGCTTCTGGCCTTGGTCTGGGGTGCATGCTGATGCAGAATAGGGGAGTGATCTATTATGGGTCTAGGATGATATGCCATCACAGGCGTAACTATGCCACCCATGACCTAGAGCTTGTAGTAGTAGTGTTCGCATTGAAGTTGTGGAGACATTACCTCTTTGGGGAGTACTTTGTTGTCTTCTCAGATCACAAGAACCTGCATTATATCCTCTCCCAGCGTGATATGAACCTGTGGCAGCGGAGATGGGTCGAGTTTCTCCAAGACTATGACTTTTAGATCTCATATACTGAAGGTATGGGAAACGTTGTGGCTGATACCCTGAGCAGGAGGTCACATTAGGAAGTAGTTAGGGAATCCACTGATGCTTGGAAGGAAATGGGATAGTTGGCTGCCCTGCACTTGGATGCCATGTTAAAAGGTGTTAGAGGTTGTTTGTTTTAGATGACGGTGCAGTATTTTTTGTTGCAGAAGGTGGAAGAGTCTTAGTGGGGGGACTTCGAGGTGAAGTGATACGGGATCGTGTCGATCAGGGGAACGCTCCAGAGGGATGGTTAGAGGATAGCCGACCTCAGATGCTTTTTTATGGAAGGTTGTTTGTCCCGGAGAAAATGTGTGGGGGAGTTCTTCGTGACTTCTATAGCTCAACCTTGGCGGTACATCCAGGAGTTTCAAAAATGTACCAAGGACTGATGGAACAGTTTTGGTGGCCCAGGGTGAAATGGGCAGTGGGTGGTTATGATGCTATCTGGGTAGTGGCGGATCATCTAACGAAATCAGCTCACTTCTTAGCAATTAAGGAGTCAGGTCCGGTGAGTACCTTAGTAGAGAGGTACGTAGAAGAAGTTGTACGTTTGCATGGAGTTCCAAAGACTATCATCTCATATTGGGATACTCGGCTTACCTCACGTGTCTGGAGGGGGTTACAGCATGCTTTTGCGCCCAACTACATCTTTTCACTGCTTTCCATCCCTAGACCGATGGCCAGATTGAGCGGACTTTCCAGATGTTGGAGGACATGTTGGGGGCATGCGTTCTGGATTTCATAGGATCATGGGTATGACACTTGTATTTAGTAGAGTTTTCCTACAACAACAGCTTCCACTCTACTATTGGCATGGAACCATTTTAGGAGTTGTATGAGAGACCATGTCGTTCACCCATTTGCTTGGTAGAGGTTGGTGAGACAGGTACTCTTCGGCCTGAGGTAGTGCAGAGCACCACAGGGGAAGTCCAGCTTTACGTGAGAGAATGAAAGCGGCTCAGGACCGACAGAATTATTATGCTGATCGTCAGAGGAGGCCCTTGGAGTTCGAGGTGTGAGATCATGTGTTCTTGAAGGTTTCCCCTCGACGGGGGCAGCAAAGGTTTAGGAAGGGGAGCAAGCTCTCACCTAGGATCATCGGCCCTTTTGAGTTGTTGAGGCGAGTTGGCGAGGTGGCATATCAACTAGCCCTACCACCTCAGTTGGAGAAGGTTCATGACGCCTTCCAAGTCTCCCAGATTCGTCGTTACTTACACGAAAACTCCAACGTTATCGACTAGGGAGCGTTAGATATGGGAGACGATGCGACCTTCAAGGAACGACCAGCCAGGATCGAGGGTCGTAAAGAAAAGATGATCTGTGGACGAACAATTCTGTTGGTTCGTGTGTTGTGGAGGCATGGAGGCCTCCAGGAGAGCACTTGGGAGTGGGAGACCTAGATGCACGCTCAGTACCTGGAGTTGTTTTGAATTTTGATATCCCTTGTTCGTATGAGCTTTGTGTTGATATTGTACTATGTACCTTTGATATATGGAATTCTTGGCTTGTCGGTTGTGAGACCTTTTGTTTCCATGTTCCCTTGTAATGTGTATCATGTCCGGATGTGTGGGAAAAGGGAAAAACCTAACCCTTAATCGAGACTCATTAATGAGGATGCTATTGAACCTGTGCGGGCGAGTCAGTGCCGCCTAAAGCGGGTAATATCTCGACATAGGATAAGGAATTTCCCAATACCACATGTTTGGGTAGTTTGTTGGTTGTGTGGTGTTGGGGTAGTACGAGTTGAAAAATCCTAATGTATGAAAGTGGGAAGACCCAATTCTTAATCGAGATGCATTAATGAGGATGTGATTAAACCCAGGCAGGCGATTCAGTGCCGCCTAAAGTGGATAATATCTCGACATAGGAGAAGGAATTCCAAACACATATGAATAGGGTTGTTGGTTGGGTTCCAATTATAACAAGAACCCTAAGAGGTATCTTGTTGGGTTCATCTGGGTTGTTTTTTCAATTCTTGGGGACGAGAATGTTTTAAGAGGTATCTGATGTAATGGTCCGGATCTCTCCGGCCCATTCCTTTGTCAAAAAGAATGTCTAGAAGTGTTATGGAGGGTAAAATAGACTTTTCCCACACTTTCCAGAATATTAACTACACGCCGTGTAGTTTGAGTACACGCTGTGTACCCCCTTTCCGGGTATACCATGTGTTACAGGCCGTGTCCTCGCTGTGTGAAATAATGGGTGCATGTCGTGTGTCCAGTTCTACATGCCGTGTTGTCCTTCCCCACATACGCATTACTAGTCAACGGATGTGTACTGTGTTGGAGCCGTGTCCTTGCCATGTGCAATAAATGAGTTCATGACATGTCTCTAAACTACACGCCGTGAATCCTTTCCTCGCGTATTCATTACCCTCAAACCGTGTGTTGACCAGTCAAAGGCCACTGATCCATGTTGGACGCCACGTGGAGACTGTGTGAAATAACAGAGTACATGCCATGTACTATAAAGTACACACCGTGTACTTTTCCTTTTCTTGCCTATAAAAGGATGGGTCCCCTCCTCCTTTCAATTCACTCCTCTCCTCCCCATTCCTCTGAGCAGAGTTCTCACAAGAGACTCGAAGGCTCTTTCCTCCATAACTTCTTCGTTCGAGCTCTGATTTACGATCCGTCAGCGGCCACGAGATCGTAACGAAGAGGGGGAACTTCCAAGCTTGGATCTTTTGTCTTTCATTAGGTATTTACTTTCCAACATCCACCCGAGGAGGATTTTCCGGGACTCGACATCAGTGGCGGACGCCAATGGACGTCATCTAAGGTTGATATGGGGGAGCGTTGAGATCAGATTCTATTGAGGTAGGGATCATACATTTGTCTCTCTAATTTGTGTATCATACAGTGTGGGTGTTTTCTTGTTTATGTGATACACTTTTGAACCGGTTTAATAATGATAATAATTGGCTTATATAACGGGGTTGGGAAGTTGTGATTGTCATTACTTTATATCCTGTGATATTATGTTGTGAATTTAATGAGCTTCTACCCACTGAAAATCACTGTCATTGGGGGCCTTTGATTACGCAATTAAATGTTTCCCTCTCCTTCTGGATTTTCTTATAGATGGAACCATTGTGTGATCACCCTGGTTAAAAAATGGAATAATGAACATGTGGGTGTTGGCTTGGATACGTGGCATGTGATGGGGGTGTTTTGTGGGTTGTTGTGGATCGGGTGAGCAGAAAGGCTACGGTTGGGTTGGTTGTGGGTTGGTGTGAATGATATGTTGGTGACAGGCAGTGGGGATGCGATAAGTGTTATTAAAGGTATAATGATGTATGGGTTTCAGTGCGTTTGTGGTTATGGTGGTTGGTAGAGTTTCTGCGGGGATGGATTGAATATGAACGGACTATGGGTTGTGAATAATAAATAAAAAGTGGAAGACTTAATGAATGGTGGAAATGGAATGGGATTAATAATCATTGGGGTTGGATGGTTGATTAGAAGGGCATGGTTGTGTTTCTTGTGTTTTCCTAACATGATTTTTGGATGGCAGGGATATGTTTTCGAATGATTGATGTGGTTGGTTGTGGATAGTTTCCCAGTAGTTAAGGAACTAAATAAACTAATTCTGCTGAAATGTGAAAACCTAAATGGGGTTGGGGTTGTTTGTTGTATGCATGCTCCGTAGTAGCCGTGCTGAGGCACATGCTCAGTTTCTCTATTTAGAATCTATAGGTTGGGCTGTGTGTTTGGTATAAATATATATATATATATATATATATATATATATATCTTTTGTGTTTTATCGCACCCCACCCATGTTGAGCACTTAGTGCTGAACACTCCCATTTCATTGGAGAGGGTGTTTTTCCCTTAGTTACTAGCTCCTTCTTGCTCCTTCTCCCCTAGGATGTGATGGCTTTAGGCGACCTTACACCTAAGAATCTTCGGGTAGGTATCGATTGGGGTGGCTTTAGCCCAAGACTCTTCGGGAAGGTTTTACTGTTTCCCAATAATCTTCGGGATGAGGCCCAGGTGAGTGCGGGTGGGATACGTGGTTGAGAGGAATAGGTGTGTGCGGGCGGGATATGTGGTTGAGAGGCCCACATGTGAGCGGGTGGGATACCTGGTTGTGAGGCTTAGGTGTGTGTGGGAGAGGATAGTGTGGCAGCGTCAGGACGTTCTCCGTTAGGAAGAGCAGCTAACTAAAGGAAAATGGTGTGGGGTACCCAATAATGTTGTTTCTTATATACTACTACCTGTTGTGCTTGTGTTTTGGTGAGTGTGGCTGGTGAGGTTGGGTGGATAGAATTCTTTGCTAGGATTCATCTGTTGTTCTCACGGGACATTAGGATGTCTCCCCACTTGTGCAGGAGAGATTTAGGTTTCCCTAATAGGTATACATGTATGCTCACTCTACGTTTACTTTCAGGTTTCCAGGAGGACTACCAGGGCCGTTCGGGACCCTACTAGTCAAACAGTTGGAGTTTTTGAAGTTTTTGTTCTCTTGTATTCTTTGGGTATTGTACTTTGAGCTTTCTTGTACCTTGTTATAAAATTATTTAAACATGCATGTGGGATTGGTTTGGGTTTATTTATATACACTCGTTCTTTTCCTTTTTGGTGGTTTACTTGTCCTATTTCACGATCCTAAATAAATAAAAAGGGTAATGCATCCCATATTTGTGAAAACTCATACCCTTGGTTCTAGTCGCCACCTCAGGGACTGCTGGAGGTGGGACTTGGGGGTCATTGTCTCCCTTTCACCATTGCCAGCTCAGGAGGGGCATCTTTGGTGGGAGGGGGTCATGACATAAACAGTTCCAACCAAAATGAGATAACAACAATTCATAATAATCATACATGTCACCACATCCATAACATGGTTATTATTCCATATTAGTTGATTCCCACTCCGATTTCATTTTATATTGCTTTAATATATTAGTTTGCTGATTATGAAGAATCAATTGCTCCAAGAATAACCTCTCCTTATAGTATTGCACAAAATTCATTATATAAATAGGAATATCCACTCCTTCCCACATATATGAAGACCTTTTGTACAATGGATTTGGATGGTAAGCTTTTCCTTTCTTGGATCTTATCCTTGGTGGATATTTCATAAATCCGTATCTTTATGACATCTTGTTCCTTATACCTTGTACAATGTCACTATAAGATGTTCATATTGATCCACTATTTTCATTATCATTTTTAAAAAATTTTCCCCAATTTTTAGTTATTTTCATGGATATATGATCATTCCATATGTCATACTTATGCACTAGAATACCCTATGAACCAGCCAAGATCTCTCCTTCTGTTAGCTGAGAATACCTATTATGGTCAATTGGTGCCTGATATTGAGATTCTTCTCCAGTACCATGGACTTCATATGACCCCATATCCAATGCATCCTCAAAATATTCCTCATGATAAATGGGATCTATCTACACATCTTCATAGAATTTAGGTCCTTCAACCATAAAGGGTACCTCCTCAATCTCCAAGACTTCAAATAAATTGCAAGTCAGGACATTGACAGGCATTTCTCCATATTCACAAGCTGAACTACTGAAAGGCTCCCCATATCTAGGACCAAACTACAGTTGACACGAACCAATAAAATCATGAATAGAATACTACATGACAACCCTATGATCGGTCTTCAATCAATCAAATACTTGACTCACATTTAGATTTTTTGACACCTTCACCTCTCATATTCCACAAATGCGCACATGATCCTCTGTAAAATCATCACGTATCACCTCAATCTCCTCAACTGGAAACATTTTCTCCTCAACCATTTTACTACCTAGTAGAGAGTATCCTGCCCAGACATTCTGCTCAAGAGATCCTCCAAACTATGCACATCTACTGATCTTCGCAAGGCCAATCTTTTCCCCATTCTCTCTCCTTCTCCCAGCCAAACTGACTTCATTGTTTACTTCACCAAAGTCATATTCAACCCATTTTCAACAAAACCACAGTAGTAGTTCTTCTCTACTACTTTAGAGCATCCATTCACCCTTCCTCAGTGAAAATCATCACCATATGACCAAAGGTGTAGTTTGACATGTAGTAATGAATCCACGAAACAAACAAAACATACTTTTTCCAATGAAACTCATTCTCATTAGTGATCCAAATGAAAAGGATCAGTGACCTTGAAACAACAACTTCATCAAATATTAATGAAAAAATTGGATCAAAGAAGACCTTACTATGAAGATCAGAACAAATATATTTCCCTACCATGTTTCTGATTTCACACTGAATTTAAGGATTTTGAAAGGAGAGAGGTAGAAAAAAAATGTATATCCATGTTTCAATCATTAAAGGATCACACAACTCATTAAATTAAATTATACAGAGAAAATGGTAGAGGGACGATCCATAGAATCTTTGAGTATCCCTAGACTAAGAATTGACCAAATATACTTATGATCCAAACCTAATCATGAAGTGATTCTAGTCAAGAACTCTGAGGACGATGCACTCTTGTAGATCCCATGATTCAAATACAAATTGATCATACACTTCAACCGAAGGTTGAGGGAGATGGAACTAGGCCACCAGTGTGACCATGAATATATCCATGAAACTTTTGAACTCTTCCATGAGTATAAAATGTTGAGGCTCCATGGATAAGAGATCTGGAACATTCTATGAAAATGGGATCCTCATGATGGATGGAAGGGAACGAAGATATTTGGAGGAGGAACTACCCTTACCATGTGTAATAGGTCATAAGACTCCCGCCTTCTATCATTAGGGGGAATCTGGCAGCTAGAAGGCTTTCTCATCATTCCAAGAGAAAAGCCAAAGAGTCTTGTTACCCCAATCTGGTACACATCATGTGATTTTGAGAGATTTTGAAGCACTATGAAATTATAATAAGCGAACCTATTTTTTCATGAATATAAATGTTAATAAATTAATTGGAGTTTATATTCCAATTCATACAAATCATTGTATGATCCTTCTAGGAAGATACATCGTTGAAAACATGTTCTCTTATTTTAAATTAAAAATAATTTCTTCTATTATCCACAAAACTCATTTTCAATATATAAAGAGGCATAATAGCCTTTACCATTTTTTTGAATCTTGATCATGTTATATAACTAATAGATTAATTTTACCACCTAAATTCCAATTATTTGAAGTATGACATCTATTTTCTTTTAATTCCACATATAAAACCATTTTCATATTTAACTGCAATTATTGTTTTAGGTAAACACTTTTAAATGATAATATTAAATACTTATACCTTAAATGTCAATTGATCATTACCTCATCAGGAATTCAATTTATTTAATTATCCTCTTTGAAAAGATATCAGTTAGTGAATTTTTAGTAGATATCAATGTTTCTTGTTATTAAGGTAATTTTGATGAAAATTATAAAATCTTCTAGTAAAACAAGGATCAAAAAAATTAACTATTTAACTTATTGATCCATGATGTCTTAAAACATCTATAATATTGATACATTAGAGGCATTCATATGTTAATTCTTCTATTATATAAATTTAATGTGCTTATTTGGTTTTAAGATCAATGAAAACTAAAATTCTATCATTAATTCAAGGAGACATTAGTATACCAATAATAATTTTAATAATAAATTCATTCCCATTAATACATATGAATAATATTCCATCACATGAAAAATACATGATTCCCTCTCACAACAATCACTTAATGGAAAACAAATCATATGGACATATAATCATGAATTATAAAGATCATTTAATGCCACAAAAAAAATATTCCTTCAAATAATTATACCCATTTTTGCTAACATGTGTTATATGGAAATTCAATAGATTTTAAATACCCCAAAATTCACTTTTTATCATAGTTATATATGGGAAAAATATTCTAATCCCAAATATCATAAAACCATGTTCATAAAAAAATTATAGTAATTCTTTATTATTCCCAACAATAATTTCCTTTTGAATGATCACATAATTATATTTAGAATACCTTATCTATTCATAGAATAATGTATTTTTAATCATTTAAAAAATTAGTGATTTCTCCCTTACCATAAAAATTCTTATATCAATATTTTTCTAGATAATTGATAATATGATCCATCTAAATCCTCCTTTTGGTTACAATTAAATGATATTTCCTTCTAAATATTTCGTCCATCTTATTTTATTCCCCTTGGTATTAGTGTATTCAAAAAAATCCATGAGGATCAAGATCTATTTCAATTTCCTCATGATGAGTTCATTATGTGAACAGTTGAATTTTAGGATTTTATAATCAATGTATAACTAACATATTTCACCACATATATTTTTTCTATATATCATCAATGAAATGATTTCTTCTTCCAAATCATGATCCAGGGTTTGATTGATCTCATATTGAGTTTCTAATTACATTGATTAAGGTGAAGTGACTTTAATAATTTCCATTAGTAATGAACCATGTCTCGTCATCTATGAAACACTATATATGACAAACTCATCATTACCAGATGAATGATTCAAAATTAGTTCATTGACCAAAATCCCATTTATATTATGTGACCATTCATCAAAATCCATTTTCAAAAAAACAACACCTGTAAATTTAATCTTCATCACTGGGCTAGCAAATCACAGAACATTATGAATGAATCACTGAGAGTACCCATCCAATCCAATGAATGAATATACATCAATATCGTTAATTTTCACTGACAATTCATTTATTAACATTATATTCAAAAGATAAAATAATATTTTATATTTTGAGACTATATGGATTGGAAATTAAAATACATGATTCATAAAAATAAAACTTATTAAATTTTCCATATATCTATTCCATTATAAGAGTCACAAGAATGATCTGAAATTGATTATCACGGTCCTAAATTCATTTGGAATTCACCAAAATATCATCAATGAATACCACCTACAAAATTCATCATGTTATTCATTTAATTGAAATTTCATTATATCCATAAAAAGAAAGTGTGAATTTGTCTATCCAAAGGGTATTACTATAAAATCAGAAGTTATATTCTTTATTCAAAATGATATCATCAAAATGAGTTTGGTCATTATTCTAAATTAGTGATTCACAGAACGTATGCAAATATTTAAAAAACATGATTTATTTGATTTTGACCAAATAATTCATCAATGTAAGGTCTGTAATACATGTTATTTATAAATATAACATATATTTTTATTTAATCAATTAACAATCTAATGGATACATAATTCTTCATAACAAAGTGAACATGTGCTCACCATGGTGAAATACA
The DNA here is from genome assembly GCA_963277665.1 of Viscum album. Lineage (NCBI taxonomy): Eukaryota > Viridiplantae > Streptophyta > Magnoliopsida > Santalales > Viscaceae > Viscum > Viscum album. Next base: position 1,897,389,440 of record OY728163.1, on the reverse strand, counting down.
TATTTGGAATTAATTCCTTATTAACCAAATCCAATAGTTATATCTTCAACTAAACTAATTCTATAGTGTCCATTAAATATGGAGTATCTAACAAAATAATTTCATCTAGGTTTTATGCCATGTAATACTCAATATCAAACTCTATGAGAAGTCTATGTAATTCCTCATGATATTAAAAATTGTGTGCCTATGTAATTTATACACAATAAATTAATGATTAATTTTTTCACCCAATGAATTTTTATTCATCACAATGAATATAATTCATCAAATATAGTATGAGGGTATAAGCAAGATTAATATTAGGAAGAATAATCTATAAATAAGGGGAATTAAACATCTTCCCTAAAAATTATATTTTCAATCATAAGGTTATAAATTTTTAATCATATTTTTAAATACATTACATACCTAGTGTTATATAAATTTAAATTATAGGTATAATAAAATTTTCAGACAATAATTAAAGTTTTTGTCCTAGAATGGGGGTTTTTCTAACACATTTTGAAGTTGAAAAACATTCCCTATGGTTTTAGACATATAACCCCTTCCACACTTAAGAGTGTAATGTCTATTTTTCGTATAAGTAACGGTTGATATAAATTTGTACAAGGATATAGAATCAAATAAAGAAATAACTATGTTTTAATATAAGATTAATGTACACACCACCACATCATTGTGTACTTTATCTTTAGCGTTAGTATTATAATAATATTTCATTTATCTCATTGACCTTATCTATGTTGAATTCCATTTAATATTGGGGAATCTATTCTTATTGTGAACATATATTTACCAATGAAGCATAAAAACCCAATCATTTTTTTTCTCCCCATGTGAACATTTGATTGGTGACACTTTTCTCAACACTTCTAAAAAAATGTCATTCCCTTCATGTATTTCCTAGGGTGACTATTTCTTTAATTTTTAAAGGATGTGTACCACAATGTCTTCTTTATATATATTATTGATTTTTTTTCTTGGTGTTCAAATGATATATTATTCTCTTGATTTCACTTTAATATTAATAGTCATTATAATTATTTATCCCTTATGATAGAACATAAAACAATTATATCATATGATGAACAAGATTTAGATACCATTTCCAATCATTTACGTAGACCAATACATTCAATGAAATAGTTAATCAGGAATATGGTGCTGTATATTTAATCTTTTGAAAACCTAAATATCCATTTAATGGTATGATCAAACTCTATAATAATGTATTATTAAATCATATGAAATATTATTAACATTATTTTCATTTCATATTATTTCTCATGAAGGAAATATTTATTGTTGAATTTAACTTTAAAATCATGCCATTCCATTATTTATATTCCCGTTTACTTTATTGAAATCTGGAAGAACAAACAATACTTACCATCATCCATTTTGAAAAAACACATTGCATGTGTATTGTAAAGACCCAAAAATTCCATGGAATTTTTTTTCTTAAATACATGGATTTTTTTACGAGTCCATGAAAATTTACGGCGCTTGATTCTGAGGCCCGATGTGCCCATAATTAATTTTTTTTTTCGTGTACATTCAGGACACGCGAGTCGCCAGGTAGGCCTCACGGGCCGCCCGACAGACCATGTGGGCCTCCAGCCAGGCCACGCGGGTTGCTGAGCAGGACCCTGCGCGGCCAGGATGCCCTCTCAGGCCAGGCTGCCCCCTAGGGTCGGGCCACCCCATCGGGATGGGTCGGACCCTTGGACCGGGTCAGACACGCAGTCCAAGTTGGATGCCAGTCCAGACCCATTAGATTCGAATTCATCTTTTCGCCCATAACATGGGCTACAGGTGTTTAATCGACGAACCATCTATGGTGACAAAAATCATAGATAGAAATAGTTTATTAGGAATACCCCACATGATGTTTAGTCATAGTTGGGGCACGGTCGGGTTGGTTTGAAACTAAAATCCACCTAGGCCCCTGGAACGGAAATGCCAATAACTCACTGACCGAGCATCCATTTGAAGTTTCATCTATTGCGTTGAGACCCCTATTATGAGGTAGACCTTTTGAGATATTTTTACATTGGAATTTGTGATATTTGGTGGATCTACCTGTATCTCATGGAGCGGATCCTCCCAGAGATGATCAAGCGGAGTCTGGAGTCCTAGTAGTTGGCTGCGACCTGGCGACTGCTGGCCTTTCGACTCAGAGTGTTTCGACTAGCCCAGTGGGGAGCACCTCTATGTGAGCATAGAAGACCCACAATGGGGAGTGCCTCTTTATGACATGGCAGACCCACAGTACTCGACAAGAGTAGTACCTCAGGAGGGTACAAGGGGGAGCGCCTCTGTGAGAGCGCGACAGACCCACAGTGGGAAGTGCCTCTGTGTGAGCGTAGCAGACCCAGGTACTTGACGGGGGGTGTACCACAACATTCCAGGATAGTGGTAAGCGCCTCTATGGTACGCGGAAGGCCCACTGTACTCGATAGAGGTAGATTACACCATTAGTCGATGTTCCTACAGTGTGACTGTGTATGTTACTTGATACTACCCCTAGAATAAAAATCATGACATGAGCTGAGTCAATGACTTTTCTGTTTTCCTCATGATGAGATGGGTTACTAGATAACATAGGTATCTATATGGGAATTTACCTATGTAATGGTTATACATTGATTACATACTTTGTGGTTTATCCTTGTTGGATTTAGTGAGACCTTGGGGGTCTGAGTGTCCCTAATGAGTATCGTTATACTCACCCATCCACGGGCTATGCCCGCACCTCATTGTGTTGGTTGCAGAAGATAGACAACACTAATTGAGGCAGAGAGAGTTACAGGACTGGACGGTACCCGGCGGTGGACCGCTCAGCGTGATAGTACACAGAGGATCCTTACTGACATGGAGCACTGAAAAAGCAATCTTTACCTACCCTTCTGGTATGGTTTCCTGATTGATGAACCAATAACTATTTATTTCGCTCAGTTTTACTACTGCTTTTCTATTTCCTTGTACTATACTACTGTGCTTCTATTTCTGGACCATTTCACTTTCTAGTAATTTTTTTGTATATAGTTTTTAATTAGTGTTTTCCTCCAGTAGTACTCTGATTGTGTTTGATTACAATTATAAAGGAAATTCCTTCCCAGTTTAGGGATTTACGCCTATGGTGCTAATCTATAACCTCTGGCCTATGGAAGTCAGTCATGGAGTAGTCACAATATGGGCCCCAGGGGACGGTTCATGAAGAATTGGTATCAGAGGAGTCTGTTCTAACACATAACTTAAGACTCTGATATTTCATTTCCATTAAGAAATAGTGTTAAGGGTTCTATGTGTGGTCTTCAGTTAATAGAGTCCAGTGATGGTGCGGGTGACTGACGTATCCATACACTAGGTCCCTGACTTCTGATTTCCAAATTAGTGCATGAAAACACTGATTGCGTGTGTGTTCCCAAAAGTTTTCTTTATGTCAGATCAACTAGGTCAGCTCACCAGGTATAAACATTTGATCATGTTGCATATGTTTATTTTAGAATGCATCCCCGCAGATGACCAGTTGGAGCCCCGAGAGTCGTAGGCTCAGACATCCCATCAGGGGATGAGGCCTCGGTGAAGGGCCCTTTACTAGCAGAGGCACCCGCGGTACCACTCCTTCTTTGGCCACCGATGCCACCAGCCCCAACAGCAGACGATGCATGCCGCATGAGCCTGTTTCACGAGTTCTAGAACTAGAGGCCACCCATGATCTGGGGAGAGACAAACCTACATGTGGTTAGGGATGGGCTAGAGGTTGTGGAGGGAGTCTTCATGCATGTAAGGACACCAACAGACTACCTGACGATCCTTGTCGCGAGTTACCTTTAGGAAGAAGTAGGCAGAAGGTAGAGACTAATTCTCCATGTGCATTATGAGGTGACACTACTCCAAACAGTCTTTGAGAGCCTATTTCGGGTGGATTTTGTTCCTGCGACCCTACGAGCGGTACAGATACAGGAGCTATGGCATCTACATCAGGTTAGCATGATTGTATCTCATTACATAGTGAGGTTCACCGATATATCATGCTACTCCAAAGATATTGTGTGAGACCCATTTATTAGGGCCGAGACCATTGATCGGGGGCTCAGGCAAGAGAGCAGGTCATCGATGATCTCCCTCAGCATCCCGAAATTGGTGGGGGTGTTAGAGAGAGCCCTCATAGTGGATAGTTTCTTTACTGAGCAGTCACCAGCACCGAGACGCACTACTAGTCGACATGAAGCGGAGTCTTCTGCGTTGGTAGTTGACAGATGACAAAGAGGTCCAAGAGGACCAGTCCCATGGGTGGACGACCACATGACTCTGGATTTGTTTTGAGGGGCACTCAGCGAAGTGACATACCTTCCTTGAGAAGGTAGTGTTACTCGTGTGGCGGGCAGGGTCACATGGCTCGGGATTGTCCGACCCACCGTTCAGATGATCACGATATAGTTGAGGGACCTCCCAGGCAGAGGAAGAGGTTCGATCGAGGAAGATAGTAGGTAAGAGGTGGAGGTGGAAGAGGAGATGAACATGCAACTGGTGGTGGAAGAAATTACAAGGTGTTACCACCAACATCACCAAGAGGTCCACCCCGATCACAGGAAGCAGGTGGACAGGGGAGAGCTCAGCTTCAGGCAGCATAGGCATACGTCCACGACGCTCTTGAGATTATTCGAGGTACGATCTGTGTCTATTCCACCTTAGGTGCAGTTATTATGACACAAGGTTTAGTCACTCTTCCGTTTCCACTGCCCTTTTTCGGAGCTCAGAGATTCTTACAGAGCCGTTGGATCAATCTTTTTTGCTAGAGAATCCTATGGGAGAAGACTCGACGATTACACGTGGGTGATGGTATTGTGATCATACTCAATTAAGTGAGATAAATTGCTGGGATGTCCTCATAGCGTCCTTGAGGTCTTACGACATCATCTTGGGTATGAACAGATGAACTACAGTCCATGTTCAGATTGACTATATTAGGTGCAATGTGCGGGTGTTTCCGCAAGGATGGGAGCATGTTCACCTTCACCGGTGAGGGGGGAACCATTGCAGCACAGTATGGACTTACTCGGAAGAGGGTGCAACTGATAACTCACCAGTTGGCTTGCCTTACCCTCAAAATAGTTGATGTGGAGAGTCCGACTTATCCTGTAGTGGTGGACCAGTACGTGGATATTTTACCTAGAAATGTCCCAAGACAACCTCTTAGTAGAGAGGTGGACGTCCACACTGACCAGTACCCCCGAGATGAAACCTATATCTACTCTATCATATCGGATGGCTCCCACCATGCATTTTGAGTTACGAGTACTACTTGACGACTTGACGGGGAAGGGATTCATCCAGCCTAGTGTTTCTCTCTAGGTAGTCCCTATCCTATTCTCCAAAAAGGCGAATGGGATATTGAGACTCTGTGTTGAATATCGTCACCTGAACCGGGTGATCGTGAAGAACAAGAACACACTCTTGATGATTGATGAACGCTTTGATCATCTTAAGGGAGCACGATGGTTCTCGAAAATAGACCACAGATCAGGCTATCACCAGATCAGAGATTGAGGCGAGTATGTGTTGAAGATGGCCTTCAGGGGTTGGTACATCCACTACGAGTTCTTGGATATTAACTTCGGCGTAACCAATTCTCTAGCAGTGTTCATGGGACTCATGAACATGATTTTCCAGCCATACCTCGATCACTTTGTCGTAGTCTTCATGAACGACATTCTGATCTACCCGACTACTGAGGAGGAGAACACAAACCATTTGAAATTAGTACTAAACGCACACTGAGATCACCATCTTTATGGTAAGCTCTTGAAGTGCCAGTTTTGATTTGAGAGGTTCACTCTTTGGGAAATGTCATCTCGGAGGCTAGAGATGCAGTTGATCCAGTAAGTATTAAAGCGGTACTTCCTTGGGAGCCACCCAGGAGTGTGATGGAGGTACGATGTTTCTTGGGATTGATTTGATAATATTAGAGGTTTGTAATAGACTTCTATAGAGTTACGTCACAACTATTATCCTTGAAAAATAAGGTTCAACCATTCATGTGTTCAGAAAGATGACAGCAGAGCTTTCAGGAGCAGAGGAAGAGGCAGATTAGTGCCCTCCATTTTGAGGCTTCCAGAGGAGGGTGCAGGTTACATAGTTTACTACGATACATCAATAACTAGAATTGGGTTTTTCCTGATGCAATATAGAGCAGTGATTGCTTATGGTTCTTGTCAACTGAGAAAACACGAGCAAAACTTTGCAACCAATGACCTAGAGTTAGCAGCAGTGGTCTTCACCTTGATGATGTGGCATCACTATCTAATGGGAGAGCGTTTTACGATATACACTGACCAAAAGATTCTATGTTATATCTTGTCTCAGAAAAACCTAAACTTGAGACAACGACGATGGATCGAGTTCCTCCAAGACTTTGACTTCGAGATAGTCTATACACCTGGGAAGAGGAACTTTGTAGCAGATGCTCTTAGCAGGAGATCTGGTATACTGCTGGTAGGAGAGGTGATAGAGCAGCTAGCTTCCATACAGATATCCTTTTTGGATTGAGTTAGAATATCCTTCCTTCATACTCTTACGGTCAACCCCCCACTTCCTCAATGAGTCAGGGAGGAATCGAATGGGCACGCTAACTACGAGACACGACGTGCTCATATATCCATAGTTAAGGCACCTGATGGATTCTATGAAGGTGTGGAGAACGTCATCCTCTTCAGAGGACGTATTATAGTTCTAGTGTCACTTTAGGATGAGGTGTTTAGGGAGTTCCACACAACCCCTATAGCTGTACATCCAAGAGTGGTGATCATGTATCAGGTCCTTTGGTGACAACACTAGTGGCTAGGTATGAAGATGATAGCAGTAGAGTTTGCCACACGGTGCCTAACATGTCAGCAAGTGAAGGTAGAGCACCAAGTACTAGAAGGAAATTTTCATCCTTTAAAGGTCCCAGAGTGGAAGTGGGATGGGATATCCATGGACTTCTTGACAGGTCTTCCACGTATATCCAGGGGTCATGACACGATTTGGGTGATTGTTGATAGACTCACTATGTTATCCCACATCGTACCTATCAAAGAGAAGGGCTTAGTAGGGACATTGGGATGCCATTATTTTCATGAGATTGTGTGGCTACATGGAGTACATTCATCTATTGTCTCTGATCTTGACACACAGTTTACATCCCAGAAATGGTAGGAGTTTCAAGAGGCTTTCATGACACAGCATCGCCTGAGCACTTCCTTCCATCCTCTGATAGATGTTCAGACTAAGCAAATCATTCAGGCCCTCAAGGACATGCTTCGACACTATGTCCATAAATTTGGTTGTAACTTGGATGATCACTTGTCGTTGCTTGATTTTTACTACAACAACAACTATCACTCCACCATCAGTATGGCACATTTTGAGGCCTTGTATGATCGACCATGTAGATCTCCATTGTGGTGGATAGACCTAATTAATTAGCACTAGAGGGACTAGAGATGGTACATGCTACCATAGAGAAGGAGAAAATCATCCCTGAGTGGATGATAACTGCATAAAGTAGACAGAAGTCATATGCTGACAGGAGGTGGAGTCCTCTAGAGTTTGATCATGGTGACCATGTCTTCCTATGGGTCTCACCTCAATGAGGCCAATGAAGATTTGGCCAAAGCGGAAAGTTATCTTCACGATTAATCAGACCATTCAATGTCCTCAGTAGTGTAGGCGAGGGGGTTTATTGCTTATCACTTCCACCTTAGTTGCACCGGGTGCACAACGTATTCCACGTATCTCAGCTGAGGAGATACGTGAATGAAACATCCCACATCATCGACCATGGAGAGCTGGATGTTGATGATGGGGAGGCTTTTATGGAGGTTCTAATGGAGATTGAGAATGGACAAGATCGAGCCCTATGTGGACGGTCGATTCCTTTGGTGCGCATACACTAGCACCACAGGAAACTCCAGGATATGACATGGGAGTGGGAGGGCCAGATGTGTGATCAGTACCCTCCATTTATTTCCCTAGTTTGAGTTGTAGCTTACAAGGACATAAATCATTGAGGGGGGAGAATGTAAAGACCCTGAAATACTGTGGAATTTTTTTTCTTAAATACATGGTATCTTTTAGGAGTCCATGAAAATTTACGGCGCATGATTCCAAGTCCCGTTGTACCTGGAATCTATTTCCAATGTTTTTTTGGTGATGTTCAGTAAACGGGTGAGCATGATTCTATAAAATTTGAACCGGTGCTCAGAACACAAATCTGAGTGCACCGATGAACTCACAGCACTGACATTATCTTAAGAAGTCTTCCACCTCGAGGAAAATTGGTCAAGATTGAAAGTTAGTTTTTAGAGTTTTTAAGAATAATTTAAATAAAAATAATTGTGTTGCTTATTTTTATTTGGTGGTTAAAACCTCCAAATAGAGTTTATAGGTGAGGTCCACCAAACCATAACCTCCCATGAGAGGTTATGGTGCTGGGTCCACCCATAGGTCTAAACATATCTTATCAATTAAATAAGTTGGCACCACACAAGTTTTAAACACCCTTGAACACTCCCTAATTGGTGGAAACCCTTGAAAATCCCACATAAATGTGTCAATCCACTATTATAAATTAATTGAACATTAATTAATTTTTTTTAATCTTTTGAATGTTTTTTCCGACAATTAAATAATGGTTTTGCTTAACCCATTTTTTTTTTTGGAATTTTCATTTGGTGCAGCATTAGGGGAGGGGTTGGAAGAACATCGAGGAACTAATTCTTCAAATGTGGAATGTCGCTTCTGCCAATGATGATCGATCTTCAACTGGGGGAAGAAAGGTAAGTTCCATCCTTGAAGAATCCCGAAGATGAAATCCTAAAATTCTTCAACTTTTTACTAATGTTAATGAATGATATTTGCCTTTCTGCAACATCATCAATGAAAAAAATATGTGGATGGGGATTTTATGATCGATTTGTTTCTGTTATTCGTCGAAAAAATCATTGTTTATGAATCTCCATTCATTATGACCATGACGTGGAGATATCGTGCCGCATGAACACGGTCCGACCCTCCGCCTTCTTTTTTCTCAGTTGTTGACGATGGTAGTGGAGTAACGGTGGCAGTGAAGGAATCTGGCCGCAAAGGAAACCGGCTGCATAAGGCCACCGAGTCGCTGGAAATGCACAGAAATGTCGTGCCACATAGAAAAAAGGGGACGCGGCCATTCAGGTCCGTGATGGAAGGGTGTGGCACCGTCGCGCCACATAGAGAAGAAGGGGGCTGCTGTCAGGTCGGGCTGTGGCGGATGGGCGTGACGCCGTCGGGCCACACTGATGAGGATATTCGCGGCCAGGGCGGGCTGTGATGGAGGAATAAAGGCGTACAGCTGGGCGAGCCCCAAGCGATGTAGAACCAGCTGGCCGCTCGACCACCGGACAAGGCGGGACCCCCATGGTCCCGCAGGTTACCGAACCGACACCTAGCACTAGTTTCATTTGAGAGAAAAGGGGGCACGACCCCCCCCCCCCCATGTGGCTTGGGAGGGCGCTGTCCTCCACTGGCCAGCCAAACCACTCGAGATGCCAACCTGGCCCCGCAGGCCGACAGCCAGGACACGTCGGCCGCCAGCCAGGCCACGCGGGCCACCGGCCAGGCCTCGCTGGCCGACGGGCCGGACCCAATGCAAGCCGAACCCAGCACGGCCTGAACTGCCCCCTCAGTCTGGGCCGCCACCTCTAGACAGGTCAGACCTGCGGACCTGGTCAGACCCTTTGACCGGGTCGAACCAGTGGAACGTGTCAGACCCCAGTCTAGACTCGTTTGACCCGAATTAACCTTTTTGCCCATAACATGGGATACTGGTGTCTGATATATGAACCATCAATGTCAATAGAATTATTATAGCTATACAGTTCATTTGGAATACCCCAATTGAGGTTTGGACACATATGGAGTACGGTTGGGTTGGTTTGAACCTAAAACCCAACGGGGCCTCCAGAACAAAAATTCCAATAACACACAGACCATGAGTCAGTTTGACGTGCCATCTATTGCATTGAGACCCCTATGATGAGGAATACCTTTTGAGATACTTTTACATGGTACTTTTTTATATTTGGAAAATTGACCTATACCATGTGGAGTGGATCCTCCCAGAGACGAGTGAGCAGAGTACGAAGATCTTGTTGTTGGCTAAGACATGATGACTGTTGTCATTCTGACATGGAGTGTTTTGACTAGCCTAGTGGGGAGTGCCTCGGTGTGAGCATGGAAGACCCACAATTGGGAGCGCCTCTTTGTGACACGGTAGTCCCATGGTACTCGACCGGAGGAGTACCTTAGCAGGCTACAAATGGCAGGCCCTCTGTGTGAGCCCGGGAGACCCACAGTGGGGAGCGCCTCTGTGTGAGCACAATAGACCCACGGTACTCGACCAGAAGAGTACCACGGAAGTCCAGGACAGTGGGATGTGCCTCTGTGTGTTGCTAAAGGCCCATTGTACTAGATTAAGGGGGATTACACCATTAGCCAATGTTCCGATAGTGGGGTTGGGGATGCTACTTGATACTACCTCTAGAATAAAAATCCTGGTTTGAGCTGAGTCAATGACTTTTGTGTTTTCCTTATGATTGAGATGGGTTACTAGATATCTTTGTTATATGTATGGGCATATACCTATGTAATGGATATACACTAATTACCTACATTTTGGTTTATCATTGTGGGATTTAGTGAGACATTGAGGGCCTCAGGGTCCCTACTAACTATCATTATACTCACCCCTACATGATCTATTCCAGCACCTCGTTGTGTTTGTTTTAGATGACATATAACACCAACTGAGGCAGAGAGAGTATCAGGGCTGGACGGTACGCAGATGTGGACTGCTCAGCATGACGGTACATGGAGGACCCAAACATGGAGCACTAAAGAAGGCTATTTGTACATACCCTTCAGGCCAGGTTTCCCGTGGGTCGATCCAGCAACTGTTTACTTTCTTTTAGTTGTACTGTTACTTTTCTGTTTCCTTGTATTTTACCATTGGTCTTGTATTTCTGGCCCCTTTTAATTTCCATCACTTCTTCTGTATATAGTTTTTTCTTCGTGTTTGCTTCTAGTTGTACTATGATTGTGTTTGTTTATAGTTATAAAGGTAATTCCTTCCTAGTCTTGGTAGTTAAGCCTTTGGTGCAAGTTGTTATCCCCTGGCCTATGGAAGGCGGCCTTGGGGTAGTCACTATATAGGCATTGGGGGAGAAGTTGTGACATGTATCCTTTTCATTTTCACAATATTCCAACTCTATAAATATATTTTTGAATTATTTAATACTTTTTTTCTAGCATTTGATTATCTATCCTGCCAATGATGGGGGATTTTACTGATAAAGCGATCTAACAAAGAATAATATTTCTTGTGAATTGGTTTATGCATCTAGGAATTTTTTTAGAATAAACACGTTATGTTTCCCTAAAATAAACATTACTCTATCAATTCCAATACCATATATATTGTTATCTTGTTCATCGTAATGTATGCATTAGCCACAAATAGTGTTACCCTTTTTACTGAAATTACCCATTCCTAAATAAGGGAATATACAAGAATTTTCCATAAAGTTGTACATTTAAAAAATAACGTACAAATATAAATACAATTCAACACATAATATATATTTAAAATGTATTAATTTTAAATTTAAAAATTTTAATCATTGTTTCTTCAGGGGTAGAATTTTTTCCCAATCCATTAATATGCCTTATATGTAAAAGGTAAATTATCTTAATCGTGTTCCTAGGGATTGTCTAACTAGGTGCATAGTAATGAAAACTATTGCACACCATGTCATAAATACGTTATTCCCAATGAACCCATTATGGAGTCAATACCCATAGGTACCTACATTTCATTTTCATTTCATCTTGTAGTATCTTAAAATTGATGTATTGGTATTAAAAAAACTTATCATTTTTTTTATTTTAATCTATAAACATCCTGAATGACTATTATCAGGTAATATTTCCATTTCTACATTATATTTAACTTGGTTTCCATGGATTCTACTATATATCCTATAATACAAAGTGTAAACAATTTTACTCTAATAATCAATATCTGTTGACTGATTTAATACATTGGTATAGAAACAAAAGAAGAAATATTGAAAGGCAGATCTTTTTTTTTTAGAAAAATATACAGTGAATAAACCCATTAAAAATATAGAATATAAAATAAAATTTTATACAAAAAAATAAACTATGTTTTTAAAAACACATACAAATATTTGATCATCATATCCTACATAAAGGAAGAACAAATAAGGTTGAGAAAAATACTCAAAAAAGTTTTAGTTATAGTGGATGTGATCGAGGATGATAAATTATAATCATCATAAAAAGGATAATAACTAACCACTATGTCACATAAAAATAAAAGATTAATATAATAACATAATTAATAATCAAAATATAAGGGTATGTGATTGAAAACACTTTAACATTAATTAATAATGAATAATCAAATGAATTCTAAGATAATTAAATAGAAAAAAATTAACAAATAATTAAAAAAATGAATTCTAAATCATATAAATGCATAAATATTGAACATCATGATCCCCTGAATTATGGTTCATATACCATCATAATCATTGAAATATGTTTTTAAACTACAAGTTCAAGTACATTTAATTTTTCAAACTAATTTGTGTCATAAGACATGTCGATGCATCGTGGGGTTTTCTATAAAGGGTACTCACCCATAACAACATTTCTAAATAATTCCTCATATATTTATATATCATTTTAATTATGAATAATAATTAATCATCACCAAATATTCGTGTTGATTAAATTATTCAATTTTGTAAATATTCTCCCAGTTAATCAAATTATTTTCAATGTAAACATTGTATGTTAAAATTTCATATGTATCATGAAATAATCATACAAATAATGAAATAAGATGAATTTTTATGAAAAATATAATGTTCAATAAGAAATATCATATGAACGTGATGGTTTTAATAGAAATCCAACACTCACAAAAGAAAATGAGTGTGTACAAGGAGTTTTAACGCATTGTAATTTTAATGAATATTATTATTTGATAAATTATTCATGTAGAGACATAAAATACATTTAATAATTTTGGAATCAAGGTAATAAAGTTTAAATGGGATGTATTTACAATATATAAATTAAATAAGGTTTATAAAACTACAATATTACCCAATAGATGGAAATTGAAAACATTTCCCTTACCTCACACTTCTATTTGGTTAAATGGAATTTATAATAAAATACATTTTATTTAAAAATTTAATTAACAAACAATAACTATATTAATATTTATAATATCAAATGTGATCAATTTATAAAATAATATAACAAGTTCGTTAATAATCATTCATTATTTTCACTGCTTTTTGTATAAGATTCCTTGTTTTCCATTCTTTATTTATCATGAATATCTATATTATTGAGAATATTTTTTATTTTAATCATCTCAATAATAATATTAATGAAATAAATATCATAATTATAATTCCAAAATACATTTATAACCAATCATGAATGATGGTTTTGGGAAATGATGTACATTATGATCATAGAGACGGTAAGTTGTACTTATGAATGAGTAACATTCCCAATTTTCAATGATAATTATGAAATTAAGGAAAGTAATATATTAAATATCCATTAATATAATATTATAATATTATTTATTTGAATATAATTATTAATTTAATCTATATGGTGTTTTACTTAAAATACAATAACATCACTTCGTGGAGGTGGCAGTGCACACATATTTGAACAACATTACCATTATTAATTGAGTTATAATATATCAAATAAAATGATATATAATAATTAATAAATTGATAAAATGTAATGAATATAATAATTATATTTTTTATTCCACATATAATTAGAAACCTTATCAATGTCAACTTTATTTTAAACTATTTGTAAATGACCAATAACCTACCTTCGCGATGTGGTTATTAACAATAAACACGAGCGACATTGGCGTATCCTCTATGAAAAGGAATTTAAAAAGTTAAATATGATATAATTAATCCATATGTATATCTACAAAACTAATAAATAATATATATAATACATATCATCATACCAAACTGTGTGATTTGGTATCCAAAAATTGAATGACATTAGTCTCCAAGTTAGCATTCCACCTTTCAAATGAATAATGATTTCATAATCCATTTTATGAGAGTGGTGAATATTTTTTTAGGAACCTAAAATAACAATATATATTTATATTGAATATAATTAGTTTAATATTTTATATTTTTTTAATAAATGTTTATGGATTTTTAGCTAGAAATAAAAAAATTCTCGATGAAGAGTGTTACTTCCCTTTTCGATAACCTCTTTTGGATTCCACCAAAATGATTTATATATTGTATATATAAAAAAATATGACTTATATGATGATTTGATATATTATATGGTTTTATATAGGAATTTATTTTTATAATAAAAATAGGTTTAACAGATTTAAGAAGAGTCTTATGTTTTTATCTTTTTATAGTTGAGGTGAGTGGAACAATTTCATCTTTTTGAATAATTTTTTTTTACAATAATATTAACATTAAAAAAGGTTCCAAAATGGAATAATTTTGATTCTTTAACATTATTAGTTCTAAAATTCTCCATAAAAAATATTTCTTTTTATATTTTTTTTAAATTTATCTCTTATATTTATATTTTAGATCTTTATAAATCAATTTTTACCTTAACTACAATAAATTAATTTTTTATGTTGTTACTGTTTATAAAAAAGACAACTATGATGAAAATATTAGATAATAAATATTTTTCTGATTCAAATCATGGAGTTCATTTTATAAAATTCCATCCATCAAAGTTGATGTATTTAAATTTATCTTCGTAAAACATACATTTTAAGAATTCATGGTTGTCAAGAGAAAATAGTTAAATGATTAAAATGATTTTATATCAATATTAATTATAAGAATGATTACAATGAAGTAAATTTGATTAATATTTTTATAATTGAAATATTATATACATTAATATAAATTCAATGAGTAATTTAAACTTATATACGATTTAAATGAATTGAATGTTTTTAATTAGTGTTGAATATTTTTCAATATCCAATGAACAATTAAAAATTTCATAAAAATAATAAAATTTCTACCTATGAAAATATATTTGTTATTATTTTATAAATTATATTTATTTTGATAAATAATTTTCTAAAATTATTAAAAATCATTATTAAAATATGTTCCAACATTTTACAAAAATTCCATTCAGTAAAAATAAAATTTTTAGAAAACATTTCACTTTATTAAAATTAAATATATTTTTTATTTCTACTAAAAATTATAAATAGGTAACATGTGTAAAATATATATTTTTCAAAAATTATTTATTCTTATTAATACCCTATAACATAATGTCTATGATAAAATGGTCATGTCTAAATAATATTTTAACTATGTATCGTTTATGGATTAAACCTAATGTTGCATGCATCATAAGATATCAATGAAATTAAATTTATTCTAAATGAGTTATAATGTAATATATTATTGAGTGAAAAAATGATAAAGATATGAAATTCTAGACAATGCCTTTTATTTTCAAAAAAAATACCACAAATACATCCCCTTCAAAAAATTTATATTTAAAAATTCGATTACATACATTGGATGAAATTGAAAATGATGATAGAAATATAAGAAAATTAATTCCTTTAATACATGAAATCATTCATCTAAAATCAATATATATATAAGCAAAGAATTGATCTTAATTTATTATTATACGTCACATTATGTATATAAATACATTTCTTAATTTTTATCCCAGATAATCATACTAATAAATGATATTTCAATCCCCATATTTTACAATAAAATTAATTGAAATTAATTTTATTTTATTTATGAATTATCATGGATTTTGTTGAATGATACATGGAGTGAACTTTCCTAAACTACGCAATGTTATTAAAGTTCCTTTCTATTTTCTTTATATTGATAGTATATATACTCTACATAACTTATCACATAGATATAAGGAGTGAAATTCTAAGTGTCAAGATTAAATGTAATATAATGGGGATTTGGAAGATGAAATATCATAACCAACAATTCATATATCAATGTACATATGTATGTAATCTAAAAAATTATCTAGGTTGATATGTATTGTTTGGTTTTAAAAAGTACGTAGTTTTTAATATTTTTGACATGTTTATTTCATAACCCATCACATAGTGTTTATATCATTTACATTTTATATAGTTTGGGTTTAAACAATAAAACTTCTTCTATGTGTCTTGCTTATGTGAAATGTTTTATTTTTACATGTACTATAAATAAGTGTCTATGATTTACATTTCCAATACACTATCTTATCTACATGTAATAAATGTATAGAAAACAAATATTTAACACTTTCGGAATCAAAATGAAATCCATGTGGTTTAAATATATGTTATAGTTCACGTATTATTTATGAATGATTTGTATAAAAGGATCATAGTTTTTTCCTGACTAATATAAAACCTATGGAATTTAAATATTTATTCCATTGAATAATTGATTACATACAACACAATTTTAATAAATGACCACTCTATGAGGTTGGAATTAAAAATTATTTATGGTCGTCATGCATCATGTATGTTAAGAAATAACCATCAACATTGAGGGTCCATACATGGTGTAGTTACATGTAACATAATGAAATCCCACATGACCAAACATAATTGGTGAAATAATGATTGTGTGTGGTGGACAAAGACAACATTGCCTGAAACCCTTCACATTTTCGTAATACTATTTTCTTCTAATAATGTCTTCAATTTGTCGATGCTATATCTAGGTTTTATACTTTTTCAAGGCACGATAATTGTCATATGAAAAATAATTTATGCAATATCATATATTTTATATATAATAAATTAAATATAAATGAAAAAAATTTAATATCAATGATACATGATAAAGAAAATTATACATTTAAATTTCATGTTTGATCTCTTAGATACCACATGAAGGTTCCTACTATTGGATAATCATTGGCCAATACCATGGTTAATTGGAAATTAAGGGATTTATATATTAATATGGGTGAACAGTATTAATATTTATCATTTATAAGTAATATTCATAAAGAATATACTCATATGATCAAAGAACTAAAACAAAAATTCCATTGATAATGAATTTATAATTAATTATATAAAAAATTAAAATATTTGTTATTATTTTTTTCATTTATGATTGTATTGATCATTGAAACCATTGACAGTGATGTACAATATTAAATGCAAAGGATCTAAAATATTATGTATTATACTGCCCCTCACCCATTCTCTTGTAATGTGTAAGGGTTGATATTGGACTTACATGACATCCCTAAGACACCAATGGCTATCAATAAATGAGAAGTGGATAAAAAAACATTAGGTCGAGAGTTTACATTTAATGATAAAATCACTAAAGCTTGTATTAAAAAAACAGCCATTCATCTATAAGAAGAATTATTACTAATATATAATCACGTATAATACCAAACAAAAAATAAAATATCAGATTACAATGTAGTAACCACGAATAAATCAACACAATGAAACAAAATAAAAAAACATGTAACTCCCAATATACTCTAGTATCGAACTCAAAATGTCATGTGAATGTTATTTTTATTCATTTATAAAAAACATGGAAACCTTCTATTTATATGTTTCTCTATTTATAACATATGAAGATTCAACAAAGAGAAAAATTTATGGGGTTAGTATAAAATGCAATAGGGTTTACCCAATTAATTCCAAACTAACACCACATAGATAAAACATGATACATCATTTATATAAAACCTCATATGAAAATATAAATAATTATATATCAAAGATGAAAATTTATTATCTTAAACAAAATAGTTCTTTTATAAATAAAAAAACATAAAATATCATTTTTCAAATCCCATTTGGCATAAACATTCCACACATCCCACATATACAGTTTTATGAATACGTCATAGTTCTATAGTCATGAGTGAACTCTCATCTATTAACCAATCCATAAAATCATTGACAATATTAGGTTCCCTAATGAAATATGCACCTTATGTTAGGACCAAGCTGAAGGAAGAGACGATTTTCAAGGATTGTCTTTTGTTGATCATGAGGAAGTTTTCATAAAGGAAATACACCTTGAATTTCTAAGAATTCAGTAGCTGTAAGATTGATGATTCGGAACCGAGAATATTTAACATTGGGAACCTGGTGTTCGAAGAATTCTGAGTCTGGAATTCGGAGTCTGGAAATTGTGAAGTTTGGAACTGAGTATATTAAACATTCAGAGTCTGGAATTCGGAGTTTGGAAATTGAGACGTTTGGAACCGGGAAATTTAAAATTCTCGAAAGCTGGCGGATTGGAGATGTGAAGGAATTAAATCTGACGATGGTTTGATGATCTTAAAGTTCTCACATATCATAAAAAATTTCAGGACAAAATTTGGTTGAATAAATGGTGAAGAAGAAGTTCATAGCGATAATTTAGAGTCGACTAGCTGAAGAAGAATGGTGTAGCGAGAAGTTCAGATTCGTCTTACTGATGAAGATGTTCGTAGCAAGAGGTTCGGATTCGACTGGATGAGTCAGAAGTTTGGAGTGAAGATGTTCGGAGTCGACTTCCTGAGTCAGAAGTTCATATCGAGAAGTTCAGAGTCGAGATACTAAGTCAGAAGTTCAGAGTGAAGAAGTTCATAGTCGACTTCCTAAACATGAAGTTCATATCCATAAGTGCGAAGTCATGCCGAGAATTGGTGAAGTCATAACGAGAAGCCATACTGAGAATCTGGTGGAGCTGTTCCGAGAACATGAAGTCACAATGATAATAGAGAAGTCGTAGAAAGAAGTGATGAAGAGTCATACCGAGAATTGAAATGGTGTCAAACCGAAGAAGCGGTGAAGATTCATGTGGATAATTGAAGTGATGCCGATGAATTAGGAAGGGTGGATCCGAGAATATGATGCTAAGAAGGAAGATGAGTGAATCTAAGAATATGATGCTAATAAGACAGATGAGTGGATCCAAGAATGATAAACCGAGAAACTGGTGTATCAATGTCGGATAAGGATAAGGCCAAATTTCTAAATCAATAGAAGAGGAAGAATATTTGAGAATACTCTAGAAGCGTTGACAAAGTCTTAATTACTCTATTATTTTAGGAGAAATTAAGATTTGGGTGAATTTAAGTGAGAGGTAAAATATTTTGGTTTCCCGCCTATGAATGCTTTGGAGAACCTATAAAAGGAGATTAAGATGCTAAGTAAGGGTGTGATGATGAAGTTGAGAGAGAATCTCTGATAATATAGAAAGAAGAATAAGTGTTTGGCTAAAAGAGTTTCATTACACTCTCAATTGAAATGAGAATTTTATACTGGTTGACACCGTATTGTGTTTCTTGGATTGAGAAAATTTGGAGTGAAAAATTCCGAGTGGAGATTCGGAATGGCGAATCAGTACTGGCTGTCACCGTATTGATTTTCTCAGACCGAGGAAGACTTGGATTGAAGATTCAGGGTGGAGAAGAATTCAGAGTGGAGAATTCGGAGTGGAGATTCAGAATGGTGAATCGGTACTAGTTTTCACCATATTGAGTTTTGCAGACTGAGGAAGACTCGGATTGGAGATTCAGAGTGGAGAAAAAAATTTGGAGTGAATAATTTAGAATGGAGATTCGGAATGGGATGTTCGGACTGTAATTGATCTATCTAAATTCCAAAAAGTCATTTCCTTTCTTCTGGGTAAGGAATTGAAGATTTTTGCTGAACTTGATAAAACTTTTGTATTTGAAAGGAAGTGCAGGCAACATAAGTTGTTATAAGAAAAGAGACATTGCCCTATTGTGCTAAAAGGGTGCACAGGCGCTAGAGTAATTGTTTCACAGTGCTTTACGATTTAAAGGGTATATCCTACTCATTGTAATCCAAGGATTTTTTTTAGTGGATAGTATGGTGCTGGATTGTTTCCAACCATACCAAGGATGTAGCTATTCTTATTGAATTGTGAATCATGTAAATTGTTGTGTTCCTTTGGATGTGTGCTTGTTTGTTTCTCACCAGGGAAGTATATCTTTAATAGGAGAAAAAGTTAGTTCTTATTTTAAGGTAACTTAAAAGAAGAAAAATGGGTACCACATATTAACCCCCCCTCTCAGTAGTTCATTATCCAACTAGGTCCTTACAAGTGGTATCAGAGCGAAGTTGCCTTTGTTTTCCTTGATGATGAGGATTATGAATTGTGTGAACAATAAAGGTATTCCGGTATTCTATGAAATGAACTATCACATCTAGAATGAAATAATGCTACCGTATCTCATTTCTATTAGTTATGATGTTTTTGAAGCTGCAACAGTTGGGATCCCCCCCGTTGAAGACAATGTTCAACTTACACCTATTGACAAAAAGTTTCTTGAGAAGGATGGAAGAGCCAATAATGTTATATTTCCTTCACATTTTGAAAGTGAATTATTAAGAGTAAACGGAGTGTCCCCAACCAAAGGTATATGGGACAAGCATAAAATCACATACAAAGGAAATACAAAAGTCAAGAATGCAAAACATCAAATCTGGAGATTGAAGTATGATGAATTGATGATGGGAGAGCATGAATCTGTTGGGGACTTCATCACCAGGGTAAATGATATTGTTAGTACCATCAGATGTATTGGTGAAGAGATTAAAGACTCTATTGTGGTTGAAAAAATCTTGAGGATTCTTCCTGATAAATATGATTTGAAGGTATCTTCATTAGAAGACAGAGAATCAGAGACTCTATCACTTGATAATTTGCATATCAAACTCATTACTTATGAGATGAGAAGAGAAAAGGCTATGAATGCCAAGACAATGGTTGACAAAGAATTATGTTTCAAAGCCAGGAAGAAGGAGAAGTCTATGAAGATCTCGATTAATGAATATGGTGGTGAATCCGACTCCGAAAGTGAGGTATGCAAAAATCATAATGATATTTTATCCTTGTTTTCAAAAAAATGATAAAAGAGGCAAAGGTAAATACAAGGGAAAACTTCCCTTGATGTTTTTTAATGTGTAGGCATTGGCCTCTTTGCAGCTAACTTTCATCAAAGGGAGAATGAAGAAAAATGTGATGAAGAAGAAAGAAATCCAATAAAGATATTGAAGAAGCAGGGTGGTAAAGGAAAGTTGGAGAAAGAAAAGAAGTTCTTCAAATCTAGGAGAAAAAGCATCATATCCATAAACAAATATGATGAAGGAAGTGATGTTGAATCTAAAAAATCAGTTGATCATGGTGTTGAGAATCCTTTCATTGCAACAGTGAATGATGAGGATTTTGAAAGCAGTAGCTCGGAAGAAGAAGAAACTGAGCTTGAGATGGATTGGAAAGAAGAATTGAATGAATCTTTAAGAAAAATTAGAAGGTTGGAGAAGCTTAACAAAAAGATGGAAGATGAATTTTTCTCATCATCCAATCAAGCCAATGATAAAGAAGAACTTGATAAAGAGCTTGAAGACTTGAATAAGTCTCTTGAAGATGAGAAAAATCAAAATAATCACATGAGAGTTGAGCTGAAGGCAAAAGAGGAAGAATTAAAACTAGTTCAAAAGAATCTCTATGATGTTGAATAAGAAGACAATTGTTTTCAAAACTCAACTATTAATGTTGGTGATGGATCTCAACAAGTACATTCTCAGAAAATTCAACAGAAGAATAAGGTAGTTGTTGTGAAGAAGAAAGTTGAGAATGTTACTTATATGGACAAGACTAGCATTACTAGGAACTTTTAAGTTTCAAGGAAACCTAAGTCTAAAACTGGTGAAAAAGAAGAAAAATCAGAGAAGGCAGAATTCCAGAAGAGAAATCTTTCTAACCAAATAATGGTTGGTGGGGCTGAAGAAACAACAACAAAGTAGTATCAGAACAAAAAATTTAGATGAAGGTACTCCTTGAATGGGTACTGTTGGTATTGTGGTGGATTCAGGCATACAAAAAATATGTGATGGTTCAATCAAAATTATTACCATTACCCCAAGAGTTATAAAATGCAGAGATTGAGGGGGAGTAAATATCCTCAATGGAAGAAGTGTGAGAAGGTTTTCTTGAAGAAAGTTGAGATTAATGAAGTCAAGACAGAAAATAGTTCTAGCCTCTGGAGTCCATTTATCAATGGTGTGAACAACATGGACACCTTGCAAAAGGATGTCTTGTGTTGTTACCGGATCAACAGAAAGTTCGTAATTTTCAGAAGCCGAAGTTGAAGAATTAAGTGAATGAAGAAAAATCTCTTGTTGCTGAAACAGATCTAAAAGTTATAAAGGATGAATGACCTTGGATACTTGAAAGTGGTTGTTCTTCACATATGACAAGATACATGATGTTGCTAAAGAATATGAAGAAGATTAAAGAGGTCACAATGACATTTTCCAATGATGAATCTTTAAAAATCAATGGTTTTGGATCAACCATCATTGGAAAGGAAAAATTAAGGTCCAAGAAAACATTTTATGTTAATGGGATGAATCACAACATGCTGAGTATGTCACAATTGTGTGATGAGGGTAACAATGTTATCTTTAATAAAGATGGATTTTTTGTGAAAAGTGAAGAAGATGGGTAAATTGTTAGAAGAGGCCAACGAACCAAAGAAAATCTGTTTCAAGTTGGAAATTCACAAAAATGATGTTACATTAGCATAGTGGAAGAAAATAAGTTATGGCATAGAAGACTTGGACACATGTGTCAGAGAAATATGAGCAAGTTATCTCAAAGGGACATCATTTGAGATATTCCAGATTTTCCAAGAAGAAGATATTGTTTTTGCACTACCTGTCAGAAAGGAAAGATTTCAAGTGATGTGCATAAGAAGGTTGAAATTTTTTCTAAACAACACCTTGAACTAATACATTCTGATATATGTGGGCCAATGAGAAAACAATAAACAAATAGAGACAGGTACTTGATCACATTCATTGATGATTTTACTTTATGAACTACAAGTCAGATGCCCTGAAAATGTCTAAAAGATTCAGAATGAATGTTGAGAAAGAATTTGAGTACTCTATGAAGAAGTTGAGAATAGATAATGGTGGTGAGTATAGAAGTAAAGAATTAGAAGACTATCTTGAGAATAATGGGATTCAACATGAATATAGCGGTCCATAAATACCTCAAAAAAATTGGGATGCTGAAAGGAAGAAGAGAAGCTTGATGGAAATGGGAAGAACCATGTTGCTTGAACAAGGCCTTACTCATTACTTTTGGAGGCAAGCTACATGTACAGCTGTTTATATTCAAAATCGATGTTTCTATAGGCCTCAATCAAAAAAGATTCGATATGAACTTTTCTATGGAATTACTCCAAGTATAAAACATGATAATGTTTTTGTGAGCCTATGAATTATAATGAAGAATGGTGAAAGTAGTGGAAAATTCAAGTATAAAGGTGAAGAAGAAATTTTTCTTGGATATGCACTAGAAGGAAGAGGTTATAGAGGCTTTAACAATGAAATAGGAAGAATGTTTTATGTAGTTGATGTAAATGTCATTGAAACTCCGGGAAAATATAAGCATATCTAGACAGATAAATAAGATGAGGAAGATGAAGATAACGATTTTGATAAGGATGCAATGAATTGTAATACTAATCAAGATGAAGAATTGGATTCAGCCATATGAAGTGATGAGGAAGGAACACGAAAAACTTATCCAAGGCTAATGAAACAAGTGAAAGCTCAGAATATTATTGGTGATCAACATCACACTGTTCAAACAAGAAGAACTAGTAAATCTATATCACATACTTACTTGTATTCCAAAGTGGAACCAAATGCTGTTAAAGAATCCTTTGAGCATCCAGAATGGGTTCAAGACGTGAATGAAGAATTGGATCAGATTGAATATAAAGACACATGGGAACTCATACCCAGGCCTAAATGTAAGAAAATTATTGGAACCAAATGGGTCTTCTGGAACAAGTTTAATGAAGAAGGTGAAGTTATTAGAAATAAATCAAGATTATTTTGCAAAGGCTACTCTCCAATTTAAGGAATTGACTTTGACGAAAATTTTTCCCCATTATCCTGATTAGAAACTATCCAAATCATTCTTACTATTAATATACAACGAGGCTACAAAATCATTAAATTGGACGTTAAATTTTCATTTCTTAATGGTGATCTCAAAGAAGATGTTTATATTGAGAAACCATGCGGCTTTGTTATTGGGATGAATGAATGTTATGTGTGCAGGTTGAAGAAAGTCTTGTATGGGAAAAAGAAAGATCCAAGAGCATGGTATTCCAAACTGGATACTTGCTTAAATGAGATGAACTTAATGAAAGGAAGAGTTGACAACAATCTGTACATCAAGGAAATCCAGGATCCTTCTCTCATTGTGATTGTCTCTGTTGAAGACATTATTTTTGCTGGGAATGATGAAAGAAGATCTGAAAGGTTTGCTGAAGAAATGAATAATGTCTTTGAGATGTCCATGTTGGGTGAAAATAGATAATTTCTTGGGTTACAAATTTCGCAACACAAAGAATTAATTTTTTACTCCCAATATAATTTTGCTAAGGAACTTCTTAAGATGTTTGGGATGGAAAACCCATAACCTGTATCAACTCCTATTTCCATTGGAATTAAGATAAGAAAGGATGACGAAGGAAAATAAGTTGATCAAAAAGAATATCAGAAGCTGATTGGAAGGTTATTGTACCTGAATATATCAAGACTATATAATGTTTTTTTTGTTACCTTATGTGCAAGATTTCATAGTGCTCCTAATGAATCACATCTTGTTTCTGGAAAATGAATTCTCATATACGTAAATGGCACAAAAGAATTTAGAATCATGTATAGTGGCTCAAATAATATTGATTTATTTGGCTATTCAAATGCATATTGGGAAGGAAATGTTGATGATAGAAAATACACATCTGGTGGAGCGTTCTTTATAGGGAAAAAGTTGAGTTGGCTTGCACTCAAAGAAGAAACATTTTGTCACACATTGTACGGCTGAAGCTCAATATGTTGCTGCCACCACGACCACCGCTCAACTTATCTGGATGAAGAAATAGTTGAATGATTTGTTAGATGGAGTGAAGTTTCCCTTGATCTTGGGCTGTGACAATCAAAGGACAATTAATCTTACCAAGAATCAAGTCTTCTATTATTGATCAAAGCATATTGACATAAAATATCATTTCATTAAAGAGATTGTGGAAAAGAATGAACTGAAACGTGAATATGTTTCATCTGCTGAACAAGTTGCTAATATTTTTATGAAACCCTTGCTGAAAGAATCATTCTCCTGATTGTGGTTGAACATGGGTGTCCAACCACTTTCTCTTTAGGGCTACGGTATGATGTTTTTTCCCCTCTCTCTTCTTACCTTTGGATTGTTTTGTCATGGGGTATAAGTTGTTTGTATCATAAATCTATTGTTAAAAGAGAGAGTTGTGGGTACGATGTGAACCCAGCAATGCCTGTGTATGTGAACTGTTCTAACTGTTTGTTGGAGTGGTTGTAGGAATGATTTTTAATTTGTTTGCAGGATGTATGAAGCTAAATATGTATGAAGTTGAATATTTCATTCACTACCTAGGGACAACATGGTTTTTCTGTCAATGATTCTTGATTCCTAGAATGAGTTAGCTCACGTAGGATTATAATTCTTAATAATTAATCCATTGCTTGAGGTTACAATGTTTGGTGATTTATGAAAACTTGGTTGAAAACAAAATCCAAAGGGGGAGATTGTTAGGACCAAGCTGAAGGAAGAGATGGTTTGCATGGATTGTTTTTTGTTTATCTTAAGGACGTTTTCATAAAGGAAAGACACCTTGAATTTCTAAGAATTTGGAAGCTGGAGGTTTGAAGATTCGGAACTGAGAATATTGAACATTTAGAACCTAGTGTTCGAAGAATTCAGAGTCTGGAAATTGAGAAGTTCTTAATCGGGAAATTGCAAATTCTCGAAAGCTGGCTGATTGGAGATGTGAAGAAATTAAATCTTATGATGCTTTTATGATCATAAAGTTATCACAAATCATGAAATATTTCATGATAAAAGATGTTTAATGATATGGTGAAAAAGTAGTTCGTAGTGAGAAGTTCAGAGTCGACTTTCTGAAGAAGATGTTCGTAGCGAGAAGTTCAGAGTCAACTTGCTGAAGAATAAGTTCATAGAGAGAAGTTCAGAGTTGACTTGCTGAGTTAGAAGATCATATTGAAGGAGTTTAGAGTCGACATCCTGAGTCGAAAATTCATAGCATGAAGGTCGGAGTCGAATTGCAGAGTCAGAAGTTCGGAGCGACGAAGTTCGGAGTTGAATTCAGGAACCTGAAGTTCATATCCAGAAGTGCAGAGTCATGCATAGAATTAGTGAAGTCGTAACGAGATGCCATACCGAGAATCCTGTGGTGTCGTTTCGAGAATCTATAGTCGCACCGAGAATGGAGATGTCATACCGAGAAGTGATGAAGAGTCATACCGAGAATATAAATGGTGTCATGATGAAGATTCTGGGAAGAGTCATGATGAGATTTGAAGTGATGCTGATGAATCAAGAAGGGTGGATCCGAGAATATGATGCCAAGAAGTCAGATGAGTGAATCTAAGAATATGATGCTGAGAAGTCAGATGAGTGGATCTGATAATGTGATACCGAAAAACTTGTGTAACAATGTTGTATCCAGAAAAGGCCAAGTTCAAAATCAATAGAAGAGAAAGAAGATTCGAGAATATTCTAGAAGCATTGAAAAATTATTAATTATTCTGAGATTTCAGGAGAAATTATGATTTGGGTGAATTTAAGTGAATGGGAAAATATTTGTTTTCCCTCCTAAGCACAATTTAGAGCACCTATAAAATGAGATCAGGGTGCTAAGTAAGGGTTTGATGATGAAGTAGAGAGAGAAGCTCTAATAATCTAGAGAGAAGAAGAAGTGTTTGTCCAATAGAGTTTCATTGCAGTCTCAATTGAAATGAGAATTTGATACTGGTTGACACCGTATTCAGTTTCTTGGATTGAGAAATTTTAGAGTGAATAAAAGAATTCGGAGTGAGGAATTCAGAGTGGAGATTCGGGATGTGGAATCAGTATTGGATGTCACCGTATTGAGTTTCTCGGACAGAGGAAGGCATAGATTGAAGATTTAGAGTGGAGAAGAATTCAAAGTGGAGAATTCGGAGCGGAGATTCGGAATGGGGAATCCGTACTGGCTGTCACCATATTGTGTTTCTCAAACTGAGGAAGACTCGGATTGAAGATTCAGAGTGGAGAAAAAAATTCAGAGTGTTTAATTCAGAATGGAGATTCATAATTGGATGTTCGGACTATAATTGATCTATCTCAAGTCCAGTAAGTCCTTTCCTTTCTTCTGGGTAAGGAATTGAATATTTGTGCTGAACTTTCTTACACTTGTGTATTTGAAAGGAAGTCCATGTAACACAAGTTGATACAAGAAAAGAAACTTTTCCCTATTGTGCTAAAAGGGTGCACACGCACTGGAGTGATTTTTTCAATGTGTTTCACGAGTGTAATGTTATATCCTACTCATTGTAATCCAATGAATTTTTTCTTAGTGGATTTTATGGTGATGGATTGTTTCCAACCATACAAAAAACGTAGCTATTCTTATTGAAAAGTGAACCTTGTAAATTGATGTGTTCCTTTGGATGTGTTTTTGTTTGTTTCCCAGTAGGGAATTATATCTTTAACAGGAGACAAAGGTTGTTCTTAATTTAAGGGAACTGAAAAGAAGAAAAAGGGTTACCACTGATTCACCCCCCTCTCAGTGGTTCATTACTCCAACTGTGTCCTTACAACTTAATTAGGGTCACACTAATTGAAATGGAATATACAAACAATATATAATAAAACAATTTCTAATCCATTTAAAACAAATATTATTATCTTATTGGGAATTGTTCCACAAATAAGTTCCATGAGAGAATAGAATCCATAATTTTAAATTCAACATTTAAAAATCAACATTACAATTTTTCGCATAAGAAAATTGAAATTCAGTCACTAAACATGTCAACCATCAAGAATGAAACATAAAATTTACAATATATTTCATTAGATTCATTCAATTTGCGTACATTCCATTATTTTTTGATAAATAGGATTAGATAGAGAATCCACCTACCTCTTAAATCTTGGTAAAAAATGTAGAACCACAAAAACAATATAAACTCCATATATATACACTAATAATTATTATTAAATCTCATTCCAGACAATGAAAATTAATATATCATAATTATTTATATCATTCATCATATATAAATATCTCCAATGGAAGATATATATGATTCAAATATGTATATAAATAATAGATATATAGAAAATTGAAATGAATAAGAAATTACATGAAGATATAGGTCACCAAAAGGCACTCGGTCACCTACGTATCACTCGTAAATTGAAAGAAATGGTCTTTCCAATATTGGGAAATATTGGAATTTGTGTTATTTTCATTTAATTTGAATTTCATTAGGAGGTAAATTTGTTGCATCCAAAATATCCATATAAAAATTAGATGGTGATCATTTACGGTGCATGGTTTGAAAAACATTATCTAACCATGAATGATCAACTACCTCTAAGCATGCCTCACATTAGAGGAAATCATGATTATAAAAAACATGATCCAATCGTCATAAACACAAATATACAACATTACATGTTTCATCAAAGGCATCTATATGGCTTTGAAGAACATTTCACTTATCCATTCCACTACATTATACACACTATTTGATTGTCACAGTTTTTTTGAGGCGATTCATAGTTAATAATAACCATTATCAAAGATAGATCTATTATAAAGTGGAATAGAAAGAATATAAACATCCCAAAACAAAAAAAAATAGTAATTTTATATACTCAAAATACATATTTCAAGGGTGATTTGCATGAAACTGGGGGTTCTACATTCTCCCAATATTTAATCATTCTATACTATGAATGTAAAAAACCACCATTATCATGATTTATATTCACCATTTATACACAATTTCTTTTTCATGATCCCATGTAACAACCGATATCAAATCATTTTCCATATGAAATACAATAAAATTTTTCTTTTCCAATAAAGAAAATTATATTTCTTTTGTATTGTCCATACTGATACATGAACTAATGACGTATCTTTATCCTGGTCAATTTTTTCCACTGATTAACATTATCAATATAAGGATGTTACTTCTTCAATTTATATACATAAAAACTATAATTCTATGAACATGTATTTTGTTGAAAACAAACTGATAATCCAACTGACCAACACATTCATGTAAATCAGAATGGACTATTTATAAATGACATAACATTCCATAAATCCCCAAATTATGATTCCCATTTGTTGGATAGATTTACAAGAACATATGGTTGGTCTCCTCAAATGAAAATGGTCAGGGATAATGACCTTCATATGATTTTTAAAAACTCAGGGTCATACACGTTCTTTTTATAATCAATAAATTCTTCTTCATTAAATCATGAACAATTTTTTTCCCACTAGTTAAGTATTACATGTTCACATCTAAAAATGTGGATAATGACAATGATATTCACACAATTCAAAAAAAAATCCATATGTATCAAATCGTAGAAACCTTTTCTGTATGAGAAATCCACTAACCACATGTGTTCATCCCATGATCCACTAAAATAAATTAATTAATAGCTATGAATTTATTATAACCTTTTAATCAATGGTTTAAATTTTCCACCTATTTGATAATGATATATTGTTCTCAAAATAAAATTATTCAAAAGGTATTTCTATATTGAATTTAAAAAAATTTAAATAAAACTAGGATATCTATATGATAAAATTGAGACTAGAACCACCTTACAATTTTAAACATCTCAATTATAGATTTTCGACAATTCCACCACAGTATTGGATTAATGAATATGGGAAAATGGGGGGAAATTATAGTTAACTGTCGATCATATTTCACATTTTTCTTATT
Source organism: Viscum album (assembly GCA_963277665.1). NCBI lineage: Eukaryota > Viridiplantae > Streptophyta > Magnoliopsida > Santalales > Viscaceae > Viscum > Viscum album. The sequence continues at coordinate 1,897,359,397 of OY728163.1, read as the reverse complement.
CCTCCTTTTTTATTGAAAGAAAATACACATCTATCATGAACTATTTCTACCTGGCCTTTTTCACATTGTACTGTACTAGATTCCAATTAGTTCTTTTCATTAACATGACTATATGAGAGGATAATCCCGAAAATATTCAACTTTTCCATTCATATTTTCCCAAACAAAATGTTTCATTTATTGAATTATTGATATTTTCTATTATAATATGAATAGGGAATGTAAAATTGTGGTATGAATGGAGTAGTGGTTCATGAAAATCCATAGTTATGACCATACAATCTAGTAAAAATAAAAAGGATCATCAGTCATGATTATATCCCTAATTATTCTCCCCAATATAGAGTTTTTACATTAAAGAAACACATTATGAATATGATGTATGTTCATCATTCTCCATCCCAAAAAATTAATAACACAATAAACTCTAATGAAAACATAAAAACTACATCATTATTCATGATCCATGTTTATGATGACGATCACTGAACATAGTTTTCATTGACATAAGGTATCATTCCCAAATATATTGTTTGAATTCCTACCAAATTCATAATCCCAAAAAATTAAATTAACCTATTTATACACATATCCATTTTCATGAATTTGAAGGTAATCCATCCAAATTAATTTTTTTAAATCATGTTGTGAAAAAATTTGTTTCATGATTTTTTGGTCCATAAACATCATAAAATTACCAAAAATGAGGTAATCATGCCATGTATTCAAAGAATGAACCACAATGGATGTTCCAAATTTTTTTCTAGGTAGTTCTTCATTATAAACTCTAACATTAATAATCCATATGAAACAACATGGTATCTTTACAAGGTAACACACCCCAACCAAGATCTTGAAGAATCACAATACACCACAAAGCTAGTTCCTTATTCTAGAAATATATATATTTGTGATGATGTAAGGGGAACTTCAATATATTTAAACTAATTTTCATAGTCATCATTCCATTGGAATGGTACACTATTCTTTAAAATATTTAATTATAGAATATATTCATGAATATGAACGAAAAAGACATCGTTAATAACAAACCAATACAACAAAAATGTGCATATCAATGAAATTGTTTGGTAGTTTCTAAGAGATCAAAACCTCTATAATCTATATATTCATAGAAACAATGTTTTTATTGATAAAATATCCATGTAAAAAATAATATGGTATCCAAATAAATAACATTAATGTTTTCTATATAGATGTTGATAATACAATATTAAAAAAAATCATAATTTATTTCTCATGATAAACAGTGTCATTAAAAAACACCAATCTCTCAACAATAAACAGAAAAAAGAAGAATCATGATATCATTTAAATTAGTAATTAAATATTTACATAAGTATATCTAGAAAATATGACATACCATAATTCATATAAATGCACTCATAATATCAATATATAACCCTGAATGTTGTCTTCAGAATATCCTCATCCCAAACAAATTGTTGGAGATAATTTGTATGCGAATCAATTTTTGTGAACCATTGGGATACCTTAAACTAATCAATGTGGTCACTAATATGTGGAAGATTATATAGATTCATTATTTTTACAGGATAAATATTATGATAATCCACACGTAGATAATGATTTACATCCACCTTTTTCACACAAAAACTGTTTCTACGCATGAAAATGTACTCGTGTGAATGAACACTTTTCTTTAAAACTCATATAACATTCTATTAAATTAACTAAAAATTTGTGTTTCCTTCCAAAAATATGGAATTTATGTTGGATTGGTGTATGTTTAGATATCAATCATCAACTCCACTTCTACTATGGGTGGATATCCTGAGATATTATTGAGAGAATAATTATTAAACTGATTTGTAATTTTTTGGAAAATGGTAATTCATGATCACATATATAGATTCCATGACCAATGATACTAATTGGTATAAAAATATTCCAACCATTGGTACCAAAATCCCTCCCCCATGTCTTCATATTTTAATCCCCAATAGTTTTATGTTTTCCACTATCTATAATTATAAATCTAATCATTTCTGTATAACAGTCGTTGTGATCTTTTAAAAATTTAAACTAATCCATTATTAGATTTATGTCATATACATCTATCTACTTCATAACTTAATTAAAAATAAATTCATCCCATATATATTTATAGAAAAAAATATTCACAGAAGACATAGACATTATCATTGTCTTGTAGGTGTTTGATGTTTCAAGAAGACGACACATCTCAACAATAAAACACTAAATATCAATGAAATGGAAAGAATTAATTTAATAAAACCCACAAAAGTTAAAATAAAATTCATAAAGGTGAAATTAAAAATAATATTACTTCTCTCCATATATTTTTTTGGATCTTCCATTATCAATTTTTTTGCTTCATACAATTTCATACCCTATGAACTTTTCTCATTATTACACTATTTTGTTTTCACGGGTTGAGGATTTACTGTATTCTATGATTCAACATGGATTACTCAGTTCTAGTGATTGGGATTGTGGTTGCTTCATCATAAGATAGAGGAATAAAATTAATATTTAGTATGAGATGTTTCTTTATAACCAAACAAGGGAACATTTTGATGAATGCACTAATGATATCCCATCTAGTTGCAATTATGACATGATTTAGGTAGTTCCATAAAATTTAATTTAATACTCTCCATGGAGCCACAATAGAAAAAAACTCTTAATAATTTTATTATGCTTTATATTCACTAATCTCAGCATATATTTCTAATTCATACACACATATTGGAAATAAGTGTATCCCATCCATTTATTTCTAGTGTAACAATTCCCACTATTTCCAATATTTTTCAACATGATTTCTCCACACACATATCTTGAGATATTTATTCCTACCTCCATCAAAATATTTACCATATATAATAATTACATTATTTAATGCATGAAAATAATTTAGTTAATTGATGGTTACTAATCTGAAAAAAGAATTCCATCAAGGATGCACATCTATGAACTTATACTCAAATTTTAAAAAAAATCAAATATTTATTTTCATTATCTATTATCAAAATATTACCTTTATTAAAATTAATGTAATATGTTTTTTAGAAAACTTTATACATGAAAATATTTTATTATTTATTCAAAAATACTCCAAAATTCTCCAATGCAAGGCCTTGGTCAAATTTTGTCTGAAAAACTAAATCCTATAAATTTTTTATTGATTTTACATCATGTAAATTTATGACCTCACCATATGCTCAACAGGTTTTCTAGTGTAATTTAATATTTCATTTATCATATTTATGCAGACTTCTTATTTTTCATGTTCTAAATCACATACGAGGATTGGTGGATTATGATTTTGGAACTAAAACAAATGATCTAATTTAATTGGTTCATCCATTCTTTTCCATCTATCCATAACATAATAATCCATAAAAGAACTCTATGCCAACAATTATTATAGTTGTGTCTAAGGTGGGAACACATAATCTATAGCATTATCAGATTTTTTCTACGGGACATACTAGGTTCCATCTAATATAAACGAAAACATCATTTTGAATCACTGTGATGAAACTAAAGGGTTAGAAATTTGAAATTTACCAGTTCCAAAATATCACAAAAAAGATATCCAAAAGTAATCGATTTTTCCATCAAACCATATTGGAAATGTAGACCATATTTTTTTTAAAATGAAACCATTTAGACGTTATATTGAATATGAATACGTTTATTATAATTAAAAAATCATTACTATAAATTAATTATGTAATCATATTAAGAATTCATTACCATCAATTCATTTCATTCTTGTCTCATCACCTAAACACTTGAAAATGAGGAAGATATTCAGAGATGTTCTAAAACAACCCATGTATCAAGCACCATATTATAATTATTTTTATAATTTATTGGTTATATATACATCCTTATGATCTAAATTTCATGATTCAATTATCTTAATCTTTGATACCAACTAAACTGATTGAAAAAAGTAGATTTATATTCCAGAAATATTGTTAACCAAACAAAATCGTTGTGTAACATCTCTCCCCTCAGCCATTGGATATAAAAGAGGATAAGGTGATACTGGCCTAAGGATATATCCTGAATAAACTTATGCATTGAAATAAATTCTAGGGGCATCAAAACCCATTGGGGGTATTATATTACATTTCAAGATAAAACCACTATACAATGATTCAAAAAAATACCCATTCCCCTATATGATGCCAGAGTACTAAAATGAAATCCAACACAAACCCAAAAATATATATGATATTATAGTATAATAAATAAAAAACAATGATAAGGAAACCAAATAAATAACCACTTTCTTCAAATCTTCTCCATGTTTTAACTAAATAAAAAATGATGTCATTATTAAAAAACAATAACTACTATTCTATTCCTTTTCTTATGTATTAAAAGATTTCATTTTAAAACCCACATATGTTCTCATGAAATGGTATAGTATGAAACTAAATAGGATTTACCACATATACATATGGTGACCATCACTTTTCAAACATTAACAATACAAATTTTTTGGGAATAGTAAAAAAATTATGAAATTTGATTCCCACATACCATACTAGTCTAATGTATTTAGAAATATGGAAACACAAAAAAATAGTCTGTAAATTTTCAAAAATATATTATAATAGGTTCTTATATACTAGAAACCTTCATAAAGATATAAAAAACTGATACATATATTTATATCTTATTAAAGGAATCCTAAAAATGGGTGAGATAAATTGATCTATAACGGTAAAAATGAAAGATATATATGAATTATCATGAGCATAAGGGAATGAGGGAATGATCCTAAAAATATAAAATCATAACCATCATATAATAGATCATATAAATTTATCATAGAATAAATCATGATAGTTAATAAGACATGAATCATAAGGAAATAAAGAACATAATCAGGGAAATCATAACGAAGGAATAAAACACGAAATTTTAGAGGAAACATAACAATATATAATGACTTACATATTTTTCAAGGTAGAATTTACAAATTCAACATTAGTGGAAAAAGTAATTTACTAAACTAGGTTTAATCCATTTTTTAGGAATATATTTCTAAATCGAGTAAAATTATCATTCCATTACTATATTACTTACAGATTTCATTAAATATTCCAACAATATATTACTGAACCGAGCTTATTTCTCATTCTAGACCTATCATATTAAACCAAATTCATTTCCTTTTACAGTCATGAATATATATTAGGATTTATAAATCATTACCCAATTCATTGGTATGATATATAGGTCTCAACAATCTCATAATGAAATCATTCATGCGCGCGCCACAAAATCCTGAACTATATTATCCTAACCCATGAATTGAAATTGATTTCATAATCATTAATCATTTCATAATTTATGGAAATTCATATAGGTTTCATAATCTCTTCATAAAAGTCATAACCCATCAAATAGAAATGTAATTCATAAATAGATAACACAAGAATGAGAAATAGGTTTCACAAAGACAATGAAATTGTCAAAATTTATTGATAGAAAGAAGTTGAATAAAACATTTCGATAATTTCCAAGAATTAAATGAATATCATCAATTGATGTCATTAAAGATTGAAATATTTTGAAAATTATTCAAAAAACGTTTCTTATGGAAAATATCATTTCTTATTTGAAAAAAACTATTCAATACATAAAACTATATGGATATAATTTATTATGAATTAACTTTAGAACATATAAATAATAATTCAAATGATTTTAAAAAACATCATCATTTGAAATCATTTTAAATATCATTCAAACAAATTTAATAACTTTTTCACATTAAAAATACATGAAAGTTTATTTTAAATGATTGAAAATGTTTTTGATCCCAATCTATGTGAAAAAATATTATGATTCTTGAAAATTCTTCAAAATAAATTGCATTGAAAATACGTTGAATAAATATAAATAAGGACTAAAAAAATTTAAAAAAATTTCATTATATTATAAAATATTATACATAAAATATTGAAACCAATTTTCAAAGAAAATAACTATTAATAACATTTTCTCCAAAATTATCCTTTTAAAAATGAAATAGAAGATTGAAATGAATGAATGCGGGTAAATAATTACATGTCATAAGAGATAAAAGGAACAGACATTTTTCACTATAAAAATGTTAGAAAAATTTCATTTTCCAAAATTGACAAGAAGATTCATTTGAAGTGAATTTTCAAATAAAAAAAGGTAAATTTTTTTATACATGATCTTAATAGAATGGTACAACTTTTTAGGATATTAATTTTTGAAAACCTAGATTTCTTCCCAAATAGAGGGTAATACGGTCATTCTAAAACTCAAATTCAAAACAATCTTAAGAACAAAAGTGTAGAAAAAATAGTACAAATACATAAATATGAAATAAATAACTAGAGGAGAAGAATAATTATGTATTTATTGATATAATGGTTATAAAATTTCATCAATGAATAATAAACATAATAAATAATGAAAATTTGTGTCTTGACCCACTTCATACTTGTTCAATCCAACTATATAATAAATATTTTAATGTCCCAACCTTAATATGGTATAAACCATTTTTAATTTTTGTTGTCTAAAAGTTTAAAGATCCACAGGTCACATGACTTTACACTCCGTTGTGGATCCCAGGAATCGTTTTAAATTAATTAAATAATTGTTGGGTATTACAAAAATGTTTATATCCAACTTTACCGCAGTGTTCGTGATTAAAATAATTAATCATGGATTGAAAATAAATAATAATTGATTTAAAGAAACATAAAATAAATCAATAATGGATAAAAATAATTTAGAAATAAAATATATAGAGGGTTACAAAAAAATTAAAAAAATAATTAAAATGGTGCATTTCTTTTTTTTTTTGTTTATTTTTATCATTTTTTCATTACCATCACTTATATTCTATTTTATTTTTCATTTTTTACACTTGTTAAAAAAATTATATTAATTTTGTTTTCCATTTTATTATTTTCTTTCTTTATTTTTCCTCTTCTTCTCATCCACTCCCCCACGTCGTGCCCCTCTCTCTCCCTAGGTCGTGCATCACCATATAGCCCATTCGGAATAATGCCACTCCTCTATCTTCTGTCCATTTTCTTCTCCATCATGTTCGTAGTAAATATTAGAGAAAGGGTAATCATGCACAATTAGAATCATATGATTTGGTTGAGTAACCTGCGTGTAGTTCGTTGAGGAATAATTTTACCCTATTTTGGTTTTTCTCTAAAATCACCAGGTTTCTTTTGTTTTATGTTAAATAGAAGCCTACCGTAGATCATTGAATCTTGTTTGACTATAAACAGTGTTTCTATTATCTTTCCCTCTATTTCATATGTGATTTATAAAAAACACTCCATTCTGCTGTTAGTCAATCCCTCCCGACTCTATAAATTTTCACACAATTTATTATATTTAATTGATTTACCTTATTATTGCAGCCATATTTATAATAAATTAAATTTTTTAATTTTTTTAATATGGATAGACACCCCTTTGGGTGCACTTATGTTGCCAGTATAAATTCTATTAGACTGACCTGTTATTTTAATTAACTACTTGTGTTGCACTGCCTATTTTTGTTGTGTTTAATTTAAAAAATTAATTTCGATTATTCATAATATCCGAATTGTTGGATATTAGGTATTTGTTTGGGATGAATTATTAATTTCATGAAAAGTTAATTTATCTTTTTATATTAATGAGGTATCTTGTCTTGTTATGATTGAGATCCTATAATATTTAATTTATAACTTACGATTCTCATATGTATCTTTTTTGTTTTCAAGATACAATTTCATATGCTTATTATGTCATATATACTACTATGAAAACTATAATTAAATTCAGGGTGAGGAAATAAGGTGGGTCACGTATTATGGTCCATGCTTAGACCCTCTGTTCCTCACTGATTACCACTACATGCTAGGGTGGAACTGTCCTTGGCTTTACCAGATTGAGAAATCACCATGGTCTCCAATACATATGTGTGATAACTATTCCATAAAGGGATCAAGAGGGATGAATCCATTGGAAATGTGTCTAATCCAGCCTTAGATGATGCTTGCCCACTTTTTTCAAAATTAGGATATACTCAAGGTAATGCCAAGCCACATGCTATACATGGTATTTCTAAATATTTCCTTGGATGGGCTCGATGGGATTGTATAATATGAAGGATGATTCGTAGTGATACCTTTGGGATTGTCTCAAACTCAAAATCTCAACTTCACTCTTAAAATTTATGAAATTATGGTTTATATTAATGACTCTTTGTGTCTCATAAGATTGGTGATATTTTTCTTGTATATTCTAGCACACCTGGTTAATAGATGACATAGACCCCAAGTTAAATTAAAAGGTTGTCGTATGCCTTTTTCATGGTATTCCTTGAACTTCCAGGCTTTATATATATGAATTTGTTTAATCCTATTATAATTACTCCATTCCGAATTCTAGATTAGGTAAAAGAAGGTGATTAGGGATGGGTGTCGTTGGGAACCTAGGCCGAGTTATTTATTTCATTAAAGTATATTATTTATATGAAATTTTTATATAATGGTATTCTGAATTATATTATTTCATGAAATGTATTGTTTTAGACACCGTGGGTGACGAATTATTGGGATTTTATCTCATACCATGCTCAACGATTTATGAAACATGAGAATATTACATTCTTGCTGGTATTGACAATGCGAGGTGTGTTTCATCTGATTCATGATTGATTCATGCTGCTTAGGATATAGACAAGGACATAGGACCAATCCATTCTCATTATGTAGGCGGTTCCTTGGGTATTTTATTTTAGTTGACAGTATTCTGGAGTTTTTTCCATAAATTATGTGTAGACCGACACAGTGGCATTAAATTGTTTTGTGAGCTTCCAAAAATGATTATTATTCAGTTGGATTATTTATAGTGATTATGCTCTAGTTTATTCATTTATATTATTTCAATATTTATTTTTTGTTTTTTTTCTTCCACTATTGTATTACCTATTACTTATGAGGGAATATACTCACCTATGGACACAAAAAATTCCAACTCTATTACGTGGCATCCACCAATGTTCGGGGAGATGTGCTTGAGTAAATGCGGCCAACCCACCTTGGGGAACCCTAAAGGTGGCTTCTAGGATAGGGATGATAAAAAGTGGTATCATAAGTGGGTATTTCATTTTGTCTTACTGTTTATGTTAGACATGAGAAAAGGATATACTGATTTGGAATGTACCATGTGCTCGGACATATCAAACCCATGTACTGGGAAAACACAAATTCCTAGGATGATATTTTAGTTATTGTTTATACCAGTTATTGTTGATATGATTTAACTGTTGGGTGAGTCACTTGTTTTTCATTGTTATTTGTGTTGGTATTGTTGATATAATGGTTTTTTATCATCACAAGCTGATTATACGAGGGAAATACATTTCATGCATCATATTAGGCACTATAATATAAAAATTACATGAATATTTCCATTCAATAACTACTTCAGCATGAATTATCCTGTTTTCATGTTATTTTTATTTTTCCTAGTGGTAAATTTTTTGGAATTATAGTTTGTAATAATAATCTTGTGATATTTTCTTAGAGACTGACATTTCATAACCTTGGAATGTATTGTTGAACTTTTTAGTGATCCTTTTAAGTTGTATCTTCCATATCAAATCCCTGCTCTTAAAGTTTTTATCTATTGTGTAGTAATCTAAGGTAGTCCTTGTACCTAACATCTTTTTTCACCATACTTTTTTTCCTTATATTATTTACTCATTTTTAATGGTGTATTCTATTTATTTGTAGACCAATTCCTCTATGATGTCTTCTTGCAGTACTACATGAGAGTGGAAATGAGAACATTCTAGAGATGGTGCGTCTGGAACCACTAGTGGTGACTCTTGTAGTGTCTCATGTGGCACTACATCCTACTGATCTTACAAGGTAACCTGACACTCAGTTTAGGGATAATATCCTCATGTTAATGCTGTTAGTTCAGATTATCCCCAAACCATCCTCGTCTATGGAATACCTCATGCAGGACTTTCTACAGTAACACCCTCCCACCATCTCGTGGAGTGGTGGCCCGCATGATAGAGAGTCATGTATAGAATCCATAAGTTCATTTTTTTACCACGAAGATATGCTTTCACATTAAAGGGTAAAACATGTAGTCTACATGCTCCATGAGTCCACCAAGTGTTGGTGGAACGTTGTTCCATAGGCTGAGCAGACAAGTGACATGGTTTAGGCCAACCTCAATGCTGCTTTATACATTCCATTATTTCCACAGAATCTGAGACATGATCGTGCGTGGTAGTTCCTACCAATTCAGAAAGGCTCTATGACTAAGTTATATTATTCTAGACATTTGGCAGAACTACGATGTTTTTTCCCATCATTGACTTTCATCATGTAGACTACTGTGATAAATTTTGAGTATGGACATGAGTATACTATCTGCTCGTAGGTGAAAAGGATTTGTTTGACCACTGTTAAAGAGATTGAAAATCTATCTCTAATCTCGGAGAAAATATTAAAGGAAGCTAAATAGGTGATTTATGGAAGTTATGTTCTGAGACATGGTGATAGATCATGTAGTAGTAGTAAATAGCGTTTTGAATGTGAAAGTGGGTTAAATCCTAACCAAACAACACATTCTATTACCTATGTCACAGATTATCATTGCAATAGATATGGTCACAAGAAGGTACAATGCACGAGAGACCTGAAGGAGTTCCGTGCATGCAGAATGATTTTCCACCACCATCCATTCTACCATTCCTTCTCTTTAGAATCTAGTGAAAGAGGAATTTCACCTTCACCTTAGAAAGTTATCGGATATATGATTCCACAGCAGGCTATAAGTTCTATTTCGATTGTTCGATCAGTTCAGGGTAATTGTGGTGGTCTTGGTCGAGGAAATAATGATTCTGATTATCAGCATCAGTAGAGTGGACCTGCTCTGGGCAACCAGGCAGCATACCAGGGACATGACCTTGGTATCATGTACACAGGGAATCAAAACAAGAGGAGTAGAGTGCATGAAAATCTACAGATAGAGGTACTATTCTGTAATCTTCTACTTTAGTTTATTCACTTTATGATACTGGCTCATCAAACTCCATTATATCTGCTGCTTTGGTTGAATGTCTTGGTTCTCCTATTTAATACCATTATTGTGTCATATCTAATTAAAATCCTCTTGGAGTCAAGACAGAGGGAATATTCCAGTTCAAAGACTACCCCATGAGATATGTGGGTTCTGTTTTTTTGTAATTTTTATATCCTCACAATTTCTGGCACCGAATTAATTCTTGGTAAGAACTGGATTACCCATTATCATGATCAAATGTATTTCTATCACCATCAGGGGTGCTTTACATCCCCTTTTAGAGACACCTATCTACACAAATATGTATGGGATATGAAGTTAGACCGAGCTAAGCCTAAATATTTAGGGTTTGGAATAGTGACTTATGAGCTGTCAAGTCTCTTTATAAATGATCTGGGGATATATATAGTTGAGTTCCCTCCATTTGTGGTTCTTTTTAGGGACTTCTACCCTGATGATTTCTCTATATTTCCTCTTATGAGTGACATGGATTCACTATTGAGCTCGTTCTAGGAGCGACACCTGTGTCTATTCCTCCTTATCGAATGGAACCAGAAGAGCTACAAGAACTCCAAAAACAGCTTTATGACCTCATGGATATGGGTTTCATCAGACCGAACATGACTATGTGGGGTTTACATGTCCTTTTTTCCAAGAAGGAAGATTGTACCCTCAGGTTATTTGTGGTTTATTGTCGACTCACGAATCTCACATTAACAAATCAATATTCCTTGCCACGTATAGATGATCAATTAAACCTGCTCTAAGGAGAAACTATTTCTTCCAAGACTGATATGATATCAGGATACCATGAGGTTCATGTGAATCCTTCTGAAAGACCACACACAACATTCTGAAGCATGTATGACTTGTATGAGTATCTGGTTAGGCAATTCAGCCTCATGAATTTTCTAGCAGTCTTCTTGGCTCTGATGAACCTGGTTTTCACCCACAAATTGATTCCATTATGGTTGTCTTAATGGATGACATCTTAGTGTATTTTCATTGTAGAAATTACCATGCAACCCTTGTTGATATTGTGCCGAGTAAACTGATAGAGCACCAACTATACACTATTCTCAGAAAATGCCACTTCTAGATTGACAAGGTACACTTCATGGGTCATATTATATCTAAAGTAAGAGTATCAGTTGATCAGGAAAAGGTGAGTGAAGTAGTTTCATTGGAGAATCCCATGAGTTTATTCAACACCCTTAGTTTTTCGGGCTTCCTTGATATTACATGCATTTCATCCAGGATTTCTCCAGCTAAGAAGCACCTCTTGTGGCCCTGAATAAGAAAGGTGTACATTTCAACTACTTTGAAGCCTGTGAAATTTATTTTCAACACTTGAAGGGATGATTAACCTCAACCCTGATCCTGATTATTGTTGACCCAAATACGAGCTATAAAGTATATTTTAATACTTCAGAAATCAGTCTGTGTGTAGTTTATAAGAATGTTGATTGAATTGTGCCTTAGGGATCCTCCTACTAAGACCTCATTAGCGGAACAATCCTACTCATGGCCCTGATTTGGTAGTTTTGGTTCATGATATACATTGATAGAGACACTACTTTTTGTGTGAATATTTTTTTAAACAAATAATTAAAATATATAATATATATCAACTCAATGAGACTTGATCTTAAGGCATAACAGGTTGGTTGAATACTTACAGTCGTTAGATTTTCATCTTACTTATACCCCTTGTACGAGTAATTCCATGACAGATTATTTAAGACAAAATACACAGACACAATCCATTACAGTAGCCAGTAGTAAGTGGTAGATGATGGCTTTGTTTTCATATATGCTTCTTTAGGTTTATGAATCGAGTGGGAAACCAGATCTAGCAGCTCTTACAGTGACATCCTCTCTCCTAAATCAACTCAGCATGAAATAATTGACTAACCCTGAGGGACTTGTTTTGAGGGAATGCATTACCACAGAGAACCCACCTCCTTCTTGGGTTATTGATGGTAATAAAACTCTACTTTATCCTGGATGTGTATGGGCACCAGAGGGTATACGAGAAGAGATAATGAAGTAATCTCAAACCTCTATTTAGTTAGTCCATCCTGGGATAAAAAATATGTATAGAGATATGTTTTTGAAGTATTAGTGGCCTTGTATGAAAAAATTGATAGAGGCTTTCATCACTCAGTGATCAACATGCCAACAGGTAATGGTGGAGCACCAGCAAATATCTAGACTCCTACAATCCCTATCCATTCATGAATGGAAATAGAATGACATCTCCATGGATTTCATTGTATTGTTTCCATTATCTCCTCGAGCAAGTGATGTAGTATGCTAGATTACTTATAGGTTGACCAAGGTTGTACCCTTTTTACATATATGGGAGACCATTACAATTGATGAGTCATGAAGCATGTATATATAATAGACAGTGTTACTTCATGACATACCTCATTCTATTTTCAAGGACATGGATGTCCTCTTCATTTCACAGTTCTGGAAAGGGTTACAGAATCCAATGGGTTCACAAGTACTTTTGAGTAATACATATCACCCTCAGTACGATTGGCAGTTTGAGAGAACAATATGAGCTTTATAGGATATGTTACAAGACAATATCCATGTTTTTGGAATTTCCTGTGAGAATCACATACCACTTGTTGAGTTTAACTATAATAAAAGATTACATTCAACAATTCCAATGTCTTCGTATGAGGCCCTCTATGGTAGAATTTGATGATCACATTTATGCTATCTCGAAGTAGTTGAGGTACTAATATTGGGTGCTCATTTCATTTTGAAGACATTGGAACATGATCAGTTAATTCAAAAGAGTATAAATACAGATCATTCCATACATAAGTCTTATATCGATCATCGTTGTAGACCTCTAGTGTACGAGGTGGTACATCGAGTCATTCTAGGTTTTTTTCTGAGGTTGGGTCAAATGTGAATCAGAAGGCCAGAAAAGTTGTCACCAAGATATGTCATGTAGTTCAAGAGAGTAGAGAGATTTGTTCTTGTAGTATATTTGTTACTTCTACCTTAGAGGTAACATTCCATGCACAACGTTTTCCATGCATCTCATCTCCGAAAATATCATCCAGAACCATCTCATTTTGTTGACCTTGACAAGATCGAGCTTGACGAATATGAATCCTTTGTGATGGATCTGATCTGTAACATCGACCATAGCATAAAATTGCTCTATGTCAAGTCTATCCCTCCACTCTGAGTGTTATGGCAACAAGGACACGTTTAGGATGGGACCAAAAAGTGGGAGACAATTGTACGTTCACAATGGCTGGATCTTTTCTCTGACAACGTTCTACTACCCTCAAAAGTGCAACTTGGGGATGAGTTATCATCAAGAGGGGGAGTTTTTAATGTCTCGACGTTAATCGGGTATGAAATTTTTTTTATTTTTGTTGTGTAAATCTTTAAAGCGACCCATGGCGCGCATCTGGGCACCCCACTGCAAGTCCTAGTATGCTTTTTAAATTAATTAAATAACTGATGTGTTTTCTGAAAAATGTATTGTCGTGCTTTAGCACGGTGTTCATGACTATAATAATTAATTAATGATTATAAATAAAAAATAAGATATTTAAAATGTTTTAAAATAATGAATGAATGGATAAATAAATTATAAAAATAAACTGAAAGGGATATACAAAAAAATTAAAAATAAATAAAATAGGGGATTTCCTTATTTTTGTAATTTTTATACTTTTTCCTCTCCATCCTTTTTATTCTCTTTTATTTTTAATTTATTTTACTTTTTTCCATTTATATTTATTTCTCTTATTTTTCGTATCCTTTTTCTTTAATTTATTTCTTTTTTTCTCTCTTCCTCCCCTCCTCTCCCTCATGTCGCGCCCCCCATTCTCTATAGGTGGCACATTAGCTTACAACCCATTTGGAAGACTGCCCATATTGTATCCATTGCATGTTTTATTCACTATTAGGTGTATAATAAACCATAGGAAATGGCTATCCTTAAACAATTGTAATCATCATATTTTATTTAGTATCATGGGTGCAGTTCGTCATCGAACGATTTTACCCTATTTGGGGGTTTCTCTAAAATATTCATTTTTCCCCTTTTTAGGTCAAATAAAAGCCTAAAATAGATCATATAATCATCAATGACTATATGTTAGTGTTTTTACAAGATTTCTCTCTGTATAGTTTCGATTTATAAGAATGCACTGTTGTGACGTTAATCGGTGTCTACTGAATATATGAAAATTCACCCAATTTCATTAATTTAATTGTTTTTCCTATAAGTTGCAGCTCTATTTATCATAAATTAAATACTTTAATTTGTTTTAATGTAGTTTTACAACCCTTTGGGTGAACTGATATGTCCGGTATAAATTATGTTCCCTCGAGCACTTAATTTAATTAACTGCATGTGTTGCACGACTTATTTTTGTTGTGTTTGGGTTAAATAATTAATTTAGAATAATTATGAACATAGAATTTTGGATAATTTTTATTTTATTGTGATGAATTATATATTTATTAAAAATTTATTTTATCTTCTCTTGTTGATGTGTAATCTTATCTTATTAAAAATGTTATGTAGTAATATTTAATTTGTACCTTATTATGCACATGTGCATATGTTTAGTTTTAATTCTTTAATTTCATATGATTAATATGTCATATATTCTACTATGAAAAATTTATTTAAAATTTGGGTGGAAAAAAAATGTGGGTCCCATTTTAAGATCCACACTTAGACCCTCCGTTCATGACTGTTTACCACTCCATGCCATGGGAGTGGGGTCTTTGGCTTTGCCAGAACAAGACTTCCCCAGACTATCCAATAATTATGACTGATAATAGTTCTAAAAAGGGACCATCAGGGACTGATCCATTGGAAATGTGGCTATCCAATCATCGGATGATGTTCGACCTCTTTTTCCAATATCGCGACAGACTCTTGGTAAATCCATACCTTGAGAGATACATGGTCATTCAAAAGATTACTTTTTATGGGCTCAATGGTATTGGATAATTTGAAGGATGGTCTGCAGATATAACTGTGGGATGGTATCTGACTCCAACAATCAAATTTCACCCTAATAATGATGCACTAATGGATTATATTAATTCCACATTGTGTCTCTTGAGATTTGTGCTATTTTTCTGGAATGTCGAAGCATACATGGTTAACACATGGCTTAGACACCATGTATAAGCAAAATATTGGGGTATGAATCTTTCTTGGTTTAACTTTACCTTCCATTATTTATATACAAGCATCATTTTAATTCACTTACATGTAATCCATCCAAACATTCGAATTAGGCTGAATCAGGTGATTAGGGACGGGTGTCGTTGGGAACCCGAGCCATGTTATTTATTTGGATGCAGTCAATTATTTATAATAAATTGTTATATAATGGAAGACTGCATTTTATTAATGACCGAAATGGATAGGGTAACACACTGGGGGGCCCAACCTACTAGGATTTTATCTCACACCATGATCGGGCATTGTTGAAACCTGAGAAGATTACATGCTTGCTCGTATTGACAAAGGGATGGGTGCTGCTTTCGTTGATTGATTGTTTCATGCAACTGATGATAGAGACCGGGGAAGAGGACCAAGGAATTATCATGATGCATTTATTGAGTTGTGTCATTACATTTATTTGATACTATCCTTGAGATTTTATTTTCTGAACATTCAGTTTAGACAGACACCGTGGCTTGAAATTATTTTTTGAGCTTCTACAATTGATTAATATTCTGCGAGATTATTTATATTTTTCTACTGTAATTTATTAGTTTATATTATTTTCCTACTAATTATTTATTTTTCTACTTCCACTATTATATTATCTTTTACCAATGAGGTCATAGTCTCCCCCATCGACATGAAAATGCCTTTCGCTGATAGTAGGCAGCCTCTGGCATTTAGGGAGATACACTTCAGGTTATGTGGCCAACTCAGCTTAAGGAACAATCCATGTGGCTTCTAGGATGGGGAACATAAAACTATAAATAGAGTATAAATAGTTTAAAAAACAATATTCTTCTGCCGATTTTTATTATTATATTATATTATCATCTTCTTAATCATCACATATTAAATATTCACATTGGGTAATATTTGGTTTATTCTTCACATGTGTCTTAATTTGTTATATCATCAATCCTAATATATATTTAATGATATGTAAACCATAATATAAATATCATTTATATTGGTTATATATGTATTATAATGATATATATAACAAATAAGAATGAAATGGAATACACCATTCATGGAGATGATAAGCTTTATGTACACATAAATTCTTTTTCAATTTTTGTTTTCGTATGGGAGGAAAGGTAGAAAAGAACAAATATGTATATACAAATATAAAATAATTAATTAATAATTAAAATGATATAAATATATTATAATGTCACTAAAACATCATTAATACATTTCACGTAGTGTGTGAATGAGTCACATCACTTTGAGGGGTGGTAGTTCACACATCCTCTAATGAAATTATTATACATGCACCAAATGGAATGTAAAAATATATTTGTTTTAAAAGAAAAAAATAATATTAATTACATAAAATATATAATATATAACATATATAAATTGAAATTCCATCATAATGTCCCCCTTGAGATGTGGTAAATGAAAAACTTAGTATCATTCTTTAGTGAGGCGGTAGTTCACCGTACACTTAAAACATACATTCATTACCTATTTGATTAAAGTACATGTATGTGAAGGAATAAACAAAATGATTAAATAATGTGGAGTGGGTGGAGAAGGAAAATAAAATAATTGATCTTTAGAGAATCTGTTACTTGTTATTCATGAATGTCCAATTGGATTATGGTAGATGTTATCCTTGAATGAGTTTCAGTTCAACGTTAGGCTTCATGGAGGAAGGGAAAGATTATTGGAAGTGTATCGGGAATATATTTTCTAAACCTATGTGGTTTTAGAGGTGTGAAGAAGATAATGTTTTGGGGATATTTTATAGTGGAAATACAAGGCACACATGGCATGTTTTTAAACAATTTATATGTAATGAAATTTTTATCCTAAACAACTCATACCAAACCCCAAAAATATATTTTCATATTAAAGGACAAACCATATCTAGAAAAAATGTTTTAGCCAACTGTGTCTGTTGTTTTGGGTCTTAAATTTAATTTTAATTACATTATTAACCAATATTTTCTCTTAACCATTTTAATTAATTTTATTCAAATTTAATAATTTTATTGAAAAAAATGATGTCCACATTACACATTATAAATTATTACATTTAAAACATGGAATCACATGGTCAAAAATATTATAAAAAAATTGGAAAAATTTAATAAAAAATTAATCATGTCTATGGGAAAACATTTGGGTTTTTATAAATTAAAATGTCCAAACTTTTGTTATGATTGTATTCCTAGTTTCAAAGTGAAATTTACTCTAATGAAGTAAATTGTATTAATTTACAAATATATTATCTTATTAAACATTTAAAATAATTTAAAATATTATTTATACATATAAAAAAATATTGTGAAAATGATGTTTTGAATTAATATACTATATTTAGTCAATATTCATTCAAAAATGATTATTATAAAAAAAACATGAAAAAACATGGCTAAGAAAATTTCAAAATAATATAATCAAATATGGAGTTTATTTTATCAAATTAATTTTATATATGTGTATAACATTATATTTTTTCTTTTTCAACAAAAAAATTAGATGTAGTTCATTTCAAGAACTAGTATTTTTAAAAATATAAGGACACTACGAAAAATTATAACTGTCATCATTAATAATTTTTATCTACAAAAAACCAATATAAAAATATTTTAAAATTAGTTATCAAAATTCATATTACAATGTTTAATAGCTAGATTTTAATTATATCATTTAAATAATTATAATAATAAAAATATGTTTCATAGAAACTCTGTATTGCGTGTTGCATATACTAAGTCGGTCTTATGTGTAACACATGCCATGTAACAAGATAAACCTAGTGTTCAATGTATAGAATGATAAAAAAAATATTCAGTGTAGTGAAAAATTAACATGGTTTTGTGTATAACATAAGGAAATCATATTAATTTAATATAAATTGAACTATTTTTAGTATTAAGTGAACAAAAAAATCTCAATGGTTATATTAATTTGAAAAAAATGTTTAAAAAGTCTTGGGGTTTTAAATTCTACCACCAATGAAATGAATTTCTCCGTTGAAATTATAATATGTTTTCACATGTTTAATATTTAATGGTTTTATTATTTTAATAACACTTCATAAAAATGGATATCAAAACATCCCAAAAAAAGAAATGACGGAACCATAATGCTTAACCAATGTAAAAAGTAAGTAGGTTTCCATGTAAGAGAATATAGGTTGGGAGTGATGATTGCACATAGATAAAATGCAGATATTTTTATATCGGGTTAATGAGGACATCAATCGCAAACATTTGACTGATCAATGAAACTCTGAGGGACAAAATGTTTTAAATATGTAATGATTTATATGTACATCAATTCAGAAAAAAAGACATCATAACCATTTTTTTAACATTATCTTTTCTTTTTGTAATTATTTTAATGACAATAAAGATAAGTAAATATAATTAATTGATATATGTATATAAAAAAATTATTTCATTGGTTGTGATTTTAAATATATCTAATTAATCCATTACATCATTAAATTTATGTACCCAAATTATCATTAATTCACGATGCACTAAAATACACATTTAATAAATATTAAAGCCTCTAAAATAATTAATATTATAACTAATTATATATAACTAATCATACAAATAAATATTGTTAATAATTAATATATAAAAATAAGAAGTGTCATTATTGTTCCCTTATAAATAATTAATTAACAAAAATATTTTTACATTAACCAAGACAATGTGTAGCTCAGTGGTAGGCATGAAACAGTTATCGTCCTTTGATATTTGGTTCAGGAACCACATCCTTGTTGGACTTGTTTGGTTGTCACAATACATACATTAAGTCCTTTTCTAAACATTTACTAATATAATTTCAAAAATAAATATTCTGTAAATCCTTGAAATAAGGATAATAACCAAATATCCTTTTAAGGATTGATTTAAATATAAAATCAGTATATAAATACATCCTCTGATGATTTACATAATCATTTCATGAATGGTTATGTAATGGCCCGGACCTCTCCGACCCATTCCTTTGTCCAAAAGAAGGTCACAAAGTGTTATGGAGGGTAAAATGGACATTTCCCACACTTCCCAGGATTTTGTAAGTACACGCCGTGTAGTGAGTACACATCGTGTACCCCCTCACCGGGTATACCCCGTGTTGAAGGCCGAGTCCTTGTCGTGTGAAATAAATGGGTACACGCCCTGTACCTCATACCACACACCGTGTAGTCTCTCCCCACGTATGTGTTACCAGGTGTTGACCAGTCAATGACCATGTGTCGAGTTGAAGCCATGTGAAATAAATGGGTACACTCCATGTATCCAATACTACATGTCATGTAGTCCCTCCCCGCGTATGCGTTACCTCCAAGTTGTGTGTTGACCAGTCAACAATTGCGTTCTGCGTTGAAGGCAGTGTTGGAAGTCGTGTGGTGACCATGTGAAACGGCTGAGTACACTCCGTGTACCATAAAGTACACTCTATGTAATTTTTCTTTTCTCGCCTATAAAGGGAGGGGTTCCCTCCTCCTTTTCAACTCACCTATCTTGTCTCCATTCTTCTGAGCAGAGCTCTCCCAAGAGACTCTAAGGCTCCTTTTCTTCCATAACTTCTTCGTCAGAGCTCCAATTTACGATCTGTCAGCGGCCACGGGATCGTAACGACGAGGTGGAACATCCGATCTTTTGTCCATTGACTTTACATTGGCATTTACTTTCCGACTTCCACCTGAGGAGGATTTTCCGGGACTCGACAGAGGGGACGGATGCCGACGGACGTCTTCTAAGGTTGATCCGGGGGAGACTTGTGATCAGAACCTATTGAGGTAGGGATCTTACCTTCATCTCTCTAATTTGTGAATCATTATGGGTGGGTATCCTCTTGTTTTCATGAGAAACTGTTGAACCATTAAATAAAAATAATAACTGGTTAAAGAACGGGGATGGGAAAGTTGTCATCTTTATCTTTGTTTATCCTATTGATATGTTATGAATTGAATAGGATTATGCCTACTGAAAATCACGGTCATTGAGGGCCTTTGCTTGCACAATTAAATGTTTCCCTATCTTCTGGACCGTTTTTGTGAATGGAACATTGTTGAATGTGGAATTTGGTTAATCACGTAAAGATGGATGTTTTAAAATATGGAACCCTTGTGTGATCACCCCGGTTGAAAAAAATGGAAAAATGAACATGTGGGTGTTGGCTCGGATACGTGGCATGTGATGGGGGTGTTTTGTGAGTTGTTGTGGATTGGGTGAGTGGCGGGGCTGCGGTTGACTTGGTTGTGGTTTGGTGTGAATTCTATGTTAGTGATGGGCAGTAGGGCTGCGATAAATGGTATCAAGGGATGATGATGTATGATTTTCGGTGTGTTTCTGGTTATGGTGGTTGGCAGAGGGGCTGCAGGGATGGGTTTAAATGTGAACAGACTATGGGTTGTGAATAATAAATAAAGTGTGGAAGAGTTATTGAATGGTGGGCCATGGTAATGGAACGGTAATAATAATCAATGGGGTTGAATGGTTGATAAGAAGGGATTTGTTGTGCTGCTTGTGTTTTCCAAACTTGATTTGTGGATGGCAGAGATATGTTTCACGAACGATCGATACGATTGGTTGTGGATAGTTGCCCAATAGTTAAGGAACTAATAAACTAATTCTGCTGAAACGTGAAAACCTAAATGGGGTTGGGGTTGTTTGTTGTATGCACGCTTCGTAGTAGCAGTGCCAAGGAACGTGATCAGTTTCTATATTTAGAAGCCTTAGGTTGGGCTGAGTGTTTGGTATACATATGTATCTGCATCGTTTGTGTTTTATCGCACCCTACCCATGTTGATCACTTAGTGCCGAACACTCCTATTTCATGGGAGATGATGTTTTACCCTTTGTTACTAGCTCTTTCCTGCTCTTTCTCCCCAAGGATGTGATGTCTTGAGGCAACCTTACAACTTAGACTCTTCATGTAGGTTTTAATTTGGTTGGTTCTAGCCCAAGACTCTTAGAGCATGTTTTAATATTTCCTAAGAATCATCGGGATGAGGCCCAGGTGTGTGAGGGCGGGATATGTGGTTGTGAGGCCCAGGTGTGTGCGGTCGGGATACGTGGTTGGGAGGCCCAGGTGTGTGTAGGCGGGACAAGTGGTTGCAAGGACCAGGTGTGTGAGGGCGGGATACGTGGTTGCGAGGACCAGTTGTGTACAGGCAGGATACGTGGTTGTGAGGCCCAGGTGTGTGTGAGCGGGATGTGTGGCGCATGTGTGTGTGGGCGAGGAGAGTGTGGCAGCGTTAGGATGTTCGTCGTTAGGAAGATCAGCTATCTAATGGGGAATGGTGCGGGGTACCCAATATGCTTGTTCTTATATACTACTACTACCTTTTGGGATTGTGTTTTTGATGAGTGTGGCTGGTGAGGTTGGGGGGATAGAATTCCTTGCTAGGTATCTTCTGTTATTCTCACAGGATATTAGGGTGTCTCCCCACTTGTGCATGAGAGCTTTTGGTTTTCCAACTGAGTATACTTATATTTTCACCCTATGTTTACTTTCAGGTTTCCAGGAGGACTACCAGGGCCGAATGGGACCCTACTAGTCGGGACAGTTTGTTTTGTTTCAGTTTTTGTACTCTTGTTTTCTTTTGGTATTGTATTTTGAGCATTCTTTTACATGAACCTTATTATATAATTGTTTAAACATGCATGTGGGATTGGTTTGGGTTTATTTATATACACTTGTTCATTTCCTTTTTGCTGGTTGACTTGTCCTATTTCCCGATCATAAAATAATAAAACGGTAATGCCTCCCATATTTGTGAAAACTCATACCATTGGTTCTAGTTTCCAACCTGGGACCTACTGGAGGAGGGACTCAGGGGGTCATTATCTCCCATTCACCAATGCTAGCTCAAGAGGGGAATCTTTGGTGGGAGGGGTCATGAGAGAATGGTATCAGAGGTGATTGTTGAGAGATAGGATGGAGTCTGGAGTTAGGCACAGTGAGGATTACATGGGATGGTAAGGCAACAATGTTAGTTAATCTGGGTGTGTGACATTGTCTAGGGAAGACCGTCTAGGACACGGGATTTTAAGGCCCCCTATGATCTGATGCAGGTACTCTGAGCCTACAGAATGACCTAGTGAGACTACATTTATTGCAGGGTAGAGACCCTAGGTATGGTACATGCATCATCATGATTGTGCTTTACTTGATTTGGGTGTTCTGGGAGAGAAATTGAAATAAAAATGATAAAATGAAAACCTGAGAAATTTCCTTACTACTTGGGATTAGGTGATCTCTGTTTACCATACAGCAATGGCACCTGGAAGTCATCCTCGTGTGGCTCAGACGGCCGAGGCCCAGCAGATTCAGGTGGTCGATCAGTTGTGGATTGACCGAGAGGAGGAAGATAGCCGGTGGTAGAAGACTCTCTGTTTTTTCCAGTGGTAGACCCTCAATAACTACGAGGGTAGTACTTCAGATACGGAGACGGAGGGGTGGCTCTAAGAGCTAGGGATCTATTTTACCTTGATTCATGCTCTAAGGGAGTACTGGGTTACCCTAGCAGTCAGTCAATTGAGAGGCGTGGTGCGATAGTGCTGGATGCTCTACCTCGGAGAGAGGATAGAGGAAGAGGTTCCATGGGATGACTTTGAGAAGGAATTCCAAGAGGAATTCCATTCTTCCTTGATCAAGGCGCAGGAGAGGCAGGAGTTACTCTACTTTCAGCTTGGGAGTATGTCGGTACGAGAGTTGGGGATCAAGTTCAAGGATCTCCTGCACTTTTCTCGGGATCTCTTTCCGGATGAGGAGTCTCGAGCGAGACGTTTAGAAGAGGAACTTCGTCCTTCGCTCCAATTTGTTTTCACCCCCTTCACCCTTCTGACGTACTTGGTAATATAGAAGAAGGCATAGGTTGTAGAGAGGATGCACTTGCTGGGAGGTGCACCACGAGAGGGGATCCATCCGGGATCGTCGAAGGGGAAGGCAGTCACTAGTAGGTCTCTTGTGACGGGACCATCTAGTTTCATGCAAGTGGGGAGTAGGCCCCAGATGTTCCAGTTCATATCTTCAGGTCCTCGTCCCTTTTTCACAAGCCTAGGACCAAAGTGTTTTTATTGTGGAGGTTTCAGGCATGTTCAGAGTTGGTGCCCAACCCAAGCTCATTATGGTGGAGGTGGGCAGGTTCAGCGCCATCCTCAGAAGCACTAGTTGCCGTGGTGGCCCTTCCAGCTGAAGCAGGACCATGCTCCTACGAGGGAATACATTGCTGGAGGAGGCAAACCTCAGGGTGCTCCTCAGGGACCTCGACCAGGGCATGGTCGGGGAGGTGGAAGACATCAGAGAGGTAGAGGAGCTGGGTGCGGACTGTTGTACACAACTGAGTTGACAGCTCTAGCAATACCAGTGGTGGTGCAAGGTACGATTTGTTTGTTCAGCACTCTTGCTTATTCTTTCTTCAATTCGGGAGCTTCGCACTCCTTTGTTTCACCTGTTAAATCCCATGCTTTGGGACTAGATGTAGAGAGAATTTCCGTACCACTGGTGCTGAGTACAACAGTTGGAGGCCAGACCAGCGTATCTTGTTTTTTCCGGAGATGTGGGATGATGTTGGGACCACATCAATCTAGTGGGGACCTTCTTCTGTTACAGATGTAGCCATACACTATCATCCAAAGCATTGACTGGTTATTTTCTATTAGTTCCATTATCTATTGCTTTCGGAGAAGATTTATGTTCTCCGACGTGGATGGGAAACGCGTATCTTTTGGTGGCGAGAGGAGCTATCAGGTAGGTATTCGGCATGTGAAGCCTCTCCTTTCCTTGATAGGTGGGTTATCAGTGGTTCCAGCTAATACAGAGATGATGGATGTCCCGGAAATTGTTGGGGAGTTCCTCGATGTTTTTCCTAAGAAAGTTGTGACTCTATCCCCCCGACGTGACATCGAATTCGGGACAGACTTATAGCCTCGTGCCCGTCCGATATTGATGGCCACTTATCAGATGGCACCATCGGAGTTATGGGAGTTGCGGATTCAGATTGAAGATCTGATGGAGAAGGGTTTTGTTCGATCCAACATATCGCCATGGGGTGCTCCAGTTTTGTTCATGAATAAGGCATATGGTGGTCTCAGGCTATGCATAGACTACCAAAGGTTGAACTAGGTAATGGTCAAGAACTGTTACCCCTTCCAAGGATATATTATATCTTCGACCAACTGAGGGGAGAAGGTTAGTTTTTCCAAGATTGATCTACGATATGGATATCATTAGTTGAGGGTAAAGGACAGTGACATCTCGAAGACGGATTTTAGGTGCAGGTATGGGAACTTCGAGTTTGTAGTGATGCCGTTTAGAGTTACAAATGCACCGGCTGTGTTGATGAGATATATGAACTTTGTCATCCTGTAGTTTTTGAACCGGTTCATCATTTTGTTTATCGATGACATCCTGATGTACTCAAGATCAGAGGAGGAGAACGTTGACCTTCTCAGGGCAGTCTTGGAAGTCCTTCGACACCACCAGCTTTACGGGAAATTGTCAAAGTGTAAGTTCTTGATGCAAGAAGTACACTTCATTGGGCATGTAGTGTCTCTGCATGGATTGTTAGGGGATCCGTCGAAGGTGGATGCAGTTGTTTTTTTGGGAAGCACCCAGTAGCGTGGTAGATGTTCGTAGTTTCCTTGGGTTAGCAGGATTATATCGAAGGTTTGTTTCAGACCTCTCTCGAGTTTCTGCTCCATTGACAGCTTTGACAAGGAAGAACTAGGTCTTCCAATGGAGCGAGCAGTGCCAGAATGCTTTCGTCTACCTGTAGGAGAAGTTGTTCAGTGCTCTCGTACTCAGGTTTCTAGATGAAGGGTTGTTGTATGAGGTGTTTTGTGATGCTTCATGCCTTGTTCTGGGGTGTGTGCTGATGCGTAAGAAGGGAGTGATCTGTTATGGGTCTAGGAAGTTACGTCCTCACGTGGTTAACTATGCAACCCATGACCTAGAGCATGCTGCAGTAGTGTTCGCACTGAATTTATGGAGACATTACCTCTTTGGGGAGAGATTTTTGGTCTTCTCAGATCAAAAGAGCCTACGTTATATCTTCTCCCAACGTGACCTGAACCCACGGCAGCAGAGATGGGTCGAGTTTCTCCAAGACTATGACTTTGAGATCTCATACACTAAAAGAAAGGGGAACATTTTGGCTGATTCCCTGAGTAGGAATTCACATCATGAAGTGGTACGGGAATCTGCTAATGCTTGAAAGGCGATGGGAGAGTTCTATTCCTTGCATGTGGATTCAAGGGTAGAAGGTGTTAGAGGCTGTTTCTTTCAGATGATAGTGCAGTCCTCCTTGTTGCAGCAGGTGGAAGAGTCTCAGTGGGGGGACTCCGAGGAGGAAGAGATGCGGGATCATGTCGATCCGGGGAATGCTTCAGAAGGATGGTCAGAGGACAGTCGACATCAGATGCTTTTCCATTAAAGGTTGTTTGTCCCGGAGACAATGCGTGAGGGAGTTCTCTATGAGTCCCATAGCTCAGCCTTGGTGGTACATCCATGAGTTTGAAAAATGTACAAAGGCCTGAGGGAACAGTTTTGGTGGCCCGAGGTGAAATGAGCAGTGGGGGAGTTTGTAGCTAAATTCCTAGTGTGTCAGCAAGTGAAGGATGAACGCCGTGTTCCCAGTGGTTTGTTGGATCCTTTAGATTTCCCTGAGTGGAAGTGGGATATCATCTCAATGTACTTCGTCACAGGGCTGACCATATAATAGGGTGGTTATGATGCTATCTGTGTAGTGGTGGATCGACTGATGAAATCAGCTCACTTCTTAGAAATTAAGGAGTCAGGCCTAGTGAGTACCTTAGCACAGAGGTACGTGGACAAGGTGGTGCATTTTCAAGGAGTTCCAAAGACTATCATCTCATATCAGGATACTTGGTTTACCTCTCGAGTCTGGAGGGGGTTACAGCATGATTTTCGCACCCATCTATGCCTTAGCACTGCTTTCCACCCCCAGACCGATGGTCAGATAGAGCGGACTATCCAGACATTGGAGGACATGCTGCGAGCATGCATTTTGGATTTCGGAGGATCATGGGTATGAAACTTTACTTTAGTAGAGTTATCCTACAACAACAGCTTCCACTCTACTATTGGCATGGCACCATTTGAGGATTTGTATGGATGACCATGTCGTTCACCCATTTTCTGTGCAGAGGTTGGTGAGACAGGTGCTCTTGGGCCAGAGGTAGTACAGAGCACCATAGAGAAGGTTCATCTTGTACATGATAGGATGAAAGTGGCTCAGGACCGACGAAAGTCTTATGTTTATCGTTGAAGGAGGCCTTTGGAGTTCGAGGTGGGATACCAAGTGTTCTTGAAGGTTTCCCCTCGACGGGGGCAGCAGAGGATCGATAAGGGGAGTAAACTCTCACCTGGGATCATCGGACCTTTTGAGGTGCTGAGGCGAGTTGGTGAGGTAGCATATCAGCTAGCCCAACCACCTCAGTTGGAGAAGGTTCATGACGTCTTCCACATCTCCTAGCTTCGTCGGTACTTACACGATGACTCTCTCATTATCTATTGGGGAGAGTTAGATATGTGAGATGACGCGACCTTTGAGGAACGACCAGTTAGAATCAAGGATCGTAAAGAGACGGTGCTCTATGGACGAACCATTTCCTCAGTTCGTGTGTTGTGGAGGCATGGCAGCCTCGAGGAGAGAACTTGGGAGCGGGAGACCCAGATGCACGCTCAGTACCCGGAATTGTTTTGACTTGTGTTTTCTCGTTTTCTTTTGAGCTTTGTGTTGATGTTATAATATGTACCTTTTATATGTGGAATTCTTGGCTTATTGGTTATGAGACCTTTTGATTCCTTTTTCTCTGGATGTGTGTAGCATGCCCGGATGTGTGCAAAAAGAGAAAAACCTGATCCTTAATCGAGACACATTAATGCGGATGTGATTGAACCGTGTGTGCGAGTCAGTGCCACCTAAAGCGGATAATATCTTGACATAGGAGAAGGAATTTCCCCAAAGAACATGTTTGGTCAATGTGTTGGTTGTGTGGAATTGGGGGTAGTTTAAGTTGAAATATCCTAAAGTATGAAGGTGGGAACACCCAATTCATAATCGAGATGCATTAAAGAGGATGCGATTAACCCCGTGAAGGCGATTCAGTGCCGCCTAAAGTGGATAATATCTCGACATAGGAGAAGGAATTCCTAACACATATGATTAGGATTGTTGGTTGGGTTCCTCACTACAACAAAACTGCTGTTTAGCGGCAGTTCTAGGAACCGCCGCCAAGCCTTTGGTAAAAAAGGTTTCGTGGCTATTTATAATAAACCGCCACGAATCATTGTTTTTTTAACACCCGACCCTTCCCCCGACCCCGACCCTACTTCCCCCGCTTCCCCCGCCCCCCCCGCTTCCCCAGGACCCCCACGACCCCGACGACCCTGTGACCCCGACCCCGGTGACACTGGTGACCACGGTGACCCCGTGACCCCCGACCCCCCGCGACCCCCGGCCCCCCGAGACCCCGAAATCTGCACCATCTTCCCCTCTAGGTAGGGTTTTGTTTCTCCTTCTTTAGTTTTTTTGTTTTCCAGTAGGTAGGGAAGTTGATTTAGGGTTTTTCATGTCGGATAGGGTTTGATCTTGTTGATTTTGGGTAAATGCTGGTGATTGTTTGGTTAGCATATACAATTCTACCTACACCATGCCATTAGTGTAAATGTATGGGCCACTTTCAGTAGTTCTGTAAGGGTATTGTGATGAATTAGAGTACTACAAGATCCTCATGCACAGAGAATTTCCATCTCAATCAAGTACATTAAAGATTACTGGTTATCATTTTTTTGGTTGTGGTGGTAACAATGAGTCCCCTTTTGGATAGGGTCATCTCATGGTAGATCCACAAGTCAATAATCAACCACATGTATTACATAATTCAATGCACCCCTACTTCATGAAATATACAGTAGTTAAATCTTATTCATGGCATTTAATAGTACAATTTTTAATTTTTAATTATTAATTAATTGACAATAATTTATTTTATGTAATTGCATATAACTTTTCAACTTCTTCCCATATTGTAGAAATGTTCATGCGACAGACCATTATTATGCATTATTAATTTATTTTGTTTTTTATTATAGGAATGAATTCATAAAAGTGGTTTAAATGTCAGTTCTACATTCTCACTATATTAGGATTAAAATTTGAGTGGTAAGTTAATGTTTTAGAAATAGATATAATTTTTGTGATCCTCAACGTAGATTTTATGGTTCGTTAAAAATAAAATGTTGATTTTTATCATTGTTGAGTGATCCTTGTAGAACCTGATGGGTGTAAACATTTTTTTTATGAGAATGTGATCCTTAATTAGGATGAAGTAGAACTCTACCTCCAGATTTAGGATTTAATAATTTCTAAGTATCTTCTCTATTTATAGAGGATAGTGGTGTAGGTTTTGAGAATAGGTTACCTCCAGAATTCAATGTAGAGTTCACCATTGAATTATTTTTTGGTACTCCGTTGATATCTCTTATATTATATCATATGGACCCCACTTAGTTGAAGTAATTAATCATATAAATTAATAATTTGTGATCTAAATGATTTATTTTCCCGAGCGTCAGTCCAAAGGACTCCGTAGTAACTTTTTTTAAAAATGCTAATTGATCTCTATTGTCTTTCATTGAGTAACAGAAGTTAAATGAGGTCACATTCAAGAATAAATACACCATACCCTACACTGAGGCCCTTTTAGGTCCAAAAATGAAAATATTGTTCTATGATATCAACCTAAACTCTTTGAATTATCAGGTCAATGATATTGAGGAAACAATATCCAAGATTGAAATTTGATGTAGGTATGGGGACATTGAGAATTTTTTCATTCAATTTGGACTAATGAATTATATAATTAGTTTTCATGGATCTTATAAACTAGGTGTTTCACCTATATGTTGATTCTATTATCATGGTGTTTATATGTGAAATATTTTTCTACTTGGGGAGTGAAGAAGAGCGTGGGATGTACTTGGGGAATAATGTAGGCACTCTTAATGATCACTACATTTATGTTAATCCCTTAGAGTGTAGCTTCTCATTTTGATAAGTAATGTGTCTAGTCCATGTAATCTCATAGAACAGTGTTATAGTAGATACCAATAAAACAAGGGTAGTTATTTAATGGGTGAACCACAAGATCATATTAATGATTGAGAATTTATTAGTAATGGATGGATACTACAAGACTATTGTCATAGATTTATCTTGGATATCTTCACCCATGACCAATCTTACCTATAATGGGTTAAGGGATAAATTTAGCCTAGTATGTTATGAATACATTTTGGTGCTCAAGTTGTGATTGAACACTCCCCATATATATATATAACCTAAATCTAGAAATGTATAAGTGGAATAATGAGTTCAATTATGTTTGATTATTGGGTTTGTGTTGTAGTATGAAGATCATGTAGTGTCATTTGGCTCTCCCTAACATCAACCACTTGAAATTGACTAGCCAAGTGAAAAATTAATACTATTAGTGGTGATGCAAATGTCAATGAAATGATGTCACTGTATATTTGAATATAAAATAATGGTTTACACAGATCATAAGAGTTTGGAAACATTTACATCTTCAATGATTTGAATATGAATTATCGATGATGTGTTTATAGACACCACACTCACCACAAGAACCTCAATATTGGTAGTACTAGCTCATATAATTCCAAAAAATCAGAAATAACATTACCCAAAGAAATATAGAACCAATATTTTATAACATCAACCATTCATGAGACTTTTTATTGGTGAAATATCAGTATGGGAGTATGTCAATAACCTTTCAAGGTTTGTTATATATTCTCCAATGATAGGGCTCATCAATTATGAGTAATATCATTTATTTGGTTATGGTATTCACCCAGACCTTAGTGCATCTCAACTTTCTTTGGGCATAACATATATTTTAGAAGTTGTCACTAGGGACATGTAAATGGAAGCTAAATATTCGTGGAAATCGATGGTTATTCATTCCATAGTTTTATCAGGTATGATACAAATTAATAGTGGGAATGAAGAGAATCCAATGTGCAAGGAGTAGTGGCAGGATGAACCATAACATGATGAAAAGGCACATTCTTATAGAAATATTTCATCAATTTTGTGCTTCCAGTTTAGGGACTTTGAGGAATTTTGAGACCCATTTCTTGATATATCGTTGAATTTTTATCTTCTATGGAAATTTTGTTCATCATTATTTGTTTTTTATGATTGGGTTATAGAAGATGTATCATGTTTGATTCCTTGTTTTTTGTGTAGGAACATTGTGATATACACGGATAAAAGATGGA
This sequence comes from Viscum album, assembly GCA_963277665.1. Classification (NCBI taxonomy): domain Eukaryota; kingdom Viridiplantae; phylum Streptophyta; class Magnoliopsida; order Santalales; family Viscaceae; genus Viscum; species Viscum album. The sequence goes on along the minus strand of OY728163.1, from coordinate 1,897,327,719 downwards.
TCACATTACCGAGGAACACACCTCAGTATGTTAAGGATTTGAATGATTTTTTAGATTTTGAAATTTCTAATCGATCCGTTGAACGGATAATAAAATGTCCTTGTATTAAATGTAAATTTAGAACATGGTTGGAGAGATATGAGGTTTATGAACATTTAATATAGAATAAATTCCCTGCTCAATATTTGTGTTGGATTTGGCATGTATAATCGAACATTACAGAAAGATTGATCACTGATGTTAATCCACATAATGAGGTCCCAAGTTCATTGACAATGGAAAATGAAATTCAAAACCTAATAAATGATGCATTCGGCACTACAAGACACCACTATCAGCATCAAAACATATCAGAAAAACCAGAAGAGGGTGCTACAAATTGCAACGTGACAAGTGATGTTTTTGAGACTCTAACACATGCAGATCAAGATTGTCATATATCATTGGATCCTCCTCTTGATTATGTAGAGCCAAATGTAAGAGAAAACTTCACATAGGAAAATGTGTTTCATGATTTAGTTGATGATGGGAATTAAGATTTGTATAGTTGGTGTTTGAAATATTCAAGGATTTCATTTTTTATGAAGTTGTAACATATCAAATGTCTATCTAGAATTAAAAATAAGGCAATGTCCATGATATTGGCATTCATTCGTGATGCATTTCCTCAATCAAAAATCTCATAATCTTTTTATGATATGAAAAAAGAAGTTAAAAAGAGTGGTCTGAATTATACAAAAATACATGTGTGTCCCAATGATTGTATGATTTATTGGGTATAGGATTCGAGTAGATAGAATTGAAAAAAAAATCATCTTCTAGATGGAAGGAAAAGAGTGATTTTGGATGTCTGAATGAACATAATTTCATGAAGAAGAAGAAAAGGAGCACACCTGTAAAGGTTTTGTGTTACTTTCCTTTGAAGACTTGATTGCAATGATTATTAATGTCATCAAAAACCGTTGAACACATGAAGTGGAATTCTGTATATTATAACAATGATGGGTTAATGATACATCCACGAGATTCCCAATCTTGGATGAAATTTGATTCATTACATCTCGATTTCTCAGGTGATCCTAGTAATGTTTGATTGAAATTGGCTACCGATGGATTCAACCCATTTGGGACTTTGTATACCAATTATAGAATTTGGCCAATTGTTTTTATCCCTTATAATCTGCCTCCATGGATGTGTATGCAACAAAAATATTTTATCTTTTAGATGATTATTCCTGAAAAACAAATTCCTGGAAATGATATTGATGTATTCTTGTAGCCTTTGATTGAGGAATTTCAGGAGTTATGGACCAACGATGTTGAGACATTTGATGCTTCTTCTAAAACAATGTTCAAAATGCATGTTTCTTTAATGTGGACCATTAGTGACTACCCTGGGCTTTGGAATTTATAGCTCACAAACTTCTAAAATCCATTTTGACCATCCATGACTATTATTTCTACAACCACTCTCCCAAAGGTTACATTTTCCATGACCTGTGTGATTCTCCCCTCCATAGGATTTTAATATTCATCATTTTAATAAAAATAGGAATCTAATTCCAATGAAAAACACTCTGTCCACCACTAAACATGGTTTATGGATGTGAGTCAACATAATTATACCATGTTCCACCACGACAATCCATCCTTGGCATACGCTGAAGCCTCATATGGAACTAATATTTCATCCTTGAACAACCTATGGTTCACTTCCTACCACATAGATTTACATCATCCAATTAATAATAAATAGAAATTGTCTATTCATAATCACATGCATTAAGAAATACTCATTCCATGCGCACACATTCAATCAACATCAATAACTACATCTTGATCTTTAACCCAGATTGATGATGTTATAAAACTCGATCCTCTAATATAGTCATCTATAGAACTACGATAACATAGATTTTCTAAAAAAAAGTCTGTTCTACATCACTCACCACAACATAGTTAATACCTAGGTAACCTCACTCAGGGATTGATCGGTTAACACAACCTTTTTAGATCCCACAACCCTAAACCAAGTAGTTATGTGATAATACCCCTCAAGGTGTTACCTGTGATTTCATCCCTCAAACTCTTAGAGATTAGAAATTTTTTCACAAAACACCACACACCTCTCTCCACAAAACCTTAGTTAAATAATAAATTTATATGATAATGAATACTAAATTGATGTTACATCAATGAAATGGGAACACCCATTTCATATAATTGATAGAACCAATGACGTTGTTCATTCTTGGTATTTTCCATCCTACTCAAAAAATCAAACCCAAGGGTCACATTATCCTAAATAACCATTTAAAATGGATGATGAATTCTTCAATCATACACCTTTGAAATTAACCTCACACAACTAACTAAACTAAATAAAATTAGATTGGCATGTCAGTCCCAATAATCTCAAGCATTAAAGATGCTCATAACACCTAGAAGTTTTACTTATCTCATGATCGCCTACCAACATGGGGAATCATACCACAACTAGAGTCCTACTCAATCCCAAAATACATAAAAAACAAATTCTATGATCAAAAACTAAAAATATGCATCCAATTATGCTTAATATCTCCAAGGATGCTAGAAAAATGAGGTTAACCCCTCACATAACATGAGGAATCAACTCTAATTCTAGGTTTATTCATAAAAGGTAACTAGAATCTCTCACCTAACCTATATTCCAACATAAAAAGATGTCAACTAAGACTCACTAGAAATATCCACATTCCTATAAAATCTATGTCCCAATGTAACTCTAAAGCTATTCCCACAATAGTATTTTTTATAACAATATATTTCTAATGTGTTATTTAAGCTATTTCATCAGTTTAAATTTATTATAAGTATTAAGGATGGTTACTAGGCCACAAAAAAATTATATAAATGTTTTGGTACTAATATAACTACTAATTCATTAATTATCAATTTATTATAAGTAGAGTGGAATCACTATGGATGATCTATCCTAAGAAAGTGAAGTTATAAGATTTAGTGGAATCCAGTTTGGGATGTTACAATGTTGTATAAATGGAGTCTTATCTTCCTAGTATTTACTATTTAGTATATTGTATACATGAGTATGAGGATTGTCTTGGAACCGTTGATGGATATCTGACTGATGTGTTAATAATACTTTCTCTAATAGGAAGACTTATTTTCCTGAGTTTCAGATTTTTGTTCTATTTTTAAATATTAAAGTTTTATATTATTTCTCATTGAGAGAAAAACATGTTTTATGGTCATTGTGATTTATTCTGGATATTCAGCTCTTGGTCATTAGTGGGAGGCCAGGGATGGTTTTTTCTGGTTTTATTTGTTTTTTAGGGAAGTGGTGCAGTAGAAGCAAAGAATTATTATTTTTATTCTGGGCAGTTTTTTGTGGCTGTTTGAACCACCGTGAAATGTATACTAGTGGTAGTTTAAACCACCATGAAACGTAAAATAAAATTTACATTTAGCGGTGGTTATAACTGCCGCTAAATAGGAGCATCGTGGCTGCCTCATTCTGCGGAGGTTTCTGTGACAATAGCGGCGGTTTTATAGCCGCTGGAATTTGATTTTATTCGTGGCGGTTATAACTGGCGTGAATAAAGTGATATCCAGGGCATGTAAAACCTCCGATAAATTCACGAAAACTGCAATGAAATGAGGCAGCGACGACGCTTTCCTGAAACTACCGCTAAACGTAAATAACCGATGCTAATAGATTGTCGATGCCATATTAGACGGAGGTTTCTGTAAACCACCGCCATACAATGTAGCGGCAGTTTATACCGCCGCTAAACGAAAAAAAAACCTCTGCTAAATGGTGATTCTTTTGTAGTGCTTGTTATAACTAGAACCCTAAGAGGTATCTTGTTGGGTTCCTCTGGGTTCTTTTTTGAATTCTCAGGGATGAGACTGTTTTAAGAGGTATCTGATGTAATTTCCCAGACCTCTACAGCCTATTCCTTTTCAAAAAAAAGCTCACGAAGTGTTCTAGAGGGTAATATAGACTTTTCCCACAATTTCCAGAATTTTGTAAGTACACGCCGTGTAGTGTGAGTACACGCCATGTACCCCCTTGCCGGGTATACCACGTGTTTAAGGCCGAGTCCCAGCTGTGTGAAATAAATGGTTACACACCGTGTAAATCATACCACACGCCATGTAGTCTCTCCCCGCATATGTGTTACTGTTTGTTGACTAGTCAATGGCCATGTTCTGTGTTGGAGCCATGTGCAATAAATGGGTACACGCCGTGTATCCAATAATACATGCCATGTAGTCCCTCCCCGCGTATGCGTTACCTTCAATCCTTGTGTTGACTAGTTAATGACCTTGTTCCGTGTTGGAGCCATGTGATGTAAATGGGTACATGCCATGTATCCAATAATACATGTCGTGTAGTCCCTCCCCGCGTAAGAGTTACCTCTAAGCCGTGTGTTGACCAATCAATGGTCGTGTTCCGTATTGAAGGCCGTGTTGGAAGCCGCATGGTGACCGTGTGAAATGGCCGAGTACACTCCATGTTCCATAATGTACACGCCGTGTACTTTTAATTTTATCGCCTATAATAGGATGGGTCCCCTCCTTCTTTTCATCTAACCCATCTCCTTCCCATTCCTCTAAGAAGAGCTCTCCCAAGAGACTCAAAGGATCCTTTTCTTCCATAACTTCTTCATCCGAACACCGATTTAAGATCTTTCAGTGGCCATAGTATCGTAACAACGAGGCAGAACTTCTGAGCTTGGATCTGTTTCCGTTTCTTTGGTATTTCCTTTCCTACTTCCACTCGAGGTTGTTTTTCCCTAACTCGACAGAGGAGACGTATGCCGACGGACATCTTCTAAGGTTGATCTGGGAGAGCGTTGTGATCAAAACCTGTTGAGGTAGGGATCTTACCTTCGTATCTCTAATTTTTTCATCATGTGGGGTGGGTATGAACTTGTTTTCATGAGAAACAGTTGAACCATTAAATAAAGTTAACAACTTGTTAAAGAACTGTGATGGGAAAGTTGTTATGTTTATCTTTTTTTATCCTATTGATATGTTATGATTTGAATAGGATTATGCCTACTGAAAATCACAGTAGTTGGGGGCCCTTTATTGTGAAATTAAATGTTTCCCTATCTTCTAGACCATTTTTGTGAATGGAAATTTGTGGAATGTGGAATTTGGTTATTCATGTAAAGTTGGCTGAATTAAAATCTTGAACCCTTGTGTGATCACACCGGTTAAACAAAATGGAATAATGAACATGTGGGTGTTGGCTCGGATATGTGGCATGTGATAGGGGTGTTTTGTGGGTTGTAGTGGACCGGGTGAGTAGCGTGGCTACAGTTGTCTTGGTTGTGTGTTGGTGTGAATGCTATATTAGTGATGGGTAGTGGGGCTACGATAAATGGTATCAAGGGATGATGATGTATGGGTTTCGGTGTGTTTGTGGTTATGGTTGTAGGAAGCGGGGCTGTTGGGATGGGTTTAAATGTGAACAGACTATGGGCTGTGAATAATAAATAACGTGTTGAAGAGTTAATTAATTATGGGTCATGGTAATGGAATGGTAATAATAATCAACGGGGTTGGTTGGTTGATAAGATTGGATTTATTGTGCTGCTTGAGTTTTCCAAACATGATTTGTGGATTGCATTGATATGTTTCACGAACGATCGATATGATTGGTTTTGGATAGTTTCTCATTAGTTAAGGAACTAATAAACTAATTCTACATAAACGTGAAAACCTAAATGGGGTTGGGGTTGTTTGTTGTATGCATGCTTCTTAGTAGCAATGCCAAGGAATGTTCTCGGTTTCTCTATTTAGAATCCATAGGTTTGGATGAGTGTTTGGTATACATATATATCTGTATCTTTGGTGTTTCATCACACCCCACCCATGTTGAGAACTTAGTGCCCAACACTCCCATTTCATGGGAGAGGGGTTTTCCCCCTTAGTTACTAGCTCTTTCATGCTCCTTCTCCACTAGTCTATGATGTCTTGAGGCGAACATACACCAAAGACTCTTCAGGTAGGTTTCGATTGGGGTGGTTCTAGCCCAAGACTCATCGGGCAGGTTTTACTGTTTCCCAAGAATCATCAGGATGAGGCCCAGGTGTGTGCGGGCGGGATACGTGGTTGCGTGGCCCAGGTGTGTGCGTACCTGATATGTGGTTGCAAGGCCCAGGTGTGTGCGGGCGGGATACGTGGTTGTGAGGCCCAGGTGTGTGCAGGCAGGATACATGGTTGTGAGGCCCACGTGTGTGCGGCAGAATGTGTGTCCTAGGTGTGTGCGGGCGGGGAGAGTGTTGTAGCATCAGTACGTTCTCTGTTAGAAAGATAATCTATCTAATGGGGAATGGTGCGGGGTACCCAATACCCATGTTCTTATATACTACTACTACCAGTTGGGATTGTGTTTTTGGTGAGTGTGGCTGGTGAGGTTGGGTGGATAGAATTCCTTGCTAGGTTTCTTCTGTTTTCTCACGGGACATTAGGATGTCTCCCCACTAGTGCACGAGAGCTTTTGGTTTCCCTACTGACTATACTTGTATGCTCACCCTATGATTACATTCAGGTTTCCAGGATGACTACCAGGGCTAGGTGGGACCCTACTAGTCGGGACAGTTGGAGTTGTTACAGTTTTTGTACTCTTGTTTTTTTAGGTATTGTATTTTGAGAATTCTTTTACTTGCACCTTGTTATAAAATTGTTTAAAAAAGCATGTGGGAGTGGTTTCGGTTTATTTCTATACACTTGTTCTTTTCTTTTTTGGTGGTTGACTTGTCCAATTTCCCAATTTTAAAATAATAAAAGGGAAATGCCTCCCATATTTGTGAAGACTCATACCCTTGGTGCTAGTCGCCAACCCGGGGCCTAATGGAGGCGGGAATCGGGGGTCATTATCTCCCTTTAATCATTTCTAGCTCAGGAGGGGCATCTTTGGTGGGAGTGGGTCATGACAGGTTATCATTATAACCCATATAAAATATGAAAATAAAAATCATTAGAAATAAATTCCTAAAATAATCTTAACATTGATCCCCTGTATATCATAAATTATCTCTTGGTTTTCAAAATCCAAACATATTAACACACTCATGGTAAAATATCTTGGAACATTATATCAACAATTATTTCAATAAATCATTTTTGTAAACAAGAATTATTTTTTATTAAATATATTATAAGATATGTTACATAAATCTAAAAAGAAGTAAAAATCATCCAAGATAGAATGAACTAATTATAATAAGTTTTTTATTAGTTTGAAGTTAATAAGAACCATCCAATTTACATATTCATATCATATATATCATTATCCAGACACCTTTAAAGAAACATAAGGAACATATTTATGTTTATCATTCCCATAATCAGTTGTTTTCCACATGCATCAACATTCTATTATATAAGTTTTATATCCTATCAGGACTATTCAAAATGTTCTTTTAAATTAAAAGAGATATACATAAACTAAAGAATACATATAGATATATTTATATATATATATTACATAATTATTTAATCCAAATACATAAAATCATGTAATATTAAACTTCATCCTCATGCCATTAACATGGATAACTCATCCTATTTTGACGTACATCATTCCATTCACATTTCAGATGTCTCTTCATCATCTGCAATGTAACAATTAATCAACCCACCACGATTATTCTCTTCAAAAGATTTCATATTAGGAAATTTAGTTTCGTAATGAATATTTAATCCTCACATTAAACACATTACCTTCGATGATGACTGAGGTAGTCAAATATTATAATCTATTTCACTAACTGACCTCTTTATTTACATATGTCGTCACTTGCTTTGTGTCCTTGTTTTCTATTGTCAGAACATATTCTGATTCCTAAAAAACATTCACTTTGGGGAAATATTCCATATTCATAAATCATAGGAAACTGTGTATCCATTACTCAATGGTCTACATTAACCAAACTCCCATTTAACTCCTTTTTTACCATCCACGTGGATTCTGAGAGTTGGTTATGGTATACACTATTAATAATGATCAGTGAAAACTGATTAGGAATGATGACAACATCATTCACTACATTTAATATCACAAATCACATATCATCATCAAGGAGACCATTGCTTTCAATATTAATCCAGATTATTGAAGTAACCTCCATTGAATAAAACTAGAAGTATATTGTGATAAATACATATCAAAGTGGAAAACCACATAGTAAGGAAAATAATTACTAATATGATGTCTAAATATTGACACCTTCCTTAATGTATGAAACTCTATTTTAATTCATAATTATTTATAAGAATCTAATACATAAATAGTTCATCATGGTTCGTGAGGTGTTTGTGAATTACGAAAGAATGTATCCTAGGAGTTTCAAAACATGTGCACCATAAGCCCTATTTTTAGGTTCCAGATTATCCCAGGTAAGGATTACAACATCTTAACAGAGTTGTTACCCGTAAGAACATATATGACAGAGCCTAATCCACTAGTATTTCTAGATAGGTATTTATTTCTAGGAAATCAATCACTCCATCCTTTAACTAAATTACATGAAATTTTACTAAATATTAACTAATACTTATACATGTCCTTAGAGACATGAATAGACATATCTCTATTAATATACCTAGAGATCAAACTGATTTTTTCTTGTCATATCATTTAATGGTTAACTAAATAATTACTCGAATACTAACTATATAGACCCAAAAATTACTAATATTATAATTAAATTATTTCTATGCAGTAAATTATACATTACCCAAATAGAATCTCAATGACAATACAAGTATTGTTCCTTAGGAGACATGAAAGTACATTTCTACATAAATGAGTTAAATTGTCTCTTAATAGGTTATTCTTGACTAGAAACCTTTTTAGAAGTATAAAATATGACACATATACTCATAACCATGGGAAGGAAAAATAAAACCTAGTGAGATCAAATGCCCAACATGGGTAACCCAGAAAGGTATGAAAGAATAAAAATGATCATAAGGGTGTGAGAACTCGATAAAGAAAATAGAATATCATGATCATCATATAAAATATCAAATACAAGAATCATGGAACTTGTAAAGTCTCGTAAATTTCAAGGAAATTTTTTTCTTAATTTTATTTGGAATTATACAAGAACACAGTTTCTGACGGCACATGATTCCGAGGCCCGGTGTGCCCGGAATCATTTTCTGAAGTTTGGATTGGGTACGTTCAGGGAACGAATGAGCGGGTTTTTTTCTAACATTTGAACTGGTGCTTGGAATCAAATTCTGACGACACTGATGGAATAAAGCGCCAGTATTTTCTTAGAAACGCCTCTTATGGAGTTTCGTTTTCTCGGGTGTGGTTTTTAATTTTTGGACTTTAAGATAAGAAATAAAATAATGTGGTACGAAAAACATTATTTGATTTCACTTAAAGTCGCTTAAAGCCACTTAAAGCTTCTTAAGATGAGTTGAAGCAGATAGGGTGGAACCCAAAATATCTTACCCTCTTGGTAGGATATTTGTGAGGTGAGGCCCGCACGAGCCCCACCATTCCTTTTCTGCTAAGTAACGCACCCGCGAAAACCCCTATTAAACGAAAGTCAACCGATGCGTTTTCTTAAATTCTTAACGCCCCTATTAATTGGGCGGTTAGTTCGGAAAATTAATTCTATGAATTAATTTGTTCATTTCTCACTTTAATTTTCGTCTGCTGGAATATTAATAAAATAAGTCCAACACTTGTATTCTTGTGGATTGTACGTTGAGAGGATTTGACAGAAACTTAAGATCTTCATCCTCCTTCGCAAAGAACACGAAGAACGTGAAGAACGCGAAGAACGCCGACTTCTGACGAAGGGTGACGAAGAACGCCAAACCCCCGGAGATCGATGACGTGACACCAACGATTCTCTATCCACAACGCTTCTTCCATGAAGAACCATCCCTGCGACAATCTTTGATCGATATCTTGAGGTAGGGGATTGCGGAACTTTTAATTCTTTGTGGTTTATAACAAAAACATGAATTTAATTGTTATAATTAAATCTATATGTTCTTTATCCACGGAGTTCGTCGACGCAACGCCGTATACCGCAATGATGCGACGCCCTTCCATGACGCGATGATCCTCTTCTTCCGCGACGATCAATTCTGTATAGAATGCTCGTTCGAAAACTTCGACAAGGTAGGGGTTTTGATTCTTTAAATTTTTGTGATTTGTATTTCCCGGTTGTTTAATGATTGATTGGAAGACTTCTAAAATAGCTAATGCGGTGGGTGCGGACTGACACACATGTCCAAACCCACTGCCCATTTTTCATTCTTGGTGTGCGGAACGACGGACGATGGAAAATTGGGCCACAAGGGAGATTTGAGGGCCTTGTAGTGAAGATCGGGTCCTGGGATGACGACCGGCGAAGACCTCACGCAAACCGGACCACCGGAGCACGTCCGGTGGTCCGCGGAAACTCCCGTCGGCGCGCTGCCGGCAAAACCTGTGGCAGCAGAAGCCGCGGCGGCGAGGCGGTTCTGCGGCCGCGCGGAACCGGGAGGTGGGACGAGGCTTAAGCTGTGTCCAGGTACCACGGAGTGGCCCCCGCACGGGGGCCGCGGTTCCCTCGCTCGGCCGCTCGGCCGTGCCGAGCCGAGCCGACCTGCCGGGCCGCCCGGGCCGGGCCGGGGCGCGCCCAACCGGGCCAGACCCAGACCCGGTTCGGGCCGACCCCATGGGGGTTGGGTCGGGTCGGTCCGGGCCCAGACCCCCTGTTTTCGGCCCCTTTTTGGTATTTAGCCCATATCGTGTGCTACGCACCTCCGATCAACGCGCCGTCAGCGGAAAAACGATCCTTCGATCGAGACGGTCGTTTCGGTATGTTACACTCAAGGTTTCGGAATACTTTGGGTTCGTCCGGGTTGGGTCGTACACGAAACCAACCGGGCCCTCAGAGCAGAAACACTCATATCTTGAGCTTAAAACATCCGATTGACCTACCGTCGACTTTTTTGAATTCCTCTAAGTGGGACAAATCCTTTGGCTTACTCCGCCTGAGGTTTGGACGGAAGTGGAGCACGGTCGGGTTGGTTTTTCCTTAAAAACCAACCGCGCCCCTCGGACGAAAAAGCCAATAACTCTCAGACCGGGAGTCCGATTGACGTTCCATCTACGATGTTGAGTTCCTATTGGTGATATAGAACTTTTGGATACATCAATTCTGGAATATGTGTCAGTTGATGTATCAGCCTCTCGGATCGTGGAGTGGACCCTCTCGAACGAGCTTGTTGTGTGCGGGAACCCTAGAGCTGGCTGCGACTGCTACTGTGACGACGACGACTGTACAGAGATCCTCAGTGGATTCGACGACGACGACTACACCACTCAGCGATCCTTTGTGGGTCGGTGCTACCGACCCTGTGTGGGTCCGATCCTGTGTGGTTCAGCGCTCAGTGGTCCTGTGTGGGCCAGCGCCTACAGATCCTGTGTGGGTCCTATCCTGTGTGGGTCTTTTGGGGGTTAATTACCTATCGATCCTGTGTGGGTCAGATCCTTTGTGGGTCATTGCGAGGGTTATAACATATCGATCCTTTGTGGATCAGATCCTTTTTGGGTCATTGTGGAGGTTAGTACCTATCTATCCTTTGGGGGTCCGACGACTTAGATGAATCAGTGGCAATAACTGGTCATCTTTATCGCCATTCAATGAAGTATACCTGTGTGAGCTGAATCCTATTTTTCTTTCCATTGTGGATTGTGTTGTTCTATCCTATATGGATTTACGTTTTTCATTCCTGTGTGTACTGGGTTGTACTTAAGCTCGGATGTTGGAGCCGAGCGAGGATTGATGACTTAGGTATATGTTTGGGCATATACCTAAGTCGTGTCGGATGTTACTTCGCCATTGTATCTTTCCTTTTTGGTTTATCCTTTATGTATTCTGGGAGACATTAGGGGGTCTCGGGGTCCCTACTGAGTAGCTTATACTCACCCCTACACGGGCTATGACCGCACTACGTTGTGTTGGTTGCTGATGACGGACAACACTGATCGTGGTGGAGGATAGTAGAGAAGGACGGTACCTGGAGGTGGACCATTGGGTGGGACGTACTCGGAGAGGTCGGCTGGAACTGAGGAGTAGTGGAGGCTATCTATACCCAACCTTCTGGTGGGACATCCAGTGTATGGGTTGACGTTGCGACTTTACTTTTCAGTAGTTGTTTTTCCTTTCGAGTTGTACATTACTTTCAATTTGGGTTTGTATTCTGGCCCACTTAATTTCCTCACTTACTATTGTACCAGTTTTTACACAGTGTTTTCTTCTGCCTGCTTACTCTGTGGTGTTTGTTGTTTACTTTACAAGGCAATTCCTTCCCTTTACCGGGATTTACGCCTTGGTGGTAGTCGCCAGCCCATGACCTATGGAAGGTTGGCTTGGGGTAGTCACGGCACGGGCCCGAGGACGGGTCGTGACAAATTGGAATCAGAGGAGTTCGGTTCTATCGCAGACTCTGATCTTTATTCTATGTGAAGAAATAGTGTTAAGTGTATTGGGTGTGGTTATCAGTCCAGGGAGTCCAGTGTTGGTGCGGCGGCCAACGTATCCGTACACCAGGACCCTGACTTCTGATTTCCGACTTAATGCACGAAAACAATGATTGCATGTGTGTTACAAGTTTTCTTTTTTATTACTTTATGTCAGCTCACCAGGTATACTGTTCTGACCGTGGCACACCTGTTTCCTTTTCAGGATGGCCCCACAACTGCAGCCAACTAGGGTTCCGAGAGTTGAGCGTGACGACAGCCCACCGAGTGACGAGGCCTCGGTGCAGGGCCCTGTGACAGCTGAGGCACCAACGGTACCTCTACCCGCCGAGCCACCGATGCTTCCAGCACCATCCGCTAATGATGCACGTCACCTTATTTCACTACATGAGTTCCAGCACCAGCGACCACCTAGGTTCCGTGGGGAGATGGACCCCCAGGTGGCCGAGGACTGGCTGGAGGCAGTGGTATGAGTTTTCAGGCTAGTGAGGACACCAGTAGACCTCATGGTGATCCTTAAGGCGAGCCTACTACACACAGCAGTGGGCTGATGGTGGATCTTGATGCTCTAGGTGCACAATAAGGCATCTCTTTTCTTGATGGACATTGAGGGCCTCTTCCGCTCGGAGTTCGTCCCAGCCACCCTTCGTGCGGTGTGCATCCAGGAGCTTCTTCAGCTGCGGCAGGGCAGCTTGACGGTCGCCCAGTACTCGGCGAGATTTACCGATCTCTCACGCTACTCGACCGACATGGTACGAGACCCATTCATTCGGGAACGGACCATGGAGAAGGGATTGAGACATCAGATCAGGGCATCACTGATCTCCCTCAGCATTCCGACTCAGGTATGAGTACTGGAGCGAGCCCTTTTGATCGAGAGCTTTCGTTCTGAGCCTTCTTCAGCAGCGAGACCTACCGAAGGGCGGCTGGTAGAAGAGTCTTCTATAGCAGGTAGCCGATAGATGACTCATGGGTCCAGGCAGACCAGACCCTCCGGCAGACGACCCTAGGACACTGGCTCAGCAGTGCGGGGCACACAACATGGAGCCAGTCTTTCGAGAGGCAGGCAATGCTACACATGCTGCGGACAGGGCCACATGGATCGTGACTGCCCGACCCACCGTGCCGAGGAGCAACAGACGGTTGAGGAGCCACCCAGTCAGAGGGAGAGGGTCGACCATGGCGGTCTGCATGTAGGAGCCGGACGAGGTAGAAGAGCTGGCCGAGCAGCAGGTGGTGGGCTACGCTTTGAGGCTCTACCACCACCACCACCAGGAGGTCCACCCCAACCACAGGGAGCTGCCAGACAGAGACATGCACAGCTCCAGGCAGTGGAGGCCTACGACCACGGTGCGCCCGAGATTATTCGAGGTATGATATATTTCTATTTTCCCCTTGCAGCAGTTCTTATAGACACAGGATCGAGTCACTCTTTCATAGCCGCTGCCCTTGTTCGGAGCTCGGAGATTCCGACAGAGCCACTGGCTCGATCCTTATGGCTAGAGACTCCTACAGGAGTAGACACGACGATTACACACTGGTTCCGGCAGTGTGAGTTTACTCTAGCAGGCGAGAGCATCGCCTGGGATCTTCTTGTTGCGGTGTCGAGGCCTTACGACGTCATCTTGGGCATGGATTGGTTATCTACAGTCCATGCACAGATTGATTGTATTAGGTGAAAGCTGTGATATGTACAAACCGACGGGTGCATGTTCACCTTCACCGGCGAGAAGGGAGCCTTCGCAGCACATAATGGACTTCCGTAGAGGAGAGGACAACCCATCACTCATCAGTTGGCTAGCCTCATCCTAGGAGTAGTTGATGTGTGAAGCCCTAGTTTTCCTACAGTGGTGGATCAGTATGCGGACGTCATTCCCGACGATGTTCCAGGGATACCTCCTCGTAGAGAGGTAGACTTTTATATTGATCTGTACCCCGGGACAACCCCGATATCCACTCCAGCATATCGGATGGCCCCCGCTGAACATCGAGAGCTACGGGTACAGTAGGAGGACTTGTAGGGCAAGGGATTCATCCGACCCAGTGTTTCACCCAGGGCTTCCCCGATATTGTTCTCCAAGAAGGCGGACGAGAGCTTGCGACTGTGTGTCTCCTATCATCACCTGAACCAGGTGAAAGTGAGGAACAAGTATCCACTACCGAGGATTGATGACCTCTTCGATCAGCTCAATGGAGCACAGTGGTTCTCGAAGATAGACCTCAGGTCAGGCTATCATCAGCTCATAGTTCGGGACGAGGACGTGCAGAGGACGAACTTCAGATGTCGGTATGGCCACTATGAGTTCATGGTTATGCCATTCGGTGTAACCAATGCTCTAGCAGTGTTCATGGGAATCATGAACAGGATCTTTCAGCCATACCTCGTTCGATTTGTCATAGTCTTCATCGACGACATTTCGATATACTCGACGACTGAGGAGGAGCATGCCTACCACTTATGGGTTGTACTAGACATGCTCTGAGAGGACCAGCATTATGGAAAGCTCACGAAGTGTCAGTTCTGGATACGTGAGGTCCACTTCATGGGGCATGTCATTTCTGAGGCGGGAGTTGCGGTGGATCCCGTGAAGATATAGACAGTGCTAGCTTGGGAGCCACCCAAGAGCGTGACAGAGGTGCAGAGTTTCTTGGGACTAGCTGGATACTATTGGATATTTGTTCCAGACTTCTCCAAAGTTGCGGCACCACTCTCAGCTTTGACAAATAAGGGGAAACCCTTTTTGTGGTCAGACAGATGTCAGCAAAGCTTCTAGGAGCGGAGACAGAGATTGACCAGTGCACCTATGTTGAGGTTGCCTGAGTAGGGAGTAGGGTACGTAGTCTACTGCGATGCATCAGGGACAAGACTCAGATGTGTCCTAATACCGGAGTGGGCAGTGATTGCCTATGGATCACTTTAGTTGAGTCCGTATGAGTAGAATTATTTTACTCATGACCTGGAGATAGCAGAAGTGGTCTTCGCCTGGAAGACATGGCAACACTATCTGATGGGCAAGCGATTTACAATCTTTTCTAACCATCAGAGTCTCACGTACATCTTCTCGCAGAAGGACCTGAACCTGAGATAGCGGCGATGGCTCGAGTTACTCCAGGACTATGACTTTCAGATAGTCTATACTCTTGGGAATGGGAACATGGTAGCCGATGCTCTCAGCAGGAGGACAGGCATTCAACTACTTGAGGAGGCGTCAGAGCAGCTAGCGAATTTGCAGATATCCTTCATGGATAGAGATGGAGCAGCCTTCCTTCAGTCTCTCATAGTCCTTCCTCCACTACTGCAGCGGGTCAGAGAGGCATAGCATGGGGACGTCGACTGTGAGATGCGGCTTGCGCAGTTATCCTCAGGATAGGCACCTGATGACTTCTCCTTAGAGCAGAGCATGACATCCTTTTTAGAGGACGTACCATGGTACTAGTCGCTTTATGAGAGGAGGTGCTGAGAGAGTTTCACACTTCTCCCTTAGCTGTACATCCTGGAGTGGCGAAGATGTACCAGGATCTCAGACGACAGCACTGGTGGCCAGGCATGAAGAAGGCTGTGGCATAGTTCATTTTCCGAAGCCTCACCTACCAGCAGGTGAAGGCAGAGCATCAGTTACCATCAGGGTTGGTACATCCCTTGGAGGTCCCGGAGTGGAAGTGGGACGTGATATCTATGGACTTTGTTACTGGACTTCCACACACATCCAGAGGTCATGACTCCATTTGTGTGATTGTCAACCGACTCACCAAGTCATCTCACTACTTACGCATCAGAGAGTAGGGCTCAGTGGAGAGTCTGGGGAGTCTCTACGTTCAGGAGATTGTACGGCTTCACGGTGTGCCATCATATATTGTCTCTGATCGAGATTCTCACTTTACTTCCCGGCTTTGGAAGGGGTTGCAGGAGGCGTTCGGAATGAAGCTACGTCTGAGCACCGCGTTTCACCCTCAGACGGATGGTCAGACAGAGAGGACCATTCAGACCCTCGAGGACATGCTCCGCGCATGTGTCCTCGACTTTGGTCGCAGCTGGGAGGACCACCTACCCTCAGTGTAGTTCGCGTACAACAACAACTACCACTCCACCATTGGGATGGCACCATACGAGGGTTTTTACGGCAGACCTTGCAGATCTCCTTTGTGATGGACAGACCCTGGGGAGTCAGAACATGTGGGACCAGAGATGGTCTGGGCCACGACAGAGAAGGTCTAGGTCATCCAGGAGAGGATGAGGACAACTCGGAGCCGGCAGAAGTCTTACACTGACAGGAGGCAAAGGCCACTAGAGTTCGAGGATGGCGACCACGCCTTCTTGCGTGTCTCACCTCGACGTGGTTTATGAAGATTTTTCCGAGTGGGAAAGTTGACTCCACGCTTCATCGGACTATTACAGGTCCTCAACAGGATTTGCGAGGTGTCTTATCGCTTGGCTCTACCACCTCAGTTGCACCAGGTGCACGACATATTCCACGTATCTCAGCTGAGGAGATACGTGCGCGACCCGACACACATCATTGACCATGGGGAGCTATACGTTGATGATGGGGAGACTTTTGTGGAGGTCCCGGTGGAGATCGAGGATCGAAAGGATCGGGTTCTACATGGATGATCGATTCCTCTAGTGCGCATCAGATGGCAGCACAGGAACCTCTAGGAGAGCACTTGGGAGCGGGAGTCTCAGATGTGTGCTCAGTACCCACATTTTTTCTCTATTTTATGATGTATCTTTACGGGGACGTAAAGCCCTGAGATGGGAGTGATATAAAGACCTGTAAATTTCAAGTAATTTTTTTTGTTAATTTTCATTGAAATTTTACAAGAACGCTCCTCTTCCGGAGTTGCATCTGCTCGGGTGTGGTTTTTAATTTTTGGGCATTAAGTTAGGAAATAAAATAATGTGGTATGACAAAATTTATTTTATTTCACTTAAAGCCACTTAAAGCCCCTTAAAGCTACTTAAGATAAGTTTAAGAGGATAGGGTGGAACCCATTATATCCTACCCTCTTGGTAGGATATTTTTGAGGTGGGGCCCGCATGAGCCCCACCGTTTCTTTTCCGAAAAGTAACGCACCCGCGAAAACCCCTATTAAATGAAAGTCAACTGACACGTTTTCTTAAATTCTTAACGCCCCTATTAATTGGGCGGTTAGTTCGGAAAATTAATTCTATGATTTAGTATGTTCATTTCTTACTTTAATTTTCATATGTTGGCATATTAATAAAATAAGACGAACAGTTGTCTTCTTGTGGATTATACGTTGAGAGGATTTGACAGAAACTTAAGATCTTCATCCTCCTTCGCGAAGAATGCGAAGAATGCGAAGAATGCAAAGAACACCAGCTTCCGAAAAAGGGCGACGAAGAATGCCAAACCCCTAGAGATCAACGACGTGACCCCGACGATTCTCCCTCCACAATGCTTCTTCCATGACGAACCATCCCCGCGATAATCATTGATCATCATCTTGAGGTAGGGGATTGCGGACCTTCTAATTCTTTCTGGTTTATAAAAACAACATGGATTTAATTGTTATACTTAAATCTGTATATTCTTGATCCTCAGAGTTCGTCGACGCAATGCCGTATACCACAACTATGTGACGCCCTTCCGCGATGTGACAATCCTCTTCTTCCGCGATGATCAATTCCGCGTAGAATTCTCGTTTGACAACTTCGACGAGGTAGGGGTTTTGATTGTTTAAATATTTGTGATTTGTATTTCCCAGTTGTTTAATGATTGATTGGGAGACTTTTAAAACCGCTAACGCGGTGGGTGCGGACTAACGCACAAGTCCGAACCCACCGCCCTTTTTTCATTCATGGTGTGCGGAACGGCGGACGATGGAAAACGGGGCCGCAAGGGCAATTTGAGGGCCTTGTAGTGAGGATCGGGTCCCAGGATGACGACTGGCGAAGACCGCAGGCAAAAGGGACCACTGGAGCACGTCTGGTGGTCCGTGGAAACTCCCGCCGGCGGCCGGCCGCCAGGCGTTGGCGGCCCCCGGCACGCCGCCGGGAAATCCCACCGCGGCTGATGCCGCGGTGGTGAGGTGGTTCCACGGCCGCGCGGAACTGGGAGGCGGGATGCGGCTTATGCCACGTCTGGGTACCGCGTAGCGGCCCCCGTGCGGGGGCCGGGATGCCCTCGCTCGGCCGCTCGGCCGAGTCGAGCCGAGCCGACCCGTCGGGCCGGGCCGCCCCGGCCAGGCCGGTTCACGCCCAACCGGGCCGGACCTAGATGCGGGTCGGGTCGACCCGGTTCGGGCCGACCCAGGGGGGTTGGGCCGAGTCGGTCCAGGCCCATACCCCCAGTTTTCGGCCCTTTTTTGGTTTTTTGCCCATATCTTGGGCTACAGACCTCCAATTGACGTGCTGTCATCAGAAACGCGATCCTTAGATCGAGACGGTCGTTTCGGTATGTTACACTCATGGTTTCGGAATACTTTGGGTTCAGCTGGGTTGGTTCGTAAAGGAAACCAACCGGGCCCTTGGAGCGGAAACAGTCATATCTTGACCTTCAGACGTCCGATTGATGTGTCGTCGACTTTGTTTAATTACTCTAAGTGACAAGGTTCCTTTGTCTTACTCTGCCCATGGTTTGGACGCAGGTGGAGCATGGTCGAGTTGGTTTTTCCTTAAAAACCAAGGGGGCCCCTGGGACGAAAAAGCCAATAACTCTCAAACCGGGCGTCTGATTGACGCGCCGTCTGCGACGTTGAATTCCTGTTAGCGATACAGAACTTTTGGATACATCATCTCTGGACTATGTGTCAGTTGATGTATCAGCCTCTCGGCTCGTGGAGCGGAGCCTCCCGAATGAGCTTGTTGTGTGCAGGAACCCTAGAGTTGTTTGAAACTGCAAATGTGACCACGATGACTGTACAAAGATCCTCAGTGGATTCGAGGGTGACGACTACAACACTCAGCGATCCTTTGTGGGTCAGTGCTACCGATCCTGTGTGGGTCCGATCCTGTGTGGGTCAGCGCTCAGTGGTCATGTGTGGGCCAGCGCCTACAGATCCTATGTGGGTCTGATCCTACGTGGGTCTTTGTGGGGGTTAGTCATCTATCGATCCTGTGTGTGTCAGATCCTTTGTGGGACATTGCGGGGGTTAGTACCTATCGATCCTTTGTGGGTCAGATCCTTTGTGCGACATTTCGGGGGTTAGTACCTATCGATCCTTTGTGGTTCCGATGGCTTAGATGAATCAGTGGAAATATCTGTTCATCTTTATCGTCATTCAAAAAAGTATACCTGTGTGAGCTGAATCATGTTTTGATTTCCTTTGTGGTTTGTGTTGTGCTATCCTGTGTATATTTACGTTTTGCTTTCCTATGTGGAATGGGTTGTAAATAATCTTGGATGTTGGAACTGAGCGAGGATTGATGACATAGGTATATGTATGGGCATATACCTAAGTCGTGTCAAATGTTACTTCGTGATTGTATCTTTCCATTTTGGTTTATCCTTTGTGGATTTTGGGAGACCTTCGGGGGTCTCGGGGTCCCTACTGAGTAGCTTATGGTCACCCCTGCATGGGCTATGCCCGCACTACGTTGTGTTGGTTGCAAACGACGGACAACGCTGATCATGGTGGAGGCTTGTAGAGAAGGATGATACCTGGAGGTGGATCACTCGGTGGGACGTACTCGGAGTCGTCGGCTGGACCCGAGGAGCAGTGGAGGCTATCTGTACCCACCCTTCATGTGGGAAATCCAGTGGGCGGCTCGAAGTTGCGACTTTACTTTTCAGTTTTTGTTTTTCCTTTCGATATGTACTTTACTTTCTGTTTTGGTTTGTATTCTGGCCCACTTACTTTCCGCACTTACTATTGTACCAGTTTTTACTTAGTTTTTACTTCTACCTGCTTACTCAATGGTGTTTGTTGATTACATTACAAGGCAATTCCTTCCCTTTACCGGGATTTACGCCTTGGTGCTAGTCGTCAGCCCCTGGCCTATGGAAGGCGGGCTTAGGGTAGTCATGGCACGGGCCTCGAGGGCGGGTCGTGACAAAACTAATATTTTAAGTACTTAAGAAATTAATCATAATTATATAAAAAACATAATCCATGAAAATAAATCATACGAAAAATACATTGAATTTTGGGTTGACATATAAAAATATATAATAACATCCTTATAATATTGGAATCACTGCCAAGGCCATCTTATTGTTCAATGTCCATTATAGAATCAGGTTGACACCCCATATCACCCTAATATCTATATACCCAGTTAACTACTCATTCCATCAATTTATTACTAAAATATGTTCATTCTATGTTCTAGCACTATATTACAAAACAAAGTTCATTTATCATTCTATCCCTATATATCTCGTGATATGAAAATAATTAACAAAAGCCTTAGAAGGATATTTATTTCCAAAAAATATCATAATTAAATCAAATATACATGTTCTAAATAATCAAAAATAATCATATCAAAACCAATTAAATGTAATGGTTTTCAAAACATGTAATCATATCATAACCATGACAATTTTTATTAGTATCCCAAAAATTTCCTAAAATTCATTACTCGTAAAAGAGAAACAGTATTAAAAATCATATAACACAAGAAAGAGAAATGAGTTTCATAAAGACCATGACATTAATCATATCCCATTCATTCAAACAATATGAAAGGAATAATTAGATCTTCTCATAGAATGGATTCAGAATCTTCAAAAGATATCATATTAGGTAGAAATAATGAATTATTATCTTCAATGAAAATTTCCTAAGGAAAATATCTTTTATTGTTTGAAAATGTATTTTACAAATATAATACAATATGAAAATAATTTCAAAGAAAATAACATGAAAAAGTACAATGATGAATTAAAATTATATTGAAATGATTTTTACATGGAAACATATAAAACAAGAATGATAACATTCTAAAAAAAATTCATTGAAAATACATTCACAACTTATATAGAATTGTAGAATTTTTTTCAAACATATTTATATGAAAACATATTAAATATGTTTGACAATGTATTGAAAATATTTTGTTATAAAAACATTGAAAACATATAAATAAGGATTAAAAACATTTAAAGAGATATTTTCCTTCCAATCATATTAAATAATATTGAAATATTTGTGAAAAAAAATATTATATGAAAATGAAATTTATAAACATTTGTTAAAAAATGGTCTTTTTAAAGATGTAAAGGAATATTATATGATATGGTGGTGGGTAAACTCATACATTTCAAGGGAGGTAAAAAGAACAATCATTTTGAATGGTAGATTATTGAAAAAATGAATTTTTTTATAAATTAAAAAGAATTCTTCATTGAATATATTTGTAAAAGAAAAAAAGTGTAAAAAATTAATTAATGATTATTTGATAATGGTACAATATTCACGGAATCCATTTTTAGAAAACATATATTTTCAATCCAAAAGAGGGAAAATATGGTCTTTCATAAAAAACCATTCATGACAATATTATATAGTAAAGAGTAGAAACAATTGTACCAATACATGAATATAGAATCAAAAACCTATGGAGAAGAAAATAATTTAATGTATTCCAATATGGATTATAATATATATTCAAAGGTATAATACATTTATATAAAATCAATAACCTATGGAGAAGAAATTAATTTATTATCTTCACATATAGGTTTTATGATTTATGCAAAAGAATAATAAACATAAACAATCATGAAAAGAGATGATATTGTTTTACTAAACTATTATCACATGGTAACATTTGATCATAATCAAAATATAAGAAACTAAAATTGCAGAAACATAAAATAACATCAAATTTTATCTATTCATAAAATATAATGTAAAATGGATTTATATTAACATAAAATTGGATTTTGGTGCATAATAAAACATTAGTCTCAAAGTAGTGAAATTGAGAGAAATATTTTTTACCGATTTGTTATCATTCGGAAATTTATACCCCATTAAATAATGATAATGTAAAGGATATGTAATTCCAATAAATTTTACCATAATAAGAATTTTTAACATCCATGGGGAGAATACATAAAACATGAAATTAATGAGTGGGGAATGAAACATATATCTCATAGAAATAAATAGTGAGACGAAATACATACACCTTATGTCATAATTCTCAAAGGACATATTAAAACCAAATATAGAGTAAATATAAATTTATTTGAAATATTTTAATTTACAATCTTATTATATCTAATTTTATTATGATTATATATTACCATCTTATAAATAATCATTTGTTAATCTTTTACTTCAAATAATATTATATTTTTTTATTATATGTGTCTTAATTGGTAATATCTTCGGTCCATATTCTTATATCATGATTAAAAAATTCAAAAAATGATATAAATATCATGTTTATTCAAAATATGGGTATCATAATAATGTGTAAAATATATATGTATAAAATTGAATACATTTTTCAAAGAGATGGTAAGCGGTCCTTACACATGAAAATTGATTTTATTTTTATTATCTTATGGAACAAAAGAATCAAAATAAAGTATAGTTATATATGTTTATAATATAACTGTAGTAGCATTATAATGAATTATATATCACATATTTTCACTAAAAAAATCCTTAATACAGCCCATGTATTTTTTGAATAAATATTATCATTGTGAGGCGGCGGTAGACCACACATCTTCAAACAAAATTAAATTATTTATAAAAAAATAGAAAATATAAATTGTTATGTGTTGTAAAATTAATAAATTGAATCAAATAAATAATAAATATCATAATATATATATATATATATATAAACTTTTCCATCAAAATTTCAACATTGATTGTCTTTGAAGTAAAAATGAACAATCATCATTTACTGATGCAGTAGTTCACCGTAAATAAAACTAGTAATTTCGTTACCTATTAAATGGAGGTGTGTATAAAGTGTATCTTTAAAAGTTATATTTAAATAAATCATAAAATATTTTGGATACTTGTGTTTTAATACTATCTTATAATAACTGGAGTGGAGGGGTGATTAATGAAAATAAAAAAAAGAGATTGGGAGGAGGTGTTACCTCATAATTGGGTAACTCCTTTTGGTTTGGAAGCAAAGGATTAATTGGAAGATTTTATTCCAAAATATAGGTTTCGAAGAGGATTTTTTGAATTTTTGGATGTCTATTTGGTAAATATATTCTATAACTATGTTTGTTGATATGTTTGAATAAGAGGGAGAGTATGTGGCCTTTTATTATGTTAATTTCCCTATAAACCTTTGTAGATAATTTTAATCACATCCACTAATATATAAGGTAAAACCAAATGTTGAATTTAGTATACATTATAAATTATTCTTATTACAAATATGGAATCACTTTTCCAATTTATAATAATATAATTTTTACAAATTAATTTAAATTTAATATTGTTTAAGGGACGACAGAGTTTAGTTTAATTAAGAACATCCAATCTTTAGATATGTTTTTATTACAGATTTATAATTGAAATTGATTACAATATAAAAAATTGGATTACATGGTAAATATATTATCTATATAAACATTTAATAAAATCCAAATATTGTGGAAACATAAAAATAAATTAGATGAATTTTTTTTATTAAAATCTAATGTCTTTCACATTTCGTCTAAAAATAATGTTTCTCAAAAAAATCCAAAAATCGTTCGAAATATAATTTTTTCTATTCAAATTTCAAAAATGATGTTTTTATAAATTAATATTATATTTGAGTTTAAAATTATTTTTTTTATTTTTCATAGATGGATATTAAAAGTAGTTCATTCTAGAAAATAGTACTTTTAAACATATTAGGACTTTAAAGTAAATTATATCATTCATCATCTATATGTTACATTTATATGAAAAAATATAGAAATATTTTAAAGTATTTATAACTATTTATGTTAATATTTTTAATGGATAGATTCTAATTATATCCTTCAAATAATTATAACAATAAAAATATGTTTCATATGAATTATGTGTTGGGTGTTTCATACACTAAGTCAGTGTTTCAGGTAATGTATTACATGTTTCATGAAAATATATGTGTTCCTTGTAGATAAAGATAATATTTATTTTTCTGTGTGAAAATTTAACATGGTCATTCATATAAATATATCCAATAATTGTTAATTAATATAAGATATACAATTTTTATTGTTACGTGGAATGAAAAATCTCAAAAATGATTAAATAATTTGAAATAATAGTTCAAATAATTTAGGATTTTACATTACCCAAAAGATTCATCTAGGTCATAGAACGATATAAATTATTTATAAAATAGATAGAAAAAATATAATGTTGATTATTTCATACCAAAAATTTATTTTCCAAACCAAAGTAGCATCCATGGAATGAAATAAAAAATATGATCAAAAACATTTTTTATCCCATATGGTGTAACCATTCCATGAATACATTTATATAATCATGAATTACCAATAAAAAATTCAAATTAATGAGTTTTATTGATTTTAAATTCTACTTTATCTCAATGTATCCAATATTATGTTTCACAATGGCACATAACCCTTCCACAACATCATATTAATAAGAATGAAGTAACTTCAACCCGATACGCCAAAAATCATGATAAAAAAGTTCAAAAAATTTCATTTTATTGAGAAAAATTATATATATATTATATAGGATAAATAAAAATTAATATCTATATCACCTTTATAAAATTATCTTTCCAGGGTTTTCTGCAAAACTATCAAAATTTACCAAATTCATATAACCATCCTTAAATATGTTTTACATATAGACTAAAAAATTAATTTCATGAAATTAAATAAATTTGAAAAAAACTATCATGTTGAAATGAATTATATATGAGATACAATACACCTACAAATCATACATTTTTTAGAACAATTCATGAAAAAAAACTCAAAAAACCAGGCTTGAATCTACTAATACAATCCTTATATCGATATCTATTCAATATAAACAATCATATATAATTATTAAAGACATAAAAAACATCAATACATCCCCAATGGATATCTTAATTTATTCAATGGGATATATGATGAAAATATTTATTTTAAAAAATAATGACCTCTTATAAATGAATATAGGTCTCAAATGGACATTGGATCACCTATAAATCACTTTCGAATCAATACAAAGGGTCTCTACACCATTAGAGTGTAGTTGAATTCCTGATTTTAATATATTATTTAAAAACTAGTTTTTTACTATTTAAATCTTATTAGATCCAAAAAAATAGATATATAGTATTTAATGGTTCCTGTATAAGGATCATAGTTTTGAAAATCTTTTGATATCCACACCTGATTAATTACCGCTAAAAAGACCTCGCATGGTTATAAAAACCATGAACTGACCACTAATTACACCAATCCATCATTTCATTATATCTCCGGGACATCTACATAGTTTTTCCAAACAATTTACCAAAAAATCTCTGATCTAGTTAAAATTGATTATGTTTCATTGTTTCTTAGAGGTTTTTCAAAAAATTTATTTTCTGTGCTCAAATTTTCACCTCCAAAAAAATCAAAATTAACATGAAAAATAGACTAAAAACCTCCCAAAATATAACCCAAAAAATTTATGTACATGAATTACATAAATAAATCATTATTTAACTAATGGTGGGGGTGCTACATATTTTCCATATAGTGGTGATTTACATGTCTTATAGATTATATTAACGATGTATATGTATCATTGGGAACTAGTTTGTATGATCCACATATGTTGTGTTGATCTATATTACTTAAGATACATGATATGTTTGGAGAGATTTTCTAGGACCAAAGATAAATTCAGGATGTTTTATTCATATATAGGGTGTACAAGTGAGAGGACTCATTATACTCCAAAATCATGATTATCTAATATATCCAATAATGATGTTTGTTGAATCTTATAGAAAATGTGTTTTAATATTTATAATTATAGATAGTAGCCTAATAAAATATGTAACCTATTATATATTTCACATGGAAGAGATAATTATAATAAAGTTATTATAAAATGGAACACATGGAGAATCAATAATTAATATTAGTTTAAAAAATAATAATTAATTATTCAATTAAAATATATCTAATAATATTTTAATTTTGTTTCTGTTCACACAACACAGTTCCAACAACCCTCCTCATAATTTTTATGGCCTCATATAATAAATTAATATTTCTTCTATAATTAAATAAATATTATTTTTATTCTCTTAATAATTAATAGTTACCTAATTTTTATATATTAAAATAACGATATTTTTGTTAATAATCTAATTCATTACAATATGAATAAGAAAACTAAATATTATGTTAATGGTTTAAAAAAAATTTAAATTTGTTATAACTAATTTTTTTTAATTTTATAAAAAAATTATTTATTAAAGTCTTATTAAAACTATAAGAAAATAAATATTCATCTAAATGGAGTTGTGGATAAAGACATTTTTTAATACTTAACAAAAAAATGGGAATTGATGGTTATCATAAATAATTACATTATAGATATTATTTCACATTCTTAATAAAAAATTATTATAACCACAATATTCAAATATAATTTAGCTGTGATAAAAAAAATACACTAATTGTGTGACTATCAATGCCTTATTTTCTATGGCATCATGTGGGCCTTTCTAATGTTCAATCCATCATCTTGTAACATATCAAAAAAACACATATATAAAAATAAATAATATCATAATGAAAATAATAAACATACAAAGGGTAATATTTTATTATTATTCCACTACCCCAATATCAAATTAATATGGTGAAATACTCATTCTATTAACCAATGATATTGATATAAAAGTACTAGAATTCATAAAAACGATCTGATCAAGTAGCATATATTATGAATTGTAGATATAGAGTTTATTTCATATAAAGATGTTGATATGTATTCTTCTATAAAAAATATGTTAAAAATAATATAGTAACTTATTCAATAACGCAATATCACTTTTGAAATATATAGAGAATCATCCTCCAAACATATAATATTTTCTCAATTTGATCATAAATACATAAATGTACATGAATCATGATTCTAATTAATAATAATCACATGTCTATTCATCATCAGACATATAATCATATAATAATATCAAACGACACAAGAACATGTACAAACACCATAAGTGATTTTTTCTCTTGACCTCCAGGTTAATAGTATCTGAATTATAAGTATCATGAGATGAAATACCATAACTATATAGAATCATGTTAAGGGTAGTAAAATCATACTATGTGTCCTCCTAAAAAATGTATTCTCACCATATAACATGTATTAAACAATATATTCATGGTTAATCATGGATCACATAATAGAGAGAAACTACTATATCCATTTGATGAGAAAAAAACACACATATCATTTTCACTATGTTGAGGATATATATATATATATATGATAATATATCATGTATTAATACATAAAATTATGTGGGGATAATCCTCTTGATCTCCCTACTAAATGGTGCCACCACCCCTCCACCTTAATGGAGCCAACACGAAAAGATTTATTGTGCCAAATCCACCACATTAATTTTGTGCCAACCTATTGATTAATTAATTGGATCTATCACAATTAATTAACCCATTTTTATTATTTCCAATGAAATAATAGAGATTTTAATTTATTATTTGGCACAATATACATGCAAGCATAGGATTGGAAGTGTGCAGCGGATGCGACGAACGACGACAACTCCGTTTTCTTCCTACGACTCTGTTTATGGCCAACGATCAACATAGGGGGTTTAGTTGTGTAATATTTCATTCTTTATTTTCTTCTTCGGTTGGAAAAGAATCATTGAGGAGGTTGAAAAAATTGGAATTCATCTTTCTCTTTACTTGATGAGACAAATGTTACCACCCTAAACGTAAAGGGTGCGGGCCAAACAAACATGGAACGACCCCTCCGCTTTTCATGTTTGTGAAGATCATATGCATGACGATGATGCGATGGGACGACGAAGGAAATAGACCCCTACCCACGGCCTCCTCAAACGGTGCCACCCTCACGGTACTCTAGTCGAACCAGCTCGACTGCCTCGGGCTGAACCGCGTCGTCCGCCGGCTCCCGAGCCGCACCGGCCGCACCGCCCATCAGCTGAGCCACCCACTGGCCTGAGATGCGCCCACTTCCGGCTGCCCGCGGCCCACCCGGCCACCACCCAGCCTACCATCGGCCCGCCCGTGCCTCACCGGCCTACCCGGCCTTGCCATGGACACCGACCCGTGTGTCGGTGGCCTGCCCAGCCTGCGTGCGGCTCCGCCGCCCTCCCCGACCCCCTCCTGGCCACCCACCGGCTTGCCCGCAGGTCTTCTTGGCCGCCTCCCGAGCGCCCTGGCTGAACCACACCACCCGCTGGCCCGGCCGCACTGTGTCAGGGCCAAATAAGCATGTGGCCGACCTGCGACCTCCCTACCAAGCCACCCCGAATTTCTTGCTCGCAGTGATCTCCATGCCGACCCCCCCCCCCCCCCCCCTCACATGGGACTACGGCCGGTCCGCGCCCTCACGGCCAGTCCTCGCCCTAACGGTCCTCCGTGGCCCCTCACAGCCTGCTGGACTGGGCCCAGCAAGCGGATCCAAACCCAACGGGCTAGGCCAGAAACAACAGGTCAGGATGGGTCGACCTGAACTGATTCGGCCCATATTAAGTCGGTCCGGGTTGGTCCGACCAGGTCGGACCAGACCCGGGCCCTCTACGGACCCCTTTACTTTATTTTGGCCATATCTTTGGTACCAGACGTCCGTTAGAAGAACCGTCAGTGGGATTGGTAATCTTGGAGCATGAAGGTACCTTTGATTATACCCCACTAGAGTTCGGAGTATATTTGAGTTACCGTTGGGTTGGATCGTGCATGAATCCAACCGGGCCCTCAGAACTAAAAGTATAATAACTCTCAGATCAAGAGATCGATTGATACGCCGTCTATTTCATTGAGATCCCTAGGACGAGGTGGACCTTTAAGATATTTATTCCTGGGAATTCATGTAAGTTTATGTATAGACACATGTCTTGATTAGTGGACCCTCCAGGAATCAAGCGGCCTTGCGCGGAGACCCTGTGGCTAGATGCTTTCTAACTACTGTTCCTGGATCTTGTGTCTGTTTGACAGTTAAAACCATTGTTCCTAGATCCTATGTGGGTTTGACATCTCTGACTTCTATTCTCGGTTCTTGTGTGGGTTCAAAAATTCAAACCACTATTCCTAGATCATCTGTTGGTTCGACAGCTCTGACTATTATTCATAGATCCTGTGTGGTTTCGATAGTTCTAACTATTGTTCCTATATCTAGTGTGGGTTCGACAGCTCCGGATACTATTTCTAGATTGTGTGTGGTTTGGAAAGTTCTGATTTCTCTTCCTGGATCCTGTGTGGGTTCGAAATGATAGATTTTTCTATGGCTACATCTGATCATCTCTGTCTCTATACAAATGTTGTGTAGCTGTGTGTGCTGAGTCAGGGACATCTGTGTTTTCTTCATGATTGAGATGGGTTACTGGATAACATATGTATATGTATGTGAATATTGCTATGTGATGGTTATCTGTTTATTTTTTACATCGTGGTTTATCCTTGTTAGATTTTGTGAGATCTTGATGTTCTCGGGGTCCCAAATGAGTATCTTTATACTCACCCCTTCATGGGATATGCCCGCACATCCTTGTGTTGGATGAAGATGATGGACAATGCTGACTGGGGCTAAGAGAACTAGGATCGGATGATACCCAGAGGTGGACCATACTTTGTTACAATACACGGAAGAGACGAACGGACATGGAGTGCTGAGAAGGCAATATGTAACTACCCTTCAGGTTGGAACCACAGAGGAAGACCTAGTGATAGATTTTCTTTTCATCAGTTTTACTTTCCATTTCCTTTAACTTTATAGTTGGGCTTGTATTTCTGGCCACCTTCTATATTCATTACACATTGTTATATAGTTTTACTTAGTGTTGTTCTCCTATTGTGTACACTTTTGTGTGTGTTTTCATGTTTTAATGGAAATGCCTTACCAGTTTCAGGGATTTATGCCGTTGGTGCTTATCTCTATCCCCTGGCCTATAGATGGTGGGATTTGGGTAGTCACGGCATGGGCCCTGGGGGTCGGGTTTCCACCCTCTGTCCTATAGAAGTCAGGCTTGGGGTAGTCACAGTGTGGCCTAGCCGGCAGGTGGTTGGGAGGACATGAGTCTAGGCTGGTGAGGTTCAGGCTGGTGCGGTTTGGGCCGACATGGTTCAGCGTGGCTCAGGATGGCGTGGTTTGGCCGACGCATGTGGTAGGCCTTTGGCGGTGCCGCTGGGCACATGGGAGGCTGATGGTGGATTGTCCCTCAGATTTGTCTCGGTCGTGGCCTTGTAATTCCACGGGGGTGGCGTGGTTCGCGGAGGCCATGGGAAACGTGGCCTTTGCTCAATCCTTTTTCGCCTTCAATGCCTCTTTGTCACCATGATGAGAAACAACACCAAATAGAATGGCATAAGGGGCCTGGCCTTGTTGGTTTGGCTCGTACCCTCCGTATTTTGGGTGATAACGCTTGGCTCATCTAAGAGTATGAAAAATGAACATCAATTGTTTTACAACCCGGTGATGAAACTAAAAATATAAAATATTCCTTCCATTATAAGAATTAATCTACAAGAATTTATAAATATTATTTTACCAATATTCTTCTTATTTGAATGAATTACTATTGTTATCATTTTATAGATGAAATATCAAATATTCCAATGGGAGTTAACAAGTTGATTTTATTGTTAATATTAATCATGATTAATGGGGATTTTTAATGAAACCCTTGACTATAAACATATATGTAAAAGATATTTATATTATGATATAATATTTCTATTTAATATAAGATATTTTTTAAAACTGTATCTTATGTTAAAATAAAAAGTGATATTTTATTGAAATCAAAGAAAAATGAAGCTACGAATTGTTATTGAAATTAAATACATTAGAAATTTTTATATATTTATATTTGAATAATATTTATGATTAATGAATTTTAATGAAAAAGATAAAAATTATGATAAATATACTTTCATAACATTGACAAACAGAAGTTATCATTTTATAATAATGAATAACTAATGGAGGGTAAGGTTACACAAATCTGGAAAATAATTAAA
Source organism: Viscum album (assembly GCA_963277665.1). Taxonomy (NCBI): domain Eukaryota; kingdom Viridiplantae; phylum Streptophyta; class Magnoliopsida; order Santalales; family Viscaceae; genus Viscum; species Viscum album. The sequence continues at coordinate 1,897,296,063 of OY728163.1, read as the reverse complement.
AAAATACAAGGGTTCGTTAATATTGTCTCTGAATAATTTTTATATGAATGTGTAATAATTAATTTATTTAGATTCCCATGTGTGTTATAGAGAATATAAATTTCATTTTAATATGAACATACATGTGTATACCAGATGGATAAATCATTGATATCAGTAGACTCTCAATTGGTCAAGGATATTAGATTCACATGACATTCTTATATAAAACTAAATATGTTGTAACAAACTATGTGGAATACAATGAAAAAATAATATGTACTATTAGTAAATATTTTTATTTACAAATGTTTTATGGAATGTAAATAATATATTTACTAGATTAACATTTTAAAATTTTATTCTAGTTTTTTTAATCATATTACTTTCATGATGAACATGTAAACAATATTTTTATCAAGAAAGGGTTGGTTGTTTGTTTGGTGGTTCATCAAGTGAAAATTTAATATTATTTTATACTATAGGGATATACATGGATGGCGAAATATTTAAAAAAACCATGCACCCACCCAAGTAAACCCTGAAGACCAACATAGTGGGGATTTGTAATGATGGAATAGATTTTAAAAAATTTGTATTTGCACCCAATGAAAACCCTTCAACCAATTGGAGGAGTAGACATGTAAATAAGATATTTTGAAAAACTATGAATCCCCATATGTAAAATTGTTCACACATTATATTTTATTAAGGAAATTGGTTTTTAGAGTCTATAAACCACTTATTAATTATGTTCTTGATCTTAGCTCATAATATATTTATTCTCTATGATGATAGGACACTCAAAGAACCATTTTTGTCCCTCCAAATATATTCTGAAATGGATTAATGGAATAATAATTCTATATGATTCCTCTCGAGTAAGATATATTCCCTAATCTCATTCTTTCCTTCTCTCACATTCTATGATTATTTTTATTTTTTATATCATCTTCTTGTTAGATGAACTATAAACCTTTTTTGGATACTAAATCTAGGTATTTTTCTTCATCATTTTATTGATATTATTCATTGAAAAATTATAATTCGGATGTTGTGTTATGTTACCACCATGTTAAATATAGGGGGTTGGATATATGTTGGTAAAATTACTTTAACCGTGAAATTAATGATTGTCTTATTTTGAATTCAATTAAATTATTAAAAACTAATTCAATATTAATTGGGACAAGAAATTTATTTTCATTACACATAAGAGGACCCCCCAACCCATTTTTAATGGAAATTGAAATTGGGGTGTAAAATTTGAATTTATGGATTTGATGAAATAGAATTTGGAAATTGATTTTCAATAAAAATGGATTAAAATTAATTTATAAGAACCCATGTTTTGTTTTTATCATCAACATGTAATAAATTAATTAAAAAACCTTGTTTTTTATTTTATAGAAATGTTTAATATTGAGATAAGATTGAGGAAATTGTATTCAAAATAGTTTCAATTTAATTTTCCCATTATTGATTGGTGTTTGGGAACACGAACACTTTTGTAGTTAATGGGTTATTTGGGTAAAAAATTATAGGTTGGTATATCCCTAATAGAGAATCGATAATTTACAACACTAAAAAAACATATTTTTGTGTGTCTTATCCCTAATGGTATGTTAACAATTCCTCTTTGACTAGTGTATGAGGTATACGTGTACACATAATACTATGTTCAATGATATAATTTGTATGTGGATACCATAACTAGGATCTAACTTACTTCTTGGCATATATCCATGATACCCTTTAATTATTTAATTTAAAGCACATATATATAATTTTAACAAAAATGATATATTCTTGCATTGTAAATTATATTAAATATTTTAAAAAAAATGTTTTTATTACATTTTTTTGAAATAATTCTATCGATTGATAAAAACCCGATTCATATTAAATTTTCACTAGCACTACAATGTATTTTATATTAAAATTTAAATCAATTAATTGTTATTTGTATTGGAATATTTTTTCAAATATATGGTGATACCCTACAATGAATTTATCATGCACCCTACATTTACCAATCAGCATTAATAGATTTATTTATTCCATGACATAGAGAAGGGAAAGCATCACTTGTTAATGGTGGATTATATTTTTTGGGGCTCAAATACTATCTCAATTGAAAATTGGAATTTATTCATTATCATTATAATTCATTAATGATGTTACATTTCAATTTTAATTAAAATTCTTTTAGTTACTACAAGTTATGGTAGTTTTCATTGATCGTTCCGATTTGTATATATTTATACAATTATTTTAATGTGGGAAAAGTGTTCCCAAATTTTCATGTAGGATTCCCAGTGATACGTTCCATCTAGTGGGGTTCTAGAACACCCTTTGGGCTATATCAGTTTTTATTGGGTTTCAGAGTACTAGGATATTTTTGCTACTTCATGAAAATAAATGTTTCACACCTCTATTTTGAGCATATTTCATTAATGTCATTATGCAGTTGGGTAACAATTTCCAGATATAAACAGTAATTCTGATTTATTTTTGGAAATCTTTCACCACAATCACTATTAAGTCACATGTGGTGGATTTGGGATGATGTGATAGGGAATATTTCGAGTACCATCCTTCAATAAATTATAATATGTTAAAATATATATACATTATTCGATTAGTTTTCCATATTTCACTTGATAAGTATTTATATGAGTGATCATATATGGTTTTCAATGGTTTATATTGATGTTATATAGAAACATTACATAAAAAATAATTGTGAATAGGATTTAGGGGGTGATTATAGTGAACAATAATGAGAAAATCCTCCCTTGAACAAGGATATAGTTGATGTTATTGTTCTTGTTGATTATGCTCTCGATGATGAAACTATTTACATTCCCACTAAGGTCCAACATTGAAACCCTTGTGTGAATTTTTCCAAAAACACTCTTATGAGTTTATTCACATTATTCCACCAAAGATACATGGATAAATGGACCCTCTAATATATAGGGATTAGGTAATAGGGGTTAATATGTTGTTTGAGATACTGGAAACTCTTAATGAAATCAATGCGATATGAGTTATGTTCAATATGGATAGTCCTAGGAGTAGATGGTTGGACACAATGGTGATGAAGAAGAATAATGATGAAATTGAGTGGAATGAAATGAATGTTCTTTCCACCTATATGTTATATACAGATTTTATTTTGTTGACTAAGGATATTGAGTTTTTTTAGTTTTGAATAGGATGAGTGGACAATGTCAAAGTATTCAAATGAATTTGCAGAGATTCTGTGACATCCACATGATATTATATCAAATGAGAAAATTTATTTATGGTTGTTTGATATGGTAATTCTATATGATATTTGATCTAAAGTATTATTTTGGAACCACCCTTTCATGGTGAGGTGTTGGATAGGGAATTAATTGTCGAGCATAACCTAGTTGGGATGATAGTGTTGATGGAGGTTATTATTTCATACAAATGTAGTTATATAAGTTACCATAACAAGTAGAGAAAGTGTGATGAGTATCTTACTGTATCATAATAGTATGGTTATTATCTACCTCTTATAATTCAAGGTAGGGGCCCTATGATTTTCTTATTGTGTAGAAATCATAGTCATGTAATATGGTCGACACTGAGGTACGCATTTTATGTTGTTCCTGTGGATACTCTGTTCCCTTGTTGAAATTATTTCTCGAACATTTTTCTTTTCATAGTGTCATGAGCTCATCCATACTTAAAAGTACAGAAGTGAAATTTGATACCTCATAAACAAACAGGATCTAGCCATAGACATCCAGAATGATGCTTAATTACGTAGTGTAAGAGTCTTCGGAAGGAGAAGATATAGGTTAAATGTCCATGAAAGGTAACATAATAGTATCTTAATCATTATTGAGTTCTTTATTTGACCCTTGATCATCCCATTTTCTAATTTCAACTCTTATTTTGAATATTCTAAACATCAAAGATTGATTTTGTCTTATGTAATGTATATTACTATAAACTATAGACTGTGTTGATAAGAGGGTCACAATTTTGCCTCTGGTGTCTAATTTTTATCATATATTGAACATAATTAGACATTCTGGTTCTGAAATTAACAATCTATATGATAAAATTGGGAAGAACTGTCTAACTGTTATTAAAAACCAAATTATATATTATATTTTATGAGTCTCTTTTATTTCAAATGATGTGTTCTATCGTATATATTATAGAGAATAATACCACAGGGCAATTAGAATCAGACCATCTTATCCAGTGTTATGGAAATTAATATCATTATTTTATTTTCACATGAAGTGGGACTAATTGAGTGATGTTTTCTAACAAGTCATCATCTAGTTTTATAATTTTATTATTCTAACATCTTTGATTTTCCACCAGTATGTGAGATACATTACTCTAATTTGTTTTGTACATGGTACACTATCTACTTTAGTTCCCCCTAACCACAAGCTACAAATCGAAATGAATATGACAGAGACTCAGTGGGATGATCTATTAGTGATAGGATTTGCGTACCTGAGTATGTTACCAGGGGTGATGCTAGTCCTCTTTTCTATGAATGATGATCGATCATGTCACCTATGTGAAAATCACCAAAAACACAATCAAGTTATGGTAAAGAAAATGTATAAATTAAGAGAAACTGTTGACATGTTTGATTTATAAACATGGGAAATTTGGTTATTATGGAATGGCCATTTATTATTGCATAAATTGTGGAGAAAAAAATAATCTCACATTTAGATGACTATATTCCGGAGTAAGAATGTCCATTGTAAGAAAACTTTCTTTCATTTTTTTAAATCCTATTCCTCTACAATATTTATGGATTAAATGAGAATAATTTTCTATGAGTATATTAATATAATACTGGAATGTTTTATAGATGAAATCATTATTAACAAAATTTATAAGGAGGATCACATATTTCATGTTAGAGATGATCGATAATTGTTGAGAAATCACCGAATTTGATCCATGTTTGTTAAATGTATTTTTTTGATTCAAGAAGTAAATTTCTTATGAAATTTGGTGTCGATAAATGTCATCTTAGTTTACCCTAGGAAGGGGAATGTAATTATTGGATTGGATAATACATGTATTTTCTTCATGAATTAGAGCATCTTGAGTTTGGACTGGTATTATAACTGATTAGTAAATGATTTCAAGGAGATTTATTCTTTGAATAATTAGCTAATTCAGAAGGGGGATTCATTTTATTGGGAGGAGAAATGGTAGTGTTGTTTTTTTGGGATGAAACATATTCTGACTACTACATTGTTTTTGAATCTTCTAGAGTCTAGGAAGGTTTGTTTGGAATTAGTATATGCATCATGTTTATGTTTTGGATATTCTGTAATTTAGAGAGACCACATTATTTCTTATGTGTCTCAGTTTCTTAGGCCACGTGAGAATAATTAACCAAACATGACCTAGATTATGTAACGATAATTCATGAAATAAATATCTGGAGGCATTATCTTTTCACATATTGGTTTTCCATGTATTTTGACAGAAAAAAGTTGATTTATATCTTCTCTCAAAATTATTTTAGTCTCTACCAGTGGTGTTTGGTAGAGTACCTATTGTATATAGATTAAGAAATCACCTATAACCCAGTGAAATGGAACGACAATATAGATTTGTTGATCAAGAAACATCCAAACCAGTTCATGAATGAATCATCAGAACAATGCAACATGATAGAACTTTTTTCACAATTTCCTATATGATTTTTGAATTATGAGACATGTATGTTTTCTCTAGTGTTTATATGGCCTCAACTTATATATAGAGGATTCTTCTGGAACTATATAGTAATGATTATTTCTGTATAATTATAGAATATTTTCAATTGTGGGGAGAAAATTTACAACTGGTCATGCTCAACCATTTATGTGTTATGGTTTCAAAACCATTTTGACATATGTTTTCTAATGGGGAATTTTGTAATAGGAGATTTTCATAATTCACGGTCGGTAGAGAACCCTATATCAAAATTAATGATCTATGAAAAGTGGAAATGGTTTTGGTAGCTATTTAATATACGAGTAATTACATATATTTATTATATTTTTTGTATTTTCAAATATGTCATGGTCAAGAACCAGATCCATTTCAGTTTTCATTAGCCACTTTGAGTTCCCACATGAAAGTGAAATGAAATTTCTATGTTTTTTTTGATCTGAAATCTATATACATTGAGAATAAATAATATTATATGGGTTTAAATCTATACTTTAACCCAATTAGCTAACATTATATACATTTATGATGGAACAAATGTTTTTGAGGTATAAAATATCTATATAGGAGTGATTTTCATTTTTCAAGGAGTACTATTATTATTTTATAGTGTAGAGTTCCCAAATTTAGTTCTCACTTTTTGAGAGATCATTAGGGGTAATTATAATGATTGTTCTTTTTTAATTATGAAGTATAATCGATGTATGGATTTACAGATAGAAATAGATCTAAAAATTCGTGAGGATACAAATTGTTCTTATGTCCTATATGTTGGTGGATATTGGGATAACCATTTTGGACATGTTAATCTTTCCTCTAAATATAGTCAAAACTCTACGATTAGAACATATCATTCTAAGGAATTATATGATTGAACTTGTAAATATCTATTATGTTGGACAGATATTGGTTAATGAAACATGGTTAAAACATGAATATTTCAATTGTAATGTAAAAAAATAATTTTATTTTTCATACAGTGATGATGACATGGTTCTTGTATAAGTATTATGTAGATAATCACCTTAGAAAATTTGAATTCTCAGTTGGAGAACTTGTTTTCTTAAATGTTTCACCACATTTAGGTAATCAATTACTTTGGGTCCAAGGGATTATTTCCCCTCATTTTGTGGTAATTTTTTGAGATTATTTAGAAGGTGGGTAAAATGGAATATTGTTTGGAGCATCTTCAATAATTTATGTCGATACATGAAAGTTTCCATGTATATCAAATGTGGATGTATCATTCTTATCTATCTAATGTTCATAGAAAAATTGATATTGATATCGTGCATGATATATACATGACTAAGAATAAAATAATGATTTTTTTATTCCAAAAAAATGGTACATTATAGGAGGATAATACCATTGGTTAGATTGATAAAGAAGAAATGTTATGATACTCATGATTCCTGGTGGAGAGAGGTACTAATGAGAGAATACTGGTCTCATAATTTTTATATGATGAATTCTATACATTGTTTTTAGGGATCTAATTTTTATAATGTGGGGAGGTTATAACATCCAATTACTATTTTTAGATATTAATTGACCAAAACTTTATTATTATTTGGTTAGGTTTCGTATGTGGGTGATTTAGTGTAATATTTGGAAATATATTGATGTTTTCAATCAATAGAAGTTGAAACATGATTATTCCAAATTGTGCACCTTCCCTGTAGGTTGGTGGACTAGGACTAGTATGATAGTGATACAAAGTGTTATCGTCCCTATTTCACATAGAATATTTGACAATTGAAACACTATCTATACATTGATGGTGTTAGAAACACCTATGATATTAGGGTTTCCACTCCTACAGGCTAATTCATGAGATGGATATTGATTATGGATTCCTTTACACTAAGATATGATGTACCAAGGGTCCACAACTGGATAGTTCGTATTGTTTATTCTATGATTAGTGTACGATGAATATATTATACATACCATCAATATAAATTTTGATTGGATGAAAAAACCATTATAATGGATATTTTATTCAAAAGTGTTCATTATATAATGTCTTTTCCTCATGTAATGTTTTAATTTTATGTTTCATACATTTAAAATTATTACTAGATTTTCTTGATCATAATACATTCAAGAATGCATTTTCATAAAATGATTATCACTTATAATATTTTTGGGTGTCATCCTATTGTGATTAGGCCCAAAACATAATTTCTAATTTTTGTGTGTGTAGACTTGGTTATGTTTGACACAGGTCAGGGAAAGGTCCGTGGAGACAACGGTTTCGGTTGCTAGCTTCCATCCATAATGAAGTGTTCCAAGGAATACTGGAGGAATATGGAACCTTGACATGTGTTGGTTCTAGAGTGGTATTCTTTTCAACTTTTGAGTAATTGATTCCTTGGGATTTTTATAAATCCATGTATTTCACTTCTAAATTTTATCACAATATTGTTTGAATGAAATTTTCATATTCCGTTTATTTATTTATTTTTTGGTTCTTCAATGATTCTATACTCAAGTAAATCAATCCCAATAAATTATTATTGATACTCAAGAAGTTATTCTATCCCACAAGGATAGTGAAAACCCCTCAAGACATACCATGGACTTGGTCGAGTGCGTGTTTTGATGGTGATTATATTTGGATTGTGAAAAAATAGTATGAAATCCTGGTTAAACTCTTCGAGTTATGTTATTATTCAGGATGAGTATGGTTAGAAATGAACTATGAATGTTAGGTATAAGTGTTCTATATAAGTTTAGGGATCCTAACCCACACCTCTCGTGACAAAGCCCGAGCCGATAAGGGGTATCTGGATTGTTTGGTTGAATTCTCTTCAAGACGGGACTTGCTGGATGCAAAGTACATGTGGGAGTTGGGTGGGTATGAAGTATTTTCTTATATCATTATTATGATAAGTCTGATTAATTTTTATTTGATGTTATTTATGAAATTTATTTGAACTATTTTATTAATGTTTCCTCTTGTGACTATTTCATTTTGTAGAAACATGCCTCCCCTAAAAGCTCCAATTCACCAATTGGAGGAAGATGGAGAGAGTTCTGTATCCCCTCTCAATCAAAGGATTGTAGAATATGTGGTCCATATATCTAGGATCTAGCGCAGTGATAGAATCCTGATCCTACTCCATCTAGAGTTAATGATTCTAGTCCCAATAAGGATAAATCCCAAGAGTTCATGAATAATAAACCCCCTTTATTTTGAGGTAGCTCGTAACCTCAAGTAGCATAGGAATGGATCTAGAAGATATAGTGTATGTTTGTGTTACATAACACTCCTAAAAAGGTAATGGTTATATTTTCCTCTTTTTAGAAAGTGGGTCCCAATTTTAGGTGGTGGAAATTAGTGCATCAATGAGGGAATCATTAACAAATGAGATGGAATGATTTGAAGGCCATCACTAAAAACATGTACATTCCCGAGGACCTAGACTATGCTAGATCACTGATGTTCGTGGATCATTTCTAGGGAGATCACATAGTGATGTAATATGATAACTTGTTTGCTGAGCTACTACGTTACACGCCTATGATTGTTTCTAATGAGTCCCTGAATGATTGGATGTTTGATAAGAGGATATGGAAAGACATTTACTATTAGTTCCTCTTATTCAAGCTTGGAAGTTATGCTCAGGTGGTTGATCATGAAATTATTTTCGAGATTGATTCAAAATTACTACTAGGTATTATGGATTCATATATACTATAGGAAGTGGTATCTCACATGAGAAGAAAATGATACTGGTGGAGAGGGGGAAGAAGGGATGTGGAAGATTCGGCCATCATACTAGACATTTCTCATCTATGGATTTTGATGTGAGGTCTATTTTGTATCATTAGTACAGGATGATATGAAACACCCTAAATTAATGTATATATCCTATGAATACGTTTTATCAATGTGGATATATAGGACCCTTGTGGAATTTTTTCATGATAGAAATTCCAATTCAGAGTGGGGCAGAATCGTTGGTTAATAGAGGAGTAGTAGTTGGGTTAGTGGAATCCAGGATGGGGAGATTTGGGATTATGGGTCATGGATTTAGGTATAATTTGTTATCTGGGTAGAGACATAGGTGAGTGGTTATTCTCAGGAAATGTCTATGCATATTAATGCAGTTGATCAAGTACAAGTAGTGTCGAATGACAAAACATCAATATTTCAATGTATTTTCTTGATTGCATCTTATAAACATGATGTTCTTTTTGATAGTGGTTCTTTTATTTCATTTATATTGTCTTTTATTTTAAACCTGTTAAATTGTCAAACTGAGTTATTATCTATTGCGATGGAGTTTTTGATGTCGTTGGGTTAGAAAAAATAGCTAGGTCCCAGGTGCCACTCAAGGGTGCTTTCCGCGTAAGGGGTTGGTAAAGTGTAAGACCTCATGTTCATGGATATGGAGTCTTCTGATGTGATCCTAATCATATATTGGCCAGTTAAAATTCAAGAACAAATCAATTTCTATTGGTGGCTTGTGAGATTCATGGGATTTGATGGGAGTCCTCAGTTGTTTTCTTATTTAATAGGATCCTTGCTTGGTTTGTATGAGACATCCATTCCCATAGTTGTGGAATCTTATCTTCCAGTTATGAATTCTCTTCCTAGAGGAAGATGGTCATTACATTTCATGGTGGATAACATCACATAGTGGATGAGTTTTTAGATGTAATTCTATGTAATTTTCATTCTTTCCTCATTGTAGGACATGGTATTCTCAATTGATCTGTTGTAAGGAACACAACTGATATATCTCCCCTCATATTTTTTGGAACCCACCATTTTATGGATGTTAAAGAAATATCATGACAATTTGTGATACAAGGGAATCATTCAATCAAGTATCTCTACATGTTCCCCTCATATTATTTTTATTATGCAGTATGATCGATATATCTGGTTGGGAATTGATTACCAAAATATCATGATTGTAATTTGTTGAGAATTTTGGGCCCTTTGCGGTATCATTTCATTTATGAAAATCCATCCACCAGTAACTTTTGGTGTATGGAAGTGAATTTTATAGGTCACGTCATATCTTAATTGGGGGTTTTGTGGACATAGAGATGATCAATATAGTTATGTCATGAGATAAGGGGAATAATGTGTTTGAAATCAAGAGTTTACTCATCTTGGTAGGCTATTATAGTCGGTTTGTTTGGGATTTCACTCAGCGTTATTTTCCCATGACTGTGCTCACCCAAAAGAGTTAATGGTTTAATGGGGCACAGAATTTCAGGAATAATTCAAAGAGTTGTAGAGGTGGTTGACTACTCCAACCTCATTTATCTTACTAGAATATGGAAAGGGCTATGTAGTGTATGGTGAAACATCACATATGGGTCACATGGTGTGTGATTATCTAAGGTGATAATGTTATGACACATGACTCTTTCAAAATCCAACCACATGAAAAAATTACCCATCCCATGAATTGGATTTCTCAAATATTATACTTTCGTTGAAGACATAGTTTCAATACCTTTTGGGGGATAAGTTTGTGGTATACTCTAATCATAAGAGTTCAACCTATATTTTCATGCAGAAGGTTCTTAATATGATGTCGTGTTGTTGGATCAAATATTTGTTGGGTTTCAACTTTGAAATCATATACATCCTGTGAAAGGGTAATGTGGTGGCATGTGAAATGATATGAACAGTACCAGTGCATGTTTTGAGGATGTCCTGTGAATAGTGGACTATGTGGGGGCTATTCTCCAAATTTTTTGGGGAGACCAAGGAGAATAGTTTAGGTTAATTATTTGAAACAATTCTGTTGAGTCATGGTATAATAGAGTTTATTATGCAGGAGAATCCCAATAATGATATATGATAGTGGGAGATGCAGTTTCTTCATTGTGGGGAGGTGACTTTTTAATGGTCTTTGTCACCAAAGTAAATCATGCGCTTCTAGGGATGGTCAACTGTGCCTCTCTCTCTATAGACGGTGGTGATGCAGGATTACCACCAATCTTAGTGCGCCATTAGTCATAGAGAAACCAATATGTAGAATTATGTTTTTCAGTAGTTCTGTAGGGTAGGTATAACATGGGATACAGTTCATTTTGTGTCGAGAAGATATACATGTTAACAGGTAAAATCAAAACATCAAAGGTACACTGGTTTGCTTAAGCTCTTACCGTTTCCTACATGAAACTGTGACGAGGTCACTATTGTCATCATTTTTTCATTACCACATACACATCATCATAATGATTCTATTTGGGTGGTGATTGATAATCTCATCAAATCGTCCCATATCATTATAATCAATGACACTTCTAAAGTGGATGAGTTGGGATGATTTTATATACACGATGTGGTAAGGATTCAATGTTTTCAATCAGAAATTGTGTTAGATAAAGACCCCCGATTCGCCTATTGTTTCTGGGAAGGTCTTCATAAGGATTTGGGGTCTCATATTAAGATGAACATGGCATAACATACTCAAATGAATGGCCAGACAGAGCGGGAAAATCAGATTATAGAAGAAATGCTATGTGCATTAGTCTTGGAATTCGGTGGCTCTTGGAATATCAATTTTGTATTGTTCCAGTTTCCAAATAATAACAGTTAAAAATAATCTAATTTAATCATTTATTCTAAAGAACTCAATGGTTTTCCTTCTCTATACCACTGTGTTGGGATGAGGTTGGTGAGACCTCGCTGTTGGGACTGATAATTATGCAAGAAACGTCTTAAAGGGTAATTTGATCAAAAGATGTTATTGAATGATCAAAATATAGAAAATTCCAATTTTATCTAGAGGTTTTTATACATAGTGTTATCTTATAGTGATAATGTATTATTGAATGTGGACCCTCGTCTGGGTCACCACTATTTAGGAAATAAGGGAAAGCATATGCCAAGGAATGTCAGACCATTTGAGTTCACCTAGAACGTTGTAAAGGAGGAATATAGTTTGGTTATGTGACCTTAGTTTACATATATTTCCATAGTATTCCATGTATCATATTTGAAGAAATAAAATATGGATCCTTCCCATGTGTTGAATTCAGAGGAGTTTGAGATAGCGCCTGATTTATCTGTATATCAGTAGCTAGTTCGAAATGTTGATAATCAAGAGAATATTATTCGAGGGAAGTATATTCCCATAGTTTGGTTCATTTGGAATCATAATAAAGATGTAAATGAGACTTGTTAGGGTTTATTGTGGGTTGATCATGAGTAACCATTCTAAATTCTCAATAAATCAATAGTTTTACTATTCAGGGACGCATGTTTTCATGGTGGGTAGAATAATCACATCCATATCAAACTTTTAATGTATCTTTTTCTATTCTATTCCTATCCAAAAATCACTGATAGGTTTTCCATAGGACCCCCAACATTTGGATGAACATTTAACATGTTTTGAGTGGACATAATAGGTTGCATGATATGTGAGCATGATTTACTAAGCTGTGAAGTTAAGACCATACATAATTGTACATCTCATTAGAGATATTTTTTTTCTAAATATTCCCTTCTAGGATAAATATTATTTTACCCATTTTGTCCCAATTTCTTTCCATTCATCCACGAAATGCTTCTAATATCCCTCAATCTCTCATGGAATCAATTTTTTAAGGGGTTTATGTGGTGTAACTTCAATATCATCCATGAAATTGATTTTTCATCTTATTTATTTCATTATCCTCGTGGGTTTTTTCCCATTCATGATGTTCTACTTGTCCAAGAGATAATAATTCAAAACTAGGGTTTTATTCTGGGTTTCAAGATACAATCTTTTAGATTTATGTTCATTTTCACACCCTTCTGTTGTGGAAGTGGTGTGGTTGAAGTTCCAAACAAATATTTGGGGTTTCTAACATATAAGGTAGGTCATTTCAGGAATATAAATTATTGGATGATTTTATCCTGACTTTTTAACCTATTTACCATGTTTTCAATCCATTTTGTGTGGTGTGATAGTCATTTTTGGTTGTGATGACATAGTGTTTAATTTTAAAGTTTAATTTTGACTTGATAATGGGTGTTTTTCATGTGTTTTGAATGTTGTATCATTTTGGGTTATTTGGTGGTCAATGAAATTGTTTCATTAATAGTCTTCCAGATAAAAATATAGTTTGTATGGTATTGAGGTAACATTGGCCAAAAGAAGGAAGGGTTTTAAATTTTTTTATTGAGTAGTACCTTGTTTTATTACTGGAAGTTATTTTATTAAAATTTTGAATGGTTTATTGAGTTACACAAAGGGTGAATGGCCTTGTTGGTTACTATTTGAGGTGCAGATGTCACAGAAATATTTTTTAGGTTAAAATTATATTATTTACCATGATGAACTTGTATGATCAATTAGAAAGAAACCTAGGTATCTAGGTGGGTGGAATAGGAGTAGTATGCTTATGATACAGAGTGGTATTGTCCCTATTTCAGTTAGAATGTTTCATGTTGACAATAATAACTAAACTTGGTGGATGTTGGGCACTATAAAGTCATTTTATTTTCCCCTCCTAGTGGATCGTTCTTGAGAAAGATTTTGATTATTTTTTCTTTTACCCTAGGATATGATGTACCTAGAGACCACAACTATCTAGAACCTAATGGTGTTCCAAAAATTAGTTATCATCGAATATATTGTACTTAACATCTTCATATAGTGTGATTGTCTATAAAATTTTGTAACATGTCTATTTTCATTAAATTTTTTCATTTATTAATGTTACATCCTTAAAAACGTTTTTCATTTGATGTTTCATCCATTTAAAATAATTACTAGCATATTTTGTTTATTAAACAATCAATCATTATTTGTCTTCAAATTTTTATCCCATGGAAGTTTTTTGGCTGAAATAATATTGGGCTTAATATCTAACCTTAAATACACCTTTGGGTGTATGTAGTCCTTTTTATGTTTGACGTAGGTAAGGACAAGGTCCTTAGAGGCGGTGGATCATGTAGTTATCTTCCATACTTGATGGGGTGTTGTTGAGAAGGATTATGGGTGACTGCCCCTTTACAAGTGGTGGTCTAGGGATTTAGTTTCTAGTAATTTTCATTGGTGGAACTCTTGGTATATTTCTATAACCATGGATATATGTTGTAAATTATTTGTAGGCTTGTTTGGAATAAATTTTCAGATTCAGTTAATAAATGGTTTTTGGTTGTTTAATACTTATAATCTCAGGTATTTCATTCTCAAACCATTAATAATGATACACATGATCTTTTTCCAACCCATAAAGATAGGTAGCGCTCTTCGGGATTTATCATGGAATGGTTTAGGCTCAATCTGGATGGAGACCATATCTGGTTCCTGACATTTACTTTAGGTAACCATTATGGTTCAAAATTTAACTCATTAAATAATGGTTTAATATCAATACATAAAGTGCAGGACTCTATGAATGTAGAATTTATTTATTAAACAATTAATGACAAGGAATAATTTCTTGGGTGAAGTTAATTTGAATTGGGGTAGAATATAACACCATGATATTCCGAGAATAGTTTTCTAAATAAATTTTATATTTTTGATCGTTTTCATTTCATGAAACAGAGAATATAGATTCTAATAAATTAATGAAACAATTTATTATTTATTTATACTAAAAAATATAAATATAATAAATCATACCCTTCACCATGTGAATCTTGTGCTACATGAAACACTAATGTGTCTTCTGATATAGGCAACACATTGTTTCTACCAATCCACATTTTATAATTATAATTATTGAAAAGATAATGTTATAAAATAGTTATAACAAATAATCAAATTAATGTTAATAACTAATTATTAAATAATAAATTTTATATAAATACAATATATTTTCAATAAAACAAATATTTTTTTTGTCAATTCTGTGTATGGATGAAAATTATATTTTCCCAAATTTTTTTTATGTCCACCTATAAAAATTAATTAGATTAATATTATAAAAATTTATAAATATAATTTTATAATGTAAAATTATATTTTTTTAATTCAAAATTAAAAAAAAATCTTGTTAATATTTTGGATTTTACGTAAAAAACCAATTTTTTTATAAATAATGAAAATACTAAATTTTAACACAAAAATAAAAATATTCATCTAAATAACTTATAGAGTTAATTTTATATTTAGTTGGTTTTAAAGATTATTCAAAACATTATTATATATGAAATGAAATTTCAGTGGTTTTAATAAATTTTATATTTTTATTTGATATAGAATCCTTTCCGACTTTTGAACTTTTATACTTCAAAACCCTCCTTTGGTGTCTTGTATGCATGATTAATATTAAATTAATATCTAACAAATCTGTGATTTGAATTTAGAAAATTTAATTAAATATTGAGAATAATATTGTTAATTAATTTTAAATAAGATAAAATATGTTTTTATCAAGAATATTGTGACACTAATAAAATTTAATTATAGTGATTATGTGAAAACATAACTCAACAAGTGATTAAACATTACACTGAATGCCCAAAATGATCTATAAGGTTGGTCAAAGGAATCTTGATTTTAATATATGGACCATATATTCCATTTTATTGGTTTTAAACATTATTGGAGGAAATTTACTAGGGAAAACAAGGTCGGATGTCCCATTTTAAAAATTTAAGCAGATACCACTCTTTCATCACTATAAAAAGATAGTCACCCCACCCACTTATTAAAAATGTCACAAAACTTGGATAGGTTAAAATATGAGTAAATCTCATTAAATCTCCCCAAAAAAAATCCTAGAAACAACCCAGTAATCATAATTCCATCCATGGATTTCCTTTGGTACAAATAATGAGGATTTTCTAAAAAAAAGTAACATCCTTCCTTAATCACTATTGTTTTATTATCATTATCCACCACAAAAAATATTATTATTTTATGATTATATAATAAAATAAATTTCCAAAATATTATGATATGGTTTTATTATTGGGTAATGACCTTCACATACCCACACTTCTACTTAACGGGTAATGAACTTACCGTCCATTTGAATAGCAGACTACCACCTCATGAAATGATGTTCATTATTTATAATTTAACACCTATATTGGGTGGGAATTATAAAGGTAACACTATTTTTATATCATATATATTATATCAATAATGAATTTATACCCCTTTAATTATTATATATAGCAAACAGTCATGATTTCCATTTTTTGTAATTAATATAACATCGTTTGTGAATGTGTGAAATATTGCCTCCTAAAAGAAAAGTGATTCATTGACACATCACATGGAACATATTATGAATTTAAAATTTATAAATATACAATATATATAAAAAATAAATATACTTGAAATATATTATATATATAATCAGATATGTTATTTTTTTCACTGTTTCAATATAAAAATATTAAGGAAATAATGTTCTTGCAAACGTACATCTTAACATATCCATGGACGGTGCATCACATATCATATTTAAATATTTAATATATTATTATTTATATATATATATACTGAATATATAATATATTTATCTCATGTTTTACATTATTTTAATAATTAATCAATTATATATGTAAGATGACCGAGAATAAAAAATCAAAATATATAGGAAAAACAAATTAGATATTACCTAAAGCTTAACATTAATTGAAATTTTTATTAAGATTGTAATAAAATAACATTTTCAAAAAATATATGGTTTTAAATTAAAAAATAGGGTTCTATAATAGATTCAAAATATAATTATCTTTATTATACATGACGGTTGTAAGAGTAAATATTTTGTAATGGAAAAATTTAATGTAATTTCATGTCACTTTTTATTTTCATGAGATATAATCCATATACAATACCCTCTTATATTTTGTGCTGTATATTCTACCATATTAAATGTATTATAAAAAATTAAATTTATTTAAACATATTAAAATCATTAAATAACTATATTATTTTATTGTTATCATTATTCCGAAGATAATTGACTAGTAAGGGTTCTCTAGTATCACTTTTATTTATGAAAGACATATTCTTTATTCACCCCAAAATCTTTTTTTGGGGTGTATATATTTCCAATTAATTTATTAAATTCATTATACACTTAAATTTATATGTATTTTCTTATCCAATTTAGGATATATCTTTTTTTTGGGGTTTATTTTTAAAATTTTACTAAATTAGTTATGTAACTTTGTCTCGGTTTTCCTTTTTTATGACACATTCATTTTTATGAAACTATATTTTTCTACTGGGTGTATATTGTACAATTTCACATTATATATTCTCTATATTCTTATAGCATGAAAATTTCAGGATCAATTAATGTTTTTATACCATATAGATTAGGAGTCAAGTTTACATAAGTGGAAATATTTTATTCCTTAAATGTCTTCATTTGTCTGGAATGTCTATGATTATACTTCCATTTATGAAATCTAATTATCCATATCTCATTAAAACTCATGAATTTTTTGTTATCTAAATATATCAATGATATCTTCATTTATTGATACCATTTTCCCAATCATTAGTATTTAATACTAATATGACATAGTTTTTATGATAATCATAATTTATCTGTCTCTTCCATTGTAAATATGTGTTCGTTGAAAAAAATGTTTTATATAATGATTTTCAGATTTTTTATGTATAAATTTTTTTTTCGTATTTGTTCAATATTAATTTTTAATTTTTCAATATTAAATATTTTGTAATATATTTCAATCATTCATTATATTTTTTAAATGTTTTATTCAAATAAAATGGGTTTAAATATGTTTTCATGAATTCATTAAATGTATTCAATTTATTTTAAATGAAAATATTTTGAAATTCTTTTTCATGATTTAAATATAATTTAATGAAAATTGGTTAAAAATGATATTATTATATCTTAATATTATTTATAATTATTTTAAAATTAAAAGTTTTTAAATTTTATTCATGATTTATATATATATATATTCATTTTCTATTAAATAAAATGGGTATTCAAAAAGATATTCAAGATAAACTAATGAAATAACATAAAAATACTTTAAAAAAATTATGATTCCTTGTAATGATTTCAAGTATATTTGCAAAAAAAATTCTTCAAAATGTTATAATTTAAGATGTAAATTCATAAATAATATAGGATTATTTCATAACTAAATGATTATAAAATATTTCTCAAAATTTATAATCAATATAAGAATCAATATAATGTTGTTAATATTTCATTACAAGAGAAACATTCCATGGGTTCAATTCATATTCATTCTCTGAATGGTTTTTGTTTGTATTACATGATGTTTATAAAACCAATTACTATTTTGTGCCTTATATGTTTATGAAAAACATTTATCATTAATGGGTTTTTTATTTATTAAACCTAATTATCTATAATAGTTTATACATTCATTAAACCAACTTCTTTTTAGGGTTTATTATTTGATGTAATTGTTATGCTCCATGTATCATTTTAATAGGTTATTATACTATGGAATGTTTATGATACACATTTCATTTAAGGGGATATGAAATAAATGTTTATGATATAGTGGAGCACATATTTATGATTTCATTATGATTTGGGGTGGCCTATATCTCCCTCAAATTAATTGTGTAAATATTTATATATCATGGGATAGAAATGGCTACATTAGATAGTGAACTCAATTCAATGAATGATGTTCCCCACATAGATTGTATTGGGAGTGAACCATGACAACTATGATGGTCATAGGAGATACCAACCACTATCCACATAGTAAGGGGGTAAACATTTACTTCTTCTATGGAATTGTATGTTCTTATATTACTACTATGGAAATAATTTTATATGATTCTCATTATGCAACAATTTTATCTCTAATTCCATTATTTTACATTAATGGATTATTCTCTTGATTTCTTATGATTAATTTCTAATTAACTATTAATAAGTAACAAATTAATACTTTTTATTGTCATTTATATGTAGGGTATGATCTGATTATTTTAGGATGACATTTTTATACGTTTATTCTCATATTTATGCATCATATCTCCTTTCTTTACCCTTTATGTGAATATGAGCACTGAGGTTTTTATGTTTTGTTTACAAATGTTTTTAAGATATATTTAATGTATGATGTTTTATTGAATGATTCTATTCATGAATAACCATGTTGGATATATTTTGACTCAAATATATATAGGTTTTTATGAATCCATGTTTCCAATGGAAATAAACAAATATTGTGTTGGGGAATACTTTGGTGTAATTTATTATGTATTCAGAAGAAATGGCGTTATGTTACTGTATGAGATGTGTGGTTCTATATAATATTGTTAAAGCAATAACTCTCAGAACGGGTGTCTGATTGACGCGCCGTTTGCGACGTTGAGTTCCTGTTGACGATACAGAACTTCTGGATACATCATCTTCGAACTTTGTGTCAGTTGATGTATCAGCCTCTCGGATCGTGGAGCGGACCCTCCCGAACGGGCTTGCTGTGTGCGGGAACCCAAGTGCTGGCTGCGACTGTGACTTCGATTACTGTGCAGAGATCCTCAGTGGACTGCGATGATGATTGTGCAGAGATTCTCAGTGGACTGCAATGACTACTTCACTCAGCGATCCTACGTGGATCAGTGCCACAGATCCTTTGTGGATCCGATCCTGTGTGGGTCAGCGCTCAGCGGTTCTGTGTGAGCCAGCGCCTACAGGTCCTGTGTGGGCCCGATCCTATGTGGGTTATTGCAGGGGATAGTTACCAATTGATCCTGTGTGGGTCCGATCCTGTGTGGGTCATTGCTGGGGTTAATAACTTTCTATCCTTTGTGGGTCCGACGACTTAGATGGATCAGTGATCATCTTTATCGTCATATGAAGAAGTATACCTGTGTGAGCTGAATCTTGTGTTACTCTCATTTGTGGATTGTGTTGAACTATCCTGTGTGGATTTACTGTTTACTCTCCTTTGTGGATTATGTTTAACTATCCTGTGTGGATTTACTGTTTACTCTCATTTGTGGATTGTGATGTGCTATCCTGTGTGGATTTATGTTTTGCTTTCCTGTGTGGATTGGGCTGTTCTTGGGCTCGGGTGTTGGACCCGAACGAGAAATGATGACTTAGGTATATGTATTGTCATATACCTAAGAAGTGTCGGTTGTTACTTCGTGATTGCATCTTTCCTTTGTGGTTTATCCTTTGTGGATTTCGGGAGACCTTCAGGGGTCTCGGGGTCCCTACTGAGTAGCTTATACTCACCCCTACACGGGCTTTTCTCGCACTTCGTTGTGTTGGTTGCAGACGACGGACATCACT
Source organism: Viscum album (assembly GCA_963277665.1). NCBI lineage: Eukaryota > Viridiplantae > Streptophyta > Magnoliopsida > Santalales > Viscaceae > Viscum > Viscum album. The sequence continues at coordinate 1,897,275,126 of OY728163.1, read as the reverse complement.
GATCGTGGTGGAGGCTTGCGGGCCAGGATGGTACCTGGAGGTGGACCACTGGGCGGGACATACTCGGAGCGGACGACTGGACCGAGGAGCTGTGGAGGCTATCTGTGCTCACCCTTCAGGTGAAACTTCCAGACGAAGGCTCGATGCTGCAGATTTTCTTTTCAGTTGCTGTTTTCCCCTTTTAGTTGTACTTTACAGTTGGGCTTGTATTTCCAGCCCCTTTTATTTTCAACACAACTTGTTACAGTTTTTACATAGTGTTTACTTTTTCCGCTTTCTTACTCTGTGGTGCTTGTTTACTTTTCAAAGGCAATGCCTTCCCTTTTTTCGGGATTTATGGCTTGGTGCTAGTCACCAGCCCCTGGCATATGGAAGGCGGGCTTGGGGTAGTCCCGGCACGGGCCCCGAGGACGGGTCGTGACATGTATTCACATTTCAAATAAAATATGTCAAGATTAATAGTATAGATGTTTTAAAGAAATAATTGTTTTAATTTAACTTTTTACACAATTCATAAAAAAGTATATAAATTTCAAATCATATTTTTTCATAAAATTTCCTCCATCATATATATTCATATCATGTTTAACATATAAATACAATCAAAAAATATATTATCAATGGTATCATGACTCCCAAGGAATAATATCATACCAAGAAGAAGACAACTCATAGCACAATAAATAATGTTAACAAATTTTTATTATAGAATAATTTTCCTTGGTAGCAAAGAAACACCCCCATGAGTAAACTCCACAAAATGTCAACATTGGGCCCCTAAAAAAATGGTCCTAGGGAACCAGTGTGTAGACAAACAAAAACCTCCTTGATATAAATAAAACAACTGATAATAGACCCAAGATAAACCTTCCACCTATGTACTCATGGTAACCAATGTTCTATTTTATTTCACAATTCATTTCAATGCATTTAAAACCATTTCAAAAACATTTAAAAAATTCCTTTTATTTGCTTGAAAATACCGATTTTTTCTGAATTTATCAATGATAGGGAAAAAAATTTTCATTCAAAAATCATTTCAACACGTAGAAAACAATCATACCAATTTTAATATAAAATATATTTTATAAAGTAAAACAATGTGATTTATCATCACAGTATAGAGATGTAACTAAATACATAATAACTTATATGGCACATGCCCATAATAAAATCCAAAATCTAGGAAACCTATGAAGAAAAGAATTCCCCTAGAATAAAATCCACATCAATATTGATTAAATTAATAAGAAAAGTGGTCAAAATAAGATCAGAAACTGATATAACTCAAATAAAAAACATGACCAACTATTAACCATGGAAGAAAGGGCCTCTGATGTTTGATCACACAACATATCTAGGATGAAACTAGAAAATATCTCCAATGATATACCAATAGAACAAATGGTGACACCCAATAGTGATACCATGATCAAAGGAAATGAAGTAATGGGATAATTACTCACCCAAAGATATGGACCAAAACATCTAGAGAGATCGAGTTTTGAATGGATCGATTATGATGATATTGGGTATATCAAATAAATATTAGAACTTCCATATGTTGAGAGACACAAATAACTGATGAAGAAATTAAAACAAAACAACTGCATGATGACTTTCAAAACTGTATATGGTCTACTAAACAAGGTGAACCTCTATCCAGATTGTCAAGTCAATGCTGGATAATTGCATCGATAAAACCATCACCTCATATTAAAATTTCATTATTTCACAAATTAATAATATGAAACCACCATTCACATAGTGTAATTAATCATAGCGTGATCTTTTTCAAAACATGTTTTCAAATATAATTACATGGCGTGTTACATAGTTAAATATTTTGAAATCATTCTGAAGCATACAAAAATGACCAGTTATTAGAGAAAGAACTATAAATATTTTACTTCTTAATTATGGGTATCTATCTAATCTCAAAAGATAGGAACACCAAAATGAGGTTAAGGCCGTACCTAATAAAATTGTTATAAGATGTCACATACAACTTAAGATAGAGTGTTTCTTATGTTAACCATAGAGGGACCCTATGAATAATGAATTAGTTAATTCATGATGGAATTTGTACAAGGTGGGTGATAAAATATAATTCCTTTATAGGTCTTGAGTTTCTTATTTTCATGTAATGGTTGTGTGGATTGTGATTTAGAGCCATTCGATCTGGTTCTGTGTGAAGGAAGAATGCCCTCCATTATGTCCAAGAGCCTGGTTTCAATTTTTATTTAATGTTTCATGGGATGTGATGTGATCCTAGAATGATTTATCCTAAAGTGATGTTGTGGTATGTGGGGTAGGGAGACCTGGATGTGTTGTGATCCTGGGATGGATTTACCTAGAGGGTTTTTTGTAGTAAAAGGGGCGGGGAGGCCTAATTATTATAAAATACGTTGATTCATGGTGTGGTGTGAAGAATTAGGATATTAATGTAGTTATTGAGGATTACACTAGAGATGAAAGAACGTTTGGAAGCATAGATTACGCATTTTTATAGAAGATGGATCCTTATTTGAATATATTTCTTGGTCGATTAACATTTTTTGATCTTATTTACATTCCCACTACATTTGGATGACTATTTTGGTTTTCTCCCCTTCCAATAGTGGTTAATGAATGAATTTTTTTACACATGATTTTTGGATTTTGGTTATCACAGTTGGATGGGTATACACTTAATCAATAAGTGGTGAAGACGCAATGAGTAGTTTATATAATCACCATGTTGATCCCTCTGTGTTTAGTAGCACAAATTTTTTTCCTAAAATACATGGTAATATTGAAATTATTGTTTTTAAATTAGTGAATTGATGCTCAAACTATTGGGTTAGAGCTTACTAGAATTAAATGCTAATGTTACAATTCTGATAAGTTTTTTATTCTATTTTCTTATTCCTGGGGGGCATGTATCTTAATTATGATTGTAATTTAATGTATTGTAGAAAATTTTAATAGTTAAATAATGGATAGAAATAATTAACATAATGTGAAAATGATGAAAATGGGATAAAATATAATAATTTATTTCTTTAATGGTTTCATGCATAGATTATAATTGGCCTCAGTAGTGACATCTAGGAGTCCAATGGATGTCAGATGCAGTTTAGTCTAAGATAAGGAAATTCACATACTATAGTCCTTAGAAATAATCTATCATGTTATTTTTGAGTTTCTAGGTGATAATCCATCATATTGGTTAGGAAAATAGAATCCTTAGGGATTCTGGTCCATTGGGGGTTTTCCACAACCAACATTTGGGAGGACGGATGACTAACTACCCCCTTTGCCCCCACTATCTTATCTTGGTAGTTACATGTGAGGGTATGAAAGACCATTAGTTTTTCTCATATTTGTGTGTAGGGGGATGTGAACACTTGTGGTTAATTCACAAACATGTATTAAGAATATAGTTTTATAAGAACCATAAATTCTATAAAATGTATATGATGTGATGGATTAAAAATCATTACTTAGTGTATGGGATATAATGGATTGGGGTATCATACCCGATGTATGATACACATAATATAGGATACAATAGCTCATAAAAACTACCTTGATACCTATGGATACATGGATGTTGTGTTGTGCATCACGAGCTTCATGTTCTGTCTCTTCACCCATGCATTTTTGGATAGAATTTGTGCATAGAGATGCTCAGGACATGTGATGTGGGGTAAGAGTGTGAGACCAGTGGGGAGATGGTAATAGGGTACAATTAAAATTCATTATTATATTTAATTTTAGGTTATACTTAGTGATAGTATCCATGGTGAGGCTGGGATCATAGTATAACTGCATAGGTGAAAAGTTAGTTTCAATTGTAATTTAGTGTCCTTGAGAATGAATTATTTACATTTTTTACAAGAAGATCTGTGGAGGATCCATATGAGTATAATGCTATACTCACCAAATGTATATATTAAACATTATTCAGGGAATTTATAGCTTTATGAGGATCCGGCATGTAACATGTAGATTTCATGTTTTATTAAATCTATCTAGGATTAGTTGTCATTGACCTCTTGACTTTATTTTTGTAATTGTAGGTTTCCTATTTAGTTGTAGTAAACCTTAAAAATATTAAAATTGTGTACTGGATTTTTATTATATATAGGACTCTATGAAATAGTTGGTTGGTGTCAATTATCCTATCTCTTTTGCATTTTTCCCCTTATTGGGTAACTATATCCATATATATATATATATATATATTGTACTCTCATTGCTAATCCTCATCCCATGCCAACTATAGGTGACAACCTAGGGTTCGCAATCTATATTCTCTTATATCGGCATTGGTGTGGTGCACCTTGTTGGTATGGAGTCATGAAATAGGGGATATAGTGTCCCCAACTCTTCACATACAATGTCCAACATGTCTCTCATATGATAGAGGTTATACACAGTGTAGATATATATTATTCGTTAAAATAGCATATAAGATGTTTAAACATACCCGAAAAATATAAATAATTGTGATACAAATAACATATAGTGAATTGTATAAACAATGTACATCTCCAGAAAAACTGACCCTAATCCATCCATAAAAATAAATAGGATTGTGTCTATAACAAATAAAAATACTAAAGTGAGAACATTGTATTTTATAGTTTTTATGAAATGATACCCCAAGATTAGATGAAAATGTAACACCCAATGTATATATAATTTATTTGTTAAAAAATAAATTGAAACACTTTAGTAGCATCAATTTCATGCAAAACTGAGTTTATCTTGCATTACACATAACATTGTGCTAGGCTTCTACCACATGCAACACTGATATTAAACTAAAGATGAAATATTGATAGAACATTATTATTTTATACAGTATTTATAACCTATATGTAATTTTTTGGGTATTTATAATATTATGTAAAATATGAAAATTATGTTAAAATAATTATTACTTAAAAAATAGAAATCATTTAAAAGAAAAAAAAATTTCAAAATTTTTTTTTTCTAAAAGGTGTATTTGCCTCAAATTTATAATTTAATAAAAAAATTAATTTTATTTTTCAAAATTTATATGATAAAATGAATATAATTATTGACATCATTCTACCAAATTTATTTTAGGGGGTATTTTTTTAAATTTTATGTAATTAGTAAGTAATTGATGAATAGGGAAAAATAATGAATTTTAATTCAAAAATGCCATTGAGATCTAGTTATTTATGATGATCAAATCTATTTTTAACTTTTTAAAATTGAAATTAGTTTTTTTTAAATTTGTATTAATCCAATTTTAATCATTAGAATAGTTTTAATATTGAATTTATCTATAAAATCATTGTTACCTTTTGAATATTTTCTCTTTACAAAGACACTTTTCTGTTGCGTCTATATCATTTATTTGAAATTAAATTTAAAAACTTTTTAATGGAATATGGAGAAATATATTCCATAATATATATAAGAATAATTTATATTATCTTGTATGTTCATAATTATTTTTAAATGTAATTACTAAAAAAATACAAAAAATATTTCACACGTTCAGTGTAAATATAAATTAATCAGGGGATAAACTATGATTGTAGGGATAAAATGAAATAATAACTCTTCCAACAACCATTTCATGGATATATGTATAAATTAAAGATTATATATTTAATAATGGACCATTTTGGATAATTTTCAAATAAATAATACACTGGTATTATTAATTTTTTTTCAAAACATTACATGTTCTCAACAAACCGAACTTATAAATGAAGATTCACCTTCAATATTACATCACATAGTAAAAAATTATTTAGTTCTTACAATCCCTTAAAAAACACATCCTTAAATCCCTAAGCTTTTCCTACGAACCTATATTTTGGTATAATGGTATCCTTGAATGTACAATGGTTGATACATTAGGAGGAAACTTGAAAAATATGTAATGTTCTTTAAGAAGTATTTTTACATTAATTAATTATCCATATATATGTAAAATTGTTAAATAAGTATTATATATAAAAGTAATTATATTATATATATTAATTTTTTTATAATAAATCCATGACCTACAACCATCTCACTGTTGGTATTGATGATGGGTTTTTATTATATAAATTATATTTATAATATCATTATACATAATAAGAATTTATATTATATATAAATGTTTTAATTTCAATTATATAGGGGACATGTTAGTGTATATTGTGTGTACAGATAGATACCATATCATGAAGAAATGTGATTCGTTTTTTACTAACGCTTTACATGGAATGTCATAAAAACAAATAAAATTAATATATGTAATATTATTGACCAATGAATGATATAAATTAAATATTTATCATTCATAAATGATAATATATGTCATTTCATATCATATATTTTCACTCACATGAATATTATTATATTATTATTGTATGTGTGGACTACCAGCTTCAATAAGAAATGTAACTCTCTTTTCATCACCAAACCACACACCTTATATATATAAGTAAAATTAATGAATTACTATTGTTTATATTTTATCTAGGTAATTATAGGAATATAATGTATTACATACATATGAATTATAATGATCATTGAAAAATGGAAATTTTACTCTTGAGAACATAAAACCTTCTATCTATATGATCATAATGTACATAATTTATTGATACACATATTATTATATTTTTTACATTTATAATAGATTTTTAAATATCAAAATTTTAAATTTATCATTAATATGGAGATAATGAAACTATATAATATGTGAAATAACAAGATATTTCCTGATGAACCACCCAGAAAAAAGGCAATTAAAAATCAAGATAATGAAAATATGGAATGATTACTAACCAACATATTATATGATATAAAAAAAGGATAATATATGATGTTATGAAAATTAATAATTTTTTGTGAAAAATAGAAAAAATTCATATAATATATGTTGAAGACATTAATGAATGTTCAACTAAGATGAATTGTGATATAAATAATTTCATCTCAATTATTTTCCTTTTGGAATATTGTAATTATATACACATAGTTTAATTTATAAGGTCTATATAAATCTCCATAGACACATAATATAATGATTCAATAAAATTTCATGGTTATAGTTAACCAATCCCTTTAAAAATTATCCATATTTTATTATTTTATAATATATAAAACAATAGACAAATGGTCACCGGAAGACCATATTAAACTAGTGCCTTTGGAAACATGATAAAATTGACAATAGTAAAACAAATGAGATACTTTATTTCCCACTAGGTTCAATATTATTACAAACCCTCCTTGATACATCATACAATATTTATATCATCCTATTCATTGGAATGATACATTAACATAATCAAGATCAGATTCTCATTAATGGTAAAAAATGTATGTACATATACATAACCCTATGAATAAGGGTATGATAATGTGATCATAAAATTAAATGATCATGCCCTACATATCAGTGATCAAAAACATAAATCTTTTAATAATTATTGGATGTTTATAATATATAAATCATAAGTGATTTAATAGTGTAATCAATTAATGAAAAACATAATAATATGATATTTAATTGTGGTATACACATAAAAATGGAAAACCATTCCCTATAAGTCATGGAGTATATCCAAATATTAACAAAAAAATTATTGGAGACTATATATACAATGTGGGTCTCACTACCAACTCAAGAATTGGTCTTTTCCGTGTAAGGGATTAGGATCCCCATATTCACATAGTGGATCGTGGTTTCCCATATTCCCATATTCAATTGCGTTTACCAGTATTAACACCTTCCGGAGGACTACACCTACTAGCAGTACACACCACCATCCCCAGTCACTATCTATTTTATATAATTGTCCATGTTTCATAATATTTTAATATTTTCTCAAACCCATTGACTTTATTCCCATTATTATACAATGATATATATTTCATTACCCAATTCATTGTTGATATATATAGTTACCACATATAAAATTATTAAATCAAGAATTTATATGAAAAAATATATCAAAACATTCATTATATCATGACCCTTTAAATAAATTGTGTATCATTAGCATTTAATCACATCATATCCTATAGAATGAATATAGTTTTCATAATACTTAAACAAAAACCCAAAAAAATAAGTAGTATTAAAAATAATATAACCAATTGAATAGAAAATTATTTCATAAAAAAATAAGTCATTATAGTAAAATGGGTTGGAGAAACACTATTCCAACAAATCATTAACTATTTAGATAAAAAAATGAATGGTACATTTGAATAATATTCTAATAATTTCATGATTAACACCGAAAAATGTTATCATAAATGGAAAATTCTTTGGAAATTTAATTTAATAATATTTAAACTGGAAAATATCAGTTCTTTTCATAAAATTTATATTTGTGACATAAATTCATTTGAATAACATTTCCTTTTCTAATAAATGTTAAATCTTATACAAAAGTTATGAAAATATTTCGAAAACCATTTATATGAAAAAAAATTAAAAAAATATAATATAATTTTTAAAATTATTTGATAACCAATTATTTGAAAATAAATTGAATACTTAAAATGAAATATTTAAAATGTTCTGAAAACTATTTCTGTTAAAACACTTTGAAATTATATAAATAAATCATGAAATAATTTTGAAACTCATTACATGGAAATTTAATCTTCAAAACAATTTTGAGAACCATTTCATTGTAAATACAATAAAATAAAATAAATAAATCTTTAAATACATAAATATATTTAAATAAATTTTATGAAAACGAACATGAATAATCGTTTATGAAATAATTTTTTAAATAATGGGTTTTTATGTTCATGGAAGGTGTCTCAATTAATGCCAGTTGGGAAAAAGATCTTTACAAATTTATTTACTATATAATTATAAAACTCATGAGATATATTTCATAAAATTGAAATTTAATTACCCATAAATTTAATTAAAAAAGTCACTTGATATATTAATTGAAAGTATATACACCCTATAAAATAAATGTGTTTTGAATAATGTATAAATCTAAAAAAATTAATGTGAGATAATAAATCACCTTACCTTATCTATTGAATTTCCTAGTACTAAATCAAACATATTATATAATATTTATTAAATTGTTTTATCTCTACCATAAAACAATATTATTATATATAATACTGTAGTTGGAATTATATTACCATATTATTAACACTTCCATGTTATTATTATGTTTTTGGTTAATATTCACTATGTTTTTCGCAGGCATATTAATTTGTTAAGTTTGATTTAATCATACATTTACCATTTTTTTAAAAAAATTAAACCATAATATAAAATATATGTATATTCATTAAATATGTATTTATAATAATCAATTAAAGAAATATAAATGGATTACAACATTCATGGAGAAGGTATTCCATATATACACATGAATGATGTTTCTATTTAATTAAATATCAATAAGACGTTATTAAATTACATATATGAATATATACTAATAATAATTATGTTATAATTATTTTTTCCTAAATATCATATACTTTTTTTGAACTCATTCTTAAATAAATCTTTTATGATTCTGAATGAATAACATCATTTTGAGGAGGCTTTCATCCACACTTCCCCAAATAAAATTATAGAATCAACATAAAATGGAATAAGTGAAGGAATGTACTATATAAAAATTAAATTAGAATAAATTCAACATATAAATCATTTATATTATATATAAATATAGTTTCAATAATAATCCACTACTATGACATGTGTTAATGAAAAATTGAATAATGATATTTCATGATATCCATACATAAGAATTATAAGTTCATTACCCATTAGAATAATGTGTCTGTATGTATATGTCAAAACATTATACAAAAAAATTATAATTTTTTGTATAATATTAACATTATGTATGAATGGATTTGGATGAATTCAGGTAATGGATAATGAAAATAGATGAAATGATTTTTAGGAATGATTTTACATATTATTTTATTAACACCTTTTGGTTTACCCCAAAAGAATTCTTTGGGTGGAATTAATACTAAATGTGGGATTAAAATAGATAAAGACTAATTTTTTTATTGTAGTTGTGAATTTCAATGACTAAACAAATTCTGATTTAGTTACGGGGAGAAGGGCGAGAGGTGGTGAACATTTCTTAGGGAGAGATGGGACACTGTTGGTATTTTGGAAAACATTATTGTGCTAACAAGTTGTTTCGAAACGAAATTATAAAATTGAAACCAATCATCATAATAAAATATTTTTGGCTGAAATAGGTACATAAAATTGGTGTTAGATATGTTTATAAGTCATTTTTTCTCTTGTCATTACAGTTTCACCACTGGTTAATCTCAATATTAACATAATCCTTATAAATAATTATAATCAAAATCGATAATATTTTTTTTAAATATGTTTATAATTATAGAATATAATTTATATACCTATTAAATCCATGAATTTAAATTTTTATAAAATCAATTCACATTTTTGGGATAATTATATTTAATGGTAATCCCACAAATGTTGAAAGAGGGTGTTTTCAATGTGAGAATGGTCAAAATTTCATTATGATTTTTAATCTACATTAAATATTAAAATGATTCCAATGAAGTAAATTTTAGTAATTGTTATATAATTTATCTATTTTGATACTAAAAAACTAAAAATATAATTTTAATATATAAATATATTATATGAAAATGATGTTTTTAATTAAAATTTACTTCTCTTAACTATTCATCTACAAAATATTGTATCTTAGAAAAAACCCCAATATTCATCATAATTTAATATTGAAATTATGAATAAAAATGGGTTTTATTTTATCAGAATAATTTCTATGAAATTGTAAAAATATTTTTCTTATTATTTTAGATGGATATAAAAAATAGAAACTTTATGAAAATTGTTTTTTAATCACATAAAGGATTTACCAATAATAATTATCTCATTATGAATAAATTTTATTTCTTTTAAAAAAATTATAAATAATATTTTAATATTCCATATTACTATTCCGATTAATTTATTTAATTGATATGTTATAACTATATAATTTAATTAATTATTATAATATTGTCTTTTTTTATAGAAACTTGTGTTTCCTATAATTAATGCCAAGTCATTGTTGTATATAGCGCAATATTATCTTGGTGTAGCATATAATTAAATTTGACTTTGTGTATATTGTAATGGATGACATCCAGAAAATAAATTTAACTAAAAATAGTCACAAAATATTAGGATGTTCAATTCCACACACATAAAAATTAATTTCTCTATCGAAATTCATTATCTTGATACAAAAATGAGGAACTATTTTTGCATATAATATCCTGATGTTCCCATGACGATTCCTCTAAAAAATGATTTCACTATACAATTTTTACATTGTTAAGGGTCATATTTCATAGAACATTATATGTATGATATAAATTTTTTATTGGTAGTTCCTCAAAATAAATTTCCAAATCTAGCAGTTTGACTTTTGAGTTCATTACATGAGTATTGTCATAAATGTAATTCTTATGGAATGATACATGTAAAAAATTGTGAAATTGATAGAGTTTTTTAGGTATTTTCATGATATTGGATATCATATTTATGTGAAAAAGAATCTCAATCAGAGAATATACATATGGAATAGTTACCATTTATTCATGAACCTCACATCCTTATTCATTAGATAAATTCTTAGAAACACCATCTAACTAACATCAAATTCAAGGTCACACCGATTGTTGTTAGTGTAATATTTCTACCAACATTGAGTTGCATTAACATAATATTAAATAGTTCTACAATTACATTAAATTTATTCAACTATCTCAGGTCCCAATAGATGTAGTTATATATCTTTATCCCATCTTTTTGTAGCGCTATATTTATTTCCATTGAGGGATTCATAAAGATCCATCTGAATAATTGAGTGAAATCTGTTGTTGTGAAGACCCAAACTATTAAGAATAAAATTACCGATCATTTAATTAAATTAATTACTCAAAAAGAAAACATGTTCACTTATTTTGTTATCTAATTGGATTTAAATTACCGTTATGTATCCTTACCATTTAAAATATTATAGTTGAATAGTGATCACATGACTAGTAGAAATATGTGGTTTAAAAAATCCTTTTCACCGAAGGAAAATATGTGATGACCTCAACCAGTAGGATCATACCCAACAAATCAATTTATAAGAGATATTTAGAGAGATTTTATTTTAGGGGTTTACATATACAAATCAAAAGATGAGATATAACAACATAAGCATGAGTGAAATTGTTTATAGTCGATGTTTATTCACATCATGAACACAACCCAAACCATGTTCACCGAACAACCCCATGAATTCCCCACAATCAAACACTATACTCATAGGTCATATTATGGTGTAATAAAGGGATACATATCAAGACCACAATATTATGATTATGTGAATAAATTTTGAACATAATAAAGAATATAATTCCATATTATTGTTATTACATTGCAAATGATTTTTAAGAACAAATAATTTTTTAGTTATTATTCAAATTTAGTTTATAAATATATTCTGATGAATAAATGGTTTTCTTATTCAATAATATTTTATTAAAATATTAATATTAAACATTAATGATTGTATAATTTTTATGATTCCACTTAAATTTTTATTATGGTTTCATGTCATTTTTTATCAAACCGATCAATTTTTAATATATGTTTATTTTTATTTTAAAAGATAAAATTTAACTACATATAAAATTATTTTGATAAAATGAATTTTATTTTTGAAATTATGATATCAATATTATCAAACATTTATTTTTTCGTTACTTTCTATGATAGTCGAATTGTTTGGTAAAAATTAAAAAAAATATAAATATAAAATGTGTTTTATAACATAATAATGACCCAATAGTGATGTATTAAAATAAAATAAATATTTACTTTTTGAAAATATATATTTTCATTAAAATAATATAATTTTATGTTTATAAGATTTATTTAAAAAAGCCTTGGTGAATTCTCATAGAGAAAAAATATATTTTTAGATAATGAGAAAATTTCCTTGAAATTTTTACTCTACTCAACTTAAGGAATGGAAATATGGTAATATCACAGGCTCTTATCCATTTAAAATAATTTATAACACTACCAATATATTGAATTAATGGGAAAAAAATCATGGGATGGTTTGTGTATTTGAATATTTTAGTGTGTAGGTTCCAAAACCGAAATAATAATGAATTTCACACACCTTTCCCTTATAAACCCACCCAGGCATCCATTAGTCATCACTCAAGCACATTGAATCGTGACCACTATAATCCCTTACTAACTAGTGTCCTCATATGGCTACCTTAATCTCCCAAAATCCTCTTCCAAGCCATTGGTATCACAAATATATGTAAGGGATCCTCATCTTTCACTCTTCCATTCAATTCAAGAACCTTGTTGGAAAATATATCATTCAATTCCAATAGGTTATATTTTCATTCTTCTATAATAAATTATCTAGTTTCCATTTTATTTTATTTCAATGATGGATAATTTATCACTTCTCCATTTAGACCCTTACCAACACTTTTTCTATTTATAAATTCCACAAGTTATATCTTTATTTAAATTTTTATTTCTAGAACTACATTTGTATTAAGAATACTAAATTCCATCTCATATGTTGGGGTATTTTGTTCCATGATAACCACTCTATTCATTTCATTTATAAATTAAAATATACCCCTTTCATTGTCATCTACCCATTTTATGTATTTATATATTTTGTTTTTATGCTGCTGAAATTGCACTACGATTTTCCATTACAAAATAATAATGTAGTGAATATGATGCCCATTTCTCTATTAAGGGTATTCAACTTCCTACAAAAAACATATTGATTATAGGCATTCCTTTATAAATTATAAATTATTTTATCATTTAATAAATTATGACGATGAATGAATCATGTTATATGATCTATTTAGAACACTTAAACATGAGATTGAAATGATTATGAAGGGTGTGCCCTAATAGCACTCCAATGCATTGGGAAATGTTTAGTATCATGAAACGTCATTATGGGATAGGGGTATATAAACTTTGTTTTTGGAATTTCATTCACCATGTTGGGATAGGGGTTTACCGGATAATATTAGGAATATTATGTAGAGTTTTAGTTTTTTTCAACTTTTCTATGTTAGGATAATCATGCTATATCATGCCTTGATGTTCATGTTTATCTTCTTCTCCATTGATATTCTAATTTACTAACATGTATTGTATTCCTCATGTTATTCCTTGTTTACGCCCTTATTTTGGTTTGTACCTCACCATTTTCATATGTATGTCATCATGTTATCCCTTATAATGCAAAGTACAAATGAATTTTTTGTTCATATAAAATAACTTTTCAATAATGAAGTTGTATTTTATATATAAATATGACTTTTAATGTTTCTAAGACCCAAATATAGTAGACTTCATGATCTGGTGGGATGTATTAAATGCTTTTTTATATAATAAAGCATGTATAAATGTGTAATAATGACCATAGTTGTTATAATTGTTGAATGAAATCTCAACTATATGATGTTTGTGATCCCAACAACCATTGAAATGAAATGAAAAAGATCTAAAGATAACCTATTGGGATTTAATTATTCATTCAGAATAAGTATCCATCTATGGATGAGATAATACAATGAAACACAATTCTATGTCATGACTATACCGAATTATTTTCTAAATCATTGATATATACCACAAATCTCGATCAAATTAAATTGAAAAGATTTACTTTGTGAAACCATATAACTTATATAATATATATCCTATAATGTTGATCACGAGAGAAAAATTCTCTTATAGAAATGTTTCCTCCTAACATAGTAAGGTTATTGACTACCACAAATACTGAACTAAACCCATTATAGGATTTTTGGTTTCTATTGAATAAATATATAATGATATTATCCTATTTCAATTCTTGTAAGGATAATGGATACCACCTCCCCTTCTATATTTTTCATTATTCATTAACTTTTTGTGTACTAAGCACCAAGATACGAAATCTGTGATATCCCTCTTTCTTTCATTCCACCAAATTTATTCCGTCAAATATCTATCCACTTCATACTACTAGGATGAAATGAGAATGAATTACTATTATAATTCACTAATTTATCCTTTCTCAAACCCTGTATTGAAGGAATAGATAAATAATTCGTAAAATGTATCATTTTATCCTAATCAATGTCAAAATAAAAAACATTTTTATTCCTATATTTTATCTATGCATATTTCATTTTAACCACATTATGTATAACATGGATAGAAGGATTATGATCAAATTTATAAATATATAATCTCCCCATTCCTTCAATATTTCTATATCCACATTTTTGAAATACTAAAATATTTACCAATTTTTTATCTTTAACAAATACAATCTAGTATGATCCCTTTACTCAATGAATTAACCAACTTGTTTTGTTTCTTAGGCTATAAATGAATTGATTATCCATAATATTTTTTCATCTATAACCATTTTCTCTAGTGCATTTACAAATCCTTCTATGTGAATACATATTTTATACATTTATGTTCTGTATATATATCACACTCTTCTCCATAAATACAATGACACAATATTATTAATGAGATAAATTACCACTGTTATCACAAAAATATGAGTTAGATAATTTTATCACAGTTATTCAACATTTTGATGCAATAATAGAACACCATTTTATTATTCATACCAATAGATCCCAATATATTAATTGATTAATCATTATATATTACAATACCTTATCTAGTATAGAGTAATGTAAACAGAGTTGCACTGACTATCCTTCTATTTATATCATATAATGTTTCCTCTGATTTAAATCATTAAATGCACTAAGATCCTTCCCATGTAAACATGGTACGATTATTAGATAATTAGTAGAAATTATCAAATAATAGAAAATAATAACCAGTAAATCCATGAAAACTATAGATCTCATTCACCATTGATGGTGTAGGCCAATATTCATTAGCCTCTTTCATTGATGAGTCGACATGTATTCTATACATGAGATTATGTGACCCAAAAATGTAACTTTTTTCTTCATAAATTCATAAATTTTATGTTTTTCATACACTTTTTCATTTGCAAAAAAATTTAGTAAATTTCACATGTTGTCATCATGATTTTCTAATCTGTTTTATTAAATAACTATATAATCTATAAATACTAACAAAAAATGATTAACGATCCCGCTAAATATTCTATTAATCAAATACATAACTATATTATGGGAATTAGTAATTCCAAAGGGAAATAAAATATATTCTAATATTATATACCTCTTATGGAATGTCATCTTGGTTATATTCTAAATATAGATATTAAATTGATGATTTATATAATGGATATCTATCTTGGAAATTTTTTTACACCCACACATTTTATCAATCATGTAATAAGAACATGGAAGATGGAACATTTTATTGATCGTGATCTTCTTCAACATTTGATAATTATTTCAGAGATGCATTTCTCTATCCTACAAATTCCTGAAGTGAACACGTACACCCAAAAGTGAAAAATTTGTCTCATTGAATCCCAAATAATGGTTTTCTAGGATTTGATTCTCCAATTCTGACAATTCAATTTGGGAAATTCTATAATGCGTATTTTCCATTGGTCTAGAACTAGATATGGGTTCTTTTGAGGACTCAACATCACATTTGGGTAGATTGATAGGTAAATATTATGGGAACATATCAATGAACTCCTGAACCATATTCATATAATTTATCGAGGGTTTATCCCCAATATTTTGTGAGAAACACAACGTCTATGTTGGAATTAAGGCCCATACACTAGATGTAATATTCATTTTAAGTTCAAAAATATCATAAAACTAATATATGATAATATATTTCTGTGAAATATAAAATATCACTTACTTTATATGTCTATTATTATAGTCATTGTGAAAATAAAGTCAAGCCATTCTTAATGTGACATCAAATTCATCCAGTGGAAAAGAACATGAATTTACAGATATATATTCCAACAAATATCAATCAAAGAATAATAATATACTTGATATGAAATAATCATATAATTATTGGTTTTTACTGAAAAATCCACATATAAATTTTTGGGTGGAATATTAATACAAATATTGAATATTTAGATAACAATGAGTGCGATGATCTTGATTAAAATAAAAAATTATCAGTTTTAGAGTGGAAAATATGTGTCCCTATCACAACAGCATTAGCATACCCCTCATAAGAAATAATGATAACTTAATACGTTCACTTTTCCCTTGATTTATGAGGTTTTAGAATCTGATCATCAATTATAATCCTTATGTTTGGCCACTGGTTAATATAATTCCAATCATCCTTAAAATTGAATAACATAAGTGTTGGAGGTGAATTCTATTTAGATTTTACCTTTTCTCATCATTGGGAATCTTCATCCCATCACTATGATAATTATTTTCACGATTCCCTTTCCTTCAACACATAAAATGCATATTATACCCCATAAGACAAACACCACATGATTAATTTTACACTTTGACCAAAAAACACACATTGTTCTCTTCATCATTTTTATATTTTCCATTAAAATACAATTTCATTTTCCATTTAAAACCCTGGGGTTGATACAAAACACCCAACTGCATTTCAACATTTATTTCACAAAACACAATATCATCAAAGTTACTAAAGATTCATATAGGTAATTCCATTTTAATAATTGGATTTTTTCCACTAAATAACCAATCAACATTAAATTCAGGTAAGATTCTAATTCTATAAGAATACATCGCATGACTTGTAAAATTGGCTTCATAGGTACAAATATACTAATCTACATTTTTCTCTACTAAAGGAAGTATTTTTAAATCTTCATATAAATTACATGTGGAATGTAAATATTTGAGAATATGTTATTGAAATAATCCCATTCTCTAGATTAAATTTCATATTTTTTTTATATTGTTGGTTAGAATCCAACACTTGTCCACATAAGCATTAAACTAATAACCATGTTGATTGAAGATATCATGATCCTTATATTAGATAATTTATAATAACATTTCATTTGTACTAATCTGGTGTTCATGAATAAGTGAATAGAAGATCTACTAGAAGATGATGAATGTTTAATAATGAAGGACTCAATAAAACATTACTACCTCATTTTTTATATTGTAATATCATTAAGATTCATATCTCTAGAATGACATGTGACAATAACCAAGGGTTTTTTCATTACATATTCTTATAATTCAAATGAATAGTCCAAAGATCAAATCATTGTTCTTATTCATCTCAATTAACATGGTATATTTTGTTTATATCCTTCATTAAAAAACAAAAAAATAACGAGTAAGAAAGAATTGTAAATTTGAGAAACCATGTATCCCGAAAAACTACATACATGATTTCAAAATTATGAAACCATCCTCGTTCCATTACACTATAGGATTATCCTATGTGATTCATAACCAACATATTATTAATCATTTATGATGTTTGATGAAGGTTTTTTCAATTCTCAATGAAAATTCCAATGGAGTGTCAAACTAGGTGGCTAATAAGGCTCATTTTTGTGTACCATGTAATACATGTATTGGGATAGATGCACCTTATCATAGTTGTTTCCCCTAGGCAAATTGGTTCTGGAAACACACACACTTGTTGTATTAAGACATGAATTTATTTTCATGACACCGCATCCTCTATCATTTAGAAAATTTATTTGATGTTTTTCAATACTTTTTCTTTTCCTTAGAAATATACATATATATGTCATTAGATTTCTCATTATGGTTTTCTCAGACTAGTTTTAAAAGGTTAAAAATAATTATTTATCTGGTACCAACTATAGTGACCATATCATTCCATTAATTATCTTTAAATATTCATTTCAAAATAAAAACAACATTACATAAACGGACATCAAAAAATAGTATTTTTATTGTTACATTGGAGACATGGTAACATAAAAAATGGTACATAAGAGAGATACATTTTCTCCAAATATATTTTTAATGACTATAACCCTTCTTATAAACATCATAAATAATCTATATCATCATAACCAATGGATTTTAAAAATGAAAAGGGTTTAGCTATGATTCTCAAAAAGTGTAAAGAAAGGATTTATGTAAGTACAAACATGAGAATAATGTAATAATAATATGATCATAATAATATATGTTCATACACTTCATATGAAAGATCATGAACGTGATTGATAAAATAAATATTTTTAATACATAAGGCGTGAATACTAATGGAATCAAGATCATAATAAATAATTTAATAAAATTTGAATAAGACCTTTAATTGTGGTAGATATATAAAAATGTAATAGAATTCTATAAAAGTCGAGGTTGAAAGAAAATTATAATAGGAAACTTAATGGGGATTACACTTACATGTTTGAACACAACCCCATACATAGTAATAGTCATTTCCCTATAATGGGTCGCGTTTCCTCGTATACCAATAGTGGACTATTTTCCCCATATTCCTATAATGGATATGATTTTACCGTAATCACACCTTCCTTGGGACTACACCTACTTCATGGGAAACACCACCTATAACAACCTGAAACTTTATTTCACACATAAAAATTCTTTATTACATTAAATGTTCACTTGATTCAACACATAAGATCAGTGGGTCTAGTGTCTTTATGGAATAGGATAATTACATAAAAACATAATACATGGAATACAAATCTTTATTGAAAACTTATTTTTCATGGGAAAAAACATCCCTTTGTACATTGAATTGTATTTTATAACCTGAGGACATGCATAAGAAATGAGTGATCTATAACGCCAAGTAAGGGTGTAAAAGAGGCATAACAGGAATAATACATTACATTTTAGGCGTTATGAATATCAATGGACCATAAGAGACACATTATCTCAAAGTAATGATATATCATTATTATCATAACTAGGAAATGTGGTAAGAACATTTAACTTTATTTTAGTATGATCCAAGTCTCATTGAACATGAAGCACGAGTAAACCCTAATTTAAATAGAATTAACTTGACTAAACCCTCATTTCACTTGACGTATCATGATACTAATCTATAAACAATGCATTGGAGAACTATCAGGGCACACCCTTTTTAATTATTTCATTTCATCCATAAGGGATCCACATAGATCATACAAAATGGATTCATTAAAAATAATTATTTATTATAAAATAAATATATGTGGAATTAATACATGAAACATTTTATTCCATAAGTAAATATTCATAAATATTAATACACATTATAGATAATTTGGCATGGTATTCACTACACAATGACTTTGGCTTGGAAAATCATGATACAATTTTGTCAGAAAATGGTAGGACATAAGAATTCATAAAACATTTTGATGAGAAGGAATTGGTTATCTCATAATATTTATAGGAAATAATATTTAATGTGGGTCATATATATTCTTTTCCCAACATATGTAATAGAATTTAGATTCATAAAATAATAGAATTGCATGAATATTAATGAGGATAGATAAATTCCATATGGAATTTTGTAATGTTAACTTGTGTAATGGGAAGAATTAACGAGAGAAAAAGGGGTAAATAATCAATAAATCATAAGGATTAATGCATAGGGGAGGTGATAAATTGAACTCCAAAATTCTTAAAAGAATATAAAAGGGTATAGAAATATAAAGAAACTAAGAAAAAAAATGGGAGTGGAAGAAATCCCTAACTTTGCTGTGTCATCCCAAAGGCATTGGAGAGGCTTGAGAGAGGAATATTAGGTTCATGGGGTTCCTTGGGAGAATTCTAGAGAGTGGCAGTCAGTGTTTGGTTGACCTCCAAAGGCTTTTAGTGAAGAGGTATTGAGAGCCTGTGTGGGTTTATATTAGAATGGAGAGGGAGTTATTTATTATTTATGTTTTGGACACCACACATTAAACTAATCCAAAAAAAACAAAACCATGATTTTTCAAATAGCTTTTTCTAATGGAGAGTTGAAAAAATTATTTTATAATTCAAATGGACTAACTTTAAAATTATTAGGCTTGATTTTGTGGAGGTGAGTAACACTATCAAGGAAATCATTTTAAATTGTTGAAATTGTTTATAAGTCTTGGAGGGTCCGCTAAGGGACCATAAAAATAATCAATAACATTTAAAAATAACATTATTTTAATTATAATACATATATTATCCTAATATACAATATATTTTATTTTATTACATCACTATTGGTTATTATGATGTCATAAAACACATTATATATTTAAACGATATATAATTTTTACCGAAACATTCGAATGTCTCGAAAAATTACGAAAAAATCACCGTGGGATAATTTCTACATTTTGATTCCAAAAATAATATTTATTTTATCTTAAAAACATTCTATATATTGGAATGTATACATTTAAAATAAAAGCAGAAATTTATCAAAAATTCACGGCTTTTCTCAAAAATAGCATTCAATCATTAATAAAAATTACAATTGTATTCATAAAAATTATATGATCATATGTTTTTAATAATATATATTTAGTAAAAATATTTCATTAAAATATTATTTAATTCAAAAATCCATTAAATAATCAAAATATATTTCTTAATTTAATATTAACTAAAAATACTATTTGTGATTTAAAAACCATTTACAAAGTAATAATAATAAAATGAATATATATTCTTTATTATATAAACAAATAATGCTCATAATCATACTTATATGGTATTTTTACATAACACCTTATAAAACACACATAATACTGAAGGGTATGTTTTGTGAAGGATACAATCTATTGGGGTGCCTCGAATAACATCACTCAGGTGGTAATCTCTATCAACTACCACTTCTCCCATAGGCGGATTTGTTCGAGCATAACATGTTGATGCTTGACATGATATTGGTCTAGAGAGAACCCAATAAAATTAACTCACTTCCTTGCTCTGACAAATGGGATTCTTATGCATCAATTCTACTAGATGATGTCATAAGTTCCATTGTCGGAGTGAAATAGATTTTTTAAATCCCTTTAATTATACTAATAACCTTCTCACAGTTTAACGACTATATTATAAATATTAACAATTAATAATTTTATTATGAAATAGAAAATAATATAACCAATGAAGTGCATATGTTTTATATATCCCTTTTACATAAGAATACATCTAATCAGTTGAAGAGAAATTCCCATTAATAAAATATTGGGTCGCTAAAATCTCACCCCTTATGTAATTTCTCCCTGAAAATTAACTATTCCCACACTATAACAGATACATGTAAATTTTCTTCCTCACGTCCTATGATTCCCACACTACTTCATCAATCTACTTTTTTCCCCAAAACACCATAATTATGGGTATAATCTTATATTGTATAACTTTTTCCCTACTATCTTAGATCTAAATCTTCTTATCTTCATTGGAGTGGTCATTATCCAATAGTACCCCCTATGGATTGAGTACATGTGATGGGTCAGGTATGTACATCCCCATGATAGATACATGGAATACATCATGTACTTGAGATAGGATCGGTAGGAGTGATAGTTGATAGGCCTGGTCTTTAATTCGATCAGGGATCTAAAAAGGGCCAATGTGTATTGGAAAATATTTCACATCATCCCAAATCAGATAACGCTATTCCATGATAATATGTGGTGGAATATCATATATCCAAAATCAAACTCTATGTCTCTTCGATGATTATCAACATTGCTCTTTTGTCGACTCTGATAAGAATTAATGTGATGATGAATTTTCTTTACCATCTCAACAATTTATTCAACCATTTCTGGACCTTGGAGTTTCCTCTGCCATACTTCATCCCAACATACCAGTGTTCTGCACCACTTCCCAAAAAAGGATTCTAAGTATCGATTTGGATGCTTGAGTGGATACTTTTTTGTAAGAGAACCCAACTAGATAAATATGTTGATACCATACTACTTGGATGTATCCATTACAGTTGATCCAATGATAAATCCACTCAAATTTCAATAAAGTATGTTGTCTTTATTAGACAAACTACTACAACCCAAATATTATTATTTCTTTTGGATGTCTTATGATGTCCAATGATAAAGTCCATGGGGATATTCTCCCATTTCCATGATGGTATGGATAATGGTTGCATCACCCCTTTATAATTATTACTCTAATCATCCACTTATGGACATACCATGAACATTGATGTATAATCAAAGATCTCTTTATTCATGTTATCCCACCAATAAAGATCATAGAGATATTGATTTATCTTTCTATTTATTAGGTGATTGGAGAAATTGAAACTATGTGCATCATCCAAAAGTTATTTATTTAACTCCATACATGATAAAACAAATAGTCTAGTCCAAAATCTCACAATTCATTATTCATTAACATTGATCATAAAGGATTTATCTTTTATAATAGTTTCCAATTTCTTTTTAATTTTAACATAATCCATATGATAATATTTTAAACATTCCAAAAGATATCTTTGAGAAATTATGTGTGAAAGGATTAATGATATTCAAGTATTTATGACTCCCATTTCTGTCTTCATCAAATCAAATAATATTGAATACTTTTCAATAATCATCAATGATAGAATTACTAGGTCAATTATTCATAGAGAAACTGACACCATGTTCATTTTATTAGGATGGTAATGGATTGATCAGTAATTGACTTTGATCAGATCTATCCATATTCTCTAGCACATATTCAACTCATTCTTTGTGAATATACACATGAGTCTTTTTGGATTCCTGTTTATTTGACAACACTGCCCAAAAAGATAAAGCTTCCAATGTTTCAAAGGAATGGCTAATTCATCAAAATGTAGATCTTGTCTTCGATATTTTTTATCATGAAATTTAAATTTTCATGAAACATAGGTAATTAATTTTTCATTTCTGATCAATCCACATCACATTCGCTTCTTCAATGAATTATTAATACCATAGAAATATATCCACTTGTGGGTAGTGGGAGCACATGCATAGTGATATGCCACAATTTCAACACCTTGAGCCAATCTTAATATTCATCACTCCAAGAAACCTATAATCCTTTCTGATTTATATTTGTAACAGGGTTAACCTATCATGACAAATTTATAAGAAATCTAAGATAATATCCATCTAACCCAAAGAAGATATAGATATCTATCACAAATGTTGGCATTGACCATCCCTAAATTGCACCAAACATAGATGGACCCATATATATATATCCCATTTCTTATGATAATATGACCCAAGAATGAGACCTCCTTTAACCAGAATTCACACTTGATGTACTTCTCACAGAGCTTCTCCTTTCAAAAGGTTTCTAGTGTAGTTTTAAAATGATCTTAATTCTTCTCCTTGGTTTTGGTGTATATTAGAATATCATCCATAAAGGGTAACACAAATTTGTTGAGTTAATATCTAATTAATATATTAATGATGTCATGATGATTTCTAGTGAATTAGTGAGTAATAAAGGAATCTCTATGAATTAATAGTGCTCTTACATTCTACAAAAAGAGTCTTGGGGATATCATCCTTTATCACCCATACATGGTAATATACAGACCACAGATCCAACATGGAGAAATATTGTGCTCCTCATAGCTGATTGAACTAGTTATAAAGTTGTGATGTAGGATAATATCTCATTATCATGAATTTTCTAAGCTCATGAAAATATATGTAAAGGAACATTGGCTAATAATTATTTATGACAAATAGGAATGTTGCACCCCATGGTGATTCACTTGGTCCTATAAACCATTTATCCATATTCTTCTACAATTAATTTCCAGCTCCTCACAATCTACAAAAACCATTATATAAGAGGTCTTGGATATTGAAAATTTCCCAGGTATAATATCCTTTGTGAATTCAGCATATATTCTAAGAGGATTGAGAGACAATTCCTCGCAAAACGGTTCAGTGAATTAACTCACAATAAGAATATATTATTGGGTGGTTGCTTCCTTAGACTCAATCATATGATCCAGATATGCAATCTTATAATGAAGTAATATCTATAGTAAAGAATATGGTACTAAATATGTTCCATTCTCCCTCTTCCAATTGTAAAGATTCGGGGGTCCAATCTCCTTATAAAGAGTGATAAAACTATCATGGAAATTTGTTTTAGATCTATATAAGGAAATAAAATCCATGTTAGGAATTCCCTAAAATTATACTATAGGGAGTATGATAGGGTTCAATGAGATGTTGAATCCACATATTATGATAGAGAAATAGTTATATACATGGGATGAAATTATTTCCACTTTTTCCATTCTCATTAACATCTTTACTTTCAAAAGTTGTGGTGGTGTTGGGAATGTTCTACTAAGCTTTCCAGATATAAAAGAATCCATTTAATCAGAATAAAAAAGTTCATTCCCTATTTTTGATTGAATAAAAACCATACATATCAACACATCATTATTAAGGAACACTTCTATAGTAGTGAAGGAAAAAGCTCACCCATGCTTTCTTGGAGGTCGTTGGTTTCCTCTATAAACCCTTGGATTAGGGAACTAGTTGGAAATTTTCCCTTGTTCATTGCAGTTGAAGTAATGAATAACACATTGATAGTCGAATAGATAATTTCCCTCCTCGATCGTAGCTGCATGATTTTCTTGTTGGATGTTAATGGAATGGTGACCTTATCTCTCACACCTAAATCATTTCCTCATTCTCTTGAGACAATTTATGGGTTTCTTCTTCCCGCACCTTTGGAAAGTGGGGTGATCGATTATAATAGCACCATTGGAGTTTCCCATTAGACCTCTATAATTTAGGACTATATTATGATTATTATACCAATTATTCCCCAAAGATTCAACATTCTCCATTTTTACATAGAGAGAACATTAGACTATTTCGTCATATATCTCAAAGTCATGGATCACTAGGGAATTCCATAGGAAAGGTTATAGACCACCAAAGACGCAGCCATCCTTTAATTAAGGGGTAACGACAATGCTGGAGGCATATTGTGTAAGTCTTGTGATGATTTCCTCATACTCTACGATGTATTCAGCGTCTTTTTTATTGAGTTAAAATATGTCCCTTTACTTCATATATCAAAGGGTTCAAATAAAATATTTGTCAATAAACATTTTACAGAAATCCTTTCATTCCAACAACTCGATATCCTCATCTGAATTCATATATTGATCAATTTCCACTATTGATCATCTTCACCCTCCATTTGATATGCTATAAGAAGTACCTTCTATTGTTCAGAACATTTAGGGGTGGAGAATATCATCTCAAGGGAGTTGAACCATTGATCTATTTTTTAGGGATCATATGATCTATTGAAATTTTGGGTCATTGTCTCATGATTCACTCTTTTGTGACTTGTTCAATCTGGGGGGTCGAATGTTCCTATAGATCCTTTTTTCCATTCAAAACATGACATAACTAAGAGATTATTGCAAAAAACTCATTGATTATCTCTCCCATCAGACTGAGAATATCATTAGAATAGTCGTACATTGATCTTCACATCAGTTGTTAGAACGATTCATCCATTCACCAGACATTTGATGGCATAAAATAAAAGTTAGGGGTAACACATAAAGGGAAATCCAAAGAAAAAAATGAATGACTTGTAAACTTATTTTATTTCATTAACATATGAACTTATAGGCTTCTATATATGTTATCCAAGATATACGTACCAATATATTTTCATTGGAGAATTTTCCTCATTAATAATGGTTCATAATAAGCTCATGAATTTTAAAAATCATATCACATGGGAGTGTCATAACCAATAGTGAATCAAGGGTTGTTTTCGTGCACCAGTTCCTGTCCGAGTCCAGCTCAAAGATGTGTTTTTAGGTTTCACCCCTAGATACATCTATCCTAGAGCCGCCACTAAATACTCGTATCCATACATGAATGTATTTTATTGATAGAAAACATACTCAATACTCACCAAAATTTATGGATGTTTTTATTATACATAGTCTTATCCCAAAATATTTAAATAGGGTCTTCAATTTGTAATCCCAAAAATAACTAAACATAACATATGATACCAACTATAACAACCCTGCACATTATTTCACACATAAACATGACTTATTACATGAAACATTCACTTTATAAGTCATAGAAGATCATTATTTATAATTTTTTGGGCCTTAAAAATATTACATAACAACATAAAACAAGAAGTACATATATTTATTGAATACATCATTTACATGACCACACACATTAGTTCATACATAGAATTTCATTGGATAACTTGAGGACATGCATAAGAAATGGGTCAGCTATAAAGCCTAGTAAGGGAGTAGAAAAGGAATAACATGAAGAATACAATACTTTTTAGGCAATAGGAATATCAATGGATCATAAGAGAATCTTGAACATAAAGGAAAGATATAGAATTATTATCATAAAATAGGAATGTGTTAACAACATTTAACATGATTTTAGCATGATCCAAGGCTCATTGCACATGGAGCATGAGTAAAACCTCATTGCACATGAATTAGAATGAGTAAATCCTCATTTGACTTGACATATCATTATACTAATCATTACCCAATTCATTGGAGTCCTATCAGGGTGCACCATTATTAATCATTTCATTTCATGCATAAGTGTGCCACATAGATCACACAACTTGGATTCATTAAACATAATCATTTATTCTGTGATAAAGAAATATTGAATTAATACATGAAACTCTATAACCAATATGTAAATGTGTATAATGGTGAATAATCATTAAAGATAAATGGGCATTGTATTCCCTACACAATAACATTTCCTTGGAAAATCATGGTTCAATTTTGGAAACAGAATAGTGTGATAAAAGAATTCATAAAAAATAGTTGATGAGTTAAAAAGGGGGATTGAATAATACATACATGAACTTGACAGTAATGGGGTCATATAGATACATTTCACATAAATTTTAATTTAATTTTAGATTCATAATACAATTTATTTTCTTGAATGAATGTGACGAGGGATAAATTCATTACTTAATTTTGGCATGGTCACATTTGTACATGGGAGGCAATAATGAGAAAGAAAGGGGTATCACATCATTCAAACATGATTATTATTGTATGGGGGAGGTTCTAACTCATACCACAACATTTTTAAATGATAAATAAATTTTTTTGATACATAAAGAAACTTGGAAAAAAACGAGAGAGGAAGAAATCCCTTATTTGGAAGTGTGATCCCAATGGCTTGGGAGAATCTAGAGAGAGGCTTCATAAGAGCATAGGGTTCCTTGGGAGAATTTTCGAGAGAAGAGTTAAGAGTTTTGGGGAGATCCAATGGATTTGAGTGAAGTGGTAGTTGGGGATTGGGTTGGATTATATAGTTTAAGAGAGTGAATTATTTATAATTTAAGACTTTGACACCACTCATTAAACTAGTCAAAACCAAAATCCAACCCATCGTTTTCTCATGGTTTTTTAAAAATGGGAATATAAAACATTATTTTAGAAGGATAATGGACTATATTCTTAAAATATTATCCTTTCTTCTATGGATGTGATTCACACTCTCAAGGAAATCAATTTAAAATGTAAAAATGATTTATATGTCTTGGAGGGTCGACTGAGGTACCCTAAAATTAATAATGAAATATAAAATTACATTTTTTAATGAAAAAATATTTATTGGTCTAAAATAAAATTTTTATTATTTTCATACACCACTACTGGGTCATTATGATTTTAGAAAACACATTACATTTTTAAATAGTATTTATTTTTTTCCCAAAAATTCGACTATCTCATAAAACTATGAACAATTCACCATTATATAATTTCAACATCCTGAATCCAAAAATAATATTCATTTTATTTAAATAATTTTATAAATATTTCAATATCTATTTTTAAAATTAAAAATTAAATTTATTGAGAATACCTGGGTATTTCAAAAAGAGCTTTCAAACCATAATAAAAAAACAATTGTATTCATAAAAATTATATGACAATTTGAATTTAATAAAAATTAATTTTGTAATAATATATATTTAAAATATTATTTAAATAAAAAATCCATTATGTCATCAAATTTTTTTCACAATTGAATTTTAACTAAAAAAAATATTTGTGCTTTAAAAACTATTAACAACATAACAAAAATAAAGTTAATTTTTATTGATTAACCTATAGAAAAATAATTTTCATAATAATAGTGATATTTTCTTGTTACATAACCCCATATAACACCCGCATGTGACCTAAGAGTAAGGTGTGAGATGGTTAAAGTCTATTGGGGTGAATCGAATAACATCCCTCAGGTGTTAATCTATATCAACTTCTACATCCCCCATAAGTAGTTCTGTTAAATCTTGATATGTTGAATCTCAGCTTGGTCTTGGTCAAGGGGAAAGCCCAGTGGTTCCATCATCTTTCTATGCTCAGAAAAATTCACTTCTTATAAAGAAATTCTATTTGTTGAGGTCATCGCTTTCTTTTTCTGAGTAAGTGGGATTTGTTAAAGCCCTATATTTATATTAATCATGTGCTCACTATTCAACAACTATATTATCAATGATAACAATTATAAATGGTATTTTGAATTCCAAAATAATAAAACCATTGAATCTCCTATTCTTTATGTAACCATTTTACATAATAATACTTTTAATCAGATCAAGATGAATTTTCATAAGTAAATGTTTTGGTCATTACACCACAAACTCTAGTCATAGTCCATTCCTTATAAGGGATCGAGTTTCTCTATCATCCCTTAGTGGATCTAGCTCATCATCTTGATCCTAATAATTATCTATTGAGGTAAAAATATATTCCCAATGCATTGGAGGGATATATATGTCCCAACCATCAAATAATTAACTCATTGAAGCATATTCCAAATGAAAAGAAAAGATTAAATATATCATGACCTATGAAATGAAATGGGTATCATTATTGTACAATCACATCATATACTATGAAAAATAAATAGGTTTCATAATCATAAATCATTAACCCATGGAAAAAATAATTTTAACTCAATATAACCATTGGAATAGGAAGGGGTTTCATAAATATGTAACATATGGAAGATAAATGGGATAAGTAAACATAATGAAATCACAATATAACCCATTCTGAAAAAGAATATGAATGGAAATGTTGGATAATATTACTATAATAGAAGTAGTAACAGAAATAAATTTCATCTTAAATCATAAAAAATTTATTAATATTTATTAATAACATTTATTGAGGAAAATGGGTTATATTTTTTTTATAAACATCCTTTTAAAACACAATAGATTTTGAAAACAACTTTTTTAGAAAATAAAAATTTATAAGTACAATTAAATATTGAATAATATTTGAATAAAATATCATTGACAAAAATTTAGAAATGTATAATGAAATATTGATTTTGTTTTTGCAAATTCATGTGATTGAAAATAAGTTGAAAACATATAACAAATTTTTAAAATTCAATTCAAAATAATTTTATTAAATACTATTTTAAAATATATAAATAAATCGTGAAAAATTTATGAAAACCATTTATTAGAAAATGAATATTGATTTTTTTTTAAATTGTAAAATCAAGGTTATGGGTGCTGCCCTATAGTGCCATGAACCTGGTTGGTCACATGACCTCAAATGCATTAACCCAAATTCCAGAGGCTGCTGACTGGACGCCATGGTCATGGTCTGATATTGGGGAAACATTGACATCATTGAAAGAGAATATATAGAAAAATAACAAATATTAAACAATAGTGGAAGCAGTAATACATAATGAATAATTAAACACCAGAAGTCTGATAGGAATACACCAACTACATAATATATAAATGGTGCATGTCACATGTGTCTAGGGAAGCATCCGAACAAGTCACAATGTGTGAAAAACATAATGAATTGAATATACAGAAAGATGGTAAACTCCAAAATCATCGCATGACTCATATTGTTCCCATGCTCTCTAGCTCCAAAAACAATCATGTACCTGTTAAGGAAATGTGATTCCCTTTATCTACACATGTTACCATATAATCTGTTGGGGTCCAAAGGCATGACCCAAACAAAGAGTGAGATGAATCCAATTAGGAAACGAAAAAAAGAAATATTTCCCACTACTAGTGAATATATGTATTAGGTAATATACAGAAATGAAGTAATAAACAAAGATGTACTTAAGAGTAAACAATCCAAAAGATTTCAATTACATTTATTTACATTTAATAATTATTCCACCATTAGAATATTGAAATATTAGGATATATCCTATGCTCATAATCCCTTATGTAGTTGAGAAATAGATGACATAGAAGTCCATCTAAAAAATCTTTTAAAACTAAGTCCAATATTGTGCTTTGGATTAGCGTACACACCACAATTAGTCAATTATTTAGTACAACCCTCTTTGAAATCACTCACGGTCTAACCCATTTTGCTTAACATAGAACTTATCAATTATAAATGACCACCTGGGAAGCTCCCACAGTCAACACCCATGGTTCCACATCGAACCAAAAAAATATAATGAACACTTAGATGCTCTCATAGTAAATTCCCTAGGGTCCAAAATTAATATAATAATTACCATTTGGGTAGCTCTCATGGTCTAACACCTCTGGTCTATAAACACCCGATATCTCTAATTGTTAATACCGTTGGGTAAACATAAAAACAATTCATATATAAATGATCCTACCATAGAAAGATCTCATAGTCAATTCCCCATGTTCATACATTCACGAAGAAAATCACATGCATTTCATATAATTTTTAACTCCACCTTAAAAAACAATACCTTGATAACAATTCTAGAAAAACATGAAATCTTGACCAAATGGACATAATCAAACAATTAAGGGAGTTCATAAATGTGGTTTCCACAATATGTTCTCTAACATTTCACATAATCAATAACCCATTTCCCAATCAACACACCATAGTAGTTATTAAACAAGGTTAAATTCCAAAACAAGAACTTCCATAACATGTATATTTCGGAAATTGAGCATATGTAATCATAATAAAATCAAATAAAGGCAAAAATGACCTACCAAAATGTATTCTGATAAAAAATCATGAATTCATACCATTGAATTTTGTGAAAATAGATTAGATATAGAAAAATTAATAAAAAATATCATCCTAGAAATACCTGTGAGAGATGAGGAATCAGGACAAAAGGATCTATGGAAAGAGATAACCTAGTAGTGGGAATCCAACACCCCGTAGAGTGTCTCAATCAGAGGTCAGAAAAAGAAAAAGAAAGAGATAGAGGTTCTCTAGATGTTCATTAATCTCCTATGAGAAACATGAGGAGAAAAAGAGTGCTCTTGACGTAGGATGTGACCCGGAACAGATATATCAAATAAAAATAATAGTGAATTTAATGTTCATGTAATGTACACACCATGTACTATCCTGAATCAGACCCTTCATTAGGTGGAATTCCAGGTCACCCACATGACCATGTACTCAGTTTTTACAAAGCATGTACATGAATAGAAGTGGAAACCTGGTGCCAAACTTGTACTCAATAGTACAAAATGTGTACATAGAAAATTTACAATTCATCATTTCCCCCAAAACAAAACGATATAATGATACAGACCTTAATTTTTGATTCATGTTCATAAAAACTTCCACCCTTTAAGAAATTAGTTCCCATATCTCAATTACATTGTTGGTGAAGACAAAACATCCAACAAATATGGCCTATGTGGCCATATGTCGGCCTCCCTCTCCTATGTCTCGTCATGTACTCACCTGTTATACCATAGAACTCGTACTAAATGAATATACCATCCATGGAGAAACTTCATAAAATGATCTAGAATCTGAATAAGGTACTCCTTAAAAGATGAATCCTCCTCAAACTCAACCTCCTTGGGATGAAAATCAAGATACTTTTCTTAAAAGAAACAACATAGGTGATAACAATGAATGATGTCGCACATATCCTGAAACCTCTGAGGTAACTAAAAATGATAGGAAAACAACCTGGCTCTCTCAAAAACCTAAATCGACATGACGTATCATGGTGAAAGATTCACCTTACTACAAATCCACATGTGTCCCACCCTCGGTGTGACGCATAAGAAAAACTAATATTTGACCTCAAACTCCATAGGTCATCTTCGTCGATCAATATAAGATTTCTGGCCAGATTCTATATAATATATCTACTTTTGAATCATCTATTCCTAATCAGTGGTCTCCTGGACAAGATGAGGTGCCATCACAGCTGCATCTACTACCTCTAGCCATCATAAGGGTAATTGGCATGGCCTATAATACAAATCCTCATAATGTCCATCTAAATATTTGCCTGCAAAATGTGATTGTAGGAAAACTCCACTAGTGGTATGTTTCTCTACAAAGATCCCCCAAAATCTAGGATTCATGTTCATTGAATTTCTTCCAAAATCAGAATTGTGCACTCAAACTGACCGTTTGTATGGGGATGATAAGATGTACTATTGTGTACCTATGAATGAATGTCCCTATGTAGTACCTTTAAGACATGATGAATATATTCAGAGTCCTTTTTAAAAAAGTTACAGTGTGGAACCCCATGCGAACATAAAATCCCATAGATGTAAAACCATCCATGGTCACCAACATTACAGGTTTCCTTGATCAGTATAAAACATGATTTTTTATGAGTATGTCAACAATAATCCAAACCAAATAATTTCCTCATGGATACCTCTATAAACATATCATTAAATCCATCGTTGAATAATTCAACTTCAACTAAAGAATGGGTAACTACAATAAAAGCCCTTTCGGTCACAAATGCTATTCCATGACCTATTGAGAGGTGGATCATCTCAAGTTAAATACAGCTACATAACTCTTCATACCAGGACACTAATAATGATGATGTAGATCTCGATACATCTTAGTGTTAGTAGGATAAATTCCCCCGGCTATGGAATTAAAATCTTGAAAAATCTCCTCATGCAGGTCTTCTGAAGCCCATACCTGACCATGTAATTGAAAATGATCATCCATGCATACGATCTACCCCAGAGTTGGGTCCCCTTCAGAATGAAACTACGATAGGACTAGACCTTAGTAATTTGATAGCTACATCATTCACATGCAATCATGTAATGTATAGGTAATAGCTATAGAAGAATAAAGTGTATACCACTTTCTGTTGTGCACCTCGAAATACATCTCATAGAATGGGTCCATAAGCTGCCACTCACTACTGGCCTTCTGAACTAGCTGTATCTATGTGCTCATACATAATGAATCATCCATGGTGTTGACTCTCCCAGGAGAGTATCAATCTCGAATTCAAAGGACATATGGTACTCATCCCACCTTCACTGTCTCATATTTATATCATATTGTGTAAATATAAATTTGAGTTATGCGTGGTTAGTGGACACCAAAGAACTCTCTCCAAAGATGTAATTTCTACCACATTGCAAATCAGGAAAAACTGCAGCTTTCTCAAGATCATGCATCTGATAATTCCTATCATGTAGCCTCAACTACAGAGATCTATACACAATGAATCCTTTCCCATACATAATAACTACTCCCAGCCATATACCAGATGCATCATAGTAAATGGTGTACCTCATTCGCGACACTATAAAAATCAATATGGTTTCGGAATTCAATCTTTCATTCATCTCATGAAATGATGAATCATAAGAATATATTCCCATATACTAATCACCCATCTCAGTTCGTCCATTTAGTGGCACTGATTTCTGTGAAATTTCATAAATAACATACTTGTAGTTACCATCAATCCCCAAAAAACATTGTACCTCAATGGAATTCTAAGAATTCACCTTAGAAAATATTTCTCTCACATCCTTTACGTCTACAGATACTTCATTCTCTGATATAAAATTAACCCAGAAGTGAATATGGTCCTTCTTAATATTGAATTTCGAGAGATTTTCATAGAACAAATACCCTCTTAGTGTACTCAATATGATCTCAATATGAATGGCATGGTTATGTTGAGTGATAGTGTACACTACGATATTATCCCTGAAGACTACCAAAAAATAATCTGAGTAAGGATGGATCACTCAATTCATCTCCATAAAAATAGTCGATGAAATCACAACAATGAACAATATAAACAAATACTCGTATTGACCATACTTTCTCCAAAAGGCTGAAAGGGGTTTATTTGATAGTATAATGAGGAACTAATGACTATGAGATCCCAAGTATATAATTGAGAATATTTGGGTTCCTCAAAGACGATCAAGGTGATCATTAATCCTTGACAAGGGATACAAGTTCTAGACTGTCTACTAGTTCAACTTCTGATAATCCACACAATTTCTGATGGTAATGTCTATCTTCTTCCTAAAAGGATATGTGAACCCCATGTATAATTACTGGGTAAGATGAAACTATTTTTCTCCAACTCTTCTAACCGCTTCTTGAGATCCTGTAACTCTTGTGTAACCATACTATACAGAAAAATGACCCATAGTGACTCTCCTTGTAAAATCTAAAAATATAAATTTTCCACTCGATCTGGAGGTAAACCTGTAAATAAATATGGAATTTCGTCCTTATAGCAATCTAGTACCGGAGGAAACAATATATTTGAATCCCCTGGTCATATATATATAATATAAATATCTGGGATATAATTCTTCCTAACCCATAATGATAGGGTCTATAAATTCTTTCATAGACATCCCATTATACCATGTGTCAAAATGACATGCCCTCTGCTGATGTGAAACTCACCTTGTAGTGATGGAATTCAAAAAAGACATTTAAAGAGACTAACTTTTTCATCCTGAGAAAGAAATTGATGCCTATCATCATTAAGACATTGAGGTCCTATAAGAAGTGACATGCACCAACCTCAAGAGGTAACTCCTTGCAATGACCTACATCACCCATACTAATCCCCAACGTAGTGTCCTACATCATAATATCTTTATATGTAATGATATAGAGACCAAGTATCTCAACAATGGAAACCGACATAAAACTATGGGAAGCACCTCCATTAAAAAGTAAAGAATCTAAAACTGTAGATATGAGAATCATACTTACTAACTATAAGGGGTCTGAGATCATTCCCTTGATGGGTATGATCCACAGTCAAAGTCTGACAAGTATTGCATTGATATGACCATGTCTGATTACCCTGAGATGATCTATACTACTATTGCAGAAATCATTCTATCTGGATTCCATGAATATGGCCTCCTCCTTGGCATGAATGGGTTTAAGAACTCTAGTTTCATGAAGGATGATAAATTGGTAGTCGTACTCCTAAATGTGGATTCATAACAAATGCCTCTATCCTGATGTTCGTGAAAACTTCCTCTAAATACATAGAAGATGGCAAATCTTGCTCCAATATCGACACTCTAATAGATCCTTAGGCAATGTGGTCTTGTATGCCCGCTCTTCCTGCACTGGTAGCATAACACCTAGCTAGATAAATAAACATCTCATGAATGCTACCTACATCTCTTCTTTCTATCTATCAAAGACGTAATATCCTTGGATGCTGAACTTCCATGGCCCATAGCTCATAATTCCCTTATATTTCCCTTGGAAATCAGTACTTGTTTCTCTCTAGCTCTCACCAAAGACATCATGAATACATTTAACTATGATCATATGACATACCTGAGACTATCCTCAAATCTCTAATCCCATGATAACTCATCACCTCCAAAAATAAGGGTAAAGCACTGAAGCTTTGTAAAATGTGATGAGTAATCCCTTGTTGAAAGACCTCCCATCCCCATGAAAGAAAACTCGGGCTCGATTGACACTCAATATCAAGGTATAGAAGTAATCATAGAAGGTCCTCTGAAATTATTCCAAACTTATATCCTGATTAAATCCCTCCTTTGATAAATATCCCACCATATCTTCATGCAGTCACGTAGAATGTACATCGTAAGATTTAACCTCCCCTACTAAAAAATCTCCAGATTCTCTATGATAGAAATCATGGACTATAACCAGGAAATATATCCGAGAGTCCCCCATCCTTAGAAAAATTTGGAGCATGATGTTGATGGATGACCCACATAAACTCTTCCATATATGAGGCCGGATGTATTGCTCCTAGAAAAGTCAATAACATTATAAAAAATACATCACATAATTTTTATTCAGCACCACATTCTATTATAACAGCTAGTTAAAGGATGACCAACACCGAAGGATATAATGGTAGTCCATGATCATCCTTTTTTGATGTCTAGCCATCGCCTTGTTCCTATTATACAACTGAAGAACATCTGGGGGGAAGGACTCTATGTGGTCAATTGAACACATAATTAAAATATTATAAAGGAAAAACCATTAATGTAGATTGAAGGAACTTGTAAATAAATAATTCTTGTTTCAATAAAAAAGGTTAGACAACATGTCTAACCACCACACAACAAGTTCTCTTTAATCCTTACAAGGGTGTGTCCCTCTGAAACACCTGGATGTGAAACACCACTACACATAGTGAGTTCTCTTCTATGAAAAAACATGTACATGTAATTTCCCTCCTACCCAAGTAATTATACATGGCCAAAACTACCTGGTTATATCCCAGTGTAACACTACATGTCATTGTCACCCCTAAAAAGGCATGTGCATCTTATTTTCTGTCAATCGTTGTTGTAGGTCACACAGCCGAACCCACTGTCTTTGTAGAAAGGTGTGTATATATAGTACACATGGGGTTCTACCAATCCATTATCAACCATATCTATATCACCACATTTTCATTCACACAGTCAAAGACTACATGGAATGTACATATGGTACGCATCATGTAAACATGAAATGTCATTTTAATTCAGAATAGAAGTACACATGTCGTGTGTTTATAAACACACACACACCATGTTGTCTAGGTTTCTGGATAGTAATCCTATGAAAATTATTTGGAAACCATAAAAACAGAACACTTTTTCTATGTCATGACAAACTCCAATATGTGAGAGTTAATAATCTTCAGGAATCAGTGATTATCATCATTTTTTCACATCATAATGTGAAAAAAGTCAATTAACTTTCAAAAATGATCCCCCAAATTTTGATCCCAAGGGGCTAATAACCACTCAGGGACCAAATTTTGGCATCCATCCAAATGAAAAATTACATATTACAATACCCTTAAAAATTTACAGGTATTCTATCATGGCTTATATCACAACAACAGGAATATATAGCACACTATCTATCAGAAAAACATGAAATCAGTAATGCACCCTAAATTGCTTCACCAAAATGCATGACATGTGAACTCTATTAAATTTCTATGTGATGAATGAGATTGAATACCATCATCTCATCATGTTTCAAGAAAAATATAACCAAAGTGATATTAATAGTAACAACAAAAACAAGTGTGTCACCCAATGGTGAAATCAATCCAATTGTAACAATTGAAAAACCAAAAAATTAAAATATTTGAGAAAATATAGATTTTACCTATATGGGGGTTAGCTACTTTGAGAAGAACACATTACCTACTCCCAATCCCGATTTATTGGCTTCAAATAGTAGGATTATGAAGAAAAAAACACATGTCATACCTCTTTGTAAAATTCCAATTATGGGTGACACACTACAATACCCCAAGCATGGTTAGTCACATGACCTAATGTGTATTTCCCCAAATGACAGATCCTATAGAGAATCTTTGATGATCATGTTCTAATAGTTGGGAAACTATGAAATATTTGGAAGAGTATACACAACGAAATAAAAAAATAGTATATATTAGATGAAGCACTAATTCACTTAAATGAAAAAAACCATAGTAGAATAATAGAAATATAATGACTAGAAAATATATATTTTATGCACACCACATTTTTCTAGGAATGATTCCAATCAAAACAAAATTATGAAAACACAATAATGAAAAAAATTTATATAAAGATTGAAAACT
The DNA here is from genome assembly GCA_963277665.1 of Viscum album. Taxonomy (NCBI): domain Eukaryota; kingdom Viridiplantae; phylum Streptophyta; class Magnoliopsida; order Santalales; family Viscaceae; genus Viscum; species Viscum album. Next base: position 1,897,236,241 of record OY728163.1, on the reverse strand, counting down.
CCAACAGCATCACATGCCTTAGCTTGTTTCCTTTCTCTCCATCTCCTACATCAATCAAGTACATGATGAAGAAGGGAACATTCCCTTATCTATACTTGTTACCTTTTATTCTAGTATGGTACAAAGGCATGAACCAAACAAAGAGTGAGACAAATCACATAAGGCACCAAAAGAATATTTGTTCCTAAATGTCAGGGAATATATATTGTAGGTAATATGAAAGAAAAATATCAATAAATATGACGTACTTAAGAGAAAACAATCCTATAGTTTTAAATTACATTAATCAAAATTTATTAATTGTTCAATCCATATAATAATTAAGTCATGGGATCTAGGATAATCTCTGTATCCTCTATGTAATATTAAATCAGATCTCTTAGAAGACCATCTGAACAATCTAGAAAGACTGAGTCCAAGTTCATTATCTGGATTAGAAGGCTCTATCCCATCATTCAATTATTCCCTAAAACCCTCTATGTATACTCCAATGGTCTAACCCATTTATTTTAACATAGAAAAAATCAATTAAAACTGTCCACATAGGAAGATCTCACAGTCAATACCCCTATTTGTACATGTCATTAATAAAATATAATGACCTCTTGGTAGCTCTCACAGTCAATTCCCTAGGGTCCATAATTATTTTAATAATGAACCACTGGGTGGATCTCATGGTCTAACCCCTCAAGTCTATGACCACCCGACATCTCTTATAGTCAACACCTCATGGTTAAAAAAACAGTAATTCCAACAAAAATGACCTTTTGTCGGGAATTGGTTACTGTCTATTCCCCCTAGTCATACGTTCACAATATATATCATATTCATCGAATATAATTAATTACTCCATGTTAACAACATAATGTATGAATAAAAAAACCCTAATAAGTATACAATGGAAAATAGTAATAATAAAACAATCATGGTAACGCACCCATTGGGTGTCAACAACAAGGTATCTAACCATACACATAACAAATAATCCCATTCTCAGTATTCTAACCATTGCTGTTATTAAAAATGGATAAATTATAAATACCACAATATAATAAACATGGGTATTCGACACTTTAAACATAAATAATCCAATTATAATCAAATAAAGTCACAAACAATCTACGTCAATGTCATACGATCAAAAATATGGAATTTCGGCCCCTAAATCACCCAAGAATGATGTAGATACATTAAAATTGATGTCAATATCTTCATTAAAATACCAATGAGAGAGGAGGAATATGGAAGAGAGGATTTTGGGAAAAAGGGAACTCATCTGAATGAATCCAATGTACTGGTGGTGTGTCAATCAACAGATGGATGTAAAAATGGGGTGATCTCGAAGTTCATTTTCCTTTCCTCACTCTCATGTATGAATCACTAGGAGAATATGTGTGTTCTGGACTTGATATATGGTCCCGATTTGATATATCACATAAATATAGATGTACACGATGTGTTAATTTAATGTAAATGTCGTGTACTAGCCTCAACCGCCCCCACTTTAGGCAGTGTTCTAGGACTCCCACACGGACCTGTACCCGGTTAGCACATGGGTTCACACAACAACCTAGTAAATGGTGTGTAGTTAAATTTACATGACATGTACATTGAAAATTTACAATTCATCATTTTCATAAAAAACAACCAGAGATAAAGATCCATACCTGAAATGAAGATCCAGGTTCTTTCAAAAAATATTTCTTTAAAAATAAATTGAAAAATTAATAAAATAATATTTAACGTCATAAAAAAATAAATTCAATTTTCCATCAAAATTATCTTCAAAGATTATTTTTCAATCGTTTTTTAATACTCTATTTCTTATATTCATATAATGTTTCAAAAATAAGGTAAATTTAGACAAAATTACATTATTGATTTTGTAGTTATTAAAACATAATTCTTGTGAAAGAGAGTTCAAAAAATGAACATGTAATTAACCAAAAATGTTAGTATAAAAATCCTAGGAAATATATTCCCATGAGTTATATACACACAAAATAATATTAATTGTGAATAATTTATAAATAACATTGAAATAAAATTGAGATTATAAATCACCTTACCTTATTCTTTGACTCTCATCATACTCCTTCCAAACATTAGTATAATAGATGTATTTTTATTAAAAATATACCATAAGATCATATTCTTATATGTAATACCATACATGGATTTTGGTTACCTCTTTTAAACCAATCAATTTTAAGGTTATGTTAATGGTTATATCTTCTATCTTTTTCTATTATTTCGGGATTTGTTATATTCATTGGAATTGAATTTATATCATAAATTCTAGAATATAATATAATGGTAATAAAAAAATTAAATTTTGTATATATGTATTTATAATAATCTAAGAAAATTTGAGACCTATAATGAAATACATTTTCTTTGAGGCAGTAGATCATACATACACATAAACATTTTTTCCATTTAATAATCATATTTAAAGAAAGAATGTAATTGGAAAATATGAATATATATTATATATACTAATATTATTATTTAGTATATTAATAATTGTTGACTGAACCTATCCTTAATGAATTACATGTATAGTGTGAAGAAATCACAACACATTGAGGAGGTTGTAGTCCATACATCTCCAAAATGAATTATGGTATTGAATAAAATGGAAGGAATTAATTTCTATGTAATATATAAATTGTAGAAGAAAAAATAAATTTTATGAATAATATATTTCAAGAAAAATAGAGTGTTCATAATCATTCCCAACCATTATAGGTGGTAATTGGTAAATAAACAATACCATTTCGAATGGAGGTAGTTCATCATACACAACAACTATAACTTTGTTACCTATTAAATGAATGTGTGACTATGTCTAGGATTAACTCTTATAAAACATTAATGTTTATTTAGGATAATGTGTTGATTTTTTATACATTGAATATTAATAATTTATAAAATGGAGAAAAAGAATAAAATAACAGAGTTTGAGGAAGGATGTTACCTCTTATTTGGGTAACGACTTTGGTTTGAACCCCAGAGCATCCTTGTTTGGATTAATTCCCAAATGGATATTGAGTCATTAAGGTTTCCTTATGACTTTTCCATTCCTTCATAATTGGGTAGATTTTTGAGTCAATAAGGATTACTTTTGAATTTACCATTCCTTATTGTTTTGAAAATCACAAACACCTTATCTTAAGGAATATTTCATTCAACCACATGTTTTACTTTCACAAGGAAAATTTTCTTTCCACAAGGATATTTATCCTTACCTTGTTTTTTATTGTTCTTTTATTGTATAATTATACAATTGTGTTTCGTATCCAAAGCCTCGGAATCATATAATACATAGATATAGAGAATTTGGTTTTCAGGATTTGAATTCTTGTTACGAGTTCTTTGATTTCAGGTTCTGAATTTTATTAATTCAGACTCCGAACATTTGTACATTTAGACTCTGAATTCTTATGATTTCAGACTCTGAACTTTTGTATGTTCAGACTCTGAATTCTTCTGAATTCAGAATCTGAATTATACTGAATTCAAGACTCTGATTTTCCTTTAAATTCAGTCTCTGGAATTCAATAAAATCCCCACTACAAATTCTATAGATATAAAAAATCCGAATATTCATGTATTATAGACTCCAAATAGTTTTATGTTAGACTCCGAACATTCATTTTTTCTTACACTCCGAAAAATGATTTTTCTTAGGTAACTATATTTTTACATATAGGCGATTTAGCCATAAAATGATGTCGTGTATTCAGTTAATAACTAACCATTGATTATGTGACATGTGTATAAATCCTTCTGAAATTCAAGGAAAAATTTGAAAATTGGATGGGGGAGCCGACCGTTGAAGATGTGCCTATAAAGAAGAGCTCATTTGAGTGACCTCAATGAACAAAAATTTACTTTTGGAAGAACTAGCTAACATGCTATTGATGTGACTTCTAGGGAGAGGGGATCATATAAAATCTCAGGCTTCATGCAAAAAGATTGAATGGCTTGTTCAATCTATGCTTCGTGAAGAATTGGTTTGTGTAGTGGTGCAATTTCCTTAAAATCAGAGACTTAGAGTTGTGAAGTAAGAGGTGATGATTTCCTTACAAACCTAAGGTTATAGGGATATCAAGACAGATACCGATCTATAGATTGAGGTCTTACCTAGGTTTTGGTAAGAATGAATTTCTTGAATGTATAAATCAAGGGACCTTTATCCATGGTTGTTTGTTACCCTTCTCTTTGGGTTAAAATATTTACTACTTGTTTCTTGAACTATTTCAATTTTGTTTTCTGCTGTAATTTTTGTTGTTGAGGAATGTATAACTATCTTTTACTTCCTTAGACTTTTACTCTTAATAAATAGGATTATATATGCTATAAGATAGAATCATTATTATTATAACCTATTGTTAAGTTATATTTCTGGAATCTCTATTTTGGATTTACATTTCCAGAATCAAGAAAGTTATTAGATATTAGTGGTGTTGTGAATTCTATTTATATGAAATTTCCATAAGGAATTTTTAAAGAATAAAATTCACCTCCTCTTGTATATTGAGTATCTACACCGTAGTTTGTTACTACAAACAATATCATATCTATCATACTATTAATCCAAAAATTTGTATCAGAGGAGGTGACCTTGTACCCTGAACCAATTCAACAATTGGCGTCAGAGTTTGGTTCAATTTGAATTAATCTCACGATTAGATTCAAAAGTGAAATATTTTCTTCACTTTTTTGGAATCATATTTTTAGACTCATAAAGGTCAGATTCATCTTTTTCATAGAGATACTATAGTTGTTTTTTCTTTGATTAGGATATTTTCTTTTGTTTACAAATTTATATTACTAACCTGTTTGTGTGGAAAGATTATCCTCATGATGGAATGTTTAAATGTTGGTTTTATCGACAATATAAATCCTACCAGACCTCATATTTTTGATGGAAATGATTATGATTATAGGAGAGATAGGATGAATACTTTCATTATTAACATTGGAGTCGATAAATACCTGATACTGACAAGAGACTATAAGATTCTTGATAAGGAATTGAGAACTTATACTAATCAGGAGAAATAAAAATATCAAGAAAATTTTAGAGTTAGAAATACATTTCTATGTTCCATGACTAAGAATATCTACAGTCAAATATTTTCATGTGAAGCTGAAAATAGTATCAGAAATATACTTGAAGTTAAACATTTTTGTACTTCTAAAGTTATAGAGGAAAGAAGAGCAATGTTGAGAGATGAATACTATTTCTTTAACATTCCTTATGGGGAACCTATATGAAATGTTTAGAAAAGGATTATGACTATCATGAATAGATTACAGAATATGGGAGAAAAAGGTTTGTATGATGATTCCCTAATATATTATATCTTAGACATCATGCCAAACGAGTCGGAATCCATGAGGTAAAAAATTGATGAAAAGATGAAAGTCACCATGATTTCCTTATATGAGCTATTTTGAACTCACCTTTAGTATGGGACTAGGATTTAGATCGATGATGATAAATATAAAAAGAAGAATGTGAATAGAGGAGTTGCTTTTACAACTAGTTCAAAACATATAAAACCCAAGACTCCAGGAAGTGTAATTAGACCAATGTCAACGAAAGTTACTATTCAGTCAGAATCTAGTGATACAGAAAAGTCTGAGAATGAATTAATAAATCTTTCTCGGAAAAGGAATAAGATATTAGCTCAGAAGAATTATCAAAATATGTTCTAGAATAGAGACTGTAAAGAAAATAACGATGGGGAAGTTACTGGTTATGAATGTAGAAGAACATGTCATATCAGAACTTATTTCCCTCTATTGAAAATAAAGGAAAAGAGGTAAATGAATTCATAAAGAAACAAGAATAAGTTATATCATTCGAAGCGCAATAAAATTCTTAATACAAATGACAGTTGGAGTGCTAGATGTGGATACTCTTCAGGAAGTGAATCTTCTGAATATGAATCATCAACATAGAAAAATATTGGATTCATTGCTACTACTTCTTTCCCAAATACATGTCTTATGGACAAGGTATGAGATGCCAATAATTTAAAAAAAATTCTCTTTATAATAATTGCTATTATGAAGATATTACTTCTAATGTAGATACTTCATCTTCAGATAATGAAGAAATACATTCTTATGAATAAGTATCTAAATTTTCAAAGATTTTAGAAGGAAAAATTTTTATAATTTTTAAGAAAGTAGACAAAGAAAAATACTAGAGAAGGACTTAGAACAAAAGAGAATTAAAAACTCTCTAGAGATCATGATGATAAGGATGAGCTTCTAGAAAAACATTCAAAATACCTTAAAGAAGAAAATTATTAAAAGAAATATTTTTTAATGATATTTAACATGCTAATTTAAAAATAAATGTTTTTGAGGAAAAATATTATTCTACGTAAATAATTCTTGAGGATAGGAATTTATTCATAAGACTAAAATCCGAAATATATTTCCTTAAGAAACATCTTGCATACATTACTTCTGGTAAAGAAAATTTTTACTAGATGTATTCTAAAGTCAAACCTCAAGGAAATACTACTAGTGTAGGTTATACTCACTGAAAAACTATTTTCTAAAACCACTGTTTTATTCCATCAAGAGCCCCTTTTTGAACTAAATGTCATTGTGGTTGGCATCAGAAGAGATATTTCTCTTTATATAATGTTCAATCTATTGGGTTTCATAATTCTTATTTATCTAAAAAAATTTGGATACCCAAAATTTTACTATCTAATAATTCCGGATCTAAGAATGTTTAGATTTTTAAGGTATAACATTCTTATTTTTAGAAGAATAATGAATGTACAAACAATAATAATTGGTACATGTATATTGGATATTCACGGAATATGACTGGTAACTAAAAATAATTTGAAAATATTATCAAGAAAAACTGAGAAAAAGTATCTTTCATATATAATGATAAGGGGTAAATTATTGGTATAGGTAACATCGTTTTTCTTGGAAAAACATTGATTTCAAATAATTTATTTGTTAATGGTATTAAGCACAACCTCATTAGCATATGTCAATTAAGTGATGAAGGTTACCTTGTGAATTTTAGAAATGACAAGTGCTTAGTACACATTTCCAAGGAAGTGTTTATTCTTTCTGACAATAGGCTAGAAAATGTTTACAGAATAAACATAGAAGACCATACGAACCAAGATATACCTTGGTTTAGTTCAATGGATGATCATTCTTGGTTGTGGAATAGAAGGCTATGACATAGTACCCTTAGGAACGTATGTAAAACCCATAAGAGAATACTAGTTAAGGATCTACCAGAGCATAGATTTGATTCATCAAAAGATTGTGATCCTTGTCAATTTGGTAACTAACATAAATAAAGTTTTAAATCAGTCAGTGAAGTCTCAACCGCTATTGCATTACATTTAGTCCATATGGTTCTTTTTGGTCCAACACAAACAGTAAGCATTGGAGGATAATATAATTTATTTGTTTTAGTTGATGATTACACTAGATTTACGTGGGTCTTTCTTCTAGAAAATAAATATGCAGCATTGTCTTATTTCAAAAGTATTAGATCCCATGTTAAAAATGAGAAAAACCTTCCTTCGATAATTATTAATAGGGATCGTTCAGGAGAATTTCGAAATTCTTATTTTGAAACTTTTTTTAGTAGAAAAGGAATTACTCATTACTTCTTAGTACCTATAACACCTCAACAAAATGGTTTTGTTGAGAGAATAAATAGAATTTTTCAAGAGATAACAAGAACCATGTTGACTGAATATTCTATAGAAAAACATTTTTGGGGTGAAGTAGTAAGTACTACTTTTTATACTATAAATCGTGTTTTAATTAGACCTTTTCTTAACAAAACGTTTAATGAGTTATGGAATTTTAGAAAACCTATACATTCCTTCTTCAAGATTTTTGGTTGAAACGTATTTATTTTTAATACTAAAGATAAATTTCATAAATTAGCACCAATATATGATGAAGGAATTATCATAGTCTACTCTACAACTTCTAAGGCTTATAGAGTTTTCAATAAAAACACTTGAAATATTGAAGAGACAGTACATGTCAAATTTGAGGAAACAGATCCCATGGTTTTTAAACAACCCCAACCTACATCATTGGATTTGTTTTAAAAACGGATTTTCAACCTTTGTTAGAAGATCCTTCTGATAAGGAAAATGTTAATGAAGTAGTTTCTGATTAATTTACCCCCGAATAATTTGTAACTTATGTTGATAAACATGTTTTTCAAAACCCAAATCAGATGTTTCTACCCTATTTATTACTTTCATAATGAAAATTTTCCATCCCCAAATAAATTTATCCTTACTATGTTTTTCATTGTTCATTCTTGTCTATGTATAAAACTCAGTTTCAAATCCAGAACCTCATAGTAATATAATACATAGATATAGAGCATTCTATTTTTAGGATCTAAATTTAGGTTTTGAGTTCTCAGACTTTAGGTTTCGTGTCTTCCGAATTCAGACTCCGAAATTTTGTACGTTTAGACTCCGAATTCTTATGAATTCACAGTACGAATTTTTGTATGTTCCGACTCATAAATCTTATGAATTTAAACTCCAAATTCTACTGAATTCAAGACTATAAATTTCCCTGAAATTTAGACTCCATAATTCTATACGATTCCAACTCCTAATTCTTCCGATAAATAGAATTCAAATATTCATGTATTAATGACTCCGAAGAGTTTTTGGTAAGACTATGAACATTCATTTTTTATTAAACTCTAAAAAATTATTTTTCTTAGGTAACTATATTTTTTCATTCACATGCTTTATTCATAAAACGATGTCATGGAATCAGTTAATAACTAACTGTTGTTTAAAAGTATATTTTTATAGAAAACTTTTTCACAAAAATTCTATAATATCTTAGTTTTTAAATTTTATATTCAAAGGAAATGATTTTAAAATTTTACTATTTATAAAATATCATTTCAAAAATGAAAAGGTTATTTTCCTAAAGATTTTCATTGAACTATATATACAAATATTATTTATATTCACCAATGAAAATAACCTGTTTTATGCCAATGTGAGTATATCCAATTGATTATATCATTATTATTTCTATTTATTGTGTGTGATCATCTCCACCAAAGAATGTAATGACATTCACTCACATGAATCGTTTTAATAATATTTAACTATCCCACAAAATATTACCCTTCTCATGTCAATTAGACAGTAAATTTCCCTTAAATATAACTAATATTTATCATGGATATATTAATATATTAATCAAAATATCATTTCTATATGTGGTTTATAATATTAATATTCATATGTTTATTTTTGAGAAATTTGATAAATATATTTTCTTCAATCAATTCATATATTCGATGATAGGAAACACTATTCATTACTTAAAAACATTATTCTATATATAAGGAGTACTTTTTATATTCCAAAATGGGCGAGTTATAGTTATAAGTTTCCCCTCAATGCTTTGGTAGTGATGTGGGATATAATATTTTTCTATGATTTGTTTAATTGATTTCTACCCATAGGATTCAAACTGTATTGCAAGAGGTCATGATCGATGAGGTATCATGTTCATATGTCATGAAATCTAATAATTATTCATTTACCTGACTCATAATTATGTTATCAATATCCATGATATTTTTGGAATGATATTATCCAGAAATACATCTCATTATCCATTTATTTAATAAATGGAAAAAAATTCATTTATTAACTCTATAATTTTTATTATTCTTTATTTAGTTAGAGTAGCCATGTAATTGGGAAAAAGGTTTTCTTCGGGTTAAATGTCATGCCATAATGATTTATGATTACGATATTTTCAAATTGATATTTTATGTCGATGTACATTCACTATATTTTGTCGATTAAATGGAATATGTGTTAATTTATTTTCAGTAAAATATGGATTTTTTATATTGAATCACGAAATGTTCTATTATTGTTAAGCCTTACTGAGCAGTTTTTCTCACCATTATTTTGTTTCATTTCCCTAGAATCCATGAGGCGAATAATGATTTAATTGAATGGGTTCTCTAGGGTGTCTTATTTTATTCTTGAAAAATATATTATGTTTTTATTTTTATATTCTAATGTTCTATAATAATCATGTGTATATATATTATTTAAAGAATAATAAACTATTTAGTCCTTCAGTTGGTGATTCTTATTTCTTATGCTAATTAATTAATTCAATCATCATCTATAGCTTACTAGGTGTTGGGACACTAATAATAATATCAATGGATTTTAGTATAAATAAGGAGAACTATATTATTGAAACCATAAATTATAGAAGATAACACAATAGTAGACATTGAGGAAATTTATATACGAATAATTTAAATTTTTTGTTAGTAAGATATTATATGGTTTTTCCTAGAAAACACATCAATGTCTGGATATGATATTTTAACATTATTTTAGCATAAATTTACTTAATGTTAATAACATTGAATTAGGAATACTTGGTATCACCCTATCATCACAAGGTGTATGAAAACATTCCTTACTTCAAACATGTTTTTACAATCATGGGGTAAATGCTTTGAATATTTAACATTTTCCTTATAAACAATTAGGGTGTACTTTGATCGGTGAGAACAATGAATTTCAAATGACAAACCTATGTTGTATTATATTAAATAAGGTGTATCAAAGGAACAAGAATATTATTTTTTTTGAAAAAGTTGACGTAATGAAATTAACTGCTAAGGTAAAATGAATAGTTCGACAGAAAGATATAATTCCCATCATTGGGATCTATTTACTATTTTTGTCTTACATCTAGATATCCTAGAAATTATTTATTCCATTTACTCATTATAAAGGTTAAAATCTAGAAAAAATTTCATACCAATATGGATATAAAATGTGAAAATATGTTTATTTGGATTCATGAATTATATTATATAACAATTTCTACAAATGGTATTTTTTTATAATAATTAAGAAACGTGAATGGATATTGATTAATTTTAGAATCATGTAAATCACAATTATCTTCAGATTTATTGATTCCATCATGGGTTTTTGACATTGAGGTTGATCGAATGTAGAAATTAAATAACTAATTTTTAGGTCTTATTTAATGTTATTCATTCATGATTAATGATATTCCAAGATGAATTTATGGTATGTTTATAATTTAGAAAGGAATTATTTTAATAATAATTACCCAATTTTTTAAAAAAATATTATTAAATACATTGATATTGTTTATCATTAATATGATCATTTATGACATTATAAAAATTTTCAAATAAGACTTTTAAACATTGTGAATAACATGATTTATTAAAACCATACTAAAAGTGTAATTTTATGAATAAATTATCATAATGGATGTTCATCGTATTTTTTTGGGATCATTATATAAATCATATTAATATATTTTAGAAAAAGTAAAATCCACATGTTGGATGACATCCTACACATCTATTAAGGATGCGAGACTCGATATCTTTAATTAGGGATTATAAGGATTTACTACTTACCTATACATTGTTCGATATTATGGTTAATATGACATTGTTTTTAGCTATATAATAATGTCTCTAGTTTTCCATGTATTATTTTTTGGTATATTGTGTATTATATTCTTATCAAGGCATTGTTATAGCATGTGATTCCAAGGACTAGTGTTCCCTGGATAAATGTTTGAAATATATTAGTTATACTAAATTTAGCTGGTTTTATGTTATCCTAAAAATGTGGAATATGTAAAAAAATTGGGGACAATATCATTGTTACTTTTGGGTTTATAACATGGGTTTTTTTGTTGGTTTGACATAAACTATATTTGTGTGAGTTATGTAAAAAAAATCATCATTGGAGCTCAAATGAAATAAAATTAATTATTTTATTCAAATTACTCTAATTGATCACGTGAATAGAGAGTCATAATATAGATTGTTATGTTGGAATTATGGGATTATCCATATTTCTCTAAAACCATTAAATTTCCAATAGAGATAATAATGGGGTATTTCATTCATAAGAATGTCAAAAGGTTCATCGATCGAAGAAAACAAACAAAATATTTAAAGAATATCACCATCAAATACAACACAACAATATTTGTAACCCCTAATAGATTCATATTGGGGTAGGGACATTGATTTTTTTCATTTCCTTACTCATTACTACATTCTACGATGCACAAAAATCCCTTGATAAAAAAATTTATTTGTGGATCAATCAGTTCTGGAATGAATTATTTTAGTCAGGATTCATGAAAAACATACATTTGGATTAAATTATTTATTATTAATTTTTTGGAAAAATTGAAATGAAATGATATCAACATGGAAATTTATTGAGGTAAATTTTCATTATTTTTATTGTGATTTCTCACCTAATTCATCATTCATCATGGGCGTTGTTATTTTATCCTGTGATTTTATATATCAAAATGGATCTCTCATTACGCACCCATTTCATGGTATAATGATCTTATATTTTCAATTAGTTATCATAAGAACCCAACAGAGGTTATATAGTGATAAATAATGTGGATTAGATAGCGTAGATAACCAATTTCATGTTCATTATTCTTTAATGAATAATAATGTGTATATCATATTTTGTATATGATTTTATTTCCATAACATATTGTTCTATGATAGTGCGTCCCTTATGATATAGATCCTTTGTTTCTGGGAAAGTCATAGTTAAATCAATGGTTGAATCACTAGAGAAGACCCATGGATTCCAGATATGGTTATAAGGAATATCCTTCCCTACAAATGTTTAATGTGATATCTACACATTGTGTGGGTCACCTTATATGATGAAAATGGATATTAGTAGGAGATATGTATCACAACGTGTGTGGGTGTGAAACACGGTTTGTGATCTCAGCCTAGTTGGAGTACATGTTGGTGTTCATAGACAAGGGTTGGAATACAAATGTAGGAGCAAAATGTTTACTCCCATAGATATACATGCCCTATACCAAGTACAACAGCCATGAAATGTACTAATACATGGGTAATTGGTACATGGGTAAATCCATATACATTTACATTGGTAGAATAGTTATGGATCCAAAAATCCATTTAATTATACAAGGACATGGGAAAGAGACATATGTTATTTACATAGGTATTACTCGGTGTCAAGGTATATAACTTATAGCACCATCTATATGTTGTTTACATTTTTTGACATAGCATGTTGCGCTTTCCTTTGTATATTGGACATGAGTCATTAGGCTGTGTTCCCTATAACTTTATCCTGATATTTATTATGGAATAATCTAATAATCCTATGAAATCAATCCCATTAGCATAAATTCGTCAATTTAGTCACAAGAATACCTCATGATTCCTAGATTGAGATCTCTTATTAATCATTGTGTCCTAGGTAGAGTTCATTGTATCATCATGAAAAATAGTACATGAGGATGAACATATTATTTATGGGTTAATTAGGATTGAGTTGTTAGTATCAACCCATGGAAATGTATGTGGTCATCATATATGTATCACATCTATTCAGTCTTCATGCTTGTAATTCTAATGATGATCCTAATAAGAAGTACCTCTCATATGAAATTTTTTATGCTTTCAGTCTCAAAAGAGTGTTCTTAGAGATGAGGGATTTTTGGAATCATTGATCTATAATAATATTATGGTATTCTACATTTAATAATTACCATTTATACTTGTTTTATTTTCTGAGTATATATTGATTTTCATATTATATTTTATTTACATATTACATGTCTGGATCTGATTGTATGTTCATTTTTTATATGATTTGTGGTTACGTGGTGTCGTACATGGTATTACTGTACTCACCCCAACATGGGATTTGACTTCAAATTTCATGTATCGTGCATTTGACTGACCCCATGAGAGATTCTTTTATGAAAACAAACCATTTGGTGCTTAATGGGACTAGAAAATGTGAGTTTTGTTTGGATGGTGTTCAATGAGCATTCCATTTTTTAAAATATTGGTTATAACATTTCTTTATACTTATATGGTGGGATTGTATATTTTCATGTTCAGTTTCCTTTACATTCTATCATACTCTGTGTATTTTATTTAAACGTATGAATGCATGGATTCTCAGTTTTTCTACATGTATGCATTGTATAGGCGTGGAGATTTCTGTGTGTGTACTATTACATAGCTATGTCCTCCAAAGTTAGTGTTATTCCAACTCAATGATATACTCTAACCCCTGACCAATTGGAGTTGGTCCTGAGGAGTAATGGCATAGGACCAAATAGAATGAATCATGATACATTGATTTCTCTATAATATAATCACCCACGGAAGACTTGACCCAAAGTGATATCCATTAGGTTGAACATAGAGGATCCTTAAGACTTTTCAGCAGTTATGGTAGAGTTTAATGAGTGGTACAATGTTAATATTAACAGAGGATGGTTATAAGTACATATTAGTATGCAATTCATCAGAAAAATGGCTTGGTTGTGTTCTGATGTAGAGATATGTGGTAAGTTCCAATTTTTTGAACTACTTGAGACCAAATGTATAGAACTATAGGATCCAGAATCTTGAGATAACAATGGTAATTTTCAAAGTAAATATCTTGTGACACTACCTTATGGGTTATATGATCATAATCTATTCATATCATAATATTATAAAGTATATATTATATTATAAGGGTATTAAAACTGGACAAAGGATAACATTATAGTTCTCCTTGATTATTTATTAAAAGTTGACTATATTCCGAGCAAGAGGAATGCAGTTGATTATGCCCTTATAAAAAGATTCTCATTGTAGTCATTAAGAGCTATGTCAAGGTAGTTGGACTCAATGGAGTAATCCGTTTTGTATGGGGAAGGGAGATACATTTTTAAGTTGATGGTTATTTCCCCTATGCTTTTATAGTGATTCAGGGAGGCGCATCTTTGGATACTGATTGTGAGACCCTATGTACTCAGTTATCCAATAGAAAATCTCTTTATGTATTTAATACTTTTGTGGAATTTTTTTTGTTTTTTATAATGTATGATGGTACCTATGATGATGTGGAAGATTAATTTTAGATAGGGTCATTAATATACGTTGGTGGTACATCTAGGTGTTGAAACGGTGTAACGGTATCTACAATGTTAGTTTTGGTGTGTAGGTATGAAGAGATGGGTTGTATTATTTTTTCCTTTAAACCGTAATTACTACATGTGATGGTAGAGAACCTAGTTGTAGATAGTTTAGCTCAAAACCTTGAGGTTTTTGAATGGATCTGGGATAGGATATCGATGGAAATTGAAATAGTAATATAACATATGCCTACGGGACATGATTTTATCTTGGTGATCATAGACTAACACCCCATGTCATCCCACTACATTGAATTTTGGGAGAAGAATTCAGGAAAGGTATTGGGAATCTATTATGTGAAGAAGATAGTGTGACTCTATGGAGTTACATCGACTATAGTTTTTTTGATGTTGTGATCACTTCACACCCTGGCTATGGAAGGGATTACATTTGGCATTAGAGAATCTATAACATTTGTGTAAAAAATTCCTCCAAAACCTGAAGGCTAGACTGTGCATAACATTCGGGTTCTAGGGGACATGATGCATGTTTTCATGTTGTAATTTGGTTGTAGTTGTGTTGATCAACCACTACTGGTGGATTTTTCAAACATCATCATCTACCATTCAACCATTAGTATACAACCATTCAATTATCTCTATGGGAAACCCCACATGTCACTATTTATCTAGATGGAGATGTTTGATTCAGTACCTATGGACTTGGATTTAGTGTGAGGAACTGACTATAAAATTAATATCATCTAGGAGTGGATGTAAAATGGATATAGCTACAACATGTATTAAGATGCCAGGTGATGACGGCATTTCGAGTTTGGGGAAGGAGACTATATGTTCAAACATGTTTCGCCTCGAAGTGGATATTGGATATTTTTTCACGGTTCCAAAATGCATCAGATATTCATTGTATCTTTATAGATATTGTGTAGAGATGGGAGGTAGAATAATGATTATCTATAACTATGTAATTATACTAGATATATGATGACTTCCCCATGTATTAGTTATGGAGTTTCGTATAATTACCCGAATCCGGAGCCCCTCCACTGCTATCCCGTACCCGGTTCGCCACATGACCTCAAGCACATTTCCACAAATTGTAGAGGCTGCCGACTAGCAACGAGGTCCTTGGTAAGTTATTGGGGAAACTATTAACTCATTCGGTATGGTATACAAGTTATGGAAAACAACAATAGAAAGTGGAATCAGTATACAATACGCCACAAATGAAACCAGACAAAGGAAGCAATGAATGTATAGGAATGATGATAATGATGAAGAAATTACAAGATTCTAAGGAAAGAAGAAAACAAAACAACGTGCTAAAATACAACTGAACACAAGTACTAAAGAAACAGAAAAATAAAATATATGAGCAACTCCTCAGTACTGCAAGCCTTGGCTCGGTACCATTCTCCACAGCTGTCGTGCAATCAAGATCCTAAAGTAGAAGGGAGCATTCCCTTATCTATACCTATATCCACAAAGTCTTCTTGGGCCCAAAGGCATGGACCAAACAGAGTTTGAGACAAACTCCCAGTATGAAACCACCCAATGATCTGTGTCTAACATTCAATGAATACATGTCATGTAATGTACAGAAACTGTAAACATGAAAATACACAGCAGTCACAATCCACAGTTCTAGCATATAAAGTACACAAGAAAACAGCCAGTAACAAGAAGAAAATAGGTAACCCTCTAGGTAGCTCTCATAGCCTAACCCCTATAGTTCATCCTACAAGTACTATCAACCCTCTAGGATGCACATACAGTCTCACCCCTCTAGTTCATCTATGAATAGACTCTCTGAGGAAGCACTCACCATCAATTCCCCCTATAGTATCGTATCATGCTAAAGGCTCTCTAGGGAAGCACTCAACGTCTCATTCCCCCTGTGGCCCACGTCGAGGAACTACATACTCTCTAAGGAAGCACTCATCTTCAATTCCCCTTGTGGTCTCGCTTCGTAATAAATGACACTCTAGTGAATCCCTTATGTCTATTCTCTCTGTGGTCTACTACACTAGGTTTTGACAGTCCTTTATGATAATAACATGCTCAGCACACATGTAACGTCCAGGTAGACCTCAAGAACTACTTTTCTATCAATCTATGACTCAACATCATAACAAAGTAACAGTTCCACTATCCTACAACTAGGAATGGAATCCGGAAAAACAACAAACAAGAAAAACAAGAATGGAAAAAAACTAGAGTACAGTAAAAACTACCATGATCACAGGAAAAACATCTACTCTAGAAATCAAGCAAAGAATGCAATACGACAACGGAAAATAAGGAACACGTAATACCCCATTCAAGGGTATTGGTGGAATTTGCACAAAATACTCATCGACATTCTACAGAAAGGCACAAACCACCTACCATGATGCTTGGGAAATTATTTACTTGAACCATGACGACTGATTCTTCCCTGAACGTCAAATATCTGAGAAAACACACAAAAAACTCAACCCACGATAACATGAAAATGAGATGAAACCATGGAACAAGACTAAATCAGAATAATGAGCTCACTGAGGCGATCCCAATGCAATCGACGGAAGCTGGAACGGTGATTGAACAGAGGCACGACGACTCGTAGAAGATTCGCGGCCCTCGACGCTCTCAGACGAACAGAATCTGAAGAAGAAGTTGTTTTTGTGCGTCAGGTGCGACCCTGATCCATTTAGTGAAAAAAACATACACAACATGTATTTTTAATGTACACGGTGTGTACTGGGTTTTTCCATACTCTTCAAAAATTGGCCTCCACGTCACCCCTAGACACCATGTGTGTGGCCCGGACACGGCCATCGCACGACTTCGAACGGGAAAAGAGTACACATCATGTACTCAAAAAGTACACGGAGTGTACTTGTAAATTTTCCAGAAACTCCATTTTTCTTAAAAACTCTATAAAAAGGAAAAGCGTACCTAAAACGAAGATCCGGGTTTTTACAAACATCCCCCATTAATGAAATTCTTCCACAAATTTCCCTAGCGAGGCATAGAAGAAGAAACCTTGAACAGCTCCGGCCACTGCGATCGTACATTGGCCTCCCTCTCCCTGGTCTCGTCCTGTACTCTCCCATGCTTCCACTCACTTCTAGCCTCCTAAACTACCTGAATCTGAGTTCTCCTGCTCAACGCATTTGCCACTACGTTACCATTTCCCGGCATATAGGCAAGCTCAAAATCAAAAGACTGAAGATACTCGACCCACCTACGTTGTCTCAGATTTAGATCTTGCTGAGTAAAGATATACTTGAGACTCTTGTGGTCAGTGAAGACCACAAAGTGCTCTCCCAGAAGATAATGTGTCCAACAATGTCAGGAATGAACAACAACTGCCAGCTCTAGATCATGCACAGGGTAGGTCCTCTCATCTGGCCTCAACTACCGAGACACGTACGCAACGACTGCATCTCCCAACATATGCATAGATCCTAGCCCGATACCTGAAGCAGCACAATAAATAGTGTATCTCTTTCCATGATATGGCAAGACTATTATCGATGAGGACGTCAACCTTCCCTTATGCACCTGAAAGGATGACTCACAAGAATCTGACCATAAGAACTTTTCCCCCTTCTTGGTCAGACCTTTCAGAGGTGACTCTAGGCATGAGAAGTCCTGAATGAAGTGTCTGTAGTATCCAGCTTGCCCTAGGAAGTTCTGTACTTCAAAAACGTTCTTCGACTACTCCCAGGAAACTAAATCTCCCACTTTCTCCGGGTCCACAGATACTCCTGCCTCTGAGATGACATGACCCAAGAAGTGAATCTGATCCATCCAAAAGTGGCACTTTTAGAGTTTAGCATAAAGTAGATGCTCTATCAATGTACTCAGAACGATCTCATGATGTGTGGCATGGTCGTGTCGAGTGTGAGAGTACACAAAGATATCATCCACAAAGACAATGACGAAGGAGTCCATGTATGGATGGAATACTCGGTTCATTAGTTCCATGAAAACTGAAGGCGAGTTCGTGAGACAGAACGAAATGACTGTACACTCGTATAGACCATACATGTTCCTAAAGGCTGTCAGAGGTATATCTGAGGGTTTTACATGAAATTGATGATAACCATACCTCAAGTCGATCTTCGAGAACACCTGGTCTCCTCAAAGCTGATAAAAGTGGTCATCGATACTTGGAAAGGGATATCGGTTCTTGACCGTCAACTGGTTCAGCTTCCGATAATCCACACAAAGCTGAATGGTACCGTCTACCTTCTTGGAAAACTGGACAACCGATCCCCAAGGAGAAGTACTGGGTTGGATGAAACCCTTTGCCTGAAACTCCTCCAACTGCTTCTTGTGCTCCTGTAACTCATGTGTGGCCATCCAATAAGGAGGGATGAACATCAGTTCTTCTCCTGGAACGAGATCAATAGAAAAGTATACCTTACGCTCTGGAGGAAAACCAGAAATGTCCTCTGGGAAGACGTCCCTGAAACGGTCCACCACTGGAAGAAATTCCAACTACAATGTTCCCTGATCATCTAGATAAAGACTAGAAATTTGGACTGTCACCCTTCCTAGCCCATGATGCTCGAATCATGTTCGACTAGCCTGAACATCCCATTGGAATTTATGAATAAAAGACTCACCCTCTGGAGAAACAATACTCACTCGACGGAGATAATAGTCGATGACTTCCTGAAAGGGAACCAACCAGTCCATCCTGTGGATGACATCATAGCATGTCATCTCTAGGACTTAGATATACCATAAGAAATGATACCCTGCAACCCCGAGAGGTCACTCTCAACACTGGCGTACACATGATGACCTCGTCCCCAAAAGTGGGTCTAGTGTCAACGAGTCGACAGAAGAAAAGACACAGAGCCCAATGCTCTCCATAGCATCAACAAAGATAAAACTATGCATAGCACCAGTATCGAAAAGAGGTGAAGATAAAACTATGGCTACTAAAATTGTACCTCGAACTATATAAGGGTCGGGATCATGCTCTTGATAGATCTGCTCCACAGCGAAAGACTAGCCTGCACCGCGCCCCTGTGCCATTGGCTGACCACTCTGAGCTGATCCACCTTACTGGTGTTGAGGGACAGGAGGCTGACTACCATGGCCTCAACCTCCACCTCGGACCGAATGGCTGGAAGAACTCCAGTTCCCCAACTAGTGAGAAACTGTTGGTGATGCTTCTGAAAGATGAGTCATGGAAGAACCCTGGTCACCAGATGATGGTGAGAAAACCTATTATAAACGCTGAAGGTGACCCATCATACTACAAGATCGGCACTCCTAGGGGTCTCTCTGGCACTATGGACTCATGTGTCCTAACCAGACACACTGGTAGCACACCTCCTGGCTACCTGACGATGCATCTCGCTTCCTCCGATCACTGCAGGTAGACTCCCTATGGTGCTTCTTGCTATCATCTGGAAGATAGCTAGCTCTGGAAGCAGAACCACCCTGGAACGCAGCTCTGGAAGCTCTCAGATTGGACTCTGCAATCAGTTCTAGATTGACAATGGAAGTGATGGATGTCAACTCGAATATATTCACCTACGAGCATATCTCCCGACTGAGACCATCCTCGATATTCCATGCGAATAACAGCCCACTCCCATCCTGGAGGGGTGTGAAATAATGCAGCTCGGTGAAACGAGAGGAATAATCCATGATAGAAAGAGTATCGTGCTCTAAGCTCATGAACCCCCGGGCCTGGTCGACCCTCAGGGTCTCCGGGACGAAGTAGTCATAAAAGACATGCTGAAACTCCTCCCAAGAAATAACATGATGGTGACCCACCTGTGAGATCACGTCCCACCACCTCATGGCAGAGTCTCAGAGAATTTAGGTGGCGAGCTTGACTCGCCTCTCTGGAGGTGTCTCCAGATGCTCGAAGATAGTGAGAATGACTTCTAGCCATGACTCTACAGCCTGAGGTCCTCCTTCCCCCGAGAACGAATGAGGATGCTGCTGCTGAAAACCCCATGTCAAATCTTCCATAGTTGTGGTAGGAGGCGGTGCTCCCTAGACGGTCTGCATCATCCTCAGAAAACCTTCCCTGAACTGCGCATCTGCGCCTGTAACTGGTATGACAACTGGTTCCATGGCCGTCCTGACTAGAGGATCGGCAGAAATCCTCTGATCGGCCATATCTGGCTTTTGATCACTACCTGATGACAAACGTACAACTAGAGGGAGTCTAGGAGGCATAACTCTGAAAGATCAAAAGAAAAACTTAGATCAGAAAAACAAGGATAGGAACCACAAGAGTAAAAAAAGGAATAGGGGAAGGAAATCACACAGGTATACAAAACAAGACTACATAGAGTGTATAAAAACTATATGGTGTGTCTTCTCATGCCACTGAAATGGGCGTGTAACCCTACCCTACAGGTCGTTTAACACCTAAACTACACGACATGTTGACCCAATAGACGATGTGTACTTGAAAACTATTATTCTTCCCGAGTATCCCTAAACGGCTAACCCACATGGTCAGACATAACCCAAGACTACACGGCCTGTTCTGAATAAACACGGCATGTACTAGACAATGCTTTGGAGGCCCGTGTTGTTAAACACACTACCGTATACATGGATAAACCATACATGACGTGTTTCGAACAAACACAGTGTGTATAGGTGGAGGTGGCATTGTCCCGTGTTATTCGTGACACAGTCAGGTACCTGAACAAGACTACACGGCATGTTCCTTTACAACACGGCGTGTTCTACTAGAGCTTCCCTGACCCGTGTTGTTGGTGACACGGCCGGGTACAAAGCTCTAAACAACACATCATGTACCAACCATACATGGAGTGTTTCTGAAGATAATACGGCGTGTTGAAGAGAAGTTCACGCTGACCTGTGTTGTTCGTGACACGGTCGGGTACCTGGACAAGACTACATGACGTGTTCCTTTACAACACGGAGTGTTCAACTCGAGATTCCCCGACCCATGTTGTTAGTGACATGGCCAGG
The DNA here is from genome assembly GCA_963277665.1 of Viscum album. Lineage (NCBI taxonomy): Eukaryota > Viridiplantae > Streptophyta > Magnoliopsida > Santalales > Viscaceae > Viscum > Viscum album. Next base: position 1,897,214,215 of record OY728163.1, on the reverse strand, counting down.
AACACAAATTTGAACTACACGGTGTGTACCAACCGTACACGGCGTGTTCCTGAAGATATTCTAACGATACCGTGTTTCTGCTCTCAAAGTCTTTGACACGACCTGAAAACTACACGGCGTGTATCCGAAAAGTACACTCCGTGTATTCTGGGTTTTTCTAGACAGTTGCTCGGAAACTGCACAGAAGCCGATAAACACTGAAAACAAGACAAATAGGTTCCAAATTCCGATCCTTGAGTGCCCGTACTCCCCGTGAATCAAATATTGACATATCTTACAGTCATAGACAAGAGAAAACATGATCATGATCCACTAATTTCCGATTCGAGAGGTCCCATAACACCTCAAGAATAAAAATTTGGCGTTCATTTAAGCAAAGTAGGAACCAAACAATCCTATAACGAGGAAGCCTATATTTTTTCAATCATCTATCACAACAGCATGCATAATCTACACAAAGTCTATCACAACAGCATGTAATCACTAATACACCCTAGATGGCATTGCAAGAATGCATGGCATGTGATTTCTACAAGTGCCTATATGATGCATGAGATGGGATACCCTCATCTCATTAAGATGCGACAGAAATAGAACCACAATCGTCAAGAAAATAACAACACAAATCATGTGAATCACTCTAGCTGAAATCATATCAACCATAAAATCTCAAAACCAGCAAATTGAAATTAAGAAGGTAGTATGTATTTATCATGTACATGGGTTATTTACTCCTGAGAACAACTTCATAACAAGTACCGAATCTGTCCCATCCCTATATAAGGTCTCCAATAGTAAGGGAAGATAAAAGAACTCCCCTGATACCACTTTGTAACAACCTGAATCTGGAGCCCCTCCACTAGTGCCCCATACCTGGTTCACCACATGATCTCAAATGCATTTCCCCGAATTCCAGAGGCTGTCGACTAGAAGAAAGGGACTTGGTAACTTATTGGGGAAACTATGCCCTCATTCAGTAAGGTATACTAGGTAATGAAAACAATAATAAACAGCGGAAGTAGTAGACAATATGCAACAACTAAAACCAGATAGTGAAAGCAATGAATGTGTAGCAATGATGATAATGATGCAGCAAGTACTAGTATCTAAGGAAAGAATAAAACCCAACAACGTGATGAAATACAAGTACACACAAGTACTAAAGAAACAGTAAAAGAAAACTGATGAGAAACTACTCAGCATTGCAAGCCTTAGCTCGGTCCCTTGCTACCCATCTCACGTGCAATCAAGAACCTGAAGTAGAATGGAGCTTTCTGTTGAACCCCTCTCTCTTGGATTTTAATGATCACAATCACTCTCATCGTGTTCAAACTTGTTTTCAAGTTTGTTTGATGATAGGAAAAAGGTTGCCAAAGAGTTGGCCCAAGAAGATTGGAAAAGGACTCTCTGAGTCCACCGGCCAACCGGTGGATTACCACCGGCTAGCCTGTGGTCTCTAGAAGAAGCAATGCTCTCTACCAGGTTCCACCGGTCATTCGGTGCCTGACCACCGGCCAGCCGGTGGAAGCAGACAGTAGGCCTTGCCCACTGCCAGGTGCCACCGGCCAACCGGTGTCTGAATCATGGGCTGGCCGGTGGAACCAGACAGAGAGCTTGCTCTCTGTCTGACCCACCGGCCAGCCGGTGGCCCAGCACCGGCCCACCGGTGGAGCCCAGACAGAAAGCTCTGCCTTCTGTCTGGAGCACCGGCCGGCCGGTGGCCAAGCACCGGTCAGCCGGTAAGCCCAGTCAAACTAGCCGTTGGGCTTTGACCAGACTTGTACTTTTGACCCCCAACGGCTCCGGAAGCCCTCCAACGGCTATATTGAAGTATTTGGGGATATTTATCCTATAAATAGACGAGTATGGATGCCGGGAACACCCCCGATTAATTGGAATGATATTTTGATCCCTTGAAGCTCTAACGACAAATCTCTAAGGGTACTTGTGATCCATCTCCATCCTTGAAGCTTGGGCTGCCACTACATCAACTACTCTCACACTCTTGGCGCTCCAGGCTTCCTCAAGTTTGTTGTAATTTATTTATTTCAATTTTTTAGTTATTCATTGGGATTGTATTAAAACAAATCATCCTTTTCTTCCTCACTTTCATTTTGGGTTTCTTGCTACAACCATCATAAAAAAGCAAGCTGTACGAAGGTGATCTAGCCTACCTTAAAACGGCTAGTGGGTTTATTGCTACAACCATTAAAAAGCAAGCTGAAGTAAATCTCTCAACGGTTGAGTTGGGAGCGGAGATGTAGGCTTTGGTTTAAGCCGAACTCCGTTATCAAATTGTGTCTTTCCCCTTTTTATTTCCGCTGCATTTATAAATTGTTTTTAAATTGTTAATTAATTTTTAAAAGGCAATTCACCCCCCCTCTTTCCATCACTCTCTGACCAACAATTGGTATCAGAGGGACGTTTGTGTAATACATTAACCGGTTACAAACCTAAAATCCATAGTGATGGATTCTTCCTCACAAGCACCCGAAGGGTATTCCATGACTTGGGCTCCATTCTATGATGGAACCGACTACACTTATTGGAAAACTCGCATGATTACATTTCTTAGAAGTATTGGCTATCCTATATAGAGAATTGTTATGCAAGGCTACACTCTCTCTAGCAAAGATGAGTCTAAATGGACCCCAGAAGACATTGTTAATTTTGAGCTTGATGGAAAATCCGTGAATGCTCTTCATTGTGGGTTAGACCGTAATGAATTTAATAGTATTTCCACTTTCACCACTTCTCATGATATTTGGATGCTTTTGGAAGTGACCCTGAGGGCACTAACAAAGTCAAAGACACTAGATTAGATATGTATCGTCAAGACATTAAAAGTTTACCCATGCACCCACACGAATCCATTACGGAAATGTTTACCCGCTTTACTGATGTGTGTAATGGGAGAAAGTCTCTTGGAGATGATGTTTCTGCAGAGGCGATGGTCAAGAAGATTCTTTGGGTCCTACCAAGCTCATGGGCTCCAACGGTGACGGCAATCCAAGAAGAAAAAGATGTCAAGAAAATGCCGGTTGAAGAACTCATTGGATCACTTATGACCTATGTGATTACCATGAAGAGGCAAGCCGATAAATAAGGTAAAATCTTCAAGGAGAAAAAGAACATAGCATTCAAAGAAAAGCAAGAAAGCTCCTCCGATGATAGCGAATCCGAGATTTCTCAACTTGCAAGAAAAATGAGCAAGTTCATGAAGAAAAAGAAGAATTTTCAAAGGGCACGAAAGGAAGAGCCAAAAGCAGAAGAAGAAGTTACATGCTTTGAATGTGGAAAGAAATGCCACATCAAACCGGAGTGCTCTCTTTTCAAGAAAAGGTTAAAGGAAAAGAAAAACAAGAAGGCTTTCAAAGCGTCAACATGGAGTGCAAGCGATGACTCCATGTCTTCAAGCGACTCAAGCAATGAAGGTGGAAAATGTCTAATTGCACTTGATGAGGTATCTTCTTCCGACTCCTCTTCCTCATATTCTTCTTTTAATAATGACATGTCTTATGAAGATCTCCAAAATGCGAGAGATCAATTAGAAGAAGGTTTTCACGAACTTACCTCTATATTTTTGGCCTTAAAAAAGAAACACAAAATTCTAATTTCTGAAAAAGATCAACTTATCAAAAAGAATGAGGAACTTGCCCTTAAGGTCCAAGATATTCCAAATGTTGATTCTTTGAATTCAACTATTAATGATTTAAGGGAATCTCTTTCCAAGTTCACCCAAGGTGAACAAAATTTGACCAAATTGCTAGGTTATCAACGTTCGGCTAGAACCACACATGGACTTGGCTTTAACAAGCAAGCCACCTCTTCTAGAGCACCCACTACTTTTGTAAGGGGGATCTCTCAAAATAAATTTTGTAATTATTGTAGAAAACCGGACATATGATTTATGAATTCGATTGTAAAAATGCTAGATATGGCCGCCCCAAAATCATTACCTACTCGGATGAATATCTTAGGATGTATCCCTCTAGACAAGTATGGGTTCAAAATTCTCTTTTAGCTAATCTTTCCAGACCCAAACTTATATGGGTACCAAAATCTATTCTCTCTTGATTTTGTAGGATAAACACCAAAGAAGTAATCCTTCGAAAGGCTCGTGGTATCTCGACAGCAGATGCTCGAGGCACATGTGTGGCGATCCCTCCGAGTTCAACTCCCTTGAAGAATTCGATGGAGGATACGTCACCTTCGGTGACAATTCAAAAAGCAAGATCGTTGGAATAGGTACCATTGGTTTTGGTAGCTCCTCCTTAATTAAAGATGTTATATTTGTTAAAGGTCTAAAACATAATTTAATTAGCATTACTCAACTTTGTGATAGTGGTTTTTCGGTGAATTTTCAAAATGATTTATGCAATGTGTTTGATTTTCAAAACTAATTGATATTTTCTGCTTCCCGTTTTCAAAATGTTTACATTATTGATTTAAAGTCTTTAGCTAGCCAAAATGTTAAATGTTTAAGTGCTCTTGACAATGAGTCTTGGCTTTGGCATAGAAGGTTGGGGCATTGTAGCTCTCATTCACTTCTAAATCTTAATAAGAACAAGCTCATCTGTGACCTTACTAAACATAAGTTTAAAGAAGATTTGATTTGTGAGCCATGCCTACATGGAAAGAAACACAAGTCTTCTTTCAAATCTAAGAAGGAAGTGTCCACTTCAAAATCTCTTGAGCTCCTTCATCTTGATCTTTTTGGTCCTACCCCTGTAGCAAGTCTAGGTGGAAAATCCTATACCTTTGTCCTAGTAGATGACTTTTCTCGTTTCACTTGGGTTTTCTTTTTAGCTCATAAAAATGATGCTTGTAGAACCTTTTTAAAATTCTCTAGAAAAGTAGAAAATGAAAAAGGATATAAAATTATATCACTCCGTAGTGACCACGGAGGTGAATTCGAGAACAAAGAATTCGATGAATTGTGTTCCTCTCAAGGATACAATCACACCTTCTCTGCCCCTTGGACTCCACAACAAAATAGAGTGGTTGAAAGGAGAAACCGAACTCTCCAAGAAATTGCTTGAACCCTCCTTAGTGAATTCAACCTTCCCCAATTTGGGCCGAGGCGGTAAACACTTCTTGTTATACTATCAATAGAGTCATTGTAAGACCCCTTCTTAAGAAATCCCCCTATGAACTTTGGAAAGGCAAATTTCCCAAAGTTGGTTATTTTAAAGTGTTTGGTTGTAAATGCTTTATCCTTAACACAAAAGATAACCTAGGAAAATTTGATGCCAAATCCGATGAAGGTATTTTTCATGGGTACTCCAACTCAAGAAAAGCCTATCGTGTCTTCAATTAACGTTCAAAAACCATCGAAGAATCATCTACTGTCAAGTTTGATGAAAATATTCAAAAAACCCATCCGGTCATTGAAGATGTTGAAGATAAGCTTGATAAGCTTGAATTAAATGATTCCTCTTCTCCTCTCAAGGAGGATGATGATCATGAACCATCTTCGCCTTCCACCCTGCCTGAGGTTTGGAAACCTTCTAGAGACCATCCTTTAGAAAATGTTATAGGTGATCTTCAAGCCGGTACTAAAACTAGAAGATCAATCCTCAACGAGGTTGAACATCAACCCTTTATTTCTCAACTAGAGCCTCAAACCATTAATTATGACATTAATGATGAGAATTGGGTTCTTGCAATGCAAGAGGAATTAAATCAATTCTCTATAAATGATGTTTGGACTCTTGTTGAAAGACCCAATGATCATCTAATTATTGGCACTAAATGGGTTTTTAGGAACAAACTTGATGATCAAGGAAATATAACCTGGAATAAGGCTCGCCTAGTAGCTAAGGGATATAATCAAGAAGAAGGAATTCATTATGGTGAAACCTTTGCGCCCGTTGCTAGATTGGAATCCATTAGGATCTTGTTGGCATTCGCCGCTCACTTAAATTTCAAACTTTTTCAAATGGATGTTAAAAGTGCTTTTTTAAATGGTTTTATTTCAGAAAAAATCTTTGTTGAACAACCCCCCGGTTTTGAAGATCCAAAATTTCCAAATCATGTTTTTAAGTTAACCAAGGCTCTATATGCCTTAAAACAAGCCCCTCGGGCTTGGTATGAGCGGTTAACAAAATTTCTTTTAGAAAATGATTTTAAAATTGGTCAAGCTGATTGTACCCTATTTTTAAAACACACCTCTAAAGATCTTTTTATTGTCCAAATTTACGTTGATGACGTTATATTTGGTTCAACCAAAGAATCACTTTGTAATGATTTTTCAGATTTAATGAGAAAAGAATTTGAAATGAGCTTTATGGGAGAATTAAATTTTTTTCTTGGTTTTCAAATCTTTCAAAATTCAAATGGTATTTTTCTAAGCCAAGGCAAATACACAAACGAACTTTTAAGTCGTTTTGGTATGGATCAATTTAAGGAAATTAGTACCCCCATGAGTACTTCTTGTAAAATTACGTTAGATGAAGCCGGGAGACCGGTGGATAACAAGATTTATAGGAGTATGATCGGGAGTCTACTTTACCTAACTGCGACCCGTCCTGACATCATGTTAAGTGTTTGCCTTGTGCTCATTTTCAAGCCAATCCCAAAGAATATCATTTTAAATCGGTCAAAATAATTTTTAAGTATTTAAAAGGATCCAAAAACATTGGTTTGTTTTATCCCTCCAATACTTATTTCGAACTTTCTTCATATTCGGATGCTGATTTTGGCGGATGTCAATTAGATCGTAAGAGTACTAGTGGAACCTGTCATCTACTAGGCATGTCCCTTGTTTCATGGAGTAGCAAAAAGCAAAACTGTGTTTCTCTTTCTACTGCCGAGGACGAGTACGTAGCTGCTGGTAATTGTTGTGCCCTAATTATTTTGATGCAGCACACTCTCTTGGATTATGGCCTTTCCTACGATCATGTCCCTATACGGTGTGACAACACTAGTGCCATTAGTATTTCTAAGAATCCAATACAACAGTCTAGGTCAAAGCATATAGATTTAAGGCATCATTTCCTTCGTGACCATTTTCAAAAAGGGGATATCACTTTGGACTTCATTTCTACTGATTTCCAATTAGCTGATATTTTTACCAAACCGCTCCCGGTTGAACGTTTTGATTTTATTAAGGGAGAGTTATGAATGATTCGTCAATGAGCACTATTAAATATTTCACTCTTTTGGCTTGCTTATTTTTTTTAAAGTTATTTAAACTCTTTTTTATTTTATTTTGATTTTTTATGAATTTTAATACCACCGGTCAACCGGTGGTACATCACCGGTTCACCGGTGGTGTCGGGTTTTTCTTTTTTGGGCCGACCGGAGGAAGGGTTAAAATTAAAACCCTTCCCCTTTCTTTCCCCTCTCTCTCGTGCGCCCCCTCCAGACCCGCAGCTCCTCCTTGCCCTAGCCTCTCTTCCTCCTCCTTACTCTCTCAAACTCCATTCTTTCTCAATCTCTCTCATTTTTTTTCCTTTTGCCATCATGGGTCCTCGCTCTTCACGCAAAGGAAAGGGAATCGCTCAAGAAGCACCTCCTCCTCCTTCAATCCCTCAACTTCCGGACATTTGGCATGACAAAGTCATTCTTCCTGGTAGACTAATTGACTACTCTTGGCTTTCTTCTGCTCGTCTCGAGCTTTTCTCCATTATTGAATATCAACACTAGAATTATTTTATTGAACCTCCTACGAAGGATGTTATTTATCCACTTCTTGTCAAAGAATTTTATGCTCACCTGACGTGGTCGGTTTCTGACGACGTCGATACCATTTCCACCACCGCTCTTGGGCAACCCATCACTTTCACTTCTTTGGAGATTTCCAGGATGCTAGGGGTTCCTCATGTTGGACCTCATGCATTTGCCCAGGGGGAGTTTCCTCGGGACCCTGATTTTGATCTTACTATCGCTCTTGAGCATCTCACAGGGCAGCCCAATGATCCCATTGTCAAGCTCTCCCAGCTCTCCCCTAACCATTGCATCATTGAGCGCCTCATTCAGACCACCCTTTCACCCCGTATCAGTGATAACGATATGGTGAAATTTATTGATATTTATCTTCTTTCTTATATCACCAGAGGCATTCATTTCAATTTGGTCTGGTTCCTGTTCCGGGCCATGTCTTATGTGTCTGAGCACCCGCGCCGGTCCAAAAATCTACCTCACGGGTTCTTGTTGACCAAAATCTTTACCTTTCTTGATGTCCCTCTCCGTGCTACCTCCTTCGAGCAGCCAAATAAGGATAACATCATCAATTTTATGATGGTGCAACGGATGAACATTCGTTGGCATCCATGGCGTCAAGAGTGGATTACTGACAAGGAGGGCCTTCTCAAGGCTTACTCCCCTCAGACACATTCACACCCTCCTTCCCATGCCATGCCTCCTGCCATTGTCGCTGCCTAACCTCTTTCAGATAGTGAGGACAGTGGTGATGATGAAGAGGAAGGGAGTGGTGACAGCGAAGGTGAGGCTGCTGCTGCTGCTGAGGAAGGTGGAGTGGGTGATGATGCACCGAAGCCTGCTAAGGCTGTGCCCCCTCCCGCTGATACTAGTGGCTTGTCGGTGACGGCTGATCAATTCCTTCGCTTCCAGGATCAAATTGAGACCCGGCTCGACTTGCAGTTTTCTTAATTCAGCTCTCAGTTTGATCAACTCCACTCTCGGATCGATTCTCTTGATCGTCGCTTTGAGGCGGTCCAGGCTCCTCCAGCTCCTCTGACCATCAGGCGCCGTCGTCACTCTCGGCCCTCTAGGAGTGAATAGAGCCTTTCCTGTTTTTTGGCTTGTCTTTGTATTTGTATTTTGAACTTTCTATGTAACGTTTCATCTTTTATAAAATTCAAGTTGTCTTATCTATCAATCCATTTTGTCATTTCTTACTTCCTTATTATTGTTTTTCTAATACTTTTCCTCCTATTTTGATAATCCCAAAGGGGGAGAAAAACTCTCTATTACATAGTTACTTATTTCATTTAATTAAGTTCTCTTTTTAAAAGTTCAATTTTAAGTTATTACTTTCATCAAAATCTGTTTTTAAATGGTTAAGTTATTGATTTCAGTTGTTTCTTTTAAATGACCTATGGTTACAATTTCAAAATGAACCATTCTCTTTATTTCAATCCTTTCAAGATTAATATCATGATACATCTATGAAATTCTTGTATTAAAATGATCTCTAAAATTTTCCATGTCCAAGTTTCTTATTTTTTTTACTTGGCATACCTTTTAAAAGCTTTCTCTTTTGTGATTGTTATCATCAAAATAGGGGGAGACTGTTGAACCCCTCTCTCTTGGATTTTAATTATCACAATCACTCTCATCGTGTTCTAACTTGTTTTCAAGTTTGTTTGATGATAGGAAAAAGGTTTCCAAAGAGTTGGCCCAAGAAGATTGGAAAAGGACTCTCTGAGTCCACCGGCCAACCGGTGGATTACCACCAGCCAGCCGGTGGTCTCTGGCAGAAGCAATTCTCTCTGCCAGGTTCCACCGGTCAGCCGGTGCCTGACCATCGGCCGGCCGGTGGAACCAGACAGTAGGCCTTGCCCACTGCCAGGTGCCACCAGCCGACCGGTGTCTGAATCACCGGCCTGCCGGTGGAACCAGATAGAGAGCATGCTCTCGGTCTGACCCACCGGCCTGCCGGTGTCCCAGCACCGGCCGGCCGGTGGAACCAGACAGAGAGCTCTGCCTTCTGTCTGGAGCATCGGCCCGCCGGTGGCCAAACACCGGTCAGCCGGTAAGCCCAGTCAAACTAGCCGTTGGGCTTTGACCAGACTTGTACTTTTGACCTCCAACGGCTCCGGAAGCCCTCCAACGGCTATATTGAAGTATTTGGGGGATATTTCTCCTATAAATAGACGAGGATGGATGCCGGGAACACCCCCAATACATTGGAATGATATTTTGATCCCTTGAAGCTCTAACGAAAAATTTCTAAGGCTACTTGTGATCCATCTCCATCCTTGAAGCTTGGGCTGCCTCTACATCAACTACTCTCACACTCTTGGCGCTCAAGGCTTCCTCAAGTTTGTTGTAATTTATTTATTTCAATTGTTTAGTTATTCATTGGGTTTGTATTAAAACAAACCATCCTTTTCTTCTTCACTTTCATTTTGGGTTTCTTGCTACAACCATCATAAAAAAGCAAGCTGTACGAAGGTGATCTAGCCTACCTTAAAACGGCTAGTGGGTTTCTTGCTACAACCATTAAAAAGCAAGCTGAAGTAAATCTCTCAACGGTTGAGTTGGGAGCGGAGACATAGGCTTTGGTTTAAGCCGAACTCCGTTATCAAATTGTGTCTTGCCCCTTTTTATTTCCGCTGCATTTATAAATTGTTTTTAAATTGTTAATTAATTTTTAAAAGGCAATTCACCACCCCCCCCTCTTGCCATCACTCTCCGACCAACACTTTCCCTTATCTATAACTTCAACAACATAGTCTGATTGGTCCCAAAGCATAGACCAAACAGGGTGTGAGACAATGTCCCAGTAGGAAACAACCCAAAGATCTATGCCTAACAGTCAATGAATACATGACAAGTAATGTACAGAAACAGTTAACAGGAAAATACACAGCAGTCACTGCCCACAGTTCTACCATATAAAATACACAAGTAAACAACCAGTAACAAGAAGAAAATAGGTAACCCTCTAGGTATCTCTCACATCCTAACCCCTATGGTTCAACCTACAAGTACAAGCAGCCCTCTAGGAGGCACACACAGTCTCACCCCTCTGGTTCAGCTAAGAATAGACTCTCTGTAAAAGCACTCATCGTCAATTCCCCGTATATTCTCGTATCGTGCTAATGGATCTCTAGGGAATCACTCAGCATATCAAACCCCCTGTGTCCCATGCCGAGGAACTACAGACTCTCTGAGGAAGCACTAATTTTCAATTCCCTCTTTGGTCTCACATCATAATAAAAGACACTCAGAAGAATCCCTTACGTCTATTATCTCTGTTGTCTACAACACTAGGTTCTCACAGTCCTGTGTGAAATTAACATGCTCATCGCATGTGTAATGTCCAAGTAAACTTTAAGAACTAGTTGGCTATAAATCTAAGGCTCAATAGCATAACAAAGCAATAGTTCAAATATCCTACAACTAGGCATGGAAACCAGAAAAATGAAAAACAAGCAAAAAAAGCATGGAAAACATCCAGAGTATAGTAAAAACTAACATGATCAAATGAAAGACATATACTTTATAAATCAAGCAAACTAGGAAATACAACAAGGGAAAAACTTGAAAGCACAATACCCCATTCAAGGGTATTGGTGGAATTTGCACAAAATACTCATCGAATTTCTAATAAAATGCACAAACCACCTACCTTGATGATAAAGAAATTATATACTTGAACCACATTGACTAATTCTCCCTAGAACTTCGTCGATCTGAAAAAATGCGCAAAAATCTCAACACATGACAACTTGAAAACGAGAAGGAACCATGGAACTAGACTAAATCAGAAGAAAGTGCTCACTGATCCAATCCCAACGCAATCGACAGCAGTTAGAACGGGGATCAGATGGAGGCATGGTGGCTTGAAAATTATTCGCAGCCCTCAGCGCTCTTGGATGAATGGAATCTGAAGAAGTATTTTTTTCTCTATGTCAGGCGCGACCCCGGTCTGTTTAGTGAAAAAAAGCGAAAAGTACACGGTGTGTATTTTTAAAGTACACATCGTGTAGTGGGGTTTTTTGTACTCCGCCAAAATCAGCCTCCACGTCACCCCTACACACCGTGTGTGTGGCCCGGACACATCCAACACACATCTTCGAGTGGGAAAAGACCACACGACATGTACTCAGAAAGAATACGGCGTGTACTTCTAAATTTTCTAGAAACTATATTTATATTAAAAACTCTAAAAAAAGGAAAATCGTGCCTGAAACGAAGATCTGGTATAAGGCCCCAGCCTTAAACCTTACTTAATATTGAATTAAATGAATAATTCACATTGAGGATCTTTTCAGGTTTAGAGTTTTAGAGAATTAGAACATAACTATTACATCGTAAAAGATTACAAAGTAGACACTTCTACTAAGTATCCATAAAATAAAAACTCCTAAAAAGAAAGATGTCTAGATTCCATGTTTTAGATAGCATGAAATTCCCTTGATCCCATCCTTGAACTTATTCCACTTTAAGTCCTATGAAAAACATTTCGAAAAACTTGGGGTGAGTATAAAAAGCTCAGTACGGGATACAAAAAGAATGAAAACTGTTAGTTTTTCAAACATCAAGTAAACCATGTATACTATATCAAAGTAATACCTTCACCTTCCTGAAGTAGTAAAAAAAATCTTCACTGAATAAAGTATCATTACTTACCTTTTTGTAACCAAAGGATTACCATAAAACCCATATAAATAACACATAGAATATATAAAGGTAACTTGGGACATAAACATACTTAAGTGGAATAACCATACGGTTGACTTCCACACATATCACTTAATGGAATAGCCATACGGCCAATTTCCATACATACTTAATGGAATAGCCATACGACCGAATTCCATACCCAATGCATTGGAGGTTATAACGTAACCACCCGTCCTGGTATTCACGACACCACCCGTCAAATGGTTTATAACGTAACCACCCGTTAAAATGTCCAAGTACCAGTATAAAATCATAAAACATAAAACCAATATAAAGGAATGATAACATTTCCACATTTCAATCACAATATATCATAAATATATTGACATAATAGAATCCTTTTTCAATACCATTTTCAATACCAAAATACATAAAAGAGTATATGGTATTTATTTTATTCTAAAAACATTACGGCTTGTTGATAAAGCCAAAGATCAAATAATACTCGCGGTGGCGGAAAATGTCATTGTCACCGCGTACGTTAAAAAAACATTCCTTTTTGTCGTTTAGTAAAATGCTTCATAGAAAAAGATTCCTTTTGTATAAAAGTAAAAGTCAAAGGAGTTTATACACCGTAAAAAAGAAAGTTGTGTATAAAACGAAATATGTCTCAATGAAAGGAGATTGAGACGAAGTCCCTTACCTTGGGTCCGACTTGACTCGATCGTTCTTTAACGTCCTTAATAATAAACTTGAGTTAATTTATACTTGATTAAGAACCTTTTTAAAGTTCATTATTCTTTTTATATCACTTATTGCCATGTTATAAACATTATGTAACCATTTAAGTTAATAATGTTTGTTTTGTCACTATTTGGTTCTTAAGTCGAATGTTGAATTCTTACAATTACATGTTGTTCATGTGGTCAAAAGTTCTTTATATCCAGAATGAAATTCCCGATTTGGATATAATATGTATCATATAAATCCAGCATATACATTTATTTATAATATTACATAATCATTTATAGGTAAGAAATGAAATGCACCGTTCATGGAGACGGTAAGCCGTACGTACGCATGAACGCTACTTTCATTTCTTTGTCATATTAATGGAATTAAAACTAAATGAGAGGTATGTATATTTTAATTACAGAATTATTTTCATCACTTAGATATATAATTAATTATATATATCCATTATATACATGTACTTTTAATAGTACATTACATTTGGGGATAAGAAATGAAATGCACCGTTCATGGAGACGGTAAGCCGTACGTACGCATGAACACTACTTTCATTTCTATCTCATACTTTAATGGAAAGAAATAATAATGACATAGAGGTATATTATAATTCCTGTATAACATCATATATAATAACTTTAAATCCATCCTTTACATGTCCCACATATGGCATTAACGAATCACATCACTTTTAGGGGGCGGTAGTCCGCACTTCCTTAAATGAAGATATCACATTTACCCATAATGGAAACCATAACGGTATGCCAAAAATGAAAAATACAGAAGCTTAAAGAAAACATAAACATATTATATATCATATATAAAAATAGTGACATCATAATGGCCACCCTTGAAGGTGTTAAATGAGTATTGAACAATCATCGTTTCGGGAGGCAGAATTTCGCCATCCACGGAAACCGTATGTTCTTTAACCATTTGATGTAGTTTTGTGAGAGTGTATCTCAAATAAATATTATAACAACATCCTAGTATATTGAAGATACTGTTTTTGTTACAAAATAAGTAAATAAAAAGAGATTAGAGGGTTGGAGAAGCAAAATAAAACAAATGAACAAGAGAGAATGAATTACCTTTAAAAGTGTAACTCCTTTTTTATTTGAGCCTAAAATAATCCTTTGAAAGGATTATGACCAAAGGGAATCCTCTAGTATGAGGAGAGGGATGTGGAGAGAGTACTTTGGCAGGGGTTGTCCGAGCCAAAGGCTTGAGAAGTGTGTGAAATGAGGTAGAGGTGGGGGCCTTTTATAAGAGGAGAGGAGGGGCACTTTTGGAATGTAAAGAAATATTACTTTATTTGAAAATGTGTTTCGGTTTTAAAAGGTCCCACATTGATATAATTCGTGGATAAGGTGATAAGGGTTCGAAATCCACTCATCCAATTGGTTTTGGCCATGTGTAGGTTGTAGATTTTACATTATCTTTCCATTTTATTTAAATCTTCAAATAATGATGTCATCGCTGCATCATTATTATGTCATAAATAATTTAATTTATTTAATGTCTAAAAATCATAAAAAAATACTATGATGTAGGAAATCTTTTTATCTTTCCAATGACTATTTATAATCAAAATTTGGACTTGTATAACCCCACTCAAAAATTATTTTAGTAAAACAATTTATGTTAATGTCATTTTCACTTTAACATTAAATAAAAATATATTAATGTTATTTTCCAACTAAAGTGGCTCCATGGGGTCCCCAAGTTGGACCATGGCTTTTCTTGGTCGGTCATGACTCACCCAATAGGTGTAGGACACGTGTCATGGTGTTTTCATATTCTTATAATACCATTTTTACCTTAAACTACACTAATTACCTCTAATCGCGATTAAGAACTTAATAAGTTACTATTCACCAAAAAATTATTATAATCACATTGAACCACATTTTACTTCTTAATTACAACCATGTATGTCGTATTTTCAAAATTCAATACACATTAGTGGTAAACTATCATTTAACTAAAAAATCAGTTTGCTTGATTACCACTTAGTGGTTTCACTATTCATCAAAAATTGAAGTTTTTCAGAAAATTACCAAAAATTCACCCTAAGCTATATTTGATATTCCGAATTCAAAAATGAAGTCCATTTTACAAAATTCAAAACATATAAGTCAAATTAATTAATTTAATAATTAATTCCCGCTGTCATGACAAATAGCGTGTTTTTGTGAAACAATAAGTATCAAAAGATTGACACCAGTTTAAGTCCAATTTCAAAGTGAAATTGATTCCAATGACCACCATTGGATTAACTGGTAAAAATATTTTATAATTTCACTTTAAAACCAATTAAAATAATAATATAATCATATAAATAATTTAGATTAAAAAGAGGTTTTCAATTAAAATACAACATTTTTTACTATTCATAAAAAAATGCACTTTATCAGAAAGGTACCAAAAATTTACACAAAGTAAATTTTGATGTCCCGATTCTAAAGAAGAGTTATATTTGGTCCAAAATAAAGTATAAGAGTGATCAAAACTATATTTAATGACGGTTTACCATTAAAAGGTGATAAGTGAACCTTTAGTAAAAATTAGAGTATATATGCCCTAAAATTGAACTCTTTCCGTATTTTAAGCTTTTATCTTTTATTGGGTAAATGTATAAACATTTAAAAACATATATAATCATATTTTAGTTATTTATATCCATTCCCGCCAGTACAACGGCTACTCGTTAACTAAAATTTAAAATAATATTGTTTTATTACTTGTGTGCAACGTAAGTTTTCAAAGAAACTCATCGTTGCGTATCGGGTACGCTATCGAACATAGCAACCCCTTTAAAATAAAATTAATATCTAATTCGTAAATATTAATAAATATGAAAATTATTTATTCTTTATTTACCTGGGATGTTACATCCTTCCCCCCTTTTGGGAATTGCGTCCTCGCAATTTCATTCACTTATCAAAATAAGTGGGGGTATTTATCCCTCATAGAATTTTCAGATTCCCACGTTGCCTCTTCAATCACATGGTTTTTCCACAAAACCTTTACCTGATGAATCACCTTATTCCGTAACACTTGCTCCTTGTGGTCAAGAATATGGACCGGTTGTTCCTCATAAGATAGGTTCTCTTCCAGCTAAACTACCTTTGGACTCACAACATGAGATGGATCTGGCATATACTTTCTCAACATTGAAACGTTAAAGACGTTGTGTACCTGAGATAAACTTTGAGGTAAAGCCACTCGGTATGCAACTGATCCAACTCTTTCCAGAATTTCATATGGTCCAACCAACCATGGACTCAACTTTCCTTTCTTACCAAATCTCATCACACTTTTCCAATGAGAAACCTTGAGAAAAGCATGATCACCTACCTCAAAAGATAGATCTTTCCTCCGGTTATCTGCATAACAGTTCTGCCTGCTCGGAGATGTTCTCATGTGTTTTCTGAATAAACTGAACTTTTTCTGCCATCTCTTCTACCAATTCTGGTCCCATCAGCTTCCTTTCACCCACTTCATCACAAAATGCTGGAGTTCGACACTACTTCCCATATAATGCCTCAAATAGTGCCATCTGTATACTGGAATGAAAACTGTTATTATAAGGAAACTCAACCAAAGAAAGATGTTGGTCCCAACTTCCCTGATAATCCATAGAACATGCTCGTAGAATATCCTCCAATGTCTGAATTGTTCATTCTGAATGCCAATCTGATTGAGGATGAAAATCTGTACTAAAATTTAATTCAGTACCCAATGACTTCTGAAGGAATTTCCAAAAGTTAGAAGTGAACCTGTGATCACGATCAGATACAATGGAGAGAGGAACTCCATGTAATCTGACTATCTTTTGAAGATACAAACGGGAAAGTTGATCTAGAGAGAAAGTATCTTGTATAGAAAGGAAATGAGCAGATTTGGTCAAGCGATCAACAATAACCCAGATTGCATTATTACCTCGAGATGTCCTCGGTAATCCCACAACAAAGTCCATGGATATGTTTTCCCATTTCCACTCTTGCACTGGTAAAGGCTGAGGCATCCCTGCCGCTCTTCTTTAATCTGTTGACATGTCAAACACTTCACAGTAAAATCAGCAATGTCTCTTTTCATTCCATCCCACCAGTAATACTCCCGCAGATCACTGTACATCTTAGTACTGCCAGGATGAACTGAAAATGGGGAACTATTAGCCTCACATAACAACTCATTCTTCAACTGTGAATCACAAGGCACACATAACCTCTTCACAAACATCAAAACACAAACACAAACTTATCCAATAACTCATGGAAAATTTTATTCATAAGGTCCATGAATACAGCAGGTGCATTGGTAAACCCAAAAGGCATAACTACAAATTCATAATGGCCAAATCTAGTACGGAACGCAGTCTTCGGAACGTCTGCTTCTTTTACTTTCAACTGATGGTACCCCGACGTCAAGTCAGTCTTCGAAAAATACTGAGCTCCCTGGAGCTGATACCACTTCATTCGATGGCCCAACATCTGCTGAAGTTGTTGCAAAAGATTTCACCACCCCTTTCTGCTTTTATTCTGGCTGCATTCCCCCAGTTGAGTTCTTCGTTGGACACTCGTTTGCATAATGACCCATTTCATTACACTTAAAACATCTTACCGTTGGCTTTTCATTTCCTGCTAGATCATCTTCCTTACAGTTACGAGCAATATGTCCAAACATACCACACCGAAAGCACTTACCAGACTTGGATAAACATTCTCCAGGATGCATTTTACCACACTTCTCATAGGATGGATATTTGGTTTTCTTACCTCCTTGCTTATTTGATGAATTCTTCCCCTTTGCCTGCCAACTAGACCTCTTATTCTGTTGTTTGTCATAGAACACCTGATCATCGACAAACTCCATTTCCACCTTCTCCGCACATCGAACAAGTTTTTCATAACTTTTTAACACACGAGAAGATAAAGCCCTTCGATACTTTGGCTTTAACCTTGAGTAAAAACAGTTTATTTTACTATCAAGATCTCGTATGAAGTTTGGAGCATACCTTGCCAATCGAGTGAACTTTTCTTCATAAGCAGCCACTGAATCATCCTCCTGCCTCAATTCTAGGAACTGTTTTTCCATCCTAAGACGAACCACCTTAGGAAAATATTTCTCAAGAAACATACCTTTGAATTCGTCCCAGTGAAGATCCTCAATCTCATCACTATCCCTTATATTTTTCACCATCGACCACCACTGATCATCTTCACCTTCAAAACGGTAAACAACAAGACTAACCTTTTGATGTTCTGAACACCCCAAGACATCAAAAATCTTCTCCAGTGCTTTAATACACCCTTCAGCTTGCACATGGTCAGATGATCCTCTAAATGATGGGGGATGTTGCCTCATGAAATGTTCCACCACTGACATGTTCCTCTACGGTTGATCTGGCTGATCTCGTGCATGGATACCACCACCATTTATAGCCTGAGTCAGCTATGCCATCACTGCAACAAACTGTTCAGTTCCGATTCCGACCATCTCAGGTTGCTGATTTGGAAGGTTATCTTCCTCCTGATGTTGTCCCATCATAGCTGCTTTGTTTCCTCTGTGGAAAACCATTCTGAACACAGAAATATCTTAGGCGAAGCAACATGGTAATCTGTAAATGCTATTTCATTTCAATCATATTATAATTTAACACTTTTCTAACTCCTAAAGTTGAATAAACCGACCTTTGATACCAACTATAAGGCCCCAACCTTAAACCTTACTTAATATTTAATTAAATGAATAATTGACATTGAGGATCTTTTCAGGTTTAGAGTTTTAGAGAATTAGAACATAACTATTACAACTTAATAGATTACAAATTAGACACTTCTACTAAGTCTCCATAAAATAAAAACTCTTAAAAAGAAAGATGTCTAGATTCTATGTTTTAGATAGCATGAAATTCCCTTGATCCCATCCTTGACCTTATTCCACTTTAAGTCCTGTGAAAAACATTTCGAAAAACTTGGGGTGAGCATAAAAAGCTCAGTAAGGGATACAAAAGGAATGAAAACTATTAGTTTTTCAAACATCAAGTAAACCATGTATACTATATCAAAGTAATACCTTCACCTTCATGAAGAAGTAAAAAAAATCTTCACTGAATAAAGTATCATTACATACCTTTTTGTAACCAATGGATTACCATAAAACCCATATAAAGAACACATAGAATATATAAAGGTAACTTGGGACATAAACATACTTAAGTGGAATAACCATACGGTTGACTTCCACACATATCACTTAATGGAATATCAATATGGCCAATTTCCATACATACTTAATGGAATGGCCATACGGCCGACTTCCATACCCAATGCATTGGAGGTTATAACGTAACAACCCGTCCTGGTATTCACGGCACAACCCGTCATATGGTTTATAACGTAACCACCCGTTAAAATTTCCAAGTACCCGTATAAAATCATAAAACATAAAACCAATATAAAGTAATGATAACATTTCCACATTTCAATCACAATATATCATAAATATATTGACATAATAGAATCCTTTTTCAAAACCATTTTCAATACCAAAATACATAAAAGAGTATATGGTATTTATTTTATTCTAAAAACATTACGGCTTTTTGAGAAAGCCAAAGATCAAATAATACTCGCGGCGGCGGAAAAGGTCGTTGTCACCGCGTACGTTAAAAAAAACATTCCTTTTGTTCGTTTAGTAAAATGCTTCGTAGAAAAAGATTCCTTTTGTATAAAAGTAAAAGTCAAAGGAGTTTATACACCGTATAAAAGAAAGTTTTGTATAAAACGAAATATGCCTCAATGAAAGGAGATTGAGACGAAGTCCCTTACCTTGGGTCCGACTTGACTCGATCGTTCTTTAACGTCCTGAATAATATACTTGAGTTAATTTATACTTGATTAAGAACCTTTTTAAATTTCATTATTCTTTTTATATCACTTATTTCCATGTTATAAACATTATTTAACCATTTATGTTAATAATGTTTGTTTTGTCACTATTTGGTTCTTAAGTCGAAAGTTGACTTCTTACAATTACATGTTGTTCATGTGGTCAAAAGTTCTTTATATCCAGAATGAAATTCCCGATTTGGATATAATATGTATCATATATATCCAGCATATACATGTATTTATAATATTACATAATCATTTAGAGGTAAGAAATGAAATGCACCGTTCATTGAGACGGTAAGCCGTACGTACGCATGAACGCTACTTTCATTTCTTTGTCATATTAATGGAATTAAAACTAAATGAGAGGTATGTATATTTTAATTCCAGAATTATATTCATCACTTAGACATATCATTTATTATATATATCCATTATATACATGTACTTTTAATAGTACATTACATTTGGGGATAAGAAATGAAATGCACCGTTCATGGAGACGGTAAGCCGTACGTACGCATGAACGCTACTTTCATTTCTATCTCATACTTTAATGGAAAGAAATAATAATGACATAGAGTTATATTATAATTCCAGTATAACATCATATATAATAACTTTAAATTCATCCTTTACACATCCCACATATGGCATTAACGAATCACATCACTTTTAGGGGGCGGTAGTCCGCACTTCCTTAAATGAAGATATCGTGTTTACCCATAATGGAAACCATAAAGGTATGCCAAAAATGAAAAATACAGAATCTTAAAGAAAACATAAACTTATTATATATCATATATAAAAATAGTGACATCATAATGGCCACCCTTGAAGGTGTTAAATGAGTATTGAACAATCATCGTTTCGGGAGGCAGAATTTCGCCATCCACGGAAACCGTATGTTCTTTAACCATTTGATGTAGTTGTGTGAGAGTGTAGCTCAAATAAATCTTATAACAACATCCTAGTATATTTAAGATACTGGTGTTGTTACAAAAGAAGTAAATAAAAAGAGTTTAGGGGGTTGGAGAAGCAAAATAAAAAAAATGAACATGAGAGAATGAATTACCTTTAAAAGTGTAACTCCCTTTTTATTTGAGCCTAAAGGCTTCCTTTGAAAGTATTCTGCCCAAATGGAATCCTCTAGGATGAGGAGAGGGATGTGGAGAGAGTAATTGGGCAGGGGTTGGCCGAGCCAAAGGCTTGAGAAGTGTGTGAAATGAGGTAGAGGTGGGGGCCTTTTATAAGAGGAGAGGAGGGGCACTTTTGGAAAGTAAAGAAATATTACTTTATTTGAAAATGTGTTTCGGTATTAAAAGGTACCACATTGATATAATTCGTGGAAAAGGTGATAAGGGTTAGAAATCCACTCATCCAATTGGTTTTGGCCATGTTTATGTTGTATATTTTACTTTATCTTTCCATTTTATTTAAATCGTCAAATAATGATGTCATCGCTGCATCATTATTATGTCATAAATAATTTAATTTATTTAATGTCTAAAAATCATAAAAAAATAATATGATGTAGGAACTCTTTTTATCTTTCCAATGACTATTTATAATCAAAATTTGGACTTGTATAACCCCACTCAAAAATTATTTTAGTAAAACAATTTATGTTAGTGTCATTTTCACTTTAAGATTAAATAAAAATATATTAATGTCATTTTCCAACTAAAGTGGATCCATGGGGTCCCCAAGTTGGCCCATGGCTTGTCTTGGTCGGCCATGACTCACCCAATAGGTGTAGGACAAGTGTCATGGTGTTTTCACATTCTTATAATACCTTTTTTACCTTAAACTACACTAATTACCTCTAATCGCGATTAAGAACTTAATAAGTTACTATTCACCAAAAAATTATTATAATCTCATTGAACCACATTTTAATTCTTAATGACAACCATGTATGTCGGATTTTAAAAATTCAATACACATTAGTGGTAAACATTCATTTAACTGAAAAATCAGTTTGCTTGATTACCACTTAGTGGTTTCACTATTAATCAAAAATTGAAGTTTTTCAGAAAATTACCAAAAATTCACCCTAAGCTATATTTGATATTACGAATTCAAAAATGAAGTCCATTTTACAAAATTCAAAACATATAAGTCAAATTAATTAATTTAATAATTAATTCACACTGTCATGACAAATAGCGTGTTTTTGTGAAACAATAAGTATCAAAAGATTGACACCAGTTTAAGTCCAATTTCAAAGTGAAATTGATTCCAATGACCACCATTGGATTAACTGGTAAAAATATTTTCTAATTTCACTTTAAACCCAATTAAAATAATAATCTAATCATATAAATAATTTAGATTAAAAAGAGGTTTTGAATTAAAATACAACATTTTACACTATTCATAAAAAATGAACTTCATCAGAAAGGTACCAAAAATTTACACAAAGTAAATTTTGATGTCCCGATTCTAAAGAAGAGTTATATTTGGTCCAAAATAAAGTATAAGAGTGATCAAAACTATATTTAAGGATGGTTCACCATTAAAAGGTTATAAGTGAACCTTTAGTGAAAATTAGAGTATATATGCCCTAAAATTGAACTCTTTCCGTATTTTAAGCTTTTATCTTTTATTGGGTAAATGTATAAACATTTAAAAACATATATAATAATATTTTAGTTTTTTATATACATTCCCGCCAGTACAACAGCTACTTGTTAACTAACATTTAAAATAATATTATTTTATTACTTGTGTGCAACGTAAGTTTTCAAAGAAACTCATCGTTGCGTATCGGGTACGCTATAGAACATAGCAACCCCTTTAAAATAAAATTAATATCTAATTCGTAAATATTAATAAATATGAAAATTCTTTATTCTTTATTTACCTGGGATGTTACATCTGGGTTCTTACATTATGTGAAATAGTCATCATACTTTATAGAATGTGAAGATTTGGACAATGATGGCAGAGATACCTTTTCTATGAACATAGTAGATATCATAGAGTTTAATGATAGAATCCATTGATGGAGATCAATTCCATTAGTGCATGTTTAGTTGTAGCATGATAATCTATAACAGAAAAAATTGGAGCGGGAGGCTCAGATTCCTCATGAGTAGCAACATATCATTGTGTAGAACATGTTTTTCATATCTGGGTATGAAAATATTATGGCTGGGAGAATTTAATGACCCAGGTTTTCAAATTATTTTTTTCAAAAAATTTAGGGATTATTTTAAATACCTTGGTCTGAGACATTGTGAAATTTAAAGGTCTAGTGTTAGCATGGAATAAATTATTGAAATATTATATATATATTAAATATCTGAAAGATGAAATTTTCTTAAAAATGTGGAATGAAATCTAAATGGGGGGGTATGATCTAAAATATAAGGGAAACAGTGAGTTCATAATATAAATTTTACCCTAGCTGCAACTTAACTATAGTTGGCGTATGTATTTTTTAGAAAATTCGTCATGGGTCTATAAATGAGTAAAATAAATTTTTTATTTCATTTAATTATTTTTTTAATGAATGATTGGGTATTATTCAAATAGTCTATTCTTTTTTAATACAAGAGATTCCACTTAACCATTGAAATAATAGAGATCCATTAGAGTGAAAATTGGAGGATTTCACCCAGAAAAATGGTGACCAGTTCATTGATCCCAGATCAAGAAGAAAAAAATCCAACAATCTAAACAGCATTGAAGTAATAGACTCATACATCATCAGCTATCAATTTGATTTTATATATGGTGTTTGTTTATTTGGATTTCTTTCCATGTTCATTATTTCAATGATGAAAAAAATAAATTGGGAAAAGGTCTTATTTGAGGTTCGGTTGGTTGTAGGATTACTATGTTTAATCGATATTCTTATAATTTTCATCATCATTATATTATTAATTCATATATTGTGATTATATTAGAAATGAACTAAGATTGACATGAAAATTACCAGAGATCATTTCTTCAGGAATGTTATGTTTCCTTCAACCCCAAAATCATTTTTCATATAGGGTGTTCTATATTTTTCCACTTTCTGACGTATAATAATGGATTGATCAATACATAACTATATAAATGATTAATTATAAAATATTATAGATTTAGGAACAACTAGATGTGATAGAGGTAAGCTAGTAATAGAGGAAGTGTATTGGTTGATGTAGATACCCAATTTCATGTTCTTTATTTTGATATGATGAATGAGGTGTAAATCCATTTATTGAGCATATTGTTTTCCAAAACATATTTTTTGATTTTGTAGAGGTCCAACTGAGATGGCACTATAATAATTCATTTGATGCATGACCAGATTGTTGGCCGGAGCGCCATAGATTATGTGTGGATTCTAGATATGGAAATGGGAAAGATATCACATTACACAACCTGTAGGTTGGATTATCACACCATGTGGGTCACCATTTGTGGTGGATATGGTTTTAGATAGAGAATATATATCATGTGGAATGTGGATGTGCCACATATAATGTTCCCATTCCCCAATGGATTGGCATGTACCTCCAACTGTACACTAAAATTGGTTGGAGTACTATAGATAGAGCATGTTGTGTAATCCCTTACATGGACACAACATGGACCAATTACTTGTTATATGTTCTGTATTGATACATAGAAATGGTTAAAAGGAAAAATTCCATGTAGTAGCACATAGGCATAATACATGGTAAATATATATATGCTATTTACTCCTACACAAACCTGGGAAGGATACATGGTTCATTTACATAGAATGGTCCCATGGTAAATAGACATGGCATAAAACCCCTTCTATACACCTAGTACATTTTTATACATGGAATTGATCCCTTTTCCTCTATATCATTGACATGTTATGTTATGTTTTTTTTCACAATATTGGTTTCCCAGAGAGTTAGTACGGAATCATATCCTACATTTAGAAAAATGATCTCTTCAGCATGTCTTCATGGAGGGAGCCAATGGAAGACCTTTTAGAAGTCCAATGTGAAAAAATATATTCATCTTTGTTCTCTAGGTATTGTTCTTGGTATCATATTGACAAACATAATGTGGGATATTAGAATCAACAAAGTATGTTCATAAATATTGAGTTGTTAGTATCACTCTATGGTCATATACATGTCCCAAATCTTTTATTCATGTATATTTAGACATACATCAAGTAATTATATGACTATAGCTAATGTGAATTACCACTCAGAGGGATGTCATCAGTACTTTCAGATATAGGAATGTATTCTCTAAAAAAATTATTTCATGAATCATTGAACAGAAACCCTATGTTGTTATACTGTGAGTGTGACTTTCAATCATACTATGTGTCTTTATAGAGTATAATTGGATATTCATATTATATTTTTACATATAAATGTATATTAATGACTATATTTTACATTTTTGTATGTGTTGTGATTTGGGGTTTCCTACTGTGTATTTTTATACTCAACCTTGAATGGAAAGAGCCAACACATGTCTTTTCTCGTGTAGATTATTGAACCTTCGATAGAGGCCTTTACAGCCTATGACCATATGGTGAAAATTGAGACAGGAAACATAAATGTGTGTTCATATGGTATTCTGAATATATTAATATTTTTTCATTTAGGCTGGAAATGTTTTTCAAACTCTTTTGGTGGGCATGTATTTGTCCCTGTTTACTTTAAATTTCATTTTTTTTGTAATCAGGTTGTGGGATTTAGATATATTCAAGGATGATTTTTTCATTGTTTTAAAAATTTATCATTTTATATTCCTGTAGATCAATGTGCGAAAAGGAACGTTTGATAGGGCCTCTTATGATAGTGGCATACTTACTCGACGATAGTCTAAGGCCCTTGGTCATCTTGAGGTGGGGTTGGGGGTCACAGTATGTGTCCTATTAGGACAAATCAAGATATAAAAAATTTTAAAAATAAATATTTATGATGAACCAGTAATGTTAATTTTTAGGATAATTGATATATTTTTTATATTTCATATATTTTCTTAATAATATTGTATTGGTAATTATAGAGAAAATGATGGAAAGTCATGTCACTATTTTATAGACCTAATTAACAGATAAATTATATTTTTTATTCTTTATATATAATGAATTATTTTTCTAACATTTATTTTACCGTGTAATGAGGAATTGGAATTTGATCGAAGAAAAAAGGATAAAATTGAACATATGATATAAAAACATATCATGTATATTTCCTTTTATTCATGGTATTTAAATAAATTAACCAATAATAAGAAAATGATAAAAAAATATCCATTTACATTCATATCTAATGAATATGTTGGTTATTTTAATTATCAAAGATATATGATTTTGTGTAAAAGAACATTCAACTAGTAATTCAATTCATCAATATCAATGACCCCAATTAAAATCGATAGATTTTTTTCATCCAATTTCATATCATCAATTTCCACACAGGGTATCCTACCTGAAGAACTTGATTTTTTATTATTCTTTATGAAATTATTAATTTTATTTCTCTATATTTAATAATATATTTTATTGAACCTTTTATGATGTTCTGTATTCAAAATTTTCATTTCAAAAATTCAAAATTCAAGATTGATAATATCATGCTTATATTTGGAGGATGAAATTTATTATTGGTGGGGAAAATGCGACAATGATTTTAGTTTATGTACATGAAAAAATGTGTATTTCTCTTTTTATAAGAAACAACGGGTTTAAAAGAAAAGAGACATGTTATTAATATATTATAATTTTTTACGATAGTTATAACCAAGAAATTTATTCTTATATTTTTAATAATGATAAATAATATATTAAATGTATGTTAATCACTTAGTTAGAAATAAGATAATAACCCACTAAATGAAAAATTAATATAAAAAAAAATTAAATGTTACCAAAAAGTCTAATTAGTCACAAATTATGAACAATGTTTGAAACTAA
Organism: Viscum album; assembly: GCA_963277665.1. NCBI lineage: Eukaryota > Viridiplantae > Streptophyta > Magnoliopsida > Santalales > Viscaceae > Viscum > Viscum album. Next base: position 1,897,187,332 of record OY728163.1, on the reverse strand, counting down.
AGACTAACACTTTTTGAAAATTTATATGATAATATGAACATTTTTTAATTCATCGTATAAAAATTATATTATATTAAATATTTTGGAAATTTTATAAACATTTTATTTTTAGTGTACTGAAAAATAAATAATTTAAATAAAAAATGACAACATTCGTTAAATTATTTGTAACGTTTAATTATATTAATTATTGGTTAAAATATTAAATATGTATATTTGAATATAATTTGAACAAATGAATAAATTTTGAATCATATTTATATTTAATTTATTATATAAACATTGTAATCTATTTGGAAATTTATCGTTAAAAACCTTTTTTCCTCATTGAATTTGTGGGGTTAATTTTAATTTTAGATTTTTGAAATATTGTAATGGAATATTTAAAAAATGAATTTATATTTTAAATAATAATTATTTGAATTGTTTTGTGAAGTATATTAATAATATAACTATAATGAATAGTAAAATTAGTAAACAAAATTCATCGTTAAGGTAAAAATGAAAATTCCAGGGAGTTAATCTAAAGGGATACTTGTTAAAAATGACATAACGACTATTTCAACACAATTTTTATATAATTTTTTTAATTATTATGTAAATTTAAAAAAATTGGACCATTTATGATGATTTTTGAGAGATAGAATCATGGATATGATTGAATAATTTTAAAAATTATCCGGGTGCCACTCACCTAAGTTATAAAATGCCACCGCTATCCTCTCTTCATAAATCATTAAATAATCCATGGATTGTCCATGATATTACCACATCACTTTACCACATCCCTACAATAACCATATAATCCTTATTTTTTTTATAATGGAACCTTTGGAAGGAATTTGGGTCAAACATAACGAGGATACGTAATAATATGTAACATTTTTCAATGGGATTTTTTATTTATTTTCTCTATCACAGTCAATTCCTATTGAAAAAATATAATATAATATCCTCAGTATATTAAATATACTCGTATGTTTTTATTATAAATTCAGGAACTATAAATATATCCTCTTTAATTGAACTTGTTCGGAAATCATTATTCGTGTGTATTATGGACTATTGCCTCGTGAACTGATGTCATTCGTTTTTCGATTACTACCACTCGTGAATGTGTATTTTGAGGGAAATAAAGTATATATATGGTATTTATAAAATTATTTTTAATCATTAGTCATTATATAATATATATTATTTTTTTATGATTCCATTCTATAAGAGAAATGATAATTCCACACATGTGTATGATGGACTACCTCATCGTGAAGACCTTTAATTCTTTATCACTAATGCATTAGTAGGAAGGTAATAAGGATAATATAAATCAAAATATTTGATATAAAATACATATCTATTATATTTGTTACATATTTATCATTCAAACATGATAATATATATAATTTTATTTTTTACCAATTCACCCGCATGAATATGATAATGTTGTTCATGTGCAGTGGACTACAACCTTCATGTAGCAAAGTGACTATATTTTCCTGAAAAAAATGGATCATATATGAATGTATATTAAATGAAATAATATGGTATATATGATATATATAACATTATGGATGGATAAAATATTAATTAACTCATTTACATAAATGTCATTGAAAGGAAAAAACATTGCTCTTGAGTATATATGAGCTATTGTCATCCTTATCATAAAATAATTAATTTTTGTAATCATAATTTGATTGTTTTGATTTAATATTTTATTTTTATATAAATAAATTTTACTCTTTTGAAAATTATAAAATTTAAAACCATTTTATAATTTCATATATGGGGTTATTTTCAAATTAAATTCAACTGTTTATGTTTGTAGAATTTATAAAAATGGTTTTATATTTGGAATTCAAATTATATATGTTATCTAATATGTTCAAAATAAATTTTAACCATATTTATTATAGAATAAACATAAAATTAATTAATTTAATTAAGATAAAAATGGTTTTTTTGGTAGGATAATCTTTATATATAAGTGGTAAGATAAACTACCAACATGTTCAACACCAATATTCAAGATATATTTGATACTTATAATCAGTGGTTCTATTTTAGTGACTTTGTTTCGTACTATTACATGAATGTGACCAATATAGTAAGTTATGTAATGTGAAATAAACAATGGAACCTTCCTTACCATTAATATTTATTAATATATATGATATGAAAAAACTTTTAAATGTTTAGCTCTAAATTTATTTTTAATTGAAAATCATTTTTTATCAGGATAATTTATTTTATTTTTTAATATATTAAATAATTTCCTTAAATGTTTAAGAATCACAAAAAAATTGAATTATTTAGTTAATAATTAAATTGTATAAATATTAATATAAAATAGATTTTGGTTAGTTTTTTTATGTCATATTGGCTCTTTGGATTAAGGATTAGTCATTTGTGGTGTTAATTTCTCCCATAATCGTTGTAATTAATTTTGGTAAATTCACTAATATATTTGGGAAAACATATTTTAACTATATTATAAATATTAAATTATTATATTTCTAAATATTTAATCCATTTCTCCAAATTTTAATAACTTGTTTGTTAAATTAATTTAAAAACTGTCACACACATTACACAACAATTTAGGTTTTTAAAGTAAAAACATTCAAAACATTTTAATGATTATTAATCTAATATCTAATTTAAATTATATACAATGACCTAAATTGTGTTAATATATTCATAAATAAAATAATATTAATTTAAAACTTATTTAAAATATAATTTATCTTTTTAATTAAATTAGGGGAAAAGAATATTTGAATTCAAATTCAATAATTTTTACTCTAAAGTAAAAAAATGAAACAACAATGAAAAATAAAAAAATTATACCAATAGAGTTTTTTTGTTTATAATTATTTTATTATGTTTATTTTTACTTATTGAACATATAAAAGTTCTTTTAATTTTATTTAAAATATGTTCTCTATTAAATGGTGTTAATATGCATTTAGAAAATATGGATTTTTTTAAGAAATGTTAGGTTTGTTCTTACCATATGAAAATCATATATATTGGATAAATGTAGAAAATTTAATCAATATATAATATATATATTTAATAAAAAACTCAATAAAATTATTATAGTTTTATTTACTTTAGAAAATGTTAATAAATATTATTTTATATAAATTGTGTGTTCTGTTTATTGTAATCCTAACAACAAAACTACATTTATTATATAAGGAATATATAGATATGTAATGGTGTTATATATTCCTCCATCAAAAAACATTTCATCCTCATCAATTTTAGGTCTAGTACTTTCTAAAAGACATGGTTTAACATCCTAATATTTCACAGTATTCTTCTCTTTGAATAATATTATAGCATGCGACGTACACTTCCATGAGATCAAGCGCACCACGAATTATGAAACTAGTCATTTAGAAAGCAGTTATAAATATTAATAACCATATTATGAATTTTTTGTATTACCCATATAATTTTACCATTCATATTTTGTGTTTCTTATACATAATATAAGGATAAATTCAATTTTTTAGATAAAAGAAATAATTTTTAAAAAATATAGTTTTTCCACCTTTTAATAGATAACTATTTATAAATCCAAAATTTGAAACATTTTAATGTTTTATTAGAAAAAATAAAATTATTATTTAGAACAATGACATCAAAATTTACTTTGGGTAAATTTTTTGTATTTTTCTGATAAAATTAATTTTTTAGGAATGGTGAAGAATACTGTATTTTAACTCAAAAATGCCTTTTAATATAATTTGTATATATTGATTCATTATAATTTTAATTTTTTTTAATGTGTAATAGTATTATATTTTTACAATTTAATCCAATTTTTTACATTTAATGAAATTTCACATTGAAATTGGACATAAACATGTGTCAATAATTTGATAGTTATTATTTCATAAAAAACACACCTTTCGATTTGACTATGAGAATTAATTTTAAATTGATTTATGAAACTAATATGTTTTAAATTTGTTAAAATTTACATCATTTTTCAATTTGTAATATCAAATATATCTTAGGATTAATTTTTTGTTTTTATTTGAAAAATAAAATTTATGATGAATATTGAAAACACTAAGAAGAAGTTAAAAACCTACTTTTTCATTTAAATTAAAATTTACCACTTCTTGGAATTTAAATTTGAAAATACAACATACATGGTTGTTATTTGTAAGGAAAATATGGTTTAATGAGATGAAAATTATTTTTGGGGAATTGTAACTTTTGACTTTTATTTACTACTATTAAAGGCCAATAAGGTAATTCAAGGTAAAAATAAAATTATAATAATATTAAATTACCCTCACATGTGTCCTAATCATATTGGTTGATACATTTCTGACCTTGGTAATCTATGGGTCTATTTTGGGACCCCTTTAAGCCCCATAAAATTTATAATGATAAATTATATTATTTAATTTAATGTATTGACAAAAATGACATAAAAATATATTTTATTTTAAATAAATTCTTAAGTGGGGTTATATAAGTTCAATATTCAACTATATATATTTATTTGAAATCTAAAAATATTTCCTATGTCATGGTATTTTTTTTTTATTTTTAGCCATCAAATAAATAATATTATATATGATATAATAGTGATACAATGTATACCTCATTAATGAATGATTTAAATAAATAAGCCAATAAAGATTAAAAAATAATCTAAAACCTGTCCAATTATTATAAGATTATTTAATTTTGAACAAGAATAACCTTATATTTAAATTTAATTTGTTTTGGACCATTATAAATCGAAAATTATTTTATATTAACGTAATATTTTCAAAATTTCCTAAAGAACCCATCCTTCCCTTATAAAAATACATCACTAGAACCCATTACCCACACCTCTAAAGACACATGGATCTTCCAACATCATCCCAAATAATTATCAATATCCCTCTCTTCCATCTAGATGATTCTCAATAGGTAGAAGGCACTTCAAGAAATCATTTTGGTTCAAATCAAAGGGTGTTACCTGATTTAAAGTTATCATCTTCTCGTATGTTCTTTTCTTTTATTTTAATTATACAACCCCATAAACTCTTTTATTACATTTTTTTATGAAAAAAACAATATCCTCAATATATTATGTTATTTATATGATAATTATTCTAACTACAGTTACACACACCCCTGTCTAATCGGTAATGAACATATTGTTTCTATGGTTGGTGAACTACTACCTCAAGAAACGGTGATTGTTCATTATTCTCCTACCACCTATTATTTGAGCCATTAAGATAGAACTGTACTTATATATTATATATATTATATTTATATTGTATATATAATTCTTTATTTTTTATTTATATCATACCTTTATGATTTCTATAATGGTTTAATACGATAATTTAATCTGAGGAAGTGTGGACTACAACCACCTCAAAATGATATGACCCGTTCTTGCAAAACATGGAATGTATAAATGAATAATTTTTTTAAATTACATAAAATAGTTATTATAATATAATTATAATATAATTATTCATTTTTATTTTTTCATTCATTTAAATATTAAATATAAATGAAAGTAGCATTCATGCCAATGAATGACTTACTGTCTCCATGAACGGTGACATTCATTTATAAACATCAAATGATAAGGAATATTATAAATACTTATTAAATGTATATATATATGATATATATAATATCTATATCATTTATATTATTTGGGAGATAATTCAATTTTGACCACATGGACAATTTGAAATTATAACTAGTTCATTTTTTCACAAAAGTTCTGAACATTGGGAAAATGTCTGATATACACTCAAACAATTAATTAGTTTTTATAGAAAGGTAATAAGATATATAAAAAGATTAATAAACCTGAAAATTTTTCTTATTCAGGTAGAAATTAAATTTAAGTTTATATTCTTGAATAACATGGAACATACGAGTCATGTCAGACATGAGGTAAGGGGTTTCTAATCTAAATTTTAATTCTGTGAGATTTCCATTATCTGCAACATAATTATTTCATGTGTTGTATTATGAAATGATATTTGATAAAAAATTGTCATGATTATATTTATATTCATGTTATTCTATGGTTCAATGGGTGATAATATAATTGTGTTCATACAACCTGATTGATTACAACATGGTAAGGGGTTTCTTATCTCATTATAAATTTCGTGAGATTCCAATTATTTGCAACTTATTTATTGCATGTGGTGTATTGTGTAATAAAATGTGATATATATTATAATTTTTCTCTTTATTTTAATGGTATTATATCATTAATTTAGTTATTATTATCTTTTGGTCATATGACTCGATTGATTACAACGAGGTTAAGGGATTCTTATCACAATTTTAATTTCTTGAGATTTCTATTGTTCGCAACTTATTTATTGCATGAGGTGTATTTTGTACTTCTATTTGATATATATTATCATTATTATGTTTTTATTCATGGAAGAATGTGATTCTTTTGGTGTTTATTAACTTTTGGTCATACGAATCTATTGATTACAACATGGTAAGGGGTTTTCATGTCACTTATTATTCCTGTGAGATTCATCCTATTTTCCTACTATTTCTTATTATGTGGGGTATTTACTGCCCCTTGATTGTATTCATTTTGTAATATACGTAAATATATGGATTTTTAGATCATAATTTAATGATGATTCTTTCGTGTGGTGTATGTTTCGTATGTTACCAAATTGGTAATGGAATTTGAAATATATGTTTCTCGTTGTTTGATTTTACACAAACATCATTGATTATTTTAATAAAATATTATGTATGAAAGCACAATTTATTTATTAATGTAGTAATTTCCTATCCCCTTTTGTTTATATACTTTTTATACACATAATCACTCAATTTATAAATTCAAAAGTCATCAATATAAACCGGATAAAAGTAATCGTAACTCAATTTCCATTCATTGAGTTAAACATCCAAGTCATTGGTTTCGTTTTTACAAGAATATGTGTGAATGTCCTCTGGTTGATTTAAAATCAATATCCAATCATATGAAGTGAATTTATATTTTTGACACATAATTATGTCATTGATTTATCCTTAATATATGGATACAGTCTTCATAAGGGATTTCATCTCAATTTACATTCCATTGAGACTTGTCTGTTATTATACACCAATTCACTTTTTTTATGGTGAATATACTTTACATCGAAATAGAATATCATTAATTATTTTATTCTAATGATTTTATAATGTTTTTATTACCTCAATTATTTTTATTCAAGCATCTCTCATTGGGTTAGGAACTCTAACTAAAATATCATTTTTAATGTTTTAAAGATTTATTCGTCTAAACCCTTTTCATCAATGTCCATGTTTTTAAAATGGTTTTAATGATTTATTTATATGAACTTGAATGTTTTAAAATTTAAATTCATTCTAATTGTTTCAAATTGGTGTGGGACACTTTCATTAAATAATCTAATATTAATATGTTTTTGAAAAATAGGGATACATTTAAATATTTTCAAGAGAAAGGGGATATTTATCTCAAATTATTTTTTTAATTATTTCAATCTATGTAAATATCCATCATTATTATTGATTGAGTTTGATTTATGATATATTCCATATTGTGTAGAATGAGTTATTTTTGATGATGGATGTGCTATTTTAATACCATTCATGGTTTGGGGTTAAAAGATAAATATTTTGTATTCAAGTTTTAATACGAATGTTTACGTTATTTTTCAAAATATTTATATGTGGAATGCATTGGAAATATTATGGGATGGGTGGATCCCGCTATAGCTCTCCAATGCATCGGTAGGCCTCATGAGACAAACTAGTGTCTTGAAATTAGGCCTTAAAATAATATTATTTGTAGTCATAGCACACTCGTTTGACTATGTGGTTATGGTGCCCGACAATATGCAATCCATCATTATGAAATTAGCTATTGATATTGCATGTAATTATTAGGATACTAGAATATTGATGAGAATAATTAAATGCAATTATTTGATTTATATTTTCCATATTATGATGATTTTTAAGTTTAAAAGGCATGTGTTTTAGACTTATACATTTCCTTAATTGATTATAATCATTAAGGAATGTCTCCACAATATTTTTATCCTTACTCAGCATCATATCTCACCACATTCAATTATTTATTTCTCCTAATAGGTGAAAAAGTATATTATGATTAACATGTAGGGATATGTTAAGGGATATGAGTGTGCTCAAAGGGGGCACATTGTAGTTTTTTATTATTTCAGAATGTAATGCAAAACTTATGTATGTATCTAGTACATCCAAGGATACTAAACTAATTAGTATTTCAAGACATGATCTATTTTGATCATTAAAATGTTATATAATAATGAACCGACACAAGGTAACTAGGTTAGGGGCATTGCATATGGGTTGTTCTCCCTTAAATAATCATCGGGTTCCCATGTTTATTCATCCATTTTTTTGATTTATTTATTGAACATTTACTAGATGAGTCATCTGATTCATCAATACATTCTATCTTGTATCATGAATTTTGATGGGTTATTCAATGTAAAAATTGTATGGTTCTAATTGTATCTCTCTATAGATGATCAAATCATTTTTTTCAATCATGTACTTTTATAGAATAGAGTTATAGAAGACATTGTGTACTGTTGAGAGATTTTGTATAATTTCTAAATGATAAGAATAAAATAATACGCTTTCAAGAAAATCAAAGGGAATGACTAGCTTTGTAAAAGATTAAATATCATTCCAAACCATATAACTCCCTTCCATGGAGAAAAAAATATAAAATATTCTCCCTATTCTAACTCTAAATCACTTCTCCAATAATCTGTATAACTATTTTTTCTACAATGAGATGCCTTGATATGAGCCTGAATTTCCATTATCGTGGTTGTTGTTTCGTCAATATATTATTGTCCTATGGGATAAATTTTACAAAATTCACTCCAACATGTTTGACTGTGACATCACATTCCATATAGGTCCTTATAAGGAGGAATTTTAATAATTTAATGAAAACTATCGTTATAGGTAAGTAATACAAAAGTAAGTACCCATCCAAAATACCTTGATATTCCGGTGACAATAATCTAAAAATATCATCCACCATATTAATTATTCATTAATATTTTCCATTATATTGAGGATGGATTGTAGTGCTCAAATTAATTTCATATTAAATATCCTTTTATGAATTTTTAAAAAAATTGATGTAAAATAGGAATATTGATCAGAAACCATTGGTATAAGTTGTCCATGATTTCTTACAACCACATTGATATAGAGAATAATGATGCGCTCAAGTGTCAAGTATTCTCTTAGAGAAAGTAAATGTGTATATATGTTTAGGAATAAAATAATAACACTTGTTTCATTATTCTTTCTTGGGGTGTTTTGTAGTCTCGTCATAATTTCCATATACATTTATTCCTATTTACCAATAATAATACGAATAAATAGAAAGGATCCATTATCATTTTTCATAACATCATTTTCTCAAGGACCAACAAAATATTGCAACACATAATCACACATATACTCATTCAGTTTATGCCTCAAAAAAACATTTATTCAGGTCTGATTACATCGTTATGATTCCATGATGTATTGAGAAATTTGATCTAAAGGTGTCATCAAACATTTCCCTTTTTAACTTATGTATAGATTGAATATATATCTTGTTTCCAAATTTTATACCACCATCATCACAAAACAATTATTTTCATTTTCCATCACTCATTTCATTGATTTTGTTTTGAATGTACTCATGATCACAGTCATTATTATTTATCCTCTATTGTATTGAAGGTTTTTAATAATTTTAAAAAATGATTGATTCCTACCCTCTGTTATAAATTACAACATAAATCTTTACTAAGCCCTAGAAGATAAGATCATTCTTAGTCCACATTTGGGTTAAAAATCCATGATCCTTCCAAGTTAGTGAAACAACTAAATTATTTTTCTTCAATGTGTAATAGTGTATTGAGAAATCATACACCTGGAGTATATTAATACATCACATTAATCTATTTTTGAGATATTTTCTAATAATATTATATCCAATGTTTTTAAGATCTATTTATAAAAAAAAATATTAACTCATATAGATAATTTCTCCATATTTTCAATGTAAATATCACAAATTCTACGTCAAGATCATTTGGTGGATAATTATATCAATGAGTATTAAGTTTCCATAAATAAAATGAAATAAATTAATTATTTTTAATTAGGACATAACTAAGCCCTTCATTAATGAATCACTATATACGATAAAGCCATCAATCCCATATGGTAGATAAAAAATTGTATCATTGCATAATCATTACATTAATTCAACAAAGACTTCTTCACAGTCTCTTTTCCAAAAACACATAATATATTAAGGTGTAATCATTGTAATAGGGCTATGCAATCAGGCATAATATTGATCAAATAGATGATATTAACCTAAAAAATCATTGAAACTATATACCTAAGTTATGTTTTTTGGTTTATTCCACTATCTCATAGCCATTATCTTTGCATTATAATCCAATATTCCATCCATGTAGATAATATTTATATGAAAATAAATTTTTTGTTTCTATAAATAATTATTTCTAAATTTCCCATATACAACAAGAATCCTTTGAGCCTTAAAAATTATCTTGATTTCATTTTCATGATACTCAAATCTTTTTTAATAAATCTGAATATCATTATTAGATAACACAAAAAATTCATAAATATATTTCTTGATAATATATTCATTATGTATATTAGAAATTGTGTCATAGTTAATCCAAATGGAGTTACTGAAATAACATATTTGTTGTGCATGTATTGTCTCAACAAAATACAAAAAATAATTACTGATTTTAATATTCACAAATACCCTAGTTTTTTTACATATGATATTACATTTTATGTCTTTCAAAAAATTGATAATTATGAAAATATGTTTTCTAGAATTATATTCATGATATTATTTCTAAAGGAATATTTTTTAATGTTTTTGGAATACTGTTATGTTTATTAGAGATACACTATTCACCGCCCACATTCAGAGTATAATGTAAGGAATAAAATCTATGCATGGAACCATGTGTAAGGTTCATGAAACATATATTTTTATACAAACATATTTTTGAATAAGGTGCATATGGATCAACAATCATTTTCTAGATGTAATGTTTGCATAAATAACCTTATGCCATGATGCAACCTTACACTTGTAAGGAAAATAATCTAATGTGTATGGAACCCTACGTTTGGGGAGAAAAACATATGTTTTGTCAATGTACTTTTCTAAACCATCTTAAATTTCGATCCTTACCATCCTAGAATGAACACTATGATGTTGATTCCAATTTTTAATAATTTTTTTTTTGTTTTCTATAGATATCCTATGATTGACTTTTCAACAATAGATATTAGATTTTATGATTTTATTTGATATTTCTACACTACTATTAAAAGATTTATAGTTCAATTCCAAGATCAATATCAATCAATTCAATTAACAAAAATAATTATTCAATGGAAGACGTTGAATAGATAATTAAATCTTACTATTAATGGATTTTATGACTCCTCTTGATGTTTTGGAATTTGAATATTCACGATCATTCAAGTGACTTTCATGTATATGGAATTTTGAATTAGGATTTTAAATTTATATATTATACCATTTATATCATTTCAATATATATGGTATATTGGTAGAGTATTTTTATAAAAAATTTATTCTCATAAACAAATATAATTCTTCTACTGCAATTGACAATTGATTCTGAAAGAGGCTACACATCAAGGAAAATATTGTTCAATATTTTCTTATTGTAAGATTAATACTACAATTTTTTCATATTTTATTTTAAGAAAATTGTGAAACTAGGATCTCATTAGAACTACCCTTTATGGATGAATTTCTCTTTTGAAGATATAGATCAATCTTTTTTCAATTTTCTATACTTCAAATGTGATGTTCAGAACGATCCAACATCAAATAAATATCTTTTTATTTATTGAAGTTTTGACTAATTAGACTCAGTTGGAGAAGAGTATTAGATTCCTTATATGATTTGTGGAGAAATGGTATCTTGTAATAGAACTATTATTCCTTATTTAGCCTTATTTTTATCGGGGTAAACTAATTTAACTCATTTTTTTTGATTTATAGACTTGTGATAAGATGAACAGTCTAGTAAAATTCAACAATCTCACAGAGAGTGTAATTTTTTGAGTGAACTAACAGCACATTGTTCCCCTAAAACTATATAATTGTTGTGTTAATTCTTATTATTTATCTACTACTCATATTTAATAATTAAGAAAAATGTTTCATATCAATATATTTCACAAATGGATTCAAAAACCATAATTTTGTACGTTTCATGAAAAGACACAATTCACCACATATTGTGTTACATTATAATATTCCGAAAGAGAAATTGGTATCAAAGGATATATTTTTGGATTAAATAAATCATAAGCTACATGTATAAGGACTATATAATGAATATTGTAATAGAAAATACAAGAGAAAAAATATATAAGGTTTATTCTCTACGCATTAATGGAAGTAATTGTGGATGCTGAAAAACTAGAATAATAATATATTTAAATAATATTGGATTTAATTTTTATTTGAAAACCAATACAACATGTATAATTCAAGAAAGACTATAGACATGGAATATTGAAACAAAATCTTAATATGATATCCATTCAAAAGTAATGAATGATATAATTTTTGTACATTGACAGAGTGCGTATATTCATATTTCAAAATTTCCTACAAAATATGATATGTGGAAAAGTATAGTAGTTTATTTTCATGGAAAATACATTTCAAGACACTTGAGGTATGATAAACAATCTATAGAATTTGACACCATTGGAATTCTTTATGATGAAATCATCACATTGATGAATTGAAGGTTGAAAGATATTTTCAAAAATATTACTCTCATCGAATAACATATCATAAAATATGATTAATATAAAAAAATTCATAGATTAATACCATCAAAATGTATTGGAATTTTTGCAGCATTTCTCCAATAATTACATTTAAAAGATATTACTATGAATGGAATAATTGAAACAAGGATCATGTATGAAGCCGATATGCAAGGTGAAGTGGAATATCATAATATTTTTGTGAAAAATGAAAAAATTCCATCAATGTGACATGTCATAAGCATAGTAGAAAAATAATACACAAAAACATAGAGAACTTTTCCTATTTCATAGATTCTAAAATTAAACTAGATAAGTTGGCCTAAAACATCCAATATATCTACAAGTGAAAATTGGACTCGGAATGTAATTTATGAAATATGATAAAAACATAGTGAACATTCCTTCAATTAATGAATTAAATTGGTTCATAATAGACCTTATTAAACTCAATTGAAATTGTAACAGACATGGTATGAAAATAAATATCCAAAGAATAATGATTATGATAGTAATGGAAAATTGAATTGAATGTTACATGGAGTGTATATGTAGACTCCATTGTCTCTTCAAAAAACTGATATAGAGTATGGGACGCAAAATCAATAGTCTAATATGTGTTTTATGGTCAAGGAAGAATAATATGTATAATATGTCTACACATTTCCTTCTAACTCGTGTAGTTGATCAAATAATAAATTAATTACCTACTAGTAATGGTAGAAGAGAAAATTTCATAATTTATAAGAAACAGAAGTCATTAGAAAATATTTATAATGATATTTTAGGTGAATTAAGAACTTTACTAAAACCTCATAAATAAAAAGTTGAAATATTCAACAATTATACAATAAATTTCATTCGTCATGTAAAAATTATTAAATAATTGCATGATGAAGTATAATCTAATACATTTTTTGTAATTATTATTACTAATGGAGAAATTCATTTAAATTAATTTCATGGAATGTGTGTCATTTAATTAGAAATATATTTAATAGGAATCCTAGTAGAAAATCAAAACTATATAATAATTATTTTTGGACAATTTAAAAAAATGATACATGTTATTACTAGAGAATAAAAGGCCTTGTCACTAAAACCTATTATTTAAGAAATCGTAAAGATAATATAATGAAAATGGTTTTTTGTATAAATGTTTTTTTTTGATGAATATAATATGAATTGTGAAAAAAATGTAGTTATGGATTCCCAGATCATTGTTCTCCAATACTAAATGACCCAAGAACATAAGCTTACTAAAACAAAAAAAGATTAATTGTTTTTAAGAAATTGACCACAAGAAAAAAATTATATATGGTATATGTAAAATTATTGTTCATGGAATATGAGTGGAGACTCAATGAATATTCATAAATTAACTCAAATGAATGTTGGGTTAGTAACATTTTCTGATAATGGCAAAGGAATTATCATTTGACTTGGAATAGTTTGAGATCCAAATACATTATCAATCAAAAAATAACTATATATTCAAGGGCTAATTAAAAATATGATATATATTTCAATTTTTGGGATGATGGTTTTTATATTGATACGCATTAAAATTTCTAGCTTATCATTAATGGAAAACTGCTTAAATTAGAGCACCTTGAACTGATAGTGATTATATGTAACATCCCAAGATTTCATAGTACATTATTTCTCCAAATTAATTCAATAACATTCACTTCACGCAAAACTGAGTTCAAGTGCACTATGACTTACCAAACTAGACGTTAAAAAGCAGTTATGAATAGTATTTACTGAATTTCGAAATTTATATAATATTTATAATTTTAGAATCCATATTATGAGTTTCATAGACATAATTTAAGATAAAATTCATTTTTTTAAGATAAAATAAGTATTTTTCAAAAAAAATTATTTTACTTGCTTTTAAAAGAGAACCCTTTTTATATCAAATATTTGAAAGTTTTATATATTTAATTTGACAAAATAAACTTCTTCTTTATAATAATGAAATAAGATTTTAGTATTAATAATTTTTTTGAATTTTTATGAAAACATTCAATTTTTGACGATTAGTGTAAAACACTGAGTTATCTTTTAAAACCGATATTTTATTTAATTTTTTTATTTTGATTTATTTTAGGTCACAATAGATACATAATGCCTTTATATGTACAATGTAATTCATTGCAGTCAGTTTATAATAATATTAGATAAATAAAAATTTTATTTATCTTTTTACCGTCTTTTACCCACCTCATAGGAGCATTTGAAAATTTATATAAACTATAATTTTACTGCTTCTGTGAGTGGAATTTCAAAAATATGAGAGAAATATTTGATATCAATACCTAAAATAGTGTTCAATTAGAGGAAAATAATTTTTTGAATAGTAACATTTTACATTTATTTGCCACAGCTGAAAGTAAATAAGGTAATTGAGGGTAAAAATGATATTATTATTACCCTAACACATGTCCTAATTCTATTGGATAAGTGTAATTACACCAAAAAAAATAGGAATAAAATGTGATCCTTTATGTCAAATTGTATTAGATTACGACATTTATTATTATTTAATTCCAAGAAGAGTTTAATGTTTTTAAATTCAATGATTAATAACTAATCCATTTTTAATATTGGGATACATATAATATATGTTAAACTATAAATATTTATTAGAAAGATAAAAAAATTCCTATGTAATGGTATTTTACTTATATATTTAAGGCATTAGATAATAAAATTTATTTATGTCACAATGATGTGGTAGTAATTACCTAATTAATTAACTATTAAAATAATTGATATTAAAAATATCCAAATTAATGTAATTTGTGGCTTTTTATGAATTCCAATAACTTTATAGGTATATATGTCAAGATAGGGTTGGTTATATGAATTTTTTTCGAAGTAATAATTATGTTATGAATTTCTCAAAAACAAAATACAAAATAGTGTCAATATTGGAAAACAAGAGTTATTAAAAAAATATTATATTATTAATTGATATTCTATTTCTGAAAATATAAGGTTCTGAAGAAGGGCATAAATAATTATATGTGTATCATTAATGAACCCCTAGGGTTTCTCTTGTATGTTTATTGTATGTTTACTAACAATAAAATATAAAAATACAAAGAGACACGGTAAAATTACAACTATATAACTAAGAGTTAAATCTAAAAGATAAAGTTAAAATAGTCACCCAACCCTATCTAAAACATATTCATTGAGTGGGTTTTGACCCATCCCCACCATAAAATTTAAATTTTTTTTTCGGAACCATTATAAAGTGAAAATGTCTTTATTATAAAATAATATTTCTTACTCTCCCTAACGTACCCCTCACCCCACGTATAAAAAAGAACTCCCGCTTATATCTAATTCACACCTTCAAATCCATTTGGTTCCACCATACCCTACCCAAATATCCTCTATACTATCCTCGATTAATCTGAGAGGCCTTTCTTTAGTCATAAATCCAACCTACAGAGTCCTTTTAATCAAATCAAAAGTATGAACCTGAATAAGAGATAAATATTTCATCACCTCTTTCTAGTTTCTTTCTTATTCAACATATTCATTCCTTGTTGTTTCCATTATAAAATAATAAATCCATTATAATCTATATACAGTGATGTTATTATAAATATCTTATAACATTATTCATTATTCTATACATCCTTTTAATGATGTGTAATTGATTTAAATAATAAATATAACATGCTAATGATTCTTTATATATGATATACCATCCAATTACGTATTGTTTTAATAAAAAATAATGATATTGTTGCTCGTGCGTATGTACAGATTACCATCTCCGCGAATGAGATGATATTCATTCCCCATCGTATCCACTCAAGACTAATTTTCATTATATGATTACAAATAATATTTAATGACTTAGTATCCTTATGAATATGAATAAAACACATAATATCCATAAAAATCATTACTTACATATCAAATCCTATAAAGGAAAATTAATCATTGAACACCCGAAACATTGATAATATTAAGATATTATTAAGAAAGAAATTTTAAAATATTATATATGATACATATTAACGTATACGATTCTTGTATAATTTAATAACAATGATTTCACCATTATATAGGATGTTAAACTACCCTCGACCAAGGAAAAGTACAAGGTAAGGGTTAATTTTACAATCTCTTTAATATCCGAGGCCATTTTAATGTAAGTATCAACTGGGTAATATTTATTATCCATGTCCTTGTTTCATAAAAGAGTGTTGAAAGGGATTATTCTTAAGGGACTGTTTTTACTAAAACATCATTTTAAATGTTTTAAATATTTATTCTTCAAAATATTTCTCATTAATAACCATGTCTTCAAAATGGGTTTTAATGATCTATTTATATGTACATTAATGTTTTTTAAATTTTAATTCCTTTAAAATGTTTAAAAGTGGTATGTGACACATTGATTAAAAAATTCCTTTAAATGTATTCCTTTATCAATTGTGTGACATTTAAAAGATTTCAAAAAAATGGATATTTCTCTCGAAGAGTTTTACAAATCATTTTGATTTATATCTAAATCCTTTAATGGATTTCAAACTTATCTGATGTTGATTTATTATGATTCAAAACTTCCATATCATATTGAATGTTTTGTGATATGTTTGAATGTGGATGTGTTATTTTTATACCATTCATGGTTTATGGATAATGTATTTACATTTCGTATGCTAGTTTTAATACGAATATTTATGTTATGTTTAAACCCTTTCATATGAGAATTCATTGGGCGTAGTAAGTGATGGGTGGAGCTCATTATAGCTCCTCGATACATTGGTCGGTCCCATGTGAAAAACTAGTGTCTTGGCATAATGCCTTGACAAAATCATATTTGTAGTCACGACACAAGGCCTTGACTATGTGGTTTTGGAAGTCTGGCATTATGCATTCCATCAGTATGAAAGTGGATATTGATATTTCATGTTATTACTCGACATTTATAATATTCATGTGAGGAAGTAAATGGAATTATTTTGATTTATATTTTCCATATTATGATGATGTTTATGTTGAACGGGATTTTGTTTTAGTTATATACATTTCCTTAAGTTTTTATGCTTATTTATGAATGTTTCCGCTATATTGGTATCCTCACTAAGCATCTAAGCTCACCCATTTCTATGTTTTATTATTCCCATGTTGCGAAGAGGTATATTATTTCTGGCCTAAAGGGATACTCTATGGGATCTAAGTGTTTTATATGGAAACAATGTTGTTGTAGTATTACATTTTACGATATAATGTAAACATTATTAATGTATCTAATACTTTGAAGGCTACTGAAATAATTTGTCTTTTGAGACAAGATATTTTGTAATCATTCCAATGATACGTAATAATGCACTAACTCTGAGATTCTGGGCTCAGGGTATTAAATTTGGTATCAGAGGATTTTTAGTACAATCCTTGGAAACTAGATTTACATAAACTATGATTAGATCACATAGTCCTAAGATATAATTTGAGGATTTGTATTGAATAAATTTTGATAATTTTGGTTATGTAGAGATTTTGTGAGTATTCCTTGAAAATACATCCCTCTCTGGATACGATCAGTTAGAGGATGCTCTGGTACAGATGTACCTAGGGGTAAAACTTGAAAAAACTATTTTGAAGTATACTCAAATGGGAACTAGTGCACGACAATGGGCCTTGCTGCACTATTGGTAACGACACTCCTGAGGGATATGCTTATGATAATTCTCAATTTATTTACAAATCATTATGAAGGATTTATGTGTATATACCTGCTAAAATAAATTATTTCCCTTATTATGGATTATATCCATAAACTATATAATTTAATTTAGGTATTTTATATGTTTGTAAATATTCATTGCAATTCATAAAATGACCTAGTGTATGAAATTGTATAGAAATGACGCCTAGTAGAAGGAATGTGAACTCCCGAAATATGTAAGATCCATAGAGTAAAAAGGATCATCACTTTCACAGTATCAAGACAACATTTAGGAGGGAAATAGTCTCCCATGTATTCTTAACATATGAAGAAATAGTATCATGTGTTAATAAGATAACTAAATTATTTTCTTGAGTCCTATGGATTTGAAGGGAAGCATGATAAGAAAAATATGGAAGGGAGAAAGTTGTATAAAGGGAAGAGGGAAAAAAGGATTCTCCCTTATGTGATAACTATTGAAAGAATCAACATGGTAAATGATTGAAGGGAATGGGATTTTATTATAAGTGTGGAGAAAAAGGACACCATGAATTTGATTACAAGGGTAAGAAAAAAGATTCAAATGTACAATGCTTCATCTGCAAGGAGATGGGACACTAAGCGAATCAATGTCCAAATCGTCCGAGTATACACCAAATGCTTATTTTGGATAATAATAAAGATATGATACTACGTAAGATCAAGAGGAATTATTAGATTTATTACATTGTAAATTAAGTATTGTGTCATTTTGGTTTTGTATTAATGATGAAAATATTTAAATAATTATAGAGTATATTAGGATTTTACTATAGTACTATTTCATTATGGACTTGAGATTGTGTAGAACCAAGAAATATGATTCAATATCATGTTAAATTTTTGATAAATATAAGGTTGTGAGAAATATAAACCATAATATGGTTCTGATATCGAGGTTGTGATTTTGGAATTATACATGGTTGATTTGGATAAAATATATTGGATATTCTTGACTACCTTGAAACTGATTAATGATTTTTATATTCCATAATTTATGGAGTTTACAACATTTTTCTGTAGAAGGAGTATATCTAGAATTCTATAAGTAACAAGGGATAACAAATGTAATAATTAAGGTTTTATGGTAATTCAAGATGTTGTTGTGTTTTAAAAGAATACAAGATTAATTTTTTGACATGTTATTACATGGAAAAAAGGATCTTGATTGTGTTTATCTTCATTATAAATTTTGGACTGTGAGTTTGGATAGATGTATTTTGAATAATTCTATTTTGAGGTAATTTTTTTATTTACACAAAAAGGACAACCCAGAGGTTAGGTGGAAACCGGTCGCGTCTGGCAAGGTCGCGAGAATAAACCCGCAACCGAACGGTGACAAGGGTGTATCACCTTCCACTGTCCCATGTGATGTCTGGGATTGAATAATGTAGTTCATTTTAAATGTTCTTATTGATGAATTATAAATTCATTTTTTTGGAACCCTATACAATTAAGATATATAGAATAGTTTTTTATGAACTATTATATTTTAGAGTGAAAGATGATTTTGTGGTAGAAATTAGTTAATGGATGGAACTATATATGTTATGTATATATTGTTTTCTTCTTTTATTCTATGAAGAAAATAGTTCTTAATCTTTAGGTAAGGGATCTTAATACTAAACTTTTTTTATCCAAATAACTTAAGTTTTATTGAACCGATGATATTTTAAGTCATCATAGATTGATGGATTTGAGGCCCTGGATTATAAAAATGATTGTGACTAATGACCTCAATCACTCCCTATAAATATTTATGTTTTTCCTCCAATTATGTGTCTTTAATTTCTACCAATGTTCTCTTAATCGAGATAATAATTTTCTAGTGACTTTTTCATTTCTCTTTTCCTCTTATTAGGACAAAATTTTATTAACCAAATTTATGATGTGGGTTTTCCCACAATGGTATTTTCTATTTTCAACCATTTATTTTTGAAGAAAAATTTCAAATTTTGAGGTTTCAATTTATTGAACGAGAGAGAAATTTAACACCCCATGATTTCATAGTACATTATTTCTTCAAAGTAATTCAATAACATGCACTACACGCAACACTGAGTTCAAGCACCCCACGACTTACCAAACAAATCGTTCAAAAGTGGTTATGAATAGTATTTACATAATTTTGAACTTTATTTTATCCTTATGTTTTTATATTCAATATTATGTTTTTCTTAGACATAATGTAAGGACAAATTCATTTTTTTCAGATAAAAAAATTATTTCTCAAAAAATGCAATTTTACCCCCTTTTAAGCGTGAACCCTTTTTTAAATCCAATATGTGAAACTTTTATATGTTCAATTTAACGAAATAAAATTATTATTTAGAATCGAGACATAATAATTTAGTTTCAATAATTTTTTTTGTAATTTTCACAAAACATTCAATTTTTAAGGAATAGTGAAAGACACTGGGTTATTGATTAAAACTGACTGTTTATTTAAATAATTATTTATATTCATTAAAAAAATTTGGCCCAAATAGATACATAATACCTATATACATTCAATGTAATTTATTAGTGTTGGTTTATAATAATTTTAGATATATAAAAATTTTATGGAACTATTTATAGTCTTTTACCCACCTCCTAGGAGAATTTGCAAATTTACATAAAACATAATTTTACCTCTTTGGTGAGTTGAATATAAAAAATACGATAGACATGGTGGATATCAGTATGTAAAATGTGGTTCAATAAGATGAAAATTATTTTTGGTGAATAGTATCTTTTTTCTTTTTTATACAACGGCAAAAATTAAATAGGGTAATTAAGGTTAAAAATGATATTATTATTACCCTATCACATGTCCTAATTCTATTGGATAAGTCTAATTTGACTAAAAAAACATAGGAATAAAATAGGATCATTTAGGTCCACTTGGATTACATTAGGACATTTATTAATATTTAACAAAAGATGTGTTAAAAGTGATATTTTCAATATTTAATAACTAAACCATTTTTAATGTAGGGTTACACAAAAGATAAGTTGGAATTTAAATATTCATTAAAAATATAAAATAATTTATAACATAATTGTATTTTATTTATAATTTTTAGACATTAAATAATTAAATACATTTATGACAAAATGATGATGCAATAATTATCTAATTAATGAAATATTAAAATAATTGATATTATTAATATACAAATAAATGTAATTTGATACTTTCTATGAATTACACTAATTTAATAGGATAATATTACATTTTAGGGTTTTTTAGATGAATTATTTTCAAATTAATAATTCTATTATGAATTTAGAAAAATCAAAATACAAAATAGTGTCAAAATTGATAAAAAAGAGTTTTTAAATCAAATATTATATTATTAATTGATATTCATTTCCTAAAAATAAAATTATTATCCAAAAGACGTATATAATTATATTTTTATCATTAATAAACATCATGGGGTTCTCTTGAATGTTTATAGTATGTTTATTAAACATATAATATAAAAATACAAAGAGACATCATAAATGTTAAACTATTTAACTACGAGTTAAATCTAAAAGATGAAGTTAATATAGTGACCATAGCATATCTAAAACCTTTTGGTTGAGTGGTTTTCGACCCTACCACATCCATAATACTTAAATAATTTATTTCTGATCCATTATAAACCAAAAATAATTTTATTATAAAATAATATTTCTAGTTTTTCCTATGGTTCCCCTCAACCCTCCTATAAAAGGGCACTCTCCCTTTTCTCCAATTCACACCATCAAATCGATAAGGCATAGCCAACCCCTAAAAAATTCCCTCTAAACTGTCCTCACTTCATCCTAGAGAAATTAATTTTTTCAGAAAGGAATCCTAAGGATCCATTTTTATCAAATCAAAAGGAAGAATTCGAAGAAGAGTTAATATTTCATCACCTCTTTCAGGTTCCTTTCATCTTCCCCTTCTTCTTTCCATGTTTTTTACATTATAAAATAATAACTCCCTAATATTATATAAATTATGATGTTATATAAATATTGTACAACCATATTCAATATTCTATCCATCCATTATATTACATTTCACCATATGTGCATACGTACGACTTACCATCTCCACGTCGTGGAGTAATTGTTATTAAATACTTTATTATTTTGATGGGTATAATAATAAAGTTAAATTGATGTAAATAATAAATATAACATGATAATGATTCTTTAAATTAGAAATAAATTCCAATTACATATTATTCTAATATCAAAATAATGATATTGTCGCTCGTGCGTACGTACGGATTACCATCTCCATGAATACGATGAGATTCATTCCCCATCTTATCCATTCAAAGAAAATGTTCATTAGATGAATAAAAATTATATTTATAGACATAATATCATTATGAATATGAATAAAATACATCCTATGCATAAAGAACATTACTTACATAATAGATCATATAAAGGAAAATGAATCAGTTAATAACCGAAACGATGATAATACTTATATATTATTTTCAAGGCAATGATAAAAGATCATATATGATACATATTAATGTATATTATTTTTGTATAATTTAATAACAATCATTTCATAATTATATAGGAGGATAACCTACCCTCAACCAAGGAAATGTACAAGGTAAGGGTTAATATCACAATCTATTTATTATCCGAGGTTGTTTTTACGTAATTATCTACTCAGACATTTTAATTATCAATGTCCATGTTTAATATAAGAGTTTTAAAAGGGATTATTTTATGTGTATTTTTTTACTAAAACAACATTTTAAATGTTTTAAATATTTATTCTTCAAAATCATGCACATTAATGTCTATGTTTTAAAAATGGTTTTTTTGGTTTTATTTATATGGACATGAATGCTTTTAAATTGTTAATTCCTTTCAAAAGATTTAAAGTGGAATGGGACACTTCGATTCAAAAATGTCCTTAAATGTCTTACTTTTAAATTGTGTGACCTTTAAACGATTTCATGAAAAAGGGGTATTTCTCTCATTGAGTTTTACAAATAGTTTTCATCTATATCAACATCATTTAATTGATATAAAACATATTTGAAGATGATTTATTAAGATACAAAACTTCAATATCATATTGAAGGTTTTGTTATATTATTGAATTGGGATTTGTTTTTTGTACCATTTATGGTTTATAGATAAAGTATTTACATTTCGTATTCTAGTTTTAAAACAAATGTTTATGTTATAGTTAAACATTTTCATATGAGGAATGCATTGGACATAGTTAGTGACGGGTGGAGCCCGCTATAGCTCTCCATGCATCAGTTGGTCACCTGAGAGAAACTCGTTCCTTAGAACTAGGCCTTGACAAAAACAAATTTCTAGTTTTGGCACAAGGCCTTGGCTATGTGGTTATGAAAGTCTGGCATTTTGAATTTTATCATTATGCAAGTGGCTATTCATATTGAATGTGATTATTTGACTAGTAGAATATCCATGTGAGTAAGTAAATGTCATTATTTTGATTTATATTTTCCATATTATGATTAAGTTCATGTTGAAAAGGCTTTTGTTTTAGTTCTATGCATTACCTAAAATGTCAATGCTTATTTATGAAATTTTATGATATATTGTTAACCTTACTGAGAATCTGAGCTCACCCCTTTCTATGTTTTATTTTTCCCAGCATGCGAAGAAGTATATTATGACTTACCTGCAGGGATAGTCTCTCGGATCTATGTTTTGTCTATGGATACAATGTTTTTGTAGTTTTCCATTTTATGATATAATGTAATCCTTATGAATGTATCTAGTACTACCAAGGCTACTAAACTAATCCGTATTTTGAGAGATGATATTTTTTGATCATAGAAATGATACATAATAACTCCCCCTCCATGGGCTTCTGGGGATGGGGAATTACATTATACATTGGATTTAGATTCTTTTTGTAAACAAAATGTGAGTATTTTAACTACCGAGTCAAATGATTTATGGAACTGGCATTTGAGACATGGTAATTACAATATTTACAATTCACATAAATTTTATAAGAAGTATGTAGTTTCTAAATAATAATGTCTTAACATAGATAATGATTCATTCAGTGATTCATGATAATTTGAAAACCAACAAAAATATTATTCAAAACAATTTAATAAAATTGTTACAACCAACCCATTATAACTTATCCACATGGATTAGTTTGGACCATACAGAGTAGCATGATTGGAATGCAATTTATTTGTTTATTTTTTTAGTTTATAATAATTATTGACATACAAGGGTATCCTTTCTAATACTAAAAAGTGAAGTATTCATTATTCTTGAATTTTTTATTAATATTGTTCAAAATTATTATTTTTAAAATAATTTCATATATTTGTTTTAATGTTGGGGATATTGAATTTAAGTTATTTAATGACATTTACCAATAATTGGTATAAAAAAATCATTATCCACTCCGATAAAACCTCAACAAAAATGAATTTTTAAACTAAGAATAGAACTTTTTCACGAAATGACCAGGACCGTGATAAACAATTATAGGAATGCTACCTACTTTTTGGTAGAAGATATAAGAACAACCATCTATATCATGAATGGAGTTTCAATAAGTCATATTTTCACAAGGACAACCTATTAAATTTCTAACAATAGAAACAACAAAGTATATTAATGTTATTAGATAAAATTAAAAACTCTATAATAATAAGGAAAATCATGGCATGTTCAATCCAAAATTGAACTGTTAGAAATTTTTAGGATATTATGCTACATCAAAATCCAATATAATATTTCAAAAAATGGAATGTCTGTTGAAGAATCATTTCATGTGATGGTTAATTAAAAATATAATTTCATTAATGTGAAAGAAGTAACAGATTTAATTACCGATTCGATTAACAACATGAGACATAGAAACCTAAAGAATATTTTGGAAAAGATTTTAATACAATTCAATATATTTAAAATGAACATGATAATGATTAACATGAAAGTGTCTTGAATGTACATGCTATAACCCTTATAAACCATAATATACAATATTTTACAAGATATATTGATACAAGATTTATATTTGTATGAAATTAATGAAATATAACTGAATTCTATCCCTTTAAATCTCAGTTCGAACATAATCATATTAAATAACACCCAAAAGATGGGAGTTGTATGTTATTGAGGAAGGAATAAGTAATCCAATTTAGAAATAATGAGATTTAGGAATTATTAGAAAGACCATAAAATTTCCATGTAACAATAACTAAGAGGGTATATCGTAATAAATATGATGATTAAGGATTCATAATAAAAAATATAGTTAAATTAGTAACTAATGGATAAAATAAGGAAGAAGGTAGGAATATGATGAGACCTTTGAATTTTTAGATATATTTGAATCTGTAAGAATACATTTAGCTTATACATCCCATATAAAATATAAATTTTATTCGATAGATAATAAATATTCCTTTTTAAATAGATATTTAATAGAGGTAGTTTATGTAGAAAAGCCACCAAATATTGAACATTCTAAAAATCCAAATCCATTTTTTAAACATACCAATAATCTCTAAGGTCCTAAACAAGGACCTATGTATTAGAATGAAATATTAAGCACCTTCATTTTGAAAAATGAATTTACTGTTTTATTAGGATATCTAACACCATTTTTAAAAACTCACTATTTTTATATTTTATTAGTAAAAATTTATCTTGATGATATTATTTTTAGTTCATGAAAAGAAAAATTTGTAATGATTTTTCAAATATAATGAAAAAATTTGAATTTGTATGATGAGAGAACACGATTTCTTTTTAAGATATCACATTAGTCAAAAAGATTACGGACATTTTATAATTAAATGTATACATATTATTGATTCATTGAAAAATTTTGGAGTTTAGAATAACAAAACACACACAACTCTCATGTGTAAGATGTAGATTAAAAACTAGTTGACAACAAGTTATATTGAGTTATGATTGGTAGTATGTAATATACTATAGTTAAAAGACCAAATATTATGTTTTATATTTGTTTTTTGATATATTTTAGACAATTCCCAATGATTATAATCAAACTATTGTTAAAAAAATTTAGATTTTTAAATGAAAGTATTTTTGAATCTTTTATTTAGCTGAAAATATATTCTTTTAATTTAATATCACATTCAGATATAGATTTTGGAGGATGTAGATAATATGGAAAAATAAAATACAGAACCTATGATAATTTTAGAATATCCATTTTATCATGGTCTTGTAAGAAAACCCATTCGTTTTATTTTCCAATAGCTGATGAAAGATATATATATGATGTTTTTTTTTTGTAAAAAATTATTGTTGATGAATATTATTATATAAGAATTTGAATTATATTCTAATGATATAAATATTTTATGTGATAATACAAGTTAAATAAATATTTTAAAAAAAATAATTCATTCTAGGACAAAGAAAATTTATGTAAGTCATCAATTACTAAGAGATCATGTTCTTAAAAATGATATAACATTAGAATTTATTAATACCGAATATCAATAAGATGATATTTCAATAATCCAGATCCAACAAATTTTTTTGATTTAATCAATGGGGAGATTAGTTTATTTATATTTGAATAAATATTTATCATAATAATTCATTTTACTATATTTATAATTTTATTTCAACTATATTTAGTTTAATATTTTATCAATTTTTTTGGTCATTGTTTTATTTTTGTTGTCAAATTAGTATTTCATTTATTTGTTTAAATAAATATTTGTTTGTTTTTAAATTAAAATCATAGGATTTTAATAACTATAATGTAATGATTACCCTATGTAATCTGCATGATAAAAAAATACATAACCATTAACTATCAAATATTTTTTTTAATTTCTTACATTTTCATTTTCAGACTATTTCACAATCCATACCCCTCTTCATTCTCCTAAACACTAGAATTTCAAAACCATTGAAATTTTTATTCTCAGAAATTTTTCATACTAGGTGATCCAATGAAGGTGAATCCAGTGATCCGAAGTGTTAAAATGTCCCCTCAAGATAGTTTCTTCAATGATAACTTATCGATTTTCAGTGGTTGTATGAGACAAACATTCTTCTTATGAATGTGCTTCTATTCCAGGTTTGGAATTTCTATTCAATTAGGAGAATATTAATTATCATTTGAGTTTGAGAAGAGTCATTTCAATAGTATTTGACATTTCATTTTCTGTGAATTAGAAGATATAATATCCTCTCAAATAGAAGATAATGAATTTTAAATTTATTCAGTTTAAATTGCTATAATTTTTAAATTTCCTTATAATTGTGTATTCTACTTTGATCTTAGATTAATTGGATCTCATGATCCAAATTATGAATATATAATTTATTTTTTTCCATTCAATTAACATTAGAAAAAATATTATTTAAAATTATGACAAATACCTGAATGTTTTTTTATGTTTAAACAAACTTCTATTACTCATTGAGTAGATGAGGATGAGAAAATGTTTCACCCATATATGTACATTATATTTTGGTTCAATGGTGCCATCAGGAAAAATTTTCACATTTACATTCTGAGGAATCAAATATATTTTTATCCTTCATAATAAATGTTACCTCTATATCAAAATATAAGGATCCAACCTAAAAGATTTCATAATATTGAGTAAATAAAAAACTCACATTGAAAATATTTTCAGGTTTAGAGTTTTAGAGAATTAGTCCATAACTAATACATATCTTCTTCAATATTACAAGTATAAACTACTAATCAGTATCCATTTTTTCATTAAATATAAACTCTTAAAAAGAATCATGTCATGTTCCATGTTTTAGACATCATGACATTTCCTTGATCACATCCGTATCTATTTTCCTCTTCATTTCATCGGCAATACATTTCCAAGAAATCGGGATGAGCCAAAAGCTCAGTAAGGGATACAAAAAAAAGGAAAAATATTTTTTAAAAACTACATGTATTCCATGAATATATTATCATAACTATTAATTTTTACCTTTATGAAGTAGTAAATACTTTTCTTTGAATAAAAGTTCATTTCTTACACATTGGTAACCAAAATTTTACCATAAAATATAATGAAAGAAAACATGACATATATTTATAATAAGGAACATAAACATACTTAAATGGAATAACCATATTGTCGAACTCCACACATATCACTAAATGTAATAGCCATATGGCCGAATTCTATACCCAATGCATTAGAGGTTATATGGTAACCACTCATTCAGGTTTTTCACGACACCCCTCATCATATGGTTTATCACGTAACCACCCGTCAAATGTACATGTACCATTATAAAATCATAGAAAAATTGTAAATATAATCATTTTACTAATTAAATTTCCACATTAGAAATACAATATTTCTTTTCAAGATATTGACATAATCAATTTTTAATCAAACCATTTTCAAAAAAATTTAAAAAGTTTTCAAAAGAGAATATTTAATCAAAGTGTCTCATACCTCTTAGAAACATTCAAATAAATTATTATTTTAAAACATTAATGAAAATATAAATAAATCATAAAAACCATTTTTAAAACATGGAAATTAATGATAATTATTTAAAAGAATAAATTTTTAAAACAAATAAAACGATATTTTAGTTAAAGTCTTTTTATCAAAATAAGAGACTCTTGAATACAAATAATTGAGGAATAACATTGACTTTTAACTTTATAATATCTTGAGAATAAATGGATTCATGATATAATATTCCTAAGGATAGTATATACACCATATAATATTGAATTGGTGTATAAAAACAATGTAGTCTCAATGGAATGCAAATTAAGAACAAATCCATTATAAAACATGTATCTTTAAAAAAGGATAAATAAATTACATAATAATGTGTGAAAAATATAAATACACTAAATATGATTGGATATTCAATATAAATAAATCAAATAACATTCACAGATTTTATATTTAAGACCAAACCAATGACTTGGATGTTTAATTCAATGAATGGAAATTGAGTTAAAATTACTCTTATCATGTTCATATCGATGACTTGAGAATTTATAAATGGAGTGTTTATGTTTATCAAAAGTAAATCCAAAAAAAAGAGTGGAAATTATAATATAAATAAATAAATAGTTATTCTACACATAATCATATCATGACATAATTAAAAATTATATGATTAACCAATGGAATGTAAATTGGTTTAAAAAGTTATATTACTGATTTGGTAACATATGAAACATACAAACCAGGAAAAACAGATCATATAATGAAGATTTAAATGCCCATAAATTGAATTATATTACACAATGAATAAAATCTTGGGCATTACATACACAACAACAAAGTAAATACTAAAAAATATAGCATGAATCTCAGGGGAATAAAAAGTGAGATTAAAATCTCGTTCCACATTGTAACCAATCGAGTCGTATGAATAAAAATTAATAACCACCAAATTTCCCAAATAATAATATGAATATAAAAATAATCATGATAATATATATATATAATGGTAGTACACAATAAACCACATGCAATATATTAGTGGAAAACAATGGAAATCTCACGGAATTAAAAGTGAGATAAGAAGTCCCTTATCACGTTGTAATCTACCGAGTCGTGATATTAAAAGTTAATAACCACCAAATTATTCAAATAATAAAATTATTATAAAGAGACTCATGATAATATATATATCAAATGTCTTTACACAATTCACAACTTGAAATAAATTTGTATCGAACAATGGAAATTTCAAGAAATTAAATGTGAGATGAGAAATCCCTTACCCTATTTCCGACTTGATCTGTTCCTTCATTAATCTCTGCAATAATAAAATAAAGAGAATTTTTGACTTTCTAAATATCCTTTTTAAATTATTTAATTCTTTTTAAATCACTTATTACTATCTAATAAACATTATTTATTCATTTAAGTTAATGATTTCATTTTTTCGATATATGGTACATGTGCAAAAAATGGACTACTTATAAATATATGATGTTCATGTGGTAAAAATATAATTATATGAAAAATTATATTCATGATTTAGATATCATATATCTCATAAATATCTAGTATATACATGTATTCCTAATTATAAGGCCCCAGCCTTAAACCTTTCTTAATATTGAATTAAATGAATAATTCACATTGA
The DNA here is from genome assembly GCA_963277665.1 of Viscum album. Lineage (NCBI taxonomy): Eukaryota > Viridiplantae > Streptophyta > Magnoliopsida > Santalales > Viscaceae > Viscum > Viscum album. The sequence continues at coordinate 1,897,156,557 of OY728163.1, read as the reverse complement.
AGATCTTTTCAAGTTTAGAGTTTTAGAGAATTAGAACATAACTATTACATCTTAAAAGATTACAAAGTAGACACTTCTACTAAGTCTCCATACAATAAAAACTCTTAAAAAGAAAGATGTCTAGATTCCATGTTTTATATAGAATGAAATTCCCTTGATCCCATCCTTGACCTTATTCCACTTTAAGTCCTGTGAAAAACATTTCAAAAAAACTTGGGGTGAGAATAAAAAGCTCAGTAAGGGATACAAAAATAATGAAAACTGTTAGTTTTTCAAACATCAAGTAAACCATGTATACTATATCAAAGTAATACCTTCACCTTCAAGAAGTAGTAAAAAAAATATCTTCACTGAATAAAGTATCATTACTTACCTTTTTGTAACCAAAGGATTACCATAAAACCCATATAAAGAACACATAGAATATATAAAGGTAACTTGGGACATAAACATACTTAAGTGGAATAGCCATACGGTTGACTTCCACACATATCACTTAATGGAATAGCCATACGGCCAATTTCCATACATACTTAATGGAATATCCATACGGCCGACTTCCATACCCAATGCATTGGAGGTTATAACGTAACCACCCGTCCTGGTATTCATGGCACCACCCGTCATATGGTTTATAATGTAACCACCCGTTAAAATGTCCAAGTACCAATATAAAATCATAAAACATAAAACCAATATAAAGGAATGATAACATTTCCACATTTCAATCACAATATATCATAAATATATTGACATAATAGAATCCTTTTTCAAAACCATTTTCAATACCAAAATACATAAAATAGTATATGGTATTTATTTTATTCTAAAAACATTACGGCTTGTTGAGAAATCCAAAGATCAAATAATATTCGCGGAGGCTGAAAAAGGTCGTTGTCACCGCATACGTTAAAAGAACATTCCTTTTTGTCGTTTAGTAAAACGCTTCGTAGAAAAAGATTCCTTTTTGTATAAAAGTAAAATTCAAAGGAGTTTATACACCGTATAAAAGAAAGTTGTGTATAAAACGAAATATGCCTCAATGAAAGGAGATTGAGACGAAGTCCCTTACCTTGGGTCCGACTTGACTCGATCGTTCTTTAACGTCCTAAATAATAAACTTGAGTTAATTTATACTTGATTAAGAACCTTTTTAAACTTAATTATTCCTTTTATATAACTTATTGCCATGTTATAAAAATTATGTAACCATTTATGTTAATAATGTTTGTTTTGTCAATATTTGGTTCTTAAGTTGAAAGTTGACTTCTTACAATTACATGTTGTTCGTGTTGTCAAAAGTTATTTATATCCAGAATGAAATTCCTGATTTGGATATCATATATATCATATATATCCAGCATATACATGTATTTATAATATTACATAATCATTTAGAGGCATGAAATGAAATGCACTGTTCATGGAGACGGTAAGCCGTACGTACGCATGAACGCTACATTCATATCTTTGTCATATTAGTGGAATTAAAACTAAATGAGAGGTATGCATATTTTAATTCCAGAATTATATTCATCAATTAGAAATGTCATTAATTATATATATACATTATATACATTTAATTTAAATAGTACATTACATTTGGGGATAAGAAATGAAATGCACCGTTCATGGAGACGGTAAGCCGTACGTACGCATGAACGCTACATTCATTTCTATCTCATACTTTAATGGAAAGAAATAATAATGATATAGAGATATATTATAATATCAGTATAACATCATATATAATAACTTTAAATCCATCCTTTACACTTCCACATATGGCATTAACGAATCACATCACTTTTAGGGGGCGGTAGTCCGCACTTCCTAAAATGAAGATATCGTGTTTACCCATAATGGAAACCATAAAGGTATGCCCAAAATGAAAAAAAAGAAGCTTAAGGAAAACATAAACATATTATATATCATATATAAAAATAGTGACATCATAATGCCCACCCTTGAAGGTGTTAAATGAGTATTGAACAATCATCGTTTCGGGAGGCAGAATTTCGCCATCCACGGAAACCGTATGTTCTTTAACCATTTGATGTAGTTGTGTGAGAGTGTAGCTCAAATAAATATTATAAAAACATCCTAGTATATTTAACATACTTGTGTTGTTACAAAATCATTAAATAAAAAGAGTTTAGAGGGTTGGAGAAGCAAAATAAAACAAATGAACAAGAGAGAATGAATTACCTTTAAAAGTGTAACTCCCTTTTGATTTGAGCCTAAAGGCTTCCTTTGAAAGGATTCTGCCCAAAGGGAATCCTCTAGGATTATGAGAGGGATGTGGAGAGAGTAATTGGGCATGGTTTGTCCGAGCCAAAGTCTTGAGAAGTGTGTGAAATGGGGTAGAGGTGGGGGACTTTTATAAGAGGAGAGGAGGGGCACTTTTGGGAAGTAAAGAAATATTACTTTATTTGAAAATGTGTTTCGTTTTTAAAAGGTCCCACATTGATATAATTCGTGGATAAGGTGATAAGGGTTCGAAATCCACTCAACAAATTGGTTTTGGACATGCGTAGGTTTTATATCTTGCATTATCTTTCCATTTTATTTAAATCATCTAATAATGATGTCATCGCTGCATCATTATTATGTCATATATAATTTAATTTATTTAATGTCTAAAAATTATAAAAAAATACTATGATGTAGGAAATCGTTTGATCTTTCCAATGACTATTTATAATCAAAATTTGGACTTGTATAACCCCACTTAAAAATTATTTTAGTAAAACAATTTATGTTAGTGTCATTTTCACTTTAACATTAAATAAAAATATATTAATGTCATTTTCCAAATAAAGTGGCTCCATGGGGTCCCCAAGTTGGCCCATGGCTTGTCTTGGTCGGCCATGACTCATCCAATAGGTGTAGGAAAAGTGTCATGATGTTTTCACATTCTTATAATACCATTTTTACCTTAAACTACACTAATTACCTCTAATCGCGATTAATGAAAAAAAGTTACTATTCACCAAAAAATTATTTTAATCTCATTGAACCACATTTTACTTATTAATGACAACCATGTATGTAGGATTTTCAAAATTCAATACACATTAGTGGTAAACTTTCATTTAACTGAAAAATCAGTTTGCTTGATTACCACTTAGTGGTTTCACTATTCATCAAAAATTGATGTTTTTCAGAAAATTACAAAAAATTCACCCTAAGCTATATTTGATATTCCGAATTCAAAAATGAAGTCCATTTTACAAAATTCAAAACATATAAGTCACATTAATTAATTTAATAATTAATTCCCGATGTCATGACAAATAGCGTGTTTTTGTGAAACAATAAGTATCAAAAGATTGACACCAGTTTAAGTCCAATTTCAAAGTGAAATTGATTCCAATGACCACCATTGGATTAACTGGTAAAAATATTTTATAATTTCACTTTAATAGCAATTAAAATAATAATATAATCATATAAATAAATTAGATTAGAAAGAGGTTTTGAATTAAAATACAAAATTTTACACTATTCATAAAAAAAATGAACTTTATCAGAAAGGTACCAAAAATTTACACAAAGTAAATTTTGATGTCCCGATTCTAAAGAAGAGTTATATTTGGTCCAAAATAAAGTATAAGAGTGATCAAAACTATATTTAATGACGGTTCCCCATTAAAAGTTGATAAGTGAACCTTTAGTGAAAATTAGAGTATATATGCCCTAAAATTGAACTCTTTCCGTATTTTAAGCATTTATCTTTTATTGGGTAAATGTATAAACATTTAAAAACATATATAATCATATTTTAGTTATTTCTATCCATTACCGCCAGTACAACGGCTACTTGTTAACTAACATTTAAAATAATATTATTTTATTACTAGTGTGCTACGTAAGTTTCAAAGAAACTCATCGTTGCGTATCAGGTACGCTATCGAACATAGCAACCCCTTTAAAATAAAATTAATATTTAATTCGTAAATATTAATAAATATGAAAATTATTTATTCTTTATTTACCTGGGATTTTACATCCTTCCCCCCTTTTGGGAATTGCGTCCTCGTAATTTTATTCACTTATCAAAATAAGTGGGGGGTATTTATCCCTCATAGAATTTTCAGATTCCCACGTTGCCTCTTCAATCACATGGTTTTTCCACAAAACCTTTACCTGATGAATCACCTTATTCCGTAACACTTGCTCCCTGTGGTTAAGAATCTGGACCGGTTGTTCCTCATAAGATAGGTTCTCTTCTAGCTAAACTACCTCTGGACTCAAAACATGAGATAAATCTGGAATATACTTTCTCAACATCGAAACGTGAAAAACATTGTGTACCTGAGATAAACTCGGAGGTAAAGCCACTCGGTTTGCAACTGATCCAACCTCTTCCAGAATTTCGTATGGTCCAACCAACCATGGACTCAACTTTCCTTTCTTACCAAATCTCATCACACTTTTCCAAGGAGAAACCTTGAGAATGTTGGGACCACTTTGTATATGAAGATTGTATTTGTTGTCAACAGTTGTCAATGCTGGTCAAAATGAAGAAGGATATGAAGAAGAACTCCAAAGTTAATGGAGATCGGTTGAAGTGAAGTTGCCTGGAGAATTGTTATGGAATCATAGCATTGGATTTCATAATTGAGAAATTCTCTTAGACGATAAATTCAGACGATTGTTGAGCTAATCCTAAGTTCAAAGAACATGTGTCAATGGTGACACATTGTTTACAACAATGAAGAATGGAGAAGTATCATCCATTTGAGGATGATTGGAGCAGAATGGTGAATTATCATCTATCTAAGGATGGATGAAGAAGAATGATGATTTGAAGAAGACAATGCAATGATTTATGATTGCATGTGAACCATGCAAGAGCTTACTTGAAGAATAGAATCATATGATTTGCAGAATGATGGTTATGAAGAAGAGAAAATGTGGAAGGGCTTGACATTCTGAGGTAGACAGGCATTTCACATTGTATCTAAATCAGACGATGCTTTGCTGGTATGTATTTCACACAAATCATGAGTTAGGAGAACTTGTGATGCAAGCCTTATGAAGGAAAGGGGGAGAAATGATGATGCCAGTCATATAATGTTTTGATTGGAAGGAATGATGCTGCTGGAAGATAGGAAAGATTCAGTTCCCATTGCAACTCTGACGATGCTTAAGCTGATCTATCAAAGGATAAGTATCACGACAGTGGGATTCGTGATAAGAGCAGAGTAATGGTTATGGGAAGCAGTAAAGAGATAAAATGGCAAAGCAATAGACAATCTGGGGATGGCAGAAAAGCACAGTTTAAGGTGACGCCGTTTTCCAGTGTTTGCCAAATTTTAGGGCCTGAAAATCGGGAGATGAAGAAATGTGCTTGGCAATGGATGTTGCGCATAAGATTGAAGATGATTTATACGTGCAAAGAGTTATTCAAGGTCAGAACATTGAAAAATGACAAAGGAATGGAGTGCGCGGAAATTTAGGCACGTTTCGCGCAAAAATAAAGTGGTGCGCGCAATATCTGCGGGATGCGCGAAATAGTAGCGGGTTGCGCGAAAAATCTGCGGGATGCGCGAAATATTGGAATGGTGCGCGAAATTGAGGAAGGAAGTTTGTGCGGAAATGATGGTTCGAGATCAGAAGATCGAAAATTGGTAAAGGCATAAAAGGCGCGAAATATTGGAGCAGTGCGCGAAATCTGATGTTGCAGGAAAGATTGGGTTTGCACGCAATATGGAACGCGGTGCGGAATTTTGCGCGCAATTGGTGCCTCGTGCTTAGAAGGATGAAAAATGGCAAAGGCATGAGGTGCGCAAAAACTTGAAGCATGGCGCGGAATATGAAGTTGCATAAAAGAGTTTTTACGCGCATGGAGGAGGTTTTACGCGCGGATTAGTGTTTTCCGCGCGGGTTCAAAAATGCCTATAAATATGAGGCTAACCCTTGATTAGTTGTTAATGCTCGACACATAGACAAATCCTGAGCTCTGACGCGCGGAAAAATTGAAGTATAGAGTATTGCGCGAAAAGAAGAAGTGCTGCGCGAAAAAGGAACTGCTGCGCGAAATAGGAAGTTCTGCGCGAAAAGGAAGAGTTGCGCGAAAAATGTTTTTCGCGCCAAAAGGTGTTTTTCCGCGCAAGGCTTGAATTTTATGCGCAAGTCGCCTAGAAGGGTGCGCGAAAAATTTGAGGGTACCGCAGGCCTTCGATAGGTGCATTGCACTCTCGAAGCAGCTTTGTGAAGAAGAAAGAACTGTGAACCATTCGGTTTCACAAAGAGAAGTTGAACCGCACTCACACGACTGGTGTTTAACACTCTCGTTGTGCTTTGTGAAGTGAAGAAGAACTTGACGTGCAATTGAACTCATATCTGCACACAGGAAGAATTCAGCATACCAATACACTCAGGTGTTGGTATTGAGAAGAGAAGGAAGAGAAGAAGAAGAACAGAGTATGCCCAATTGAAGGCTGACAATTATTCAGGGCAGTTTAATTCAGATGATGCTTTGTGAGCAGATCTTCATTGTTTGAATAATCACATTGGTGTATGTGATTCTAGCTAAAGAAAGAAGGTGACTAGTGCAGTCAGTTGTTGCACTAAGAGGAAGAAGGAAGAAGAACTAGTGCAGTTTGTTTTTGCACTAGAGAAGAAGAGAAAGAAAGAAGAGAATTGCTTGCCTACTGCTTTGCAAGTAATCAAGTGAAGAGCACTACAATAGATCAAGAGCAGAACCAACCTTTTGAAGAAAGAAGAAGACTGTCTCGATAGGCAGTATAAAGAACCAGCTAGAGGCTGCAAGTTGGACTTGGCTTTCACCAGTCCAGGGAAGAGGATTGTTTCCCACCCCCCTCCAAAGTGTAGGGACTCACACTGGCTAGAGGATTGTTTTCCTAGCCACTCCATTGTAACAACATTTTACTTTATAGTGGAGAATCCATGCAGTGGTCATACCCATGCATGGCAAGGACGTAGCTACTCTTATTGAGTGGTGAACCTTGTAAAAATATCGTGTGCACATTTTTTACTGCTTTCTATTATTGCATGAGACAGGGAAAAGAGAATAAGAGAATCAAGATTCTAACAGGTCTAGAGGTACAGGGATAAAAGTTGGAATTGGTTTAAAAAGTCCCCAACACTGATTCACCCCCCCTCTCAGTGTTAGGTATATCCCAAACTGGTCCTTTCAGAGAAAAGCATGATCACCTACCTCAAAAGATAGATCCTTCCTCCGGGTATCCGCATAACGCTTCTGCCTGCTCTGAGCTGTTCTCATGTGCTTCTGAATCAACTGAACTTTTTCTGCCATCTCTTCTCCCAATTCTGGTCCCATCAACTTCCTTTCACCAACTTCATCCTAGAAAGCTGGAGTTCGACACCGCTTCCCATATAATGCCTAAAATGGTGCCATCTGTATACTGGAATGAAAACTGTTATTATAAGAAAACTCAACCAAAGAAAGATGTTGGTCCCAACTTCCCTGATAATCCATCAAACAAGCTCGTAGCATATCCTCCAAAGTCTGAATTGTTCATTCTGACTGCCCACCTGATTGAGGATGAAAAGCTGTACTAAAATTTTAATTCAGTACCAAACGAATTCTGAAGGCCTTTCCAAAAGATAGAAGTAAACCTGGGATCACGATCCGATACAATGGAGAGAGGAACTCCATGTAACCTAACTATCTCTTTAAGATACAGACGGGAAAGTTGATCAAGAGAGAAAGTATCTCGTATAGAAAGGAAATGAGCTGATTTGGTCAAGCGATCAATAATAACCCAGATTGCATTATTACCTCGATATGTCCTCGATAATCCCACAACAAATTCCATGGATATGTTTTTTCTCATTTCCACTCTGGCACTGGTAAAGGCTGAAGCATCCCTTTTGGTAACTGCTGCTCTGATTTAACCTGTTGACATGTCAAACACTTCACAGTAAAATCAGCAATATCTCTTTTCATTCCATCCCACCAGTAATACTCCCGCAGATCTCTATACATCTTAGTACTGCCAGGATGAACTGAAAACGGGGAACTATGATCCTCACATAACAACTCATTCTTCAACTGTGAATCACAAGGGACACATAACCTCTTCCTAAACAAAAACAAACTTATCTAAGAACTCATGGAAAATTTTATTCATAAGGTCCATGAATACAGCAGGTGCATTGGTTAACCCAAAGGGCATAACTAAAAATTCATAATGGCCATATCTAGTACAGAACGCAGTCTTCGGAACGTCTGCTTCTTTTATTTTTAACTGATGGTACCCCGACCTCAAGTCAATCTTCAAAAAATACTGAGCTACCTGGACCTGATACCACTTCATTCGATGGCCCAACATCTGCTGAAGTTGTTGCAAAGGATTTTACCACCCCTTTCTGCTTGTAGTCTAAGTGCTTGCCATCACTCAAGCTCCTTGTCGGACACTCGTCTGCATAATGACCCATTTCATTACACTTAAAACATCTTACCATTGGATTTTCATTTCCTTCTTGATCATCTTCCTTACAGTTACGAGCAATATTACCAGACTTACCACACCGAAAGCACTTACCAGACTTGGATAAACATTCTCCAGGATGCATTTTACCACACTTCTCACAGGATGGATATTTGGTTTTCTTACCTCCTTGCTTCTTTGATGAATTTTTCCCCTTTTCCTGCCAACTAGATCACTTATTCTGTTGTTTGTCATAGAACACCTGATCATCGGCAAACTCCATTTCCACCTTCTCCGCACATCGAACAAGTTTTTCATAACTTTTGAACTCACGAGAAGCTAAAGCCCTTCGATAATTTGTCTTTAACCCTGAGTAAAAACGGTTTATTTTACTATCAAGATCACGTATGAAGTTTGGCGCATACCTTGCCAATCGAGTGATCTTTTCTTCATAAGCAGCCACTGAATCATCCTCCTGCCTCAATTCTAGGAACTGTTTTTCCATCCTAAGACGAACCACCATAGGAAAATATTTCTCAAGAAACAAACCTTTGAATTCGTCCCAGTGAAGATCCTCAATCTCATCACTATCCCTTATATTTTTCACCATCGACCACCACTGATCAGCTTCACCTTCAAAACGGTAAACAACAAGACTAACCTTTTGATGTTCTGAACACCCCATGACATCAAAAATCTTCTCCAGTGCTTTAATCCACCCTTCAACTTGCACAGGGTCAGATGATCCTCTGAATTATGGGGGATGTTGCCCCATGAAATGTTCCACCACTGACATGTTCCTCTGCGGTTGATCTGGCTGATCTCGTGCATGGATACCACCACCATTTATAGCCTGAGTCAACTGTGTAACACCCCAAGATTTCATAGTGTGTTATTTCTTCAAAATAATTTAATAACTTTCACTACACGCAACACCGAGTTCAATTGCACCATGACTTACCAAAAAAAAGCCATTAAAAGAGGTCATGAATAGTATTAACTAAATTTTAAACATTATAATTTTAGAATCCATATTATGAGTTTCTTAGTCATAATGCAAGAACAGATTCATTTTCAGTATTGCACTTTTATCAACTTTTGATAGTGAAACCTTTTTAAATACAATATTTTAAACTTTTTGAATAAATGGAGACATCAAAAAATTTAAAATTAAACTTCCCAAGCTCCCACGGTACGCTTTCCTTTGAATAAAACAGTAGCGTGTGTTGTACGCAACTTCGAGTTTTAACACACACCACAACCAATCAAACTGGCCGTTATGAATAGTAATACCTAAATTTTGAAATAATATATATTTTATATTTTGAAATGGACTTCATTTTTGGATTCGGAATATCGAATTTAGCCTAAGGTGAAATTTTGGTACTTTTCGGATAACTTTCATATTTTGATGAATAGTGAAAATTACTAAATTTTAATTAAAAACAACTTTTTTAATCAAAATAATTAATAGTGATAAATTATGAATTTGAGTGGTTTTAAAGTATATTTAGAATATATTTTTACAATTTAATATAATTTTGGTCATTAGAAAAAATTTTACAATTAAACCGAACATAAACAAGTGTCAATCTTTTGATAGTTATTATCTCTTAAAAACACGCTTTTTGTTTTGACAGCGGGAATTAATTTTAAATTAATTTATGACACTTCTTTGTTTTGAATTTAGAAAAATGGATTCCATATTTGGAATCATGATGTTCAAATTGTGTAAATAGGTAACTTTTATTTTTAGACATTTTGAATAGTTACTGCGGTAAATATTTTATTTACCATGGTTAAGGGTAAATCCGGTAAATAAGGGTTAAAAAATAATATTATAATAATACTAAATTACCCTAAAACGTGTCTTAACCATACTGTTTGATACATGGTCGACCATGGGAATCTTTGGGTCTATTTTGGGACCCCATGGATCCACTTGTAAGTGATAATGACAATTTATTTTAATTAAGTTAAAATGAATACAAAAATTACACAAGCATATATCTTTTAGAACAAAAATTGTTACATTGGGTTATATATGTTGGATTATAGATTATAAATATTCATTAGAAATCTAAAAAGATTTACTACATAATGATATTTTATTTATAATTTTTATACATTAAATAATGTATTTTATTTATGACACAATGATGATGCAGTAATTACTATAATAGTGAAAAATTAAAATAATTGATATTATAAATACCCAAATAAATATAATATGAAACTTTTAATGAATTAAACTAATTTTCTAGGATAATATGATATATTAGGATTGATTTAATTGACTTTTTTTGAAGTAATCAATCTGTTATGAGTTTCACAAAAATCAACTATTGAATGGTGTCAAAATTGACATAAAAGAGTTCTTAAAACAAATATTATATTCTTAATTGATATTAAATTCCTAAAAATCTAAGGTTCGGCCAAGAGACTTATATCATGATAGGTACATCATTAATGTACCACTTGGGGGTCGCCTGGATGTATATAGTAAGTTTATTAACCATATTATATAAAAATACAAAGAGACATTGTAAAAGTGAAACTAATTAACTTAGAGTTAATACTTAAAGATAAGGTTAATATAAGTACCCAAACCTGTCTAAATTCTATTGGTTGAGTGGTTTTCGACCTATCCCCACCTTAACCTTTGAATAATAAACTTTGGAGCCATTAGAAACCGAATATGAATTTATTATAAATTAATATTTCTAGCTTTTCCAAGGGTGCCCCTCACCCCTCTTATAAAAGGGCACTCCTCCTTCTCATTTCTTCACACCTTAAAAGCCTTTTGGTTCGGACAAACTCGGCCCAAATACTCTCCCAAAATCCCTAAATACAACCTAGAGGCCTTAGTTTGATCATAAAGCCAACCTAAGGAGCCCTTTTGATCAAATCAAAAGGAAGAACCCGAAGAAGAGGTAATGATTTCACCACCCTTCTCCAAGTTCATTTCTTCTTCCACTTATTCTTCCTTTGTTCTTACCATTCTAAAATAATAACTCCAGTATCTCACATATACTGTGATGTTATTATAAATATGGTACAATCATATTCAGTATTCTATCCACCCTTTGAATAACATGTCACCATACGTGCGTACGTACGGCTTACCGTCTCCACATCGTGGTGTAATTGTTATTCAATATAATATTATTTGGATGGGTATAATAATGATGTGTAACTCATGTAAATAATAAATATAACATGTTAATGATTCTGTATATATGATATACCATCCATTTATATATTATTTTAATATAAAAAGAATGATATTGTCGCTCGTGCGTACGTACGGACTACCGTCTCCACAAACGCGATGAGATTCATTCTCCATCGTATCCATTCAAGTATAATTATCATTTGATGATTTAAAAATGATGTTTAAGGACTGGATATCATTCTGGATATGAATAATATACAACAACCATGGCTTATGTAACAAAACATATAAAAGAAAATGAGTAAGTTAACTCCCGAAACGACGATAATTCTAAGATATTATTAACAAATCAATGTTAAAAGATCATATATGATATCATATTAATATATATGATTCTTGTATAATTTAATAACAAATATTTCACCATTATACAGGAGGTTAACCTACCCCAACCAAGGAAAATTACAAGGTAAGGGTTTACTTTACAACCTCTTCATTATCCAAGGTTGTTTATACGTAATAATCTACTGGGATCTCTTTATCATCCACATCCATGTTTCTTAAAAATGCATTTCAAGACTTTTTTACTATTTACTAGAATATGAGTTAAAGTCATTTATAACCTTTTTGACTATTATAAGTGGTTTATAAAGGAATCTTTCGGTCGTTTTCAAAACAAGGTCCTTTTTAACCTTTTCGACAAAATTAAGGTAAGAATGTTTTTTTAACTTATACGGTAGGTGCGGCTATTTTCCGCCGTTATAAAGTCTTAAAAGCTTCCCTTACAAGCTTATAAGAATATTTTCAAAGAAAATGTTTTATTTTATATGGATCTTAAATTATTTCAAAATAAAAGGAGATATTTCTTTAAAGAGAATTTTGATTTCATCTATGTCAACATCCATTGATGGATTTTAAGATTATTTGAAGTTGATTTATTATGATACAAAACTTCTATATTGTATTGAAGTTTTTGTGATATGTTTGACTGTGGATGTTCTCTTTTTATACCATTCATAGTTTATGGTGAAAGTATTGACATTTCGTATGCTAGTTTTAATACGAATGTTTATGTTATGTTTAAACCTTTTCATATGGGAATGCATTGGACTTAATATGTGACGGGTGGAGCCCGCTATAGCTCCTCGATGCATCGGTAGGTCTCATGAGACAAACTAGTGTCTTGGCACAAGGCCTTGACAAAATCTTATTTGTAGTCTTGGCACGAGGCCCTGGCTATGTGGTTATGATAGTCTGGCATTATGCATTCCAACATTATGAAAGTGGTTATTGATTTTTGCATGTGATTATTCGATTAGTAGAATATCCATGTGAATAATTAAAGGGAATTATTTCATTTTATTTATGCCATACCATGTTGAAAGTTCATGTTTAAAAGGCTTTTGTTTTAGTTATACATTGCCTTAAATGTTTATTCTTATTGATGAAAGTTTCCGCTATATTGTTATCCTTACTGGGCATTTGAGCTCACCCCTTTTCTATGTTTTATTTTTCCCAGGAAGTGAAGATGTAAGTTATGAATGACCTGCATGGATATTATGAGGGGATTATAGTGTGGACTGTGGAAACATTATGTTGTTGTAGTAGTTTTTCATTTTATGATGTAATGTAAAACTTATGAATATATCTAGTGTTTCCAAGGCTACTAAACCAATCGGTCTTTCGAGATTTGATCTTTCTTGTGATCATGCCAATGTTATGTAATAATGCACCGACTCTAGGCAACTAGGGTCGGGGCGTTACAGTTGGTATCAGAGGAAGTTTAGTACAGACCTTGGAAGCTAGATTTAGATAAACTCTGATTAGAGCACGTAGACCTAAGATGAACTTTGAGGATTAGTATAGAAGAAATTCCTAGAATTTTGGTATTGTAGAGATTTTGTGAGTTTTCCGAGGAATACATCCCTGTCTGGATACGAGCAGGTAGAGGCGGCTCTGGCACAGATGTACCTAGGGGTAAAACCAAAAAACACCGCTTTGAGCTAGACTCGAACGGGAACTGGTGCACGACAACGGGCCTTGCTGCACTCTTGGTTACGACACTCCCGGGGGCTATGCTTAGGATAACTCTCATTTTCTTTACAAATCATTTTGAAGGGAGTATGAGTATATACTTCCTCAAAGAAAACATTTTTATGATTATGGATTATATCCATAAATAGTTCAATTTATGTTAAGTGTTTTATAAGTATGGGATTATGTATTTTGATTCATAAACTGATCTAGTTTATGCCATTGTTTAGAAATGGCGCCCAGTAGAAGGAATGAGAACTCCAGAAATGCACATGATCCAAAGAGAAGGAAGGATCATATCTTTCATGGGTTTAAGCTATAATTTATAAGAGAAATAGTCTCCCATGTATTATCATCATATGAAGAAATAATATCATGTGTTGATAAGATAAGTAAAGAGTTTACTGAGTCCTATGTCTTTGAAAGGAAGCAAGAGAAGGAAAGGATGGAAGAGAGAAAGATGGATAAAGGGAAGAGGGAAAAGAAGAATTTTCTCATATGTGGTAACTGTGGAAAGAAACACCCAGGAACTTGCCTGAAAGGAATGGGAGTTTGTTATAAGTGTGGAGGAAAAGGGCACAAAGTACGTGACTGCAAGGGTAAGAAAATGGTTTCAAATGTACAATGCTTCATTTGCAAGGAGTTTGGACACTACGTGAACATATGTCGCAGTCATCAGACTATGCCTCAAATGATTCTATTGGATAATAATCAAGTTATGATACTACCACAGATGAAGAGGAATGATTAGAGTTCTTATGTTGATTATGTCAATTGAGTGTTGTATCAACAATGTACTTGTTATAATAATTATGGAGTATATAAGGATTGTACTGCAGTACTATTTCATTAAGGACTTGAGATTGTGTGGAACAATGAAAAGTGACTCAATAGCAGGATAAATTTTTGGAAAATATATGGTTGAGAGAATGATAAACCATAATATAGTTCTGATACCGAGGTAGTGATTTTCTAATAATACATGATTATTTTGGAAAAAATATATTGGATATTCTTGACTACCTTGGAACTGATTAATGATTTGTATATTCCAACATTGTTGGGGTTTAAAACATTTTTGGATTGATGAAGTATATCCAGCATTCTATATGGAATAAGGGAGCATGAATGTAATCAATAAGGAATATGGTAATACATGATGAAGGTATTCATATGATATTACGGGGTAAAAAGGATCTATATTATGTTTACCTTCCTTATAAATGTTAGACTGTGAGTTTGGACAGAAGTATTTTGGATAGTTCTAGTTTGGATTATTTTGGATTGCCATAAAAGGACAACCCGGAGGTCGGGCGGCAACCCGTCGCGTCCGGCAAGGCTGCGAGACTTGAACCCGCAACTGAAGGGCGACAAGGGTGTATCACCTACCACTGGACCATGAGATGTCCTGTATTAAATAATGTAGTTTTTATTAAATGATCATGTAGATGAATTATAAATTCGTTTATTTTGGAACCCTATACGAATAGTGTAAATAGAATTTTTTTTACATTCTATTATCTTTTAGAGTGAAAGATGAGTTTGTGGTAGAAATTTATTAATGGACAAAACTCTAATTATAAATTAAGTATATCCCCTTATGATCATAGCCAATCTCATAAATAAATTCCTCAATATTAAGAAAAGCAACTTTGAACAAAAAAGTTTTCCTAGATGGTACCTTAAATCATCACTAATTTTTGGCTTTGGGATTGTTGGCCTTTTTATAGCCATGTTCTCTACCACTCTCCATCAGATAATTGATGGTTAGATTTTTCTTCCATATCCATATTTTCCTACATGGAACCCTAGTATGTGTTATTTTCGGTAATCTTCATACTTTCGACTCTTTATTTTAAATAGAGGCCTCATTAATTCATTTTTCGATGTGGGATTTGAACTAGGATATTTTGAAACGTCAAAAATGTGTTATCCTAATACCCTATGTTTTGTTGAACCGATGGTATTTCAATTCATCATAGATTGATGAATTTAAGGACCTCAATTTTATACTTGCTTGTGATTGATGACCTCAATCACTACCTATAAATATTTACGTTTTTCCTCCGATTATATGTCTCCAATTTCCACCAATGTTCTCCTAATGGAGATCATAATTTGGTGGTGACCCTTTGATTTCTCTTTTCCTCATATTAAGACTAAATTTTAGTAACCCAATTTCCGATGTGGGATTTCCCACAAATATATTTTCTACTTTCAACCTTTTATTTTCGAAGAACAATTTCAAATTGCGAGGACGCAATTTATTGAAGGAGGGGAGAATGTAACACCCCAAGATTTCATAGTGGTTATTTCTTCAAAATAATTTAATAACTTGCACTACACGCAACACCGAGTTCAATTGCACCATGACTTACCAAAAAAAAAGCCATTAAAAGAGGTCATGAATAGTATTAACTAAATTTTAAACTTTATAATTTTAGAATCCATATTATGAGTTTCTTAGTCATAATGCAAGAACAGATTCATTTTCAGTATTGCACTTTTATCAACTTTTGATAGTGAAACCTTTTTAAATACAATATTTTAAACTTTTTGAGTAAATGGAGACATCAAAAAATTTAAAATGAAACTTCCCAAGCTTCCACGGTACGCTTTCCTTTGAATAAAACAGTAGCGTGTGTTGTACGCAACTTTGAGTTTTAACACACACCACAACCAATCAAACTGGCCGTTATGAATAGTAATACCTAAATTTTGAAATAATATATATTTTATATTTTTAAATGGACTTCATTTTTGGATTCGGAATATCGAATTTAGCCTAAGGTGAAATTTTGGTACTTTTCGGATAACTTTCATATTTTGATGAATAGTGAAAATTACTAAATTTTAATTAAAAACAACTTTTTTAATCAAAATAATTAATAGTGATAAATTATGAATTTGGGTGGTTTTAAAGTATATTTAGAATATATTTTTACAATTTAATATAATTTTGGTCATTAGACAAAATTTTACAATTAAACCGAACATAAACAAGTGTCAATCTTTTGATAGTTATTATCTCTTAAAAACACGCTTTTTGTTTTGACATCGGGAATTAATTTTAAATTAATTTCTGCCACTTCTTTGTTTTAAATTTAGAAAAATGGATTCCATATTTGGAATCAGGATGTTCAAATTGTATAAATAGGTAACTTTTATTTTTATACATTTTGAATAGTTACTGCGGTAAATATTTTATTTACCATGGTTAAGGGTAAATCCGGTAAATAAGGGTTAAAAAAATAATTTTATAATAAAACTAAATTACCCTAAAACGTGTCTTAACCCTATTGGTTGATACATGGTCGACCATGGGAATCTTTGGGTCTATTTTGGGACCCCATGGATCCACTTGTAAGTGATAATGACACTTTATTTTAATTAAGTTAAAATGAATACAAAAATGACACAAGCATATATCTTTTAGAAATCAAATTGTTACATAGGGTTATATATGTTGGATTTTAGATTATAAATATTCATTAGAAAGATAAAAATATTTCCTACATAATGATATTTTATTTATAATTTTTAAACATTAAATAATGTATTTTATTTATGACACAATGATGATGCAGTAATTACTATAATAGTGAAAAATTAAAATAATTGATATTATAAATACCCAAATAAATATAATATGAAACTTTTAATGAATTAAACTAATTTTATAGGATAATATGATATATTAGGATTGATTTAATTGACTTTGTTAGAAGTAATCAATCTGTTATGAGTTTCCCAAAAATCAACTATTGAATAGTGTCAAAATTGACATAAAAGTGTTCTTAAAACAAATATTATATTCTTAATTGATATTAAATTCCTAAAAATCTAAGGTTCGGCCAAGAGACTTATATCATGATAGTTCCATCATTAATGTACCACTTGGGGGTCTCTTGGATGTATATATTAAGTTTATTAACAATATTATATAAAAATACAAAGAGACATTGTAAAAGTGAAACTAATTAACTTAGAGTTAATACTTAAAGATAAGGTTAATATAAGTACCCAAACCTGTCTAAATTCTATTGGTTGAGTGGTTTTCGACCTATCCCCACCTTAACCTTTGAATAATCAACTTTGGAGCCATTAGAAACCGAATATGAATTTATTATAAATTAATATTTCTAGCTTTTCCAAGGGTGCCCCTCACCCCTCTTATAAAACGGAACTCCTCCTTCTCATTTCTTCACACCTTAAAAGCCTTTTGGTTCGGCCAAACTCTGCCCAAATACTCTCCCAACATCCCTCAATAAAACCTAGAGGCCTTATTTTGATCAGAAAGCCAACCTAAGGAGCCCTTTTGATCAAATCAAAAGGAAGAACCCGAAGAAGAGGTAATGATTTCACCACCCTTCTCCAAGTTCATTTCTTATTCCACTTCTTCTTCCTTTGTTCTTACCATTCTAAAATAATAACTCCTGTATATCACAAATACTGTGATTTTATTAAAAAAATGGTACAATCATATTCAGTATTCTATCCACCCTTTGAATAACATGTCACCATACGTGCGTACGTACGGCTTACCGTCTCCACGTCGTGGTGTAATTGTTATTCAATATAATATTATTTAGATGGGTATAATAATGATGTGTAACTCATGTAAATAATAAATATAACATGTTAATGATTCTTTATATATGATATACCATCCATTTATATATTATTTTAATATCAAAAGAATGAAATTGTTGCTCGTGCGTACGTACGGACTACCGTCTCCACGAACGCGATGAGATTCATTCTCCATCATATCCATTCAAGTATAATTATCATTTGATGATTTAAAAATGATGTTTAAGGACTGTATATCATTCTGGATATGAATAAGATACAACAACCATGGCTTATGTAACAAAACATATAAAAGAAAATGAGTAAGTTAACTCCCGAAACGACGATAATTCTAAGATATTATTAACAAATCAATGTTAAAAGATCATATATGATATCATATTAATATATATGATTCTTGTATAATTTAATAACAACTATTTCACCATTATACAGGAGGTTAACCTACCCCAACCAAGGAAAATTACAAGGTAAGGGTTTACTTTACAACCTCTTCATTATTCAAGGTTGTTTATACGTAATAATCTACTGGGATCTCTTTATCATCCACATCCATGTTTCTTAAAAATGCATTTCAAAACATTTTTACTATTTACTAGAATATGAGTTAAAGTCATTTATCCCCTTTTTGACTTTTATAAGTGGTTTATAACGGAATCTTTTGGTCGTTTTCAAAACAAGGTCCTTTTTAACCTTTTCGACAGAATTAAGGTAAGAATGTTTTTTTTAACTTATACGGCGGGTGCGGCTATTTTCCGCCGTTATAAAATCTTCAAAGCTTCCCTTACAAGCTTATAAGAATATTTTCAAAGAAAATGTTTTATTTTATATGGATCTTAAATTATTTCAAAATAAAAGGAGATATTTCTTTAAAAAGAATTTTGATTTCATATATGTCAACATCCTTTGATGGATTTTAAGATTATTTGAAGTTGATTTATTATGATACAAAACTTCTATATTGTATTGAAGGTTTTGTGATATGTTTGACTGTGGATGTGATATTTTTATACCATTCATAGTTTATGGTGAAAGTATTGACATTTCGTATGCTAGTTTTAATACGAATGTTTATGTTATGTTTAAACCTTTTCATATGGGAATGCATTGGACTTAATATGTGACGGGTGGAGCCCGCTATAGCTCCTCGATGCATCGATAGGTCTCATGAGACAAACTAGTGTCTTGGCACAAGGCCTTGACAAAATCTTATTTGTAGTCTTGGCACGAGGCCTTGGCTATGTGGTTATGATAGTCTGGCATTATGCATTCCAACATTATGAAAGTGGTTATTGATTTTTGCATGTGATTATTCGATTAGTAGAATATCCATGTGAATAATTAAATGGCATTATTTCATTTTATTTATGCCATACCATGTTGAAAGTTCATGTTTAAAAGGCTTTTGTTTTAGTTATACATTTCATTAAATGTTTATTCTTATTGATGAAAGTTTCCGCTATATTGTTATCCTTACTAGGCATTTGAGCTCACCCCTTTTCTATGTTTTATTTTTCCCAGGAAGTGAAGATGTAAGTTATGAATGACCTGCAGGGATATTATGAGGGGATTATAGTGTGGACTATGGAAACATTATGTTGTTGTAGAATTTTTTCATTTTATGATGTAATGTAAAACTTATGAATATATCTAGTGTTTCCAAGGCTACTAAACCAATCGGTCTTTCGAGATTTGATCTTTCTTGTGATCATGCCAATGTTAGGTAATAATGCACCGACTCTAGGAAACTAGGGTCGGGGCATTACAAACTGTTCCATCACTGCAACAAACTGTTCAGTTCCGATTCCGACCATCTCAAGTTGCTGATTTGGAAGGTTATCTTTCTCCTGATGTCGTCCCAACATAGCTGCTTTGTTTCCTCTGCGGAAAACCATTCTAAACACAGAAATATCTTAGGCGAAGCAACAGGGTAATCCGTAAATGCTATATCATTTCAATCATATTATAATTTAACACTTTTCTAACTCCTAAAGTTGTCTAAACCATCCTTTGATACCAACTATAAAGCCCCGGCCTTAAACCTTACTTAATATTGAATTAAATGAATAATTCACATTGAGGATCTTTTCAGGTTTAGAGTTTTAGAGAATTATAACATAACTATCACATCTTAAAAGATTACAAAGTAGACACTTCTACTAAGTCTCCATATAATAAAAACTCTAAAAAAGAAAGATGTCTATATTCCATGTTTTAGATAGCATGAAATTCCCTTGATCCCATCCTTGACCTTATTCCACTTTAAGTCCTGTGAAAAACATTTCGAAAAAACTTGGGGTGAGCATAAAAAGCTCAGTAAGGGATACAAAAATAATGAAAACTGTTAGTTTTTCAACCATCATGTAAACCATGTATACTATATCAAAGTAATACCTTCACCTTCATGAATTAGTAAAAAAAATATCTTCACTGAATAATGTATCATTACTTACCTTTTTGTAACCAAAGGATTACCATAAAACCCATATAAAGAACACATAGAATATATAAAGGTAACTTGGGACATAAACATACTTAAGTGGAATAACCATACGGTTGACTTCCACACATATCACTTAATGGAATAGCCATACGGCCAATTTCCAAACATACTTAATGGAATAGCCATACGGCCGACTTCCATACCCAATGCATTGGAGGTTAAAATGTAACCACCCGTCC
Source organism: Viscum album (assembly GCA_963277665.1). Taxonomy (NCBI): domain Eukaryota; kingdom Viridiplantae; phylum Streptophyta; class Magnoliopsida; order Santalales; family Viscaceae; genus Viscum; species Viscum album. The sequence goes on along the minus strand of OY728163.1, from coordinate 1,897,135,647 downwards.
TGGTATTCACGGTACCACCCGTCATATGGTTTATAACGTAACCACCCGATAAAATGTCCAAGTACCAATATAAAATCATAAAACATAAAACCAATAAAAAGGAATGATAACATTTCCACATTTCAATCACAATATATCATAAATATATTGACATAATAGAATCCTTTTTCAAAACCATTTTCAATAAAAAAAATACATAAAAGTGTATATGGCATTTATTTTATTCTAAAAACATTACGGCTTGTTGAGAAATCCAAAGATCAAATAATACTATCGGCGGCGGAAAAAGGTCGTTGTCACCGCGTACGTTAAAAAAAACATTCCTTTTTGTCGTTTAGTAAAACGCTTCGTAGAAAAAGGTTCCTTTTTGTATAAAAGTAAAAGTCAAAGGAGTTTATACACCGTATAAAAGAAAGTCATGTATAAAACGAAATATGCCTCAATGAAAGGATATTGAGACGAAGTCCCTTACCTTGGGTCCGACTTGACTCGATCGTTCTTTAACGTCCTGAATAATAAACTTGAGTTAATTTATACTTGATTAAGAACATTTTTAAACTTCATTATTCATTTTATATCACTTATTGCCATGTTATAAACATTATGTAACCATTTAAGTTAATAATGTTTGTTTTTTCAATATTTGGTTCTTACGTCTAAAGTTGACTTCTTACAATTACATGTTGTTCGAGTGGTCAAAAGTTATTTATATCCAGAATGAAATTCCTGATTTGGATATCATATATATCATATATATCAATCATATACATGTATTTATAATATTACATAATCATTTAGAGGTATGAAATGAAATGCACCGTTCATGGAGACGGTAGGCCGTACGTACGCATGAACACTACTTTCATTTCTTTGTCATATTAGTGGAATTAAAACTAAATGAGAGGTATGTATATTTTAATTCCATAATTATATTCATCATTTAGATATGTCATTAGTTATATATATGCATTATATACATGTAATTTTAATAGTACATTACATTTGGGGATAAGAAATGAAATGCACCGTTCATGGAGACGGTAAGCCGTACGTACGCATGAACGCTACTTTCATTTATATCTCATACTTTAATGGAAAGAAATAATAATTATATAGAGGTATATTATAATTCCAGTATAACATCATATTTAATAACTTTAAATCCATCCTTTACACGTCCCACATATGGCATTAACGAATCACATCACTTTTAGGGGGCGGTAGTCCGCACTTCCTAAAATGAAGATATCATGTTTACCCATAATGGAAACCATAAAGGTATGCCCAAAATGAAAAAAATAGAAGCTTAAGGAAAACATAAACATATTATATATCATATATAAAAATAGTGACATCATAATGGCCACCCTTGAAGGTGTTAAATGAGTATTTAACAATCATCGTTTCGGGAGGCAGAATTTCGCCATCTACAGAAACTGTATGTTCTTTAACCATTTGATGTAGTTGTGTGAGAGTGTAGCTCAAATAAATATTATAACAACATCCTAGTATATTGAAGATACTGGTGTTGTTACAAAATAAGTAAATAAAAAGATTTTATAGGGTTGGAGAAGCAAAATAAAACAAATGAACAAGAGAGAATGAATTACCTTTAAAAGTGTAACTCCCTTTTGATTTGAGCCTAAATGCTTCCTTTGAAAGGATTCTGCCCAAAGGGAATCCTCTAGGATGAGTATAGGGATGTGGAGAGAGTAATTGGGCAGGGTTTGGCCGAGCCAAAGGCTTGAGAAGTGTGTGAAATGGGGTAGAGGTGGGGGCCTTTTATAAGAGGAGAGGAGGGGCACTTTTGGAAAGTAAAGAAATATTACTTTATTTGAAAATGTGTTTCGGTTTTAAAAGGTCCCACATTGATATAATTCGTGGATAAGGTGATAAGGGTTCTAAATCCACTCATACAATTGGTTTTGGACATGTGTAGGTTTTAGATTTTTCATTATCATTCCATTTTATTTAAATCGTCTAATAATGATTTCATCGCTGCATCATTATTATGTCATATATAATTTAATTTATTTAATGTCTAAAAATTCTGAAAAAACTACTATGATGTAGGAAATATTATTAGCTTTCCAATTACTATTTATAATCAAAATTTGGACTTGTATAACCCCACTTAAAAATTATTTTAGTAAAACAATTTATGTTAGTGTCATTTTCACTTTAACATTAAATAAAAATATATTAATGTCATTTGCCAACTAAAGTGGCTCCATGGGGTCCCCAATTTGGCCCATGGCTTGTATTGGTCGGCCATGACTCACCCAATAGGTGTAGGACAAGTTTCATGGTGTTTTCACATTCTTAAAATACCATTTTTACCTTAAACTTCACTAATTACCTCTAATCACGATTAATGAAAAAAAGATACTATTCACCAAAAAATTATTTTAATCTCATTGAACCACATTTTACTTCTTAATGACAACCATGTATGTCGGATTTTCAAAATTCAATACACATTAGTGGTAAACTTTCATTTAACTGAATAATCAGTTTGCTTGATTACCACTTAGTGGTTTCACTATTCATCAAAAATTGAAGTTTTTCAGAAAATTACCAAAAATTCACCCTAAGATATATTTGATATTCAGAATTCAAAAATGAAGTCCATTTTACAAAATTCAAAACATATAAGTCACATTAATTAATATAATAATTAATTCCCGCTGTCATGACAAATAGCGTGTTTTTGTGAAACAATAAGTATCAAAAGATTGACCAGTTTAAGTCCAATTTCAAAGTGAAATTGATTCCAATGACCACCATTGGATTAACTGGTAAAAATATTTTCTAATTTCACTTTAAAACCAATTAAAATAATAATCAAATCATATAAATAAATTAGATTAAAAAGAGGTTTTGAATTAAAATACAACATTTTACACTATTCATAAAAAAAATGAACTTTATCAGAAAGGTACCAAAAATTTACACAAAGTAAATTTTGATGTCCCGATTCTAAAGAAGAGTTATATATGGTCCAAAATAAAGTATAAGAGTGATCAAAACTATATTTAATGACGGTTCACCATTAAAAGGTGATAAGTGAACCTTTAGTGAAAATTAGAGTATATATGCCCAAAAATTGAACTCTTTCCGTATTTTAAGCCTTTATCTTTTATTGGGTAAATGTATAAACATTTAAAAACATATATAATCATATATTAGTTATTTCTATCCATTCCCACCAGTACAACGGCTACTTGTTAACTAACATTTAAAATAATATTATTTTACTACTAGGGTGCTACGTAAGTTTCAAAGAAACTCAACGTTGCGTATCGGGTACGCTATCGAACATAGCAACCCCTTTAAAATAAAATTAATATTTAATTCTTAAATATTAATAGATATGAAAATTATTTATTCTTTATTTACCTGGGATGTTACAATAATAGTATATATCATTTGGAGATAAAAATGAAATGCACCAATCATGGAGATGGTAAGTCATGCGTTTGCATGGACACTACATCCATTTCTATTTCGTATGTTATTGAAATTGTAACATAATTATACATAATTATATTATAATTACAGTATAATATCATATATAATCTCATTAACTCTCCCATTTATACATTCTATGTAAGGAATTAACGAGTCATATCACATTGAGGGGGCGGTAGTCCGCACTTCCTCAAATAAAATTATCGCACATACACATTATGGAAACCATAAAGGTATAATATAAATGAAAAATTCAGAATCATAGAAATGATAGAAATATAATATATATCATATATAAATACAGTTCAATAATAATGTCCACCAAGAGTGGCAGTCTGATATATTTGAACAATCATCGTTTCGTGAGGCAGTAGTTCGTCGTCTACATAAACAATATGTCCTTTACACATTAGACGGAGGTGTGTGTATGTGTAGTTAGAATCCTTCTCATAAAAACAACCTTGTATATTGGGTATAATATTGTTTTTATAAAATAAAGTAATAAAAAGAGTTTAGGGTGTTGGATAGGTAGAACAGAACAAAATAAAACAAAATAATTTAAGTGAAACAGTTACCTTTAATTCGGTAAACTCTCGTTGGATTGAACCAAAAGGACTTCATGAAGGGACACCTGCATAAGATAATCCGTCTATGACAAAGATAGAGACCTTGAGAGCTTATTTGGGAAAGGGTTGTATGAGTCAAGGGGCTTGAGTGGTTTGATGAATGGGTTAAAAGTGAGGTCATTTTATACGGGATAGGAGGGGCTCTTTATCAAATTTGGAAACTATAATTTTATTATAAACATATCATTGGTTTCAAAAGCTAAAATAATCATTAATGTAGAATATAAGATAACTATTATTCGAAAGAAAATCTTTCAATAAGATACGAACAATCTTTGGATAATGTTTTAATATTTATAATCTTATTTATTTAAATCATTTATTATTGAATTAAATACTGCATCATTTTTGTGTCATAAATATTGTTATTTATATGATATCAAAGAATTATAAATAAAATACCATGATGTAGAAAATAAATATTTCTTCCTAATGAATATTTATAGTAAAAAAATTAACTAATATAACCTTATGTAAAAATTAATATATTAAAAGATATTTTTTTTGTCATATTGGCCCTTACTTTTAGTTAATTAATCTAAAGTGTCATTATCACTCCCATGTGGTTAAATGCGGTCCCAAAATCGACGCAAGGATGAAAATGGTAGACCGGGACTCATACATTACGGTTAAGACAATTTTGATGTTAATTTTTTATTATTATAATATTTTTTTATCTTATTTTGACAAATTTACCTTTAACCGTGGTAAAATAAAGTCAACAGTTACTATTCACCCAAAAATGTTTTCATTTAATTAAATCAAATTTTACATACTAATAAAGACAGTTTATGTTGTATTTTCTAAATTCAATTCACAGAATCAGTAAAAATTCATTTAAATGAAAAAGTCAGTTTTTAAACTTCAACTTAGTGGTTTCACTTTTAATGTTAAATTGATGTTTTTCAGAAAAATACCAAAAATTTTGCCTCAGCTATATTTGATATTACGAATTAAAAAAATCTATCAATTTTACCAAATTAAAAACATATAATACATATTATATATTATAAAATAAATTCCCATTGTCAAATCAAATGGCATGTTTTTATAAAATATTAACTATGAAAAGATTGACACTTGTTTATGTCCAATTTCAAAGTGAAATTAATTTCAATGTCCAAAATTGGATTAAATGGTTAAAATATAATCTATTTAAACATTAAAACCAATATAATTATATTCTAAGAATAAAAATAAATTATATTAAAAGGATATTTTGAATTAACATACAGTATTTTTCTATATTCTTCAAAAAAGGAATTTTATCCTAAAAATATCAAAATTTTACCCAAAGTGAATTTTGATGACCCTATTCAAAAAACAAATTTTATTTTGTCAAATATAACACATAAAAGTTACCATGACTATATTTAAATTGGGTTCTCCATCAAAATGAGGTAAATCAACCGTTTAAAGTAAGTTATGCTTAAAAATAAATTCATTCACATTTTAAGCCATTAACATTAATTGGATAAATGTAAAAACATTTAAAAGACATATATATTAATATTTTTGTTAGTTCGGTTCATTCTACTAATAACACAGTTAGTGGTTAACTACCATTTAAACTAATATTATTTTATTGTTAGTGTGCAATGTACGATATCAATGACACTCATTGTTACGTGTAATGTACGCCCTTGAATGTAACATCCCCTTTAAAATAAAATTAATATATAATTAAAAAATGTTAATAAAAATGAAAATTTTATATTCATTATTATCATAGGATGTTACAATATTCCCCCTTTTGGAAATTGCATCATCGAAATTTTAATATTGGGCTTGGAAACATAATTTAATGTACCAAATCAAAAAATGTTAAATAAAACTATCACTTCAAAATAATGAAATATATGTAAAATGTTTACCTAAGATAACCCATACTAGGATTCCATGAAAACATGGATATTGAAGAGAAACTAAGTTTCATGTTCTGATGTAATGTGATAGAAAACATGATAAGGAGAAAGTTAAGAACAAGAAAACAAAAAATTTGGGATGGGTTAAATGGTCATTGGTTTCCCAGTAGGAAAAGAAAATGAACAAAATTGTTGTTTTAAGATCCTTTTCATAATGTTCAGGAATTTATTTATCAGCTTGACAGAGAACATAAGGACACATACATACTTTCCATGTATAATTTTATCCTTTACTAAATTTCTACCAAAAACTCTTATTTTCTCAAAATGTTGAGTATTCAAGTTGACTTGGACACATACTAAGTGAATAAATCAAGATCTAGAGAATAACATGATCCAAAAAATAAGAACCATATTTTTCTCTGATATTTATATATTATCCCAAACCAATATTGTTTAGTATGAGATCAAATAATACCTAAAAGAATAATCCATTATAAAAATAAATAATACCCTTAATCTCCAAAATCCATTAAAAGTACCCAATGTTAATGAAATCCCATTCAATATAAAAATGTCCTAAAAATTATTCAAAATAATCCAAACTAATATTTAATCCCAAAACTCAGAAGGATTTAAGTTACATAGTCTTCCATAGTAAATATTAATATTAATCGTCAAAAGAATCATCTAATCTTAAAGTCTCATACCGAAGTATAAATAAACTAATCACATATTCTCTATGATAGATTAAGAATTTCCATAAATAACCCAAATCACCTTATATCCAAAATAATATCATAGATTCTTCTAAAATAACATTTCAACCATTCCACCACAAATTAAATCCCATGGTATTCTATTTTCCTTAATCATATAGTGTTCCCAAAAAAGAGAATGTCTTACAAAATTACCTTTATCATGTAAACATTAAATCATTTTCATATACTAAATATGTCCATTTTATAAAACACAAAATCCCAAATAAACTTATTCTTGACCAATAAAATCATTTAACTAAAAATAAGTAGTCAAACTAACTAGGGACTTCATTAGGTCTAGTGGTAGTCGATAAATGCCAATCGCACTTTGGTTGTTGGTTCGATTCCCACAGCTTTGTCTGATGCGAGGGTTTTTCATGCGGTCTTCATGTTGTCCTTTTCCAAAAACTATACAATTTCATAAAATTTCAAAAAATAAACATGAAAAATTCCTCAAAAATAACTGTAACATAATTTTCCCTCAAAGGTTATATAATACCATTAATTTGGCACCCCAAAATTTAATAACCATTTATCTCCACTAAAATAACTATGACTCTTTCTAATATGATAACCATTATAGTCATTTCACTTATGGTTAAATTACACCCTAAAAATTACTGTTATCTAAACCTACCTCAGATACTAACTATAAGGACCCGACCATAATCATTTTACAATCTTGAGTTAAATTATGAATTCACATTAAAGATAATTTTAGGTTTAGAGTTTTAGAGAATTTGTCCATAACTATTACATATCATCTTGAATATTACTAGTAGAAATTATAGATTAGTATATATTTTTTCATAAAATATAATGTCTTTAAAAGAAACATGTCCAGTTCCATGTTTTCGACATCATGACATTTCCTTGATCATATCCTTATCCTTATTCCACATCATGTCCAGTTAAAAACATTTCAATAAAAATAGGATTATCAAAATTCTCATTATGGGATACACAAATAAGAGAAACAATTATTTATTAAAAACAACAAGTAAGACATGAATTATTTATCCTAATTAATAATTTTTACTTCTATGAAAGTGTAAATACTTTTCTTTGAATAAAATATCCTTTCTTACCATTTTATAACCAAAATATTAAAATAAAACACATAGAAACCAAAGATAATATATATAAATATAAAATGGAACCTAAAAAATAATGAATTGGAATAACCATATGTTTTAATTCCACAATCATCACTAAATGTAATTTCTATATGGCCGACATCCATACCCAATGCATTAGAGGTTATAATGTAACCACCCATCTGGTTTATTGATGCACCACCCATCCTTTGGGTTTTCACGTAACAACCAGTCAAATCTCCAAATACAATTATAAAATAATTAAACAGAAAATATTTTAAATATAAACATTTTACTATTACAATTTCCACATTTCAAATACAATATATCATTTCATGATATTGAAATAATCAATACTTCATCTGACAATTTTCATAACCATTTAAAATATTTAATAATGTTATTTTTGAATCAACATGTCACATTCCAATTTGAAACATTTAAATATACTATCATTTGAAAACATTAATTTCCATATAAATAAATTCTTAAAAACATTTTTTTAAAACACGGGCTTTGATGATAATGTTTTAGTATAATAAATCATTAAAACTATTAAAACGATATTTTAGTTAAAAATAGTTTTTAACAAAATGAGAGACTCTTGAATACAAATAATTGAGGAATAACATTGAATCAGAACATTATAATATCATGAGAATAAAATAATTCATGAGATAATATTCCAAAGGATAGTTTATACGCCATATAAGAGCGAATTGGTGAATAACAACAATGAAGACTCAATGGAATGTAAATTGAGATGAAATCCCATAAAAAAATTTTATCCATTGATTAAAAATAAATAAATTACATAATAATGTGTGACAAATATAAATACACTCAATATGATTGGATATTAAGTGTAAATAAATCAGTGAACATACACATATATTCTTTTTAAGAAAAAACCAATGACTTGGATGTTTATCTCTCTGAATATAAATTCACATAAAATTACTCTTATCAAATTTTATATCGATGACATGAGAATTTATAAATGGAGTGATTATGGGTATAAAATGTATATACACTCAAAGGGGAGTGGAAATGACAACATAAATAAATATACAGTTATTCCATACATAATCACAGATGGAGAAAATTAAGAATTGGGATATTATCCCAAGGAATGGAAATTGGGTTAAATGGTTCACGTACAGATTGGGTAACATAGGAAACATACATCCCATGAAAGAATAATCACAAAGTGAAGATTTAAATACCCATTAATTGTAATATATTACATAATTAATACAATATAGGACATTACAAACACTACAATGAATTAAATAGCAGCATATATAGCATTAATCTCACGGGAATAAAAAGTGAGATGAAAATCCATTACCACGTTGTAATCAGTCAAGTCGTATTACTAAAAGTTAATAACTAAAAAATTATTCACATAATAACATGAATATAAATATAATCATTATAGTATATATATCAAATTATAGTACACAATTAAACACATGAAATAAATTAGTGGTGAACAATTGAAATCTCATGGAATTAAAAGTGAGATAAGAAATCCCTTATCACATTGTAATCAGTCAATTCATATGACTAAAAGATAATAACCACAAAATTATTCACGGAATAACATGAATATATTGATAATCATGATAATATATATATCAAATGTAAGTACACAATACACCACATGCACTAAATTAATGGCGAACCATAGAAATATGACGTAATTAAAAGTTAGATAAGAAATCTGTTACCTCATGTCCTATTTGAACCGTTTGTTATTTAATCTCTTAAATAAAAAACAAAAGTTAATTTATAAATGATTAATAACATTTTACAAATTTATAATTCATTTAAATCACTTATTACCATGTTATAAAATTATGTAATCATTTATGTTATTAATGGTCGTTTTGTCGATATTTTGAAATTGAGTCGAAAATAGACTTCTTAAAATTACAAGTTGTTCATGTGGTCAAAATTTCATTATATCAAAAATTATATTCATGCTTTATATATCATATATATCGTATATTTTTAGAATATAGCTGTATTTATAATAGCACATAACAATTTGAGATAAGAAATGAAATGCACCGTTCATGGAGATGGTAAGCCATACGTACACATTAACGCCACTTCCAATTCTATTTTGTATGGTAATGGGATGGAAACATAATGAAAAAATAGTATCGTATATTTATTGTATAATATATTATATAATTTTATTAACTCTACCATTTATATGATCCACATAAGGCATGAACTAATCATATAACTTTAAGGGGGAGGTAGTCCACACTTTCTCAAATTAATGTTATCGCATTTACCCAATATGGAAACCATAGAGGTATTCTATAAATGATAAATACTAATGTAAAAAAAATATAAATATAATATATATCATATATAAATTTATCTCCATCATAATGTCTACCATGAGAGGCAATTAGAGATATTTGAACAATCATCATTTCGTGGGCCAATAGATCACAATCCAAAGAAACTGAAGGTTTTTTACCTATTCAACGGAGGTGTGTATATGTTTAGTTCAAATAATTCCCATAAAAACAACCTAGAATATTTATTATACTGGTATTATTATAAAATAAAGTAATAAATAGAGTTCAGGTCATTGGAGAAGTAAAATAAAACCAAATAAAACAAATGAATTTAAGAGAAACATTTACCTTTAATTTGGGTTAATCCCTTTGGTTTGAACTAAAAGGAAATCTTGAAGTGCCTCCATCCTAATTTAAGGCTACATGGAGAAACATAGGGATATTTAAATATTATTTTTTTAGGTTTTGGATGAGCCAAGGGGCTTGAGTGGTGTGAGGAATGGGTTAGAAGTGGTGTGATTTTAGAAGGGAGAGGAGATACTCTATAAGAATGTTTGATACAATTATTTTATTATAAACATATCATCGGTTTCAAAAGGTAAAAAACTCATTAAAGTAGAATTTAATATTACTCATGTTCTAATTAAATTATACCAACAATAATTGGATAGTTTTTGTATATGGTTTTAATATTTATAATCTTATTTTTTAAAATCATTTATCAATAAGGTAAATACTACATCTTTATGGTGTCATAAATAATTTTATGTATATGATATCTAAAAAAATAACATGATTTATGAAATCTTTTTTCCTTTCCAATTAATTTTTATAGTCGAAATTATAACTAATATATCACTTTGTAAAAATTTATTTACTAAAAGATAATTGTTTTAGTCATTTTTGTCTTTACATTAAATTAATTAACCTAAATTGTCATTATCACTCCCAAGTGGTTCCATGGTCTCCCAAAATCAACCCATTGATGCCCATGGTTGGCCATAGAATATCCAATAATGTTAAGAAAAGTGTTACGATAATTTTGTACTATTATTATATTATTTTTACCTTGAATTATCATTGTACCTTTAACCGTTGTAAATAAAAGTCAAAAGTTACTATTCACCAAAAAAACATATATTCATCTTATTGAAAAAAAATTAATATACTACTAAAAAATGTTTGTCATATTTTCAAAATTCAATTCACATGATCGGTAAAATTTCATTTAAATGAAAAAGTCTGTTTTTTATCTACTACAATGTGGTTTCACTATTAATCAAGAAATGATCTTTTTCAAAAAAAATACCAAAAATTCAGCCTATGATATATTTGATATTCGAAATTAAAATATTAGGTATATTTTACAAAATTCATTAAAAATAATTTGGATTAATAAATTTAAAATTATTTCTCATTGTCAAAACCAAAGGCGGGTTCTTAAGAAATATTTACTATCAAACGATTGACACATGTTTTAGTTCAATTTAAAAGTTAAATTAATTTAAATGACACCCATTAGATTAAATGGTAACAATATAATCAAATTAAAGCTTAAAAACAAATTAAAAATATAGACTAAAAATAAAAATAAATTTGATTAAAAGGCAGTTTTGATGGAAAATTTAGTATTTTTCATTATTAATAAAAAAATATTTTGTTTTCAGGGAAAAACAAAAAATTTACCCAAAGAAAATAATGATGTTCCAATATAAAAAATAATTTTATTTGGATGAATAGAAAATATAAAAGAGACCAAAATTATATTTAATGAGGGTTCTCCATCAAAAGGTGGTAAATCAACCGTTTAATGAAAATTATGATTAAAATTAGATTCATTCACATTTTATGCCTCTAAATTTTATTGGATATATATAAATGGAATTACGAAAAACAAGTATAATCATATTTTGGTTAGTTTTTTTCATTAGTTCCAATAAAATAAAAAGGAAATAAATATAATTTAATAAAATAATATTTTGTTGTTAGTGTGTAAAGTAAGATATCAATGGAACATGTTGTTGTGTGTCATGTAAGACATAAAATATAACATCCCCATTAAAATAAATGTAATATTTAATTCAAAAATATTAAGAAATAAGAAAATTTCATATCTTTTATTTTCCTGTGATGTTACACCTAATGTATGGATCCTATCACTTATCTTGTTCAAAATAAAATAATTCATTTTTTGATTGAAGAGTTAAATTTCATCAAAAAAAATGTTTTAAATGGTGAAAATCTGAAAATTGTTTATTTTTATTAGAGTAGAATGAAATGAATATTATTTCCATATGAATTGGGTGACCATAATAAACCAAGATTCTTTTCATAGTGGGAGAAATGTTCGTAAAAAATGGAAGAAGTTAGATAATAAACAACAAAACATGTTTCTATGTATACCAAGAAGAAACATAAATTTGATGATTCTAAAAGAATTACTACAGAAGAGGGAGATGAAGTATAAAAATATCAAGGCGAACATTTTATGAAACCATATAACATAAAAGAACCGCACAATGAAGACACCTTGTAAGGAATGGAAGAAGAAACTCATTAAATTCAGGTAAAAGAACCTGATTAATTTGATGATAAAAAAGATGAGAGCTAGGTTCAAGGGATTCATAATGTACCTCAACCAGTTAAGAATTAAGTGGTTTTTCATTGAGAACAGAAAGGGAAGATATCAGTAACTCAGGCCACATATATTGTTGAAAACAAAAATCTCTCATCCATTGATATTTCTTGGGTGAAAATTTTATTTTTTTATTATTAATAGACAAAAGTGATTGGTTGTAATCATGTTCAAGTGATATGTCTATGGAAGATTCATATGAGAATCCCTTAGTAATTAATGATGTGTTTTTTAGTTAATGAATATGGATAAAGGAACATTTATTAACTGTAAAATAATATTTATGATCATGTGATCATGTCTATCATTGATGAATATGAGAAATATACTCTTAGACATTAGATAAAATCATAATGAAAATAATTAGATGATTTGAAAACATCATCAGTATTGAGAAAATAATTATTGTATATTCATAATATAATTCAAGAGATGAATGAAGATTCAGTTTATTTAGGGAAATATTTCCCCTTTCACGTATTATTCAAAAACAAGATCATTCTTTTTGAGAAAATAACTTCACGTGAACAAGGTATCATTTTAGTACTCAATAAGTTTATTGATAGGATAACTCGGTTTTTGTGAACCAAGGAAAATTAACATGACTATTTTTAATTCTAATTTGGTTGAGATTCTAAATTTAATTCAACATTCATCAATTTTGATAAGGATTCTAAGACACAATATTTATGACAAGATTCAGGATCATATTTTTTAATTGATAGAATATTTTTAGGAAACTCATGCTCAACCTGAACCTTCAACTGAACCCACCTTATCATATTCTATAAGACTGTATGTTTAAACCATTATCTTGAATGAAACCTATATTATTTATATATAGACATTATTATTTAAATTTCATTATTTGATTTATTTACATTATTTTTATTATATTTTCTTTCCTTATCATTTATTATGTGCTTTTATCTTCTACTAGAATTAAAGCCTTGTTTAATGAAACATTACATTATAAACAATCATTTTTTGTTCTGTGAAAAATTATAACATTTTAATCTTTAAAATTAATCATTTTTATTAATATCATAAAAGGTGATGAAATTTGGGTAAACAGAAAAATTTATTTTTATTATAGTTTTATATTTTTGACAAAATAGGATTATAAATCAAAACAATAAATTATAATTTTATTTTTTTTTTCAAAAAAATTCTATATTACGTTAATTATTTATGGTGTTTTATCATAAAATGGGAAGGATTATTGTACATGTATTGTCTCAACAACACTCTATAAATCATAATTTAATTTGATTCCCACAAATAACCTTGTTTTTTTTCCTAATGATAGAACACATTGGGTATTTTAAGAAATTAATATTTATTACATTGTTTATTCTAGAAATATATTCACAGTTTTAATAGAGAAATAATATTTGATAACGTTTTCTTAATAAACATAAGTGTATCTTAGAAACAGTATTCACACCCGACGTTTAGATCATAATGTATGAAAAGAACCCTACACTTGGAACATCGTGTATGGATTATGAAACAGAAATTTTTATCCAATAGTACAATGTAATAATGTGTGTATGCATCATCAACCCTACAATTTAAAAAATTTAAGACTTCCATTTTGATTTAACCTTATGTTTGTAAAGAAAAGATCACATGGTTAAAGAACCATATGTTACTAAGGAACCCTATGTTTTAGGAAACAAATTTATGGTTCATCTACCATAAAATTATGAAAAATAATATATCTCCACCCTTATATTAGTAGAATGAAAACTATATAGTTAAAACCTAAATTTTATATTTTTCTGTTTTATGATAGAACCCTACATTTTAATTTTCAACGTCAGATATTTAATTTCATGATTTTACCTAAGATTTCTACATATGTCATTACAGAATTACAAGCTAATTAATAGATCATTTTAATTCAATTGATATATCAATATGAATTATTCAAATTGTCATAAAAATTTATAAATTCACCTATATTATTATGGTAAATGAAAATACTTATAGATGTATTAAAATTATAATATTAACGATATTTTTAATTATTTTTTGGATAGGTACCCTTTAATAATGTCTGTGAATCAAAGACTAAACCATTTATAAAATTAACATCATGCTCTAGGATATGTACATGTAATTTTTTTATGAAATACATATATGTATTACAACACAAAAATTACATCCTAAATTATATAGGTAGTCTTTAATAATGGACTTCAATCAAGGATTATTCCATATGGAAAATTAATATCATGACCAGGGTTATGTACATGTAATTTTTTATGAAATACATATATTTTTTACAACACAATAAGTACATCCTCAATTTTAATATTAAATTATTCATCACTAGATTATATTTTATCCTAGACCAAAATATAGTTATTTAGTAGAGATACTATGGTTGGATCTAGCTAAGAACTAGACAAGAAATATTCTGCTATAATGACGAGGGATTCTATATCATCCCCACATATCATAATTTACTTTACATTGCTATAAATTTTGTATAATATTTTTATACCAATGCATAATGAATATTATATCTATTTCAACCGTAGCTATGATGAAAGATTTAGAATGTAAATGATGATTAAGTGTCATTATTTGGGCTCCCTAAACTCATATTTGTTGAAATGATACATCCCATGAATGTTTTTATTTATTGAATGATTATTGGAATAAAAGGGAAACATATTATATACATTGAAAAATTAGTAGACATAATATAATGCAATGATCATGTGTAACATCTATATTTTTTAAATGAAAATATTATATTAAATAGCATACATGATATGCCAAATTTTAAATAAATGAAGAAATTAATATTATTATTTAATATGAGAGTCACCACATAAACATTAGAAATGTGGGAATGAACCGTGTTAAATGAATTATGAATTTATTGACTACTAATGTTCATATAATGATTTAGTGGTTAAAAAATTAACTAGAAATAAAACAAAAAACTATATAAATATAAAAGATTTATTTATATAAATAATATATTTAATTGAGAGTAATTTTTTTTAATTTATCAAATCAAACTATTTAGATTAAATTAATTAAATATAAATTAAATATAATGTTTAAAATTTAGCTAATATTGTTTTTAGACATGATATAAGAATAAATATGAAATTTATGAATAAAAGGACCATTAAAAATACTTTTACACCATTTTATTGATAACCTATTTTAAATATAGTTTCAAAAATTTCTATAAGTTATAATTTAAAAATAAACTTTTTATTTGGATTTAGGAAAAAAAATTAAATTGGTTAAATTTTTTATATTTTACGAATAAATTTCATATTTTAAGGAATTTTGAAAAAAACTGAATTTTAATTCCAAATAGTTTTTTCATAAAATTTGTAAATATTGATATATTATCAATTAATTGTATTCTAATGTATAAATATATTATGTTTTTCAAATTTAATCTAATATATGTAATTGAATTTTTTTTATTTAAATCTGAAAAAACTTATTGAAAATTTGAATGAATCTTTTACCTACATTCTCGCCACATCTATTGGATTAGTGTTATACATAATTTAGCAACATTTGTGGAATGAAATTAAAAAAATAATTTAATTAGGATGAAAATTTAGATCTCATAGGATCAACATAATTTTTTGATAATAGTATCTTTTATAATTCACTTACCATAGTTAAGGGTAAATAGGGTAAAAAATTTAAATTTTTTATAATATTATATAATATCCCTAAAACCTGTCCTAATTTAATTAGATAAGGGGGTTTATACATAATTAAATCATAGGAAAATATTTTATTGTTTTTATGAAACTTGGGTAAGAATAAGAAATATACAATTTTCTATATTAAGATAAGTTAAAAATTTCATAGTCAAATTTTTCATAAGTAAATAATTTAAATATATCATTATATAGAAGGTAAATTTGACTGTAAATAGACATTTTTAAAAGTAAAATTATTTTCATACATCATTATAATTTATTTAAATTTTTTATACTTTGTATAATAAAATTTAATTATGACACAGGGGTGATGCAATAATATTTTTTTATGAATCAAATAATTTATAACAATATTATTAATATATATATGTATATAATTATAAATATTTTAATCCCTCCATGATGTTTTGGGAATAATTTAACAACTTATAGATGTGTTAATGTATTTTTTAGGAATCAAGTTAAAATTTTTTAAAAAGTCTAAAAATGAATAATGTCAAAATAAGAATAATTAAAAATTTAAAATGAAAAACAAATTATTAAATGATATAAAATTTATAAAAATCCATTAATTATCCATCTTTTAGTGGTTTGTATCCAAATTAATTTAATGAATAATTAATTAGGAATTTTTAATGTTATGGTAAATAATTTTAACTCTCAATGTGTAAATTACTTGATAAAACAATTAGAGTAAACATTGGTTAAAAAATAATATGAGTAAAAAAATATTACAACATTTATAATATTAATTATATTATAATATTTCATCCCATGATCATCCTATATTCGGATAAATTAAATTTGGGCACAATTGGAATAGAGAATCAATTTAAAATAATTTAATATTTTTTTCATTCCATGATTGCCCATTCCCTCTCATATAGAGTAACATCCATTCTTCCATTTTTCCTTTCTTTCTAAAGCCATTTGTTTCATAAATGATCTTTACAAAACTATTAAAGTAATATCTCTCCATATTCATGAATACTTATTAGAGTCATAACAACTTCATTAAAGGTGTTATGGTGTTTAGAAAGGAGAGCATCTGAAGGAAAAGTAATATTTTATTTTGTATTTCTATTTGGATTCTTCTTCATCTTCATGAAATAATATTCCAACTTGATTAAATAATTAATATATTATCATAAATACAATTATATTTTATTATGTTATTATCATCCCCTATACCCATCAATAATTCAAACAAATAGGAAAATAATTATTCATTCGTCTATGCGTGTGAACAATCACCTACACAAACGATTATAATTTATTTTCCATAATTGTGTCTCATGACTGGTTATATTGAGTTAAAATATTTTAATATTTAATATTATTGGAATATTTATCTATATAATATAGAATCATAATAATTACATTATACCTTTCCATTCACAAAAAAATAATAACCTCATTTGTGCATACATGTGAAAAATAAACTTTAAAAAGTCAGGTGATTGATTTTTTACAACATCATTTTTATAATATATATATGAATATATAAATTATTAATATTAAAATAATTATATTATAATCATTATATAAGTGTAAAATAATTCATTACTTCTTTCAACAATGATCAATTTCGAAATAGTGGTTGTTACTCATGTGTTTATACAAAATACCATCTCTTTGATTATAACATCGTTAATTTTTTTCATCAACATTTTTAATGGCATGATTTAAAAATATTATGATTGTAAGAAATTGAGAACTATTATATGAATATTTTTATAGGTATGATTTACTTAAGAAATCATGGACTATTAAAATCAGGCCAAGTTCAATTTCAATACAAATATTAAATATCAACAAAACATCCTATATGAACATAAAAAATTATGTAATTATTATAACAATGTAATAAGAGATCTAAACGAATTAATTAACATGAAAAATAGTCCAATTATAGGATAAATAATACTAAATTTATTATGTTTTATGATAAATAATGTAATATAAAATTTGGACTATAGGTATGGGACTTTCTAACTAAAGACATAATTTAAAAGATTCAAAGATTCATTACTATAAATCATTCAATTTTCTGTACACATATTTAAAATGGTTTTTTTATGAATGTATTAAAATGTAGATTATTTTTTAGAATTTTAATTCTTTTTAAACATTTTAATCTATTATGGGACACATTGATCAAATAGTACACTTTTAAAATGATTTACCTGTTTTTAAAAAATTGATGGATTATTTCAGTGATTGTAATTTTTTTAACTTATATTCCATGAATGTAATTTTTCAAATTAATTCCCCTAAAATAAATCAAGGTTTAACATAAATTATCATACTATTAATTTATGGTAATTTTTATTCATTTATGAGTGTTCGACATGTAATGGTGAAATGTGATTTCATTGCAGAAATATTATTTTTCCATTATGATTTTTTATATGTAAACATTTTATATTGTTCGTAGTCATTTTTATGTAAAAAATATTTTTCTATGATAAACCAATTCTAGGTGATCCCATTATATCATTCTAATTAATTCACAAATGAGGTTGGTTTAAATCATAGGGTTTCTCCTAAGAGATATTGTAAATTTTCTACGATCCGTATTGAAAATGTTACCATGAAGGTTACAAACTATGAAACATTGAAATAAACAATGTAATTTTGATATGTATGCCACAAGTTACCATTATGATTTATAATTTATAGTTTTTATAGGAATATTATTATTTCATGATGTAATCTAAAGGGATTATGTTTTATGGGTGAAAAGTTTAGATTTTGTGAAAATGTTTCCTTAAGTTTATAATATTTATGGACTAACAAATTATCCCCTTATTTTATTCCCATTACTGATATATATATATTATTATTCAATGTATTCAATTATTATCATTGGATATAAGGATGGTTATGATAATGCATAATGTCAAGATGAATGTAACGTTGATTTTTATCATGAAACAGAAATCAATTTTAATGTTAGAATGTATTACATTTATAAAAAATGTATAGTGAGAAGAAGAGTATAATTTGAAACATTTCATTTGATATTTAATAGTTATTAACTAATTCTCTTATTCAATAAACATGAAAAGTTCATAAATTTAAAATAATGGAAATTCTTGATTAAAACAAAAAATTTTGTAATGATTTAGGCAAAGAGCTTATTTTTAGTATTAACGGAATGTATTAGACCACCTTATGTATTTTGAGTTTTGGTAAAACATTTGGAATGTTTTTAAATATATTATTTTAGTTAAATTTTTTTTATATAACTTTTTCAGATCAGGAAAATTCTTTAATAAATGGATGTATGAGGATCACACCCAATATTACTATCTTTTCATAGTGACTTAGTTTCAATAATTATGGCAATGTCATGTGTCAATGATTAGCAATTTTTTTCTTACAAAAAACACTCTTGAAAATATGTTAATGATATTTCTTACACCCCCTATATACCATGTTACTTTATAGGATCATGGGTAGTTTTTAATATAGTCATATTTAATACGTATTCACATATTTTATTAAAATGTTTATTATTATCAGGGTGTATTTAGATATTTTACCTTGTCCCTTAATTATGAAGAATATAATGATTTTTAAAAATTTACTGAAGAAGGAGTCTATTGTGCATCCAATTTATACTTTTTTTACTTGTTTCCCTTTGAAACATAATTATATTATTTGATAAGAACCATTTATTGAATTTTTTATAACAAAAAAGATTTAATTTTTTTTCTTCTAAAAATCAAGTATAATCTAATGTTTTGAAATAATATTTCATACATGATTATTTTTCAAAACTTTTTCTATATAAAAACACATATTTACCATGTTGTACAAAATTTTGTTTGAAAAATAAAAAATTTGATTAATAGGATTATCAAAATCATTATTACAATGAATGGATATTTTATCTACTTATACAAATTGACAATAGAATAATGTAGTCAACATGATCTTGGAATAATGTTCTTTAATTTGGTAATAGTTTTATTAAATTATTTGAAGTGAAATTAAAATTTTCAATATATATTTGACTTCATGAATTAAGATGTTCAGGTAATTTTTGGTAGGGATTAGTATGAGTTGTAATATAAAACCTATGATAACACATGTTTTTATGGTTATTCCTTAGAATGTTTTTAATTTTAAAAATGATATATGAATTATATAGTTTTATAAAAAGGGAATTCATGTAAATGGGTGAGAACCCATTTAATCCGGAAAAGAAATGATAATCCAACCCAAAACGTAAGGGAAACATGTGTGTATCACCTACAACTATACAACATGAATCCCGTTATTATGATGAATTTTTTTTGTTAAAAGAGTTTATGGACTAATAATAAGTACATTTTTGGAACTTATATTTTATCAAAAATATATTCGTAGTATTGGAAAACCATTTAGGGATTATGTGACAAATGTTATTTTGGATGATGTTCAATATTTTTTAAACAATATATATGAACAAAAAATAGAATATAATAGGATTTCATTTGAGTAGTAATTGTTAAATTGTTTTGGATGAATATTTGATATTTTTGTGGAGTCAAAATGATGAATGTTATTTTGGTAAATGACTAAATTTATGTTGAGAATATGTTACAAGGGTAATTAATTTTGTGTATGATAATTTATGATTACTTAATTTTATTTTATAATAAATTATAAAATTTATCTTGGTAGACTATGATATCAAATACTTGTGAATTTTGGGATTCAATCATAGTTTGAAATATTTTTAGTTATTTCTTTGATAAATGGTCTTTGTTTATATTTTAGAAATAAAGATGAATTTTTGAGATTTGATGAATTCATTAATCATACAATTGATTATTTTTTTATAATTGTTTTATCATAGACACACCATATTAGTTTTGGATAATGTATCAAGATTGGAGAAAAAAAGATTTTATCTTCTATTAATTACATGAATCTCAATAAGTTGATTCAGAATTGAAAAATACACCATGAAAAATATGAGTGTATGGTTAAAATAAAATATGGACAAATCTCTACATATCAAGTGAATATATTTGAATTTGATCTTATTAATAGTCTTAAATTAATTGCACAACTCTATTAAAATGAGATTAAATGAAAATTATTTTGTATTTAATTTTCATTAAATGAAATCAATGATCATTTAATCTAATTAAAAAATATTTTTTTTATTGTTAACCTTAACCTAACAATGTTGTCATATTACTCTCCATTATAACATGATCATTAGTTTTCACTTCTATATCCAATTTTTTACAACATGGAAACCTAGTACGTGTTATCTCATGAAACGTTCATACATTCCATTATTTATTTTCATGTGGATATTTTTAATCATTTTTTTAATCTGGTATTACAATAATGTAATTTTGAAAAGTCATACTTTAGTTACTGACCCCAAAATAATATTATGAGGACACAACTTACCAAATGGGGTTGAATGTAATATCCTGATTTGCTAAAAGGAAACACAATATTTGGTAGAATATATGATATGCCTTATTTAGCATTAATGAAAAACCTATTATTATTTTTTAATATGATAGTTATCAAATAGCCAATAGAATTTCAGGAACTAAAATTATTAAATTATTCATGAGAAAACAGTTTTCAATGTTTATAAAATGATTAATTGGTTGCAAAATTAACTATAAATGAATCTAAAAACCAATTGAAAATAAAAAAATTATTTCATTGAAAAAACTTTTTTAGTCAAAATAATTGTGTTTGTAAATAATCAACTCATTCTTTTTGGATTATATTAATGAAATAGGACTTCAATATGATATTTAAAATTCATCTTATATGTTTTGAAGATATGATATAAGAACCAATTCAAATTTTATGCATAAAAGGACTATTTAACAAAAAATCCATTTGCTGAATTTTGATGGAGAACAAATATTAAATATAGTTTCGAAAATTTTATAAGTGCTATTTGAGAAAAAAAATTATATCGATTTCATAATTTACCTTGGTTTATATTTTTTTTCTAATAATTTTCATACTTTAATAAATAATGAAATATACTGCATTTTAATTCAAAAATTGATTTATATTATTTTATTTATATTTTTTATTATCCTTTTAATTGATTTTAAAATAAAATTTGATTATTATTTATTAATTTAATCTAATGTAGGCTAATTGAGTATTTTTTATATAAAAAATTGAAATAATAACCTTTTAATATTTTCAATGTCTCTTATACCTACATTCTTGGAACATATATGTGATTATTTTTTAAATTAATTTTTCCACAATTGTGAAATGAAATTTAAAAAATGGAAATTCATTGTATTAGAAGTTATGAATAAATTTAACTCATAGGATCAACATATTTTTTGGTGATTTGTAACATTTCTATTTTATTTACCTTGGTTAAGGGTTAATAATGTAATTAAATGTAAACAATATAATAATAATTTTAATTTACTATGGAAATTTAACTAAATGTATTATATAAGTGATTCTATACAAAAATGGAATAATCATATTTTAAATTATTAAATCAGTTTTAAGATACAGATATATAGAAGATAATTTAGACAATAAATATTAATTTATAATATAACTTATTTATCTACATCAAGAAAACTGATTTATAAATTTGTGAAATTAAATAAATAAATTTAATTATGACATAATGATAATGAGGTAGTATATTTCATAACAGATGAATCAAATAATTGATATTAATAATTTTTAAAAAATAAAATTTATATATTTTAGGAAACATAAGAATTTAATGATGGCCATTGATATATTATATGTTTGTTACAGTATTTTTTGTGATGATGAATGTTTTTATATATTTTTAAATATTCATGTAATGAATATTGTAAAAATTGAATGAATTCATACATTAAAGAAGAATATATTTCACTAAACGTTATAAAATTAAGATGAATCCATAAATTGGAAAAATAGTTCAGTAATTATTCCAAAATTCATTAAAGATAGAGTAATTGTGTATTTTGATTGTTAGGTTAATTATTGGAACTCTCGAAGTGTAAATTACATGATTAAATGATAAGAGTTAAACATGGTTAAATCAAAATGATAAGGATTTAAAACATAATGAAACATGTTTAAATTTCATTGAAATATTATATTTTTACCCATATTCATCGTATATTATACCTTAGTCAATTTTTACCCATTTTTAATAAACAAATAATTTATATTAATTTGATACTTTTTATAATTCCAAGTGTTCCCCTCCCCACTACAATGAAAGGGCACCAATTATTCTAAATTAATCACACATAAAAAAATTTGGTTTTCAAAGGATCAATCCAAACATGTTCCTAGAATATTTATACACAATATTGAGTACATAGATTTGTTCGAACACCCTATTTAGAGAAGTAAATGTGCTAAAAAATGTTATCATTTCAAGGGAATGCAACGTTTTTATTAAGTCTTTCCATTTTGTTTCTTCTTAATTTTCCTTCAAATTTTCTTTCATCAAGATAATATAATAACACCGGTATCCAAAATATTGTAAGATTATATTACGTTAATATAATATCTTAAATTAATATCTAATTCCATCAAATAGAAAAATAATTAATCTTATACACACACGTGTTAACTATCACATCCATAAACCTCTATAATTATTTTCCAAAATGTTTTCTAATGATTGGTTATAATGATGTAATTAATAATAATTATTGAGACTAATGAAAATTTTATCATTTTAAGATTTTAATTTATCAAATTATGTTCTTCTTTTCCATGATTTTAAATCATTTTTACTTCTGAACTATCACTTCTTTTAAACTATGTGATTAGATTTTATTCAATATATCATTTGTATGATATATATATTAGTGTATTTAAATAAGTGATATTTTATTATTGATGGTATGATAATTATGGAAATATAACATATTACATACAAATTTTCCATACTCAAAATCGCAAATAGAAAATGTTGCTCTTGAATACTAACAACTTACTATCTCAATGGTTATAACATTTTTAATTTTTCATAATAATATTAATAAATTATAAGATTTAAATGTATAATTAATGCTTTAAATTGATCATTATTTCCTGAATATTATTCTGGATTTGATGTACTTATGAACATGTAATCTATTTTCATTATACAAAGCTCATTATCACCATTTTTACCGAATATCGATAACATGTCTGATATCATCATACATAAATATTTAATTTTTATTACATTGAAATGAGTAATATTAATGAATAATTAAAATTATAAAGGTTCTAAAGTTAGTTTAAATTAACCTAAATTTGTTATTCTAGATGATAAATGACGTATGAGACATGTTAGATTCGATGTAAGGGACTTTTAACTCAAAACCCCATTTTAATGTTTCAATGATTTATTAATATAAATCACTCTATTTTATATCCCTATTTTCCAAATGGTATTTATGAATGTATTCATATGGAAATTAATGTTATAAAATTTTACCTAATTTAAATTTTTTTTTGTGATATGGTAAACATGGAATCAAAAATCTACTTTTAAAATGTTTTAATTTTGATTTACAAATAGAATGATTATTTTTATTACATTGAATGATTTTTTAACAAATAAATCATGAATTTAATTTCTTCCATTAAATTAAATATTAATTGTTGTTGCTTACTTTACACATATAATATTGTATTTATATAATGTTTTCCACTAAAATTGTGCGGCTTGTAATGATGAAGTGTTGTTTTAATTTTGAAATGTTATTTTTTACATTAAGCTAGATTAATATGTGAGGATATTGATTTGGGTATTTTGAGTTTTACATGGATTCATATAGATCTTGGATAACTTAATTGATGATGATACCTTGATATATATCTAATGAATTGGATAATTAGATAGATTTAAATAGGAGGGTTTATCCTAAGTGATATAGGGACAATACTGTGTAGGGTATTTTCAATGTAACCATGTTGGTTACTCTCTATGTATCCATGAAAACTAGAATGTAAGCTTGATATTGACAATAATTGTTACATTTTTTATTTATTTTTTATATAGTTTTATATGAATGTTATGATTTCTTGTGGTAGGATAATTTTTTTATTTTTTATGGGTGAAAAGTTTTATTTTCTAAAAATGTTTTCATGAGTTAAAAATATTCATGTACTAACAGATTCATTCATTATTTTATTCCCCTTACTGAGATTATTGTTCTCAACCCATTTTTTAAATAGTTTTTCATGGGGTATAGGGTTGGATAACATAGTTAAGGAAGTCATAATGAATGTTATTTTGATTCTTATCAAGAATATGAATTCATGTTAAATTTTATAAGGGTTTAAATTGTGATAAATATTTATAGTGTGTAGAAGTCTCTTATTTTTAATATTTGAGATGTTATATAATATTTTTGGCAAGATTATATAATTATATAATCATTAAAATATCCTCGATGAGAAAAAAGAAAATTGTTGACTAAAACTCCAGATAATATAATGTTTTTGACCAGGGCCTTATATAATTTGTCATATAATACATTGGATATATTTAATGATAGGATTAATGTACCATCAACCATGTAATTTTTAACTTCTACCTTCGATATAGTGGCCACATAATCGTGGAAATTCCTCCTGTCATGACCTACCTTCACCAAGATGAGGGAAGGGATAGCAGCTTGACAGACTATTCCTTCATTAAGTTGAAGGAGAGATAATGACCCTCGTGACCCGCCTTCAATTGGCCTCAATGTGGAGACTAGCACCAAGGGTATAAATTCACACAGAAGATGGAAGGAATTACCCTTTTTCTTTATTAGGATAGGGAGATAAGACAATAAATCCCAAAATCACAAAAAATGTAGGTAAAAGTAAAGCCCAAGAAAACGATTCCCATATGAATGTTACAAAAGTAAAAGCCACAAAGTACAAGGAGACAAAAAAGGTAAATTACCAAAAAAAAGAAAAACAACAACTCCAATAGTCCCAACTTCCAATCTATTACGACCCTGCATGATCCCTGAAGTCCTTCTAGAAACCTGAAAGTAGTTTTATATACATAGGGTGGGCATACAATTATACTCAGTAAAGAAAACCAAACACTCTCGTTTAGAATTGGGGAGGAATTTTAATGCCCTGTGAGAAAAGAGAAAACCAATGCACCTAGTAAGGGAAACTATCCACCCACGAATCACCAAGGAACACTTCCCCAATAATGAAAATCAAGTAATTTATAGTAATAGAACATTGATGTTTGGGTACCCTATGCCGCTTTCCCACTGGTTATTGAAGACATCCTATGCATCAAACCAATCTCGCCATTCTCACCACAGTCCCACTACCACACCCCGCCCACACAAACTTGGGCCACAACAATCCATCCCACCCGCAAACACCTGGGCCACAACCACCATCCCACCCACAAACAACTGGTCCACAACCACTATGCGTAACCATTCCTGCAAACACCTGGACCAGAAAAACTACTTCTATGCCCAAAGACACATGGGCATCATCCCGAAGACTCTTGGGAAACAACCTTCCCGCAAACACATGGGCCAACCACCACAACTACCATGCCCAAAGAATTTTGGGATATAATGGACCTCACGCTGTCACAGCCTACCTGAAGTGTCCTGGGCTATTTCGGAAAGGGAGTAAAAAAGGAGAAAATTACTAGCCACTCATAGGAGTGTTGGGAAAAAACACCATCCCCCATAAATGGGGGTGTTCAACACTATGTGCTCAACTTGGGTGTAGTGCGAATAAGAAACATAAAACTACAAATATATGTATAGGTAACAAGAACTCATCCCAACCTAGGTTTTCCAAATCCAACCTAAGCACAACACCCTTCTTACTATTCATTCATAAATGAAAAGAACAGTACTCACAGGCAAGTAACAACTCCTCCCCAAAACCAATTCCCCATTTAAACCATTCTTGTTTTCATGTTCATGTGATCCAATTCAAGTGGAATATACACTATTCGGAAAATAATCATCATACATTCAATCCAGAGAAATAAAAATAGCCAAACATCAATTTAAGCATTCACACCATGTTCTCTTGTATATTTACAACAACAAAGGGATCAGTGAGATCACTCAACATACTGGAACCAAACCAAGCCTCATGATACAGCCCCACACAGCTTCAAATTCACGACCAACAACTGTTCCACACCAGAGGATCCCATCCCCATCCACTTCACCCTATAAGAATCAAGCATAACAACACGCCTACTACCAAAAGAGTAGGGAATTTTACAGATTCAGGAACATAATTTATTTGGTTCTTCTTTCTGCTGGTTAACCGGGGTGACCACAGATGGATTTATGTTCACTAGGCATAAATTTAACCAACCATGTTTAGGTGATTAAACAATTTCCATGTTACAGTCATTTAATCATCATAGAGGAAAAGGGTTCATTAGTACGCAATGAAATTCCACCAATGACCATAATTTTCAGTGAGCATAAGCCCATACAGTTCACAACATATAGAAATTATAAAAGAGTATAGCAGAATTTTCAAACACACCACATCATTCTTTAATATCCTGTTTGTAATATTTATTGAGGTTTGGTTTCATCCACCCCCACAAAAACAGTAGCGTAGCCACCCTACATATTACACAGTAAGGAGACCCGAAGGAAAATCCGTACTTGGATGATCAAGGATCAATGTACTTCTCCACATGCCAAGAACTGGGGATGCGCGACTTGCAGGGGTGGAATGTCGAGGACACCAATGGTGAACAGAAAGGCTCCGACATAGGTGTAAAACTTGACTTTGAAAGGAGGGACTCCAATAGCTCTAGGACGAAATAAAGACCATCCAAGAGAAAGAATAATAAGGGATCCCCGTGAGATATAAGACGAGATCCTATTGTTACAGGATATGGAAATTTGGACGTCTTTAAATTTGGATCGTGGTTTCACCATGTGGTTGGGAGGTTACGCATGACTATATTAATTTCTATTTAATAACTCTCATTAGGATTAGGTGGTAATAGTTGTGACTTTAATGGATTTATATAAACATAGGGGAACATTACACGGACACACATGTGGATCCGTTGAGGGACTCCCCGCTCTTATTAATTTTAAACATTGATTATGGGGATGAAAATGGCCTTGAACCACTTCCAAAAGGATAAAACTTCTTAAATGTGGCATTACAGGAAAACCTGTAGAAGAAAAACATGACAGGACTGTGTGAAACCGAGCAGTCACATCGATGGGTGACACACCGATCGTGTCACAGAGATCGTGTCACAACAATCGTGTCCCACCAATCGGTGACACACCGACTGGTCGCACCGATCGGGGACACATCGACCGGTCACACCGATCGACGACACACCGATCGGTCTCACCGATCCGCGACACACCGATCAGTCGCACGGATTTGCGACACACTGGTCAGTCACACTGATTTGCGAAACATAGATCAGCTGCACTGATCGGTGACACACCGATTGTCTCACACCGATCGTTTCACGTCGATCGGTCGCACACCAAAATGACGTCCTGCTTCCGAGACTCCATCCTTAGGATTCAGAATTTGTCAAAGGGGTGAACCATGAGGGCATGGTCAATCACATAAGATACCTCTCAAACTATTTTTTCCCTCAAGAATCTAAACTATACCCAATGAAAAGTGCGTGGACTGAACAACCACCACCAAAGATACCTCACAGGAGTGAACCTCATCGACACATAGGAACACCTCCCCCTTATGCAACACCCCAATATTCAAGGGTTAAGCTGTCCATTCATATGGGTTATTGAGTTTCTTCTTCCATGTCACGATATTATCTGCTTTGGGAAGCACTGAATCGCCCGCATGGGTTTAATCGCATCCACCTTAATGAATCTTGATTAGGGATTAGGTCCACCTCTCCTCACAGTCTGGACATTTCACATGAATCTAGAGAATAAGGAAAACCATAAATTCCATAGTTTATAAGGTAATGTGTTCCATCACATCATGTACAACAAAAAAAAACAAAAATCAAAACAGCTCTGCGTATTGGGCACACATCTGTGCCTCCTATTCCCAGGTACACTCTTCGAACCCAATATGCCTCAACAACAAACGAACTAAAGTAATGGTCCATCCATAGATAACCTTCACTTAACGGTCCTCGATCCTCACTGGTCTCTCAACAAAAGTCATGTCGTCTTTGATATCCTTCTTTCCCCAGTCAAGGATGTGTGAATTGTCTTGTAGATACCGTTAGAGTTGTGACACAAGGAAGACATCATGTATTCTCAGTAGCGGCGGTGGTAGTGCTAGCTGATAAGCCACATTTCCGACCCACCACAGTACTTCAAATGGTCTGATGAACCTTGTAGAAAGCTTACTCCCCATGTCGAACCTCTATTGCCCACACAGAGGGGAGACCTTCAAGAATACATGGTACCCGACCGTGAACTCCAAGGGCATCCTCCTATTATCGGCATATGAATTTTTCCGGTCCTGATCCACCGTCAAACTCTCCTGTATAAGCTGAACCTTCTCCGCCATGCTCTGCACCACTTCTGGGCCAATAACACTTGTTTCCCCAACCTCAGTCTAGCACACGGGTGAGCGACATGGCCTCCTGTACAAGGCTTCGAACGGAGCCATGCAAATGTTAGTGTGATAACTGTTATTGTAGGAAAACTCTACCAGAGGAAAGTTCTGCACCCACGATCCCCCAATGTCCAAGATACATGCCCGTAGCATATCCTCCATTGTTTGGATGGTGCGTTATGTCTGTCCATCTGTCTGGGGGTGAAAAGCAGTGCTAAGAAATTTCTGGGTGCCAAAAGCACGATGCAATCCTCTCTAGACTCTTGAGGTAAAATGTGCATACCAATACGAGACTATGGACCTCGGGAATCCATGCCACTGCACAACCTCATCAACATAATTATGTGCTAAGGCATCCACTGCAACTGACTCCTTGATTTCCAAAAAGTGCACCGATTTCGTCAACTGGTCCACCACTACCCAGATAGAATCACAACCTCTTTGAACCTTGGGTAGTCTTGTGAAGAAATCCGTCGAGATGTCGTACCACTTCCATTCGGGGATATATAAAGGTTGTAACAGACCAGCTAGAAGAATTTTCTCACCCTTAACCTACTGACACATGAGGCACTTTGCTATGAATTCTTCCACCGCCAGCTTTACACCGGACCACCAAAATAGACTCTGCAAACCCCAGTACACCTTGGATACTCCTGGGTGTACCGCTAGGGGTGATTTGTGGAACTAATCAAGAACCCTCTCATGCATCACCTCTAAGAAAAACATCTTCCCATGGAAAATCATCTGAATCTCACCATACTCCGTCTATCCTTATGGAGCATTACCTTGGTTAGCCTGATCGTGCATCACTTCACTCTCAAATTATCCCCACTGAAACTCCTCCATTTGCTGTAGGAGAGAGGATTGCACTGTCATATGAAAGAGAAAACCTCTACAACAATCATCCCTTACCTCTAGGTGTAGGCCAGCCAACTCCTCCATCACCTTTCAATCATCTGCCGACTCTCAAACCGCACCCTTCTGTGACTTCCTGCTCAAGGAATCGGCCACCAAATTCCCTTTTCCTGAGGTGTTGGAAATATGAAAGTCGTAATCCTAAATGAACTCCATCCACCTTCACTACTGTAAGTTCAGGTCCTTCTAGGAGAAAATATACTTCATGTTTTTTTATCCATGAAGAGTAGAATGCACTCCCCGATGAGGTAATTTCACCACAACATAAGTGTGAAAATGATTGCCGCAAGCTCTAAATTTTTGGTGGCAAAATTTCACCCATGGGGACGTAACTGTCTAGACCCATAAGATATCACCCCTTATTGTTTCATCATCACACACCCGAGGCCTTTTCCTGAAGCATCACAGAACACCTCATATGCTGCCCTTTTTTTCTGTAAACCTCAGCATTGGGCCACTTACCAATTTCTCCTTCATATAGTTGATGGCTACCTCGCACCACCCATTCTACACGAAATCCTGGTCCTTCTTGGACATTGCTGTCAAAGGTGCTTCATCTCAGGAGATGTTAGGCCCAATCCTTTGATAGTACCCTTCCATTCCAACGAAACTACGAACCTCTGCCACGTTCTTGGTTACGGCCCAAGAAACAACTGACTTGAACTTCAATGGATCCACTTGTATTCCCTGCTCGGACACCATGTCCCAAATGAAGTTCACTTCTCACATCCATAAATTGAATTTGGACAACATCCCATAGAGTTGGTACTGTCAGAGGACCTCTAAAATCGTTCATAGGTGCTCAATGTGATCCTCCTCTGATCTTGAGTAGATTAGGATGTCATCAATAAACACGACTACGAACCAATCCTAGTATTCTCGAAATACATAGTTCAGAAGCCCCAAAAAACACAGCTGGAGCGTTCGTAATGCCGAACGTCTTTCCCACAAACTCATAGTACATATATATGCTCCTTAATGCAACCTTCGAGATGTCACCCTTCTTCACCCTCAATTAGTGATATATAGGTTGCAGACCGATCTTAGAGAACAAACATGCTCCCCTCAATAGGTCAAAGTGTTCTTCTATCCTCGAAAGATGATGGTGATTCTTGACCATCACCTGATTCAGTATCCTGTAGTCTATACACTGCCTGAGACAACCATCATTCTTCTTTTCGAACAAGACTAGAGAACCCCATGGTGACGCACTTGGTCGAACAAAACCCTTCTTCATCAGATCATCAATATGAATCCGCAACTCCCATAACTCAGAAGGTTCCATCTAGTAGGGAGCCATTGAAATAGGACGAGCACCATGTTTCTTGTCTATACCGAACTCAACATCACGTAAAGGGGGTAGAGCTGCCAGCTCTTTAGGGAAGACATCAATAAACTCACTGACGACCCCTGGAACTTCTTCTATTTCTGCATCCACCAACACCACTGATAGTGCAGCTATCAACAAAAGGAGGGGCTCCATTCGCCTGCTGATTTTCTGGAAATCCCTCTCACCAATGAATGTTACACATTGGATACCCAAATCTAAAAACAAGACCCTTCCTCAGAAGCATTCAATGATAGAACATACAGAGAAAATCCAATTAATTCCTAGGATGACATCGTATAGTTGTATCTGCAACAGTAGAATATCCCTAATAGACTGATTTGGCCTTATCATCAGTTTATCCTTAGGAAACATAAAACAAGTTGGTATCACCTCCAATTGGTATGCTGAGAACCAGGGGAACTGTAATTCTGTAACACCCCGACCCTAGTTGCCTAGAGTCGGTGCATTATTACATAACATTGGCATGATCACAAGAAAGATCAAATCTCTAAAGACTGATTGGTTTAGTAGCCTTGGAAACACTAGATATATTCATAAGTTTTACATTACATCATAAAATGAAAAACTAGTACAACAACATAATGTTTCCACAGTCCACACTATAATCCCCTCATAATATCCCTGCAGGTCATTCATAACATACATCTTCACTTCCTGGGAAAAATAAAACATAGAAAAGGGGTGAGCTCAAATGCCTAGTAAGGATAACAATATAGCGGAAACTTTCATCAATAAGAATAAACATTTAAGGCAATGTATAACTAAAACAAAAGCCTTTTAAACATGAACTTTCAACATGGTATGGTATAAATAAAATGAAATAATGCCATTTAATTATTCACATGGATATTCTACTAATCGAATAATCACATGAAAAAATCAATAACCACTTTCATAATGTTGGAATGCATAATGCCAGACTATCATAACCACATAGCCAAGGCCTAGTGCCAAGACTACAAATAAGATTTTGTCAAGGCCTTGTGCCAAGACACTAGTTTGTCTCATGAGACCTACAGATGCATCGAGGAGCTATAGCGGGCTCCACCCGTCACATATTAAGTCCAATGCATTCCCATATGAAAAGGTTTAAACATAACATAAACATTCGTATTAAAACTAGCATACGAAATGTCAATACTTTCACCATAAACTATGAATGGTATAAAAATAGCACATCCACAGTTAAACATATCACAAAACCTTCAATAAAATATAGAAGTTTTGTATCATAATAAATCAACTTCAAATAATCTTAAAATCCATCAAAGAATGTTGACATAGATGAAATCAAAATTCTTTTTAAAGAAATATCTCCTTTTATTTTGAAATAATTTAAGATCCATATAAAATAAAACATTTTGTTTGAAAATATTCTTATAAGCTTTTAAGGGAAGCTTTGAATATTTTATAACGGCGGAAAATAGCCGCACCCGCCGTATAAGTTAAAAAAATCATTCTTACCTTAATTCTGTCGAAAAGGTTAAAAAGGACATTGTTTTGAAAACGACCGAAAGATTCCTTTATAAACCACTTATAAAAGTCAAAAAGGGTATAAATGACTTTAACTCATATTCTAGTAAATAGTAAAAAAAAATTTAAATGCATTTTTAAGAAACATGGATGTGGATGATAAAGAGATCCCAGTAGATTATTACGTATAAACAACCTTGGATAATGAAGAGGTTGTAAAGTAAACCCTTACCTTGTACTTTTCCTTGGTTGGGGTTGGTTAACCTCCTGTATAATGGTGAAATAGTTGTTATTAAATTATACAATAATCATATATAATAATATGATATCATATATGATCTTTTAACATTGATTTGTTAATAATATCTTAGAATTATCGTCGTTTCGGGAGTTAACTTACTCATTTCTTTTATATGTTTTTTACATAAGCCCTGGTTGTTGTATCTTATTCATATCCAGAATTATATCTAGTCCTTAAACATCATTTTTAAATCATCAAATGATAATTATACTTGAATGGATACGATGGAGAATGAATCTCATCGCGTTCGTGGAGACGGTAGTCCGTACGTACGCACGAGCGACAATATCATTTTTTTGATATTAAAATAATATATAAATGGATGGTATATCATATATACAGAATCATTAACATGTTATATTTATTATTTACATGAGTTACACATCATTATTATACCCATCCAAATAATATTATTTTGAATAACAATTACACCACGACGTGGAGACGGTAGTCCGTACGTACGCACGTATGGTGACATGTTATTCAAAGGGTGGATAGAATAATGAATATGGTTGTACCATATTTATAATAACATCACAGTATATGTGAGATACTGGAGTTTATTATTTTAGAATGGTAAGAACAAAGGAAGAAGAAGTGGAAGAAGAAATGAACTTGGAGAAGGGTGGTGAAATCATTACCTCTTCTTCGGGTTCTTCCTTTTGATTTGATCAAAAGGGCTCCTTAGGTTGGCTTTCTGATCAAACTAAGGCCTCTAGATTTTATTGAGGGATGTTGGGAGAGTATTTGGGCAGAGTTTGGCCGAACCAAAAGGCTTTTAAGGTGTGAAGAAATGAGAAGGAGGAGTGCCCTTTTATAAGAGGGGTGAGGGGCACCTTTGGAAAATCTAGAAATATTAATTTATAATAATTTCATATTCGGTTTCTAATGGCTCCAAAGCTTATTATTCAAAGGTTAAGGTGGGGATAGGTCGAAAACCACTCAACCAATAGAATTTAGACAGGTTTGGGTACTTATATTAACCTTATCTTTAAGTATTAACTCTAAGTTAATTAGTTTCACTTTTACAATGTCTCATTGTATTTTTATATAATATGGTTAATAAACATACTATATACATCCAAGCGACCCCCAAGTGGTACATTAATGATGGACCTATCATGATATAAGTCTCTTGGCCGAACCTTAGATTTTTAGGAATTTAATATCAATTAATAATATAATATTTGTTTTAAGAACTCTTTTCTGTCGATTTTGACACTATTCAATAGTTGATTTTTGTAAAACTCATAACAGATTGATTACATTGAACAAAGTCAATTAAATCAATCCTAATATTTCATATTATCCTAGAAAATTAGTTTAATTCATTAAAAGTTTCATATTATATTTATTTGGGTATTTATAATATCAATTATTTTAATTTTTCACTATTATAGTAATTACTGCATCATCATTGTGTCATAAATAAAATACATTATTTAATGTCTAAAAATTATAAATAAAATATCATTATGTAGGAAATATTTTTAGCTTTCTAATGAATATTTATAATCTAAATCCAACATATATAACCCTATGTAACAATTTGTTTTCTAAAAGATATATGCTTGTGTCATTTTTGTATTCATTTTAACTTAATTAAAATAAAGTGTCATTATCACTTACAAGTGGATCCATGGGGTCCCAAAATAAGCCCAAATATTCCCATGGTCGACCATGTATCAACCAATAGGGTTAAGACATGTTTTATGGTAATTTAGTATTATTATAATATTATTTTTTTAACCCTTATTTACCGGATTTACCCTTAACCATGGTAAATAAAATATTTACCGCAGTAACTATTCAAAATGTCTAAAAATAAAAGTTACCCATTTACACAATTTGAACATCCTGATTCCAAATATGGAATCCATTTTTCTAAATTCAAAACACAGAAGTGGCAGAAATTAATTTAAAATTAATTCCCACTGTCAAAACAAAAAGCGTGTTTTTAAGAGATAATAACTATCAAAAGATTGACACTTGTTTATGTTCGGTTTAATTGTAAAATTTTGTCTAATGACCAACATTATATTAAATTGTAAAAATATATTCTAAATATACTTTAAAACCACTCAAATTCATCTTTTATCACTATTAATTATTTTGATTAAAAAAGTTGTTTTTAATTAAAATTTAGTAATTTTCACTATTCATCAAAATATGAAAGTTATCCGAAAAGTACCAAAATTTCACCTTAGGCTAAATTCGATATTCCGAATCCAAAAATGAAGTCCATTTAAAAATATAAAATATATATTATTTCAAAATTTAGGTATTACTATTCATAACGGCCAGTTTGATTGGTTGTGGTGTGTGTTAAAACTCGAAGTTGCGTACAACACACGCTACTGTTTTATTCAAAGGAAAGCGTACCGTGGAAGCTTGGGAAGTTTCATTTTAAATTTTTTGATGTCTCCATTTAGTCAAAATGTTTAAAATATTGTATTTAAAAAGGTTTCACTATCAAAAGTTGATAAAAGTGCAATACTGAAAATGAATCTGTTCTTGCATTATGACTAAGAAACTCATAATATGGATTCTAAAATTATAAAGTTTAAAATTTAGTTAATACTATTCATGACCTCTTTTAATGGCTTTTTTTTTGGTAAGTCATGGTGCAATTGAACTTGGTGTTGCGTGTAGTGCAAGTTATTAAATTATTTTGAAGAAATAACACACTATGAAATCTTGGGGTGTTACATTCTCCCCTCCTTCAATAAATTGCGTCCTCGCAATTTGAAATTGTTCTTCGAAAATAAAAGGTTGAAAGTAGAAAAAATATATTTGTGGGAAAACCCACATCGGAAATTGGGTTACTAAAATTTAGTCTTAATATGTGGAAAAGAGAAATCAAAGGGTCACCACCAAATTATGATCTCGATTAGGAGAACATTGGTGGAAATTGGAGACATATAATCGGAGGAAAAACGTAAATATTTATAGGTAGTGATTGAGGTCATCAATCACAAACAAGTATAAAATTGAGGTCCTTAAATTCATCAATCTATGATGAATTGAAATACCATCGGTTCAACAAAACATAGGGTATTAGGATAACACATTTTTGAGGTTTCAAAATATCCTAGTTGAAATCCCACATCGAAAAATGAATTAATGAGGCCTCTATTTAAAATAAAGAGTCAAAAGTATGAAGATTACCGAAAATAACACATACTAGGGTTCCATGTAGGAAAATATGGATATGGAAGAAAAATCTAACCAACAATTATCTGATGGAGAGTGGTAGAGAACATGGCTATAAAAAGGCCAACAATCCCAAAGCCAAAAATTAGTGATGATTTAAGGTACCATCTAGGAAAACATTTTTGTTCAATGTTTCTTTTCTTAATATTGAGGAATTTATTTATGAGATTGTATAAGATCATAAGGAGATATACTTAATTTATAATTAGAGTTTTATCCATTAATAAATTTCTACCACAAACTCATCTTTCACTATAAAAGATAATAGAATGTAAAAAAAATTCTATTTACACTATTCGTATAGGGTTCCAAAATAAACGAATTTATAATTCATCTACATGATCTTTTAATAAAAACTACATTATTTAATCCAGGACATCTCATGGTCCAGTGGTAGGTGATACACCCTTGTCGCCCTTCGGTTGCGGGTTCAAGTCTCACAGCCTTGCCGGACGCGACGGGTTGCCGCCCGACCTCCGGGTTGTCCTTTTATGGCAATCCAAAATAATCCAAACTAGAACTATCCAAAATACTTCTATCCAAACTCACATTCTAACATTTATAAGAAGGTAAACATAATATAGATCCTTTTTACCCCGTAATATCATATGAATACCTTCATCATGTATTACCATATTCCTTATTGATTACATTCATGCTCCCTTATTCCATATAGAATGCTGGATATACTTCATCAATCCAAAAATGTTTTAAACCCCAACAATGATGGAATATACAAATCATTAATCAGTTCCAAGGTAGTCAAGAATATCCAATATATTTTTTCCAAAATAATCATGTATTATTCGAAAATCACTACCTCGGTATCAGAACTATATTATGGTTTATCATTCTCTCAACCATATATTTTCCAAAAATTTATCCTGCTATTGAGTCACTTTTCATTGTTCCACACAATCTCAAGTCCTTAATGAAATAGTACTGTAGTACAATCCTTATATACTCTATAATTATTATAACAAGTACATTTGTTGATACAACACTCAATTGACATAATCAACATAAGAACACTAATCATTCCTCTTCATCTGTGGTAGTATCATAACTTGATTATTATCCAATAGCATCATTTGAGGAATAGTCTGATGACTGGGACATAGGTTCATGTAGTGTCCAAACTCCTTGCAAATGAATCATTTTACATTTGAAACCATTTTCTTACCCTTGCAGTCACGTACTTTGTGCCTTTTTTCTCCACACTTATAACAAACTCCCATTCCTTTCAGGCAAGTTCCTGGGTGTTTCTTTCCACAGTTACCACATATGAGAAAATTCTTCTTTTCCCTCTTCCCTTTATCCATCTTTTTCTCTTCCATCCTTTTCTTCTCTTGCTTCCCTTCAATGAAATAGGACTCTGTAAACTCTTTACTTATCTTATCAACACATGATATTATTTCTTCATATGATGATAATACATGGGAGACTATTTCTCTTATCAATTCTAGCTTAAAACCATGAAAGATATGATCCTTCCTTCTCTTTGGATCTAGTGCATTTCTGGAGTTCTCATTCCTTCTACTGGGCGCCATTTCTAAACAATGGCACAAACTAGATCAGTTTATGAATCAAAATACATAATCCCATACTTATAAAACACTTAACATAAATTGAACTATTTATGGATATAATCCATAATCATAAGAATGTTTTCTTTGAGGAAGTATATACTCATACTCCCTTCAAAATGATTTGTAAAGAAAATGAGAGTTATCCTAAGCATATCCCCTGGGAGTGTCGTAACCAAGAGTGCAGCAAGGCCTGTTGTTGTGCACTAGTTCCCGTTCGAGTCTAGATCAAAGCGGTGTTTTCGGGTTTTACCCCTAGGTACATCTGTGCCAGAGCCGCCTCTACCTGCTCGTATCCAGACAGGGATGTATTGCTTGGAAAACTCACAAAATCTCTACAATACCAAAATTCTAGGAAGTTCTTCTATACTAATCCTCAAAGTTCATCTTAGGTCTACGTGCTCTAATCAGAGTATATCTAAATCTAGCTTCCAAGGTTTGTACTAAACTTCCTCTGATACCAACTGTAACTCCCCGACCCTAGTTGCCTAGAGTCGGTGCATTATTACATAACATTGGCATGATCACAAGAAAGATCAAATCTCGAAAGACCGATTGGTTTAGTAGCCTTGGAAACACTAGATATATTCATAAGTTTTACATTACATCATAAAATGAAAAACTACTACAACAACATAATGTTTCCACAGTCCACACTATAATCCCCTCATAATATCCCTGCAGGTCATTCATAACTTACATCTTCACTTCCTGGGAAAAATAAAACATAGAAAAGGGGTGAGCTCAAATTCCCAGTAAGGATAACAATATAGCGGAAACTTTCATCAATAAGAATAAACATTTAAGGCAATGTATAACTAAAACAAAAGCCTTTTAAACATGAACTTTAAACATGGTATGGCATAAATAAAATGAAATAATGTCATTTAATTATTCACATGGATATTCTACTAATCGAATAATCACATGCAAAAATCAATAACCACTTTCATAATGTTGGAATGCATAATGCCAGACTATCATAACCACATAGCCAAGGCCTCGTGCCAAGACTACAAATAAGATTTTGTCAAGGCCTTGTGCCAAGACACTAGTTTGTCTCATGAGACCTACCGATGCATCGAGGAGCTATAGCGGGCTCCACCCGTCACATATTAAGTCCAATGCATTCCCATATGAAAAGGTTTAAACATAACATAAACATTCGTATTAAAACTAGCATACGAAATGTCAATACTTTCACCATAAACTATGAATGGTATAAAAATAGCACATCCACAGTCAAACATATCACAAAACCTTCAATAAAATATAGAAGTTTTGTATCATAATAAATCAACTTCAAATAATCTTAAAATCCATCAAAGGATGTTGACATAGATGAAATCAAAATTCTTTTTAAAGAAATATCTCCTTTTATTTTGAAATAATTTAAGATCCATATAAAATAAAACATTTTCTTTGAAAATATTCTTATAAGCTTGTAAGGGAAGCTTTGAAAATTTTATAACGGTGGAAAATAGCCGCACCCG
Source organism: Viscum album (assembly GCA_963277665.1). Classification (NCBI taxonomy): domain Eukaryota; kingdom Viridiplantae; phylum Streptophyta; class Magnoliopsida; order Santalales; family Viscaceae; genus Viscum; species Viscum album. The sequence continues at coordinate 1,897,095,290 of OY728163.1, read as the reverse complement.
TCGTATAAGTTAAAAAAACATTCTTACCTTAATTCTGTCGAAAAGGATAAAAAGGACCTTGTTTTGAAAACGACCGAAAGATTCCTTTATAAACCACTTATAAAAGTCAAAAAGGGTATAAATGACTTTAACTCATATTCTAGTAAATAGTAAAAATGTTTTGAAATGCATTTTTAAGAAACATGGATGTGGATGATAAAGAGATCCCAGTAGATTATTACGTATAAACAACCTTGGATAATAAAGAGGTTGTAAAGTAAACCCTTACCTTGTACTTTTCCTTGGTTGGGGTAGGTTAACCTCCTGTATAATGGTGAAATAGTTGTTATTAAATTATACAAGAATCATATATAATAATATGATATCATATATAATAATATGATATCATATATGATCTTTTAACATTGATATGTTAATAATATCTTAGAATTATCGTCGTTTCGGGAGTTAACTTACTCATTTTATTTTATATGTTTTGTTACATAAGCCATGTTTGTTGTATCTTATTCATATCCAGAATGATATCTAGTCCTTAAACATCATTTTTAAATCATCAAATGATAATTATACTTGAATGGATACGATGGAGAATGAATCTCATCGCGTTCGTGGAGACGGTAGTCCGTACGTACGCACGAGCGACAATATCATTCTTTTGATATTAAAATAATATATTAAATGGATGGTATATCATATATACAGAATCATTAACATGTTATATTTATTATTTACATGAGTTACACATCATTATTATACCCATCCAAATAATATTACATTGAATAACAATTACACCACGACGTGGAGACGGTAGTCCGTACGAACGCACGTATGGTGACATGTTATTCAAAGGGTGGATAGAATACTGAATATGGTTGTACCATATTTATAATAACATCACAGTATATGTGAGATACTGGAGTTTATTATTTTAGAATGGTAAGAACAAAGGAAGAAGAAGTGGAAGAAGAAATGAACTTGGAGAAGGGTGGTGAAATCATTACCTCTTCTTCGGGTTCTTCCTTTTGATTTGATCAAAAGGGCTCCTTAGGTTGGCTTTCTGATCAAACTAAGGCCAATAGGTTGTAATGAGGGATGTTGGGAGAGTATTTGGGCAGAGTTTTCCCGAACCAAAAGGCTTTGAAGTTGTGAAGAAATGAGAAGGAGGAGTGCCCTTTTATAAGAGGGGTGAGGGGCACCTTTGGAAATGCTAGAAATATTAATTTATAATAAATTCATATTCGGTTTCTAATGGCTCCAATGCTTATTATTCAAAAGTTATGGTGGGGATAGGTCAAAAACCACTCAACCAATAGAATTTAGACAGGTTTGGGTACTTATATTAACCTTATCTTTAAGTATTAACTCTAAGTTAATTAGTTTCACTTTTACAATGTCTCTTTGTATTTTTATATAATATGGTTAGTAAACTTACTATATACATTGAAGCGACCCCCAAGTGGTACATTAATGATGGAACTATCATGATATAAGTCTCATGGCCGAACCTTAGATTTTTATGAATTTAATATCAATTAAGAATATAATATTTGTTTTAAGAACTCTTTTATGTCAATTTTGACACTATTCAATAGTTGATTTTTTTGAAACTCATAACAGATTGATTACTTCGAAAAAAGTCAATTAAATCAATCCTAATATATCATATTATCCTATAAAATTAGTTTAATTCATTAAAAGTTTCATATTATATTTATTTGGGTATTTATAATATCAATTATTTTAATTTTTCACTATTATAGTAATTACTGTATCATCATTGTGTCATAAATAAAATACATTATTTAATGTATAAAAATTATAAATAAAATATCATTATGTAGGAAATCTTTTTATCTTTCTAATGAATATTTATAATCTAAAATCCAACATATATAACCCTATGTAACAATTTTCTTTCTAAAAGATATATGCTTGTGTCATTTTTGTATTCATTTTAACTTAATTAAAATAAAGTGTCATTATCACTTACAAGTGGATCCATGGGGTCCCAAAATAGACCCAAAGATTCCCATGGTCGACCATGTATCAACCAATAGGGTTAAGACACGTTTTATGGTAATTTAGTATTATTATAATATTATTTTTTTAACCCTTATTTACCGGATTTACCCTTAACCATGGTAAATAAAATATTTACCGCAATAACTATTCAAAATGTCTAAAAATAAAAGTTACCTAATTACACAATTTGAACATCCTGATTCCAAATATGGAATCCATTTTTCTAAATTCAATACACAGAAGTGGAAGAAATTAATTTAAAATTAATTCCCGCTGTCAAAACAAAAAGCGTGTTTTTAAGAGATATTAACTATCAAAAGATTGACACTTGTTTATGTTCGGTTTAATTGTAAAATTTTGTCTAATGACCAACATTATATTAAATTGTAAAAATTTATTCTAAATATACTTTAAAACCACTCAAATTCATAATTTATCACTATTAATTATTTTGATTAAAAAAGTTGTTTTTAATTAAAATTTAGTAATTTTCACTATTCATTAAAATATGAAAGTTATCCGAAAAGTACCAAAATTTCACCATAGGCTAAATTCGATATTCCGAATCCAAAAATGAAGTCCATTTCAAAATATAAAATATATATTATTTCAAAATTTATGTATTACTATTCATAACGACCATTTTGATTGGTTGTGGTGTGTGTTAAAACTCGAAGTTGCGTACAACACATGCTACTATTTTATTCAAAGGAAAGCGTACCGTGGAAGCTTGGGAAGTTTCATTTTAAATTTTTTGATGTCTCCATTTAGTCAAAAAGTTTAAAATATTGTATTTAAAAAGGTTTCACTATCAAAAGTTGATAAAAGTGCAATACTGAAAATGAATCTGTTCTTGCATTATGACTAAGAAACTCATAATATGGATTCTAAAATTATAAAGTTTAAAATTTAGTTAATACTATTCATGACCTCTTTTAATGGATTTTTTTTGGTAAGTCATGGTGCAATTGAACTCGGTGTTGCGTGTAGTGCAAGTTATTAAATTATTTTGAAGAAATAACACACTATGAAATCTTGGGGTGTTACAAATTCATTTAGAGTCTAAACCCACGTCATGGGACATACTGTGTGCAACGAAGGAGAGTGAATCTCTTATATCGAACAAGTCCTAGGTAGGAGTACTGAAAAAGCTGATTGTACCTCAAACAACCTCTTGCCCTTCTAGAACTACCACCTCTATGGCATAAAAATTCCTACGCCCAGCTCCTCTACCTCTCGGCTATCAGACACCTCCCCGATCATACCTTGGTCGATGTACCTGAGGAGTGCCCCGAGGTCAGCCTCCTCCTACGACACCTCCCCTCAGAGGAGCGGGATCTTGCTGAACCTACTGCTAATGCTGAAAGGGTCTAGAAAGAAAATTACTTCTTCTGAGGTGGGTGTTGAACCTGTCCACCACTACCTACTGCACTCCATCTGGGCACTAGTTCCAAAGGTTCCCATGGCTTCCACAGATGAATCATCTCAACCCTAGGCCCGAATGGAAAGGACGAGGGCCGGGAGATCGGAACTGGAACTACTGAGGCATGCTTCCTGCTGTTTGAAACCAATAGGGCCCCAACACAAGAGGCCTGCTACTGACGACTTTCCCTTTTGATGAGCCCAATTGGATTCCCTCTCATGTTACACCTCCTTGCGTGTGCATTCTTTCCACAACTTCATCCTTCATCTGGACCTCCATGTACGTCGGTAGGGTGAACGGAGTAACATAATACCGGAGAGAAGGCCAAAGTGCCTCCTCCAAACATCTCCCCCAATAATTCTCATCCAAAAAGTAGTTGAGAGATAAGTGAATGAGATCCTTGAACAAGATCCCCAACTATCTCACTGACATACTCCCCTACTGGTGGGAGAGTAGTTCCTGCCTCTACTCAGCCTTCATCATGGATGAGAGGAATTATGCCCGGAACTCCTTCTTGAAGTCATCCCATGTAACCTCAGCATCCCTTTTTCCCCAAGATAATGTGTCCACTAATGACGCGCTGCTCCATGCATTTGGATCACAGCCAGAGGAACCCAGTACTCCTTCGGAGCCCAGATCAAGCTAAAATCAATCACCAGCTCCCCTACCCATCTCTCTATCTCCATGTCTGAAATGGTTAACTTGTACTTCCCCAGAATCTTCTGCTGAATAGATCGAAGAGTTTTCTACCACTGATCATCCACCTTTTCTTGGTTATCCCTCTGTCAATTAGCCATGTCAACATCTTGGGCCTCGAACTCCCGCACTACTCATGTTTATCTCCCAGGTTCCATAGTTGCAAGGTAAATAAGCAATGCCTAATCTCAATTAGTGTAGAATATTGGTCTTAAATTTTCTTATAATTTTTATTCATTTTAAATCTCCATGTACCTATGAACCACAATAAAACAAGACATTATGATGAATGTACCATATCTAGGGTACCTACCCTGAAATCACTGTAGCCTTACTTAGTCGTTCGGTAGGCCCAGAGTCCTTGAATCGGATCACGGGGGGCACTAAAATCATGTGTCATAGTCGGCCTTCTCTGGCTTATTTCATGCACCATGATCACCCAACATTGTTTCCCTACCATCCCATTCAATAATCACTATTCTTAACTATATAATCATTCATATCTCTCAACCTGACCTCTAATATCATTCTGTCACGACTCACTTTCACCAAGATGAGGGAAGGGACAACAGATTTCCAGACCCTTCCTTCTTCATGTTGAAGGATTGATAATGACCCCCGAGACCCGCCTTCAATAGGAATCGAAGTGGAAACTAGAACCAAGGGTATAGAATCTCACACAATGTGGAATAAATTTCCCATTTTCTTTATTAGGATCAGGAGATAAGATAGTAAATCCCAAGAACACCCAAACTAGGGAAAAATGTAAAGCCAAAGAAAACTATTCCCATATGCATGTTACAAAAGTAAAATCCAAAAAGTATAAAGAGGATAAAAAGGTAACGTATAAATTATAATAAAAACAGTAACTACAACTATCCCAACATCCGAGCTAGTACGACCCTGCATGATCCGTGATGTCCTCCTAGGAACCAGAAAGTTGTTTTTTATACGTAGGGTGAGCATACAATTATACTAAATAGGGAAAACCAAAGACTCTCATGCACAAGTGGGGAGGCATTCTATTTCCCAGTGAGAAAAGAGACAACCAAGGCACCTAGAAAAGAAAACTATCCACCCAAGCCTCACCAAGGAATACTCTCCAAATAACGCAACTAAAGGTATGTATAGTAACAACACCTTGATGTTTGGGTACCCCACACCTCTTTACCACTGGTTATTAAAGACATCCTACACATCAAACCAATCCTTCCATTCTCACCACAGTCCCACTCCACACCCCGCTCGCACACAACTGGGCCACAACCACATATCCCGCCTATAAGAACCTAGTCCAAAACCCCCTATCCCGCCTATAAACACCTGATCGACAAGCACCATGTGTAACCATGGCTGCAAACACATAGACCAGAACAACTACAGCCACACCCGAAGACACCTAGGCCTCATCCTGAAGCCTCTTAGGAAACAACCTGACTATCCACACCAGGGCCAAAAACCACAACTAACCTGCCCGAAGAATCTTGGGCTATAGTAGAACTCAGGCCATCAGAGCCTGCCCGAATAGTCTTGGGGTATTAGGGAAAGGGAGCAGAAAAGGAGCTAATAACCAGCCACTCATAGGAATGTTGGAAAAAACACCCTCCCCAATGAAAGGGGTGTCTTCAGAACTATGTTCTAAGGTTGGTTAGGGAACTAATAAGAAACATAAAACTACAAATATATGTATAGGTAACAAGTACTCATCCCAACCTAGTGTTTACAAATCCATCATAAGCACAACACTATTGTAACTATTCATTCATAAAAGAAAAGAAGAGCACTCACGGCTAAGTTACAACTAATCCCCAAAAAAATTCCCCATTTAAACTATTCTTGTTTTCATGTTCATGTGATCTAATTCAAGTGGAATTTACACTACTGGGAAACTAAACGTCATACCTACAAGGAAGAAAAAGAGAAACAATCAAACACCAATTTAAGCATTCACACCCGATTGTCTTGTAAAGTCACAACAACAAAGGGATCAGTGAGATCCCTCAATGTACTGAACCAACCCAAGCCTTAAGATTCATCCCCACACAGCTTCATATTCATGACCAAAAACCGGGCCATAACAGAGGATCCCATCCACATCCACTAAAACTAAAAAGCATCAAGATGGAAAACACAGCTACAACCAAAAGTGTAGGGAAACTTCCAGATTCAAGCACATTATTTATTAGGTTCTTCTTTCTGTTGGTTAACCGGGGTGACCACAAAAGGATTAATGTTCACAAGGCATTCATTTAACCAACCGAGTTTATGTGATTAACCAATTTCTATGTTACAATCATTTAGTCATCATAGAAGAAAAGGGTTCATTAGTGCGTAAGTAATGACCACCCATATCCAGGATTTTCAGTGAGCATAAGCCCATATAGTTCACAACATATAGAAATTATAAAAGAGTATAGCAGAATTGTCAAACACACCCCATCATTTATTAACAGTCTGTTTATTATCATTGTAATGGTTTGGTTTCATCCACCCCCATGGAAACAGTAGCATACCCACCCAACATGATACACAATAAGGAGAGACGAAGGAAGATCCTAATTGTTTGATCAAGGATCGAATTTCTTATCCATGTTCCATGAACACGGGATGCACGACTTTCATGGTAGGTACGTTGGGGACTCCAAGGGTGAGTAGAAAGGCTCCGACACAGGCGCACCACTTTCCTTAGAATGGAGGGACTCCAATCGCACCAGGAAAAAAAGGATACCATCCAAGAGAAAGAAGAAGAAGGGATCCCCATGAGATATAATGATGATATCATGTTGTTACTAGATATAGAAATTTGAATTGATTAAAATTTGGATCATGGTTTCACCATGCTGTTGGGTGGTTATGCACCACTAAATTAATTGTTATTTGACAACTCTCATCGGGAAAATGTGGTAACATCTGTGACATAAAATGTTTTTATATAAACATAGGGGAACTTTATATAGACACACAGCTAGGTCCGTTGATGGTGTCCCCACTCTAAAAATTTTAAACATTGATTATGGGGCTAAAAATGGTCTTAAACCAGTTTCAAAAGGGTAAAAAGGATTAAAAGCGACATTATAGGAAAAACTGTAGAAGAGAAACTCGACAGGGCTCTGTGACACCGATCGGTAGCACTTATGGGGGACACACCGATCGTGTCGCACTGATTATGTCACAACGATCGGTCGCACCAATCAGAGACACATAGATCGTTCACACCGATCACTGACACACCGATCACTCACACCGATCGGCGACACACCGATCGGTCGCACCGATTGGTCACACCGATCGACGACACACAGATCGGTCGTACCGATCGGCGACACAATGATCATGTCCCACCGATCGGTGACACCTATTTGCGGTACACCGATCGTGTTAGGTCGATCAGTCGCACACCAAAATGAAGTCCTTCTATCGAGACACCATCCTTTGGATCTGTAATTTGGACAAGGGATGGACCATGAGGGCTTGGGCCATCACACCTCCATCCTTTTCTTGGGAAAACTCCCTTGATTCTTATGAAATTCATGTGTACAGTTCCCCATATCATTGCAATTATAACATGTTGTTTTAGATTCTTCCCTCATCCTTTTACTATATTTATCCCAGTGACCCCTTTATACACATATAATGAAAAGACACATTCCCTTAGAGAAAGTTCATATGGTGAATCTTTCTATAGTATTATGAAGATAGAAATCACTAAAATATATTATTCTTATTTGATGCATTAATTTTTTCATAGATTTCAAAATAACTTTTCTTATCATTGTTTTATTTTAATATGTAGGATCCTGATAATTTCTTTTTATTATTGATGTCACATAAATCTATTTTTATATAAGATGAAATAATCTATGAAATCAATGTTGTTTATGTATTTATCTTAAATTTTTCACTTATGTGGTAAATCATGCACTCTATGTAGTGTATATAATCTTTAATATACCTAAATAACCATATAAATGTAGTGTCATAATATACAACACGTTCAATTTACTTTCTCATTATTACAATAATTTAATCTTCATTTTAATTTATTGACCATGATGGAATAATTCATCGATGAATAGATCCTCAAAAGTCATATATTCTAGGAGATTTATTTCTTATTCCACCCTAGTATACTAGACAATGGAATAACATTGAACAATGTCATTGTGTAGAGAATGGGATACAAGGTAAAAATTTCCATTTCAATACATCCCATGACCATAATTATATTCTCTAGAGACTTAATCCACTCTTATGAAAAAATATGTATAGTGGTCCCACTGAACGATTGTGGATTCTATTGCAATATGTAATCTATTATAGGAGTTTTTCTTCATGTAATTGGTTTCTACATTTGAGAATGGATATCTATCATTTCATTATTATGATTCCCTATAATATCTAGAATTGTTTTTCTATTACTATCTATATTGGTTTCATGATCAGAGAACTATCTACATTTCCCATGAGTATTGATACAATTTTCCACCCACAAGCCTTATAAATATAATGGAACACAATGTATTATCTCAAAATACCATAAAATATAATTCAAAATATGTTGAATAGCATATGATTAAGAAATATTAAATCCTTGAATCATAATAATTGGTTAATTTGGGGAAATCATTACATTTAAATCCATTATAATGTACTATATGTTTTTTAATTATCTTATTCATATTACATTGGAGTGTAAAATAGGTTGTGCGGTACGAAATTATTTAGTGTACCATTTTACACCGAATCTGTCCAGTCACACCTAATCATATTTGATACCCCGAGGAACATCAATTCTTGAAAAATCCCCACTTTTATTATCCAGAAAATGATTTAATTTTACGAAGACCACAAAATTTCTACCTTAAAAAAATTATTGGACGTTCTTCTACAAATAGCCACAATATCTTTCCTTTGGTTATGTTCCCTAGTCAATGTTTACGAATTATATATTCCATTATGTTTGATAATATTTTTTTAGATAGCAACAATAATTACATAACACTATAATCCTGATGTTGATCAAATATTTTATTACATTGCAATGATTATAGTGAATAAAATCTTAAAAGACTGGTCATTATAGTTTCTTTTAATGATATTTTATATACAAGATACTGATAATAAATTTGGAAAATAAAACAAAACATGATTTCTAATAAAATGAAATAAATGAAATCCTTTAAATCATAATTAATGTTTCTTTTTCATAACCTATGGAATGGAAACATAGAAAGGGTATTCTCAAATTCTTAGTAAGGGTAACAAAAATAAAATCAACAATGAAGGAATGAGATTAATTAAAAATTAATGTTTAATAAATGATAACATATTCCAATTAAAATAACATGATATGGAATAATTAATATGTGATGTTAAGAAATTGAAACATTTGTAATTTAATCAGTACACTAAAAATATAATGTATCTATAGATATGTATACAAATAAATATCATGGAAAACAAACTAATAAATATAAATAATAGAAATTATTAATTATTGGATTCCATTTTCCCATGGTATATAGTAACTTTTCCATCAATTCCATTCATTATAAGATTTAGCATACTAGGTAAATAACCCTTCTTATTTAGAAATCTAATTCTTCTCATGACTCAACCAACTCATCGAGGTGATATCTATAACTCAGACCCACCCAAGGCTTACATTTCCAATGAATTCAACATATTTGTTATAATAAATTATACAATGTGGATTCTAAAATATCCTATGTTAGTATAAGAAAGAAATTTATTAATAATTCCTTATATAATAAAATAACTATCAAAGTGAACAGATTATATAAAATGGTATATATTTTAGAAAATAATAATATTTATTGTATCAGTATATAGATATTCAAGATAAATAAAATGTACGATAAAATTTATTATTATAAATTTAATGTTTAATTATAAATCTAACAATCAGAGATAAAAGTGAGATAGAAAAGATAGTCATTAAAAAATTTCTTTGAGGAAAATATTTTTTAAAACATTCAATGTGTCCCATAATAAATAAAAATATATAATAATAATTCCAATTAACATATTACAAAAAATAATTTTTTATACCATGAATATAATAGGTGGTAGGATATAATATCTCAAAATGGTTTATAGATTCACTAGATAAAATAATTTGGTGGTCAATATAATTTTATTTCACAAATATAAAATGTGAGATGAAAATCACTTTGTATATCCTTATTTTTTGTCGTGTGTTATATATCATACATTATAGTGATTTAGAAAATGTGAAAGCATATAAAATAACCATAATAATATTTATGATATCCTATATGATCTTCTTGTAATATATTATTAGTCGTTTCTTAGTAATATTTTATCTTTTTACGACTTAATGTGTTATTTTCCATGTTTCTAGAGTATGTTTTGACTTGTTACTTGTTATTCATAATAATTATATCTTGGATTCATCATATAAATAATTTAATCCATTACTTAGATATCATATATATTAATTATATATGTAATTGGAATATCCAGAATATTGGTAGATTTGAAATGCATTTCATTGTTAATAGATATGAAAGATCGTATGTATGAAAGAAAAGAACATTCAATTCATTTTGGTTTTAAAATATTGAATCTTAATTGATTTAAAAGTATATTTTAATTATTTTATTATATTTTTGTAATATTTTTTAAATATGTTTAATAAAACAATCTGTTATACGTTCTATGTTTTGCATGAATGTATCAAATCACATTGATGGGTATGAAATCCACACACCCACAAACGATGTTACCATATATAAATATAATTTATGGAATCATAGTATGTGTTTTATATAAACAAAAAAATGACAGATATATTTAAAATGTTACAAATATCATATCTAAAAATAATTTCTATCATAATGAACACCATTAGAGTTAGCAATGGAAAATATATAATTCATGGTTTTGTGACTCGATAGTTCACTATATAGATATATATTAGGTTAGTTTCCCATTAGATGGATGTTTTGGTAATATTAGGATTAAATCATAACATAAAAACATAAAATAATATTATGTATACTCATTTTATTTTATAATGTTTTAATAAGAATATTTGAGGGGGTGTATAATGAAAATAAAATAGATGTTCTTAAGGATTGATATTACTTATTATTTGTGTAACTTTATTATGATTTACAAAAAGGGTTTCTTAAAGTAGATTTAATTATGATTTTTGGATTACAGTATGTGGGAACAATTTTTCATATCTATTTTGAATGACATTTGTGGATCCAAAATGACTTGATAGGTGTGAGGAAGTGGGAGTGGTGAGTATGTTTTTATTATAGCGGATGAGTGGAACTCTTGTAATTTTTCTCAATGGTAATTTCATCCAAAATTTCCAGATGAGAATTGTCTCCAATAATGTTCCAATGACAGTAAGAGGGATTATAGTGTCTAACAATGGGCATTCGATGCCTTTTTGGTAATTTTTGGTCATTTATGGACATTTTTTGAAGGTTTAGTCCATCATTAAGATTGTATTTCTCATAAACTTTGTAATTAATTTTAATCACACTTACTATTATTAATTTTATAAAAATATGTTTGACATATAACACATTATAAATTATTATTTTTAAAAATATGTAATATATATTTCTAAATTATAGTCATAGATTTGGACAAAATTTATTTAATTTTAATCCCCTATATGAGAAGGTAATGATTTTTTTAAATTTAAAATTTTTAAAAATTATGAGATATTTTTATTTCTATTTAAACGTGAACTTTTTTATAATGAAATAATTTTTTTATTAAATTTTTATTTTTTTATTTATTTTTATTTAAAACTAATTTACAATATTATATTATCTTATAAATAAATAATACAATAAATAAGTTATTAAATGTAATTATTTATTTCAATTCATTACAGGAATTAATGTTTATGGGAAAATACAAAATATTCACTTTAACATAATAATGGTATTTCAATATCAAAAAATAAGTTTATTTTAAAATTTAATATTTATAGAAGTTACCAAAATTCAATTTAATATAGTTTCACCTTTTAAATTTCAGTAACAGTGATTTTAGAAAAATGATGATTTTTATGATAAATTTTGTGTTTTTTCTAATATTATAGCTATCAAATATATTAGATGTATGTAAAAATATTTTATTTATAAATTTACTATAAAACTCCCCAAAAATTGAAATGATTTGACTGACTTTACAAAACATGGCTAAATTGAGTATTGTTTAAATGTGTTGTTTTTGGTATTCTGTGGCTATCAACAAATTTAAATTTATTCTAAATGAAAAATATGTAATGTTATTGGGGGTGATACAAGGAATGTTAAATAATATAAGCTATGAGAGGATATTTGATCATAGTCAAATCTAGAATTTTAATGCCCTTATCTTTTATTTAGATAATTTTTTATTTGAAAACTATACTTTCTCGGGAAACCTGTTTTTATATTCTGTCTTGGCCATGATAACATTCTTGTGTTCAAAAAACTAAAAATCCTTAGCCAACACTATCAACTATGGATAAAACTATATTTTGAAATAATCTATTATTTATTTTAACAATAATCTCTAATGTTTCATCACTATCTCCATCAATTCCCACCATATCTTCCATCGTTGTTCAAGGATTTAGGTGGGAAATTTTACATTTATGTCATTTGGTGGCTCTATAAACTCAAAAAAACCCTTGATTATTTTAAATCTTTTTTCATATACTTGGGGATCTTTGGTGCCACTGGAAGCAAATTTATTTTAATAAAGGAACGTCAGAAGAGTATTTTCAAGACCCCACCTTTGAGGATACATATCTAGGTCCTAAACAAGTATTGTTTGAAGTCTTATTCCTAAATCATATACATTATGCACAATATACCCATACTGACTCAGGTCCATGAGAGATTTTTTCTCATAGTTTTTCTCCATTAAATCCCTCTGGGATCTGAGTTACATTTATTAAATTTGTTAGGATTCTATAAAACATGAATAGATAAATTTTAAGACATCATATTATAACATTATAAAAGGAACAAGGGTGAATTAATCCAACGAAATACACAAACTTGATTTTGATTCTAATTTATAAAACACAATATTATGGAAAAGGATAGAACAACTCCTCAACGTTTCATTCCCATCCAATGTCATGACCCGTCCCCCGGGGCCGATATCGTGACTAACCCAAGCCCGCCTTCCATAGGCCAGGGGCTGGCGACTAGCACCCATGGTGTGAATCCCTAAACTGAGAAGGCATTTCCCTTATAAACCGAAACACACATAATAGAGTATGCAACTAGAAGTAAAAAACTATGTAAAAACTAAATACAGAAGAAGTGTTGGAAGGTAAATGGTTCCAGAAATACAAGACCAACATTAAAGTTCAATTAAAACTCAATTCAAGTACAACTAATAAATGGACAATAACTGAGAGGTAAAGTGTAGCTCAAGGATCATCCTCCGGGGTTCCAACCTGAAGGGTAGGTATAGATGCCCATCTCAACACTCCTCGTTAGTCATAATCCACTGTGTACCGACTCGTCGCAAGGTCCACTTCCGGGTACTGACCAGTCCTGATACTCTCGGCCTCCATCAGTGTTGTTTGTCGTATGCATCCAACACAATGAGATGCGGGAAAAGCCTATTCAGGGTTGAGTATAACAATACTCAGTAGGGACCCCGAGACCATCAAGGTCTCTCAATATCCAACAAGGATAACAAAAATGTAAATAAATCAAACAAAAATCCCACTTAGTTATATGCCCATACATATATCAATTTTTATCAAATGACTCATCTCAATCATTATGAAACATAAGAGATACTGACTCAGCTCAAACCAGGATTTTTATTCACATTTTCGAAACCACGGCTGCTGGAGAACTCCTCCTCTATCGAGAATAGTGGGCCTACTGCCAACTACCAGGTGCATACCACTAATCCTAAACTGCAGAGGTAGTCCTCCTATCGAGTACTGTGTGTCTGCCGCGCTCACACAGATGTGCTCCCCACTATGTTTCTGCCGCTAACTACCAGGATTTCCACCTAATAGTCTGTCAAGGTACTCCTCCTGTCAAGTACCGTGGGTCTACCTCCAATTTCTAGGCGCTCCATCATGTGTCTCCCTCCAAATACTAGACTCTACCAAATGCGCCTATCGAATCACTCCGAGTTGAATCGATCAAGCATTCATCATGTCTTAGCCAGCTACAAGGTCTCTACACTATGACTTCTCATCACCAGAAGGATCCACCACATGAGATACTGGTAAATACTCCAACTATCTCAAAGTGAGACAGAGAAGTATATCAAAGGTCTACCTCATCATATGGGTCTCAACGCAACTGACGGCGCATCAATCAGACACCCAGTCTATGAGTTACTATCCATTTAGTCTTGGAGGCCCTGTTGGATTAGAGTACAATCCAACCAGACCGTATCTCAACTAAAACCATAAATCTAGTGTGGTATTCTCAAAGAGATGTTTTTCTCCATGAAAAATTGTGCCACTGATGGTTTGTCAAATGGACGTCCGGTGCCAAAGATATGACCCATGAAGGTAAAAGAGACAGTATTGGGCACGGGTCCAGCCCGACCCGGTCGGGCCAACTCGGCCCAACCCATAAAGGGACAACTGGTCTGGGTCGACCCGGTTTGACTCGTTGGGTGGGTCATCTTGATAAGGGTGTCCCGATTCGCTAGGCCTGGCCCAGCGGACTACGAGGGTGGTTCGGCCCAGAGGTCTCCACGTAGGCGACTCGTCCAGAAGGATGGGGCCGGTTTGGCCTGTGCCACGAGGGGCACCGGGCAGGGCACCGGGTAGGGCGTGGCAGAAACCAGGTAGGACGCGTGGGTTCCAGCAGGGCACTAGGTTGGGTGTGATGGCCACAGGCAGGTGGGCCATGCACCGGGCAGGGCGTCGGGAGGCCGAGGACATGCTGACCACATGATGGGAAGGGAGCTGGGAGGCCACACACATGTCGGTCGTGCACTGGGTAGGGAGCAAGAAGGCCACAGAGAGGTGGACCGCACGCCAGGAAGTGCGCTAGGAGGCCGTGGATGCACCGACAGGGCGCCGCTTGGGCCGACAATGTTTGGTCGGAAGCTTCAGTGCGCCGTGGGGGAGGAGCGTGATTTATGGAGGCCACGGGTAGCACGACCTTCATCGTTTCCACCTTAGTCATCATTCCATAAAGACATCACCAAAGATCAGCGGAAGGAGTCGGGCCATGTCAGTTTGGCCCTCACCCTCCGCCTTTAGAGGTGATAGAAATTAGTTCGTAAGTGTGAAGAAAAAATGGTAAGCGAACCAAGTGGTTAATATCCTATGGTGTGCAGGGAAGGCAACCAAGATATTATAGGAGACCCATGGGGTCATATGAGAATGTTCATTTCCTGGGGAGGCGGGTCGTGAAAAATGGTATAAGAGCCAATACCCAACCAGAAGTGCATAGCCACTACCTGGGTTTCAGGCTTGGGTTCCACAACAAGGGCGTTGTGCTTTAAATGGGTGGATAATGTAGCACCCCTAGAAAAGTGAGAATTAAAAAGGCTAAATATTACTACACATGTCCAGAAGGTGCACCTTTAATTTTGAGAGCCTACCATATTAGAAGTCCATAGTTAAGCATGCATGGCCTGGAATAGTATTCAGGATTGGTGACCTTCTTAGAGACTTCCCAGTGTGTGTGTGAGTGAGGAAAAAACACACTGAAAGAACAAGTGTTGTCCTATTGGGACAATCATTAGTCTAATAAGTGACCCAAGTGAGTAATATCTTATGGTGTGCAGGGAAGGCTACCAAGGTATTATAGGAGACCCATGGGGTCATATGAGAAGGTTCATGGCCTAGGGAGGCGGGTATTGACATCCAATCCATGGCGACTTATGGTTTATTGTGTTGTGATATTGGAATATAATATATCAAAACTACCACCTTTGGACAAACATGATACATAACTTCATACTCTAATCAATTTTGGATGAGAAACCCAAACCTATGATAACCGCTTTCAACGAACCATCTCGGGTACCCTAGAAACTCGATAGTTGTTCTGGTCCTAAAATAGGTCAAAGGGAGTTCCTAATCTCAATAGATTTGAAATGATTACGTTTTGAAAATATAATATTAATGTATGAACAAATTTTACAGAATAAAAATTACATTTTAAAATAACAGAAATCAAAAAACCGTAAATAAAAATTTAATAGAATTCAAACATGTATGAAATCCCAAGGCACAACCACAAGTACAAAATATAAGATAACTACCCATGTCTTAGTGGGAACAACTCTACATTACGAAAAATTAACAGCTACTACAACTTCCAAGTGTTTAATACACATTCCCGAAGATAAAATATGATTATATATAAACCCCTGAAGGAATATTTAAGGTGAGTGCTACAATCCCTATAGGGTATCACCATGAATTTAATAAAATATTATAACAATTCTATAACAAAATAAAAATTTAAATTTCAAATAAAAATGAATCATTGATATAAAAAAAATTAAAAAATAGTTATTTACATTTGAAATGGTGTAAGTAAATTAAAAAATGGATTATAGAACATTTTGTATATATCAATATATAATAAAAATGGGTTTCTAAAAAGTTACAAACATTGGCATATATAAAACATATAAATTAGAAACATTGTCTTCTACCAAGATATATGATAGTTCAGGTTATGGGATCCATACTTACTTATATGATAATAACTGCAATGTGTACACATGTCCCTTCACACAATCCTGAGAGGACTCATCTATATCGGAATGAGGAATAAGATTTTCAAATAATGTTTTTGTGAGAGTCTAATCATCAGTATGTTTCTTGAGTAATTTCAACCTATCATGGGTTTCCCAATAACTAACTAACTATATAAACATTTATTTTCAATAATTCAATAAAAATGTGAAATTTATTAAAAAACAATTATATTGAAAATTCCAATGATTTACCATATCAATATACATGTATTCCGTTAAAATATAATTCATGGGGTTTTAATCAAATAATTTTGTTTTCTATGAAAAAACAAATGTATGTTTATGAAAACATTTTCATACATTTTTAAAAAAATAATACATTGAAATCAATTTAATGAAATAAATTCCAAATATCTAAATTCATCAATTTAAATCTCACAACATCCATGAATTTCTGTAAAATTCCCCTATTTAATAGAATTTTGTGTCTTCCCCAATTTCATGTCAATTATATGAAAAACCAAAAAATCAATGAAAATTGGTTTTTTATAAATAAATTTAATGAAACTTAATTGAAATAAATAAATTGAATTTAATACAACTAATTTAATACAAATATATAATTTTAGGTTTTTCAAAATGTGGCCATAATGATTGAACCACCTATTTTGGGATGTTGTGATCTCAAAATTCCGACCTCTAAATGATAAAATCAAATAAAAATGTCACAATGAATATCATATAATGAAAAGTAGATCCACGATCTAAATTAGTGGATATTATATCCACTAAAAAATAGATATCTAAAAAACCCATGGAGAACATATGATAAATACGAAACAATAGATAATGGAATAGAAAACAACATGGTGGAGATCAAATTCTACTCTCCAAGCATCGATTTACATTTTCTGGGATATAGATGGGTATAAATCACATTTTAAGTCCATCTGATTAAGGAAAAGTATATATGGGGTTTTATCGAACCTCAAAAAACCTAAAAGGTGGGTTTTCATATTTTATAAAATATTTATCAGATTAAAAATTCCTTATTTATTTTTTACATTATTGGGACATTAGTTTGGAAAAATATTTTCCCATACTCATAACACCTTATTGATGGGGGTTACACAGATTCTCCTTAGTAGGTTTAATTTTTAACAAAAAAGAATTTAATTATTAACAAAATCAAAAAATAGGTGTGGACAGTTAGTACTAGTAGGGTGCTTGGCTTCAAAAAACTGTACACCAACCCTGTAGAGGCCAAAAGACCCTCTAAAATATCATCATTTCCCCAAAAAAAAGCTCTAAACAAAACCTAGACAAAGAATAATAAAATGGGGGTTTTATGAATGAAATAAAACATTACCCAGATGTTACATTCATATACTATTATATCTTAATATGATAATGACTTAATACCATGTCAAATATCATTTAAATGGGTTACAAAATAATTGTTCATCTGTACGATATACTACTTCCTCATGAACCAGTGTCATTCTGTTTTTCCCCGTTAATGTTTGCTACGATGATGTATCTAATGTATATATATTATATTTATAGAATTATTTTTTCTCATAATTTATTATATAATATTTAGATTATTATGTTCAGTTCTATATAAGACATGATAATGTTGTTCATGTGTGTGGAAGAATACAACCTCTCGATGAAATGTATATATTCCCCAAACACTTCACATGGAAGGTGATAAGGAAAAATGATTTTTATTTAATGTTTTATAACGGACATAAATATGATATATAGTAAATAATTATCATTATATAAGGATAATATTGATCATTTTCTTTCAATCCATTTCACTCAGGTATAGAGGGTTACATTATTTTTGTATGTGTAGAATATCACCTTTGTGGAGGGATGTGACTCTCTATTAATAACCTCACCACATATATGTTATATATATAGGCATATTATATGATATTAATTATATTATTACCATTATTTAATGATGAAATATTACATAAACCCATTCAATTATGATCATTTTAAAATGAATACCTTTCAAATTTGTACGTATAACCTCTCATCTGCATGATCGTAACATAATTCATTTATCAAAAGTGTCATTAATGAAATGTTTTACACATAAAAACTGACTTACAATTATGATAATAAATTCATGATTATTGTTACAGAGATGAAATAACAAAATAATATGTGATGGAAATTGTTCTTTCCTAACAAAAATCACTATTGATAAAACATCACAATCAACAACAGAAATAATGAACGACTACTAATGAATTAGAGTTAAGATGTTATAAAAAATATTATATGATATCATTTTTATGAATATGGTTCTATTATGAATTAATACAATTCTTAAAAACTATTATACATGAGTATAAATCCTATATATCTAATGTAATTCATGAGTTTGGGTATTTCACCACAATTTACAATCAATGGGGGTTTCATTGTTACTTTGCACACAATCACTGGTATGTGGTGTATATAATTAAATTTTGAAATTATATATCATGGTTAATTAATAATTATCATTATTTAATTAATGAATTTATATCATTAAATAATAGTTGATTTCACTTGAAAATTACCAAGTGGTAATGTTATTGAGTAATATAACTACCTTATGTAATTTCTATCTTTCAAATTATAAAATCACATTATTGGAATTATTTATCATTATCCATTAATTTAATCTAAAATTTCCATATTCATTATTTTATGTATGATTATTTCCTGAAATGTAACCAATATTTAAATAATTTGTTTACATTTAATGTTATTTTACTTACATTGGAATTATTGATAAATTATTATCAGATACTCAATATAGATAGTAGATGAAAATATTATTGATTCATGTATTAAAAATAATATTATACATAGGAGGATGATTTAAACATGTTTTGATGGCTGGTGCCAAATATTATATACCACCATGAATCATTAATAGGTATTATTAGAAAAGATAGTTACTCTGGAATTAAATGGGTTCTTACCTGTAATTTAATCAACCGTGTGAATGATGATTAATGAATGTGGGTAAAATTAATTAAAACTTCTAATGTAAAATTTTTATTATGTAGTGGTTAAAAATTAATCATAAATTTCATAAAGACCTATAATTTTTTTGAAAATCTATTGGATTCAAATTAATCTCACATATACCCACTTGGGAAAAATTGTATTCATTATTATAGTCACATGATATTTGAGAGACCCCCGATAGCATTTAACTTTTTATAATTACATGAATACCACTCTTCCACCACTATCAAAAGGCTCTCAACAATCCCATCTCATTTAACCTACTATGAAACCTTCGATAGAATGTCACTTGTCCATACAATCTACAAAAATATAACCCTTAGCACTAGTTTCTTCATAATGATAATAAATAAAACCCATATGTCCTTTGATAATAACCGAATTGTGGTATCCTACAAGAGGTAACATTCATTAATCTTCATTTATGTTTTATTTTTTCACAACTCCTTGATTTATTATTATTAAATTATTTTAAAATAATACTATTTCCATTAATATAATAATTTTTTTTTTCTCTTTTGGTTTTCATCTAATACAAAAAACACTTCCTTAAAATGGGTAACAAATTTATTGTTCATTTATTATAATCTATCACCTCATGAAATGAAATCAATCATTTTTTCATTACCACATATCCTGGTTGGGAATCATGATTGTGAAATAATTTTGAAATTATATATTTGTATATATTATTTATTCATTATTAATAATTAGTTAATTATTTTATACACATACCTTTATGCTACCCATTTTTGTGTAAATATGATAACATTGTTTTTGGATGTGTGGACAACCGCCTCCTCAAAGAATGTAATGCATTCACCTGAAACATTGAATCTATGAATTATGGGATAATTAAAACACATTTAAGATAAATAAAATAAATATGATATTAATGAAATAATTACCATGATATTAATATATTATTCAATTTTGTTTAACACCCTTTAAATCACTAAAAAAGTGGTAACATCGTTCATGGATGCATCGAAAACTGCCCCCTCAATCTGATTTGATTTCATTTACATCATTATAATAATTATAAAATATTATATTATTAAATAACATGGTATTAAGGATATTATGATCATCTTATAAAGGTTAATATTACATAACTTGTTTTCATAAAGACCACTGGAAAATTGGTATGTTAATAATGCATAAACATGACCTACCATATTTAAGATTGTAACGTCAGTTCATTTTATAAAATCATATATCTAGATTGTTTTTAAAAATATAACTACTATTTAGATATTATGATTATTTAATTATTAATATTTTTTATATGTCTGTATAATTACCCTTTTGACCATAGTTGACCAATCATTGTCGGTTTTGAAACATTTATTTAATTATGTTAAAAAACCAGGCGTATATATAATTGTTTAGTTTATTGTACAAAAAATTAAAAAAGTGAATTGAATATTATATTAATCATGATGAAGGTTGTGAATAATTATAATAATTAACATATTTTAATTTTTAGGAATATTAATATATATTTGACAAATCAGACTCAAGGTAGATATATCGTGTAAATCTTATTTCTTAGGGAAATTTATAATGATATAAAAAGTAATTATTTTATAAATTTTATATAAAATACCGTTTAAATTCAATATATTTATTATATATATTATCAATTTACATTATGTTTTTAAATTTACTTATTTCACGTGGCTTATAATATAAATGAGAATTGATTCATATGATTCTTTTAATTAATAAATTATTAACCATTTCCACCATATAATTTTTATTTATTTATTTTCATATATATATATATATATATGGATTATAAATGTAATTTTATTTATATTTTCTAAATTTTTATTCCTTTATAATGAATCATGTTTTCAAATTAAAAAATAAACCCATAATTCAAAATTATTTATGGGTATTCTATTATTGTAAATTGGGTATAATAACTGATGGATAATTTCAATATCATTAAATTTTTCCTTATGATTGAAAATGGAACATTATTATTGATATTTTGAAATTGAAAATAATTTTTTTTATGATTATTTAATTTTACTCCTAAATTTTATAGGTTTTTTCATAATAAACAGATGATGGGAGGTTTTGTGATAAACCAAGGATGGGTGGGTCTATGGTACCCCTCTAATGCATTGGGTATGGTAGTCGACCAAATGGATATTCCATGTTTATGAGTTTAATGTATGGAATTCAACCCCATAATTATTCAATTTATAAGAGTGAAATGTATAATATTATATCACCAAAACAATATGTATTTTCAATTATATTTATGTGTTTTATGGTAATCATGGGATTATAAAAATATATTAAATTCATTTCATTTAAAATAAAAGAATATAAAACTTATTAAGGGTTAATAATATTACATTATGAAAAAAATTCATGGGATTTTGATATTAACAATAGAAAATTAATTTTTTTTCTTTGTATATACCATTATAAAATTTTTATGCCCATAAAACTTTTTTAAAATTTTTCCATATGATATAAGTCCGAATATGGAATTAGATAATTTACATTGAAAACCACGAAGCATTTTTATATGAAATATGATGATTTATTTTTAACATTTATAACGGTGTGAAAAATTTACAATGATTTGATCTTAACATGTTATATTATATGGGTTTGTAATATATGAGTTCTATAAAAATATTCTAAAACTTTATCCCAAAAAGAATTATTAATGTGGGAAATAGTAAAATTATTAACATAACTCAAGATTATGTAATGTTTTAAGGCCAGTTATTTATATAATTAATGTGATGAAATAAATTTTTAGAAGACAATTACCACGATTGGATATAATAAAATATTCCTTTATGTTATAATGTAGTGTTAATTTTTTAAAAATCAATGTAATGAATTCTGTTATAATTGACATTAATGATATATTAAAATAAATAATATTTTAAAAATTGATTTAAAATTCCTAATAGTCATAAATTCAGAGAAAATATTAGAATAATGATTAACATGTCATATATTCTTTATTTATGGGTTGTTTGGAATGTCATAATTACTATTTTAGTCCTTAATGATTAAATATTAGTGTTATCGTGGAAAGTGTTTAAGGGAATAAATAAATGAAAAAAATAAATTATAAGGGTGATAATGTGACCTAAACATTTAAACAATGAATTGGATGAAATTATTTCAACTAGTAATATTCTTAAAATTAATTAAGTAATTTTTATAAATTTATAATATCAAAATAATTTAAATTAATTTATTATTTTGAGTATTTTTAGAAGTCATTCTCATCTCAATAATAAAATAGCACTAAATTCCAAACATATCCACAACACATATTTCCTTATATAATGAAAAACCATAAAAATTTATGTTATAATTATTATTATTTGTGTTCATGATGTTTTGAACCACCGAAATTGCTGACCATAGTGTAAATAAGAAGAGATCTAAAGGATGTTCTCTAAAGAAGAGGTGGTCGTATTTATTGAATATTTCATCATTATTTATTCATTTAAATAATATTCAGGTTTCTTTAATTCTAATTTATTAAATCTAGTATCAGATATATTAATCATTATTGATATATTTTTGATGATATTTGTATTCAATATTTTATCAATCCGATGTGAAATGAAAGTATCGTGTGGGCATACATATTGCTTATCATATCTATGTTGGGGTTTAATTACTTATCATCGCCAAATTGTATGGATGGTTTTAATTTTGTAAATAATACATATCATTGATATTTATAACAAGGTATTTATTGTAAAAAAAATTAATATACTATCCAATTCCATTCCCTTTCAATATTAAGAGAATGATTCCATTGCAAATGTGTACATACAAATCCTCATCTCCCAAGAGCGATTTGCTTCATTATCCATTTAATGAAATTAAAATTATTCTCAAAATGTATATAATGAATAAATATTATATCTTTATCCTTGATATAATTTTGATTATGATTCCACAATATCATATACACTCGAATTGGGGATTATACGACAAAAACTGAATAGAAAAATAAAGTATGTACCAACCAAACGATAGATAACAATGAGATATTATTAAGTAACATGTGATAAAATGATTTTATAGGGTAATATATAATATCATAAATACGAAAATATTTCTAGAATAAATTATTAACATGCATTAAACCTTTATATAGAATGTTAAAGCACATCAATGTGAAGTACTGAACAACGATAGGGTTTCTAATATAAAATTTTCTATGGTAATATGTATTCCTCATAAAAAATTTATTTATTTTGTGTGGTTTCAATAGTACCCAATTGACATATCATTTCATGATTCTAATTATATTTAGGTTATTAAGTGTTTTATTTTTTAATTATTTCATTCAAGGTCCATACAATTCGACTGATTACAAGGTGGTAATAGAATACATCTCAATTTTACATCATTGGGGGAAATTTTAATATCATGCCCCTAATATATTTTATAATATAGGTATAATTTATTAATTTATAAAAGAAATTTATTTATGGAAGATTTAATTAAATATCAAAATTTTCTGAATTATAGATATCGTAATTTCATAAACCATATTCCAGTTTTATGTGGGTGGTTAGAATGAATGTTTTTAATTATTTATAGGAATATTGATACATACATATCATTTATTCAATAATGTTTTTTGAAGTTAAATAATATTAATTATTAATTAAATTTATTATAATTAATATGAAGAACTATTAGGATTATTTGACATGGGTGGGGCCCGGTTATATGTAGAACATTGTTGGCTCTATAGACTAATGGGACTAATTAGTTAATATATCAGGAAATGGGTATTTAATAGTATATTACTTCACATTGTGAAAGGTATTAAGATGAGTGGTTTATCATCCTGATACATGATTTACAATTATTAAACATTACTTCCCATTAGAATTTAGTAATAATTTTTCTTATTATTTTCAACATGAATAAAATCTATGGATGCATTTCATTCAGAGTTAATACATTAAATGGATTATGTGTCGAGTTATTTACCTTTCCATATTTATTATGTTTAATTATTAATGTTAGCTTTGTATATAATTAAACTATAATATGAAATTTTATCCATCCATTTATTATATTTTATTTTCACCATGCTTGAGAAGATTTTTATTATGATTGATGGGATGGGTTATGAAAAGAGAAAAGATGGTGTTCTCAAAAAAATGTTTTACTATTTTATTTTAAAAATGTTGTTTTATTTTTAAATAATGATATAGTTTAAAAAGTCTATTGATATATATGGATATTCAAGAATATGATTTCATTTATCTTATTATAATGTAATAATGTAAGGCATTAGCTATGGGCTATGAGATTTGAGGTACCTACACCTGAAGTATTACTCTCCCATCATAAATGAACATTAAAATTCCCCATTGTATCCATTATATGAATAATGGAAAAGATTATTTTATAAAACATATAACATTAATAAATATGGTTTCTGAAAATTAAATATATTTTTTCATATGGGTATATATTGATAAATATGTATTTTTTACTCAATTTGGATATTTAATTACATATAATTTTGTTCGTTAATTAAATTTATTATTAAATATATGATGAAAACATTGGAAATGGTGACATGATTGGGGAATAGTTATAAATACCCCCATAACCATTAATTGTCACATTAGATTAATAATTAGATTGTGTTAGTTAAATTGTTTTATAAAAATCAATATTAAATTATCTTGACAAAGCACATGATGGTATATGTATCTAATTGTTGAGACATTATCTCTAATAATTAATAATACACATCATTAATTATGGGATGGTATGTGAGTATGATATACTCTATAATACCAAGTATAGGATCAAAATAATATAGATACTGAATAAAGTAACTAATGATGCTAAAAATACAAGAGTGAGTGTGAATTGTATTCTTTAAAAAAATACTTTGGAACATTGAGAGGTTTTTATGTTTAACATGGTTAAACCAGGTAATTCATAAAACCTCTATGTTCTACACACTTGCTTGATTCTGGAAATTTGACTATGAGAAAGTGAATCCGGAATGATGGTTCCAGAAAATGAAACATAATGAATGCTTACAATTATAAAGATTATATTGTAAAGCGTATAGAATCTCACTAAATTTGATCATACAAGTATAAGGACGTATAAGATAGTTATACTTTCCTCAACAAACAAAATGCACTGGAAAACTTGTAACAAGACAAGTAACAAATTGTAAATATTTTAACCCAAAGAGAAGTGTATCCATCATCCTTGGAAAAAGGTCATTTGTTTTATACATTCAAGAAAGTCTATCTTACCAACACCAAGTTAATCCCTCAATATGAATATCGGAGTCTGTCTTGATATCCCTGTATGCCCTCAACATCACGGTAGACGAAACCTCTATCTTCCTCAACAAGGAAGCCCTCAACTTCATTGATGTCAGCACCTCTGTCTTCCTATCCCCAGAAGCCCTCAATTGTACATAGCAACAATCATAGTCTCATAAAGAAAATAAGAACAAGAAGTTCAGTGTGCACAATACAGAGAGATCCTCTCTCTATAAATCAATTCAATAACTTCTAATCTCTAGAGTCATATAGCAGTTAATAAAAGTTTTGAGATTTTTCGAATGGGCTCTTATTTATAGTCACAACACTATCGGTCGGAAACCTCCTCCAACAGACATATTTTCCATAACTTATGGAGGGAACAATACATGTTTCACACAAATAATGGTTAGTTAGTAACTATATTCTTGACATCGTTTTATAACAAAAATAACTACGCAGAAATATGGAAATATAACCAAAATCAATTATTCGGAGTGTATGAAAATAAAAAGTTTGGAGTCTAAAAAAAATCATTCAGAGTCTATAATACAGGTATATTCAGATTCGTTTTAATTGAATTTGGAACATGAAATCTATAAAATTATGGAGTCTGAATATCAAGGAAATTCAGAATCTGGGTTCACAAGAATTTAGAACATGAACTTACGAAGGCTAGAGTCAGAGTTAATGAGAATTGAGTGTTTGTACTATAAATGTTCATATTCAGAATTCATTATAATTTGGAGTTAGAATGAAAAAATTTTGGAGTCAAAGTTCATCAGAATTCGAAGTTAGAACTTGTAAGAGTTAGGAGATTGAATTTAGTGATCTCGGAGTCAGAGCTCAGAAGAGGTCGAATTCTGAATTCAGAGGACTCGGAATCAGAACACAGAAGAGTTCATAACCATAATTCTGAGAATTTGTATACTAAAAAATAAGTCTTCAAATCTAGGTAATTATATTATTATTAGGTTTTGGAAAGAAACCAAATTTTACAATTAGAAAAAATATTATATTAACAATAAAAACATGGTAAGGATAAATTTCCTTGGGGAATAAAAATTTTCCTTAGAGAAGTGAAACACAGGGTAGAATGATATTTTCCTTATGATAAGGTGTTTGTGATTTTCAAAAATGTAATAACAGATTAAGAGATAAGGATAACTAAACAACTTAACAATCTCTTCCTAACATGAAGGAATGGAAAATTCATAAAGAAAACCTTTTTGACTACAAAATCTCCCCCATTTTGGAAAGTAAAAACATCCTTATAAAAAAGAATAAAATGACTCAGTCAAATTTTTTTTAGACATTTAAAATAAAACTTCTCTCCCTTTATTGATGGACAATGATGAATATAAATAACTCCTTATTAGGATTTGGAACTCTATGGATCATATTATATATTTTTGGAATGAGGTTTTTCAGAATAATGAATATTAAAATCTTCCTAATGACCCCTGGATAAACTCCCCCTTACATAGAGATATTTCTTATTTTCTTAGTAATCATTTTTCCTTTCTCCCCCTTTGTGATTTTCAAAAATAAAATGAGGGAATGTAAATGAAATTAGAGAACCTTAAATATTAGTACAAAGCATGAAAACAAAAAACAGGAAACCAAAATTTCATTAATATTGGAAGAATTTGTACAAGGAAAGAAAATACAAAAAAAGCTTGCATTGGATCTATTTTCCTTCCTTCTCCTTGGGTATCAATTTCATTACTATTTTTTCACATTTTTGAGTTCCTTGTTTTTTCCTCTGCATGCTTATGGAGTTGATCATGATCCTAGGCTTTCTTCTATGAAGCTTTGATTCTATAATCTTGAGACTTGAGAGCTCTTGAGTGATCCTTCATCAAATCATCTTGCGTGACTAGCTACTCTTCGATCTCGATCAGATGATCCCTTTCCCTCCTCTGTATTGGGGAAATAGAATATAACTTCCCATTCAGATCCTTGACTGCCTAAATCCAAATATTCTTCTCAAGAGTTATCTTTTCCTCAAAGTTATTTCTGATATCCTTGATTTTACCATCATAAGTATCAAAAGCTTCCTTAACATCATATTGAATCATATCATGCTCTCTCAAATCATTAACTATATTCTTTGACCAGCTGACCACTTTATTTCATGATTTTTTGTGGGAATCATAGTTGGTGAGGAAGTTCTTATAATCATCCTCAATATTTACACACTTCTCCATTGCAATGAATACAGAATCAAATTTTTGATTCATGTTGTGTAGGATCATCTAACATTTGGAGTCAATGCTTGGAAAGATTAGAATGGTGTCAATAATCTTATTCAGTGATTGAATGATTAAACCATGTCCTAGAGATAATGATTCTAAATCTGTGACTTTTCTTGGTGACTGTTATTCCTCCAGCTCGAGAAGCTTACTCTTATAAGATCCTTCAGCTTCCATCTTCCTTAAATCAACTTTTTTTAGTGTATCAACAACCACCTGTTTTC
This sequence comes from Viscum album, assembly GCA_963277665.1. Classification (NCBI taxonomy): domain Eukaryota; kingdom Viridiplantae; phylum Streptophyta; class Magnoliopsida; order Santalales; family Viscaceae; genus Viscum; species Viscum album. The sequence goes on along the minus strand of OY728163.1, from coordinate 1,897,066,603 downwards.
CCTTATTGGTTCTCATAATAGATTCTTCATCTGATGATTCATGCTCACTGTCAGATAGGGGAACAATTTTATCCTCATCTATCTTCTCCTTCTCAGCTCTAGACTTATCATCATCAAGATGTATCAAATCATGGGTTGAACATTCTTCCCTAGAAAATTTATTTTCTTCTTCTTCCCCCTTCACATTTTCATCTTCTTCTTCCTTCCTAGGAGTTGGGATCTTTAAAGAATCTGCTTCCGAAATTAATATTGATAGCTTCTCGGAAAGGGTTTCCATTTCATGATAATATTCAACTTTCTTTATAAGATCTTCAGTGCCACAAATACATTCTTCATTTTCCACTTCCTTGACAACATCAATTTCATCAACAATCATTTCTTAAAATTTTCCCATAGTGTGAAAAATATTACACGGAGTCTCAGGTAAAGCCTCATCCTAGAAAGATTTTGGTACATGGATATTCTCGGATGCTATTTCAGTATCCCTTAGAAGGGATTGCACAATCTCAGTCTCAGAAATCATGTTATTTATCTTCTTTTCCTTGGATTTCTTCTCAAGATCATTTGTTTTCTTCTCTTTCTTTGGTGGTTCAAGAACTTCTTATTTCTTTCAGAATAGATTCAGTTTCCTCCTATGGTAAGTCATATAATTTTCCATAATATTTCAAGAAACCAACATTCATTATCTTCAATGTATCATCGCATACCCACATGACATTGAAATTCCTCATCTTGTAACTGCTAGGGATTTTTAAAGACATCATAGACTGAACAATCAACTTGGAACGAACAACTGGATACATTATAATCTGAGATTTCAAATTTTCATTCATTACATTCTCTTTCGTAATCGAAATATGCTTCATCAAATTCATCTTCGACAGATTAACTACAAAATCTACGATATACTTGTTACTCTTCTTCAATGTGTCCTTATCACCTTTTCTCGGAATGATAAAAACATGAACCCACAATTCAAGAATCGATTATTTGTTGAAAAATGAGATATCATCGAAGTCTTGACATCTGAAATTCCAAGATAATCAATAGATTTCAACTTAACAAAACTTACTTGTAAATTTGGCAATTTATGGGAATAAAACTCATCTTACTCTTCATAAAACAACCCCACCAAACTAGCAGCCTTGGTGTATAAATGTTCATATGTTTTACCATAGATTTTAAGGGAAAACATCTCTCTGTCTTCTTCCTTAAGGAAACTAACTGATTCATAGAACTCAATATGAATATTCGGATACATCAAATCTTGAGCTCCTAGCATTGATATGCGAACACTTTCTCATACATTCAACCTGATGTTCTTGGATATGATGGAATCATACTTGGAAAAGAAATTGGGATGCACCAACCATTCTATATAAATCTGCCACTCTAAAAGAGAAATGAGAGTTGTCATTTTTTGAGGAGGAACTTAACTAGACATTATTATTTTAGAATTATTTTAATGGGTAGGAATGGAATTTTGAAAGGGGGATGAGCTTCAGCATGCAAAAATTTGAAATCAATGTGGGACAACCCTTATGGGGTCCTTTATATAGCCGTTTGAAAAGACAATTGAACTTCCAAAAGAAATCCAACAGTAAGGAATGCTTTTGATTTGATCTGATGATAGAAATAATATCTACAAAGAGAATTTGGTAGGATCTTTTATTCTGATATTTTTAAAAGAAAATCAATTTGATTTAAGGAAACTAGAATCTGAAAAATTTAAATCAAAAAATAAAATACTAGCTAGTAAACATTGATTACTAAAACATAAGAGAGAAATCATACCTTTCATATTACCAGGAAGAATATTTGTAAAATGTAAAAATCTTCATGAATAACATTATATTCCAAAAAAACAAGACTATGAAAAAAAATTCTATTACGATAAAATGTTTGATTACGAAAGACATCATTACGAAAATCTTCTTTATGAAAAATTTTGAAAACTTCATTAAGAATTTTTTTAAAAAAATCATTATGAAAAATATTGGAAACTAACAAACACATGTACTCCCCCTATGAAAATGAGTTTATTTCTGTAAGGAGATTGATTTCAACAAAAAGTTAATGAAGAATATTACCTCATGGTTATCATTTCTATCTTCTGTTTAATGTATTCAAATCTATTAAAGGGTAAGGATTTTGTGAAAATATAATAATGTTAATCTTATGTTCTAATAAATTGATGAATTATATCTCTTTTAGGTGTGTGATCTCTAATAAAGTGATTCTTAATATATATGTGTTTCCGATAGAGTTATGATCAATTTTTTTAGTAAGGGGAATGTCACTAGAATTGTGACATAGAATTTTTGTTTTGGTAAAACTCATTGCATAGTATGTGAGTCTGTGTTGCATCCACAACACTAGATCACAACAACATCTAGCTGCTATATATTCCGCTTCAGCAGTGGAATGTGCTACAGAGTGTTTCTTCTTGCATGACCAAGAAACTAATGAATCTCCTAAGAAATGACAAGTTCCAGATGTATTTTTTCTATCCATTCTACATCCACCAAAGTCCGCATCTAAAAAACTTTTCAAAACAAAATCATTTTCCAAAAGTATTAAAGATTTCTAAATCCATGGTTCAATTTAAGTAGTGAAAAGTTATTTTCACTACCTTAAAATGATATTCCATATTATTGGATAGATATCTTTCACATAAGCATACTGAAAACATTAAATTTGGACAACTTGCTATCATGTAAAGCAAACATCCTACAATACCTCTAAAAGTTGTTTGATCTACTAGTTTCCGAGGTTCATCAAGATAAAGTGTGTTTGAGGTACCAATGGGAGTAATAATACTCTTAGTGTTGTCATATCCATTATTTTTTAGAAGATATTTAATATTCTTATGTTGGGATATATAGGTTCCTTCTGGTTATGGAAAAATTTGAAAACCAAGGAAAAATGTTATCTCACCCACCATACTCATTTCAAACTCAGAATTAATTAGATCCGCAAATTATTCAATTAAATATTTCTGAGTTGAACCAAAGATAATGTCGTCAATATAAATTTGAACAATCAAAATTTTTTTCTTATCATAATTTATAAAATGGGTTGGATCTGCATTTCCCTTAACATAATTGTTTTGAAAAAAAATCTTGTATGTATATCATACCTAGTTTGAGGGGCTTTCTTAAGTCTATACAATGATTTGGTAAGTTTAAAAAAATGTTCAGGATGTTTTGTATCTTCAATACCAAGGGTTTGTTCAACAAAAACATCATCTTGAACATAACTATTATGGAAATCACATTTCACATCCATTTGAAAAAGTTTGAAATTGAAGAATGCAGCAAAGGAAAATATGATATGAATAGATTCAAGTCTAGCTACTGGAGCATATGTTTCATCATAGTCTATTCGCACCTGTATATTATACTGTTTATAAAATCAAATATATCTTTATTTATTACTATGATTCCATTTTCATCACAAATATTTATAAAAACCCATTTTAATCTAATAAAATAGGTTTCCTTAGGTATTTCAACCATGGTCTAGACTCTATTCCTTTCGAATTCATTTAGTTCATCTTACATAGATTTTATCCAATCATCATCACCTAAAGCTTTATTAGTTCTTTTTTCATCTAATTGGTAATGGAATGCAAGATGTTTTACTTCATTTCATAAGGATCTTCTAGTCCATATAGGTTTATTCACATCCTTAATGATACTATCACTATGATTATTCTTTAGAAAAAACTGATTTGGGTTTTGTATAACCTGATCATCAACATAGGGTAAGAAATCTTCTAGGGTAAATGCTTCAGAAACATTTTCTTGGCTTCCTTATTAGAAGGATATTTAAACAAAGGTTGATAATCAGTTTTTTAAAACAAATCCAAAGATATAGGATGTGGTTTTATAAAAACTAAAGGATCATTTTAATAAAATTTCATATGTACTGTCTCTTCAACATTACAAATGTTTTTATTGAAAACTCTATAAGCCTTATAAATTATGGAGTAGCCTAAAAAAATTCCTTCATTAGATTTTTTAGCAAATTTGTGTAAGTTATCTTTAGTATTCAGAATGAATACATTTCAACCTAACACCATGAAGTAGGAATGTTTAGGTTTTGTAGCATTCCATAACTCATAAGGAGGGTCATTATGAAATGGTCTAACCAAAACATGATTTATAGTATAAGTAGTAGTACTTACATTTTCAGAACAAAAATGTTGGGATATATAATATTCACTCATCATGGTTCTTATTATCTCTTGAAAATAATATTTCTTCTTTCAAAAAAACCATTTTGTTGAGGAGTTCTTGGTGATGAGAAATTGTGAGTAATTTCATTTCTACTACAAAATGAATCAAAATAAAAAAATTTAAATTCTCCACCATGATAACTATGAACAGTTTACAATCAAAGGTTTTTTAGATTTTTAACATGTGATCTATGTAATTTAAAATACGAGACAGCTTCAGAAATCATTGCTAGAAAATAGACCAACATAAATCTTGTGTAATCATCAACTAAAACAAATACATAATACTTTCCTCCAATGCATGCAGTTTGTGTAGGACCAAAGAAGTCCATATGAACTAACTGTAATGCATCAGTAGTTGAGACTTCACCGATTGATTTAAAACATGATTCATGTTACTAGCGATAGTTACAAGAGTCAAAAACTGTTGAAGAATCAAATATAAGCTTGTGTAGATCCATAACTAATCTTTTTTTATAATTTTTCAAGGGTTCTTAAGGTTACAGTGACCTAACATTCAATGCCACCACCAAAAATGATCTACTATTGCACTAAGGAAAGGTAGATCTTAGCTCCTAAGGTCTTATATGTTTTGTGTGTATACATTCTCTTGCCTATGGGAAGAAAGAATAAAATATTTCTTGGAATTGTGTATTAAGACCTTCTTATTCCTAAAATTCACAAGGTATCCTTCATCACATAATTGGATTATGCTAATGAGGTTGTTCTTAAGACCCTTAACAAATAAAACATTTTGAATCAATGATTTTACAAGAAGAACGATGTTACCTATACCAATAATTTCTCCCTGAGCATTATCTCTGAAAGTTACTTTTCCTCCTTTTTTCTTCATAATCTTTTCGAAATAGTTTTTCTTACCAGTCATATGCTGAAAACATCCACTATAAATGTAACAAGTATTTTTATTGGTACTTTCTCTATTTTCTTGAAAAAAAAGAGTTAGACTTTCAAAACCCAAAGTTTCTTGGGTCTGGAAATTTTAGAAACCAAAATTTTAGGTACCCACATTTTCTTAAAACAATAAGATTTATGAAATCCTAAACATTGAGTTTTGTTTAAGGAATAATTATTTGATCGGTGTACACCACACTAACACATACTACAGAATAAAGAACACTGAGGAACAAAATAATTATAACTAATAATTGTTTTAGAACTAGTAAAACCAAACATAGAACTATTCCTTAGAGGTTGGATTTATGAATATATCTTATCAAAATATACTTTATCTAAGATAATGTTTGTCAAACACTTCCTCAGGGAAAAAATCGGATTTTTTTTGATAACTATGTTATTTTCTTCCAAAACATATTATTTTGAACTACGGTTAGGCTTGAAAACATTTTTCTTTGAAATTACATTTTCTATATACATATAAATTTAATTATACTCAGAATTTACTTCCTCAATAGTTTTTGAAATACAAAAAAAACTATAATTTTTCTTATCATGATCTTTAGAATTTTCTGATAATTCCTTAGTAAGAATATTATTCTTAGAATTTTCCTTATCAAGATTTTTCATGAGTTTTAAATTATCAATTTCTAGGAGTTTTTCAAACCTAGAAAATACTTTATAGGTAGGTAAAGTACTATCGTCATCAAAAGAAGATTATTCATCCAATGATTCCTATTATTTATCATTACTATAATTTTCATTAAATGAAACATTGGTTATTTATTTATCATTGTTTACCTTATCAATGAAGAGATGATTGTCAATAGGTAGTCTAGCTATTAGACCAAGATTGTTATGTCCAGAAGATTTGTAATATGAAGATTCATCAGAAGATTCACCACCACTGGCACTCCAGGTGTCATTTTCTTTTAAGACATTCATAGAATTAGCTTTGTATAACTTCTTTATGTTTCTCTCATAATTTTTCCCTTTATTTCCATTCTTTGGAGCATAGGACAATCAGTTCTTATATGTCCAGCTCTCTTGCATTCATAACACGTGACTTCTAAATATTTCTTGTCTTTCATTTCCTTCTTCTTATATATGGATTGAAATTTCTTCTATCCAACAATATTTTTCATCCTTTGAGAAAGATTGGAAAACTCATTTTCATGAAGATTCAATTCCACTAGATTCAGATTGAATAATAATCATATTAGATTTTGATCTAGTAACTCTCTCAAGAGTCTTGGCTTTCCTATGATTTGATGTTATAGTAAAAGTAAAACTGAAAAAAGCATTCTTCTTCATTACATTATAAGAACCTCTGTTCATTCTTTTTTCATGTTGAAGAAGAGTTCCAAAAGTTCATCAAGGGAAATCTGAGTAATGTTTTTCCCATCAATAGTAGTTCTCTTGGATTCCCACTCAGTTAGCATGATTTCTATGATCTTGTCAACAAAAGATTCATCATATAATCCTTTTTCACCCATAGATTGTAAACTATTAACAATATTCATGAATCTCTATTTCACCTTACATATGGGTTCTCCATAAGGAAATTAAAAACCATGATATTCAGCTCTAAGCATGGCTCTTCTAGTTTCTATAACATGGGAAGTTCCAAAGTGTGTAACTTCATGTTTCTTCCAAATAAATTTTTCTACTTCACAATATTAAATTTGGATATATATATTTCTAGTCATTTAAAAAACAAGGTATTGCGTACATTATAATTCAGTTCATATTCATGCTTTTATTGATTTGTGATTGTTCAAACTTCATATTCAGGAATTTTATAACCTCTAGTAAGAATGAAAAAATTTTCTACTATAGTATTGATAATAAAATTCTTCATACGATCTATCCAATACTCATAATCATTTCCATCAAAAAGGTGGTTTTGTTGGATTTAGATTATCAATGAAACCAAAATTGATTCCCGCCATCTTAAAAAAACATTCCACACAAACATGTTAATAGAAAATGTTTGTAAACAAGTAAAATATTCCTTAACAAGGAAAAGAAAACTAGCGTATCTCTATGAAAAATATGAATCTGAACATTATGAGTCCGAAAAACTGATTCCATGAATAAGAATAAGATGAATTCTCTTCTGAATCTAATCATGAGATAAATTTAGATTGAACAAAACCTTTGATACCAATTGTTAAGATGGTATGTGAGTATGGTATACTCTATAATACCAAATATTGGATCAAAATAATATAGATACTGAATACTGTATTTAATGATGCTCAAAATACATGAGGGGGTGAATTGTATTCTTTAAAAAAATTCATTTGGAACTTTTAAAGGTGGTTGTGTTTAACATGGTTAAAAAAGGTAATTCACAATACTACTATGTTATACACACTTTATTGATTATGGAAATATGATTCTGAGAAAGTGAATATGGAAAGATGGTTCTATAAAATGAAACATAATGAATGTTTATAATGATAAAGGTTCTACCTTAAAGCGTATATCATCTAACTAAATTATAGTATACAAGTTTAAGGAAGTATAAGATAGTTAGACTTTCCTCAAGAAACAAAATTCATTAGAAAACTTGTAACATGAAAAGTAACAAATAGTAAATAATTTAACCAAAATAGATTGTTATCCAACAACCTTAGATAAAGGTACCTTGTTTCATACTTTCATAAAAAATATGTCTTACCCACACTAGGGTAATCCCACGATACAATGACCAGAGTCTATCTTTCTATCCTTATAAACCCTCAATTTTAAGATAGTCGGAACCTCTGTCTTCCTCAGTAAGGAAGCCATCAACTTCAACATTGTCGGCACCTCAATATTCCTATCCCTGGAAGCCCTCGATTGTAAAAAACATCAAATAGAGTCACAAAAAGAAAATCTAAACAAGAAGATCAGTAGGAACAATTTAATGAGAGTCTCTTTCTAGAAATAACTTTAATAGCATACAATCTCTAGAGTCATAGAATAGTTTATCAATGTTGTGAGGTATTTTAAATGAGCTCTTATTTATAGGCATAAAACTAACGATCGACTCCCTCCTACAACGGTCATATTTTCCATGAATTTCAGAGGGACTTTTACACTTGTCACTCAAACAGTCGTTAGTTAGTAACTGAATGCATGACATTGTTTTATAAAAAACAAATGTAAGCAAAAATATGGTTATATAACAAAAATCAATTATTAGGATTGTAAGAAAATAAAAAGGTTGGAGTCTAATAAAAAATATATTCAGAGTCAATAATTCAAGGATATATAGATTCTATTTTCCATGGAATTTGGAACCTGAACTCTATAGAATTCCAGAGTATGAATTTGAAGGAAATTTGGAATCGGGATTTACAAGAATTCAAAAGCTGAATATATAAAGTTCAGAGTCAGAGTTCATGAGAATTTGGAGTCTAAACTCTCAATGTCCCGGGTTAAAATTCATTACATTCGGAGTGAGAACATTCAATGTTTGAAGACAGAGTTCATGGGAATTTTGAGTTAGCACTCAGAAAAGTTATGAGACTGAATTCGGAGAACTCGGAGTAAGAACATAGAAGTGTTCAGAGTCTGAATTCAGTGAACTTGGAGTCAGAACTCAGAAGAGTTCATAACCAAAATTCTGAGAATTCAGATCCAAAAACAGAATGCATCATATCGAGTTAATTATAGTATTCCAAGATTTTTTCTACAAATAGAATTTTACACATAGAAATAAAATTACATGAACAATGAAAACATGGTAAGGATAAATTTTCTTGGGGAAGGCAAATTTATCTTATAGAAGTAAAACACATGGTATAATGAGGTTTTCTTTATGATAAGGTGTTTGTGATTTTCAAAACAAGAAGGAAAGATAAAGTCATAAGGATAACATATTGATATAGTAATCTCCACCAAACATTAAGGAATGGAAAATTCATAAAGAAAACCTATTGACTCGACAATTAATAACCCAACAATTATTATACATGATTGTTTTTCCATTTTATTATTTGAGGATCCATTTAAATATTAGATTACTAATTAAACAAAATGTGTTCTTTGTTTTTTAAATTTCTATATTGATAATGTGTTATCTGGTTTTTTTATTAATTTATATATTAAATGGAATGATTTTTAAATTATATATCATTCCAATTTTTTTATCGTCAATTCTATTTGAACATTAATATTACATTCAGATGAACATCCTTCTCTGTTTATTAATTACCTGGATTTTGTGTTCATTTTTTTCCTTGGCATCGTGATCATGTTTATTTATACAAGATAATTTCGGTTTTACATAATCATTAGTAATCTCATGACCTCACAATTATATTGTTTCCTTCCCTAAAAAATTCATTATGTTTACTATGATTTATTTTCAATGGTATGAATGATGGGATAAAATTTTTCTCTATAAAAATGATATAATTGGTGTATTAAAATGTAATGTGTAGTTCAATTATGTAACTTTTTTACTAAGACAACCAAACATGTCATTCAGGATGTGATTCCTTGTATCATATACAAATTTATTTATATAGTCATTAACACTAGACTTCCTGTTTTAGGTTGTCTTTGATATCAATGGATAATATATCTGTAAAATATATTTTTCAGCACATAATGTATTCTTATTTAAAATCATATTTTTATATATCTCTTAAAACATTTCAGGGTGAAATTATCATTTAAATTAGAATAATACATTTTATTTTAAAAAGTAAATATTTCTAAAATATTATCAAAGTCAATTTCTTTTAAAAATAATTATAAAAAAATATTTTTCATAATATTACAATAAAATATCAATTAAAATATATATGTAGATGATAAAAATATTCATAAAATAAAATAAATTCTTATTTGTAACATTATTTTTCATTATTTTATGTTCTACATGATAATTATTTTGATGAAGCATTTTTTTGGGTCATTTATCAGCTTTTTTCAAGTGAATTTATGAATCATTTTGGATTCCATTTAGGTTGTCTATGGTTAGAACACTATTTGATGAAGTCATGTTTCATATATAGTAAAAACAATCAAATCCTAGTCTCTATGGGTTTTCACATTTTTAATTCGTTTTCCAAAAGAATGAACCAATGTTTGAAAAACCATGAACCTTCATTTAAGGATGCGTAGTTAGAGTGCACATTTATTCTACCAATCGTAAAATATTCTAAAAAATTCTTGTCTATGTTTTTTAGTCTAAATATTAATTTTAAAATTAAAAATTCTCATATTTAACACCCGATCATCACCACGTAACCATACTCAAATTCTATTGCATATTAGATTCCTTATATGTGTCTTTTTCCCTAAACCCCTCAGGTGGAAAACTAATCTTATAATAGAAAATATGACCCCCTTTTTTATAAGTATATCCTCTCATTTTATTAATTTTTTCTCTCATAACTTTCTCTCAATAGTTTTATTTTTCACATCGTACTAGATGGATATAAAATATTTTTAAATATTTATTATTTAATTATTTGAAATATATATATCTCTAATGAATTTATACATAATTTCAAAATCCAGTAGTGAGTGTTAATTCATAAAATTTGGTCAATGGTAGTTCATTCAGTTTGATACTTTTCCTTTAAATAAAACCTTGATTTTCATTATTTTTTTTGAAATATCATTGAATTGATCCATGAAAAACAAAATTTATATGAATTGGAATTATCTTTTTTAATTTAACAAATTTAGTGAAACCGAACGAACTCTAATTGAGTTTGGTTTTTGGTGTTTCTTAAAATGTTATCTAATAAATGAAATATTGAAAAATTCGATTTTTTAAAATTTGTTTAAATTTATATAATGAGATCCTACGATTATTTTTTATTGTAAATAAATGAAATTATTTAAAAAAAATTTATTTTAAATTAAATTTGAATATTTTAATTGAGAATTGGATAAAAGAATTATAAAACATGATTGGTTTTAAATGAAATTATTTTCATTTTTTCCATTGAATGATTGAGAACATGTGTGTTTGGGTATTTAGTGGTTGTTTTGGGCAAGAATTCAATGATATTTATCAACAAACAATTTTTTGATGATTATTACTCAAAATTAACATATTCCAACATATCTTATATCAAGTTAGATTTTGACGTGTCCAATTCAGTGTAATATTGATGGACATGTCTATACATATTAATTTGTTATAATTGATTTGAGAAGCGTGATGATCTTACAATAAAAAACTAATGTATGACATGACATATGATAATGAACCATATTTGACTCTATTTATATATATTCCATTGAGTGTGGAAATATTTCCTAATTTCAATGTGATGTGCATTAATTATAATATATAAAATTATTATTTATTTCATTTTTCAAATGTTTTACACAACCTGAAAAAACCATGTTTCGTTTTCAATATGAATATAGTATATTTCACCATGTCCAATTTAATTTTAATTTAAATCATGATTTAGTTTATTATAATTAAATAATTTATCAATAACAAGGTGACATCTTAATATAATTTATACATCACACCATACCTTTTCAAATGGGTTTATTTAGATTTAATTTTCCCATGTCTGGTAAAATGGATAGATCAATTTAAAGGTGGTGGATGTTCTTAATCCATTATTATTGTCGAGAAATTTCATATAAGAAATTTTAATTTTATCCATCTAGTTGTTGATTACATTGTTGATGTAAAAAACCAAGTTTTTTTAACCACTTTGATTTCTTGTACATTCCATATATCAGTGTGGAGAATACTAACATCTAATCTCTATCTTCCACTATGTTGGGTAAAATTAAATTCACTCTATTGTCTTTTATGATGACATGTACATGTCCCCAACCATTGGGGACAAGGAACACCATTAAATATAACTTATTATTGGCTCGATTATCAGGGTAATTGGGTATCTAGGGTAGTTTTTGAAAAATATTTTTCTATAGTGTAGTTTGGGAACAATTCCATGATATATGTATCTTCTATTGGATGTCATTTTTGGATTTAGAGGGATGATACGAGAATCATTAAAGGAAAATTTCATCATAATGGGCCTTAAGTAACCATTGGCCAATTGGGAATAGATTTTTGACGAATGTGTTATATAAATGTAGTAATTTCCATAAATTTATTTTTCATATGATGAAATCAAGATCATGTTTGTTATTTGATGGGATTAATTTCCATATTACTCTTATTTGAAGAGTTGATTTTTTAATATTATGAGGACATAATGTTTTCAATTTATAGTTCATAGAAAAATGACTCCTTGAAAGTGTATGAATAGGCCCCATAATGAAGTTGTTGGTGAACCACATATATTGGAACCTTTAGTGGTCAATAATCTTTTGAAGTCGCTGGTCATGATGTACAAGTCCCATGATAGATAACTGCCAATGTTACCATTTAATAACTAGTTATAGAACCTTAAATGAATAAATCAAAGAATAATTATTAGGTTTTCCCTCACCAGAATCCCCCTACATTCCAATGCTCTAATGATACTCAAGATGTTTAGGATTATGTGATAATGATATAGATAATTTCTAATTAAATTGGTAAGCTAGATTCAATTGATGGGAAATGTTCCTCATTCAAGAAGTAGGGACCTAGAATGATAAGATGTTATTGTGTTTTTATATAAAATAAACTTGATGTTTTCGTTTTTAAGTACATTTGAGTTATTTTGATAGATCAGTTATATCAATAGTATATGGTTCTACATATAAATAAAATGCATATGAAACTAGATAACGTTGTTAGCACCCTGACGGTTTTTGAAAATCCTTTCTATGAGAATATGTAATGTTCACCTAATATTATATGGAACTATAATATGATTACATTATGGTTAAATGTGGGTAGTAAACATGATTTGTTCTATTAAGTCTTTTTTTTAAAATATATTCATAGAGTGACAAGATGTGTAGGTTATTTATGTTTGAGTATGAAGAAATATGTATATTTGGGATTATGAGAATTTATTTTTCTCATAGTGGAAGATATATGAGAACATTTTATTGAATGATATACAATGAAAAGAATCTTAGTGGATCTTGATGTTAGGGGTCATATATATCTTATGTATTTATTTTCGAATCCCTTTTATAATTGATTTGTTTAGAAATCCTAGGAATTTGAAATGGGTTTTCCTTGAGGTACTGAAGATAGGTATTTCCCATGGACACTGGGTACAATTACAAAAACTATGTTATATAATTTATTCCCCACATACATGAATAATGAAATCAACAAATAAATTCATACTTTTGTAATAGTATGCAAAATGAACAAGTGGGTTTCACCCACAATCATCTGGAACAATGCTTCTCCATATTGTATAGGAGTCTTTATAGGATGTGGATATGGGTTCAGTAACTATGAGATGTACTGTTAGAATATAAATATCTTCAGAGACTGATTTATATTATTCTAGTATTTTATTAATATAAAATCATATTGTGAACATGGAAAATAAACGTTTAATGTTTTTTTCATAAGTGATTTACAATAACACGCCACTCTGAATAAATGGAAGGAATTCTTCAGAGCCAAATTTTTTTCTCATTATCAGTGATTTAATTTACACGGGAGTTTTGATTCTCAAAATGAATCTTGTTGATATATTTCCCATGTTTTATTGGCCTATTTATAAAAATTATTCTCTTGATTTTAATGTATAATGGGTCTCCATTAACTCACATTATGGGATGGTTTCTATCTTTTAGGGAGAATAATAACGATGATCGAGTAGAGTTAGAAACTCTTATCTAGAGACATGGAAAGTATTATCAATGTTCAATTTTGAAATGGAGTTGTAGTATTTGAGTGATGATATCCCCAATTTTTTTGTTGTTTTTCCTATCATGTTTCTTTATAATAACACTAGTTTTCCACAAGTAAGATATGTAGAGTTATCTATTGATTTTGTTCAGTGTACTAGGACAATACTTATACATTTATAATCTTTTTAGCGTGGAAATTTTAATGATTCGAAGGATTAGTTGTATAATATATTAGAGGAATCATATATACACACAAGTATATCTCCTAGTGTGTAACTTATTTTTTTCTAATAAGGACGATAGAACACTTAACTGATGTGTTCATTACTAGAGACTCAATGTGCTATGCTAATAAAAATTTATACATTTTTCTAGATTGATAACTACTTTAACTAGTTCAATGGGGAATAGTAAATTTTTCTAATTTAATTTCAATATGATTATCATTAGTTGATAATAAAATAAATTTTCATTTGGAAAACTGTAAGGGGTAGTAGATATATCCATTATGTGTATCTTATTATACCACTCATTATTAACAATGATTCTACTATCATTACAGTTTTGATGAACTGTATCATCCAAGAGAATGTAGATATGTTGTTGGTGGTATTTTGGGGATGAAATATTTGTTTACAATAAAACATGGGAGTATCATAAGTATCATTAAAGATTGTTTTTATAATTGATGAGAAACCATCAACCTTAACCATATTTATTAATATGGATTTTATGGATTCAAAAGAAGATGTGATTGGGAATCATTTCCTAGGATCACAGTTTCCCTATTGGTCATTAAAATATGAAATAGGTTTTCACTTAGGAACAACCACAAAATATTTTCTAGATTCAGAGTCTCTAAGTTATATTAGCGTATTATCACTATTTTATAGATGATTACTCAATATTGACTTCAATGATGATTTTTCTCAAATGAATGGGGTCAACATTCATAAGGGATGATTAAAATAAGAGTTATTCTATTGACCTAAATTTTTTTTGACATCAATTATACTGATGACTATTTTAGTGATTTGGTAGGGATGTGTAGGCTTTTGTGAAACATTAAGATCTTGTTTTGCCTTTATTATTATGCATAGAGATCATGAGTTACCCTAAGGGTTCTGATATCATTATATATACAGGTATACATTTTTATTAAATGAACTTGAACTTGATGTTGTGATGCATGCACTTAATTGTTTGTATCCTTAAATTTTTTTACAATTCATTTCCATGTATTTAGACAACAAGATATTGAGTTATTTGATCTATAAAAAATATTTGACTATCCATAATATGAGTTGGGTGGAATATACGGAATAGTTTGGATTTAAAATCTCGTATATCCCTTTGTCATGGAAATTCATTTCCAATGTATAGACAATAAATTAGTCACCCTAGGCTGATGATGATTCATAAAAAGAGTGTAAATTGATGGAAATTTTTACATTTAATCAATTACGAGTTCATGGGGATGAAGCACATGTTTCCACCTCTAGAGTTTAGTAGACCGAAACCCTTCCCAATATGATTTATCATGAGCACCATATTGATAAAGAATTTTATAGAATTTAGGAATTTCTTTATGGTGGGGATATATTTTTTAGTGGTTTTTATCCATTGAGGATAATATTTTTTTTAAAAACCTGTCTGATATACAATTTCTAGTAAGAAAATATGTCGTTGTATATTTCTTTATTTCTCAATGATTTTTGCATCCAAAATCATTGATGATGTGTTATGATATGTGGTGATGATTATAGTGTCCATGAATGAGATGAGACATCAAATTTTTTATGATTTTTAATGTTATAATTTCCAGTGGTTCAAGGAAGAGATCCATAGGCCACTTGATTTGCATCAACCCATTATATATTTGGCTGGGATCTTTGACGATAGATCATGGTTTTTTTTGGGATTCTATATATACCATGAACGAATAATGCAATATGGTTTTTATATGACCAGTTGACCAAATTGGCTCACCTTATACCCTTTTATGATATATCAAATGTCGAGGTGTCTTGATTTATCAAAATGAATTTGATTGATCATTTTAACAAGTAGTTTCTTCTATATTATCTGACATATGTCATCATTTTTTATCTATTATTTGGAATGCCCATCAGCAGTCAATGTGAACTCAAGTTTGGTAATGTATGACATTCCATTTGTAGAAGGATTTCACACCTATAACGATATGTAGATTCTTGATGATATGATTTTTTCATGAATCCACAATATTTGTGCATCATGGAATTCCCTATTGGGACTAGATGAACACCTTAATTAATTTTTAGCCACTCCTTGATTTAAATTGATCCTTTGGGGGCCTTATATGAAATGATGTGTAATTCTCTATTAATTAGTGAATAATCCATGCATGAACTGAATTTTGTCAACTACATGATGAAAAATGTTCTTTTTATTGGTAATAAAATTTTGACAGAACATAAATATTATAAATATAACACTGATCATCATCATGGACCATTGTAATTCATTATTGGAGGTTTAGTTTTCTAGATTGTTTCAAATCTGTTGTGTCAATATGGTATTGGAAGGAAAGGGAAGCATGTTCCCTAATTTGTGGATCATTCTGAGTTTTTTAGAAATTAGGTAATTTTTAATAATTTATAGTATATAAAACATAGTTTATGTCAATACATAATGACTTCCATGTAACATATCATCATAACCATCTATCTGAAACATCACAAGTCTTGAGCTCTGAGGTTCTTGATGTTCACCTTTATTTATAAATCATACGTAATCAAGCCTTGATTTTTGATTTTGAGACAATGGTACTTTGTGAGATTATGTTACCTTTAATATGTGTTCTATGGAATCATGGTTCTAATTTACTTACGATTTTGTTCACGAGTTACTGATGAGAGAGTAGTGGCTACGTTCATTAACATCGGAACATATTCATAGACTTCGTAGGGAAAAACCATTTTGGAGTTGTGGTTTTAACATTTCATTGTTTTTTTCTGTAAAAACATTACCCTCATTTTTATCATTCAATATTTGTGTCTGGTCTCGTGTTTTTTGTTGAAATTCAGAAAATTATATAGTCTCTTTGGTATTCAAATTGTTTTTTCAAATGTTTTAAAATGGGTCACTCCCTTAGTAAATTCCATGCAACCCTACAATGTGATGGCTAACATGTATAACAAACTATTTTATAAAAATATATCCCACCACATATAAAAAACACGCCCTTATATTTGGTAGCATAGTTAGGGTGCGTGGTATTTCTATATGAAAAGGAATCACAAGTAAGTAGTGTGCATGAATTTATTTTTTAAAAAATTTTAAAATACAAACCCTACAAGTTTAACCCCTAGTCTACCCCTAATTGTCCTAACTCAATTTCCTTTACATTAAAATATCCCTAGAAGAAAATTTTTCTCTTATAAATAAATCCTTTATTATATCAATGTACTAGTGGAGGAATGGATCCCTCTCCAATATTTTGATATCCCCCCAATTTATTTTCCTTCAGTCCATTATTCCACCGTAGAGAGAGATTAATGTATTATTTCATGCTAGTTGGATCTGAAAAATATTCAATTTGATATAAATTATACAATATATTTATAGATATATTACACCTTTATTCAGGGTTATAGAGTCCTATTGTGGTTGATGACTATTGATATTGTATATAGGTATATAGGTCCATTTTAGATTCTCTATATAATTAAAATATTTATTACCATGATTTGATTGAAATATTATTCAACTCATTATAAAAAATAAAATTGATTTGATTTATAATTAGTTTTTTAGCAAGAATAAATTTATAGGAAAAACCTTAAATTCTAGTTTAATAGTAATTTGGTGTGAATTTTGTTAAATTACAAAATTAATGAAAGTATTTGATAATTTACGTATGTCAAATTAATTGAATTGAAATGATGAAAAAAAGTGACTGATTTTATGTTATGAAATGATCACAACAAAATTTTTTACCTTTAAAATATAATTTTCATTTTAAATTTGATAATTAGGAAATTAAATTATACATTATTTTCTTAAAAGATATGAATTTACCTCTTTCTACTGAGTGATGAACACATTTGTGACTAGTTAGATAGTTGGTTATTTGGGACAAATATATTTAGAACATGAACATACTAGCATTGAATTGAAATGAAAAATTATAAAAAAAATATTGCTCAACATAGCATATAAACTATAGGATGTTGGTGAGTTCTATTCATAATAAACAGGTGGGATAAGTGCTTTCAAATTATGTCATCATCATAGATATAAATTGAATGAGGATCATATATCTAGAAATGATTTTACCATATGGATGACAAATATAATACCTGTTATGAATATTATGATATATATATATATATAATTTATTATATATGTATTTAAAAAATTACATGTGATTTATATAAATGAACATATATGAAATTTTTATTTAAGGCAAGTTGGGAATGTTTTTAATCATTTGAAATGAATCTTGTTTTGTTTCAAATATTAAAAGGGTGTATTACACCAATACATTATTAATTTAATATTAATTCCTCATTTCAGTAATTGTTTTATAAAATTTTATTAAACACATGTTGAGACCATATTGTTTATAATATCTCTCAGATTATATTTTCCCAGTGGGGTTTTTATATTTTACTAAACCAGGCCCAATAAAATGGATGGTTCCCCTTGAAGGTATTGTATATTATTAATCCTTTAGTCATGATGGGATATTTTGTAACACCCCAAACTTCTACGGTATGCTTCTCTTTGAATAATGTGATAGAGTGTGTTGTACGCAACATCGAGTTCTAACACACCACAACGAATCAAAGTAGCCATTTTGAATAGTAATACCTACTTTTTGAAATTATATATTTTTTTTATTTCAAAATTATCTTCATTTTTTGATTTGGAATATCGAAATTATCCTATGTTGAATTTTTTGTATTTTTCTGAGATCTTCCAATATTTATGAATAGTGAAAAATACTTAAAAACAAATTTTTTAATAAAAATATTTTATAGTGATAAATTATATTATTGAGTGGTTTTAAAGTGTAATTAGAATATATTATTACCATTTTTTCCAATGGTGTTCATTAGAATTAATTTCACTTTGAAATTGGACATAAACAATTATCAATCTTTTGATATATATTGTTTCTTAAAAACATGCTATTTGTTGTGACAGCGGGAATTAATTATAAAATTAATTAATTCAACATATATGTTTGGAAATTTTTAAAATAGACATCATTTTTGAATTCTGACTATCAAATATAGCTTAGGGAGAAATTTTGGCATTGTTCTGAAAAACTTCAATTTTTGATGAATAGTGAAACTATTAAGCGGTAGTTAAAAAAACTGAATTTTTCTTAAAACTTAATTTTATCGCTTCTGTGAATGGAATATCAAAAATTAGAGAGACAGGGTTAATATCAAGAAGTAAAATGTGGTTCAATGAGATGAAAATAATTTTTGGTCAATAGTAACTTTTTACTTTTATTTACCACGGTTAAAAGTAAATAGGGTAATTAAGGGTAAAAATGATATTAATATTACCTAACACATGTACTAATTCTATTGGAAAAATGTATCTCGACCAAAACATCCTTAGGAATAAAATATTATCATTTAGGTCCACTTGGATTAGATTAGGACATTTATTATTATTTAATTCAAAGAAGAGTTAAAAGAGTTAAAATCAATGTTTATATACTAAATCATTTTTAATATAGGGTTATACATAATATAAATCCGATTGTAAATATTAATTATAAATCCAATAATATTTCCTACATATTTATATTTTATTTATAATTTTTAGATTTTAAATAATGTAATTTATTTTTGACACAATGATGATGCGGTAACTACCATAATTGTAAAAAATTAAAATAATTGATATTATAAATTCCCAAATAAATATAATTTGAGACTTTTAATGAATTTAAATAATTTTATAGGATAATATGACATGTTATTATTGATTTAATTAACTTTGGTCGAAGTAATCATTCTGTTCTGAGTTTCACAATAATCAATTATTGAATAGTGTCAAAATTGACATAAAAGAGTTTTTAAAACAAATATTATATTATTAATTGATATTAATTTCCTAAAAATATAAGGTTCGGCCAAGAGACTTATATCATGATAGGTTCGTCAGTAATGGACCACTAGGGGGTCTCTTGGATGTATATAGTATGTTTATTAACAATATATTATAAAAATACAAAGTGACATGGTAAATGTCAAACTAATTAACTAAGAGTTAAAACTAAAAGAGAAGGTTAATATGGTAAACCAAACCCGTCTAAATTCTATTGGTTGAATGTATTTCGACCTATATCCACCTTAACCTTTTAATAATCAACTTTGGATCCATTTGAAACCGAATATGAATTTTTTATAAATTAATATTTCTAGCTTTTCCAAAGGTGCCCCTCACCCCTCTCATAAAAGGAAACTCCTCCTTCTCATTTATTCAAACCTTCAAAGCCTTTTGGTTCGGCCAAACTCTGCCCAAATACTCTCCCAACATCCCTAAATACAACCTTGAGCCCTTAGTTTGATCGGAAAGCCAACCTATGGAGCCCTTTTGATCAAATCAAAAGGAAGAACTCAAAGAAGACGTAATGATTTCACCACCCTTTTCCAAGTTCCTTTCTTCTTCCAATTCTTCTTTCTTTGTTATTACCATTATAGAATAATAACCCCAGTATCTTATATATACTGTGATGTTATTATAAATATTGTACAACCATATTCAGTATTCTATCCACCCTTTGAATAACATGTCACCTTACGTGCGTACGTACGGCTTACCATCTCCACATCGTGGTGTAATTGTTATTCAATATATTATTATTTGGAAGGGTATAATAATGATGTGTAACTCATGTAAATAAAAAATATAACATGATAATGATTCTGTATATATGATATAATATCAACTTATATATTATTTTAATATCAAAAGAATGATATTGTCGCTCGTGCGTACGTACTGACTACCATCTCCACGAACGCGATGAGATTCATTCTCCATCGTATCCATTCAAGTATAATTATCATTTTATGATTTAAAAATGATGTTTAAGGACTTGATATCATTATGGATATGAATAATATACAACCTATTCATTACAAACATTTCTTACGTAACAAAACATATAAAATAAAATGAGTAATTTAACACCCGAAACAACGATAATATTAAGATATTATTAACAAAGTAATGTTAAAAGATCATATATGATATCATATGAATGCATATGAATCTTGTATAATTTAATAACAATTATTTCAATATTATACAGGAGGTTAACCTACCCCAACCAAGGAAAAGTACAAGGTAATGGTTATTTCACAATCTCTTCATTATCCGAGGTTGATTATACGTAATAAACTACTGGGATCTCTTTATCATCCACATCCATGTTTCTTAAAAATGTATTTCAAAACATTTTTACTATTTACAAGAATATTTGTTAAATTCATTTATACCCTTGTTTGACTTTTTATAATATGTTTATAAAGGAATCTTTCCATCGTTTTCCAAACAAGGTGCTTTTTAACCTTTTCGACAAAATTAAGGTAAGAATATTTTTTAACTTATACGGCGTGTGCGGATATTTTCCGCCGTTATAAAATCATAGAAGCATCCCTTACAAGATTATAAGAATATTTTCAAAGGAAATGTTTTATTTTATATATATATGACTCTTAAATGATTTCAAAATAGAAAGATATATTTCTCTAAAAAGAGTTTTGATTTCATCTAGGTCAACATCCTTTGATGGATTTTTCGCTTATTTGAAGTTGATTTATTATGAATCAAAACATCTATATTGTATTGAAGGATTTGTGATATTTTGGACTGTGGATGTGCTATTTTTATCATTCATGATTTATGGTGAAATTATTGACATTTCGTATGCTAGTTTTAATACGAAGGTTTATGTTATGTTTAAACCTTTTCATATGAGAATTCATTGGACTTAATATGTGATGGGTGGAGGCCGCTATAGCTCCTCGATGCATCAATAGGTCTCATGAGACAAACTAGTGTCTTGGAACATGGCCTTAACAAAATCTTATTTGTAGTCTTGGCATGAGGCCTTGGCTATGTGGTTATGATAGTCTGGAATTATGCATTCCATCATTATTAATGTTGTTATTGATATTGCAAGTGATTATTCTATTAGTAGAATATCCATGTGAATAAGTAAATGGCATTATTTCATTTCACTTTTTCCATAATATGTTGAAGTTCAAGTTTAAAAGGCTTTTGTTTTAGTTATACATTTCCTTAAATGTTTATGGTAATTTTTGAAAGTTTCCGCTATATTGTTATCCTTACTGGGCATTTGAGCTCACCCCTTTTCTATGTTTTAATTTTCCAAGGATGTGAAGAAGTGAGTTATGAATGACATGCAGGGATAGTATGTGGGGATATGAGTGTGGAATATGGAGACTATGTTGTTGTAGTAGTTTTTCACTTTTTCATGTAATGTAAAACTTTATGAATATATATAGTGTTTCCAAGGCTACTAAACCAATCGGTCTTTTGAGATTTGATCTTTCTTGTGCTCATGCCAATGTAATGTAATAACGCACCGACTCTGGTTAACTAGAGTTGGGGCATTACAGTTGGTATCAGAGGAAGTTTAGTACAAACCTTGGAAGCTAGATTTAGATAAACTTTGATTAGAGCACGTAGACCTAAGACGAACTTTGAGGATTAGTATAGTAGAACTTCCTAGAATTTTGGTATTGTAGAGATTTTGTGAGTTTTCTGAGAAATAAATCCCTATCTGGATACGAGCAGGTAGAGACGGCTCTGGCAGAGATGTACCTAGGGGTAAAACCCGAAAACACCGCTTTGAGCTAGACTCGAACGGGAACTGGTCCACGACAACAGGCATTGCTACACTCATGGTTACGACACTCCCAGGGGATATGCATAGGATAACTCTCATTTTCTTTACAAATCATTATGAAGGGTTTATGAGTATATACTTCCTAAAATAAAACATTTTTATGATTATGGATTATATCCATAAATAGTTCAATTTATGTAAAGTGTTTTATAAGTATGGGATTATGTATTTTGATTCATAAACTGATCTACTTTATGCCATTGTTTAGAAATGGTTCCTAGTGGAAGAAATGGAAACCGTATCAATGCACGCACTCCATGTCGAGATTTCCCTCCTTCTAAAGATAATTATAGTGGAGCTGTTGATGCAACTGGTGCCAATCAGTTAATCACCATACTGGGACAACTCACCCAGGTTATGAATAATAACCTTACCCGTATGGAGCACCCTGATCCGCATCGTGGAGGATCAATGTTAGATAGGTTCATGAGGAAATAACCACTAACGTTCAATGGGAGTACAAATCCCTTAGTAGCTGAAAAATGGATATTTTCCCTAGAGAAAATATATCAGGCTTTGGGAGTAGTGAAAGGGAAAAAGTTATCATGGCAGTTTACCGCCTCACTGGAGATGCTGATCAATGGTGGTCATTGATTCAAAATACAAAGGAAGATGATGAAGTGTCAAATATGGAATGGAGGGAGTTCAATGATCTGTTTTTAGAAAAATACATTCCTTGCGACCATCGAGCAGATATGTAAAGGCAATTTCTGAGTCTGAGACAAAAGGAGGATGAGAATGTCACAAAGTGTGAGTCTAACATTACAAGGTTAGCAAGGTATGCTGGAGATTATATATGTAACCCAAGAAGTAATATTGATCGTTTCTTTGATGGGTTAAAACCATTTCTCCATCGAGCATTAGTCTCACAATCCTTTTCATCGTACGAAGACATTGTCTCATGTGCTATCAAGACCGAAAAGGAATTATCTATGTCTTATGACGTTAAAGCAAAGAAAGAGAATAAGAGGCCTGCTGATCAATCTGGGAATGGAAATAAGGGGAAGAAAGGAAAGGTTTAATATCCATCCTGTGGTAAATGTGGGAAGAAACACCCGGTACTTGCTTGAAGGAATGGGCGTCTGTTAAAATGTGGTGAAAAAGGCCACCAAGCTCGTGATTGAAAAGGGAAGTAGGAAGCTACCAATGTTCAGTGCTAAAATTTTAGGGAGATGGGGAATTATGAAAATGAATGTCCTAAGCATCAGGAGAACTTACCTTAGAAAATGCCAAGGGATCAAGGCCAAGCTTATGCTATCACTACTGCTGAGGTAGAAGCTCCGAAAGACGTGGTGGCAGGTAATTGAATGGTTTCCTCAAGTTTAGAAAATGCATTATTTGATTCTGGATCATCTCATTTTTTCATATCTTCCCAGTATGCTATGAAAATTAGATATTTCCAATTTTATTTAACAAGGGAGTTGTCAGTTAAAACTCCAAAGGGAAGTATCATTGCAAAAAGGTTTTGTGAATCAGTCCCCATTAGAGCACATAAATGTTCTTTATCTGCTGATCTCATCGTCATACCTATGATTGAGTTTGATATAATAATCGTTATGGAATGGAATTCAGACTATGATGCGAAGATTTATTGTATGAATAAAGAGGTTACGATTCATGATGATAATGATATGGAACACCTTATCTTTAGAACAGAATCGTCACCACCTAATTCTTATTTAGATCCACCCCCAGTAGCTCAACTAAATTCAATTATTGGGGAGTAAGAGAATGAAATAACTATGGGTGAGGAAAGGAATGTTCAAGTAGAGGATATACCTGTTGCGAAAGAATTTGTAGATGTATTTCCGGATTATTTACCTGGACATCCTCCAGAACGAGAAGTTGAGCTTTCCATTGATTTAATTCCTGGATCAAGGCCTATATCAATGACCCCTTATATAATGGCCACTGTAGATTTAGTTTAAGTAAAGAAACAACTAGAGGAATTGAGTAATAAGGGATTTATTCGCCCTAGTGTTTCTCCATGGGGAGCACCAGTTCTTTTTGTTAAAAAGAAAGACGGATCTATGAGGTTATGTATCGACTACCAGGAGGTCAATGCTACAACAATAAAGAACAAGTATCCCCTACCTCGTATTGATGATATATTTGACCAACTGCATGGAGCTCAATACTTTTCAAAGATTGACCTTCGATCTGGATACCATCAGTTGTGTGTGAAGAAGGAAGACATTCCAAAGACAGCATTTTGATCCAGGTACGAGCATTACGAGTTTACTGTAATGCCTTTTGGATTGACTAATGCACCCTCTGTATTCATGGATCTGATGAATAGAGTTTTCAAGGAGTATCTCGATGAATTTGTGGTTTTATTTATTGATGATATCTTGGTATACTACAAAATCTACGAAGATCATGAAAATCACTTGCGCATTATATTGAAGACTCTAAGGAGGCATGAATAATATGGGAAGTTTAGCAAGTGTAAATTCTGGCTTCAGGAGATTTCTTTTCTTGGACATATTGTCTCTAAAGATGGAATACCTATTGATCCTTCTAAGACCAAGGCAATCCATGAATGTCCAGCACCTACGAGTATAACTAAGGTACGCAGTTTTATTGGTTTGGCAGGTTATTATCGACGTTTCGTCCAGAATTTTGCCCGATTGGCTAACCCATTAACGAAGCTCACACGTAAAAATGTTAAATTTGGTTGGACAAAAGTGTGTGAAGAATGTTTCTATGAACTGAATAGAAGATTAGTCAATGCTCATATATTGACTCTACCATCGGGGAATGATGGGTTTGTTATTTATAGTGATGCATCAAAGAAAGGACTTGGTTGTGTCCTTATTCAGAATGATAGGGTTATTGCCTATGCATCACGACAGTTGAAAATTCATGAACAAAACTATCTTACTCATGATCTCGAGTTATCATCTGTGATATTTTTTTGAAGATATGGAGGCACTACCTCTATGGTGAAAAATGTGAGATTTATACTGATCACAAGAGTTTGAAGTATAATTTCTCACAAAAAGAACTCAATATGAGGCAAAGGAGATGGCTTGAATTACTAAAGGAGTATGAATGCACGATACACTACCACCCGGGGAAAGCAAACAGGGTGGAAGATGCTCTGAGCAGAAAAGTCCATGGAGTTTTTAACAATATGAGAATTGAAACGGATCCAATCATCATGGATCTAGTGAAGATGGACATGGGAATAACCAGGGAAGGTGAAAAATCAATTCTTTTTCAAATGGTTGCCAAACCATCTTTACTGGAAAGGATTAAGAGTTCTCAGACCGATGATGAAGAATTTCAAAAGAAGATTAAAGCTATGAATGGTGGGAGATTAAGGTACTTTTTGTATGAAGATGGAATTTTGAAATTCGTGAAGAGAATTTGTGTTCCTGATATACCTAATCTAAAAAGGGAATTGTTGGATGATGCTCATAGTTACAATTTCTTTATAGACCCAAGGAGCACCAAAATGTATAGAGATTTGAAGAAACATTTCTGGTGGGACATCATGAAGAGGGAGATTGCTTATTTTGTGTCAAGATGTATGGTTTGTCAACAAGTGAAAGCTGGAAGGCAACAGCCTGGAGGAGTCATGCAACCTCTTCCCATAACTGAGTGGAAATGGGACAATATTACAATGGAATTTGTCATGGGACTACCAAAGACTCCTAGAAGGAACGATGCAATATGGGTTATTGTTGATCATCTTATCAAGTCATCACATTTTCTTGCTATAAGAGAATATCTACCCTTGGAACGTCTAGCAAGACTATATATTAATGAAGTTGTGAGACTTCATGGAGTACCCCTATCGATTGTTTCTGATCGTGATCCCCGTTTTATTTCAAGATTCTGGAAAAGTCTTCAGAAATCCCTGGATACTGAACTTCATTTGAGCACTACTTACCACCCTCAGACAGATGGACAATCAAAACAGTCTATTCAAACCTTAGAGGACATGTTGAGATCCTGCTCACTTGACTTTCACGGTATGTGGGATCAATATTTACCTCTGGTAGAATTTTCCTATAACAATAGCTTCCATTCGAGTATTCAGATGGCACCATATGAAGCGTTATGCGGAATGACATGTCATACACCAACCTGTTGGGATGACGTTGGTGAAAGAAAACTTATAGGACCAGAACTGGTGGAGGAAACGGTGGAAAAGGTGAAGGTAATCCAAAATCACATCAAAGTAGCTCAAAGTAGGCAGAAGAGCTATGCTGATAATCGAAGGAAGGGATTGGAATTTCAAGTCGGTGATCATGTTTTCCTGAAGGTATCTCCATGGAAGGGAGTCATACGTTTTGGTACGAAATGTAAATTGAGTCCCAAGTACATCAGAACTTTCAAAATTCTAGAACGAATTGGGGTTGTAGCTTACCGATTGGCAATGCCTCCAAGTCTCTCCAATGTTCACGATGTGTTCCACATATCTCTTTTGAGGAAATACATGCCTGACCTAACGCATGTACTCACCTATGAAAATTAGAACTGGAACCTGATCTGTCCTATTATGAAGAGCATGTCATGAGTCTTGATACGAGAGAACAAGTACTAAGAAACCGGACGACGCGTCTGGTAAAAATTTTGTGGAGAAACCATAAGATGGAAGAGGCAACGTGGGAACCCGAGGAACATATGATGAAGAAGCACCAGAGTCTTTTCATGTGATAAGTATTCTAGAAACTTCGAGGATGAAATTATTTTAAGGAGGGGATAATGTAACACCCCAAGCTTCTACGGTACGCTTCTCTTTGAATAATGCGATAGCGTGTGTTGTACGCAACATCGAGTTCTAACACACCACAACCAATCAAACTAGCCGTTATG
Source organism: Viscum album (assembly GCA_963277665.1). Classification (NCBI taxonomy): domain Eukaryota; kingdom Viridiplantae; phylum Streptophyta; class Magnoliopsida; order Santalales; family Viscaceae; genus Viscum; species Viscum album. The sequence goes on along the minus strand of OY728163.1, from coordinate 1,897,038,920 downwards.
AATAGTAATACCTACTTTTTGAAATTATATATATTTTATATTTCAAATGAACTTCATTTTTGGATTCGGAATATCATAAATATCCTAAGTTGAATTTTTGGTATTTTTCTGCGAACTTCCAATTTTTATGAATAGTGAAAAATACTTAAAAACAACTATTTTAATCAAAATAATATATAGTGATAAATTATATTATTTATTGGTTTTAAAGTATAATTAGAATATATTTTTACCATTTTATCCAATGGTGTTCATTAGAATTAATTTTACTTTGAAATTGGACATAAACAATTATCAATCTTTTGATATATATTGTTTCTTAAAAACACGCTATTTGTTGTGACAGCGGGAATTAATTATAAAATTAATTAATGCAACTTATATTTTTGGAAATTTGTAAAATAGACATCATTTTTTAATTTGGAATATCAATTATAGCTTAGGGTGAAATTTTGGCATTGTTCTAAAAAACATCAATTTTTTATGAATACTTAAACTACTAAGTGGTAGTTAAAAAAACTGAATTTCTCATAAAACATAATTTTACCGCTTCTGTGAATGGAATTTCAAAACTCCGAGAGACACGGTTAATATCAAGAAGTAAAATTTGGTTCAATGAGATGAAAATAACTTTTGGTCAATAGTAACTTTTTAATTTTATTTACCACGGTTAAAAATAAATATGGTAATTAAGGGTAAAAATGATATTAATATTACCCTAACACATGTCCTAATTCTATTGGACAAGTTTATCTCGACCAAAACAGCATTAGGAATAAAATATTCTCATTTAGGTCCACTTGGATTAGATTAGGACATTTATTATTATTTAATTCAAAGAAGAGTTAAAAGAGTTAAAATCAATGTTTATTTACTAAAAAAAATTTAATATAGGGTTATACATAATATAAATTCGATTGTAAATATTCATTAGAAAGACAATAAGATTTAATACTTAATGATATTTTATTTATAATTTTTAGACTTTAAATAATTTAATTTATTTATGACACAATGATGATACAGTAACTACCATAATTGTCAAAAATTAAAGTAATTGATATTATAAATTCCCAAATAAATAAAATTTGATACTTTTAATGAATTACAATAATTTTATAGGATAATATGACATGTTAGGAGTGATTTAATTAACTTTGGTCGAAGTAATCGTTCTGTTATGAGTTTCACAAAAATCAATTATTTAATAGTGTCAAAATTGACATAAAAGAGTTTTTAAAACAAATATTATATTATTTATTGATATTAAATTCCTAAATAATCTATGTTTCGGAAAAGAGACTTGTATAATGATAGGTTCATCAGTAATGGACCACTTGGGAGTCTCTTGGATGTATATAGTAAGTTTATTATCTATACATTATAAAAATACAAAGTGACATGGTAAATTTCAAACTAAATAACTAAGAGTTAAAACTAAACGATAAGGTTAATATAGTAACCCAAACCTTTCTAAATTCTATTGGTTTAATGGTTTTCAACCTATCCCCACCTTAGAATTTGAATAATCAACTTTGGAGCCATCAGAAACCGAATATGAATTTATTATAAATTAATATTTCTAGCTTTTCCAGAGGTGCCCCTCACCCCTGTTATAAAAGGGCACTCCTCCTTCTATTTTTTATTCACACCATAAAAGCCATTTTGTTCGGCCAAACTCTACCCAAATACTCTCCCAACTTCCATCACTACAACCTAGATTCATTAGTTTGATCAGAAAGCCAACCTAAGTAGCCCTTTTGATCAAATCAAAAAGAAGAACTCGAATAAGAGGTAATGATTTCACCACTCTTTTCCAAGTTCTTTTCTTCTTCCACTTCTTCTTTCATTGTTATTTCCATTATAAAATAATAACCCCAGTATCATATATATACTGTGATGTTATTATAAATATGGTAAAACCATACTCAGTATTCTATCCACCCTTTGAATAACATGTCACCATACGTGCGTACGTACGGCTTAACGTCTCCACGTCGTGGTGTAATTGTTATTCAATATATTATTATTTGGATGGGTGTAATAATGATGTGTAACTCATGTAAATAATAAATATAACATGATAATGATTCTTTATATATGATCTAATATCAACTTATATGTTATTTTAATATCAAAAAATGATATTGTCGCTCGTGCGTACGTACGGACTACCGTCTCCACGAACGCGATAAGATTCATTCTCCATCGTATCCATTCAAGTATAATTATTATTTTCGGATTTAAAAATGATGTTTAAGGAATTGATATCATTCTAGATATTAGTAATATACAACCTATTCATTACAAAAATGGCTTACGTAACAAAACATATAAAAGAAAACGAGTAAGTTAACACCCGAAACAATGATAATACTATGATATTATTAACAAAGCAATGTTAAAAGATCATATATGATATCATATGAATTCATATGATTCTTGTATAATTTAATAACAATTATTTCAATATTATACAGGAGTTTAACCTACCCCAACCAAGGAAAAGACATGGTAAGGGTTATTTCACAATGCCTTCATTATCTGAGGTTGTTTATACATAATAATCTACTGGGATCTCTTTATCATCCACTTCCATGTTTCATAAAAATGTATTTCGAAACATTTTTACTATTTACAAGAATATGGTTTAATTTCATTTATACCCTTGTTTGACTTTTTATAAGAGGTTTATAAAGGAATCTTTCCGTCGTTTTCCAAACTAGGTGTTTTTAACCTTTTCAACAAAATTAAGGTAAGAATGTTTTTTTAACATATATGGCGGGTGCGGCTATTTTCTGCCATTATAAAATCGTCGAAGCTTCCCTTACAAGATTATAAGAATATTTTCAATGAAAATGTTTTATTTGATAAATATATGACTCTTAAATGATTTCATGATATAAAGAGATATTTCACTAAAAAGAGTTTTGATTTCATCTAGGTCAACATCCTTTGATGGATTTTACGCTTATTTGAAGTTGATTTGTTATAATACAGAACTTCTATATTGTATTAAAGGTTTTGTGATATGTTTGACTGTGGATGTGATATTTTTAGCATTCATGGTTTATGGTGAAAGTATTGAAATTTTGTATGCTAGTTTTAATACGAAGGTTTATGTTATGTTTAAACCTTTTCATATGGGAATGCATTGGACTTAATATGAGACAGGTGGAGCCCGCTATAGCTCTTCGATGCATCGGTAGGTCTCATGAGACAAACTAGTGTCCTAGCACAAGTCCTTTGCAAAATCTTATTTGTAGTCTTGGAACGAGGCATTGGCTATGTGGTTATGATAGTCTAGCATTATGAATTCCATCATTATGAAAGTGGTTCTTGATATTGCATGTGATTATTCGATTAGTAGAATATCCATGTGAATAAGTAAATGGAATTATATCATTTTACTTTTTCCATACTATGTTGAAGTTCAAGTTTAAAAGGCTTTTGTTTTAGTTATACATTGCCTTAATTTTTTTTTCTTATTTTTGAAAGTTTCCACTATATTGTTATCCTTACTGGGCATTTGAGCTCACCCCTTTTCTATGTATTAATTTTCCCAGGATGTGAAGAAATGAGTTATGAATGACCTGCAGGGATAGTATGTGGGGATATGAGTGTGGAATATGGAGACTATGTTGTTGTAGTAGTTTTTCACTTTTTCATGTAATGTAAAACTTTATGAATATATCTAGTGTTTCCAAGGCTACTAAACCAACCGGTCTTTCGAGATTTGATCTTTCTTGTGATCATGCCAATGTAATGTAATAATGCACCGACTCTGGGTAACTAGGGTTGGGGCATTACATATTTCCATTGGGATGTTTGAGATTTATCTATAATTTTTTATATTGAGTATGATCTTGGACTTTTCATAGACATATCAAGAACCATTTCAAGTACTTATTTTTTGATACTTTTACAAACAAATATCATTTATAAGTGGCATCAGGTGCGTTTGGCGGGAATTTTATGGAAAACAAAATCATAGTGTGTAGTGAACGATTTGCGCACAGTTTTAAAACCGTGCAACCAATCTATTCCAAGCATGTGAAATTAGATAGAGTGGTATACACTGTTTGACCAACTAAGTGAACAAACCATCCCAACCATGTAAAAATCTATAGAGGTGTCTCCACAGTTGGCACACAGTTTTCCAAACTATGCGCAAAGGATATTATTTCCAAAAATCATTTTTAAATCAACACATACACCCAATAGATACATATTTTTTTTACCTTGTCTCTGTCTTGATAAATTATAGGCGTTTTTAAAGTATCTTGGGTAGATTAATTTTTGATCCGAATACCATTCATCGAGATTAAAATCTTTTATTAAAGATCCGCTCACATCACGATAAGTGGATTTCATCCTGATTCATTGTCCATTATTTATCATATATTACCTAGATCATTTCATGGATCTAAAACCATGACTTACGATATCGATCACGGATTTCAGATCTAGATCTATATTTACAGGATATTAATTCCATTGATCTTAATTTTGGTATTAGGGATTTAGATATAGAACTTGATAAACGACATAGTGCTCTCAGATTTTGGGTATTTACATTGTGCTAACATATTTCAATAAACAAAGATATGTGGTCTAAATAATTCTCCCAAATTCATGGTTTTTGATATTTTTATGAGTTTAGGATTTCTATAGATTCCCATATAAAATTATTTCCTAAATTGGAGTAATTAATAATTTTCCATTGATGTGTGTTTTACTTGGTGATTTATTGATATTTTAATCACTAAATATACGGATAAGGGGTTTCCCAAGTTGATTTATATTTTGGAAATTTAATTATTGGATGAGATTTTGTATATGAGTAATTGGATTTATTATAATAATATTATTAATTGGGGTGAATTAATTTATTGAAATATGATTTTATTTGAAAGATAATTAATTTTGAGAATAATAATGTCCCCTAATGTGATCCATGTTAATAAGTTGTGAGAATTAGTTAGGAATTTTTGGGTTTGATATTAATGTTTAGTATTGGAGAATTAATTATGCAAAGAAATTTTTTTCGATTGATTATTTAATTGAGGAAGTAATTAATGGATTTGTGCTTAGTGAATTGAGAAATTAATTATTGGCCATTGAAAAGTTTACCTAATCATTGTATTAGTAAATGAATAATGTGAAAATATATTATTACATAAAAATTTGTTAAAATGATGAGATTTTTTGGAACATGACATGGTGTCTGTTACCTATTAGAAGTTGGGACATGGAATTGGCATTCCACAATAGTAGTTATCCAATCTTGAGATTATGGGGTATTAGCCATAATGACTTACATCGATTGAGAAATTAAGTGCAAGGAATAATGACCTACTCTCAACGAGATTTGGGGTGTAAGGCATGAAGACTGTCACTCAATTAATGTTAATAATGAATGACTTTTAATACTAATATTTGGAGTTCTAGGAGAGATAACCAACACCAAATGAATCATAATAATGAATGAAGACTCAAATGGAAAACATGAATTGAATTGGACAAATTTAAATATTTATGATTAATAGACAATGAGATAACTTTTTAAATTATGCATTATATTTATAAGTTCATAAAAATATATGCACTATACATTAGTTGGCCCATTTTAGAGAGAGTTCGTGGTGTCCAACTGATTTGTACTCACACCCAATTCGGGGTTCCGGATCGGCACACTAGAAGACTCCGTTGTGGCAGGCCATGATTAGGGAATGGCCCTGTGATGGGTTGCAGTTTGGGATAGGAGCATGGGAGAGGGAACTCGATCCAGTTTGGGACCCATTTTGATGTGATTGTATCATTACATTGAGTTTCATTTTAGACACATGGAAATTCAATTTTCATCAAATGATTTACCTTTCAATTGAGTTTAGTATTTTCTTGTTTTTTCTTTTATATGTCATGGTTTTGTTCTAATTATTTATATTATTCCACACATGGTTATTTTTATGTTATTCTACTACTATTTTATTCTGATAACAGAGGTATAGTCTCCCAATGACTGACTTTCTAGACTCTCGCTGCATATTGTCACCCTCTTGCGTACATGGAGATGGTTTTGAATGCATGTAGCCAACTGGGTCGAGGCACCATTTAAAGGATCCTCTGTCTAGAGGTCACAATGTGGTATCAAATTAGTCTTCTTATATTTCATTTTCATTTGTATTACAGTTTTCAGAACTGTAGGCAAGATACTTGGAAGAGTTAAGGATTTGAAATGATACCGTTCATGGCATTTGTAAACCCATGTATGGGGGAAAATCAGATTACGCATGGTGGATTTATGTGATTGTTTTTTGTTGTTAAAGTTTAATATTATTTCACCTTAGGTGACACATTTGTGGTGATATTTTTTTTGAAATTAATTAATTTTTTTTGTGGCCAAAATATGCATGATAGTTGATTCTACATGCATCGTTTTAGGCACTTAAGGTTGTTATAACCTGCATCATTCTAGGAACACACATGAAAATAGGTTAGGAGAATATTGTTGAACATGAACTATTTTCCTTTATTGTGTAAATGTAATAATGGTGAAAAATAAGAATAAATGTGTGTCTAATGAGAACATTCATTGATGAATCAAGTATGAGATGTTAATTAATTTTTTAATTATTTAATTTGAGATAATGTGATTAATTTATGGGTGAATTAATTAATGAGAATGAATATACACTTTTTAACCAAGTCCTAGGATTAAGATGGGTAAGGGTATTGAAAAGGATCCAGTGTCGATTGTGTGGAATGAAAACATGTTAAAATACATGTTGAACCATGTTGCGATAGTTTATCCTCTTACATAATGTGATAAAATTGTGGTATGAGACCTAAGACGTGTGTTTGTATTTGCAAGAGTATACCCCTATGATGCTTATTGATGGAGATACCAATGATTATGGCCCTAATTGAACTTCACAACAAAGATCATGAGGCACTATTGGTGCGTGATGATGATTAAGGAGATCAAATCCAAGATAAAATTACACCTTTCATGAAATTCATGGAGAGATTCACATGGAGGGTTTAGAAAATCATATATGAATTAACCAACGAGTTTTAGCTATAACACCCTCTTACATTAACAAGAGGTGGGGGACCTGAGGGAGATGAATTATGGGTTGAATCTATAGAGATGGTACATTACTATTTTGAGACTAAGTCTATTTCAAAGGTTAATATGGCTTCTTATATGTTGTGGGTTTCCATGAAGAACTAGTCGGACATTTTAGGTACAATCTGGACAAACAGAAGAAATGTTATGGAATGAGTTTCTTGAGATGTTCTTATATAACTTATTTCCAAACATGCTGAGGTAAGAGAAGCCTTCCACATTTTTTTATCTAATAGTAGGAATCATGTACATAAAAAAATACATTGGACGTTTCATAGATTTACAACATTTTTCTCTATCCATGGATAAAGATGAGGCTTCTTCCGCAAAACAATTTCAGGATGGACTTAGGTGTGAAATTAAGTCCCAGTGGAATATCTTTAGACTGAATTTTTTTTTGTAAGTGGTTAATCTGGAGCTCATTTTATTGGGATAACTAAATGAGGTTTCTATTACTCGGCATGAAGCTAGAAGATCATGAAGGGGGCCTTTAGAAAGCTGGAAGGGCCTCTATGAGAATCTTAGTCAGGATATTGTGATGCAAGGTGGATAGTGGGGAGGGATTTATAAACCGAATCTTTATCATGTGATTTTTCACAAGTGTTGTAGGTTGGGATACAATCATACACATTTTCCATGACAACTAGTGGTGTGCTGGTTTTGGGGTATGATGAGATATCTAAAAAGGTTTTTTAGGATGTCGTAGTACATTGGTGCTGAGGGAGCAGCTAATCAGAGTCAGTGTTTGTGAAAGGGGTATTCTACACCATATAGGTTTGGAAACAATATTTATAATGGTATTTGTTGTAGAGGTAGTTGAAGTGTTGAATTATGGAATGAGCACCTGTATCAATAGAGTGGTGTTATTCAGGGGATTCAGAAGACACCACAAGGAAGACTGGTAAGACAGTTACATGTAAAGAATCCTACACATGTGTAGAGCGAGGCTAGTCCAGTGACAGTGAGAGGTACTATTAAAGTTGCTTATACTTTAGCTACTTCCTTATTTTATACTGGTGCCTCTCAATCCATTAAATCTATAAATATTTTTAATGCATTTAGCATAGAAGTGGAGTCTGAAAGTTGGGTGATGAATATCGATAAGCTATTGTGAACATGGCCTAGGGATATATGTTTTTGTAAGGGATGGTCACTAGATATCGGAGAATGTAATTTCATATTTGATATATATGACCCTGATATAGCAGGTTTTGTTCTAAATAGGGGCATGGATTGTCTAGTCGCATACCGAACCTACAAATATTTTTATCACTGGAGAGTGACCTTTTTTATACTAAAAGTAACCAAAATGTATTTTTTGGAAAATGAGATATCCTTACAGGAAGAGCTGAACCAATTACTCAGTAATTGGTAGATATTACAACACATGATTCTAGTATTTAATGCATATGGGGGTGGTAGATTATATTTCCTTCCACCAGAAGTAGAACTCTTTCAGGATGTCATTCATGAGTACAATTCGATATTTCCATCTAAGATGGATGTGGAATTCAATATTGAGAACATGTTGGGAGGTGGGCCATTATCTAATCTATCATATAGAATGGCACTAAATGACCATCATGAACTCAAAACGTAGATATAGGTATTATAGGATAAAACGGTTTGTCTGGATAAGTACATCACCATCCGGATCACCTATTTTTTTTCCAAAAAAATGACGACAAGTGTTTACACTTGTTGGTCAATTATTATAAGTTGAGAAAAATTACTACGAAGAACTGATATAATATTCCACATATCATTGATATTTTGGAATAGATGTAGGGAGTACAGTCTTCTAAAAGATTGATCTATGATCTAGGTATCATCAGGTGAGAGTTCTGAACTCTGATATACCAAGAACTGCTTTCATGAGAAGGTATGGTGTTTATGAGTTTTTCATAATTCCATTTGGGTCGACTAATGATCTTACAATGTTTATGGACTTGATGAAGATGATCTTTCATCTATACTTATATTAGTTTGTGGTGTTGTTTGTGGACGATATCTTACTATACGCTATGACTCGTGACGATCATGCACAACATCTTGACCTCGTCTTTGGTATCGAGAGAGGGAATCTCCTATATGACAATATACCTAAATTTTAGTTTTGGAATAACATTATACACTTTATGGGGCACATCATCTCTGAAAAATGTGTGGAAGTGGAACCAGAAAACGTTCCGGTAATGATTTATTGGGTTCATCAAAAAAAATGTTTATAATATTTGAATATTTTTGAGATTAGATTTGTATTACATGATATTTATTTGATACTTTCCCCAAATGGTAGCACCACATACAAGTTTGAAAAGTAATGGGATGAATTTTGGTGTAATAGAATCATGAGGGAATTATTTCTAGGAGTTGAAGTTGAATTTTACTTCAGAGCCAATTTTGGTTTTACCTATTTTCTGTTCGTAGTACACACTGTATTATGATGCTTATTGGTTCAGACATAGAGCTGTGTTGATTCAAGGATATAGAATTTTTTCTTATAGGTCATTGTAGTTGAGGCCACATGAATGGAATTAACCAACGCTTGACCTCGAGTTGGAATTACTATTTTATAATCTTGATTGTTGGCGACACTATCTTTTGGTTGAAAATTTTATAGTTTTTACAGATCACAAAATATTTAAGAATATATTTTCACAGCATGACTAAAATATTTAGCAGTGAAGATGGGTAAAGAATATGGTATCCATTGATTTTGAAATGGAACATAAAATAGGTAAGGGGAGTAATATGGTAGTTGCATTGAGATGAAAAACTCAGACATAATTGATACATGAGTCGAGTTTAGAGTGGAAGATGGGGAATTTTCTTGTGAAAATGCATGTGGTAGTTCAGGAGAGTCAGTATAGGATCACTTTAGATTCAATAGAAGGGAATCTATCACTCTTGAGATGGATCAGGGACATGAAGTATGAGGATCCATAGTTTTTACCCTTATGTTATTACCTTGATGTTGGGTGGACACCAATAGACTAAAAAATATATAATGATAAGATTTTCTATGTAAAAATTAGGTTATTATGCCTAAGAGTATGCGCGAGGAACTCTTGTGACAATCTCAGGGTTCAAGGTGTAAGGTACATCATGTGGTGAAAAAAACAAACCTTGTCCTTCGATGATAGTTTTTGGTGGACAGGCATAAAAAATATCAGGGTTCATAACAAGATGTTTCACCAGTCACCAGGTGAAGGAAGGGCATCACAGACTTGGAGGCCTATTGCGGCTTCTACCTATACCAAAATGGATGTAGAATGTTGTGACTATGGATATTGGTGTTAGACTTTAAATGATTATTATAAAGAATGATGATATTTGGGTTATTGTGGAGAGACTAACAATTGTAACCAATTATTTCCTATCATTGATACCATTATAGTAGAGAAGTTGAAAAAACTGTAAGTGAGATATATTGTTCAATTACATGGGTTGCTGGGAACTATAGATTAATAATATGATTCTCATTATACTTCAAACTTATGACATGCCTTTAAGAAGGAAGATGTAACACAGGTTCTATTAAGAACATCCTTCCACCAATATACAGATGGGTATATGGATCGTACCATACATGTGTTAGAGGATATGTTGCGAGAATGTGTGATTGACATTGGTGGTTCATGGGAGACACAAATGGACTTGGTAGAGTTAAAGTATAATAATTGTTATCATGAAACTATACAGATGGAACCATATGATTCAATTTATGGTAAACCTTATAGATCCTTACAATTTTTGTTAGATACAAGTGAGTAAGAGATATCTAGAATGAGTCTCATTCAGGAAAAATCATATTAGGTGCAGTTGATTTGAAATTGTATGGATACTGTATTGAGTAGAAAGAAGTTGTATGCTGATAGATGGAGATGACCGATAGAGTTATCAGAGGGTGATCATGTATTCCTACATGTTTCACCTAGATTGGGTCGTTGTAGGATACAGAGGCAAATGAAGATAGTGCCTATGTTTTTGGGACCGTTTGAGGTGCTCGAGAGATTCAGGCTAGTGGCATACCGATTAGCACTTCCATATAAATTAGGCATTATAAATTATCTCTTACATTTTTCACAAATGTATAGGTATCATCTGAACCATTATCATGTGATTGATGTAGGGGATGTTGACTTGAGATAGATGTGTCATTTGAGGAACATCATGTAAGTGTGTTGGATCACAATGAGAAAGTGTAACATAGAAAGATCGTGTCGTTAGTTCATGTGTAATAAAAAAATGGAAATTTTGAATTGGAAACATGGGAATGGGAACCAGAAAAAAAGGCTCAATGACACAATATTTTTGGCTTAGAAACATAGAGATGTTCATTATAGTAGCACGAGGATGAGTTGTTATAAGGTAGGTCTATTGTAATATCCATGATATTTCTGGTGTCAACAATGGCACATTTTTAGGTACTTTTTTTGAAGCATTTATGTACCATAAACATGGAGTATTTTCGTGTGGTACGTTTGGGTGGATTTTTAAGAAAACCAATGGGATAGTGGGATGTGCACGATTTGTGCAAGGTTAGGCAAACCATGGTACTAATCTCTTCCATGTGTGAAAATCTATATGGATAGGTATACATATTTTTCACACGGTTTGACAAATAGTATGATCTAACCGTGCCAACCATTCTAAACTAGATAGAGGGGATGGTACATTTGGTGCATAGTTTTTCAAACCATGCGCCTCTTCCTAGGAAACTGTTCATACAAGATTTTGATTATGAAAATCCTTTTAAAAACTAATAGAACCCCCGATACTTACATATTGTCGGCCTTGGATTGGGCATGATGAATTATAGGGGGTCTCAAAGCCACCCCGAGAGATTACAAAGTAATTTGAACACTGTAATTCATGATTGAATTCCCAGATTGAAGATCATTTATCCCCTCGGAAGGTGGATTTCATCTTGATACTTCACTCATTAATTCTCTTACTAGATATTTTCATTGAATATCATCATTATTTTATTGGATCTAAAACCAAGAGATAATATCTTGTTCTAGTATTTTTTATCTAGATATAGATTTCTGAAATCATAATGAATATGTGCTTAATTTTTCTATTAGGGATTTTGATCTGAAGCATGATTAACAATGTAGTGCCTCTCGGATATTGGGGATTTCCACTGTGCTATCATTCATCAAAAAACGAGGTATGTGGTCTAAATTGAAGACCCACAGTCATGGTTTTTTATATGTTTATGATTTTATGAATTATATACATTCCTCTGATAAATGATTTTTTACGTTGTAGAAATATGGAAAATGGAATTGTTGTTTGTCGACCTTGGTGATTTATTGATAATTTAATTAAAAACAAACTGATGGGGGTTTACTTAATTGATTGATATTTTTGATATTTTATTATGGGATGTGATTTTTATTTCATTTGTTTAATTGATGTTAATATGATAATTAATTATTGGTAATTAATTATTGAATTATGTTTAGCTATTAAAGATAACTAACAGTGAGAATTAATTATTTTCCAAAGTGTGATCAATGATAATTAACTGTGAGAGTTAATTAGGACATTTTGGGTTATTATATAATTATTTAGTTGTGAAGGATTAATTATGGAAATATAATTCTATTGATAGATTGAATCACTGATTGAATAATTAATGGTTTTATTCATAGTTAATTTTTGAATTAACAAAATAGAAATTAATGGGTATAACTAATCACTGGATTAGTAAATGAATAATGTGGAAAAATCTTATGCCATAAAAAATGATTTAATGAATTGGATTTTCTGGTGCTAGTCATGGCGTCTTACATCGATTAGAAGTTGGGACATTGACCTTCTATTCATCCCCAATAGGTATCCAATTTTAGGATTATGGGTTGTTAGGCATGAAAACCTACTGATTGACGAAATAAGTGCTAGATATAATAACATACACACAAGGATATTTGGGGTGATAGGAATGGACACCTACACCCAAGGAATGATAATAATGATTGATTTTTCAATTGATATTTGTGGTGAAAGGTATGATGACCTATACCAAATTAATGATAATAATTAACAATGATTCAAATGTGAAACATGAATTGAATTGGCCTAATGAGTTGATAAAAGATAAAATACGAAGGTGATAATTGTTTCAATTATTCAATGTATTTATTAGTTCATAAATCTCTATGAATTATCTACTTACTGGAGTCATTTTAGTCATCGTAGGTGGTGGCCAACTGGGTTGTACTCAAACAATATTTGGGGATGCCTGATTGGCACCCGAGAAGACTTGGTAGTTATTGAATAAGATTAAGAAAGGCCTTGTGATAGGTTGTAGTTTGGGATTGGAGCATGGGATAGGGAACCCGACATAGTTCGAGACATTTTTTGAAGAAATTTTTTATTTACATTGATTTTAATTGTAGAAAATTGGTACCTGCATTTTTAAATCAAGATTTACCTTTTAGGTGAGTATTAAATTTTTTGTTTTTACTATCATAGGTCATGGTATTGTTCGGGTTAGATATATGATTCCTTTTGTGGTAATTTTTATTTTATTATACTGATGTTTTATTCTCATAACATTGTATATATTCTTATTGTAGGGTCCTGAAGCTTGACGTGCATGGACATTACATTACTATTGCGGAATACTTAGTACATAAAAAAAATAGACACACAAGGATCGTAATAGTTTAGTGTCTTTGGAAACTCAGAATATAATCTTCTAATCGTGGTGAAAGATCTTTAACATCTCCCATAATGATATTCCAATTTTTTACCTAAAACCATTCTTTATATCCTGGGGAAAAGAAAACAAAAAAGGGTTAGCTCAAATGCTCAGTAAGGGTAAACAAAAGAAATATCAATCACATCATATTCATAAGAACATAACATTTTGGAAATCTTAACCTTCAAAAAAGTGAATAATTTCATAACATGGGATAAATAATAGTAGTGAATTGAAATCCCAGTAATCATAACTTAAAACATGAAACTTTTTGGCATACAGACATAATCATAGAGAATAATTTCTTGTTAGTCAATACTCATTTCCAAAACTATCTTAGTGGACAAAGTCCATTTCTGAACCGAGTTCACTCATCGTTTCAGTCCTACATCACTGAACCGGTTTAACCTGCCGTTCCAGCCATGTCTATCTCATGAGATATAAAATCTTTACCCAATGCATTCGAGGGAGATATAGGTCCCACCCATCTCATAATGACACCATTTTTATGTGTTCCACAAAATCATAAACCATACATCATAGCATAACCCATGTAATAAAAAATGGGATTCTTAAACAACATGACATCATAAAACAATTCATATAAGATAAAGGAATTCATAAAAATAATTCCATCACAACATAATCAAATCAATGTAATAATAGGGATAAAAACAGAACCCTTTATTATCTTAGATGGAAAATAATTTTGATAAAACACTTGAACTCCATTCTTGAGGAAAATATCCTTTATACTTCAGAAACATTTCATTTCTTAACATGTCATATAATTTCGAACTAAAAGAATTTGATTAAAAATAAACTTGAAAACATGTAAAGGAATCATTTTGAAAATAGTGTTTTAAAAATCCATTCATGTCGTATAAGTTAAAAAACATTCTTCTCGTACTTTTTTTTGGAAAAGTCAAAAAGTACCTCGTACGAAAAACGACAAAAGATTACATTCATATCATTTACTAAAAACTCACTGAAGGGTGAGATTGGATTTAAGCAATTGTAGTTGGATGGAAATAATATTACATATTGAGGAAACATGGATGTGTATGATAAAATACACCCCAGTAAATACCAATGTATAAACAATCTCGGATAAAAATGAGATTGTGACATTTCCAGTACCTTAGGTCTGACATGCTTCGTAAGTGTCCGAACCTCCTGTATAATGTTATCGACTTATTCCAGAATTATACTTATTGTTATTATATCATATATGGTCATATTCTTATCTTCTTATTAGTAATAGTTCATTACTACTTTTTATTCGGGTGTTTATTACTTTTTGTTCTTATACGTGTTTTGTCGAATAAATTCTTATTATTCTCTTTAGGTTATTGATACCTCATTTCCAGAATGGTATTAGTGTAATATATATCATATTCATTCATTCAATTCATTTATATAATCATTATGCAATGAAGATCATGTAGAACGAGTCCAATCACATTGTGGAGACGGTATTCCGTATGTACGCACGAGTGATGATATCGTTCCTATGATCGTGGAATTATATTTAAGTGTATGTATACTATTTCAGAATCAATATCACATTATTATAGTCATATATAGTCATTATTTACACCATTATACCAATCCATGTAAGGTGGTGGTGGAAAATAGATTACACCACGGCATGGAGACGGTATTCCGTACGTACGCATGCACGGTGATTTCTTTTTCTGTAGGATGGATAGATGGTGAAATCGGGTTGTTTCATAATTATAATAACATATAAGTATATTATAGATACTGATGTTGTTAATTAATAATTATTCAACTAAAGAAGAAGAAGTGGAAGAAGAAATAAAAATGAAAGAATCTGTAATGGACATTACCTCTTCTCTGAAGTGATTCTTTGAGTCCTACTTTTAATGAACTAAAATAGGTCTTTGAAGAAGACCATAACCTCTAGGATGTTTCTAGGGAAGTGTAAAGGAGAAATTGTCAGGGTTTGGCCGAGCATGAACGCTCAATGTGGTCTGAGGAAGAGGGGGAGGAGGTGCCCTTTTATAAAGGAGGAGAGGGGCACCTTTGGAATAACTAAAACTATTATTTTATTATAAAGTCAAATTCAGTTTTAAGTATCTCCAAATTAATTTATTTAGAAGCTAAGGTTGGTATGGGTCGAAATCCTCTCATCCAATATAATTTAAACAAGTTTAGTTTCCTATTTTAACCTTATCATTTAGATTTACCATTAAGTTAAATAATATTACTTTTACCATGTCTTCTTGTGTTTTTATACTATAAGGTTAATAAACATACTATAAGCAGACAAACGAACCCCAAGTTGTTTATTATTAATATATATAACCTTATATAAGTCATATGGCCGAACCATATATTTTTAGGAATAAAATAACAATTACTAATATAATATTTGTTTTAAAAAATATTTTATGTCAATTTTGACAGTATTTAGTAATTGATTATTGTGAAAATCATAACAGAATTATTAGTTCGAAAAAAGTTAATTAAATCAATAATAACAAGTCATATTAACTTATAAAATTAGTTTATTTCATAAAAGGTCTTAAATTACATTTATATTGGTATTTATAACATCAATTATGTCAATATTTAATTAATAAGACAATTACTGCATCATCTTTGTGTCATAATAAATGATAATTATTTAATCCCTATAAATTCTAAATAAATTTATATTATGTAGATAATTGTATTATATTTCTGTATAATATTCATGTTTGAAGTTTCATGAAGTTTATCACTAAATTAAAATTATTATACTTATAAGAGTTAAGAAAGTGACATGTTGTCACATTCTTTAGTTTTAATAATAATTAAATTATTTTCATCGAAGAAAGTCCATTAAATGAATATAATCAGACCATTAGGTGATATGGGTCGACTTTTAGTTATCCAATAGGATATTGACATGTGTTAGGGTGATTTTATAATATTATATTTACCCTTAATTACCCTATTTACCTTTAACTATGGTAAATAAAATTTACCGTAGTTACTATTTTTAATTACCAAAAATAAAAAGTAGCTTATTAACATAATTTGGATCCACTGATTCCAAATATGGAATCCATTTTTTCAAATTCAATACACAAAAGTTGTAGAAATTAAATTAAAATTAATCTTGTTGCCGAAAGAAAATGGGTTTTTCATTAAAACATTGAAAAGATTGAATTGATTTATCCTACGAATTCAAGGTAGAATAAATGATAATGACATAAATTATATTAAATGGTAAAAATATATTATATTTATACTTTAAAAACATTCAATATTATAATTTATCCATATAAATTATTGCGATGAAAAAAGTTATTTTTAATAAAAATATATTGTGTTTTTACTATTCATCAAAATATGAAAGTTACCAGAATAATATGAAACATTTATCCAAAGTAAATTTTTATATCATGATTCCAAATAAGAATTTTATTTTGTCAAATTTAAATTATAAACATGTCAAAAACTAGATTTAATGTGGGTGCGCCATCAAAAGGCGGCAAAACTGCATTTTTTTAAAAATACTTATTTTACCCGAAAAAATTTATTTTGTTCTTATACAATGTTCTAGAAAATGTGTAAGACGAATAATAATGTTATAAGATTTAAAATTTAGTTAATACTATTCATAACAGCTAGTTCATAATAATAATATAATAATATATCGTTGTTTAGTAAAACCTGATATTGTGTACAACACACGCTATCGAGGAAGGTCGCGATTGCATGTAATGCAAGCCAAGTCAGGGTTGCGTGTTGTGCAAAATCCGTCATTTTTTCGTATAACATAATCCAACCATATTTCATTTATAAATTGAATATTTATATATATACTCAATGTTGTGTAGAATAACTATTATCAAAATTGTGTGTAACACGATCCAAGAATAGTGTTGGGTATACTGCAAGCTAATACGGTGTTGCGTATAGCGCAAGGTAATCTTGGTGTGGCATACAACACAAGACATTAATGAAATTTAAAGAATATTTTTCATAAAAACTCGGGGTGTTACATTCTACCCACCTTAAAATTAATTTCTGCCTTGAACTTCGTCGGGGTTATAAATGGTTTACTACTCGAAAGTTTGTTTAATAGAAACCCACATCTTAAAAAAGAATACCAAAACATGGATTTTAAAAACTAAAGTATGAAATGTAACGGTTACCCAAATTAACTCATCACGGGGTTTCCACGTAGGAGAACATAGGTGAAAATATTGATATGGAAGAAAAATCTAACCATCATGTTCTGATGGAGAGTGGTAGAGAACATGGCTGTGAAATAGCCAACAATCACAAAGACATAGATTTGCGATGATCTAAGGTACCATCTGATTAATCAGATATAAGGGCACTAGGACCACATTTTTGGTTTTCAAGATCATTTCCCTAAAGTTGTTGAATTAAAAGAAATACTTACATGATTTTGTTACAATTTCACTGTTGTTCGTGATTTTAACAATTTCCTCCTCATCTCTTAATGAAATTAAGTTGAATTTGTTATTCATGAAGTGTTAATAGATCATGTGATAGAATGATGGTTCATTCCATCTATTTCAAACAAAAGGATAGAAAAAGTTATCAAATATTCATAAATCTATATATGGTGAGGTTAATCGTATATGATTCCAAAAATGAACATATACTTCATGTATCATACCGCGTAATAAAATAAAACTACTTTATACTAACCAGTGACTTCCTGTAGGCCAATGGTAGGCTATAAAGGCCAACCGCACTTCGGTTGTGGGTTCGATTCCCACAGCCTTGTCCGATGTGATGGGCTGTCGCCCGTCCTATAGGTTGTCCTTTTTCTAAAGCTATATTACTATAACATCCCATCAACAATATAAAAAAAGATTTATCCTTAAAAAATACTAACTTATGTCCAACATAATCCATTCAAATCATTAGGCTTATCTAAAATGATCACGTGAATTCCATCATTTATCCCCCATATATCATAAGATATATCTTGTTGGTCAAATTACAAACATGTGAATACCTTAATAATGTATTCTCTTGAAGAATGAATACCCATTGAACCTTAGGGAAAACATGAATGCAGTTAAAAGTTAACACTTTCCACATACCAAAATCCTCAAAATTATATATACTCAAACCATGATATCACTTAGTCTTTATATCAATCATGAGCTCATGAATACTTTCAAAAATATTATATTCTCATTATCCCTTCATTATGTGCATATCATCTGCTATCCTAAAATATTTCAATCACTTTTCATCATTACCGAATCCATAATATTATTGAAAACCACAATAGACCAATACATAAATATTCCAATATTCCACGATACTATATACAACATTATTCTGGAATCCCATTACAGAAACACTTAACCATTCCACCACATCATTTTCATATTCAACATCGCCAATAGTGATTGCATGTGACTTACCTTTGTCCTTTTCCTTAAGTTGTTGCTAATGTCAATCATCACTAACCCTTTTATTAGGGAATTTATTAGCATAATGTCCCATTTCCTTGCACTTGAAGCATTGAAGTATAGTAGGTTCATTCTGTGTATCCCTTCCTTTGTTTGCATCATTATGCATCTTCTTCCCATCATTGCGGCTTTCAAATGACCGATGACCATCCTTTCCACATTTGAAACATTTACTTTCCCATTTAAGACAATCTCCACCATGCTTTTTTCTACACATTGAGCATAAGGAAACATTCATCTTATTTTCACCATTATTCTGAGATTTCTCCTTGAACTCCATCTTTCATTACATGTCAACACATTGAGATGGATAAGTGACACAAACATCCATTTCTACCTTGATAGAACAACGTAAAATTTCTTCATTGTTACTGAAGTCTCTTATAGCTAATGCCCTTCGAACATTTTGTTTTAAGCCACTGAAGAATCGATCAACTTTACTTTCCGGTTGTATGATAAATCCAGATGCATACCTTGAAAGCCTTGTAAAATTCGCTTCGTATATACCAACAAATTCATCATCCTTTTGCTTTAGATCAAGAAACTTCTTCTCCATCTTTGTTCGAATAATACGAGGGAAGTACTTATTGAAAAATAAGTTCTTGAACTCGTCCCATTCGATGGACTCAATTTCATCACTTTGCCTCGTATTCTTGATAAGATTCCACCATTGATCAGCTTCACCTTCCAAACGATATACTGCTAAGATGGATTTTTCATGCTCAGAACATTGATGAACTGAAAATATCTTTTCAGTGGTACTGATCCATTGTTCAGCAACAAGTGGATCAGAAGACCCACTGAAAGAAGGTGGACGTTGCCTCATGAAGGACTCAATAGAATGTTGTTCCCTTCTCTACTCATTTCGAAGTCCAGAATGATTCATAGCTTCTCTAAGTATAGAAATAATATTTTTCACTCCATCTCCCATAACATTTGTTTGTTCAGGAGGACAATCATTGCATTGTCCATTACATTGATCAACACGGTTCCTTCGGGTTCCAGCCATCGTCTAAATCCCAAAAAGAATAGTGTGAGAGGCAAAAATTACGCTAGGGAAAACAATATAATAAAGGGGGAGTACCATCAATGTCTAACATCATAGATTACTGTAATTCTAGTACTATAACCTATACTTATACTTATCCTTAGGGACATCCCTATACATACCATAGAAATATCTATAGGGATATTAGTAAAGTTCGCGCATCCTAGTTTCCAAAGGTTGACTAAACCTTTCCTCTGATACCAACTGTAGAGTCCCGAAGCTTGACATACATGTACATGACATTACTTATTCGGAATACGTAGTACATAATAAAAATAGAAACACAAGGATCGTAATAGTTTAGTGTCTTTGGAAACTCGGAATATAATCTTCTAATCGTGGTGAAAGATCTTCAACATCTCCCATAAAGATGTTCCCCTTTTTTTTACCTAAAACCTTTCTTTATATCCTGGGGAAAAGAAAACATAAAAGGGTGATCCCAAATGCCCATTAATGGTAAACAAAATAAATATCAATCACATCATATTCATAAGAACATAACATTTAGGAAATCTTAACCTGCAAAATAGAGCATAATTTCATAACATGGGATAAATCATAGAAGTGAATTGAAATCCAAATAATCATAAATTAAAACATGAAACTTTGTGGCATACACACATAATCATAGAGAATCATTTCTTGTTAGTAAAGACTCATTTTCAAGACTATCTTAGTGAACAAAGCCCATTTCTGAACCGAGTTCACTCCTCGTTTTAGTCCTACTTCACTGAACCGGTTTAACCTGCCGTTCCAGCCATGTCTATCTCATGAGATATAAAATCTTTACCCAATGAATTGGAGGGATATATAGGTCTCACCCATCTCATAATGATACCATTCTTATGTGTTCCACAAAATCATAAACCATACATCATAGCATAACCCATGTAATAAAAATGGGATTCTTAGACAACATGACATCATAAAACAATTCATATAAGATAAAGGAATTAATACAAATAATTCCATCACAACATAATCAAATCAATGTAATAATAGGGATAAAAACATAACCGTTTACTATCTTATATGGAAAATAATTTTGATAAAACACTTGAACTCCATTTTTGAGGAAAATATCCTTTCTACTTTTAAAAACATTTCCTTTATTAACATGTCACATAATTGTGAACTAAAAGAATTTGATTAAAAATAAACTTGAAAACATGTAAAGGAATCTTCTTGGAAATAGTGTTTTAAAAATCCATTCATGTCGTATAAGTTAAAAAAACATTCTTCTCGTACTTTGGTTGGAAAAGTCAAAAAGTACATCGTACGAAAAACGACAAAAGATTCCTTTCATATATTTTACTAAAAACTCACTGAAGGGTAAAATTGGATTTAAACAATTGTATTTAGATGGAAATAATATTACATATTGAGGAAACATGGACGTGGATGATAAAATAAACCTCAGTAAATACCAAATTATAAACAATCTTAGATAAAAATGAGATTGTGAAATTTATCTTACCTTAGGTCCGACTTGCTTCGTAAGTGTCCGAACCTCCTGTATAATGTTATCTACTTATTCCAGAATTATACTTATTGTTATTATATCATATATGGTCATATTCTTAGCTTTATATTAGTAATATTTCATTACTACTTGTTATTCGGGTGTTTATTACTTTTTGTTCTTATGCGTGTTTTTTCGAATAAATTCGTATTCTCCTCTTTAGGTTATAGATAACTCATTTAGATAATTTTATTAGTGTAATATATATCATATTAATTCATTAAATTCATTTATATAATCACTATTCAATGAATATCATGTAGAACGAGTCGCATCACATCGTAGAGATGGTATTCCGTACATAAGCACGCGCGGTGATTTCTTTTTCATAAGATGGATAGATGGTGAAATAGGGTTGTTTGATACTTATAATAACATATCAGTATATTAGTGATACTGATGTTATTACTTCATAATGAAACAACTAAAGAAGAAGAAGTGGAAGAAGAAATAATGATGAAAGAATCGGTAATGGACATTACCTCTTCTTTGAAGTGCTTCTTTAAGTCCTCCTTTTAGGGCACTAAAATAGGTCTTTGAAGAAGACCTAAACCTATATAATGCTTATAGGGAAGTGGAGAGGGGAAATTGTCAGGGGTTGGCCTAGCTTGAAGGCTCAATGTTGTGTGAGGAAGAGGGGGAGGAGGTTCCCTTTTATAAAGGAGGAGAGGGGGACCTTTAGAATAACTATTACTATTATTTTATTATAAAGTCAAATTCGGTTTTAAATAGCTCCAAATTGATTTATTTCTAAGATAAGGTGTGGATTGGTCTAAATAATCTCATACAATATAATTTAGACAAGTTTATGTTCCTATTTTAAGCTTATCATTTAGATTTAACATTAAGTTAAATAATTTTACTTTTACCATGTCTTCTTGTGTTCTTATACTATAAGGTTAATAATCTTTCTATAATTAGCCAAAAGAACAAAAAGTTTTTTATTATTAATATATATAACCTTATCTAAGTAATATGGCCGAACCATATATTTTTAGGAATAAAATTACAATTACTAATATAATATTTGTTTTAAAAACTATTTTATGTCAATTTTGACACTATTTAGTAATTGATTTTTGTGAAAATTATAACAGAAAGATCAGTTAGAAAAAAGTTAATTAAATCAATAATAACATGTCATATTAACTTATAAAATTAGTTTAATTCATAAAAAGTCCTAAATTACATTTATTTTGGTATTTATAACATCAATTATGTCAATATTTCATTAATAAGACAATTACAGCATCATCATTGTGTCATAATAAATGATACTTATTTAATACCTAATAATTATAAATAAATTCCTATTATGTATATACTTGTATTAGATTTCTGGAGACTATTAATTTGCTAAGTTTCATTATGTTTATCACTAAATTAAAATTATTATACTTATAAGAGTTATAAAAGTGACATGTTGTCACATTCTTTGGTTTTAATAATAATTAAATTATTTTCATGGAAAAAAGACCATTAAATGAATCTAATCCGACCATTAGGAGATATGGGTTGACCTTTAGTCATCCAATAGGATTTTTACTTGTTTTAGGGTGATTTTATAATATTATATTTACCCTTGATTACCCAATTTACCTTTAACTATGGTAAATAAAATTTACCGTAGTTATTATTCATAATTCCCCCAAAAAAAGTAGCTTATTAACCTAATTTGGATCAAATGATTCCAAATATGGAATCCATTTTTCCAAATTCAATACACAAAAGTTGCAGAAATTAAATTAAAATTAATCCCGTTGTCGAAAGAAAATGAGGTTTTCTTTAAAACATTGCAAAAGATTGAATTGATTTATCCTAAGAATTCAAGGTAGGATCAATGATAATGAAATAAATTATATTAAATGGTAAAAATACATTCTATTTATATTTTAAAACCATTAAATATTATAACTTAACCATATAAATTATTGTGATGAAAAAAGTTGTTTTTAATTAAAATATAGCGTGTTTTTACTATTCATCAAAATATGAAAGTTACCAGAATAATATGGAAAATTTATCCAAAGTAAATTTTTATTTCATGATTCCAAAGAAAAATTTTATTTATTCAAATTTAACTTATAAACATGTCAAAAACTACATTTAATGTGGGTGCGCCATCAAAAGGTGGCAAAACAGCATTTTTTGAAAAATAATTATTTTTCCCGAAAAATTTATTTTGTTCTTATACCATGTTCTAGAAAATGTGTAAGACGAATAATAATGTTATAAGATTCAAAATTTATTTAATACTATTCATAAATTCTAGTTCATAATAATATTATTATAATATATCATTGTTTAGTAAAACCAACTATTGCGTACAACACACGCTATCGAGGAAGGTCGCGATTGCGTGTAATGCAAGCCAAGTCAGGGTTGCGTGCTGTGCAAGAATCCTTCGTTGTTTCGTATAACATAATCCAACCATATTTCATTTATACATTGAATATTTATATATATACTCAATGTTGCGTAGAATAACTAATATCAAAATTGTGTGTAACATGATCCAAAATAGTGTTGCGTATACTGCAAGCTAATAAGGTGTTGCGTATAGCGCAAGGTATTCTTGGTGTAGCATAAAACAAAAGACATTAATGATATTAAAAGAATATTTTTCATAAAATCTCGGGGTGTTACACTTCCCATGGATATCTTACCAGACCCTCACTGTTAGTCGGTGCCCTCTGGCATACAGGGAGCCAAGCTTTAGGGCATGTGGACAACTGGCTCAGGGAACTATTCTATGGCTCTTGGGTCAAGAAATCACACATTGAGGATGTAGTAATTTTGGTTCTATTATTCTTATATAGTTTCTATAACATTATCAATTTTTATTATTGAAGAAATTGAATTTTGATCTTATCTTCCGATGAGTTGTGGAAATTATATTCGGTATTTAAAATTTACAAATGATAGGTTCTAGTCAACTACAATTTGGATTCGAGAATTCCTATATGGCCATATCATATTTGTTTCAATTATCAATGTGGTAGGGTTCTGATGTTGGTTTGTGAAAATTATGGTAGGTAATTCTATACATTCCATATAAGTTGAAAATAACATTACTTATGTGACAGAAAATGTTTATAGAAGTTTCTCATTCCAAAATTGAAATTCTATTTCCTTTTAAAATCTTTATAAACAAATTATATCTCTGGAAGAAATATTTTTAATTACTTATTTAGATATATTTATTCTTTTTTTCAATAAATTTATAGAATTTCTGGTTTATGGAGGTTACTTATTTTTTTACAAAGAGTGAAATAAGGTCAGATTTTGTTAAAATAATTCATAAAATTATTATGAAGTAAATAGTGGGAAATTAGAAAAATTACATCACAAAATTCAGGACTATACATAATTTAAGTAAAAGTTAATGATTTGAAGATATAAATAAAAAAATCACTACATAATGATATAAAAAAAAATTAACACTAAATAATGATGTCATTGTGAAATGAACCCATTTCCAGATTTATAGCATTTGAATCGTAATCCCCATGATAAATATAATATAACTTGAAACATTAAATGAAATTAATGTAAATTAATTAATAATATACCTTACAAAATTATCAGTTTATACACAAATGTAAATAAATAAATGGTGAATATGGTGTATGACTTTTTAATGTAAACGTGTGATGAGAAACCCTAACATTGTGTCTCACACATCATGCATATCTTTATCTTCCTAAAAAATAATTTTTTTAATAATACACATTCCTATGAATAGTTATCATGTATATTATTCCATTTATTTTCATTATTAACATGTTATTAATTACTACTTCTTCCATGAAGACTATGTCAAATGTTTCAATGATATATGGCAGAAATTTAAAAAATGACATTGGTAGATTGACAATTGAAAAAGTTTTTATTATTTAAAAAATTAAATAATAATAATCAAGAAATAAATATCATATGAATATATCATTATTAGATTAAAAAAATCATTAATTATTGTTATAAAAAATTTATAACTTTTCTATAATAGAGATTTTAGGGTATACATATAAATGACTAACATTTCAATTTTTCATTAACTGTTATATAAAAAAGATATGAAATATTTTTTATTTCCATAATTATCATAATATCCTATATATATACATAGATAACATATTATTACATTAAATAGAAAAATACATATCATACATGTGATTTTGTGATAAAAGTGGTGTCACATCATTTGGGATAGTGGTGGTCCACACATACATAGGGGACATTATCATTCTAGAGTATGAGAGAAAGTGATATATTAAATTTCATAATGATGAATATGCTATTAATATCACAATAATTTCGTTCATAAATTGTTTATTAATTAAAATTATTCTATTCACCTTATTTTTATATCATTATTGAGAAATTATTAACATAGATTTTGTGAGGAAATAGTCATATATACAAAAGAAATTTAGTATCGTATCATTTTAATAATTGTATGTAAAAAATAAATAAATTATATAATTATTAAAATATTATATTTATGTTATAAATATAAAATATATTCATTATATATATCATAATTTCAATTTATGTGAGTTGGAAAATGAAAAAATAATGAAATTAGTTTGCATTGTGGTTGTCTGATGTATGAAGGAATAATGATATTGTCACCATTTTGAGGGTTGTTGGGGGGGGGTAGTTCACAAAAGAATCATAAAATATTCAATGCTTATGAATGATATAGAGGTTAATATATTAACATATTCTAAAGAAAATTAATTAGGTATTGAATGAGATAATATAATTACGCTCATTGAATAATGTTTCCTCTTATTAGAATATCCTTTAAAAGACTGAACCAATTAATTCCATAGATGTATTTTTATAAAAATTAGGTACTTTTCGATTATATGTTTGATATATGGAATGAATTTTTTCCAGAATTTATCCAATGAAAATATTTTTGAACATGTGAATAAGAGATGATAAAGGGTGACCTTTTATAATTGAGTCAAGGCAAACAATTGTATTATTTAAAAAAAATACATACACATATTTAATACATTAAAAATATAAAAAATGAAGTACTATAAAATTATATACATGACTGGTTTGAAATCATTACATCTAATAAAATTTAAAATATCCTTTAGTTAATTTAACTCTTAAAATTTAAATTTACCCACCAGTAAATCCATTTTCTTGTAACCATAATAAATAATTTCTAATGATTTATAAATTCATTTCGGTAAAAAGTATGTTCACATTATTTGATGATATAAAAAATTTTGATTAAAAATATGGATTATATTTTACAAAATTTTACTCATAGAATTGGTCAAATATGATTGATAGTTAATCCTTCAAATGTGGTGGAAATGTGGTTTGTAATTGTTAAATATTGGATAGATTTCAATGTTTTATATCAAAATTGAAATGAAATATTATTATATGGAAATAATTTGGGTTAATTGATATTAAATTAACAAAATTTCACTTAAAACCAAACAAATTAATAATTTACATTGTAATTATTTTAAATAAAATGGTTATTTTAAATTAATATTTTTGTAATTTTCATTATTCTAAAAAAATTATTTTTCAAGAAAATTATAACAATATCACCAAAACATAGCTTTTATATTATAAAATAATAAATAATGTTAATGATTCTGACAAAATTATGTAAATTTTATGAATGTAATTATAAATTACATGTAGAATGTGTGAATAAACCGTCTCCTAGAAAAAAGTACCATTTATCATAAATCATTTATTTTATTCTGATGATTATAATTTGATAACAGATTAATATATATCTGTATTATTCATGTGTATAAAATATAAATTTTATAAATTATATTTTACTATTCAAAACCAAAAAATTAATTTCTAGATTATAATATTAAAGTTAAAATAATAACATTTTAACAGTGTATTATATTTTGTTCAAAAAAAAGTGTTGCTTGAAATGAAAGATATCAAAGGGATTTATTTTTTTTAATATTTGTTATGTCATAATGTCTATGGTTTTTATATTCCCTTCTACACTTATTATTTTTTGACAAACATGATATCCAATAAAATGATCGTATTTTAAATTATCAAGGCGTGACATTAAACCCATTATAAAAAACATTCCTACTTAATAGTTAATATATATTGTTAATCGATGGGTTCTCATTTAATAATACTCTTTTTGGGAACCCATCTCATAAAAATTTAAATAAAAATTCTTCTTTCTAATTAATAATGTGCCGTCTAATGTTTATATTGAATAATAAAAAAATGGAATTTCTGTATTGGAGATCATAGGTGGGAAAAGAAAACATGGACACAGATGAGAATTATGATTCCCAAGAATTAGTAGCGGGTTATACTAAACATTGATATTATTATATTTATCAATCCTCATATGTTTAATTATTACAAAACCATAAATCATTCAATATTTATGGGACCATTTGAATCATTAGTGATGATAGTAATAGGATATAATTTTTTATTCAGGATCCTCTATATTTCTAATGAATTATTTTACTATCTAATAATGAATTAATATTATTCTTACTTGAAACATTTCTATTTAATAAAAAACATATCATCATTGGTTAGAGATAGATCATTTTTTAATTAATATATTTCTGAAATATTTTAGTTTCCAAAAATATTTTTTATTTATAAATAGAAAATATTCACCTTTAATATATTCTAATGACAAAAATTAAATGATAATTCAGTATACTACTATATAGGTATTAATATAATGAAATGATTATCATAGGTTATTGAATAATAATAAATACTCATACAGTGTTGTGAAACATTAATCTCTAAAAGCTTATCCAATGTTCAATAAAAACTATTTTATAAATGCTTAACTATATAACCAATTCAAAATATAACGGTCAAAAACAACATAGATAAGGTTATTGAATTTCGAAAATGATCTTTTCATTATTCCCCTAAAAACAATGATGTATCTTTTAATTATCACATGAAAAACAAGTGAATACTATCATCATGTTTCTATATAAAACACGATAATAGACATAATTAATAAACCAATGATGAAACAAATAATTCTTCATTGTGCATTTAATAAGACAAACATTTTTTTATATATCCCTTACAATGATACTTTTGTAAACTCTATCCATTATAGTATACATAATATTTTAAAAAATCATTAATTACTTCTATGGTAGTCAGTACTATCCATTTTACATTATCTATATCAATAGTCAAATTATCAAAAAATAATCAAGCATTAATTTAGTTAAAATTCATGTTTATGATTAACAGAGGAATGTTATTTTCAATTTAGTTCAAAATTCAAGAAATTTCTATTTCTTGGTCAATAACAGTGTTCAATATATTCTTTCAAATCCGTAATAAATAATTATTTTACTAAAATCCATATATATTTTTGTCACGACCCGCCTTCACCAAAAAGGAGAGAAGGGACAGTAGAATGCCAGACCCTACATTCTTTAAGTTTAAGGAGAGATAATGACCCTCGAGACCCTCCTTTGATAGGTCTCGAAGTGGCGACCATCACCAAGGGTATAGAATCGGACACAAAATGGAAAGAATTACCTTTTTTATTTTTATAGGATCATGAGATAAGATAGTAAATCCAACAACACCAAAGCTAAAAGTAATTGTAAAGATGAAAGTTAACCTTTCCCATAGGCATGTTCAAAAGCAAAAGATTAAAGCCACAAGAACTCCAATGGTAAAGTACCAAGAAAAGAAAAATGACAACAGAAATCACCCCAAGGTCCATGATAGTACGGTCTCACATGATCCCTGAAGTCCTCCTCGAAACCTAGAAAAAGATTTATATATGTAGGGTGAAAATAAGAGTATACTCAGTAGAGTAAACCAATGACTCTCGTGAACAAGTGGGGAGGCATTCTAATGCCCTATGATAAAAGAGAAAACCAACCACCTAGCAAGGAAAACTATCCACCAAGTGGGGAGGCATTCTAATCAGGTTGATCCCGATGGATTTTTAGGTATCAACCCATGGTAAGTGCTGTTATCCTTATAATTATGTCATATATATCATTATATCTATCATTATATCTCTCACATGATGGTTTCTAATGACCAATACTTCTTAGATAGATGCCATCGGTGCTATTGGACTTAGATGTTCACGCTCCTAGTTTATTGCATCATGTAATATTCAATATGGATCCCTAGTGGTGGAATGAAATAGTTGTGACATACCTCTAGGATATTTTTTATTTTCTTTAGTAATTATGCATATCCTTGTTTTATATTGTATAAATATTCTTGTGTAAATAAATGTTCATCATTCCATGCTGTATTTCATTCTAGTTTTGGGGTTTCATAATGATTATTGTAATAATGACCCCTACATAGGACATTCCCACATGTTTCATGTAATGTGCAGATGAGTGACCTTTTGATGATATCAAGGGTGGACTAGGTATATATGAATAATTGTGTGTTTGAAAAGGCTGAGTTGTTCGAATAGATTTGAGAAATAGTACTAGTAAATATTTGTTTAATTTAGGAAATTATAGTTTAGAAACTCATTTAGTGGGATTTTATTCCATATATATATTTACATTAAATTATTTACTTATGTCATACTCTGTTGGTTAGGATAGTGGTATGAAAACATTTTAATTCAGAGTAGTATTTAATATTTCAGCATTTCAGGATTAGTGATGTGTGTGTCTGTACATGTACATAAGAAATTCCACTATGGTTTATAATATTCCTACCCAGTTTTATTCACCTACACAAGATATTAGTTGTTGGATTGGGGATTCACTACATAAGTCTTAATAGGATGGTTTGTGAAAGAGTGGTACCAGTGGGGGTTCAGTTATACTATAGTATCGAGAGTTGGTGATATATTTTTGGGGAAATTGTGTTTAGTGTTATGAGTTCATCTTTTATGCCAAAGAATCTAGTGATGATGCAATGACTGATGTATCAATACATGAGGACTCTAATACCCTGCTATCAGACTCGATGAATGAAAACACTAGTTTTAGGGGAAACCATGGTACATGCATCATACATGTATGGTTTATGGTTTACATGTCCTTGATGAGAAAGATATCCATATATACAGATTAATAGTTGTACATATTGTTTTCCTGCAAGATGCCTTTATGTCCCAAACCAATTATGATCTAGTATCTCGATCAAAATTATTACCCCATCATTGAAAATGATTAGATACATGGATTAGTTTTCCATATGTTACCTCTCTGTGGTGAACCAACCATACTACCACCAAGGGAGCTTCCCATGGAAACTAAAATATTAAGAGACAAAGTTCATTAGTTAAGTGAGCTTCCTGAGTTTCATAGATAGATACCCCTCAAGTTCAAAGGAGAGAAAAACCCTATGGTGGTTGAGTACGAGCTGAAGGCGATACCCTGAGATTTTTTTTTCTATTCAGGACACTAACTAAAAAAATGATGATCGTGGAGGTGGGATTTCTTTAGGGATTAGTATAAGGATGGTTTAGACCGGCCATCTACAATCCCGATGAGGAAACTCTCTTGTGGGCAGGGTTTTATATCCACTTCATATATTATTTTTAACTTGTTACACTATGATATGTATGCATCAAAGAGATTATTCAGAACCATTATGGTAGTATGAGAGTAGTAAATTATTCATCATGGTTCACCAACATTTAGAGGTACTCAATGGATATGGTTTGGATCAATACATCAAGACTCAAACCCTTATGTGATGTCTGTAGAGAAACATCTGGTTAAGTATTATCCCTCTGTGCATTCCAACTGATGATGGAGTGCTCTTGTGAGATATGGTGACTAATAGATTCTTGTATAAAGAGAGACAACATACATTAGATAACATTGGACAAGAAGTTTTAGAGACCACGATAGTTGGTATAAGACATCAGTTTCATGGACCCAAATGTGGGATACATATTAAGAGAAGGTCCTAGGGGAGATGATATACTATTTTGAGTTCACTTGGTGGATCCAATAAACATTTTTATTGGTAGTTCAACTCTTGTGATGGTATGAGACATCTCACTCGACATTTTTCAACCTATCGTATTGTTTATAGGGGTAAATTTGATGGATAATCTAGGGAGAGTAAGATAAAGGACCATGATGATTCCAAAGGAGGAAAATGTGGTTGACATTTAAGGAGAATAGTGGGTGGTGGTTGATGATTTAACGTGTTACCACAACCACCACCAGGATGTTATCACTTGGATTGTTGAGTCAGAGTGTAGCAGAGGAGACATGTGCCTGTGGTCAAATATTATGAGCAAAGAAGATTCATGTTTTATTCGAGGTATAATTTCATTCTTTTAAATATTATTTGTTATATTGCTAGACATATATTATATTCATTCATTTCTTATCGCTAATCTTGTTTGAGGCTTGATGATTCTAGCAGAACCTTTGAATTGAAACATACACTTAGAGACACCTACAGGAGGATATTTTTTCATCAAACATCTATTCCAACAAATTATCATTACTCTTGGAGGTGTGAGCTCTAGTTGGAACCTCTTGTTGTCTTTTCAAAGGACTAATG
The DNA here is from genome assembly GCA_963277665.1 of Viscum album. Classification (NCBI taxonomy): domain Eukaryota; kingdom Viridiplantae; phylum Streptophyta; class Magnoliopsida; order Santalales; family Viscaceae; genus Viscum; species Viscum album. Next base: position 1,897,006,484 of record OY728163.1, on the reverse strand, counting down.
ACATCATTAATGGTATGGATTGGTTATCTTTTTTCCATATCAAGATTTATTATTTTTGGAGAATAGTTCATTGTATCTGAAATTATAGAATGAGGGTTTCCTTTGTGGTGAAAATGAAATCCTAGGCAGCACATGATGGGCTCAATCATAGGATGGTGTAACTGATCCCTCATCACATGGATATCATGACTCCAAGGGTACTTTATTTTATGATATATTAGTTTATAGATGTTGGGGAGGAGTATGAAGACCTATTCATGAAGTAGTTATAGTATTACCTCTTCACTTGGAGATACAATTATGCATCAATTTTCACCCTAAGATGTCTCTGATATAATCATAGACATATTTGAGGTTCATTATAGAGGATTGCATGTGGAGGGAGTAGTTAGAGGAATTGTAGAGGAATGGGTTCATGAGAACCAATGTTTCACCCTAGGAATCCTCATTTTTTTAATCCATAAATGAAGAAGAGAGATTTAGGCTGTTCATGGATTACTAGATTATGAATTAGGTGATGGTGAAGAAAAAAATTAGTACCATGGATATGTGTCCTAATATATTAGTTGAGAGGGTCACATTTATTATCGAAGGTTCTCCTAATATCAGGATATCATGACAAGTGATTAAGGTATGTTGATATACTGAAGAAATATTTTAGAAGAGTCTATTATAATTATGAGTACCTTGAGATGCCTTTCAGCATGAAGAACCCCCCAACAGTGGTCATAGAACTCATGAACTAGAACATCAAACAATATGAAGTCTGGTTCATAGTGGTCTTCATAGACGATATCGTTATTTAGTCATTTTTTGAGGACGAGCACCTAATACACTTACAAATTGTTATGGATGTACTCTAAGAGAAAAATATTTATGGGAAGCTATCAATGTGATAGGAATATATTCATGTTGTGAACATTTGTGGATATGTTCTCTCATTTGATAGATTGTTAGTGGACCCATCCAATGTAGAGGAAGTGCTAGTAATGTATCCACCTAAGAGAATGAGAGAGGTAAGGAACTACCTAAGGATAGAAGGATATTTCCATATATTCATAACTGATTTATCCCTTATTTTAATATTTATTAATAATTTTACCCAAAATAGGAAGCCATTGATGTCGACGTATAAGTGTTAGAAAGATTTTCAGCAGTTTAGGTAGGGATTCATGAGGGCCCCATCATTGAAAGTGTTGGAGGAAGGTGTCGAGTATGTAGTGTTATACGATGAAACATGGTCTAGACATGGTTGTCTTATAATTCAAATGTAGGTAGTGATTTCCTATTGATCATCCCAGAGGGGGCCACATGAGTAGAAATACATTACCAATTATCTCGCGTTGGAAGAGTAGTCTTTTTATTGAATATGAGACAACACTACTTTATGATAGAGTATCTTATCAATGTCTCTAATAATAAAAGTCTCAATTATATATTCTCTTTAAAGTATCTGGTCTTGAGGTTTGGGGGTGGCTAGATTAACTCTATGATTAAGTCATTGAGATCATATATAATCTTATGAAGGGGAATGTGGAGGAAAATTCACTCAGCATGAAATTGAGATTGCAGTTATAGGATGAGGAAACAGAGCAGTTTGTCCCATTGTAGAAATCCTTTATGGATGTATATGGGGACACTTAAAATGAGTATATGGTTCATACCTTCTACACTCTAATAGATAGTAGGGAGGCACCACATTATGATATCAACTATGAGACTCAATGTTATTAGATATCTGTAGGACTCACTACTAATAGATATTCAAAATGTGGTATCCATGTTGTAATTTTCACAGGACGCACATTTTACAAATAGAATTTCAAGAGGAGGTTATGAGAAATTTTCATACATCCCATTTGGTGGTACATATAGCTATGGAAAAATTGTACTTGGACCATCCAGATCAGTTCTGGAGCCCATGGATTATGAATTGAGTTATATAGTTTGTCTCTCAATGCATTAAATGTTAGCTGGTGAATAATGATATATAGGTTAATGTGGGTTTATCCCAACCATATTTTGTTCCATAGTGGATGTGGGATGGGATATACCAAAACATAGTGATAGGTTTTCGACATATTTACCAACAACATGATTCTACAATGTTTATCATTGAATAGCTCACCCAGTCTTCCCACTTCCTACCTATCTGGGAGTATAGTTTAGTAGAGATATTAGGAAGCCTTAATGAGCAAAATATATTGGGGATCTATGGAGTCCCATTGATTATTGTATTATATCATGATTAATGTACCACATCTCATTTGTGGAGGGGATTGTAGGAGGGATTTTGGACTCAGTTATACTTGATCACAACATTTCATCCCGTGCCTGGTTGCTTGAAAGAGTGAACCATTCATGTTTTGGAGAACAAGAAGAAAGATTACATATTGGTCTTTATTCATATCTTGGAGTATCACATACCACTATTAGAGATTATGTACAAAAATATCTACCAATTGACCATTGGTATGTAACTGTTCAAGTCCATGAACGAGTGACCACGAAGGTCACCACATAGATGGACTGAGCAAGAGAGTCAATACTTATGGGCCCAGAGATGGTGTGTGCTACCACTAAGAAGGTGTTGATCATCTAGAAGGGGATGAATATGTCATAGTTCCGAAAAAATCATATGATGATAGGAAATTAAGGCCATTATAGTTCAAGTTAGGAGACCATGTGATCGTTTTGGTCTCACAACGATGTTTGTTGCAGACATTTGGTTGGGTGACAAGATATCAATAAGGTTCAACATTAATTTTCATATACATGGAATGGTTGGAGAGATGGTGTACTTCCTTTCTCTAACATTTTAATTGAACTATGTATATTATTTCTTCCATGTGTCTTATCTTGGGTGGTTCGTGCATGAACCACCACATGCCATCGTCTAGGGCGAGTTGGACTATTACTCCTTGAGTTATTGAAATTATTTTTTTTCCAAAATAATTAAAAATTTCAATATATTTTATTTCACGTGATACTAAATAAATATATATATATATATATGTGTGTGTGTGTGTTAAAATATTAACTCAAACATTCCTTTCACATGAAATACAAACTTGTCTTGTGTTATACGGAACACAAACATGGGATATGACGTCAGAAACACTATGTTTCCTTGAAACACTATTTATATTATTTTCATTCACTATATTAAATAAGTATATAATATTTTTTATTCTTATAAATAAATTCTTTTCAAATATTTTTATTATTTATAAATAAATCATGTTAATATTGAAGGATAATCTTTTTTGTAATGTCCTTTATGTTAAAATTATTTTTCTTAAAATAGACATTTGAAATAATAAAAGTAATTTTAAAAACATTTTGAAATTTAATTTTATATAATAAACATAACTAACCACTATTATTTCATGATATACGCATTTATAGCTTCCCAGGATGAAATATTACCATAAATATCTCAATAAAAATAATTATTATAATTAACCGCTATTATTTCATGATATACGCATTTATTTGTAACATATTATACTATTTGGAAAATTATATTGTAACAAAACATTCTTTAGTTTAGAAGAACTCTACCCTTTCCCCGACTAGAAGTACTAGTTTTCTAAAAAGGTTTCCAATAATATTAAACTATTCTCTTATAAGATTTTATAATAATTGTTACCCATTTTTTCATTTACCAAAATCATAATGATAATCTTTATATCACTTTTCAAACTAGTCATTCATTCAAACATTTTTAATGCAAAGGGAATGTTTCTTTTTTTCATGGTACAACATGTATAGATTTACCGATAATCATTACTTTGAAGATTACATTTATTTTTAATAGGTAAATATTTAATAAATTGTTTTAATATTATTTATCAAGAAAACATATTTTTAAAATGATTTCATGTTTTATCACTGTTTTTGAAGGTATTTTTAGAGTAAATGAATTATAAAAGTTTTTTTGTATAATAATGTATTTATCAATGAAGACAGGATATTTTCCCCAAGAAATGTTTTTTTAATGATTTTTAAAAAGTAATTTCCATATTAGATATCATCCATTGATGTTTTTCATGTCTTTTTTTTAAATTCTCTAAACTTTCAATCCATATACTTTTTTATGAACCAATCTTCATTAATGTCATCGTCTTTATGAAACTTTTTCCTTTATCATGGGTTATATGCTTATGAAATATGTTTATCTTTCAAAGGATATGCTTAGATGAAATTGATCTTAAATATATATCTTTTCCATATGTTCTGATGTGAAGAAATTTTAATGATACCCTTTTAATTTTATGTGTCATGATTTAAATTTTTTATGACCTATATCTTTTATGGGTCATTATACAAATAATATTTTTTATCATGTGTCACATGTATGAATGATGCTAATAAGATATGGTTTGGACCTATATATCCCTTAAATGAATTGCTTAATGACAGGTTTAATTTTATAACAAGGGTTTCACTAGTTGTATCCCAAGACAGAAAAGAAAAATGGTGTTTTGGGTGTATCCCATGCTCGATAAGAAAGAGGTTGTTTGAGTTGTATTCCAAGCCCAAAAAAGAGGGTGTACATGATGTAGCCCAAACCTAAATGAAAATGGGTACAAGTTTTATATCCCAAGATTAAAAATAAGAAAGTAATTTGGTTTTAGCCCAATCCTAAAAGAAAGTTGGTTCATGAGATTCTATCTGAAGCCCAAAGTAGGTACATTGGTCATAGCCTAAGCCAGACATGTTATATTTTTCATTGTAGGTATCCATATCATAATAGATTCTATTTTTATTTTTATTCAAAAAAACCTATTTTATATTCCATATTAATTATTTCAAGTATTATGATGATTAATTTTTTTGATTCGTGTCTTTTGAAATACCCAGCATTATCCTATATTTTATGTTTAGGTCATTTAATATGAAAGGTATTATCTCCTAATGCTGCGATCAAATTATCTCCTAATGTAGTATTTTGTAATGGATTTTTACAATATACTAAATATTTATCTAGAATGATGTAATATCCATGTATGTTATTCTTGGGTTACTATTGTTGGTATCAAAGGAACGGTTTAGTCATCATTTGGAAACATGAATGTGAAAACTATAGTGAGATCACTTGGTTTAGTTATAATGATATGCCAAAGAATGTATCTAATGATAAGTATAAGGATGAGTTAACAATTATTTAAATGTCCTAAATTTTTTCTAAAAGATAAAGTTAGTGGTTTTCTAGAAATACATCATTATATAGATTCTATAAGTGAATGTGGTATTGGAATAAATGTACCTAGGTGTAAAAAATCTGAACAAATGTTCTGGGGTTAACTCAGGGTAATCTAGTACACAACAAAAGGCTTTGGTACACACCTAGTTGACACTCCCATGAGATAAAAATCAGGAATTTAAAAACACATCATGGAGTATTACAAATGATTATGTATAAATTAGCAATGAATAACCTCATATAACCCCAAGGTGTCATAGATTATGGATGGTGTCGGGATTTGGACAATAAATAAATTATACTTTTCATGACAATGTGATTTTATGTTGTTATAAGTAATTCTCATGCTATGCTTCTGGTTTTAGTAACTGGAGTGAGCTGGAAGGAACTAGATTAATGTTTAATTTGATGGGAGGTTTTCTATTGATCAATCATGTTGGATGATCATTGGGGTGATAGACGTCATGATCATTAAGAATAATTTTTCAATGAATAATATAAAAAATGTTTACATCAAAGAACTCTCAAATATTACATGGTTTAGAAATAAGTAGTTCACTGAGTGTTAGTGTAATGGAAATCATGGAGGAAATAATATTCAGTTTCCTTTGTGTCATGAATTTTGAATGAATCACCATCGTGAGTTTCTTAGAAGAACAAGACAGTGTTGTGACTAAGGAAAATATAGATACAAAGCATGTTATTGAAAGAGATAAATGAATATATAGGTTGACTAAATGGATGTGAATTTTGGTCTCCCTTAGATGTAATCAAAGGTTATATGATTTAGATGTATATAAAATGGTCATTATGCAACCCAATGTCACACAAAAAATTTTCATGAAGAGAATCAGCAAGGTTGTGCGATTAATAGTTATATTGTGATGATGACAAGACTACAGATTATATGTTAAAAAAAAGATGTACCATACTTAATAGATTAAGGATGATGTAATTGAAGAATTTATGTATTTTAATTCCAAATTTAAGAATTGTTAATTATGCATGCATGGTTCAATTTTTTATTTTCTAATAAATTATAAGAATATTATGAATGGTCACGATGGAGAAGAATCATTTTCACGTAAAAAATAATATTTTGACTAAGGGAATATAACCCTTAAGATATTTTTTATGTTACGATAATGTGGTGTGGATTAAGATATATGTGATATAAATTTGTAAATTAGATACTACTGATTACCTTGGAACTATGTGAATACCAGTTTATAGGATATTTATTCGACTGCTAATGATGTTTTCATCATTTTTGGTTTTAAGTATTAAATCCATTATACATTTGAATGAAAAAGTATTTATGTTTCCAAAAAGTATTTAGGGTAATTCGTGTTGTTTCCATGATTTAAGGGATTATATAAAAAGGGTTTTCACATGATTATAATGATACAATCGAGAGATACATTTTGATATAGGGGAAGAAATGATAATCTGATTTAGAGACTTTCATTCTATGGTTTTTGAATTTTATCTTTTGGAAGGGTTATAAGGTTATCCATTCCTAAAACGTTTATTTAATTATTAATACAAACTATTTGCGCACTAGCATTGTCTAAAAAACTTGTTTAAAAGGATAATAATTGATAAAAAACATTCAATGATGTCCATATTATATATTATATTCGTTTTGTTTTATATAAAGAACATCATGTATGTTGGGTGATAACAAATCAGTTTTAGCAATTCTGTAAGTCTTGAACCCATAACCAAAGGATGATAAGGGTTTCATGCATTAAACTGGCCTACACGTTGACCTGTTTAATGTGTATTTATTTTTAATGAATAAATATTTATTGATAAACTATTATTATTACTCATTATATATTAATGCATGTTGTTTTTTAAGAGACAAATATTTAGAATTTCTATTCTTTTATGGGACTTAAGATCCATTAAAACTGACTATAATATCTCTATGCATCAAAGTTAATTTCTATACATTAATTCTAGGAGGTAATGGATTTATTTAAAATCTTTCCAAGAACAATGGATTAATAAAATATTGTTTATATATATTTTCTAGAATTACTCAACATTATAAATGTGAAAAAATAAATCTTGTCATAGTTCCTTAAATTCATTTAAACGGATGGATTTTGGAATCATCATATATGATATAATTTAAGTCCCATAACATTTTTTTATCATTCAATTGTATGTTATCGATGACCTCAATAACTTTCTATAAATATTTGCGCATTTCCTCCATATACAATCTTCACTCCCAACATATGTTCTCATATATGGAAACCCAAACATATGTTACATTGGGTAACCATTTGGGTTCTAAATTTCCAATTTTATTGGAATTTTTTTATTAATTGATATGATGTGGTTTTATATGATTGAAATTTCATGTATTAACCCTTTGATAACCTAGAAAAATTTCTACTGTGAAATTTATTTTAAGGGTGGTATAATGTAACACCCTGAGATTTGTTGAATTATTATTTTTGAATTAATTTAACTACTCAATATTTTTCATTTTAAATGAAACAATAAATATCCCTATATATATATACTAAATAACTATATCAAAAATTCCTTTCACACCCAATACCAACATGGTTTTCACTACAAGAAACACCTAGTCAGCATACGATGCATGCAACATTATGTTTCTATGAAACAACACTTTTATATATTTTTAATAATTAAAATAATATAATTATAACCTATCCATTAATCATAGTAATATAAAATTTTCAAATATTATTGATTTATATAAATATAATTTATAGATAATGAAAGATAATATTTTTGGTAAAGTCTTTTATGTAAAAAATATTTTTTATTGAATAAATATGTTTTTTTATAAAGGTCATTTTAAGAAAATTTATAAATTTTATTCGAAAAAAATGATTTATTTTTGTATTTATCACATTTAAATTAAACAACATATAATTTTTTGTATTTTAATGAGAAACATCATTTTTTTTGAATAGTGAAAAATATTGTTTTTTTGTTAAAAACTACAATTTTATCTAAATAAATACTAATTAAAAATGATATTATAAATATAAATGCAAGTAGAATTATAGTAATATTACATTAACTTATACAATTATTTTCATTAAATCATCTTCACTCTTAATTTGAATAATAAATCTTAACAAACATTTGAACTTTTTCCTACATTAAACCCCATTTATTTCTTCCATATTGCGGGATTATCCCAAATTAATTTTTTTTAGTTTTTGTGATTATAATTTCCAAAATTCTATATATACTATTATATTCATTATTTTATTTTGATTATAAAATTTTTATTATAACATTTCACAAAAATTATTAGTAAAAGTAATTTAAATTAATCATAGTTGTTAAGGAAAAATTAAGAGTAATTAGGGAAAAAACCATAAAATTAAAGGCCAATTGACCTTGAAACAATTCAACCATTCATTTTCAACACATATATAAGAAATAAACCATCCATTATTTATATTTTTATTGGGTTTTTATCACATTATTTAGGTATTAACATGTTCACACTTAATATGCTTCTAAAAATTCTATTGTGTCCCTTTTGTTTCCTATAAAAGGATACCACCTCTAACAATTCCACACATCTATAAAACCATATAATTTTTTCAATGATCTTCCATTTTTACTCCAAAAAATATTACAGTCAACCTTTATTCCTCCTTTTGAAATTAAACAGCCTCTAGAATGCCTTTTGGCACAAACTAAAAGGAGTTACTCGATTAAAATGTATGTCACCCCTCAAGAACCGTTCCAATATTTTCACTCAACACACCCTCAACACTCATGATTACATCATTATGTGGAAGAAAAATTTTCCCACATAACAACGATGTTTTTTTCCAATGATTCTAACATACACATACACACACGTCCATCTATTGGATTTTGTGCATATTGTTTCTTTGTAAGGTGAACAAGTGTCCTGTGAAATGATGATTGTTCATTTCTCCATTACCACCAAACATAGTGGTTATTATGATTGAAAAAATATTTATATATGTAATATATTATATTATATTTATTATTTATTATTATATAATCATTTTACAAAATTCATGTTTTTAGCTTCCATTTTGACTTATTAAAATAATCTATTTTGAAGAAGTGTGGACTACCGCCCCTCAAAGTTATGTGATTCATTAACACCCAATATAGAATGTTTTAATGATTTTTTAAATGAAAATTTATTATATATATTATATATTTTTTGGAACTTTTATAATTAAATATATATACATACATATATATAAATATTTCATTTATATAATTTCTTTGAATATGACAATAAAAAATGAAAACATCATTCACGTGTTCGTATGATTTACCGTCTCTATGAAGGATGACATTAATTATTATAATCATTATGATATAGTTTATTATAATATAATTATAATATATGTATTTAACATTAATGTCAATTTCAACATTCTATAGTCATTTAATCATTATATGCACTAAAGAATTAATAAATTAAGACACATGTGAAGAACAAATAGAATATTACCCACAGTGAAACATTAACATAAAATCGTTTACAAGAGGGTAATATAATGTTATAAAGATACCATATATACTAATATATATAATAATTTTATTCAATAAATGAGTTATAATAAACATATATTTACTATAAAATAATATTGTATGACTACATAGCGATTCAGGACATAAGGTAATGGGATTTCACCTCAAATGGAATTTATGTGAGAAAGAATCTATTTCCACCACTATTTAATTTATTGTGGTGTATTATCTGAACATAATTTTTTTTATTTTTTATGTACCTAATATACTGTTTATTCACATTACGATTCTATGATCCTTCCTAAATGGGGATTAGCATTGAAAATTTACCAAACCTTTAAAATGGGTTTTTATCAATTTGCCATCTTGGAAATTCTTGTTTTATTACAAACCAAAACTCTTAGTAGAGTTGTATATAATTATATTTTTCAAATAATACCATGAATATAATTTTTCATGATACATTAATATTAATTTAATCTCTTTTTTAAATGGAGTGTGTGATCCCATGATACCATGTTATATGCGTTTCATGAGCCAATCCCATTGCTTTCCAATACTGTTTATTTTACTACTTCCATTGATGAAATATTATTATACATATCTAAATAATAATAATTATCTTCTTAATCCTATATTATTTCATGAAATAATCAACTATTATTACCATATTCTACTTGTTGGTACATAATATAGTTAATAACGTGTATTTAGGAATGCTAGAGTTTACCCATTCTTCGGTCAGAAATATATGTTTTCCAAAAATGGATTCCTATAATATTATACCATTATCCTATAATATTATACATAAATTTTTACCCTTTTTAAAATTTACCAATATTATCAAAGTAATATTTTTTTCACTCTCCTAATAGGGCATTCATTCTATCCTTTTTACAGTGAAAAAGGAATGTTCCTACATTACATCATATAACATGTATAGATTAACCCATTGACATTCATTTTAATATTCCTTTTAATTTATAATGGATAATACTTATGATATTATTTAAAATATAATATTTAATAAAGAATATATTTAAATTTGTTTCAAGCCATCGTAATAATTTTTCATGTTATTTTATGAGAAAATTATTTTTTAGGTATTAATAATCATTTTTCAAGGAAGAAAAAACGTATTCCCCAAAAAAAAATTTCAAATATATTTCAAAAATATTTTCCATTAAAGATGACACTAATTTATTTTCTTAATTATATTTTTAAAAATTCCCTTATGTTTCCATTAATTTCATTTCTGTGAATGGGTCACACTTAATGTAATGGACATTATTGATCCTATTTGTATTTCAAGTGTTATATTTTTTTGAAATCAGTTTCTATTTTAATTGTTATCATATGATGAAATGGTTAAAAGTCCAATATATTTTTAATAGTTTATAATTTGAGAAAATTTTAATGATTCCCATTTTACGTACTAGTTGTGATTTGAGGTATATAATACCAATATCATTTTATGGGTCATGATATGATGAATGTTTTAATATCATGTGGGACCTGATTGAATGATTTTACTATGAGAACGGTGGGACAAATATCTAACTCCAGTGGACTGGTAAGTGATATGTATTATATAAGGACAAAGAGAAAATTACTGGTATCCAAATCTTGATGTGATATAGGGTGTTCAGGCTGTAGCCCAAGCCCGAAAAGAAATAGGGTTTTCGGGTTGTAGACCAAGAATTAAATGAAAGTGGTTGTTTGTGTTGTAGCCCATGCCTAAAATAAATAGGGTATAGAGGTTGTATCCCAATATCGAAAATAGGGTGGTATGTGGCATGTATCCCATGCCTAAAAGAATGTGGGTACACGAGATGCTAGACCAAGCCCATACAAGATACACTGGTCATAACCAAACACTAACTAGTTATAATGTTTGTGGTAGGAAGCCCTGATATAAAAGTTTATATTCTTATATGTATACCCCAAATCCTATGCCTTATTCCATAGTTTTGATTTCATGGCTCATGATGTATATTTAATTATGATTAATGTCATATTAACTACCACACTTTATACCATTGATCATGTTTTTGAACATTTTTATGCAGGGTATGATCTCCGAATGTTATGAATGCATTATAATACTAATATATCCATGTTTTTGTTTATATGTCCCATAGATTACCATTATGGAGAGTTGAGATAAAACCATTCTTATGTTTCATTTCTCTATGTTATGAAGAAAGGATATAGGTAGAAGTATTAATGGTGTAGTTATTTATGATAAATGTAGAAGATCGTTCACTAGGATAGAATATATTGTTTCCACGTTTCCAAATACACTAAAATATTATAGTCCTTGGGAATGTATTTTTGAAATCTACTAAATGTACCTCTAAAAATCTATAATATCCATGTATGCTAAGCCATAGATTAGATATTGTCCTATAAGATGGAGAGAATTATAATAATTAATATGTGGAGATCATATATTAGAAGTGTAGGATACCTCTTGGGCGATTGATTACCTTAGTGTGTGTCTGGTGGCAGCACATGAATTTTTATGAGAGTATATTGGAGGAGGATGATCATATTCATGCATAGTAACAAAAACATCTTTATTAGGCATTATATTATCATTTAAGGGTAAAACATCCCCATGGTGAGGAGAATTTAATTTCCCATATATATCTGTAAATTATTTTTAAATATTATATGGAATTAAATCAAATCCTTTCATTGAGGGGACATCCGATTTTGGGGCCCAGTGCGACCAAAATAAATGTAAAAATTATATATGTTTTATTAAATATATCTGGTGAGAGGTTTAAAAAATTGTAATAACATCTAAATGGTTGATTTTATTGAAAATCATAGGGAACCATTGCGTTTAGAGTAGTGAATTTACCTTAAGGGAGGCCCAACATTGACCATAGTGGGTCAACATTGAAATTATGTTCTAGGTTTTTAGAGAATAATAAAATAGATTTGTTTTTTATTTCTTTCATTGACATAGTGAAAAAATTCTGTTAAGTAGTGTTTTATGTAGAAAATACATGGAGTGTAATATAACCCCGGAAATTTCTAGAAATTTTGGAGAGGATAGACTCGGGGAAATATCTATGTAAACAATGACGATGGATTAAGTAGATCAGGGATTGTTGTTCCAATGGAGTTGGAGGATATTTTTGATAATGAAAATGAAATATTTCAACATCAAAGTTACATTAAAACATGAGTTAGATAATTAATTCAATCCATTTTACATTTTCATAGATTTAGGATGATTGTGGATGAACTATTGATCCTGTTGACCAACTTTTCGATTTTTCACACGAGGTGGGTTGATTGCTAGTTTCATTTGGGGATGATTATGATTTTTTTAGATTAATTATCATTTTAACAATATTGGATTCATTATTAAATTAAAAATGGGAAAGGTTCGTTCCTTGTATCTTTTTAATGTGATTTTTTACCCTTATTGATTCCCAATGCATTCTTTCTTCTTTGAGGGTTTTGAACAGATGATCATTTCACATACTATTCATAGCGCAAGGATCCAAGATTTTAGATCTATCATCTGGATGACCTATGGAATCTATGATAATGATTAAAAAAGAGGGATCAAATTATTTTGAATGATATAACTCCTTGATAATTCTACATGTGGATGATCAGTATCTGATTTCTGAGTAGACTAGAGGCCTGAAACATACTGTATCTGTGACGGTGTGATGGGATAACTTGGATATGGAGTCTCCAAATGAGGAACAACTAGAAAAAAGGAATAAATAATGAAGAAGATGACTATATTGTACACCATGGATTCAAGAAAATTATATCGAACATGGTGTGTATTTCAGGATACACTATGTGTGGGACCTGTTGAGCGATAGTTGGGGTTTCTTGTAGTAATGAAGTGACTAAAACCATGTGTCACCAATCACACAATTTGTGGGACCATCCCAATTACTTGGAGTGTATCTTGGTGGATATATGTACATTGGTTGGAGTACACAACATGTACACCACCACACATCCAAACCATGACAATTTACACATGATATCATGTGTACTGATACACAGGCAGGCAGAGATGGGTTGACACCACATATCAAAACATGGATGAGTGACCTGGGTTGTCCCCAAATGGATAGGTAGAACATATATGTCTTTCTTCATGATGTGTATACACATTTCTAAATGAAATATTTTATTCACACTGTTTATTGTACATGGGCAGCCCCAGTGACATGTGAGATGACTTGTGAACCTATTAAACATTGTGTGACCATTTCTACTTGGCTTAGATTAATTTTCCTCAATATCATGGAAAATATTCATTAGGATTTGTTCCCTTTATGGGTTCCTTGAATTTTAGTTTGTATCATTTCCTACACACTAATGTATGATAACTTCAGTAGGAATTCATTGATATAGTTGTTGGAATACCCCATGAGGCATATTGAGGGATCCCCTATTCATTAATCATTCCCTAGGTAGATATACTGGTTATAGATTACCAACATTACCAGGTGTTGATCCTCTTCTAAGTGACTTGTTCTGGATAGAGCATTTTTTATTACCTCATTGACCTGATAAGATCCTGATCTAATTTATCATGTATCTCATCAAATCTATTAGAGTATCTCTGTTATGACGGTTTCTAAAGATGATTACTTTTTGGATAGTATTTATTAGTTTTATCATCCTCTAGAGGGAATGCTCCAATAAATGTTCATCATGGAATCTTTATGATGGTTTTTTAGTTATGGAATGATGTAGTTGACACACACCTTTATAAAGCGTGTCTTGGTTTGTGTATATCTGGATATCCTTGTTTTTTAATGTAGACTTGTACTTGAGTAAAGATGGATCTATCGTTTCTCTGGGTATTTCTTTTTTGTTTCAAGGAATTATACTAAGTATTGTTATTCTCACCCTCACACGAGCTCTTCCCACATGTGTTATGTCTTTTTCATATGAGAAACCATTACACGTTGTCCAGGGTGGACTAGGACATGTTGGGGATTTATAAGTTCTGACATGCTGATGTGTTTTTATGTCTTCTCCTAGTAGTCCCATTGTATATTTCATTACAAGTTGGACATTTGTGTTTACAAGCTCTTTTGGTGGGATTTTATTTTTTCCTGGTTTACTTCACATGCCTTACATATGTCGTAAAATATTTGTTTGGATAGTGGTATGCATGAATTTAAATTCATTATGTGTTTTACATTTCATCATTTTGGGCTTGGAATTCTGTTCATGTGTATAGGTACTTAGGAACTTCCACCCATGTTGGTGATATGACTACCCAATGCTAGTCAGCATCATCTGACCTCTTGTAGGTGTGCATGGGTTGTCGTTTCCCAGTCCCTACTGGGACAGTTCGTGATGTCCAAAAACCTAATAAATTTAATAATTTTTATGACTATATAAGATATGGTTGTAATATCATCAAACAATTAATTTCAGGCAATTTTTTCTCGAAATTTAAAACTTATCATTTCAAATAACCATATGTTATCCTATTTTAAATTTTACTTACAAAAAAATTTCATAAATATTAAATGATTGTATTTTATAATAATTTTATTTCAATTAAACAAATAATTAACCATTTAGAGAACACTATTACATATAATATTTATTTTTAAATTTTAAAAATGTAGTACTATTTTTAAAATAATTTAATAAAACATTATTTGTTAAATAATAAATTTATTTTAATTTGACACTATTAAATTCATTGATATATATAAAAATTAACATAACAAGTTAACATCTAGAAAATATTTTCTTATATGACTAAGTGGTAATTTTAGTCTATAAAATTCGTTGTATATATTAATTAACGAAAATTTAATTTATTTTAATAATTTTAATAACATTTAGGGGATATTTTTATTAATAAAATAATTACTACATTTATTTGTAATTATTTAATAAAGTTTTATGATGACTAAATATTAAAAATTATGTAAAAAACATATAAAAATATTATAGTTTTCATAATAATACTTATAGAATAATATATTTCTAAAAACAATTTACATTAAAAATGTTATACATATTAAGCCATTAATGTGAAAACATTATCCTTAATTTAGATTAACTATTTTATGTGTTATAATATTTTCTATGTGGATAAAAATGATAAATAATTAAAATCATTGATTTTTATGGATGAGATATACATAAAAATAATAAGTTACTAAATTTTTTGGTCTTTTAATATTTATTATCATTTTAATTAACATAATTTCTTAAAATTTTAATCATTTATATAAATTTGTCATCATAATTGTTTATGACATTAAGGTAATTATTTATTTTCAAAAAACATAAAATAAATAAAAATTATAGAGAAAAAATATCATTTAAAAGAATATTTATTTTATAATATAAATTCTACGCAACATTATATTAATAATATTATAGTTATTAAAATTTGAGTGATACATCTTTATCATTTCATTTATAAATACTATTAAATGTCCTAATATATTCCAAGTGGAATCCAAATAATACCATTACTCCATAGGAATTATTTAGTTAAAAACACAATTTAATGATTTTAGGACAACTGTTGGTGAAATATTCTAATATTTTTACCCTTAATTACCTGATTTACTTTTTTTAATTAATTATTAAAATAACTGAAATTACGATTCCTAATGCTAAAAAATATAATGATAATAATAGAATTTGGAACAAATGAACACAAATTTGAATTACATTTTTAAAAATTTAATGCATACATTTCCTAGAAAGTTATTAAAATAAATGTTGTTGTAAGAATGAGAAAATAGGATTCAAAAGCTAAAACATGAAAAACATTGAAATGTTTTTACCTATAAATTTAATGTAATATTAATTCCAATGACCTATATTATATTAAATAATAAAATAATAATATATTTATAATTTAACAAATAAAATAATAAAATTTATCCAAATAATTTTTGTGTTGAAAAAAAATCATTCCAATTAAAATATATTATTTTTTACTATTCCTTAAAATCTAAAATCTCTCAAAACATATTAAAAATTCTTCCACAATTGATTATTATATCCCACATCAATATAAAAATTTTATAATTTCATATAAATAATATTAATTTGATAACTTTTTGAATTAAAATGGATTCTCTATTTAATGGTAGTAAAATTAACATTTTGAAAAATATTGGTTTTATACATAAAACTGGGTTCATTATTATGATATCACTAAAAATTATTTTTGATTAATATAAATTTTATTAAAATATATAAAAAGTATATTTCATAAATTAAATTTACTAATTGTAATTAAATTAATATATTAACACAAAAGTACAAATATTTCCATTTCATTGAATTTGTATATCGTTATCCTAAATGTTTGGAAGATAAGGAATTCACCATATATTTTCATATTTTAATTGTATTTTGTCCCTATAACATAATTATTGGGTTATAATGTCTATTCTATACTAATGGTGTCTCGTGTTTTATTCATACTCACGATTGCATGCACTGTAGGATATTGACGAAGGGAAATTATTTACAGAATATATATCATAAATACATTAGGGTGTTATAATATACCCCCTAAAAATGTATTTGTATATATAAATATGTATATGTAATCAAATTTTACAACATTATTATTACATTAATAGAAATCATCATTGTAAAATCAAATAATAAAGCCACATATTATAGATGAATGTTGGAATCTTAATTTTTCCCAAAGTCACTCATAATTGGGTTTCAACATAAGAGATCATAGGTGGAAAGTGAAAACGTGGACATGGAATTAATGTTTAACTATCATGTTCTTTTTGTGAGTTATATAGGACATCATTAGGATAATTTTAACAATAGAAATCCATAATTCCATGATAATCAAATAAACCATCTAATTCATCGGTGAAGAAGGTACTAATATTACATTTATTGTTTCAATATCCGTTCTATGGAGTTTAATAATGAGAATAAATACATATTTGATTATTTATTATGTAATAGTCTCACTGTTACTTGATAAATTTTAACTAAATATCTTATTCCAATAAATTAAGGTTAATTTATCATTCCATAAGAAATAAAAGATTATAAGATTCATAAAAAAAATTATGAATCATTCCATCTATCTATACAAAAATATAAAATATACCATAAGTTATTTAATAAGAACAATTCATAATATAGAAATATTTTTCATTAATCAATAATACTTCAATAAATCCTTTAAATGGTTTCTTTTATGATCGTTATAAAATGAAAAAATCCAAAATATTCAAAGATGATCAGTAAATTTTCCAACTCAACTTATCATTATTAATTAAATCAACTTGACCTATCAATATAATATAAAAAACCAATCATTTGAAAAATATTATCATTTATTTTCTTGAAATTTAATAATATCATAAATTAACATAAAATCATTTTGAAAACATGCATGATTGAAGAAATTTACTATTTCCCCTATACATAAATCAAAAAATTATATAAAACTACATTGAAATTATATTAGTCCCAAATTAATTGATACTATCAAACATATCCTTTGTTCATTATCACAAAATTTTATAGATATTAATGACTATCATTCCAATAATATTTTGATCTCCATAAATCATATTTTACAACCACTGTCAAAATTCATTTTAACTTGTACCATTCAATATATAATTTAAAATAATTATGTTAATAATTTAGTTGATGAATCCATAAATGTTTAATTATTCCATAATAGCATAAAATTATTTGTATAGAATATTTTTAATTCCATTACATAGACATAAAATCCTTCCAATATATTCATAAACCATTAAACAAATATCAATCTTTTATTTTTCAACATTTCATTTATATCACATATCGTAAGTAGTATCTACATCTTTAGAAATATAAAAATTATTCATATACCCTAAATTATTTCATTTATAGTCCTCCACTAGGGCATAAATTCTTATCATTCACTTAAATTAGATATTTAAAAAATTTAACTATCATCCATGCCTTCGAAGTTACATTATCCTTGTTTATTGGGTTATCAAAACAATTTCCTTTATAATTTTAATATTTATGTCCTTCTTTTCTGATCTCTACTATACTATTATTCTATTGAAACTTTATCCGTCATTTACCTCCCCATAATATTTATATGATGAAATATGAACTTTATATCATTTTCGGTCACCATGAAAAATTATCATTCTTTTATTAGGTGGGTAGGGAAACTCACTAACATTGATATCTTTAATCATATCTTGACACTTATGATTTGTAATAATAACAATATGGTTTATCCTAACTCTAATTTTATTTGGTTTCACATAATGAAGATCATTTTATTTTAATTAATATTCATAATTGAAATTAATCCTCCTGGTTACAACCTTCATCTAAAACCAAAAATAATAGTGTAAGTGGGAAATTGTTATTGATAAAACATTATAATCAAGGGAATATACATTCAATAACTAATAAATTTGGTTTAATCCCATATTTTATATGATTTTCACTAAAATTACAGGATTGTAAAATTTATGTATACTTATCCTTTAGTACCTCTATGGATGTATTGTATAAATATATATATATATATATGGATATCACTAAATCTTTGTCCATATAGTTTAATTTTTTTATTAAAACCTCACTCTCAATCCAACTATTATCATCTAGAATTATTTTTAGTGGATTATTGTTGATACTAATCCGAGAATTCTATTGGGGGATACACCCCCTTGGTGGGAAATTCCAAAACCCCTAGTGGAATATAATTCCAAATGAAACCCTTGGTTATAGAGGCATTATTCAGCAAATTATCACACACGAGAATTCCCAAGGATATGATTCATGCCCCATTTTGGAGATTCCTACTATAACTACCCAGATATAAAATTCATAACATAAATTTCATTATTTTTTTGTGTGAATTATTTCATTCATTACACAATCACAAACCCAAATACCGTAATATTTTAGTTCCTTTAGAAAGTAAAAACAATTTATACTAAATTTGAGAATGGTGTTCAACATATCAGAAAAAATCATCCACCATAGTTTCGCAACCTAATTTTTTTTAAATACCCTATGTAAAAGATATCATATAAAAAGAATGAGATCATATTCTCGGTAAGGATAATCAATGAAAATAAGAAATAAAATATTATCATTAGAATCTAAAAACATGGACATAAATGTTCTAAAATCATACCATGTATAGAAAATAGAAAAATATTGATTCATAATATAATAATATTTTTTATATGGAAAAGCTATTAATGGAACATGGCCCATGATATGATCGAATTTGAATTTAACATTTTAATATGGAAAACACATAAGACTAAAAAATCGTATCCATATTAAGCAAGTATCATTTCCAAAACCATCATAATAAATAAATTCATTTAATGAACCATGTTCACTCCATATTGTTTTCCAATATTGCTGAACCTATATTACATCCTATTCAAGCAGTGAAATAGAGAACTAGGTTTATATCACATTCTAGCCACGTAGTACTGAATAATTATCATTTTTAATTCAATACTTATATATCTTAAAATTTATGAATCATTATGTAAATAATTTTAGGTATATATAGGTCTAGAGCATATCATAATAAAAACCATACATATGTCTTCCAAAAAACCTTAAATCATTCATCATATCATATCCAAATTGGTATCATAGATATCATTCCAACATAACACAATCAATGAAAAAGAAATGTATTCCATAAATATCATTCAATCATAATAATAGTCATATGATATGGATAATATTGATAATATCCTTGAAAAAAATATCCCCATAAAATCATATATAACATCAATTAATTAAATATTAAATGCAAAATAATTTGGATATAACACACGAATATAATTATTGAAAAAATATCCTTTCTTCATTGATAATTATTTCATTTCATAAAATGATGTAGAATTTGAATATAAATAAATTCATTGAAAATAAAATTTTAATATTTTATGTGAGGGTTCATGTAAATAAATAATTATGAAAGTGTAAATTTTTATTAATGCTCTATAGGTTAAAAGAAATCATTATTCACATACATTTTTGTAAAGGACAAAAATTACCTTGATTAGAAATGATAGGAAATATTCCAGTAACATCATGTCCTAAAAAGAAAAACATTTAAAAAAATTACTTTTAAAATTTATATTAGAACAACAAAAAAACATTTTATTATAATAATTATTGAAAACAATGGAAAGGTTGATAAATATTCCAAATGGAGACTGAAAAAAATATGAATAACAAAGAGATAGTAAAATAAATACCTTTCAGATTATAATAAATATAATAGTAATCCACATGAAATAAAAAATTTTATAATAGCATACTATTCTACAAAATATTCTTTAATGTTATTCATGGGATATATGTACATCCCTTCAGAAAAAATAAGTTGATTATATGACTTGTGTCTCACAGAAAAAATGGTGAGGAAAAATTAATTAATTACCTTAGGTATTATTCCAATGGTATGTATGAAAATATCATGTATAATGGTTTAAATAATTTTATTAACTTATTCCTGAACCATGATTTTAAATATGATAATCTTATCATCTATTTGATAATAACATTCCAATATTACTAGTATATCCGGTATTAGATGCTTAATTTTTGTATGCATCATTTGTTATATAAGTTATAGTTAATCATTATATGTTATAATTATATCTATTAAAGAATGATATTAAAATAATATATATCATATATATTAATTATATAGATTTATAAAATCATTATTTCATGAATATCATGTAGAATTAATCATGCCCCATCGTGGATACAGCTGGTCGTATGTACACAACAGCGATGATATCATTCCCTTAATTATGGAATGGTATTGAAGTGGATGGTATATATTATATTTATGAAAAAATATCATGTTATAATAATAATATATAATATATATTATCACCACAATATCCATATATGTAATTTGGGGGTGAAAATAGATAACACAACTTCATTAAGATAGTATGTCATACATACGATCACGTAGTGATTTCATTTTTTGTAGTATGGATAAAAGGTGGAATATGATTGTTCCATAATATTATTACCCTCTAATAATATGATTGATATTTTATTTATTAATTTATAATGGAAACATCATTAGAATAGTATGAATAAGAATAAATGATCACAAGCTAGTTATTTTGGGAGATTACCTCTTCTTTGTTTAGATCCCTCTATATCTCTTCTTAGTGACACTTGAGTTGGTATTTTGAAAATACCAAAACCTAATGAATTTGTATAATAATGTTGAGAATGGTTTTGATTTTGTGATGGTCGATCATTTAAATATCAATGAAAGGTTAATAAATGTTGGAGGAGGTTCCCTATTGTAATTTAGGCGAGGGGCATTTTTTGAATATTCAAATATATTAATTTATAATAAAATCAAACCACATAAAAAAACCCAAAACACCATTTATATTAATATTGTAAGATAAATGGTTGTAATATCTTTATCCAATAAATTTATATATGTTTTAAAATAATTTATGCCTCATCATTTTAATTAACATTTAGTTATTATATTTTAATTTCATCTATGGTATCAAATTTGACAGAATTTAAAGAGTGTAATTTTCTTATTTGATATAAATTCTAAAAAAATAACAATTTAGAATATTTTCGACCATATAATATTAATTTTGTATTCTGAAAATGTTTTATTATTTTTAATGAAATTAAGATAACATTCTTTTCAAAAAAAATCAATATTATCAATTTTAACACTGCTCAATTCATTGATTTCAAAAAATATTATAATAAAAAGTAAAAATCTAAAAAATATATCATTATTCTCCTAATAGGGAATAGTTATCAATAAAATTGGTGGGATATATTAATTATCTCAAATTATTTTCATTTCATTATTTTATATATCATTTATTTGATATTTCTATTAATAAAATATTTACTACATAAATTTTTGTTAATGATTTAATATACATATATGTTGGATAAAATGAAAAATAATATAATATAATTTAGATAAATAATTTATTTTTAATAATAATTCTTATATCCTAATATATATAATTAAAATTATTACATGATAAATGTTATATTTATTAAGACATGAAAGACAGAACATAACAATTACATTAGATAAAACATTGTTAGTGACATAACCCATTATATGTGGATTCAAAGGGTCAATAAGTAATCCCTTGGATGAATATTATAGATATATATACAACCAATAATATTTTTCGATGTTTTTTTTGTATTTTAAGGGGTTTTATCATGAAAATTATTATTACATTACCGATTTGAATAAAATTAAATAATTTCCCGCAACATCAATGCATAAACCGTTAAGTTAATTATTAATTTCATAAAATATAATAATAATTTACCATTATAAATAAAAAATTAATCATTATAATTGGTATTTATATTATAATTTATCTTCTATAACTAATTATATTAACAAGTCTATATTTAATAAAATTGGAGAAAGAACCGTTAACATTTGTATAAATAATATATATATAATGTAACAATATCAATCATGTGGCTTCCAATGGATATCATTTTGACCCAAGGATGATTTAGGATAAAACAAGAACATCCAATGATATTAGGAAAATTAATGAGGTGATTTTAAAATTTTATTTTATCCTTTAATTAACTAATTTACCTTTTTACTATATTAATAAAAAATACTGAATTTACTAATCACTATGCCAAAAAATAAAAGAATGATGTTTAAAGAAATTAATTCGCATGATCCGAATATTGTATCTACAGATCAAAATTTAAGACATAGAATGGCCAGTAAATAATTTTATCATAATCCTATATTTGGAATGAAAAAATTTCTAAAATTTAAAAGATGAAATATATTTTAATGTTATTCCATATAAATTTACAGAAATAATAATGAGAATGACCTATGTAACTCTCTATACCCATAACTAGGTGTTGGTGAATTATTTTATCACATTGGTATGATTATAAGGAATAAAATCCAGAATGCCATTTAGTTTTATTATATTAGAAAGCCTGAATACATAAATTATATCCATAATATATTGGGAATAGGAAATAGAAATATGATACATAATAAAAAGAAATAAACGACATCATTGAACACTAATTCAATAATATCTTATCCATAACCTACGGAGTGAATAATAAGAAGGGTAAATACAAATTAATAGTAAAGTTATGTAATGTGTATTCATATGAATTAATTAACATGGTATTGTTAATTACTGGTAACGTATGCCATTCATATTACTTGATAAAAAATAAAAATGGAAGGGTAAGAAACTATAACGCGTTGAATCTAAATAAATAAACTAATATTGAGATGATTGCATAGATATGTAGACAAAAAATCTCATGGATGAATTATAATTGAATATAATTGAGTTATATAAATAACTCTTATATGACATGTTTCCTAGGTTCCTGGAACCATTATTATCAAGACATTTCACAATACGGTTTACATAATATAGGGTAAAAACCCATCTATTTTTCCAAACGATTCATCTCATGAGAGTATCGATGAATTGAGGGGCTATCTATATCATGGATTCACACTTTTTATACCTATAAAAATAATGTATCATATTCATGATCAATGTTATTTATCATAATATATTCACATTGAAATGATGATATAGCTTAAATAACAATTCCCCAATTAATCAAATAACTATCTAGGTGAACACCATATGTAAAATGATTTAAGATTTAGAAAATAATAATATCATTGGGTGTTAAAATTGATATTCACGTTAATGTACAATGAAAAATGATTACATAAAGTTGTTTTTTCACATGGAAATGTAAAATTCACAAAACGAAGTCTGGTTTAAAATCTACTCATTAAGAATGTGTTTTAATAATTTAATTATGAAACATACCAAATGGTCCCATAAAAAATGATAAAATTATTTCATATTTCCCATGAAGTAATTATTTTTTATAAAATAAATCAAAATGTTTAATTATATAATTTATATAAGGGTAATTATATACACAATATAATAAAATGTCAAGGTGAATATAGTATATGTTTTAGTTACTGGAAAGTAATTCAAAAATCTCTTACACAAGATATTCTTATCTTTAGTGGTCATAATATTTCATTATAATGGTTTTAAAAATGTTAATAACATATTACAGAACTATATTAATATTTCTGATATCATCAATGATATTATTTTAATATCCAATTACTTGTTTGTTAAAAATATTCATAATTTTAACTATTTTCATTATTAATTTCATAGTTTTCCGAGTATGTTTAACATTTTATTTTCAAATATTATTAAATATATAACGGTTTCATCTTCTCCATAATTTAAAACATTATGTTAATATCAGTTATATTATATATATATATATATATATTGTTTTATAATATTTGGTGATTATATATGAAGTTCATCGTTTATAGAGAAGGTAGGTCATACGTATGCATGAATGCTACTTTCATTTAATTATTGTAAAATAATAATGAAAGATAAATTATAAAAAATAATATTATAATTTTATTAGAATATATATATCATATATGTTACCTTGGGTTTTTAAAAACATCCTTTAAAAGTTCCATGAATGGAATGGATGAGTGATATCACTTTGAGAGGGTGGTAGTCCATACTTTCTCAAACAAAATTCTCTTATTTACAAATGATAGAAAGAATTATAGTATTTTATAAATAAAAAAAATAATAGAAATTATAAATTATAACATCCAATATAATAAATTTATAAATATTGTTTCAATCATAATGAACACTATGATAATTGGTAAGATAAAAAATAACAATCATCGTTTCTTGAGGTAATAGTTCGCCAGAAACAGAAATAGAATTTTCATTACCAATTGACAGAGGTATGTGCATGTTTAGTTATAACTACATACAAAATAACAATAGAGAAATAGTTTTATAATATTATTATATAATTATGTTAAAAAGATATTTCAAGGGGAGGAGAATGGAAATTATTTTTGAGAGCTTCATAGAAGACATTATCTTTTAATCGGATAACCACATTTAGTATGAATAAATAGCATCTTTTAATTTCATTATTCAAATAGGGAGGATCCTAATATCAAGGGATAGATGTTGGGAGACTAATTTAGAAGATTTTTGAAATCCAATGTGTCATGAAATGTGGGAGAGAGGGGGATTGGTGGTGTCCTTTTATAGGGAAGGAAAATGACTCATTTAGAATTTTTTAAACTGGCTAGGTGTGCACTTGTTCTTACTTAAAAAAAGTCATTCGAAACAAACCAAACAAAATAAAATATTTTTAATAGAATAATTACGGATATAAAATGGGTTTTGGATATTTTTATTAGTCATTTGGCCCCTTATGTTAATGGATTAGTCATTTATTAATCATTATTTTTCCTTATTAATTTTATGTAATTGTAATTAATTTTAATAATAATTGTGGTAAAAAAATAATTTATCATATTGTATTTTATATATTATATTTATTAAAATTATTTATATGTATATTTTGAAATTCAATTCACATAATAAGGAAAATTAATATTAATTCTTATATGCATATGGGACAAATTAATAGAATTGTAAAGTTAAAAAAATTTCCAAATATGTTATGTTTTTATATTCAATTTAAATTTTGAATAGATTTCATGGAACGAAATTGTATTAAATTATTATAATTTATATAATTTTTTCATTAAAAATTAATATATTGGTTAACATTAATAGTTTTTCAAAATAAAACGTAGTTTTTAAATAAAGTGTTTTACATTTTTACTATACAAAAATAAATGATGTTTCTTATTAAAATAAAAAACTTATAGTCACATAATTTTGAGATTATAAATTATAAATTTGTTATTTATTTTATGAAAATTATATTCTTAAATGAGACACAATTCATAATTAAAATAGATTCCCCAATAAATGTTCATAAAACGATTGAATAAAAATATAGGCTTTTAGGTGTAAAATTGTGTTTCTTATTATCATGTGATTATTAAATTAATATATTGATTATGAAAATATATTACTGAACATGTAAAATTTATATTCAATTAAAAAGATTCACTAATTTTTTTTTAATTTAGATTATTAAGAAAGAACTATATTGGAAGAATAAAAATAAAAAATATCTTTTTTTATCCAATTAGTTCTTATTTTTTTTCTTGTTTATTTATAAACGATGATTTCACATTATATACAATTAAACCATAAGTATTCATAAGTTAGATAACATTATTCATAAAATCTAATATAACATCGTTCTTATATCATATTATAATAAATTATAAAATTTTAGTAATACACAATTATTTAGTAAAACTCAGTCTTCCATGTATCACAAGATATTGATAAAGGTTAGTCTTCCATATAATGAAATAATATTTAGTGTTTCATGCATATATAGAATCCATTTTTAATATTAAATATCTTATAATGTATCCGGATATCAAATTCCCTTATGAGAATTGTGTCGTGTATAATACATTCAATCAAATAGAATTTTTGTGAATTCAAATTTTTTGGTCATACATTCTCCCCACATTTATTAAATTATGTCCTCAAAATATAAACTAGATCATATTACTCGATGGATTTAGAAAAATATATTTATAAAAACACATCATAAATATATTTTACAACCCATATTATCAATAATTGAGGAAGTGAATTTCAGGGGAAAAGTATATAGGTTCCCAAATATGAAGACATAGGTGGGAAATGAGAAAAGGGTTATAAAATAAAAATATTAGAACAATTTTATGATTGGGAGTGATAGGTAAAACATTCAGGAGAAATATTTAACCCACAAAAAAATAATCCATATGTGTAAATAAATTCAACTAATATAATAAAAATCATGAAAATAGGGGAAAGAAAATTGGTTTGAATCTCATATATCATAGAGTTAAAGAATTAATTCATTATCTTATAATACAATTAAAAATACATATTGGGGAATTTCAATAAGTATAATATATTCCATTATTCATGTCATGAATTATATCTACATCATCTCATAGAAAAGTATTCCTCATATAGTTATTTAATATATAAATCTCAAAAACCATCAGCAATGATCAACAAAAACCCTTTCATAAATGGTTATATTTGAATGTTATTTTGATCCATAAATTTATATGGAAGGTCACTGAATTGAAAAAACAACATTATCATTATCCCTTAGTGAACGTAAATTTACTCTAAATTTTCATATTCCTAACATGTAATGATGTGGAAATTCTTGTGGAATTTTTTTTCTTTTAAAGCATGGGAATTTTACTGACTCAGCTCAATCCATGATTTTATTCACATTACCAAAACCATGGCTTCTTGAGAACTCCTACTCTATTATGTGTAGTGGGCCTGCCGCATCACACAGAGGCATTACCCGCTAACCTTGGACTACTGAGGTACTTTTATTGCCGAGTATCGTGGGTCTTCTGCGAAAGACAGAGGTGCTCCCAACCGTGGGTCTGCCGCATCACACAGATGCTCTCCCCACCATGGGTTTTCCGCGACACCAAGGTGATCCCCACTGGGATAGTTGAAACACTCTGACCTGAATTGGTCAGCAGTCATCAGGTCTCAGCCAGCTACTTGGTCTCCGCACTACGCTCGATCGTCTCTGGAAAGATCCGCTCCACGAACTGCAGGTATATACTCCAACTATCCTGAATTACCACATAAAAATATCTCAAGGGTCTACCTCGTCATAGGGGTCTCAATGAAACAGATGGTACGTCAATCGGATTCCCGGTCTGTGAGTTATTAACCTTTTTGTCCTGGGGACCGGTGGGATTTGTGCACGATCAAACCTACCATATCTCAACATTACTCTGAACTCTAGTAGGGTATACTCAAATGGACTGTCATGCACCAAGAAAATTGGAACCACTGACGGTATGTGAAACGGTCGTTCGGTGCCAAAGATATGGTCTAATAATGTCAAGGGTTGGTATTGGGCTCGGGTTCGGTCTGACCTGGTCGGACCGACGCAGCCCCACCTGGTCTAGGTCGACCCGCTCAGACATGTTGGGTCTGGCCTGACCGATTGGCTAGGCCAGCCTATTAGGTTTGGCCCAGCCCACAGGGCCCCGCCCAGCATGCCGCGAGGGTAGTTCGGCATGGGCTCGGCACTGGTTCATCCTGGAGTGTCGTGAGGTGGGGGGGATAGGTTCGGGAGGTCGGGCAACCGAGAGGTGGTCATGCAGGGCAAGGTAAGGCAAGTATGCGGCCAGGCCGTGCGCTAGAAGGGCGGGTGGGTAGGGCGCAACCAGGCCGAGAGGCGGCCGGGAGGCCTCCCAGGGTGCCAGTGGGTGGCCGGGAAGGGCGCCAGATGGCCCGGAGTGTAGCGGCACAGAGCGCAGCCTTGCCTTTAGGTGGCTAGGAGGCCAAGAGGCCAGGCCGAAACAGTATGGACAGGTGCAGTTCGACGCGGCTTTGGCCGGAGCACGCGGGAGGCCGACGGTGGTGTGGTCGGGCACGCGGGAGGCTGGGGTTGTTCGGGCCATGGATCCGGCTCGATCGGGGCACCAGAACACTTTGGGGGTGGCATGGTTTGCAGAGGCCACGTGAATATCATCTTTGCCTAATCCTTCATCGCCTTCAATTCTAATTCGCCGACATGACATGAAACAACACAAACAAAACGGTGGAGGGGTCGGGCCATGTTGGTTTGGCCCAAACCCTCTGTGTTTAGGGTGGTAACACATAGCTCATCAATGAGTATGAAATAAGTGAAAAAATCGTTTTACAACCATGCAAGGATTCCATTCCAATTCAAAAAAAGTGAAAAAGAAAAGGAAAGATACAGAAAATAAACCCCCAACCATGGATTGTTATTCATTGTTCATTGACGGAGTCGCAAGAAATAGATGAATATGATTTTCATTCTTTGTGTCTACTACCCACTTCCAATCCCATGGTGCATCAGCTCTTTGATGGTGATGTAAAGGGTATGTTTGTTAAAGAAATCCCACATTGGTAGGTTCTGAGGGAGGAAGTTAAAGAAGGTCGGAATTCTTCATCGGTGAAGCGTTTATCTTTGGAAGAAGTTTTATCCCATGCACTTCTCTTCCCAAGAAACACCATATGAGAAATGAAAAGAATAAATAATAATAGATTGAGTTTGTCTATAATTTATTTTTTGACAAAAAAAAACAAATAGGAGAATTAATAACTTGGATCCCCTAATTAATTCATGAGTGTTGACAATAATTAGTTATGGAAGTTGTCACAAATTAATTAAAGGGGAGGTCAAGAGGCTCTCCCTAATTAATGAGGGATAGTTGAGAGGATTGTCTCTCCTCCATCAATTGTGGGTTTAGCCCTGTGTGTTCCCCAAGTCGTAACCTCTTACAGGAGGTTAGGTTTGGGTGGTCCCCACCACCATAACCACTCATGGGTGGTTATCGTGTGGTGGTCCCAACTACAACATCCATGAAGAAGTTTTAACCACCAAACACCCACATGGAGGCTCGAATAAAAATAAATTTAAGCTCACATTATTTAATTATTTTCCACGATAACCAAAGAACTATATTTTAAACTCAACCCACTGTAGTTCAAGTGAATGTATTCTTAAGAGAATACCGGCACTGGGAGTTCAATTGTTCCATCATTTTTCAATTCCTAGCATTGTTTAAAAATTTATAAAAACCCATATGTACATTTATTGAATGTACCTGAACAAAACATTAGAAATTTATTCTGGGAACACTGGGCCATAGAATCATGCACCTTCAATCTTCGCGGACTCGTAAAATTCCCATATATTTATGAAACAAAATTCCACCAAATTACTGGGTGTTTATATTATCCCAACCTCAGGGCTTTACATCCTCTTAAGCTACAACTCGAACTAAGAGAACAAGTGGGGGTACTGAGCATGCATCCGAGCCACCCACTCCCATGTGCTCTCCTAGAGGATTCTGTAATGCCAGAAAAAGTGAATCAGAGGTATCGACCATCCACATAGAACCCACTCCTATCGATCCTCAATCTCCACTGGAACCTCTGTGAAATTCACCCCATCGTCGACATCCAACTCTCCATGGTCGATGATATGAGAAGGGTCGTGCACATATCTCCTCAGCCGAGATACGTGGATGACATCATGAACCCAGTGAAACTGCGGGGGAATATCTAAGCGGTAAGACACCTCTCCAACTCTTTTTAGGACCTCTAATGGTTCTATGAACCTCGGAGATAACTTGTTCCTTGGCCAAATCTCTGTAGACCATGTCTAGGTGAGACCCGCTAAATGACGTGGTGTACATTCTCAAAATCGATGGGTCTTCGTCTCCTGTTAGCATGCGACTTATGTCTACTCTGTGTAGTATTCATCCGCTCTTGGATGATATGCACCTTCTCTGTGGTAGCTCGTACCATATCTGGACTCACTAGTGCTAACTCCCCAGGGCCAGTCCATCACAAGGGTGATCTCCAAGGTCGAGCATATAACTTCTCAAAAGGTGCCATCACTATGGTGGAGTGATAGCTATTTTTGTATGAAAAATTCACCAAAGGTAAGTGGTCCTACAAATTGTGACTGAAGTCAAGGACACAAGCACACAACATGTCCTCGAGGGTCTGAATGCTCCACTCAGTATGATCAGCCATCTGAGGATGGAAGGCAGTTCTCAAATGAAGTTGTGTCCCAAAAGCCTCCTGCAAACCCTTCCATAGTCGAGAAGTAATTTGTGTGTCACGATAAGAGACAATAGATGAAGGTACACCATGAATCCACAGAATCTCATGCACATAGAGGCATCCCAAGATCTCTACTGAATCCTGCTCTCTGATTGGTAGGAAGTGGGGCGACATGGTGAGTCGGTCAACGATCACCCAAATCGAGTCGTGACACTTGGATGTTTTTGTATGTCCCCTCACGAAGTCCATAGATATCCCATCCCACATTTAATCTGGGAAATATTAAGGTTGTACCAAGCCTGCTGGTACCTGGTGCTCTGCCTTCACTTTCTAGCAAGTGAGGCATCGAGAGACAAAATCTGCTACTGCCTTCTTCATACCTGGACACCAGTGTTGTCATCAGAGGTCCTGGTACAACATTTCCACTCTTGGATGTACTGATAATGGAGATTTGTGGAACTCCCTAAACACTTCCTCCTAAAGTTACACTCTCACCATAAGACATCCTCTGAAGAGGATGACGTGCTCCCCACCATAATAAAATCCATCAGGTGCCAGCCCTATGGATATTTGAGCATGTTCTGTCTTGCTGTCAGTGTCCCCATGATGGGCCTCCCTGAAT
The DNA here is from genome assembly GCA_963277665.1 of Viscum album. Classification (NCBI taxonomy): domain Eukaryota; kingdom Viridiplantae; phylum Streptophyta; class Magnoliopsida; order Santalales; family Viscaceae; genus Viscum; species Viscum album. Next base: position 1,896,974,470 of record OY728163.1, on the reverse strand, counting down.
CGCTGAAGAAGTGGGGGAGTGACTGTAAGGGATTGAAGGAAAGCTACTCCATATCTAACCAAAAGGATATCTATAAGGCAGCCAGCTTCTCTATCACCTCGCCTAGAATCTTTCTACCAGATCTATTTCTGAGTAAATATTCTACAACATTCCCCTTTCCAAGAGTACAGACTATAGTGAAGTCATAGTGATGTAGGAACTCAATCCATCACCGCTGTCTCAGGTACAAGTCCCTCTGAGAGAAGATATAACTGATAATCTTGTGATCATAGTACACGGTAAAACATTCACCCAACAGATAGTGTCGCCACATCATTATGGTGAATACCATTGCAGCTAACTCCAGGTCATGGGTATCATATTTCTACTCATGTTGTCTCAACTGCCGAGAACCATACACAATCACTACTCATTCCTACATCATGACACACCCAAGTCTGGTCCCTGATACATCGCCATAGTCTACGTAATCTAGGCCTTCTTAGCTAACATAATCTGGGTGCCTAGGGAGAAACACAAGGTCAGATGAATCATTTCCCCTACAAGTCCTCTAGATATATTTTGTAGCCCACGTAGGTTCATGGGAGCCATCCGATATGAAAGTGTAGATATCGATGTCGTCTTGGGATAAAGGTCAATGTAAAAGATCACCTCTCTACAAAGAGGTAGACCTATGACATCATCAGGGAAAACATCCGCGTACTGGTCAACCACTACAGGATAAGTTGGACTGTCCGTATCAACTGCTCTGAGGGTAAGGAAATCCAACTGATGAGTGATCGACAATAATATCCTTCGGGAAAAAAATCCTACACTACAAAGGCTACCTTCTCATCTGTGAAGGTGAAACTAGTACCACCAATCTAGGCACACCACACATTGCACCTAATACAATCGATCTGAGCATAGACTGTAGATAAGCAGTCCATACCCAAGATGACTTAGTAAGGCCTTGATGCAGCTACTAGGAGATCTGAACTGAAGCTCTCACCTCCTATAGTTGGATCACACTGCCAGCACTAGTGCGTAATCTTCAAGTCTGCTCCCGTAGGGGTCTTTAGCCATATGGATCGAGCCAACAACTATGTTGAAATCTTCAAGCTCCGAACAAGGTCAGTGGAAATGAAAAGGTGACTGACACCTATGTCTATAAGTACTGCTTACACTAGTAGAAAAATTATTTTTTAAGATTCCAGTTTGATGTCGGTTTTTTATAAACAGTCCTAAAAATTTTTTTTGGCGAATTATTGGCGTCAGTATTTTTAAAATCCGACGCCAAAAAGGACAAAATTGTGTTCGCGTCGGTTCTTACAAAAACCAACACCAAAAGTAAAAATTAAATATTTTTTCATCAGGTTTTATGAAAACCAATTCCATAAATCATAAATAAAATAAACAATGTTTTAGATAATTCAAAAAGCTTTGATTTGACTGGTCGTGGATAAAAAACGGGGTTACAGGTTAAATGTATAGATGTCGGAAGTTGACCTTCTCTAAAAGGAGTCTTAAAGAAGTTCAACATTCAAAGTACATAAAATTTTGTCCGTAACTTCGTTTTAGATCCACGACTAATCAAATCGAAGAATAAAGATTTATCTAAAACACTATAATTTTTTTTAAAATTTTTGGAGTCGGTTTTCATAAAAATTGACACCAAAAAATTATTTTTTGTTTTTGCCGTCAGTTTTTAAAAAAATCTGCGTGAAATGTTTTTTTTAAAATTATCCTCTGTTTTTTAAATAACCGATGCAAAAGGTAATTTTTTTTACTTTTTGGCATTTGTTTATTTAAAACCCAACACGAAAAAGGATATCGAATAGAATTTTTGGCGTCGGATTTATAAAAAACTAATTCCAAAATACCAATGTAAATCCTCTTTTACGTTAATTTCAAACAAAATCGACGCCAAAGAGTAACGTGGGATCCAAATTTCAATTTTTTTTCACAACACGCGTTTATCTTTTTAAAATCCCGCATACATTTTCATACAATGCAATTGAAAATATTTTCATTTGATATATATATATATATATATCCAGTTTCACCTTCATTTATCATTCTCAACATATTTGGTTCAATCATATTTTCAATGTAATTTCTATCATTAATTTGAACACGGTACATATTCTATTCATTTATTTTCTTTATTATTGTTATCCTTCATTTATAAACAACTCGATTTTATTTCTTATAATGATTATTCATTCTCATTTCTAAATATAAGTTGTATGATCATAAAAAAACATATCATTTCGATGGAAGCCCCTAAAACCATTCAAATATGTTTTAAGTATTATTATTATTTGATTGAATTTGGTGTATATGATTTTAATTTATGTTATAATGTTTTCTTTGAAACGTTCTGTATCAATTGAAACTTTTATAGTTTAAATTTTTATGGCTATAGCTTTTAATTCGTAAATCTGTTATAGGTTCACAACCTGTCAAATCAAAAGTTTAGGAAATGATCTAAAACATAGAGAAAAAAAATTTACTTATTGGAGTTGGTTTTTTTAAAAACCGACACCAAAAATATTTTTTTTTCATTTATGGCGTCAGTTTTTTTAAATAACAGATGCCAAAACTATTTTATTTTAATTTTTGGCGTTGTTTTTTATGAAAACCAATGCCAAAAATGATATCACTTAGTTTTTATGGAATTGGTTTTTTACAAAACCGACAATAAAAAACAATTTCAATTCATTTTTCCTATCGGTTTACAAAAATAGACATAAAAAGTCATATTTTTAACGTCAGTGACATCAACGTTGGTTAAAAACCGATGTCCAAAATAAAAAAAAACCAACGTTAAAGACCATTTTTCTAGTAGTGTGCTAAGGTGGAGTAGACATAGATCATACCTCAAATCATCTCCAGAACTCCATGGTCATATGCTTTAGCTGCCTGATGTTGAGCCCCCACTTTTCCCCCTGCACACTGCGGTCGAGATGGACCTCCTGGTGGTGGTGGTGGTAACACCTCATAATGTCATCCACTACGAGCTACTCAATCAACTCCTCTGCCACGTCCTCCTGCGCCCTGCGGACCACCTCGATTGAATCTATGTCTCTACCTGGGTGGTACTTCGACCATCTCTTGATCATATTAATGGAGGTCCTGGAATTCACGATCCATGTGACCATGCCCACCACATGAGTAACACTCCCTTCTCCTATCATGTTTTTCACTACCCTGGGTGCCCCACACAAATTATTCTGGGTCATGCAGTCGTTCACCTGTGGGTCTGGTCCTCTAAGACCTTTGTGACATCTATCTACTTCCAGCTCTAATATACTCTACTACATGTTGACTAGTAGTGAGTCTTGCTACTAGAGATTGATCAGCATGGAAAATCTCAACTAAGATGTCTCGCTCCATCACCCCTGCATGCATTGTGATGATGAGGGAGATTATCGAAGCCCTGATCTATCACCTGATCCCCTGATAAAAGTTCCATGCCCGAAAGAATTATTCTTGCACCATATATGTGGAGTAGCGTGAGAATTTGGTGAACCTCACTTAGTATTGTGCCACTGTCCTGATGTCATGCTACAGATGAAGTAACTACTATATCAGCTTTGTATGTACGGTGTCTAGGACAAAAATTGCATGAAATAGTCTCGTGATGTCTTCCCAAAGTTTTGTCATCTTGTCATGGACCTGGAGAATTGGGATACACCATCTACTGGCTGCTTCCTATAGAAGGATGCCATCACAAATCACCATGAAGTCAGTCGGTATCTCTACCAGTTAGAAAACACTCACCACAACCTCAGGCTAATCCTCATTCACCCGCGGGTCCATCTCTCCCATGAACCTAGGTGGCATCTGGCGCTGGAACTCGTGTAACATAATCAAGCGGCATGCATCGTCTGCTTCTGGGGTTGGTGGCATCAGTGGCCCAATGGGAAGTTGTACCACTGCTGCCTCTGCTGGTAAAAGGCCATGCACAGAGGCCTCATCGTTCGGTGGGGTATCTGTGCGTACAACTCTCATGAATATCGATAGTCATCCACTGGGAGGCATCCTTGAAGAAATAGATGTGACACAGTCAAATATTTATACATGGTGAGATGACCTGGTTGTGTTGACATAATTAATACTTTTTAAAAAAACACGCAATTAGTGTTTCCGTGCACTTAGCCAGAAGTCAGTACTCAGGGTCCTGTTGTATTGATACGTCGGCCGCCGCACCAAAAATGGACTCTCAAAACAGAAAACCACACTCAGTACCATTAACACTATTAATTCACAAAAAAGATCATAGTCCTTAGTTATGCAGTATAACCAAATCCTATGATTCTAATTTGTCACGACCCGTACCCCGGGGCTAATGTCGCGACTTCCCCAAGCCTGCCATCCATAGGCTATGGGATGGCGACTAGCACCAAAAGAGTAAATCCCTAAACTGGGAATCATTGTATTTATAACTATAAACATACACAATAGAGTACATAATTGAATCAAAACACTATGTAAAAGTGTATAAGAAAAGTGATGATAGTAGAGGTTCTGGAATACAAGTCAAGAGACAAATAAAATTACAACTAAAAAAACAACAACTCAAAAGGGAAAAACAATTGAAAGGAAAAGAGTAGCAGTATGATCTTCCACCACAAATCCAACCTGAATGGTAGGTACAAATTGCTTCCACAACACTCCACGTTTGTCTGTCACCTCCATGTACCATCACTCTGTGTAGTCCACCTCCAGGTACAATCCAGTCCTGGTACACTCAGCCTTGGTCAGCGCTGTCTGTCATCTGCATCCAAAACAATGAGGTGCAGGAATATACCATATAGGGGTGTGTATAAAGATACTTAGTATGAACTCTGAGACCCTCAAGGTCTCAAAAACCCATCATGGGACCATCACGCTCCCTGAAAACTAGTGTCGTTAACGGTTTGTCAAATGGTCATCTAGTGCCAATGATATGGAAAATGAAAGTAAAGGGTCATTAGTGGGCCCCAGTTTGGTCCGACCTGGTTTGATCTGTGTTAGGAACATTTTTGTTTATGTCATGATTAAGATGGATTACATGAAAACAAAGATATATGTCTGGGAATATACCTAAATGGGGTTATCTGTTGATTTCAGAATTTGTGGTTTATCCTTGTTGGTTTTGTGAGACCTTGAGGGTCTCATGGTCCCTACTAAGTATCGTTATTATCACCCCTACATGGGCTATGACTGTACATCATTGTGTTGGATACAGATGATAGACAATGCAGTTCGAGGCTGAGAGTACCAGGACTAGACGGTACCCAGAGGTGGACCACATGGTGTGACGGTACACCGAGGAGACGGAAGGACCTGGAGTGATGTAGGGCCATATGTATGTGCCATTCATTTATGATTTGTGGTGGATGATCCAGGAGTTTCTATTCACATTTTAGTTGTTTTTTCCCTTTCAGTTTTACTGGTTTTCAGTTGTAATTGTATTTTCCTGTTGGGATTTTATTTTAGCCCCTCTACTTTCTGCACTATTTGTATACAGTTTTACAGAGTGTTTCGCTTTCATCTTTTACTCTGTTGTGTGTGATTATAGTTATAAAGGAAATGTATTCCCTGTTTATAAATTTATGTTGTTGGTGCTAGTCACCATACACTGACCTATAGGAGGCGGGCATGGGGTAGTCATGGCACGAGCCCCGGGGGACGGGTCATGACATAACATTTTAATAACTTCATCTTGTATCTTCATAAATTATGGTAATAAATAGAATCACTATAAAATCATATTTAAAACATGAATTATTCCCAATAACTTTTATAATACAGATGTTATTAAATAGATACCGTAAATCCAAAACTATTTTAAACTCCATAAATGACATAACATAGCATTTTTCTATAAGACATTAATGAGTTCTAATATTTTCATCACTTATCCAAATAAATCATTTCATCGTCATTATCTTATCATCAGTAAAATATTATGGATTTTACAACCATCTATTTAATGTTTTCATCACTTATCCAAATAAAACTCACATTAATGAGTTCTAATATATGTTGGAAAAAATTTTCTTACCATTGAATTCAAAATCATAGTGGAATTTCTCTCCTTACTTGTAGAAAACTCACATTCCTTTTAAGAATCTAAGAAGGTATTTTTTCAACAATAATCGCATACAAGAAAAAACATCATCACCACCATCCCATTATCTTTATTTTTAATTTCCATCATATTATTATCCTAATTCCCTTAAAATCCATAGGACTCGGACAATTTATTACATATATTGTTAACACATGATATTATTTCCTAATAGTATGGGAATATGTGTGTGACTAACACCCATCGGAATGTTTGCATAGGACCATGATATAAATTGTCCTTTTTTTATCATATGCATCAATGGATTTCTCTTTCATTATATTACGATCCATTTAAATACAATTGAAAATACTATATTATCTCTAAAAATTATGAAATTTGTGTAACAAAAAATATGGAATATCACATAAGATAAATTTATGCATCGTGAATCCAAGAATTATCAATATTAGTTACAATGTTTATAACATTATTTTTAAGTCAATCATAATGGTGGATAATGAAAATATATAATATCCAATTCATATCTCCCAGGAGTTCCGAACCAGGTGTATAGCGAAGAAAATTTTTGTCTACCAAGATTCCCCATGTTAGGCCCAAAACACCATGTCAGGGTTATTGCTCCAAGGTACATATGTTCCAGAACAACATCTACATAAAGGTTCCAGATATGAATATATTTCTTAGAATTCCAACATTATAAAAAACGTACCAAAAAATTAGGATTCTCATGTATAGGTTTATTAAATTTCAAATGTAGGTTTGTGCTCCCTAATCTATGATTTCAAAATCCAGTTTTTGATTTTTCTTCTAAACCAACATTTAAAACAATTGTAACTACCAGACCCCAAATTCTTCGAGGAAGTGAATTATTTTATTACATTAGAATGTTTAGATGGAATAAAATTAAAAAGGACCATTATGTTTATCAGTATTGGTAAGACATATTCAATACATTATACAAAATTTTTATTGGTAAATAGAAATCCAAAACATGATACATTATAAAAACTAATAAATAAATCCTTAAAATAAATTTAATTTATTTCATCTTGATAAACTAGGAAAAACATAACATGGGTGAGGTAAAATTCATTGTAAGGGTAAGTAATGATGAAATAAAAAACCAATAAATAGTAATAAATTGACATGGAAAGGTATATAAATGATAACATGTTCCATTAAAATAAATTTATAAGGGAAAATAAATATAGTTGGGTGAGAAACTATAACTCATTCCATATAAATCAATAAACATAGAATGAAACATATACATATTAATGTCATCATAATATATCATTAATTATTAATAACTAAATATAAATGAATGAAATAATTAGTAATTGAAATCTATGTTTTCAAGGTACATGATACCATAAAAGTCAATAACATTCACTAGACAGTTTATATGATGTAATGTAAAACCCATCTGGTTGGATAAATGATTAATGTCATGTGAATGATAATGCATCGAGAGTCTATTTATAACATAGAACCATCAGTTTTGTACGAGTGAAAATCATTTATTTTATTTATGAAAAATGAGCCTTATTAAATTGAATCAATCTAGAATTGATGACACATATTTATCTTTAATTTACTATTTAATCAAATAACTTTCAGAGAGAACACTAGTTGAAAAATTATATATGAATTAAGAAATAATAATATCCATTGTTTGATAATATTAATATTCAAGTAAATTTCCACAAAAAATATAAATGCAAAGTTATTTTTTCCTTGTTAATGTAATCAATGTCAATATTAAGTCAAATTTAAAAGACATTCATTAAAAAAATATTTTATGAAATTAATCATTAAACATCCCCAAGTGACCCAAACCAATCAGAACATTTCATTCATAATACCCATGGTGGAAAATTTTCAATACCATGAAGAAAAGGTATTCATGATATAATATATAAAAGGGTTATTATATACACTATACAAAATTGTTCATGGTGTAATTGGTCTATGTATTATAAAATAAAAGCTAGACAATAATCTCTTACCTTAATCTCTTTTGTATTGCGTAGTTTTTATCATCCAATATAGTGGGTTTATAAGTGTGACTAACTTATAATAAAACCATATAAATATTAATGGTATAAAATATGATCTTATTATAATATCTTATTACTCGTTTCTTAATTACCATTCATCATTTCAAATATTCTTGGGGGTAATTTCCTATTGTGTCGAATATTTTGAACTTGTTAGTTTTCATTATTGTATATTTATGATGGATTCATAATATCTAAAATGTAAAAAATGATTTCAATATCATATATATCATTAATATATTTATTTATTACCTTCTATAATATTTGGTGATTATAAATGATGTTCACCATTCCTGGTGATGGTAGGTCGTACATATGATTGAACACTACATTCATTTCATTATCATATTAAAATAATTGTAAAAAATATACCATATGTATATTATAATAACATAATCATATTAATTTATTATATGTTACATAGTTTTATTAAAACCAACTTTTATATGTTCCATTTATGTCATTAAAGAGTCATATCATTTTCACGGGGCGATAATTTAAACGTCATCAAATGAAATTACCATATTTAACCAAGATAGAAAGCATAATGGTTCCTCCTTAATAAATAATAGATAATATTAAATAAAATAAAATTATAACAAATAATAAATATATAAACTATATTTCAATAATAATGTCCACAATGAGAGGTAGTAAGGGAAAAACAAACAATCATCATTTCATGAGGCAGTAGTTCATCGTAAACAAAAACAATATTTTTGTTACCCATTATATAGAGGTGTGTGTGTGTGTAGGTCGAACCCTTTACATAGAAACATAATATAATATTTAGGACACTATTTTGGTAATAAATTTATGATTAAATTGATATTTTTGGGGTGGATAATAGAGATGAAACTGCAGTTCTTGATAAAAGATGTTACCTCTTAATCAGGTAAAATCTTATTGTTTGAACCAAAAGAATTTGTGGATTCCCATCTTCCCAAAAGAGAGGATTATATTATTAGGTGAGGAATTTTTGGAGTCTAATTGAGAATAATTTTTTTAGTCAATGTGTTTTGAGATTGTGAGAAAGGGGGAGAGGTGGTGGACTTTTATAGGTAAGGAAAAGGACGCTCCTAGAATTTTTGGAAACAAGTTAGGTGTAAACATGTTTTTTCTTAATAAAAGTCCTTAAAATCAAAAAAAACTGAATAATTTATTTTTAATGATATAATTATGGATAAAAAATTTGTTTTTGACAATTTTCAAGGTCATTTGGCCTCTTAAGATAATGTTTTATTCCATTATTATGATTAATTGTTCATATATAATTGAAATTAATATTAAAAATTATTCTTAAATCAATTTAAAAAAAATTAACATTATCTTATTATATTATTTATATCATTTGAATTACAATTATGAATATATTTTTTTCTAAATTCATTTCATAAAATATATAAAATAAAAATTAATGCAAATCCCTCTGACGGGACCGAAGAACTGCTTGTTAAAGTTGAAAATTGTTCAATAGATTGTTATGTTTTTATATTCAATTTAAAATTTATATTCATTATAATGAAATAAATTGTTTTAATATATTTATAATAAATATAATGTGACCATAAAAACATTTAATATATAATTTAATGTTTATAATTATTTAAACGAAAAGGAAATTTTTAACTAAAATGAATTATGTTTTCAATATTCATCGAAAATTAATGTTTCATTAAAAAAAACAGAAAATTAACCTGAATATAATATTGAAATTATTAATTCAAAATCTATTAATATTTTATCCAAGTAAATTCATAAATGTTTCAATGTCCAGATCTAAAATAGATGCACCATTAAAAAGGTGTAAAATGCCTAAAAATAAATGTTGTGTTTTATGTGAAAAATTGGGGTTGTTAATATATTTTGATTATATAATAAAATAGATCTATAAATAAAATATATCATTCAAAATAAAACATCTATATTACATTAAAATCATTAATTAATTTTATTTCTTTCGGTTTGTTATACCAAAACTCCTTTATAAGAATAACAATAATAATATTTTATTTTTTGTCCTATTAGTTATAATTTTCATTACTAAATAATTGATAACCCATTAATACACATTATATTTATATAAAAAAAATATTAATTATTTATTTCATAATATCTATAAAGTCATTCATAATATCTAGGTTATATTAAATTATGTTAAATAATAATATTTTTCTAATACATTTTTATTTAGTGGATCTCAGTATTGAGTGTAACAACAACTATCGAGGAAGGTCGCTCTTTCATGTATCAAAAGATGTCCAAGAAGTTCAATTATATTTTTTATGTAAGAAAAAAAAAATTTCGTGCATATATAGAATCTATATTAAATATTAGAAATATTATAATTTTCCTATAAATTAAAATCCTTTATAGGCTTGGTGTAACTTTTCATATATACTATTATATATAAGGTTCTAACGTTATAATTTAGGGGTTTTAATGAAAACTATTTGACAAGATAAAAATATAATTAATTTTTAATTTAAAACAATAAAATAATATAATTTAACCACATAAATAATTTTGAGGAAAGAAATTGTATTCAGTTAAAATTCATTATATTTTTTGTAGAAATAAAACATGAAACTTATTAGAAAATTTCAAAAATATCATTTAAATTAAATTGTTTTTATGCATATTCAAAAGAATAATTTTATTTTTCCATTCCAAAATTATTAATTCCAAACAAATTTAATTTCAAATGGTTTCACCATTTAAAGGAAGTAAACATACACTTTTGATAAATATATCTTTTTATACATAATTTAGGGTTTGTTCAAAAACTATGAATAAAAAATAATTTTTATTAATATCAAAAATATTTTATTAAATATATGACATAGATTTTACATTAATTATATTTTAAAATTTTAATTCACTAATTTTTTTAAAATAATTTAAAATATTTGTTTCACATGTAATTGGTTTATATTTTTTATAATGGATTTGTGGATAATATATTCACAGTATTCTTTCATAAGTTATTTATATATATTCTGGCTAACATAACGACATGGTTATAGTAGTCATTTTTTCTAAAGGAGTCTTTTGGTTTGTTTAAACTCTTGATTTCTTTCAAGGAAATATATCGAATAATTAATACTATCTAAATAAATTATTTTATAAAAAATATAGTTTTTACATTAAAACCCTATATTTATCCTTTTTTTTATTTTCATATATTTTTTGGGTAAAATCATAAAGGTTTAATGGCCTTTCTATGGTATTCATGTTTATTGTATAGTTATCTCGAATTGTTAACTCCTCTAGTGATAAGAATGAAATGATGGATAATGATATTTTGTACGATTAACACATGGTTTAACATACCATACTCCCACCTTGTCGTAACTGTGTTCCATGGATTGTTATTCCAGAGGGTGCACATTTTTTGGGAGATTAAGTTTAATACCAATGGGGCCCTGAAAAACTAACCATTTATATATTATTATTTTCTTAAGATATTATTCAATTTCATGAACATCCAGTTTAGGATAACAACACCACTCATCCGACTGTAACATGATTTTTTTTTGAATAGGGGGGGACTCATAATATGGTATTAGATCCAAACAAACATTACATGATGGCTAAAATTATGAAAGAACATAAATGATCTCTTTCTTGAATAAGAATTTACCCATTTTTAATCTATTATACTCAACATTTCTTTCCTCCTTATATTTTGATAGATCCTTATGTGTTTGATAAATAAAAAATTCTTTTAGATAGCTCTTGATACTATGTTAGGTTTACAGATCTCGGTCACCATTATTGTTATTTGATGAATCTAAATAATTATGTTTTGAATTGTGATTTTGTGATAAAAAACAATGGTTCAATTTGAGATTAAAACTTATTTAAAACATTATTTGATATATATTTTTGAAATATGTTTAATTTTATTTATGAAAAATAGATATTATGTGATTCAAAATTGTAATTTGGAATGGAACGGATTTTTGGAAGTCCCTACAAATAAAATGGTATTGGAATTTTGATAGAATGTTTATACTACATAAATGAATGAAATTAATTGATATACGAGATATGAAAATGTTTTAAATTTATGTTATCAAAACCATTAATTGGTATGGATTTAAAAAGTCATGAAATAATGAACACCAATGTTTGTCTTTTTAAATAAGTTTGGAATATTAATGAATAAATGTTGATGTTGGTTTTTAAATGATGATTGATTTTAAATGATATTTATTATACATTCTCTATTGATTAAATGAACCCATGTGATACATGGTTTTGAATAGGTTGTTTGGGATGATAACGCCAAGATTGTGATCCCCTATCATAGTATTGAAGATTAGAACTCATTTAGAACTCTATTTCAATATATATTTTCTGTGTTGGGGATATGATTATTGATATTCAGTTTGATTGTGAATTGCATGTGTACAAATATCAAATGCTATCGCTATTTAAGAAATGTGAGAATCCTATTATAAGAAAATAACACATTGTAGGGAACATGTCTACAGAGAGTATTCTTATTATTTGAATATATATTAGCATGATTAAATAATTTTTTATTCAAGACCATTTATATATATAAACTGTTTGATATAATATTTTAATTTAATTCATTATTCAAAATAATTCCCAACCTTCTAAATGATGCATGTTCAAAATTAAATATAAAAATTATATACTTTTCATTCCTTATTTTATGTAAAATTGAATTAATTATTCGATTTATTATTATTGAATTTATTATGGAACAATAGTTGAGATATACATAGATTTATATCTCACACCAAAACATTTGTAGGAACTTTTCTATATCCTAATTCCCTTTCTAATCTAAGTGAAATAAACTATTAGAGATGGAAGATGTTATTTATCCATTGGTCATGGAGTGAGGTTTAATTTTCCATGAATTTATTTATTCTAATTACATAGATGATGTTTTATTTTGGGTTTCGACTAATAATTTTAGTTCTTGTTTCTTTCTTCCTTTGGAGAATTGAACATAGTGACATGTAACATTATTTACTTGGGTTTTTTGGTAAATTCACTCCCTATTTTTAATTTATGATTCCACGTACTAGTCTCCCACCAGTGAGGATTGAGAATTATTTTACAACATGTCAGTTCCTTATTGAGTATCAAAGAACTAGGGTATTGAGGATTCTTCATGATAATTAGGTGATAGAGCTAATTTAGGAATCTTTCATGGATTTGTTTATACATTTTTACTTATTTTACAAGACATAGGAAGTAGTTATGAGTGAGTAACTAAATGTATCTATTCATTAAGAACCATAAGTCACCATTTTGGATATGGAATGGAATCATGAGTAATAATTTGGTCTAATTATAGTTTTCTACAAAATTTTAATTTTGATAGGTTGAATTATAAATATTTATCTCTTAAATAAATACACTATTTTACTTGTTTCTATTAATTTTTTATTTATTTTTATAATATTATGATGAACATAATGTTCTTTTTGGATGTTGTGGAGAATCATTCCTTTGAAAAGATGTTTGAATAGTCCCATTGGAGTAGACACTAATGATATCATGTGATTGAATCTTTATGTGGAATATATCCTTGTTGAAAATATTTTAATTGTTTTTCAATATCTAGTATAAGAGCTTTAACCATTTCCATGTAGTCTCTAGATGTGTATCTAAAAATGGATGAATATTGTTATTAGGATAAATATTGTTACCATAATAATCCATTATTGTTCTAAGTATATATTGATCCATAAGAGGATGAGATTGGTTGAAAAAGATAGATATTATATTTTAATTATTTGAAAAAACATGATTTAATTACGGTGAAATTATTCCTAATTTTTCAAGAGGGACCTATAAGTAGTTGGTTTGATATAACAATAAAAAAATTGAATATAAAGGCAATATATTGGATATCATTTTATGTTATTTTAACCTATCAATTCTATCCTGAGTATATAGTTATCTCTAAGGGTATGATGATTTTAAATCTCATGCTATATAATAACAGGGGCCAATGTATTCCAAAAAATATTTCAATCATGTTCATTTTTAATAGGACATTATATAAAATTATTAGATGAGAACACTATATTTTGATATGGGTAATTGAACTAATATTAATTCTAAGGTTTTCAGGAAGATGATTTCATATTATTTTGATGTTTTGTATATGGAAATGGTGATTGAGCTTGACCTATCAGATATTTCATGTTCAACAAGAATTTATTTATCTCTTAATAGAAGTTATCTATAATCATTTAATGGAAAGAAAAATTGTTATGAACATCATGGTGGATCTCAACAATTGTGTTTGTCGTGACCACATTAGTTCTAAGATGATTAAATATGGGTTGATAATAGTGTGGATATAATGGGTATTAAAAACTGTTTTTTCATTTAGTCACACATGATATTATGTTATATTGGATTCTAAGGTAACTTGTAGAATTTATTTTATATATTTTCTTCCAAATATAGTGGAATATGATCATTATATCATATAATAACTATGGAGTAATTATATGCCTCATAAAAAATGGATTTCTAGCCATATTAATCATGAATGGGTTTTCTACACATAGTGGAAGCATCTCCATTGGATGCGATTAAATATATATTGTCAAAAAGATAAATTTTTACAAGAATTTCATCATTATTGATTCTTTTATTTGATATAGATGGATCTCATTCATTTAAATCAACATGTAATTTTAACTCAATAAAAATTTCTATAGCTTTTTTATATTATCTTATATATATTACTATATAATTTTTATTGATGATGATGTGGGATCTATGTTTTCATTTATATGTCATCCCATTATCATAAATTTTGAAATAATGTAATTCTTTAGTTCAGGTATTGAAACCTACATATTTACATTTTTTCATGTATTGGATCATTACATTTAAGGTATAAATTTACTACTATCATTGATTTTTTTACTTTACCATGCATGATGGTAGATATCATATCCTTTTAAGAGAATGGGATATATGTTCAAGTAGATACAAACATTGTTATTCAATTTTTGTGAATGTAATATCTTTGTATGATTTTGATATTGAGATAGAGTCTTTTAGAGATTATATCCCTCTAGATTTCATCGAGTTTCCTAAAATTTTTCTTTCTGATTTCTATAGTTTTCCACATGTAAGAGTGGAAGATTTTTCTATTGATTTTTTACTACTAATAGACCAATTTATTTTTCTTTTTACAACATGAAACCATAATCATGGAAAATGTTAAAGAATCATCATTATGAAATGTTAATTAAATTATTTATATATTAGATCATTTATCTTTTAGTGGAGCCTGTTCATTTTTCCTTGATAGCTAATCTAAAACATCACCTATGTGTATATTAAAAAAATGAACACATTTTATATCAATTAAAAGAATTATTTTCCATGGATTAATGATATATTTTTCTCTCTAAATGGGTACATGTTGTTCTAAAAGATTTACCTTTAGTCTGGTCATCAGTGGTTGAGAATAAATGAATGTTTAGATTAGAGAACCACCATTCAGAATAGGTATATATATTATTATTGACTTTAAATAACTTTTGGTTTAACTAATTCCTCATAAAAATTTATGTATTTCATAAATATGATCATATATGAGTATCTTAATAATTTCATGATGGATATTTTTGATGGAATAATGGTTCACTCTCTATCCAATTAGGATCATGCACATCATATGAGATTGGTTTTGTAATTTTTGGAAAATTTTGACTCTATTATAGGCAATCAAAATCTGATATATAGATTTTAAAAGTGAGGCTCATGGGAAATTTGGTCTTAGAAGAAGGTATACCAATTGGACAAGAGAAGGTGATAGATATTATAACATGATAGAAACTCTGAAACTATTTTCATATTCAGATATTCATCGGTTTATCAAAGTATTATCAATCATATTGAAATTATTTTTAATGATCATTTATATAAATTAATATATGACACTTAAATGAGTGTAGTACAATTTGAGAAGACAAGTGATAGAGATATTTTATTGACTTGAAATGAATTAAAACTTCTACGCTAGTGCTAACTATCCAAAAGATGGGAAGGGGTTTGTGGTCTTTAATGAAATTTCATCTTGGGTCTTGGATTGTGTTTTTATGGATAAAGATCATGTCATTTCTTATTGCAGGGGACAACATAGGCCACATCAGAAAAATAATCCTACTGGTGACCTTCTACATCAGTCCTGATTAACAAACATTAGAATGATTTGAATTACCTTATCAATTATTATTTTACATTTTACTCTGATCCCATTATCATTGCTTATATCTTATCCAAAATGAATTTAATCTCCTCAAGATTAATTTAATATTGTACCTACAATTTTTTGATTTAACATAACCTATACCCCAGAGGAAATTGGATTGTAATTGCTAATTTGTGGAGCATTAAACATCAAACACATCCCATAAAATTATTCTAATAATAAAAGAACATAATGGATCTATTGGATAAGTGTAATATAAGGATTCATAGAATATGGGGTGAGGTTACAGCAGATCATAACTTATTGAACTCTAAATTTCTCAATATGATTAGTCAATAACATCAACTTGATGAAGAATACATTATACATTGCCACTATCTTAATTGTGGGGAGACCCTTGGTGAGCGTTCATTTTCCATTGTGGGTATTTAAAATTTTAAAAACTATAATTTTTTACATTTGAAATAGGAATATTTATGATGGGGGATTACTATAATTTATAATGGTTTGTTATCCAAGAAACTATATAGATCTTCTAGGAAACACGATGATGATTTTGGAGGATATTTAAGAGATATCACATCTATGACTTTGATACTCACTCTTATATCTACAAATATGTTATGAACAAGAACCCAATACCGTTGGGATTTAATCAACATCTTCAATGATGTATTTTATATGGGAAAATATCACTATGGACAATTTGGTTGTGATTTTACATACCTATAGAAAGGTGAATGTGATATAGGTTTTGACCAATTGGATACCCAAAGCACATCACATTATATCCATTAATGATACAAACACTCATAATTATTTGAGAAATAACATTATGATATAGATGGTGTCAGAACATGTATCTTCCTTTCAGGTATATTTCTCCTTTTTCTGGAGTTTTTTATAAAAGGGGAGTTTCTGAAATTTTTTTAAGAATACGACGTTTACTTTATGAGTACATTCCATGTACTTCATTGCCACATGAGGCCATGTTCTGGTCATGTCATGGACACACACACGGTCGTGTGGGTTCATGTGGAGGTCGCCTAAAGCGGAGTATGAAATGTAAAAGTACACTCCGTGTACTTCAAAAGTGCATGTCGTGTATTTTTTTCATTAAACGGACCGGGGTAATGTCTAAGGGACATGGGTCTCTTCTTCTTAGGCCAAAATGTCTCAAAACACCCGTACATCACCGAGACATCCTTGAACCCCCGATCGCATATCCATTCTCTGAATTGATCACCTTCTATTGCGTTAGAATCACTGTGGTAAGATCTTCCTTATTCGAGAGCATCGTTTTCCAATTCCTCATCTTTTCCATGTTATCATGGGTTGAAAATTTTATGCATTTTTGTAGATCTATGACATTCTTAGGATATTCAGGCCTCGACGTTCATGTATATTGATATCCTATCCTCGAGGTAGGTGGTTTGTGCGTTTTTTGTAGAATTTCTTGGAGTATTTTGTGCAAATTCCTCCAATATCCTTTAATAGGGAATTGCGTGTTTACTATTTTTCCCATTTGTTTTCCTGCTTTGATTGTATGCCTATGTAGAGGTTATTGTTTGTGAATATGGTAATTAGCTGTGATTTGGATGTATATCCCTTGCATGTTTTTCCTTCTTTTGACATTTGGGTCTAGTTTGGATTTTTGGATGTTGTTTCTTTTTCCATGCCTAATATTGTAGGATGGAATGACTTTTGTTTTGACAAGTTGTTATGCTCTAGAATTCCAAGCATGTTGTTCTTCAGGTTTACATTGGATTTTACATGATGATATTCTCTTTGACATACCCAGGGCTGTGGGAATCTGGTTTATAGACCATATAAGGAATTGGCATTGAGGGCTCCTCCAGAGTGTCTTTATAATAAAGATGCGAGACCACATGGGGAATTGACTTTGAGTGCTCCCCTAGAGTTACTTTAGTACAATACGTGACTAAAGGGGGGAATTGACAGTGAGTGATTCCTCCGAGATTCTATACATTAACAGAACTAGAGGGGTGAGACTGTGTGTTCTGCCCATAGGGTTGCATATACCGGATAGGTAAAACCAGAGGGGATAGGCTATGGGTACTTCACATATGGGTTTCTTGTTGTGTTATCTATTTTGTTGTTGCATGTTGTGTAATTTTTTAAATTCTTGAACTGTGGACTGTTTACTACATAGTGATTCCTTGTTTACTGCTTTCTGTACTTTTAACATCTGTATACTCACTAAATGTTAGGCATAGATCATTGGGTGGTTTCCTATTGGTATTTAGTATCACACCCTATTTGGGCCATGATTTTGGGCCAAAGAAGATTATATTCTTGGAGGTATAGACAAGGGTAAGAGCCTTTCGACTTCATGTACTAGATTGCATTGGTGCTGAAGAGAATGAGACCATGCCGAGGCTTGTGATGCTGAGGAGTTGCTCATTTTTTTTCCTTTTCTACTTTATGTTAGTAATTTATTAAGCATTGTGACATATTTTGCTGATTTCCTAGATATATATGTATCATTCATCATTTATATATATATTTATGCTCCAATTGTTTCTTTATCAGTCTTCTGTTGCTTTCTACTATTGGATATTTACTACTTCCACTATTATGTTTTGTTTACGCCCACTGTGTACTCTACCAATGAGGGAAACTTTTCCCCTCTATCACACCCAGAGACCCTCACTACTAGTCAGCAACCTCTAGAATTCGAGGAAATGTGCTTGAGGCCTTGTGACGAACCAGGTACGGGGTGCCTCTGGGTGGCTTCCAGAATCGGGACGATACAAAGTGGTATCAATGGGAAGTTCTTTTCTCTTGACTTACTATTTAGATTCATTAGGTAGGGATAGGATGAAATAGGTACATGGTAATAAGTTGTTCCCAGGAGTAGTTAACCCGTATATGGGGAAAAACCAACCTACCTCGTTATTGCAATTTTTATTGTTTTTAAATTTTACTCCTGATTTGATTTTCACCGTTGGGTGATTCACATATTTTGTGCAATTACTGTTGATGTTATTGAATTTCTATTTTTGTCGCAACTCGATAAGATGAGGGTATTCCATCTCATGCATCATATAGACACATTCTAGAAATCACATCTCATGCATTTTTTCCATGCCATCCAGGGTGCATTAGCAATTGAACGTTGTTGTGATAGATGTTGTGTAGAATATACATGATGTTGTGATAGATGCCTTTATAAAAATATATGCTTCTTGTTAGAGCTTTGTTTGGGTATGATTTTTTATGAATGGACTCTATGATTTGGTTCTTGTGGTGTTAAGGTCCCTCATGGACCGAAATTTGGTGGATAATTGACTTATTTACCTTTTTATAACATGTTTGAGATGCCAAACATTGATTCGGGGGGAGTATGATCCCTCACGAATCGAAATTTGGCCCTTTCAGTGCAAGTTCTAGTGTTTTCTGTTATCTTGAGTAGTTTCTGAGGCTTACTATCTAGAAAAACCTAGTGTACATGCCATGTAATGTAATTTACATTCCATTATTTCTTCTGTTCGGGAAGAAACATCTTTTCTTAAGTAAACTCATTGTACAATATGTACATGTTGTCTAGTTTTTGACCATGTCGTAGGCTATGTGGGAAGAGACACGAGATGGGAAAAGACTGGTGGAAACACGATGTGTCCGCCTTGAACATGTTGTGTAGTATAATCCTAGGAACTCGTCCGTGTAGCTAAAAACATGGGTTGGTGGAGTCTCTTTATATACATGTCATGTCCCCCATAAACACGTCGTGCAGTCTGACCCAGGTACCCGACCATGTCACAAACAACACAGGTCGGTATTATCCTTTCACGTACATGTTGTGTATTTCAGGAACACACCGTGTAGTTTGAGCCATGTGTCTGACTATGTCACCAACAACACAGGCCAGGTGAAGCCTGTCCAGTACTCAATATGTCTACCTTGAATACTCTGTGTAGTCTTGTCTTAGGAGATCCGTGTCGAATAACCATGTAGAAGGACCTGGGCGGGGGAAGAGGATTCAAGTACACAACTTGGGTTTTGAGAACACGTCGTGTGTTTGGGGAGTTACATTACCAGTTTAGGAAAAGGTACAAACATATGTGAATGTGTTCCAGGAACACTCCGTGTAGGTAGTGTACACGTTATGTATTAAGGTTTTTTAAAACATGAATGTTTTCTTCCTTTTTTTCACTTCTTACACTACTTTTTTTCAGTGCGTAAAAATTCTAATCTATGGTGTGCGCTTGAACATGATGAGTCATTCCACCGAGACGTCCTCCATTTGTACGGTAGTTCCCAGGTTGTGATCAGACACTAGAAATGGCTGATCAAGGACCACCTGCAAAAACTCCTATTGTGCCAGTTATGGCACCAGAAGTTATACCTGTTACTAGTTCAAATGCATAGTTCAGGGAATGCTTCATGAGATTGATGCAGACTTTTCAGGGAGCATCTCTGCCTTCCCTGTCGATGGATGATTTGACACGGGTCTTTCAGTAGCAGCATCCTACCACCTTCTTATGGGAAGGAGAACCTCATGCTGCATAGCCATGGATCAAATCCATTCTGACAATCTTTGAGAATATGGAGAGGCCTTTAGATAGGAGATTCAATCTTGCTTCTTATATGCTATGAGTATCTGCAATGAGGTGGTGGGATGTGATCTCATAGGTGGGACATTAGTAGGTTACGGCTTGGGAGGAGTTCCAGTGCATCTTCTATGACTACATATATCTAGAGACCCTGAGGGTCAACAGAGCTTGTGAGTTTATGCCCCTTGAGTGGGGTACTCTATCGGTAATGGATTATTCCTTCTGTTTTACTGAGCATTAGCATTTCACTCCCTTCCTAAGAGGATATGGGTTATTCCTGGCAAGAAGTTTGAGGATGGAATCATACAGGAAATCCTCTCTCTAGTGAAAATATTCAGGTTGAATTCCATCGCTTCCATCGTCAACCAGGCACTGATCATAGAGTGGAATCTCATGGAATCCGAGTTTGTAAGATAGGGTGGCTTGTCATCTGAAGTTAGTGCTCTTCTAGCTGAAAGCTTGAAGCATTGGAGGGAGAATACACGTGGATATCATAGTAGGTGGGATGCATATTATGTGAGCCTGGTGGTGTGTTACCAGTGCGGGAGAAGCGGACATACAAGGCCATAGTGCAAGATAGACCCAGTGGAGTGCTGATCTTGTGGAATGTTGGGACACCATTAGAGTTTGTGTCAGATCTTTTCACCAGAAGATGGTGATAGGGGTTCATTAATGACTCCTCATACAAGATCATCTCTACCTCTTTCTCACCAGTCTAGGAACTGGAGTTCTTCCAGCCATTCATGTCGCGGTAGAGGTCATGGTCTTGGCGGTCAGTCACCAGATCTGCAATGACAGCATGGTGGATCAGCCTAGAGTAGTTAGGCAGGGTCACAGGGCAGCAGAGATGGCCAAACATTTGTAGTGGAGTAGACCAATCATGATTTGGATCTCGGCCCCTCTATAGTTCTAGGTACGATCCTAGTTTCCTCAGTTTTATCTTCATCTCTTTTCAATACTGGTGCTATGGATAGATTTATATTTGTCTTTGTAGTAGAGAGCCTTGGGCTATGTATCCATTCATCTATCGATGTTTTTAGACTAGAAATTCTGTTGGGGACCACAACATCTGGTGTACATAAGTTCATGAAGTTCCCTCTTGAGGTTTGTGGGTGTCACTTCCTTTGGGATATTTTAGTTCTTGAGATGGCATGCTATGATATCATTCTCGGAATGTACTGGATAGTTCCCTTCTTGGGATTCGTTGACTATTATCACCACTGGGTCAGTATTATATCACCAAATGGTTGATCCATTATTCATAATGGTGATTGGGATGTCCAGGTGAGAAGAGTGGGTCCAGAGCATCAAGGGTTGGAAGCAATTACAACCGATAATGCTAGTCTTTATCTGGATGACCAGGGGACTTCACAGTTAGACATTTCGCGAGTGGTGGATCATTTCATAGATGTCATTCCGGAGGACTTTTCATGTTTTTCTCCAAATCGTGAAGGGGATTTATCGACTGAGATTGTTCCAGGAGCGGCATCATTGTCCATTCCTCCAAATAGGATGGCTACACTAGAGTTGCAGGAGGTCAAGAAAAAGTTGGTGGAGTGGTAGGAAAAGGGTTTCATCTACCCTTCACTTCTCCTTGGTGTTCTCTTGTCGTGTTTGTGATGATGGATGATGGTACCCTCAGGCTTTGTGTGGACTATCGGAAGTTGAACCAGTTGATGGTCTAGAACTAGTATCCCTTTCTGAGGATTGATGATCTCTTTGATCAGCTCCGAGGAGCCCAAGTGTTCTTGAATATTTACGTGAGGTCGTGTTACAATATGTTATGCGTTAGACCATCTAATATACCTCTCACAGCCTTCCGGAGAAGGTATGGTCTCTATGAGTATATGGTTATGTCATTCGGTCTCACAATCGTGCATGTAGTTTTCATGTTAAAGATGAACCAACTCTTCCATCCATACTTGTACTCTTTTGTGGCTGTTATAGTGGATGATATTGTGATGTACGATCACACTCGACACAAAAATGAAAAACATATTGTGATCATTTTGAGTACAATGAGGGTACATAAGTTATATGTTATGCTCTCAAAATTCCACTTTTGGATGGATCATATTCACTTCTTGTGTCATGTTATCTCAAAGATAGGAGTGGTAGTTGACTAAAGAAAGTGAGAGAAGTAGTTTCCTGGGAGCAACCGAAGAATCTATTTGAGGTTCTGAGTTTTCTAGGGCTAGCTGGATACAACAAATGTTTTATAGAGGTCTTTTTACTCTTAGAAACACCACTGATAGGTCTGAACAAGAAGGGTGTGAATTTATTAATGTCAGATTCTTGTGAGTCATCCTTTAAGGAGATGAAAGAGAGGTTGACTTTAGCACTGATTATAGTCTTGTCGGAGCCGGCCAAGAGCTATTCTGTTTACTGATAAGAATCAGGTATCAGGCTAGGAATTTTTCTTATGTATAGATATGGAGTTGTTGCAAACGAATCTCGACAGTTTATGCGACCTTAGAGGAATTACCCGATGCATGATCTCGAGTTAGAAACTATTGTTCATGCCATACGCGGCTGGAGACTATATCTTCCGGGAGAGCACTTTGTAGATTTTCAATAACCACAAGATTCTCAAGTACATCTTCACTCAGCATGATATGAAATTTAGACAGTGAAGGTGGGTTGAGTACCTTCAGCCTTTTGACGTTGAGCTTTCCTACACGTGGTGGAAAGGCAATGAAGTGGCTGATGTGTTGAGAATGAGAACTATGATACAGGAAGTTTGAGAGGTCAGTAGTCACTTGAAGCTTATGGATCTATTCTCTGAGATGCATTTGGTGGTGCATGACAAAAAGGGGCAGATCGTTATTTCTTCCCTAGCTGTTACCTCTACACTTCTTGATCGGGTATGAATGAGAGAACTATCATATTCTAAAGGCTAAGTCCTATGGAAGAGTGTGTTATGAGAGGATCCCATTCATGGGTAGACCATAGGAGAAGATGAGATCGTGAGATTCCAGGGATGTGTGTGGGTTCCAGTAGATATAAGTGAGGAGTTTATGTTGGACATTCATTCCTCAGTTTGGAAAATTCATCCTGGTGTCACCGAGATGTATCGTGATATACACTTTCATTACTAGTGACTAGGTATGAATAGGGATGTTGCTGGTTTCGTCATGAGGTGTTCCAATTTTAGAAGTTGAAGGTGGATCATTTGAGACTTGTAGGGATTTTCCAGCAGTTACCTATTTTTTTAGTGGAAGGGGAATTGTGTCACATGGACTTTGTGACCAGTTTATCGAGGCCACCTCAAAAGAATGAAGCAGTTAGTGTTGTCATTGACAGACTCATTAAGGTTTTACATATTTTTCCGATTCAGGAGAACATCAGTGTTGATGAGCTGGGACGATTGTACATCTAGGAGATTTTACTTCTGCATTGAGTTCTACAATGCATTGTTTCATATTGGAAATCATGTTTTACTTCTCGGGTCTGGCAGGGCCTTCAGAAGGCTTTGGGAACATATGTACTTTTGAGTACAACTTTCTATCCCCAAATAGATGGATAGTCTGAGCATACTATTCAGTTTCTAGAGGTTATACTCTGATCATGCTTTCTAGATTTTGGAGCTTCATAGAAGAAGCATATATATCTTGTAGAGTTTTCCTACAATAATAGTTTTCAAGTGACTATTCAGATTTCTCTTTATGAGGTTTTGTACAATTGGGAATGCCGATCAACTTTATATTGGCTAGAGGATGGAGAGTCATCTTTTCTAGGACCTCATCTTGTTCAGGAGACCACAGTGTAGATAGAGTTGAGTCAGAATAGGATGGCTGCTGCACAGTCTCGTCTGAAAACTTATGATGATCAGCGGATAAGACCTTTGGAGTTCGAGTTCAGGGATCATGTTTTTCTACATGTCACACCAAGGTTGGGACACAAGAGGATTAGGAGACATGGTATGATTTTATAGAGGTACATCAGGTTGTGTGAGGTGTTGGATACAGTTGGTCTGGTTTCCTATTAGTTGAAGTTATCCTAGAGGTACCAGTCTATGCCCAACGCCTTCCACACTTCTATGTCCTGACGTTACATTTCTGACCCGTCTCATGCTTTCCAACCCGAGAAAGTCAAGTTGGAGGTGGATGCATCATTCTAGGAGCATCATATCCGGATTTTTTGATCATAGTACGAAGGTTATATTTGGATGGTGTGTTCCAAAAGTATGGGTGGAATAGAAGCATGAGAGAGTACATGATGAGACTTGGGAGAGGAAGGTTGATGTACGATCATTGTGGCTAGAGTTGTTCAGGGTTTCTTATTCTAGGTTGTGCTAGGGAAATTTGAGGATAAATTTCATTATGGGGGGATATTTTTAAGAACTCGGATCTTCGTTTGAGGTACGTTTTTCCTTTTTCATCTATTATTGAAAAAAGATGAGTTTCTGAAAAAAATTTAAAGTGCATGTCATGTACATTATGAGTACACACTGTGTACATCATTTCAGTAGGATGTCGTGTGCTGGACATGTCATGGCCACACACATGGTCATGCGGGGTGACATGGAGGCATCCTAAATCAGTGTATAGAATGGGAAAGTACATGCAGTGTACTTCAAAATTATACACTTTCTATTGTTTTTCATCAAACAGACCGGGGTCGCGTCTAATTGACAGGGGTGTCTTCTTCTTCAGTCGAAAAATCCCGGAGCACCAGTATGGTGCTGAGATTTTTATGATCCCTCGATCACACATCTTTTCTCCAAATTTATAGTCGTCAATTGCGTTGGAATGATAGAGGTAAGATCTTCCTTCTTCTAGAGCATCATATTCCAATTCTTCCTCTTTTCCATGTTATCATGGGTTGAACATTTTATTTGTTTTCATAGATCTACGATGTTTTATGGAGATTAAAGCTTAAGGGTTCAAATATATTGATCTGATAACCCCGAGGTAGGAGGGTTGGGCCTTTTTGTAGAGTTTCTTTGAGTATTATGTGAAAATTACATCAATACCCTTGGACGGGGTATTGCGTGTTTACTATTTTCCCCCTATTGTTTTCTTGATTTTCTTGAATGCCTGACTAGAGGTTATTGTTTTGGAATATGGTAATTAGCTATGCTTTGGATGTATTTACCATGCATGTTTTTTCTGGTTTTGACCTTTGGGTCTAGTTTTCCTATTTGGCTGCTATTTCCTTTTCAATGTTTTGAATTATAGGTTGGAGTGACTTTTCTTCTGACATTATGTTATGATGTAGAATTCTAGCCATCTATTTCTTGAGGTTTACCTTGGACGTTATGAAATGCTATTATTTTTTACTTACACAGGGCCGTGAGAACCTGGTGTATATACCATAATGATAAATGATATTGAGGGCTTCGCCAGAGTGTCTTTATAATTAAGATTCAAGAACACAGGGGGAATTGACGTTGAGGGCTTCCCCAGAGTGTTTATAGTTCTTCAACGTAGGACACATGGGGAATTGAATTTATGTGCTTCCCCGTCGCACCATTGGTACAATATGATACTATAAGGGGAATTGATAGTGAGTACTTCTTCAGAGAGTCTATACTTTATCTTAAAAAGAGGAGTGATATTGTGTGTGTTTCCCAGAGGGTTTCTTATAGTTGATATGTAGAAGTAGAGGGGATAGGTTGTGGTTACTTCCAATAGGGTTCCTATTATGTTATATGTTTTGTTGTTGCATGTTTTTTGGTGTTTTGAATGCTTGAAATGTGGACTGTATACTGCCTATTGCTTCCTTGTTTACTACTTTCTATATTTTTACCTATTGTATACTCACTAACTATTAGGCACAGATCTTCATGTGGTTTCCTACTCGTATTTAGACTCACACCCTGTTTGGGCCATGATTTTGGGACCAAACAAATTTTATTGTTGTAGGTATAGACAAGGGTAAGAACCCTATGGATTTAGGTACTTTATTTCACTCGAGCTGGAGAGCATGGAACCAAGCCAAGGCTTGCGATGCTGGGGAGTTGGTCATATATTTTCCTTTTGTAATTCGGTTTAGTACTATATTCAGCATTGTAACTTTTTTGGATTCTTTCCTAGGCATATATGTATAATGCATCATTTATATATATTTATCTTCCAGTTTTTTCTTTATTAGTCTTCTATAGTTTATAGCTATTGGATATTTACTACTTCTCATATTGTGGGTTTTTTACTTCCTCAGTGTACTCTGCCAATGAGGGCATTGTTTCCACACTATCACACCCAAGACCCTCACTGCTAGTCGGAATCCTCTAGCATTCAGGGAAATACATTTGCGGCCATGTGACCAATCGGGTATGGGGCACCTCTAGGTGGCTTCTGGAACTGGTACGTTATAGTTGGTTCATTTTCAAAAAGATTAATTATAACGAACCATACTTTACATACATTGTTAATACTTCAAAATTGAAGCACACTTATTACAACATATGACAAAACCACAATGGACCGTATAGGTATAGTGTCTTTAGAAACTGGGAAACATAAACAACTGGTTCATAAATATTCTACATTGTCTCCCATTTATTTCATCATATCTATAGTCCATTTTGGAATATCTTACTTAATAACATTCTTCCTGACCTAGGGAAATAAAACATACAAAAGTGGGTGAGCTCAAATGCTCAGCAAGGGCAAATAAAGGAAATAAAAATCATATCATATCTTTTTGAAAACCATAACCTGCAAAAGAGATCATAATACCTTAACATGGAATAAATCATAGAATTTAAAATGAGATCCCCATAATCATAACATAAAACTTGAAACTTTGTGTCATGCACACATAATCATGGAAAATCATTTCTTGTTAATCATGACTCATTGCCAAGACTATCTTAGCGGACAAAGTCCATTTCTGAACCGAGTTCACTTCTCGTTTCAGTCCTGTATCACTGACCCGAAATAACCTTCCGTTCCAGCCATGTCTATCTCATGAGATATAAATCTTTACCCAATGCATTGGAGGGAGATATAGGTCCCACCCATCTTATAATGAATCCCTTCTTATGTGTGCCACATAATCATAAATCATACATCATCGCATAACACATGTAACAAAAATGGGATTCTTGAACCATCATGACATCATAAAACAAATCATATAAGGTAAATAACTTCATAAAAATAATTTCCTCAAAACATAATCAAATCAATTTAATAATAGGGATAAAAACAGAACCCTATATTATCTTAGATTGAAAATAATTTTGATAAAACATTTGAACTCCATTCTTGAGGAAAATATCCTTTCTACTTCAAAAACACTTTTCTTTTCTTAACATTTCATACAATTATAAACTAAAATAAGTTGATTAAAAATAAACTTGAAATCTTATAAAGGAAGATTCTTGTAAATAATGTTTTAAAAATCCATTCTTGCCGTATAAGTTAAAAAAACCATTCTTTGTACTTTTGTCGGAAAAGTCAAAAAGTACCTCGTACGAAAAACGACAAAAGATTCCTTTCATATCTTTTACTAAAAACTCACCGAAGGGTAAAATTGGATATAAACTATTGTAGAAGGATGGAAATTACATATTTAGGGAACATGGATGTGGATGATAAAATACACCCCAGTAATTACCAAAGTAAAAACAATATCAGATAAAAGTGAGATTGTGATATTTCCCTTACCTTAGGTCCGATTTTCTTTGTACGTGTCTGAAGCTCCTGTATAATTGTTTTAATAATGTTATTGACTTATTCCAGAATCATACATGTTGATATGATATCATATATGGTCATATTCATAGCTTCTTGTTAGTAATATTTCATTGTTACTTGTTACTCGGGTCTTTATTGCCTTTTGTTCTTATGCGTGTTTTGCCGAATAAATTCTTATTCTTCTTTTAAGCTATAGATACCTTATATACAGAATTGTATTAGTCTAAAATATATCATATTTATTCATTCAATTCATTTATATAATTACTATGTAATGCTGATCATGTAGAACGAGTCACATCACATCGTGGAGACGGTATTCCGTACGTACGCACGAGTGATGATATCATTCCTATGATCGTGGAATTGTATTGGAGTATATATATTATTTCAGTATCAATATTACTTTATAATAATCATAAATAGTTACTCATTACACCATTATACCCATCCTTGTAAGGTGATGGTGGAAAATAGATTACACCACGGCGTGGAGACGGTATTCCGTACGTACGCACGCGCGGTGATTTCATTTTTCCGTAGGATGGATAGAAGGTGAATTAGGGTTGTATCATATTTATAATAACATATCAGTATGTAATTAATACTGATGTTATTACTTTATCATGAAACAACTAAAGAAGAAGAAATTTAAGTAGAAATAAATTTAAAAGATCGGTAATGGATATTACCTCTTCTTTGGAACGCCTCTTTGAATCCTCCACTCAGGGAACTAAGATTGGTCTTTGAAGAAGACCAGGACCTCTTGGATTATTCTAGGGAAGTGTACAGGAGAAAATGGCAGGGGTTTGCCGAGCATGAGTGCTCAAATTGGTGTGAGGAGGAGGGGGAGGAGGTGCCATTTTATAAGGGAGGAGAGGGGCACCTTAAGAATATCTCAAAATATTATTTTATATTAAAGTCAAAATCGGTTTATAATGGTTCCAAAGGGTCTTATTTCGAAGATAAAGTGGGGATGGGTCGAAATTATATCAACCAATAGGATTTAGACAAGTTTAGGGTATTATTTTAACCTTATCAATTAGATTTAACTCTAAGTTAAATAATTTAACTTTTACCGTGTCTTTTTGTTTTCTTTCACTATATGGTTAATACACTTACTATAACATGCCAAACGAACCCCAAATTGTATATTATTAATATATATATCCTTATCTAAGTCATTTGGCCAACCTTAGATTTTTAGGAATAAAATAAAAATTAGTAATATAATATTTGATTTAAAAACTATTTTGTGTCAATTTTGACACTATTTGATATATGATTTTTTGTGAAAGTCATAACTGAATTATATGTTCGAACCAAGTTCATTAAATCAACACTAATATATCATAGTAACCTATAAATTTAGTGGAATTCATAAAAAGTCTCAAATTACATTTATTTTGGTGTTTATAACATCAATTATGTCAATATTTCATTAATAAGATAATTACTGCATCATCATTGTGCCATAAATAAATTAAACTATTTAATGTAAAAAAATTAAAAATAAAATACCATTATATAGGAAATCTTTTTATCTTTATAATGAATATTTATAGTCTAATTTATCTTATGTATAACCCCATATTAAAAATGATTTACCTATTAAACTTTGATTTTAACTATTTTAACCATTCTTTAAATAAATTAATAATAAATGTCCTAATCTAACCCAAGTGGGCCTAAATGGTCATATTTTATTCCTAAAATTGGTTTTGGTCGAATTAAACCTATCCAATAGAATTAGGACATGTGTTAGGGTAATAGTAATCTCATTTTTACCCTTAGTTACCCTATTTACTATTAACCGCGGTAAAAAAAAGTAAAAAGTTACTATTCACCAAAAAATTATTTTTATCTCATTGAACCAAATTTTACTTACTGATATCAACCGTGTCTGTCGGATTTTCGAAATTCCATTCACAGAAGCGGTAAAATTAAGTTTTATGCAAAATTCAGTTTTTAACCTACCACTTAGTGGTTTCACTATTTATCAAAAATTGAAAGTTTTCAGAAAAATACCAAAATTTCACCCTAGGCTAATTTCGGTATTCCAAATCCAAAAAATGAAGTCCATTTTGAAAAATAAAATTTATAAAATTTCAAAAAGTGGTTATTACTATTCATAACGGCTAGTTTTAATAATATTTTAATAGCATATCGTTGTTTAGTGAAACTCGGTATTGCGTACGACGCAAGCTATCGAGGAAGGTCGCGATTGCGTGTAAAGTAAGCCAAGAAAGTGTGTAGTGAAAGATTCTTTTGATGATAGAAAAAACAAAATATTACTCATAAAAATCTCGGGTGTTACATTCCACCCCCCTTAAAAAGAATTTCGCCCTCGAAATTTGTCACTTTGTAACAAAAAGATGTGGATACTTCTCCCTCATCATATCCTCATGCTCCCATGTAGCTTCTTCATTTTGGTGGTTACTCCATAAAACTTTCACCAGTCGAGTGGTCTTGTTTCGTAGGACTTTTTCGCTACGATCCAGAATCTCTATCGGTTGTTCTTCATAAGAAAGATCTTGCTCCAGCGGTACAACTTCTAAGCTGAGTACATGTGAAGGATCAGGTATGTACTTTCTTAGGAGAGATACATGGAACACATCGTGAACTTGAGAGAGATTCGGTGGAAGCGCCAATCGGTAAGCTACCTTTCCAACATGATCCAGTATTTCGAAAGGACCGATATATCTAGGGCTCAACTTCCCCTTCTTTCCAAATCTCATAACCCTCTTCCAGGGAGATATTCGTAAGAACACTTTATCACCCACTTCAAACTCTAGGTCTTTTCTTCGGTTGTCGGCATAACTTTTCTGTTGACTCTGAGCTGCTCTTATGTGTTGTTGAATAGATCTGACATTTTCTACCATTTCATCAACGAGATCAGGTCCTAATAGCTTTCTTTCCCCAACTTCATCCCAGCAAGATGGAGTCCTGCATTTCTTTCTATAGAGAGCTTCATAAGGAGCCATCTGAAAACTGGAGTGAAAGCTATTATTATAAGAAAATTCCACCAAAGGTAGGTTTTGATGCAAACCTCCATTGGAATCCATAGAGCATGCTCTCAACATATCTTCTAGGATTTGAGTTGTTCTTTCAGACTGACCGTCTGTCTAGGGATGATAAGCAGTGCTGAAACTCAACTCTGTATCCAGAGTATGCTGAAGACTTCGCCAGAACTTCGAGGTAAATCTCGGATCCTGATCAGATATAATAGAAAGTGGTACTCCATGAAATCTTACCACTTCCTTTACATATATCCTGGCAACCTGATCTAGAGAGAAATCCCCTCTAATAGAAATAAAGTGTGTAGACTTTGTAAGACGATCAACTATGACCCATATAGCATTATTGCCTTTGGTTGTTTTAGGAAGTCCTGTGACAAAGTCCATAGTGATGTTTTCCCATTTCCATTCGGGTATGGGTAATGGTTGTAACATCCCCTTAGACTTCTGTCTCTCAGCTTTAACTTGTTGACAAACCAAGCATCAAGAGACATATTCAGCAACATCTCTTTTCATGCCATCCCACCCGAAGTACTCTTTCAGGTCCCTATACATCTTCGTGCTTCCAGGATGAATATAGAATGATGAACTATGAGCCTCATCCAGCAGCTCCTTCTTTAATTCGGGGATGGGAGGAACACAAACCTGATTCCTGAACTTTATTATCCCATCACAATCAAGGTTGAATTCAGGAACATTTCTCACCTTCTTTTGTAACTCGACATCTTCTTTTTGTGCCTCTTTAATCTTCACATGTATAGATGGTTGAACATTCATTTGAGAAAGAAAAGATTTTTCCCCTTCCATTATAATTCCAAGATCCATCCTTTGTAAATCCATAAATATTGGATCTTTTGTGATCCTCATCATGGATAAACTGGCATAGTCTTGTCAACTTAATGCATCTGCCACCTTGTTTTCTTTCCCAGGGTGGTAATGGATTGAGAAGTAATAATCCTTAATCATCTCCAACCATCTTCTTTGACGAATATTCAACTCCTTTTGTGTGAAAATATAATTTAAACTTTTATGATCAGTATAAATATCACACCTTTCACCATAAAGGTAATGTCTCCAAATCTTTAATGCAAAGATTACCGCATCCAACTCCATATCATGTGTTGGGTAATTTTGCTCATGGATTTTCAACTTTCGTGAGGCATAAGCTATCACCATATCATTTTGCATAAGAACACACCACAATCCCTTCTTGGATGCGTCACTGTAGATCACAAACATTTCTCCACTACAAGGCAGTGTGAGCACAGGTGCACTGGATAACCTTCTTTTCAACTCCTTGAAATTCTCTTCACATTCCTCTGTCCAAACAAACTTAACTCCTTTCCGAGTCAACATGGTGAGTGGATTAGATAATCGTGAAAAATCTTTTACAAAACGTCGATAATATCCAGCCAAACCAAGAAAACTTCGGATCTCATTTACTGTTGTTGGTCTTGACCATCTTTCGATAACCTCTGTTTTTGCTGGATCCACAGATATCACCTCTTTTGAGGTTATGTGACCCAAAAATGCAACTTTTTGAAGCCAAAATCCACACTTGGTAAATTTGGCATAAAGCTTATCCTTTCTCAGGGTCTTCAATATAATTATCAAGTGATATTAATGCTCTTCCTTGCTCTTTGAATAGACAAGAATATCGTCTATAAGGACTACCACAAATTGATAAAGATAGTCTCTAAAGACTCTATTCATTAGATCCATGAAGATAGCAGGGGCATTAGTAAGACCAAATGGAATCACTATAAATTCATAGTGTCCATACCTTGTACGGAAAGCCGTCTTTGGTATATCCTCCCTTCTGACACTTAATTGATGATACCCTGAATGAAGATCAATCTTGGAAAAGAATTGAGCTCCGCATAGTTTGTCAAATAAGTCATCAATGCGTGGGAGAGGATATTTGTTCTTGATAGTGATCTTGTTAAGTTCTCGATAATCAATGCAAAGTCTCATTGATCCATCTTTCTTCTTAACAAATAGAACTGGTGCTCCCCAAGGTGATGCACTAGGGCGTATGAATCCCTTATCAAGATTCTCTTGGAGCTACTTCTTCAATTCCTGCAACTCAATTGGGGCCATTCTATAAGGTGTCATTGAAATAGGCAAAGCACCTGGTACGAGTTCTATTGAAAACTCAACTTCACGATTTGTTGGAAGACCCAGTAATTCCTCCGGAAAGACATCATCAAACTCCCGTACGATGGGCATATTCTTAATCGCAAGATTCTCACCAACCATTTGAGATAAATAACCTTCATTTAGTGGAATCAAGACCCATAAGATGGAAGGAATTTCCACTGGAAGGTTATATTCATCCTTGCATCGATAGACGATCATAGATTGGTCTGGAATATGAAATGTGACTTCCCTTCTTTGGCAATTGATATGAGATGCATGTAGAGAAAGCCAATCCATGCCAAGAATCACATCAAATTCCACTAAAGGAAGGATCACAAGATTTGCAGGAAGCACATTCCCAGAAACTTTGATCGGAGAAAATTATAAACTTTTGATGCGACTGTTGTGCCATTAGGTGTTGTCACAGCTAACTCAACATCTAATTGTTGAGGTAATACAGTGATACCCTTAGAAAATTTTTCAGAAATAAAAGAGTGGGTGGATCCAGAATCAAATAAAACATTTGCTACTTTAGAGTGGACGATAATTGTACCTTTCACCACTTCATTATCATATTCCACATCTCTGATAGAAATTGCATGTGACTTTCCTTTGTATTTAGCCTTAAGATTTTGCTGACGTCAACCGTCATCATCAACCCTTGGATTTAGGCATTGATTGGAATAATGCCCCATCTCCTTGCACTTGAAACATTGAAGTTTAGTAGGTTCATTCTGTGTATCCCTTCCTTTGTTTGCATCATTAGACATCTTCTTCCCATTATCGCGGCATTCAAATGCCCGATGACCTTCCTTTCCACATTTAAAACATTTACTTGTCCCTTTAAGACTACTCCCTCCATGTTTCTTTCAACACTTTGAGCATAAGGGAAAGCTCATCTTCTTTTCAGTGTGCTCATTAGATTTTCCTTTGAATTCAATATTCCTCTTCTTATCAAACCCATGTGACTGATGTGTTACTCCAATCTCCATCTCGACTTTGAGAGCACATCGAACGATTTCCTTGTAACTATTGAAGTCCCTTATGGCTAACGCCCTTCGAAGACTTGGTTTTAAGCCACTAAAGAATCGATCGATCTTACTCTCATGTTGGATAATAATACCAGAAGCGTACCTTGAAAGTCTTGTAAAATTTGCTTCATAGGTACCAACAGATTCATCATCCCTTTGCTTCAGTTCAAGAAACTCTTTCTCCATCTTTGTTCGGAGAATACGAGGGAAGTACTTATTGAAAAATAAGTTCTTGAACTCGTCCCATTCCATAGACTCATTTTCATCCCTTTCCCTTGTATTCTTAATAAGATTCCACCATTGATCAGCATCTCCTTCCAAACGATACACTGCTAGGATGACTTTATCATGTTCAGAACATTGAAGAACTGAAAATATATTTTCAGTAGTACTAATCCATTGTTCAGCAACTAATGTATCAGTAGACCCGGTGAAAGAAGGTGGACACTGCCTCATGAAGGATTCAACAGAATGTTGCTCCTTCCTTTGCTCGTTTGGAAGTCCTACATGATTCATAGCTTGAGAAAGTTGTGTGAGCATGGCTACAAGATTTTGCATTCCATCTCCCATATCGTTTGGTTACTCAGGGGGACAATCATTGCATTGCCCATCGCATTCCGCATTAACACGGTTCCTTCGGGTTCCAGCCATTGACTAAAACCAAGAAGAATAGTGTGAGCAACACTAATTATACTAGGAAAACCACATAATTCAAGAATAAAATTTTCATGATTAAGGTCTTATCCTAGGTTATTCATGTCCATTTCTTAAACACTAAGATTGCGTTCTATGCTTAGACTTATCCTTAGGGTTTTTACTAAGACTTTCACATCCTAGTTTCCAAAGGTTGACTATACCTTTCCTCTGATACCAACTATAACGACCCATACTTTACATACATTGTTAATACTTCAAAATTGAAGCACACTTATTACAATATATGACAAAACCACAAAGGACCGTATAGGTATAGTGTCTTTAGAAACTGGGAAACATAAACAACTGGTTCATAAATCTTCTACATTGTCTCCCATTTATTTCATCATATCTATAATCCCTTTTGGCATATCTTACTTAATAACCTTCTTCCTGGCCTGGGGAAAGAAAACATAAAAAAGAGGGTGAGCTCAAATTCTCAGCAAGGGAAAATAAAGGAAATAAAAATTATATCATATCTTTTTAAAAACCATAACCTGCAAAAGAGATCATAATATCTTAACATGGAATAAATCATAGAAGTGAAAATGAGATCCACATAATCATAACATAAAACTTGAAACTTTGTGGCATGCACACATAATCATGGAAAATCATTTCTTGTTAGTCATGTCTCATTTCCAAGACCATCTTAGCGGACAAAGTCCATTTCTGAACCAAGTTCACTCCTCGTTTCAGTCCTGTATCACTGAACCGAAATAACCTTCCATTCCAGCCATGTCTATCTCATGAGATATAAATCTTTACACAATGCATTGGAGGGAGATATAGGTCCCACCCATCTTATAATGAATCCTTTCTTATGTGTGCCACATAATCATAAATCATACATCATCGCATAACACATGTAACAAAAATGGGATTCTTGAAACATCATGACATCATAAAACAAATCATATATGGTAAATGACTTCATAAAAATAATTTCCTCAAAAAATAATCAAATCAATGTAATAATAGGGATTAAAACAGAACCCTATATTATATTTGATGGAAAATAATTTTGATAAAACATTTGAACTCCATTCTTGAGGAAAATATCTTTTCTACTTCAAAAACACTTTTCTTTTCTTAACATGTCATAGAATTATAAACTAAAAAAAGTTGATTAAAAATAAACATGAAATATTATAAAGGAAGATTCTTGGAAATAATGTTTTAAAAATCCATTCTTTCCGTATAATTTAAAAAAAACATTCTTCGTACTTTTGTCGGAAAAGTCAAAAAGTACCTCGTACAAAAAACGACAAAAGATTCCTTTCATATCTTTTACTAAAAACTCACCGAAGGGTAAAATTGGATATAAACTATTGTAGAAGGATGGAAATTACATATTTAGGGAACATGGATGTGGATGATAAAATACACCCCAGTAATTACCAAAGTAAAAACAATCTCGGATAAAAGTGAGATTGTGATATTTCCCTTACCATAGGTCTGATTTGCTTTGTACGTGTCCGAAGCTCCTGTATAATGGTTTAAATAATGTTATTGACTTATTCAATAATAATACATATTGATATGATATCATATATGGTCATATTCTTAGCTTCTTGTTAGTAATATTTCATTGTTACTTGTGACTCGGGTCTTTATTGCCTCTTGTTCTTATGCGTGTTTTGCCGAATAAATTCTTATTATTATTTTAAGGTTATAGATGCCTTATATCCAGAATGGTATTAGTGTAACATATATCATATTTATTCATTCAATTCATTTATATTATTACTATGTAATGATGATCATGTAGAACGAGTCGAATCACATAGTGGAGACGGTATTCCGTACGTACGCACGAGTGATGATATCGTTCCTATGATCGTGGAATTGTATTGGAGTATATATATATTATTTCAGTATCAATATTACTTTATAATAATCATAAATAGTTACTCATTAAACCATTATACCAATCCTTGTAAGGTGATGGTGGAAAATAGATTACACCACGGCGTGGAGACGGTATTCCGTACGTACGCACACGCGGTGATTTCATTTTTCCGTAGGATGGATAGAAGGTGAATTAGGGTTTTTTCATATTTATAATAACATATCAGTATGTAATTAATACTGATGTTATTACTTTATCATGAAACAACTAAAGAAGAAGAGGTTGACGAAGAAAGAAATTGAAAAGATCGGTAATGGATATTACCTCTTCTTTGGAACGCCTCTTTGAATCCTCCACTTAGGGAACTAAGATTTGTCTTTGAAGAAGACCAGGACCTCTAGGATTATTCTAGGGAAGTGTAGAGGAGAAAATTTCAGGGGTTGGCCGAGCATGAGTGCTCAAATTGGTGTGAGGAGGAGGGGGAGGAGGTGCCCTTTTATAAGGAAGGAGAGGGGCACCTTAGGAATATCTCAAAATATTATTATATATTAAAGTCAAAATCGGTTTATAATGGTTCCAAAGGGTGTTATTTCGAAGCTAAAGTGGGGATGGGTCGAATTACTATAAACCAATAGGATTTAGACAAGCTTAGGGTATTATTTTAACCTTATCAATTACATTTAACTCTAAGCTAAATAATTTAACTTTTACCGTGTCTTTTTGTTTTCTTTCACTATATGGTTAATAAACTTACTATAACATACCAAACGTACCCCAAATTGTTTATTATTAATATATATATCCTTATCTAAGTAAGTTGGCCGATCCTTAGATTTTTAGGAATAAAATAACAATTATTAATATAATATTTGATTTAAAAACTATTTTGTGTCAATTTTGACACTATTTGATATATGATTTTTTTTGAAAGTCATAACAGAATTATATGTTTGAGCCAAGTTGATTAAATAAACACTAATATATCATAGTAACCTAGAAAATTAGTGTAATTCATAAAAAGTCTCAAATTACATTTATTTTGGTGTTTATAACATCAATTATGTCAATATTTCATTAATAAGATAATTACAGCATCATCATTGTGCCATAAATAAATTAAATTATTTAATGTCTAAAAATTACAAATAAAATACCATTATATAGTAAATCATTTTAGCTTTATAATGAATATTTATAGTCGAATTTATCTTATGTATAACCCCATATTAAAAATTATTTTCCTATTAATCTTTTATTTTAACTATTTTAACCCTTCTTTAAATAAATTAATAATAAATGTCCTAATCTAACCCAAGTGGGCCTAAATGGTCATATTTTATTCCTAAGTTTGTTTTTGGTCGAATTAATCCTATCCAATAGAATTAGGACATGTGTTATGGTAATAGTAATATCATTTTTACCCTTAGTTACCCTATTTACTATTTACTGTGGTAAAAAAAAGTAAAAAGTTACTATTCACCAAAAAATTATTTTTATCTCATTGAACCACATTTTACATACTAATATCAACCGTGTTTGTCTGATTTTCGAAATTCCATTCACAGAAGCGGTAAAATTAAGTTTTATGCAAAATTCAGTTTTTAACCTACCACTTAGTGGTTTCACTATTCATGAAAAATTGAAAGTTTTCAGAAAAATACCAAAATTTCACCCTATGCTAATTTCAGTATTCCGAATCCAAAAATTAAGTCCATTTTGAAAAATAAAATTTATAAAATTTCAAAAAGTGGTTATTACTGTTCATAACGGCTATTTTTAATAATATTTTAATAGCATATCGTTGTTTAGTGAAACTCGGTATTGCGTACGACGCAAGCTATCGAGGAAGGTCGTGATTGCGTGTAAAGTAAGACAAGCAAGTGTGTAGTGAAAGATTCTTTTGATGATATAAAAAACAAAATATTACTCATAAAAATCTCGGGTGTTACATTAATCATGTATATAATATTTTGAATATAAATGTTTTACTTCCTTATTTTTGGAGGGGACTCCATGAGGAACTAGGATCTTAGGATTGTTTTCATATGACATAAATACATAGACAAGTATCCCTATAGAGAGATATACATAGTTTATTGGGGACGATCCTCATGCCAACATCCACTATTTTTGTGTATATTATTATGAACCTTTCGGAATGGTTGACATTCCATATAAAAATAATTACATGTCCACGATTAGAATATGACCTTTTGAGGTTATTTATAGAAGGGCTTTCAATTATATAATTTTTTGGAGATTTTTTAATATAAAATGATTGGACTAA
Source organism: Viscum album (assembly GCA_963277665.1). Classification (NCBI taxonomy): domain Eukaryota; kingdom Viridiplantae; phylum Streptophyta; class Magnoliopsida; order Santalales; family Viscaceae; genus Viscum; species Viscum album. The sequence continues at coordinate 1,896,934,871 of OY728163.1, read as the reverse complement.
GTTTCATCCAATATATTACATCAATTGTTTTTTATTAATCATACAATTTTTATTTTTAAATATGGCATAAATCCTATTTCAATTATCATCATAGACCATTTTATTATTTAGATGGTGACCACATATTATTGAGAGTGTTACCCTATATAGGTCATTGATGGTTTGGGAGGCATTGGAATATTTCACCAAATATTGTGTGACATTTTGTGGGTTTTTATTCTCTGTGGAAAGTGGATTAAATTATGGAATATCCACCATAGTCATCATTGATTCATAATGTGTTCCATATATTGTAGATTCAAACATTATCATTCTGACCAATCTTATGTATTGAGCATGAAGGATCTTGATGTGGAGCCTAATTTATCCATGGATGAGAGTCCAGTAAGGACTGGGAATTCTATGAAAATAAAAACATCCTTATTGAATGATACTATTGAACTATTTTTTATGGATAGATGGTTGAGATACAGAGTTGATTTTGGAGAGGGTGCACTGATTAGAGTGTAATGGAAACTTCTCTTTAATATGGAAAATTATTTAAATGTTTTTTGGTAAAATGTTTTCTAATAGGTGGGTGGTTGTGATATCATTTTACTTGTTCATAGTTACTGATCGACCCATAATATGATACTTCTTAAATTGTGGCCTTAATAAATATTATTCATGTAAATTTTTGTTGAATATATATTTTTTATTGGATTTCAATGATTGGCACACAATATTCACAAACATACGACCCTAACAAAAGAAAACCCTAAAAACATGATAATAATCTTGTTCATGGATTCTTAATTATATTAAAATATAATTTATGAACATGTAAAAATGAAGAACCTATAATTTTGATTATATAGGATTCATATAGTTTGGGGAAAAATTTGATTATTAGTGTCACCCTTCCTAGCTAATTGTGCATATGAAATTATTTTATCCCAAATTTTTACTATAACTTACTATACCTAACATATACATTACATAGAAAACTTACTAAACCCTAACACACATTATATGTATTATGGGATTCTTAAGAGGTAGTTTTGGATCCACAAAAAACATTTCATGTCATATTGAGGAATCAAAGATCAAGTTCAATCTCTTCTGGGAAAGAGAATATTTTGTCATTTAATATCTCAAATGTAGTATATCCTTATACCATAAAATTTGATATATCATCAATTTTTTTATGTATATAAAAAAAATTTAAATATAAATTTATTCTAGGTTTTTTCTATATCTATTTAGCCTTAATTATTCATTGGAGAATCGAATTGAGGGAATTGTGCATCGTGAGTCCATGTTAAAGGTAGGTCATTCAATTTATGATATTAACATAAATAATAAAAGTTATTTAATTGTTTTATTTTATGTAACATTAAATTTATTTATGATAAACCAATATATTGTGCTTTAACATTGGAATGTCAAATTTCATGGATTTTTTTTTAAAAAAACACCCTAATTCCAAGGGAATTAGAAATTATGGTTTATTTTGAAATTAACTAAACCGAGGAAATGAGTTGAAATTTTAATTCAGTATATGTATAAAATTTAAGTGATGAAATAATTTTAGTGATATTGTGATAATAATTCATTAAATGATGAAAACTCTTTATTTTGGTACTGAAAATGAAATGGTATGTTTAAAAAATTTTAAATTAAATTGTTAAAGGTGATCTATTGGAGATGAGATGAATTTTACATTTTATATGGATTGAGATAGTACATTGATTCTAGGGTACTGAGAGGGTTTTTGTGACATGAATTTCAAGGTACTGATCCCTAATAATTTGGTTGAGGCAAATAACACTAAAAAATCCAATTCATCATACCTGATAATGAATGGTATGTTGATGAGACTTATTTTTTCCTAGGCATGAAATTTGTTTATAATCATATTATCTTTGATCACTGATAGGATATATGTAAGAATCCAATATCAAGAAACAATTTCCCCAAAAGAGAATATAACCAAGGATCATGTTGTTGTTTTTTAATTATATATCCCATTGATTATAGAACTATTTTATTCATTCTTATTTATTAATATAAACAAATTTTCCTAAAATTATCATTAATTCCATAGTGTTAAATTTTTTTCATCCTTTGAATCAAAGAATAATTTTATATAAATTGGAAAATGTGATATTTTACATGCACCTATCTATTTAAAATTGAATTAATGATTATGTGTATAAATGTATCGTGAGAACATATGAGATTTATAGCTTACACAAAAACATTTTGATATAACGTATTCATATTTCTTTATATCGAGTCTGATAAAAGGGATATCACCGTGTCATGGTCTATGATGTTGGGGATACTTTAGTCTTGGAGTTATGTTTCATTTTTTGGATTCTTTTTCAACTATTCACATTGGTAATATGCTATTTTTTATATTGGTATATGTTTTTGGATTCATTTTTTTTCATACACTATATTGTTGAACACATGGACATGTATCATTATCTACCACTATATTTTTGATTTATTTTTTCCTATTTTATAATGTATGTTCCCATGTACTAGTCTTCAAACCATGGGTATTGAGAACAAAAGTTTGGTGATGTATGTTTAGGCTCATTTAATAGAGTACTAGGGTATCAAGGCTGAGTTTTTCATGATGTAAGTATTACTGAAATGGTAAAAATAGATTATTACCATATGTTTGAGATTGATAATTCATGATAATTAAATATGAGTCTTAAAATTAGTTTAATGACAATAATAAATATATATCCTTACTTGAAAACTATTTTATTGATGAATGTTGGTTTAAAGGGAGTAATGTTATTTGTTTTAATAAAATATTGTTTTCCAATATTTTTTCGTATATTTTTATTAACAATAAATTGAAAATTATATTCAATTGAACAACACTACTTGATGATAATTGGAGTAATAAATATTTTTTCATAATAACAATATAATGTTAAATATATTGATCTAATGTATTTGAAAATAGAAATTCATTAGAACCAACAATGGTTTTTATCATTAAAAACTACTTTTTTAGTACATTGTTTAATATATTTCATATGAGTAAGGATTAGTGGAAAAATATTGTGGACTAGTTATCATTTATATATAGAGGTTTATTTCAAAGAAAAAAATATAATATATTACTAGAACTATTCAATAGTCATTAATACTCACAATTTTACAAGTTCCTAGGACATATCATGTTTTATGATAGAAGTGATAACTTTGTCAGACCCTGATTCATATTTGATAGATAATAGTAATTTATTTAATAGTAGGGGAGTCCCTACCATTGAAAAAAATTAAAAATATGGATACTATAATTGAATGGATCCAATTCATCAATCATATAGACATGATTTTTGAATGAAGATACATTAATGTTCAAACAAACATATGCAGATAATCCTATGAATTTTATAGATAAAAAATTGAGGAGATTATACATATAGAAATTTTATATGAAGATATTTATTATAAATATTTTACTATTATGTTATACAGTTGAATTCTATAATATATGTATGACAAATGCATGAATACATGTATTATGTTTGACAAATGCATGAATACATGTATGTGGTAGACATTAAATTCAAATATGATTTGTTAAAATTTTGAAATTATAATTTGATGATATCATCTAATATAAATATTAAAATCTTTATGATTTCATTGTAGGAATTATTGAAATATTTTCAAAATTTAATGGATTTTTAGAGAGCATTGATAACTATAGTATTGAATGAATATGATGTTCGAGATTATAAAGTTTTTTGATATATTTTTTTCATCTACTATATAATAGATGAATTATAAATTATATATGTTGCAATACATTTAAATTCAATATAATATGGGAAAATAATAACATTATAAAATCAATAAAATTATATAATTGAATTTGTATACAAATTTAATGTAAAAACAAATGATAAATAAGATTCTGTACAATGTGACACAAATGCATAATATAATAACTACTATATACAAAAGGTAATAATATCATATATTTAAATAAAAAATATGAATTAGAATGATATACACAACATAAAAATTAAACTATAATTCCAAAATTATGGTGATATTGGTAACCATTACATTAAATGTTTTCAAAAATTAATATAGTGTATGTAGATGAAATGAATTATATGAATATATGTGGATGAAATATAAAAAAATAAATATTAATTGATAACATTGTTATTTTACTATGAACAAATTGATCAAAACTATTAGGTATCATGATATAGGAATAAGTCACTTCTAAATAAAATAAGAATATTAAAACTGTAAAAAATATAGATTACAAATTGTAAATGTGTATTGATAGATGAGGGACCATCAAACTGGAAATAAGGTGATAGAAAATATTATTACATTTAATAAATAATTAAATATGATGAGGAATAATATATAGTTCATAATACAAAACTCATGAAATTTGTTAGACTCTTGAAGTGTGTTAATGAAATGAATGTTATATATTTTGATATATTTTATATATTTTAAAGAAATTTTTTTAAATATTTAAAATTCTTTATTTTGAAAGTTGTATAAAACAAGATGATTGGGAAGGGTTTGTAATAGTATCTCGAGATTAATGATTTCGAGATTTGATGGTTTTAGTAAAAAATCATCAAGGTCTAAAAATAATCGATGAACTTAAGAGAGTTTCCATATATAGTTATTGATTTCAATGATTATTCATTTACATATACTAAATTCTCAACTCAATTAAGAAATTGTAAACCACATTTTATGTGTATAATTTTAAACATTTTTTACCAAACCATATATATTCATATATTAAATTAGGTCCCACATAAAATAGTAATGATGAAAAAATAGTATCCTTTCACAATTGAAAAACATACTCAGGTGATAAAATCATATTACATACAAATTATAAAAAAAAATTATTAGTTGATTTTTTTAAAAATATTCACATAAATAAAATTAATATAGGATATCCAAACACAATGGTTATTAATTTTATATTACTATTTTCAAAAAAATGAATTTATATTGGGGAAATATGTCTATATAATGTAGAGGATATGAATCTAAGGAGAGAAATTACATGAATATAATGAGAGATAAATCAATGAATCAAAAAAACAAGTGGGAAACATTTTATAATCCATCATATAATATCATTGAATATATTGATTATGTATATGATATATTTGATCAACCATTGTATTATACAAATGATTATTTTCATTTTCTAGCCAGAAAAAATTTCCCATTATGAAAATGTGAATATAAAAATTTCTTACAATATAGTAGAATGATATATTATTGTTAATTATTTATTGAAACATAAACAAAGGGATTTCAATTGATCAAGGAGAATTTATGTTTTCACTCATGATAGTTGGTATTAAATAACAAAATAATATTAATAAAACATATGGTAGTGTTTTTATATTTGTAAATAACATTTAATTATAAAATAAAATATTGTAAAAAATAGAGATTGAAGGAATTAATAAAATTGGAAATATATTACTTAATTAGATGGATATTAGATCATTTACATTAGTTTAAGAAAAATATGTAATGAAATAAATGAATTCTATTTCAATAAAATAAATCTTTTGAGAAAAGAAATTATAAAAATGGATGTGTAATTAGTACAAAATATAGAACTGTAGTTATTTATTCTGGATATTTTGTCCTACTAACTCATTCTAGATTTGTTCCAATGAATAAAATAAACTACAGTATAAGATAAATGGATCACATGGAAAAATGATTTTAAATATAATAATAAATATAGTAATAAATAATAATAATCTATCGTAATTATAAAATAATAAGACGTAAATGTAAATATCATTAAACTGATAATGTAGAATGAAGGTCTAATTAACAAAAAATGACGACACACCGTTATTAGGACCACTTGAACACAATAATTGTTTCTGTGTGATCTAATGGGAAATCAGTCTATAAGAGTTTACTTATATTTAATTATATTTAATAATTATTTAATTTATGTGGCTACCATAATTATTATGTAGAACACTTTTTATGTTTATATTTGGATATAATATTTAAATGATATCTTTTTAATGTGATGGAATTTCAAATCATGATGTTGAGAATAAATAATTTAATAATATATAAATTTATTTAATTTAAAATATATCTATATAATTTTTTATTTAACCATAATTTATTTTTTTATTATTATATAGAAAAAAATTAAATTATTATAACAAAACATTAATCACATTATGGATACATAAGACATTGTTATCCCTGAATGAGAAGTCTTGATTTTTTTCAATCATATGTTTTGGGAAGGAAATTTAATACTCAAAAAATATGATTCATGAGAGAAATGAAATAACAATATCCTTATTATACATGATTAAAAATAAATCATACTAAGATTTAAATTATTTCATTTCAATAAAATTTATTATTAAGGCCAAATCATGAAATTTAGGAATGATTGTTGTAAATTTTTATAATAAATTTTTTAATGTTTTTATATATAATGAATGTGTAAATAAAATATATGAAAATGGGGAAATGAAACCCAATGAATGATGTGATATTAATATTATAAAAACCATGTTCAATATATGAAATTTAATTTCTATATTAGAATATTTTAAAGATACCAACAATGAGTAAAATCTAGAAAATCATATTACCAAATAAGAAAAACATGTATTGAATTTGTCTATTTTTATTGAAATTTTAATTACAATGAATAAGAATATGATTATATTAAATTCATTTTCTAAAAATGATTTATTAGATTATTTTTATTTAAAACATTTTTCATAATATTTGGATACTAGTACAAACACTAATAACACTAAAGGATTATTTTCAAACTAGACATTTCAAAAACTGAATATGAAATATGTTTGAAATTTAACTGAAAAAAAGAATAATTTGATATATAAATTAATTAGTAATAAAAACTATTAATAACACAACATGTGATATTATTATGTTTTTTAAAAAATATTTCAAAATATATTGTAATTTTTTGAAATAAACTCATTGTGGAAGGAGATATTTTGTTGAAAAAAAAAACTTTGTTTTGTAGGTTGTAAAATCTAATGGGATGAAAAAAAATTGAAGAAAAAATTATTCATGTTGCAATTATTGAATCCATCGTGAATCTATTACCATTATATTTTTATAAGAAATAAAAATTTTACCAAATAGATGTTAATTCTTATTTTCATAAAGGAAATCATAAAAAGTATGTTTATATTATTAAGATAGAGATATTTATTCTATATGAAGGTGGAGACATGATTTACATGAAAATGTAATCGTTTTGTTTATTGACGCATGAAAATATCTAATGATACACTAATATGGAAAAATGTTGGGGAAATCTAAAACATTCAAAAATATCAGTCGATGTCAATTTTTATTTGAGTGAATATACTAAATGTAAACTCCTTTTTAATATATATGCGTAATAAATTATTACAATGTTATAATGAATATAAACGTAGGGAGTTTTATGAAGAAATGAAATATTTTTTGGTTTTTTAATATTAAGTATTATTTATTATTATTCTATATTTATCAACGATATTATTATTTATTGATGTCTGAAGAAAATTTATATTAATGTCAATTCCATTCTCATTATCTTGAGAGGGTGGTGAGACAATTCTATGAATTAAGATACATCCCCAATACCAAAAAGGATAACACATAATGGAAAGGGAATCATTATAATTTGGGAGATGAGATTTCCATTGAAAAAAATGCCCAACTATGAATATATAACCAAATAAAACACTACATGATTCATGATTAAAATTAAATTAAACTCAAACATTTAAATTTTATCAATACCATCCCAAGTGTACCATAATGGACTGAAACAACCTAAAATTAACCACCAAAAACATCTAATAACACTCCATGATTACAAAAATATTCCAATCTTCACATGCACTATGATACATCATCACTAAGAATCCCAATAATCACAATGTATTGCCAAATATGTGTGATACATTACCTTTTACCATTTCCTTGTAGATGATATATAGAATGTCACCATACATCCAATGCAGTTATGAGTAATTAAACTCATTAGGTTTTCCCTAATGACTTCCTAACACATTCCACTAGGATAAAACATACTAGAAAAAATAACATTAAAAAACATATATATAAAAAATTCTAAACCATTTATATCAATATAAAAACATAACAAAGGGAAATTATTTTCCAAGGGAAGAACAAAAAATGTTTTTAAAATTATTTAACATTTTATTTTTTCGTGAATCATCCCCTTAAAAATAAACATACATATAACCATGAATAAAATCCATATACCTCTATATAAAACTATATTTTGAGTCATCCTTCTAATAATCCATCACATAGGATCCCAATTTGATTGGGTTAATTCACACACTTATCTATCCAATAATTTTTGCTGGGGGTATTTGGTGACCTAATCCATATAAAATAATATGAATAAACACTATATACCCATTACCACCATTTCCAAGTCCAAGCATGTTCAGTACATTTCAATAGAAAAATTATTATTTTTTTAAAAAATAAATTATTTTCATACAGATAAATGACAAATATTTTAAAACAAACTTCTCAAAATCATGTTATAGAAAATAGTTTCAAAAAAACTCATCAATTTTCTAAATTTCTAAAACTGTCTCCCAATATGGCTATAACATCAATTTCACAGATAAAAACATTCAATTGCAATCAAATAAAGTAATTGGATATCAATGCTTCATTTTCCATGATTGTGGATTCAAGGGAGAAGCCCCCTACATCAAGAGTTTTAGAGAAAATGATAAAAGGAAAAATGAATATAAAATTGGGATGAATATCTGAAACCCAAACATAGATCTCTTCCTCTATCAACAACAAGACAACATATAAAAAATTTAGTAATCCACAATCTTATATCTACCAAATTAAATTATAAATATATAAAAATGAGAGAATAGTTGATATAGATTTATGAAAACTAACAATAATGTTCATGAAAAGTTATATACCTTGCAAATGGAGCATTAGACCACCAAATGATGGCTCTAAATCATATTCAAATTGATGAGGAGTGGTTCTCTAACTTCTAACAAGCATAAATCACGATTTTGGGAATATTTTTGAAAAACAAGAGGCACATCGAGGGTAAAATGATCTAGAAAAACAATTTATGGATCTAATTTTCACCCACACACAATTTGTTCACATTTTTTAGGAAATCATGGGCTAAATGTACGATATCCTCTACCTTAATGAAAAACATCGCAAGGTTTACTCTAGAGGTCTCCAAACCATTTTCTAACCGTTCTAAATCCTGTTTCTCAAAATGACAGATTCCATACATCATAGAGCACACTTTCGACATGTTTTTCCCATGGTTCGGAGAAATTGTGTGTCACACATAGGACTTATAATATTCCCTTATCTCACATATCATGAAATATTATATGTCTTACATGGATTCCACGAATCATACACCACACATTACACTATATAAAAGGTGCGAAACACTTTACTATTTATACAATCTCTACCAAATATCATTTCTATAATTTAAATACAAAAAAATAGTAATGAATGGGTTACATACATGAAACCATGGGTGATACTCTTAAGAAAAACAAATTTTGATGATATTCCCTTTGAAGGATTAATTTTTTCACTCACATTACTAATGTTGTTGGAAAAATATAATGTTATTTATTCTAATATAATTCCTTTAAAAGAAGTTGATTTTCTTAAAATCTCATTATCCCACTCTACCAAAGGATATATTTTTAGAAAATTTGTTTGAAATTTATTTTTAAATTGAATTCTAGATTTATCAACTCAAATATCATTTTCATGTTGTCAATTAGAATTTTGAGATATATTTTGGGAGAATAAATAAGAATCATTTTATGCTAATGATGAAAATACAAATATATGATGGGCTTTATATTTATATATTTGGTGGGATATTAGACAAATATGAAAGCCACACCGAATTTTACCTTCCTCACTGGTTTGAGTAGTATAATATATTATTGTATGAAATTAAATTCAATAACATTAAATGTTGGAAATGTCAATTACATCAAAACTATGGTTGCATATACCTTAACATGGTTGATTTTAGTTTATATATAATGTTCAAAATATCATACTATAATACCACTGTAATTTTCATATTTAATTATTATATCCATATATCAACCAATGAATCTTTTGAAACACTATATATCTAAACAGATTGATATTAGTTAAAATTTTATTAATTAATGAGTGGAATGTTTGGATATAATTATTAATTATATTTCAAATTAAAATAATAATAAAGAAAAATTTTCAATAATAATATAATGAGAAATATATATAATGCATTTTATAAACATATTTTTTATCCTTTTCCTATCGTAGGATATATTATGATATTAATCCATCTAATTATGTTGGATTTTGAAGACAATGGGTATGAAATAGTGAATGAATACATTATAAATTTTACAAATAATTCCTCATTAAATATGTAGTTAAAAATATATTGTTATATATATATTATTTTTAATGGGTTAGGATTTTGAATTGGTAATCATTGGATGAATTGAGGGTGTAGGGTTTCAACAATGTAACTTGGTAACATTTTTTTATTATCTAGGGAAACTGTTACCGCAAAACATAACTATATCTGATTATGTTGTGTGAAAATCATATGATGTGGTCAGGGTTTTACATTGTTGAATCTCATTTTTCCTGATGACATTGCATATTCATTTATGGATTTAATATTCATATGCCGAATAAATAATATAACATATCCAAAACATGGATTTCCTAGTTCCCAATATATTTTTGATGATTTTATTTTTTTATTAATTTTTTCATCCTTGTATGAGGGTCCATGAATGGTTTTGAGTTATTTATTTATATTTGAGGAAATTTTTTGGGTTTATAACGTAAATTTTTGGAGGATTTATAATTATAAAAACTAGAAACACAATAAAATTCCATTGAATGTAATTGTAGATGTGATGTCCCCGTCTTACCCATGATCCTGATGTTGTCTGTTTTGGGAATAGCTAACAATTTTTTCCATTCCATGGCCTCTAGTCCTCAAGAATCCCCCTAGAAAAGGCCTCATTTTGGGAGATGTATTGGAACCAAATTACAATGGGGTTTGTTGTGATCCTCTTATTTCATTGTGGGATTTCCATAGTCATCACTCCCAATAATGGCATAGAATTCTCGCTAGAACATCGAAGGGACACTCGATCTGATAACATTTTGAATGGCCATGACCATACCATAATCATGATATTGTTCTATTTGGGCCTAGCTGACATAGTTCTTCTTTCCAAACTCAGAGACCCTTGACCTAGGGTATCTCATAGTCATTTTTCAGAGACAACTCTCATCGTATATCATTTTTTTCTTCATTGGATCTCTTTTGACCTTATGGTTTATCCCATGAGGAAAGAAACCATTTTACCTATTTGATTATTTTAATCATGGAATTGAATTTTGGTGGCATATATGTATCCATTGGGTTAATATGTAATTTGTTCCAGGTTTCTTCTAGATCTTTTGTGAATGCTCACTGCTGTGTCCTTTTCATTTATCGATCATGGTACATCGAGCATTTTCTCTTGAGGTATTTAGGTTTTTTCGTTTCCACTAACCCCTTTATTACTATTTTTATTATCCATGTGATGCGGATTGGATTCCTGATCCTTCATTGTTTTCATTAGGTTTTTTTTGTTTTGGGATCCCACTGCGGGCATGCATGACCATTGTATTGAGGTAGGCATTTATATATATATATATCCTATGGTAATTGATATTGTAGTTTTACATTAAATATTGATTCATTATTAATGATTGGTATGATTTTTAGGTGTATTTAAATGGGTTTTTAATGATAAATTGGTCTTCCCTTGTTATTGAAAAATGTAATGGGAAAGGGAAATTTTCAAAACATTTAAATGAAAGTTCAAATTTATATGAAATGGTTTTCAATTCCTTGAATAGAATTTAAAAATGACCACATGGAAAACCATGGGTACATATGTGGATGGTTTAGCTTTGTTCCATCATCCATTATTTTGTGATTATCAAGAAGGATTGTCATAGGTATTCCAATGTTCCCAAGATCCATTTTTATATGGGAAAAATGTTGACATTGTTATGGGGTTTCACTCATTTGGTATTCCACTGCATCCTGTTAACATATTTCATGGAATCTGGTTTGTGTACTTGATTATTGTGGTACGAGTAATTTGTGGCCATAACATAAAGTATTCCTTAGTGTTGTGATACATAGGATATTGTTTTTTTTATTTCTTTCATTTCAGAGTCCACCTTGACTTTCATATTTATTCATTTGAAAATTGATATGGAAAATTTTTATTGTTATTGAAATTCCTTCTTTTTTAAGTACTAAAGAAAAAAGAAAAATTTATATCATGTATTATATAATATTCCTTTACTTCTTATCTGGACATGTTTTTCCATGCCATCATTTGGCATAACTATTTGGTTTGTGACCTTTTCCATGAGACATTTCCTTTGGAGTTTCTAGATACTTGTGTTACATTATGTTTTTGTTGTTTTCATCAAGATATGAAATATTTATCTTCTTCTCATTTTTGATGTTTTTTTTATTATACATATATTCCATGTGATTATTAATGTTAGAGAAATCTATCCCAATATTATTTTTCTCAATTCCAATGTGATTTTCTCCATCCATTGGGGATCAAGAACACCCATAGGGTGTATAACAGAATTGGTCAAGTGCTAGGTTTGAGGGAATCCCAGGTCGATTAATTAAAATTTCTTATCAGACGAGGCCAATCCTCAAGAGCCCTTATCTTAGGACTTCTGTTAGAATGGGTATAGGATTTTCAAGACATGACTTTTATATTGAGATAATTTTTTAGAATGATCTTATCCTGATGAAAATCTAGTTTACCTATGATGTTGGGATATTTTTATCTAGTATTGGGTTTTTGTTTTAAAATATCATTTTTTTCTTATGTGTTTTTATTGTATGAACTGTGATTTATTTATTTTTTGTAAGTGTTCTTATGATTTGTTGTGAAGTTATATTTCTCTAAGACATATTCCATGAGTTCTTAATAAAGGTGTATCTAAGGATTATAAATGTAATCCCTTGGTAAATCATATCCTTATCAAAACTATTATATGTGAATTTCCTTATATCAATCCGCATATACATTGAGATTATGTCATACATGAATTTATTTTTTCTCAATTAGGTTATTCCGTGAGATTATAATGGATTGGTTGAGGTATAGAATGATATAAGAGAAAATATAGATTGATCTTGTGAGTTCATACCTAAGTAACAACCATCATTTAAAAGAATGATAGAACCTCAAGAGTGGAAGGATAATATGGAAATTTTAGATCCAATCTTCGACATTTTAGAGGAACCATAGAACATAAGTGTGAATTGTTCATTTGTTAGAATGAGAGTTTTAAAATTTAAATATGTGATTCTATATTCCAGGTAGATAGAAATGTCAACATGGATTATAATGGTGTCAACAACCCATTCATTGTGCAGTTTTCACCAATGTTTCTAATGTTTCTTATGTATCTCGACTTCCTATCATTGAAACAAGGATATCATTCGGTGTCAGTATACACCAATAATTTTTTGATCTAGTTTGTCTCATCGTAGACCTTCTGAGAAATAACTAACTAAATTATCATAAGTACCTATAGGGTTTTCAACTTCATTTTAGATCACATAATTTCATGATGAATCATTATACATATGTGGAGACACTATTAAGAGGTATGATGGATTAAATTGTTATGTTAAGAATAGTTATATTTTACAACTCCTATTTTCAATCGGGTGGAAGCTTTATTAGAACACAAGGGAAGGAGAGGAAGTGTAATGATCATTGTAGGAGTAGTGGAGGTGGGTATTAGTAGTGAGTCTCCCCTACACATGTTTCTAATGTTGGTAATGTGGCTCTAACATACTAATAGTGTGACAATGGAGGAAACATAAGATATTCATTTCCTATGCCTGTAAAGATATTCATTAGTTGTAGATGCATTGGACACTTATTCAACTTATATATGGATATTAATATGACTCATTATGGTTTGGGTTTGTCGGCTCCAAGGATACTATGGTGTATTCAGAAGCATCAATGACTTCAAGGATTAATCCATAGGCCTTTGGGGTGTAGAGGAATAATTTAGTAGATGATTTTTTAATTGATATAGATGCAGGTCTTGAAATTCTGGGATGTACTATACTTATTTCATAATTATTTTGAATTTATTTAGTCAATACTGGTGGCTCCCAATCTTTTAAATTTTCCTGTATTGTTGACGGCCATAAAAATCCAACAAAACATATTCCCTTTGAAATGGAGTAATTGAAAACTATTGGAAATACAATAGAATAGGGGATTCAATGTCAATATTTTTCATTAATGATTTCTGATACAGAGTTAGTCATTAATTTTCTTATTTTTGATCTACATCTATTTGATATCATCGTCGATATGGATTCTCATGCCACTCATCTAGATAATTTTTATTTTTAGCATCAGTGATTCTAATTTCATTAGGCTGATAGAGATCTCATGTGTTTCATGGGGAGTGGTATCTGAGATCTGGTCATGTAGGGCCTTCCAGCCTAGAGCTGAAGAGTTTATTGTCTACTATTTAATTTTAGCATGATGAAATCTATCATGTCATTAATCATCGCATCTCTATTAGTTCATTTCCAGATGCCTTTCCCGAAAATTTTAGTAGTCATCCACCAAACATAGCTAGAGTTTCAGATTGACCTAGTTCCTAGTATGTAGCTAATATCAATACCTTCTTTTCTGATGGAAACAACGAGGTTGATACAACTCAATAATTAGTTGGCAGACCAATGGATAAATAGGTTCATTTACCCTAGAATTAAACCTTGGGAAACCCCTATTCTCTTGGCCATGGAAATAAATGGTTCACATTATTTATGTGTGGAAGATAAAATTTTAAACCACGTAATAGTTAAGAACAAATACCCTTTTTCATTTGGATGATCTATTTGAATAGTTTATGGTGGAAAAGTTATTTTTTATGATTATTGTTTAGTTAGATTATCAATATCTGGGAGTTTGGGAGACTCATATACTGAATTCATCATTCCACAGTAGGTATCTTTACTATGAATATATCATGATTTTTTTGTTCTACCAAATGATCATATAGTTTATATGGTCATGATGAATCATATATTAAATTAATATATTGACAGATTTTTATAGTGTTTCTGGATGATAAACTAGTTTATTCGAAATATATACATGAGCACGGGCACCATATGACTTTGGTTTAATTTTTTTTGATAATTTACCATTTCAATGGAATTAATTTGAAATGGAGATTCTGGATTAAAGAAGTCAATTTCTTGGGGGGGAAAAATTTATGAGGATGTATTTTCAGTTGATACATAGAAGGTATATGTTGTTTTTTAAGATAGGAACCATGAAATGTTTTTCAGATATAGGGATTCTATGGTATTGATGGATACATCAGACAGTTCATCATGGATTTCTCTAAGATTATGTCGCTACTGACTATTTTTAACAAGAAGGTAGTGATTATAGCATTGGATGTTAACTATCAGTAATCATTTTATGAAATTAAATTAATTTTTATATCATCTACTTCTATGATCATACTGGAGCCCAATAAGGGATATGTGCTATTACACAATGCGTCTAGTTTTGTTTTGGGATATGTGATTATAAAGGATGATCATGTGTTAGTATAAAACACTCATTAATGTCAAACTTATGAAAATTATTTTTCTGCTAATGATTTATAAATTTTAGTAGTCATGTTAATGCTCATATGTTGGAAGATATATATTTTTTTGGAGAAGTTAATGACCTTCTATGATCAAAAGAGATTGAATTATATCATTATTGTAAGTAAATAAATCTCAGAAAAAATGATTGGTATAATACCATTAGATTTATAATATTTATATTTACTACACACAAAAAAATGAAATATAATTGTAGACACAGTTAGTAAGAAGGTGTTGTCACAATATTTTCTTTAATTGAAGGAATATATGAAAAAAATGTTTTTTCCACTTAGTTTCACCAATATTCTTAAGATGGAGTTTCATGTCTGGATTTGAATAATTATTGGTTATTATTATATATATAGGAGTATATTTTTTAGAGATATAATCAATATGAAGAGTTTTATACGGCTCAATAAAGCTTCTATAGTGGGATGAATTCTTTTAGTTAGGAAATTTATTTAGATGGTATGCTCCACTTTAAGAAGAGGGTTATTGTCCTTGTGTCTATGAGGAGTTTGTTTTTTTGTATTATAATATCTATTCTTGGATAATTCATCTAGGAAAAAATAATATATATTATGAAATGAGTTTTTGATTCTAGTGGGAATGTATAAAACATGACACCATGGAGTTTTTGTTTCACTTTTGTATATACCTAATGATAATGGATGAGCACTAGAAGTATTATGGTATTCTACATCCTCTTCCTATGTCTATTTGTAAATAGTATGAGGTTTCAATGTATTTTTTATTTAATTACCATGGAATCGATGAGGTAATAATGATATCTATGTGTTTTTTGATCAGTTGATGAAGTCTTATCATTTCTTTCTAATCAAATACATCCCTATATTTGAAGATCTGGGTATGATTTTTATGTAAGAGATTGCTGGTTACAAGGGAATCCTTATTCCATTATTTATTATAGGGATACTAGGTTTACCTATAGGATATAGAATATTTTTCATGAGGAAATGGGAACTCAGTTCAAGATGATAAGAGCTTACCAACAATAGATAGATAGTCAGACAGAGTGTGTAATTCAAATTCTAGAGGATATACTACAGGCCTAGGTTATGGATTTCATATGATCATGGGAGTGCAGGGTGGGATTAGAGTACTTTGTTTACAAAAATATTTTCCAGTATTAGAAAAAAATGTCTCCCTTCAAGGAATTTTAGGTTTACCCATGTAGATTAACTCATTTTTGGGTGGTGGTGGGAGAAGTATCTTTAGTTAGAACAATCATGGTACAATAGATGTTAACAAATATTCAGGATGTATGATGACATCAAATAACATCACTGATTTGATAGAATTTATATGTTAATCAGTGGTGTTTACAATTGGTGATTTATGTAGGTGACTATCATTTATTGAATTTGTCTCCTTGTTTAATTCATTGTTGAGGCAGAAAACAAGAAAAGATTCCACTGAGATATGATAGATCTCTTGAGGTCACTAAGTACCTCAGTCAAGTTGATTCTCAGTTAGCATTTACATTCTACTTGATAGTTATTCATGTTGTTTCCTATATATACATATATATCATCTTATGATGTATCACCCTAATCACAGTCATGTTTGGATTTGATAAGAAAATGATTTCAATATAGATATTTCTACTATTGATGAACTAGTTTATATCGCTGATCCTCATGTGAAATTCTTTCATGTGAAGTTGATTCTATTGGTCAGAGTTCTTTGTAAATAAGGATCGGATTTGCATGAGACTTGGGAAAATGAATCATTGAAGAGAGAGTATTGGACTAATCTCTTTTTAGGGATTACATCCTCCACATAACTTTCTAGTGACATGAATTCTATATTGTGAGGATTTTGTAACATTTAATTAACGATTTGTCGGGTTAGACCATACCATCTTCATGGTTTTTCACTCCTTTGGGACAAGGAGGATATATATGAGGGGGAAGACATAAATTGTTTGGCTTCACGCACTAGAGATAATTTTTTTTTAGGATATTGGATGATTTCCCACCTTTTTTTAAGACATGAATGGGGATTCCAACTGTAAAATATTACATGTCGTGAAACGTTGTTTCAAATCATTTATGTTTTATAATGAAAAATTTAAAATCTGAGGTAATAGATTTTTTTATACTTGTACACCATGTATTTCATGAAATATAAAAATATTACACATTATGTAATTGATAATTTAAATATTTAAAACGAGAACATGGATGTTTTTCACTATAATTGTTTTTCGGATTTCTTCACCCTCATCCAAGGGTCTCTCCTATGAATTTTCTAGAGACACTAATCCTTATAGATTGATTGGTTCAACATTCGATATCCATTATGGGTGTAGTTTGTCTCTCTTGGTAAGTGACCTTTAAACATAAATACATATTTATCATGGTATCAATTTTGGGTTGTGTCTTTTGATATATTAGGTTAATTTGGTGTTTCTCTTAGGTTTCTTCTACATCCTTTATGCAATCTCACTCCGGAGAATTTTCTTTTGTCCCTCATGTGTGAAACCTGAGTTTTCTGGTATACGGTTCCATATCTATCATATGATAATATATCATGTTTTTTATCTTTTCAAGGTGATTCATAATGAATGATTGGAATAATAGTTTTAGGTGTGTTGCAATTGGGTTTTAATGAAAAAATGGGGTTTTCATGGTTATTGTTAGAAGGAATGGATAAGGGGTATCTTAGAATTATTTAAATGACATTTTAAAGGGATTTCAAATGCTTTTCAAATAGTTTAAATTAATAGTGGAAAAAAGAGAAAATGGGTTACCTTGTTTACATTGGGGTAACATTTACATTGGGGCTATATTATATTATTTTATGATTATCCAAGATGTTTTTATTCAAGAATTATTGTTTTTCCTAGGATCATTGTTCATGTGTAATTATATTGAAATTGTTAATGGGGAATACTCATGGGTTATTCCACTTATTTATTGGCATGTTGTTATAGGAACTTGTTTGTACACTTTATTATTGTGGTTCAATAATTCTTCAACCTGTACCTATATTATTCCATGGTTTTGTGATACCTAGTCTTTTTTTTCATGAATTTATGATTCATCGTTGATATAAATGTTTATTATTGTGAACAATGATATGGTTAATATTCATTGAAATTCATAATATGACATTCTTTTAGAACTTTGGAATAATAGAAATGTTTACCACATTTTATACAAAACTAAATTACTGTTTATTATTCAATGTTTTGGTTAATAGAAGCATAACATAATTCTTTATATATAGAAATGTTGTTTAACACCTGGTGAGATCGTACTGATCCAGTTAGCTCACACCTTACATACCACTTCTGTGGCCAGTACACCATTGTTTTCCTTCCAATGCAGAGAAATGAAAAGCATCATAATTAGGCGGCATGGTTCATGTTAGCTGGTTGGGAAGATATTAGTGATATTGTGGGTGTTTTTCTATACCATCGTTTGGAGTAGAAGTTTTGATTGGGTCCTTTATAGTTTCACATTATTTTTGAAGTATTTATAGACATTTTTCAATGTCTAGTTTAGATATTTTCTTATAATTATATCATTATTATATTATTCATCCACTTATATTTCTTTTTTAATTTGATCATATATTCCATGTTTTTTATTAGTTTTTAGGAAATTGATCCCTCTGTTTTGTTGTACAATTCCTGGGTGCTTTTCGCCAGCCCATGGAGACTGGGAACTCCCTTTAATTATGTAATAGAATGGGTAGGTATCGATTTTTATAGAAACACGAGTCGTTTTGTTACATTATATGTATTTATTATTAGAAATACATAATAATAATAATTTTAATAGTTTTACGATATTTAATCCCCATGTATATCTATTTATTTCTAAGGAAAATTCAGTAGTGTCAAATTTAATTCATTGTGTTAGCAACATAATACTTTATAGAACATAAGACATTGAATACTATATGAATTCATGTTTAACCATATATTTTTTATTATTTCATGTGTATTTTTATTGCGAATCCATAATATGGAATTTCAATTTAAATCCATCATAAATACCCATCTTATGTTATTTAAAAATTGTATATTTTTATAATTATTTTGGATGAGAAATTTATGATTTTTTATTAACATATCTTTGTAAATAAATACAAATGATTTTATAGGTTTTATAAAATGATAATGACATGAAATATGAAATGTGATCCATGGTATTTCATTTTTGTTTACTAAATAATTTATATTGATCGCATATACTTTTGGAATCAATATGGAAATGAGAATTCATTTATATTTTCTCGATATATTTTTTAAATGAAGAATAATTTATGGTTTTCAAATATTAAATATAGGTGTGTTGATGTTGATATGTTCTAACATTTACAGATTAATCTATATGTTCTAATAGATTGGCCATAGTATGATTGTTGTATTCTTAATGTTAATGATTTGGATTTCTATTTTTTTATACACCATAAAAGGGTTTATAATGAAATAATCTTGAAGAAGATTGTTTTGAGATAAAAAATATGGATGTTTATAATATTTATATCTGAAATATTCAATTATGTAATTAGTAAAATATTTCCCACACATAGAATAATGGAATATTCATTACTATTATTAATATGTACTCAAATATAAGGATTTTTTAATATAGAATTTTTTATAGAAATTCACATCATTAATGATATAATATTTAATTTTTTTGACATATTATTCTTTAGAATAGTAAAATATAAAAAATGAAATAGGATCATATTTTATGATTATGTTGAAAAATGATTGAGGAATGATGAGTTAATAGTAATTTCTTTAGTTTTACCATTAATATAGAGAATTTTAAATTTTAAACACTTATAAAATATCAATTTTATATAAAATATTATTTATATTTTAATAAAATATTGGGATAAAAAGAATTTAGTCTCATACCTTTTATTTGGAAGTAATTATTATCACCTATTTCAAATCATTCAATAAATAGAATAAATTATTCATAATATTTTATAAGAATATTTTTTATTATAATTCAACACAATGTTTGAAGTTAATCTATATATGATTATACTATTTATATTCATACCATAATAGATTTTTTTAAAAATATTTTTATCATGAATTTATTCATATCATATAGTCATCATATTATAATCAGTAGTATGATATATTAGACCCAAAAGGAAGATAAAAAAAATTATACAATATTTAATCTAGAATATCCACATAATTTTGAACTTTTAAAATTATTGAATTCTATGTGGATAGTTGGGAATCCAATTCATTAAGGTGTGTGAACCAAGAGTTTGTTCAAACAATGAATTTTTTTTGTTCCATAGATTTTTTTTTGTTGAATTGAATGGGAAATTATATCTATATAATCCGAATGGATCATTTATTAAATAAAATTTTGATTTTATTTCTAGTAAAAGGATATTTTAAAATATAACCACCCACTATTAATATTCCATTTTTAAGGGTGAAATAATTATTTTTACATATCAGTCATGTTTAATAGTTCTTCAAAAATTACATTTCATTGTGATAATATTGTTGTAACCATTGTCATATACGCATGATTTGGAGTATGGTTTTAGTTTGTTGTCATTCCTCAGGGTAAGGCATGAGTTTCGCGAATATGGGATGCATGGATTGGATTTCACGAAGACCCGAAAAATGGAGGCGGTGATGCTTCGTGGTTACGACGAGCTTCCCAAACAGATGAGTTGAAAGGAAATGAACGAGAGCTTCTAGGTGGTGGTGCGAAGTAAATGACGGAACGCTCTACGATTACGATGAGCTTTGCGATCAGAAAATTTTCGTGGTGCTTCGCGATTTGGACAGAATTCCGGTAGAAACATCGGAGCTTCGCGAAAGGCAATGACATGGTGCTGACTTAGCGTGGAAGGGTCGAGGGTCTGTGGAATTTCTTATAAATACAGGTTGACCCCCTCGAGAGAAAATGAGATATTTTTCAGAGAATATTCATTGCTCTCATTTAGCGAAGGAAGTTCGCGAAGGCAGTGTGCTTCATGAAAGATGAGCTTCACGACAGCTATTCTAGCTCTGCGAAAGTCGTGTTCTTCGCGTTGGCTTAGTGAGCTTCATGAGGGAAGTCACTTTGTGATGACTTGAGCTCCACGATGGCCTAATCACTGTGAAGGCTTGAGCTTTGCAATGGTCTGAGATCCATGAAATTGTGAGCTTCGGGAAAAGGAAGGAGCTTCACGAAGGCTTGTTTGAGCTTCGCGAAATTGGGTCCCTCGTGAAGTAGGGTTCTTTGCGAAGATACATTCCAAAGTTAGTTTGCCTGGTGTTTAAGAGACAAAGGGTAATTCATTAGTGGATGAAAATTGGACATCAATGGAGAATCTACATACAATTAAGGATACATTCTTATGCAATGATGAAGAGACCTTCATGTCTATAAAATGAGATTGGATTCACCAAGGGCAGTGAGCCAGGGGGAGTCAACGGGAGTGACCCGATGGAAGTAGTGATCTATCATAGAACCTTTGTAAAGGTAGTGATCCTGGGATAGAGTGACTGTGCCCGAACCTCTGTAATCCATAGCTAGTGAAGATTAGTGGATTTTGGTATGATGGAAAAATTGTTGGCGTATGCTCCTTGGACATAGCCATTAGCAGAGAACTATGTAAAAAGTGATGTGTCTTCTCTATGCATGTGAATGTTTGATTTAATATCATATTCATCATAAAGATTCAACAAGTTCTTACCATCTTGGGAACAAGATCTATCACATTAAAAGTAAAATTTGCCACCCCGATTCACCCCTCCCCTCTCAGGGTGTCCTGGGGTCCTTCAAGTTGTATTAGAGCCAGGTTGCTGGTGTTGAATGTGTCCTTTATTATCATGGATAATGCAATCAATGTCAGGGTAGTCCCTCACTTCGATGGATGTAATTTCAAGATATAGAAGAACAGAATGAGATCTCAACTAAGATCTCTTGGAATGGAAGGTTTTTTCTATTGTGCAAGGAATACAAGTCACTGATCCAACATGCATGGCTGTGACTGAAACAGATAAGAAAATTCTTGATGCAGATGCCAAAGTAAAAAATTCACTCACTACAGCCCTTTATGATCAGATCTACCTAAATGTGATGAACTGAACCTCTGCGAAATCGATGTGGTATAAACTTGAGAATATTAATGAAGGATATATCAATGTGAAGGTGGCGAAACTACAACTGCTTCACAATCGATTTGATGATCTGAAGATGCATCTAGACGAGAATGCAGACTCATTCTTCAATCTAATTATTGATGTGGTTCGATCAATTCAGGGTCTAGGAGAAGAAATAAAAGTTATTGATATTGTAAAGAAAATATTAAAAAGACATCCACATCTCTCTAATGCAACGGTGTCATCTCTTGAGGAAAAATATCTTTCCAAACTTTCTCTGGATGATCTACTGAGCCTCTTGGTGGCATATGAAATGAGAGTAAAGCCAGAAGATGCTACGACTTGTGTGAGCAAGGAAATGCCATTCTAGGCCATGGATAAATTGAAAATCTCAAAATATAGTATTGGTGAAGATGAAAAAGAAAAATAAATTGTTTATCTCATTGCAATGAAGTTCCAGAAAGGAAAAGGGAAATTCAAAGGGAAGTTACCTCTCGCTTGTTTTCGTTGTGGAAAAGTTGGGCACATTGCCTCTCAGTTCTCAAGAAAAATCAATTATGAAGATAGTTAAGATGAAATATTCGAGAAGCCCCAAACAAGGTTCTTCAAAAATGGATACTTCAAATCTGGAATGAAAATGAAAAGGAAGAGTTTTGTCTGTGAAGAGGAATAAGATGATAATGAATTTTGTGATGAAGGAGAACCAGAATTCAAAACTGGGAACCATGCTTCCCTGATGGACACTGTTGAAAAGTCAGAAGATACTGGTGGAGAAAAACAACTGAGAACTTGTGTAGATCCTGAGATGCAACATAAGGATGCTGTTAATAGGTTTAAAACTAAATGTAAGAGTTTCAATAAGTGGTAATCAATTGTAGAAGAATCAACTGAATATGTTCATCAACATGAAGCTGAAATTGAATGACTGGAAGAATTTGTGAAGGTACAGTCCAAAATAATTGAAATCAATGATGATGTAGTGGATCTGAAGCTATGAATTGATGAATAGGAAATGTTCATCAATGGCCTCACCACCAGACTAGATGAAAAATCCAAGACTTCTGAGGGTCTGGAGGAGGAAGATGATACTCTAAGAGTAAAATTGATACTGAATCAATTCCAAAAGAATCAAGGAAGAAAATACAGTTTGGAATATTCTATGATGCAGAATTACTGGAAAGAGTCACATGTGGTTGAGATGGGGTTGGAAAATTTTTGAGTGATCAAAGACCCACTTGTATTAGAAAGATTGGAATTGGCTATGAAGTTGAGACATCAACTACTGGAAGTGAAAATATCCAAAAGAAAGATAAGATGAAAGTTGAACATGTTGAACCGTTGCCTAATGTGATGAAAAAGGACCCCTCAATCCAAACTAAAAGGAGAACTGAAAATTATCCTCAAACATTCAGAAATGACAGATTGTCTTACTATATTCCCAATGAATATGGTATGGGGGAAAATTCAAGTGAGAAGACATTTTCTCTCATGAAGTGTCAGTTCTGTCGCTATCTGGGCCATACCATGTCTTATTGTGAAGAGGCAAGAAGCTATCTGAATGGTGAAGATATAAAAGTTCAGCATAGGAGAACAAATTCATATCCTAATTCTTATATAAGGAACAATTTATATAGATATTGTTATCGTTGTTCTATCTTTGGCCATAAGGCTGCTAATTACAGGCAGAGAAGGGACATGGACACCTCATACCGAAGTTCAAGACAGGTCAAGTCTCAACAGCAAGACAATGTTGCTCTTTCAAATAGGCTTTCTCCTCTCAAAGTAGACTTCTACTATGAAGAACTTGGGTATGCAGAAGATATAATTGAAAGTCCATCGGTACTATATACTCAATCCAATGTCTCGTGGAAGGAATGAAAGATGATTGAGAAATCCAACCTTGTAGAGGTGGACCTCAATGCTACGAATAACAACAGTACCTGGATTATGGATAGCGATTGTTCATCTCATATTATAGTTAATTCCGACCAGATAACATATATCAAAAGGAAGGTTGATGGAAAAATACGATTTGGTAATGATGGAGCTCTGAAAATCAAAGGAAGTGGAAGTATCGAATTAGCTAACGGAGAACTAAAGAAGACTGAAGTCCTTTACGTAGATGTCCTACGTCATAATCTCCTCAACGTGAGTCAACTCTATGACTCGGGACTTATAGTTACTTTAAATTAGAAAGTCTGAACAATCAAGGTAATGATGGGAAATTCACTTATGAAGGGATGCAGAACAGAAGACAACTTGTATCAGGTTGATAGTGAAGAATATTTCTGTTACATGACTGTTGAAGAAGAAAACAATTTTTGGCATCAGAGACTGGGAAACATCAATCAACAAGATATGGAGAAAATATCAAAATTGATAATTTTAATGGATATTCCCAACCTGATGCGTGAACATGAAAAATCATGTGATGCTTGCATTCGTGGGAATATGGTCTGTAGTTCATATCGGCCAAAGAAGAAAAGGGCATCTCAACTTCTAGATCTGATTCATACCGATGTATGTGGGCAGATAAATGTTGTTGGAACTCATGGAGAAAGGTACTTTGTCCTTTTAATAGATTATTACAGTAGAATGGCATCTATTATGGTCATTCACAGGAAAAGAAAAGTCCTTGACTGCATGAAAACAAATCGGTGAATCGTCGAAAATGATACTGGACGAACAATCAAAGTGTTGAGATCTGACAATGGAGGAGAATACACATCCATTTAATTTGAAAATTATCTAGAGAAGCATGGGATACAGCATGAGGTACTTTCTCTACGAACTCTACAACAAAATGGAGTTGTTGAACATAGGAATCGATAGGTGAACAACATGGCACGAACTATCCAGATTGAGAGTCGTATTCCATGGCATTACTGGAAAGAGGTTGTTCAAGCTGCAGTGTACATTCAGAATCGAACGAGACATTATATGGGTGAGACGAAGACACCATATGAATTATGGCATGGATGGAATCCCTCTTTAAAATACTTTCTAGTCTTTGGAAGTAAATGCGTCATCAGGAACAAAGATGGAAATTAAGGGAAGTATGGAGACAATGCAGATGAAGGAATTTTCCTCGGTTACTCAATAAACAAAAAAGCCTACATGTGTTTCAACAAGCGTTTAGGATGGATTGTGGAAAGCAGTGATGTTAAGATTATTGAAGATAAACCCACAAATGCTTCAAGGACATCATATCCTGATGTGATAGAAAGTCAGGAAGGAAGTGAACGTGAAGAAAATACAAATACAGAAATAGAGGAAGCTGTACAAGACACTCAGTAGTCACATCATGGCGTTGACTCAAAAGAAGAATCTGAAGAAGAAACTATGGCTGATGAGAATTCAACTGAACCTCACAGGAGAACTCGAAGATCTAAGAATGATCCATCCAACATAATTGGGGACAAGAGTGCACCCACTCAAACAGGAAGGATTAGGAATAACACGCAAACTACATTTCTATTTGTTGTTGAGCCATCCTCATTCGAAGAAGAATCAAATGATGAATCTTGGGTGAAATCAATGAATGATCAATTAGATCAGATTGACAAGAATCAGACATGAGATCTTGTCCATAGACCCAAAGGTCACAATGTGATTGGTACCAAATGGATCTTCAAAAATAAGTTTTATGAGCATGGAAGTGTCATCAGAAACAAGGCACGACTTGTATGTAAAGGATACTCCATGATTGAAGGCATTGAT
The DNA here is from genome assembly GCA_963277665.1 of Viscum album. NCBI lineage: Eukaryota > Viridiplantae > Streptophyta > Magnoliopsida > Santalales > Viscaceae > Viscum > Viscum album. Next base: position 1,896,908,196 of record OY728163.1, on the reverse strand, counting down.
ATTGAAGAAACCTTTGCTCCAATGGCTAGACTGGAGTCAATCAGGATTTTCCATGCCATGGAACTCCAAATAGGATATAAAGTATTTCAAATGGTTGTCAAGACATCATTCTTGAATGGTGTACTCGATGAAGAAGTCTACATTGAACAACCAGTGGGCTTTGTTTTGGGTACTGATGAAACGAAGGTCTGCAAACTGAAGAAAGCACTGTATGTTTTGAAGCAAGCACCACGAGTGTGGTACTCGCAGCTGGATTCATATCTCAAGAAGCTGGAATTCAAAAGAGGAGGAGTATATCACAATCTCTTTGTAAATAATTCTCCACAAATCAATTCATGGTTCTAGTCTATGTTGATGATATAATATTTGGTGGGAGCAGGGAGAATTCAGTGGATGAATTTTTCAACCACATGAAATCATAAATTGAAATGTCTATGATTGGGTAGCTCACATATTTCATGGGGCTGCAGGTGATTCAAAAGAAGGAGTACACTTTAATTTCTCATGAAAAGTTTGCAAGAGATCTGCTGAGGAAGTTTAATATGCAAGACTCCAAACCAATGTCAACTCCGATTGCAGTTGGAACTAAACATGGAAAGCATGAGGATGGGGATTCTTTTGATCCCACCATGTACAGGAGGATCATTGGGAGCCTACATTACCTGAGAGAGACAAGACTAGATATTGTATTTTCCACATGACTTGCAGCCCGCATTTTGAGTAATCCAAAGGAGGAACATATGGCAGCAGTAAAAAGAATCATGTTGTACATTCAAGGTACAGATAAATTTGAGTTATTTTTTGTTGCAGGCAGGGACAATGAATTATCAGCATTTTCTGATGCTGAGTGGGCTCGTGATGTATTTGAATGAAAGTCAACTAGTGGTGGAGCCTTCTATATTGGGCAGAAATTTGTTGACTGGTTGAGCAAGAAACAAGAAAGGACTTCTCTTAGTATGGCTGAAGCTGAGTATATCTCTTCCACAAAGGCATACACCCAACTCCTATGTATGAAGAAATAATTAACTGATATTGGTGATGAGGTAAAGTAACCAATTGTGATTTACTGTGATAAAAAGTGCGCAATTGATCTTATGAAGAGTCCTATTCAGAATCCCTGTACGAAATGTATTGAAATAAGGTATCACTTTACCAAAGAAAAAGTTGAACAAGGGGTGATTAGAATGGAACTTGTGGGTACTGATGAGTAAGTGGCTGTTGTCATGACCAAGACACTATCAACAGCTGTGTTTGAGAAGCATCGGTTGAACCTTGGTGTTCAGCCACCTCCCAATGCATAAAAAGGTTATGCATTACCCCTCTCCCCAATTAAGATAACTTTTTTTATCTGTTTATGGATGTGATGCAGGTTTGATGGGAAGATACATTCCAGGGGGAGTATGGTTTGAGCTGAACATTGAAAAAATTACTAGCCAGTGCATTTATTTTCAATGGTGGAGAAATGAATATATTCAGGCATGTTCTGATCGTATGAGAAGGATAAGAAGGAATTCAACAGTCATGTAATGATTCATCGGCGTCATTTAGAATTCAAAAACATTCGAACCCAATTCAAACCTCCTATCTTGTTTTATAAACCGATCATTTCTCACGTAGACTTAGAGAGTTGGATGAGTTGATTCTTGCGTTTTTGGTTTCCACATGGATGGAGATCTATTGAATTTATTTTCAAATTTCCAAAGAACCCAATGAGGGAGATTGTTGGAACCATGGTCTTTTATACATGATTTGGAGTATGGTTTGTGTTTTTTGTCAATCCTCAAGGGATGTTCATAATGTGTAGCAGCAAAGAGATCATACCGTTCAGGCGGTACAAAAGACCAGTACAAGGTGGCACCATTTCCCAGTGTTTGCCAAATTTTTGGGGTACAAAATTTGGAGTTTGGTGAGAATCGCGAAAAGGGGATATTCTTGAAGATCATATTTCTATATGGAAAAGACATGAGTTTCGCGAAGATGGGATGCATGGATTGGATTTTGTGAAAACCAGAAAAATGGAGGCGGTGATGCTCCACGGTTATGACAAGCTTCGCTAATGGAAGCGTTGAAAGGAAATGCGAGGTAGCTTTGAGGTGGTGGAGCGATGTAAATGATAGAATGCTCAGCGATTACAACGAGCTCCGCGATCGGAAAATTGCCGTGGTGCTTCGCAAATTGGACAGAATTCCGGCAGAAACTTCGGAGCATCGCGATATGAAATGACGTGGCGCTGACTTAGCGCGGAAGGGTCGAGGGTCGGTGGAATCGCCTATAAATACAGGTCTACCTCCTCGAGAGAACATGAGAGATTTTTCAGAGAAAATTCTTTGCTCTCGTTTCATTAAAAAAGTTCATGAAGTCAGTGTGCTTCATGAAAGTAGAGATTCGCGGCAGCTATTCTAGATCTGTGAATATCGTGTGCTTCGCATTTGCTCAGTGAGCTTTGCGAGGGAAATTGCGTTGTGACTACTTTAGCACCACGATGGCCTAAGCATTGTGAAGGATTGATATTTGCAATGGTCTGAGCTCTGCGAAATTATGATCTTCGCAAAAAGGAAGGAGCTTCACGAAGGCTTGTTTGAGGTTCGCTAAATTGGGAGCCTCGCGAAGTAGGGTTCTTTCCGAAGGTACATTCCAAAGTTAGTTTTCCTTGTGTTTAAGAGACAATGGTGTATTCATTAGTGGATGAACATTGGACTTCAATACAACATCTACATACAACAAAGGATGCAATCTTATGAAATGATGAAGAGACCTTCATGTCTATAAACTGAGTGTGGCTTCCCCAGGGGAAGTGAACCAGTGGGAGTCAACGGGAGTGACCTGAGGGAAGCAATGAGTAATCCCTGAACCTTTGTAAATTAATTGATCCTTGGATAGAGTGATTGTGCTCAATCCTCTGTAATCCACAGCTAGTGAAGATTAGTGGATTTTGGTATGACCAACAACATGTCGGTGTATGCACCTTGGACGTAGCCCTTACCGGTGAACTAATTAAAAAGTCTTTTGTTTTCTCTGTGCATGTGAATGTTTGATTTCTGATCATATTAATCATACAGTTTCAACAAGTTCCTACCAACGTGGGAACAAGATCCATCACATTATAAGAAAAAGTTGTCTCCCTGATTCACCCCTCCAATCTCAGGGTGTCTCGGGGTCCTTCAAAAATATCTATAATACCCAAATTACATGGTTTGTATATAGGTAATGATTTTCGTGTGTATAGATATTAAAATAAATTTTAAATATAATGTAATTTAATTTTTTAAAAGATTTTGAATGGTAATCATAATTACTAATAAAATATTTAACATATAATATTGATGTATTAAAATATTATAGATAGAAATGTAATAAAATGTTTATGAACAATAAATTTGAAATGAAAATTTAATATAAATATTGATTACCAGTAATGTTAGCCTCATGTATCCATAGAAAGAGCACTTTTTTCTCAACATATACATATAATATTAAGTGGAAAATATAGACACACAACATTCTACATGATTTGTGGATGATGAGAAATGAGATGAGTGTAGGAATTTATATAAAATTTGAAATTATTACATAATAATTATGATAGTTATTCATTGGAAATAATTTTGATTTAAACATAAAAACACATGGAATAATCATGTATTTAGATCTAGGTAATTAAAATTTTGTGAAATTTTTATGATATAAAATTTAATAAGGCGAGAACAATTTATATATTGTTCTCTCTATGGAAATTACATTCTCTATAATTGGTTATATTTAAAAAATTATTTTTTTATATTCATTTGAGATTCCGCAAAAAATTCTTAATATTATTTTCATACATCAAAATAATTTATTTTATGAAATTAATATATACTAAAACCATGTATTTTAGTATCGTAATTTCAAAATTACTTTTGTATTCAAATGATGGTATAAAACACACTATATATCCCTACAATATAATTTATTTCAGTAAAGTAACAATTTATAAAAAAGAAAACACATCACTATTTAGTAAATTTAACAACTTTATTCTAACAGTATTCCCATTTTAATGAATATAAAATCTTATATATAACAAATTTAATTACTAATACAAAAATATACACTAATTTTAATGGTAATATTTATACAATATATAATTATCACATTGAAATTATAATGATTTTGTTAGATTATTATTATAATTGAAATTATACCCTTCAAATGGTGAAAAACATAATTTATGTAAAAATCATTATATCATTCTTAAAAAATTCATTTCAATTTATTTTATCCATAGTAATATCAATTATACTATTTATTGATTTCATCAAAAAAAATAATGAAACTAATGATATTACTATTATTTGAGGAATATTATCCTCAATAATACATTATTATTCTTGATAAATATAATGTAATTTATTCTATTGATGTAGTTATATTTTTTATTATAAATATAACACCTTAGTTGTTTTATTATTCTAAAATGAATTAATGGATAATTAATTGTTTATATTTCTGTGTAATTAAATTTGTATATGTTTTATAATCGTAGTTCTCACATCCTCCCATAAATAATTTCATTTTGAAATTTTATATTATAAATAATTCATCCAAAAATCATTGTTAAAAAATTAGTATTTACTCGTTAACAATTGATGTTAATTAAACCAAATCTTTATTCCCCCAATATAACAACGTGAAACATTATTTACAACTCCAAAAAAATTCATTCAATTATAAAAAATAATTATTGGTTTTAATTATAGGTTATCATATGTTCAATCACATTTCATCTATTTTTAGTTCGTGTTCATAGGAAAGAATCCCATTGTATCATCCACAAATGAACAATAATTGTAAAAATCTATAATATGAAATCATATCAAATGTGTTAGGACTAGATATTATCATAATTATAAGGATTCAATGATATTGAAGGAAATTATATGATTATTAATCTATACACAGTATTTTATTCGTTGAAAATAGACCAGAAGTCATTAATAAACTAAATATCCCATTTACAAGGTATATCATCAAACGAGACATCCAACATAAAATGAGGAATTATATAAATGAGATATTATTTTTTATGACTATTTAAATGTCATATTCATACATATCAACAATTATTTAAGGGTTGCATCACCATTAGACTACCCACTTCATGGAAATATAGACACTGGGTTCTATTAAAAAAATATTCCACTATGGGTACCTTAAATATAAACTCTATGTCTATTGTATGAACCATTATTTATAAAAATAATGTAATATCTTCTATCACCTGAGAATTAATTTTTCAAATCATCTATTGGTAGTAACATTAAATGTTGATGTGTATTACATTTTCATATAGGGACTGAATAGTAATCATTTTCATCATTATTTTCATCATTTTCTCCCATTAAATCAACATCATGGTCTCACTTGATCTGTTATCAAATGTGAACAATCATTGGTATTTAGTGATATTAGTTTTCATGAAAAAATAATATGTGGAAACACTCTATACATAGTTGAATATAATGTTTTCGAGTCCTCTTTCATTATTACAATTATAGAAAATAATAATATATTGAATTTGAAAATGATGTTTTCAAATTAAGACTTTTAATATATAGTGATGAATAGTCCATGAGTGAAATACATATTAAATTATGAATGTGAAAAATAAATTTTAATCATATGAGGTAAACCCATAACACCAAAATATAACAATCAATTAACTTATACCCCATTACTTTGTAACTAGGACTTCAATTACAAACCACGTTAAAGATAAATCTAACTCAACACCAGACCTAGTATGTTGCATAACCAAATAGTTGTTACTGATCCCATTATACTAGAAACCTGTGTCTGGGTATCATGAAAATATCATGAGAATGATTTCACATGAATTTATAATCACAAAAAACCCACAATAACAAACATCACAATGCTAAAAAACATTACAAAACACGGAATAATAATTTAAATTTTACATTTGATAAAAGAAAAAAAATTAATAATAATATCTACAAAAAAGACAAAAACATTATCTCAAAAAAAACTACACAACCTGTAGAGACCCAAAACTTGATTAACATGGACATTACATTACTTTTGAGTAATACATAACACATAAAAAGAACCAGCACTCAAGGACCATAATAGTTTATTGTCTTTGGAAAGACACAATATAATCTTCTAATCTTGGTGAAAAGATCTTCAACATCACCCATAAAGATCTTCCCCTGTTATTTTCATAACTAAAACCATTATTTAAATCCTAGGGAAAATTAAACATAAAAAAGGTGATCTCAAATGCTCAGTTAGGGTAAGTATGGATAAAATAAAACAAAACCTATATATTTGAACATAAAAACATGAACATAATGTGTAATCATCAAAATTGTGGGCAATGACATAAAACATGGCAGTTCATAAGGAATAGAATATAAAGAAACATTAATCATGATAAAATAGAAATGGAATAAAACATGTGATTTTGGAAAACATTAAGCACATGATATGATTTCCATAGTAGCCAAGGCATTGCTTCCAAGACCATTTGAGTGGACAATGTCCCTTTCTGAATCGAGTTCACTCCTCATTCCTGTACTGTATTAGTAAACCGCATTAACATACCATTCTAGCCATGTCTATCTCATGAAATATAAATCTTTACCCAATGCATTTTTGGGAGATATAAGTCCCAATGATCTCATAATGAAATAATTCTTACTTGTTCCACAACATAAACATTAATCATTCATCATAACCCAAAGAATAAAAATGGGTTTCATAAACATCATCCCATCATAACATAATCCATATATAAAAAAATGGATATCATTTCATCATAAGAAAAGTGAAACTATGTAAATCATAGAGACATTATACTTGAAACATAAAAATTTGAAATAATTTCTTCTTAAATGGAAAATGGTTTTGATAAAACACATGAAATTATTTCTTGAGGAAAATACCCTTCCTTCTTAAAAATCATTTTATTTTCACAAAATTCCATGAAATTTTAAAAGAAATATATTTTATTGAAAATAACCATGAAATATTATAGAGTAATATTCTTTAAAATAAGGATTTATGAAATCGTAAAAATCCGTTCTTTTCGTATAAGTAAAAAAAAATTCTTCTCGTAATTTTTCCAGAAAATTCAAAAATTAACTCGTATGGTAAACAAAAGAAAGATTCCTTCCATATGATGTAGTAAAAGTAAAAAGGAGTAAAAATGAATTTAAACATAAATGGATGAAAATTAAACATTTTATGAAAACATTTTGATAACATATGGACATGAATAATAAACATAACCCCAATAAATACTTACGAATAAACAATCACAGATATGAATGAGATTGGAATAATTATCCCTTACCTTATGTCTGATATGATTTGTATGTATCTGAACCTCCTGTATAATGATTTAAATAATGTCATTGTCTTATTAGATAATCATATTCATTTTTATGATATCATATATAGTTTATATATGACTTTATACTAGATGTTCTTTTGTAAATTCGATGTAAAAGCACCAATTTGGGTAAAATCGTTTCATTTATTGAACCTGTTTTGACTTGTTCTTCTTGATATTATTACTTATATCCTGATTTAATTAATTCTAGAATTTAAAAAATAATTTTTATATTTTTTATATTCATCATATACATAAATATATGATAGATTGAATGGAATAAAATACACCGTTCATGGAGACGGTAGGTCGTACGTACGCATGAACGCTGTTTTCATTTCCTTATTGAATTAAATGAAATTAAGTAGATGAAATATATATATATATAAATCCAGTATCATTATTATTTCATATAACTCATTATTATTCATTATATGTACTTTATAATAATTCATTAATGGTTAACATGGAGAATGAATCTCATCGCGTCGTGGAGACGGTAGTCCATACGTACGCATGAGTGATGATATCATTCCAATGATCATGGAATTGTATTGAAGAATATGTATAATATTTAAGAATCAATATAACTTTACAATAATCATATATATTTATTTATTTACACCATTATACCCATCCATTTATGGTGGTGGTCGAAAACAGATTATCCCACGGCGTGGAGATGGTATTCTGTACGTACGCACGCGCAGTGATTTATTTTTCCATAGGATGGATAGAAGGTGAAATATGGTTGTGTCATAATTATAATAGCATAACAGTATAAGGGTGATACTGATGTTATTACTTCATAATGAAACAACTAATGAAGAGTATGTAGAAGATGAAATAAATTTGAAAGAATCGGGAACATATATTACCTCTTCTTTGACACGCCTCATTGAAACCTCCTCTTAGGGCACTAAAATTGGTCTTTGAAGAAGACCAGGACCTCTAGATTATTACTATGGAAGTGTACAAGGGAAATTGGATTAGTTTGGCCGAGGTTGAAGTCTCTTTTATGGTGTGAGGAGAAGAGGGAGGAGGTGCCCTTTTATAAGGGAGGAGATGGACACCGTAGGAAAAACATAAAATATTATTTTATAATAAAGTAATATTCTGTTTTTAATATCCCAAAATTGGTTTCTTTAGATGTTAAAATGGGTATGGGTCTAAATAATCTCAACCAATATATTTTATATAGATTTTGGCCACTATATTAACCTTATCTTTTTGTTTTAACTCTTAGTTAATTAGATTGACATTTACCATATAACTTTGTATTTTTATATTATATAGTTAACTAACATAACATTTACATCCAAGAAACCCCCAAGTGTTCCATTAATGATACACCTATCATTATATAAGTATCATGAACTAAATTTATATATTTAGTAATATAATAACAATTTATAATATAAAATTTGTTTTAAAAACTATTTTATGACAATTTTGAAACTATATGATAATTGATTTCTGTGAAAATCATAAAATCATGATTAGTTGTAGAAAAGATAATTAAATCAATAATAACATGTCATATTAACCAATAAAAATAGTTTAATTAATAAAAATTCAGAAATTACATTTATTTGTGTATTTATAACATCAATTATGTTAATATTTCATTAATTAAGTAATTAATGCATCATCATTGTTTCATAAATATATTAAATTATTTATTGTATAAAAGAAATAAATAAAATAAAATTAGGTTGTAAATATTTTTAGATTTTTAATGAATATTTATAGTCGATTTTATCTTATTTATAACCCTATATTAAAAAGGATTTAGTTATTAAACAGTGATTTTATTTATTTTAACCCTTCATTAAATAAAATTATAATTTATGTCCTAACCTAATCCAAGTAGACCTAAATGTTCATATTTTATTCCTAAGGTAGTTTTTACTCTAATTATACTTATGCAATAGAATTAGGACATGTATTGGGGTAATAATAATATCATTTATACCCTTAATTACCCTATTTACTTTTAACAGTGGTAAATAAAAGTAAAAAGATACTATTCACCAATAATTATTTTCATCTCATTGAACCACATTTTAGTCCTTGAAATAAGTTTTGTCTCTTGAATTATAAAAATTCCACTCACAGAAGTGGTAAAATTTAGTTTTATGTATTTTTGCAAAAAGATCCTACGAAGACGGTGAAAAGTTCAATAAAACTTTTATATATCGAAAATTATTATAAAATGACTCCAATGAATTAAATATAACTTATATAGGTATTATGTATCAATTTTGACCTAAAATATATTTAAATAAAATAAATAATTATTTAAATAAAAATTCGGTTTTTAAATAGTAACCATGTGTTTTCAATATTCATCCAAAATTGAATGTTTTCAGAAAAATATCAAAAATTCACCCTAGGCTAATTTCGATATTCTAAATCTAAAAAATGAAGTACATTTTGAATGATAAAATTTAAAAAATATCAAAAAGTGGGTATTACTATTCATAACAACTAGTTTATAATAATATTATAATAATATCTCGTTTTGTGAAACATGGTATTTTGTACAACACACGCAATCGTGGAAGGTCGTGATTGCGTGTAATGAAAGCCAAGTCATGGATGCATGTAGTGAAAGCTACTTTTGGTGTAGCGTACAACATAATACATCCATGATAAAAGAATATTTTTCATAAAATCTCGGGGTGTTACATTCTACCCCCCTTAAAATGAATTTCTCCCTCGAAATTCGTCGGGGTTATAAATGGTTTACTACTCGAAAGTTTCTTTAATTGAAACCCACATTGAAAAAAAAAATACCAAAACTTATCTTAAAAAAATAGAGTATAATACGTAACAGTTACCCAAATTAACTAATCACTGGGTTTCTACATAGGACAACATAGCTGACAATATGAATATGGAAGAGAAATCTAAACCTCATGTACTTATAGTGAGTGGTAGAGAACGTGGCTATGATAAATCCAACAATCACAAAGCCATAAATTTGTGATGATCTAAGGTACCATTTGATTAATCGGATATAAGGGCACTAGGACAACATTTTTGGTTTTCAAGATGATTTACCTAAAGTTGAATAATTGTTGATTTAAAATAAATACATACTTGATTTTGGTACAATCTAACCATTGCTCGTGCCTCAAATAATTTCCACTTCAACTCTTAAAGATATGTAGTTGAATTTGTCTTCTTTGAAGTGATAGCAGATTATGCGATAGAATGACAGGTCATTCTATCTATTTCTAACGCAAAAAGTTTAGCACAATTTATTAAATATACAGAATTCCTTCTATACTGAGATTAACATTATATGGTTTCTAAAATGGACTTATACATCAGTTATCATTGCGCATAATAAAATAAAACATGTTTCTACTAACCAGATACTTCTTTTATGCTAGTGGTAGGTGATAAAGGTCTATCGTACTTTTGTTGTGGGTTCGATTCTCGCGTCCTTGTCCGACCGACGAGTTGTCGCCCGTCCTGCAGGTTGTCATTTTTCTAAATCTACATTATTAAAAAATTACATTAATAATATTGATAATTTTATATCCTTAATCGATACTAAATTATGTCCAACATAATCCATTCCAATCTTTAGGCTTGTCCAAAATACTTTTGTCTAATCTTGTAGTATAAAGAAAACGATTACTAGAAATTTCATCTACCGAGAATGTGAATACCATCATTTAGCCCCCATATATGATATCTATTGTAGGTCACATTCTGAACATGTGAATACCTTAATCACATATTCTCTTGAAAAATGAATACCCATTGAATCTTAGTGAAAACAGGAATGCTGTCAAAAGTTAACTCTTCCCACATACCAAATTCCAAAAAATTTATATACTCAAACAATGATATAACTTTTTCCCTATATCAGTCATGAGCATATGAATACTATCAAAAAATTTCATTGTCTCCTTATCCCTTCATTATGCTCATATCCTCTTTTTTCCAAAAATATCTAAATCACTTTCCATGGTTACCGATACCATAAAAGTTTTGAAAACCACAATAGACAAATACATAAATATTCCAAATATTACAAGATACTATATAAAACATTATTATGGAATCCCATTACATAAACACTTAATCATTCCACCACAACATTGTCATATTCATAATTTCCAATAGTGAACACACGTGAATTACCTTTTTACTTTTCCTTATGTGTTTTCTCATGTCGATCATCATTAACCCTTGGATTCGGGCATTGATTAGCATAATTCCCCATTTCATTTTACTTTAAGAATTGAAGTGTTTGTGGTGAATTCTCTACAGTATTTTCTTTATTCAAAACATTAGAAACCATTTTTCCATTACTTTGACACTCAGCTACTCTATGACCTTATTTTCCACACTTAACACATTTTCTAGTCCCATTAAGACAATATCCACCATGCTTCATTCCACAATTTGAAAATAAATAATCATTCATATTCTTTTCACCATTATTCTAGGATTTCTCCATGAACTCCATATTTATTTTCTTGTCAAAACCATGAGATGGATATGTTACACCAACTTCCAGTTCTACCTTGATATCACAACACACAATTTCTTCATAGATACTGAAGTCTCTTATAGCTAATTCCCTTCGAAGACTTGGTTTTGATCCACTGAAAAATCTATCAACATTACATTCAGGTTGGATGATAAAGCCAGATGGATAGATTTCAAGACATGTAAAATTCGCTTCATATATACCAACATATTCATCATCCTTTTTCATAAGCTCATGGAAATGCTTTTCTATCATTTTTGGAAAAATACTAGGGATGTACTTAGTGAAAAAGAAGTTCTTGAACTCATCCCATTCTGTAGATTCAATTTCATCTTGGGGCATCATATTCTTAATTAGTGTCCACCATTTATCTTCTTCACCTTCTCAATGGTAAATAGCCAGAATGACTTTTTCATGTTCTAAATAGTTAATTATGGAAAATATCTTTTCAATGGTACTGATCCATTGTTCAGTGACAAGTGGATTAGAAATCCCACAAAAAGAAGGTGGATGTTGCCTCATGATGGACTCAATAGAATATTTTTCCCTTCTCTTCTCATTTGGAAGTCTAGAATGATTCCTATCCTGTGTAAGTATAGAAATAAGATTTTACACTCCATCTCCCATAATGTTTGTCTATTCAGGAGGACAATTATTACATCATCCATTACATTGATCAACACGGTTCCTTCGGGTTCCAGCCATCGTCTAAAACCCAAAAAGAATAGCGTGAGAGTCAAAAATCATGATAGGGAAAACAACATAATAAAGGGGGAGTATCTTTAATATATAACATCATAGGTATATATCTATGATCATTACCATTATTTTTGGACTATAACCTATACGTATACATAACCTTTGGGACATCCCTAAACATACATTAGAAATATCTCTAGGGATCTCACTAATGTTTTCGCATCCTAGTTTCCAATGGTTAACAAAACCATTCCACTGATACAAACATTAGAGACCCAAAACATGACATACATGAACATTACATTAATTTTTCGGAATAAATAATACATAACAAGAACCTGCACTCAAGGATCGTAATAGTTTAGTGCCTTTGGAAACTCGGAATATAATCTTCTAATCTTGGTGAAAAGATATTCAACATCTCCCATAAAGATATTCCCCTTTTATTTTCTTACCTAAAACTTTTCATTAAATCATAGGTAAAAGAAAACATAAAAAATGGTGAGCTCAAATGCTCAGTAAGGGTAAGCATGGATAAAATAAAATAAATCATACACATTTGAACTTAAAAACATGAACATAATGGTTAAAAAACAAAATCTTAGGCAATGACATCAAACATGAAAGTCCATAAGGAATAGATTATAAAGAAACATTAATCATGATAAAATATCATAGGAATAAATCATGTGATTGTGGAAACCATTAAAAACATGATATGATTTCTATAGTATTCAAGGCATTGCTTCCAAGACAATCTTAGTGGACAAAGTCCCTTTCTAAATTGAGTTCACTCCTCTTTCCAGTCCTATATTATTGATCCAGATTAACTTACAGTTCTTGCCATGTTTATCTCATGAGATGTAAATCATTACACAATGCATTGGAGGAAGATATAGGTCCCACCCATCTCATAATGAAATCATTCTTACTTGGGACACAACATAAACGTAAATAATTCATCATAACCCAAAGAATAAAAATGGGTTTCATAAACATCATTCCATCAAAACATAATCCATATATAAAAAAATGGATATCATTTCATCATAATAAAATTGAAACCTTGTAAATCCTAGAGACATTATACTTGAAACATACACATATGAAATAATGTCATCATAGATGGAAAATGGTTTTGATAAAACACATGATATGAATTCATGAGGAAAATATCCTTTCTTCTTAAAAATCATTTTATTTTCACAAAATGCCATTAAATTTTAAAAGAAACAGATTTTATTGAAAACAACCATGAAATATTGTAGAGTAATCTTCTCTAAGTTAATGATTTATGAAATCAGAAAAATTCATTCATGTCGTATAAGTTAAAAAAATATTATTCTCGTACTTTTTCCGAAAAAGTCAAAAAGTACTTCGTATGGTAAACAAAATAAATATTACTTCCATACGATGTGGTAAAAGTAAAAAGGGATAAAAATTATTTTAAAAATACATGGAATAAAAGTATACATTTTATGAAAACATTTTGAGAACATATAGACAAAAATAATAAACATAACCCCAGTAAATACTTATGAATAAACAATCTCGGAAAAGAATGAGATTGGAATAATTATCCTTTAGCTTATGTTTGATATGCTTTGTATGTATCTGAAACTTCTGTATAATGATTTAAATAATGTCATTGACTTATTAATGAATCATATTCATTGTTATGATATCATATATAGTTTACTTCACTACTACAACCTTCCCCTTTATCAACACTAAAAACCATCATTAACAGTGCTAGAAATACGCTGTTAATGCCGGCGTAGATAAAGGGGGGTCCCCTTTATCAGCGCGCGGTGGAGCACTGATAAAGGTCAACTATATCAGCGCTTCTCGGAGCGCTGATACAGGTTCCTTTATCAGCACTCCTTTAGCGTTGTTAAAGGTTTCCTTTATCAGTGCTAAAAAAGCGTTGATAAAGGGCCCAGCACCTGCACACCGGCACACCAGAATACCTGCACAAAGTAGCACATGCACACATGCACACCATAGCACCCACACCCAATATTTTGACTGACAACGGTATATACATTTACTTAACATCATGAATACAAAAAAAACGCATTTCTATATACATTTCAAGATTTTTTTTACATGGTTACATTTACAATTATTCAACAATAGTTATAAACATTCATGTTTCATCCTTTGATATTCGTGATCTGCTCTTGATGGTATTTGTTGCTGAACAAAGCATCCGAACTCAAGGAAAAAAATCACCTATATAAGAAAACAAATATTATGTTAGTAATGCAATAATGAAAGAAATTAAAACAGAATATGAAAGAATACATTAATATGGAAATGTGACACTAAAATATTAAATTTTAAACTCAAAATTTTTCATTTTAATAACAATGAAAGGGAATAATGTAAAATCAATATGTTTTTGATTGATTTATCTCATTTAATAAATACTGATTCTTTATCTAAAGAATCGCTTTACCGGTCACACTGTGCGTCAAATTGAGGTGCAGTTGATTCGTACGCGTCAAAAATGACTCGTGGATCGTTTTCCTAAAGTATCAAAACAATTCGAAGGCGTTTGCTCGGTTTGGCGAATGTCATTGGTGTTGTTTTCCAAAGTTTATCTCATTTTCAAACAGATATTAGAAAATTTTAGCCATACCGATCACACCGTGCGTCAGATTGAGGTGCGGTCGATTCGTACATGTCACAAATGACTTGTGGATCGTTGTCCTAAAGTATCAAAACAATCCGAAGGCGTTTGCTCGGTTTGGCATCTGTCATTGGTGTTGTTTTCGAAAGTTCATGTCATTTTCAAACTAATATCAGACAATTTTATCCATACCGGTCACACCGTGCGTCGGATTGAGGTGCAGTCAATTCGTACGCATCACAAATGACTCTCGGATCGTTTTCCTAAAGTATCAAAACAATCCTAACACATTTTCTCGGTTTGGCGTATGCCATTGGTGTTGTTTTCCAAAGTTCATGTCATTTTCAAACTGATATCAGACAATTTTAGCCATACTGGTCACACCGTGCTGCAGATTGAGGTGCGGTCAATTCGTACACGTCACAAATGACTCGTGGATCGTTTTCCTAAAGTATCAAAACAATACGATGGCGTTTACTCGGTTTGGCATATGTCATTGGTGTTGTTTTCCAAAGTTCATGTCATTTTCAATCTGATATAAGACAATTTTAGCCATACCGGTCACATTGTGCGTCGGATTGAGGTGCGGTCGATTCTTACACGTCACAAATGACTCATGGATCGTTTTCCTAAAGTATCAAAACAATCCGAAGGCATTTTCTCAGTTTTGCGTATGTCATTGGCGTTGTTTTCCAAAGTTCATGTCATTTTCAAACGGATATCAGAAAATTTTAGACATACCGGTCACACCGTGCGTCGGATTGAGGTGTGGTCGATTCGTACACGTCAAAAATGACTTGTGGATCGTTTTCCTAAAGTATCAAAACAATCTGAAGGCGTTTTCTCTTTTTGGCATATGTCATTAGTGTTGTTTTCCAAAGTTTATGTCATTTTCAAACTGATATCAGACACTTTAAGCCATACCGGTCACACCATTCATCGGATTGAGGTGCGGTCGATTTGTACGCATCACAAATGACTTGTGGATCGTTTTCCTAAAGTATCAAAACAATCCGAACGTGTTTGCTCGGTTTGGCGTATGTCATTGGTGTTGTTTTCCAAAGTTCATGTCATTTTCAAACTGATATCAGACAATTTTAGCTGTACCGGTCACACCGTGCATCGGATTGAGGTGCGGTCTATTCGTACACGTCACAAATGACTCGTGGATCGTTGTCCTAAAGTATCAAAACAATCGGAAGGTGTTTTCTCGGTTTGGCGTGTGTCATTGGTGTTGGTTTCCAAAGTTGATCTCATTTTCTAACCGATATCAGACAATTTTAGCCATACCGGTCACACCGTGCGTCGGATTGAGGTGCGGTCAATTCGTACACATCAAAAATGACTCGTGGATCGTTTTCCTAATGTATCAAAACAATCTGAAGGTGTTTTCTTGGTTTGGCGTATGTCAGTGTTGTTGTTTTCCAAAGTTCATGTCATTTTCAAACTGATATCGGACAATTTTAGCCATACCGGTCACACCGTGCGTCGGATTGAGGTTCGGTCGATTCGTACGCGTCACAAATGACTCATAGATCAATTTCCTAATGTATCAAAACAATCCAGTCACGTATTCTCGGTTTGGCGTATGTCATTGGTGTTGTTTTTCCAAAGTTTATCTCATTTTCAAACTGATATCAGACACTTTTAGCCATACCGGTCACACCGTGCGTCGGATTGAGGTGCGGTTGATTAGTACAGGTCACAAACGGCTCGTGGATCGTTTTCCTAAATTATAAAAACAATCCGAATGTGTTTCCTCAGTTTGGAGTATGTCATTGGTGTTGTTTTCCAAAGTTCATGTCATTTTCAAACTAATATCAGACAATTTTAGCCATACCGGTCACACTGTGCGTCGGATTGAGGTGCGGTCGATTCATACACGTCACAAATGACTCGTGGATCGTTTTCCTAAAGTATCAAAACAATACAAATGCATTTTCTTGGATTGGCGTATGTCATTGGTGTTGTTTTCCAAAGTTCATGTCAATTTCAAACTGATATCAGACAATTTTAGCCATACCGATCACACCGTGCGTCGGATTGAGGTGCTGTCGATTCGTATGCGTCACAAATGACTCGTGGATCGTTTTCCTAAAGTATAAAAATAATCAGAAGGTGTTTTCTTGGTTTGGTGTATGTCATTGTTGTTGTTTTCCAAAGTTTATCTCAATTTGAAACTGATATCAGAAACTTTTAGCCATACTGGTCACCTCGTGTGTCGGATTGAGATGCGGTCGATTCTTACGCGTCAAAAATGACTCTTGGATCGTTGTCCTAAAGTATCAAAACAATCCGAAGGAGTTTTCTCGGTTTGGAGTATGTCATTGTTGTTGTTTTCCAAATTTTATCTCATTTTCAAACTGATATCAGACACTTTTATCCATACCGGTCACACCGTGCGTCGAATTGAGGTGCGGTCAATTCGTACGCGTCAAAAATGAATTGTGGATCGTTTTCCTAAATTATAAAAACAATCCGAACGCGTTTGCTTGGTTTGGCATATGTCATTGGTGTTGTTTTCCAAATTTCATGTCATTTTCAAACTGATATCAGACAATTTTAGCCATAACAGTCACACCGTGCGTCGGATTGAGGTGCAGTCGATTCGTACACGTCAAAAATGACTTGTGGATCGTTTTCCTAAAGTATCAAAACAATCCGAAGGCGTTTTCTCGGTTTGCCGTATGTCATTGTTGTTGTTTTCCAAAGTTTATCTCAATTTGAAACTGATATCAGACACTTTTAGCCATACCGGTCACACCGTGCATCGGATTGAGGTGCGGTCGATTTTTACGCGTCACAAATGACTCGTGGATAGTTTTCCTAATGTATTAAAAAAATCCGAAGGCAGTTGCTCAGTTTGGCGTATGTCATTGTTGTTGTTTTCCAAAGTTCATGTCATTTTCAAACTGATATCAGACACTTTTAGCCATACCGGTCACACCGTGTGTCGGATTGAGGTTCGGTCGATTCTTACACGTCAAAAATGACTCGTGGATCGTTGTCCTAAAGTATCAAAACAACCTGTAGGCGTTTTCTCGGTTTTTTGTATGTCATTGGTGTTTTTTTCCAAAGTTTATCTCATTTTCAAACTGATATCAGACACTTTTAGCCATACCGGTCACACCGTGTGTCGGATTGAGGTGCGATCAATTCGTACATGTCACAAATGACTCGTGGATCGTTGTCCTAAAGTATCAAAACAATCCGTACGCGTTTTTTTGGTTTGGCGTATGTCATTGGTGCTATTTTCCAAAGTTTATCTCAATTTGAAACTGATATTAGACACTTTTTGCCATACCGGTCACACCGTGTGTCAAATTGAGGTGTGGTCGATTCGTATGCGTCACAAATGACTCGTGGATCGTTGTCCTAAAGTATCAAAACAATCCGAACACGTTTGCTCGGTTTGGAGTATGTCATTGGTGTTGTTTTCCAACGTTCATGTCATTTTCAAACAGATATCAGACACTTTTAGCCATACCGGTCACATCGTGCGTCAGATTGAGGAGTGGTCGATTCTTACGCGTCACAAATGACTCGTGGATCATTGTCCTAAAGTATCAAAACAATCCAAAGGTGTTTGCTCGGTTTGGCGTATGTCATTGGTGTTGTTTTCCAAAGTTTATCTCATTTTCAAACTGATATTAGACACTTTTAGCCATACCGGTCACACCGTGCGTCGGATTGAGGTGTGGTTGATTTGTACGCTTCACAAATGACTCGTGGATCGTTGTCCTAAAGTATCAAAACAATCATTACGTGTTTGCTCGGTTTGGCGTATGTCATTGTTGTTGTTTTCCAAAGTTCATGTCATTTTTAAACTGATATCAGACAGTTTTAGCCATACCGGTCACATCGTGCATCAGATTGAGGTGTGGTCGATCCGTACGCATCACAAATGACTCGTGGATCGTTTTCCTAAAGTATCAAAACAATCCTAACGTGTTTGCTCGGTTTGGCGTATGTCATTGGTGTTGTTTTCCAAAGTTTATCACATTTTCAAACTAAGTATTAGGAATTCACTAATCTAAGGATATGAAACATAAGAAAGGGAGATCATAGATGCTCAATAAGTGTAAAGGTAGATATCAATGACCATATAAAGATAACATAAGTATTAAGAATTCACCTTCATTGTCCTATTTGTTTACATTCTTCGATCAGGTACGCTGCCCATTCGTTTCTAAAGACATTTATATCATCTTCTGAATAAGAGTTTTTGCGACAATCATAGTAGTACTGAAAAAATATAAATACACAAGGGATTAATAATTATTTTAAATAAATTAGTAATTATTTTCAAAAATACCTCTTCAGGGATGCTAGTTTGTCCATGAAATACGATCTCTTTCATAAATTTACAAACATATTAACCGCAGTCCTTGTCATTTTTTTGTTTCAGACACTGCAGAAACATCGATAAAATAAGTAATTTGTTTTGATATGTATTTGGATAGTGAAATATAATTATATATACCCAGATACTTCTCCATTTGTAGATCTTGAGGGAATTGTCGTCCTTACGGCCTGGATTCATTCCAGCCTTTAGACGATATTCATACACCGCCCTATCATAACAAAATCCTCATTAAAAGATAATATAAATTATATAACTAGATATTTAGTTCTAAAATGTTGGATCTAGTGTATTAAAAATTGACAATCGCCATCATGTGTGGCCGGTTAGTTGAATATCCATGCAGTGAATCCAGAAAATAAATCTTTGGAGTATCCAAATTGACTGCAATGAGCATCCAATGTTCCCTAAAAACACAAAAAGAAATAAGTACTGATAGAAATGAAAATATAATTGATATGATTAAAATGTAGAGTTTTACCCTTGCAGCGTTGGTATTAAAAAGAGCCTGTCAGTCGTAATTCTTCTTTGAAACATTCTGAGCAGATTTGACATCAATTCAGCCTGAAAATTAGAATCTATTTCTGTTCCTTGTGTAGAAATGGTGTGAGGACTAACGAGTCCAAATTTGTATTCATGGGAAAATCCCTTCAACTGTCTTTCATATATACGCTTGTGAAAAATATGAGATGTATTTATCCATAATTATCAATGTATATCAGCTTCTGTAAAATCAAATCATGAAAACATACCTCATGTATACATTTATAACTGAGGCACCTAGCCAGTCGTATGTGATGATCTCAGAAACAGCGCCTGCACTAATGAAATCCATTGTTTCTTCTCCGTACATATCTTTTTCACAAAAAATTGTATGATTCTTTCCGTCTTTCATTTTCGTATCCACATGAGCTTGCAATGATATTAAATGTGGATATAGAACGGGTGGGGTGAACGTGCTCTGAGTAGATCGTTTTGATCGGTTGGTTGATCCAATCTTGGAGCCACTCTTTCGTTTTAGCTTCTCCATTTTATCCTTCTGTAATAACATTCATCGGTTCACCCATTTTCTAATTTAATGTTAAAGGTTCTGCTTGAAAAATGAACTGGAAATGAATACCTCCTGCTCGACGTGTTTTTTTTCATGATTCGACGGCCATGCAATGAATGTTCCAATAGCTTTTTCCACCGTATGAATGTCGTCATCGTCATTTGGCACGAGTAGCGCGGAGCTCGGCTAATTAGCTACGTTAATCGACACTTTGACATGACCGGTTGGAAGTGGTCTGGAGTGTAGCGTGTCATTCTACATATTGAACACTGTAGCCCTTGCTACAAGGCGATGGGTGGGAGTTGACAGATATAAATCACAGTCATTTTCACCCTGCATAATATCATTAAATGAAAGGTATCAGTGTCTATGTGATTCACATCTCACAAAAACGAATATTATAACATTGATTACCTCGGTTATGTCAGGTCTTTGAGGGGAATGGCTCGCCTCAAAGCTGGTGAGGGGTGGATCTTCTCGCGGGGGTTGTTCTTGAGTTGTTTGTTCTCTTCGCCTCTCCTCCATCAAACACTTTAGCATCTCTCCCTGAGTTTGGATTAGTTCTTCAAGGGTAGCTACTCTATCTCTCATTACATGCAATTCTTTAGTTTGTTCATCCTCTTGTTTTTTTATCTTAAAATATGTCTTCGGTGACACCCCAAAACCCACACCTCTGACGCGGCCATACTGTTCTGGCTGTTTCAAGGCCATTGAAAGTATGTCTACATCCGGTGTGGGTGTTGATGTTTCCTATGACTATGTCAAATAAAAAATATGAAAAAATAAGTAAGCATCGTTATGTAATAGTGATTTAAAGAAAAACAAATTTATATTATGTCATACTTACACATGTTTCCCACACTTTTTGTGTGTTTTCATCTATCAGTTTCCCCTCTCTATTAACACGAGCCTGCTTCCATAGCACATGGCGTGGAATGGAAGTGACTTGAGATTTTGCATCATCAATCTGCTTATAAACAAAGAAACATGGTTATAGTGTTGTTTTATGTCACATAAAATTATTACAGTACTTTTAAAATACATACCAATTGTTTTTCAATTGAGGCATACCCCAACCTTGCTTTACGGTAGTGGTACACTGGTTTTGCTTCCCGTTCATTATTTCCAGCCCTCAGTTGCGGTTTCATAAATAAAAACCTATCAATCAATGTGATGAATACAAGAAACGTTACACAACGTGTAACCAAACACAATGTACCAGAAAATTCTTTTCCGCACGACGGTTGAAAAACGCATCCCACGTTCCTTGGGATATCAAGTGTGCATAAAGAGGAGGCGGGTGCAGCTTGATTTTCCCTTTGGCATATTTCAGATGATTTTTCGTTAAAATGGTGCGAAAGCCTCTATGAATCCTTCCTGCCAGTCTGAAAACATATTCATTTTGCAAAACATCTACTATAAATGCACTCTGCAAGAGATGATGAAGGGTTAGTCAATAATTCAATATTTTATATTATTTTAATAAATTAAATAGATGATATCATAATGTTACCGTAATCTCTTCCCACATTAATGTTTTCAACCCGCTGACAACATGGTTCCACGACTCTACGTCAATCGGCACGCGTTGTCGAGTGACGATTCCAATGTAGCTACTAAACATGGCTTTGTTGGGGTTTACTTGCTGGCCTAGCTTATTCCATCCCACCTCAAATTTGATGCCTTTTGCTTTTGACTTAAGGATTTTTGCTAAAACTGTCAAACTATGGTGCACCTATTTTTTTTTGTGTCGCTGGGGTTTCATCGCCTACCATTTCCTCAGTTTCTGCATCATCATTATGTTTCTTCGAAACACTAGCTTCGGCACTGACACCAGCTGCAACAGGTTGAGAGACCTGTTGTACGTCAGTAGTGGGACCAGCTGCAACAGGTTGAGAAACCTATTGTCTCTCAGCAGTGGGACCAGCTGCAACAGGTTGAGAGACCTGTTGTACGTCATCAGTGGGACCAGCTGCAATAGGTTGAGAGACCTGTTGTCTCTTAGCAATGGGACCAGCTACAACAGGTTGAGAGACGTGTTGTGTCTCGGGATTGGGTGCATCAGTAGGTGAAGAAGTCATTATCTGCAGAACTGGTTTAAAATTTAAGTTAGATCACATAAAAGGAGCAGTGAACAGATAATAACATAATGTAACACAATCTATATTACAATAAAAATCAATAACCAGATTATTGAAATCCCTTTTTTTAAAAAGGCTGAAGGGATTTTACCCCTCTATCAACTATCCATATCCCTTCATTGTGGTCTCCTCTGACATACAAAACATCATCTACATTGTGACCACTGCGAAATGATTGCGAAATCCCAATGAAAGGATCATCTTCCGTTGAATTTTCATCTGACCCTTCAGTTGTTTTGGTCGATAACAGAACAATTGACCAGTTTCGGTTTGCGGGATCTGGAACATAAAATACTTGCACTGCCTATGATGCCATTATAAATGGTTTGTCTTTCTCGACTTCCTTACTGAAATCAACTTTCACAAATCCCAAATCATCTATTTTAACAGCACTCCTGTTATCAACCCACTTGCATTGAAATATCGGAACTTGAAATTCCGTATAATCCAACTCCCATATTTGTTTGATGATGCCAAAGTATGACATATTCGCATAAATTGGATTTCTGTCCTTAGCACCAGAAACATGCATCGCTTCAGCCACAAGTGTAACCCCACTATTCTGCATGGTACTGTCTTCATCATGTTCATTAGTATAAAATGTATAATCATTAACTACATAAGAATTGTAAGATAATGCATACACACTTGGTCCTCAGGCTAGCCATCGAACTCGTTCCGAAATAGACTTTGTATTTTCATCTGACTTCATAAAAATATGATCTCGAAACCATCCTATAAACTGTCGATTATGTGTATTTGATATCCATTTTTCAGCCCTTGATGGATTCAATTGCCTAATAATTTCTTTTTGGATTTCAACATATGGGTCAACGTCCAAACTGTTATGCAAAACATAAAGGTGGGCCTGCTCTTGATCTGTAATATTGATTGTGACAACCTTTCTTCCAGAAATTCCTTCACCCTCTAACCGCCCAGTGTGATGAGATTTCGGTAAGCCACTGCTCTCCACACCAGACAAGTATTCGGTATAGAATTCAATGGCTTCCTCAACAATATATCGCTCTGCAATACAACCCTCTGGCCGACTTCGATTTTTGACATACCCTTTCAAAATCTTCATATACCGTTCAATGGGGTACATCCATCTGTAATATACAGGACCACATAGTCGAATCTCTCTCACCAAGTGGACCATCAAATGTACCATAATATCAAAAAATGAAGGCGGGAGGAACATTTCTAATTCACATAATATGACGGCAATTTCTTTTTCCATAGCTGGCAATTTCGCCGGGTCTATAACTTTGCTGCATATAGCTTTGAAGAAGAAACACAGTTTCGTTAATGTATGGCGACATTCTTGGGAAAAATGCAACGTAAAGCAATTGGAATGAGATTTTGCATCAAAACAAGATAGTCATGTGATTTCAGACCTTTTAACTTCAAGTCGCTCATTGACACAAGGTTACTGATATTTGACGAATACCCCTCTAGAGCTTTTACGTCATTCAAGAAGTTGAAAAACTGATATCTCTACTTCCTGGAAAGAGTGTAAGCAGTAGGAGGATGAAATGTTCGTTATTCACCGTTTACTGGTGCCAACTCTTCTCGTATTCCCATCTCAACCATGTCCAACCTAGCCTTAATTCCATCTTTTGGTTTGCCAGATGTATTTAGCAACGTGCCGATAACACTGTCAAATACATTTTTTTCTACATGCATAACATCAATAAAATGTCTTACATACAGACAATTCTAGTATCGTAATTCAAAAAAAATTGATCTCTTTTTCCAACCGATTTTTGTAAGGTTTTTCGAAGCCAGTTTACCAAAAGTAGTGTCCAAATTTTTAACTTTCTCAATCCATTGACCGCCAGTTAGTGGAGACGGTGTTGTATGTTCTTCTGAACATCCATCGAATGATGTCTTCCAAGAACGGTACTAATGTCGTCGCGGTAGAAATCTGCGATGTCCTAGAAACACGGTTTTCAATGAATGTTTCAACCTAATTGATTGTGTACCTTCTTCGAAAACGGGACAGCCTTGAGTTCCTTTAATGCTATATTCTGACAAATTTCCATACGTTGGGAAGTCATTTATCATCCCATACAACATGACTCTCAATGTGAAATCTTCCTTTCTGTAAGCATCATATAATGTAACACCTGAATCCCACAATAATTTCAAATCTTCGATCAATGGAGCTAAATAAACATCAATATCATTACCCGGTTGTTTTGGTCCTGATATAAGCATAGATAACATGATGTATTTTCGTTTCATGCATAACCACGGTGGTAAGTTATAATTTATCAACATAACCGGCCATGTACTGTGACTGCTGCTTCAAAAACCAAAAGGATTCACTCCATCTGTATATAACGCAAGACGAAGGTTTCTCGACTCGTTTCCAAATTCAGGATACTCATGATCGATTTTCTTCCACTGAGGAGAGTCTGTCGGGTGACGTAGTATCCCATCTTTAATTATTGTATCTGCATGCCATGTTAATTGTTCTGCAGTCTCCTCACTTCTATATAGGTGTCTAAACCTTGGAATTATTGGAAAGTACCATACAACTTTAGTAGTACTGGATTCATCTTTCTTGTATCTAGAAGCACCACATGTTTGGCATTCTTTAAGTGATTTGTGGTCCTTGAGAAACAGTATACAATCATTCGGGCAAGCGTGTATTCTTTCATAGATCATACCCATAGAGCGTAGCATTCGTTTGGCATCGTATGTTCGGCTCATGAGCTCATTGTCTTCTGGGAGCATGTAATTCATGAGGGAAAGTAGTTTCGTAAAACTATCATCACTCCACCCGTTATCTACTTTCAAATTATACAGCTTCAGTACGGCTGACAATGCTATATATTTTGTGCAACCAGCATACAATGGCGTCTTTGCACAACTTTTTAACTTCTCAAACAATTTTGGGCAATCACGAAGTTCATCTTCGAAGGTCCTTGTCATTTTCTCAATACGATCTTCATCATCATTCACATCTGTAATCACATCCTCCATACTGTCATCTTCATTGTTCATGTTTGTAATCATATCAGATGATCCATAAAACGCAGTGTCACCCCATTCACTACCTACATTCGTTGTTTCCCCGTGTTTATTCCAACATGTATAACTTTGATCTATTCCATGACAGATCAAGTGTTCTTCCAAATCATCTGGACTAATTTTTTTTGAATAACAACAGCGTAAACACGGACAAAGGATTTGAGAAGAGTCACATGCATGATCTATTTCAAACTTGATAAATTCTTTCACGCCTTCTTCATACTCTTTTGTCAACCGATTGGCATTCATCCATTCATTATTTATATTCATCCTATTTAAAATCCATAGGATAAGTATATTGGTTAAAGGATAAGGAATATGTGTATAATTTAGATAAAAAACAAGATACTTCAAGGAAATAAAGAATAAATAAATACCAAAATAAAAACTATATTGGGAACCACTACAATCTCCATGCCTCACATCAATATGATACCACCGTGCACCAGTTGAATCACCCATAAAACCTAATCTAGATAAATCAAAAATCAATAGAAACTAAATATAAAAAATAAAATGGTAAGGAAGATGGTGAAATCACTTGAGGCACCTCTCAAACCGCGGTGGAGGAGGAGGCAGCAGAGTAGGCAGAGGAGGAGGAGGAGGAGGTGCCGGTGGAGGAGGAGAATGAGGCAGAGGACTAGGAGGAGGAGGAGGAAGCGCCGGTGGAGGAGGAGGAGGACGAGGCTGCGGTGGAGGAGAAGGAGGAAGAGGAGGAGGAGCAGAGGAGGAGGAGGAGGTGGAGGTAGCGGAGGAGGAGGAGGATGAGGCCGGTGGAGGGGAGGAGGAGCAGGAGTAGAGGAGGCGGCGGCGGCCACGGTGGAGGAGGAGGCAGCGGAGGCTGCGAAGGAGGAGGAGGAGGTCGCGGAGGAGGAGGAGGAGGCCGCAGTAGAGGAGGAGGCACCGGCGTGACCGTGGCGTGACCGCGGCGTGACCGCGGCGTGACCGCGGCGTGACCGCGGCGTGACCGCGGCGTGACCGCGGCGTGACCGCGGCGTGACCGCGGCGTGACCGCGGCGTGACCGCGGCGTGACCGCGGCGTGACCGCGGCGTGACCGCGGCGTGACCGCGGCGTGACCGCGGCGTGACCGCGGCGTGACCGCGGCGTGACCGCGGCGTGACCGCGGCGTGACCGCGGCGTGACCGCGGCGTGACCGCGGCGTGACCGCGGCGTGACCGCAGCGTGACCGCAGCGCGCGGAGGAGGAGGAGACGTGGAGGCACTGGCGGCACCAGCGGAGGAGGAGGAGGCATCGGCGGAGGAGGAGGCCGGGGTGGAGGAGGAGGCACCGGAGGCACCAGTGGCAGCGTGGAGGCAGGGCGGAGGCCGCGAAGGCAGCGGAGGAGGAGGAGGATGAGGCCGGTGAAGAGGAGGAGGAGCAGGACCAGAGTTGGAGGCGGCGGCCGCAGAGGCACCGGCGAGACCGCGGCAGGACCGCTGCGTGACTGCGGAGGAGGAGGCGGCCGGGGAGGCACCGGCCGAGGAGGAGGAGGCATCGGCGGAGAAGGAGGAGGACGCGGTGGAGGAGGAAGCACCAGTAGCAGCGCGTAGGCAGGGCGGAGGCAGCGGAGGCAGCGGAGGAGGAGGAGGATGAGGCCGGTGGAGGAGGCGGTGGCCACGGCGTTGTAGGAGGAGGCAGCAGCCGTGGAGGCACCGTAGTGACCACAATGTGACCGCGGCGTGACCGCGGTGTGACCGCAGCGTGACCGCAGCGCGTGGAGGAGGAGGAGACGTGGAGGCACTGGCGGCACCAGCGGAGGAGGAGGAGGCATTTGCGGAGGAGGAAGAGGCCGCGGTGGAGGAGGAGGCACCGGCGGCACCAGCGGCAGCGTGGAGGTAGGGAGGAGGCAGGGCGGAGGCAGCAAATGCAGCGGAGGGGGAGGAGGATGAGGCCGGTGGAGGGGAGGAGGAGCAGGAGTAGAGGAGGAGGAGGCGGCCGCAGAGGCACTGGCGTGACCGCGGCGTGACCGCGGCGTGACCGCGACTTGACCGCGGTGTGACCGCGGCGTGACCGCAGAGGAGGAGGCGTCCGCGGAGGCACAGGCGGCACCAGCGGAGGAGGAGGAGGCATCAGCAGAGGAGGAGGAGTACGCGAGGGAGGAGGAGCCACCGGCGGCAGCGCAGAGGCAGGGCGGAGGCAGGGCAGAGGCAGCGGAGGCAGCAGAGGAGGAGGAGGATGAGGCCGGTGGAGGAGGAGGAGGTGGAGCAGGAGCAGAGGAGGAGGCGGCGGCCGCGGCGTAATAGGAGGAGGCGACAACCGCGGAGGCACCGGCGTGACTGCAGCGTGACCGCGGCGTGACCACGGCGTGATCGCAGCGCGCGGAGGAGGAGGAGACGTGGAGGCACTGGCGGCACCGGCATATGAGGAGGAGGCATCGGCGGAGGAGGAGGAGGAGGCAGTGGAGGAGGAGGCACCGGAGGCACCGACGGCAGCGCGGAGGCAGGGCATAGGCAGCGAAGGCAGCGGAGTAGGAGGAGGATGAGGCCGGTGGAGGGGAGGAGGAGTAGGAGCAGAGGAGGAGGCAGCAGCCGCGGCGGAGGAGGAGGAGGCAGCGGAGGAGGAGGAGGAGGCCGCAGTGGAGGAGGAGGCACCAGCGGCAATGCAGAGGCAGGGCGGAGGCAGGGCGGAGGCAGCAGAAGCAGCGGAGGCAGCGGAGGCAGCGGAGGAGGAGGAGGATGAGGTCGGTGGAGGAGGAGGAGGAGGAGCAGGAGCAGAGGAGGAGGAGGCGGTCGCGGCGGAGGAGGAGGAGGCAGCGGCCGCGGAGGCACCGGCGTGACCGCGGCGTGACCGCGACGTGACGACGGAGGAGGGGGAGGCCGCGGAGGCACCGGCGGTACTGGTGGAGGAGGAGGAGGCATCGGCGGAGGCAGCGGAGGAGGAGTAGAATGAGGCCGGTGGAGGAGGAGGAGGTGGAGCAGGAGCAGAGGAGGAGGTGGTGGAGTTTTACTACTCGCTTATTATATTTTTAAGAACGCATGCATAATGTGTTATTTTATAGGTAATGGTACTGGATATGATAGTGTTGGATGGGAAAAGAGAAAACGGGCGAATGCTGTGTTTTATGGACAGTGAAATAAAATGGTATTGAAAAAGATTGCACCTTTTAGGATGAGGAAGATACGTTATTTGGACCCCCCATTATACGCCCCACCTACATGTTCACCCACTAAACATCTCCCCCACCTAAACACCCCCACCTAAACACCCCCCACCCAATACACCCGCAACACCTGCACCCCCCACTTCAAATAAAAATGATTCACACAAATCATGATAGTTGAAATATAGAACAAAAACAAAAAACAAAGCAAATTACAGGCATAGCATACCGCACAATGGAGGAGGAGGAGGACGCGGAGGAGGAGGAGGCCGCGGAGGCACCGGCGGAGGAGGAGGAGGAATTGGAGGAGGAGGAGGAGGCCACAGTGGAGGAGGAGGCACCGGTGGAAGCAGCGTGGAGGCAGGGCGGAGGCGGCGGAGGCACCAAAGGAGGAGAAGGAGGAGAAGAAGCAGAGGAGGGGGCGGCGGCAGCGGCGGCAGCAGCGCAGACGAGGGCTTCTGCGAGTGCTTGATTGTGTGCGGGGAGGAGGAAGAGGACCCGCGGGTTTTTAATAAATCTGTGGGACCCTTTATCAGCACTAAAATGAAAAGCTCTGATAAATACAGCCTTTATCAGCTCTAGAAAAGCGCAGATAAATGGGTACCCTTGATCAACGCTTTTCTAGCGCTGATACAGTGGAAGGCCTTTATCAGCGCTTTTGTTAGCGCTGATAAAGGTCTGGCCCTTTATCAGCGCTTTTCTGTTAGCGCTGATAAAGGCAGGCGCATGCCTTGCCCAGTTTTTTGGTAGTTATTATTACATTATATTACCTATTCTTTTGTAAATTCAATTTAAAAGCAACGATTTGGGTAAAATCGTTTCATTTATTGTACGTGTTTCGACATGTTGTTCTTGATATTGTTACTTATATACTAATTTACTTAATTCCAAAATGTAATACATGACTTATATATAATATATATTCATCATATACATATATATATATGATAGATTGATATATGTAATGAAATTCACCGTTCATGGAGACAGTAGGCCGTACGTACCCATGAATGATGTTTTCATTTCCTTATTAAATTGAATTGAATTAAGTAGATGACATATATATATATATATAAATCCAGTATCATTATTATGTCATATATCTCATTATTATTCATTATATGTACTTTATAATCATTCATGAATGGTTAACATGTATAATGCATCTCATTGCTTCGTGGAGACGGTAGTCCGTTCGTACACACGAGCGATGATATCATTCCCATGATCATGGAATTGTATTGAAGCATATGTATAATATTTTAGAATCAATATCACTTTACATTAATCATATATAGTTATTTATTTACACCATTATACCCATCCATTTAAGGTGGTGGTCGAAAACATATTACACCACAGTGTGAAGACGGTATTTCGTACGTACGCAAACGTAGTGATTTCGTTTTCTGTAGGATGGATAGAAGGTTAAATATGGTTGTTTCATATTTATAATAACATAAAATTATAGGAGTGATACTGATGTTATTACTTAAGAATGAAACAACTAAAGAAGAGGAAGTAGAAGAAATTTTTTTTTAAAAGAATCGGTAACGAATATTACCTCTTCTTCGACAGGCCACATTGAAACCTCCTCATAGGGCACTAAAATTTGGCTTTGAAGAAGACCAGGACCTCTAAAATATTACTACGAAATTGGAGAAGAGGAATTGGCAGGGTTTGGCTGAGAGTGAATTCTCAAAGTGGTGTGAGGAGATGCCCTTTTATAAGGGAGCAGAGGGGCACCATAAGAAAAACACAAAATATTATTATATAATAAAGTCATATTCGGTTTTTAATAGCTCCAAATTGATTTCATTTGATGATAAAGTGGGTATGGGTCGAAATAATCTCAACCAATTGATTTTAGACCAGTTTGGGTCATTATATTAACCTTATCTTTAAGTTTTAATTTTAGTTAATTAGATGAAATTTACCATGTCACTTTTTATTTTTATATTATATAGTTAATAAACATACCATATATATCCAATATACCCCCAAGTGTTCCATTAATGAAACACCTTTCATGATATAAATAACTTGGTCTAATAGTATATTTTTAGGAATATAATATGTAACGCCCCGACCCCAGTGACCCAGAGTCGATGCATTATTATATAACGTTGGCATGATCACGAGAATGATCAAATCTCGAAAGACCGATTGGTTTCGTAGCCTTGGAAAAACTAGATAGATTCATAAAGTATTACATTACATCATGAAGTGAAAAACTACTAAAACAACATATTTTCTCCATAATCCACACTATTATCCCCTCATAATATCCCTGCAGGTCATTCATAATTTATTTTTCACATCCTGGGAAAAATAAAACATAGAAAAGGGGTGAGCTCAAATGCCCAGTAAGGATAACAATATAGCAGAAACTTTCATAAATAAGAATAAACATTTAAGGCAATGTATAACTAAAAGAATCCTTTTAAACTTGAACTTCAACATTGTATGGAAAAAATAAAATGATATAATGCCATTTACTTATTCACATTGATATTCTACTAGTCGAATAATCACATGCAATATCAACAATCACTTTCATAATGATGGAATTCATAATGATAGACTATCATAACCACATAGCCAAGGCCTCATGCCAAGACTACAAATAAGATTTTTCCAAGGCCTTGTGCCAAGGCACTAGTTTGTCTCATGAGACCTACCGATGCATCGATGAGCTATAGTGGGCTCCACCCGTCACATATTAAGTCCAATGCATTCCCATATGAAAAGGTTTAAAAATAACATAGACAATCGTATTAAAACTAGCATACGAAATTTCAATACTTTCACCATAAACCTTGAATGATATAAAAATAGCACATCCACAGTCAAACATATCACAAAACCATCAATACAATATAGAAGTTTTGTATCATAATAAATCAACATTAAATAAGCGTAAAATCCATCAAAGGATGTTGACATAGATGAAATCAAAATTCTTTTTAAAGAAACATCTATTTCTCTTTTGAAATCATTTAAGAGTCATATATTTATAGAATAAAACATTTTCTTTGAAGATATTCTTATAATATTGTAAGGGAAGCTTCAAATATTTTATAATGGCGAAAAATAGCTGCACCCGTCGTATAAGTTAAAAAAACATTCTTACCTTAATTCTGTCGAAAAGTTTGAAAATCACCTTGTTTGGAAAACGACGGAAAGATTCCTTTATAAACCACTTATAAAAAGTCAAACAAGGGTATATATGACTTTAACACATATTCTAGTAAATATTAAAAATGTTTTTAAATTCATTTTTACGAAACATGGATGTGGATGATAAAGAGATCCCAGTAGATTATTACGTATAAACAACCTCGGATAAGGAAGAGATTGTGAAATAACCCTTAAATTGTACTTTTCCTTGGTTGGGGTAGGTTAACCTCCTTTATAATAGTGAAATAATTGTTATTAAATTATACATGAATCATATACATTCATATGATATCATATATGATCTTTTAACATTGCTTTGTTAATAATATCTTAGTATTATCGTCATTTCTGGTGTTAACTTACTCGTTTTCATTTATATGTTTTGTTACATAATCCATGATTGTCATGGATAGGTTTTATATTATTCATATACAGAATGATATCATGTCCTTAAACATTATTTTAAAATCATCAAATGATAATTATACTTGAATGGATACGATGGAAAATGAATCTCATCGCGTTCGTGGAGACGGTAGTCCGTACGTACGCACGAGCGACAATATCATTATTTTGATATTAAAATAATATATAAATGGATGGTATATCATATATACAGAATCATTAACATGTTATATTTTTTATTTACATGAGTTACACATCATTATTATACCCATCCCAATAATAATATATTGAATAACAATTACACCACGACGTGGAGACGGTAAGCTGTACGTACGCACGTATGGTGACATGTTATTCAAAGGGTGGATAGAATAATAAATATGGATATACCATATTTATAATAACATCACAGTATATATATGATACTGGAGTTATTATTTTAGAATGGTAATAACAAAGGAAAAAGAAGTGGAAGAAGAAAGGAACATGGAAAAGGGTGGTGAAATCATTACCTCTTCTTCGGGTTCTTCCTTTTGATTTGATCAAAAGGGCTCCCTAGGTTGGCATTATGATCAAAATAAGGCCTCTAGGTTGTAGTGAGGTAATTTTGGAGAGTATTTGGGCAGAGTTTGGCCAAACCAAAAGGCTTTGATGGTGTGAAGAAATGAGATGGAGGGGTGCCTTTTTATAAGAGGGGTGAGATGCATCTTTGGGAAAGCTAGAAATATTAATTTATAATAAATTCATATTCGGTTTATAATGGCTCAAAAGATGATTATTTAAATGTTAAGATGAATATAGGTATCAAACCATTCAACCAATAGAATTTAGATAGGTTCGGGTTAATATATTAACCTTATCATTAAGTATTAACTCTTAGTTAATTAGTTTGACATTTACCATGTCACTTTGTATTTTTATATTATATAGTTAATAAAATTACTATATACATCTAATCGACCCCCAAGTGGTCCATTAATGATAAAAATATCATGGTGTAATAATCTTGGCCAAACCATAGGTTTTCAAGAATTTAATATCAATTAATAATATAATATTTGTTTTAAAAAACTTTTTTATTTCAATTTTGACACTATTCAATAGTTGATTTTTGTGAAACTCATATAAGAATGATTACTTCGAAAAAAGTTAATTAAATAAATCCAAATATGTCATATTATCCTAGAAAATTAGTTTAATTAATTAAAAGTCTCGAATCATATTTATTTGGGTACTTATAATATCAATTATTTTAATTTTTCACTATTATGGTAATTACTGCATCATCATTGTGTCATAAATAAATTAAATTATTTAATGTCTAAAAATTATAAATAAAATATCATTATGTAGGAAATACTTTTAGATTTATAATGAATATTTATAGTCGAAAATCCAACATATATAACCCTATGTAAAAATTGATTTCTTAAAAGATATATACTTATGTCATTTTTGTTCTTATTTTAACTTAAATAAATATAAGTGTCTCTATCAACTACAAGTGGCTTCATGGGGTCCCCAAATCGACCCAAAGATGCCTATGGTCGAACATGTATCAACCAAGAAGGCTAGGACACGTTTTAGGGTAATTTAATATTATTATAATATTATTTTCTAACCCTTATATACCGGATTTACCTTTAACCATGGTAAATAAAATATTTACCGAAGTAATTATTCAAAATATCTAAATATAAAAGTTACCTATTTACACAATTTGAACATACTGATTCCAAATATGGAATCCATTTTTCCAAATTCAAAACACATAAGTGGAAAAAATTAATTTAAAATTAATTCCCATTGTTAAAAGAAAAAGCGTGTTTTTAAGAGATAATAACTATCAAAAGATTGGCACTTGTTTATGTCTGGTTTAATTGTAAAATTATGTCCAATGACCAACATTGTATTAAATGGTAAAAATATATTCTAAATATACTTTAAAACCACTCAAATTCATAATTTATCACTATTAATTATTTTGAATAAAAAATTTGTTTTTAATTATAATTTAGTAATTTTCACTATTCATCAAAATATTAATGTTATCCGAAAAGTATCAAAATTTCACCTTAGGCTAAATTCGATATTACGAATATAAAAATGAAGTCCATTTTGAAATATAAAATATATATAATTTAAAAAATTAGGTATTAATATTCATAACGGCTAGTTTGGTTGGTTATAGTGTGTTAGAACTCGGTGTTGCGTACAACACACGCTATCACATTATTCAAAAAGAATCGTACCGTAGAAGATTGGGGTGTTACATTCTCCCCTACTTCAAATAATTTCGTCCCCAAAATTTCTAGTATACTACCGCCTGAAAAGACTCCGGTGGTTCTTCATCATAAGTTCCTCGGGTTCCCACATTGCCTCTTCCATCTTATGGTTTCTCCACAAAACATTTAGCAGACGCATCGTCCGGTTTCTCAGTACTTGTTCTCTCGTATCAAGAATCCTGATGAGATCTTCACAGTAAGACAGATCGGGTTTTAGTTATAATTATTCATAGGTGAGTATATACGTTGGGTCAGGCATGTATTTCCTCAACAGAGATACGTGGAACACATCGTGAACTTTGGAGAGACTTGGCGGCATTGCCAATTAGTAAGCTAAAGCCCCAATTTGTTCTAGAATTTCGAAAGGTCCGATGTACCTGGGACCCAATTTACCTTTCATTCAAAAAAGTATGACTCCCTTCCATGGAGATACCTTTTGTAAAACATGATCACTGACTTGAAATTTCAATCCTTCCTTCGATTATCAGCATAGCTCTTCTGCCTACTTTGAGCTGCTTTGACGTGATTTTGGATTACCATCACCTTTTCCATCATTTCCTCCAACAATTCTAGACCTACAAGTATTCATTCACCAACGTCATCCCAACAGGTTGGTGTGCGACATCTCTTTCCAGATAACGCTTCATATGGTGCCATCTAAATACTTGAATGGAAGCTATTGTTATAGGAAATTTCTACTAGAGGTAAATACTGATCCCACAGACCCTGAAAGTCAAGTGAGCAAGATCTCAACATGTCTTCTAAGGATTGAATAGTCCGTTCTGATTGTCCGTATATCTGAATGTGGTAAGCAGTGCTCAAATAAAGTTCAGTATCCATGGATTTCTGAAGACTTTTCCAGAATCTTGAAGGAAAACGGGGATCACGATCAGAATCAATCGATAGGGGTACTCCATGAAGTCTCACAAATTCATTAATATATAGTCTTTCTAGACATTCTAGGGATATATCTTCTCTTATAGAAAGAAAATGTACTGACTTGGTAAGACGATCAACAATAACCCATATTGCATCATTTCTTCTAGGAGTCTTTGGTAGTCCCATGAAAAATTCCATCATAATATTTTCCCATTTCCACTCCGGTATGGGAAGAGGTTGCATGACTCCTCCAGGTTGTTGCCTTCCAGCTTTCACTTGTTGACAAACCATACATCTTGACACAAAATCAGCAATATCACTCTTCATGTTGTCCCACCAAAAATGTTCCTTCAAATATCTATACATTTTTGTGCTCCCAGAATGTATAGAGAAATTGGAACTATGAGCATCATCCAGCAATTCCCTTTTTAGATCAGGTATATCGGGAACAAACAGTCTCTTCCCAAATTTCAAAATTCCATCTTCATACACAAAGTCTCTCAATCTCCCATCATTCACATCTTTAATCGTCTTTTGAAATTATTCATCATCGGTATGAGAACTCTTAATCCTTTCTAGTAAAGATGGTTTGGAAACCATTTGAAAAAGCATTGATGTTTCACCTTCCCTGTTTATTCCCATGTCCATCTTCACTAGATCCGTGAAAATTGGATCCCTTTCAATTCTCATATTGTTCAAAACTCCATGGTCTTTTTTTGCTCAAAGCATCAGCCACCTTTTTTGCCTTCCCCGGGTGGTAGTGTATCGTGCAATCATAATCCTTGAGTAATTCAAGCCATCTCTTTTTCCTCATGATGAGTTATTTTTGTGAGAAAATATACTTCAAACTCTTGTGATCAGAATAAATCTCACATTTTTCACCATAGAGGTAGTTCATCCATATCTTCAAAGCAATGATCATAGGTGCTAACTCGAGATCATGAGTAGGATAGTTTTGTTCGTGAATTTTCAACTGTCATGATGCATAGGAAATAACCCTATCATTCTGCATAAGGACACAACCAAGTCCTTTCTTCGATGCATCACTATAAATATCAAACCCATCATTCCCCGATGATAGAGTCAATATATGAGTATTGACTAATCTTCTCTTCAGTTCTTCGAAACAATCTTCACACTCTTTTTTCCAAACAAATTTAACCCCTTTACGTGTGAGCTTCGTTAATGGGTTATCCAATCAGGCAAAATTATGGACGAAACGTCGATAATTACCTGCTAAACAAATAAAACTACGTACCTCAGTTATACTCGTCGGTGTTGGCCATTATCAGATTTCCTTAGTCTTAGAAGGATCAATAGAGATTCCATATTTAGAGACAATATGGACAAGAAAATAATCTCTTGAATCCATAATTCACACTTGATAAACTTCCCATATAATTCATGTCTTCTCAGAGTCTTCAAGATAATGCACAAGTGATTTTCATGATCTTCGTAGCTTTTTGAGTATACCAAGATATCATCAATAAATACCACCACAAATTCATCGAGATAATCCTTGAAAACTCTATTCATTAGATCCATGAATACAGAGGGTGCATTAGTCAATCCAAAATGCATTACAGTAAA
This sequence comes from Viscum album, assembly GCA_963277665.1. NCBI lineage: Eukaryota > Viridiplantae > Streptophyta > Magnoliopsida > Santalales > Viscaceae > Viscum > Viscum album. Next base: position 1,896,870,919 of record OY728163.1, on the reverse strand, counting down.
GTCGTAATGCCCGTACCTGGTTAGAAATGTTGTCATCGGAATGTCTTCCTCCTTCGCACACAACAGATGGTATCCAGATCGAAGGACAATCTTTGAAAAGTATTGAGCTCCATGCAGTTGGTCAAATAAATCATCAATGCGTGGTAGGGGATACTTGTTATTTATTGTTATAGCATTTATCTCCCTGTAGTCGATACATAACCTCATAGATCCGTATTTCTTTTTAATAAAAAGAACAGGGGCTCCCCATGGAGAAACACTAGGGAGAATAAATCCCTTATTACTCAATTCCTCTAGTTGTTTCTTTAGTTCATCTATTTCGATAGTGGCCATTCTATAAGGGTTCTTCGATATAGGCCTTGATCCAGGAATTAAATCAATGGAAAACTCAACTTCTCATTCTGGAGGATGCCCAGGTAAATATTTCGGAAATACATCTACATATTCTTTCACAACAGTTACATCCTATATTTGAACATTCCTTTCCTCACCCATAGTTATTTCATTATCTTCCTCCCCAATAATTGAATTTAGTTGAGCTACTGGGGGTGGATATAGATAAGAATTAGGTGGTGACAATTCTGCTCTAAAGATATGGTGTTCCTTATCATCATCATCAAGAATCGTAACCTATTTCTTCTTACAATAAATATTCGCATCATCGTCCAAAAGTCAGTCCATACTGAGGATTATATCGAACTCAATCATCGGTATGACGATGAGATCATCAGATAAAGAACATTTACGTGCTCTAATGGGGACTGATTCACAAAACATTGTTGCAATGATACTTCCCTTAGGAGTTTTAACTGACCACTCCCTTGTTAAATCATATTGGAAATATCTAATTTTCTTAGCAAACTGTGAAAATATGAAACAATGCGATGGTTCAGAGTCATATAATGAATTTTCTAAAATTGAGGAAACCATTAAATTACCTGTCACCACGTGTTTCAGAACTTCTACCTCAGCATTAGTGATAGCATTAGCCTGGCCTTGATCCCTTGGACTTTTCTGAGGTAAGTTCTCCTGGCGCTTAGGAAATTCATTTTCAAAATGTCCCATCTCCCTGCAATTGTACCACAGAAAATTGGTAGCTTCCTTCTTCCCCTTGCAATCACGAGGTGGGTGGCCGTTTTCACCACACTTGTAAGAGACTACCATTCCCCTCAAGTAAGTACCGGGGTGTTTCTTCCCACATTTAACACAGGATGGATATTCATCCTTTCCCTTCTTCCCCTTATTTCCATTCCCAGATTGATCAGCAGGTCTATTCTTATCTTTCTTTGCTTTAAAGTCATAAGACATAGAAAATTCCTTTTCGGTCTTGATAGCACATGAGACAATGTCTTTGTACGATGAAAATGATTGTGAGACTAATGCTCGATGGAGAAATGGTTTTAACCCATCAAAGAAATGATCAATCATACTTCTTGGGTTACGTATATAATCACTAGAATACCTTGCTTACCTTGTAAAGATAGCCTCATACTTTGCGACATTCTCATCCTCCTTCTGTCTCAGACTCAGAAACTGCCTTTCCATATCTGCTCGATGGTCGCGAGGAAAGTATTTTTCTAAAAACAGATCTTTGAACTCCCTCCATTCCATATTTGATACTTCATCATCTTCCTTCGTGTTTTGAATCAATGACCACCATTGATCAGCATCTCTAGTGAGTCGGTAAACTTCCATCATAACTTTTTACCTTTCACTACTCCCCAAAGCCTGAAATATTTTCCCTAGGAAATTTATCCATTGCTCAGCTACTAAGGTATTTGTACACCCATTGAACGTTGGTGGTTGTTGCCTCATGAATCGATCTAACATTTATCCTCCACGCTGTGGATCAGGGTGCTCCATACGGGTAAGGCTATTATTCATAACCTGAGTAAGTTGTCCCAATATGGTGATTAGCTGATCGGCACCAGTTGCATCACCAGCTCCACTATAAATATCTTGAGAAGGAGGTAAATCCCTACATGGAGTGAATGCATTGATACGGTTTCCATTTCATCCACTTGGCACCATTTCTAAAAAATGGTATAAAGTAGATCAGTTTATGAATCAAAATACATAATCCCATACTTACAAGACACTTAACATAAATTGAACTATTTATGGATATAATCCATAATCATAAGAATGTTTTCTTTGAGGAAGTATATACTCATAAACCCTTCATAATGATTTTTAAATAAAATGAGAGTTATCCTAAGAATATCCCCTGGGAGTGTCGTAACCAAGAGTGCAACAAGGCCCGTTTTCGTGCACCAGTTTCTGTTCGAGTCTAGCTCAAAGTGGTGTTTTCAGGTTTTACCCCTAGGTACATCTGTGCCAGAGCTGCCTCTACCTGCTCATATCTAAAAAAGGATGCATTGCTCGGAAAATGCACAAAATCTCTACAATACTATAATTCCAGGAATTTAGTCTATACTAATCCTCAAATTTAATCTTAGGTCTACGTGCTGTAATCATAGTTTATCTAAATCTAGCTTCCAAGGATTCTACTGAAATTTCTCTGATACGAACTCTAACGCCCCGACCCCAGTGACCCAGAGTCGGTGCATTATTACATAAAATTGGCATGATCACAAGAATGATCAAATCTCGAATGACCGATTGGTTTAGTAGCCTTGGAAACACTTGATATATTCATAAAGTATTACATTACATCATGAAGTGAAAAACTACTAAAACAACATATTTTCTCCATAATCCACACTATTATCCCCTCATAATATCCCTGCAAGTCATTCATATTTTACTTCTTCACATCCTGGGAAAATAAAACATAGAAAAGGGGTGAGCTCAAAAGCCCAGTAAGGATAACAATATAGCATAAACTTTCATAAATAAGAATAAACATTTAAGGCAATGTATAACTAAAAAACGCCTTTTAAACATGAACTTCAACATTTTATGGAAAAAATAAAATGAAATAATGCCATTTACTTATTCACATGGATATTCTACTAGTCGAATAATCACATGCAATATAAATAACCACTTTCATAATGATGGAATTCATAATTCCAGACTATCATAACCACATAGCCAAGGCCTCGTGCCAATACTACAAATAAGATTTTTTCAAGGCCTTCTACCAAGACACTAGTTTTTCTCATTAGACCTACTGATGCATCGAGGAGCTATATCGGGCTCCACCCATCACATTTTAAGTCCAATGCATTCCCATATTAAAAGGTCTAAATATAACATAAACATTCATATTAAAACTAGCATACAAAATGTCAATACATTCACCATAAACCATGAATGGTATAAAAATAGCACATCCACAGTCAAATATATAACAAAACCTTAAATACAATATAGAAGTTTTGTATCATAATAAATCAACTTTAAATAAGCGTAAAATCTATCAAAGGATGTTGACATAGATGAAATAAAAATTCTTTTTAAAGAAATATCTCTTTCTATTTTGAAATCATTAAAAGTCATATATTTATAAAATAAAACATTTTCTTTGAAGATATTATTATAATATCGTAAGGGATGCTTCGAATATTTTATAACGGCGAAAAATAGCTGCACCCGCCGTATAAGTTAAAAAAACATTCTTACCTTAATTCTGTCGAAAAGGTTAAAAAGCACCCTGTTTGGAAAATTACGGAATGATTCCTTTATAAACCTCTTATAAAAAGTCAAAAATGGGTATAAATGACTTTAACCCATATTCTAGTAAATATTAAACATTTTTTGAAATTCATTTTTAAGAAACATGGATGTGGATGATAAAGAGATTTCCAGTAGATTATTACGTATAAACAACCTCGGATAATGAAGAGATTGTGAAATAACCCTTACCTTGTACTTTTCCTTGGTTGGGGTAGGTTAACCTTCTGTATAATAGTGAAATAATTGTTATTAAATTATACAGGAATCATATACATTCATATGATATCATATATGATCTTTTAACATTTCTTTGTTAATAATATCTTAGTATTATCGTCATTTCGGGTGTTAACATACTCGTTTTTGTTTATATATTTTGTTACATAATCCATGTTTGTCATGGATAGGTTCTATATTATTCATATACATAATTATATCAAGTTCTTAAACATTATTTTTAAATCATCAAATGATAATTATACTTGAATGGATATGATGGAGAATGAATATCATCGCGTTCGTGGAGACGGTAGTCCGTACGTACGCACGAGCGACAATATCATTCTTTTGATATTAAAATAATATATAAATGGATGGTATATCATATATACAGAATCATTAAAATTTTATATTTTTTATTTACATGAGTTACACATCATTATTATAAACATCCAAATAATAATATATTGAATAACAATTACACCACGACATGGAGATAGTAAGTCGTACGTACGCACGTATGGTGACATGTTATTCAACGGGTGGATAGAATACTGAATATGGTTGTACCATATTTATAATAACATCACAGTATGTATATGATAATGGAGTTATTATTTTAGAATGGTAATAACAAAGGAAGAAGAAGTGGAAGAAGAAAGGAACTTGGAAAAGGGTGGTGAAATCATTACCTCTTCTTCAGGTTCTTCCTTTTGATTTGATCTAAAGGGCTCATTAGGTTAGCATTATGATCAAACTAAGTCCTCTAGGTTGTAGTGAGGGAAGTTGGGAGAGTAGTTGGGCAGAGTTTGTCCGAACCAAAAGGCTTTGAAGGTGTGAAGAAATGAAAAAGAGGACTGCCTTTTTATAAGAGGGTTGAGGGGCACCTTTGGAAAAGCTAGAAATATTAATTTATAATAAATTCATATTCGGTTTATAATGGCTCCAAAGTAGATTATTTAAATTTTAAGGTGGGTATAGGTCGAAAAACATTAAACCAATAGAATTTAGACAGGTTTGGTTTACTATATTAACCTTATCTTTAAGTATTAACTCTTAGTTAATTAGTTTGACATTTACCATGTCACTTTGTATTTTTATATTATATAGTTAATAAAATTACTATATACATCGAATAGACCCCCAAATGGTCCATTAATGATACAACTATCATGATATAAGAATTTTTTCCGATCCATAGATTTTTAAGAATTTAATATCAATTAATAAAATAATATTTGTTTTAAAAACTCTTCTATGTCAATTTTGACACTATTCAATAGTTGATTTGTGTGAAACTCATAACAGAATTATTACATCTAAAAAAGTTAATTAAATAAATCCTAATATGTCATATTATCCTAGAAAATTAGTCTAATTCATTAAAAGTTTCAAATTATATTTATTTGGGTATTTATAAAATCAATTATTTTAATTGTTTACTATTATGGTAATTACTGCATCATCATTGTGTCATAAATAAATTACATTATATAATGTCCAAAAATTATAAATAAAATATCATTATGTAGAAAGGATTTTTATCTTTGTAATTAATATTTATAGTCGAAAATCCAACATATATAATGCTATGTAAAAATTGTTTTTCTAAAGGATATATACTTATGTCATTTTTGTACTTATTTTAACTTAATTAAAATTAAGTGTCCCTATCGCCTACAAGTGGCTTCATGGGGTCCCAAAATTGACCCAAAGATGCCTATGGTCGAACATGTATCAACCAAAAAGTCCAGGACACGTTTTAGGGTAATTTATTATTATTATAATATTATTTTTTAACCCTTATTTACCGGATTTACCCTTAACCATTGTAAATAAAATATTTACCGAAGTAATTATTCAAAATGTCTAAAAATTAAAGTTACCTATTTACAAAATATGAACATCCTGATTCAAAATATGGAATCCATTTTTCCAAATGAAAAACACAGAATTAGCAGAAATTAATTTAAAATTAATTCCTTTTGTTAAAACAAAAAGCGTGTTTTTAAGAGATAATAACTATCAAAAGATTGTCACTTGTTTATGTCCGGTTTAATTGTAAAATTATGTCCAATGACCAAAATTGTATTAAATGATAAATATATATTGTAAATATACTTTAAAACCACTCAAATTCATAATTTATCACTATTAATTATTTTGATTAAAAAAGTTGTTTTTAATTAAAATTTAGTAATTTTCACTATTCATCAAAATATTAAAGTTATCCGAAAAGGACCAAAATTTCACCTTAGGTTAAATTCAATATTACGAATCCAAAAATGAAGTCCATTTTGAAATATAAAATATATATAATTTCAAAAAGTAGGTATTAATATTCATAACGGCTAGTTTGATTGGATATGGTGTGTTAGAACTCGGTGTTGCGTACAACACACGCTATCACATTATTCAAAGAGAAGAATACCGTAGAAGCTTGGGGTGTTACATAATAACAATTAATAATATAATATTTGTTTTAAAAACTATTTTATCTTAATTTTGACACTATTTGGTAATTTATTTTTGTGAAAATCATTATAGCATGATTAGTTCGAAAAAAGTTATTTAAATCCATACTAACATGTCATATTAACCTTTAAAATTAGTTGAATTCAGAAAATGTCTAGAACTATATTTATTTGTGTATTTATAACATCAATTAGGTTAATATATCATTAATAAGGTAATTAATGCATCATCATTGTGTGATAAATAAATTAAATTATATAATGTCTAAAAGTTATAAATAAAATAAAATTAGGTAAGAAATATTTTTATCCTTCTAATGAATATTTATAGTCGATTTTATCTTATTTATAACCCTATATTAAAAATTATTTAGTTATTAAACATTGATATTAACTATTTTAATCCTTCATTAAATAAATTAATAATTAATTTCCTAATCTAATCCATCTGGGCCTAAATGGTCATATTTTATTCTTAAGGTTGTTTTTAGTCGAATTAAACTTATCCAATAGAATTAGGATGTGTTTTAGGGTAATAATAATATCATTTTTACCCTTAATTACCCTATTTACTTTTAACAGTGGTAAATAATAGTAAAAAGTTGCTATTCACCAATAATTATTTTCGTCTCATTGAACCACATTATAGTCCTTTATATTAACCGTGTCTCTCATATTTTCGAAATTCCACTGACAGAAGAGGTAAAATTATGTTTTATGTTAGTTTGCAAAAAGCTTATAGGAAGACGGTGAAAATTTCAATAAAATTTTCACATATCGAAAATTATTATAAAATGACTCCAATGAATTATATTGAACATATATAGGTATTATGTAGCAATTTTAACCAAAAATAAATTTAAATAAAATAAATAATTATTTAAATAAAAATTTGGTTTTTAAATAGTAACCCTGTATTTTCCCTATTCATCAAAAATTGAAAGTTTTCATGAAAATATCAATAATTCACCGTAGGATAATTTCGAAAATCAGAATCAAAAAATGAAGTCCATTTTGAATGATAAAATTTATAAAATTTTGAAAAGTGGGTATTACTATTCATAACGGCTATTTCATAATAATATAATAATAATATCTCGTTTAGTGAAACGTGGTATTGCGTACATCACATGCTATCGTGGAAGGTCATGATTGCCTGTAATGAAAGCCAAGTCAGGGATGCGTGTAGTGCAAGCTTATTTTGGTGTAGCATACAACACAAGACATCAATGAAAAAAAAATCATAATATCTCTGGGAGTTACACAACCAGATGATAATTGTCCTCAATCCATCACCACAACAGTAACACGAGATGCCAACTAACATCTTGAACCACCTTATCTAAAAAGGTTTTCTTTACCTTTGTCAAAAATATCGTTGTCTAAATAATCCTAAATCTGTAATTATGGTGTGAACCAATTCCTAGTATCATGCCTCCAAATAATTATATACCATGCTAGAACATTATATTGAAATATACATGTATGTTTTTAATAGAAAAGATACAAACATTTATTTTGGGAAAACCTATTATATTGAAAATTTTCTTAAGGATAACCTTCATAATGGAAGTAAATAATTTAATTATAATGTAAAACACAACATATAGTATATTCTGACCAAAAGCATAATATTACAAAGGAGAACTATTTTACAGAAACCACTATAGGAGGGAGCTAAAATAGGACAATAGGTACACCATATCTCAGTGAAATGTAATATTGAAACCAAAATAAACAACCTTCTCATTCATAAGAAAGGGGGGTGAAACAAAATGGGACATGATTTCTCCAATCATCAACATAGATTAGTTAGTGTTGTAATCATTATTCCAAAAAGTTGAATCTATGATAAGACACATCACAGTCTACTAGAATACTAGTCCTATTCATCCCACCAAGATACATATTTTTACCTTCATTTTCAATATCAAATTATTCATATCACATAAACTCACTTTCATATATGCATAATACAATTAGTATAACACACATGATAAACCATGACTTCCACATTAAAAACCATTTTTTTAAAAAAACACTGACTCCATTTAAAATTATATTTCTCACCATATACACAAGTTATTAAACTATTTAAATGCACAAAACAACGAATAATTTATGAAACACACTTTGAAAATAACCCATTTCAATTGGAAAACTATTTTTCAACACCAAAGTAATTTGAATTATTTTAAAAAAATATTTCACACCTCACCGGAAATACATAGAACAAAACCAAGGAGAATAATAAGAATACACAATCCACCAAAAACATGTTAAAAAATAGAGCCACCTACCTCTAGTCAATAAAATTATATAAAATAGTGAAAAACCACAATTTTGTATCAGGAGTACCCTATAAAATTAACATAGAACCATAAAACACATGAATAAAACCTCAAAATGAAGATCCAAAAGTAAAAATGTCACCAAACATGCCAGATATATGAAACACCAATGAAAAACTAGACAACTATAGAAAATAAGTAGAACACATAAAATATTGGGACATACATGAATGTTTGTGGAGAAACCACAATGAATCCTAAATGAAAATGATGATGCAATTGAGAAAGATAGCTAGGGGAGGCAATTAGGGTGATTAATCATGATGTTTTAGGATTTATGGTGTTTAGGGTTAAAAATAGAGGAGGGAAAAAAGTATAAAGTATAAATATTAATTACATAGAAATGTCACACAGTTTTCCCGCACATTTTTTCAAACAAGGTGTCAACTTTTCACCCCATACATCCCAAGTTGAACATGTCACATGGTTAATCCACACGATTTAAAAATAATGCTTTAATATTGTGATTATACACTATCCAAAAACACCTTATGGACATAAGGTTAACTATTTAAGGGTGCCCAATTTTGGAATATTGTGAGTTAACCATGAAAAACATGATGGAAAGCTTAAAAAAAGTCATTTAAGAAATAACATAGCAGAAAGATAGATGATTAATGTGATATTTAAGATATATAGAAAAAATACAAAATTTTATGACCCAGGTGTAAAAATTATCTCCACCATGAAAACATTTCATACTGGTAAAATCAAACAGAAGCTTGAATGAGGAATAGAAATGGGTACTTCTGCTTAAACCAGTAATTATACTCCCATGTCACATGATAATCATTTTAGTGTTTCCAAAATAAATTTTTCAATGAGATTGACTACCCATTAATCACAATCTCATGGGAATATACAATCCACATTGGCCTCTAAAATATATGTAAATTGAGAACATTTTAAAACTCATCCAAATTTAATACAAGAGACAGATTTGGGTTTTATTCATTCTACAAAGTAACATGAAACATATCATGATTTGACATCAACTGTGAAGGAAAGTCTAATAATTATTCCAATTTACCAACTCCCACGGTGATCTGAAATGGTTTGATATAAATCTATGTTTTCGTTCCTTTATTACCAAAAGGTGATGTCTAAAATGATGAGACACTTATAGGAACACCCAATCACCAACATAAAACTATATATCCTTGAAGCTCAGATCATCATAAGACATGTAGTGACTCTAAGATATCAAACACCACTACTTAGTATGCATGATCTTCTCAGATGTATCTTTTACAAGCCTCAGTATTAGTAGTGATATCTCACCCACTTCATCCTAACACAATAATGACTATTATGACCAAACATAAAGCTCATAAAAATAAGACATTTGAATTGACGATTTGTATTATTTTTATATTCAGAAACACCCAATACCAAAGAACAATCCCATAAATCATTGATTTTCAATGAATATTATCAGTGATTGTATTCCATTATCTTAAATTCCTTCTTTATATGGCCATCCATTTGAGGATGGATTGAAATGTTCAAATTCACTAATGACCCTATCTACCTTATATGGACATAAAAAATCCATGATTTTAATTAGGGAAACCTTAGAGAAATAATTTCTAACAACACACCATGAATCCTCACAACCTCTTAAATATATATTCGGCGGAAATCTGCACCCATTTCTACATTTCTAAGAGGAATGAAATAAAAAAATTTGGTCAAACAGTCAATCACTACACAAATGGAATTCTGTCCATGGGGTTTATGAACTACCAAAATAATAATTTCCATGGAAATTTTAAATCAATTTAAGGAAGAAATGGGTAGAAATTGAAGAAATCATGGGGGTATTTTTTCACTAATTTAACTTGAAAACAAGTAAAAAATCAGGAAAAGATTTTTCATATATACTACATCATTATTGGTGATTATAATTTCCATAAAACATCAAAATAAATCTTGGTAATACCATGATGAACATCCCACCATGACTGGTGACTATTCTGCATCACCGCCTTTTTCAAATATTACGAAATAATAATGAGGCCCTCAATGAACAAGATTCCCATTAGAGACTATAAAAAAACAATGTGTCTCCCTATCATGAAGGAAAAACATGAAATGCCGGTACAAATCATCATTACCCATTTCACACTATATCAACATGATATGAGAAGATGCCAAATTAACACTAGGAAATAATGAACCTCTATTATGCTCTTTTGTCTCTTTGTGCATCTGAGATAAAATCCCCATTAAGGTCTACTCATTAGTGGACATCTTGATTGCCTATAGTGGAAACTTCCTTCTCAAGGAATTAACAAATGCAATTCCATTTCATTGGGTATAGACCATATCAACATTGACCCCCAAATGGACTTAAGATAACAACATTGCCTCCGAATTAATTCATTCTTATAGAAAATATAAGATATGCTCATATAATTACAATAAACCACAAATTTTTTTCCAAAAATTAAATGGAACCAAATATTCAAGGAAAATGTTGCTACTAATCGATCTTGGTAATGGTATGGGTAATTCATTTCTTATGGTTTGAGATGGTGAAAACCATACTCTATCACATTGTCATTCTGCATAATCACTCACCCAAAAACCATACCCAAGGAATCACAATAAACCTCATACCCCATTCCATATTTAGGCAAAACAAAAATTTGGGAAGTAGTGAATGAAATCATAAGATCCTTAAAAGACTCTTGATAATCTGGGATCAATTCAAACTTCACCACACATATGTTTACCTCTATCATGGATGTGGATTGATGAGAGAAATCTATAATGAGCTTCCTGTCATAACATGTTGGGCCTATAATGGTTCTTATCTCAAATACATTCTTTAGATACTCCAATAAAATCACTACAATATACTTCTAGGGGTCCACTAAAACTCCTCGCTCGGAGACCACATGACCCAAAATACTAACATATACATTTAATATGGTGTATTTAGATAACATTACATATATTAAATGATCAAATAGAGTTCACCGAACAATTCTAAATTTTCCTCATTCTTTTCATCAATTATAGAATAAAATAGTACATCATCCATGAATAATAAAAATATGGATTGAATGTACCAATGAAAACCCTATTAATAAGTACCAAAAATATCATTGGAGAATTAGTCATCCAAAAAGGCATAACCATGTACATGAAATAGATATACCTTCTTTATAATTCTATATTCGAAACATCCAGCACTCTTACTTTAATAGGGTGATAACAATAACTCATGTAAATTTTGAGAACAACATTGCCACCATTATCTGTTCCAATAGGTCATCAATGTGGGGAAATGGATGCTTATTATTTATGGATACCTTTTCCAAATTATTGTTTCAATTCATAATCAGATTGATCCATTATTATTTTTCATGAATAAAAATAAAGAGCACAAATGAGTGTTTCTCTTTTGAATGAATCATATAATTCAAAATCATCTAGCAAAAAATTTAATTCCATCAAAATAGTGGGGGACATATAGTAAGAGGGATCATATATAGGTTATGTGCCCAATGAAAAATCAATTTGATATCACCCCATCCAACTATGAAGGGAAAAAAATATCAAATTTATCTATAAATACCTCTCAGAACTTTTCCACCACAGGAGGTAATCCACCAATAGAAGCACTTCTTTCATCCTCCGAAAGGAGAAACGATAAATAAAAAATGAGACTACCCAATTTCAGAAGTGGATGTCCAACACGACCTGACTGATGACGCCTTTTATAAATAAAAAATTGTTAAACCCATCAGGTGCTCTAAATATCACTATCCATCAATAGAAATCTATCTTTTACTGGATGTGTACATCCAATACATAGTTATGATTACAAAAAAATAGTTTTATCTCTATATAATTGATATTTTACTCTGATAATACCACTAACACGATGAGCGAACAATACAAACACCCGAAACACAGCTCTCATTTATTATAAAGCTGCATTACAAACTCCATCACATATAGAATATGCTCTCTTGTTAGTATTATCACATCAATTAAGTGGTCATAGAAAAATGTGATAGACGCACCAATATAAGGAAAAATCATAATCTAATGAAAATTAAAAAAATATTGTTTCATGAACTCTCAAAGGGCCTATATACATTCCTACTGGTCCCTAGTCTACCGGATAAATCATCTTCATCTAATCCATACCTTGAGAATGAAAACAAGTATGTAGTTTAGACATGAACTTTATCAACCCATATGATGATCTAGCATGACCTACATAGCAACTAAGATGGTAACCCACTGACCTAGATGGTTTTTAATGGGATACATTTTCCTAAGAATCCGTTGATTCTCCAAAACTCTGATATTGGCACGTAACAGTATAAATGTTTTAAATCTGTCTCATAGATTCACATCAATAATAGGATTTGGGAGAATATTTGAATTAATATCTAATGTTCCCTACCTTCCCACAAAATTATAATATAAAAAACTTGGAATCAGAAGGCCTAGAATAAGTCAACTGGAAAGGGTATCTGGAACTACCACTTCCCTTCTTCCCTTACTCATTTCGCTTCCTCTCCTTTTATGATGAAATACAACTACCCACTACAGATGATTCTCTAGTTAATCTAAATTTTTTTGATCAATATTAACCATACAAGCATGATAAACCTCCTTTAAATTGGTTTCATCATATAAAAAAATACCCAACAATAATTCTTTGGTTGTAGCCTTATCTCTAACCACCAACCGTTTATCCATTCATTTAAAATAATTTCAGGTGCATACCATAGTAAGTCACAAAATGGTTAGTGTGTGCCATCACACACTGGTTAACCTAATTATGATCCATGGACTATAATTTTTTTCATTGTCCAATATATTAGGATAATATGCCTTGTTGAAAATGATCGTGAAATATTTCCTCATCTTTTCGGTCTTCTTATCTTGAGCCAGTACATCGAACCACCTTTGACTGGGACCTTTTAATACAGATCAATCACATTTAACTAAAACCACTTCTCGAGAATCATGGAAGTCAATCATATAATATATATTTTCATGAATAACATATCAAACCTGACCTTTAGCAATGCCCTAGAATAATGTAGTATTATTCATGAGAAACATATGATCTTGGCCCTTCCCAAGAATTGGTTCAGCTTTTAGACCATAATCAAGACTAGAGATTTACAATATTCATAATGTGTGGATATCCCAAACCACAGATACAAATAGTCTTTAATCAAATATTGTTAGATAACTCTCTCATACCTCTACCGGTATTTTCATATGCATTATCTATGGATAAATTTTACTATAAGAAATAATAACCTTAATAAAAAACCTCAATTCCACCATTTGGAAAATTTTCATCTAATAAAAACAAATATAAAAAAATATAAATTTAAAACATAACCAAATTAGTAACATACCAAAAATATTTTGTAATTTATAATTGAATTATAATTTAAATAAATAATTCTATGAAATAATTATATAAAACTATGTGATTTCATTTTAAGAAAACTACTTTTTATATAAGTGAATTTGTTTTATTTTTCAAAATTACAATTTTTTATTATATTATAAAATGTTAAAATAATATAATTTAAATAAACTTAAATGAAAATTGATATGTTGTATTCAAAAAATTTTATAATAAATAAAAATAATCAGTGTAATTATTAAAAGTAATATATTTTCTGTCATTGTTGATATATATACATACATAAATATTTGGTAAAAATAAATATATGAGTTTTTAATGTATCAATTATTAATATATATCTACAATATTATGTAATTATTGTCTTTTTAAATTGTATGTGTCATTTTATGTGTACGATTAAAAAGAATAATAAAATAATAATTATAATAGAAAAAAGATAACTATGGAATGATTCGCATTACACATTAGTCAAAAATCATAATTGAAAATTAGACTGAGGGAATGTGTGAAATGAAACCACAAAAAGGAAGAAATTAAAATGAAAAAAAATTAAATAAAAAATGTGATTGAAGAAAAAAATTCATAACGTTAATTAATTGGAAAAATGATAATTGTGTTTAATATCAAATAGGGGATAATAAAATCTGAATATGGGGATCACATTAGGGGTTTCAGTCTAGTTCACGATACAAAGAAATCTTCATGGAAGTGGAGGCAACCATGGAGCATCGGCAAAGGTAGTTCATGCATCGTCTGGATTTTAGGTCATCCATGATCTGGGAGAGTGGTCACATAGAGGATGAGTCGATGGTGAGAGCCACTAATATACACCATGTACTGGTAAGAAAGATCCGAGAATCGTCACGATGGTTTGACCAAATGTTAGGTATCTGAATAAAATATGGATATCTTGACTCTAAAGGCACTGATATCCTTTGACCTTGAAATGCAATCTTATAGTTCACTTTTACATGTATGATTCTTATTTTTTGAAACTCGGATGTTTTTTTCCTTCCATTGATTTCTTTGTTGACCCTCTGTTCACCATTGAAACCTTTTACTATTGACCTTTTTTTAATACGTGAATGTCTTTTTTTGATTGATTGTAGTTTCATCCTCTATCAGTTTCACTATCATGGTAATATAAATGATATATTTTATACCACATGTCTTTTTCTATTTGCCTTTTGGTTTTTGAAAATAATGGAATTGAATTTGATTCATTGATTCCAATATAAACTATTGTATATATATCTATTTGAGTTTTTGTTGTTTATAAAATGGATGGAAAACAAAAAATGTATTGTAATCATTTCATAAAAATATATATCTTTATAGTGAATTAATGAATTTACATTTGGGTGTTCAGTTCTTCTTTACATACGATTTTAATATTTTTGAGTTTTACATCTTCATGATTTCTATGCGCACTACTCCTCTGCCCCATCGGGGTGCATCCATGAATCAAAATCCACGATGGTAAGGGAGATATTATGATCTTTGACTTTTTAATCACACATTTTGAGTTCATTTATTGGTTATTTTGAGTTAAATTTTCAAACATCATTCTTATAAACTCTCAAATCTTATTTTAATTGATTACCATTATTTTAAAACATTGAAATAAAGAATTTCTAATTTCGATTTGTGGTATTCTTCTCAAATCCAAGTTTTCCACAAAAGTGGTTCCCAAATTTACATATTTTGAATTTTAATTTAGGACAAAAATATATGTATATAAATATAAGTACGTTATTTCAAGTTAATCAGACATGAATATATATAATTACTTTCAAGTATTAATGACTAATTAAATCAATGTAATGTAAAAGGGTGCAATATATATATATATGTGTGTGTGTGTGTTTTTTTTATATAACATTCAATTAGAATCATTTATATATATATAAATATATATATATATAATTATATATATATATATATCGATATAATGGGGCATGATGTGAACGTGTAAAAAAATCATTTATAAATATAGGATGATGTTTATTTCAAGGATTTATACAAGACCTTATTTTAAATTTTTTTATGGAAGGAATGGTTATAGGGATATTTATAATTTTACTAACATGTTTTAATTTTTATCATCTGGTTTGGGAAAATGTGGGGATAACATGTCATCATATTTTACTAACATTACTTTCATCACATTTTCATATAATCATGTCTAAAAGATTATTCACATCATTGGAACTCATAACATTATAATAAATTCAGGGTTTACATATTATTATTTAATTACAAATAAATATCAAGTAAATTGATATCATTGAGAGTCATTTTTTAACGTTTCACTTATAGTTTTATTAATTATTTTTATCAATTTTGGAAAACATATTTCATGAAAAAAATAATTAAATAGCTGGATATTCTTGGAAAATCTATTGTGGTAGATGTTTTTTTAACGACCAAACATGTAAATGATTCAATGGAAGGCCATGATGAATATATATATAATTATGACTGTGTATTTTAAGGTTGCTGCATGTTTTCAATGTACGAAACTCCAGTAAAAATAAATATACCTAAGAAGTGGAAGCTTAAAAAAATTTCAGAAATCATGGCGCTTGATCTTTGAAAATATGGATGGAAATTGTTGGGTGAAACTATTCATTATCATGTGGGTAGGCCCATAAAACCTTCATAGATTTAAGAGGCCCATAAATAGTTTCTGATTTTGAAATCATCTATATTGTTTTCATAAAAACATTCGTATATGTTTACAACATCATTATGTGTAATTACATTCCTAATCAGTGCATTATTATTTTTTAAGGTGTCATAAATTCCAAATAATGCTTCCAAAGGATATATACATACAATTATATAATCTAAATGTAATTTTCAAAATAATATTTTCAAAATATTTTAATTGATGGTATTGAAGCCTCTTACTATGAATAATTCTGTTATCAACCCTTTGTTTCAAATGAAATTTCACTAGACCATCATAAATTCCAAAGGCATTTTCTTTTCTTATGGGGTTAGTGTGCCCCATGTTTTGTTCATTTTAGTAAATTTTGATACAACTATGATAAACTTTAATATTGTATCAATTTATCCAGAACATATACTGTGGAAAGGTCTTATTCTATGTTATGTTTATGGTTGGGTCTTAATAAAATCTATTTCAATAACAATCCAAAAAACCAGTTCATTCCACTAACAACCAATTACCACATAGAGTCTGCAGTATCTACCTCCCATTTTGTGGAGAGCTCAAATATAATCCCGACATCTAATGGTGACTCCATATTATTGAAGTGGTGTGATTTTTAGACATCATACTCACAATAAAAACCTGATGAATCGATAATCCTAGCTCATGACTATAAAAAATATTCCAAAATTTACATATCTAAAAAGGGTGTGACCAACTCAGATTTCATTTTTTCACAAACCAAGTAAGAGTTCCATTCAACCAAACACTTGACCCATTATTGTTCCTAAAACAAATGGCATTTCATTTCCCCATGGGATAGAATCTAGTTCCTTCATATCAACAAAAAAACATTGGGAATGATTTCACAATATTTTATAATCCTAAACATCCCACAATAATAAATATTATAAAGTTAGAAAAAAATCACAAAAAATTGAATTAAAATTTATATATTCATGTTTAAAATATAAGAAACCCAAAATTAACTACAAATAGAGGGAGACAATAACAGTATCCCAAAACTACCATGCAATTAGAAGAGCGTCATCCCCAGGCCACCACCCAAACAATGATAAGGGGAAATCACTTGCATCCCTAACAACCATATTCAACCATCATTACATTACTATTTTCAAACATATCCAGGTCACATAACACAAAAAATTGTAACTATTATGTGTGTTATATCCCAAAAAGATTCCAATAATTAAAGAGATTACATTCCATAAGATTGCTGTAGAGGAGAAGATAGTTTTCTCATTATTTAATTCATAATATTATTATTTTCAATCTATAATATGAATTTTATTCTGAATTATTATTACATATATTAAAATAATGAAATATTGGTTCATATTTTGGGCTCACATTAGACACACATCATCAATGTCTCCATAATTCATTTATTTACCATTTACCATAAATTTTAATATTTTATAATTCACCAAAATTTCATTTATTAAAATAATAATGTTCTAATTATGATATATTTATATTTAAAATAAAACAATTGCTCACAGAAAAATAATTTTTTTAAAATTAAAATGGATTTTATGACACTACAAAAAATTAAATAATTCTCATTAAATGATCTCATAATCATCAGACAATAAAATATTAATATTTGAATATAGATTCTAAAATTAAAATTTGAATCTAATTATTAGAATAATTTTATTATGGTAGATAAATTTTTATGAATTACAAAATTAACTACAGAAGATTAATAATATTTAAAATGTTTATTTACTTAATCGTGGATATTATTATGTCATATTTTTTATATTATGGATAAAAATTATATATAGATTTGTTGGTTAGGTTACTTTTCAATTTTCAGGATTAAAATTCATAAGTCCCTCATTACTATATCAAAGTTCGAGATACAATTACATTTTTATTAGTACCTTATATTCTATAAATACTTCTTATTGTATTCAGTAAACATTGATAATCTATGTATTGTGTTTTAAAAGGATTTTTTTGGTTTATACTATATGATATAATGGCAAGAAGGTTGTTTCAAGTAATAAACTTTTAGGCCATTACACTCTTCCCCCGTTATGAAACATCTCCAAAAAAATTATTTTTATATTATATGGGGAAAATAGGCAAGGGTACATCACATTCATTTCCTTCTATTACTATGTTTCCTCTTCCTAATAATGGTTCTGCTGTAGTTCTTTGACTATATGAGTAGTCATATTGCATATAACATGATCTGTATGATCCATGATCTTTAATTGATGATCCTTTTATGTGAAATCCTTATCCAACCATACCACCTATTAATTTTTGTATAGTGAGGGATATGGTATGTACTAATTCACAAGTGAATTGTGCAATACACCATATACTAATGACATGATTGGTGTAAAATTTATTCGAAAATCCACATCTCAAAATATATCAATTATTTTGAAGGGGCTACTGTAAATTTAACATATCATTAAATTAATCCTAAATATAATTATTCCCATAAATGGATATATGTCGGGGAATAACATATCTCAAACCATAAACCAAATGTCTCATCGATGTTTTTTTACAATCTCTTTTTTTTTCTTATTGGTTTCCTTGATATCTTAGTGGATAGTTTTCATATTTTTTGAGTGATTTCATAAACTATTTCATGTCCTCACAGTTTATGTTCTCTGAATTCATCTAATCATGCTAGTGATCTAAATATACTTCCATAAAGGGTTCTATATAGATTGATAAGGATGATAAAATAGAGTTTTATGATCAAATAACACTACTAGAGGATGTTAATGGTAATATCATCCATTGATATCAATAAATCATGTTATCAACATTTCATATATTGTATGATTCATGTTATAATACTGATTATCAGTTTGAAGATGATATTCCATATTAATTCTTTGGTTTGTGTTTATAGAAATTTAGAGTCTTTTCAAAAAAACATTAAGGGTAACATTAGATCTTAATCAGATATAATAAATAGTGATAATTCATGAACATTACATATTTATTGATGTATATTTGTGTAAGTTTATCCAATGAGAAGTTATTTCAAAATTATATAATATGTTTTTTTCTTAAGATGATACAAAATACCCTTATATCATTATTTATAGGATATTTTTTTTGGATGTCTAATGACATAGTCAATGGTGATCTATTCCAATTTCAATGTTGGTATGGGAAAGGGTTTAAATTTACTCTTATAAATTTTTATTTTTAACTTCACTTGTTGAAATACTAAGGAGACTAATTTATACTCAACAATATCCAATTTCATATTTTCCCACAAATAGATCTCTCCAAAATTTCGATACATTTGTGTATCCCAGAGAAAGTAGAGAATATTGAGCTACCTATGTCATCTATAATCTAATTATTTATCTCTATATTGGATTGTACATATAATCATGGCCCAAATATCACAAAACATTCCTCATCCATTTTGAACTCATAATATTTCTCCTTTTTATTGGATTCCACATTCTTCTAAATTTCAAGATCATTTAATTGAGAATCATTTATTTTATCCATAAGGGATTATTTCAATATCATTTCTGAAAGGATTGATGGTATTTTGACCTTTAGGAATCCCATGTATATTTTTTGAAACCTAATAAGACTAGATCCATCTCAATTATATTAATTGATAACGATTCTAGATCCATTATATGTAGATAACCTTCTTACTTATTTTTTTTGTAAGCATAATAATGGATTGAGAATCCATAATAATAGAGGATCACTAATAAACATAGAATGTTAAAATTATTCTCATTTTATGTGAATATATATTTCATAATAAAATTCATAGTATAGATCTCAAAATTCTCCCTAATGATGTAATGCAACTAGATTTTCAATTAAACGATCACAATTTCCACAGAAATCATTTTTCTGGTGATTACATGCCCCAAGCTTGAAAATTAATTCTTCCATAACTCACCTTTATTACAATTTAATAATTTTTCTGCCTTTTAAATTACTTTAGAATAGTATTCATATGCTCCTAATCATACTTTTTACTCTTTTATTATTTCATAATGTCAATAATTACGGTTAACAAAATGATTTTCAGTTAATATCTAAAAACTTCATTCAATAAATCCTAGTAAATTTATAGAGCATTTTTGTGTCTGATGGGAATCAATGTTAACACATAGTGTCCATAAACTATTTGAATGGAATTATTGGGAGTATATCCTTTACTCATCTTTTATTGGTGATATTCTAAATAAAGGTCCAGCGTTGCAAAAAATTCCCCACTTAGATAATAAAATCTGTCATCTATCCATGGTAGGGGATACATATTATATATCATGATTTTTTGAACAACTTATAATCAAAAGAATGGAACATTTATTCTTACTTATTCATGTATAGGATGACTGGTGCCCCCTATGGGGAAGCAATCGAGATTATAAAACCATTATACAAAGTTTCCTGAAACTTCTTTCATTGTTCTTCATTCTCAACGTGGTAAAACAATAATGTTTCATTGATGTAAGAAAATTTCATGAAATATGATCAATTTAGAACAAAACCTCTCATTTGAAAATAAAGAAGGGTAATTCATCAGAAAATCTGTAAGTGTAATCCCCTATGATGTCCATGTCTTCAAGTATAATTTTATAAATTTTTCCAAGCATTTGACCAAGATATTCGTGACCATAAGGAATCTTTATCCACAATTAAGATGATGATTCTAAAGGAATATCATCTTATTCCTCACATACATATAGAGGAAATGTATGCTTGGGGATATGAAGTGTGATCTGGCTTTCCCTACAATTGGTGTTGGATTAATAGAATGATAGCCAATTCATGCCCAATACCGCATAAAACTCAACTAAAGGGTGTATAAAAAATTTTCTAAGAGGTTCAGTCCTCAAAAATTCACCATATAAAAGTTATAAAAATTGGATGTAGTAATTTACCCATTTTCGGTATTCATATAAAACTCAACCACCATCATTTTTAAAGATGATAAAATAGTTCTAAAAAACATGAATGATATGAAAGAGTGTATTGAACCAGAATCATATAGAATGTTATTTATTCATGAATGAATAACCCCCTTACCTATCAAGACATAATTTTATAGATCCACCTCTATAGTACAGATAGAATATTCCCCTCCTTGTTTCAATAGTTGTTGTTGATGTTTATGGCCTCCAAAAACATTGTCTTATTGAAATAGTTTACATAATTCTAATATTCCATACAGTCTAAAAACTGCACTAATAAATGAGTGTTGATCAGAACCTTCCTATCATATTCTTCATTTGTGTGATTATTCATATCCCTTTAATAATTATTTTCCATATTCCCTATTATTCAACATCAGAAGCATCTCTTAGTTCCCTTTATATAGTTTCAATGATTCCTTTTCCCATTATTTTAAAAAATGGGATGAAGGGTCTTAATTAAATATGGGATTGATCACCCATATTAAACTCCATTTCCCCATATTTTTACTGGACCCAAAGGGCCATTGATTGTCTCTGATCCACATTACTAAATTAATGGAACGATATAATGTATCTACATGACAATTGATTTCTCAAGTAACAAAATATTTTCATAGGCACATATCTAGTTTTTTATAAAAAGTTATCCTTTTTAGTATCATATTTGAGGAAAAATCCAAAGGGGAATAATTCTATCCTAGTGATGTATACTTCAAATACCCTAATAGACACGTCTTCCATTTTCATCAGTTTGATGAATTCCATTTCTATATTTATTTTGTGAATTTGGGGAAAGTATAGATTGAAAAATATTTTAATGAAACATTCCCATTCGATGGAATCAGTTTCCCAATTAGATGTTGAGTTCTTGATAAGTTTCCACCAATGATCATCATCCCCATCAAAATGATAGACTTCCAACACAATTTTTTTTTCTAATCACTACATTTTAGATAATATCATCTCAATGGAGTTATTCCATTTATCTGTGAGGTGGGGATCAGAAGATCTAGTATTTATGGGATGCCTCTGATGCATAATGTTTCGATAACAACTTTTTCTTTCATTAGAGAAGGATAATGTTCCAAACTATTCACAGAGTTAGTCATAACATCATCCAACAATGAATGTACCTAATAATGTTATGATCGCCTGTCCATATTGCATTTTTTATATCATTAGGGTCATTATTATATTTTCTATATCATTTATTATTAGAATAAGTTATTATATTTTGATTCATTAGCTAATAAAAATAATTACAACTAGGGTGAATTAATACTTAGATAATTAGAATATGAAAGGATATAAACATAAAATGATAAAAAATGTAAACGAATATTATATCCTAAATTGATAGTCACTAGGTTTCAATTTAGGTTATTCATAATTTTATGCCAAACAAGTATTATAATGAGAATTTATTTTTTCCCTTAATAATGATATATAATTATCTTATTAATTTACCAAATCATATCCCACAGGATTCTCAAACCAAGTGCACTGTAATTACTGTATTCATGTACCATGTTACCCTTTCTCTGGCCCAAAATAACTTTTCAGATTTGATACTCCATGTTACATATAAGCTTGAACGATGCCCACTTTTGTTATCAAAACAGATATGTATTTTGTTGAAAAATATTTAATCAATACTTACAAAAATATAGAAATGTTTTTGTATACATATTCATATTCAAAAAAAATTCCTGAGTTTTCTAATCATTTTCAAAAAAATAAAAAAAAACTTGTCCTTTGATACCAACTATAGAAACTGTAGCTACTTTTTACATACTATAATATAATTAACAAACAATTAAATGACATGGATCATACAGTTTTGTGTCTTTGGATATTTAGTAACATCAACAATCCCGAAAATAAATTCATCATTTATTTAAACTCTCTAATGAGATTTTAACATTTATTGATCTCAAACATCTAAAAAACATAACTTCTAGAATACAAGAACCAAAGAGATGAGCCAAAAATTACAGTAAGGAAATAAGTATAGGAATAAAATATAACACATATGTTAGAATGAAATGACGATGAAATAAAAGGCATGGAACATGAATAAAAATAAGGAAGAATAAAATGTATATCAAGAGAAAATATAAAAATTGAATTGTAGGATTGTGGAAATAAAATATGTCATGACATAAATATGGGTCATGTTCATCGAGTATGACATTAAATACAATGCCCCATAATAAAATATAGTTCACTCTCCATCCCATCATGATGTCTTATGAGACTAAACATTACCCAATGCATTGGAGTGACAAATGGGTGAACTCATCATGACATGTTCATGAATATGTGTTCCACATGAAGAGTGAATAAAAGGGTTTCCCATGGAATGAAATTCATATCACAGTTTTTCCACAAGGAATAATAAATGATTATATCATGAATGATTCCATTAAATAATTAATTAAAAATATACATCGACATTCGTAAAGAAAAAAGGAAATGTTAATGATAATTTATATCTAAATGAATTGAAAACATGAAAAATTAAGACTTATTAATAATTAAAATAGAAATATTTTAGTGTTGTCAATGAATTTTATCAAAAAAAAATTTTAAAAGAAGAAGGTATACATGAATACATAAAACCAGAAATGAAAAAATAGTTTTCCACGATTGAATGGGGTATTACAGATTAGATATTGGTGGGTTAATAAATATATTGTAGATCACATCGAGGTGGGTATAAAATCAGGATTTTGAAATGAATCAATCTTGCTTATCAAGCAGAGATGAAAATGGAAACTTTCTAAAAAGATATTATACCATCAATGATGGATGATATAATAACGATGTATTAGTTCAAAATATATAAAAATAATATAAATAGTCACACAAAACTAAATAATAACTAAATTGGGGTAAAGAGAGAGAACGAGTAACCTGAAGGGAAAAAATGAGGTTTGAGTAGAATCCATTAAAATATATCAGAAATGCTTCTACACTTGATCTTAATATCATTAAAAGTTCAATTATATTCAATAATAAAGAATTAAATAACATTTTACACATTTAATTTCTTATGTATTATTTTAAAATCTTTATTTATTGAATTTTTGATGAGTTATATTGTTCAATTTCATTGTTCAGGACATCTCATTTTTATCGATTTCATGATCAATTTTATTATATAAGAGTTTGGATGATCTTGTAAAATATAAATACAAACAAGTAATTGAATTTATAATTTATTAATTCACATTCATCCTTTTAAATTATCGTAAAATTTAGTTGGTAATTTTTGGTGTGATTGAATCGTTATATAAGATATAAGTGATAATCATTCAGATTGTTTTTGGAAGTTACTCTCCCAAATAACTTTTCTATTTTACAAAATATCATCATGTGTATTTAATGATTCAAAAACCTTTCATCGGAAATATTATAATTATTGTAATTTCGATAAACGATAAAGAATTGGTTTCATTACTAGGCTAGTTGGAGTTAATTAAAAATGAAAAGTTGTTATCCTTGATGATGATGAATTACCACCTCACGAATGAAATTTTTATTTTTAGAATGAAATGGAGGGGAGAGTGGGTTTGGTGAAGGATTATTTCTTAAAAATAAAAATAGTATAGTATTTTAATTTTAATAGATATATAATTCTATTTGGATGAGGGGATGTGGGTAGAATGTAAAAAAAACTCGAAAATAAATTAATAGTAAAGGAAAGTGGAATTTTACACATTAATTTATCCGTTTTGAAAACCATGTCATTAAAAATTATTTTTAATTTTGATTGTACCAAGATCTAATAGATGTGGGGTGGGGGATTTGGATGATTATTAGTAAAAATTTTATAAATCCTCAAAGCACGGAAGGTTTGAGGATAGTAGGTTATAAGGGTTGGAATTTATAATTGATGAGAGGGTTGTTCTAATATTATTTAATTTGTTAGTGAATTATTTTGGAATAAGAATTTGAATTTTGAGAGAATTATTACAAAATATATTAAAACAATTAGATTAGTATGACATTTATTTCTTATATTACCGACATATTATCTATATCTCAATAATTCATGTACTTTTCATTAAATGTAAATTATCATTATTTTAATATTCTCTAAAGATTCATTTATTTTAAAAAAATTCAAAAAATAATCACCATAACCATTTCAAAATATTTATAATTTTTTTTAAAAATACAGTTCATTAATTTTATTAAATATGGAAAATTTTATCTTTTAAATAAAATATTCATTTCCTTGAAAAATAATGTTTTTAAAATTATATTTGAGGTTATAAAACATTGAAAAATTAACAAATGCATTATAAAATTATCTCAAAATCATAAGTACAAAAAATATTAATTTTTTGATAAATATAATGTTATATATTTTATTTAAAATTATTAAATTATACATAAAATAGGAATTAAATTTACATGACATACAAAAATATTGTCATCTAATTAATAATTTTTTTTAAAATTTAATTACATATACTATGATATAATAATATCATAATGTTACTTAAGTGATATATAAATTATATTAATACTATTATTGGTGAGTTTACTCTTCGATTGTTCTGTTTACTATTCATAACAGTTTCATTACAATTCCAAAGGTCAAGTTAATTTTCAATCATTATATATTCCTTAGATTCTACAAATACTTATTATTTAATTTATTCACAATCTATAATTTGTTTATTTTGTTTTAAATGTTTTTTAGATAGTTAATACTACATGACATTATTATAATAGGAGAGTCTCCAATCAAAATTGTTTGGGTTGTTACATACCTCAAAACTGGTCTAATTTCCTATGATAATAACGTTGCGATATTGTGCCCACAAATAAATACAAAAATAACAGTAGAAATAAAATAATATTGAAAAAAATATTCTTACGCAAGACAAATAGGGATTTTTCTAATAGGTAAATATAGAAAATCAAATAATAAATTAACATGGAATACATCTTATTTCCACCATTGGAAATCATAAAAAATCATTAAAATCCTTATACTAAAATTATGGTTAACTACCTTTTTCATGATTGGCTCCACATTCTCATCATTCCAATAATATAACTTTGAATATGAAAAACCAATCAAAAATTAGCCAGACCTACCATGTATCCTATCTACATGACAAATAAATGTGTTTATTACTATATACAAATTCCACAAGGGACTAAGTATGTAGATAATATAACTTACTATCCCACCCCATATGGATCACCTACAATAATGAGTATTATTATACTGTATAAAATTTTTATATAAGTATACATTTTGAATTAATTTCTAGATCCATTGTTTTTTTAAAAATTATAACATGTTGTAAAATTTTATTGAACATTAACTGATTCCTCAAGTACTCAATGATACCTATAAAGCCCTGACCCCAGTTTCCCAGAGTCGGTGCATTATTGCGTAACATTGGCATGATCACAAAAGATCAAGTCTTGTAAGACCGATTAGATTAGTAGCCTTGGAAACATTAGATACATTCATAAATGTTACATTACAACATAAAGTGAAAAACTACAATAACAAAGTATCCATAGTCCACACTCATATCCTCTTCTGACTATCCTTGTAGGTCATTCATAAAATACTTCTTCACATCCTAGACAATATTAAAACATTGAAAGGGGTGAGATCAAATGCTCAGTAAGGATAACAATATTGCGGAAGTTTTTATAAATAAACGTTAACATTTAAGGCAATGTATAACTAAAACAAAAGTCTTTTTAAACATGGACTTCAGAATGATATGGAAAAAATAAAATTAAATAATTCCATTTACATACTCATATAGATATTCTACTAGTCGAATAATACCATGCAATATCAATAAACACTTTCAGAATGATGGAATGCATAATGCCAGACTATCATAACCACGTAGTCAAGGCCTCGTGCCAAGACCACAAATAATATTTTGTCAAGGCCTTGTGCCAAGAAACTAATTTCTCTCATGAGACCTACCGATGCATCGAGGAGCTATAGCGGGCTCCACCTGTCACTTATTAAGTCCAATGCATTCCTCATATGAACAGGTTCAAACATATCATAAACCATAACATAATCGCATCACATAAAACATGCATAAACGAAACATTACATTTCCACATTTCAATCACAAGATATCAATACAACACATTGATATAATAAAAACACTTTCAAAACCATTTTCAATACCAAAATAAAAGAAAGTTAAAACTTTTTATTTATTTTTCATTAAAAAAAGTTGTGGCTTATAGAGGAAGCCGAAACCCAAATAGTGGTCATGGCAGTGGAGAAGTCATTGTCGCCACATATGTATGACAAGAAAAACATTCTTTTTCGTCGTTTATTAAAACACATTGTATAAAAAGATTCCTTTTGAATAAACGTAATAGTCAAAGTTCTTTGTACACCGTATAAAGGAAAGTTGTGTATAAAACCAAATATGTCTCAATGAAAGGAGAATGAGATGAAGTCCTTACAAAGATCATTTATAAAATAAAATAGATCTATTATGTGTATTCATTATAAGTACACATAAATAATGTACAAATACAAGATATGACATAATAATATCATGACATAGTTTTAAAGTACGAGATTAACCCAAACAATGGAAATTGGGTTAAGAAATTCCCTTACATTGCGTCCTATCTTGACTCGACCATTTTTTAACCTCCTGAATAATAAACTATAGTTAATTTATAATTGCTTAAGAACCTTTTTCAAGTTTGTTATTCCTTTTATATAACTTATTACAATGTTATGAACGATATGTAATTATTTAAGTTAATAACGGTCGTTTTGTCGATCTTTGGAACTTGATTCAAAAATAAACATCTTATAATTACAAGTTGTTCATGTGGTGATATATCCATTATATCCAGAATTATATTCAGGATATTGATATCATATATCTCATATATATGCCGTATATACATGCATTTATAATATTCCATAACATTTAGAGGTATGAAATGAAATGTACCGTTCATGGAGACAATAAGTCGTGCGTACGCATGAATGCTACTTTCAATTATATTTCATATTTAATGGAATGAATTTATAATTATATAAAGGTATAATATAATTCCAGTATAATTAAATGTATAATACCATTTACTCCATCCTTTATACATACCAGATATGGCATTAACGATTCAAATAACTTTGAGGCGGCGGTAGTCCGCACTTCCTAAAATGAATATATCGTGTTTATCCATAATGGAAATCATAAAGTATGCCACAAATGAGAAATACAGAAGCCTAAGAAAAACATAAAAATAATATATATATCATATATGAAAATATTTTCATCAAAATGGCCACCATTAGAGGTGTTATATGAGTGTTGAACAATCATCGTTTCGTGAGGCAGAAATTCACCATCCACGGAAACAATATGTTCTTTAACAATTATATATAGGTTTGTGTAAGTGTAGCTAGAATAATTCTTATAAAAACATCCTAGTATATTGAGGATACTGTTTCTGTTACAAAATAAATTAATAAAAAGAGTTTAGGGGTTGGATAAGAAAAATAGAACAAAATAACATAAGAGAAGACAATACCTTAAAATTGGGTAACTCTTTTTGATTTGAGCCAAAGGATTCTTTGGGAAGACTTCTGTCCAATGTGAGGCTTCTAAGAGTAAGGTAGGGAATTTGAGAGAGTATTTGGGCAGAGTTTGGCCTAGCCATATGGGTTGAATGTGTGAATAAGGTGGTAGTGGTGGGGGCCTTTTATAAGAGGAGAGAAGGGGCCTCTTGGAATGATTGAAATGTTGCTTTATTATGAAATGCTTTTTTCGGATTATAAAGGTCTCCAACTTATATATTTAGAGGATAAGGTGATAAGGGTTCTAAATATACTAATACAATAGGTTTTTGAAAAGTGTAAGTCTTATATTTTTACATTATCTTTTCATTTTATTTAACTCCTTAATTAATGAGGTAATCACTGCATCATCATGGTGTCATAAATAATTTAATATATTTAATGTCTAAAAATTAAAAAAAAAATATCATAATGTAGGAAACCTTTTTATCTTTCTACTGAATATTTATAGTAAAAAATATGACTTGTATAACCCCATTTAAAAATTAATTTAGTAAAACAACTCTTGTTTGTGACATTTTTATTTTACCATTAAATAAAAAGTTTTTAATGACTTTTCCCTACCAAAGTGGCTCCATGGGGTCCCCAATTTGACCCATGGTTTGTCTTGGTTATCCATGACTCATCCAATAGGGGTAGTACAAGTGTCATGGTCATTTCCTATTATTATAACATTATATTTACCTTAATTTCACTAATTACCTTTAATCGCGATTAATTAAACTTTAAAGTTACTATTCACCAAAAAACTTATTTTAATCCCATTGAACCAAATTTTACTTCCCAATGAAAACCATGTATGTCGGATTTTTGAAAATCAAATCAAAGAAGTGGTAATGTTTCATTTAAACGAAAAATCAGTTTTTTAACTACCACTTAGTGGTTTCACTATTCATCAAAAATTGAAGTTTTTCAGAACAATGGCAACATTTCACCCTAAGCTATAAATGATATTCCGAATTCAAAAATTATTTCTATTTTAAAATATTCCAAACATATAAGTTTCATTAATTAATATTTTATTTAATTTCCGTTGTCACAACAAATAGCATGTTTTTAAGAAACAATATATATCAAAAGATTGTCAAATGATTATGTCCAATTTCAATGTTAAATTAATTCTAATGACCACCATTGGATAAAATGGTAAAAATTTATTATAATTGTGAATTAAAACCACTAAATAGTATAATTTATCACTATAAATTATTTTGATTAAAAATGTTGTTTTAAGTATTTTTCATTATTCATAAAAAATTGAAAGTTCTCAGAAAATTACAAAAAACTCAACTTATGATTATTTCGATATTACGAATACAAAAATGAAGTCCATTTTGAAATATAAAATTTCTATAATTTTAAAATGTGGGTATTACTATTCATAACGACTACTTTTATTGGTCGCGGTGTGTTAGAATCTCGAACTTGCGTACAATGCAAACTATTGCATTATTAAAAGAGAAGCGTATCGTGAAAGCTTGGGGTGTTACATTATCCCCTCCTTCAATAAATTTCACCCTCGCAATTTGAAAATTTTCTTCAAAAATAAAAGGTTGAAAATAGAAAATACATTTGTGGAAAACCAACAACAAAAATAGGGTTAATAAGAATATAACATTAAAAGAAACAAAGAGAAGTACAAAGGTCACCCGAGATAGCCCATACTAGGATTCTATGAAAATATGGATATGGAAGAAAAACAAACCATCAAGGTCTGATGGAGAGTTGTAGAAAACTGGATTAGGAGAAATTTAACAATAAGAAAATCACAACCTTGTGATTGGTTAAATAGTAATTGAATCCCTAGTTGGAAAAGTTAACCGGCAACATTTTTGTTTTAAGTTACCTTTTATAAAGTTGGGGAATTTATTTAGAAGATTTACTAAGAATGTAATGGAATATACATACTTGTAATGTAGACTTTCATTCTTTAATAAATTTTTACCACAAACCCATCTTTCAGTCTAAAAGGTAGTAGAACTCAAAAATATTCTATCTATCCTAATTGTAAAGGATCCAAATATTAAAACATACCATTTAGACTAGTAAAACTATTTTGTAATAACCAGGGACTTCCTGTAGGCTAGTGGTAGGTAATAAAGGC
The DNA here is from genome assembly GCA_963277665.1 of Viscum album. NCBI lineage: Eukaryota > Viridiplantae > Streptophyta > Magnoliopsida > Santalales > Viscaceae > Viscum > Viscum album. Next base: position 1,896,839,466 of record OY728163.1, on the reverse strand, counting down.
ATGTCTTACTATGGTTGTGGGTTCGGTTCCTGCAGCTTTGTCTAACGTGACGGGTTATGCCCCACCCTGCAGGTTGTCCTTTTCCTAAAACTATAGTATTATAATATTCCAAAAATAATCTTCATAAATGTTTTAACTTTAGAAAATACTATCCATGGTTCAACTTAATCCATTACAACCTGAATAGATATCCAAAATACCTCTGTCCAGACTTTCTCTAAAAGGTCTCTAAATTCCAAAATCAATTGTAACATCAGATTTCCCAAACAAATGAAAGTTTCTCTTTTTGTCACATACTAAAAATATGATTACCTTCATCATATTAAAACCTTACTGAAACTACAAGTACTGTAGTAAAATCCTTATATATATCACATTATTATTATAACCAAAATATAATCCTTGATTCCAAAAGCACCAATACATAAATTATTCCAGTTGAACTGTAGTAATAGAATAAGATTGGCCTTCATCCCTTGGCCTTTTCTGAGGTAAGTTTCCCTAACACATAGGACATTCATTTGCATAATGCCCCATTTCCCTACAATTGTAGCATTCAACATTGATAGCCTCTTTCTTTCCCTTGCAATCACGAGCCTGGTGACCTTTTTCTCCACATTTATAACAAACTCCCATTCCTATTTGGCATGTACCATGGTGATTATTCCCATAATTATCACATAATGGAAAATCCTTCTTTCCCTTTTTCCCTTTTTCTGTCTCTTGTTCTATCGTTCTCTTTTTCTCTTGCTTTACTTTATTGTCATAAGATTTAGAGAATTACTTTTCTGTCTTGATTGAACACGAGACTATAACTTCATACGCTGAGAAGGTTTGTGAGACTAATTCTTGAAAAAGAAATGGTTTTAACCCATCAAAGAAACGATCAATCTTACTTCTTGGGTTACGTATATAATCTGCAGCATGCCTCGCTATCCTTGTATAGTTAGCCTCATACTTTGCAACATTCTCATCCTCCTTTTGTCTCAGACTCAGAAATTTCCATTCCGTATCTGCTCGATGGTCACGTGGAAAATATTTTTCTAAGAAAAGATCTTTGAACCCTCTCCATTCCATACTTGATACTTCGTTATCTTTCTTTGTATTTTGAATCAATGTACACCATTGATCGGCATCTCCAGTGAGTCGGTAGACTACCATGACAACCTAATCCCTTTCGCTACACCCCAAGGCATGGAATATTTTCTCTAAGGAGTTTATCCATTGCTCAGATACTAATGGATTTGTACCCCCATTAAATGTTGGCGGTTGTTTCCTCATGAAGCGGTCTAACAATGATCCTCTACATTGTGGATCAGGGTGCTCCATACAAGTACGTTTATTATTCATAACCTGAGTGAGTTGTCCCTGTGTGGTGATAAGTTTATCAGCACCAGTTGTATCTCCAGCTCCACAATAACTATCTTGAGTAGGATGGAAATCCCTACATGGAGTGCATGCATTTATACGGTTTCCATTCCTCTCACTAGGCACCATTTATAAACAATGACAGAAACTAGATTAGTTGATGAATCAAAATACATAATTCTATACTTGTAAAACACATAACATAAATTGAAATATTTATGGATATAATCCATAATCATAAAAAAATACGTTGAGGAAGTATATACTCATAACCCTTCATAGTAGTTTGTAAAAAAAATGAGAATTATCCTAAGCATATCCCTCGGGAGTGTCATAACCAAGAGTGCATCAAGGCCCGTTGTCGTGCACCAGTTCCCGTTCGAGTCTAGCTCAAAGCGGTGTTTTCGGGTTTTACCCCTAGGTACATTTGTGCCAGAGCCGCCTCTACCTGCTCGTATACAGACAGGTATGTATTGCTCGGAAAACTCACAAAATCTCTATAATACCAAAATTATAGGAAGTTCTTCTATACTAATCCATAAAGTCTATCTTTGGGCTATGTGCTCTAATCAGAGTTTATCTAAATATAGCTTCCACGGTTAGTACTAATCTGCCTCTGATACCAACTGTGACGCCCTGACCCCAGTTTCCCAGAGTCAGTGCATTATTGCGTAACATTGGCATGATCACAAAATATCATGTCTCAAAAGAGATATTAGTTTAGTATCCTTGGAAACACTAGATACATTCATAAATGTTACATTACATCATAAAGTTAAAAACTACAATAAAAAAGTATCCATATTCCACACTCATATCCTCTTCTGACTATCCTTGTAGGTCATTCATAAAATACTTCTTCACATCCTGGAAAATATTAATACATTGGAATGGGTGAGCTTAGATGCTCGGTATGGATGACAATATTGCGGATGCTTTCATAAATAAACATTAACATTTAAGGCAATGTATAACTAATACGAAATCCTTTTTAAACTTGAACATCAGCATTATATGCCAAAAATAAAATTAAACAATTCTATTTACTTAATCAAATGGATATTCTACTAGTCGAATAATTCCATACAATATCAATAACTGCTATCATAATGATGGAATACATAATGCCAGACTATCATAACCACGTAGTCAAGGCCTCGTGCAAAGACCACAAATAAGATTTTGTCAAGGCCTCGTGCCAAGACACTAGTTTGTCTCATGAGACCTACCGATGTATCGAGGAGCTATAGCGGGCTCCACCCATCACTTATTAAGTCCAATGCATTCCTCATATGTACAGGTTTAAACATATCGTAAACCATAACATAATCGTATCACATAAAACATTTATAAAGGAAACATAAAATTTCCATATTTCAATCACAAGATATCAATACAACACATTGATATAATAATAACACTTTCAAAACCATTTTCAATACCAAAATAAAAGAAAGTTAAAACTTTGTATTTATTTTTCATAAAAAAAATTATGGCTTATAGAGGAAGCCGAAACCCAAAGAAGGGCCATGGAGGCGGAGAAGTAGTTGTCGCCACATACGTATGACAAGAAAAAAATTCCTTTTTGTCGTTTAGTAAAACAATTTGTATAAAAATATTCCTTTTGAATAAACATAAAAGTCAAATGGGTTTATACACCGTATAAAGGAAAGTTGTGTATAAAACCAAATATGCCTCAATGAAAGGAGATTAAGACGATGCCCTTACAAAGATCATTTTTAAAATAAAATAGATCTATTATGTGTATTCATTATAAGTACATTTAAAGAAAGTACAAAAAAAAGATATGACATAATAATATCATGACATTGTTTGAAAGTAGGAGATTAACCCAAAGAATAGAAATTGGGTTAAGAAATTCCCTTACATTGCATCCTGTCTTGACTCCACCGTTATTTAGCCTCCAGAATAATAAACTAGAGTTGATTTATAATTTATTAAGAACCTTTTTCAAGTTTTTTATTCCTTTTATATTAGTTATTACCATGTTATGAACGTTATGTAATTATTTAAGTTAATAATGGCCGTTTTGTTGATCTTTGGTACTTGAGTCAAAAATAAACTTCTTATAATTACAAGATGTTCATGTGGTGATATATCCATTATATCCATAATTATATTCATGATATTGATATCATATATCTCATATATATCTAGTATATACATGCATTTATAATATTCCATAACGTTTAGAGGTAAGAAATGAAATTCACCGTTCATGGAGACGGTAAGCCGTACGTACGCATGAACGCTACGTTCATTTCTATTTCATATTTAATGGAATGATGTTATAATTATATAAAGGTATATTATAATTCCAGTATAATATAATGTATAATACAATTTACTCCATCCTTTATACATCCCACATATTTCATTAACGATTCAAATCACTTTGAGGGGGCGGTAGTCCGCACTTCCTAAAATGAAATTATCGCATTTACCCATAATGGAAATCATAATGTATGTCACAAATGAGAAATACAAATGCATAAGGAAAACATAAACATAATATATATATCATATATGAAAATAGTGTCATCAAAATGGCCACCATTAGAGGTGTTATATGAGTGTTGAACAATCATCGTTTCGTGAGGCAGAAATTCGCCATCTACAGAAACAGTATATTCTTTAACCATTATATGTAGGTGTGTGTAAGTGTTGCTAGAATAATTCTTATAACAACATCCTAGTATATTGAGGATACTTTTTTTGTTACAAAATAAATGAATAAAAAGAGTTTAGGGGGTTGGATAAGCAAAATAACATAAGAGAAGACAATACCTTAAAATCGGGTAACTCTTTGTGATTTGAGACAAAGGCTTCCTTGGAAAGACTTCTGTACAAAGTGAGGCTTATAAAAGTAAGGGAGGGATGTTGAGAGAGTATTTGGGCAGAGGTTAGCCAAGCCAAATGGCTTGAATGTGCGAATAAGGTGGTAGTGGTGGGGGCCTTTTATAAGAGGAGAGAAGGGGAACTTTTGGAATGATTGAAATTTTACTTTATTATGAAATTATTTTTTGGATTAAAAAGGTCCCACACTTATATATTTCGAGGATAAGCTGATAAAGGTTCGAAATATATTCATCCAATTGGTTTTTTACATGTGTAAGTCTTATATTTTTACATTATCTTTTCATTTTATTTAAATCGTTAATTAATGAGGTAATCGCTGCATCATCATGGTGTCAGAAATAATTTCATTTATTTAATGTCTAAAAATTATAAAAAAATATCATTATGTAGGAAATATTTTTAGATTTCTAATGAATATTTATAGTAAAAAATATGACTTGTATAACCCCATTTAAAACTTCTTTTAGTAAAACCACTCTTGTTTGTGGCATTTTTATTTTACCATTAAATAAAATGTTTTTAATGTCTTTTCCCTACCAAAGTGGCTCCATGAGGTCCCCAAGTTGACCCATGGTTTGTCTTGGTCGGAAATGACTCATACAATAGGCTTAGTACAAGTGTCAAGGTCATTTCTTATTATTATAACATTATATTTACCTTAAATTTTACTAATTACCTTTAATCACGATTATTTAAACTTAAATGTTACTATTCACCAAAAAAAATATTTTAATCCCATTGAACCACATTTTACTTCCTAATGACAACCATGTATGTCAGATTTTTTAAAATCAAATCACAAAAGTTGTAAGGTTTCATTTAAATGAAAAATCGGTTTTTTAACTACCACTTAGTGGTTTCACTATTCATCAAAAATTGATGTTTTTCAGAACAATGACAAAATATAACCCTAAGCTATAGTTGATATTCCGAATTCAAAAATTATTTCTATTTTAAAAAATTCTAAACATATAAGTTGCATTAATTAATTTCATAATTAATTCCCGCTGTCACAACAAATAACGTGTTTTGAAGAAACAATATATATCAAAAGATTGAATATTGTTTATGTCCAATTTCAATGTTAAATTAATTCTAATGACCACCATTGGATAAAATGGTAAAAATATATTATAATTATACTTTAAACCCACTAAATAGTATAATTTATCACTATAAATTATTTTGATTAAAAAATTTGTTTTAAGTATTTTTCACTATTCATAAAAAATTGAAAGTTCTCAGAAAATTACAAAAAATTAAACTTATGATTATTTCGATATTACAAAAACAAAAATGATGTCCATTTTGAAATATAAAATTTCTATAATTTTAAAATGTGGGTATTACTATTCATAAAAGATACTTTGATTGGTCGCGATGTGTTAGAATCTCGAAATTCCATACAATGCAAGCTATTTCATTATTAAAAGAGAAGCGTATCGTGAAAGCTTGGGGCGTTACAATACCCATAGTTTGATGTAATATTGATGATCCCTTGGACTATGACCATGGAAAACTCTACTAATATCAGCTAATCCTTTTTTTAGTGTAAATGTATTTAAAACAATTATAAGGATAAATATCCACATTTAATCTAATAGGTCGACTTGGTATTCATTAATATTTCTTTTATTAATAATCAATATCATCTAATTCATAAAGAGTAAATTTCCTTCCACCATAACTCCCTGTAATTATTTATTACTAGACTCCATATTCTCAACTTTTAATTAAAAGAGAATTTGAGTGATCATCCATGAATTCATCTCCATCAATCATCATATGGGTTGTGGAAGTTCATATGGTCATCCCATAAAAACAAAAATATATAATCTATGAACATATCATGTTATTATTAATCATAACATATTATATGGAAGACAATCATTTATCTAGATGTTCGAAAACAAAAAATATGATATGGAATATTTGATTCTCATAAACAAAATCATAATAATTATGAATCAGTATAACCATTTATATAATTAAATATTCAATTGATCTAATTATTACCATCACTACTACCAACATTAACCACATTTGTCATTTCTAATTTTAGGATCCATTAAAAATTCAAAAATAACAATGATAAAATTTGAAAAATTACACTTGATTGTGAAATTTCATGCCTCGTTTGTAACTTATATTTCTACCCATAAATCATAAGAATTAAATTTAAATTAATAATTTGTTTTACACTATAAATTCTCATTCATAATGTAATAAACTCATTCAGTGATATCAATTATTCTATATAAAATCACCATTAAAAAAATTTCCTAGTTCAAATATATTTATAAAAACTTATTTCTATTCTCATTCATTAATTTCATAAATTATCATTGGGGTTTTTAATTTTTTTCTCATAACACTAATTCCATATAATTGATGGTTTTGAAATTAATCATAAATGAAAAAAATATTTTACCTTTTAAATAATTTCAATAATATATTAATCATTTAAATAAAAAAATAAACATCACAGTTATAGTCCCCAATTGAAATGAATAACTCATATTGTCTAATTCATATCCAATACACCATTTCATTTGGTGAAACATGTAGTCAAAAATTAAATATTAATAATGATACATGCATAGTAAAGATGAATTAATCACACAAAATGTAAAATTAAAATTAAATCTATACAATTTAATTAATTAATGTTATCTTGGAACATTGATTCATAGGATCTTACTATATATTCATGTACTCCTAGATCAATATGAAATGGAATATATACAATATATCTGAGAAATATATGCATTACTATTACAAATATTCTGAGTGTAATTTATGACAATAGTGATAAAAATTAGAGTAAGGTGAATGAACGATTCACATATAGGTTAAAAATGTTCTTGATAGACATTAATTCAGAAAATTTATGGGGGAGTTATAAGATTAAATAGAGTATAAAATCAATTGATAAAGATCACTAGTTTGTGGGCTAAATGGTGTTATAAAATGGGTTAAAACCTTTTTAGAGAGGGAGTTGGGTTTTTTCTATACATATTAATTGTAATATAGTTGGTGTAATTGTTCAGATAAACTATTAACTATCTGTTTGATACCTTTTATTCAAAACAACCGCCATCACATTCTTATTATGGATAGTTTTATGAAAGTATCACCTACTATGAATCATGTAAGAAAATTAATAATGAAAATTTTTGTCTCTAGGGATGTGTATCATTTTATAAAAACAATATGTGACTATTTAATTTCTTAAATATCAATTTGCGGCGGATTATTTATTAAAAATTACTAACTATAGGCCATGTTTTATTTTCCTATACCATGAAATTTGTATCCAAAAATCCCAAAAAGATATTGAGGCCTCTGAGATCCCATGATAATATCATTCAGACTAAAAATTGGATTATATTATATATTTAAACCCCAAAACAATCATTTCCATGTCAGCTTCATATTATTTCACATCCATTATTACAAATAAAATAATTCATTTCTAAAAAATGGGAAATCATAATGAACTTTGGTTGTAATAACAAAACACCATTAAACATCCCTTAATCAGTATGTCTCGACAGTCAACTATTGGAAATAATAGACAAATGCTGGTCAGAAAATCAAAATCTAATATCCATTATACATTCCAAAACACTAAGAACGCATCCTTGCAAGAACTTCTTTATCAAGAAGATGAGCTATAAGAATCTGATCCAACAACTACTGTTCAAAAAGAAACACAATGATTATTCTTACTCGATACCATATATCATGATCATTGATTTCATTTTTTCATAATGTACCATTAGGTCTATGATAACCCCCACTTTATTATTTATCTTACAACCATGTATTCTTATACATTAGATCCACAACCAACAAAATAAAATAGAAATTAAACACATTTATGTTTCAATAAAATTATCTATGTGGCCCCAAACTCAATGTTTCAGGGCATGAATGAGATTGAAAATTATCACCACCACCAATAATCATAATTTAAAACTATATTATTACATAGACATAAACCCTTCTTTGTTGATGTTAGTTAAAATTAATATTTTCATTAAAAAATTATTTTACACTGAATGTGCAATTGTAGTATCCAATATGACATGATAAATGTGTATTCTCACACAATGTATCGAAACATAAATGTGAACATTGTTTGAACCATTACATAATAATTAAATAAAAAAACTTTTCATGCCCACAATCATATTTTCAACAACCTACCTTTTCATGGAAAATTGACACCCTGAATCACCACACAATATCCCAAACATACGTATTTGAATCTTTAATTATATATCTGGGATATTATATTTTTTATATTATTAACATTAACAAAAATTAAACCCTTCCTTCCTTAAAAACCAATACACCAATTAACTAATATTATTTAGGTCACTTTAGAACGTTCTTGAGCCAGAATCAAATGGTCGGTCTCTTTGCAAAATCTCATCTTACTTCCATTCATTAATTTATTTGGAAAATAAATTTATTCCTATAAAATTATCTAGACTATCATTATAATTACACCATGATTATCACATAATTATCTCTATAAAAATGTGAACCCTCTATAAAAAATTTCATAGTCTTGTAAAGGATACATCACACCACACAATTTGAGTGTTTTTATCCCTGATCAACTTTAGAAACTACCACCCTACACCTTCCACTTTCCTTTATCATTAAATATAATGATATAATGTTTCCATATTATCATCACACATATTATAGTTGAAGCATAAACTAACACTTTTTATCTAAATTAAATATAATGTCCCATATAATTATCATAAATTTAATCAATAACGAGTATGAATGTTTTATATTTAAAATAGTGTACTTGAAAACATAAATTTTTTACCTATAAAAATTATAATATTTTACTCTGTTGTTTTAACTAAAAAAATGTAAGTTGCGTTTGAAAATTTAACAAATGAAAAATTCCCTCAAAAACTATTGGTTGGTCCCAAAAAATCATTTGTAGAACTATAATATGATCTCACAATACTATTAAATCTCATAAGATTGAAATTTCAATTACCTAGGCCTCTATACATTTCAAAACCAAACTATCTTATAGTCACCTCACACCAAGAGGGACTCACCACATGAGACTCACCTCATCCTCACAACTATTTTTCAATTAATTATGATACAGTGTTCCCTACAGGACTACATCCTCCAAAACTCTCGATCACCTACTGAAAATGAACACTACTCAAATGAAAATTGAATAGAATATTTCACCATTTTAATGTCAAGAATCCCACATGTAGAAGATTTATATGTAATCTTATTTTCAATGGATTGAAATAGGCACAAAATTCTATGCCATGAAATTACATATCATAAATAATATAGAACATTTTAATTTTTTCCAACCACACCAATCTCTTCACAGGACTAGGTTTCATCATTTAATGTTTCTATTTACCAAATCTAAATCAATATTCCTCATGTTGTACGTTACTTGTATTCTATATGGTCCCATCCTTAAAAAACTCATTTTCAATTTATTTGAACAATAAAATAACTTTATTTTCCCGAATTTCATTTATGTGTAGTGTTTTAGATAATTTTGAACAATAATTTAATAGAAACCCATAAATTTAATGTTTTAATTTCAATATAGTAAAAACAATTCATAATAAAAAATTCATTAAAATTATTCATGATTACTTTACAGGACTCATCTTCAATATATTTTTCATTAAATATCCTTTTTGTATACCAATATTTAATGCATGTGATTTTTTTAAAAACATTGGATGATTTTAGAAATCTATGTATGTAATTTAAAATATAGGAAATCATATGTCCATTGAATACCCATAAAATTATTTCCTTAAAAGGAATCATTTAACCCGAAAAAAAGAACCATGATTTAAAAAGAGATCATGATCACACCATCTAAAAATAAATATGTTTTTATGAAAATATTAAATGATTAATATTAAAGATAAGTAACTAATATTTGACATCACATTCCATATTAGTAACAAAAATATTGTTTCCATCTTTTTTGCACAAGTGGTAACCATCACAGTTACATTTGGAGTAATAATTGTGGTATTATTCCTATAATATCTTAGGATAATGGTAATTGGCAAACTCTGTCCCATTACACAATGTATTGGAGATTGAAAATAGGATCACAAGAACATGATTTATCATTGAAACACCTATCCTCAAAAATAATTCCCACGATCTATAATATAATAATAACACATTAATATTTTATAAATGAATCATTCTCGGGGAATATACGTTTTCAAATTTTAACTCACTTTTCAATTTTTCAAATACACACACACATAAATAAAAAAATTTTACATAAAAATAAAATTGTAAACTTATAACGGAATTATAAAACATTTAGGATTATTGATTGTCAGAAAATCCATTCACGTGGTTTAATATAAAATGTTTTTCAAATGTAATTTTTAAATACAAATTAATTAGTAGCACTAAACTTGTTTTTTTAAAATGAACGACAATTAAATAAAACTATATAAAAGTACAATTTTGAAAACAATTGAAAAAATTAAAAAAAATTAACAATTTAAAACATTAATTTCTATGTAAGATAATTATTTAATTTTTTTTGAAATCATGGAAAAGAAAAAACAAATAATTATAACAATAAATAATAATTACATTTAAAAATTATTACATAGTTAAAGAGTCCATTATCTTTTTTCAGATGCATCATTTACATTATTTAACACACTAAATAATATGAAGATGACAATTAGTTGTATTAATTATAAACTTTTCATGTTTATTATTCATTTGATAATATTATTTACCATCTTATGACCATTACATAATTATTATAGTTTATGTCTGATGTTTTGAGGATATTCAATATGTCAGTACAATATGACATTTGGAGATTCATATAGTCAAAGTGTTCATGAATCCATCATTTAAGGAATAATATTAATGAAATAATTAAAATAATTATAAATTATTTATAATATTATATCCATACAGTATATATTGATGTGAAACAAGAATAATGATACAATAATGGAGACAGTAAGTCATACATACAACTTAGTAACATATCCATTTTTCAATGATCAATACCGAAATAAGTTATACTTAATTTTATCAATTCATATTTATCCAAATATAATTATTATAATATTATTAATATATATATATTTATATATATCATCCATGTGATGTTTATTTCAAAAAAACAATTTACATCGCCTTGGGGAGGTGACAATTTACAAGTACGCACAACCAGAATTATATTTTTTAGGAGAATGAAAACATAATAACATAAATGATATACAATCATTTTATAATGATAAATATTCAAATATTATCATAAATAAACATTAATTAAAATAGTATATCAACATGTGATATATGGGAATGCAAAAAATTTCACTGGTGCTAATGGTAGTAGTTCTCCGTACAGACGAACGATAAATTATTTTCCCATGTGATGGAAGTGGAGATGGATATAGATCATTGCATTAAAATAAGAACATATAATTATATTCAGAATACATTAATTTTTTTTGAACATGGTTTAATTGTATTTTTAAGATGTGGATGAAGAAACAAAACAAGATCACTTAATTTAAAATGACAAGTATTGATTAGAAAACGTTCATTACATAACAATGTGACCACATGAAGAATGGTGTTATACCTAAAAAAATTTATCTATAATGTGGGGAGGTATTATAGGAATTTTTTTGGATAAAATATATATTATCTAAATATTAATTTATGTGTGATGAAAGGTGAATAAGAGATTCCCTATTATAAAGGAGTGGTGGGGAACTCATGGAATTCCTCAAAAAATTAAATTTATACAAATTAATTTTCAATTATAAATGGAAAATTTTTTAATCATAATATTACGATACCTAATTGTCATATGATATAATAATTTTTTTATTTTTTGGTCACATTCATAGACTTATCATTTATTTTTAACCACTATTTACCATCTTTAATTCTTTAATAAAAACATGAAATTTCACTATATATTTTTTAATATAGAAATAATAAAATCTAAAAAGAACTATAAATGTATAATTGATGAAATTTTAAACCATATAGAAATTATTTGTATAATTTAATATAATAAATAATTTTAAATCTTATAATAAAATTTTTTATATTATAGTATATCATTAATGTCAATTTCTACAAAATTCATTACATTTCCTCTTACAAAAAAGATATCTTTATATGAAACAGATCTTTTAATACTTCCATAATATCTGAGTTCTATTTATAAAATTATTTTTTTCATTAATTATATCAAAATATTTATAAGTTAAAATTTTTAATATAATTTATTTTATATTGACACTAGAATAATAATTACCACACCACTTCTAAAAAGTAATTAATATAACTTTTTCAATTAAAAATAAATATAAATTAACAATAATAATATAAATATATTATACTTCTAAAGGAAATTTATAGTCTAAAAAATTATATAGATTACCCCTAATTAAAAATAATTTTTTTATTAAAAAGATGATTGTGCTATCATTTTCCATTCCTTAAATAATGTATTATAAATGTCATAGTCACATTGAAAATAAATATCCATGCTATATATTATAACATTTAGTTTTTATGGATTCAATATTCTAATAAAATCAAATTATTTTAAGTTACATAGTAATTTTATAAAATTTATAATATTATTTTTACCATTAACTTCTCAAATTTCACAGTATTTACCCATTATCATGGTTATAAAATTATGACTCATATTATTCATATTGGAAGAAAATTAAAGGATACTATTTAATAAATTTTATCCTTATGATAAAAAAATGTTAAAATTTTATAAATTCACATCACATCTGTTGCATAAATTAATTAACAGTTAAGTTTACTAGATAGATGATACAAAATGTTTCGAATGAAATTTTTTTTTACAAATTGAAATGTTTTTATATCCAATTATAATGTAAATTTGATTCTAACAAACTGTATTTTATTTACTTGATGAATAATTGAACTTATAATTCATTCAAATCGATATAAAATAAATTTTTTTATAATGATTATTTAGATGAAAATCGAATTGTAAATAAAAAATTTGTATTTTTAAATATTCATAAAAATAAACATTTTAGAAAAATACCTAAAATTCAACCAAACTAAAATTTTATATTATTAATAAAAATATATTATGGGTTTGAAATAAAATATATAAATGTTTCATAATACAAGATAAAAAATTTAAAAGATAATAAATTTATCCAATATAATGGTTAGGTGATAATTAATACTATTAATTAAAAATATTTACTTATTCTTTTAAGCTTGTTATAGAGTATATTATAGGCTATCCAATAGTATGTTTCTTCCTAAAATATCCAGATGTTACACTCTTTCATACATTTTTAAATTGAGTCCATAAAATTTGAACTTGAGATTGGTAAACATGTTTTTAATATTCAGAAGAAATTTTTTAAAATCAGAAATTTGATAAAGGGTTAATAAAACATCTACATTAAATGATAGAAATAGAAGAAAATAGGCCACCAATGACACCACATACTAGGATTCTATATAGGGAAACTTAGACATGGAAGAGATGACTAACAATCAAGTTAGGTTAGAAAGAGATGGATTACATGGATATTATAAATGAAACCATAAAAAATAGTAAATATATGATGGGTTAAAATAATATATGTTTCTCAGTAAGAAAAGAAAATAAAGAATGTTTTGGTTTCAACACCATTTTAATGGAGTTAATAATTAATTTTATTACCTAAAAAATAGATCATAAGAAAATATACTTACATGACAAGTATATATTCTTCCATTAATAAATTACCACCCCAATTTCATCATATTCACCAAAAAATTATTATTTATGACGATTTATATATAATTGAGACATTAGATTCATCTTCTACAGATCACATTATCAATAGAAGCATAACTATATATTCTTCATATAGTAAAATGTTAACCCAAAAAAAGTTATTTAGTATATGTTAATATATGTACACAATAAAATAAACCATCATATGATTAAGATTAATTAATCTCTATAATTTATTAGTAATAAAAAACATTTAACAAAGACTATTCATCAAATAACTATCCATAAAATTCCTCAAAAATATTCACGACTAATATATAAATTGAAAAATTATAAATATTTTTTCACAATGAAATCATAGATAAATTATCCAACTTAATTAAATAAATATTCATGTATAATAAAATGAAATTTCTCTCATCATATAATATGTAAGATATGATATCAATTTCTATATTTTACCTGAATCACTATAGCTGGAAAATGAAATCATAGATTCTACGAAAATATGACTCAACACTTATCTAATGAAAAACCACATAATAATATTTTACTTATAATACTATGAGAATAAAAATATAGGTAACATCTCCAAAATAAAAATAATTAATAAATCACCAAATAAATTTCCATTCCTAAGGAAATCTATTCCCCGTACCTTCATTATAAAAGGTAATATTTTCTTCTCTATTCATCACATTTTAAAATATATTTGGTTTACCAATGATCTACCAAAATTGATTCATAGAATAAAAAGTAAAATTCTAGTATCCTTATTTTAGTCAGCAATGTATTCATTGTGGTGTTAATATCCAAAAGAAGTGATCATCCAGAGAAGGGGTATTATTTTAATCATGAATTTACATTTCATTTCTACTTCAATTCATTCAAACATGCATTAACCAATAAAAAATAATTACCCCAGAATTATACATACACTAAGATGTTATTATGTATTTAGAGTGACCAAAATCCAACAACACATCCATAAAATGGGAATATATGTTTTCATTTCTTAGTCTGGAATATGACCACCTCTCGAACTGCTGAAATTTATTTTCTATCAACACCTCTCAAAACTGGTTATAATTATGGAATTAACGTATTTGTATGACATTCATGTCATATTTATAATTATTATTAACTAATATAAAATTAAATATATTACATTTACATTCACATTAAAATAATATTTTCATTCATGTGTATGTGTTAATTATCACCTCCATAAATTGATATGATTTTTTTAATCACCACATCACATAGATGATATATACAACACATTAAGAATAAAAGAACAAATAAATATTATTATTCAAATTTTATTATTATATTGTAGTTTTTAGAATGGTGGATAAAAATAGAATTAAGTAAATTTTGAAAATACACTTCCTAGAAGAATATATCATTAATTCATCATTGACTGATTATTTATAAATTAATAAAAAACCATTTGAATGAATATATAAATATTTTTCTAAAAGACTATTTAAATGGAAAAACGTTAGTTTTATTCTAATATAATAAATATATCACCCTTTTATTGTATTAATAATATATAAATAATATTTTATTTTTGATTTTTGAAATTAATCATATGCACTTTCTGGTCATGATAGAAAAATAAATGTAATGTTACACATCAAAAGAATAATTTTTTTAAAGGTAGTTTTCTCACCATTTTAGTATAAGAGTTGTTTTAACACTAAATTTTGATAAATTTAATAAATTTGTTACAAAAATTATTATTAATTTTTTAAATAGGTATATCAATATTTATTTTGGTTTAAATTTTGGTGTTTTTTATATGTTTCATTTTCATTGATGAATAGTACAAAAAAATATTTTAATGGAATCTTATTTTTATCTAAATAATTTATATAGTAATATTTTATTTAAATTATTTATTTTAAAATTTTATCATGTTCTCATCAATAAATTCAACTTATTTAATTTTAATAAATTTCATATTTAAATATATATTTTAAAAAAATCAATCAATTGAGTAATTTTTATTTAAAAACATGTTTTTTCATCATGTTGGCGCAATTAATTTTAACCTAGTTTTGAAACAATAATAAACTAAAATTTTATTAAATGGATTTAAGATTTTTGATATAAAGGATAATATATATTCAAAATATTCACTTAGATTTTTTCATTTCTGAAAAGTATGCTTCATAATTTCATTATAACATAAATGTTGAATCTGTTTAAAACCGATTAATAAATTGTAGTAATAATATTATAAATATTAATATATTACCTTTACAGTTGTTATAATTTATTCTGATACATAATTATTATGTTTCATAACACTATGATCTAATTAAAGGCTAATGTATTTTATTTATATGTAATTATTACATTTATAATATGTTCACTCATGAAAAGATAATGATGTCACAATCATATTAAAAAAATCCAAATTGGGTTATGTAGTCTCATTTTCTTAAATAAATAGTAAATTAAATGAATAAATATTTATCTTCATCATGATATCTTTTTTATTAATTTCTATTGATGAATACGTTACCTCAAATACATTTAAAATAATGTTGTAGTATTTATTTTACTAATGGAAATATCAAATAAATAATATTTCAAATATTAATATATATATTTTTATATTTATATATTGAGATAATTAATTGCTACATAAATTATATATATGAACATAATATATTAATTTTGTACTAATAGAGTTATATTGTTTATTTTTTGCGGGTTTTTTAAAAGTCAATGTAATGAATATTATCAATATTTCCATTAAGGATATATTAAAATAAAAAATATATTATTAAATGATATAAAATTAATAAAAATATAAAATTTCACCAAACTAATGTGAAATGATATAAATTTTTACAATTTATACATTTGTTAGTATTTCTCGATTATAAATTAACTATATAAACCCTTCATTAATAATAACCTAGGATGTCAATGTAAGAAATTAGGATTTTAAGTAAGGGTTAAATATCAATGATAAGGGTATGAATTTTGTTCATAACAAGTAACATCTCGACCAAAGGTACCCACAGACGGTGAATTATAACATTACATTAGCATGATTATAAGAAAACAAGTCCCAAAGGACCGATCAGTTTAGTAGTATTGGAAAATATATTCTACATACATGAACATTTCATGTAACATTTAAACATAAAACACAACATAATTAAGGTATTTAAAATTCCATTATTTCCCAACCTTAACCCAGAATATCAAATATAATACACATAATGGAATCCTAGGGAAAAAGCATAAGAAAGGGGTGAGCTCAGATGCTTAGTAAGGGTAAATAATTTAGGAGAAGCAATAATGGTTTAAGGAATGATCTGTAGTAAATACATTCCTTTTACACTATAACTTGAACATAATATAGAGAAAATAATGCAGACATTACCATATAAATATGCACATTGATATTCTAATTATTTAATAATCACATGTAATAATTAATTTGATAATGATGGAATGCCTAACGCCGTACATCATAACCATATAGTCAATGACACAACCCATCCCCCGGGGCCCAGGCTATGACTACCCCGTGCCCACCTTCCATAGGCCTTGGGATGGGGACTAGCATTGGAAGGCTAATTCATATAACGGGAAGGCATTTCCTTTAAACATGTACAAAGACACATACTACAATTTAACATGACGCTTCCATGGTGTAAACTATTGTAGTAAAAGAGTTCTGAAAGAAAAGTGGGTGGAATAAAATAACAACATAAATGTACATGTACAAATGAAAGGATAAAAACAACTATAAAAGGGAAAATAGATCTAGCGTTGTCTTATGAGTACACTACCTGAAGGGTAAGTATTGATCACCTCCTTAGAAATCCACATCTTCCCGTCTCCTCCATGTACCGCCTAGTCCTGGAACCCTCATACCACAGCGCAGCTGCAAATCATCTGCATGAGATACACCAAGTTGTAGGTGAATCCACTATAGGAGAGAGTATAATTATACATAGTTGGAACCCCAATACCCCTAAATAACTCTCATAATTACACAATGTAAAACCAAAAAGCATTATCTCAATCATTAAGCACCAAGAAATAGACATAACTCAAATAGAGTCACACCTCAAACAATGTTTTCAGTGATGTGTAGAAGTACATATGATTAGTTGCGAAGATAGATCATCATATTCTGTCAAGAGGAATTTCTGCTGACCATACAGAGTCTGATCCACACATGATCGATAGGTAACTAACTCCTGCAAAGACCCGCATAGGATCTGACCCACACGAGATCGATATGTAACTTACCCCCAATATAACCCAAAAGGATCTGACCCATAAAGGATCAATAGGTAACTAACCCGAGCAATGACCCACATAGGATTTGACCTACACATGATCAGTATGTGCTGACCTACACAAGATTATTGAGCACTGACCCACACTGGATCTGACCAACACATGATCGGTATGCACTGACCCACACATGATTTTTTATCGTTGACCCGCACAGAATATGAATCACATAGGATTGTTGCAGACCCATATAGGATCACATGGTACTCTCATCCATATGATCTGTCTCTAACCTCCGCCTCACTTCCATCCACTAGATTCCTCACAACCAGTGCGCTTATGTTTTGTAAAATATGGGCCTTGAGATATATTTCATATCTCAACCCCCACCAAGCTCCACAAAGGTGTAACCCAAATTACCATAATATCATAAGGGTACCAACGCAACATACAGTGTGTCAAACAGATGCTCATTCTCTATGTTATAAGCATTTTAGTTCTAGTGGACCCATTGGATTTGGGTTCGATCCAAACCAACAGTACATAAACTGTCTAAAAAACTCAATATAAGTAATGAAATATGACTGTCTCGATCCAAAGATCCCAACGACGCAAACAGTTCATCCCACGGATGTCCAGTTCACAAGATATGTTTCATTAAGTGTTTTCTGGGCACGGTTGGGCCAAGGTATGTTCTAACCCAGTTGGACCGACCCGGCCCAACCTGGTCTAGGCTAGGATGTGGTGGGCTCGACCCACTATGCTTACGTCTGGCCTAGCCTACACGGGGTGTCTCGTAAGGGAGGCCAGACCCACAAAGTGTGGCTCGCAAAAACAGCGACCGATAAGGGCACCCTAGCCTACAAGGGGTGGCTTGCAAAGTGTGTCCCACAAGGGAATATCTGCCCACAAATGGGAATCCGGTAAAGGGAGTCCTTTATGGGGTGGATCATCTCACGGAGGGTGCAGCCCGGAAGGGGGGAGGCCTAGCCTCGTAGGGAGTGTCCTACAAGGGGGAGGCCCAGCCCTCGTAGGGTGAAACCAGCATGGAGGGCAGGCCGGCCTCCAAAAAACTCTACGGTGGCGCTGGTTTTGCCTCCATAATGGCTTTGGTCAAAGATTATTCTCATTTATGGCATGTTGGTGGCACCGTCTCCCCGCTCGCCAGTGCCATGCTAGTTGTACCACTTATCCTTCTGCGGCCTACCCATCTGCCAGAACCCTCTTCCATCAGTCATGGATGATGATCCACGACCCCTTCTCCTGGCAGCATGTGGCGGCACGCCACACTTTCTCGGCAGCCAACTAGTTTCTGTCTCTTTGATGACCACCATATCTTTGTGTTGTGGCCTTCTCTTGTGAAGTGTGTCGAGGAACTGCCTTCTTCATGGTCTTTCGGACTCATCGTGCAGGCAGTCTTCCATGTAGGTACAAGGGTAACAGGATGGTGGAGTTATGATGACCTGTTCCATAGGCCCGTGCACTTTATGTTAGCTCATAAAAAAGATGGTGATAAAGGGTTTCAAGAAAAATCACTGTAAATAAAAAAAAATCAAAACCCCTACCTCATAATCATGTTAGAGAACAGCCACACTTGATGGTGGATCAACGCATTCGTTCTGCCCTAGGCTTCCTACAACCCCACATTCACATCATTCTTCGTGTTGGTGTTTTGGTTTCACATGTCACCACTCACCGAAACTGGCTCAGTCCTCCAAGGGTTTGGTGTCTCATCACTCCTTCAGCACTTCATTTCTTGGAAAAGCTTTACTGACACCTCTCCCCACTATCCATATAAATATAAGAGGGGAAGGGTAAGTAATGACATGGAAAATTAATGGCGAATAATTAATATGAAACCATATTAATTCCCCAACATCGTCATCAAAAAAGATTGATAGGTAAAGATATTTAATGGCTTGACACATAGATGTTCCCACCTCTGCTTGTCTGTTGGAGGATAAGCTAGAAACAAATAAAATAAAAAGTTTTTCTTATTTATTTCTTTTAAAAATTTACAAAACCTAAATTTCTCTCCAGACCTTCTATCATCAAAGTAAATTCTCTCTTAAGCGAATCCTAGTGCTACAGATTCAACAGTGCCCTTGATTTTTTAATCTGAGCACTGGTTCAAAAGATAGAAAATTCCACTCGTGTGTTTACTTAATGTACCTTAAAAATGTCCAGATATTAATTTTGGGCACATCAGGATTCAGAATCATGCAGCATAAATTTTCATAGACTCATAATAATTCCATAAAATTAAAAAAATACATGGAAAATATGGGTCTTTACATTCTCCCCACCTTACATATTTTCGTCCCTATAAGCCACAACATAGACTAACTGAGTAATTATGGGTACTGAGAATGAATATGAGAATTACTCTCCCAAGTTCTCTCCTAGTTGTTCATGTGATTCTAGAAAATGCACAATAGAGGTGTCATCCTCCCATGAATGACTCTCTTTTATCGATCCTCAATCTCCATTTGAACTTCCTTAAATGTCACCCTGTCATCAATGTCCAGCTCACAGTGGTCGATGATATGAGATGATCCGTGCACGTATATCATCAACATGGATTTATGGAACATGTCGTGAACCCTCTCCAACTGCAGTGGATGTGCCAAGCGGTATGCCACCTCCCCCATCCATCTAATTATCAAAAATTGTCTGATGAGACTTAGTGATAACATTCCTTCTCATCCAAATCTCTATAGTCCACGTCGAGGAGAGACTCTCAATAATTCGTTGTCCCCATCCAGGAACACCAAATGTCACCGTATCATATAATCACAAGACTTATGTCAGCTCGGTGATGTCTTCATCCACTGCTGGATGATATGCACCTTCTTAGTTGTTTCTTATACCATCTCTGGACCCATAAGTGATGACACCCCTGGGACTATCCAGTATATAGGTGATCTGCTTGGTTGACCGTACAGGCCCTCTAATGGTTCCATACCGATTGTAGAGTGATAACTGTTGTTGTATTCAAACTCCACCAAGGGTAATTGATCCTCCCAATAGCAGCCAAAATCTAGAATGCAAGCACGAAGCATTTCCTCTATAGTGTAAATGTTCTGCTCTGACTGACCATTTTTTTGAGGATGAAAGGTGGTTCTCAAACGTATCATAGTCTAGAACGCCTCCTATATTACATTACACAACCAAGATTTAAAATGTATTTCATGGTCAGAGAAGATCATTGATATCACCCCCATGATGTCTTATAATCTCTTGTATGTAGTAGCATTCCATTCCCTCTACTAATCCCCGGTCACAGATGGGTATGATGTGGGCTGACATAGTGTGTAAGTCAACAATCAACCAGATAGAATCACGTCCCTTAGACATATGCGGAATCCATGTCCCAAATCCCAGGGATATTCCACCCCACTTCCACATCGGAACCTCCATTAGCTGTGCTAAGCCTGCTGGAACCTACTGCTCGACCTTTACTTGATGACAAGTGAGGAATCAGGAAACAAAACCTACAATAGCCTTCTTCATCCCTACCAACCAGTGCTGACGCCGAAGGTCTTGGTACATCATAGCTACACAATGTTGTAATGTTACATGGCATGTATGAAACTCTCTCAACAACTCCCCTCGCAGCACCACTAGTTCCATGGTACGCCCTCCGAAGTGGATGATGTACTTGCACCATCAAAAAATCGATCAGGGCACTATGTGGAGGATATCTGAGCATGTCGAGCCTCTGAGTCAATGTCCCCATGCTGCGCCTCCCTTACTAACTGAAGGAGTGGGGAAGTGAATTTATTAGAATAGAGGTATGATGCTCCGTCTATGTCCACAAAATATTTTTGCAATGCATTTAGAATCATTGTCACCACACTTAGTAACTGTAGGCCAGACCTCCTACTGAGTGCATCTACTACAATGTTCCCCCTCCCAAGAGTATAGACTATCTCGTAGTCATTGTCCTGGAGGGACTATAGCTATCACTACTATCTCCTGATTAAGTCCTTCTGAGATAATATATTCCAGAGACTGTTGTGATCATAGTAGGTTGTAAAAACTTCACCCATCTAATAATGTCCACACACATTCATGGAGAAGACCACTTCAGCTAAATATGGGTCATGGGTTGCGTATTTCTGCACATGTTGCCTCATTTATCACATGCCATAGGCGATCAATACTCTCTCTTGAATCCGGACACACCCAATTTTGGTTCCTGATGAGTTGTATAAGACTACATACACAATACCATCTTCTGGATGCCTCAATATGGTGGCACTAACCATTCTCTACATCAGCCCTTGAAAAATTTGTTGGAATCTCTCTATCCATACAAAGGGCTATCCCTTCTTTGTCACTGGTTACTTGGTTGTCGTAAATCTGGAAGAATCAGTCATGAAACTCTGGTAGTATATATCCAACCTAGGAAACTTCGCACCATGTTCACACTCTTAGGTGCCTCCCAAGCAAGCACAACATCTATATTCACTGCATCCACAGCAACTGCAGCCTCTGAGATAACATGTCCCATAATGTGGACGTCTTGAATCCAGAACTATCACCTCAAGAGCTTACCATAAATATGTTTCACTTAAAATGTATCCAGAACTATCTATAAATGATAGGCATGCTCTGCCTCTATCTCTGAGTATATCAAGATGACATCAATTAAAACCACCACATAGAAATCGAGGTATGGCTGAAAGATCCTATTTATGAGTCCCATGAACACTGTTGGAACATTGGTCACACCAAAAGACATAACAGAGAACTTATAGATGCCATAGAAACATTGGAAGGTCGTCTTATAAACATCCTCATCTCTTACCTTCAGCAAATGATTACTTGATCTATTGTCTATCTTCAAAAACCAATGAGATCACTTCAGATGATCGAAGAGATTTTCAATCCTCACAAGTTGATACTTATCCTTCCCGGTCACCATGTTCAGGCTCTGATAGACTACATAGAGTCTCAAAATCCCATCAGCCTTCATGGTGAACTAAATCCGGGATTCCCACAGAGAAAGGATAGGACATAGGAACACCTTTCGTGGTTTGTCCTCAAACTATTCCCATAACTCACGAAGCTCCACAGGAGACGTCTGATATTTTGGTGTAGATATCAGTTCCATATTATAAGTATCGGTCAACTTAAAATTTTACCTCTCTACGTGGATATAGTTTTGGAACATCATCAGGAAAGACATTAGCATACAAGTCCACCACATGAGGATAGTTCAGACTCTCAAAATCTACATCTATCAGGTTAAGGCTACCCAAATGATGTGTAATTTTCTACAACCTCCTCTGGATAATTTCATCATGTTCATCAAGGGATCCCTTCTCACCGGTTAAGGAAAACCTTCTCCTGTCTTCTTGGACACACCACAATTTTGTAAAATATAGTCAGTCTACGCATGGAATGTGGATAACCATTCCATACCCAATATGATGTCGTATGGCCTCGACGTCGATACTAGGAGATCCCAGTAAAATCACTCATCTCGTACAGTAAGCTAAAAATACCAGCACCAGGTTGCAATCATCGAATATTCACCCATAAGAGTCTCTAGCTATATGGATCGAGCCGATAACTACACCTAATTCTTCGGGCACTGAACGAGGTATTTGTAAATAAAAGAGTGACTGGAAACTGAGTCTACAGGTACTACAACAAAGGTGTAGTAGAAACAGATCATACGTCCAATCATCCCAATATTATAGTGGTATAAGGCCTCAAAAACCTAGAGTTGAGCTCATCCCTATCCACCTGCTCCCTATGGTTAGGGTGGGATACCTGGTGGTGGTGGTTGTAGATCCTCTAATCGCCATGAACTACCTGCTGTATGGCCTATTCCCCTACCATGTCTGCCTATTTGCAAACCTCCTCGCTCGTACCTCTTCCTCTACCTCACCTGTCACTCGACTATCTACTGGTCGTCCATATGATTGGTTGGTAAATCCCGAGCCATGTGACCCAGAAAACCCCATGTGAACCACTACATGTCCATCCGCTAAGCTCCCCTGGCTCGCGAGCCCCACACCTCCTACCGTGAATCATGGTCCCATCATCCAGAAGGTCTGGTCTGCTTTGACCTCTATGCCATCTTCTTTCTACCAACTGTAGACGAATCTTCTACATGTCAACCAGTGGTGGGTCTCTTTATTGGATCTTGCTCATCTAGGATGTTCTCCACCATAATCTCTCACACTAGCACCCCAACCGACGTCGGAAGGCTGAGAAATATCATTGGTGCTCTAATATCCCATCAGAGACCCTAATCAGAGGTGTGGGCCCTATAAAAAGGGTCTCGTACCATATCAGTGGATTAGTGGGAGAGATCATTGAACTCCACTAAGTACTAGGCCATAATCCTGAGGCCAGGTAGTAGTTGCATCAGTATCTATATATGCATATAGCATAAGGTCGCTGGGATGAACATTGACCATAAAAGGATCTTGAAGTCCACCCAAATTAGCATCACCTTATCTTGTACCAGGAGAATCAAGCTTCACCATCTCCCTGATGCTACACAAAAGAGGCTGGATACTAGGATCACCACAAGTTCATCGGGTGTCCCAAAAAAGATGAAAATTCTAACTACATAATCTAGCCAGTCCTCATCCACATGCGGGATTGTCTTGTCAATGAATCTCATTGGCTTCTGCCGCTGAAACTTGTGCAACACACTGAGTCTGTGTGCACTCTTTGTTAGTGGGGGTAGGGGCAACAAATTCCAAATAGGTAGTGTGGATGCAGTTACACCACCCAATTATGCCAACATAGTAAGAGGGACCAACACTAAGTCCTCATCACTCAATGTGCCTTCATCGTGTTCTCTATCAGGAATCTAATATGGATTTTTAAGTGGATGA
Organism: Viscum album; assembly: GCA_963277665.1. Classification (NCBI taxonomy): domain Eukaryota; kingdom Viridiplantae; phylum Streptophyta; class Magnoliopsida; order Santalales; family Viscaceae; genus Viscum; species Viscum album. Next base: position 1,896,814,260 of record OY728163.1, on the reverse strand, counting down.
ATCCTAAGAGAATACAGGTGTGCAACGGACAATAAGTTATACTTATTGAGATGAATCAAAGAAATCATGAAAAAAACTCTTCAAAAACACATAAAATTTGTGTTTCTATATACAAAATTGGAAATCAGAATCCAGGGTCTCATGTATGGATACGTCAGTCGCCGCTCCAACACATGACTCCCCGAAATGAAAACCAAACTCATAACAATTAACAATATTTCTACATTAAAAATATAAGAGTCCATGTTCTTTTGTATAACATACTCCTTTGATACAAATTTTTCATGATCTATCCCCATAGCCCATTTAGTGACTACCCTAATCCCTCTTTCCATAGGTCGGGGGCTGGAGACTAGCACCGAAAAATAATATTCCTATAACAGGAATGAATTTCATTTAAACCTATAAAAACACATAGAATAAAAATCAACAAGATGGAACCACAAAGTACACTACTATAGTAAAAGAGTGCTGAATGAAAAGGGGTCGGAATGAAAACCCAATTGAATGGTACAAGTAAAACTAAAAGGTATAATACAAATGGAAGAAAGGAAAACAGCTCTAGGGTCATCCTTAGGGGAGAAAAAATGAACGGTAGGTTTAGATCAACTCCTCAACACCCAACATATACCCCTCTCCGACGCATACCACCAACTCCTACCTCCCTCAATCCTCTTCCCAGCAAGTCATCATCTACACAATACACAACAATGAGAGGGAAAATACCAAGTAGTGGTGAGTATAACATTACCATGAAGAGACCCTGAGACCCCCGAAGGTCTCTCATAATTCCACAAAGGAAAACCACAAAGTATTATCTTAATAAAAAATCATAGTGAAATAGACACAAATCAAATAGAGTATATAGTCCAACCAGGCTTCCAGTGAATTATTTAAGTTATTATGTTTAGTCGCGAATCTTGATAATCTTATTCTATAAATAGGCACTGGTACAGACCATAAGGAGTATGAACCACAAAGGATCAATATGTTACTAACCCCCAAAATGACCCACAGAAGATCTGACCCACATATTATCGATATGTAAGAAACTGCTGCAATGAAACATACATAATCATACCCACACATGATCGATAGGTAGATAACCACCACAACGACCCATATACATCTGACCCACACTAGATCGATAGGTAACTAACCCCCTGAAATGTCCCACAGATGATCTAACCCACAAATGATCGGTATGCACTGACCCACATAGGATCACTGAGCACTATGCCGCAAAGGATCTGACACACACAAGATCAGTGTTGACCAATATAGGATCGCTTGCTACTATTCTCTATAGGATCTATCTCCAACCCCTGCCTCAATCCCAGCCACTGGATTCCTCACACCTCGTGCACCCATACCTGTAGTATCTGACCCAGGAGATATCAGTCATACCAATAACTCAAAAATGATACATAATTTTTTAACCCAATGGAAAAATATATCATAAGGGTTCTAATGTGATAGATGGTTCATCAATCTAACATCCGGTCTGTGAGTTATAAGTGTTTTAGTTCTAAGGGCCTGGTTGGATTCAGTTTCGATACAACCCCGCCATACTCCAAATATATCAAAAACTGAATACTAGTATAACAAATGATCCATATGTATCTAAGGATTCCAACACCACGTACTTTTTGTCAAACAGATGTCTGGTTCTCAAGATATGTCTCTTTAACTATTTCTGGAAGCATTTCGGCCCGGGTCTGGTCGAACCAGGTTGGACCGACCCAACTTAACTTGGTCTAGTCTGGGCCATGGTGGGGTCGGCATGCTGTGCCAATGTCCATCTCGGCTAGTAAGGGGTTGGCCTGCCCACATAAGTTTTGACCTGAATGGGGACAGCCCGACTACTGTTCGCTTGATGTGGCAGGGGGGGTGGTTGACCTCTATCTCCCAAAATACCAAACGGAACAAAGGATATTTGGTTTTTGAAGTAGAAATCCCACATGGGCAATGCATAACCCACTTGAGGAGTGGGTTCTACCTCCATCGCGACATCAGCAGTGACGTCTTCTCATCAGAGGCATGTTGGTCATGCTGCCTCCCCCTCACCCACAACGCACTCATCGCGCCACTTCTCCTTCTGCAGTTGGCCGATGTCCCAGCCTACTCCTCCGTCCATTATGCCTAAAAAGATGCGGCCCTCGGCACAATGGTAGTGCGCGATGGCACGCCGCACACCCTCCATGGCCAGCTAGTGTCGTACACTCCGATGACCATTGCGACATTGTGTGGCGACATCCTTTTACGACGAGCGTCGACACACTACCATTTACATAGTCGGTCAATGCCTCCACAATGGAGGTATTCCAGGGAGGTTAAAGGATAGCTAGATAGTAGAGGGTACGGGTAGTGTTCATTAGGCCCACACACTCTGCATTAACTTTTAAATAAGAGGGAGGGTAATGGGGTTCATGAAAAATCACTTGAAATAAACATGAATCAGAACCCCTACTTTGTAAACCCAATAAGGAACGTCTTCACATGAAGGTGGATCAGTCGACTTAATTCCTTTTACAAGCTTCCAATGATGTCACTTTCACATCATCCTTTTGTTTGGGGTTTTGGTGTCTCTTGTCACCCCTTGCCGGAACTGACTCCGTCCTCCAAGGTTTTTTGTATCTCATCACTCCTTCATCTCTTCATTTCCTAGAGAATTTGTGTTGACACCACACCCTATGCTTCATATAAATTGGAGAGGGGAAGGTTATGTAACGACATGGGATTCTAATTGGGGCTCATTAATAAGGAACCTTCCTAGATTTTCGACAGTGTTATTACTTAAGATTGACAGGTCAAGCAATTTATTGGTTTGACACGTCGCTTGTCCTACCTCCACTTGTCCATGGGAGGATATGATAGAAAAAAATAAAATAAAAAGTTATTTTATTTACTTATTTTAAAAATTCACAAAACATATCTTTTTTCATAACCTACTGCCATCATTGTAAGGTCTACCTTAAACGATTCTCGGCACTGCGGATTCAACAATGTCCTTAAATTTTTAATCCGAGCACAGGTTCAAAAGATAGAAAACCTCGCTCGCGGTTTTACTAAATATACCATTAAAAAATGTTCCAAATTTAATTCTGGGCACACCGGGTCTCAGAATCAATCACCATTAATTTTGGTAGACTCAAAATAATTCAATATAATTTTAAAAAAACATGGAAATTTGGTTCTTTACGGTCAAGGCCTTTTTCCATGACTAAAAATAAAATTTTAGTCAAAGCCTTATGCGATGAAATTTTTTTCCTATGAGACCTACCAATGAATAGAGGGGTTATAGCATGACCACCCATCACATACTACGTCCACTACATTCCTGATATGAAAATTATGTAACATAATATAAATATACATATTGAAAATAGAATATGAAATGTTAATACTTCAACCATTAACCATTAAGGGTATAAAAATATAACATCCACAGTCAAAAAATAATTAGTAATTCAATATTATAATGAATATTTAATTATAATAAATCAATCTTAATCGATAATAATATCCAATAAATGATGTTGATATAGTTGAAGTTGTTTAGTGAAACTTTTTGAGAGAAATATCCCTTTTTGTGAAATAATTGATATGTCAATCATTTAAGAAGAAAGTCATTTAAAATAGTTGTTTGAATCAAATTATCCGATAACACATATTATCTATTTAAATAAATTAAAATATTAAAACAATCATATTCATTAAAATAAATCCTTAAACCCATTTTGAAAACAAGGACATTAAATAGAATGATTTAGAGGAGTAAATATTTAAAACATTTAAATTGATGTTGTAGTTTAATAGTACCTTAAAAAAATAATTTTGAAATATCTTTTATGAAACATGTATATAGATAATAAAAATTTCCCAGAAAATACTTATACATAAACAATCTAAGATAATAATGAGATTGAATAATTAACCATTACCTTGTGCATTCCTTTGGTCGAGGGAATGTTTAAAATCTTTTATAATGACCATAGTATGTAATTAAATTATACAAAAACCATATTCATATGTATCACATCATAAATGATTAATTTATGACATTATACTACCCATTTAATAATTATTTCCATGTTAAAATAACATTTTGGGTAATAATAGCTTTATTTATGATATATTTTTTTTACTTGTTATTATTCTTCCTATCATTTAGATCATTATTTAAACACATCTGAATATAAATAATGATTTAAATAAAATATATATTTATAATATAAATGTTTATAATAGATGGATATATGAGATGGAAAAAACTGTTTATGGATACTGTAGGCCGTATTAATGTATAAATGCTATTTATGTTTTCATATCTTATTGAACGTAGGTAAGTGAATACAATATATATAAGAACATACATAAATTCAAATATATATACGTATATAGATATCACTAGTATAATAATTATAACATATATTACATACTTATAAATAGTATATATTTTTATAATCAACGTTGAATGGTGAACCTGGACAAGAATCTTATCGCGTCGTGGAGATAGTAAGACGTATGTACACCTGACTGAAAATATCATTACCTTAATAATGGAATGTTTTATAATTGGATGTTATATTAATTATACTTACAAATTACCATGATATTTTTATTATTTATATAAATATTAATTATCATTATATTCATTCAAATAACATAGTTTGAAGAACAAATTACTCCATGTCATGGAGACAGTAAGCCATACGTACACACACATGGTGACATTATCATTTAATGGATCGATAGAATTATCGCTAACGATGTTCCATATTTATAATAACATCACAATTTTTAGAAGTTACTGGAGTTATTATTTTGTTATAGAAAAAACAAATAATGATAATGTGGAAGAAGAAAAGAACTTCTAAAGAGGTGATAAAATAATTTCTCTTCATTGGGTGTTTCCTTTTTTTGAACAAAGGGGATCCATATATAGGTTTTATACTCATGGTATTGACTCTAGGATGTATTGAGGTATGTTGGGAGGAAATATTGGTTCGGTTCATCCATGCTGAAACTCAGTTTTAAACAATAATGCAATGTTTTTCACTATTAATAAATAATTGAATGGTTTAAAAAAATACCAAATATTCACCCTAAGATAATTTTGATATTAAAAATTCCAAAATGAATTATATTTTAACAAATTAAAAATATATATGTTTTGGTAATAATTTTAATATTAATTTCTATTGTCAAAACCAAAAAAAGGGTTTTTAAAAAGTAAAAACTATCAAAAGATTGTAAAGTGTTTATGTCAAATTTTAATGCGAAATTACATATAATGACTTAATTTGTATTAAATGACAAAAATATAATATTATTATATTCCCAAACCATTCAAATTCAAAATTTTACTCCATAAATTAATTTTAATGAAACAAAAATTTTAAATTAAAATATAGTATTTTTCACTATTCATCAATATATGAAAGTTATAAGAAAATTACTAAATGTATATCCAAACTAACTTTTTGAGTCCCTCTTCTAAAAAATAAATTATTTCCATTTAATTGAATATATAAAATTGTAAAATATTAGTTTTTAAAAGAGAATCGCCATTAAAAGGTGGTAAAATTACAATTTTTAAAAAATACTTCATTTTAATAAAAAAAAGGAATTGGTTCTCATATTATTTCTAAGACAAAAATAATATGGATTTTAAAATTATATGGAATATATAAAATTCAAAATTATTTTAACATTATATATAACCACTTATTGAATGGTTAGTTTGGTAAGTCGTGTTGCGCATGTACTCGATGTTGGTTGTTGCGCATGTTATTGAATTTCATTGAAGAGATATCATACTGTGAATTATTGGGTTGTTAAATTACCTGAATAAAATTTATATAAATTTAATATAAATTTAATAATTTTTGAAATTCCAGGGGTCCCATTATTCGATCTTATAAAAGGAATCATATCCATATATTATCATCAAAAATAAAAATTTATTTATATAATAAATTATATAACCAAATCTCTTACTAAAATCAATAAATATATTATCTTTCTATTATTTATACCATTTCACCATCTCTATTGGTCTCAAGGTGTTACTTAGTGAATGATTTCTAAAGAAGATATATTAATTTTAATTAATTGTGTCTATTTTGGTAATTCTTCCACAACTATTAAATATTACTAAAACATTGTAACATGGAAACATCATTTTAATACAATTAATCTTTATTTATTATGCTTATTTTCATTAATTTTATCTATCTCTACTTCCATGAAATTGTAAAATAAGTTATCGTTTGTGTTTATAGAAGGCAACCACCTCGCAAACAAATGAAATTATTTTTTAATCACTATCTCTAAATAATGTTAATAATTATATAATCGATTTTTTTATATAATATTTATGACATATGTAACATAAAATAATGATAATATATCTTTAATTACCTTTTCATGAAAATAACAATGACAAATTCATTCATGTGTACATGTGAATTATCACCTCCACAAAGAGATGTAATTTATTTCTCATCTCCACATCACATTGATGATATATATAAGAATATATAATTGATTAATTTCATTACAATGATATAACAATATGTAAATAATGAAAAATGGATACATACCATTATTTTGTATTGATCATTGAGAAATGAAATCCTTACTTATGAATACGTATGGATTACCATATACATGATTGTAACATAGAACAATGTATCATATCCATATTTAATAGGTGCATATAAATTTATATTTTTTTTATAAAAAATTATTTTATAATTTTTATTCTATAAATAACGTATTAATGACTGCTTCGACTATTGACATCATATAAAATTCATTTTTGGGACATCTACTGAATATTTTCAAAACGTGTGACATGAACATAAATCATTATATAATTATATATAAAATATAAATGAGTGATATTGAAATATTAAAAAACATGAAAAATGTTCTCAATAAAATAAATAAATAACTTATGTTTATAATTCTGGAAGATAAATAGTGTACCTGATGAGTCAGACTAATGTTAATGGACCCTTTAACTAAATCAATGATTTCGATGTTTTAATGAATATGTAATCTAATTAATTTTCATTAATGTCTATTTTGTTCAAAAAATTAATAATTTATTTAGATGGACATGAAATATTTGAAATGGGAATATTAATATATCCCTATATTTTCTTCAAATGGGACCATTTCCAGATTTTATATAAGATAATTACATGAAAACAATATCGTTAAAATTCACTTTTTTAATTTTATTTAAAAAACCTAAAGGATTTTTTAAACATATAATGTATGAACAGAATTTAAAACTTCCATTTTTCATTAATTTTTTGAATCTTCCTTTAGAAATTCTTATTTTTTTGAATAATTTTTTTTTTCAATTATGTTTGATGAAAATTGGTAATATAAAATGTGATGTAAAAATAGAAATGTTATTGTTAATTTTTATACGTCTTATGTGTTATTATTATGATATTATAATTGGGAGCACTTTATAATGGCTTGTGATTCTGTGATAAACTATGTTAGGTTGAAACCCCTAATAGTTTTATATTGCATTGGTCAATTAGAATGATTTATCTTATATAATTTCTACTAAGTGATCATATAAATAAGTTTATTGTGATTATTATAAGTGTAACTAAGATGATTACTCTATGTGTAGAGGTTATAGTTATTGAACTTGTATGAGTGGGTTGGAAAATGATTTCCCATGTTACCTACTTATATTTTGTATGAATTCTTTTGATTTTCCCAAAAAATAATTTTATTTTCTTTTGGTAATATAATGTTATTTTTTAAATGATTTTTAATTTTTTTGGGTATAATAGTATATTTTTAAGAAATTGTTTGATTGATTTTAACTAGACTAATGGTTTAAATTATTATATGTCACATTTTGTGTTCTTTGTGCTCATCACATGTTTTAATTTGTTGGTCATATGTCTTAATTTTTTGTAATGGTATAATTTATTTATTTATTGATAATTAATTATGAAATATTGGTATTATTGTTGTAATTTGAAGATTAAATTAGTTTTTCATTATAAAAATGATTATTATTTTTGGATAATTATATAGGAAAATCATGAACATATTGGATTATGGTTAATTGATAACGATAGGAGGTATATATTATTATCGATTTTTTATTTTTTGATATATTGATGATTAAGATAGTTCTTCTATAATTTAAAATCATCTTATGTACTCAACAATTGGAGAAATTAAATGGTTTCTCGTTGAAATGGATGGATACTATAATTGTTGAGTAACATTATTTTATTATGCTCTAAATCTAGGTAGTAATGGAATAGATAAAATATATAAAATATATATTAAAAATAGAATTTTATTGGAATATATATAGATTTTAAAATGATACACTATATTTCATAGCCTAAATGATAGACCATATTGACCATCAATGAATCATTAAATATTATTATTTGAATTTAAAATTTATCTCCTAGGTAATATATTTTAGTAATTATTTTATTTTGAAAAATGATTATAAAATTTCATAACATTAATAAAATATATATTAATGATATAAATTAATATTAAATCTATTATTATGCATAAAATATGTATTTTTATGATATGATAGTTTTTCCACCTTTTAATGGAATGATTTTATAAAAAAACTAATGAAGCATTTATATGTTTTATTTCTAAAATAAATATTATTTTTCTTAAAATAATTTCAAATTTTATATTTCTAAATTTTTTTGTATTTTATAATTTGTATATTTCTTTCATAATTAATGAAAAATACAAGATTTTAATTGAAAACTAAATCTTCATATAAATATTTTTTATAGTTAATTTCTATTTAAATTTGTTTTCACTATTATTAGTTATAAAAGGAATATTTAAATTTAATGTATTTAAATTTGATCATTCTCATGTTAAATTTGTATATTAAATTATTTCAAAATTATAATAATTTTTCTATTAAAAACTTAGTGTTTTGTCAAATCTATATGTTTAAATTATAATTAATTTTAGCAACATTATTCAAATGAATTTTAAAAAATTTATTCCATATTTTTAATCAATGGTGTGAAATTTGGAGAATATGTTATTTTTAATTTTATCAATATTTAATGTAACCATAATAATATTTTTACCACTATAAAGGGAAATTAATTTAAAATTGAGTAAATAAGGGTAAAAAATTACCATAAATATTTTAATATATCCATGATAATTATAATGTTATTATTGGACGTGTTAATTTTATTCTCAAACACTAAATGTTTTAATATATGGTATTTAACTACAATTGACATTTTATAATGACATTTATTATATGTTAAATAATGATAATACAAATACGTAAAAATAAAATGATTAGTAACTAAATTTTTTATTAAGGTGATATTCATAGAATATTTTATAATATAATTTTTAATTTTAAATATATACTATCTATTTTAATCATGGTAATATAATGTTAATTTATAGTGAATAAATAAATAATTTTAATAAATTTCAAACAGTAATTTCCATATTATTTAACTAATCAAAATATTGAAAAAATGATATTAATAAATATAAGTTAAATTTATTTTCGGAAAAATATAATTATAGATGAATTTTATAGATGAACATACCATGTTATTAATGTATTAAATGAATCGTTATAGAATTTATATTTTTCCTAATGTTTGTAAACATTAATGTAATTAATAGTGTCGAAACTGAAAGTAATGATATATTAAAATAAAAAATATTTTATTAAATGTTATAATTTTGTTAAAAATATAAAATTTAGCCACCATATTGGGATAATTATTGAAATTTGATAACTGATTAATTTATTGGTATTTTTTAAATATATTTTCATAATTTTAACACTTAGAGAGAAAAACATTTTCTATCATGGTATGAAATAAAGAGTTTAAATAAGTATTATAATGAATAGATAAGGGTAATAATCTCACCATAACATTAACATAAATTATTAGAAGAGAGTATTTCAACATATCCTTATTATATATTTTAAATAACTCACATGGGATACATATTAAAATGAATATTAAGGGAATAATGTAAATTTTTTTTAAATAAATATAATATTAAATCCAAAATTATGTCTTTTTGGTAAATATCATATTTAAATTATAATATTTAGTTGTTCATTTATTGTTGATATGGTCTATATTGTTGTTATATCCAATATAGTGTCTCTTCTTAAAATATAATAAAGTTATATTATTCAAGACACATTAATATATGGTGTCCTTTCTATTTTAATTTTGACTTGGTAAACCATGATATACAATTAAATTAACAATTTTTATGTCAGAGAATTGAACAAGGATTTATTAAAATTACAGCTTATAGGAAATAAAGATATGTATGATGGTAACCTGAGATAACACAAACAATGATTACATATTGGAAAACATGGAAAAGAAAAAAAAACTAAATATCAATTCTGAGGGAATGTTATTAATAACTTTGATATTGAATGATTAATGAAGAAAAAAACCTAAATATATAATTTTTTAATAATTCATCGATATTTCAGTAGGGAAAGTTAACTGATATTTTTTTCAATATCTTTTTTGAAGCATTGATGAATTCTTTTACCATCTTGAATATGAAAATAATAACATATACATACTGAAAAATTATCTATTAGAATTTGAAAAAATTCAATCATAAAATCATCATATTCTACTAATGAGGTCTATTTTGGAAGAATTTCTAATCCCTTAAGAATTAAATTCATCATCTATAGATCCAATAATCTAAAATGTAGTTACAATATATTACATCCATCTCTGTACAATATCCCAAACAATGTTGGTTAGGATATGACATTTTATCTCTATAAAAACATTTATATGCTTAAAAACAACTTTATTTTCTAAAATATGTAATTAATAACTATTTTTCAATATAGAACATTCATCAAAAAGTCATGCTTCAAATTCCACTGAAATAAATGTATCCAAAATATCCTAATTAAATATAAAATTTCCTAAAATAAATCCTAAATTAGATTTATTAGAAATTGAATATATGTGAAACCATAAAATTATAATACCATTATATTATTTATAAAACATAAGAGACTATCCTAATATCCAATTTTTCCAAACCCTAGTTTAATACCAACTACATGGAACAAACCAAATGTAATTTATATTATAATAATATTAAAATCGAAAATCAAATTATTTTAGAAATGATCAATAGAGGTTATAGTTTTGGAGAAATAAAAAAAACACAAAAATAGTAAATCAATAAATTACATGTGAAAAATATATAGAGTGAACATTTTCATCCACCAATATAAACCATTTTATTATAAAAAAATATTTCTTCTTAGGAAACTTCATCAATACATTCATCATGATTTATTATTTTCCAATAAAAAAATTTATTCATCATCACAACGTTATTATATCAAGGGATTGATGAAAAAATATAAGCATGAGATATAAAATAATGGAATCCATTAGCCTAGTGAAAACCCAAAAATCATTTTCTAAAAACACATTCCTTGTTACACAAAAAATGGATCATCATTTCATAATAATTATTATCATACATTTTGAAAATACAACACTTTTCAAAAATATTATTATCATGAATATAAATGGTATTTAATTAATTTCTTTTATTAATTTGGATTTAAATTTTACAAATATGATAGGTATATCTTTTGTACGACAAGAAACAATCATATTTATATTTTTAATAATAACCATTGTATTATTCATATATTCTATCATGAGAAACCACACTATTTGATCGCATCCCTTTATCCAAATAATTGAAAACTATAATGGGTTATCCCACCATATGTTTATCAAATAACCAATCATACTCAAAAATAATTCCCAATAACCATATCATAATATGTTCACATAACAAAAATAAAAGACAAGTATATTTAATAATTTGAAAACACTTAATTTTTATAATGTATCACACATTAATGAAAACATTTACTTTCAAAATAGAGTTGAAGTTGTATAATTTATTATTGATATCATAAAATAATCCTAAAACTAATAAATCTATTTCATGTCATATATTTTATAAACATTCATTTTTTCATTTTTTATGTATTTAAAATGGTAACCATAAAGTTGTTTTTTAAAGCGCTCCCATAAAACATGAAAAATATGCCATTTTGAAAAAATTTCATAGTAATATAAAATATAAAATTTAAGTCAATTCATGTCCATATAAATGAATTCATAAATTTTTTGATGAAATTTATATCAAATAGAAAAACAAAGAATAATATAATTTTTAAACATTTAAAATAATGTTTTAGATATAAGAGTCCATTACCTTCAGTCTGTCACATCATATAATTTCATTATCAAAAGGAATAAAAAACAGAGTTTATTTATTTACATTCTTGATAAACCTTTTAAAATTTATTATTCTATTTAGACAACTAATTATCATGTCATAAAGATTTTATAGTTATATAAGTTCAGGTATGATGTTTTGATGATATTTGGTAATAGAGTTCAAAATGAACATGGAATGATGTAAATAGTCAATAGTGTCATTAATATATGATCCCTAGGACCATAATATTTAAATAATTATAATATATGTAATTTAATTGTAATTTTTAATATATCAATTAATTATTTATAAATATATATATATATAATTCAATAATGGAGACAGTAAGTCTTACAGACGCATGAGTAATTCATCCAATTTTCATTGATCAGAATGGAAATATGTTATCTATTATAGTAACCGTACATAATGATCATAGTATCTTTATTATAAATTTATCCAATAATATATACTTATATATATCATTAGTGTAATTTTTTGATAAAAATAGAGTCTCATCACTTCCTCAAGGTTAATATTCAATCATACACATGAATGATGCTATCATTGTAATGCTCATGAAATGGTAACAAAAAATTGATATATTATCTTCTAATAATGATAAATATTTAATTAATATCATATATATACCTTATTTTTTAATTATAAAATTATTTATATATGGAGATGGATAAATAATTTCACTAGTTCACGACGTGGTACTCTTCCAAATAAAGTAACAAAAAATTATTTTCCTATTTAATATATGTGGAGTGGGAAATAGGTAATGAAACATACATAAAAAATATAACATTAAATAGGATATTAGAGTAACTATTAAATCAATTATTTATTTCATTTGAAGTAGGTGAACGAAAAAACAAAACAGAAAAAAATAATTAAAAACTAATATTTTTATTTAGAAAATTATTATTTCATTAATCCATGAGACCAATATTGATAGTTTTCATTATAGACTAAATTATCTTGAAATAATTTTTGAATTCATCCATTATATATAAATAAAAATTTTATCCTATATATAATAATATGTCATTATTTCATTTTAATGACCTAAATCTTACTATATTCCCAACAATTGTAGAGAGAAGTAATAGTTCATGTATACAGATGACTACCGCCACACAAACCGATGCAATTCATTTTTCAACACTATCTATCAACACATGTTATAATGATCGACATAAATCTTATATATTATATTAAAGAAATATTGATATATTTTTAATGATAATATATCATATATGATTAAACTTTTTCATTCTAAGAAAAATGATAATGTTGTACCTGTGTACATATGAATTATCCCATCCACGAAATGATGTGATATTTTTTCATCAAAAAATAATATGGATGATATATATAATAATATTTATATTATTAATATCAAAAAAATTATTTTATTTCAATTACGGATTAAGATAATTATTCTTACCCTTATTCCAAAATGATGATTTCAAAACGAAAATGTTGCTGATATTAAGATACAAATTACCTTCCCCATGATTGTATCATAATTAATTTATCAGTTACATGTCTAATGGATGAATTAATAATTTTAATTTTTATATATAAATTATTATACTGTAATTTTTTTGAGGAAGTAGGACTAATGAACACTTTGACTACTTGCATCACACATAATTAATTTTTGACTCATGTAACGAATATCATAAAAAATGGACGACATAAACACAAATAATTAAATTATTGTTGAATCATGGTATTTGAGATATCAAATTAATAATATTGATGAAAACATTTATCATTAAATAAAATCATTTACATATTTTTATTATTTATGAATATAAATGATATATGTGACAAATGAGACACAAGTTAAAAAAACTTCGTCTAAATATCTTAAAATTAATAAATATTTTGATGATATAAACTAACCATATATTAAGAGTTGTTTATAAATAATGTTTTAAATATATTATTATTAATTAAGTTATTATAAATTTTTTAATGCTTTGAAATTTTTTATTCATATATGTTTTTTATGACTCAAATATTTTTTAGTTGAATGAGACCCTTTGACTTATATTTTTCTTTTTAAAATTTCAATTATTTAATTTTAAAATATATTATTCCAGGTTAATATTCATTGTTTTATGTTAAATTTTCATTTAAATTGACAAAAAATGATTATAAATTTATCAATATTTATATTTTGACTTTATTTAAAGGTGTTTGAAAATAATTATTTTTAGCTGTTTTATAAGGAAAATATTGAAAAAAATAAATAAATGTTTCAATCCAAATAGATAAAAAAATTATGTCACTATAAAAAATATTTTATTTTAATATTACTTATAAATCATAAATTGTTTCTTAAATTAAAATCCACATTTTTTTTGTTTATTTATTTTATAATTGAATATATTGTTTCAATAAACAGAGAGTTTTTCTATTGAAAATTAGTTTTTGATGGAAATGTGTTTTTTTAAGAAACTCATTCACATATGGGATTAATGGTGTATTTCAAATTTTAGTATGAATAATTTTTTACTCATTAAATACTAAATGTGCATTATATGAAATGGGTGTGACCGATATTGCTTATATGATGGGTTTAGCCTCAATGTAGCACAAGGGTGGTCCTGATATAGCTTATATTAAAGATTATTCTTATTATATATCTCTAATTAGTTAGTTAATAATAATATTGTATGTAGTTCATATGGTTATTCCAATTTAATTGGGGTTTTATGGGTTTTATGGATGTATATATACTAAATAGTTTCAAAAATTATATTAATGATTAATTATTAACATATTCAATCACATATTAAAAATTTCATAAAAAACAAATATTTCATAATAAGAATGGATTAATGTTTAACAACTCATAGATAATTCATTTATTGTCCTTTTTTCATTTTAGGTTAACTATATTAAACCCCGATGTTTAAAAACCCTTATTTTTATGGTAAGAATTAAAACAATTAAATATGTGTTAAAACTAAATGATAAGGGTATGAATGTGACATTTACATATCAATAAATTATTTAATAATAGTATTTTAACCCATATTATTCTAAATTATTAATAACTCACATTGGATCCTTTTATAGTTTTATATTAATTAAATTTTAGTTAATTTTCTATGAAATTACAAAATTTCCCATCCTCTCTATTAGAAAAGATCACCTATTCATATATTTTTCACGTATTAAAATAATTTTTTTATGGAAATATATTTGAGAAAAAAATTCAAAATATTACTCCCTATATTAAAGAGCTCTTATGTTAAGAATAACTCTAACCTTAATGGTTGAATGGTGTGGAACAATGAGGGATTTCTAAATAATAGGAATAATTTTTAATTAAATGTTTCTATTTTCAATTTTCTTCCACATTGTTCTAATATTATTCTACCATGATTAAAAAATATCAATTATATCCCCAATATAATAAGATTTTATTATTATAGTGTAAATACTTATAAACATTTCCACTTCCATCAAATGGGAATTGAAGTTATCATTCATGTGTACAGTTGAATACACCATGAAAAAAAAAATTTTTTATCATATTCTCTTAAAACAATATATGGTAATGGAAATATATTTGAAATATTTTGTTCATGGCATATCTATAGTATGAAAGAATAATATATTATTTTTATAAACCATTCCATGCCCAAAAAAAAAAGAAAACCTCATTCACTCAAAAATGTTAATTATCATCTCCAAGAAATGGATTGATTTGTTTTTAATCTCTATAATTAGGATAATACTAATACAAAATCTATTTCACATGTAATATATAACCTTAAAAACAATGTAGGATTTATTTTTTAATTAAAATCATCATAAATTTAAAATCGACTTCCTTGTTTCTTGTACACATCATTATACATTGTCAAGAACATTTCAAAACATTCAATGCTCAAACTACATCCACAAGGAACATAAAACAAAAGAAAGAAACCATTTTTTCATGAATACTTAAAAACATGTGCAAATATTATCACTATTTTAGTCATTTTACAAAAAAACATAATCTCGTCAACTTATATTATGAATTAATATGTTTATAATTAAATCCATAGATAACATAAATTATAGATGTAACATAAGAAATATTTCCACATACCTATTAGTTGTAATTTATATATCAATAATATATATGGAGTGAACATTTATGTTACATTTGGAATAACCACCATGGTATATTCCTTTAATCTCTTTGAAAAAACCCTACAGATTTACTCTTTCCCACTAACTATTTCATTTGAGATCTAGAATGGGCTCACCCTTACTATGTTTATCATGGAACCACTGTCCACATAAATAATTACCAATAAATATAACATAGTAATAAATCATAATTAATTCATAAAAAATATTTTTTTTTAATTTTGAAATGATTTTAAATTTTTACAAAACCATTCACTCATAAATGAGAACACATAATTTTAAATTAAAATTGTAAACATGGAACGGTATCATCAAAATAATAATGTGATATGAAGGAGGGATGTTACAATCATTCCGTATTAACATATATTTCTTTTACCTAAAAATATATTAATGAGTAACTTTTAAAGATTATTTTTAAAATTTTAATTGTTCATGTGGACGATAGACTATCACCTCAGAAAAAGATGAAATTAATTTTCTGTCCCCATAAATAAAAATTGTTTATTAGGATGGAATTCATATTTAATATTATATTCATGAAATATTTACAACTTTTATATGATAATATATAATTTATATTCATTCTATTCCACGCACAAAAGAATATAACATCATACATGCTTACATCTGTATTATCACCTCCACAATGTGATATGATTCACATTACATCTATTGTTTATAGTCATGAAACATATAAGAATATAAATTATATTTATAGGATAATAATAAAATTGTATTCAATTTTTTATGTTAAAAGTATAGTAGCCTTCTTTTTATAATGATCATTCGAAATTTGATATGTTCTCATGGCTACATGTGTCTTACAATCCCCATGAATGTGAAAAAGATCATTTTTCATATCCATATTAAATATATGGATTTAAAATATAATTTATATATAAATATTATAACTATGTGATTATTATTCTAGGGATGTGAGACTATGACCACTTTGACTATTAAAATCATTCAAAAATTAATTTAGGATTCGTGCCCCAAATATCTTGAAAATGTATAACAAGAACATAAATAAATATGTAATTATATATAACTTACGAATGAGTGACATAAAAATAATTACAAAAACATATAAAATGTTCGTGAGAAAATAAAAAATTATCCTATTTTTATTATTCTGGAAGATAATGATTGTAGATGAAAATTCAGACTCCTTGTAAGGGGCTCATTCAATTTAAACACATTTCAAATGTTTTTAATATTTTTATTCTCAATCAATATCATTAATGTAAATATTTTTAAAAATATTTTGATGAATTTATTTATATGGACATTAATTTTTATGAATTTTTATTTTATAATATCAAAAAAATTGTATCAAAAAGAGATGATTTTCTCGTTGTATGTAAGGGAGTTTATTATACAAATCCACTTTTACATTTACTATTTAAAAAGTTCTTACAAAATCCAAAAGAAACGTTTTTAACATATAAATTATGTGAAAAATATCCCAATTAAACGACACATTATTTATTTTAATATTAATTTAATAATATATAATTTTATCTACATATAATATTTTTCATTTATGATACCGTGGGTTTATAAAAATTAATATTGATTTAAAAATGGAAATATATATTTTTTGAAATATTTATGTGTAATAATTATGTTGTAGTTCATGTGAATTATTTATCAGTATAGTTTTTTATGTGATAAAACTATAGTGGTATTACCCATTTTATATATATAATGCATTGGGTAAGGGTATACAGTCCACCAGTATGTCTTCTCCTAGGAGACTACAGTAATAATACTATGATGATTATTCCAAATGTAACTATGACAGTTACTCCCTCTATAGCATAGAGATATAAAATATGTATATATGAGTTATAAAATATTATGTCCCACATAACATACTTATCTTATATAGTATTTCTTATGAGTTTTCATGGAAATAAAATAATTTTTCAATGGAATGATAATGATTTTTCAGAAATGATTAATCCAATTTTTATGTAAAAGGTTTGTTTTTATGATAATGTTTTTTTGTTTTTCAATAGTCTAATTTTTATATTTCATTATTTCCCAAGAATAATTTTTTAATACCATAATTCTAAATAAATTATAGGTCATAATGATTTTAATGAAAAATTATGATTTCATGATTATTATTTTGATTTTGTGCCATTATAAATAAATCTTTTTTTATTTATAAAAGTGCTTCCTTCAATGAAAAGATAAATAATTTATATTAGTTTACACATGTGATATATGGTTTTAATATGTAATACATTGAAATAATTCTCTGAAACATTAAGACTAAAATATATTTATGAATATAAAATTATTTATAGTTTAGAAATATTTCAAATATGTGTTTTTAAGTAAATCCCATTATAGATAGTGTGAGAGAGGGGTTGATAATTCATTACTTATTAGGGTTTTTCTTAAGATTTATATATATTGTCATCGGTGTATAATTTTTGGGATAATAAAAATTTTACGATATAATTATTCAAGTTAAATGATTTATGTTTTTAAATTTTGTGGCTACTTTTGATATTTTCTACACATTTAATTTTTTATAAGAATATGAGATAAATATTCTAGGATGAAAAATAAACGGAATGAGAAACCATTGAGTTTATAAATTCTTAATGTTATTTTGGGTATGTTTATAATTTTTTTTATGTTATAATGATTATAACAAAAATGTTTTAGGAAAAGGAAAACACATAGGATGGCGGATAAACTATTCTTATTGGAAAGGTTGTGGGAATTGAAACCCCAAAATATGGATACAAGGGTGCATAGCCTACCAAAATACAATGAAAATACACATTCATTATTAATTTTTGTTAAATGAGTTTATGTTTGATGAAAATATTAATTTTTATAATATATAATTTATTGAATAAAATTCAATAGAGTTTGAATTTTTTTATTGATTATGAGATTAATATTATTTCTAAAGATGTTTACTATATTATTATTTCTATAAGTTTAAAAATTATTAAAAAATCAATGTTATATAATTTGATCAATTAAAGATGACTTTTATTTTTATGACTATATAAATTTACTACAATCATCTAGTGATTCATATTATTTATGTATATGGTCAGCAGATATTAGATATTATGGGATGTAAAAAATCAAATTTATTGTTTGAACCATTAAATGATATTATAGATATTTGGAACGATATTTGATAAAAAATATATAAATTTTTTTTCAATAGTAATTTGGATTATTTTTAATTTTTTGTATTTTCATTTCATAAATGGTCTACGTTGGAGATATGGTAATACTATATAAATTTTTATATTAATGTATTATTTCATCATATAAATTTTTTTGGGGAATTGTAATATATTATCATAAAATTTTTTGTATTAGGTATTTTTATAAGGTATGAGAATATACATTTATGATTTTGTGGATTTCAGTATCCGTATATGTTTTTTAATGTTTCAATTATGAAAAATTAATTATAAAAACTCATCATTTAGAAAGGTAGATGACATTGTTTTTGAAAATTATTAAAGAATGAAATTATATATGATTATTAATTATATTTAATTACTTTTTTATTCCATATAGTACATTAGTATCTCAACTATATGAAAAAGATATTGAAAATAAAACACATTGCCTATTTACTATTATTATTATGAAATCAATGGCCTTTCGACCATTCTAAGATATACCAATTTATTATGGTCCAATTGATAATTAATAAGCTATTTATCACCCACCAATATAACATAAAAATTATTTTTCATTTCCAATTGATGGTTTTCATTAATGTAATCCTTGTGATGTTTTATTCAATATAACCTATGTACATCATTTTATCTCTTATTAATTTGGTGTTTTATTAATCCTTTTTTTGATGTGAGATTTAAAATAAGGTATTCTATATATGTAAACTATATTTACCAAGACTGAGATAAAATTGTGCGGATAAAATTTGTTAAATATGGGAGAATGTAAAATCATGAAATGTTTTGAAAAAATCTATGTCTGATAGACTACATAATTTCCCATATCGAGCATGAATAAAAAACTATATATTACTATATAAATGTAATTATTATCTCCTATCAATTATATTGAAAAAATATATTATCTTCAATCATGTTTATATTTTTTTATTCATTCAATAGTTATTATTGGCATAATAGAAAATAAAATAACATTTTATGCACATAATATAAGATTTTTCAAAAAAGAATTCCATTTTTTAATGGAAGAATTATTTAAATACTAATTTTTTACAAATTTAAAAATTTAAAATTTGGAAACGAAATTACAGAGGAATACTATTTAAATTATGGTAGTTTTCTAAAAAAATTAATATTTTGAAAAATACTTAAAAATTGAAATTTAATTGAATATTAATTTATATTTAAAAAGATTATTATAGGTTTTTTATATTTTTAATGATTTTATAGTATGTATTGTTCATTTATAGATCAATAAATAAATTTTAGATTAATTTATTCTTTTTCATTTAAAAATTGGATATAAATTCTTCTCAAACTTCTGAACATTTTTCCTTAAAGACAAATGTTTCTTCCTATCTATGTGATTATAATATATTTAAATTCTAAAAAAGTGTTAATTTAATTCTTGCAAATATATTAAGTATTATAAAAAATATTATTCAATTTTATTGAATATGTATCTATTATTTTTTCCAATTAGAATATAAACATTTTTTTACTAGCAGGGTAAATGTAATGTCTAGAAATTTCCATGAAGTTTTTTAATATATGGGAATTTGACGAGTCTGTGATATCAGAAAACGCGTAATTTTGAGGCTCGGAGTGCCCAGAATGATCTGTTGATGTTTTGTTATTCTTAATCATACGCGTGTAAGTGGTTTTCTTGAAAAAGATGAACAATTCTGAATCAGTTACTCGGATCAGAAATCTGAGGGCAACATTGCACTCAGGATGGTGGGTTTACCTTATGTGTGATTTAAGATAAGTTGGCATGGAACTCTTGTGAGAAAACCCAAAATTGGCATTACCGTAAAGGAAATAATGAAATAAAATTTTTATTTTTCAAATGCTTATAACTCACAAAATTTATCTCGGATTAAATATTAGAGACCACCACTGAACTCGTGAGGGCATGCTTTATTTATGAAGATACTAACATTTGCCAGAACAGGACACCAGAAAAAGCTAGTATTTAGTTGCTAATAAAATAATTAATTGAAAATATTTTTTTTTTTAAAATTCATAACATCTAAATGGTAACTTGGATTGAAAATATGATAGTACCGTTTGGGGTTGCTGGGCAATGTTTCACCTTTGAAGAGTCTAACCTCAACCGACGCGGGTCGAGGGTGACAAATAATACTTTTCTGAACATTTTTCGGGTACATTCAATAAACATGCAAACATCGTTTTCTAACTATTGAACTGGTGCTCGGAATTTAAATATGAAGGCACTGTTGAAATCGCTGCGCCAGTATTCGCTTGTGTAGACATTCACCTCGACGGCCGATGGATGAGGGAAAAAGTTAGTTTCTGAGTTTTTTGTGGAAATAATTAAAAAAAATTCATTTTATTTTATTTTGAGCTTCCATGTATATATTTTAGGTGGGTTCTAGCGGAACTGAAGATCCATATAGATGTTGGATGTGGGGACCACCAGAACTAAACATCCCCTGAGAGGTTAAGGTGGTGGGGACCACCTGTGATAGATCACCCTTGAAACCCCCAATTAATTGGGAGAAACCCTCATCTCCCACAATTATTGAGGGAGAGCCTCTTGAATTCCTCCACCTAAATTGTTCTAACACACATACAATTAATATTTCCAATGCACTGCATCGTTGAGATAGCATAAATTAATTGTCTTGCAAATTTTTAAATTATGTAACATCATCCTTGGAATTTATGAAGGTTCTTAATAAATGAACTGTCTTAAATTCTAACGATCATTACCAACCTCCCCCCTGTCCTTTATATATAGTGCTTGGTAGGGGGATTTTGGATGGCTTCACCATGCGACGATGTGCTGGTAATGTAAAGCAATTCCAAACACTTGTAGGATTATTCTCTCAAACAAAGAACATGTTATTCCATGAAGAACAGTCCAACGATGAAGAACACTGATGGGTAATGCCTTCAACTATGAAAAATGACCTCAACATCGACTTCCTTTCATAGAACATCCTTTGATGTAGGATGTGTTCGCCTACAACAAATCAGTGTCCACCTTCTCACGCCAACGTCAGTGTCCACCTTCTCGTACCAATGGAGAAATTCCTTAAACATAGAAGGCATTTTCTTTGTAAATGGAACACACACCACAGAGTATGCAACTGGATGTAACAATATTAGTAAAACTAAATACAAAATAGTGTGATAAATGTAAAAGTGGTTGTAAATACAAGCCCAATATTAAATTACAACACAACTAAAATCAAGTACAATTAAAGAAGGGGAAAACAGCTGAAAGGAAAAGAGCAGCTCCTGGATTGTCCTCTGGGTTCCTACTTGAAGGATATGTACATATAGCCACCTCAGCACTCCATACCTGTCAGACTCCTCTATGTAATGAATTTTCGTATGGTCCACCTTCGGGTATTGCCTAGTCCTGGAGCTCTCGGCCTCCGTCAACGCTATCTGTCATCTGCATCTAGCACAATGAGTTACCGGCATAGCAAGTGCATGGGTGAGTATAACGATACTCAGTTGGGACCCCGAGACTATCAAGGTCTCACAATATCCAACAAGGATAACCAAAATGTAATGAAACAAATGACGACCCTTACTTAGGTATATACCCATAAAAATACCAAACTTATCTAGTAACTCATCTCAATCATGAGTTAAAAAGAATAGTCACTAACTTAGCTCAAACAAGGATTTCATTCATGGGGTAGTAGCAAGTAACATCCACAGTCAAACTGACGAAATCTCTGATGATGGTGTACTCCTACTCTATAGGGTATAATGGGCCTGCCGCGTCACACAGAGGTGCTTCCCACCTTCATGGATTGTTGTGGTACTCCACCTGTCGAGTATCGTGGTTCTACTGTGGCACATAGAGGCGCTCCCCACTATGGGTCTACCGCACTCACACAGAGGTGCTCCCCCTCGTATCCTGCTGAGGTATTTTTCTTGTCGATTATCATGGGTCTACTGCATCATAGAGAGGCTCTCCTCAATTTGGTAATTCCATGTCACACAAATGCGCTTCCCACTGGGCTAGTCAAAACACTCTGATTCGATCAGTCAGTAGTTGTCAGGTCTCATCCAGCTACTCAGTCTCCACACTATGCACGCTCGTCTCCGAGAGGATCCACTCCATGAGATACTAGTTAATAACCCAACTACACTAAGAACAAAAATTTAGTATCTCAAAGGTCTGCCTCATCAAAGGGACCTCAACGCAATAGACAGCGCGTCAATCAGACGCCCGATCTGTGAGTTATTGGCATTTATGTTCCAGGGGCCTGGTTGGATTTTAGGATCGAACCTACCCAACCATACCCAAACAGTGCCCAAAACTCATGTGGGGTATTCCAAATGAAGTGTCTCACTCCTTGATTTCCTACTCCACCAGCGGTTCTTCGATCGAACACACATAGCCAAACTTATGGGTGAAGACGTGGGTTCAGATCAAATGGGATAAGACTGGGGTCCGAACCGATCTGGAGCTCCGACCGGACTGAGGGTCCATCCCGGCCCGAGGGGGTGGCCTGAGCAAAGGGCTTCCCAGATCGAGGGGGAGGACTGACTAGATTGGGCGGCCCGACCTGAGGGGGAGTCTCGTGTGGCCGACGGGCTAGCGGGCTGGCGGGCAGCCCGGGTGGCAGGCCGGCCCACGGGGCCCACCTGGCTACACCGGGGGGGGGGGGTGTTACACCCCCTTTCATCTGCAACGTCTAGTGTATGGTACCGACCTTGGTAAACACAGGACCCTTCATGTCCCACCTATAGTGTGCACCAACGGCCGGCTCAGCCGGATTCCCTCTTTTGTCTGCCGTGGCCTATGGTCGTGGTTCACCTCCGGCGTGGTGAGACAAAGCCATGACCATCTTGTCTGACTGCTAAAGCCTTCATGGTCAAGGATTCCACTTCCGATATGGTGCAACGAATTTTCACCCCTCCGACACCGCTGCAGCCCGGTTCTCTGTGCGGCACGACAGCGTCGCATCGCTCCGGCGGCCCGGCGGCCCTTGCGCCACTGGCTACTTCCCCAGCCAGCTCGTTGCAAGTAACTGAATATACCCCCACGGCCCATCGGACATGTCTGTTTCTCCACTGTGATCCTGTATTCCTATGGCCCCTTTGCGCAACCGCCGTCATCAACAAAAGAGAACAATCAAAGGGGGAGGGTTGGACTGTGTTAGTGAGATATAATCCCTCTTTGTTATGGGGATATCAAATGGAAATTCTCAAACCATAATGTGAACGATGAAGTACGAGAATAAATTTAACTCAAATCCCCCTACCTCATTTGATGATAATCATTGACGATGCTGCGGAAAGGCGTACATCGTTCTTTTGACATTGGAAAGAATGAATAAGTTGAGGATGGCGTCTTCGGCGTTCTTCAAGGACGACACATCCTCCTTTGTCCCAGTTGAAGAAGGAATAAGGTGGATGATTTCTATCATTTTTCGTTGGAGAGAAATGTCTCTTCCATGTTATTTCCTCTCTTTTATTCTCCCAACAAAAAGTATGAAGCATGCCAACTAAATAATAGATGAAAACCTCCTCTATTATTTTTTGGCACAACAATTCAAAAAGTTGAGATTAATTAAATGAGACAACCCCTCTAATTAATGATTGTGGTGTAGGGACAAATAATTAATGGGGTAAAGTGAAGAGTATCATCCTCATTTATAGGAATTTATGGGGGGTTTAATGCTAGTGTGGGACCCACCAAGGACATCCTCCCATGGGAGGTTATGTAATGGTGGGCCGCACCACCATATCCACTCTTGGGAGGTTATGGTGTGGTGGTCCCCACAACTAACCTCCTCTATGAGCTTTAACCAAAAAAATAAAAATAAAGCTAAAACATTATTTTTATTCAATTTCAATTTAAAACGCCAAAAACTAACATCCATTCTCGCTAGAACGCAACTGCAGTGAATGTCTCAGTAAGTAATCACAAATGCTATGAGTTCAACGGTGCATTCAAATTTTAGTTCCAAGAACTGGTTCAAATGTTATAAAATTCTGGTCATATGTTTACTGAACATATGCGAACAAAACTTCCGAAACATATTCCGGGAACAACAGGCCTCAAAATCAAGCACCGTAAAGTTTCGAGGACATATAAAAATAGAAAGTATTTATGAAAAAAATTTCCATTGAATTTTGGGGTCTTTACAAAATTATCCAATGGTTAATTTTTCATAATATTTTGAGACAATTTATTTTTTACAAAAAATTAAATATTGTACAAATTAATTATGGTTTCTTTGACATTATAATGACCCCAAAATGATGTATTAAATACAATAATGGGTATTTTTGGCACAACATGTGTTTTAAAATGAAAATAATTTTATTTTAGTTTCATTTTACTTATTTTATAAATCCTTAGAGAATCCTCTAAAATGTATAATATATTTAATGATTTTAAATTCATTTCCTTGAGTGTTTGACTCACCTCCACATAATGAAGGTAAATAATTTATTATGTACGGAAATTTTATTTATAAATTAATTTTTTCATCTCCTCTTAGGAAAAAATCATGGGAAAAAACCATATAATGGTTTGTAGTTTTGAGAATTTAATAATATATGTTCTAAAACCTATGATTGTTGGAATATTAAAGAATTTCTCTCTCATTTCTTATATAAACACACCCAGTATCCCACTTTTATTTAATAAAGATCATTATATAAAGTCCCTACTATATAATTACCTCTCTAGAATCCCCTAATAAAATCCATGGGCCCATGAAGCCTATCTCAGGAATCTCTAAATTGATTAGTATCAAATATCCATGTATGGGGTTCACTACATTCTCTTTATTTCTATGTTTATTGATGTTGGAATACCATTTTATTTTCAATTAAAAATTATACGGTATGATTTCACACCTCCCTCGTATTTCACTCCTTCACATTTAATGATTACTAACATTTTTCTCTCTCATTAATCCCTCCAATGTACACTTGTTACCACGTCGAAATTTCATAAGAGTTATTTCATTTTTCCCATTACTTCAAGTTTCTTTAATAAGTTACACCTTGTACTTCCAAAATCCTCATGTTGGTAAAATTATATATATGACCCATTTACATTAAATTTCATTAAAATATTATGGGAAACTCCTTTATCTCCCATCATCCATTTTTTAGAATTTTTATGTCACACCATTAGGTTGCCAAAATTGCACTTTGATTTTCCATGCCATAATCTTCGGCTAATAAATGCCATTCGCATTTCACTATATGGGGTATTCAACGTTATGCATATTAAATTATTGATTGTATAATTTAATTTTATATTAAAAATTCTTATATCATATATTATGTAATTATGTTAAATTAATCCATGTTATATGATCAATGAGCCACACTTAAGAATGAGATTGAATAGATTATGAAGGGTGCACCCTGATTGCTCTCCAATGAATTGGGGAATCCTTAGTATCACGGTACATTATTTTGGGATATCAGTCTACCTAATTCATTTAATGAAATTTTTCACCATGTTGGGATAGGGGATTACTCGATTCATTAATTTTTAAGATGTAACATTTTAAGATGTTGTATTTTCATGTTAAAATAATCATGTTATAGCGTTCCATTATGTTCAGGTTTCTCTACTGCTCAATTTTTATGCCTATTTCCTACCATGTTTTATAATCATCATGTAATTCCTTGTTTACTCCCTTACAAGGATTTATATCTCACCCTTTTCATATGTATGTCGTCAGGTAATCCCATGAAATGCTTTGTACAAAGGAATGTTGTGTTCATGTAAAATATGTTTTCAATAAAGATGTTGAATTTTATGTTATATATGGTAATATAATTTTTATAAGCCCCAAATACACTTGAACTCTCAATCTTATGGATTTTACTAAGTTCATTTTTATGTAATGAAGCTTGTTTAAATGTGTAATATGAACAGAGTTTATATTATTTGTATTAGAGGACATGTTTAGTTATATTTGGGATTAGGGTTATAAAACGCCACTTAAATCCTTAGAGATAAGATTGAGTATAATAAAATTATCCCTCATTTTCTTGAATGTATATATTATTTTTTCAGGAAAATAAATAATTTCTTATATAAGAATGCTTAGGGATGTCTCTCTCACATATTAATCATGGGAAAACCCTGAAAACACCACTTTGAGCTATACTGGAATAAGAACTGGTACACAAAAACTGACCTTGCTAAAGTCTTGGTTCAGAACTCCTGGGAAATATGATTTGAAAAAATCATAATATTAGTATGAACCATTATTATGGGAGAAAAATAATACCATAAGAACATAGACTTGGAAATAGTTCATGGATAACATAGATTGAGGTTTAGAAATTAATATATTAATGAGATAATTTTAATTTGTAAGTGATCCCTTTTTCTCATGGATTCAAATTTATGGTTTCAATAGTTTTAAATACATACCCCTAATTTTCATATTATTCTAGCCAATATCTAGTATTTGAAGGACTATGGATTACAACTGATGTAAAGATCAATGAAATTATTGTTTGAGTGAGATTCCCAATCCCATGGTAAAGGTAATCCCAAACATTTTCAGTATACTCTCTCGGTTGACTCTTGTTTTGAATAGAAACATGGGTCAATAGGAACCTCCATCCCGACCCTTAATAAAGAACAATTCACAATTGATAGTTTAATGAAAAAAATTATTATTACTTTTAATGGATCATCTGATCCCAAATCATCGATCCACAGATCAACTCTATTGATAATATCTTCTCCATCCTTCAATTTTCTGAACATGTGATGGTTTTTCACAATGTATATCATATTGAGGTTTAATATGATCAATGTTGGAGATAGATTAAATTAACACCGCCTAAGGATGAAATCAATCTTTTTGAGTGGAAGGATTTCTTAAAAACAAATTTGATAAATATTTTCAATGCACCCTCTATCTGACGATGGGAAGACTTTTACATGCACTCAATAAAAATGAAAGCAAATCTATTAAGACCTAGGAAAACTATTCTATACATGAACGAAACTCCTCTAGTTATGATCCTCTAGTATGTTCGTTACCCCAAATGGATGGTTGCCAACTTATTTGATTCAATAGTCCAATCACACGGGAAGCCCTATTGGTCCAAGACTTTGAAGGCAAGGAAGATATATTCAGAGGATCCCTCATTGAATAAATGAAGATAATTAAAAATCAAGGGTAAGATAAAGATAAGAAGCGGAAAGTGGAAATTATTTTTGGTGGTCGGATTGAAAAAATAAATGGTGCTAACAAATTCCATCATCCCACTTCCCAATGGAGCGGGAATAAGCCCTCTAGAAATTTCTTAAAGGGGGAGAGGAAATGATTTATGTGCAGAATATAAGGGTACATGACTATCATTTGCTGATAGGAGAAACCAACTAGTGTGGAAGAGGAAATGAATACTCTGATTGAACCTATACACATTTTTCCTAGTTACAATTTCTAGGAACATGGGATGTTTGTGAACTAGTGCCCTAATACAAGGGTAATTGTAGGCAACCAATAACCTCTAAGGCAACATGGGTGACCTTTTTCCATTACTGCTGTCTTAGCGATTCCCAACACAAAATTGGTGAAAATTACTCGTGTTATTTATTAATGAATAGATGAAGTACATTCTGTTTATAGTTAAACAAAGTGGTTTATATACCAAAATTTCATTATAAAAATCCAAACACGACAACAAATCATGGAAGTAGAGATGTTAGTGAGAATGAAAAATGGGGAAATTATTGCATCCCATAAATATAACTCCTCCCTTATAACAATTTTTGGATTTAACATCCTGGAAAACATCATATTTCTGTTTCAGGTTGAATTAGACGTAATTTTTGGTATTGATTGTATTTCCCAATAGAGAGCCAACATAAATTGTTTTAAGATGTAAATGAATCTCCTTATGATGAATTGGCAAATGATTTTGTACAATTACAAGGAGGAGGATGAATAATCATTAGAACCATCATATCAATCAAATAGATTACTTCCCTATGAGAATGAGTATCTTTATCATATTTCCGATTCTAAGGAAGGAACGATTTGATAAGGCATTCAGATTGTAAGGTAATTTGTAGATGTGTTTCCTGTGAAATTTCCTAGACTTCCTCCTAGAAGAGATGTTAAATTCTTGATTGCTCTTATAGATGGGCCATTTCCAATATCAAATACTCTATAGATAATGGTTATTGTGGAGCATGATGAGATAAATAAACAAAAACAAAAACTACAGATAATGGTTTTATAAGCCCAAGGGATTCACCATTGGGTGCACCAGTCCTCTTTATCAAGAATACGGATGGGTCAATGAGCCAATTCATTGATTATTGTGGGCTCAAAAAATTTATTATAATTAACAAGTGTCATTTTCCATGAATTTTTGACTTATTCAATCAGAAAAATGAAGAATTATACATCATCAAGGTGGATATCTAGTAAGGATATTACAATGTATTGGTGATGAAGGTTGATATCACCACAACTTCTTATCATATAATGTTTGTGCAGAATGAATTAATAGTAACTCTTTTAAGTCTCTATAATTCACTACCATTATTCATGGACATGATCAATATATTATTTAGGGATTACCTTAAAAAATATTTTGTAGTCATTAATGATGATATTATAATATACTGCAAAAACCAGGAGGAGTATGTAGATCATCTACGAACTACACTAGAGACCATGCTAAAGGATGATCAATATGAAAAGTAGAGAATGTGTGAGTTATAGTTTAGGGAAGTCTCATTCATATGGAATATCATAAAAAGAAAATAGATATCTATGGATACTTCCAAAAAAAAGTATATTTTGGGATGGATAAGGCTAAAATCTGTGATCAATATTTATTGCTTCATATGGTTAGCTGGGTATTATCACCGATTTGTGAAAACTTTCTCATGATTGAAAACCACTTATAACAAGATAAATCATAAGGGATTCATGTTTTCGTGTAATGATGAATATAAACAATGCTTCATTGAGTTGAAGAAGAGGATTATCTCTTTCACTATGCTCACACTACACACATGTGGGTAAATTTTTATAATCATTAGCGATTATTCAAAGAAGGGAATGAGTAGTGTGTTGATGCAGAATGACAATTTCATCACCTATGCCTCACGGAAATTGAAATTTCATGATCAAATATATTACACACATTATATAGAGATTGAAATCGTGATCATTTCATTAAAAATATGGTTTCATTATCTCATTGGGGAAATGTGTGATATATATACACAATGTAAAAATCGCAAATATATATTCACATAGAAATATCTAAACATGAGCCATAAAATATGGTTAGAGATCATCAAGGATTATGAATGCTCAATTCATTACCAACCTGGGAAAGAAAACAAAATTTTAGTTTCTCTATGTAGAAAGGACCAAGAAATTCAATCATTGATGATAATTGAAATGTATCCAATCCTCTTAGATTTGATGATGATGGACATGAAAATCATAAAATAGGGAACATCCTCAATCATTTCAAAAAATATTTCCCTACCATATCTTTTAGAAATTTTAATGAATGATCAAAAATATGATATAGAAATTCATAAGAAAGTTGAAACTATTATAAAGGGAAATCCATGTATTTGAATGTAAATGGGGAAAGGAATTGCGAGATTTAGGTCAAAACTATGTCTTCCATAATATCCTTAGTTGACAAAATATCGTTTCGATGATTCACATAGTTCGAATTACTCCATCAATATAGGAAAAAAAATATATTAGGATATATAAAGCATTATTGGTTTGATAAAATGAAGAAGGATATTTCAAAATATATGTCAAAGTGCCTAGTATGTTAGCATGTGAGGGCTGAGAGTCATAAGACTAATGGGATGAGACAACCATTACCCATACCAACATGGAAATGGGAGAACATCACCATTTAAATTGTCATCAGACTTATGTAGGAATCCAAAGATAGTAATATTGTCTAGGTTGTTAAAAATAATCTCACATATACTAAACTATCCATTTTAATTATAGAGGATTTCCCATTGGGTCAAATGGAATGGGTAAACATCAGAGAGGTGGTAAGGTGTCATGGTGTACCACTATCGATTATATTCGATCAAGATTCAAGATTCGACATTATGTTTTGGAAGAGTCTCCAACAAGCTCTGAATATTGAGATGAACATCAGTACAACTTATCATCCTCAATCGGATGGAAAATCTGAGAGGACTATCCAACCACATAATGAAATGTTTACAACATGCTCAATGGTCATAAAAGAAGGATGGGATCAACATATTCATTTGGTTGATTTCTTTGACAACAACGGTTACAACTAAAGAATATTAATGGATTTTTATGAATCCCTTTATGACAAGTGATGCAGAACTCCATCATGTTGTGATGATGTTGGGGAGAAGAAACATATAGGTCCAGAAGTGGACAACAATAATGATGGAGAAGGTTTAGACAATCCTACATCACATAAACGATTCTCATATTCAAGAAAAGATTTCTGCTGACAACCGTCGATGATACATAAAGTTTGATGTTGGAGATATTTTTTCCCACATATATACCTGAGGGAGAGTGATTATGTTTGGGAAGAAGTTAATGCATATTCTATGGTACAATAATTTTTTTGAGATCCTTGATCACCACATAGTAGTGGCCTGTCAACTTGAACTCCCACCGAACAAATCTCAAATAGATGCTATATTTCATGTATCACTTTTGAGGAAGTACATACCTGACCCATCATTTGTACTCAATACATAGGTGTTACCATTTAAAATGAACATTACATGGATGATAATGTAGAGAAGATATTCGATTATAGTAAAAATACTCTAAGAAATAATGCAATTCCACTCGTCAAAGTGTTGTGGAGAAACCACATATTTCAATAAAAAACATTAAAACCCAAGGAAGTGATGATTAATAGACACCCTATTCTATTATTGTGTAGGAAAATGAAATTTGGAAGGTGAATTTATTGAGAGTGAAGGTTGTAACAAAAAAAACATTTATAACTAAAATTCCCTTTATTTTAATGTCTACTGAATATAGAAAACACATGAACATTATTATTATTATTGTTTAAATTACCATTTTATTATATTACCAATGATAATATAGTCATTGAACATTTATCACACAACTGACATAAACAAATGGTTTATAAAATACATTCAACACATACAAAGGAGATGATGGCCTCATCTAGTAGACTTGAGTCATATGAAGAACATTTTTGGGATCTCGGGAAGGAGGTAGAATCACTCTGCATTACTCATGAATAATCAAAAGATGAGTTTCAATATATTAATATTGAAATGAATATTCTACAAGATAATATCATGTTAATAGATATTACCAATTGAGCGATGTTATCAGAGTCATGCCCAGAGTCTGTCACCATCCCACATATTACCCTTATGACTTATAGGGGGTGTTATAAGGTGTTATGTAATATGATTTTATTTACTTATTGAGTAATAAATTTTTATAAATAAAATTAATATTCCATAAAATTCTTTATGGGAATAGACATTCTTAAAACAATGATAAAATCGATAAATTGGGTTTTTAGGTAAAGATGAAAATGTTTATAAATATATACATAATTATATAAAAAAAAGTTTTTTATTGATAATATTATAATTCAATTCTTGTAAATGAGGATTATATCTATTAATTATCTAGAAAATATTATGTAATCAGTTTGATTAGAGATATATTTTTTTAATACGATAAAATTGAAAGTGTGTTTTTTAAAGAATTTATTTTAAAGAATTAATGAATTTTAGAAATAAATTATATTCTATTAATATTTAACTATCATGTTTTATTTATGAGTAATAAATTAGTATATAATTTTTATAAAGTCGAATGAAATTTTAACTAATTTTTAAAAACTATTTTTTTCAAAACCCATGAATATTCAATAAATGTCAGTTTTCATTTTAAAAGTCAAATTCATTTATTTGAAAAATTATTTAGATAAAACGAATATTATTTTTTAGAATAAGGATTTCTATATCATCTATTGGTGTGTTTTTCATCATTTTCTATGACAGTTGATTTTTTGGGTAAAAATTAAATATCGTATAAATAAAAAAAATTATGACATAAGTATTCCCAAAAATGATATAGTAAATACTATAATTTTTATTCTAGGACCAATATATATTTTAACATTAATATAATGTGATTTAAAATTATTTTTACTTATTTTATAAAGCTTTAGTTAATCCTTTATGATGTATAATCTATATAAGGATTTTAAATTCATTTTCTTGAAAGTGTGACTCACTTCCACATAATAAAGGTAAATATTTAATTATGTTCAGCCATTTCACATATAAAATAATTTTTTACAATCTTTATTGGAAAAAACAATGGGCCAAAATAGTGGGATTTTTTTTTATTTTCGGTATTTAATTATATGGTTTTTAATATTGAGTTTGTGAAATATTGAAGAATTTCTATCTGATTTCTTATTTAAATAAACCCAATCCCCAATTTCACCTAACTAAAAATCTTTGAGAATGTACATTAAAAATCCCCATATATTTTGAATAACTCTAAGGCACCCCAAGCTCAAATGAACCCTCTCAAGCCTCTCCAATGCTGTTGGGAACACACATCCAAATAAGGGATTGGATCCTTTATTATTTTCCCCATGTTTCTTTCTTTTGATATACATTATTTACAATTAAAATGGCGGGGTATGATTTAAAACTCCCCAAACATTCATAAAAATCTTTGAATGATGATATACAACATTCAATCTCATTAATCCCACCCCTATAGACTAGTTACCTTGTCGATATTTCATAAGAGTTATTCCATTTCTCTTTATTCAATTTTTATTATATGACAACTTCTATATCAAAATTACATGTGTTTTGAAATGTTTATTTATGACCCCAATAAATTAAATTTCATATAAATATGTTTGAATACCACTTCATCTCTCATAAATGTTTTTTAATAATTATATCATGTTGTTAGGATACTAAAATTTCATAAAGTTTTTCAATGAAAAAATCATCATGTAGTTAATACCATGCCCATTTATCTGTCAAGGGTATTCAAATTTAGGCACATATACTTATATATTATAAAATATAATATATTTATTACAAATTTAATTATTGATGAATAAATTAATATTTCAAGGAATCCATGTTATATGATCAATATTGAACACTTAAGCCTCAGATTAAAATTATTATGATGGGGTAAAACTGATAGTGCTCAAATTCATCAAGTAATGTTATGTGTCATCATACTTAATGTTTGGAAAAGGGTTTAAATGATTCCATTTTAGAAACTTTTCCACCATTTTCGGACAAAGGTTTACATATTTATTTTATTTAAATGATGAAATTTTTTATGTTCTTTCCACATTTACATGTGATGATAATCATTATATATCATGCCTTTATGTTCCTATTTCTATTGGTCTCCATTGTTATAACTATTTCCTAAAATATTTTTTAATCTTTACGTAATTCCTTTTTTGCTCACCTACTATGATTCATACCTCACCCATTGATTTTTTATGTTATCAGGTTATCCCATGGAATGATAAGTATGAAAAAATGTTGTGGTCGTGTAAAAGAAGTTTTCTATAAAGATGATGTATTTTATTTCTTAACATGAGTGGAAATGTTTCTAATCACCAACTAAACATGACCTTTAGTTCTTATGGGTTCTATTAAGTTCAATTTTAAGAATTGAATCATGTATAAATGTGTAATAATGAAATATGTTGTTTAAAAAACCCTTTTTTAAATTAAAGTAAAACATTTTTAAAAAAAATTTAAATGTGAAAAAGTGTTCTTTCTAACAATATAGTAAAAAATATTTATTACTGAACTATATTAATATAATTTATATCTATATATATAATATCCAATATAATTTTAAACATTCATCGTATGAGTTTTCTAGATATGATATTATAATAAATCAAATTTCATCTAAACAAAGAAATATTTTCTAAAGGTAGGTTATCCATCATTTGTTAGAGAAAATGATTTGAAAATAAAATTTTCAGTTTCATAAATTTAATAGGAAAAAATAAATTTCTAAATTATAAATTCTATAAATATCATTGGATAATTTTTTTTGTAATTTTGTAATTTGTTTCATTTTTTTAATAGTGAAAAATACAACATTTAAATTAAAACCTGACTTTTCATTATAATATTATATAAAAATAAATAATATATTTATTAATTTTAATGAAAAAATATATCAGTTATAAATATATTAATACAATTTGTTTCATTAAAATTACTTTCATATAGAATTTAGATGTTAAAATATTTCATACATTTAAGCATTTTCATTGTAAAAAGTCACTTTCTGTTCACATATCTATGAATAATATAATGTTAAATTCTTCCACCTCTATGAATTGATTTTGAAAAAATAGATTCAATATTTTGTGAAAAATGGTACAAATATTATAAAATGATACATTTCATTTATGACTAATCTAAATAGTTACTATCGTAACATTTAAAACCACAAAAAGTTTAAATCGAGTAAAAATCAAGTATCTAGGGTAAATATAATATAACAATGACTATATAATGGACCATAAAATGTACCCAATTTTATTGAATGATTAAATATAAACTATTATCATTAATTTTTCTAATACTTGACAATTATTACATTGATATCTCACTTTGACATTTATAATATTTTAATTAATGAAAATAGAAAAATGTCACAATCAAATTCTTGATAACAGTACTTTTTTAACATGGTCTTACCCAAATGAAAATTACATAAAATAAGTATTATTTTTAAATATATTTTTTTCATCAAGGAAGTTTATATTTAATATTTAGTGAATCAATAATTACATTAAAATTTTAAGAAATATTAACGTAGTAATTAAATTATTAAAGAAAAAAATATAACTTTCTAAAAATATAATTACATAAATATAATTCAATAACATAATATTTTTAACAAATATAGAATACATATTTTCCATTTATGGGTTATATTATTTTATTTGTAGTGATGTTTTATTTTTTTTATTTAATAAAAAGTAAATACATTGAATTATCACAAAAGTGACATTATTTATATTTTAAAAGAAAAAATAAATAAATTATATAAATTTTCAAATAATATAAAATTCGTACAAATTATTAGGATATAGTTGATATTATCATTCATGATCCATTTATTATGGTTTGGAATTTTATTTTTAATATCTTAACCCTTAAAATATAAAAGTACATGTTTAATGGTATGTGTTGAAAGTGTTAAAAAAAATTAAAATATTTTAAGGAAAACAATGTTTTAGGATTAAATAATATACATTTAGTGAACGTATTTTGACCGATAATCATAATATCTTCATATTATAAATGTTCTGAGCCATTTTGAATGAAAATATTATTTTACGATAATTTATTATTTTTAGAATTTCAATGAGTATGTGTCTCCAATTGTAAAAAATAGAACCTATTCTTATAATGGCATAAACCATTTCATAGGGTCAGATGATGCGACTACCCATGTCCGCCTCCAATAGGTCAGGGGAAGGCGACTGACACCAAGTAGGAATATCACAATATAGGAGGCATTTGACTCTATAGATGTATACAAACCCACTTATCCAAAACCAAAATGATGGAATGTAAAAATAGTAAGTAAAAAATGCATGCATACATTGTGTTACCAACTATAGAGTATGATAGTAGGATCATGAAAATTTAACTGGGCCAGAATACAATCCTATAAAAAGGAGTCTTAAAAAATAAATACACATGTTTCAAAAACTCATCCATATAAATCCCTGGATGAATTGTAATTGTAGGACTAATGTTTAAAGACTTAGATGCACACCTCATATGTATGGTCACTTTAACCACCACCTAGTCCTGATATACATAGTACTCAATCAATTCATTGATCGTTGGTGTCATACATCCCACATGTGATCATTTCCCAATGCATGGGTGTATAAAAAAATACTCAGTAGGACACACCCAAACCGGAATGGAACACTACTAAGAAATACATGGAGTAAAACAAAAACATAAATACATGGAGTTTTCCACTAAGAAATAGAAAATGTAAATAAAAATGAAATACATGTAGTATACCATTTAGAAATACTTGAATTACACCACAATGTAATACACAGAATATACCACTATCAAATACACGATGAATAGCACAAAATTTTTATAAATTATTCCACTTTGAATTTGATGACGTATACCACTATGAAGACACATAGTCATGTCATATGGGTATATGTTTATAACATAAAAATAATGATTATTAGGATTAGTCTATAGAACACCCGGTTTTTTACACATGGAGTGTAAATAACACATTGAGAGTAGGAAAAAATGGAGTGTATAAAATACACCGAGTGTCGATAACAAACTGAGTGTCGATATCACACAAAGTGTCGATAACAGATGGATGGTCAATAAGTCAAACAACCCCCTTGTCTTATAGTCACCACGTTACAAATAGTTGCAGGATTCTTCTCATATAATTCTTATATCAGATGATCCAAATCCTCATTAAATTTTTTCATATTAAAAATAACAAAAATACTCACATAGAGTAGCTAAAATAGACTGGCTCTTCATAAGGGTCCTAATGTTGCAATCATATTTTTAAACACACACACAATTTAAATGTTACATATATTTTAATGATAAGTTTCGACCGAGGCCTGGTTCGGGTCTGACCCAAACCACCGGATGACCCAACATGGTATTCTCCCATCTTTCCCAAAGTATCTAAGCACATTGGTTATGCTAGACCTGACCCACAAGGCCTTATGGGCCAATGGAGCAGGACTTCTTAGTGCAACGTGCATGGTCCAACCCAACTGCGTGCACCATAGCTCCCATCATTTCTGCCCAAAAGTCATGTGGTCAGGCCACAATCTGCATGCCCCATGGATTTCCCACTATTGTGGATTCCATGCCTCTTGGCAATTGAAGACATGGATTTTCCTCATTGCATTCCTCTGTCATCGCTAGCAGCATAGCTCTAGCTGCGACCTCCCATGTGGTGCTATCTAGGATGTGTTATTCTCCTTTTGCAAGCTACCCATCCTATAGTCCACTATCCTATCATTTCACTCTATCTGGACCATCCC
Organism: Viscum album; assembly: GCA_963277665.1. Taxonomy (NCBI): domain Eukaryota; kingdom Viridiplantae; phylum Streptophyta; class Magnoliopsida; order Santalales; family Viscaceae; genus Viscum; species Viscum album. The sequence goes on along the minus strand of OY728163.1, from coordinate 1,896,775,447 downwards.
CACTAGGACATGTCTTTCCTCCATGGATGACCTCCTCGATGGCAGCCTACCTGGACTAACCGAAGCCGTTACTCTGGGCACCGTCGTACACCACCTCAATGTGCAACCGTAAGCCATTTCCTCATCCTAATTTCATTTTTTCTTTTTCGTTGTGCCTTTATAGTTTCATTAGGGTGTCTGATCCTTGGGTTCTAGAAATTTCACTATGAATCAAAGGTCCAAAAATAATTCTCTCATACAATAACAAAGAACACGAAAAACCTCAGAAAATGGAGAAACAAAACAGCAACTGATGGATGGATTGTAGCTTTTTATTAATGTTGATTGTGCCATGCCCTTGTTATAATTTTTAAAACAAATAACAAATAGGATATTCATAATTATTTAGTACCATTAACCCCATAATATAACCATCCAACAAGAATTACTGAACCATGGATCAACCTTTTTGAATTTTGGTCCCTGTTCATCGATGGATCTAAGAAGGGGAATGGAAGTCAAAATGATTTTGAATGTCATACCTTGAGTTTGGATCAGTTTTTTATGTGTAATGGATATGTTCTCTTTATTTATGAGATCCCCCTAACTTCGTTGGCATAAGGATCCATGATCTGATCTCTGATACACCCTCATTCACACGAGACAGTTATTTATCAAAGATCTCACTATAGATTATATAGATTTCCTAGTGTTATGCTCCAAACACAATAACTATTTCATAAGGTTGTTCATAAAACAAATCACCGCTACATCAAAAAAATAATTTATATTTAAATTAATTTATAACGATTGTGTCATATTGGTTTTTTGTTTAAGAGACCTGAACCAACTAAAATTAAGTCACACCATGGGAAAAATACACATTACGAACTCAACCATGATCTCAGATTTCACCTTTGAATACCCATTAATGATTTATTACGACTTAAAAATAAAATAAATTTTATTTAATTTATTTATTTATGGTTACATAGAAGAACTGTATTTAACATTCGAGCCATGCCGTCTGAGCTTAGGCCCCCACCAATGTAAATCGGATGCTCTGAACATTATTGTTCACTTATATTTTTACTCTAGGATCACAATTAATAGTTATTCACCATTTTATTAAAACTATATGTGTGTGCTGTTAAAACCATTATATATTCTAAATTACTATTTTTCCCACACCAATACCCAGAATCACACTCTATCTCAACGCATAGTCTTAGAATTTTCCCAAATAATATCTTGAAATAAATTAAGGAAATTTTTAGTCAAAATGTTCTTTGGACCATAGCTTATTACATAATTTAAATCCAAACATAGGGATACCAAAATATATAAGGGAATATAGCATTGATATGAGCCTCATTCTCCAATGTGTTAGACTAGAGATTTTTGTTCCATCGACTAATACATAATGGAAATATTGATAACCAATGAATAAGAACTGTGTATAGGTTCCCCCAGATATCTTCTAAACTTATCTCGCAAATCACAAGGAAGTGGTGTCATGTTATTTCTTGGTTAATGATAACCCATACGATATAATGTTCCCTGGACGTGCATCATAAACCAATCATGATGTCTATTGATATCACATCCCACTTCCACCCTGGCACCGTAAGTGGTTGCGTCCCGCCCACTAGAACCTGGTGATCAACAATGACATGTTTGAAATTGAAACAACTATAAACAAACTCTTCCACATCCTTATTCATCCCCAACCACTATAACTGACTTCAAAGGTTCTTGTACATTTTCTCCACACCCGGATGTACTACTAAATGGGTTGTATGGAACCCCCTCAAAGTATCCTCTTATTATGACTCTCATACTATTGTGTATACTAGGAAATGAATAATGTCCTCCCCAACTTACAAATATCTATTATGGGCATGCCCTTTGTATATCTGAGCACATAATTCCCCAGAGTTAGTATATCTGTTTTGTGCCTACCTGGAATGTTTTTAGAGTGGAGGGGTGAAAACAATCAACTTGAGGTAAGGTACTTCACCTTGATCAAAAAATTATATCTGCAATGATTCCAACTACTCTAATGTCTCTCTTAAAATTTGAAAGTTGTAACTCCTACTGAGAGAATCGTTCAATATGTTCCCATCCCATGATTATTAATAATCTCTATGTCGTTGTTTGGGAGTAACTCTATCCATTTGATCTATCTCATAAACAAATCCTTCTAAGAGAATACATACTTGATACTCTTGTGGTCAGAGTAGATGATAAATTGCTCACCCATATGGTAGTGTTTACAGATATTCAATGTGAAAAGTATCATATCCAACTCATGATCATGGATCATGTTTTTCTACTCATGTATTCTAAACTGGCCTGAAACACAGTCAATCACTAATTCCACCTACATTAGAAAACAAATCCTAGATCATGATGCATCACAAAACACCATGTTCTTTATACCCTTCTATGGAAATGTGATAATGGGAGCATTTTTCGTTGTATAATTCAACTGTTGAAAATTCTTCTCAAAAAACTCTTTCTGGAAGAATGGATTGGCCTTCTATTTCAATGATATCAAGGGTGATGCAACGGTGGAAGAGTAATGTACAAACAATAGATTGTACCCATCTAAACCAAGGAGACTTTTCACCTCAATAAAACTATTGGGTTTCTCCCAATAAAGATATTTATCAATATTTATTGTATCTACAACAACTCAAGCCTTTGAAATTATTTTTCCAATAAAATGGAATAATTGTCTCTAGATGTGACACTTCAAGACCATCCTGTAATGTTTTTTATCTTGGTGTGTGTTTCAGATAATCCTCAAGTGTATCACATGCTCCTTCGCAGAAGTTCTGTACACTAGGATGTCATCATTGAATACAATTGTGAACCAATCTGAGATATGATTGATGATAATTTTCATGAGTCCCATGAACATTATTGACGTGTTTTATTGACAAATACAATCAAAAATTACATTTAGTGGCTATAAGACATATAATTGTTGTATTTGGTACATCCTCATCATTTCCAAAATTCTAGTGCTAGTTAAACCCGAGATCAATCATTGAGAACCACCTAACTCTCTCTATCTATGTAAATAGTTCGTTGATCATCAATAGTAGATACATATTATTCCCAGTCATCATATGTCCACACCTATACTCAAGATCCCATGTTAGTTATTAAAAAAACTAGGTTGGACCAGGGTGAAACACTTGGTCACACAAATCCATTTATCTACAAGTAATCCAGCAGTACCATGTACTCAAGAACCTCCTTAGAATCCATCTTGTATGACAAATTATATATAGCTATCTTATAATGGTATATATTAATGAAAAATTAATCCTCCCCTTGAGGAGGTAATATGGGTACATCCTTAGGAAATTCAACATCATACTCAACCACCACTACCCGAAACTGAGGACTCTTATCATCCACGCCCCATTGTGTTAGTCGAGTGGTTCACTGGTTGAGCCATTTCTTAGTCTGGGGAAACTGGCACATGCTCGAGTCCCCCAAGGTTCGGACACCTTTGATATTATGAATAGGGATATTCAACACCATGACTTAATAGGAGAACATGAATCTCTCTAGGTTTGTAGAACCACCAAAAAGGTAAAGAGGGGGACTACACTAACAACCACAATTTTTTCACATCAGCCTCATGCTGATTGGTGAGGACTCGTTAGGTGAATCCCCTAGAATAGAGATCAAATCCAGGTGGATGCGTATTTTCAGGGTACTAAAGCAGTACTATTGGAGTCACTATAGAAGGTAATAAAGCAAGTATTGTTCGGTATATTACCAGCTAGAACTATTCAACCATCTTGGCCATTAGGCCACTGATTTGGTTTTCTAGTCCTGCAATGCATTCGGGCCAACCAAGGCCATTCGGCCATTTGATTCTCAATGAATTTGGTCTAACATACGGTCTTAGGTCCACCCCAAGACCATTGAGCCACATGAAATGCATATGTACCTATCAGGTTTCAAGTGACTAGCCTTAAAAAGAGGATTCAGGAAATGCACATTCCCTGGAGAAAAGCTAACTGGAATTGGAAATATGAGAGGTTATGACTTTTCCATTGGTACCAGGCCTATGTAGATTTGCATTGGACAACTCGCTGACTATCCCTTTGAAGGTGGGGTACTGATATCATGACATATGCAGGGGAGGAGCAGTTCCAATTTGTCTTTTCTAGGATATTCTCCTAAGAACTGTGGTTCATGTAATTGTCTCAAAGCCTTCAGGCCTTGAAAGGGTTCCACCTCACCCCTTGAAAGTTGTATTATCATAAATTAATAAAAATAAAGGCCCTCAAGCCATTCTGACTGACATATTATCCACTAAAATAAGGGTGACACTATCTAAATGATGATTAATCAGAATCAACCTTCAATTATTGGGGCCTTTCTATGATTCTTGTGTACCCATTTCACTAAAATGTAATATCTCATTCCATGATTGATGACACACTACAGTCTTCGAATAATGCAGTCCATCGGAGCATGAACTGTGGGTCACCAGTTCATACCAAGAATGATTTCATAAGGTATAGATTTAGAAACAATGATATCCCAACACAAAATCATGCCTCTAAGAATATGGATACATTTCTAATATGAGTGTTTGATCACTATGTTTCTGTTATTAGGAGTCTCTAGACATGACATTTTAGTTAACGGTTCAACAGTAAAATCTATGACTAAAAAAAGAGTCATTTTAAGAAAATAAAGATTAAAATATGTTTCTATCAATATGAAATACATGGAATAATAAACATTGATTGTAACATGAATCATTCAATGATCCCATGGTTCATACGTGTCAACCACATATAGTCTTCCCCTTCTCAATTCTCCATCTCCCTGAGGATGGTGTGGATCACCATAGGGTGGTGGTGGTAACAAGTCGAAATTTATATCACCTACTAATACTCTCCCATATCCTCTTCCACATATTCCACACTTTGAATATGTATATTCCAATCACTACCTATTCCTCAATATTCCTTCCATAATTATGCTATTCACACAACAACAAGTAGAACAATCTATAGAGATATGTCCCCTAATATCACATTAATGCATTCCCTCTCCCTAGGATGAGTAGACACACTCTATGTCTCCCGAGATTTATATCCTCATTAAAGGGATATCCTATCAGAACATTCCACACATCCATGTCTCTAAGACATTTGAGAAATTATTAGTATCGAGGTCTCTACTCATGTTCCCTAATACAGACTACCATCAGTTATATCTGCCTTTCCAACGAACTCTCAACAACAACGGTTCAATATAGAACACAATATTAATTAGTAATGCATGTAATGAAAACATTGGTTCGAATGCACCTATGTAGACATTGCAAGAATGTATGGTCCATGATGCACTGGTCATGTATCATATCCCTCGAGTACTATGAATGGTCGGTATGCCACGATGAATACTCAGATTCTGACATGTAATATCATTGGAGTTGTAGATGATCTTGAACAAACATATCATATAGCATATATGGTGATAACTACTATATGAAATGTTTCTCAAACTCTGACCACATATAAGTCACTTCATCACATGATCAGGTATCCAGACCACACCATCAGTCAACTAAGACATGTAAGAGGATTGATGTCAGGACCAACATATGATCTAATGATTTCTTTACTAGTGGGAAAAATTAGATCACACTCTCAATAGAGTATTCAACTGCAATTATTTAAGTCTCACCTCAAAACCTATGGGGTCTCTGTCCCTAAAATTCATGATGCATGCTTAGATTTCACTCACCATTGACTAGTACTATGGGTACCATATGATACTCTACTATTGATGGTATAGATGTTGCATATAATGGAGATGAAATATATGGTGAAAATCCTTATATCAATTTCTCATCACCTAGAAGATCATTCTCTTTATCATGTGGTGTAATCTCAGATGGATGTCTACATAGAGGAATCATTAAATATTAAATGATGTTACATAGCCAATAAAGTATACTATGTGAGCTGACTCAAGAAGGACTTGAGAACAAAAACAAATCAATTATGATGCAAGTATCATTGGTTTCTATTAAACCTGTGTATTCATTTATGAGGAAAAAAATACCTCAAAGTAATTTTCTATAGATACATAGACCACCACACAAAAACAAGATTCTTTAGAATGAAATGACATCTCGAAACACATAACACAGTGTCCTAGAACCAATCTCATAGACTCAGAGACATTTATGTTGAAATATACCTTATGGAAACCACTATATCATGAACCATCCATGATGGTCCCATGCTTTGGCAATTGTAACCATGCCATCAAAATGTCGGGGGATGGAGTGTAGAACTAAGTACACATATCACAAAATTTGAGACATTTTCCAATGTACGTGTGAAAAAACACTCATCTCCAACCCCATTATAATCATAATTAAAAACAACATGTATACAATAAAATAATACTCTAAAATATCATCCATAGAGTTCCACAATATGAAAATGGAATGTAAATAAGGTCAGAATACAAGCCCACCAAAAGAATTATTGTGTAAAAGAAATTACACTATTTTCACAAACTCATCAGTTGAAAAAACCTACCTAAAGGGTAGTTATAGAACTGATGTACGAAGAAATTGGATAAAACATCCACTACTTGATCACTCTTTGAACAACCTAGTCCTAATCAATGTAGGACTCCATAAAAGCATTAACGGTCTGCACTAGACCAAACACATGCGGGTAAGGCATGTGTAGGGGTGAGTATGAAAATAATTAGTAGGATACATAAAAACCTCAATGGAACACCACTATGAAATAAATGAAGTACCCCACAAATAAATTCATGAACTATTCCACTAGTAAGTACAAAATGTACATAAAATTTATATAATGAAATAATTCCCTTATTAAATATGAGATTTACACCAAAAACACATACAAAGAGTATACGACTAACAGATATAGTATGTATTAAAAAAGTAATTACATGAAGTTTACCACTAAGAGTTACATGATTTATACCACTGAGAAGATACATAGTGATCCTACCAAAGAATACGTTTATATGACAAAAATAATTATTATATTATGTAGTACATAGAACAACATATTTCATTTACACATGGAGTGTCAATAACAAATGGAGTGCCGAAAACATACTATGTTTCAATGACACATGATGTGTCGATAACAAATAGAGTTTTTATAACACATAGAGTGTTGATAAAACATGGAATATATATTATTAATGCATCCCCCACGTCACATAGTACCCACGTCACAACTAGCCTTAGGATTCCACACGTTGCGTTCCTCTACATGGAGACACTAACCCTCAAGACATTATGTCGTATTCCCAAGTCCACAAATAAATAAATTAGATTATTCTAAAAGTGTTGTTTCATCAAAAGTGACACAATAAAATAAAAACAAATCATTAAATAAACAAACATTTGGATAGTTACAACTTTTTTACAAAAAAAAGGCCTAACACGGGCTAGGTTGGGGTTTGATCTATCCCATTGAACCCAACTCGACATCCATCCTACCCAAACAAGTCTGGAAGACCTCACACAAACTAGTGAAGCCGACCCGACGTAACTCCGTTATGTTAAATCTAGCATGAACTGGTTCTTCCCAATGGGTTTGACCTATAGGACGTGGCCCATTGGGCTCTGTCCAGCGGTACCGGGACCACACGGACACTAGAGAAGCCCAGATTCTCTGGTATAACACATTATATGGGAAATCGTGGTTCTCCCCATGTAGTCCACCCTGAATGTGTTCTACCTAGCTCTATGCAGTGTCGCACTACATTCATGACGTCATGCTATCATCTGCCTACCCCACTGCTTCGCCGGCACCACAGGGACCACAAGGTCTGCTTACCACAGAAAAGGCTCAGCTCCATCGCCTCTTTTAATCACCACCCAAGACACATACCCATCCATGGCATCCCATGTGATCCCACATAGACCACATCCTTTCCCCACCACAGACCATTCTGCTTTCGACCCTCCTAGACCGACCATAGATATTACTCCAGTCACTGTCCTGTAGCACCACCTTGTTCCAACGTAAGATGACGCATCTTCAAAATTGATATGTTTCTTCTTTATCACCTCTCAATTGTGTCATTGTTTTGTTAGGTCCTTATTTTTTTTGACCAATTAAACAATGGTACTCAAATCATCCACTCATATAATCACGAAGATCATGAAGAACATGGAAAATGAGATGAATAGAAGCAGCCGAAAGATAGATCTTACCCTTTTTTCATATTAGCACAAAATCAACCATATTATAAAGATTAAAGGAATAATAATAAGGATAATCAACATGATATATCACCCATTAACCTCACAATTTAACCATCAAGTAAAAAAAAACAAACCACATATCATCCTCTTCGTTGTTTTTTCGACATTCATCATTGGATCTGAGAATGGGAAATCAAATTCCCAAAAGACCAAACACCCTAAAATTGGTTTGAATCAGTTTTTTATATGGAACAATTTTTTTTAACATTGATGAGATCCTACAACGTTGTTGGCGAAATGATCCACCACATGATGCCTGAGACATTATCATTTTCTCAAGAGGATTCTTGCTCTTTGATATCCCTAGTGATTCACCATTATTCCCATGGTTATGAAAAAGAAACTAGGATTTACGTATATAGTTTTTCTTGAAGGAAATAGTCATTGTTTCAACATAATATATTAACAATAAATTAAATAATAATGATTACATCATTTTTGGGATTTCCACAAATTTCCCACACTAACTAAAGTTATGTTGCGCCTAAGGAAAAAACCCAATTATAAAATCAATAGTGGTGTTAGATTTTCAATCTGATCCTCCATTGTAAGAGTTATTATGATTTAAAAAAAAATAAATTTTTATTACATTATTTTTTTGTTTCCACAATCAATATTTAATAGACGATATGCCCATGAAGATGTTATGCCCAGCCTATGGTAACACCACTTCTCTGAACAAAACTGTGCCCTCATATTTCAGATTCAGAAACCATATTATGATTTATTCTACTTTTTCAAGAAACTACACACGTGTTCTGTTAAAGAAAAAAAAATTGTCTAATAAACAATTTCGGGCGAACTGGGCCATGAAATCACATACCATCTCAGCACCTGATGTCAAAATTATCTCAAATAATTTAAAAAAGTAAACTTGGAATAATTATAGTCATTAAATCTCAATTTGTAAAAATCAAAATATTTTTTATCCAATATCATATAAAATTACTAGATTTAATCCCCCCATAGCTTCTAGATGTCTTTTTTTAAGAATGACACCATCCTTAGTGGTCTTAATGTGATTTTTTAAAATGAGTTTTTTCAAATAAGAGAAATCATTTTTATCTAGTGTTTCTGTTATTTTTCTTCTTCAAATTCCATTAAATCATATTCCTCATAGAAAAAATAAATAAATTGGTACCCTAATCATAATTATAAGTTCATTAGTTATTTTAATGATCTATATCCATACCTAATTCCATAAAATGGGATGATAATTAATGTTTCATCTGTATAGAATACATTTTCTTCACGAACTAATGTAATTTATTTTTCATCACCATCTCTAAAGATAGCTTATAATTATTAAATCAATAAAAATATTTTTTATTAATTACCTATATATATTTTGAAAAATATGAAATATCATTTATTTTATTTTTTTCATCAATAAAATAATAAGGACATTCTTGAGTATTTGTACATTATCACCTCCACAAAACAATACTATTTATTGTTTTTCAGCACATCACAAGGATGATATATATAATTATATTTGAATGATTAATATGAAATTAAATATATATTTACGATTCAGAAAATATATATTATACTTATATTCATTCCATAATAGTAATTGAAAAATTAAAATTCTACTCATGTGTACGTACAACATACTATTTTCATGATTATATCATACATAATTTTCCTATATATATTTAGTGATTTATTTAAATATTTAATTTATGTATAAAAATTATAATTATATCATTAATATTATTCTAGATATGATGGAATTATATACTAATTGACCATAGTCAACTTAAAGAATCTATTTTGGACTTTTGTGACAAATATCTTCAAACATCCTATGTGGACATAAATTAAAGATTAGTTGTATATAACATAGATATGTGTGATATAAATGGATGAATATAATTGAAAAAAGGATCTCATGAAATAAAAAATTATCCAAAGCATATTACTCAATAAGATAAGGAATTTACCTAGAGAGTTATACTCAATGTAAGTGACTATTTTACTAAAAACCACATTTTTTATGATTTATGAATTATTATTTTATGATTTTATTGATCATATAAATTTTATAAATTTTTTCTGTGAATGAATTTAAATGGACATAAATTTTTTACAATGGATTTTTTTAATATCTATCAAATGGTTTATATAACAGATCTATTTCAAGTATTATATAACTAAATTATTCACTGAAATATATTCCTATAATCCCTACCCAAAAAATAAAAGCCTTAGCTCAGGTTGAAAACTCTCATTAGTAGTTTTTATAGGTTATTCATAAGTTATTTTCCAAAAAAATGGCATTGTTTTAGTCATGTGAATCTATTTTATTTATTATTAATTTTCTTTCCAAACATCATTAAACATTATAAATTAATAATGGAAAAATCCTCCATATACTAATATGTTGTTATACTAGTATAATTATCTAAATCCATCTCCATATCAATCAAATGTGAAAATGGTGTTCTCATTCAAGTGTGTAGTAGATTACAACCTCATAAATCGAGGAAATTCATTTTCCCCCATGGTCTCTCAAGACTATATATAATAGTGTAATTATGGGTTATATATGATATTGATGAAATATGTTTCATCACTAAATGTTAATATATAATTTATATTATTAAATTACCATGAAAATTTAATTGGTAATGCTTTCTGTGTCAACATGTGAATTATCACCTCTATGTAGCTATTTTATTTGTTTTTTAGGACTACATCACATGAATGACATATTTTAGTGAATATATATTATTAAATTGATAATAATTATATTATTTTCATTATTTAAAGATAAAATAATATAGAAATGTTCTTATTAGTTATCATTTAAAAAAATTAAACCTTACTCATGCGTACATATGACATACCATTTTGATGATTGTAATTTTTCGTAACTTTCCATATAAATATATATCTTATAGATATAAAAGATTAATTTCTTTATATAAATAATTATTATGTAATTGTTTTTATTCTATTTTATTTTAGACTAATTACCACATTTTACATTAACATCATACAATGTAATTTTGTACTATAGTACTGAATATCTTCAAAAAAAACTGACAAAAATATAAAAAATTAATTAATACATATAACATGGTTTGAATTGATTTAAAATGAATAATAAATATAAAAATTTTCTCATGAAATTAAATAATTATGATTAGTAAATAATTTATTATTATTATTTATAAACATGGGAAATCAGTCTTAAGGTAAGGTACTTTATCTTAATCTAATTTCAAAGTGGAATATATTTATGTTATACACCATCCATATTATCCTTGTTTTATATAAAGTAATATTCATATATAATATTATGAATGTATTAATTATTTTCATATTTTATTTTTTGTTATATTTTTTCTTTTTATGAGGATTTTGATTTAAATATTTCTATGATATTTGAGACATGTAGGTTTAAAAAATATTATTAAATGTTTAATAATTTAACTTGAAAATATTTACTCAATATCAATGTTATTGATATTATTTAATATATAAATTTAAATGTATATAAATGTATTATAAATGAAAATATGTATATATATTTATATATATTAAAGTTCATTCAAATGTTTTAAATAATGATATGTTTACATGTTTTATATAGAATGACTTGACAAATGTAAAGGAAATGATTTATTCTAAACATAAACGATGATATAGTATATTCTACAAAAATACTATTATTTAATATTTATATTCATTTGAAAACTTAAAAATTTATTAAATTAATAAAATTCTAAAAAGTGGTTTGTGTGTATTTATCATAGAAAAAGAAAAATTAGGGGAGGGATACTTGGGAGATATGGGATCTGGTTCGTCAACAAAATGAAGGTAAATCAAGTTTGTCATCTGTTGTGAGTTCCATTATAGTGTCCTTTCCGAACAAGACAAATTATCATCTATCAAACATTTAATCAATTTAATATAATAATATTATTGTAATTACTATGAAATTACAAAAATGTAAGAAAAAAAATAAATAATAATAATAATATGTATAAAACATTACAGGTTTCTCATATATTTCATTTTTATTCTAATTTAATAAACCATAATTACCCCATAAATGAATTCTACCAAAAATACTATTAATCATCTTATAATTTAACAAATAAGAATTTAAATGGGTATCAAAGACAATAAAATTATATTTAACCATAAAATTGAAAACTCATGATGATATCCATAAATTATAAGAAACCAAATATTAAATAATGTTTTCAAACCCATCATTAATGACATCTATAAAGTCTTATCCTTAATTAACAGATAATCTAATTATTTTAAAATTTGAAATAAAATTCTATTCCAATATAATAGTAACGTTTAGAGTATTATTGAATTCTCAAAAAAATTATATAGTTAACCAATAAATTACATGTTGACACTTAATAATAGTTTCCATTTTATCAACAACTGGAATCCTAGTTAATATAAAACACGATATATTTTCATGAAACGTATTCAATAACTTCATCAAGTCATCCTCATTGTCTATACAAATCAATAAGACATTGGAAAAGAATTTTGAATCATGGGATGAGAACTAAAATCAATGTAAAAAATACAAAATAATGTTAACAATTATTCTAGTGAAAAAATATGAAATATTATCTTTAAAAAATTAATTTTTTCCAAAAAAATGTAATAATAATTTCAAAAAAATCATTATCATAATTTTTAATATCATTTTATTTTTTTCAAAACTAAACAAATCATATAAAATATAAGTACGTATCATAGGCTATAATTTTCCAAATATTTCGACCAAATATTGTAGTAATTCTTGCTACATAGGGAGTAACAATCATAGTTATTTTTTTATTAATCACCACAGTTTTATTCTAATTATACTATTAAAGAAACCATAATGGTCAACTATATTCCATTTCCCATTGAATTAGAGATCTATAATAGGATAACATTCCTTTGTGTTCTTAAAATAATCACCCATCCTAAAAAAATATACCTTGTTAACCTATAACAAAAAGAACACGAAAATCAATCATAAAAGAAATATTATGGAGTAAAATAAATATTCCAATTATAAATAACATTTAATCTTTAAAATATCATGCACTCATAAATGAGATCATTTTTTTGGAAGATAAAATTGTAAAAATATAAAGGAACCTTCAAAAAATTAATTACTCATATGAGATGGAGAATCCATTCATACTATATATGTTAAAAATATTTATTTTTTTGGCTCTAAGAATTTTTATAAGAGCGTAACTTTCAATGAATTCAATTAAAAAATGTACCATACATAAAACATTAAAAAATTAATTTGTGGAAAATAAGAGGTATATTTGAAAGTTTATTTTTGAAAAAAATCATATTTTATATTAATTGATTCTCAAACCCCATTTAAAACAATGTATATGAAGGATAAATATTTAGATGAATAAATATTTAAAACATTTTAAATTATGTTTTAGTTAGAGTCCCTTACCTTGAATGTCATTCATCAAATAAAATATTTAACTTCTTGATTAAAAATAATAGTATAATTTAAAATTTTTTGAAAAAATTAATTATATTTATTCCATTAATATCACACATATATAAAATTACTTATATTATAATATACATGATGGATGTTTTGACGATATTCTATACATGGGTCAAACAAGACTTTGATATCAAATCTATATCCAAGGTCTTAAAAAGTCAATAATATCTAGAAAAATAATAATGGAATAAATAGAATTTAGACACAAAAATTGAAATTTTAAATTTATAAATTATATGTGGTTCTGAAAAATTAACAATGTTATAATCATATAGATGGTAAGTTATACCTTTTATTGAGTAAAAATTCCATTTTTCAATGATCGTTATCGAAAATAGGTATGTATAATTTTGACATTCATGAATTATAATTATAACATAATTTGAAATTAATCATTTATATATAAGTGTGTAAATATATATATATCATCCGTGTGATTAACTGATGAGAAATGAATAATATTATTTATGGATGTAATAATTCAAATGTATTCAGGATCTATGTTTTATTTTTATGTTCAGGGAATGGTAAAATTTAAATGATATATTATCAATAAAAATTATACATATGTGATTAGTAACACATATAAAAATTAATTCCATTATTATAGTAAATTTTAATATGTCATTGTGGAATGTAAATTACATTATTTCGAGAGGCGGTAGTCCACCACACACGTAGACGACGAATTATTTTTCCACTTCCAGGAATATGATATTGAAATAGGCCAGGAACCATATAAAATAACATGTCAATATATTAATGATTGTATATTAATTATTTTACAATTGTAGATGAATATTTTATGTGTGTGTAAGAATAAAAGAATTGAAATTATCGATTGAAAACAATACATTTTTTTCAGATAATCTCCTCTAGTTAAAACCATAAGACCACTAACAATGTTCTTTTAAATAAAATGACAGATATATAATTTAGGTCTCTATTCTATGAAGGTATAGCGGGTATATAGTGGCAGAGAGTTTTTTTTTGATATGTCAATAAGATATGTAGTGGTTTCATGGTATAAGATATGGGAGGGATACTCTGGGAATTTATCAAAATATTAAATTAATATAATTAATTATTTAAATCCAACTATACCTAAATAAATTTATGTCTATTATGGGATTATGATGGTTTTATGAACATTCTACCAAATATTTTTCTGACATGTTATGGTCATATTCTAAAAATTATCAATTTATTTTAACACTTATTTAGCCACATTAATTCTTTCCATGACAACATTGTTAATTGATCTATAAGGGTTAATAAATTTACTATATAATTATTTAATACTATTTAAATGAAATATTATTCCAATTTGAAAACCTTTCCAAATCATTTGGATGAATTTTATATTTTTCATAATTTAAATATTTTATTAAATTAATAATTATTTTAATATATCTATAATATTAATGTCTATAGTTTTAGTTACATTGATATTAATAAAATTAAAATTAAATTATATATTTGAAAAAAATATTTTATCACATCCCAAATATTTCTTCATCACAATAGAATATTTTTGGATGAAATTATGTATCTATGAATATTTTTATATTAATATTTTTTCAAACATTTATTATATATTTAAATAAGTAAAATAATCATGAACAACCTATTGTGAAATAACAAAATTTAATTATTTCAGTAGGATTTTATTTTATTGAAATCAAATTTAGTTGACGAGGAAAAAAGATAATCTAAAAATTTATTGTGATAAAAATATTCCTACTTGATTAATAATTGAATAAATGTGTAGAGATGAAGAATGAGAAAGAAGGAATAATGTAACATCATATATAGTGGAGTAATTAAGATATATTAATATATTTTAATTTGGATGAAATTTTAAATTTATATTGACTATAGTTTTCAATATTAAATATATATTTTATGCTAAAAACTATATTTTAAAAGAAGAAGATTAATCACATTTTATTAGTGCTTGAGTTTTAGAACTAAATTATAATACAATTAAAAAAAATTATTTGAAAATAAAATTTCTCTTTAAATTTTTAATATCTTAATTTATTTTGGTATATTTTTTAGTATTTTTCTTATAAGTTTTACTTTTTAATGAATTGTAAAAAAATATTGTGTGATAATTCAAATATGTCTATTCATATAAAAATAGTATATAATTACATTATATTTTAATTTATTTTTAATGTAAAATTGTTTCAATTAAATATAAATAAATCCAAATAAGATTATTTTAATTCATTTCAGGATTAAATTTGATATAAAAACATTTCATTCTTTTGAACCTATTTACATTAAAACCCAGCTGTTTCTTTTGATCAGTATGATTGAATTTTAAATAATTGTTAAAAATTAATTATATTTAATTATGGAAAATGTTTTCCAAATTTAAAATTAAAAAATGCATATTTATAAAATTATTACATTTTATTTTTTGGAGTATGAATATAACACATTGGAAATTTTGTTACCTCAATAAACAGTAAATCCCTTAAAAATATATTATTAATGGTAAAAATAATATTATAAATATTACAAAATTAACCATTAATTTGTCATAATTTTATACCATAAGTATTTCATATCTGTAATGATTCATGGATTGAATATATGGAATTTATTTTATATTTATAGGGGATTTTTAAATGTAAAACAATTTAATTATTGAAAATAATGTTATGTAACTCTCATTTATTAAGGTCTAACTTATTTTTAATATGGGGTTATCTAGAGTATATGTTCGACTAGATATATTAATTTTAAAAATAAATGATTTATCATTATCATAGTTGTTTAGTTTTAATTTTTTTTAATGATATAATTTCATAAAATTGTTGCACATTAGTGATGGAGGAATTATTTTACTAATTAATATATAAATATATTATATTAATTGTATTTAAATAAATAAATTTTAAGATATGTTCTTTCATTAATAAAATACAACATGAATAATACATATTACAGAATTATTAAAATATTTTTTTTGATGGTATCTTGTGTTTTGATTTAATTAAATAGAATGTTGCGAATTGCATCAAAATTACCAATAATGATATATTAAAATAAATAACAATTTATAACTTGAAATAAATATTTTAAAAAATATAAAATTAAAAATATTAATTGCGATAACATTGTAAAAAAAATCAATGATTCTTTTTTTGGTATTTTAAATTTTATATTAACTACAAAAACCTATAAATAACGCAAATTCATGTTGTTAGGGTAAGAATTAAAGGGTTCAAATAAGAGTTAAAATAAAATTACAAGGTTACTAATATGATAATAAAATTTCCTAAAAAATATCGGATGAGATTATTGCAAAATACATTCATAATATATTTTAACTAAAACAATTATTATCCATTTGGTTATAAATATTAATTTATATAAATTTAATACATTAGAGATTTTGAGAGTTCCCTCATTACATTTATAATAGAATAGAAAAAATTATCATTTATTGACACATCAAAACATATGTTTGTTCATTGAAAATCTACTACTTTTTTAAAAAAATCTCTCCCCACATTATTCATCTATTAGTTTTTGTATAACAACTTCCTTTGTTTGCTTAATGAGTAATGTAATGAAGGATTAAAGAAGAAGAGTTATGGATTATAATTACTTTTTTTGGTTTTGTTTCATTCCACACCACCATAAAATAATCTTCACCATTTATTAAATAAGAAATATTTTTTACTAAATATATTTATATGCTATTAGTGTCAGGAAAAGACATATATCCATCTCTACTACAATCAAAATCTTAAAAATTTATCATTCATGAGTACGGAGAACTAACGTCTCATAAACTGATGAAATTAATTTTCCATAATATTATATCAACATATATTTTAATGAAATAATTAATGATTATATATGTTATCCAAGAAATAATTATAATTATTAATTGATAAGATATAATTATTTTTAACATTTCCTTGCATATACAAATGATTACCCAGTTCGTGCTTATGTCTGAATTACCACCACCATGAAGTGCTGTGTATAATTATTCATCTCTACATAACATGGATGATATATATAAATTATATAAATTATTAACGTTATAATACTGAAATTATGATCATTATGAAATTTTAAATTTAACTTATATTTTTTCAAAAATTATAATTGAAAAATGTAAATGTTACTCTTGTGTATGTATAGAATTGTGTCTCTATGATTGCATCATAGGTCATTTATCATATCACTATTTAAATTATTTATATAAAATATTTATTTATTTATATAAATTAAATTATTTCTTGATTAATGTTATGGATATTATTAAAAAAATTACAATTTTGACTATTGAGATAATATCAAAATCATTTGGGACTCAAGTAATAGTTATCATAAAAAAATGTCTCCTAAAAGCATACATTTTTGGTTAAAATCTATAATAAGGTAATATGTAATTTAAAAATAACGATAAATAGTTAAATGATTTTAAAAAAAGTAAATAATTAAAATATATTTATTAATTAAATGTATTATGTCATATGTGATGAATCAGACTCCTGGTAAAGGACTCAATCTCAATATCCATTCATTACATCACATATTGTTGTTCTGAACCTCTATTATCATATAAGGTGTATATAAATCGTTTTTTAAATTATATATAATGAAAATAAATATTATAATGAAATTTAATGGTTTTTTGTTTTTTATTATTTAATGTCATTTGTGATTAAATTATTTCCAAAGTAAAATAAAAAGGAATTTTCTTTTTTAAACAAATCATCTTTTAGATATATTCATCGAAATTATTCTCATTCATATAGATGTTTTAAAATAGTTTTATTAATTTTATATTTATATTGAAATTATATTTAGATTTCATTTTATGTATCTTCTGAATGTATTGTCAATTAATTTTAAAAGGAAACTTATTATGTGTTATATAAGGAATGTTTTGATAAATGAAAAAAATAATGTTATATTCATAGTATACATGCGGAAAATTGGTTTTCCACCACTAATGAAATTATTTTATTTACATTTTCTTTTGAAAGATATCATATATTCTTAAAAAAGTGTCATTTACAATTTCAAGATTTCTAATATTGAAAGTACATTTTAATTAGAGAATTTTATTATTATGTGAAAGTGTTTTTAATGTGGGATTTAAATACTTTTATATATGGTTGGTCACCATTATAGCTCATGAGAAATGGGTGATATCGATATAGATTATACATATGGTTAATCCCATTATAGCTCATGAGAAATGAGGTATCCCAATATAACCCATATGAATTTTTCATTACCATTGTAGCTCATGGGTGAGCCTAGTATAGAATATACTATGGGTGATCTAGATTATATATATCCAATGTGTTGGGTAAGAATAATATTGAATGTTGGTCATATGGTAAATCCGTTTTAAATTGTTTTGAAAAGTTTTTTTATATTATTATCTAAATCAACTAATATAATTTTATTTTATTACTAATGGTTTTAATTATATTATTTGATAAAAATGTGTGATTATTTTTTATATGTTAATGTCTTTTTTTGATATGAAACATTTATGTTATAAGTATATTATATATGAATTTTTATTTTTTAACTAAACTAAAAAATTACATTATTTTTATATCACTTACTCTGATTTTGATATCATCTAATGTAAATTAAAAAAACATATTATTTCAGGATAGTTATGTGAACTCAATAATTTATATCGATAGTCATGGAGTCACTCTAAGAAATGAAATCATGTTTTATTTTAAATATTTATATATAATGGGAAAATGGATACTAATCAAAACCATAGATGTTTTATTTTTTGTTTTTATTATGTATGAGTTGTATTCTAATTATCTAAAAAAATTCTTCATGGTCCAAATATATCGTGTTTAGTTTCCTTTTATATGTGGACATAAAATTTAAAATATTGTATTTAATAAAAACTCAAGGATGTCCTAATCCAATTCATAACAACTAAATTGTTTTTAAAAAGGGTTAATCCAGATTCTATGTTCTACTAGATTAATAATTTTAAATATAATATATTTATATTAATCATGCTAATTAAGATTTAAATTTTAGTAATGATATAATTTCCATAATAAATTTCACATTAGTGATGCTGTATTTATTTTTCTAATTAAAATTCAAAATTAATGAATTTAAAATATTAAAATAAATATATTAATAGATAATTAAATTTATAAATTAATATTTTATTTTACCTGGACATGTCATTTATTCTATAAATGAGTTTTTAATATCTATCTTGATATTTGGGTTTTTGTAAAACTCAACTTTCTATATAGTGCCAAAATTTACATTTATGATATATTAAAAAATAAATTTTTAATAGATAAAATAACATAAATATATATATTTCCACCAATTCATTTTAATATGATTTAATATTCCATCAATAATTATTTATTTGGTTTTTTTAATTTTATAGATGACTTAAAACATTCATAATCTATGTTTTCACGTGAATAATTAATGGGGTCAAATAATGGATAAAAACTAAATTACATGGGTATAAATGTGACCTTAACCTACCCAAAAAAATTATCTCATGATTTTACTCTTTCCCATAATCATGAAATCTTGGAAGTAATTCTATTTTGGGCCTTGGGGAATAGAATAGTTGTTCATATTATTGAAATATTTTCAAAAATATAAAAAGATCACATCCCATGTTATGAAATTAAATCCATTATTCTTTTTTATTAACATATAATAATATATTTTTTCATATATTATCCAAAAATATATCATTTTGGATTCCATAACCACATTCTATTGATATTTTTTTAGATATAACACAATTTTTTGTTCTCTTAAGGTGTTACGAAAAGAAGATTGTGTGGTGAATTATATAATTTTTAATTGAGTGTTTATATTTTGTTTGTTGTTCTGCAAACATAATATTTTATTAATAAATTAGTAAATATTAAATACACATTCATAAATAAAATAATATTCTATTATTTTTTATGGATGGCCCATATCCAAATCCATATACATTAAGTTTTAAAATAATTAATCACTACTATGAGTGACAGACTACCACCTCACGATCTGATTTAATTCATATTCCATAACTACCAATCAAGAATAAATATATTGTTAGAATAAATGGTTATATATTATTTAAATTAAATTTTAAATTTTTTAATAATATTATATATAATTTATATTCTTTACATTCTAATTTATAGATAATTGATAACATCATTCAAGCGTAAATGTTAATTATCACCTCTATGAAATTATGCGATTCATTTTTCGTCACCACATCACATGAATGATATATAGAATTATATATAAATTATTAATAGGGATTAATTATATTATTATAATTTTGGAATGATAAAATTATACATTACTTTTTTCCATAATGATCATTAAAATTAGAAACACCACTAATACATATGTACGACATACCATCTCCATGATTATAAAAATGTCAATTCATCATAACAATATAAAATGGATGTATATCGAAGTATAATTAATATAATAAAATTATAATTATGTAATGGTTATTATATTATAAATTTGTGACCAATTTACACCATTACTCTATAAATTATCCCAAATACAATTTGGATTTCACTACTCAATATCATCAAAATATATAAAAAAACATAAATTTCTATGTAATTTTATATAATATAGAAACAGTTCATATAAAATGTTTAACAAAAATTTAAAATCATCCATTTAATGTAGAAAATAACAACTATTTAGTATTTAAGGGAATAATTATTATACATTTCAAGTAAGACTCAAGGTCTGGTGCCCTTTAACTCAAACATTTTTTTCCATGTTTTAAAATATTATTCTTCTAAATTGGTATCTATTAGGTACATGTTTTCTTGATGATATTTATAATTGTATTTATAGTGGAATGATGGTTTCTAATTTATTTATTTTTATATCTCGCAAATTTTTTCAAACAGGATTTTTATTATATGTTTATGTTAGCTACATTATTTTAAAACCAATATTTTAATGTTACTCATTAATCAATTTTTAAAGAAGAGTTGAGGAATGATTTTTAATTTATAGAGAATCAATGATATCCCTTTTTTCATGAAATCATAATTTTTAGGATTATTCCATAAGAATATAATTTTATTTTCAAGTACTTTTTATTTATTTATATGAAAGCATAATTTAAAAAAAAAATTAAAGTATATAAATATTTTCTGAAAGAATGACTATTATAAGAATGATTTTACTATTGAGTATATTTAAATGTTCATGGAAATTAATTATGTGAACATGTAGTTTTTTGATATACTAAAGGTGGATAAGCATATTATATCTCTCCAATAAATTGGGTAATGGGACAGTTTTAATTAATTATGTTCATCCATAGAGAATATAAGATTCATATTGTGGTGGCAATCATAAATGTAACTAATATAGTTAATAAATGTGTATCCAAGAGAGAATAAATATTTATAATAGTTATAGGGAAAATGATGTCACATGATATCTAAATATATTTTATATTAATTATTTAGACTTATCATGAAAATCATTTGATTAACAATATCAAATATAATGATATTTATTAAATGATGATTCATTTTTTGGGTAAAAAATGTAAATTTCGAAGATTTTTTTTCTGTTTTTCATTGAGACTAATGGTTTTCCCTATTTTATATCTTGTATTGATTTTTTTTTCTGAACTAATGATTTAAAATTACATTCACGTGTCTTAATGAGTGGTAAGGACAATGAAAATCTCATGATTATTGCATTGATGTTTTTTCATAAGAATAATCATGTTTTGTTTTAATAGGGTTTAAATTTTTGAAAATAAATTGACATTAGGAATGTGTTTCCACATTTAATGAATGGGATTACTATGTATGGTTTTTTAATCTATAAATCTCTAATCCTGAAATATCATTGAGAAATTAGTTTTATTTATAGTTTTAAAATAACTAAAATATATATTGCTTAATTCCATGTCTTTAATGTTTGTATCTGAACAGGGTTCTTACAACTATAGATATTTGAATGTTATTTAGAGTTTCATATATGAATATTGTCATATAATTTTTAGATTTATAATAATTATGGTGTATAATATACCATATTAGAATAATAATGATTGAAAATTTAAAGTGACTGATGATATATAAACAAAATTTATTTTTGTGGTAAATATTTTATAATACATTTTTGGGTGAAAATTTAAAATTATGATTATATGATGAGGTTAAAATTTATTAATTTCATCTTACGAATATTTTCAACAGGTATAGAATACTAAAATTATTATTACTTTTTTTGTTTAGTAAATGAACATCCTAAAGGATGAAGGATGACAAATCTCTTTTGTAAAGGCCATAAGAAAATAAATCTCAACTTGTGGGAGAGAAGTGTGCATTGCCTATAATTGGCCTAAATAATGTCTTTGTTAGTATGTTTTTTTATTTTATGATTAATAATTTCATGGATGAAGAGAAATTTTATTTTTTAAAAATTAATTTTATTAAATATTTTTAAAGGGATTTGAAAATGATGTGGTGATTAAGAAATTAATGATATTTTCAAAGACATTTAATATATTTTTAATACTATAAGATTGATAAAAATATAATGATATTGGATTTTATTTTATGATTATACCATGAAATATATATTTTATATTATATATTTTTTTATGAAAAAATTGTGAATTAGGATATTTATGGAATTGGTTAGTGAATGTAAGAGAATGTTTGATTTAGGAAAATAAATTTATGTTATGAGATGTTAAGATTGATCAATTTTAATTAGATGCTGATGTCATCTGATCATTGTAAATTATGGGTTTCAATATTATTATATTATATTTTTTTGGAAATATAATGATAGTTTTTGGATGAAGGGATTATATATTACATCAGTTATTATAATTAATTTTGGAGCATATAGTAATTTTTCATTATAAAATGGTTTATTATTTTTGTAGAATTATATTATCTTATAATTACCATTTTTGTATTGGTTGATTTCTAATGAGAATAAGGTTGAAATATATTAAGGTAATAATATCATCTAATCAAATTACTATATTAATTTATATTCATTTTCAAGTTATTAAAATGATTTGTAAACTCTTTTAAATGAATAGTGGTATTAAAATGTTGTCCATTTACATTTTTTACTATGAAATCAATGGACTTTTAATATATAATAAACATATGATATTGTGATGGTTATATTTACAATTTCAATGTTATGTATCATTATCCTAGTGAAAATTATAGTTAATTTTTCTTTTACGTCAAGGTTTGCATATATAATCC
Source organism: Viscum album (assembly GCA_963277665.1). Classification (NCBI taxonomy): domain Eukaryota; kingdom Viridiplantae; phylum Streptophyta; class Magnoliopsida; order Santalales; family Viscaceae; genus Viscum; species Viscum album. The sequence goes on along the minus strand of OY728163.1, from coordinate 1,896,751,350 downwards.
TAGTACCTGTTATCTTAAGTAACCATTAAACATTCATTTATTTCTTTTAATGTAGATTTATTATTAATCTTTTATCTGTATGTGGTATTATAAAAAATGTATTTAGATTAGTTAATAACTGGTTACTCATCCCAAGTGAAAATTTTGAGGTTGTAATTTATTAATGGGGTTATAATGTATTTTCCTAATATTTTATGATGAAACAGTTTTTTTGATAGCCAACACGACACACATTTTCATGACTGAATAAACTACTAAATATTACTATTTAAATGATATTGTAAAAGATTATTGAAAATATTTCATTAAATATAATTATTATTTAATTTTATAATTTTTTTGGCACAAATTCAGTAGATTTTAGAGACTTATGATAAGAATAAATCTAATTTTATGCAGTAAAATTTTATTTGTCTAAAAATAAATTAATGCGGGGCTTTATTGGTCGATTTTTTTTTAAAATATAATTTGATACTACTATAAATAATTTTCCAAAAAATAAATTTCTTTCACTATTTCTTAATAATAATAATAATTTTTATATTTATTTACTTTGAAAATATGTATTAATATTTTATGAATTGTGAAAATCAAGGAATTTTAAAAAAACAATTGATAATCCATATAAATAATATATATAGTAAAATTATATTTTAAATTTGTTTAAAAATATAACTAGTCAATATATACATCAACAAATACAATTTATATACATGAAATAATTTTCATAATGAAATTGACAAAAAGTATTTCATATAATTGAACATTTTTACGTTGAAAACTAAATGTATCTTCTCATTGGTTAGATTAATTTTTAATTAATTTATAATGGTTTTTGAATTTAATTTAATACATATATATTTTTTTAGTCTTATAGTTAATAATTAAATAATGGTTCCCTTTTATTTTTGTTTAGTGTAAATAGTAACCCTAGTAATTTTTTTACAACGGTAAAATGTAAATTAATTAACAATATTAAAACATAGGATAAAAAATATTATAAATATTCTGAAATTACCATAAACATGAAATAATGTTATTTAATGAATCAATTTATTCCTTACTTAATCATGGTCCAAATTTATGGCCATTAGTTTCCATTTTTATTAAAGTATGATAATTATTCTATTTTATATAATGATATGACAAAGATTACCAAATTGAATTCATAATAATTCAAATATTTTTAATATGGTCTTATCCAGAATCAATGTTTACAATAAATAATAATTTCAAAGAATAATTTATTTATATTAATCCATGTAATATAATATAAAATTTTAGTGTATAAATTATTACATTATATACTTCCCCAATTGTGACAGAACAATTATTTAACAATTGGAAATGTCAACTAAATGAATAAAAACATGAAAATAAATATAATTTTAGAAAATTAATAAAATACGCAATTTTGGTTGATTAATATTACACATATGAGTAGTATTAATAGATTGTTATCAAGGATATCATGTTGTTTTGAGTTTTTTAATAGATGTTGTGAAGGATAAAGTCAAATCTTAAAATATTTATTTAAAAACATATAATATTTTATTAAATTATATAAAATTCGTAAAAAAAATAATTAATCCAAATTATTTTATTATGGTTTTAAATTTTATAAATGATTTACATATGGGTAGTATTTTTATCTTATACTGACAATATTATCCCTTAAATAGTGAAAATCCATGTTGTCACTGTAACTATTAAAGGAGTTAAACAAGAATTAATACAAAATTATAACTATAATAATGTTACTGTAACCTTTAAAAAACAAAATTTTGTGAGATTATTTTGAACCTACATATTATATCATTGGAATTACTTACATTTATAAATTATTAAATATAAAATTATTTTTTATTAAGTTAATATTTCTTAGAATTCAATATGGTCTCCTATACTCTGTTATAAAATGGAACCTATTCATATCATCTATTTACACCTAAAACCCTGTATATATTTTTCAATATATTCATATTATTCCTACCAACAATATTGAGAACTAAATTATATCAAGAATTTATATTTTTTTATTCATCCAAAATCCTAAAATAAAAATAAATCAGGGTCAAACAACAAATCATATATCCAAAATAAAGTTATATGTTATTATTTTTTTATGACACATATCCATCTATTATTCCACCTATAGACATAAAGATTTCTCTTCTATGATTAAAGATTACTACCACTTCACATACCAATGCAATTTATTTTCCATTACTATCTCTAGTTACTATTTATAATGATTGAATGAGATTTTATATATGATATTCATGAAATATGTATCATTTTTAAAATTTAATATATAATTTAAAATATTATCTTTTATCGAAAATGAATATTATAACATTTTTCATGTGTATGTGTGTACTATCACCTCCACGAAGAGATGTCAGTCATTTTACATTCACTCAAAAAAAGTGATGATATATAGAATTATATTTAAATTACTATAGTTAAATTAAAGATATTATAATAATTATGGGAAGCTAAAATGAAAAATTAATTCATTCCATAATAAGAACTGAAAAACATAAATGTTACTCATGCGTACGTAATGCTTACCATCTCAATGATTATAATGTGTTTCATTTTTCAACCTCATATTCAATGGATACGATTTAAAGTATTATGTATGTATAAAAAAGATAATTATTCTATGTATATTATTTTGGAGATAATGGACTAATGACTAACTTGGAAATTGATATCATAACTTTGCCATTTTGGAAATAGGTAATGAATATCGTCCAAAAAAAATCATGAAATTAAATGAATATAAAATATTCTATAACATAGAATTAGTTATATAAATAGAATAATTATATTGAATTTTTTATTAAGAATTTATAAATCAAACTAGGTTTATTATTAAGTTCAATAAATAGTGTTTTCCATGAGTCCATCTCAAGTTAAGTGATTCATTAATGATAACATATTTTTATATGATATGAAGATTTTTTATATAAATAGTTATATTAAATTTAAATGTTTTAAAATTTTTATTATGAATTGATTTATATTCACATGACTATTTTAAAATTGTAATCATTTAATTTCACATGAATTTTTTCAAAAAAGGGGTCTTGTTAAGGAATTATGCAAAGAAAATTCCTTTCATACCTCCCTTTGAAAGATACACTTTCATGTATCATAAAAAATGTAAAACATAAATGTTTTTAACATACATGTAATGAAGTAATTTATCATTTTCTCATGATGTGATACTTTATTATGATTAAAAAAAATATTAAAATATAATTTTCAAAAAATTAATATATATTTTTATGCGTATTTCTTTTGAAAATGAAATGTGATTTTAAAATGGAAAATGTGGTTTCCTCAAAAATGTTTATTTAATGATACTATTATGTGTTATGAATTTAATATGGTTATTGGAATTTATTTAGAGTATGTTTGGATAAATGATAAAACAATGGGGGATATCCCATTATATATCTCAATTACATTATATACTGTGATAGAGTAATCAAATAAGGATTATCAAAAGAGATTATATGAATAATACTATGGTGAATATTCCAAATATAAATATGATGGTTACTCCAGTTTAATCTCATAGATCTATAATATATAAAAAATTATATGTAAAATTATGTCCCATGTGACGTTCTTATATTTCATATGGGTTTTTGATAGTTTACATAAAAATTGTTTGAATTTTAAAATGTATTATAATGTTCATTTTTTTATGGTGATTGATTTTTGGTGTAAAGAGAAATTTTTTTCATAAAATGTTTTTTGTGGTTTTTACGATAAAAATTATTTCCTTTATTTTATATTCCATTATTTGTTTTTTTCTAATATCATGTTTTAATTTTTTTTACATGCCTTAATTATTTGGAATAAAATAATGATGTCATGTAGAAAGTGGTGATGAATATTCATCATAATATATAATGACTTATTTTAAATGGCTTTTATTTTATTAATTAAATGGATACATTGTACATGTTTCTATAAGAAATATTTGTGTTTATTTTGTAATAATTTATCTTAATTCACTAATACTCTATGTGTAAATGGTCTTTCAGAAAATAAAATTATTTTAATTTATAAGATTTCGAGAATATTAGGTGTTTATGGATGCATCCTAAATCCTTACAATATCATTATTTTAAGTCAATAAATTTAGAAAAGAATATAAATATTGTTGATAGTCCTAATTAATATTCTCATTTTATAGAATATATAATCATTTAAAATAATTAATGAATTATTTTGTATATAAAAACACCATGACTTTCAACTATTCTTCTTTCATTCTCATATTCATCCTTTATCTGTGTGGAAAACTTTTTACCAATAAAAGATGAGAATAAAAACACAGTAAGCGATATAAATATAAATGTAAAATTAAGTTTTTTAAAAACACATATACTCAAATACAGCCTTTAGAATTATCATAAAATTGTATTTAGAATAAAAAATCCCCATGAAAAACAAATACAAATTTTTTTCAAATAAAATAATTAATACCCATTGTAGTAATTTAAATCATCTTCAGGAGATATAAAGTATCATATAGATAAATCCCTTTCAAAATCATTTCTATTGGAATAACCATATTTCCCAAATCAACTATTATTATTATAAAAAATATTGGTATTCTAAAATGTAAAAAAACATTTGTATAACCTCCATAGGGAAAAACAATGAGCTATAATGGTGCTCAGCCCTTTGTATAATCATTGTACATATCTATGATTTCTGATTAGCTATAATATGGATAAAACAAAGATATTTTATATATAACCCTAACCCATTTAATAAAATTTCCACGTATAATTTCATAATTAAAAAACATAAGTCATAAATTCCTTTAAATAACATTATTAGTAACCTATGAAATAATCTTTCATATTAAAAAACTATTTTCAAATAAAATATCAATTTTAAAACACCATAAAAATGATTAAAAGGATTTTAATTTAAAAATGATGTAATACTTAAATTAAATATATAAATAAAATAGTGTTTATAGCATAAAAAAATCCTATATCACTGTGTACTTTTAGAATAGAACATTCATTTTTTCATTTTTCAAAATGTTCTGTATAGAACATATAAAAATATTTCACTTTAAAGTTATTTAATATGAATAAATATCATGCTAAAATGTCCTATATAATCATTTCATATTTATGTAAAAGAGATAATAAAATAATCTAAAAAATAATGAAATGGATGAAATGATTATGAAATTAAATCATTAAACATATTAAATGATATTTTTAAAATCATAGTGTCACATAACACAATGAAATATTTAAATCATAATCCCTAAGAAGGAAAAAAATTCCAAAAACATTAAATTTCATGATAATAAATATAATATTAATATAATATGTCAATGGGTATCTATATACATATCCTAAAAAAGGTGGGTGTGGAACGTAAAAATATGCCTCTATGAATGGTGATGAAGAAATAGTCCCTTTCATTGAGTTTGATTATACATATATGTCCACTATTATAATGAATCATAAAATTAATTTAACAATCAATTAAATTAAGAAATGTTTTCATGTATATTATTCCTTTTATGCTGCTTGTTACAACATTTTTAAAATTACATAATTATTTAGGTTTGCATCATATGTTTTTTAAAATATTTGACAGTTGAGTGCAAAATTTCATTTTAATGATCTCAATAGTAAATGTTGTTATTAATACATGATAGGTATAATAACATTCATTAAATAATTATGATATATATATATATATATTATTAAATCCATCACATAAATATTTATATTACAATTTAACCATTTTAGAATCATATATACGCCAAGCCATATATACACTGGAGTAATGCATCCATTTTCTAGTGATCAATACAGAAAGATGTTATGTGACAAATTTTCATTAAAATATGATAATATTATCATAATTATCAAATACATTATCCAATTTAAATTAAATATATCATTCCATGTGTTTTATTGATGAAACATTAATCACATCTCTTCATGGATGTGGTAGTCCCCACGTACACATTAACAATGTTATCATTTTTCATCACTAGGAAAGTAAAAAATTCATATTATTTAAGAATGATAAATATTCTTTGAATATAATATATAATCCTTAATTACATCGTTATAACTAGTCTTGAGAGATGGTTATGGAAAAATAATTACATCATTTCACGATGGTGTAGTCCTCAAAACACGCAAACATTTAATTATATTCATATTTAATTTAATTTTAGACGAATAAAATCCATGAAAACAAAAAATTATCATGTACGTATAAATATTATAATGTATTTAATTTTTAAAGGGATGGATATTTTTTTATGGATGTGGAATAATTATAAAACCAAAAACACTAGAAAAATACAGTACCTTTTTTTGGATAATATCATTTTCATAGTAGCGTACGACTAATAAAGGTGTTATCAAGACTAAAATAAAAGTTATAGAAGGTTGGTATTGATTATAGAAATCAATTTAGAATTAACATGGATGATTAAAAAATGGTTTTTATGTGTGATTTAATAAGAAGAAGAGGATATTATTCATAAAAGAGGGGTGGGAGACAATTGTGATTTATCAAAATAATAAATTAATATAAATTATATTTTACATAAAATGTATTCAAACTAATTTTTATAGTAAAATATTATTATTGGTAAAATTTATTCTTCCAATAATAACTAGTCATTTCATGACTAGTTTTTAATACTTATAATTTTTAATAGTTATTTAACTCATTTAGCTCTTAACACGACGACATTGTTATGTAGTTTTTGAGGGTTTACATATATACAATAAAATTACAAATGAGCTTAAATGGATCATGCATGATATAATAAAAATTAATCTATTTTTTTGAAATTTTTTTATTTCTTATATTATTATATATATTAATAGTTTATTATTCATTTAAAAATTCCATCAATATTAATTTGGAGAATATTCAATACATGAAATTAATAAAATATCAATAATAATATATATTTAAAAATAATAATTCTAAACATCCCTCAAATGTAAATTTTTACCATAATATTAATTTATTTTCATAATGATTTATAATTATATTTATTATAACATTTCTAATTGCATTTTTTAATATTTTCATTAATAAAAAAATTACTTCATTAACATTGTTTATGAATTTATTATAATCATATTATGACTATAATGATAAAATAAATAACCATGATTAAGAAAAATATTCCATATTTCTATTTTATATTTATAATCAAACATAAAATCTAGATTAACTAATATTAAAAATAGTTTAGTTACTAAGAATTCAATTTTAAAATTTCTTTCCCTATTTATAAAATATTATAAATGTTAAAATCTAATTTTAATGTCAAGAAAATTTATATATTTAAACCATTATGTTTATTACATAAATTTACTCAAAAATTAAAATTTTCAAAAAGTGTAAGGGTCCTTCTATTGTCATTATCATATTAGTTGTAAATATTATTAGAAAATTTATACCAAATTTTTCCTTTATCGTATTATCAATAATTGTCTAGGTTACTGTTGAAATTAAAAAATGGGATAAAATTATGAAATTTATAAATATTGATTTCAAATATAGATTCCATTTTTATAAATAAAATTTACATTACAGACAGAATTTATATAAAAATTAGTCTTATATATGTGACAAAAAATAATGTTTTTAAAGGAATTATTATCAGTAGTTTGAAATGTTTTCATATTTAAATTCAATATAAAAAAGGTTCCTATAAGATAAATTTGAATAATATATTTATAATTGACATTATTTTATTTTGAAAACATTCTAGAATTATATTTATCATTTTATATTATTTAGACGACTAATCATTATTCAGATAAAAGGAATTATTTTTACTAATCACAAAAAATGAAACTTATCAAGTAAAAAATCACCAATAGATAACTATGAAATTTAAATTTTTAAACTATATTTTAAAAAAAGTTTTATAAATGTGCCAATTGGTAGTTTTAAAAGACATTATCTATTAAACCGCTAATACACTACCTTTTGAAACAAATTTCATTTTAGGGGTAAAATTGGATTTCTTTTTATATCATCTATAGAATAATCTTACCATGAATGTGAAAAACTAGGCTGAATATTATATATAAATATATATAAATAATACAGTCTATTCATACTTTTTTTATTATATTGGTATAAAACACACTTTTCTTATTAAAATAGTTCTTCTAAGAAGAATTTCACTCTATTATCATGATGGGATTTATTTTCATTTTTGTGGCCACTAAATAATTACATATATATATATACATTTCTATACCATATATTCATAATTCATTTAATCCTATTCAAAATTTCCTGTTTAATGGTAATGATATAATGGTAAAGTGCATATAATTATGTATTCTTGTTCTATTAAGCCTGATGTGGTGTATAGTGTACTCTAAATAAATAGTGTTTCCTTTATAAAATATTAGGATGTTACATTCGTCAGCCTAGAAATTTAACCATGAAACTTCTAAATTCATTATAAGTAACTATAGTTTTACTTTTTCCATTACCTTTGTTAAAGACAGACATTTTAATGATTGATAGAAAAATAAAATCTAAAAAATTAAGTGTAACTATAAGGGTCACCGAAAATAACTCATATTAGGTTTCTATATAATAATACTTGGAACATTATGAGAAATAAAACATTCATGTTCTGACTGAGAGTGAGAAAAACATTGTTACTATGAACTAATCCAATAGAAAACCATAGACATGTTATGGGATAGATTTTCATTAATTTCATAGTTAGGATATTATATGAATATTGTTTTTCCATAAAAAATCTCTTTATATAGATGAAAAATTATATTACTGTCTAAGACTATATATAAATATTGTTATTTGAAATATTTATTTTTTATAAGAATATTTAAATATTCATAAATTTTATATAATTATGATTTATATCCTTAAAATTAACCGTAATCATAATATATAAAAGATATTCTAAATGTTATGAATACCATAAAACTTATGACCAAGAGTAAATGCAGTCTTACCATTAATCAAACTCCTTACCTAAATATAAAATTAATAAAAAATCTGAAAAAAATTACTGAATCACTTCTGATCAAATCATATAATACCTATGATTTATTTCATGATTCATTGATATATTATTATCGTTTGATAAAAACTGGGATCCCAAGAGATTCCAACACATCACCATATGTCTCAACATCTAGTAAAATGGTAAAAAAATTATTTTCCCACACCTTTTCAATCATGTTTCTTGAAAATATGTAATGTTTTATTATAATAGTGTCTAATTTTGAGGAAAAAATGGATACTATGTATAATTCTTCATATTTGAGGAATTGATTTAATATGTAATAGTTTTTCCAAAATAATTAAAACTCCAAAAATATCAATTCTATTTTGAAATAAATAATCATTTCTAAAAAGCCATTTACACCTAAATAGAAATCTTTAAATTGTAATTATAAATATTAATATTTTACGAAATATTATAAACATTAAATATTAATGATATATAGAAATTATAATATTTATATATATGTTAATAATTATTTCTAATATTTTTTGTGAAAATAAAAGCAATATAATCTTCCAAATTAATTTTTAAAAATGTCTTATATTTAACACAATCTCACTTTTAAAAAATATTTTATTGTAGTTATAAAATAACAATTTTTAAATCCCAATGTCTTTATAAATAAATTTATAGTAACTAATTTTAAAAATTGGAAATGAAAGCTAATTATTTAGATGAATACGTCTATAAAATATTCAAAACAATATTTCAGTTGAATGATTCAATTATATTGATTTTAATTCTGTACAAACATTCCATATCTTGAGGAAAAATAAACACATAATATTTAGTAACAGCTTAGAGAACAATTTTTATGTTTTTTTTATTTTATACCACTTATTAATTTGTTAAAAAAATAACATAATTATTAATATTTACCCCAACTGTTTTGACAATATTTGATACTAGAGTCCCAAATGACACAGTTATTCTATGAGGTCATTATTCATTCACATAAAGTATTATATTAATACTATAATTATAATTTAATCTTTCAATTATAAATTTAAATCCATAAATAAAATATAAATAATAAAAATGAACAATATTTTACTCAAGGAGATGAGAAGATATTTATATATATAGGAATATCGATTATATTTTTAATAATCATTTTGAAATAATATATTTATAGTTTTATCATTCCATAATTTTCATAATATCATTAAAATAATATTAATCATTGAAATATACTTATAAATATCATAGTTGTTATTTTTTTATTTAAAGTGAATCAAATTACTTCATGGATATGATAATTTACACGTTATAATAAGAAATGTTTTCAATATTTCTTTACAGAAAGATTTGAATTTAAATGATATATTATATTTTAAAAATAATAAATATTTAATATATAAATTATATAAACATTCATTAATACATTATAATCATTATTTAAGGATGTTTATGAAAACATCATGTCATTTTGATAGGTTTTAGTCTGTTATACACACTTGAGAATAATTATTCTCCCAATTAATAGAAGCGGATACAGATATGGGTAATTCCATAAAAATAATAACATCTAAGTATATATTGGATGCTAGATTTATTTTTTATCAATGGTTTAAAAATATTTTAGTTTTGTGAAAGAATAAAAAAACCAAAATGATCCCTTAAAAATGATACCTTTTCTTCGGAAATTCGCATTTTTAACACATTAAAGCCACAAAGGATGCTATTATGTGTAATATATGATTTCTACAATGTGGTAGATATTATTAGAAAGTATTTGGATAGTAGATAGATGAAAAAAATATGTTTTTAGGTTTCATAAAACTATAAGACGATGTTCCTTTCTATAAGGGATGGTAGGGGAACTCTTAATATTAAAAAAAATATTCAATCAATATAAATTATTTTTTTATTTCAAATAAATCAAAAAATATTTATTTCAGTTACATTATGTTTATGGGTTGTGTTCCCCTAGTCCAATTTCTTTTGGCATGTTACGGTCACATTCAAACCATTATAATTTAGAGTTAACAACTATTTACATCATTTAATTCTAACCATGAAAATATAGATTTTTACTAATTAATGGTTCATATAGTTACTATAAAATGAAAAAAGGATCATTAATAAATCATTGAGAAATTTTTCATCTTCATTAAAATATTTTTATTAAATTTATATATTTTAAAAAACTATATCATTTAATGAAATATTATTTTTTAATAACTCATTAATGTAAATTTTTACAATATTCATTACATTTTTTAATAGATTTAGATATTTCCCAAAAAAGATAAACATCATTATTTGAAAAACGAAAACATAAAAATGTCCAAATATAGATTATTTACATTGATACCTATGAAAAATGGGAAGGATATCCCTCACTAAATCATCATCCCAATGATTATAATCATTATTCACACCTTTGTTTGTCACACAATCCGAAAATGAGTTTTCTTATCTATAAACATGAGTGAAAATATGCTCTTTTGAGAAGAAAATATCCAATCACCTAGACCAATGATTGGTGAGCATCCAAGATAGTTGAAACAACCATATTATAATAGCAAGAATGACAGTTGTGGAATAAAATTCTAGATATATATATCTTTATCCTCACCGATTGTCTTGCTCAATTACCATAATTACACCATGCATTTAGGTGTCAAGAGAAAAGGTAATACCACAAGAACCATAAATAAATCCAACGGTGTAACATTGATGGTCTCTAAAAATCACCACAAAGACCAAATGTCTCATATTCCCTCTTAAAACACTGTCTTAATTGATCATTAACCAGCCATTAAATGGGGCCTTCCAAAAAACAACGATTTTAAAAAGGGGGAATGAAAATCCCATTTAACCCCACCCCATTACGAACCGAATGGTCAAGGATGGATTTTTCAAAAAAAACATACCTCATGAAGAAATAACATCATGCACATCATCATGTATACTGAATAAGGCAGTTCCCATTTGAAAAGCTACAAATTCGGAATGTATTTGTTTCTGTAAAACCAAATATAGTGAACCAGCTCCTCCACAGCAGCCTAAGAAAGTAACAGGATTGTGGGTGAAAACATCAGGTCTGTCCAGCTCCTCATGAAGTTTCCTATAGACCTGACTCATGGAATATGCACTTTGAAAATATCAGATAATTCCTTCCACACTGCTGAGGTTACCTTGAAACTGTGAAATAGGATATCAATGTCATCCCTATGGTTATGACATAAGACACATCTCGAAATGATAGAAACACCACATGTTGGAAGAAAATTATCATTAGGGATTTTCGGATGGGCCAATCTCTATAAAAATTTGCTCCATGAGGGTCTCATTAATATCTTTTTCAGTTGACCCATTTAATTGAAATCAAAATTGATGGTATTTTTATCCTGATAAATAAATTTAGAGGAGAGAGTTCAATTAACAATTAGATGCCAGACCAAAAATTTCACCTTGTAAGAGAAGAATTATTTCTCAATAATGGATAAAATGTGATTGGAAACATTTTGAATACTGACATTCTAATCCATGATTTATATATCAATATCTGGGTTTTAATCACCTTCAATAACTAATTCATTTAGGGGGTTGTCATCCGATTTACACTTCCATAATTTTAAATAAGACTACCCAGAGGCCAGCCGTCAGGATTCAACATTTATTTTGGAGAACATATTCTTGATCTCCTACCACACTGAAGTATTAATGTATTTGATGTTTCTAGAATTGAGCTTATGAATGTATCATTCTGTATGAATGATGATATATTCAGATTTTACATTAGGGAGACTGAATATAAAATCTTCTTGTAAAGAGTTGTTGAATCACACAAGGATCTTCATCCTTAGTCCCCCATATCATGAGGTTTGAAAATAGACTTACATAGAACCATTGCAATCCACTTTTCAATGATTCTAACACTCTATATAAAATTCATAATATAGAAATTATTAATCTTGATTAGAGAAATTGTCCACATAAACACCATGAATGAATACACAAATTTGGATGTGATAATTGACTTCACAAGGCAATCCTTTCTACCCATGGGTAAAGTTTTTCCCTTCTAGGAAGAAAGTTCACTTTTAACCATGCTGACAATAACAATGAAATAACATACCATAAGCCTTACCCAAATATGGGCACATCCGAATAAGAAAATTGTTGGGCTCCCTCCCAAATCTCCTTCTCTATTAGAATTTTATTTTTTCTGGAGGATGGGAAATTTCTTCAAAATAGAAAAATGACTTCATCCAACTAATCTCTTTTACAGAGCCCTATCATAAGTAAAACGAGATCATTTTGGGTTTTTGATGTTTCCCTTATCTCATTGAATAATGATTATAATATCATCCTCATATTAGAGATGTGAAGGAGAATCTATCCCCTTTCCATCATGAATAGTCTTCAGATTACCATTTCCAGAAATAATGGAGAGAAACCTACAAAGGTAGTCCATAGAAATAGTGAAAATGATAGCTGATAGAGGATTACCCTGCCAAAAACCTCTCCAATAGTCAATATAACATTCAGGATAACCCCAGATAAGAATAGAGTTATAGGCAGAGCTTAAGATATATTTAACCCAATTGATGAAAACCTCATAAAAACCATACATGGTGAGGATCATGCAAATAAGACCCCAATATAGTGTAGTAGATTAATTCCAAACATCCAATTTATGGGAAATGATACCACCATTAATTGGACATTTGATAAAGTTGACACAATCAGATGCAGTCATAAGGTATCCTTGAATCGATCTCCCCTAAATAAAGAAAAACTGATTAGAAGATACAATATTGTAAGAAACTGAGGATAGCCTATTAGATAGTATTTTTCATATAATTTTGTATAATGTGTTAACCAATGAAACATTAATTAATAAATTTATTTCATTATAATAATTCAGTTTCATAATTTGAGAATGAAATATGGAATTCAAACCATTAGAATGTATTCCTCCCGTAAAAAAGTGTGTTACCATCATTTGAAAATATTCATTAATGATATCCCAATATGGGTGAAATAAGTAGTTTCTAAATCTATCTGGACTAGGGGAACATGCAGAATTGAGACTAGAGATGACCTATTTAATCTCTGGATGATGAGAAACAACCATAAGAATGATATTATCTTCCTCATTCACATGCCTCAGAATATCACCAGTTGTAGTGTCAATAGTGACAAATAACCCCTTGAAATGATCCCATGGAGTTGGACATAACATGATCATATAGATTACATATATTCCAATAATAGAATCCCAATTTTTTGATCAATTAAATAGGTTTGGAGACTTTCCTAATTTTCGGAAAGGAGTTATATAATTTTTTTTCTTATCACATTACCATAGCCACATTAACTTGAAGGAGTCAATTTTCAAGGCATATATTATGTTTAGAAGTTTATTGGGATTGAGATTCATTTCAAATTCAGTTAAAAATTCATTAGATAAGTCATTAATAGTGTTGATTTTTTGAACATTTTGATGGGAATCCTCTTGAAAGGATATCTCAGTGTCGAAGGAACTAAATCAATATTTTCTATAGAGTCCAAAAATCCTTTTAATGATTTTGAGCATAGTTGTACTGGAAAAACCATCATTCCTACAATTAATTGAGCACCATTTACATTGAAAAATAACCTTGGGCCTGAAAACCCAGTTTTCTTTTATTCTATGGAAGGATAATGATTCTTAAGAACCCTATCTTCCTTGAATCTAGAAATCGTGATTCCCAGCCTTTTCTCCTTTGTTCCTAAATTATTCAATCAACTAATTCAATCTTGATTGTTAATTTTACATACATGAAGATCGAGTCTCCCGGATGTACAATATTAAATCATTGCAATGTAATGAGACCTATGCCTTGGAAAAGAAGGGATTTTTATTTATGGAAGTACTCTATGGCTCTAGAGATCCCTCCAATGAAGACTCATCCAATTCACCCATTTTGACGTGGCTATTGAAAGGAGGGTTTTCCGGGATGGAAGATCCAAAATCTCTTCATCAATGGATAAACATATTTATGTTCTCAATCCATGGTGGAGTTATTTAATTAGAGAGATAATTTTCTATGTTATTATACTGACCTCAAAAACATAATCTCAAATTGTTGGTGTATTTGAGATTGGAATCTAATTCCGGTTGGGAGAGGATTTTTCCATATCATCTTAAATTCCATCGAGGCACTCAAATATACATGGATCCCTATTAATTTGTAATTGAAACTTTGAATTCTCAGGCTATCTGAATCAGATTTCTATTTTAATCCCTTTAAACTAATTCAATCTAACACCCAAATCTTGGTAAAGTTTTATGGTTTGAAATGTGCTTATTTGCATTCAAATATTCTAAATGATATCACTACTCGAACTGGAACCACACTCACAAGTTACCAGAGGACAATGGAGGGAGAATTAGGATTCGTTTCTTTGATGATGGTGGATATTAACCTGGAAATCAAGCAGCCTTACATTATATCCTTCAATGCCAATGCAAACAGATCTGATGTGGGAATTGAATATGATAATTTCCCATATTTTTGTGAAGCATTCATGATAGTTTTCCACTCTATATCCAATTGTAGAGTTCTCCAAAATAAGGTCATTGTCATGACCCCCTCCAACCAAATATTCACCTCCTGAGATGGGAATGGTGAAAAGGAGATAATGACCCCCGAGTCCCGCCTCCAGTCGGCCACAGGGTGGTGACTAGCACCATGGGTATGAGTTTTCACAAATATGGGATGCATTACCCTTTATTATTTAAGATCGGGGAATAGGCCAAGTCAACCACCTAAAAAGGAAAAGAACAAGTGTATAGAAATAAACCCAAACCAATCCCACATGCATGTTTAAACAATTTTATAACAAGGTGAAAGTACAAGAAAGCTCAATATACAATACCAAAAGAAAACAAGAGTACAAAAACTGCAAAAAACTCCAATTGTCCCACTAGTAGGGTCCCGCACGGCCCTGGTAGTCCTCCTGGAAACCTGAAAGTAAACATATGGTGAGCATACAAGTATACTCAGTAGGGAAACCTGAATCTCTTGTGCACAAGTGGGGAGACATCCTAATGTCCCATGTGAAAAAATAGGAGAAACCTAGCATGGAATTTTATCCACCCCACCTCACCAGACACACTCACTAAAACACAATCAAAATATGTAGTAGTAGTATATAAGAACAAGAATATTGGGTACCCCACACCATTTCCCACTAGTTAGTTACTCTTCCTAAAAGTGAACGTCCTGACTCTACCACACTCTTCCCGCCCGCACACACCTGGGCCTCAAGAACCACATATCACGCCCGCACACACCTGGGCCTCAAAACCGTGCATCCCGCCCGCACACACCTGGGCCTCAACCATAATCACGTCCTCTCCTGAACACACCTAGGCCTCATCCTGATGATTTATGGGAATAGTAATAGTAACAGAACTCTCACCCGAAGACACCTGGGCCACATCCCGAAGATTATTGGGAAAACAAACCTGCCCAAAGAGTCTTGGGCCAATCCACCCCAATCGAATCCTACCTGAAGGGTCATTGGTGTATGGTCGCCTCAATCCATCACATCCTAGGGAAGAAGGAGAAGGAAGGAGCTAGTAAATATGGGAAAACACCATCTCCCATGAAATGGGAGTGTTCGGCACTATGTACTCAACATGGTTGGGGTGCGTCAAAACACAAAGATACAGATATATATATGTATACGAAACACCCTGCCCAACTTATATATTCTAAACAGAGAAACTGAGAACGTGCCACTGCTATGCTACGATGAAGCATGCATACAACAAAAAAAAACCCAACCACATTATGGTTTTCATGTTTCAATAGAATCAGCATATTAGTTCCTTAACTACTGGGCAACTATCCATAACCAACCACATCAATCGTTCGTGAAACAAATCCCTAACATCCACATATCAAGTTAAGAAAACACAAGCAGCACAGAAAGTACCTTCTTATAAACTACCAACCCATTGATTATTAATCATGTTCCATTACCAAGCCCCACCATCCATTAACTCTTCCACATTTTATTTATTATTCACAACCCATAGTGCGTTCACATTTAAACCCATCCCTACAGCCCCGCTACCAACCACCAATACCACAAACACACTAAAACTCGTACAACATAATCCCTTGATACGATTTATCGTAGCCTCACTGCCCATCACTAACATAGAATTCACACCAACCACAACCAAGTCAACCTCATCCCCACTGCTCAATCGATCCACAACAACCCACAAAACACCCACATCGCATGCCACGTATTAGAGCCAACACCCACATGTTCATTATTCCATTTTGTTCAACCGAGGTGATCACATAAGGGTTCCAGATTTTAAATCATCCAACTTTACGTGATTAACCAAATTCCACATTCAACAAATTTCCATTCACAAAAATGGTCTAGAAGATCGGGAAACATTTAATTTCGTAAGAAAAGGCCCCCAACGACCGTTATTTTCAGTAGGAATAATTCTATTCAATTCATAACATATCAATAGGATATAAAAAAATATAAACATAAAAACATTCCCATCCCTGTTCGTTAACCATTTATTATATTTATTTAATGGTTCAAATTTTTCTCATGAAAATAAGAGGATACCCACCCCGCATGATGACCAAATTAGAGAGACGAAGGTAAGATCCCCACATCAATAGGTTCTGATCACAACGCTCCCACGGATCAACCTTAGAAGACGTTCTTCGGCGTCCGTCACCTCTTTCGAGACCCAGCAAAACCTCTTCAGGTGGAAGTCGGAAACGAAAGTATGAAGGAAAGACAACGGATCCAATCTCGGAAGTTCTGCCTCATTGATACGATCCTGTGGCCACTGAAGGATTGTAAATCGGAACTCAGACGAAGAAGTTATGGAAGAAAAGGAGCCTTCGAGTCTCTTAG
Source organism: Viscum album (assembly GCA_963277665.1). Classification (NCBI taxonomy): domain Eukaryota; kingdom Viridiplantae; phylum Streptophyta; class Magnoliopsida; order Santalales; family Viscaceae; genus Viscum; species Viscum album. The sequence continues at coordinate 1,896,733,355 of OY728163.1, read as the reverse complement.
GAGAGCTCCGCTCAGAGGAATGGGGAGGAAATGGGTGAGTTGAAAAGGAGGAGGGGACCCCTCCTTTTATATGAGAGAAAAGAAAAATTACACGGAATGTACTTTATGGTACACGACATGTACTTTTCCATTTCACATGGTCAACACGCGGCTTCCAACACGACCTTCAACACAGAATGCGGTCATTGACTGGTCAACACACGGCTTGGAGGTAACGCATACACGGGGTGGGACTACACGACGTGTAGTATTGGATACACATTATGTGCCCATTTATTTCACATGGCTCCAACATGGAATACAGTCATTGACTGGTCAACACATGGCTTGGATGAAATGCATACTTGGGGAGGGACTACAGGGTGTGTAGTATTGGATACACGGCGTGTACCCATTTATTTCACACCACTCCAATAGTGCACACAACCGTTGACTGGTCAACACACGGTAACACGTACGCGGGGAGAGACTACACGGTGTGTGGTATGAGGTACACGGCGTGTAAACATTTATTTCACATGGTAAGGACTCGACCTTCAACAGGGGGTATACCCGGTGAGAGGGTACACATCGTGTACTCACACTACACGGCGTGTATGTACAAATTTCTGGAATGTGTGGGAAAATCCCATTTTACACTCCAGAACACTTCGTGATATTCTTTTTGAAAAAGGAATGGGCTAGAGAGGTCTGGGCCTTTACATCAGATTCCTTTTAAAACATTCTCATCCCAGATAATTCAAAAACCAACCTAGAGGAACCCAACAAGACACCTCATAGGTTTCTAGTTATAACAGGAACCCAACATACAATCCTAATCATATGTGTTAGGAATTCCTTCTCTTATATCGAGATATTATCTACTTTAGGTGGCACTGACTCTCCTACATGGGTTTAATCGCATCCTCATTGATGCGTCTCGGTTAAGAATTGGGTCTTCCAACCTTCATACATTAAGATTTTTCAACTTTCACTACCCCCAACACCACACAACCAACACACTACCCGAACATGTGGTTTGGGGAAATTCCTTCCCTTATGTAGAGATATTATCTGCTTTAGGTGGCACTGACTCACCCACATGAGTTCAATCACATCCGCATTATTGAATCTTGATTATGGATCAGGTTTTTCCCTTTTCCACACACCTGGACATGCTACACACTTCCAGAGAACAAGGAAACAAAATGTCTCATAACCGACAAGCCAAGAATTCCTTATATCAAAGGTACAGAGTATAACATCATCACAAATGTCAGAAGAACAAGAGAAAAAACAAGTCAAAACAACTCCGGGTACTGAGTGTGCATCTAGGTATCCCGCTCCCATGTTCTCTCCTCGAGGCCACCATGCCTCCACAACACATGAACTAAGGTAATGGTTCATCCACAGATCACCTTCTCATTACGATCCTTGATTATGACTGATCGTTCCTCGAAGGTCGCATCTTCTACCATATCTAACACTCCACAGTTGATAACGTGAGGGTCATCGTGTATGTACCGAAGAAGCTGGGAGATGTGGAGGACGTCAGGAACCTTCTCCAACTGAGGTGGTCAGGCTAGCAGATATGCTACCTTGACGACTCGCCTCAGCACCTCAAATGGTCTGATGATCCTAGGTGAGAGTTTACTCCCCTTCCTGAATATTGGCTGCCCCCGTCACGGGGAAACCTTCAAGAACACATGGTCTCCCACCTCGAACTCCAAAGGCCTCCTTTGATGATCAGCATAAGACTTCTGTTGGTTCGGAGCCACTTTCATCCTCTCACATACAAGCTGAACCTTCTCTATGGTGCACTGTACTTCCTCTGACGCAAGAGCACCTGTCTCACCAACCTCTGCCCATAAAATGAGTGATCAACATGGTATTCCATACAAAGCCTAAAACAGTGCCATTCCAATAGTATAGAGGAAGATGTCGTTGTAGGTGAACTCAACCAAAGGAATGTTTTGTACCCATGATCCTATGATATCTGAAACACATGTTTGTAGAGTGTCCTCCAATTTCTGGATAGTCCGCTCTATCTGACCATCGGTCTGGGGGTGGAAAGCAGTGCTAAGGCACAGCTGGATGCCAAAAGCATGTTGTAACCCCATACAGACTTGTGAGGTAAACCGAGTATCCTGATATGAGACGATATTCTTTGGAAGTCCATGAAAACACACTGCCTCATCTACGTACCTCTATGCTAAGGTACTCACCGGGCCTGACTCCTTAATTGCTAAGATGTGATCTGAATTCGCCAGTTGATCCACCACTACCCAGATAACATCATAAATACCCTGAGCTCTAGGCTTCCCTATGACGATGTCCATTTAGATGTCAACCCACTTCCAGTCGGGGAAATCTTAAGGATGCAACAAACCACTGGGAACACAGTGTTCAGCCTTCCCTTGCTGACACACTAGGCATTTAGCCACAAACTTAGTCACTACCTATTTCACCCCATGCCACCAAAACTGTTCCCTCGGGACTCTATACATTTTTGAAACACCTAGATGTACCGCCAAGGCTGAGCTATGGGGCTCACAGCGAACTCCCACATGCATTTCCTCAGAAAAAAAAACCTTCCATGGAAAATCATCTAATGTTGGATGTCCTATGACCATCCTTCTGGAGCATTTCCATGATCGACACGATCCCTCATTACTTCCACCTCAGAGTCCCCCCACTAAGACACTTCCACCTGCTACAACAAGGAGGACTGCACTGTCATCTAAAACAAACTGCCTCTAACACCTTCAACCCTTGCATCAAAGTGAAAGGCATCCAACTCTCCCATAGCCTTCCAAGAATCAGGGAATTCACAAACCACTTCCTGGTGAGACTTCCTACTCAGGGCATCATCCACAACGTTGCCCTTACCTTCAGTGTAAGAGATCTCAATGTCATATTCTTGGAGAAACTCGACCCATCTCCACTGCTGCAGGTTCAGTTCACGCTGGGAGAAGATATAACGTAGGCTCTTGTGACCTGAGAAGACCCCAAAGCGCTCCACAAAGAGGTAATGTCGCCACATCATCAGTACAAAAACTACTGTTGTATGTTATAGGTCATGGTTCGCATAGTTACGCTTGTGAGGGAGTAACTGCCTAGATTCATAATAGATCACTCCCTTCTTCTACATCAGGATGATCCCCAGACCAAGGAAAGAAGCATCACAAAACACCTCATACAACAACCATTCCTCTAGAAACCTGAGTATGGGAGCACTGACCAACTTCTCCTTCCGGTAGTGGAAAGCATTCTGGCATTGCTCGCTCTATAGGAATAACTGGTTCTTCCTAGTCAAAGTTATCAATGGAGCAGGAACTCGAGTGAAGTTCGAAACGAACCTCCGATAGTAACCTGCTAACCCTAGGAAACTACGAAACTCTGACACGCTCTTGGGTTCTTCCCAAAGAAACAACTACCTCCACCTTCGACGGGTCCACTGACACTCTATGATGAGACACTATGTGCCCAAAGGAGTGTACTTATTACATCAAGAACTTACACTTTGACAATTTCTCATAATGCTGGTGGTGTCGAAGGACTTCCAAGACTTCCCTGAGATGCTCAACGTTCTCCTCCTATAATCTTGAGTTGATCAGGATGTCATCGATAAACACAGTGACGAACCGGTCTAGAAACTCTCAGAAGAAAAAATTCATAAGTACCATGAACACATCTGCTGCATTTGTAACTCCAAATGACATCACTACAAACTCGAATTTCCCATACCTGCACCTGAAATCCATCTTCGAGATGTCACTATACTTTACCCTTAGTTGATGATATCCAGATCGTAGATCAATCTTGGAAAACCAACCTGCTCCCCTCAGTTGGGCGAAGAGATCATATATCCTTGGAAGGGGGTAACGGTTCTTGACTGTTACCTGGTTCAACCTTCGATAGACTATGCATAGCCTGAGACCACCATTTGCCTTCTTCACAAACAAAACTAGAGCACCCCATGGCAATACGCTGGGTCGAACAAAACCCTTCTCCATCATATCTTCAATCTGAATCTGCAACTCCCACAACTCTGAAGGTGGAATCCGATAAGGGGCCATCAAAATAGAATGGGCACCAGGCTGTATGTCTATCCCGAACTCGACGTCACGTGGGGGGGGGGGGGGGGGTAGAGTCACAACCTCCTCAGGAAAAACATTGAGGAACTCCCCAACAACCTCTGGGACATCCATAATCTCTATATCAGCAGGAACCACTGATAACCTTCCTAACAAAGAGAGGATAAGATTCACATGTTGCCTTCCTACGTGATAGCTCCTCTCGCCAACAAAAGATACACGCTGCCCATCCACGCCGGAGAACACGACTCTTCTCCGGAAGCAGTCGATAACGACACTAATAGAAAACAACAAGTTGATTCCTAGGATGACATCGTATAGATGCATCTGTAATAGAAGAAGGTCCCCACTAGATTGATGTGGTTCTAATGTCATCCCACATCTCTGGAAAACACAAGATATGCCAATCTGGCCTCTAAATAGTGTACTAAGCACCAGTGGTACGGAAAATCTCTCTACATCTAGTCCCAAAGCATGGGCTAGACCAGGTGCATTAAAGGAGCGTGAAACTCCCAAATCGAAAAAATAGAAATGAGAGTGCTGAACAAAAAAATCGTACCTCGCACCACCTGTGGTACTTCTAGTGCTGTCATCTCTGCTGCGTGAAATTGTCCACGCCCAGATCCTCTACCTCTCTGATTTCATCCACCTCCACGGCCACACCCTGGTCGAGGTCCCTGAGGAGAACCCTGAGGTCGGCCTCCTCCAAAATAATCTTCCCTTAGAGGATCATGGTCTGGATTCTCCTGGAAGGGCCTCACCGGCAGCTGGTGCTGCTGAGGTGGGCGCTGAACCTGCCCACCTCCACCGTACATAGCTCAGGTCGGGCACCGACTCTGAACGTGCCCGAAACCTCCACAAGAAAAACACATCGGTCCTGGGCTCATGAAAACGGGACGAGGACTTGAAGATATGAACTGGAAATGTTGGGGCATGATCCTCACTATCCTAAACCTAGAAGGTCCCATCACAGGAGACCTACTGCTGACTGCCTTCCCCTTCGATGAGCCCGGCTAGATCCCCTCTCATGGTGCACCTCCTAGTGAGTGCATCCTCTCTACAACCTCTACCTTCTTCTGTTCTGCCAAGTACGTCAGAAGGGTTAAGGGGGTGACATCATACTGGAGCGAAGGACGAAGCGCCACCTCTAAACGTATCGCTCGAGGATCCTCGTCTGGAAAGAGATCCAGATCAAAGCCCACGAGATACTTGAACTTGATCCCCAACTCTCATACTAACATACTCCCCTACTGACGGGAGAGTAACTCCCACCGCTTCTCTGCCTTGATCATTGAAGAAAGGAATTCCTCTCGGAAATACTTCTCCATGTCATCACATGGAACCACTGCCTCTATCCTCTCTCCGAGGTAGAGCATCCAACACTATCGTGCCACGCCTCTCAGATGACTGACTGCCAGGGGAACCCAGTACTCCCTCGAAGCACGAATCAAGGTAAAAGCAATCCCTAGCTCCTCAAGCCACACCTCAGTCTCTGTATCCGTATTACTACCCTCGTACTTCTTGAAAGTCTTCCGCTGGAAAGAACGGAGATTCTTCTTCCACTGGCAATCTTCCTCCTCTCTGTCAATCCTCAACTGATCAACCGCCTGAATCTGCTGGGTCTCAGCCATCTGAGCCACCCAGGGATGAAGTCCAGGTGCCATAGATGTATGGTAAATAGAGATCGCCTAAGACCAAGTAGTAAGGAAATATCCGAGGGTTTCATTTTATCATTGTTATTTCAATTTCATTCCCAGAACACCCAAATCAAGTAATACACAATCATGATGATTCATGTACCTTCCATAGGGTCTCTACCCTGCAATCAATGTAGTATCACTTGGTCATTAGATAGCCTCAGAGTCCTTGAATTGGATCATAGGGGGCCCTAAAATCCCATGTCCTAGCCAGTCTTCCCTGGCCTATGTCACGCACCAAGATTAACTAAAACAGTTTCCCTACCATCCCATGAAATACTCACTATTCCTAACTCCAGACTCCATCCTATCCCTCAAACATCACCTATGATACCATTTTTTCACGACCCCATCCCACCAAATATGCCCCTCCTGAGCTGTCAATGGTGAAAGGGAGATAATGACCCCTGAGTCCCACCTCCAGTAGGCCACAGGGTGGCGACTAGCACCAGGGGTATGAGTTTTCACAAATATGGGAGCCATTACCCTTTATTATTTAAGATCGGGAAATAGGACAAGTCATCCACCCAAAAAGGAAAAGAACAAGGGTATTGAAATAAACCCAAACCATTCCCACATGAATGTTTAAACGATTTTATGACAAGATGAAAGTATAAGAAAGCTCAAAGTACAATACAAAAATAAAACAAGAGTACAACAACTGCAAAAACTTCAACTATCCAACTAGTAGGGTCCCGCACGACCCTAGTAGTCCTCCTGGAATCCTGAATGTAAAGGTAGGGTTAGCATACAAGTATACTGAGTAGGGAAACCTAAATCTCTCGTGAAAAAGTGGGGAGACATCATAATGTCTAGTGAGAACAATAGAAGAAACCTAGCAAGGAATTCTATCCACCCAACCTCACAATCCACACTCACCAAAACACAATCACAACATGTATTAGTAGTATATAAGAACAAGAGTATTGGGTACCCGATACCATTTACCACTAGTTAGCTTCTCTTCTTAATGGAGAACGTCCTGACGCTACCACACTCTTCCCGCCCGCACGCACTTGGGCCTCAAGAACCACATATCCCACGCGCACACACCTGGTCTTAAAGAACCACATATCCCGCCCGCACACACCTGGGCCTCACAACCGTGCATCCCGCCCACACACACCTGGGCCTCAACCACAATCACATCCACGCCCGAACACACCTGTACCTCATCCCGAAGATTCATCGGAAAAGTAATAGTAACATAACCCTCACCCGAAGACACCTGGGACTCATCTCGAAGATTCTTGGGAAAACAAACATGCCCGAAGTGCCTTGGGCCAATCCACCCCAATCGAAATCTACCTGAAGGGTATTAGGTGTATGGTCACCTCAAGCCATCACATACTATGAGAGAATGAGCAGGAAGGAGCTAGTAACTATGGAAAAACACCCTCTCCCATGAAATGTGAGTGTTCGGCACTAAGTGCTCATCATGGTTGGGGTGCGTCAAAACCCAAAGAAATATATATATATATATATATATATATATACCAAAACACACAGCCCAACCTATGGCTTCTAAACAGAGACACTGAGCACGTGCCTCAACACTGCTACTATGAAGGATGCATACAACAAAAAACCCCAACCCCATTTAGGTTTTCACGTTTCAACAGAATTATCTTATTAGTTACTAAACTACTGGGAAACTATCCACAACCAACCACATCAATCGTTCATGAAACATATCCCTGCCATCCAAAAATAAAGTTAGAAAAACAAAAGCACCACAACAAGTCCCTTCTTATTAACCAACCAAGCCATTGATTATTAATCCCTTTCCATTACCATGCCCCACCATTCATTAACTCTTCCACATTTTATTTATTATTCACATCCCATATTCAGTTCACATTTAATCCCATTGTTATAGCCCCACTTCCAACCACCATAACCACAAACACACCGAAACCCATACATCACCATCCATTGATACCATTTATCGCAGCCCCGCTGCCCATCACTAACATAGTATTCACACAAACCCACAACCATGTCAGCCACATCCCCACTGCTCACCCGATCCACAACAACCCACAATACACCCCCATTACATGCCACGTATCCGATCCAACACCCACATGTTCATTATTAAATTTTATTCAACCGGGGTGATCACACCGGGGTTCCAGATTTTAAATCATCCAACTTTACATGATTAACCAAATTCAACCATCACAAAGATATATTCACAAAAACAGTCTAGATGATAGGGAATCATTTAATTGCTTAAGAAAGGGCCCCCAACGACCGTGATTTTAAGTAGGTATAATCCTATTCCATTCATAACATATCAATAGGATAAACAAAGATAAACATAAAACCTTTCTCATCCACGTTCTTCAAACTAGTTATTATCTTTATTTAATGGTTAAACTGTTTATCATGAAAACAAGAGTATACCCACCATATATTATTCACAAGTTAGAGAGTCAAAGGTAAGATCCCTACCTCAACAGGTTCTCATCACAACGCTCTCCCGGATCAACCTTAGAAGACGTTCATCGGCATCCTTCACCTTTGTCGATCCCCCGAAAAACCTCCTAGGGTGGATGTCTGAAAGGAATGGCTGAAAGGAAGACAATAGATCCAAGCACCGCAGTTCCGTCTCGTCTTTACGATCCTGTGGCTGGTGATGGATCATAAATCAGAGCTCGGACGAAGAAGTTATGGAAGAAAAGGAGCCTTCGAGTCTCTTGGGAGAGCTCTTCTCAGAGGAATGGGGAGGAGAGGGGTGAGTTGAAAAGGAGGAGGGGACCCCTCCTTTTATAGGAGAGAAAAGAAAAAGTACACGGCATGTAATTTAGGGTACACGGCGTGTGCTCAACCATTTCACACGGTCACCACGCGGCTTCCAACACGGCCTTCAACGCGGAACGCGGCCGCTGACTGGTCAACACACCGCTTGGAGGTAAGGCATACATAGGGATGGACTACACGTCGTGTAGTATTGGAAACATGGAGTGTACCCATTTATTTCACACGACTCCAACACGGCACATGGCCGTTGACTGTTCAACACACGGCTTGGAGGTAACACATACACGGGGAAGGACTACATGGCGTGTAGTATTGGATACACGGCGTGTACCCATATATTTCACACAACTCCAACAAGGCACACGACCGTTGACTTGTCAACACACGGTAATGCATATGCAAGGAGAGACTACAGGACGTGTGGTATGAGGTACACGGCGTGTACCCATTTATTTCACACAGCAAGGACTCGGCCTTCAACACGGTGTATACCCGGCGAGTGGGTACACGACGTGTACTCACACTACACGACGTGTACTTACAAAATTATGGAAAGTGTGGTAAAATTCTATTTTACCCTCCAGAACACTTCGTGACCTTCTTTTTGAAAAAAGAATGGGTCGGAGAGGTCCGGGCCATTATAGTCATTTTCCCCACTTCTCTGGAATAAGATGACGAATATAAGAGGAGAAGAAGTAAAAAGTTCCTAATGAGATGAAGGGAATCACAATGGACAAGGGTTGTATATCACTAGCTCCATTGATGACTAAAACCATCCTTGGTACTCCTAAGAAGGCACAACCGGTCTTCCTTGATATTCATTACATTTATTATTAAGAAAACAAAAACTAGTTGATATTTTCAATAGAAATCTTGTAATAAATTCCAAATATGAAAAAGTAATATATAAAATTATTATATGATATTAATTATCTAATAAATATAAATATTTAACTTTTTTTCATTTTTTTCATTTTTAATTCCAATATTATAGTAATACATATATCAATTTGTGGAATTATTTAAATAAAAATATATCTCAACTAAAAATTAAAATTTTATTTCCACAATGAATATAAAATTGAAATAAATAAAATTAATATTAATAGTCAAATATTGACTACAAATAACCCATTTTTAGAAATAGCTGAGTTATTAAGGATATCATTGTGACATCATTGTCTTCTCTTTTAATAAATTTTTATAAATGTCAAATCACTTATAAATGGAAAAAAGGCCATATATTAGATCATTAAATGATTATGGATTATATATAATCATTTGATAATAATCGTACAACTGTTATGGAAATGTTTTATTATTAATGATTTTATTTTTACCCATCATCAATCGATTATTCCCTGATATAGCCTTTACAATGGACAAAATATTTATGATGTTTAAATTTCATATTGTAAAAAATAAATGGAACATATTAAATAAATATTATTATTTTGAATTAAAATATACAGTACATATTAAAAACCTAAATTCAAAATATTGTCCAAATGTAAGTAAAAATTTTTCTCATAGAATATACAGAATAATATTTTTTTAAAGTAAAAAGGTACAATATTTTGAATTTTTTTATTATTACATTTCAATATCTAATTTATTTTATTGAGATAGAATGTTTTTATTTTTGTAAATTTTAACTAATAAAACATTAAAGAAAATTTAAAACAAAATTTATCTTTATTAATTATTTTGATTAAAATTGTTTTTTCAATTAACATTTACTATTTTCAGTAAACATAAAAAATTTGATACAGGTCAAAAAAATATAAAAAATTTAACAAATGTAAATTTTCATATTCCTAATTAAAAATAGATGTTTATTTATCAAAATTATAATTGTTATAGTGTAATAATTTTTTTTAAAAAATAATTCTTCAATTGAAATATGAAAAAAGAATTTTTTTAAAAAAATTACATTTTTTATAAGTAAATGTTAATTTTTTTATCATATTCCTAAAACATGTTATGAATTATCGATAAAGATGTTTATAAACATGTACATAAATAAAATAATTTTTCCAATTAAGGATAAATATTTTTATAAACATGTACATATGATGAATTTTCTAGGAATTATTATTTATATTCAACTACAATGGATAAAAACTCCCAAAAAATTATAACTATCTATTAATTATATAATTAATCATTAACAAAACTCAAAATAATTAGGATAACACATTTAATTGTTAACGTGAAAACATAGATTTGTACTCTTTTAAAGTCAATGTAGTTTATATAAAACACCAGCTGACATATAAATGAATAATTTATGACACTTTCATCCTTCTCAAAATAAGATGGATATTTTTTATTTTTTATAATTTTATATCATTTAATTAATTTTATTAGTTTTAATATATCATTATTTTAAACTATGATTGTATTCAATACATAAAAATTTCTAAATAATAGAATGATATATCAATATATTAATTCTATTAATACATCATTAAAATGTTAAGGTAATCTCTAAAATTTATTGGTGATAGTAATTGTCTAAAAATATATTTATTGTAATATTTTTTGTATATAATCAATTTGATACTTCCATTATTAAAATAATTATTTCAACCTTTTATTTGTTTTTTTATGATTTATTTAAAAAAATAAGGATGATTAATAAAAGTATTTTATCATTAATATTAATTATTTATAGCCAAACATACACTCTAGATTATCCCTTAATAAAAATAATAATTTATAATATTATTTTGACAACCTTTCGCATTATGAAAATGGAACTACCAGGGACAAAAAAACATTGGATGAAAAATTTATTAATAAAATATAAGAGTATAAGAGAAACAGAGGAAATTTCCAATTTATGTGAAAACACACTGAAAGAAAAGATATAGCATTCCGAACACAGACAAATTTTCCTTTTTTATACCATCACCACCCATGAGATACCTAATTTTAGAGGTGATTCCCTCACCTCCAAGACACTTAACCACTCACTAATGAGTTGGAGTCTCCTCCTGAGAAGCCTACATTTCTTCAATACAAAGATGAATTATAGCCAGCTCTTGAGGAACTTGCACTGCCACACTATAAGTGAGGAATATATCATCCTCTTGATTATCCTACAAGGATGATACTAAGCCAATACCTCACAATAAGGTAGTTCTTGATCCGCTGCCTTTCGTCGTGTTAGGATTATATCCTCTCCCTCATTGGTGTGTGGCTAAACTACATCTTAAGCTACATACACATTCTCAGAAGAACAAAATGCATCCAAAACATCATGAATGGATTCAGAGTAATCAATCAAAGCCTCGTACTATAATGTATCATGTATTCCATGAACATAAAAACCATTTTCAAAATCCACATTATCCATCTCCAAATCCTCTGAATCCTCAATTTCCTTCTTCATTGCCAACTTAGGGATGAATGTTACCTTGATTATGGAAGTAGAGAAGAACTCATCTGACCTCAACAACGAACATTATTAATACAATTCCTATTAATCATGTATTATTCAGTAGAATTAATCAACTCTAACATAGAGATAAAATTTGATTTTGAAGTCCTCAGTATACGGGTCATGGATTTATGAATATCATTACTCGGCCAAGCATGTAATTTTTCAATAGTGTGTCAAGGTATATCCAATTGTTCTTCTAAATAAGCATCATATATATTGGAGTCAACCACCCCATTAGCTTTTATAAATAGATCCTTTTGTCAAACAAAATGTGACTCATCATCACATTCCACATTCCCATAGTGATGGTTACGTCCAGAATCACTACGAAACAACTACATGATGGAAGGATGACCCTCTAAACCTAAAATTTAATCTCGAGAAGGGAAGGTAGTTCCATCATCCCATAATGCATCCAAAAAATCTAGAAACCCATCACATATAACCTCAATTATATATTAATACTCAACAAAACAATCAACATGAATTATAGAAATAGGCCTCAACTTTATATGGATAACAAATTGGAAACCATTAGCATTAATTGGCTTTTCCTAGAACATATTTTCGAGTAACGATACAACAAAATGAATCCTCTCTAAATTGAAACACTATAGGATAAAATTATCACACTGAAATCCATTCCCATCATCCTGGATGTCCACATTATCCCACGATTTTATTAACCCTTCCAAGCCCCGAAACACCTCACTAGTAGAATAATTGGTGACAAAATCCTATTGACATTGATTTACCAACAAAAATTTTCCGAATAATAATGTAGAAACCTATATTACCTTTTTTATATATGTTATTAAATAATTTCATTCCATATTTCATTTAAATGACCTCTTTACCCCCCATAAAAATAATAAAAGATCACTTCCCCTTACACTAATTAGAGGAATGGCCTAGAGATTTCAAATTGGATCATTGTAATCCTATCTATATGATTCAAAAGTATGAACAAAACAATGAAATGCCTCACAATAGCAATTATACCACTCATATTGAAAAGATAGCTCAATATTAAAAAATCATGAAAATAAATAATAGTTTCAAAAATGTCATGACATAGATCAACAATAGAAATTAAATGAGATAAATTAATATATTTTTATAATTTCATTTCATAATCCACATTGATAAAATTTACAACCACTAAGGAAAAATCCCAAAAAAATATAACGATGACTGAAAAGAAAAAAAGGCCCCTAATTTTGATCCAAAATTTTATAGAGGTTTATCATCTATGAAAGGAATCTGATAGTGGATCCCATCATTGGAGAACAATAAAACTAGTTTTCAAGGCATTTGGCCCAATGCCCCAAGAATTCTTTTCCCATTTATAATGATGGAATGAAAAAATGATACTAACATTTACCTATTTAGATAAATCTCGAGTCACTAAATCCCAACAATTTAATAAATTTGGACTTCCAATCATCATGTGTCAAATAAGATTCCATCTAATAGCCATAGATTCGAGAAAGAAGGGGAAAGGGGGACTAAACGAGTCGTTATACCATGATTTTCAAATTATATTTAGAAAATGAAATCAGACATTTCATTATGATCTTCTTATAAAAGGAAGCCAAATAAGAGTGAATAGTAGTGAAGATCCTACTTCGTGATGGAAGCTTTTGTAGATAGGGAATCTTATCTGGGTTGTGTTCATTGCTACTTTTTGCATCATGTGGATAAAAAGATCCTCAAGTAACCACCGTAAATGGCTGTATGAATACATATTTGGATAAAATTATTATTCCTTGATCACCATGGAGAACATCAATAGCTTCAGTTTTCCCAAAAAAACTTGGCCATGTCGAGCCAAAACATCTTCCATATAATCACATATAAATTGAAACTGAATAGAAAATATTAAACTCTTACATTATTTTGAATGAAAAATACGTATAAAATAATATAATTAGATGTTTTATGTTATTTAAAAAAATAAATAAAATTATTTTAACCCTTATTTAATTTATTTTTTCTCGATTTACCCTATACCGTAGAAAAAAAAACCAAGTTACTATTCATACTAACCCAAAACAAATGGGTCCAATTTTCTAATTATTAACCTTACGATTGAAAGTATTTAATACATTTTCTTCCAAATTAAATTAAAAAATCTCTTTGAAATTATTGTAATACTAATCCCATGGATGGGATAAAATATTGGGTTTTATCATATAAATTTTTTTGAATGTGATAAATAATTTTATATCAAATTTCAAATGATATTTATTCCGAAAAATTAAATTGAGTTTTTTTCGGTATAATTTAACTAATTATACATTAAATAAATATTTTTAATATAATAAATCTATATTAATTATTTTGAAGACAAATCGATTTTGAATTAAAATATATAAATTCTCACTAGTCACCTACAAATAGAAGTTATCATAAATACCAAAAAATAAACCAAAGTAACTTTTTATATTCTGATATAAATAATGAATTTTTTTATAATATTAAATTAAAAATGTGTAAAAATATAGATTTAAAATATATCATGCATTAAAAGGTGTTAGAGTTACCTTTTAAAAAAACTCATCGTTTATGCACAAAATTTTTTTTTTCAATTCTTATGGCTATAAAACCTATTGAATTAGTTTCAAAATATTTTAAAAATCATTATAAAAGAAATATATTTATAAAAATATAATTTCTTGGAGATTTTGATCACATTTATTTCATAATATTATGTAGTTCATTTAACCTCAAAATGGAATATCTTTTAAGATATCTAATAGAGCTTTTCTACATAAAATCACATGATGTTCCATTCCCCCCATTAATAAATTTAATCCCATAAATTTGAATTTTTTTTCATAATTGGGTTTCAAAAATTCAAAATAAATTTTTTAAATCCCACAATATAGAAAGGAATAATAAAATTCACACTTTAAAAGAGTAAAAGTGAATCACAAAGGTCACATGAGATAACATGTTCTCGAATTCCATGTAAAAAATCCATAAATTATATAGAAAACAAACTATTAATTTATATTTTGAAGTGATAAATAACATGATAAGTATAAATATTAAGGTCTCAATACCATATTTCTGTGATGGGTTAAAATTTCATTCATTTCTTCATAAGAAAAGTAAACTGATACTATTACTTTTTCATGCTTTTTTTCATATAGTAGAAGAATTCCTTCACTATATGGACTAAGAATATAAGAAAATATTCTTAATGGAAATGTATAATTTCACACTATAATCAATATCCACCACAATCACTTCTTCTTCTCAAAATGATGAGTTTTTATGATTAATTATTGATGACTGAACAATTAGAATGAACATATAGGGATTAAAAAATCCATAAAAGAATAAGTATTTATTTCTTATGTCTTCATAAATTATCTTATTTTTTTCATATGGTAGAAAAATTTCCCAATATAAAGAATTTGTTATATGGTGAAAAAATAAATTAATGTCCAAAATTAAATAGTAATACAGAACGTTCAACAAAAATGATTCGTCAGATAACCACCCTTAAGAATATGAATATGAAATATTTGTTCTTTTATTAAAAAAAATATAATAAATGTTCTATTCACATATAATTACAAAAAAAGAAGTATATTAAAAATATGGCTGGTTTTGGAAGAAATGATTCTATATAATAATATTAGACATAATTAAAGTATTATTTTATAATCCTTACCAACTTATTTTAACCATTTATTAGTCGAGTTTTATATGATTTACAATATAAAAAAGTTAATTTTTTTTACCAATTTTACTCTTCATATTTTCTATAAATAGGTTGGACATAAAAATAGTGGCAAAATCCATTAGTCACATAATAAATATAATCCCAAGGAAATATTAACAATATTTCATTATTTTCCATCCAAAAAAAATAGCCATTGATGTTAATACATATTTATTTTAATTTTTATGATTCTTCTTACATTTTTAGAATTCTACTTTTTATAATAATATTATTTTTTATGAAAAATATCACCCACAAGTTGGGTGAGTTCCCAAAAAATCCAAAATGGCTATCAGAAATAAACTCTCTACTATTGTCTGATAGAGGTGCATCACATACTACCATCCTGTAAAATGTCCCAGTTAGTATGAATTTTCATTTTTTGTCTAATTTTAAGATTAACTGATAAATTTTTTAAATATATATATATATATATTATTAAATATTTTTCCACAGGATTAGAATTTTACTATTTGATTAAAATAATAAATTTATATCAATATATGTTCACTGTTTTTTATGTCATGTATGATTAAATTAAATAAAATATTAACTATTCATACTTGTGTATTAAATGTTGTAAAATATTTTAAAATAATTTATTTTTTTATTTTATAAATATGATGATTTTGTTTATTTCAATAAATGTTCAGTGAATGTCAGATATTATGTGATTTATGCCATTTAATTTTTGGTATGATGCATTCAGAATTATTAATGTTATTTTGAAATAAATGTGATCAAATCCCTCTAGTTTTTTGTTATTAATATTAGTCTATATTATTTTTGAGTAATTATAAGGACATTAATTTTCCTAATGGACAATTTGGAAAATTGGGTAATACTATTTAATTTTGGATATGAAATTTGTTTTTCGTCATATAGAACTTGATTATTATTTGGGAATTAACATATCATTTGGTAACCATTTTAGATTTTTTAACATATAAAGACAAGAATAATAGATAGTTATATATTTATATATATAGATTTAGTGATCTGTTGATATTGATTATAATTCTTCAAAGATGGAAAATTCATATTATGTACTAAAATTATAGAGACAAAAATGGTAATTTTTTAAAAAATTTATTGAAACATTAAATTATACATGTCATGTAAGTTTATTTCCTTATGTTCTATGTATTTGTGGTAAGTAATTCCTCTACTCTTTGATTGGGGGATTAAAAAATGGTAATCTCTTTAATTTTCCAATAAAATTAAAATGATTTTTATCCATCATAGAATTATGGTTTTGAGATGAATGACCCACTAATAACAATTTTATCCATCACCCCTTAATACAACATGATTGAATGTTTTCTATTTCATGTCTATGCTTTTTTGAATGGGATCATTGTATGATTTATCTTATGTATCCTTCATAATTCCCATATTTAATTTAACGTTAATTTTATAATTTTTTTATATGGGATTTATGAAAAGGTATTTTTATTATTTGAACCATAGTTTCTATGTCTAATTTTATATTATGTAGTCACAATTTATAAAACTGTGTTTGAATGTGACGTTTGAATACTTTAAAAGAAACAAAATGTTCTATCAAATACAAGACACGCCATATAATGCTTCAAAAAGCAACTAAATATTATTATATAATTTTTTTTAATCTCATTTCCTTTTCATTAGAGTAACTGTATTGTGTTTATACAAAATTACCAAAAATACAAAAAATCATTCAGCATATTTTATAGTAATAAGATAATAACAAATCCAATTGTATGCATAAAATATTTTTTTTATAAAAAGATGCTTTCAACTTTAAATAGATGCATTTTTTATTATAATTTTTAAAAAAATTATAAATTCTATATACATAATAAAATACTTTTTCGAAAGTAGAGTATAAAAATTTACACTGGATGAATATTTTCTATTTTCATATAGGTTTCATTTTTAGGAATAAATTAAAATAAATATTTTTAATATAATCCATAGAATTGGTATAGAATTTATATATAGTTAAATTATAATTTTTACTAAGTATAATGTATAATTATTTTAATTATTAAACAATAATTCCAATTTTGATCATTGGAATCTATTTAATATTTTAAATTTGATATAAAAAATTCTATATTTTGTACATATTTATTTAAAACCCCGTTTTCTCATCCTACATATGAGATTAATTTCAATTAATTAATACAATTTACATTAATTGGATTTTGAAAAATTTAATCAATATTTAGAATAAAAGTTTTCAAATTTTTTAAATAAATCACTTTTTTCCTAATCTTAATAGTAACCTAATTAATTTTTGTTTCCTCAATAATGAGTACATTGAGTCAAAACATGTTTGTATGGGTGAAATTAATTTTATAAATATCATAAAATTACCTTAAAAAATTTCATAATAGTATTGTATAATAAATTTGCATCCATACAAAAATAGGTGAATTTATATCCATCAGATTTTATTTATATGATATTATTACATATAAAAAATTATACTTAAGGAAAATAAAAAGATTTCACAATCATATTATTAATCACCATAATATATGAAATAAAGTGTCATGTAGATTATTTGAACTAATATAAATATAAATTTAAAAAACAAAATTTTTAAATTAAATATTGAATTTTGTTATTAATTTTAGTGAAAAATAATTTCTTAAAATAATTATAAAATAGTGATTCTGTAATTATTTTATTAATAAAAATAACATATATATTATAATAAAAATATTATTATAATTTTATTTTGAGATAATGAAAGTCATATATTAATTTTAGTTATTCAATTCACATATTATAAAGGTATTAAATGTAATTTTGAGGTTATGAGGTTTTATAAATTTTTTTTTAAAATTCAATGTAATTAATAATGTGAAAATTGACAGTAATGATATATGAAAATAAATAATATTTTTTTATATCATTTAATTTATTTATGAAAGTTATAATTCTAAAAAATATTGAATAATTTTTAAAAATTTCATTATATATTTATTTACTGTTCTTATAGAATTTTATTGTAACTATATGAACCCTTAAAATATAAAAAACATGTTGTCAATTTAAGAATTATAGGGGAGAAATAAGGGTTAGAAATAAATTTTAATTTTATGAATGTGACCATATCTTGAAAAAAATTATTTTATTATCATATTAAAAAAAATTATTTTATTCAAATAAATGACTTTGGTTACATTTTAAATAGAATATTAATTAATATTAATTTAACATTTTATGAAATTTCAAGAGTTATCATCCCCACTAATATAAAATTTCACATCTACTTATCTTTTTTTAACACATAAAAAAAATTTGTATTGGAAGATATCCACCCATATACCATCATATAGTCCCTTAACAAATTCAGGAGATCTAATTTTAGGTACGCACCATCCGTAGTTATCTTACGGTGTGCTGAAAAATAGATTGTCTGAAAAAACATCATTTGGAATCAAGCCTTGATGATTTGTTTATTCTTCCATAAAACACAATGATTCTTAATCTATTATAAAAAATATATATCCAATCACAAATTTACATCGATTTTATTATGTTTTTCACATTACACACATCCATTTCTTGTTATATCAAATGAGATATGAATTCATCTCCCATGTGTCCAACAAACTACAACATTGAGAATGGATTTAATTCATTTCCCATCATTGTATTTCATGACTTGTTTTAACAATTTTATTAGTGTTTTTATATGATATTACAGAAATATTAATTATATTCAACTGATATTATATCATTTAAATTAATACCCTTCTTTTTATATTATAATGATAACATTGATCTTTCTGACATGTAAATTATCAAATTCATGAAGCGATATGATTCATTTTTTATTTCCTCATCACATGGATGATATATATAAGAATATATATAGGATTTTTATTATATTCACGATCTTATTATAATTAAATAATTATAAAATTAATCTGACCTTATTTACATAAATATCATTTTAATATTTAAATATCACACATGTGTACCTATGACATATTGTCTCCATGATTATAATATAAATCATTTTTAATACACACAATTAATAGATATATTTAGAATTATAATTAAATTTTTATCTTGATAATCACACAATGATTATTTTCTATAAATTATTCAATAATAACCATCATGATAATATATTTTTTACCAAATACATTATTGTCTTAATTACCGAATAACTTCTATACATATAATGTAATGATTATTGAATATGTTACTTTATATAAATTATAAATGAGTATATAAATGGAATAAAGATATTAAGATATTTATAAATGAATTTGAAATTAAATTTTGTTTATTATCTATGATGATAAGCATTGTACATGTTGAGTTAGACTAATGGAAATAGCCTGATTAACTAGAACATCGTTTAAAATGTTTTAACAATTTATTCTTCTATATAATTTTATATCATGTCTAAATATTAAAAAAATATGAATATATTTATATTTAGAATAATTTTTAAAAAATTTTATTTTCCAATTTCTATAAAATGTTTAAAAAAATATATATTTTTCTAGTTTAATGTAATGGACATTCCTGTAAAATTCAAAATTTAATGTAACTCATAAAACAGTATTTACAAAATATTAATGGATTCTTTTTCTTGGGATATACAAAATTATTGGAATTTCACAGTTTCAAGTATTATTTATGTCTATATGATTCTTTTAAACAATTATAATTTCATTTTGAAATAAATTATTTCTATTTATGAGTAAACATTTTATAAAAATCCAATGTTCATTAAAAAAGTTAATGATATTTTTCATTTTGTAATGTTTTTAATGTTATGATAATATTATTGTTCATGGGATTTATTTATGGGTAAGGGTGGTTATATAATAATATTTGGATATTTCATCCCATTATATCTCTATATTTCCTTGGTTAATGAGAGATATTCACCTAATTAGGTTTATTCAAAGAGGATTTAGGCATAATATAGATATGAATATTTCAATTGTGACTATGATGGTTACCCCATGTATAAGAGACATGGAAACAATATTTGTAAGAGTGACATTGAAAATAATGTCCCATGTTATGTAGTTAAATTTTATATTCATTCTTATGTTTTTTTCATGAATTTCAGTTAATTTTAATCTGTTTATATAGTGATAATTTTGATATTATTATTCCTTTTTTCATATAAAAATTCTTGTTTTTTAGAAGTTGTATGGGATTTTGCCAGATTAAGGGATTCCATTATTTTATATCCCATTCACATATTGGTGTGATGATAAATTTTTTTTAATTCTTTTTCACTGGTCATTATGATTATTTAGAAAAAATACGAGTTCATGATGACCAAATTAATGATGCCATATGAAAATATATTATAATTAATTTGAAAGGTGATTCCTTTGGTGTAAAAATGGATAAATAGAATATATATCAATAAGTAATGTATGAGTTTAATATTAATTATTTTTTAATAAACCTTCATATATAAAACCAAGGAAGGGTCCAAGGAACAGGAAAGATCGATCCAAGAAATTTATTGAAGAAAAATTAAAGAGGAAAATGTCAGGTGTTATAGGGAAACTTTCTTATCTAAGAGTGAACAACCACACACATGTCATAAAGAACAAGAGCAGAAAAATGATCATGGGTTATGATAGTCCACATCAAGGTTGATTCCAGAACCAACCTCTTTTTCAAGGCCTCCTCCACTTGATGGGATTCCCAGTATGTGTGCGTGAAATGCAGGTTAAGATGATGAACAAGCCTCATACATTCAACCCAATGTGGAAAGAGATTCCATGGAACATTCCTCATTTTAAAAAATTAGGGTGGCCAACGAATCATGAGAGTCTGATTGGAGCCAAAAAATCATGATAATTTTGATGGACGACATACTTGACAGTATAAATGAGGGACCACAACTCAGCTTCATAGGTTGTCCCCATTTCAATATAATGTTGCAAGCCACCCTTGTAAAAACCATGATGGGTTCGTAACGTACCTCTACAGCCTGATGGTCCCGGCACGGCCAGCACCAGTCTATCAAAATTAACATTGATCCATGATTCAATATGGGGTATCCATTGAATAGATTTGATGACCATATGTTCCTTTGACCTACCTGAAACTCTTAATTTCCGGAGGATGTCTAGATCGTGCATGCTTTTATACATCGCAACAACCTATATGTTTGCAGCAGTGTGAACCTCACAATGCATAGACAATATGTCATCATAAGATGAAATACTCTTATCCTCGAACAACGTGAGATTATGATCCCTCTATATAGTATCAAGGGTTGTGGAAGTGGCGAAAAGTACTAGGTAATGAACCTACTCACTCTACCCAGCACTGCCAATGACCGACACAATCCCATCTAGTGAGCGCCATGTGCTATGGTGATTCTCATAAACGACCAATGCATACTCCCAAAGGGATCATGAGAAGGTCCATTCAAAAAAATGATCAATGTCCTCACCATCACTGATGCATAAACAACAAATAGAGGTAATGCAGATCCTAGCCCTTCTCAGCTAATCACATGTGGAAAACATCCCCTACACAATTTCCATAACAAAATAAAGTGCATCAGTTGAATGAAACTATCCTTAAACATAGAAATCCAAAAAGGTATTCTGCTAGAGCACTCAGTTCCGATCCTATAATAATCCTTGGAAGAAAAATGTCCACTGACATCGGGCTTCCAAACAATCGTGTCAACATCCATGAAGGAAAAATTTTTTACATCTCAAAGCACCGACATGGGGATGAAACATAAAGAATTGATTTGTTCCAAGAACTCAGAGATGTTCATCTACATTCAGTTAGGTGGAATCACCATTCTATTCTGATGGGAATGATCATTCCAACAAGTGCTCCAACAGTTCATGTTTGAGTGCATGCTCACATGCCATTTAGTATGATGCATGATATCTATAATGGAAAAACTAATTGAGGGAAAAACGGATGATCCATGATAATATGGGTAACCATTGAAGAGCTTATATTTGAAACATATAATCATGAAATCACATGAATGTTCATTGGTATTAAAAAGACTCCATGTAAATTTTCCAATCAATTTGTCATTGAAATCTCTCAGATCCTTGATGCCATATCCCCCTACTCAATGGGCTTGATACAATCCTTCCACACAACAGTATGAAGCTTTCTCTCATGCACAGATCTAGTCCACACAGAATTCCAAATATTTCCATATAGATCCTTCATGAGGCATCGAGGCCATCTATTAAGAGAGAAAGAATAAATAAACCTAGATGTAATGACAGAGTTCAGTAGGCACACTCTTCATGACTGTGACATGGACATCCTCGTCCGGGTGGTCAATTGATTTATAATTCATGAACTAATTCCTCTTTGATAGTATCTCATATAATTACCCTTAAATAAATGCACTCCATGATAAGTGATATAGAGAGATCCTTTCCAAATCCATAGTTTCTTTGCTAATCTATTTTTCCTCCCCACTGTGGGACCATCTCCCAATACAATAAAATATTTTCTACATCTAATGGCCTACCCCTCCACTTATTCATAATGATGAAAAAGAGCTTGAATAGAGGAAATTGTTCCCATTGTTCCTCTTACAAATAAATGGATATCATCTGCATATACTATGTGAGAGGGGAAAAATGGTTCCTCCATGTATTAACATTCTTAAAGATCCCCACTTGAGCAAGGTCGCTAATATATATACTCATGTAGTCCTCAGTGATCGTAAAGAATGACCCACATAAAGGGTCACCTTGTATAACACCCCTTGTTCATGGAAGGTATCCTCTTTGGGTTTCATTAAATAGGATGGACAACATTTTGGACAAAAGAATACATTTAATTAAGCAAAAAAATGTGATGTAAAAACCATGATTAGTAAGGATTAAGAGTAGGAAGTTCCAATTCCTGGTATCAAATGCTTTAGAGATGTCAATATTAAGGGAAAATTCCCTTCCTTCATGTGCTTCTGCAAGGGATTAACACCCTATAAGTCCATGAAGAGACAATTCGGAATATATCTCCCAGGAACAAAACCATACTGATTCGCACTAACGTGTCACTAAAAATTTCACCTAATCGAGATAAAATAATCATGCTGATGACCATAAGAACCGTGTTTCCAATGTCCATCATATATAAGTCTTTCATGTCCCAAGCATTCTCCTTCGTGGGGATCGAAGCAACGAAGTTGGAATTAACTCTATAAGGTAGAAAAGCAGGAACAAATAAATCCCCCACTATATTAACTAAATCATCTTTATGAATGTCCTAGTAATTCATAAAAAAATATATGTGAAACCATCTGGTCCAGCTGTTCTCTCCATGATTAGATAAAATAATATTACTTTGAATTCATATTTATCTAGAACACTGACATGTTCTTGATTTTCTTGATCATAAATGAATGAGTTAATATTCCCAACCATCTTCGATGTGTTATAAAAATACCATCATCATTGTAAAGAACATGAATGTATTCAACAACTGAATGTGAGAGCTTATTGTTCGAGGTATAAAAGATGAAATTGATACTAATATTTTTATTTCCATTCCAAGCTATTTTCTCAGATTGTAGTATATGAAATAATATAGTGTTCCTGTCACCATCCTTCATCCACTTCCCATACAGTCAACCCATGTCCAACCTCTCTTTTACTGTTAATAAATCATCATGTTTCGTGTGAGCAAGAATTTTTTCCCCATTAGGAGCTCCATGATATTGATCCTGATTTTGAATGCTCTCCAAATTATCCTCAACATGCTTAATGTCAAGATCAAGCTTGGAAAAAGAGTTTTTACTCCACCCCCTTATGATTTTAATTGCGTGATTATGTTTCTCCGTGAGTCTGTGGGGAGAACTACCTAATGACATGAGTTTCCAAGCCTCTATCACTATTTCGATGCAATTAGGAATGGTTATCCATCAATTATAGAAATGAAATGGGAGAGATAATTTCATCCCATGATGGGGATCTCAACCCCAATAGGGTTGTGATCTGAATGGTGCTTGTGGAGTGTATGCATAGAGAGCCCATTTTTGTTACTTTTATCGGCCAATTGATCAAATAATATTTCATTCTTACTTGCTTGCATATTGTCCCATGTAAACGTGGTCCATGTAAAGTCCGCTCTAGCATGTGGCACCTCAGAGAGGATGCATTGATAAATTCACTACATGAATTCACCAGCTTCTCTCATATTGAAGTTATCCCCACTTTTTTAATCAGACGGGATAACGATGTTAAAATCAACCATCACCACGGATTTGTGAGGTACCTACCCAGAGATGTCTCCACACTCCATCCATAGGTCTCTTATTACAATGTAAGATTTCAAAGCAAACACAATGGTGACCATTTTTCTCTACCCTACCATAGAAGTATTAGAAGCTACACTCTACATTCCCTAAATAATTGAGGAATTTAGAAAACACTCATTCTTGAGAACCCAAAGGTGATCCATTCCTTCGTTATGAAGATTCTGTTAGACATATTGATAAAAAATGATGACCACCTAAAGTGCATCATATAATCATAGACCAATTTATGCATAGAAATACAAATGAACATTGGATTAAGGGTCACAATGAAATGTAATAGGGCTCTGGCCGTTGGAGAGTTTCCATGCCCTTGACAGTTATATAAGAAAACTTCATTATTTAGGGTCCCTACCCATAGTCACATATCCCTCATTTTGGACCATCATGCCATTGCCTTTTGATTTTTTCTTCATTACTCTCGTCTTCTCATCATGTGGGACAATATCATCTTTTGTGGAATCAATACCAACCTCCCCTATGCGGATCGTATGAGATTTCAGGGCCTCATTCTCTTTATCCTCCTCAATCAAAAACATTCTACTCAAATGAGAGAATGTTTTCTGAGAGTGCATTGGTTTGACTTGCACAGAATGTATCACTTTCTAGTTATCTTTTCTACTAAGTGACAATGTGAAGTTATTTATCTCCCCAACAGGTGTTTTAATGTCGGCGCATCCCTGTCCATCTTTGGGTTCTTCCCCATTGAGGGATTGGAACTATGGAGGTGCGGGGCCTGCTTTCTGACCAGTAGCAGCCTCAATATGCACAATGCTTGGTAGTATATTGTTGAGATCCCCAGCCTGTGACAAACCAGAGATTCCCATGCCACTAGATAACTCAACAGAAGCAGGTCACTTAAAATCCTCTTCAGAGAGAGGGGAAACAGTGCCTTATCAGAGGTAGTGATGCCACTGGGAGTCTGGGAAAAGACACTAGAATCCTCTAATAGAGGTTCACGAGGAGTTAAAAAAATTCAAAAACCTTATATATGGAATCACAAGGACTCCCTAATAATCATAAAGGGCATGTAGCCCACTTAGGGAATCAGCCACATGATCAACAACATATCCAGTGTCATCAGGCTGATCTAACTGTGTATCCAGAACCTGGACGCCATCCAGAGAATCATCTCTTTGTCTCCAATCCATGGGGGTGTAATCAGGCATATACCTCCAAATATATAAACCAAAATCATATTTATGAGTACGATCAGAAAGAAGTTTTCTTGAACAGTTTTGTAGTGGAACTCGATGGCTTCAATTTTGAATGATGTGTGTGGGATAGTCAAGAGTTTCAATAGTCAAGAACTAAGATTCAGAAATCTTTTTAGGATTCTGGATCCATTAATATATATTGACATGATGAATATCAAATAATAGATCATGTGAGGTTCGTCCTGGATGGGGTTTCAGAACATGAATGGATGTCTAACAAACATGGGGATTTTATTTATAGATTGTTTAATGTTAATTGACTTTTTTCTCGTTGGGTGTTCGAATCTATTAATTTTTATGTATTAAGTATCTATTTTGAATTATTATGGCTTTTATTTATTGGTTAATACTTTTAGGTCAATATCGATTAACCATCGTCATCCAAATATATTAATAGTGGTATCATATTATAGGTATTTCTAAATTTTCATTTAAAATAATTTTTTTTATATCACTATATATATTAAATGTTAATTTTTAATTAAAATCAACTATTTTAATGATTTAATTTTCATTTGATCATTTTCTATTTATTAAAACATATATTTTAACATTTTTTGATAGTAGTTATGGTGTGAAGATCTTATAAAATAAACTTATATTTTAAAACCTATAAGGAAAATAAAATGAATTAATTTGTTGGACACACACAATAATAAATAGCCATCATAGTATTCAAACAGTTAAATTGAATTTACTTACAATTTTATATTTATATTTTCTTTAAAATTTATGTTTTAGTGATATATGGATCTCTATATATAAAAATTATATACTAAAATTAATCAACATTTTTTTGGATTCTCAACATGCCATCAATGCACTAAAAAAATTGAAGAGATATTCATTGTATTCTTGATAAAGTATCATCTCACACCCATTTTGTGAAATAAAAAACCCAATGACATATCTACTATTTAATTATATGTTTAGATAAATAATATATTCTTTGATAATTATCTATATTTATTTCTATTAGTGTTATGATAAAGTGGGTGGCAATATATTAATATTATTAAATTAAAATTTTAATTTATTATGTTTTCAATATTATGATATGTAATGGATTGAACCATATATACCATTAAAAATATATATGATTATTTAGGTGTTTGAGGGGATGGATGGGGTGTTTTGGCGACTTGTGAGTCATTCCAAAGGTGTAAAATTACTAAAGAATAATAATTTTCAAATTTACTAATGGTGTCTCACCCTACCAGTGACTCATTACGACGTTAAATCATTCTAGTGTTCACACATCCTTGAGGTGACTTATTTTTTGGTGATTATACCTTTCAATGACTCACCATTAAAATCCCACATCATGGTTGTGACTCGTCTTACAAGTGAATAATTCAAGCGGTGAATCATCTTCACAATGACTTGTCCTATAAATGAATCACCTTGAAATTGACTCATTTTGATGGTGGATCATGATGGAAATAACTCATCTTGGTGGTGACTAATCCTGGTATTGAATCATCCAAGAAGTGACTCATTCTGTCCGTGACTAATCATTGTAGTGACTCATCATAGTATTGACTCATTTTGAAGGTGATTCATTCTCTCATTGACTCAGCTTGATGGTGACTCATTCTAGTGGAATCTTATACTAGAAATGACTCATCATAGTGGTGACTCATCATGGTGGTGACTCATCTATAGAGTGACTCATTTGGGTGGTGGCTCATGATCAATGTTAATATTTTATCCATTTTTATCGATTTTATGTTTTTTCTGAGAAAAGTGTAAAAGACCATAATTAAAATTTTTTAACGATATTTAATTTTTTTACTAATATATTAAGTTTTTAAAAATATTTGATGACTTATCAATTTCCAAAACTCGTAGATTTAATGAGATCCACCATTAATGATAGATTAACCCACTTAAAGTCTTATTAGTTTCCTATATATTCATTCTATAGTGGAGATCTTCCCATTTTTTGTTCCTTATTATTTCTACTGATATGGGAGGCTAAAATTACTTCTTCCAAAAAGTCAAAGAATGGTATTCAGTAGTTTTATGGAGGTTTCACTATCAAAGAGTTGGTTTCCTAATGTATGTTCATCCCCTATTTTGGTGCACCATACAGGTGAAATAATTTTTCCTTCCATGTAGGATTTTTCATTATTTCCATTGACATGTATCATGCGGTATTAGTTCATAATTATTATACATATATATATGGTTGAATTATAACTATGAATAATAAATATATTGGTTTAAATTGATTTTTAACGGGTATGGGACTGTGAAGTATAATCTTACATATTTTTATTATAATGATTTTTATTGATTTTATATTATGATTGAATGGTTGTAGTTACACGATGATGGTCATTTATTTTTTTTGATTGGTTAAGATATACTGAATTTTCTTTTGAGTAAAATTTTTCTAATTATTTATTATTTCTATAAATAAGTAGCTAACTATGTGTGGTATACAAATAAATTAATATCCATATGATCCACTGGATTTTGTGATGACATGATTAAATAAAGATTGAAATTTGAATAAGATATTATTTCATATTTATGAAAATATGCTGTGTTTAGGAATGATATATGATGTGTATGGGGGATTTGGCCAAGATATGGTAGAGCGGAAGGGGGGGTTGTGATTACTGATGTTTGTGGATGTGGTTGTTGGGATGTTTTGATATGATTCTTATTGTGTGTTATTTTATTTTATGATTCCCATTTTCATGGATGGGAATATTAATTATCAGGGAATATAAGATTATGTACATGTTTGGACGGAATTTGTTTGTAATGGACAGTCGAGTAAATAGTCTAATATTATCTAATGATTACAAACCATTGTGGCATTGATTCTTCTAGTGTGGGGTCTGTTCATTTATTCTTCGATGAATATATGGGAGATGATACATAGTATTTGGTGATCATATGGTAAACCTATAAGTGGGAATTGTGTGGGTCTATGAATATTTATTTATACATTGTAACTTTTACATATGATATATAAGTGCAGCCCACAAAAATTGAGGACTATATTAATATTCCTGAAGTGTCACATATGGGAATCTTTGCCAACATCCTAAGGTGATGATGTATGGATGTCCACCTATTATTCCATACGACATATTCTAGGAAATAATTGCCCTGGTATCTTTGGGTGAGTTATAATGTCTTCTCTAAAGTGTGTTCTGGATGTGATTTTATGTGACATGATGTGAAGTGTGTCCCTAGTTTGTGCAAGAGAGATGTGTTGTTAGCTGTGCCCCTTTTGTGTGAAAGTGGTCTGTGACGAGATATATTCCGAATAGGTGGGATTGCATGGATGTCTTCCATTGGGTTATATTATCTTTAATCAAATATAATGTGGTTCTGGATACCTTTTAATAATTTTGCATCATTATATATATTATTAATTGGAATTTATTTGGTTTGAAAAACATTGGTATGTTGGGGTTATTGTCATCCTAATTATATGGTTCTTTTTGGTTGTGTTGTTTTCTCAGGTGTGGTTTAGTATACTCCTTACACTTGGGCATGGTAGACATATTTTTTTCTAATGGGTATATGTTTATTCCCTCCATTTGTTTATAAAATTATCTTTATGTTTATGGTGGATAACATAGAATATGATTCTTTTTACAATCTGTACCATCATAAAATTATTTTGTTTGTCATGTAGTCATGATTTTGGTTATTTACATTAGAGACATTTATTTTTATCACATTTATTTACACATGTATAATGTGTTGGTTTTTTTTCTTTTATATAAGTTAGGAATATGATAATGGTTGATATATCTATTCACTTGATCATTTTTATATTAAATTATAATACCTTCCATAATTTTATATTTTTATTCCCTCAGTGGTAGTGACAAAATAAGGGCTTATTTGTGGTGGGAATCGGGTTTTTATTATCTCTATCCCTTCATTGAATAGTCAATGGATGGATAACGTCATGATAGAGTGGAATTAGAGGTGATTTTTGAGATAGATAGAGGAATTTGCAGATTATATCATTTAGAAATTATTGGGTTGGTATGAAAATAGGTTCAGTTTTCATTGTTTTGTGGTATAGACCATATAGACCATATAAGAAATGGTATATTTGGGGCCCCATGATATTGTGAACCAAAACATAGACTATTGAACAATTATGGTGGATGAGACTGGTTGAAGGGTTGATTACCAGTAGATATTCATGAATAATGATGACTTGTGTACTTTATTGAATTTTGTTTTGGGGGAATTTACAAAAGAGTAAAATGAATTTAATAAAACGATTTTAATTTCAACACATCATAATAATAATCTAAAATAACATGCTTAAGAAATACTTGTTTCTCTTTCACATACTTTTTATAGTCTTCATCTATATGTGGATTAGGTAGAAGTGGTTAATAAGTAAGATGGTACAATTTAACTAAAAAGGGTTGATTCGATTTTGGATGATCATCATTGGCATAGGATGTGGTGTAGATTTTAGTGGTGTTTTAAGAAATGTAGTAGTGTAGAATTTCTGATATGAAAATAGAGAGTTAGATAGAGGATCTAATGATTTCTTTTTGAGTCTTTTGATCCTCAAAAAATTATAATTTATCTATGGAAGTTATTGTGATGTGATGTGCTAAATTTTATTTTCTCACATTTTACCCATTTGAAAAAGAGGGAGGAAAATGTCTCATGGGTCAAATTCTATAAGGTGGGTTAGATAGAGTTCTTCATGTTGATCATGCATGTAGAGAAGAGGAATGTGATACTCATCCTTTAGTTGGGGAGTATGTTTATGAGGGATATTATGACTTAGTTCAAGGATGTTTTGTGTTCCCATAGATCTTTTTTAGATGAGGATTCATGATCATGGAGTTTTGAGAGGAAATTTTTCCATAGATCAAGTATATTGTTACACATTATTCATTGATATCATACCTTGAGGCTTATAATAAGAATGTGTGGATCGAGATGATTCACTTATATAGTGGTTTTACATGAATGGTTACTCAATAAAGTATCATAAAGATAAGTGTTGTGAGTAGATGGAATTTAGGGAAAGGGTATTTGAGGTTTCGACCACCCGAGGGTCGACTAAGTGTGCTTCCCCAATATATAGGTGGGATGATGGATGGTTGGACACCCTATCTTCTTTATTCCTTTTTCTATGTGATAGTTTCCTTGGTCAATTCAAGTGATTTGATATGGGTTATCACATTTTTCATCAGGATGATATGCGGTGTGACATGATGTGATGTGTGGCCAATGTGTTTGATGGCGATATGTATTGGGAGGTGTATACCATGTGTGTGTAGGTGGGGTGAAATGTAATTTATTTGGAATCGATGGGGGGGGGGGATAAGATGTTTTCTATTTGGGTATAATAGCGGTTATTTAATAGAAAAGTGTTGTTGGGTACTCTATCATTAATGTGCATGATATTATATTATATTACATGGATTAGTTATTATGTGATAAACCATTGATTAGGGTGGGGTTATGGTTAAACTACCAATTAGGTTCTATTTCAATTTTATATTTCTTATCAATGAATGGGTATGCTTCTTCCACATGTGCGGGAAGGACTTTGGTATTCCTACTGGGTATAGTTATTTGCAAAACCTACAAATATAAACACTATTATCTTGTTTTTAGGTGAATTAAGTGGACTATATTGGGAACTATTAGTCATACCCTTGGACTGTTTCTATATATCTATTGTAGTTTTTTTGGTTTTTAATTTGGAGTCATTTATTTGTATCACTTTTATATGCACATGTATTATTGGATGGTTTTTTGTTATCTTGTATATATATATCATGGAGTTTATTATGAATGAAACATCTTATAACACTATATTTTTTTCTCGTAGATAGATCTTTCTCATATATATTGATAGTTCTATAAAATTGGTTCTAGTCACCAAAACAGGGCATACTGGTGGTAAGACTTGAGAGTAATTATCACACTAACTTCATTGCATCACCTTCGATGGAGTGGGGTGAGAAAAATATAGGTTATGAATTTATTTGATATTATTATTATAATTAAGTTATTATTTTTTGGAAAACTGTTCTGAGAGAATTAATTTTTAAAGAAAACTACCCTATAATTTATTAAGATCAATTATATATTCATTATTAGTCCATTAATTTCAATTTATAAACAATGACATAAAAATTTCAAAGCATTTAATGTTTTTTGAAAAAATTTATTTTTAAAAGGTATTTTATTATAACAATATATATATATATATGTTAATATTCCTAATAAGAAATATAATTATTTTTCAAATATAATAAATTAATTTTATCGTTTTATGTTCATTTTCTATTTAAATATTGTTTTAAATAATAAAATCAATCATGTTTCTTTCAAATGTTAATGTAAATTTATTAATTTCATTCATAATATTATATATGAAAAGTATCCATATCTTGTTACATTTTTTGAAATCAATATAATATTTTTAATGAATCTTCATTAAGGAAAATTTTCTTTACTAAAGTATATCAAGAAAATAGTTATTTAATAAATTACATTTAAATAATATGTTTAATTAATTGTGTATTTATGTATTTTATCATAATGTTATTTTCCATAATGTGTGTAAATATCTATTTTAGTATATATATATATATATATATAAATTTCTATATTATAGTAATTTTCTTTTCTAAATTGATCCTTTTAAAATTTTGTAATTATTTTTTACTTTAAATAAAATTCAATATGTTTTTATTGGTTTTTAATGGGTTGTGATTGATAAAAGCATATATTAAGAAAAAATGATATCTTAAAAATAATATTGGCAGTTTAGTATCAATTTATTTTATGAGTAATGTGGAGTGAAGCCACGAACTCATGGGAGAGGAATTTCATATGGGACATGGATTTAATAGAATATACCATGTATCATAATAATCCATATTGACCTTATTATTTTTAGAATGTTTTTCAAGGAGAAATACATGCAATTTAATGAAAATTTTTAAAATTTATTTTACAATAAACATGTATTTTTGGAATTTCATTTCATAGAAGAAATATATATATTTGTTAAAAAATATTTTAAAATAGTCATTAAATATGTATTTTATACAAATATTTTTCACCAGCTCTAACACCCCATACCAGGAAATTTTTATTATCATACTATGTTTTAAAAAATATTTTCACTTGTATCATAGATGTTTTATGATGTGATTCACAGAAGGAATTATCACCCTTTATGTGAACTAGATATAACATTTTATTTTCATTCAACTATGGTAAACTGTTAATTTAATTGTAATTCTCTCAAACAAAGATCTGAAATTATCCTAAAATGTATAATGTTATTTTAATTTTTTCAGTTATATTTTTCTATAAAATACCCAATATTATTATAAATACATCTAGATGTTCATGTTCGTCGACTTTGGATGATATATATTTGTATATATTAATGATTAAAATGATAATAATATAATTATGATCAACATGGAATGATAAAATTATACATTACGTCACATCATAATGATCATTAAAAATGAATTATAGGGCTATATTATTTTTTAAAAATCATTATATTAACTTTTAATAATATCTTACTATCATTCATTAATAATCTTCATTATTTTCATTTTTCTCCAGGTTCTTTCATTTAATATATTTCTTTGTCGGTTTACTTTTAAATATTATTGAGTTCTTGTAAATTGGTATTGCAACATGAGTAGTTGAATGAAATAATATTAATTATGTTATTGATTTATTAATGGTCTCGTATATTGATTCTATTTTTTTAATGGGGTGATTCATTTGGTAAAACATTAATATTGAATTTTTGGTTTTATTTTTATGGTTTTGAAAACATCAAAACATATTTTAATTTTATTTAATATTATTTTATTTCAAAGTTCTAGAATATTAAATACGATATAATTTACCTACAACAATCTGATTTAACAATAAGAATACATTGATAATCAACAAATAAATCGGTAATAGAAAACCAGAAATCATTATTCTAGGAGACGGTAAACAAACATAACTTTTATAGTAGATCTATGTATATGGAGGATATAATATTTCACAAATTTTACTGTTTTTGTTATTATTTTATGTTATTAAAATAATAGAGAAAACAAAAATTCTTGATTAAAAACAATACAAATTCTTTGGTTGGCCTCTTTTGATTAACAACTTTATACAATAATGAATTGTGTTATGCCAAAACTAAGATATTTAGAATATTGGGATAGATTCTGGGGATTTTTTTTAATATAATAGTTGATCAAAATAATATAAATATTTGAATAAATGATATAAATATGTTCTCATTTATAAGGGAGGGTAGGGGCCATATTAGAATTCCTCACACTGTTAAAATAGTGTAAATTTATTTTCTATTCTGAGTGGATCCAATGTGAGTTATTTCTAAGAAAGTGTGCTATTGGGATGAGATAATGTCATAAAAAATTTTGTTTAAATAATTTTGGTCACATTCATACCCATATGATTTTTTTATCCCTTATTTAACCTCTTTAATTTGTACCATTACAACATGAATATTTTACACTTAAGGGTTAATATATTGACAATAAAATACCAAACGGCCAACAAATGAATCATTAATTACATTTTCAACCTTATACCAATTAGTTGAAAAATTAATTTTTTAATTGTTTTGTATAATATAAAAGATTATTATTTGTTTTAATATATCCTTAGTGTTATTTTGGAAATTATTCATCACTTTTACAATTTAATTATTCAAACTGACAAGATATCATAGAACTATATCTTTTATTACATTCTTGATATGCCATTTTCTTCTTGATGATTTGTTGATTATTTTAAAATATATTAAAAATAATATATATTAATATTGTTTATAACATTTATTTTACACCTCCATTAATTAATAATTACTTTACCATCATTGATAATTTATTTAATAATATTATTTGTAGAAAAAAATTTATTATGAACACAAATATTTTACCATTCAAATTAAAACGGAGATTAGAACATATATGTTGTATAACCCCTTACTAATAAAATTTATTTTATAAGAATATGAATGTTACATAATTTTTATTTATTTTAATAAATAAATATCACTTATAGATCTTTTAATTAAATTTAACTATTTGGAATCAAATTAATATCAAAATTTGGTATAATATCATTAGATACAATTTGATGTATTTTATTTAATCCCCATTGTTTCATCCCGTCTACCGGATAAATATTTAATTAATTTCTAGAAAATATTAAAATTGAATTTTAAAATATTGATTCCAAATTTTGAATGAAAAATATTAATATCGCTTTAATTTTTTCCAATATTTATTGTAATATGGATAATTTATTTTACCATCGTAATGGGAAAATTAGGTAAAATTTAGAAATTTAGGGTATATATAATAATATAAATATCAGGAAATTACACTAAAACTTTTCCAAAATTTATTATATGATTGTTTTATTCATATTCACTCAATATTAAAACACACATCCCATATTATCCAATTATATGGGATTATGACATTTATAATTTTTTTAGAGAAAATACAAAGCCGGAAAATGAATTCTTAATGAATAAAATATTTCTAATATGGGATAAAAAAATGTTTATGTTCAAGAATAAATAATAATACTAAATCTTAAATATTATTCTACATTTTTGTAATTTACTTTTAAATTTTAGTGATTTAATAGTTACCTTAAATACATTCACAATAAGAATCGAATACCAACATTAATCATGGAAATATCAAATAAATGATATTAAAAATATTAATATAAATATATTACTATGATCATAAATGTGGTTCAATAATTATACATATTAACTTTATATATTGAAATTTTTTAAAATATATTTTTTAAATATCATTTTATATTTATTATTTGTATATTTCAAAATAATGAATAGTGTTAAAATTGGCATTAAAGATATATTAAACTAAATAATATATTAAAAAATTATAAAAGTGATCATATAAATATAATGTTTGGCCTATAAATAGTTAAAAAAATTTATTCAATTAAATATTTGTTTTGTTTATAATTTTATAGTAATTATATTAACCCTTAAATAGTAAAAAATCATGTTGTAACGGTCAAAGATAGTGCAGTTAAAAAAGGGATAAGCTAAATGATAAATGTAAAAATATGACAAAAACATTTCCAAATAATATTTTATTTTTTGATATAGGCCATTAATATCCTTTTATTGAAGTACATAATTTTTTACCTTTTTGGAATCGAAAATTAATTTATATTAATTGAATATTTATAGAAGTTCTAAGAGTGGCTCTCATATATCTTATAATGTATATATGTTATTATTTTTTCATCATGAATAAAAATATATTTTTTCGATCAATATATCCCCAAATACAATCCTAGAATTTCTATAAAAAGTATATTTCACTTATCATAGTAATTACACTATCCATAGTTGTCTTGTGTTTTTATTCAAATGATTTGTTCATAATAAAAGTTATAGTTTTTAATCTAGAATTTCAATTTTGAATATTATCCAAAACATTTAAATACATAAAAGACAATAATAAAATAATAATTATAGTACCCAACATATAATTATGTTTTTTTATGTTTTTTAATGACATGTGTCCACATATTTCTCTATAAAATCGATAAGGAATTCATTATCCCATTGTACATCTGACAACCACCTTACACACTGATGTAGTTTACCATCCCTCACTAATTCTCAATTATAGTCATAATTATGCAATTAATGTTTATATATATCTTTTTCATGATATATTCAACATTTAAAAAAGATAATATATTATTTAAAATATTACCTTTATGTGCACAAAAAAATGATAACACTGTTTGGGTTTACATTTGATTTGTCACCTCTATAATGTAATGTTATTAATTTTTAATCACCACCCCACATTGATGATTTAAATAAGTATATTTATATAATTAATATATATTTAATAATTTATTATCATTTTTTATGTTGAAATGATAAGGAACTTATTTCCATAATTGTAATTGAAATGTTGGAAACATTACTCATGTATAAGTACGACTTACCATCACAACGATTATAACATAGATTAATTTTCATTTTAATATATAATTGATGTATTATATAGTATAATTTACAAATATGAATGATAATTATATCCTGAATATGTATCTTTAAATTATATAATAATTACCAATTCGACTATTGATATCTTACCAAATTCATTTTTTATAGAAGCACTCAATATCGTCAAAACAGCAAATGTAAACATATATAATTATGTAATTATAATAAAATAATAAAAGTGATATAAAATGAATAATAAACCTGAAATGAGTTCTAAATAAGGTAAATAATTAATCTATTTTTATTATTCTGGATGATAAAGATTTTACGTGATGATTTTGAATCAATATAGGTGACAATTTAACTAAAACATCAATTTTAATGTTATAATGGGTAATAACTAAAATTCATTTGATTCAATGTAAATTATTTAAAAATGGTTTCTATAATTTTATTTATATGCAAATTAATATTTGAAAATTTATCTCATATTTTTTCTTATGGGTTTCTTTTTATGCTTTTATATAATGGATGGTCATTTAAAAACACTCTTATAAAGTTACTCTTTCAAATATTTATTAGAAAATTCAATATAAATGTGTTTTTAATCTTATACAGCATGAATATTTTTTATCACTTCTATAAATCCTTAAATTTTTAAATATTCTATTAGAGGTTTAGCATTTTATTTTTAAATAATTTCGTTTAATTAATATGTGAATGTATTTTTAGAAATGATTAGTGATCTAAAAATTCTAATTTAATTGACCTAAAGAATGTCTCTTTTATGAATGAATTATATATAACAATTATTTTCTGGATTTTGGTCATTTTTTTGTGTGGTTCCCCAATAAACAAGGTTAGTTGAGACTGTTATAAATATCCAATTCATTGGGTTATAAGATAGAGTTAACTAATTTGGTTTCTCATAAGAAATTACTGGAATAGTTTTAGAGTGATGATATTCAATTTAAATATGGTGTTTACTTATTGTATAGTTTAGAGATTGATAATATATGTAAAATAGATATGTAAAATGATGTCTCAAGTTAACTACACATCTTTTCAATTATTTAATAAGAGTATTCATGAAAATATTTTTATTATTAAATGGTTACATAATTATCATGATAAATGGAATATTCTTTTTTCTTGTGTAAAACTATATGCCTTTATGAATATAATATATCATTTTTCACTTAAATAATGTTTTTATTTTCTTTTATTTCCCTTAGTGAGGTTTTTATGGTCCTCCCATGTTTTAAATCATTTTAAACATGTATTAATGACTTCAATGGGGAAACAAAATATAATAATGAAATTTTTGATGTTTTTTTTCAAAATAATAAAAAGATTATTTTATAGCATATTATTTGATAGAAAATATATTGATAATGTATAGTATTGTCTACTTTTAATGTATGGGTTTACAATATATGTGTTTTCCTAATTCATTAAAACATTAAACCTAAACAAAATTTTGGAATAGAAAATTACATCAATTATTATTGTAAATATAATATGTGTAGTTTAAAAGTAATTGATTTTAGTGTAATATTTTTCATTATTTATTAAAATACTAAAAAAAGTAGACAAATAAAAAAGAATTCAAAAAAATAAAATTTTTACTCCAAAATGAAAATGAATTTTATTTATTCGAATAAAATTTATAAATTCATTAAAATTTAATTTTAAAAATTGTTAACATTTTATAGTATGAATACCAAGTTTTTTAGAAATATACATCATTTATATGTGAAATATGATTTGATAAAATCATTTAAATAATCTCGTTAATGTACCTTTATTAGATAAAACGATTTCAAAGAAAACACAAATATTAAAAATTAAAAAAATAAGTATGTAACTTGAGACATCATTTTACATATAAATATTACTATAAAAGCATCTCTCTCGGGTACATAATGAGTTATAGTCATATTTACATTTAAAATTGTCACCATATATTATTCAAATATTATCTTATTAGAAATCCCACCCTTTAAATTTCTCCATTTACCAAATGAATGTGAGAGCTATTACAAGCTCACACTCCCATGGCTTATTACATAACCACCCATCCTCAAAAATAATTCCCATGAACTATTACATAGTCATAACACATAAAACAAGAACAAAATAAAAATAAATTTTTAATTATGAAAACACTTTTGATTTTTACAAATCCATAGCCATTAGAATGAAAAATAATTAATTGAAATTATAACCATAAAATTTTATTTTATTCATCAAAACATTAATGTTAAATCAAATTAAATAATTTATTTAATATTTTTTATGTTAAAAAACATTCCATTGTTCTTGTATAAAAATAATTGAATGACTAACATTAAAAGTAGATTTTAAAATAACGTCACTTAAAAATAACATTAAAAATATCCATTTTTGAAAAAATATAATTAAAAAAAGAAATTTATCTTTTTAAAAAATTAATGAGAATATAAATAAATTTATAAAAACTATTTTGGAAATATAGAAAGAATTTATAAATATTTGTAATAATAAAGCATTAAAAAATTTAAATTTATGTTTTATTTAGATACCCTTACCATGTGTCCCACTCAAAACATCTATTATTTATAGTATAGAATAATAAAAATATTTAAATTATTAAATTATTGTGTAAAATTTATATTATAATATTTTATTTTAGTCAACTTATTACCATCTTCAAATAATTACTTAATTATTTAATTTATGTTACCTACTTCGAATAAATTAATAAATTGAGTCAGATATTAATATGGTATAAATTCTATAGTCAAATCAGTCATTAGTCCATAATCTAAATAATAAAATTCATGAAATAATTATCATTTCTATAAATCAATTATACTTTTATATCCATCCAATACAAAAAGATTTAAAAAATGAACAACGTTATAATCATGGAGACTTTAAGCCATACGTACAAAAGAGTAACATTTCTATTTTTTCATTGATCATTATCGAAAGAAGGTGAGAATCATTTTTTTATAAAAAATGATCCTAATAAATTTATTATAATTTAAATAATTTATATAAATTTATACGTATTAGCATTATGATGTTGTGATGAAACATGGATCACATTTGTACTTGGAGGTGATAACTTCCTTCATAGAGATGAATTATTTTATTATTTTTCTATGTATGGAAGATTGAAAAAATAAATAATATATTTTAAATTAAAAATTTTATTTATTCCATGAATATAATATATAATTATTATTTCAAACATTATAGTATGATTTGAGTGACAGTGATAGAAATAAAATTTCATTTATCCTCCGGACAGTATAATGTTATACGCACTAAACATAAGTTATTTTCACATTTTATGGAAGAGGAGAAAACTATTAGTCATTTCCCAAAAATAGTAGAATATATTTATATTTATTATAAATTTATTAAATTTTTTATATTTTTTTATGAATATTTTAGGAGTCTATAAAAAAAATAGAATCTATTGATAAAAAATGATACATTTTGTTTCGAAAATTTATATTAAATATCACTTTAATGCCACTTCAAATTTTATCCTATATAAATTAAGAGCTCTATAATATGGTAATGGAATCAAGATATGTATTCTGTAGATTTTTAGAAGTAAAAATTGTTTAATAATTGTGTAGAGTATAGATTAGGATGTTCCCTTTTGTAAGACATTGGGTTTCTCTTATAATTACTATAAATATTTTATTAATATAAATTAATTTTCTTTTAAAAATGAATGAATGATGATTTATTTTAAAAATATGTTGAATATGGGTTGATATAATCATATTTAATTATTATTGTTTAAATGTTATGGTCACACTCATAAAATCATCATTTATTTTTAACCATTATTTAATACATTTAATTAATACATTACAACATGAATTTTTAATCGTTATGGATTATGGAAGTCACCATAGAATTAAAAAATAACTAATAATGAAGTAATGAAGAAAATTTAAACACTCTATGAATTATTTTTATTAAAATATTATTTTT
The DNA here is from genome assembly GCA_963277665.1 of Viscum album. Lineage (NCBI taxonomy): Eukaryota > Viridiplantae > Streptophyta > Magnoliopsida > Santalales > Viscaceae > Viscum > Viscum album. The sequence goes on along the minus strand of OY728163.1, from coordinate 1,896,692,083 downwards.
ATATTTATTTAGTATACTAAAATATATTTTATTTTGATATATCATTAATGATTAGTTTGACACAATTTGTTACATTGAATTTAAAAAAATTCCCAAAAACATGTATGTCTTCTGATGAAATAATTTTATATTATCTTAATATGTCATGGAATTTTATAAAATTCATCGAATAAATTAATTTTTTGAATATATTTTTATCTTGATATTTTTAAAATAATTTTTTGAAATTTTAACTAGTAATATATTTATAGAATCTATATTTCTTTTGTATTTAAGGTAATTATTTTTTAACTAAAAAATAAAACTAAATGACCCCGATAAAAATCAATATTTACAGTTTAATGTAGAATATTAACAACACCTTATTAATATTACTTATTATTAACAATAATATTATTACATCATTGAATTTTTATAAATAAAATTTTATAAAGTTTTTAATAAAAATTAAATTGAAAATAAAGGCCATATATTAGTACCATTTTTAAATTTTGAAAAAAAACTCATTGTTATAAAATAATGAAATGTATTTATATAAAATTTTAAAATGAAATTAATTAAAATGAAAAATATCTGATTGATATATATATATATATATTAAATTCAAATTTAGTTTTAAAAAATATAAAATATAATATAAAATTATAAATTGTTTATAAAAAATTTCTTTTTTAAACTAAAATACGATATTTTGGACATTTCATCAAACTATTAAACAGATCATAAAAAATAAAAATTTTAAGCTAAGAAAATTTAGATATAAAGCTTTAAAAAATATTTTATTTTTTGAAATAAAATTTATAAAATATTTAAAATTTATTTTTAAAGAAATAGTATTGCACGTAAATGATGTGAATTTTTTTTAGTAAATGTATTATTATGTGTAATATTATATTTCTTCATTTTTCATGACTAAAAAATACATTTGATGAATATAAAAAAATTCATAAACTTTTGTTAACATAATATACGTAGTACAATATAATGTCATGGTGATAATGATCACATTTAAAAATTAGTATTTAGTTTTTCATTTTATCAATATATATTATATCTTATAGACAATCCAATATAGCATTTCTTCATAAAATATGAGGATATTAAATTATACCCAACATTAATAATTTTTTTCCTCGCTTTTTTTCTCAGACTTGGTAACAATGGTAATACTATTCAATATTTTTTTAAACCTGACATCCAAAATCAGTCAATGAAACCTCCATTTGTATAGAGAGGGAGGAAAGTATAAAGATAACCTGAGATAACACATACTATTATTAAATGAAATAATACATGAACATGGTAGATAAATAAAATTATCATATTCTGACAAAGAGTGTTATAGTGTGTGATCCTTAATATGTAAAACAATAAAAACAATAAATCTACTATGGGTTAAAAGGAAATAGTTTTCATAGCATGAAATGTAAACAACTAACATTATTGTTTCAAGATCATTATAATTATGTTACAGAAATAAATTAAAACATGGACTTTTAATATAAGAAAATTTACTTATATGCTAGTATAATTCATTATTTTATCTATTTCACTAACAATATTATCTTTTTCTATAAACGAATAGAATTTAAAATAAAATTTTCATGAATGATGTATTAAAATCAACTTCTATGGGTCAAACAATACTGAAATTAATAATTATATATTCCTATGGTTTTTAGACATTTATGAAGAACAAAGATCTTATGATATGATATTAGAATTCACCAATAATTACAATCCTTAATGTGATGAAATTAGAAATTTATTTCTATAAATCAACAGTAATTCCCAAATATCCACATCGACCATTCATCATATAACTATAATTATAATTCTTAAATAATATTCTATACAATTATTGATACCCAAAAATCAGAATATTTGATAACATTTTAATTTGAATAACATTAATCAATTTTAATGTCTCGTAGAACAAATTTAATTATCTAAATCATATAATCTATTACATAAGTTGAACATATCCTAAAATAAAATGTATAATCTTATGTCTACAAAAAAATTACAAATTAATAAAAAAATAAAATTAAATATTTAATCCTAAAAATTAAATACATAATAATATATTCACCTTGACAATAATGGATAAAAAATAGTTAACATCTTTTGAAATAATATTTATATTATAACCACAAAATATCTTCTCAATCCAATGGAAGAATATTCAATACAAAAATATTACAAAACGTTTTTTTATCCATCATATAATTTAACTAAAACTAAAAATTCGTTTTAACAATTACATCACATAGACTATTTTTAGATAATTATACCTAATTTACCTATGGTTGTGGTTTGAATTTAAATATCCTTCCCAAACACAACGGGGTTTCATCCATCCCGTAGATTGAATTTTTTATGAAGTAATATTTTTATAACCCTTATAAAATAACATAAATGTTAAAAATGTCATCAAGAATGACTATAATATTTTTTTATATAATTTTTCATTTCATATAGATAATTTTGAATCAAAATATTTATTATCCCATATATACCAAAAAAATAATCTCCAAAATAAAATTAGATAACATAAAATTTCAAAACATTAATCCTCAAAGGTCATTTCATAGACTCTAAAATTATGATAAAATTTAAAATTATAAATACAATATGATATCTATTACTCTTAAAAAACATCATAATTTCCATAGTTGACTAATTCCTAGTCTCTTAGCCAATGTAATTACCCAACATTATACGAAGCATATTATAATTAATTTAACACCAAAAATAACATTTGTTTCCGAATGAAATTTTAGGATTATATTATTATTTTATTATCAATAAATAAATATATATATAATTAACATCTACATAATAATGTTACACTTTAATATATCAATTATTTTTCTATATATAAAAATTCATTAGAATAAAACTTCTTTCTTTATCATTATTCATTTTGAAAAATTGCATCATAAAATATACTTTTCATAATTAATAAATAATAAATTTTAAAAAATTAATGTGTGGTATTACAAAATAATTATATGCAATGTAAATAAAAAAAGAAACCATTAGTCATGTAAAAAAACATAAAACAGTTTTTTTAAAAACAATCATTTTTACCCATAAAATAGAATATTAATTTTAAGAAGATCATGATATAATATTTTCACAATCAAAATATTATCGTGAAAACTCACATTAAATAATAAAAATAAAATATTATTTTCATTGGATTTCATTTTCCATATCAATAATATAAATATGTTAACTCTCTCAAGTACAATAGTAGTATCCATCATAGTTAAATTTATAATAATCGTCACTATATAATTTATATAATCTATTATGAGAAAAATAACTTGTTAACTATTTTCCATTACACAATTCTATAGATAGATATAACTATTTAACCAACAATTATTTTACCCTAGAACCACCCATCCTCGTAGATAATTATATTGATCCATACCAATAGAAAAGAAAAAAAACAAGCATAAATTGAAAAAAACTTTTCCATTTGGAAATCATTTTTCATTTTCATAATCCACACACTAATAAATGAAAAAGAATTATTTGAACATATAATTTAAGAAACATAAAATAATCTTCAATAAAATAAGTAGATATAAATAAAAATATATATTTTCTTTATATTTTATAAAATATTCCTTTAGGTTTTTTTAAAAATAATTTAAATATATATTTTAGGAGAGGATTTTTAATAGAAGATAATTAAAAAAGACCTCAGAAATATCATTTATTGAATATTTTTGGGGGAAACTATAAAAATTATAATTTTAAAGCATTAATTTCTATGTAAATTCATACATTAAACCATTTTAAAGACATATAAATGAACGATAATTATTTTGAGAAATAAATAATTAAAATATTTAGAATGATGTTATATTTAAAGATTCCCTTTCATTGAGATAAACTAGTCATATATATTATTAATATTACTAAATAATAAAAATAGGTTAAATATTTACCTTTCTGATCAAGTTTTTTCTTGTTAATTAATACTTTTATACAACTTCTTCACATGTTATTGTAAAATCATTTTTATTTAAATTTACATTAATTATTTTGTCAATATTTAGTGATTGAATCCAAAATAACAGTAATATGAATTCCATAATCAAATTAGTTATTATAAAATTATATATATACTATAATTCATGAAATAGTTACAATTTTTTTACAAAAATTATCATATTAATTCAATCCATTGAATATGGATACGAAAAATAAAGTATGTTATAATCATGGAGGTGGTTAAACATTGGTACGTATGAGTAATGATTATATTTGTCAATGATCATTATAAAAAGAATGTTTGAATAATTTAATCATTATGTAATTATTATATAATTATTAATATATCATTAATATTTATATAAACAGACACATGTTATCCATGTGATGTAGTGGTAGAAAATGAACTACATGACTTCATGGATGTCATAATTGACATATATGCACAACATTGAAATATTTTTCCTATCCAAAGAAATTAATGAATTTAAATGATATTTTTTCCAGTTAAAGTTATAAATATTTCATTAATATCATAAGTAATCATTTATTCAATCATTACAACAACTATGAGGGGCGGTGACATAAGATGAATAACATAGGCTCATGAGGTGGTATTATGCTGAACACATAAGATGAATTCATTTACAATTTTTTTTGATGAAGGAATGAATAAGGGAGATTAAAAAAATGAAATAATATCTGTATATAAATGATACTATATTTTTATACTATCATGGTTTAAGAATAGTTGAGGTGTGTGGAAGAATAAACAAAAATGAAACTCTTGATTAACAATGAAACCTTCTCTTCAGATAATCTTAATTAATTACAAAATAAGACCAGTACATATTGTTTTCTACCATAAATATGAGATATATAATGTTGGTAGTGATTCTAGGAATATTTTTTGTTATATTATTGTAGAACCAAATAGTAATTTTCGTTCGATTAAATGATAAAAAAGTTTTCACTTTTATAAGAGAGGGGTGGCGTAATCTTAGAATTCGAAAAATTATTAAATTATTGTAAATTAAATGAGTACTATAATAAAAATATTTAATTTTTATTTAAATAGAATAATTACATTATGTACTACCATGATTTAAGGTAATGGAAAATGAAAAAACATTATTTATGGATATAGTTACTCACAACAATTTTAACAAATATTTTCCCTTGAATTATAAGTGACAATAAGAAGGATAATTATAATATATTTTATAATAAAACTAAAAAATAATATATAATTTACTCTAGAGATATCATTACTTTATGGATGAATGATTAGCATAGAAAATAGAATATGAATAGTAATTAAGATATGTGCATTTAGAAAATAACCTCTTAAATATATATTTGATGACGGACCTATTGATTACCTTGGATTTAGTAATTTCAGGAGAAAATAAACACTCAAATAAGAATAGAGTGAGTATGATAGGTTTTTTAATAAACTTTAGGATCCACATGTGTTGATAGGATAAACATTGGGGTGAGGGGTCATATTATTATTTGAGGATAGTTTGTTTTAAGTAATTTAATAGTTATTATGTTATATTTAATTCTACCCACATTGTGGTGTCAAAAATATCCATGATAATGGATAAAAATTAATGTTTAATATGATTATTAATTTAAATATAATACATTAAATAACAATTATATGTTTTTTAGGTACTTTTATCCTTACCTTTAAATGTAATCATGTCTCATTATTTTACCTATACAGTTGAAAGATGTTTTTTACATGGTAAATTTATTAAACCTAGAATTTTAAATTTCTAGAAAAAATATTTTGGAACATAATATTCCAAATATAGAATTTATTTTATGATATACAATTCAAATATTTTGTGAAATTATATTTAATATTTATCCCATAAACGCATTTTGAAAGTAGGTTTTTAAAGATAAAATGTTCAAAATATTGAAATGTTATTATTTAAAATATCATTTTAAATTTTATTAAAATGAAACTATTTTTAGTAATAGGTTTAATATATATAATTAATTATATAAAAATAAAAATATAATTTCTCAATATAAATAAATTAGATGGAAAAATTATTTTAAATAAAATTCAGTATTTTTCACTGTTCAAATAAGTGATACCACACCAAAAAATTATGAAAAATAATAAACTGGTAAAATTAGTACCTTATTTCTATGAAAATTTAGATAAATTTGTGAAATAATATTTTAAATATTTTCAAATATTATTTTTATAATAAATACACTGTTAAATGAAGGAAAAATTTCCTTTTAGTAATTATTTTATTTTTTAGCTTAAAATTGAATTTATTATTATCTTAAGAATATCAATCATATTTGACCAATGAAAACCAATATCATTGAATATATAATAAATAAATTTCACTAATAAATATTAAATAATTTTTTTATAATAAACATTCATTATGGTTAAAAAATAATTTTTATATAAAAAATGTCATTTTTATTCAGTTAGATAATATATCTTTTTCTAATAAATAGTTAACAAAAAAATAATTCAATAACAAATTATAAATAATATTTTAATAAAATATTTAATATCATTTCTGTCTCCCATTCCAATGACTATTTTATATCTATCATTATTAATTAATAACATTTATTCATTTATTTAAAATCAATGTGTCATATCTTGTAAGATATTCAACACAATTCTTCATTTGAAATCACATTCTGTTACATTATCCAACCCGTTTAAGAAATTTCATCTTCAAAATTTGAACTCATGATTCAAGAATATGGTTTCACTATTTGAAATACTTATTTCCAAATCCCATATAATAAAAAGGATCCAAAAAACATCAATACAAAATCTATTCAAGAATGAATTACAATTAGCTTAGATAACACAAACTTGGATTCCATGTATGAAAACATTGAAATGGTTGAGAAAATAAAACCAAAATGACTAATATATAGTGATGGTTAACATGATCAACGATAATATTATTACATAAATACATTAAATATGTGATGGTTTAAAACGACCAATGATAAAAGTAAACAGATAACACATTTATTTTAAAATTATTTCCCTAAAATGATAGAGTTATTTTACTGAATATACTATCAACAGAGGGAAACATAATTAAATTACATGTATATAACCATTAATTAATTAATTTAAAATAGAGTCACATAACTTCTCTATATGATGAGTATTGAAGATGATTTTCCACACCTGATGTTTCTGAATTTACATACCAGGAAAGCTCAGTCAGAGGAAGACCTGTGAACATTTATTAACATAAAAATATTATATAACAAAATCAAATAACATCAAGGAAGAGAACTAAATATCATATAAATCCTCACCATTACCATATTCCTGATCGGATGTTTCATCCACTGTAGCTGATTCCCATTATGAGAATTCATTGTGCTTCAGAACCTTAGCATACTCCCTTCTCAAATTCAGCTTTTCTAAAGAGATAAACACCATAAAAGTTTGTATTCCCTTCTTCGAACCATTGGCAGCCCAAGAATAATTTTCCCTCTTAGAGGATGATCAGGTAGATACTTTTTTCTACATGTAGGTGTAATCTTTTCTTGGCTATCCTCATGGGGAAGTAGTTATACCGCCTTTACATGCACACAATTTATTTTTTTCACACTGAACAATATCACTGTAAAATAGTATGGTGACTTCACTAGCATTTTCCTGGTCACTATGAGATACATTTCCCCATTTTCTAGTGATGTGTGCAGAATCAAAATTTTAGCATCCATCAAGCCTTCCAATGATAATACCCTCTAAAACATATGAACATCCTCATCTGGTCGATTGTAATTGCATTATCTAAATTTACATATTTGGATAAAAAATTCCACTTGAGTATAACTAGTTTTTCTTCATTTTTTATATGTTATCCAAAACAAAAATATAATGTATAATATAAAATAATTCTCATAATAAAAAACATTACTATATACGAGTATAATCTACTTTATTGTCTAAAATAAAACATAATATCCAATTATCAAAATAAATAATTCATCGAATAAATGTCATTAAAAATCATAAAAAATAATATATACAAACCATCTTTAGTCACCTTAAAATTTCATAATTTAAATCATTAAAATTTATTTTATAAACATTGAAAATATGAAAAATAAACATTAAATTATACACCCATGATGATATATATAATTTTATAGAAAACATCCTAATCTAAAAATTTTATTAAACCCTACATGAATTTAAATATTAATGACCCAACCCTTAAAATAACTTAATATATTTATTTTAAACTAGTATGGACATCAATACATTCCCATGAATAATTTCAAATTTTATTTTTATTGAAATAGTAATAACTCATAAAAAGTATTCAGGTATAATACAGAAGTAATATTATACTCAATATCCATTTCATCAAAAAAATTATCGTCAAATAAAATCCTAGTTTATTTACGTGATTACTATTCAATGTTTGTCAAAGTGACTTCCCCTTCCTCTCAACCATCCTTATACCCGTGGAGAAATCATTTTAAAACATTGTACAAAAAAATAATCTCATTATGGGAGACCATTTTACATATCACACAAAAAAATATTTTATATCCCTTGTATACACATAGATTAACCATCATTTATATATTTGGAATATTTCCCACATTATCATTCCTTTAATAACTTAAGAAAAACCAAATCAGTTAACATAATGACATTATCATGTGAAATGAAGAGTTATAGTAGGCTCCCCCACCATTGGATTTTCATTGAACCACCCATCTTAATAAAGAAATACCCTGGACCATAACATAAAGATAATTAATAATACATTCAAAAATGAAAAATAACTTCTCCATTTTGATATCACTTTTTCTTTTAACAATTTGAAAAACTCAAAAATGAAAAAAAATAATTGAAAATAATATTTTCAACATCTAATAGATTATTCAAAAAATTAATGTGACATGATATATGGATATTTTATTTTTTTGTACGTTTTAAAATAAATTCCATTATGAATTAGTAAATATTATTGAAATAGTATAATTAAAATAAGATTATTAAATGAAATTCCCTAAAATAATCCAAAAAATATTCTATTTAGAAAAAATATAGATAAATTATAATATTTCAATTTTAAAAGAAACATCTCCATATTAATTTATTGATATTTTTTAAAAAACAAGAAAGTAAAATTTAGTTTATTTAGAGGAATAAATCAATAAAAAAATAAAAAACCATATTTCAGATAAAGATACTATTAACCAAAGTCAAATTCATCAAGTATAATCATTATCATAATGAATAATTATCATGGTATAATTACCTATTTCTGGTGAGACAAGCTTAATTCATATTGTTCCTATTATAAAAATTATTACCTTTGTAGAATAATAACATTATTAGTTTTGTTGTAATTATATATTTAGAAGATATTCGTTATGTGAGTCCAAAATGACGTTGTATGATGTCTATTGTCAAATTTTTCAGATGTGTAACATCTAAATAATAATATACATAACATTATTATAAATTTTATATATAAATTATACTTTTAAATCTATCCATTTGATTTAGGTATGAAAAATAATATACATTACAATAATAGAGACAATAATATGTACACATTTATGAGTAGTGTTCCCATTTCACAATGATAAATATAGAGATAAGGTAACATTCATATTATAATTATATAATGGTCAAAATATAATTATTATTATTCTTATAATTAATATATAAGTAGATATATTATTCGTTTTATGTGGGGAAAAAATTACTTACATCACTTCATGGAGGAGATCATTCACATGTACAGAAAAATGGTATTATCATCTATATGTTAATGGAAAGTAAAGAATATAAATGATAAACATTATTTTTTAAATTAATAATTTTTTAGGAATATAATATATACAGTTTAATTAAAACATTTTATCTTTTCTTTATAAATGTTGATTGAAAATAAAATTGATCGGTTCACGAGGCTATAGTCCGCACTATATAAGAATAATGACATATTTTTTCCATTTTTTGAATTGGATATGGAGATATGTAATTAAAATAAAATACTAACATCGATTTATATAGAGGATTATTTATATACTTTTTAATCATGGATTATGATTATTGAAGGCTGTAGAGGAAGAATCCTTATAGAAATACGTAATTAAAAACAATTCATCTTTTATATGAATCCTCCATTCCCTAACACCATGAGAAAACTAATAATGGTGTTCTGCCTAATCTAGGATATCAAGAATGTGATGATTTATTATAGTATTAGATCTTGGGGGATATTTTCAAAACCAAATCTGGTCTTATGTGTGAATATTATAGAATAAGTTGTTTACTTTTATCAAAGAGGGTTGGGGAACTCTTTGAATTCTAGAAAATATTAAAGTAATATAAATTAAAAATATTTTAAAATTTTTTAAAATGTCCTCTATATTGATGAAAGGATATGTATGGTTAGATATAATTTTATCAAATAATTATTGTACATGTTATTGTCATATTATTACTATTATCAGTTATTTTTATCCCATATTTTACCCCATTAAATCTTATCACGAAATCATGTATTTTCACTCTCGAAGGGATAGTATAATGACTATATAAGTCTTGAACACCATAAAAGTATCATTGCTAATATTTTTACCCTTATACTAAAATAAAATATTTATTATTTTTAAGAGTTTTTTTCCTTTAATATACTATTCTTTTCGTTAATATATCATTATGGTCAATTTTGACTATATTCGTTACATAGACATTATAAAAATTATATAAACCATGATATATTCTAAAAAAACATATTTAATACATAAATAATATCTCAAGGCCATCCATAAAATTAGTGCATCCCATTAGTTATTTCAAAAATAATTATTTTAATATTTTTAATATGAATTATTTTTTATTTTCATTTGTAAAATAATTACACCATCACTCATATGAATGTATAAAAGGTAAATTTTTCAATTCTGGAAATTCAAAACAAAATACCAAGATAAAGTTAAATCTTATATATTTGAAATTACTAATTATTGTTGTATATAGAATCTATAATTCCCCTTATTAAAAATATTCTATTTATTAAGAATATTATTGTGAGGTTTTTATCTTTTCATTATATGAAATATTAAAATTTTCATTTTAAAATATAAATGGAAAATAAAGTCCATATATTAATATAATTCATTATTGGAAAATAAATTTATTCATCCAGTAATATTAAGACAATTTTTAAGGTTATTTTATGATAATTATCATAATATTGTTACCCACAATTTTTTAATTTTAAACTAATTTACCCATAACTGTGGTAAGAAAAATTATAAAGGATGCAATAAGTAATTAAAAAAATTAAATTTGGAATATTTACTAAATGCAACAATTTTTATTCTGAATATGGAATCCTATTTTTTAAATTCACTTAAAGGGTTTTTTAGATTTTAATTTGAAATTAATCTTGTGGAAAGATTAAAACTATGGGTTTAAATTTGAAAATGTTTAAAACCATGAAATGGTTATATATTGAATATTGAATATGAAATTAATTCCAATGTACTAAATTCGATTTACTATTTTATAATTTAACTAATTATAGTTTAAATAATTAAAAATTATTTAACTGTATAAATTATTTAGTTGAAAATTCATTGTTAAATTAAAATATAATAATTTTCACTATTAATCCAAAAATTAATTAAAAAATATTAATCCAAAAAATATAAATTGGATATTAGTATTTAAAAAATTGAATTTTTTCTTTTATCATAAATTTATTAGAGTTTGAAAATTTATATTGAAAACCCATTCCATTAAAAGTAGGTAAAAAAACATTTTATAAAAATACATCTTTTATGTATCAAGTTGGATTTTGTCTAATCTTATGGCTATAAAATTAATTGATTGAATGTAAAAAAAATTGAATAAACATGTTTTTGTGAAATTTACATAGTCTAATATATTGGTTTGGTGATAAAGAACTTATATAAATAAAAATATTTTTTTTTTCATTTATGCTTAACATGGAATATCTTGATGTTATCGATCATAGTGTATTTCAAAAAATGTTACAAAGTTTCTGATTGATCTTTCACACCCACTAATGCATTTTAATATTACTCCAATAAATCAAGTATAATCTAAATTAATGCATCCTTTATGATTTCATCAAATATAAATGGTATTTTTAATGAGTCAATTGTAACCAATGACCACCCATCTCATTATATGATATTATTAGATTTGACAGATGTAAAAGTCATATATCATTCATAAACCCATACACCATTGGTCATCATCAACCACCATAGATAAAAATTGAAAAATATTTGTTTATAAATCCAAATGATCCATACCTTTCAAAATATCCTCAAAACAAAAATAAAAGAATATATGTTTCATCGTATGAAAAATAACCTATGTGTGACCAATATATTACTAAGAACCTTGATAGAAAATTCACACATACAATCCCCCTATAATATAATTAACACATTTTTCATTATCATAAATGACCTAATCCACCTATAAAACCCAATATCTATTTCCAATGATCATGGATATCATATAATTCATACCAAAACCAAAATTTTATTCCCATGTATAATGGGTCCCATTACCTAACACATAATATTGGACCTGAATGATACTACTAATTAGTTTTTCTTCTACCCTTTTTTCAACACACATACATATATAATACCGTGTATATCCATTCAATAAATCATTCATTCCCATAAGAATACAAATTCAATCACACCATAAAACAATGAATCCATTAAGGGTTGTACAAAACATATGAGCTTTGCATCTCGAAAGGATCATATGAAATGAAAACATAAGGTGCCATATTAAAACTAGAAGATCCCCATTATAATGATGTAAAACATGTAATATCCAACTACCTGGTTTGATAAACCTATTAAGGTCTCACAACACGTATCCTAGCGTCCCAAAATAGTGCACACACAAATCCCACAAAAACAATTAATAGGTTTTATCCATAAAACATGGGATTTCCAACATTAGGATTCCTTATACAGTTTTATATAAACATTATTAAATTTAAAATCATTAGGTTACCTTTTCCAAACATTTTATTAGAAATCATTAAAAACCGTTATCATTTTTAAATTTCACATTCTATATTTTGTTAATAAATTTATTATCCATTTTTTTTAAAAAGGACTTCAATATAAAATTTGTATACTAACAAATATTTCACCCAAAAACACATGTATATGTATCATTTATAAATTTATATTAGAAAAATCCATATGAATTGTTGGTTAATTATAGTAAAACCAAAAATTTATATGAAAAATATATAAATGGTTGAATGATTATAAACAAAAAACCCATATAAATCATTCCGTTTGATATGAAAATAAAAATGAATATTATATATAAAATATATGAAATAAATAATAAACTAGAACTTGTTATTAGAAAACACATTTAAATGATATCCATCATATGGAAGACAACTAAATAATACATTCCTTGTAATATGCTTCAAAGAAACTCTACAAAATTAAATCTGATACAGATAAAAAATAACAACATAAATTATTAAATTCTCTTCCATACAAGACACATTAGGTGGAAATCATAGAATGGTAAAAGAGATAAGAGAAAAGAAAATTTATCATCCTTGGTAACTTAGTATTCCCCTGTACGTAATTCTACATATGCTAATGTACGAGCTCATTTTCATGATATTCCAAACTCCAATGTCTATGTATTCCATTATTAGGTTTTATGATAAATGACAAAAAATATATACTTCTAATTTATGATTCCTCAATGTAGATATCACTAAAATGATTCCCTATGCTAGTACAAAAAACACCTTTAGAGTGCCTTTTCATTATTTATATTCTTATAACATGTTCGGAGGGAAAATTTTAAATCTATTGGGAGAATATGATCACATGTATGTGTAGAGATGGATGAAAAAATGAAATATAGTGATAATGACTACATATAAACACAATAATCCATCTATTTAATGGTTAATAAATAAGATAAATAGATGAAATTAAAAATATGAAATACATATCAGATCCCCCATTGGCGGACCAAAATCATGTATAATAATATATTAAGACAAATTGGGGAGCACAACCTCTCCGTGACTTTTCTAGAGACATTAATGGTCGAGTCATCCAACTACATCAAATACATCATGAAAAATATTCATCTTAACTTACAATGCACATTATCTATCTTGTAATTTAAATTATATTAACTATATTTTATCCCATAAATTGTGTCATTATAATATAGTAGGGAACCAGTAAATATTCCACTAAAATATCTAGTCTACTTGTTATATAGGAAAATTCTTTATAAGTATATAGTATAAATAAATTTATTGATCATAATTTGTTATAAATGTTTAAAATATATCATGAAAATGATTAAACAAAAATTAACACCCAAGGTTCTCGATGAATCCTGAGTTCAATATTTCTATTTTTGGTATATAGTTATCTGAACATTATAGTCTATACCTACTTAGACCAATGTTTGTGTGTCCTTAAGCACATCATGATGACCATGATGAAAAAATATCCATATATAATCCTAGAGGCTATCATGGAATCCATCAGTATCACAGACAGTCTATACAAAAATCTTTCACTTTTATATAACCTAAAACATTTAATAGGTATTCATAATAAGAAATTATCCATGGAATATAGTCACACATCCATTCATTCAAGTAAAATATGAGTATTTTTCCTAGATTTCATCCAAATTAGTGAACATACTAGATGAGGCACCCTACGTTTCCTCCCCATGTCTTTATCCACAATGAATGTGTTCTCTCATCCATTTATCCCAAATAACTATGTATCAAATAGAATTGAAACAAACACTAGTGGAAAAATTGTCTTTAACGTCAATTTTTAACCGACGTCAAAGTCACCGACGTAAAAAATATGACTTTTCACATCGGTTTTTGTAAACTGACGCGAAAAATAAATTACATCATTTTTTTTCATCGGTTTTATAAAAAATTGATTCAAAAAAAACTATTTTGTATCATTATTGACCTATGTTTTCATAAAAACCAATGCCAAAAATAAAAAAATAGTTTTGGAGCCGGTTATTTAAAAAAAATGAAGACATAAATGAAAAAAAAAAATTTGACATCGGGTTTTACAAAAACCATGCCAAAAAGTAACTTTTTTTCTATGTTTATATAATTTCATAATATTTGATTTGACTGGTTGTGGACCTCAAATGGAGTTACAGATCAAAAGTTATATTCGTCAGATGATTAACCTATCAATGTTTCTATTGGTACAACAAGTTTCAAAGAAAACAAGATAAACATAAATTAAAATCATATACACCAAATGAAATAAAATAAGAATAACACATCAAACATATTTCAATGGTTTTATAGGATTCCGTAGAAATGATATGTTGTTTATCATCAAATAACATATATTTATAAATGAGAATTAATCGTCATTATAAGAAATCTAATCGAGTTGTTTAGAAATGAGGGATAATAATAATAAACAATACAAATCAATAGAATATGTACCGTGTTCAAATTAAGGATTGAAGTCATATTGAAAAATTGATTGAATCGATGATGTTGAAAATGATGAACAAAAGAGAAACTGGACATATATATATATTAAAAGAAAATATATTCAATTGCATTGTATCAAAATGTAGGCGGGATTTTAAAAAGTTAAATGCACGTTGTGAAAAAAATTGGAATTTTGATCTCACGTTACTCTTTGGCGTCAGTTTTGTTTGAAACCTACGTAAAAGTGGATTTACGTTGGCCTTTTGGCATCTGTTGTTTAGAAAACCGACACCCAAAATGCCAATCAGTATCCTTCTTGGTGTCATTTTTAAAATAAACCGATGTGAAAAAGTTAAAAAAAATACATTTTTCGCATCGGTTATTTTAAAAACCGACGCCAAAGAGGTAAAAAATAAAATCCTAGGCTTCGGTTTATTATCAAACAGATGTGAAAAAGTTGAATAAAAAACTTTTTGCCTCTATTTTATTAAAACCGACGCTAAAAAAAGAAAATAATTATTTTTTCATCGGTTTAAAAAAACCGAAGTAAAAAAAAATTAATTGGCGCCAGTTTGTTATGAGAACCGATGCCAAAAAATTACAATGTTTTAGATAATTCATTAATCATTGATTTGACAGGTCGTTGAGTTAAAATTGAGTTGTAGATTAAAAGTTATGGCCTTTCAAAGTTGAACTTTTTTAAGACATTTCTTATAGATAGTCAACTTTCGACATCCATAACTTCTAATCTGTAACTCTATTTTTTCTCCACGACTAGTCAAATAGAAGATTACTGAATTATCTAAAACATTATAATTTTTTATTTAAATTTAATGGAATTGATTGTCATAAAATCTAATGCCAATATACATTTATTGTTTCTGCGTCGTTTTTTATGAACTGACGCCAAAACAATTTATTTCATTTTTGGTGTCGGTTTTTAAAAAAACTGACGCAAAAAAATCACCGCATAAAATATTTACGTCAGTTTATAAGATATTGGATTCAAACTGGCGACGTTAAAAATCATTTTCTACTAGTGACTCATCTATACATTCCATATCTTATATACCACATTTCTTATTGAAATGTTGGAGATTATAAAATGATGACCAATCATTAGGATTTAATATACTTGTTATATTACTTAATTGTTCATTTTATTTATATATAATTATCAAATCATGACTACATTTATTTGTAAACATTAAAACCTAACCATAAATTCCATTAGTCTTGAGAAGTCTCAGGTTCATTATTTTTCATAATAATTTGATTTACTCCAATTAAATCCCATCACATAAGGAATAAAATTCCTCAACCAAATATTTAAATAAATATTAAAACATAATTCAAAAAATAATTTAATAAATTTTATTTAATTTAAAAAAACTATAAATCCTCATCCCATTTTATATTAGCGTACTATTACTTATTTTTCAGACTCATTTTACTAGTAAAACTATATTCCAATTATTTATTATCTTAAAATAACATTTCACAATCATCAAATCAAATAACATTTCTCTATAGATAATTGAAAATATAATTTCTGAAATTGTATAGATTAATAAAATTCAGTGTTATATTTTCCTGATTAATGTTATTACCTCCTATTGTCTAAGACATATATCATATTCTATTTAAATTTAAGAAAATTAATCTAACACAATATTTTTGATAGTTTTGGTAATATTTTCATAGATATATTTACTTCACTATTCAAAAATTTTAAAATTTTTATACAATAACTAAAATAAAATTAATTAACATCCTGAATAGAACAATATCATACACATTTGATATTTAACTTTTTTAAAGATAAAATAGGTGTTATATAAATTTTATAAATAATCCTGAAAACAGTTAATAAACCACATAAATGATATGATTCAAATAATAAAAAATATTTAATAAAATATAATGAAGTGGAATCATTGAATCATGTTGAGATTTAAAATTCCCTGTATGGATTCTGATTCAGAAAAAATATGGTTATGTTTCACCATGGATGAATGTTTTAGTGAATGAAAAGTGGATATCCATAGTTTCTAGATGAATTCGGGATGAAATTATTATAAATATGTATATATTAGGTGGTATAATAGTTTTTTACCCAATATTTATGTGGTTCACAATTTAGCAACATAGTTGAGTAAATCATTCGCCAATTATGGAATCCCTATAGTCCATAACTGTAACATCCCAGGTAAATAAATAATATAAATATGTCATATTTATTAATATTTCTAAATTAATTATTAATATTAATTTAATGTGGATTCTAGGTTGGATGGCTTACTTGATTCCCTTGAATGAGATTATTTGAAATCTTATATTTCACACAACATTGGGTCATACTGAAAAATAATAATATAATATTATTATTTTTCATGAAATTTAATTCCTAACCATTGTTTTTGGGGTAATGAACAGAACTATCTACAATATTATTATACATATTTGTGAATTTTTTTTATATTTATTCAAGAAAAGTCAGATGTGTAAAATGTGAATAAATGTAATTTTAAGAATACATTATTTTAAAAGGTTGATTAACCCCTTTTAATGGTAAACCCTATTTAAATCATTTTTTGGTCACATTTATATGTTCTATTTTACAAAATAAAAATTTTCAATAGAATCGGGACATCAAAATTCTATTTGGGTAAAATTTTTGTATTTTTCTGATAAAATTCATATTTTGATGAATATTGGAAAATACTGTATTTTAATTCATATATGATTTTTAATCTAATTTATTTATATAGTTAAATTATATTTTTAATTGGTTAGTATGTTTAATTAGATTTTATTTTTACCATTTAATCTAATGGTTGTCAGCGTAATTAATTTCACTTTCAAATTGGACATAAACAAGTGTCAATATTTTGATAGATAATATTTTTCTAAACACCTTATTTGTTTTAACAACTAAAATTATTTTTAATTTAATTAACTCAAATTATATTTTTTGAATTTGTTGAAATATAGATAATGTTTTAAATTGGAATATCAAGTATATCTTAGGTTTAATTTTTGGTATTTTTATGAAAAGCTTCAATTTTTGATTAATATTTAAACCACTAAGTAGTAGTTAAAATAATGACTTTTTCATTTAAATGAAAATTTACCCCTTATGAGAATTGAATTGTGAAAATCTGACTAACATGGATGTTATTAGTATGTAAAATATGTTTCAATAAGATGAAAATAATTTTCTGGTGAATTGTAACTGTTGAATTTTTTTGCAGCGGTCGAAGTTAAATATGGTAATTAAAGGAAAAATGAATATTATAATAATACAAAATTATATTCACACTAGTCCTATTCTTATTTTATGATTCATGGTATTCCATTGGCCTCCTTGGGTCTATTTTAGGACCCCGTGGAGCCAAATGTGAGTGATAATGAAACTTTAGATTATTTAATTTAATATATAGACAAAAATAAAAAAACAAATATCATTTAGTAAATTAATTTTTTACATAGGGTAATATAATTTAATTTTACTACTATAAGTATTAATTGTAAAACTAAAAATATTTCCTACATCATGGTATTTTTTTATAATTTTTAGACATCAAATAAATTAAATAATTAATGACACAATAATGATGCAGTGTTTACTTCATCAATAAATAATTTAACTAAATAGGATTATAAATATAAAAATAACTAACAAAAAATATAATAACATTATTGAAACAATTTATTTCAACCGTGACTCAAATTATCATTTACATTAATAAGATTTGGTCATTTTGAAATTGAAAATAAATATATAATAAAATAATATTTTCACATTTTCCTAACGAACCCCCCTCCCCCTTATAAAAATCCATCACCTCTAACCCATTCCTCACAACTCTCATGCCCCTTCTCTCATCCATCTGCATCCAAAATAAGCTCTATAGATCCATTTCTTTCACCTAGAAGCCATAGCATAGGCATAAGGGACATCAAGAAGACCTTTTGGTTCACACTGAAGGGAGTTACCAGAATTAAGGGTAACAATTTCTCTTAAATTCTTTCGTTTTATTTTGTTTTATATTACATCTCCATCCCCATGAAATATTTTTATTAATTTATTTATTTACAACAAAAATATCCTCAATATACTAGGTTTTTGTTATGAGAATTATTCAAACTACACTTACAGACACCTCTGTCTAATCTGTAAGGAACATATCGTTTCTGTGGATAGCAAACTACTGCCTCATGAAATGATGAATGTTCAAATATCTCCAAATTCCTCTCACGGTGACAATTATTTTGGAAATGTATTTATATATAATATATATTATATTTATATTGTTTCTATTCTTCTATATTTTTCATTTATATAATACCTTTCTGGATTCTGTAGTGGGTAAATAGGAGAATCTCATTTGAGTAAGTGCGGACTACCGCCCCCTCAAAGTGATATGACTCGTTCATGCCTTATGTTGAATACATAAAGGGTTGAGTTATGTAAAATTATACATGTTATTATAATGTAATTATAATATACTTATATACCATTAATCTTCCATTACATTACCATACAAAATAGAATTGGAAGTAGCGTATATTTGTACGTACGACATACCATCTCCATGAATGGTGCATTTCATTTCTTATCTCCAAATGTTGTGTACTATTATAAATACATGTATATACTAGATATATGTGATATATATTATATCTAAATCAGGAATATAATTCTTCATATAATTTAGTTTTGACCATAGGAATAACTTGTAATTATAAGAAGTCGATTTTTGACTCGAATACCAAATATCAACAAAATGAGAATTATTAAATTAAATAATAAAATGATGTTTATAACATGGTAATAAGTGATATAAAAGAATAATAAATAAAAAAATTGTTCTTAATCAAGTATAAACTAAATTAAGTTTATTATTCAGAAAGAACAAAGAACAAACAAGTCATGTCAGACACAAGGTAAAGAGATTCTTATATATCTTTTAATTCTGTGAGATTTACATTTTAGCCACTTATTTATTACATGTCGTGTATTGTGTACTGAAATTTGATATATATTATCATGATTATTTTTATATTCATGTTATTATTTGATCCATTTGGTGGTTATTATCTTTTGGCTATACGACTCGATTGATTACAATTTGGTATGGGATTTCATTTCTAACTTTTATACCCAAGAGATTCATGAAATATTTGTCAATTTTTTCTTTTCTGTGGTGTATGTAATGCCCTTGTTTTTTAATTTTGGTGTAATACATTCATTTATTGGTATTTATTTCTTCATAGAATTATTTTTCTTTCATGTGGTGTATGTTTCGTATGTAACCAAATTAGTTAGGGAATTATTTTTACCAAAATTTCATTCCTTGGGTTAATCTTATAATTCATAATTATGTCATGATGTGATTATGTGTGGAATAATTATTTGTTTTTTATGTTTCAGTTTACACTCACCTTTGTGTTGATATACTTTTTATACACATAATCACTCTATTTATAAATTCTCAAGTCATTGATATGAAAATGATGAGTGTAATTTTAACTCAATTTCCATTCATTGAGTTAAACATACAAGTCATTGGTTTTGTCTTTAAAAGAACATGTGTTAATGTCCTATGATTGATTTACACTGAATATACAATCATAGTTGCGGAATTTATATTTTTCACACATAATAATTTAATTTATTACCCTTTATCTAAGGATACCATCTTTATAATGGATTTCATATCAAATTACATTCCCTTGAGACATCATTGTTCTTATGGCCCAATTCACTTTTATATGGTGTATATAATGTCATTTGGAGTATTATATCATGAATCCCATTATTATAATTATATTATAATGTTTTTGTTTAATTTTATTCATCAATTATTTCTATTCAATCATATATCTTTTGGTTATGAACCCTTTAAACAAAATATTGTTTTAAAGATATATTATTACAAAAAAAAATTCATTAATTTTTATGTTTTCAAAATGTTTTTTAGAATTTATTTAAATGGAAATTAATGTTTTAAAATTTTAAATCTTGTAAAATCTTCAATGTTGTTTGAGACCCTTTGATTAAAAAATAAATTTAATAAATGTTTCAAATGGTTTTGAAAATGGTTCGATTAAGCATTGATTATGACAATATCTTGAAATTATATATTGTTATTGCAATGTAGAAATGTTAGTAGTAACATTTTCATATTTGAAATATTTTATGTTATATGATTTCATAATGGTACTTTCACATTTTAAAGTCGGTTATGTGATAAACAAAATGACATGTGGTTCCATTATAATCCAGGACGGGTGTTCACGTTATAACTTCCAATTTATTGGGTATGAAAGTCAGCCCTATGGAAATTCCATTTAGTGATATGTGTGGATGTTGACCATATGTTTATTCAAATTAAGAATGTTTATTTCCCATGTTACATTTATATTTTATGTCTTTTTTATATGGGTTTTTAGATAAACTTTTGGTTACCAAAGGGTATGCAATGATCATTTATTCATTGAAAAGTATTTTCTTCTTCATAAAGGTGAAAAGTATTATTTTTTATAAAATAATCATGTTTTATTTGTTTTTTTGAAAAACATACAGTTTACCTTCTTTTTGTATCCCATACAAAGCTTTTTACTCATCCAATGTTTTTGAAATTATTTTCGCAAGACATGAAGTGTAAAAAGGACAATGATGTGAACAAGGAAAAGTCATGATGTATAAAACTTGGAAATGGACACTTTTCTTTTTAAGAGTTTATATTTTATGAAAAATGTATACATGGTAGTGGTGTCTAGTTTTTATATTCATGTTTTTATGTAATAGATATCGCCTAATTCTCTAAAACTCTAAACCTGAAAAGATATTCAATGTGAAATTTTAACATAATTCAAGATTATGTAATGTTTATGGATGGGTCCTTATAGTTGGTATCAGATGTCGATGTAGATAACTTTAGAGGTTAGGGTGTTATTCAATCATAAGTGACATAACCATTATGGTTAACATATTGGAAAGAGTGACTCTTTTTTAGATAAATCTAATGAGTTTTAGATGACATGAAAAAAAATATTTTAGTGTATACCATTCTCATAAGATAATATATGAATATTTTAATAAGATGCTCATATTGAAATTTTTGGTTTTAGTCAATGGTTGGAAGTAGCAAGAATCAATGTAAAAAATGGATGTTATGAAAACTATAACGGTTTTCTAAATGAGCAATTTAATGAAATTAGATCTGCAATGAAAACTATTCTGGTTATTCTCAACAAAATATCTAGAGTCATGATTGAAAAAATAAACCATGGTGATTTTTATAAGGCATCTTATTTGGGGAAAACAAATCCTCATGGATGTTCAGGTAAAAATCATAAATTTATATATATTAAAAAACCTATGTGTCAAGTATGTGGAAAGAAACACATAGGAAAATGTTTCAAAGGGACGGGAAGATGCTATAGATGTGAAAGTGAAGGTCATAAAGCAAGAACCTACTTTGTAAAAAGGAAGCATCTAGTTTACAATAGGAAAGGGAATGAAGTTCTTTATGGGGGATCAATTCATAGTTTTAAATGTGGTGTGCCTTGTCATTATACAAATAGATGTCCTATAATGATGTTTTTGGATTGGGATCACCAAGATTGTAATTTGTTTTTACAATAGCTAATGGAATTATGATTGAGGATTAAGAAAATGACAATGACCAATGAAAGGTATCGATTATATAATAACGTATCTTTTGATATTTTTAAATATGATGATGTGAATCATAATTTTTGTTTTTAGGATTGATTTTTTTCAGAATAAGATTAGAAGAAATGGTTAATGGATCATGATGAACATTGAATGACTATGAAATAAAAATATAAGGGATTCAAGAGTTATGGTATATTTTAGGATGGTGAAATTCGTAAAAGTATTAATGATATTTTGAAGATGGGATTGCATTAGAAGACATTTTATAGTATGTGTATCCCTGTTTTTTGAGATATTAAAATATAATTCATGGAATAATTATCTTTTCATTTGTGGATATAGTTATAAAGACCCATTTGGTTTTATATGATCCAGAATTTGAGGCATTTATAGGTTAACATATTTGTGATGAAAAATGAAAGTTATTAAACAAACTTTGTGGTGAAAATGTGTTATGATTATTTTTGATGAATTTATTTATTTTTGGAAATTTTATAAAATTATACAGTTTTTGAAAAAGGGAAACATGCAGACTGCATGACAACCCATCAGGTTAGATAAAGCTACTGGAATCGAACCCACAACCAAAGTGTGACTGGGATTTATCAGCTACCACTGGAATACGTGTAGTCCCTGGTTATTATGACTAATTCGTTTTAGTAAGATGATTTTATAAATCATGATCAATTTTATTTTGGGTTATTTATAGAAATGATTAAACTATCATGGAGAATATGCAATTAGGTTGATTACTTTTCAATATAAGACTTTAAGAGTAACTGATATTATTTGGTGATAAATGATAAACTTAATCTTGGAAGACAATGATATTAAATCCTTCTTAGATTTGGTATTCAATAATAGATTGGATTACATTGATGAATTTTATCGAATGTTGTTTATTGAATGGTCTTTGTTGAACTTTGTGTATTTTTTGACAAATTTTGGAAATTAAGAGTAGTTTTTGTTTCTGTAAAAAATTATCTTTTTTGGGGATTATCTGATATTCTAAAAACCAATTTTGGTTTTGGTTGATGACTAAATATTGGGGAAATATATAGTTCATATTATGTATATTATTTGATACTCTATAAGTTATCTCGAGCACTTCAGGTGGGACGAATCCATCGTGAATACTTACAGTTTGGAAAAAAGATGTGTTTGTTATAGAATTTTATTAAAGGATGAAAGTCTAGATGACAAATATGTATATATCCTTATGATCTTAGTCTAGTTATTAATAAAATTCATCAATTCTATGGAAATTATCTTGATGTAAAAAACTAATAAGCTCTCTTTTATCATCAGACTTTTACCTATCCACAAATTTATTGTATTATGGTGGTTAAATTTCTGTGATCATGTTCACTATCACTCTATATTTATCTATAAGAGTTAGTTCCTATTCCATATCAACGTTTTCATGGAATCCTAGTAAGTATTGTTTCATATGAAATTTGTATACATCATTATGTCTTTTAAAGTGATTGTTTTATTTACTCTTTTTCTTACATGGGACTTTCAATCATGTTTCCAAGCCCAATTTGAAAATTGAAAGGACGTAATTTCCAACATGGGGGACGGATGTAATATCCCAGGTAAATAAAGAATATGAAATTTTTATATATATAAATATTTTTAAATTAATTA
This sequence comes from Viscum album, assembly GCA_963277665.1. Lineage (NCBI taxonomy): Eukaryota > Viridiplantae > Streptophyta > Magnoliopsida > Santalales > Viscaceae > Viscum > Viscum album. Next base: position 1,896,667,192 of record OY728163.1, on the reverse strand, counting down.
TTACTTTTAATTTTAATTGAATGTTATGTATGATTATGTAACACCCTGAGATTTTATGAGAATTATTCATTTTAATTATTTTGATGTTTTTTGTTGTTCAATACACAATGATTATCTTGCGCTATACAAAACAATTTTTTATCTTGTAGTATCTTCATGACTATTCACGGCTTGCATTACACGCAAGAGCAACCTTCCTCGATAGCTTGCGTTGTACGCAATACAGAGTTTCACTAAACAAAGATATGTTATTAAAATATTATATAAACTAGCCTTTATGAATATTAATACACACTTTTTGAAATTTTATAAAATTTATCTTTCAAAATGGAATTTATTTTTGGATTCGTAATATCGAAATTAGCCTAGGGTGAAATTTTGGTATTTTTCTGATAACATTCAATTTTTGAAGAATAGTGATAAACACTGAGTTATAGTTTAAAACCGAATTTTTATGTAAATAATTATTTATTTTATTTAAATTTATTTTAGGTCAAATTTGATACATAATACCTATATAAGTTCAATTTAATTATTTGGGGTCATTTTATAATAATTTTAGATATATAAATATTTATTTGAACTTTTCACCGTCTTTTACCGACCTCCTAGGAGAATTTGGAAATTTACATAAAACATAATTTTACCGCTCTTGTGAGTGGAATTTCAAAAACTAGAGAGTGAAGGTTAATATCATGGAGTAAAATGTGGTCCAATAAGATAAATATACTTTTTGGTGAATAGTAACCTTTTAATTTTATTTACCACGGTTATAATTAAATAGGGTAATTATGGGTAAAAGTTTTGTTATTATTACCTTAAAAATGTCCTATTTCTATTTAATAAGTTTAATTCGACCAAAAAAAACCTTAGGAATAAAATATTACCATTTAGGTCTACTTGTATTATATTAGGACGCTTATTATTATTTTATTTAAAGATGAGTAAAAATATTTTAAATCAATGTTTAATAACTAAAATATTTTTAATATAGGGTTATACATAAAATAAATTTGAATATAAATATTAATTATAAAGATAAAAATATTTCCTACATAATTGTATTTTATTTATATTTTTTAGAAATTAAATAATTTAATATATTTATGACACAATGATGACGCAGTAATTACATAATTAATGAAATATTAAAATAATTGATATTATAAATACCCAAATAAATGTAATTTGAGACTTTTTATGAATTAAAATAATTTAATAGGGTCATATAACATAATAGGGTTGGTTAGATTAATTTTTTTCAATGTAATAATGCTTTTATGAGTTTAGAAAGAACAAAATACCAAATAGTATCAAAATTGACATAAAAGGGTTTTTAAAAAATATCATATAGTATTAATTGATATTATATTCCTAAAAATATAAACGTCGGAAAAAATACTTATATAATAATATATATGACATTAATAAACCAATTGGCATTTTATTGGTAGTTTATAGTTTGTTTATTAACCATATAGTGTAAGAATACCAAAAGACATGGTAAAAGTTTAATTATTTAACTTATAGTTAAATCTAAATGATAAGGTTAAAATGGTAACCTAAACTTGTATAAAACCTATTGGTTGAGATTATTTCGACCCATATCCAATTTATGGTTTAAATAAATCAATTTTGAGCCATTATACATCGAATATTACTTAATTTTAAAATAATATTTTATGTTTCTCTTAAGGTGCCCTTCACCCCTATTATAAATGGGAACCTGCTCCCTCTCCAATTCACACAAATTTGAGAATTCAAGATCAGAAAAAACCTGAACATTTCACATCTCCACTTCAATATAATCCTACTAGTTATCATGGCCATTTTCAAATTCAATCTTTAGTACCCTATGAGGAGGTTAAGAGGTGTCATGTCAAGAAGAGGTAATCTCTTCTACATATTCTTTCAAGTTTCTTTATTCTTCTACTTCATCTTCTTTAGTTGTTTCATTATGAAGTAATTACATAAGTATATATAATATACTGATATGTTATTATAAATATTAAACAATCCCATTTCACCTTCTATCTATCCTACAATAAATGAAATCACCGCGTGTGTGTACGTACGGAATATTGTCTCCACGCCGTGGTGTAATATGTTTTTCCCCCACCGCCTTACATGGATTGGTATAATGGTATAAAGAATAACTATTTATGGTTATTATAAAACCATACTGATTCTGAGATATTATATCATCCACTCCAATTCCATTCAATAATTATGGGAATGATATCATCGCTCGTGCATACGTACGGATTACCGTCTCCACGACGCAATAAGATTCATTTTCCATATTAAGCATTCAGGAATCATTATAAAGTATATATTATTATTAATAATAATATATATGAAATAATAATTTTACTATATATATATATATATATATATGTCATCTACTTACTTCCATTCAAGTCAATAAGGAAAGGAAAACAGTGTTCATGCGTACGTACAACCTACCGTCTCAATGAACGGTGTGTTTCATTTCATTTATCTATCTATTATATAAATATATATATACTGAATATATATGATATCAAAAATAATGTTTTAATTTTTGAAGTATTTAAATCATGATATATGTAATAATAATATCAAGAACAGCAAGTCTAAACACGTACTGTAAATAAAACTATTTTACCCAAAATGATGATTTAACATGGAATTGACAAAATAACAGGTAATATAAAGTCATAAGTGAATCATATATGATATCATATATATTATTATGGTTCTATTGAAAGTTAATAATATTTTTAAACCCATTATACAGGATTTTGGGACATGGTGGGGACAGTTTCGTAACTTTAGGGTTTCTCGGGCGGCTCGCTTTGCCCGTGGAAATGATGATTCACTTTTTGTGTTCAAAATTTATAATTTTTAATTTGAATGGGATTTTGGAATTGTGTAATTATATGTTGTTATTTTTTGAGGGTTTTTTGAATTTAGATATCAGTTTATGTAAGGTTCTCACTCACCCTAATGTGGCTTATTTAGAAAATGAAATTTTTTTTTCTGTGTAGTAATTATTTAATGGGGTTATATTTTTCTTCCATGTACATAAAAATGTTTTTCATAAACCATTTTATATTTTTCCATGTATTTTTAAAGACATTTTTACCCCTATTTGATTTTTACATTGTGTTATTAATGAAATATTTCTTTTATATACCATAATTTGTACTTTTTGACTTTTCTGTTATAAGTATGAGGGGAATGTTTTTTTAACTTATATGGCATGAATGGATTTTTACTGTTTCATAACACGTTATTTTCATGAATCTTACTCAACAATATTTCCTGAATATTTTCAAAAAAATCCTTTTCTTTTAAAATTGAATTGCATTTTGTGAAAAGAAAATGATTTTGAAGAAGAAAGATATTTTCCTCAAAAATTCATTTCAAGTGTTTTATCAAAACCATTTTCCATCTAAGATGAAATTATTTAATATGTGTATGTTTGAAGTATAATGTCTCTTTTATTTACATGGATTCACTTTTATTATGAAAAATAATATCCAATTGTTTTATTTGGATTATGTTATGATGGGATGATGTTTCTGAAACCCATTTTATTCTTTGGGTTATGATGAATGATTTATGTTTATGCTGTGGCACACGTAAGAATGATTTCATTATGAGATGGGTGGAACCTATATCTCCCTCAAATTCATTGGGTAAAGATTCATATCATATGAGATAGACATGGATATAATGGTAATTAAATAAGGTACAGTAATACAGGGCTTGAAAAGCAGGTAAACCCAATTCAGTAAGGGACATTGTCCACTATGATGGTCTTGGCAGCAATTCCTTGGCTACTATGCAAATCATATCATGTGATTAATGGTATCCACAATTTAATTTCTTATTACCTTGATATTTTATCATGGTTAATGTTCCTTTTTTATCTATGCCTTAGTAATTTCTATGATTTATGTCCTTACTCATGATTTGGATGTTTTATGTTCATGTTCCTGCGTTCAAATGTTTAGGGATTGTTTTATGTTCTCCATGTTTACCCTTACTGAGAATTTGAGCTCACCCTTTTTATATTTTCTTTTCCCCGGGATATAAAGAAGTGTTTTAGGTATGAAAACCAAAGGGGAAGATCTTTATCTGAGATATTGATGATCTTTCACCATGATTATAATATTATGTTCCGAGTTTCAAAGACACTAAACTAATATGGTATTTGGGCATCTGTTTTTGTTATATATTATGTATTCCTCAAAAGTAATGTAATGACAAAGTATGTAAAGCTTTTGTTATTTATTGTTGGAATCAATTAAATGGAGTTAAGAATGAATCTGATATTTGGGAACTCTCACGTGTGAGCCTTGGACGATGTGAGGCTCTCCACCCAAGGGATTCATGACGAAATGGCTGCCACTGGGGATGTTGGTATGTCCTGCCCAGGGGGAGTAGCCACCCATGGAGTGCTCTGATAGGTATCAATTTTAGTCCACTGGAAATAATATCATACCGCTACAGTTGGTATCAGAGTCAAGGTTTAGTTATCCTATAGAAAATAGGATACGAAAATAGTAGTGAAATCTATAGAGATATTACTATTCTATGTCTAGGGATGTATATACATTTAATTATAAGTATAGGTTATAGTCCAAGAATTATGGTAACAATCATAAAATTAAACCTAAGTGGTTATATATTGAAGGCACTTCCCCATTATTATGTTGTTTTTCTTGTATGATTTTTTCCACTCACACTATTCCTTTTGGGTTGTAGAAAATGGATAGAATCGGAAGATTCCTAATAATGGAGGATATGATGGACAATGGAATGATATTATTCAGGACCAACCAAATGTAATAGGATTTGGAAGTCCAAACATCGTTATTATTACTAATCAATAATCTCATTATATGTTTAATAATATCAACATTGGTATGTTTCCTAAATCAGCTAATAAGGGAATGATGGAGTTACATGATGATCATAGAGGAACAAAAGTTCAATTTCCCTCATATAAATCAGGTGGTAACAGGTAACATGGAGAATGTTTCAAAGGAACTGGAAGATGCTTTGGGTGAAGAAAATAAGGACAAAAGGCAAGTAATTTTAAAGGAAAAGTTTTAGTTAACACCATGGACAAAGATAATGATATTTCTAAGACATCAATAATGGTTAAATATTTTTAATGTTGTATGTATGGGAATTATGCAATCCAATTCCATAATAGAAAGTCTCCTGAAGAGAATCATCATGGTCGTATGGGAAGTATTTATATTGATGATGATGAAGAGAATATAAATGATCTGTGAGATAAAAGAATTGTAGAATCTCGGTCAATGGTTTAAGAAGGTAGTGGAATGATTTGTGTTTATCAAGAGTTAGGTAGTATAGGTAATGGTACTATGTAATAAAGAAATATCTAAGTATTGTTACAATATTGTTTTTTCTAAAATTATTTGGAAGTATATGTTGAATGGTACTGGTAATGAAAAAACTTTATTCAGATATTTTTGGAAAGTAGATGATATGCTCATAATGAAGGGATAAGGGGAAAATGAAAATTTTGATAGTATTCATGAGCTCATGACTGATATGAGGACAAAGTGATATCATGGTCTGAGTGTATAGAAATTTTTCAATTTTGGTATGTGGAAAGGGTTAACTTTTGATAGCATTCAGGTTTTCACAAAGGTTCTATGGTAATTCATGATTCAAAAGAAAACATGATTAAGGTATTCACATATTTGGAATGTGATCAACATGATATATCTTATGATATATGGTGGATAAATGACGGTATTCACGTTATTGTTTTGTAACCTTTCAAGTAATCATTTTCTTTATACTTTGAGCCTGGACAAGAATAATTTTGGATAAGCCCAATGATTGGTATTAATTAAGATAGAAATAAGATAGTATTTTTTAAGGCTAGAATTTTTTTTGATATTATTGTAGGAATGTTATAATAATGTAGTTTTAGAAAAAGGTTAAAACTGCATGATGGAAGACAACCCGTTGGGTCGGACACGGTTGCTGGAATCAAACATGCAACCGAAGGGCGACATCCCTTCATCGCCTACCACAGGCCTATAGGATGTCCCTAGTTAGTAGAAACTAGTTTTATTTTATTAAGAAGTATGATAGATGAAGTATAGGTCCATTTTAGGAACCATATATGATTAATCTCATCATAGATGGTCTTATATATATAACTTTTTCCATCCTTAGGTTTGAGATAGATGGAATGAACTATAATTCTATCGCATGATCTGCTAACACTTCACCAAAGACAATTTCAACTTCATTTTTTTAAGGGATGAAGTGGAAATTGTTCAAGTCACAAACAACAGTGTTATTTTACCAAAATCATGTATGTATTTCTTTTATTTCAAAATTTCTTCAAAATTTGGGAAATGATCTTGAAAACCAAAACTGTTGTCCTAGTACTCTCATATCTGATGAATTAGATGGTACCATAGATCACTAAAAATTTATGGCTTTGTGATTGTTGGATTTTTCATAGCCATGTTCTCTAACACTCTACATCAGAACTTGATGGTTATATTTCTCTTCCATATCCATATTTTAATCTATATTCTTCAATGTGGAAACCATGTGATGAGTTACTTTGGTTATCCATTATATTTCTAACGATCCTCTTTAAAATTAAAATTTGTTATTCCTTTTTACTATGCGGGTTTCAATGAATTAAACCTTCAAGTAGAAAATCATTTATACCGCCAATGAATTTCTAGGGAGATATTATTTTTAAGGGGGTAGAATGTAACACCCCTTGATTTTATGAGAATTATTCTTTTTTATTTCTTTGATGTATTTTGTTGTAAACTACACCATGATTATCTTCCACTATACGCAACATTTTATTAGCTTTTAGTATATGCAACACTATTATTGTCTTTCATTACACACTAGTGAAACCTTCCTCAATATTTTGCATTGTACGCAATACCGAGTTTCACTAAACAACGATACATTATTAAAATATTATATAAGAAAGTCGTTATGAATAGTAATACCCACTTTTTAAAATTTTATAAATTTTATCTTCCAAAATGGACTTCTTGTTTGGATTAGGAATATTGAAATTAGACTAGGGTGATTTTTTTGTATTTTTCTGAGAACATTTAATTTTTGATGAATAGTGAAAAACCCTGATATATAGTTTAAAACTGAATTTTTATTTAAATAATTATTTATTTTATTTAAATTGATTTTAGGTCAAATTTGATACATAATACCTATATAAGTTCAATGTAATTTTTTGGTGTCATTTGATAATAATTTTAGATATATAAAAATTTTATTAATCATTTCAGCGTCCTTTACCCTTCTCCTAAGAGAATTTGAAAATTTACATAAACCATAATTTTACTACTTCTGTGAGTGTAATTTCAAAAATCCAAGAGAAATAGTTAATATGAAGATTTAAAATGTGGTTCAATAAGAAAAATATAATTTTTTTGAATAGTAACCTTTTACTTTTATTTACCACGGTTAAAAGTAAATAGGGTAATTAAGGATAAAAGTGATATTATTATTACCCTAACAAATGTCCTAATTCTATAGGATAAGTGTAATTCAACCAAGAAGAACCTTGGAAGTAAAATATTTTCCTTTAGGTTCACATGGATTAGATTAGGGCACTTATGATTATTTTATTTAAATAAGATTTAAAATAGTTAAAATCAATGATTAATAAGTAAAACATTTTTAATAAAGGGTTATACAAAAGATAAATTAGACTATAAATATTCATTTAAAATATAAAAAAATTTCCTACATAATGGTATTTTATTTTTATTTTTTACACATTAAATAATTAATTTATTTATGACACAGTGATGATAATGTAATGAGCTAATTAAAGAAATAATAAAATAATTGATATTATAAATACCCAAATAAATTTATTTTGAGACATTTTATGAATTAAAATAATTTTATAAGTTCATATAACATATTAGGGTTGGTTTTATGAATTTTTTTTGATTTAATAATTATTTTATGAGTTTAAAAAAAACTAAATACCAAATTGGGTCAAAATTGTTATAAAAGAGTTTTTAAAACATATATTATATTATTAGTTGATATTCTATTCATAAAAATCTAAGGGTTGTCCAAAAGACTTATATAAAAATATATATGACATGAATTATCCAATTGGGGTTCTATTGGATGTTTTTAGTATGTTTATAAACCATATAGTGTAAGAATACATGACGACATGGTAAAAGTTAAATTATTTAACGTATAGTTAAATCTAAATGGTAATGTTAAAATGGTAACATAAACTTGTCTAAGACCTATTAGTTGAGTGGATGTTGACCCATTACAAATTTATCTTTTAAATAAATTAATTTGGAGCCATTAAAAACCGAATATGACTTTATTATAAAATAATATTAGAATATTTTCCTAAGGTTCCCCTCACCCCTCTTCTATAAGGGAACATCTTCCCTCTACTCTTCACCAAAATTTGAGCCTTCAAGATCAGGATAACCCTGCCAATTTAACTACTACACATCCATATAACTCTACAAGAGGCCCTGGCCTTCTTCAAATAACAACTTTAGTGCCCTAAGAGGAGGTTAAGATATGACGCGTCGAAGAAGAGGTAATATATTCTACTAATTCTTTCAAGGTTATTTATTATTATTATTCCTATTCTTTAGTTGTTTAGTTATAAAGTAATGACATCAGTATAAATAATATTCTGATATGTTATTATAATTATTAAAAAACCTCATTTCACTATCTATCCATCCTAGGAAAAATGAATTCACCACACGTGCGTGCGTACGTAAATATCATCTCCACATCGTGGTGTAATTTGTTTTTCCACCACCACCTTACATTGATGGGTATAATGGTGTGAAGAATTACTATATATGGTTAATATTAAATAATACTGATTATGAGATATTATAACACCCAATCCAATTCCATTCAATAATTATGGGAACGATATTATCGCTCGTGCATACGTACGGATTACCGTCTCCACAATGCGATGAGATTAATTCTCCATATTAACCATTCAAGAATGATTATAACCTATATATAATGAATAATAATGATATATATGTCATAGTAATTCTAAACTATTTATGTATATATATAAATATGTCATCTAATTACTTCAATTTAAGTAAATATGGAATGGAAAACAGTGTTCATGCATACATACGACCTACCATCTCCATGAATGGTGGGTTTCATTTCATTTATCTATCTATTATATATATATATTGAATATATATGATATATTAATATTTTTTTACATTATATAAGTAATTAAATCATGATATAAGTAATAATAATATCAAGAACAACATGTCCAAACACATATGGTAAATGAAACTATTTTACCGAAAACGCTACTTTAAAATGGAATTGACAAAAGAACGGGTAATATAAATTCATTATTGAATCATATATGATATCATAAATATTATTATGGTTCTATTACAAGTTAATAATATTTTTAACTCCACTATATAATAGTTTTAGAGACGTATGGAAGAAATTGAATCTAAGGTAGGGGATTATTTTTAAATTTCATTTTTATCCGAGATTGCTTATACGTAAGTATTTATCGGGGTTATAATTTTCCTCCATGTACATAAAAATGTTTTTCATAAAGTGTTTATTATTATTCCATTTATTTTTAATGTCATTATTATCCCACTTTGAGTTTTACTTTATGTTATTAATGGAATATTTCTTTTGTTTACCATACATGGTAATTTTTGACTTTTGCTTAAAAAGTAATAGGAGAATGTTTTTTTAACGTATACGACATGAATGGATTTTTACGGTTTCATAATTCCTTATTTTCATGAATCCTACTCAACAAGATTTCATTAATATTTTAAAAAAAATATTTCCTTTTAAATTTTCCTGGCATTTTGTTAAATGAAAATGATTTTGAAGAAGAAAGGATATTTTCCTCAAGAATTCATTTCAGGTGTTTTATCAAAACCAGTTTCCATCTAAGATGACATTATTTCATATGATTATTTTTAAAGTATAATGTCTCTATTATTTACACGTATTCACTTTTCTTATGAATAAATGATATATATTTGTTTTATATGGATTATGTTATGATGGGATGATGTTTATGAAACCCATTTTATTCTTCGGGTTATGTTGAATGATTTATGTTTATGTTTTGGAACATGTAAGAATAATTTCATTATGAGATGGTTAGGGCCAATATCTCCAAAAAATGAATTGAGTAAAGATTTATATCTCATTTGATAGACATGAATATAATGACAAGTAAATCTGGTTCAGTAATACAAGGCTGGAACTGTAGGTAAACCCGATTCAGTAATGGACTTTGTCCGCTATGATGGTCTTGGAAGCAATGCCTTGGTAAAAATAGAAATAATATCATGTGATTAATGGTTTCCACTATTAAAAGAATGTGTAACATGCTATATTATCATGTTTAATGTTCCTTTTTGATCTATGACTTATGCACTACCGAGATTTATATCATTACTCCTGATTTTGAAGTTTTATGTTCATGTTCTTACATTAAAATGTTTTGGGATTATTTTATGTTCTCCATGCTTACCCTTACTGAACATTTGAGCTCACCCTTTTTATGTTTTCTTTTCCCCATGATATAAAGAAAGGTATTTGGTTAGAAAACCAAAGGGGAAGATCTTTATGGAAGATGTTGTAGATCTTTCACCATGATTAGAAGATTATGTTCCGAGTATCCAATGACACTAAACTAATACAGTCATTGGGAATATGTGTTTGTTATGTATTAATTATTCTGGAAAATTAATGTAATGTACATGTATGTCATGATTTGGGTTTCTACAGTTGGTATCAGAGAAAATGAAGTAGGAATGAATCTGATCATTGGGAACTCTCATGTGTGAGCGTTGGAAGAAGCATGGGTCTCCGCCCAAGGGCTTCAGGAGGAAATGATTAGCACTAGGGATGTCGGTAAGTCCCAACTAGGGGGTGTATCCACCCATGGAGTGCTCTAATAAGTATCAATTCTAGTCCACTGGAAATAATTTCAGACCGCTATAGATGGCGTACCCAATACACAACAATTGGTTTCATTGAAATCTTGTGTTGCACAAGACATTGGGTCATAATGAAAAAATATATATAATATTATTATTTTAAATGGCAGTTAACGCCATGAATTTTTATTTCAGGGAATGAAAATAACTAAAAAATGATTATATATATTTGTTAATTTTTTTTACATTTATCCAATAAAATTTAAAGACTTGAAATTAGAATAAATGTAAATTTAAGCAGAATTTACATTAAAAGGTTGATTTACCGCCTTTTGATGGAGAACCCTCATTAAATAAAGTGTTGATCACTTTAATACATTCAATTTGAAAAAAAATAAAATTAAACATTAGAATCAGTATATCAAAGTTCACTTTGGGTAAAAGTTTGGTATTTTTTTGATAAAATTCATTATTTGATGAATAGTTAAAAATACTGTATTTTAATTCAAATATACTATTAAATCAAATTTATTTATATTTTTTAATTATAATTATAATTTTTTTTAAAGTATGTTATATTATATTTTTACCATTTAATCCAATGGGTTTCATTGAAATTAGACATAAACAAGTGTCAATATTTTGATATATATTGTCTCTTAAAAACCCGCTATTTGTTATGACAATTAGAATTTATTTTATATTAATAAATTCATCTTATGTGTTTAATTTTTGGAAATAAACATAATTTTTTAATTTGGAATATCAAATATATCTTTGGTATAATTTTTCGTATTTTACTGAAAAACAAAAAAAAATTATGAATAGTGAAACCACTAAGTAGTAGTTAAAAAATTGACTTATTCATTTAAATGAAATTTTAGACCTTCTGTGATTTTAAATTGAAAAATAAAACATATATGGTTGTTATTATTATGTAAAATGTGGTTCAATATTATGAAAATAATATTTTGGTGAATAATAACTTTTGACTTTTTTTACCACGGTTAAAGGTAAATAGGGTAATTCAAAGTAAAAAATAAAATTATAATAATTCATAATTACCTTAACACATGTACTATACTTATTTTATGAGCCATTTAGGACCATGGGCATTATTTGGTCGATTTAGGGACCCCATGAAGCCACATGGGAGTGACAATGACACTTTAGATTAATTAATTTAATGTAAAGACAAAAATGACACAAACAAATATCTTTTAGTAAATTTATTTTTATATAAGGTTTTATAAGCTATAATTTCGATTATAAATATTCATTAGAAAGAAAAAATATTTTATACATGAAGTTATTTTTTTATAATTTTTAGTCATAAAATATGTTAAATTATTAATGACACAATAATGATGTAGTGTTTACCTCATTAATAAAGTTTTAAAATAAATCAGATTATTAATATTAAAATAACATCCATAACCTATATAATTAATATTGGATGAATTTATTTTGACCTTGAATCATTTTATCTATGACCTTATTGAGATTTGGACCTTTCAAACCCGAAAATCATTATATAATAAAATAATATTTTCACACTTTCATAAAGAACACCTCCTCCCCCTTATAAAAACCTCTCACCTCTAACTCATTCTTTACACCACTCCAGCCCCCTGGATCATCCAAAACCTGAGAAATTAATCCCTCATGATCCCTATATTCCTCATGGAAGCCTTAAATTAGGAATAAGTGAATTCAAGAAGACCTTTTGGTTAAAACCCATGGGAGTTACCTGAATTAAAGGTAAGGATTTCTCTTAAATTCTTTTGTTTTATTTTATTTTATTTTATTTAACTTCTCCAACCCCATGAGCTCTTTTCATTACATTATTTTATAACTACACCAGTTTATTAAATATACTAGGTTGTTTTTATATAAAGGATTCAAACTACACATACATAAACCTCCGTCCAATGGGTAAAAAACATATTGTTTCTATGGATGGAGAACTACTACCTCACAAAATGATGATTGTTCAAATATCTCTACCTCCTCTCATGGTGGTCATAATTTTAGAACTATATTTATATATGATATATATTATATTTATATTGTTTCCATGATTCTGTATAATTCATTTATATAATAACTTTATGGTTTCCACAGTGGAAAAATACGATAATATCATTTGCAGAAGGGTGGAGTACAACCCCCTCAAAGTGATATGAATCATTGATGCCTTATGTGGAACGTATAAAAGGTAGAGATAATGAAATTATATATGATATTATTCTGGAATTATAGAATACTTATGTGTCATAAATATTCCATTCGATTACCATATGAAATATATTTGGAAGTAGCATTAATCAGTACACACAGCTAACTATCTCCATGAATGGTGCATTTCATTTCATAATTCAAAATTTTCGGTCCCATTATAAATACATTTATATAATTGATATACATGATATATATTATATCAATTTAATGAATATAATTATGGATATAATGTACCTTTGACCTGATGAATGACTTATAATTATTTGAAGTCCATTTTTGACTCAAATTCCTAATATCGACTAAATGACCATTATTATCATAATTGATTAAATATTATTTATGAAATGGTAATAAGTGATATTAAAGGAATAATAAAATTGAAAAATGTTGTTAATAACATATGAATTAACTTATGTTTATTATTCAGGAAGAACAAGGAACAAACAAGTCATGTCAGACAAGAGATAAAGAGTTTCTTATGTCACTTTTAATTCCTCGAGATTTCCATATTCGCCACTTATTTATTGGATTTGGTGAATTGTGTACATCTATTTGATATATATTATCATTATTCTCTATATTGTCATTGTTTTATATTATTAATTTGTTGTTTATTATCTTTTGATGATATGACTCGACTAATTACAACGTGGTAAAGGTAATCCTTTCTCATTATTATTCCTGTGAGATTCATGCTTATTTATCCCTATTTCCTTTGTGTGGTTTACATACTTCCCATGATTTTTACGTTTTGTGTAATACAATTTTATTAATTTTTATTTACATATTCATAGAATGATTCTTCATTCATGTGGTGTATTTTTTGTAAGTTCCCAAATCGGTAAAGGAACTTTTTAACCCAAATTTCCTTCCCTGGGTTAATCTTCTGATTCATAATAATGTCATGCTATGATTATGTATGGAATAATTATTTGTTTTTTAATGATTTAATTTCCACTAAATTTTGTGTGGATATTCATTTGATATACATAATCACCCTACTAACAAATTCTCTAGTCATCGATATGGACTTGATAAGAGTAATTTTCACTCAATTTCCATTCATTGAGTTAAACATCAAAGTCATTGGTTTGGTATTTAAAAGAACATGTGTTAATGTCCATTGATTTATTTACACTGAATATCTGATCAAATTGAGTGTATTTATATTTTTCACACATAATTGTGTAATTGATTAATCCTTAATCTAAGGATACCATCTTTATAATGGATTTCGTCTCAAATTGCATTCCATTGAGACATCATTGTTGTTATGGCCCAATTAAGTTTTATATGGTGTATATAATTTCATTTGGTGTAATATATCATGAGTCCATTTATTATCACGATATTATTTTGTTTTTAATGAATTTTGTTCCTCAATTATTTTTATTCAAGCATATCTTTTTGTTATGAACTCTTCAACTAAGATATTGTAGTGGCCCGGGTTTTTGGGGTCCATTACTTTGTGAAAATCTCGTTTTGGGTTTTTTGGAATGGGAATCATGGTGGTGTAGGCCTACCGGCAGCCTTATCCTACCGGTAGCATGCCTACCGGTAGCATCAGCCTACCGGTAGCGGTGGCCTACTAGTAGCTGCAGCCTACCGGTAGCGCGGCCTACCAGTAGCAGCAGCCTACCAGTAGCTCGACCTACCGGTAGTTGCGGCCTACCCGTAGCCACGGCCTACCAGTCGCTGCAGCCTACCGGTAGCTCAGCAACCGGTAGCTGTCACCCACCAGTATCTCTCATCTACCGGTGGCTCTGGCCTACCCCGCGGGTTATTTCCAATAGCGCTCCATTTTGCGCAAATAGGGTTTTAAACCCTAATTTGACATATTTGAGCATGTTTTAATAACCCTGTAGACCCCGAAAAACGCGTCCCCAAAATTTTCCAAATTCTTCCATACATGATCCAAGATCGTAGTCCATTTCGCAAGCTTCTATTTGGTAGGTCGTAGGGCCCGAACGGAGTTACGGATTAGGAGTTATGGACGTTTGAAGATTGGCTGGGAATCTGGTTTGCAAAGCCCGTCGCGAAGCGCCCCGACCATCGTGGCCTCGCGAAGCTCCAGAGGCGGTGATGCTCCGCGAACGCATTTGACGTTCGCGAGCCGCCGCGAAGCTCCAGAGGCGGTGATGCTCCGCGAACGCATTTGACGTTCGCGAGCGCGCCGCGAAGCTCCTGAGGCGGCGCGGAAGTTCTGCTTCGCGGCGCCCCTGCCTATAAATACCCAGCTCACCCCCCTTCTCGGGAGGACGGCGGAGGACGGCCACGGCCACTTCGCCCCTTGGGCGGCCGAGCGGAGCTCCGCATTGCGGCTCCGCGAAGCCACGCTCCGCGAGCAGCTCCCTTCGCGTTGCTGCTCCGTGAGCCGAGACTCCAGGAGTCCATGCTCCGCGAGCCTATGCTCTGCGATGCTGCTCCGCGAGACCAAGCTCCGCGAGAGCCCTTTTCTCCACGAGCCCTTGCTCCGCGATGATGCTCCGCGAGACCAAGCTCCGCGATGCTGCTCTGCGAGACCAAGCTCCGCGATGCTGCTCCGCGAGACCAAGCTCCGCGAGACCCCTTTGCTCTGCGAGAGACCATTGCTCCGCGAGGCCATGCTTCGCGAAGCTACTTCACAAAGACCCATCCTTCGCGAGGATCCTACATTCGCGCCCTCCGGGCCGGTCCCTTCGCATCCGTCACAGACCCCCATGAAAAATGGAGAGTCGCACCGCGAACTTCTCGGGCCGGGATGCCGGGATTTTCCATTGCTCCCTTATGCGCTCCCACCTTCCACCTATGGAACACCATGATTAGAGATACTCCTCTACACACCATGAAACACCTTCAGTTGACATATTCGTCTGGGTTTCATTCTATGTCGTGAGTTGAGGTTCTTATCATCAATTCCCCGGGTACCTCGAGTCGAACCATCCCCCAGGCAACTCCTCCAAACCCGATCACTTGGCTCCTATGCCAGGTTGAACCAGAAAGGGCTTCTTTGCGTAAGTCCCAACACCAACCATTTCTAGGAACCTTCTGCCTAATAGTCCTATCTACATGACTATAAACTGTAGTACTCCCTATCTAACAAATGATAGGATGCCTCTCACTTCTAACGAGAGATGCCTCATTCTCTTATCATGAGATGCCAATAGTCCTATCTACATGACTATAAACTGTAGTACTCCCTATCTAACAAATGATAGGATGCCTCTCACTTCTAACGAGAGATGCCTCATTCTCTTATCATTAGATGCCAATAGTCCTATCTACATGACTATAAACTGTAGTACTCCCTATCTAACAAATGATAGGATGTCTCTCACTTCTAACGAGAGATGCCTCATTCTCTTATCATGAGATGCCAATAGTCCTATCTACATGACTATAAACTGTAGTACTCCCTATCTAACAAATGATAGGTTGCCTCTCACTTCTAACGAGATATGCCTCATTCTCTTATCATGAGATGCCAATAGTCCTGCTTACATGACTCTAAACTGTAGTATTCTCCCTATGTTCCAAACACAGGATGCCTCTTGACCTATACGAGAGATGCCTTATGCTCCTAGAATAAGATGCCAATAGTCCTATCTCAAGACTATAAACTGTAGTAAACCCTGTGCTCCAAACATAGGATGCCTCTTGCTCCAAGCGAGAGATGCCTCATGCTCCAAGCATGAGATGCTAACAGTCCATCCTACATGACAATAAACTGTAGTAATCTCTATGTTCCAAACATAGGATGCCTCTTCCATTAAACAAGAGATGCCTTGTGCGCCAAGCATAAGATGCCTAATGCCATGATCACAGTGGCGTAACATCAAGAGCGTTGGAACCCATTCAAACATTCCATCACTCCACCTCACTCTTTGCGTGTCCTTCGTTTGGATCGTCATTCACTTCCAAGTCTGGAGGGACCCCCTAACAGTATGGATGCTCGACCTATGGTCCGCCTGCTGTCCTGGGCCAACGCCCCGGAAGACTGATCACGTCTGGAGGGACCCCCTAACAGTATGGATGCTCGACCTATGGTCCGCCTGCTGTCCTGGGACAACGTCCCGAAGGATCGATCGACAACACTTGTGACATGGTCCCGTGTTTCGAACATGGTCAACGTTCGACCCTCATTTGTTGTCCTCATTTCTGGCTAACGTGATATGGATGCTGCGTTGCGAATATGGTCAGCAGTAATCCTCCATCACCACGCCAATCTCACGAAGTTCTGAATATTGGGCATGTGATTCACACTTTTCTCGTCCCTTTGTTTGGGCTGATTCCAACGCCCTTGGCGTTATCCCGCTTGTGCACTTGTGCATAGGCACATACCTCAACCCACCAGTGAGTTGGGATGCCCTCATGGCCAGACATGAGGAAGACACTCGGGCAGCTTCCTAGCATAAGCCCCATTCACCAGTGCCGCTCCATAGCGGCACCCGGGCAGCTTCCTAGCATAAGCCCCATTCACCAGTGCCGCTCCATAGCGGCACCCGGGCAGCTTCCTAGCATAAGCCCCATTCACCAGTGCTGCTCCTTAGCGGCACCCGGGCGGCTTCCTAGCGTAAGCCCCATTCACCAGTGCCCCCCCTTAGCGGCACCCGGGCAGCTTCCTAGCGTAAGCCCCATTCACCAGTGCTGCTCCTTAGCGGCACCCGAGAAGCTTCTTTGCGTAAGCCCCATTCACCAGTGCTGCTCCTTAGCGGCACCCGGGCGGCTTCTTTGCGTAAGCCCCATTCACCAGTGCAGCTACTTAGCGGCACCCGGGCGGCTTCCTAGCGTAAGCCCCATTCACCAGTGTCGCTCCTTAGCGGCACCCGGGCAGCTTCCCAGCGTAAGCCCCATTCACCAGTGCCGCTCCTTAGCGGCACCCGGGCAGCTTCCCAGCGTAAGCCCCATTCACCAGTGCCCCTCCTTAGCGGCACCCGGGCAGCTTCCCAGCGTAAGCCCCATTCACCAGTGCCGCTCCTTAGCGGCACCCGGGCAGCTTCTTTGCGTAAGCCCCATTCACCAGTGCTGCTTCTTAGCGGCACCCGGGCGGCTTCTTTGCGTAAGCCCCATTCACCAGTGCTGCTCCTTAGCGGCACCCGGGCGGCTTCTTTGCGTAAGCCCCATTCACTAGTGCTGCTCCTTAGCGGCACCCGGGCGGCTTCCTAGCGTAAGCCCCATTCACCAGTGTCGCTCCTTAGCGGCACCCGGGCAGCTTCCTAGCGTAAACCCCATTCACCAGTGTTTCTCCTTAGCGGCACCCAGGCAGCTTCCTAGCGTAAGCCCCATTCACCAGTGTCGCTCCTTAGCGGCACCCGGGCAGCTTCCTAGCGTAAGCCCCATTCACCAGTGCCCCTCCTTAGCAGCACCCGGGCAACTTCCTAGCGTAAGCCCCATTCACCAGTGCTGGTCCTTAGCGGCACCCGGGCAGCTTCCTAGCGTAAGCCCCATTCACCAGTGCCCCTCCTTAGCAGCACCCGGGCAGCTTCCTAGCGTAATCCCCATTCACCAGTGCTGCTCCTTAGCGGCACCCGGGCAGCTTCTTTGCGTAAGCCCCATTCACTAGTGCTGCACCTTAGCGGCACCCGGGCGGCTTCTTTGCGTAAGCCCCATTCACTAGTGCTGCTCCTTAGCGGCACCTGGGCGGCTTCCTAGCGTAAGCCCCATTCACCAGTGTCGCTTCTTAGCGGCACCCGGGCAGCTTCCTAGCGTAAGCCCCATTCACCAGTGCTGCTCCTTAGCGGCACCCGGGCGGCTTCCTAGCGTATGCCCCATTCACCAGTGTCGCTCCTTAGCGGCACCCGGGCAGCTTCCTAGCGTAAGCCCCATTCACCAGTGCCCCTCCTTAGCGGCACCCGGGCAGCTTCCTAGCGTAAGCCCCATTCACCAGTGCCACTCCTTAGCGGCACCCGGGCAGCTTCTTGCATAAGCCCCATTCCCCAGTGCCTCTCCATAGTGGCACCCGGGCAGCTTTCTTGCATAAGCCCCATTCACCGTTGCCACTCCTTAGTGGCACCCGGGCAGCTTCCTAGCGTAAGCCCCAGTCACCGTTGCCGCTCTATAGCGGTACCCGGGCAGTTTCCTAGCGTAAGCCCCATTCACCAGTGCCCCTCCTTAGCGGCACCCGGGCAGCTTCTTGCATAAGCCCCATTCACCAGTGCCACTCCTTAGCGGCACCCGGGCAGCTTCTTGCATAAGCCCCATTCACCAGTGCCGCTCCATTGCGGCACCCGGGAAGCTTTCTTGCATAAGCCCCATTCACCAGTGCCACTCCTTAGCGGCACCCGGGCAACTTCTTGCATAAGCCCCATTCACCAGTGCCGCTCCATAGCGGCACCCGGGCAGCTTTCTTGCATAAGCCCCATTCGCCAGTGCCACTCCTTAGTGGCACCCGGGTAGCTTTCTTGCATAAGCCCCATTCACCGTTGCCACTCCTTAGTGGCACTCGGGCAGCTTCCTAGCGTAAGCCCCAGTCACCATTGCCACTCCTTAGCGGCACCCGGGCAGCTTCCTAGCGTAAGCCCCAGTCACCGTTGCCACTCCTTAGCGGCACCCGGGCAGCTTTCTTGCATAAGCCTCATTCACCGTTGCCACTCCTTAGTGGCACCCGGGAAGCTTCCTAGCGTAAGCCCCAGTCACCGTTGCCACTCCTTAGTGGCACCCCGGGCAGCTTCCTAGCGTATGCCCCATTCACCATTGCCGTTCCTTAGCGGCACCCGGGCAGGTTCCTAGCGTAAGCCCCATTCACTATTGTGACCCCATGCAGCGGTAAGCCGTTGACATCCCCATCCAGCGGTAAGCCGTTGTGACCCAATCCAGCGGTAAGCCGTTGTGATCCTATTCAGCGGTAAGCCGTTGACATCCTCATCCAGCGGTAAGCCGTTGTGACCCAATCCAGCGGTAAGACGTTGTGACCCCATTCAGCGGTAAGCCGTTGACATCCTCATCCAACGGTAAGCCGTTGTGACCCCATTTAGCGGTAAGCCGTTCTGGGCCTCCATCCTGGAGTAAGTCCCAACACCATGGGCTGCCTAACGCGTAAGCCCCTCTTCGCTTCTCAAGGACGCACCTTTCGCGACGTGATCGTCAGGTCCTTGCAACCTCTTGTTTCTCACACCGAGCATGACTCACGTGGGCTTAGAGTGAGCATCGACCCTGACCAAAAACTCATTTGAACTACGAGGTCTTTGATCCATGTCAAGGAATGGTACGTAAGAAGCCTCTACGAGGTTCAAGCCCACCCGTCTTTCACGTCGGGTTTCACCCCCGTCCAGCATGACGTTAAACTACATTCTGGTCCAGTGGTAAGCCATTGCGACCCAACCCACCTGAACTACGAGGTCTTTGATCCATGTCAAGGCATGGTACGTAGGACGCCTTTATGAGGTTCAATCCCACCAATAGTGGACCACAGTCTACTTTCACGTCGGTTTACCGGCGAAACCCACCTGAACTACGAGGTCTTTGATCCATGTCAAGGCATGGTACGTAGGAAGCCTCCACGAGGTTCAAGCCCACCCGTCGCTCTTTCACATCGAGTCTCATTCCAGTCCAGCGGTAAGCCGTTGTGACCACCTGAACTACGAGGTCTTTGATCCATGTCAAGGCATGGTACGTAGGAAGCCTCCACGAGGTTCAAGCCCACCCGTCGCTCTTTCACGTCGGGTCTCATTCCAGTCCAGCGGTAAGCCGTTGTGACCACCTGAACTACGAGGTCTTTGATCCATGCCAAGGCATGGTACGTAGGACGCCTTTATGAGGTTCAAGCCCACCAATAGTGGACCAAGGTCTACTTTCACGTCGGTTCACCGAAACACCCACCCGTCGCTCATTCACGTCGGGTCCCATTCCAGTCCAGCGGTAAGCCGTTGTGACCTCTGAACTACGAAGTCTTTGATCCATGTCAAGGAATGGTATGTAGGAAGCCTCCACGAGGTTCAAGCTCACCCGTCGTTTATTCACGTCATGGTTCACTATCGTCCCGCATGACGTTAAACTGTATTCTCCGAACTACGAGGTCTTTGATCCGTGTCAAGGCATGGTACGTAGGAAGCCTCTACGAGGTTCAATCCCACCACCCATTGGACCAAGGTCCACTTTCACGTCGGCTCACCGACACACCCACCCGTCATTCCACGTCGGGTCCCATCCTGGTCCAGTGGTAAGCCATTGCGATCATCACCTTTTGAACTACGAGGTCTTTGATCCGTGTTAAGGCATGGTACGTAGGAAGCCTCCACGAGGTTCAAGCCCACCCATCACCCAATTCACGTCGGTTTACCGGCACCATCCAGAACTACGCGGACTTTGATTCCCTGCCACGGGGATACGTAGGAAGCCTCTTCAAGGCTCAAGCCCAAATCCACTGTCGCCCCCCTGCGATGGTCCTATTTCATTCCCCCTCCACTTCATTCATTCATCCACCACCCATCCTGATTCTCACCCGGGCCGCCACATCCCGGTGGGATCATGCCATCCACCTCCTCGCTGCTCCTAGCGGCGCATGGTCCGCTTTCCACATGTAAGCCCCATAATATCTCTGGGTCGTTGTCCTCTGTGTACACCCCGATTCATCACCCTTTTCCCCCTCTAGGGAGTGCACCACCTCGGATCCGTCCTCATTGGGCGTTCTGATCCATCGCCTTGGTAAACCTTCCAGGTGTTCCCTCCTAGGGATATACCAATCTGGTCCGTCTCTATGGGACGTTCTGATCACCCTCATTTCGTCTCCGCAAGACGTTAAACTCGCGGCCTACCTCGTGATAAACATGAGATGCCTGAGGAAAACCTCGGATGGAACGCCTTTGGTGTAACCGTCTCTGCTAGACGTTAATCTTGCAACATACCCTGTTCTAAACACTGGAAGCTGAGGAAAACCTCAGATGTACGCCTCGGGTTCTGCACCCTTGAGATGCCCTCTTATGAGGAAGAATACAGGTTCCCCAATGTCCACGCACCCATAGATGCCCCGACATTCCTGATGTTGCCGTCTACTCCGACCGAAGGTCGCTACCATGTCAAGACCCTATGGAAAGTCTTGATGGAAGTAGTGTAATTAACCGGCGTCCATGACAATATGGCACCGGGAATGAGATTCACGAACAACGTATTAAATCTATGAGGGAGACCCGGACTAGGTGATGAGTTCTGAGGAGGAATCCACAGGAGGAAGAACCGACATCCCATCATCCCGTTTCGATCAAGGAGAAGACGTCCCTGAATAAGGAACGAATGCCACCCGCCTTTGGAAAGCAGGAATGCGGGGCAACAAGCCGCGCGTCCTCCACAGACGGATGCGCGCGCCCCGACGAAAGCGTCGGAAACAAACCCGTAATGTGCATAAGAGTTTTAATTAAATACATAATCAATTAATGAGTTGTTTTAAACCACCCGAACCCCATAATGACGAGTAATGCCGCATGATCAACCCACGACTCCCGCGCCTTACGCGGTATTACATTCTCACCTCAACCGTCTGTGGCTCTTATAAACCAAGGGTTAGCCATGGTTTCTCCTTTACTCGATCGTGGCTTTTCAGAAATAGATTCTGGTGCATTGGGTGCACCACATCATTATCCGTAAAGTTTTGCACCCACCCTAAGCTTCGATCGTCGATCAAACAAGTAGGGAATTTATCCTTCGTCTCTCTCTTTTGTGTATCATGCGGGGTGCGCGTGCTTCTGCTCTATAAAATTGGAAAAATGGGACCTAAATGAATATAATGAACTGGATTCTATAAAGAAAGAGGGGGGCTGTGATCGTTGATGTTGTTTATGTTATGACCATCTTGTTTAGTTGTGCTGGTTTATGCCTTCTGAAAATCGAGGTCATTGGTGACCGTTGTTTGTGCACTAATGAACCCCTACTGATGTTTTAAATGGATTGTTGTGGTTGTAAACTCCTGCTGTGAAAATTAATTGGTTAATCATGTATATCTGGCCAAATAAATTGAGGCACCAGGATCTTTCCTACTTTGATAACCCCCGGTTAAAACACATGAAATTTGTAATCATGGAGTGTGTTAAGTCATTTATATCTGAAAATACCGGCATGACCCTGACTTGTGTTGATGGTGGTAGTTGGTTGTTTTCTTTTCGGGCCGATTTCTAGAAATGTGGGAGGGGATGGGATCACATGTCTTATACTTTTGGTGGTTGTGTGAATTTTTGGATGGGATCCCCTGTTGGTATGGATTCGGTGGTTCTGAGTTTTAAGACCCGGTGGTTACTTGTTTATATCAAAAATTGGGGTGGGATCCTCTATTATTGAGAAACAGGTGAGGTCGTTATGGTGGATGCTTGACTGTTTACTTTTCAATACTTGTGCCCATGATTACTAGTTGCCGAATAGTGCTTTAAATCAATTGAAAATTATCACTAAACATGAAACAAGAATGGGACAAATGGGATTTGTTGGCGAAAGTCATGACATGGGACTTGGACACAGTGGTGTTGTGATCTGTAGGCTGGTTAGAAAAACCTAGGCTTTGGGTGAGTTCTTGTTACCTATATCTATACTTGTAGTTTTGTGTTTCTTATTCGCACCCCACCCAAGTTGTGCACTTAGTGTCGAAAACCCCCATTTCATTGGGGAGGTTGTTTTTTCCAACACTATTCTTAGTGGCTGGTTATTAGATCCTTTTCTTATCCCTTTATTGGATGGCCCAAGTATCATCCGGCAGGCTGTGATGTCCTGAGGTCCATTATTATCTCATGAACCTTCGGGCGGGGTGGTGTGGTGGTTGGCCAGGTGTGTGCGGAAGGTGGTTTCCCAAGTGTCTTTGGGATGAGGCCCGGGTGTCTTCGGGCGTGGTAGTGGATTTTCTAGCCCATGTGTCTTCGGGAGTGGTGGTGGTTGTTCTAGCCTAGGTTTTTGCAGGTGTGGTTACATGTGATAGTTGTGGCCAAGGTGTTTGTGGGAGGGATTCAGCTGTGGGACTGCGTGTGGTAGTTGTGGCCCAAGTGTGTGCGGGCGGGTGTGGCAGTGGGACTGCGGTGGGAATGGAGGGATTGGCTCGATGCGTAGGATGTCTCAATAACCAGTGGGAATGTGGTGCAGGTTACCAAAACATCGATGTGCTCTAATTATATATATTACTTGACTTGCGTTATTTGGGGAGTGTGCCTTGGTGAGGCCTGGGGTGGATAGTTTACCTTGATAGGTGTGTGGTTTACTCTTTTTTTCTCATGGTACTTTAATACGTTCCCCCTCTTGTTCACCAGACTCTTTGGTTTTCCCTACTGAGTGTACTTGTATGCTCACCCTTCATATATAAAACTACTTTCAGGTTTCTAGGAGGACTTCGGGGAACACGCAGGACCATACTAGCTCGGACCTTGGGGCAGATGCAGTTGTTGCTTTTCTTCTTTGGTACTTACCTTTGTAGTCACCTTTTGTACTTTGTGGCTTTACATTTGGAACATTCTTGTGGGAATGGTTTACTTTTGGCTTTACTTTTCTTTTACCTTGGTGTCGGTGAGTTTCATCATCTTATCTCTCGATCTTATAAAACAAAAAAATGGTTAATTCATTCCATTTGTGAGAAATTTCTTTACCCTTGGTTCTAGTCACCACTCTGGGACCTATTGAAGGCGGGTCTCGGGGGTCATTATCTCTCCTTCAACAAAAATAAGGAAGGGCCTGGAAATCTGTTGACCCTTCCCTCCTTTTGGTGAAGGCGGGTCGTGACAGAATGGTATCAGAGGTGATGGTTGAGAGATAGGATGGTGTCTGGAATTAGGCACAGTAAGGATTGAATTGGATGGTAAGGAAACAATGTTGGGTGACCTTGGCGCGTGAATTAGGCCAGGGAAGACCGGCTAGGAAACTGGATTTTAGGGCCCCTCGTGATCTGATGCAAGGACTCTGGACCTACCGAATGACCAAGTGAGACCACACTGATTGTAGGGTAGAGACCCTAGGAAAGGTACTGCATCATAAATGACGTGTGTTCTTCTGTTTCTGGGATGTCTTGTGAATTAAGAATAAATTAAAATCTTATGAAATTTTAAGAATAATATTCTTCACTACTTGGGCTTAGGCATTCCTTGTTTCCCTTGCAGCTATGGCACCTGGAAGGCGACCACATGTGGTACAGGGGATCGAGGCCCTAGAGATTACTTTGGCCGATCGGCAGAGAGCTGATCAAGAGGAAGAGGACGACCAGTGGTAGAAGACTTTTTGGGCCTTCCAGCGACAGGCCCTCGAGAAGTATGAGGGAATCACCTTTGACATGAAGAAGGAAGGTTGGCTAGAGGATCTAGTTATAATTTTCAGCCTGATTCGGGCCCCGGCCGAGTACTGGGTTCCTCTGGCCGTCAGCCAGATGCGGGGAGCGGCGTGTCAGTGGTGGACACTTTACCTGGGGGAGAGGAGATATGCTGAGGTGGATTGGGCGGATTTCTAGAGGGAGTTCCGGGCAGAATTCCTCTCCTCGACGATTAAGGCAGAAATAAGACAGGATCTACTCTCCCTCAAGTAGGGGAGTATGTCCTTTTGGGAACTAGGGATCATGTTCATGGACCTCCTACGTTTTGCTCCAGACCACTTTCCTGACGAGGATTCTCGGGCAAGATGTTTCGAGGAGGCGCTCTGACCCTCCCTCCAGTATGATGTTTCCCCCTATACCATGCGGTCGTACTTGGAGGTCCAGAAGAAGGCCGAAGTAGTGGAGAGAATGCAAGCTCTAGGAGGAGTGTCACGAGTGGGCATCCAGCTAGGACCATCGGAGGGGAAGGCCGTTAGCACCAGGCCTCCAGCATCAGGACCCTCCAGGTTCCGACCAGCAGGGATCATACTGCAGCAGTTTTAGTTTTGATCCCCCGGCCCTCGCCCTTTCCCTTCGGGCATGGGACCGCGATACTTCTTCTATGGGATCCCCAGACATATCTGGAGTAAGTACCCGGACCGAGTGCAGTATGGCGGTGGTGGACAGCCCCACCACCCGCCCCAGAAGCAGCTTCCAGCCAGACCTTTCCAGTAGTAGTACCAAGGACAGCGAGATCATGCTCATCTGAGGGCAGACGTGGGAGGAGGAGGCCAACCTCAGGGCACACCACTGGGACCTCGACTGGGGCGTGGTCAGGTAGGTGGCCGACAACTGAGGGGAAGAGGAGATGGACGTGGACAGTTTCACTCCACAGAGGCAGCAGTTCAAGCAGGGCCAGAGGTTGTTCGAGGTACGATCAGTCTGTTTAGCACTCTTGCTTATGCCTTGTTCGATACCAAAGATTATCACTTTTTTATTGCACCCAGTCTAGCCTGTGCCTTGGGTTTAGATGCAGAGAGACTTCCTGTGCCCTTGGTGTTGAGCACACCAGTCGGAGGTAAGACCAACTTGTTGTTTGTTTTTCGGGGATGTAGATTGATGATAGGTCCACATCAGTCGGTTAGGGATATTATTCTGCTACAGATTCAGCCATACGATGTCATCCTAGGCATCGATTGGCTATTTTCTATGTGTTCCATCATCGACTATTTCTGAAGAAGGGTTGTGTTCTCGGACCTGGATGGTCGGTGTGTTACCTTCACTGGCGAGCGGAGTAGTCAGAAGGGAAACAGGCGAGAGGAACCCCTCCTCTCCTTATAGGCCGAGATGACAGTGGAATCAGTAGATGCTGAAATGGTGGAAGTGCTGGAGATCATCCGTGAGTTTATGGAAGTCTTCCCTGAGGAGGTGACGACTCTACCCCCTCGGCGTGATATCGAGTTTAGGATAGACCTGCATCCCGACGCTCGACCGATCTCGATGGATCCTTACCGGATGGCACCTTCAGAGCTACGAGAGTTGCAGATCCAGATTGAAGATCTAATGAAGAGGGGTTATGTTCGACCAAGTGTGTCACCATGGGGTGCCCGAGTCTTGTTCGCAAATAAGGCAGATGGTGGTCACATGTTGTGCATAGACTACAAGAGGCTGAATCAAGCGATGATCAAGAATCGCTACCCTCTTCCGAGGATAGACGATCTTTTCGACAAACTGAAGGGGGTAGGATGGTTCTCGAAGATCGACCTGCGATCTGGGTACCACCACGTGGGATTGAAGAAGGGTGACATCCCAAAGACGGAATTCTGATTCAGGTATGGACACTTCGAGTTCGTATTAATGGGCTTCGGTGTTACGAACGCCCCAGCTGTGTTCATGGGGCTTATGAACTCCATCTTCCGGGAGTACTTGGATTGGTTTGTGGTCGTATTCATCGATGAAATTCTGGTCTACTCAAGATCAGAGGAGAACCATGCGGAGCACCTGAGGATGGTTTTGGAGGTCCTCCAACATCATCAGCTCTATGGGAAGTTGTCGAAATGCAAGTTCTAGACACGAGAAGTGCACTTCAGCAGCCATGTGGTGTCCGAGTAGGGGGTAGCAATGGACCCATCAAAAGTTGAGGTGGTTGTTTCTTGGGTATCACCCAAGAATGTGGAAAAGTTCCATAGTTTCCTTGGGCTGGCGGGTTACTATCATAGGTTCGTACCCAACTTCTCCCGAGTTGCGGCCCCTTTGATAGCCCTAACCAAGAAAGACCAGGATTTCGTGTGGAGCGAGCGGTGTGAGTCAGCGTTCAACTATCTTAAAGAGAAGTTGGTTAGTTCCCCAGTGATCATATTACCAGAAGAAGGGGTGGCCTATGAGGTGTTCTTTGATTCTTCAGGATAGGGCCTAGGATGCGTGTTGATGCAGCGAAAAGGGGTGATCTCTTATGGGTCCAGGCAGCTATGCCCCCATGAGCGTAATTATGCCACCCACAACCTGGAGCTTGTAGCGGTCATTTTTGCGCTAATGTTATGGTGGAACTACCTCATCAGGGGACGCTTTGTGGTCTTCGCAGATCACAAATGATTGAGGTATATTTTCTCCCAGCGGGACATAAACTTGCGACAACGGAGATGGGTGGAGTTCCTCCAGGATTATGACTTTGAGATCTCTTATACCGAGGGAAAGGGAAATTTGGTGGTCGATGCCTTGAGCATGAGGTCGCAGAAGGATGCGGTCCGAGAGTCAGTGGTCACCTGGAAGGCAATGGAGGAGTTGGCTACCTTACACCTGGATGCGAAGATGGATAGCAGAAGTGGCTGCCTATATCAGATGATAGTGCAGTCATCTCTATTTCGACAAGTGGAGGAGTCTATGTGGGGATACATGGAGTGCGAAGTGATGCGTGATCGAGTTGACCAGGGCAATGCTCCAGAAGGATGGACAGAGGATGGTCAGAAACGGATGCTTTTCTAGAAAAGGTTGTTTGTCCCAGGAGTGATGCGCATCAAGGTTCTCAGTGAGTTTCCAAACTCACCCTAGGCGGTACACCCAAGAGTTTCCAAGATGTACCTGGGAATGAAGAGGCAGTTCTGGTGGCCCGGTTTTAAGCGAGCGGTGGTAGAGTTTGTGGCCAAGTGCTTAGTGTGTCAGCAGGTGAAGGCTGAACACAGAGTTCCGGGCGGCCTTCTACAGCCCCTAGATGACCATGAGTGGAATTGGGATGACATATCGATGGATTTTTTCACGGGAGTCCCCAAGGTCCAAGGGGGATACAACACTATCTGGGTGGTAGTGGACAGGTTGGCGAAATCGGCACACTTTCTGGAAATCAGGGAGTCGAGTACTGTGGATTCTTTGGCACGAATGTACGTGGATGGGGTGGTGTGGTTGCAAGGAGTTCTGAGGTCTATAGTCTCGGATAGGGATGCATGGTTTACCTCGTGAGTCTGGAGAGGATTGCAGAATGCATTTGGCACCCAGTTACGCCTTAGCATTACTTTCCATCCCCAGACAGATGGAAAATTAGAGCGCACCATCCAGACCATGGAGGATATGATACGGGCATGTGTTCTAGACTCAGGAGGATCATGGGTACGACACTTGCCCCTTGTAGAGTTCGCCTAAAATAATAGGTACCACTCTACAATCAATATGGCCTCGTTTGAAGCCTTGTATGGAAGGCCATGCCGTTCACCTATGTATTGGGTCGAAGTAGGAGAGGTAGCCATCCTTGGCCGGGAGGTGGTGCAGAACACAACAGAGAAGGTTCATCTCATACGAGAAAGGATGAACGCAGCCCAGGACCGAAAGAAGTCGTATGATGATACCAGGGGAAGGCCCTTGGAGTTTGACGTTGGGGACCACGGGTTCTTGAAGGTCTCCCCTCGACATGGGCAGTGGAGGTTCGGAAAGGGGAGTAAGCTTTCCCCTAGGTTAATCGGACCCTTCGAAGTGTTGCGGCCGGTCGACGAGGTTCCTTATCAGCTAGCGTTGCCACCGCCGCTACTAAGGATACATGGTGTCTTCCATGTGTCCCAGCTCCGTCTGTATCTGCATGACGATTCACACGTCCTTGATAGGGGTGAGGTGGACATTGAGGATGAAGTGACCTTTGTGGAGAGACCAGTGATGATTGAGGATAGCAAGGAGAAGTTGCTTCGTGGGCGAACCATCCCCTTAGTTCGTGTGTTATGGAAACATGGTGGGCTTGAGGAGAGTACATGGGAGAGGTAAGCACATTTGCGTACCCAGTACCCATATTTGTTTTCAGTTTGTTCCTTGTTGTACCTATTGTGGTAGAACATTTTGTATTTTGGCTATGAAATGTACTGGTTTTATTTCGTCTGTTTGTGTGTGAAAAGTCCTAGCTATGGGGAGGAGAGAACCCGACCCCTAATCAAGACGCATTAAGGTGGATGTGATCAATCCCGTGTGGGCGAGTCAGTGCCGCCCAAAGCGGATACTATCTTGACATGGGGGAGGAGACTCCCCAACCCACATGCACGAGCAGTTTGGAATTGTATGTTTCTTGTTTCTTGGCAGGGAAATGTTTTAGTTAGCAAGGGTTCGCTCCTAAGAGGTATCTTTCGAGGTGGCTGTTCGGACCCTCTCTTCCTTTCTAGTTTTGTTTTGATTCCCGAGGAGGAGAATCGTTTAAGGGGTATCTGATGTAATGGATAGAGTTTTTGGGGACCATTACTTTGTGAAAATCTCGTTTTGGGTTTTTGGGAATGGGAATCACAGTGATGGAGTCCTACCAGTAGCCTTAGCCTACCAGTAGCAGGCCTACCGGTAGCTCGGTCTACCGTTGGCCACAGCCTACCGGTAGCTCTGTCAACCGGTAGCTACGGCCTACCGGTAGCTACATCCTACCAGTAGTTGCGACATTCCGGTAGCTGCAGCCTACCGGTAGCGGGGCCTAGCGGTAGCTGCAGCCTACCGGTAGCACGGCCTACTGGCAGAGGCAGCCTACCGGTAGCTCGGCCTATCTGTAGCTGCGGCCTACTGGCAGCTGCGGCCTACCGGTGGCTGCAGCCTACCGGTAGCTCAGCTACTAGTGGCTGTCGCCCACCGGTAGCTCTCCGCTACCGGTGGATCTGGCCTACCCCGCGTGTTATTTCCAGTAGCGCTCCCTTTTGCGCAAATAGGGTTTTAAACCCTATTTTGACATGTTTGAGCGTGTTTTAAAGACCCATAATGCACATAAGAGTTTTAATTAAATACTTAATCAATTAATGAGTCATTTTAAACCACCTGAACCCCTTAATGACGAGTCGAGCCGCGTGATCAACCCACGACCCCCACGACTTACGCAGTTTCACATTCTCACCTCAACCGTCCACGACTCTTATAAACCAAGGGTTATCCATGGTTTCTCCTCTCTTCGATCGCAGATTTTCACAAACAGCTTCTGGTGCATCAGGCGTGCCGCATCGTTATTTGTAAAGTTTCGTGCCCGCCCTAAGCGTCGATCGTCGATCAAACAATTAGGCAATTTCTCCTTTGTCTCTCTCTTTTGTGTATCATGTGGGGTAGGCTTGCTTCTATTCTGTAGAATTGGACAAATCAGACCTAAATGAAGATAATGAATTGGATTCTATAAAGAATGAGGGGGTTATGATCGTTGATGTTGTTTGTGTTATGACCATCTTGTTGAGTTGTCCTGGGTTATGCCTTCTGAAAATCGAGGTTGTTGGTGGTCGTTGTTTGTGCACTAATGAACCCCTGCTGATGTTTTAAACAGCTCTTTGTGCTTGTAAACTTATGGTGTGAAATTTAATTGGTTAACCACATATATTCGGCGAAATAAATTGAGGCACTAGGATCTTTCCTCATGTGATAACCCCCGGTAATACACACAAAAATTGAAATCATGGAGGGTGTTAAGTCGTTTAAATCTGAAAATACTGGCATGACCCTAACTTCTGTGGATGGTGGTAGTTGGTTGTTTTCTTTTCGGGCCGATTGCTGGAAATGTGGGAGGGGATGGGATCCCTTGTCTTTTACTAATGGTGGTTGTGTGAATTTGGGGATGGGATCCACTGTTGGTATGGATTCAGTGGTTGTGAGTTTTATGACCTGGTGGTTACTTGTTTATATCACAAATTGGGGTGGGATTCTCGGTTGTTGAGAACCGGGTGTGGGCGTTATGGTTGATGCTTGACTGTTTACTTTCCTGGACTTGTAACTATGCTTACTAGTTTCAAAGTAGTGCTTGAACTCAATTGAACATTATCACTGAACTTGAAACAAGAATGGTACAAGTGGGTTTTGTTGGTGAAAGTCCTGACATGGGACTTGGACGTAGTGGTGTTGTGATCTGTAGGCTGGTTAGAAAACCCTAGGCTTTGGGTGAGTTCTTGTTACCTATATCTATACTTTTAGTTTTGTGTTTCTTATTCACGCCCCACCCAAGTTTAGCACTTAGTTCCGAAGAACCCCATTTCATGGGGGAGGGTGTTTTTCCCAGCACTATTCTTAGTGGATGGTTATTAGCTCCTTTTCTTCTCCCTTTCCAAGATAGCCCAAGTATCTTCGGGCAGGCTGTGATAGCCTGAGGTCCATTATTAGCCCAAGAACCTTCGGGCGGGGTAGTGTGGTGGTTGGCCAGGTGTGTATGGAAGGTGGTTTCCCAAGTGTCTTCGGGATGAGGCCTAGGTGTCTTTGGGCGTGGCAGTGGATTTTCTAGACCAAGTGTCTTCGGGCGTGGTTGTGGTTGTTCTGGACTAGGTGTTTTCAGGCGTGGTTACATGTGATAGTTGTGGTCCAAGTGTTTGCGGGCGGGATTCAGCAATGGGACTGCATGTGGTAGTTGTGGCCCAGGTGTGTGCGGGCGGGTGTGGTAGTGGGACTGCGGTGAGAATGGCGGGATTGGTTCGATGCATAGGATGTCTCAATAAACAGTGGGAAAGTGGCGCGGGGTACCCAAACATCAATGTGCTCTGATTATATATATTACTTGACTTGCGTTATTTTGGAGTGTGCCTTGGTGAGGCCTGGTGTGGATAGTTTACCTTGATAGGTGTTTGGTTTTCACTTTTTTTCTCGCAGGACTTTAGTACGTTCCCCCACTTGTGCACGAGAGTCTTTGGTTTTCCCTACTGAGTGTACTTGTATGCTCACCCTTCGTATATAAAACTTCTTTTAGGTTTCCAGGAGGACTTCGGTGATCACGCAGGACCATACTAGCTCGGACCTTGGGGCAGTTGCAGTTGTTTCTTTTCATCTTTGGTACTTACCTTTGTAGTCACCTTTTGTACTTTGTGGCTTTACTTTTGGAACATGCATGTGGGAATGGTTTACTTTTGGCTTTACTTTTCTTTTACCTTGGTTTTGGTGAGTTTCATCATCTTATTTCATGATCTTATAAAACAAAAAAGCGGTAATGCCTTCAATTTTTGAGAAATTTCTATACCCTTGGTGCTAGTCGCCACTCCAGGACCTACTGAAGGCGGGTCTCGGGGGCCATTATATCTCCTTAAACATAAAGAAGGAAGGGTCTGGCAATGTACTGACCCTTCCCACCTTTTGGTGAAGGCGGGTCGTGACAGATATTGTTTTAAAGATTTATTCATTTAAAAATTTCACATTAATGTCCATGTTTTCAAAATGGTTATTAGTATTTATTTATATGCATATTAATGATTTAAAATTTTAATTCCTTTAAAATCTTAAAAGTCGTATGAGGCATATTGATTAAAAAATCACTTTATTAAATTTTTTAAGTTGTTTTGAAAATGGTTTGATTAAGCATTGATTATATCCATATCTTGAAATGATATATTGTGATTTAAATGTAGGAATGTTATTAATGAAATGTATATATTTGAAATATTTTATGTGTTATGATTTTATAATGGGGTTTATACATTTAATGGGTGGTTACATGATAATCCCAATGACAGGTGGTGTCATGATATACCTGGACGGGTTGTTACGTTATAGCCTCCAATGGACTGGGGTATGGAATTCTGCCATATGGCTATTCCATTTAGTGTTTTGTGTTGAAGACGACCGTAATGTTATTCCATTTAAGTATGTTTATGTCCAAATTTACCAATATATATTATGTGTTCATTATATGGGTTTTAAGGAAAAATTATGGTTACAAAAGGGTATGTAATTATCTTTTTTCTTCAGTGAATACTATTCACTAATTCATAAAGGTGAAAACTATTACTTATGATAAAGTATTCATGGTTTTATTATTTTTCTTGAAAAACTAATAATTTTTCTTCTTTGTGTATCCTTTACTGAGATTTTTTCCAATCCCGTGTTTTTGAAATGTTTTTCACAGTACGTGAAGTGGAATAGGGACAGGGATGTGATCAAGGAAAAGTAATTATGTCTAAAACATGGAACTAGAAATGTATCTTTTTATGATTTTATATTTGATAAAAAATGGATATTGGGTAGTACTGTCTACTAGTAATATTTAAGCTTTCATGTAATAATTATGCCCTAATTCTAAAAAACACTAAACTTGAAAATATTCTCATTGTTAATTCTTGACATAATTCACGATTATGTAATGTTTATGGTTGGGTACATATAATAACAATCTCCCTCAATTGGTTAGGTCACATGATTTCAAAAAATGTTTTCAAACCATGATATTTTTATAAAATTAATTTATCTATACTGTAATGGATTTTATGAAGTTTCAACATAGTTTTAAAATCCTTGAAGCAATAAATTTTACATGAAACGATTTGGATTCCATGTTATCCATATTATTGAGCAATCCATGCTCCCTCTATTTCATATAAAACATGAAATTATAATCCATGAATAAAAATGAACTCAAATTGAATTTTATCTCTTATATAAATTCCATAAATATCTAAAATGATATTACAATTTTATTCTTAAATATAAGATTCCTCTATAATTCCCAGGTTAAATATAGTCATATAAACTAATTCAATAAAAAATAATAATTCATTAAATTATGGTCACTCATTTTGAATTTATGAATTACAAGTTACAAGTGAATTAGTGTTTATAAAATGAAATTATTAATCCATGATAAAATTGAATTTATGATATGATATTTCATCTTAACATAATGATATTGATGATAAAATATCAACATATAAATAAAACATGTTTTAATAGTGTTTGATAGATACAAATCACATAACATATATTCATTATTAGTCAAACATGATTTATCAGACTTTATAATAAAATAGAAGTAATTAATTTAATTTTTATAGAACATTATTTTAAAATATTACAATTTAAACTCATTTAAATTTTATTCAACATTTATATAACATAAATTTCATGAATTTTCAAAATAGATTGTGACATGTATCTATTATTTTAATATTGTTTCAAAATAGTTGTGTCATTGTTTTATCATCACGAAAAATTATTCATTACTAGAATTTTTATGTTAAAATAATTGAATATTTATTATTATATATAATTTTATATATTAATTATATTGGATATTTTTTATAGGATCATCGACAGTGAAACTGACGATGTCAATGATTTAATGATTTTTAACAAATAAATATTGGTACCTTAATTGATGTTATTTATTTAAATTTTTTATTCTTTGAGATAAATAAAGTAATTAAATACATTATATATAATATGTGATCAATTTTCAGGTTCTTATACTCATCAATGTTATTATTTTCATGTATTTTATATGTTAGTTTCCCAAAAAACCCCACATAACAATTTAACAGACGATAATAAAGTGGTTCATTCATTACATTATTATGCTGAAAATAAATGATCATAGATATATTTTATTAGTGATATATAATTTAAATTAAATTCAAAATAATAAATTACACTTGATATTAAACCATTCAATATAAGAATTTATTTTCATTAATCCTTGAATTCTAGTTTCTTTGGATTGATTTCCAATAGTTGATTATTCTTTATATTATCAATATTTTATAAACATTGTATAAAAAACATTAATAATTTTATTAATTTCATATATATATCCGCTAAATTTTTTTAATAGAAAGTAGTTGTTAATGATAAATTTTAATAAAATGAAAACAACGTTTGTTGGAGGGTGTAGTTTGCAAATACGCATAGATGATTATGTAATTTTACATATATTGATATAATGTTTAAGAAAATACATTTTACCCAATATCAATAATTTTATATATTTTATATTTATTTATTACGGACATCATATTTACTATCCATGTTTTTTTAATGAATATGAAATTAGTTTCTTCATGGATTTTGTAGTATGACACATACAAATGATTAACATTTTCACATTTAATTCAATTTAAATAATAAATTTAACACAATGGAAATTCTCATAGCATAATAAAATTACTCATAGATATAATAAAATTTTTTATATTGTAATAATATTATTAAATATGGTAAAGAATGCTACAAATAGAGAAACATTCAGAAATGTGTATTGTTATCTATAAATATGTGTTATTGTTTAATGATTCTGTGGAAATAGAGTGATTAATATATATCCTTATGATAACAATAATTTTTAAGTGATTAACGAATCTATTAATAATAAATTTTTCAGGTTAAAAGTTGAAATCCATATTATTGGGATATGATAAGAGGTTTTAGAAGTCCATTTTTATACTTTTGGGTGATGATTAATTTAAATAGTTAAAACTATAAAATAAGTTTATTAAATAACAAATATATAATTTCTAAATAAATTAACATAAATATGTGGGGTATTGGATTATATAGATCCACCATAAATTTATCAATTACACATTTTACCCATTCAAGCTATGTTAAACCATTTTATGATTTTTAAACCCATGGTAAATAAATTTTTACCCTTGTAAACGGATATTAGTGACCCATATTGACATTTTCCATTAAGTGTTTTTGATGATGATGATTTATTGAAAATAAATATATTTTATAAAATAAAAATAATCCTTTTGAGGAAACAAATTTTTAAATTTATTATAAAAATAAAATAGAACCTTTTTTGATAAAGTATATTTTCACTCATAAAAATTTAAATTTGAATAATATTATACATGATGCAAATTTCAATGTATGTTATATGTATATTATGAAATCCATTAGGAATTATATTACATTTAAAAAAATTACTGTCAAATTTTATATTTTTTATTTTAATTAAATAGAAAAATACACATAATGTCTAAATTTAATTATATATTTCATATGTTACAATGTGATAGACATTGTATTTCTATATTGAAAATAGTATGTTTTAAATAATAAATTATACTTATTAAAAATATTATTATTCACTATAATGTAATTCTATATATTTATTAATTTTTTACTCCATGACATTTTCATAAATGATGTTTTATTCAGAAAACAATATTTTTTTACTATTCATAATATAATAAATGTTTCCTTAAATATAAAAAAAAATATAAGGATATTTTTTGTATTATTAATCAAACAAATGTTTACATTTTTAATCATTTTTATTAATTTTATAAATTTATCAATAAAATAAAAATATTTAAAATAATGGATTAATTTATATATAAAAATAAAATTTTAAAATATATCAGGTTATTATTCCGATTATATGAAGAGCAAATAATTTTATCATTAATATATAATCATTTTACAATTATTTAAATTGTTTTGTAAATAAAATTTACATCTCCTGAAATCGTAGACTCTTAAACTTAATATTAAATAATTTATATTTTTTTAATATAATGGATACTTTGGATAATAATATTCATACTCTTGAATAAAATATCTGGTTTGAAAAACATTTTTAATATTTATAAATTTACAAATGACTCATTTTTTGTTCGATGTTTTCTGGGGATAATGTTATAAATAAATATATAATCATGAAATTTATTCAATGAAATAATATGATGATATACTCTACAACAAATAAATTAGTTATTTCCACTACATTTTAAAACATTTCACATGGTTTTAATATATACATGGATCTCCAAATAAACAATACAACTGTAGTTAATCATTTTTTACCTTAGGTTGTGAGATGTGATTTCAATATTTTTTTATATAAACCTTTTTATAAAAGTGATAATCCACTAAAAATAAAATCTTAATTACTAAACTAGATATTTTTCAATAAATTTATATTTTCGCAAACAATATAAATGATTCCTATGTGGTTGGGATAATAATTATATTACAATATTTCATTGGTAATAATTACATATATTATAGTTTAATTATTACATAATTATATTGATATTCAAATCTTGAGTTAAAAACATTCCATTTTAATACATTTCATTGTATTGGATTTCTCTTATTCCCATGGTAAGTGTGGTTTCAATTTCAATTTACTAATATAAACTATACACCATGGAATTTATATTTATAATGTCGAATTATATATTAATTGATGAATAGTATTTTTAGAGATTCTCAATAACTATGATCAGTTTTAGTTTCATTGCCTTAATCTCTAAAATTTTAACATCTATACATCCCTTAATAGAAATTTTCAAAATTCTTGTCACCAAATTTTTGTTATTTAGAGAATTGAATTATCATTTATTTAATATCATTATAAAATTAATATATATGATTCACCATAATTATCTACTATTTCTAGTTTTGGAATCCAAATTTATTCATATTTTTTTCCTTTTTATGATAGATGATTCGACGTAATAAAAATGTTTTCTTCTCCAACACTTAGTATGATTTGTTATTTTCTGAGGTAGTCATTTCATTTTTCCTTAATACTATGGTTCTATTTTGTAAGATCCAATACTAAAACAAAATTCTGTTTCTATGAGGAATGAAGAATTATAATTATATGATTATTATTTATAATAAATTTAAAATGTATTAAATATATGATGATATAATTTATTATATTTTTTTAAATATGAGTACATTTTTAGATTATATTGATAATAATTACTACTTTATCATTCTATAATCAAATTATTTTCTAATACTTATAATTTTTCAATATATATTAAACACAATCCTTAATACAACATTGATATCCAAATTGTATAGTGGTTTAGAATGACCATGTGTTTATCTAATGAATAACCCCACTAGAGTTTGTAGCTAGATGTACTGTTTGGCCTCTTTTATAATGATACATTTTCATATTGAGTTAATTTAAAACAAGCCAATTTTTGTTTCTTTCAATAGGGAATATATGTTCCCTGTCTGGCATACATATTCAAGAATCCATCTATTTATATAATTTCATTGAATCCCAAAAAATCTATGTATTACCTAGATTCCATTATGTCATCTTGTATATAGACTTAAATAAACTGGTTTTCAATGAATTTTCTTCATCCTGCTATAATAATAATTATGTATTCATGATTTGATGAAAAATATATAAATTTATGTTCGACATCAATGTTTATTCATGGTATTAACATTAAATTCATAAACAAATAAATAAATGACATGGAGGCAATGTATACTAAAATATTTTGGAAAACAATGACAATTGAAAAAAAAAACAATTATTTAATATCAATTAGAAACAATTTCCATTATATAATGAAATACAATGACCATAATCATTTTTTAACATCCCTCCCATAAATTCTCTTCAATAAAAATGAATCTAGAAATACTACAGGTATTTGTTTCCATATTTGTGAGGGTAAATGGAAATAGATAAAGGGTTAAGATCAAGTCCTCAATAAGGGTATGCATAAGTGATACCAATTTATTATCATTATTGAGTATAAAATCTATATAAAAGAATAGTAATATTATCAAGGAACATTATAAAATAAAATAAAAATAAAATAAAACATATATTATGTTATAATGAATATAGTTTGTGTATTTTCCATAAAACAAAAATATCTATGTATTTATTCAACAAAAGAGTGTTCCACAACATAATACATGAAATAAATAAATAAATTATAGGTTCACTCCCTGATACATCATCACATAGTGGAAAATATTCTGTTGTATATTATGATCACTCCATAATCCAACACATAACATATCATGAGATATAAAAAATTACACTGTGTATTGAAGGGATATATATTTCTATTCCTTCCCATTACAAACAATATGGTTATTTTGAGAGCCTCTATTCAAACACATATAATACCTCCTATGATATCAACAGTTTCCTATAAATTATGGGGATATATAAACCTAGTATCTCCCATTACATCATATTATATATCATCCTATGTGTTCCAACTACAAAAAGATACATAATTTCATAACATTAATATAAATATATATAAAAAGTGGTTTTAATGATTCACTCTTAAATTAGGATTCCAATATATTAATAGAAATATTTTGGTTGGTTTAAAAATAACATATACTCATTAAAAATGAATACTTTAAGGATTTATAATTTAACGGAATAACACCGAAGAAAAATAATTATATCAAAAAGTAAAATTAATGAAGGGATTGAGAATTTTATTTTTCAATATAATTAGTATAATCTACTAAATGGTAAATATAAATAGTTGTTAAATTCATGACATATTATTCCCCTAATAAAAAATCCTTTTGAATATAAAATTTATAGTGGAATATAATTAACAATATTATTTTTATAAATTCATTTAACATTTTCGTAAAATGAAATAATATGATAAATATTCGAATATCATTTAATATATGGTTAATTTAGGTCTTAAATTGTTTTTTTCATTATTATATATAATAATATAAGATTGAAAATTATATAATTTACTTTAATAGAAATTTTTTCCAAAACATTATACCAATGAACATGGAAGGAATTTTTTTTTGATAACCTAAATAAATAAAATGGCTAAAAAACATATCATAATAATTCAAAATGTAAAATAATAATTAAACCATTGAATATGTTACGATTTGAAAAAAATTAGTGATTATGATATTATATTACCCAGGGAACACTTCGAGATTCGGTGTGAGACGAAGCTAGTATTGAGGTAAATATATCCTTAAGAACCCTAGAGTTAATGTAGGTAGAAATGAAAAAATGATAATGTAATAACTTGTTATTTATTCATTTTACTTATTTATTATATATCAACATACATTGTCATTCAGTAGGACTAGTTCTACACAATTTTGGTGATAGCCTATTGAGATGTATTGAAACCCTATTCAAGATGCCTGATCAGTACCAGAATTTATTATATTATTAAAAGAAAAGATAAGGGAAATGTCAATGGGATGGATTACATAATTGGGGTGGAGCATGGATGAGGGGACTAGACATTGTTCAAAACCCGCCTTGGGATTCATATTTTCTTTATTTTCAGTTGCATTATAGACAGTAAACACATATATTGGAATATAATGTTTTCCCTTTCAGTTGATTATTTTTTATGAAAATAATTATCTTAGTACTTGATTATTTTTTTTTGTTATATATACTTATTCATTTGTTTATTTTTTTCCCTCTATTTTTACTCTCATAAATGATGTAATTGTCTCCCCATAACTGAATTACCTAACCCACACAGCTAGTCAGACACCTCTAGCATACGAGAAGGCTCTCTTACGGTCATGTGGTGAAACAGATTTTGGCACCATCATGTGGAACCCATGTCTGGACATTACATTTATATAGACTTATTTATATACATAGAGAAAAAATAAATTCATTACATTTTAATATGTATATATGTCATAATAGTAAATGAAATTTAATAATTACATCTCTGTGTTTTAAATATATTTTAAAAATATAACTTAATATTATGTCCATAATAATTGGGTAAAATATAAAGGGTATCCTATTTAATAAATATAACATAATGGGATTTCGAAAAAGAAAACTATGACCAATAACACATTAAATATGAATCATTGTGCTTAAACGACCACCTAAAGATATGAAATATATACAATAACCATAAAATTGATGAATATGAATCATATTAATTACTTAGATGTATATAATTCCAAATTAAAAAATATTATTTTAAAATGAATTGTAAAATTAAAATAATTTGTAATTATGTAATTATGTTCTTCAAAAAATAGGTTTTCTCCAAAAAAAACTATTCTTTTTTACTTTTCATTAAAAAATAAACATTAAGAAAATTTATTAAATTTATTTGATAAAAATAAATTATTTTTTAAAATAAGAATGTAAAAAATTCAAATTGGGTTTATTTTTGAAATTTTGAAAAAATTATATATTTTCAATGAATAGTGAAAAATTTCAGACTTTTCAAAAAAAACATTTCTTTTCAAAAAAAAATATTAAGTTAAAATATCCAAATATTATTTTAAATATTATTAAATGTAATGTGATTATAATATAGATATATTATGTTCACATATTTCACTTCTATTTTATTTTATTTTGAACTTTTTTATAAGTTGGTATATGGGTTTAAGAACTATATTTTTTCTGAAAACCTTTTTTAAGTGAATATTGTTTTAACATTTTTTAATTATAAAAACAAACCCAATGTGTAACATGGAGTATATATGAAATGGTTGGTCCAACAAATTATTGGACCATGGGTGATGATAAAGTTCTAGATATAGTTGATGTCTGACTTCTTGATGATGGTGGGGGGCCTTGGCTACCTATTGAAAAGGGGAGAGGGGGTTGTCATCTGCATGGTCGGGGTGAGAATCTCTCTTACCACAGTATGCAGACTCATTTATGAGCAGTTTTACTTTATTTATTTAATTTTTCCTCAATTGTTCCACTTTGAACATTTTCTTCAACTTCAATAAAGGGGATGGTGCCTCACCTTTTAAAAAAATTAATATTTAATTGAAATATATATAATATATCAATAATATTATTTCAGATTCTTTTAAGGATTTTTTCATGAATTTTTTATTAAATAAAAAAATATTTTTTAGAAAATACAAATCTTAAATACATCAATTTTGTTACATATATGGGTGTAATTTTTATTAGAATATGTAAATATTGTGAGTTAAATTTGATAAAATAGATTCTATATTATTAATAATAATTATTTATGCTATTAAATAATATAAACATAAATTTTTAACGTTATAAATTCTAAATGAGGTAAAAATTAATTAATTTGGTTATAGATAAGACATTTTTAATTTGGTGTTATTCTAAGATGATTAGGTTAAAAATGGCTGACAAAATTTCTAAAAAGTTTTTTCATTAACTCGACCTTGTCATGTCATGGAATTATTAATAGTAAATATTGTAATGACCTGAATCTGGTGCCACTCAGCTGGTGCCCCATACCTGGTTCACCACATGACCTCATGTTAATTTCCCCAAATGCCAGAGGCTGACGACTAGCAGTGAGGGCCTTGGTGAGTCATTGGGAAAACTATGCCCTCACATGGTAATGTATACATGGGAAAGGAAATACCAGTCAATAGAGAAAGAAGTAAACAACATACAATAACTGAAACTAAATAGAAAAAGCAATGAATATATAGTAATGATGGTAATGATTCAGTAGAAAAAGGTATCTAAGGAAAGAAGAAAACACAACAACGTGCTGAAATACAACTGAGAGACAAAGTACAAAAAGTAAACAACAACTCTAGCATCATCGCAAGCCTAAGCCTTGTCCTATGCTCTCCAGCTCTAACCAGAAATCATGTTCCTAAAGTAGAAGGGCCACAATAACTATCCACACCTACAACCATATAACATGTTTGGGCCAAAAAACGTGACCCAAACAGGGTGTGACACTAATCACAGTAGGAAACCACCACAAGATCAATTCCCTACTGACATTGATTAATATTGCAGAAGTAATGAAATTAAATGTAGTAGTGAAAATGGAGTACACAAGTAAACAATCCTACAAATAATCATTCATATTCATTTAACATTTAATTCATTAATTTAAATATATAACCATGAAATATAGAAAAGCTCTCTATTCTATGGTAAACAAGTAACAGAGCCGGCATTAAAAGACTACATAAACAAACAAGCTAGCCAATAGATCCAAGCTTCTCCTATGGCTTGGTACACTCATCTAAAACACCCAAACAATCCATATTCACACCAACTTTCTGGGTGGCTCAAACTAGCTGACCCATATAGTCAAGTTAAGATACAAAGGCACATACACTCTCGGAAGCACTCACGTCGATTCCCCAATGGTATTGCAATGATAGATATAGACTCTCTGAGAAATATCTTACGTGTAATACCTCATGTGGTCTCGATAAGTGCGTAAAATAATGACACTCTTATGAAGCACAATGTCTTATTCCCAAAGGTCCTACGTACGAAACTAATTCCAACAGACCCCCTAGAGAAGCACTAATCTATTATTCCCTCTTTGGTCTCCCGCAACAGGTTATCATAGCATTGAGGAGTCCAGTCATGCGTAATCGATTTTAGTAGCCCTAAGTAAGTTTAGAAACTACTTTGATAATATCTACCTTTCATAAAAATCATTAAAATAGTATGAAACACATACAATCGGTTATAACAAGAAAACTAGCAATTGCAATTGGGTTTACCTTGCAGGAAAACAGTGCCAAACAGAGATAAACATCCAAACAGGGATAACCCCAATGGGGTGATCCTAAATCATGCAAAAAAATAATAAGTTCTTATTAATTAAACTTACGATAAAAATCAATCTATGTCAATTAAAAAATAAGACCAAAATATCTAACATGGGATACCCAAAACATGGGAATCTGGAACTTTTGAAATAAACTCAAAGAAATTCTACGTATGGAGACTAACCACATACATC
Organism: Viscum album; assembly: GCA_963277665.1. Classification (NCBI taxonomy): domain Eukaryota; kingdom Viridiplantae; phylum Streptophyta; class Magnoliopsida; order Santalales; family Viscaceae; genus Viscum; species Viscum album. The sequence goes on along the minus strand of OY728163.1, from coordinate 1,896,623,063 downwards.
GATCCTAACAGATCAGTATACTTGATCCTCATCCAGTGAATCATCCTATAATGGAGTAGATCTGCAAAAACATCAAAAATGATCAACCTTCGATAACTCTCATAAGAGAAAGAATCAGGAAACGTGGCCAAAGAGGAACCAAGAACTCACTCTAATGATTCTATTAAAAGGGAAGGTGTTAGACTCAGATAACCGGTGATGGATCTGTGTCTCAGAGAATATCTGTGGTTGTACCCTCACTCTCAGTCGAAGAATCTGGAGAATAAGATGTTTTTGGGGTTAAGACGCAACCTTGACCTATTTAACGAAAAAAAGAATGTACATGACGTGTACTAGGCTTTTATGTATTCCGCATTAAGCGGCCCCCACATCAGTCCTACATGGTCGTGTGTGTGTTCAGGACACGACTAGGACACGGCCTCGAGCGGCATCAATGTACATTGAGTTTACATATAATGTACATGGCGCGTACTTCAAAATTTTTTAGAAACTCCTCTTTTCTCAAAAACTCAAAAAAAACATACATCAAAATAATATCCGGGTTCATAAAAACATCCCCCTTAATAAAATTCGTCCCTGAATTTCCTTAACCAGGTAGCTAAGTGGAATCCTCGAGCAACTCTATCCACTATGATCACATATTAGACTCCCTCTCCCATGTCTCATCCTGTACACGGTCGTGCTACCATAACACCCATACTAGAGGAACTGACCATCAATACAGTACCTTTGAACTACGATAAAAAAACCCAAGAGGATGCTCCTCGAATGATGCATCCTACTCTAGCACAACCTCCTCGGGTTGAAAAGCATGATATGGGTCTGAGAAATAGTGTCTAAGATGAGAAACATGGAAGACGTCGTGCATATACCAGTACCACTGAGGTAGCATCAACCTATAAGAAACCAGCATGACTCTCTCTAGAACCTCAACCAGCTTGATGTATATTGGTGAAATCTTGAATTCTCTCCTGATCTTGTTGTGTACCAACCTTGGGGTAGGACATAGGAAAATTTGATCTCCAACCATGAACTCCAAAGGTCATCTACACTGATCAGCATAAGATTTTTTCTGAGAATGTGAAGTAGCCATCTTTTTCTAAATCAACTCCACATGTTCTTTGGTCTCATGAACAAGCGAGGTCCTAGGATAGTTGCATATCCTACCTCCAACCAACCCAAGGGTGATCGACATGTCCTACTGTACAAATCTTCGTAAGGTGCCATCTTAATAGTTTCTTGAAAACTATTATTGTAGGAAAACTCCACTAGAGGTGTATCTCTCTCCCCTAAACCTCCAAAATCAAGGACACATTCTTGTAGAATTTCCTCTAGCACCAATATTGTGCACTCTGACTAGCCATCTGTCGGGGGATGGTAAGCTATACTCAGAAGTACCTGTGTACCCAAATCCCTCTGTAGCCCTTTCCAAAAATGCAACGTGAAGTGGGTATCCCTATCAAAAATGATAATACTGGAGAGCCCATGCAAGCGTAAAATCTCACAGATATACAACCGTCCAAGATCATTAACACCGAAGGTCTCCTTTAATGGAAAGAATTGAGAAACCTTCGTGAGCCTGTCAATGACAACCCAAACTAGGTCATCCCCTAGGGGAAATCTTGATAACCCTGTCACGAAGTCCATCAAAACATCATTCCACTTCCACTCAAGAATGTGTAGCTACTGTAAAATCCATGATGGTCGTTGGTGCTCAGCCTTCACCTGCTGACAGGTGGAACACCTCATGAAAAAATCAGAAACATCTCTCTTCATACCTGGCCACCAATACTAGCGGTTTAGATCACGATACATCTTGGTGATGCCTAGATGAACTGCCCAAACTGTGGAATGAAATTCTCACATCATCTCATAGAGTATATCTTCCAGAAACCATACACATCCCAAGAAACGCTAGATATCACCCTTGACTACAGTTCATCAGGGATGAGGGTCCACTCGTGACATGCTTTCCCACAGTACTAGGCCTTCAGAATCTGATAGTAGCCTCATTCGAGCTCGGTCAATAAGGGTAGACGTAAGAGCTAATGAAGAAATAAATGTCTATCCCTGTCTATAGTGCACCTCGAAATGAAATTCAGAGAACAAATCCATAAGATGCCACTCCCTACCAGCCTCCTGAACTGCCGGTATATGTGTCCTCATTCTTAGTGTGTCAGCCATAGCATTGCCTTTCCCAGGCGTATAACCAAGCTCGAATCGAATGACTGTAGGTACTCAACCCACCTCCGATGTCTTAGATTCAATTCACATTGCATGAAGATATACTTGAGGGTCTTGTGGTAAATATATAACACAAAATTCTCTTCCAGAAGATAATGACTCCAAAAATGAATACCATGAACAACTACAGCCAAATCCAGGTCGTGCATAGGATAGTTCCTCTCATGTGGCCTCAACTACTGATATCCATATGCAACAACACGGTTCTCTTTCATAAGCACTTATCCAAGACCGATTTCTGAGGCATCACAGAAAATTGCATAACTCTTGTCTGGCTTGGGAAAAACTAGAATCGGTGTTGAAGTCAATCTCTGCTTCAGCTCCTGAAAGGATGAATTGTACTCTTCTGAAAAAACATAATTTCCCCCTTCTTAGTCAAGCCCGTCAACGGAGATGCTATGCATGAGAAGTCATGTATAAATTTCTTGTAGTAACCCACCATCCCTAAGAAACTTCATACATCGAAGACATTATTCAGTTCATCCCAGGTAACTACTGCTCCCACCTTCACTGGGATTACCGATACTCTTGTCTCTGAGATGAGATAACCCAGGAAGTGAATCTCTTCCATCGAAATTTTTCACTTTGAGATCATAGCATATAACTGATGCTCACTCAGTGTACTCAAAACGATCTCATGATGGATAGAATGGTCATGTCGATTAAGAGTGTACACCATTAAATCGTCCATGAAAACAACCACAAAAGAATCAAAGTAAGGATGGAAAATAATGTTCATCAGCGCCATGAAAACTTCAAGCGTGTTCATGAGACTGAATGGAAAAACCAAATACTCCTAAAGACCATACCTTCTTTTGAAGGATGTAAGAGGAATATTAATTGGTCTAACACACAACTGCTGATACACGGATATCAAGTCGATCTTCAAGAACACTCTGGCTCCTCTAAGCTAATCAAAGATATCATATATCCATGGAAATTGATATCAGTTCTTGACCGTCAACTGGTTTAGCATCTGATAATCCACACAAAGTCGTCAAGTACCATCCACCTTCTTTGCAAATATAATGGGAGAACCCTATGGAGAAGTACTGTGTTGGATAAAACCCATTTCATGAAACTCCTCCATCAACATCTTGAGCTCCTGTTAGTCAGGTGTAGCCATACTATAAAGAGGTATGGATACTGGTGCTGCTCCTAGATAAATCTCAATAAAGAAGTCTACATCTCGCTTCAGAGGAAAACCTGGAATGACTTCTGGAAAGGAATCTGGAATGTGATCAACCACTAGAGGAAAATCTATCTGAGAAGTCCCCTAGTCGTCCAGATATAAGCTTGAAATCTGGGCCGTAACACCACCCAACCCATGATGCTCTAGTATTTCTCTTCTCACCTCGACATCCAATTCAACCTTGTGAAAAAAATATCCGCCCTCTTGTGATGTGAAACTCACCCTATGATGATAGAAATCGACAAAGTCCTAAAAGGGAACTAACTAGACCATCCTGAGAATGAAATCATATCCTTTCATCTTTAAAAAATAGTGATTCCATGAAAAATTACACCGACCAACCTCAAGGGGGTAGTCTATGCACTGACGCATGCTAGCAGTTCTAATTCCCCACTGAGTGTCTAGCGTCATAATATTCTCAGAAATATAAATAGTATGTCTAAGGCTTTCTATAGTATGCACAAAAATAAATCAATGAGAAGATATTGTATCAAAAATTTCATAGGATAAAACCGATGCTATTAAAATCATACATTGAACTGTAGAAGGTCCAGGATCCTGCACTTGAGGAATCCGCTCTACTGCAAAAGTCTAGTCTGCACCGCGGTGCTGTGTAGAAGCCTAAGATCACTAAGCTGACACTCCCTAAGCCTAACCACTACATCCATGGCCTCTACCCTTGTCGAAACTTCCTAAAGAACTCCAACCCCCAGTTTTTTGTGGAACTGGTAATCTTGCTCCTGTATGTAGAGTCGAAACTGATTTTCCTTCCCTAGAAGCTGGGAAGAAAACCATGCTGAAACGCTACATATGACCCATCTTTTTTTAATATCGGCACTCCACTAGAGCTCTCGAGCGCTGAGTCTTCTTATTCCCGCTTTTTCCACACTGATATCACACCACATGGATTTCAGAATGAATATCTCTTCTAGCAAAAGGAATACCTTGCTTCGCTGGTTCACCTTGTGTAGACTCTCTATGGTGCTTCCTACTATCTATCTAAAATGAATCAGCCCAAGATGTTGAACCAACCTTGTCCATAGCTCCATCCTCCCTCAGATTTCACTCCATGATAAGGGCCTAGATGACTATCAGTGTAATATAAGTCAACTGAAACACATTCACCTGTGATCTGATGTCCTGTCAATGGCCTTCCTCAAAGTTCAATACTAAAAACAGCTCGTCATTGCCCAAAACAAGAGTGAAACACTGTAAATCTTTCAAGAGGGAGGAATATTCGATAATTGTGAGAGTACCCTTCTATAAGTTCATTAACTCTCTGGCTCTGTCAGACCTCAGAATCGCTGGGTAGATGTAGTCGTAGAATGTGTGCTGAAACTAATAGCAAGCCATAGCCTGGTGGCGCCCTGCCTGTGAGACCACATCCCACCATCTCTTGGCAGAGTATCACAACATATATGTCGTGAGATTCACTCTTTTCTCTAGAGGAGACATTAGGTGCATGAATTTGGATAGCATGGCCTCTAGCCATGACTAAACAACATGTGGTTGTCCATCCCCTGTGAAATTAAAAGGATGTTGCTGTTGAAAAACTCGCGTCATCACTTCAATAGATGGGACATGATGCTGGGATCCCTAGAAGGTGTGAATGAATCTCATGAAACCCTCTATGAATTGATCATTGGCACCAGTGTCTGGAATCACTGTAGGTGCCATGTCTAGAACGATAGGAAGAACTACTTTTAGTTAATGTTTTTCTTTATCAGGCGTACGGTCACTGCCTTGCAACAAACGAAAATCCATAGGATATCTCGGGTCCATATCACTGAAATGTCAAAATAACATCTCAGATTCAGGATTAAAAATGGCAGAAAAACTGAAGGCACAATAAGGAACAGTGAGAAGAAGGCATTCATGTTATACAAAACATGACTACACGGCGTGTTCTTTCCCTATACAAAGTGTTCAATTAGGTCATTCACATGGTCATGTACTTCTACATAAACTGGTCATGTAACACCCCAAATACAAGGCGTGTTGTCCTAACACATGAAGCCTACTAGAATCCTCTTCCCTGTTTAATTCCATCTACACGGTTAAGCCACACATCTCCTCTAAGACAAAACCACATTGCGTTTTCAAAGAAGACACAACGTGTACTAGACCTGCCTTATGTGGCCCGTGTTGTTAACTACATGGAATGACATAAGGCCAACACTACATGACATGTTCCAGACTGACATGGCAAGTACAAGGAAGGGTAACACCAACCCATGTTGTTCGTGATAGGGCCGGGTACTAGATAAGACTACATGGTGTGTAAGATTCATACACAGCGTGTATGTGAAAAGATAACATGACCCATGTTATTCGTCAAACAGTCGTGGTACCTATTTCATAATACACGGAGTGCTAAACTAGTACACGACATGTTCCTACAAATTTTTTCAGGACACCTTCTTTCTTCTCACATAGTTAGTGATACGGTTTGAAAACTACATAGCGTGTTTAAAAAAAATACACATCGTGATTTTTGGGTTTTTCTGGGAAATAGCTCAGAAACTCCTCTGAAGCCCATAAAACACAGAAAAAAGAGATAAGGTGACAAATTATGATATGTGAGAGCCTATACTCCACAAAAATCAAATCATGGAATCATAACAATGAATATAACAAGTAAATAGTATAAAAAACTCATGATCCACCAAATTCTGATCCTCGAGGGCCCATAACACCTCTAAGACCAGAGTTTGGAATCCATGATAAATAATCTCTAAACAAATGATACCCTATAAACATAAAAGGCAATCTATCACAGTGGCTACCACAAAAGCATGAATAGACTATTTAAAATTCGATTACAACATCAGGCAATTTCTAATGCAATTTCGAAGGCATGGAAAAATTCATGACATGTGATTTTCATAACATTTGACTATATGTTGCATCATATGGAATACCCTCATCTCATCGGATTGCAACAAAATAGAACCACAATCATATAAATATTAATAACACAAATAAAGTGCACCACCCAATGGTAAATTCAATTAAACTGTAACATTTGAAAAACTTGAAAATTGAAATATTCAAGGTAACCTGGAATTGTCCCGGTTCACGAGTTCTAGAACTCCCGGGAAGATCTATTTACCATTTACGTATTTTTTCATATCCTTATCTAATGTCTCTAATCATAAAGTCAATGAAAAATAAAAGAAAGGAAACCTCCTCTGATACCACTATGTAATGACCCGAATCCAGAGCCACTCATCTTGTGCCCCGTACCCAGTTCGCCACATGACCTCAATTTCATTTCACCAAATGTCAGAGGTTGTCGACTAGCAGTGAGGGCCTTGGTGAGTCATTGGGGAATCTATGCTCTCATTTGGTAATGTATACAGGGGAATGGAAATAACAGTCAATAGTGGATGTAGTAAACAACATACAATAACTGAAACTAAACTACGGAAGCAATGAATATATAGTAATGATTATAATGATGCATCATGTACAAGTATCTATGGAAAGAAGAAAACAAAACAACGTGGTGAAATAAAACTGAGAAACAATGTACTAAAATTAAACAACAACTCCAGCAGCATTGCAACCCTAAGCTCGGTCATATGATCTCCAACTCCAACCAGCAATCATGTACCTGAAGTATAAGGGCCACAATCCCTATACACACCTACAACCATATAACCTATTTGGCCCGAAAAGTAGGACCCAAACAGGGTGTGAGACTAATCCCAGTAGGCAACCACCACAAGATATATGCCCTAATGTCAGTGAGTAACATATCAAAAGTACTGAATGTAAATTTTGTAATGAACTAGGAGTACAAATGTAAACAATCTTACCAATTACCATTCACATTCATTTACCAATTAATTCATTCATTTAAATTAACAACCAAGGAATCTCGCAATGTTATCTATTGCAAGATAAAGAGGTAACACAATAGGCATCAAAAGACTACCTAAACTAACAAGTAGGCCAATAGATCCAATCTTGTGCTTTGGGAAGGTATACTCATCTAAACCAACCAACCAATCCACATTCACACCAAATCTCTGGGTGACTCAAACAAGCAGATCACTATAGTCACGCAAACATACAGAGGCACATACACTCTGGGAAGCACTCATGTCGATTACCCTATTGTCTTGCAATGATAGCTACAAACTCTCTGAGGAAGCTCCTACGTATAATTCCTCATGTGGTCTCGATACATTTTTAAAATAGGGACACTCTTAAGAAGAACAAAATCGAATTACCATAGGTCCTGAATACGAAACTAATTCCAACAGACCCCCTACGGAATCACTAATCGCCTATTCCCTCTTTGGTCTCCCACACCAGGTTCTCACAACCCTGAGTAGTATAGTCATGAGTAATCCACTTTCATGAGCCCTAAGTAAGTTTAGAAACTACTGGGTACAAGATACAGTGAATTAAAAGAATTAAAATACCAGGAAACACATGCAATCAATTATAACATGAAAACTATCATTTTTAATAGGGTTTTCCTTGAAGGAAAACTATTCCAAATGGCGATAAACAACCAAAAAAGGATAACAACCATGGGGTGATCCTCTATCATGAAATCAATCGTATTTTCTTATCAATTGACATTAACCTAACAAGAAATATATGGAAGTTAAACAGTAGGAACAAAATCCCTATCCTGGGAAAGTCGAAACATGGGAATCCGGCACTTTTGCACAAAAACTGAAAGACATTCAATGTAAGGAAACATACTGTAACACCCCGAGATTTTATGAAAAATATTCTTTTTAATTTCATTAATTTCTTGTGTTGTACGCTACACCTAAAGGATCTTGAACAACACTCATCCTTGAATTGCCTTGTATTACATGCAATCGCGACCTTCTTCGATAGCGTGTGTAATACGCAATACTGAGTTTCACTAAACAACGATATGCTATTAAAATATTATTAAAACTAGTCGTTATGAATAGTAATAACCACTTTTTGAAATTTTGTAAATTTTATTTTTCAAATTGTACTTAATTTTTTGATTCGGAATATTTAAATTATCTTAGGTTGAAATTTTGGTACTTTTCGGATAACTTTCATTTTCTGATGAATAGTGAAAATTACTAAATTTTAATTAAAAACAACCTTTTTAATCGAAATAATTAATAGTGATAATTTTTTCATTTTAGTGGATTTAAATTATATTTAGAATATATTTTTATAATTTAATACAATATTGTTCATTTGATGTAATTTCACATTTAAACCAGACATAAACAAGTGTCAATCTTTTGATAGTTATTATCTCTTAAGAACACGCTATTTGTTTTCACAACAGTAATTAATTTTTAAATTAATTAATTCAACTAATATGTTTTTAATTTGTTAAAATAGACATAATTTTTGAGTTCATAATATCCACTATAGCTTAGGCCTATTTTTGAGTATTTTTCTGGAAACTTTCATTTTTTGATGAATAGTGAAACCACTAAGTGGTAGTTAAGAAAAATGAATTTTTCATAAAACTTAATTTTACCGCTTCTGTGAGTGGAATTTCAAAAATCCAAGAGACACAGTTGATGTCATTAAGTAAAATGTGATTCAATGAGATGAAAATAATATTTGGTGAATAGTACCTTTTTACTTTTTTTTACCACGGTTAAAAGTAAATTGGGTAATTACGGGTAAACATGATATTATTATTACCCTAACACATGTTCTAATTCTATTGGATAAGTGTAATTCGACCAAAAACAACCTTAGGAATAAAATATGCCCATTTAGGCCCACGTGGATAAGATTAGGATATTTATTATTAATTTATTTAAAGAAGGGTTAAAATAGTTAAAATCAAATTTTAATAAGTATATCATTTTTAATATAGGGTTATAAATAAGATAAATTCGACTATAATTATTAATTAAAAATCTAAAATTATTTCCTAGATAATGGTATTTTATTTGTAATTTTTAGACATTAAATAATTTAATTTATTTATTACATAACGATGATGCAATAATTATCTTATTAATGAAATATTGACATAATTGATGTTATAAATACCAAAATAAATGTAATTTGAGACTTTTTATGAATTGCACTAATTTTATAGGTAACTCTGAAATGTGGGTTTATTTATTTAATTAACCTTTTTCTAACTAATCATTCTGTTATGATTTTAACAAAAATAAATTAATAAATAGTGTCAAAATTGACATAAAATAGTTTTTAAAACAAATATTATATTATTAATTGTTATTTTATTCCTAAAAATATAAGGTACAGAAAAATGACTTAGAAAAGGTAATATATATTAATAATAAACAACTTGGGGATCGTTTGTCTTGTTATAGTAATTTTATTAACCTTATAGTGTAAGAACACAAAAACACATCATAAATGTAAAATTATCTAACTTAAAGTTAAATATAATTGATAAGGTTAAAATAGGAACCTAAACTTGTCTAAATTCTATTGGATAAGAGGATTTCGACCCATCCCCACCTTATCTTCGAAATAAATCAATTTGGAGCTATTTAAAACCGAATTTGGCTTTATAATAAAATAATACTTTTAGTTATTCTATAGGTGCCCCTCTCCTCTGTTATAAAAGAGCACCTCCTCCCTCTCTTCCTCACACCACATTGAGCCTTCAACCTCGGCCAACCCCTGACAAATTCTCTTCTCCACTTCCCTAGAAACATCCTAGAGGTTTTGGACTTCCTCGAAGACCAATTTTCGTTCCCTAAAAGGAGATCTCAAAGAGGCGCTTCAAAGAAGAGGTAATGTCCGTTACCGATTCTTTCAACATTATTTATTCTTCCACTTATTCTTCTTAGGTTGTTTCATTTTGAAGTAATAACATTAGTATCACTCATATACTGATATGTTATTATAAGTATGAAACAACCCTATTTCACCATCTATTCATCCTACGGAAAAAGAAATCACCGCGCGTGCGTACGTACGGAATACCGTCTCCACGCCTTGGTGTAATCTATTTTCCACCACCAACTTACTTGGATGGGTATAATGGTGTAAATAATAACTATATATGATTATTTTAAAGTTATATTGATTCTGAAATAGTATACATACACTCCAATTCAATTCCACGATCATGAGAACGATATCATCACTCGTGCGTACGTACGGACTACCGTCTCCACGATGCGATTAGATTAATTCTCCACGTTAACCATTAATGAATGATTATAAAGTATATATAATAAATAATCATGAAATATATGAAATATTAATGATACTATATTTATTTTTATATATATGTATTTCATCTACTTAATTCCATTCAACTCAATAAGGAAACGAAAACAGCGTTCATGCGTACGTACGACCTACCGTCTCCATGAACGGTGTATTTCTTTCCATTTACTGATCTATTATATATATGTATATTCTGATTATATATTATATAAATCATGTTTTATATTATTTAATTAAGTAATCATGATATAATTAATCATATGAATAATTACAAGTCAAAACAAAGATGACAAATGAAACGATTTTACCCAAAATGCTCTTTAACATAGAAATTACAAAAGAAAGGGTAATATAAAGTCATAAGTGAACCATATATGATATAATAACAATGAGTATGATTCTGAAATAAGTCAATGACATTATTTAAATCATTATACAGGAGTTTCGGACACTTATGAAGCAAGTCGGACCTAAGGTAAGGGATAATTTTGCAAATCTCATTTTTTTCTGAGATTGCTTATTTGTAAGTATTGACTGGGGTTATTTCTATTATCCAGGACCATATTTTATAAAAGTGTTTTCATGTTTGTTTAAAGTCCTTTTTACCCATTTTTTACTTTTTCTAAATGGTATGTATGTAATCTTTTTATGAAGAGTTGCTTTTTGACTTTTCCGGCAAAAGTACGAGAAGAATGTTTTTTTAACTTATACGGCACTAACAGATTTTTACGGTTTTATAAAGACATATTTGAATGAAGCTTCCTTAAAAATCATTCATGACTATTTTCAACAAAATCTATTCCTTTTAAAATAGCATGACGTTTTGTGAAAATAATTTGATTTTGAAGAAGAAAGGATATTTTCCTCAAGAATTCATTTCAAATGTTTTATCAAAACCAGTTTCCATCTAAGATGAAATTATTTCATATGAGTATGTTCTAAGTTTAATGTCTCTATAATTTACATGGTTCACTTTTAATATGATGAAATATCCTTTTGTTTTATATGGATTATGAAATTATGGGATGATGTTTATGAAACCCATTTTATTCTTGGGGTTATGATGAATGTTTTATTTTATTTTGTGGCACAAGTAAGAATGATTTCATTATGACATGGGTGGGACCTATATCTCCCTCCAATTCCTTGCGTAAAGATTTTATATCTCATGAGATTGAAATGGGTGGAATGGTAAGTTAATCCGGTTTAGTGTTACAGGACTGAAACGAGGAGTGAACTCGATTCAGAATGGGCCTTTGTCCACTAAGATGGTCTTGGCAGCAATACCTTGGCTACTATTGAAATCATTACATGTGTTTAATGGATTACACAATTACATGTTTTATTCCCATGCTATTTTATCATTATTAATGTTTCTTTATGATCTATCCCTTACGTACTTCCATGTTTTATGTCATTGCTCAAGCTTTGGATGTTTAAACATTATGTTCATGTTTTTATGTTCAAATGTATATAGTATGTTTTATTTTATCCATGCTTACCCTTACTGAGCATTTGATCTCACCCTTTTTATGTTTTCTTTTCCCCAGGATATAAAGAAATGTTTTAGGTAAGAAAAAAAAGGTGATGATCTTTATGGGAGATGTTGAGGATCTTTCACCACGATTAGAAGATTTTATTCCGAGTTTCCAAAGACACTAAACTACTACCGTCCTTGTGTGTCGATATTTGTTATGTATTAAGTATTCCGTAAAAGTAATGTAATGTCCATGTATGTCAAGCCTAGGGTCTCTACAGTTGGTATCAGAGGAAAGGTTTAGTCAACCTTTGGAATCTAGGATGCGATAACTTTATTGAGTTCCTAGAGATATTTCTATGGTATGTATAGGGATGTTCCTAAGGTTAATTATAAGTATAGGTTATATTAATAGAATTACGGTAACCTAAGATGTTAGATATTGAAGGTACTCCCCCTTTATTATGTTGTTTTCCCTAACATGATTTTTTCCTCTCACACTATTCTTTTTGGGTTTTAGACAATGACTGGAACCCGAAGGAACCGTGTAGATCAATGCAATGGGAAATTCAATGATTGTCCTCCTGAACAAACAAATGTTATGGGAGATGGAGTGAAAAATCTTATTGCTATACTTACACAAGCTATGAAACATTCTTGACTTCCAAATGAGCATATAAGGGAAGAATATTCTATTCAGTCCTTCATGAGGCAACGTCCACCTTCCTTCAGTGGGTCTTCTGATCCACTGGTTGCTGAACAATGGATCAGTACCACTGAAAAGATATTTTCAGTTCTTCAATGTTCTGAACATGATAAAGTAATCTTAGCATTATATCGTTTGGAAGGTAAAACTGATCAATTGTGGAATCTTATCAAGAATACGAGTCCAGGAGATGAAATTGAGTCCATGGAATGGGATTAGATCATGAACTTATTTTTCAATAAGTAATTCCCTCGTATTCTTTGAATAAGGATGGAGAAGGAGTTTCTTGAACTAAAGAAAAAGGATGATGAATCTGTTGGTGTATACGAAGCGAATTTTACAAGGATTGCAAGGTATGCATCTGGCTTTATTATCCAACATGAAAGTAATGTTGATCGATTCTTCAGTGGCTTAAAACTAAATCTTCGAAGTGAATTAGCTATAAGATACATCAGTAGCTATGAAGAAATTGTGCGCTATGCTGCTAAGGTAGAAATGGAAGTTGGTGTTACATATTCATCTCATGGTTTTGACAAGAAACGAAAGATGGAATTCAAGGAGAAAACTCATAATAATGGTGAAAATAAGATGATTGTTTCCTTATTATCAAAGTGCGGAAAGAATCATGGTGGATATTGTCTTAAAGGGACTAGAAAATGTTTTAAGTGTGGAAAATAAGGTCATCGAGGAGTTGAGTGTCGAAGTAATGGAAAAAGGGTTTCTAATGGTGTGAATAAATAAAATACTGTAGAGAACGCACCAATAACACTTCAATTCTTCAAGTGCAATGAAATGGGGAATTATGCTAATCAATGCCCTATTCCAAGGGTTAATGATGATCGCCATGAGCAACCACTTAAGGAAAAGGATAAAGGGAAGTCACATGCGATCACTATTGGCGATTTTGAATATGAAAACGATGTGGTGGAATGATTAAGTGTTTATGTAATGGGATTCTAAAATAATGTTGTATATAGTATCGTGGAATATTGGAATATTTATGTATTGGTCTATTGTGGTTTTCAGTAATTTTATTGTACCGGTAACCATGGAAAATGATTGAGATATTTTTGCGTAAACAGATGATATGCGCATAATGAAAGGATTAGAAGACAATGAGCTGTTTGATTGTATTCATGAGCTCATGATTGATATAAGGACTAACTGATATCATGGTTTGAGTATATAGAATTTTGAGGATTTTGGTATGTGGAAGGTGTTAACTTTTAACATCATTCATGTTTTCAATAAGGTTCAATGGGTATTCATTCTTAAAGAGAATACATGATTAAGGTATTCACATGTTTATGGGGGATAAATGATGGCATTCACTTGATCATTTTCTTTATACAATGAGCTTGGACCAGAGTATTTTAGATAAGCATAAAAATTGGAATGGATTATGTTGGACATAAGTTATTATTGTTTAAGGATAGAACTTTTTCGATATTATTGATGGGATATTATAGTAATATAGCTTTAGAAAAAGGACAACCTGCAGGACGGGCGACAACCCATCGCGTCGGACAAGGCCGTGGGAATCGAACCCACAACCGAAGTGCGACTAGCCTTTATCGCCTACCATTGGCATACAGAATGTCCCTGATTAGTAGAAACTAGTTTTATTTTATTACACGGTATGATATATGAAGTATAAGTTCATTTTTGTAATCATATACGATTAACCTCACCATAGATGGACTTATGTATATTTGATAACGTTTGCTAACCTTTTGTTTGAAATAGATGGAATGACCCATCATTCTATCACATGATCTATTAACACTTCATGAATAAAAAATTCAACTTCATTTCATTAATAGATGAAGTGTAAATTGTTCAAAGCACGAACAATAGTTAGATTGTACCAAAATAAAGTAAGTATTTATTCTAATTCAAAATCTTCAACTTTAGGGAAGTGATCCTGAAAACCAAAAAAATGTTGTCCTAGTGCCCTTATATCCGATGAATCAGATGGTACCCTAGATCATAAAAAATTTATGGCTTTGTGATTGCTGGCTTTTCCCTAGCCATGTTCTCTACCACTCTCCATCAGAACATGATGGTTAGATTTCTCTTCCATATCCATATTTTCACCTATGTGGAAACCCACTGATTAGTTAATTTGGGTAACCATTATGTTTCATACTTTTGTTTTTAAAGATTGGTTTCGGTATTCCTTTTTATTATATGGGTTTCTATTAAAGAATCTTATGAGTAGTAAACCATTTATAACCCCGACGAATTTCGAGGGAGAAATTTATTTAAAGGGGGGTAGAATATAACACCCTGAGATTTTATGAAAAATATTCTTTATAATTTCATTATTTTCTTGTGTTGTACGTTACACCAAAAATATATTGCACAACACGCATCCTTGACTTGCCTTGAATTACATGCAATCGCGACCTCCTTCGATAGCGTGTGTAGTACGCAATACCGAGTTTCACTAAATAACGATATGTTATTAAAATATTATTAAAACTAGCCTTTATGAATAGTAATAACCACTTTTTGAAATAGTGTAAATTTTATTTTTCAAAATGGACTAAATTTTGGGATTCGTAATATCTAAATTAGCTTAGGGTGAAATTTTGGTACTTTTCGGATAACTTTCATTTTCTAATGAATAGTGAAAATTACAAAATTTTAATTAAAAAAAACCTTTATAATCGAAATAATTAATAGTGATAAATTATTAATTTGAGCGGTTTTAAAGTATATTTAGAACATATTTTTATAATTTAATACAATGTTTTTCATTGGATGTAATTTCATATTTAAACCAGACATAAACAAGTGTCAATCTTTTGATAGTTATTATCTCTTAAGAACACGCTATTTGTTTTGACGACGGGAATTAATTTTTAAATTAATTAATGCAACAGATATGTTTTAAATTTTGTAAAATAGACATCATTTTTGAGTTCATAATATCAAATATAGCTTAGGCCTAATATTTAGTATTTTTCTGGAAACTATCATTTTTTGATGAATAGTGAAACCACTAAGTGGTAGTTAAGAAAAATGGATTTTTCATAAAACATAATTTTATCGCTTCTGTGAGTGGAATTTCAAAAATCTGAGAGACATGGTTGATATCAGTAAGTAAAACGTGATTCAATGAGATGAAAATAATTTTTGGTGAATAGTAAATTTTTTCTTTTTTTTACCACGGTTAAAAGTAAATAGGGTAATTACGGGTAAAAATGATATTATTATTACCCTAACACAAGTGCTAATTCATTTGGATAAATTTAATTTGACCAAAAACAACCTTAGTATAAAATATGACCATTTAGGCCCACATGGATTAGATTAGGATATTTATTATTAATTTATTTAAAGAAGGGTTAAAATAGTTAAAATCAAAGTTTAATAAGTATATCATTTTTAATATAGGGTTATACATAAGATAAATTAGACTATAAATATTAATTACAAAGATAAAATGATTTCCTACATAATGTTATTTTATTTATAATTTTTAGACATTAAATAATTTAATTTATTTATGACACAAAGATGATGCAATAATTATCTTATTAATGAAATATTGACATAATTGATGTTATAAATACCAAAATAAATGTAATTTCATACTTTTTATGAATTCCACTAATTTTCTAGGTTAAAATGACATGTTTTATTTATTTAATTAACTTTTTTCGAACTAATCATTCTGTTATAAGTTTTACAAAAATCAATTACTAAATAGTGTCAAAATTGACATAAAATAGTTTTTAAAACAAATATTATATTATTAATTATTATTTTCTCCCTAAAAATCTTTGGTTCTGAAAATTGACTTAGATAAGGTTATATATATTAATAATAAAAAACTTTTTGTTCGTTTGTCTTGTTATAATAAGTTTATTAACCATATAGTGTAAGAACACAAAAAAGACACGATAAAAGTAAAATTATCTAACTTAAAGTTAAATATAAATGATAAGGTTAAAATAGGTACCTAAACTTGTCTAAATTCTATTGGATGAGATGATTTCGACCCATCCCTACTTTAGCTTATAAATAAATCAATTTTGAGCTATTTAAAACTGAATGTGGCTTTATAATAAAATAATATTTTTTGTTATTCCAAAGGTGCCCCTCTCCTCCCTTATAAAAGGGCACCTCCTCCCTCTCTTCCTCACACCTAATTGAGCCTTCAACCTCGGGAAACCCCTTCCAAATTCTCTTCTCCACTTCCCTAGAAACATCCTAGAGGTTTTGTTCTTCCTTGAAGACCAATTTTAGTTCCCCAAAAGGAGATCTCAAAGAGGCGCTTCAATGAAGAGGTATTGTCCGTTACAGATTCTTTCATCTTTATTTCTTCTTCCACCTCTTTTTCTTAGGTTGTTCCATTTTGATGTAATAACATCAGTATCACTCATATAATTATATGTTATTATAAATATGAAACAACCCTATTTCCCCATCTATCCATCCTACGGAAAACGAAATCATCGCTCGTGCCTACGTACGGAATACCGTCTCCACGCCGTGGTGTAATCTATTTTCCACCACCGCCTTACTTGGATGGGTATAATGGTGTAAGTAATAACTATATATTATTATTGTAATGTTATATTGATTTTTAAATAGTATAAATATACTCCAATACAATTCCACGATCATGAGAATGATATAATCGCTCGTGCGTACGTACGGACTACCGTCTCCACGACGTGATGAGATTCATTCTCCACGTTAACCATTCATGAATGATTATAAAGTATATATATAATAAGTAATCATGAAATATATAAAATAATAATGATACTGCATTTATTTGTATATATATGTATTTCATCTACTTAATTCCATTCAACTCAATAAGGAAACGAAAACATCATTCATGCGTACGTACGACCTACTGTCTCCATGAACGGTGTATTTCTTTCCATTTACTGATCTATTATATATATGTATATTCTGAATATATAATATATAAATAATGTTTTATATTCTTGAATTAAGTAATCATGATCTAATTAATCATATGAATAATTACAAGTCAAAACACAGATGACAAATGGAACGATGTTACCCAAAATGTTCTTTAACATGGAATTTATAAAAGAACGGGTAATATAAAGTCATAACTGAACCATATATGATAAAATAACAATGATTATGTTTCTGGAATAAGTCAATGACATTATTTAAATCATTATTGTAACACCCCGAGATTTTATGAAAAATATTATTTTAATTTCATTAATGTCTTTTGTTGTATTCTACACCAAGATTACCTTGCACTATACGCAACACCGTATTAGCTTGTAGTATACGCAACACTATTCTTGGACCATGTTACACACAATTTTGATAATATTTATTCTACGTAACATTGAGTATATATATATATATATTAAATGTATAAATGAAATATGGTTGGATTCTGTTATACGAAAAAACAAAGGATTCTTTCACAACACGCAACCCTAACTTGGCTTGCATTACACGCAATCGCGACCTTCCTCGATAGCGTGTGTTGTACGCAATACCGGGTTTTAATAAACAATGTTATATTATTATAATATTGTCATGAACTAGCCTTTATGAATAGTATTAACTAAATTTTGAATTTTATAACATTATTATTTATCTCACACATTTCTAGAACAGGGTATAAGAACAAAATAAATATTTCGGGTAAAATAAGTATTTTTAAAAAAATGCAGTTTTACCGCCTTTTGATGGCGCACCCACTTTAAATATAGTTTTTGAAATGTTTATATGTTCAATTTGACAAAATAATATTCTTCTTTTGAATCAGGATATAAAAATTTACATTAGATAAAGTTTTGATATTTTTCCGATAACTTTCATATTTTAATGAATAGTAAAAACACGCTATATTTTAATTAAAAACAACTTGTTTCATCATAATATCTTATGTGGTTAAATTATAATATTTAATGGTTTTAAAGTATAAATAGAATATATTTTTACCATTTAATATAATGTATGTCATTAGCATTGATTTTACCTTGAATTCGTAGGTTAAATCAATTCAATCTTTTGCAATGTTTTAAAGAAAAACCTGTTTTCTTTCGACAACGGGATTAATTTTAATTTAATTTCTGCATCTTTTGTGTATTGAATTTGGAAAAATGGATTCCATATTTGGAATCACTGGGTCCAAATTAGGTTAATAAGATACTTTTTATTTTTGGGAATTATGAATAGTAACTACGATAAATTTTATTTACCATAGTTAAAGATAAATCGGGTAATTAAGGGTAAATATAATATTTTAAAATTACCCTAACAAATGTCAAAATCCTATTGGATGACTAAAAGTCGACCCATATCGCCTAAGGGTCGGATTAGAATCATTTAATGGACATTTTTCCATGAAAATAACTTAATTATTATTAAAACCAAAGAAAGTGACAACATGTCACTCTCTTAATTTTTATAAGTATATTAATTTTAATTTAGTGATAAACTTCATGAAACTTCTAAAATGAATAGTCTCCAGAAAGCTAATAAAATTATCTACATCATATAAATTTATTTATAATTTTTAGGGATTAAATAATTATCATTAATTATTACACAATAGTGATGCAGAAATTGTTTATCTAGGGAAAAATCAAGAATATTTTTTTTATTAAACTAATAGTGAACATAAAATGCACAAATACCTAACCAAAACTTATTTTCCATGTAAATGTAAACCATAAGAATCCAATGGTCGAATATTTGACCATTTGGAACCTTATAGAAGCGATTATGACACTTATATTATATTATTTTAAATGATGCCAAAGTTTTTACCTTCATAATTTAATAAATATAACAATTTAAATATTGTGATTTTAAGATGATAAATTCGAGTAAAAGTATTATTATGAAAGGTAATAGATTTATTTTCATCATTGGATTTTATTTTTAATTTTTATGCAACAAATAAGTATATTAAATAATTATACAAAAATGTTTTAGTATTTATTTTATTAAGAGATAAACCAAATAAATGGTTTCAAAAATAATAAAATAAATATTATATGAACTATTTAATGTGCTCCAATAATTTTTATGATACATATGACATTTTATGAATCTATTAAAACTTTTATTTCTAACATATCTTCTTTATTTATTTTATTTAAATTCAAATAAATGAATAGTGTCAAAATTGACACTATTGTTATTATATAAAAAAAATTTAAAAAATTAATTAAAAAACACAAAATATTTCAAAATTATAAATTTAAATTTATATGATCTAAAATGTTATTAAGAATCCAATTATGGAAAATTCACAACAAATAAGTAATTATTTTTTATAATTTAAAAATTAGAATGTTATTACCACAAATAAAATTAAATTGATTAAATAATGATAAATCATGTTGATAATGTTTAAAATAAATTCCTAACATGTCTAAATTATATTGGTTGATGATATTACAACCTTATATTATCTAATATTCGAATATGAGTCATTTTTTATGTGGGGTTAGATTTATTATAAATTAATATTTTTAAGAATTCCAAAGGTGCCCCTCTCCTCCCTTATAAAAGGGCACCTCCTCCCCCTCCTACTCACACTAATTTGA
Organism: Viscum album; assembly: GCA_963277665.1. Lineage (NCBI taxonomy): Eukaryota > Viridiplantae > Streptophyta > Magnoliopsida > Santalales > Viscaceae > Viscum > Viscum album. The sequence goes on along the minus strand of OY728163.1, from coordinate 1,896,602,685 downwards.
GCAATCAGGCTCGGCCTACCCCTGCTATTTTATCTTCTCCAATTCCCTAGAATAATACTAGAGTTCATGGTCTTCTTCAATGACTAATCTTAGTTCCCTAAGTGGAGGATTCAAAGAGGCGTTCCAAAGAAGAGGTAATATCCATTACCGATCTTTTCAATTCCATTCTTCTTCAACTTCTTCTTCTTTAGATGAATCATTATAAAGTAATAACATCAGTATTACATACATACTGATATGTTATTATAAATATGAAACAACTCTAATTAACCTTCTATCCATCCTACGGAAAAAGGAAATCACCGCGCGTGCGTACGTACGGAATACCGTCTCCACGCCGTGGTGTAATCTATTTTCCGCCACCACCTTAATTGGATGGGTATAATGGTTTAATGAGTAAATATATTTGATTATTATAAAGTGATATTGATACTGAAATAGTATACATACACTTCAACACAATTCCACGACCATGGGAATGATATCATCGCTCGTGCGTACGTACGGACTACCGTCTCCACAACGCGATGAGATTCATTCTCAATGAGTAACCATTCATGAATGATTATAAAGTATATGTAATAAGTAATAATGAAATATATTACCTGATAATGATACTAGAATTATTTATATTTATATGTATGTCATCTACTTAATTCCATTCAATTCAATAAGGAAACGAAAACAGCGTTTTTGCGTACGTACGGACTACCGTCTCCATGAACGGTGTATTTATTTCCATTTACTGATTTATTATATATATGTATATTATGAATATATATATATATAAATCATGTTTTATATTCTGTAATTAAGTAATCATGATCTAAGTAATCATATGAATAATTACAAGTCAAAACACGGATGACAAATGAAACAATTTTACCCAAAACGCTCTTTAACATTGAATTTACAAAAGAACGGGTAATATAATGTCATAAGTGAAACATATATGATATCATAACAATGAATATGATTCTGTAATATGTCAATGACATTATTTAAATCATTATACAGGATGTTCGGACACTTACGAAGAAAATCGGACCTAAGGTAAGGGAAATATCACAATCTCAATTTTATCCGAGATTGTTTATTCGTAAGTATTTACTGGGGTGTATTTTATCATCCAAATCCATGTTTCATCAATATGTAATGTTATTTCCATCCACCTACAATTTTTTAAATCCATTTTTACCCTTCGGTGAGTTTTTAGTAAAAGAAATGAAAGGAATCTTTTGTCGTTTTTCGTACGAGGTACTTTTTTACTTTTCTGACAAAAGTACGAAGACTGTTTTTTTAACTTAAACGGCCCGAACAGATTTTTACGGTTTTATAAAGCCTTATTTTCATGAAGCTTCCTCCAAAATATTTCATGACTATTTTCAATAAAATCTCTTTCTTTTAAAATTGCATGATGTTTTGTGAAAAGAAATTGATTTTGAAGAAGAAAGGATATTTTCCTCAAGAATTCATTTCAAGTGTTTTATCAAAATTATTTTCCATCTAAGATAATAAAGGGTTATGTTTATATCCATATTTTTACATTCATTTGACTATGGTGTGATGGAATTATGTTTATGAATTCCTTTATCTTATATGAATTGTTTTATGATGTCATGTTGTTTATGAATCCCATTTTTATTACATGGGTTACGCAGTGATGTATGGTTTATGATTATGTGGAACACATAAGAAAGGATTCATTATAAGATGGGTGGGACCTATATCTCCCTCCAATGCATTGGGTAAAGATTTTATATCTCATGAGATAGACATGGCTGGAATGGTAGGTTATACCGGTTCAGTGAAACATGACTGAAACGAGGGTTACTCGATTCAGAAAGGAACTTTGTCCACTAAGATAGTCTTGGAAATGAGTCTTGACTAACAAGAAATGATTCTCTATGATTATGTGTGAATGCCACAAAGTTTCATGTTTTACGTTATGATTATTGTGATTACATTTCACTGCCATGATTTATCCCATGTTATGAAATTATGCTCTCTTTTGCAGGATAAGATTTCCAAAAGTTATGTTCTTATGAATATGAAGTGATTGATTTTTCTTTTGATTACCCTTACTGAGCATTTGAGCTCACCCTTTTATGTTTTCTTTTCCCCAGGATATAAAGAAAGGTTTTAGGTAAAAAAAATGGGAAGATATTTAGGGGAGATATTGAAGATCTTTCACCACGATTAGAAGATTACGTTCCGAGTTTCCAAAGACACTAAACTATTACGATCTTTGTGTGTGTGTTTTTGTTATGTACCAAGTATTCCGCAAAAGTAATGTAATGTCCATGTATGTCAAGCTTCGGGTCTCTATAGTTGGTATCAGAGGAAAGGTTTAGTCAACCTTTGGAAACTAGGATGCGAAAACGATAGTGATATCCCTAGAGATATTTCTAAGGTATGTCTAGGGATGTCTCTAAGGTTAAGTATACGTATAGGTTATAGTCATAGAATTGCTCTAACTATCCTAGAATTTAACCTAAGATGTTAGATATTGAGGGTACTCCCCCTTTACTATGTTGTTTTCTCTAGCATGATTTTTGCCTCTCACAAGATTCTTTTTGTGTTTTAGTAAATGGAGGGAACCAGAAGGAATTCGGTTAACATTGAATTCAACGGACAAATTGGTGACTATGAGCAACAAAATTGTGTAATTCCTAGAGAGAAAGATATTGAGATTATGCCGAATCAGTCATTTCGATATATGATTAACAAGGTGAAATTTTATGGTATTAATCAAAGAAGAGGAAGATAAACTATTATTCATGTTCGCATGTTGAGGAGAATAAAGAAAGGAAGATTGAGATTTCTAAATAAGGGAAGAAGAACCTTGAGGAATAACTCAAATGGGGGGACCGATGTTACATGTGTGGAGAAAAGGGTCATAGAGTGACAGACTGTTATGGAGTTCAATGTCTTATTTGCGGAGAACATGGGGATTACCCAACTCAATGCCCTGACCTAAAAAGTTACTTCTAAATCAAGGAAGGACTTATACCAGGACAATCATTGAAGTGGATGGACTATAGTGTTTATGTATTGGTATTCAAGAATAATGTTGTTGAGGTACTTTTATGGTGTATTGAAATATTTATGTATTGGTCTATTGTGGTTTTCATTAATTTTAAGGTACCGGTAACCAGGAAAAGTTATTCAAATATTTTAGAAAGTAGATGATATGCGCATAATGAAGGGATAAGGAGAAAATGAAATGTTTGACATTATTCATGAGCTCATGATTGATATAAGGACTAAGTGATATCATGGTTTGAGTATATAGAATTTTGAGGATTTTGGTATGTGGAATGTGTTAACTTTTAACCGCATTCATGTTTTCACTATGGTTCAATGGGTATTCAAGAGAATACATGATTAAGGCCTTTGAATGTTTGGAATGTGACCAAAAAGACATATATATGGGGATTAACAAAAGTATTAAATCTCTGGTAATCGTTTTCACTATATTATGAGAGTGGACTGCAGTATTATGGATAAGCCTAAAGATTAGAATGGATTATGTTGGACATAAGTTAGTATTGTTTAAGGATAGAAGATTTTCGATATTATTGATGGGATGTTATAGTAATGTAGTTTTAGAAAAAGGACAACCTCCAGGACGGGTGACAGCCCATCGCTTCAGACAAGGCTGTAGGAATCGAACCCACAACCGAAGTGCGACTGGCCTTTATCTCCAACCACTGACCTACATGAAGTCCCTGATTAGTAGAAACTAGTTTTATTATATTAAGCGGTATGATATATGAAGTATAAGTTCATTTTTGGAACCATAAGATGGACTTATAACTTTTGCTAAAGTTTTGTTTGAAACAGATGGAATGACCCATCATTCTATCACATTATCTGTTAACACATCACGAATGACAAATTCAACTTCATTTCTTTAAGAGATGAAGTGGAAATTGTCCAAAGAACGACAAACGGTGAGACTATACCAAAATCACGAAAGTATTTCTTCTAATTCCAATTTCATCAACTTTAGGGAAATGATCTTGAAAACCAAAAATGTTGTCCTAGTGCCCTTATATCCGGTGAATCATATGGTACCCTAGATCATCACAAATTTATGGATTTGTGATTGCTAGCTTTTCCATAGCCATGTTCTCTACCACTCTCCATCAGAACATGATGGTTAGATTTCTCTTCAATATCCATATTTTCACCTATGTGGAAACCCAGTGATTAGTTTATTTGGGTAGCCATTACGTTTCATACTTTTGTTTTTAAGGATAAGTTTTGGTATTCCTTTTTACGATGTGGGTTTCTATCAAAGAAACTTTCAAATAGTAAACCATTTATAACCCCGATGAATTTCGAGGGTGAAATTAATTTTAAGGGGGGTAGAATGTAACACCACAAGATTTTATGAAAAATATTAATTTAATTTCATTAATTTCTTTTGTTGTATTCTACACCAAGATTACCTTGCGCTATACGCAACACCGTATTATCTTGTAGTATACGCAACACTATTCTTGGACCGTGTTACACACAATTTTGATAATAGTTATTCTACGCAACATTGAGTATATATATATATATATTAAATGTATAAATGAAATATGGTTGGATTCTGTTATATGAAACAACGAAAGATTCTTTCACAACACGCAACCCTGACTTGGCTTGCATTACACGCAATCGCGACCTTCCTTGATAGCGTGTGTTGAACGCAATTCCGGGTTTTGATAAACAATGTTATATTATTATAATATTGTCATGAACTAGCCGTTATGAATAGTATTAACTAAATTTTGAATTTTATACCATTATTATTTATTTCACACATTTCTAGAACATGGTATAAGAACAAAATAAATTTTTCGGGTAAAATAAGTATTTTTCAAAAATGTAGTTTTACCGCCTTTTGATGGCGCACCCACATTAAATATAGTTTTTGAAATATTTATATGTTAAATTTGACAAAATAATATTCTTCTTCTGAATCAGGATATAAAAATTTACATTAGATAAAGTTTTGATATTTTTCCGATAACTTTCATATTTTAATGAATAGTAAAAACACGCTATATTTTAATTAAAAACAACTTTTTTCATCGTAATATATTACGTGGTTAAATTATAATATTTAATGGTTTTAAAGTATAAATAGAATATATTTTTACCATTTAATATAATTTATGTCATTAGCATTGATTTTACCTTGAATTCGTAGGTTAAATCAATTCAATCTTTTGCAATGTTTTAAAGAAAAACCTGTTTTCTTTCGACAACGGGATTAATTTTAATTTAATTTCTGCATCTTTTGTGTATTGAATTTGGAAAAATGGATTCCATATTTGGAATCAGTGTGTCCAAATTATGTTAATAAGATACTTTTTATTTTTGGGAATTATGAATAGTAACTACGGTAAATTTTATTTACCCTAGTTAAAGATAAATCGGGTAATTAAGGGTAACTATAATATTTTAAAATTACCCTAACAAATGTCAAAATCCTATTGGATGACTAAAAGTCGACCCATATCACCTAATGGTTGGATTATAATCTTTTAATGGACATTTGTCCATGAAAATAACTTAATTATTATAAAACCAAAGAAAGTGACAACATTTCACTCTCTTAAATTTTATAAGTATATTAATTTTAATTTAGTGATAAACTTCATGAAACTTCGAAAATGAATAGTCTACAGAAATATAATGAAATTATATACATCATATAAATTTATTTATAATTTTTAGGGATTAAATAATTATCATTAATTATTACACAATAGTGATGCCGAAATTGTTTATCTAGTGAAAAATCAAGAATATTGTTTTTATTAAACTAATAGTGACCATATAATTCACAAATACCTAACCAAAACTTATTTTCCATGTAAATGTAAACCATAAGCATCCAATGGTATAATATTTGACCATTTGGAGCCTTATAGAAGCGATTATGACACTTATATTATTTAATGTTAAATGATGCCAAAGTTGTCACCTTCATAATTTAATAAATATAATAATTTAAATATTGTGATTTTGAGATGATAAATTCGAGTAAAAGTATTATTGTGAAAGGTAATAGATTTATTTTCATCATAGTTTTTTATTTTTAATTTTTATGCAACAAATAAGTATATTAAATAATTATACAAAAATTTTTTAGTATTTATTTTATTAAGAGATAAACCAAATAAATGGTTTCAAAAATAATAAAATAAATATTATATGAACTATTTAATGTGATCCAATAATTTTTAAGATACATATGACATTTTATGAATCTATTATAACTTTTAGTTCGAACATATCTTCTGTATTTATTTTATTTAAATTCAAATAAATGAATAGTGTCAAAATTGACACTATTGTTATTTTATAATAAAAAACATATTATAAAATTAATTAAAAATAACAAAATATTTCAAAATTATAAATTTAAATTTATATGATCTAAAATTTTATTAATAATCTAATTATGGACAATTTACAACAAATAAGTAATTATTTTTTATAATTTAAAAATTAGAATGTTATTACCACAAATAAAATTAAATTGATTAAATAAGGATAAATCATGTTGATAATGTTTAAAATAAAATACTAACATGTCTAAATTATATTGGTTGATGATATTAAAACCTTATCTTATCTAATATTCGAATATGAGTCATTTTTTATGTGGGGTTAGATTTATTATAAATTAATATTTTTAATAATTCCAAAGGTGCCCCTCTCCTCCCTTATAAAAGGGCACCTCCTCCCCCTCCTCCTCACACTAATTTGAGCACTCAGGATCGAAAAACCCCTGCCATTTTCTTTTATCCACTTCCATAGAATAATCCTAGAGGTCCTGGTCTTCTTCAAAGACCAATCTTAGTTCCCTAAGTGGAGGATTCAAAGAGGCGTTTCAAAGAAGAGGTAATATCCATTACCGATCTTTTCAATTTCATTCTTATTCAACTTCTTCTTCTTTAGTTGTTTCATTATAAAGTAATAACATCAGTATTACATACATACTGATATGTTATTATAAATTTGAAACAACTCTAATTAACCTTCTATCCATCCTACAGAAAAAGGAAATCACCGCGCGTGCGTACGTACGGAATACCGTCTCCACGCCGTGGTGTAATCTATTTTCCGCCACCACCTTAATTGGATGGGTATAATGGTTTAATGAGTAACTATATATGATTATTATAAAGTTATATTGATACTGAAATAGTATACATACACTTCAACACAATTCCACGACCATGGGAACGATATCATCGCTCGTGCGTACGTACGGACTACCGTCTCCACGACGCGATGAGATTCATTCTCTATGAGTAACCATTAATGAATGATTATAAAGTATATTTAATAAGTAATAATTAAATATATTACCTGATAATGATACTGGAATTATATATATTTATATGTATGTCATCTACTTAATTCCATTCAATTCAATAAGGAAACGAAAACAGCGTTCATGCGTACGTACAGACTACCGTCTCCATGAACGGTGTATTTCGTTCCATTTAATGATTTATTATATATATGTATATTATGAATATATATATATATATATAATGTTTTATATTCTGTAATTAAGTAATCATGATCTAAGTAATCATATGAATAATTACAAGTCAAAACACGGATGACAAATGAAACAATTTTACCCAAAACGCTCTTTAACATGGAATTTACAAAAGAACGGGTAATATAATGTCATAAGTGAACCATATATGATATCATAACAATGAATATGATTTGGTAATAAGTCAATGACATTATTTAAATCATTATACAGGATGTTCGGATAGTTATGAAGAAAATCGGACATAAGGTAAGGGAAATATCACAATCTCATTTTTATCCGAGATTGTTTATTCGTAAGTATTTACTGGGGTGTATTTTATCATCCACATCCATGTTTCATCAATATGTAATATTATTTCCATCCACCTACAATTGTTTAAATCCATTTTTACCCTTCGGTGAGTTTTTATTAAAAGAAATGAAAGGAATCTTTTGTCGTTTTTCGTACGAGGTACTTTTTGACTTTTCCGACAAAAGTACGAAGAATGTTTTTTTTAACTTAAACGGCCCGAACAGAATTTTACGGTTTTATAAACCCTTATTTTCATGAATAATTCTCCAAAATATTTCATGAATATTTTCAATAAAATCTCTTTCTTTTAAAATTTCATGATGTTTTGTGAAAAGAAATTGATTTTGAAGAAGAAAGGATATTTTCCTCAAGAATTCAATTCAAGTGTTTTATCAAAATTATTTTTCATCTAAGATAATAAAGGTTTATGTTTCTATCCATATTTTTAAATTCATTTGACTATGTTGTGATGTAATTATGTTTATGAATTTCTTTATCTTATATGAATTGTTTTATGATTTCATGTTGTTTAAAAATCCCATTTTTATTACATGGGTTACGATGTGATGTATGGTTTATGATTATGTGGCACACATAAGAACGGATTCATTATAAGATGGGTGGGACCTATATCTCCCTCCAATGCATTGGGTAAAGATTTTATATCTCATGAGATAGACATGGCTGGAATGGTAGGTTATACCGGTTCAGTGAAACAGGACTGAAACGAGGGTTACTCAATTCAGAAAGGGACTTTGTCCACTAAGATAGTCTTGGCAATGAGTCTTGACTAACAAGAAATGATTCTCTATTATTATGTGTGAATTCCACAAAGTTTCATGTTTTAAGTTATGATTATTGTGATTACATTTCACTGCCATGATTTATCCCATGTTATGAAATTATGCTCTCTTTTGCAGGATAAGATTTCCAAAAGTTATGTTCTTATGAATATGATGTGATTGATTTTTCTTTTGTTTACCCTTACTGAGCATTTGAGCTCACCCTTTTATGTTTTCGTTTCCCCAGGATATAAAGAAAGGTTTTAGGTAAAAAAATGGGAAGATATTTATGGGAGATATTGAAGATCTTTCACCACGATTAGAAGATTACGTTCCGAGTTTTCAAAGACACTAAACTATTACGATCCTTGTGTGTGTGTTTTTGTTATGTACCAAGTATTCCGCAAAAGTAATGTAATGTCCATGTACATCAAGCATCGGGTATCTACAATTATACAAGAGGTTCGGATACATACGAAGCAATTCGGACCTAGGGTAAGGGATAATTTTGAAAATCTCATTTTTATCCGAGATTCCTTATTCGTAAGTATTTACTAGGGTTATTTCTATAATCCATGTCAATGTTTTATAAAAGTTTTTTCATGTATGTTTAAATGTCCTTATTACCCATTTTTGTCATTTACTACATGGTTTGTATGGAATATTTTTATGATGATGTACTTTTTGACTTTTCCTGCAAAAGTACGAGAAGAATGTTTTTTTAACTTATACGGCACGAACGGATTTTTACGGTTTTATAAAGCCTTATTTGAATGAAGCTTCCTTCAAAAGATTTCATGAATATTTTCAACAAAATCTCTTCCCTTTAAAATAGCATGACTTTTTGTGAAAAGAAATTTATTTTGAAGAAGAAAGGATATTTTCCTCCAGAATTCATTTCAAATGTTTTATCAAAACCATTTTCCATGTAATATGAAATTATTGCATATGTGTATGTTCTAAGTTTAATGTCACTATAATTTACATGGTTCACTTTTCATATGATGAAATGTCCATTTTTTATATGGATTATGAAATGATGGGATGTTGTTTATGAAACCCATTTTATTCTTTGGGTTATGATGAATTTTTTAACTTTATTTTTTGGAACAAGTAAGAATGATTTCATTATGAGATGGGTGGGACCAATATCTCCCTCCAATTCATTGGGTAATGATTTTATATCTCATGAGATAGACATGGCTGGAATGCTAAGTTAATCTGGTTCAGTATTACAGGACTGAAACGAGGAGTGAACTTGATTCAGAATGTGACTTTGTCCACTAAGATGGTCTTGGCAACAATTCATTGGCTACTATGGAAATCATTACATGTGTTTAATGGATGTGACAATTACATGTTTTATTCCCATGCTATTTTATCATTATTAATTTTTCCTTATGATCTGTGCCTTACGTACTTCCATGTTTTATGTAATTGCTCAAGCTTTTGATGTTTAAACATTAAGTTAATGTTTTTAAGTTCAAATGTATATAGTATGTTTTATTTTATCCATGCTTACACTTACTGAGCATTTGAGCTCACCCTTTTTGTGTTTTCTTTTCCCCAGGATATAAAGAACGGTTTTAGGTAAAAAAAGGGGAAGATCATTATAGGAGATGTTGAAGATCTTTCACCACGATTAGAAGATTTTATTCCAAGTTTCCAAAGACACTAAACTATTATGGTCCTTGTGTGTCAATTTTTGTTATGTTTTAAGTATTCCGCAAAAGTAATGTAATGTCCATGTACTTCAAGCCAAGGTTCTCTATACAAACCACCTGCCTCGATCCTAGTAGATCGATATACTTTAACCTTCGCCCATGAATCAGCCTAGAATAGATTAGATCAGCAAAAATGTCTAAAATGTTCAACCTGAGATAACTCTCATAAGATAAAGAATCTGTAAACGTGGCCAAAGAAGAACCAAGTAATAACCACTGCGATTCTAATGCAATTGATTGCATTCTATTCGGATAACCGGTGAGGGATCATCATCTCAAATAAGATTTTCAGTTGTACACTCGCTCTCAGTCAAGGAAGCTGGAGAAGAAGACGTTTCTGTGGTTTGGAACACATCCCCGGTCCATTTTAGAAAAAAGAAAGTAAGTACATGAAGTTTACCAGGATTTTCCATACTCTACATTAAGTATCCTCTACATCACCCCTGCATGACAATGTGTCTGGCCCTAACATGGCCAGCACATATCCTCGAGCGGCATCAAAGTACACATCGTGTACTTATAAAGTACATGTCGTGTATTTCAAGAGTTTCCGAAAACAACTATTTTCTTAAAATCTATAGAAAAAGGAAAACATACCTGAAAAGAAGATCCAGGTTCTTACACATATGGAGCCATGTAGAATTAAAAAAATCATGGGTTCATGTTTTTATTTTTAAGTATTACATGTGTATAACTCAACTGACATATAATAGGCTTCCCACTCTAAATTGATTATCACACATAAATAACCAATTGGATCAGACATTAGAAATAAAAAATTATTATTTAATTACCAATAACCATACTATATTCATTATTTTTATCATAATACATTCTCCATAATTATTTTTGTAGTTAACATAGGAGGTTGTCCAATGATGTTGTATCATTTGTAACCGAGAATATTCATTTTATTTTTTCATCCGCCTATATAATTTATTCAATAATTTGGATTATATAATAATAATATTATGAAAATAAATAATAATATTTGTTATGATAGTTTGATAACCGATGTATTTCTCTTATTACAAAAAATGGTAAATAAGATCATTAATCATTTGCATTGAATACAACCATCTCATGAACATGTGCCATTTATTTTCCATAATCAACTAGCATGGATAATTATAATAATTAATTAAATATATATATATATATGATATTTTTAACATATTTATACTTCTATAAATATAACAAAATATAGAAATTTTTTATCATAAATTATATGGGATAATTGATATCATTGATTTTGTGAATGATGGACTACCACCTCCTAATGTGTTGTAAATTTTAATGTGACTATTTTGAATAAATTATATAAAAATATTTCAATGAATATGTGTTAATGAAGTGAAATTATTATGATATTATAGAATTGTTAATCATTGATAAAAACAATATGTCATTTTATTTCATACATTGGAAAATGATAACATTATTCATGCTCATGTGTGGACTGAATCCTTCAAGATGAAATTCGATTCACTTCTTCACCACCCAAACATATGAATGATATATAATTAATCATCGCGAAACAATATTAAATTTATAATATTAATTTAATTCATTAAATATATCTCATATCATACATTCTTAAAAAAATTCATTGATAAATAGAAATGTTAATCATGCGTACATATGACCTATCAACTAAATGATTGTAACATAGTAGATTTTTTAAAACAAAAATTCATTATTGGTTTTATCATTATAAATTTTAATATAAATATTAATAATATCATTGGATTACTATTCTTCATATAATGAAATAATAAAATGTTAGACTATATTCAACATGCCAATGTCATTTATAAACAATGAACTGAACAAACTCAAAACACGCTAAGTATAATTAACTAAATAATTATTATAATAATCCAAAATAAAAAAAATTAAAAATAATTTAAATTAATTTTTTCTTATTAAATATTATAATCCATATAATATTATTTTACTAGATTTAAAATAACAAATCGAATAACAGGGCTCTTGGTAAGGACTTCTCATCTAGAAATTAAATGTATGATAAATATACCATTTTCACCGCTTATTTTTATTATGTAGTTTTTTGTACTAAACAATATTTAAATTTTTTATAATTTTTGTTTAAATAATATTTATTTAAAAAAATATAAGATGTTCTCCGTTTCATGAGGTCCTGATCTAAAAATCACCTATATAGTATGGGGATTTATATAATTTTACTTCATTGATCATATTTTATGGATATGAAAGGAATTGCATATAAATAATGTATATTATAACCACATTAAATAAAATAAAATGATTCCTTCCTATGAAATTGTATGTTTCATCTCTATTAAAATTATTTCATTAATTGGAATTATAATTTTTATTTACCATGTATTAATTAATTTCATAACTAATTTTCTTTACATTTGGTTATATTACATATTCATTGAATTTAATATTTTATCATTCTGTGTATAATGAATTTTTTTTACCTAAAATATTAACTCCATATATGATATATGTATTTTTATTTGAATCACATAATAAATTCATAGAATAATTATATATTTCAATGGTGTGATTTCATTGAGCATTATTAATATCACATTATCCTTCTTGGAAACATACATTTTCGATATTCTCTTATATTCAATTATGAAATGTATATACTCCTCATTTACATCTAATTTAGTAAAAATAATATTTTAATAATATTTAATTTATAATATGATGTTATTATATCATACGTATTATGTTTTAAGAGATTCCAAATTAGTAAATGCCTTATATTACAATCACCATCATTTAAATATTTTTAATGTACATGGATCCATTTAATGAAATAATAGGATATTAATTTCATGAATCATGTATGTTTCTTATCCACTACTTATGATTGTGTTTAACATGATTGATTTCTATTTCCACCCTTAAATGTTTATGAAATATCATGAATGATTTTTTAATTTTTTATTATTTGGGTATTCTTCATTCCGATCGAGTGTCTTTATCATCTCTAACCATGATTTATAAACTTCCCCAAAAAGGTTTATTGATAATAAAAACTGATATTATTAATCCTTATTTCAAGATACTTTTTATTTATTTAAAAAAATAACAGAATGTTATGAATGATTTTTTATTGGTAAATCATGAATAACATTTCCAAAATGTTTTCAAATAAATTCAAATTTTTAAAATTTACGACAGGAAATTTTTTCCCTCAATAATGTATTTTATTTTCAATTTACATTCATTTATATTATTATAAATATTTTTTCAAATAAATTTTATTTCATATATATCTTGTTAGTTTTTACTTTTCAAAAGAGATTTTCCAAATTTAAAGGATATATTAATGAAATACTTTTTATTGATCTATTAATTGTATTTCAATTAATCAAAATTAATAAACAATTATGTTACCTATTATCCAATAGGTATATTTTGTAATTATACTATCCAAATTCATTCTAGGTTTTGATTAATATATTTTAAATTTTATTTGTCTGTAACCCATTTCTTTACCATCAGATAATCATGTTTCAATCAGATTGTTATGGAACAAATTTATTTTTCACAGGTTAATAATTATTGAAAGAGACTATTATATAACACATTTGTTTTCCACAAGTTAATAATGTTCTGAAAAATAACTATTATCTATTTTTTTAATTTTATGTTGAAATAGAATCTATATGTACCGTTTTTATGGTTTGTTGACATTTTTATATAATGTGTAATCTTAGATAGAATCAGGTGTTCCAAATATAGGTTATATGAATGGGGAATCTAGATAGCTATCAATAAACGTTGTAATGATTATTTTTACCTATGAATTTTTATAGGACTCCATATATATATTTTTTACAATTATAATGGTTATATTATGGTTATATAGTGATACAGTCATGGGATACAATAAAATTTTCCTTATACATGTTATGGGTAATAAATGTATTCTTTGATAATGGTTGATATCAAATTTTTTTGATTATTTAATCTAATTTATAATACCTTTAATAAATCTTTTTCCATAGTTTATATATTTTTTTATCCATTTATTGATGTGTATAAATATTATAATATTTTGTAAATGCATAATTATATTTTTTTTAAGGTTGGGGCCGAGGCCTCATTTTTATTAATAAAGCAAAGAAAAGACCTCTTTTGACTGGGTAGAGGGATACCCATTACATACCCCGAAGGCCCAGTGGGCTAGTAGCCCATTACATAGCCCATAGGCCCAAATTTTTGCCCAAATTCCTATTCTGTGAATAGTAACCTGGCTGCTACAATACTGCCGCCGCTACAGTGCCATGCCGCCGATACTATACCCACCGATCAACAGTACCGCCACTGCTACATTACCGGCTACAATACTGCTACAGTAACCTGCGCCCAATGGGTTTTGAACCCCCATTTTTCATGTAGTATTACGGGGTGCTTACCACTAAGCCAAACCCCAACTACAGGTTGATGTTATTTTATTTTAATGGTGAACATTTGGTAATATTTCATGGTATTAATGAAGTTAATTGAATTTTAATGATTATAGTACTGAATCTGTGACTGTGGGGTTGAGGCTATGATTTTTTCTATAATAAGATTATTTAGATATTTGTATAGATTTGTATTTTTTCAAGTGATTTTATCTTAATTATTATAGACTACATCATAGGACTATATGAATAAGTATGATTATGCTAAAAGTATTAGACACCCATTTTATGTTTTGAATGATGATATGAAAAAGTTATTAGTGGAATATTTAGAGAGGATTTATTGGGTAGAAGTATATATAATTTATCGGATTCAAGTGAATTAATCCATCATATTTTAAGGATATAATATTTATTTTATTGTTAGAATATGGTAATTATATGATCTTAGATATTTTATGTAATTATAGTAAAACATGTTTCTCATTGTAAAAATCCATGGGATTGTAATGGGATTTGTTTACATTATAATTAATTTTATTTTAAAATAAGATCACAATAATTATTTTAATTTAAGATTATAGGAATTAATTAATCTTTTAGATAAAAGAAATAAATACTGTTTAGGTTTTTTAGTTTATTTTGATATATGGTAATTTATATATAGATTTATTTAGATTTATCTTTTTTATTACTCTGAGATATTATTGATTATTTTATTATTTAATCATATAGTTGGGTATTAAATTTGGGATTTATCTTAACTCTTCATAACCATTTTGGAATTTTTTGAAATCTTAGGAAATGTGGAATCAATTTATTACCCATTTAATGTTTCTTGTGGTCAAATAAATATTTATTTATGTACTTCAAGTCCATAAATTTTATTATCTTGAATACACATCATTTATATAAAAATATTTGATAATGGGGGACAGTTTTGAAATGATGAAATTAAAATTTTTAAGTAAAATAATTTTAATGATATCCTATTTAAGAGCAGACAACGACTTCCTCTACTGTTTGAATGGGATCATGAATAAAAATGACTTCCTATATAAATCATTTATTATTATGGTAATTATCTTTTAAAATCAAATTGTTTTATGGTTTTTTTAGTTATGTATCTCATGTTTTTTATATAGATGAGACATATCCCATACAAGCAAGACCCCTTTATTGAAGAAAAAAAACAGGCAAAAATTTCATCCAATGATCTCCAACAATATATATCATTATTTATTCATCATAAATTTCATCAATGTAAAAATATTCACCTCCCAACTATGTTATCATTTATGTAAATTCCTATATGTGTTTTTTATGACCTTTCTATATCCACATATCTCTGATCAAGTGGTTGTTTTTTTGGATATTATTACGATGAAGGTCCCCATTATGTTTTTTTTCTAAATTTCCAAGAATTTATTTCCAATAAAATCTTATAACATTTAGAATACAATTTATTAAAATGGGATACGATGTAACACCTCAATATTATAGAAAAGGAAACTCTATTTGATACCCAATTCAACACACAACACTTACCTTAGTTGGACCACAAAAATATATAACTCTTATAATCTATCCATTAAATTAAGGGGTTTGAATTATAATAACTACTATAATATATATATATATATATATAATAATTAATAATATTTATTAATAGTTTTCTGAAAATAATCATCCAATTTTATTTATAGTAATATTATTCTTCAAAAATATTAGTTCATGAAAAATGTAATTCAATGAATTTTAGTAAATAATTAATTACTAAGAGACTGATAAAAAATATTTGAAAAAATAATATTCATAAATGGAATATTATGGAATATTTTTGTGGAAATTATGGTATTTTTAAAATAAAAGTTGTATGTTAATGAATTATCAGAAATGCGTATTTTTCTAAAAATGCCACTTATATTTAATAAAATAACTAAATTTAAAATTACCATAAAATTTTTCATATGATTTAATGTAAAATGGTTATTAATTAATTTTCTTCAATAAACTTATTTTCTTCTTAATCCCCTTCATTTTTGACTTGAATATCATTTTCTTGTGTGTTTAAAATTAATATTTTTTAAACACTTTTAAGCTATATAGGTTTTCTCTATTGTAATTAATTATAGAAAAATATAATGATGATTTATATTTATTAAATAAATAGATAAAATATAAATTAATAATAACTTATATTCATGAAATATTTATTATTTATCATTTTTTTAATAAAAAATTATCTTTTTCTTGATAAATATGATTCATGAAAACCTGCTTTATAGACACGTATTTTTGATTATTTTTAAATTAAAATATCTATAATAATGGAATTTAATTTGGTAATATGTATTATATAATTTTAAAAATTATAATATATGTTCTCTATTTAGATAATTTTTTCCAAATAATGAATTATAAAAATAGTAATAAAATTATTACAATTGTTGTGGGGAAATAATTATAAATGGGGGTTAAATATAAAAAAATATGTCAATATTACTTATAAACTTTTATTAAATAAATTTAATGGAACTTATGTGACAATTTTGTGTATATTAATAAATAATGGACTATAATTTATCAGTTTTAATTTTTAAAATCAATGGTGAACCTTTCACTTTTAAGTAATTTCATATGTTCCCCTCACCTCACATGTAAAACACCACCCACTCTACTCACATCTAACCAAATTAAAGTAAATTTTAATAAAAAAATAACTTCTCAAATTTCTTCTTCAAATCAAACACCAAATCATAAATCCATTATTATGATAAAAATTCAATTATATGAATTAATTTTGTGCTTATTTAAAGAAATTGTATGATGAAATTGTATTGTGATTAACCAAGTGTGTTTATTTTATTTCTTATTCCACGACCTCAAATTAATTCAAAATTATTATTATATTAAAACAATAGTATCTAATATATATTGTTATTTTAATAATTTATTATAATAACATAATTCTATATCTTCTTCATAAAAATTTGTTACAAAATCATAATTTGTGTTTACTATGTAATACCTCCTCATAAAATGAAGGAATTCATATTTCTAATTATCTAAACAATACATCATATAATGATGCATTAAAAGTTAAAAATTATTATATTTTTATAATATTTTCACTTATATATTTGTGATATAATTTATTTCTTTCTTTCTATTTCACGTGGTATAAAATAATGTAAATCATATGTATAAAAGTCAACTGCATCATGAAGCGATTTGATTCATTTTTTCAATAATGATTTACATCGAAAGTCATATTTATAAATTTAATAAATATATGTGATATAAAACATAATGTTATTATATGAATAGAATATTTATCATTATTAATATATAATATTACATATTATTTCATCAATATAATAATAATAGTGTCATTCATGTATACATGAAGACTACGAACTCAATGTTTGAAAGAGATTCTTCTTTTCATCACCAAAAAACACAAGATATATACATATATATTTATTATAAAATGAAATTGTATTTAAAATAATAATATTATTATATAATTATAGAATATTACATACCATATTTCTTTAATCGTAATTGAAAAATTGAAACATTCTCCAAGCATTCGTATGATCTACAATCTCTATGACTATACCATTTTTCATTATTCACCACCTTATATCAGGATTTGATTTACAATTATTATTTATTTATAAAAATGAAAAATAGTTCATGATTATTATTATGAATTTTCTGAAATTATGTAAGTCATGGTGGTTATCAACAGTCCAAGGCTATATTGAAATAATTAACTGAATATACTAAAAACACCCGATGTGGACTTATCTTATTAACTATTGAAATATTTAATTAAAAACAATTTATATTTAGGATATCAATATTTATTATTATAAAATAATATTATATTTATTATATAAATTAATTTATATAAAATTATTATACATTAGTCAGAGATAACACGTAGAAGTTTTTGAAAGAAGTTAATGGTTTTATCATCACACTTTTAGTTTTGAGACAAATATTACATATTCCCAAATTATTTTTATTATATAGTGTATATAATACACATGAATGAATTTTTAGATTACTTTAATTACTATTATTATATGATAAAAATATATATGTTTTCCCAATATATTGAGGTTTTAAATAGGTGATGGCTAATATGATAAGGGACTTAATATTAATTTTCATTTATAAAGTGATACTGTAATATTATTAACCTAATTTATTTTTATTTTTTTATAAATATCCCAATACATGTAATATAATTAATTCATAATATATAATTGTAATTTGGGTTTCAATTTTAATTATTTCATTAAATGGGATATGAATTGAATGTTACCACGTGAAAAATAATTATAGAAGAAAATTTATTTCATTTCATTATACAAAAAATTCATTTTTATTTATATTATATGAATCTTTTGGTAATGATTTTACTATTTTATTATATTTTTTTTGGATTTTATAAATGGATTTAAATTTTATAACCAAAATTAATTCATTAATTATGTATCTAATTCAATGTTATTATTTTTAAAAGGGTTATTCATTTAAAATTCGATTAATTTGATACAAATGTTCATGATGAAAATATATATTCACTAATGTGGTGAATATAATGAGATATAAAATTTTTAATAATGAATATTCTTCCCCTAATGATATTTAATGCATATTTTTATGTTATTATATCATGCATCATTGGATTTAATGATGTCGGAATGGGAAATAGATTTATGTTACACTCATCTTCATTTTGGGACTATATATGATTAGGTTTCCTTTATAGGAATTAATATTATGTTGCTTTATTTAAACACTTTTCATTAATCTCCACTTGTTTGGAATTAGGTTAAAAAAATTTACTTCCATTTATTTAATTATCATAAACTGTCTTTTTATGTGATACAAACCATGTTTTATTCTTTTATATCTGGCATATTTTTTATTTTATATATATGTTTTCAAAAAGTATTTAAATAATATAATTTTATAAAAATAATTATTTTATAATGTTATTAACTTGATCTATTAAATTCTTTTAAATTTTTGGGAAAATATAATTTTTTAATGATTTTTCAAATGGGAATGTTGTGAGACCCATTTTTAAATTATTTTTAACAGACTCTTCATTTTTAAAATTTATGACTTGAACTGATTTCAGAAACACCATTTCCATTATTTTACTTAAATTTCTTTTATATGTTACTAATGTTGTTTAATATTAAATCTATTTTCAAAATAATTTAAGAATATTTTAAAAAGGTTAATATATATATGAACATTTTTTTGCCAATAATTTTTAAATGATATTTTAATATTATTTTCATTGATTGACACGAAAACACATAATTTTTCATATCATCCAATGGGGATATGTTTTAATAATACAATCCTTATTAATAATTTAGAGGAATAATCATTTTATAAATTTTATTTTTATAGAACATATTACATTTACAAATAAAAATAATGTTTTAATGTTATTGTTATCGATCATGATCCATCAAAATTTGTTAATTATGATTTAATGAGATTTTTATGGAAGAAATTACTTTTAGATGGACTAATCAGTTCCTAAATAGAATAATTTTGATATTTATGAGTTTATATTTTAATTAGGTCTATATTTTCTATATTTACGGTTCTGGGATATTGTTTGATGTTGGATATTACCAGATAACACAAGGTTGTCCCGATGTAGCAGATATGATGGGTCCACCCACATATTTGTGAAAATACACTGGTTGATGAATATGTTCTACAGATAATTATATTTGATATTTTCTATATGTTTATTCAAATTATAATTGTTTTTAATTTTATTTAAAAGGTAATTTTCAAGGATGACCCAATATTTTAGTTTTCATTTTTATTGGTTATAAATGATTCATTTGATCAATATTGAAGTCTCGTGGATCATTATTTTTTATTCTGAGAATTAATAAAATATTGATTCATTATTCTGTGTTTTCGTGTTCTAAGATCCATGAATTGATGTGTATGAATATTCTTATGTTATGATAATTTACTATAATTATTTCAACATAACGTTATGTGTTTTTACTCACTAATGAAATTTAATTTTTTATGATTTTGATTTCCATTGGTGGAAAATTTGAGTTATCCAATAACAGAATTCAAATATTTAGTTTATTGATAAATAAGTTGAAATAATTATTACTATCAAGGTTAAAAATCGATAATGATTCTGAAATAATTTAAAAATAGGTAAATTTGTGTAATGATAGAGAAATACTAACATAATGGAAAGATAATTGTTCATATAAGTTATTTTCATAATTATCCAAAACTATAGCCCTAAAAAGTCTTTAATAATATAAGTGATTCAATATTTAAATTTTAAATTTTTTGTTTTAGATGGAGAATCTTAGGTCCCCTAAATCGATATTGATGCCTTAAAAGTTTTGTTTTTTATAACAAGAACAAATATTCAAGTATGGGTTTAGGGATTTTATAATAAATAATGGGAACCACATTATAGAAGTTACCATGCTATAATAATAAAATATATAAAATAAAAGAATATAAAAATTTGAATTTTTTTACTAATTATTTAATATTAAATATAATCCTGTTGATTAGATAAATAATGAAATATGTGTGTTGATTGATATTTTAAAATGATACAATAATTGTGAAATTCATATTTTTTATCATCATAACCATTCAAACACATAACAATTTTTCAAAATCATTAATATCTAGGTGTAAATACTCTAAATACATATACATGTTTTTTTCATGAATCCTACAAATTCATCGAGGGGTTTTCAATTTTTTACACCACTGATTGTTTAGTAAGTAAATTTTATGTGTTATTTAATGAGAATAGATTGGAAATAAAATTCCCAAAGATTCCTAAGAAAACAACTATTAAATCATTAAAATTATAATTTTTGTAACTGATATAAATATAATGAATGCATTTAATTATAATTATTTCTTTTTCAAAATTAATGAGATTGTTTTCATGGTGTATATCCACTAAAAATCTTATAAAAAATTGGAAATTAATAATATATTGTGTATCAACCATATGATGGTAATAATAATATATTATTACAGAAAATATAAATAATTTTATATGTATTTTATTATGTATTAATCAATGATTTACATATGATTTCATGGCTAGTGATAATTATTTTATACACATGTAGGATATTGAATATTCATAATGATAAACACCATGGTCAAAATGCATTGATATGATAGAAATTTGTATAGCAAAATTTTATAATCAATGATATTCAAAAAATATTCCACACCATTTACATCATTATAAGCCTTACATTGTAAATTTATCCCACTAATAAATAATCAATCTAAAATTCCAAAAATATATAGTATATCTAAGAATTTGGATAATGATGCCTTTGTCAATGTTAATATTATTTCACTAAAATTAATTATGACTGTAATGCAAAAGAATGTTCTTAAAACCTAAAATTTATTATACAATAGGTAATTTTAAATAATATTTAATAATAACAAGTAATATTTATATACAATGTAATTATAAATTCTTATATATAAGAAATTGAGAGAGGAAATTATAAAACATATTATTTTTAAGTTGCGAAAAAATATTTAATAATGAACATGATAGTTATTTATATATATTGTTAAATAAGTCAATAAAATGAAATTGGTGGAAATAAATAACTATTTATGTTGGAGTGTGTAGGATTGGGTAAATGGTTGGGTATTTGTAACAAACACTAGAGAATTTTTAATTATACATGATAATCCATGTGTCAATATTTTTGTTTTTAAAAATT
The DNA here is from genome assembly GCA_963277665.1 of Viscum album. Classification (NCBI taxonomy): domain Eukaryota; kingdom Viridiplantae; phylum Streptophyta; class Magnoliopsida; order Santalales; family Viscaceae; genus Viscum; species Viscum album. The sequence goes on along the minus strand of OY728163.1, from coordinate 1,896,580,080 downwards.
ACATATTGATCTCTTACTAATTTTTTTTATTTTTATTATTATTTGTAATGAATAGTTTGATATATTTAAATTATTTTGAAACAAACTATTTTTAACCAGATTTTATCTTCCAAAATATAATTTTTTTTAAAATGATTAACAAACATAATTATTTTCAATCGTAGTATTTACAATATACATTAAATTTATGAAAATTAAATTTAGTATTATAATGTAAATATAATAATGAGTGTGAAATAGTTTTTTTAATAATTAATTAATTTATTATATTATATTATTTATAGATAATAATGGACTTAGAATACATAGATTTCAGTTATATAGTATTTTTAAATTTATGAGAATAATTCATTGAATAAAAAAGATAAACAATCCCCATAGAATTTGTTTTAAAAACATTATTATTAATTAAAATTCATTTTTATTTTATTAATTTTCAATTTACATCAGAAAAATTATTATAATATAAAACAATTAATGTATTTTAATATATTTTATGCAATAAAAAAAAATTTCATGTAATCATTAATAATTATCATAACATTCAATATGTTATATATCTGAGTAAATTAATATTAATTCATTGATCAATATATATTTTTTGATCTTTTTATTATGTAACTGCATATTCTATTATTTTTGTTAATATATATTTTTCTATTAAACATAATAGGGATATTATTATTATTATTTTAATATTGATTTGTTACAATTCAAATGGACACCTTGCCCTCCAACAATCATATTCAACAGTACACATGAAACAAAATGAATTTTCTGAATAAATAATTTGACACAATTATTTAATATATCATAAACCTTACATTGTTTATTATTTAAATCATAACAATGATATATCATTAATTTTTTTTAATTATAAAATTCAAATCCTACAATTATTAGGGGTTTTTTTATTTTTATTGATTTTTATGTCTTATATGAAATAATTATTGTCAATCATATATGTGTAACTCATAAAAATATACCATAACAATATATTTGGAAATAATTGTTTATTTATTTTATGATTATCATTGAATAAAATGTTTTCTAATTTTAAAATTATATAAAATTTAGAAACCCAAATGTCACTGTTTTTATTTAATTTATTTTTAGTTCCTTTTAAAAAAATCAATGGTGTTAATTTTTAATTTCATTATTGGTGTTTCCAATGGATTCATCCTCATTATAGAATACTATTAACATTACATAATGAATATTTTTTTAATAAGGTACATTTTATATAATCCTTCAACAAGTACTATCAGATATCATTATACTTGTTTTGTCTCTCAATGCTTGTTGAGAATGATTATATATGTCTATTATACAATATTTATATTTTATCAAAACGTTTTTTTGTACACATATCATGTACCATGTAATATAAAATTATGTTTATAAATGTTTGACCCTAAAATTTTAAAATTCTTTATTCCTATCAACTTAATTTGAACATTAAAACAAATAGATTATTCAAAATTAATTGTTTATAATATAAATTACTATAAACATTTTGAAATTGGAAGTATGTTATTTATTCAAAAAATATTCACTTGTTGATGGATTTATATTTTATGATGTTTTTCTATATTCATATTTCCAATATTTATATGGTATTAATATCATTTTCAAATTGATAATATTAACCATTATTATTCTCTAGTATTCTAATTGACTGAGTAGTATTATTATTTGATCGTATAAGATAATTATTATAATAAACGATTCATTTACTTCAACATGTTTTCGGAACCATCCTTCCCAATGCCATGAAAATAGTCAAAGTACCACATGGTTCTATTCGAATACTATTGTTTCCATAATATTACATCAGATGATATTATCCCAAGTCACCACTTTACAAACTAATGACTATTTCCATAAACAAAACTATTTTTATTTATTCTGTTTTCTTTCTTAGACAAACATCATTCAAAACATCTCAAATATACATCTTTCCTAAAATTAATCAACTCCATTAATCCTAAACTATTGTGTTCATATCCTGTTTCACCTGAAAAAATCAGTGCACCTTATTAATATTTTCAGTAACATTGATTTTATGTGGTGTAAATTTTATATTACTATTATACTCTCAAACAAACCATTTAAAAAACATCTCTCTTATTGTGGATACCACTACTCAAACCGAGGATGCGCCACTACACATTTTGAAATGTATTGGGTCAGATCTCCTTTTTTATGACTTTACCATCCCCCATCCATGAACCAAGTCACGTATCCCCATGAGATTAAATTATTTTCAGGAATTATATCCCAATGAACAAAAGGTGTTACCCAAAATGGATAGTTATTTTAAAAATTACAATTCCCATTGTCCAACATGTGTACTTTTAGTTTCATTTTTTATATGTCACATCCTTCTTTAGATAATTCTTGGAAATAAACTCATATTATTAATAATTAATTATAAATACATTTATATATGGTTTTATGATGACGTGGTCAACTAATTGGATTTGAAAACCATGTGGGCAATTTTTTTAACATTTATTAGTTATTATGTCACTATGTTTGATGGGGTGTTTCAAAAAGTTTAAAACATCAATTCAATAGATGATATTCATGCTTCTATTAGGAACATTAATTTTCAAATTTCTGTACGGTCATTATATTAAATAGGATTCAAAAATGGTTTCCATAGGTATGTATATATAAAAAATATTTTTTTGGACTTATAATGGATTCTATATAGTAAAAGAATCATTTAGTAATATTCATGTTGGATTCTAGGATTATAATGACATTTTAAATATCAAACAGGTATCCAGTGGGGAGGGAAAAGATATAGTTCTACTAAAACATTCTCCATCTATCTAATAGATGATAACCAACTAGAAATTCAGGTTAAATATTGGGGAAACTAAAATCCCTCATCTCAATAATTTTATAGTTTATCTCGGAACACTCAAATAAATTTTTTTCTCATGAGTAGTTTGTCCCCTACCCTTTCTCTACCTCTCCTGTCTTATTTTAGGGGAATACATATAGTGTTTTATTTGCATTTTATGAAATAATTCTGTCATATAGGTACTATATATATTACCTCCTCTTGTTTTAATTAAATTATTCTTCAATTTGGTACGTTTTAATTTATTATTCCATTGGATAATGGTGGAATTATCAATTTTAATTGGTATTTGATATCACCATAATATGGGACTTCCAATGATAATAGCATGGTTAAAACATTTTATGAGTCATCAGTGAAATATCAAATTAACTAAATATTTAATAATTTTTTAAAATAAAATATAATTTTTGGGGAACTATCTTATTATTGTTTTATATTTATCTCACATTTAGGTTGGGGAATGCTACAATAAGGTTTAAAGTGTTTTTTTTTGTGTTTACGTTTTAATGATTATTTTATTTATGTTTCCCAATATAAATATAAAATAATAAATATGTAATTTAAATGAATTTTTAATGAATTATAAAATGAATATAGATATCTATTTCATTAGAATCAGCTGGTGTATTTTTTGATTTTCTTATGGTCGATGGAGAATGGGTTGTGTTATTTTCTGATATAATGCTATGGTGGGACTGATTATAATAAAAGGTTTCTAGTCCCAAAAAAAATACATATTATATTTTTTAAAAATATAATCTAATTTTCGGTATCATCATTTTTTCATGGTGAATAACTAATAAATTATTTAAATGGATTTCAATATGAGTCATAAATTCATTCAATGATTTTGAAATGATAAATAAAAATCATTGGTAATGGGAAATGTTAATCTAAAATGTTATATGAAATGAAAATATCTATTTTGAGTGGTGTATCCCATAATATATATATTTTTGATTTATTTAAGGGAAATATTATAAATATTTTTAATTTTTTTATATATTTCTATATGTGGTTAAAGGGTTTCAAGGTGTTTTATATAAAATAGATAGTATATTTATCTTGAAACTGAAAATGTGGCAATAATAAATAGTTTTATTATGTTCTATAAGATGGAAATTGTTATGATGTGCCATATAGCATTTGAAATCATAAATTAATTTTTTTTCATCAAAAATAGGATTTATATGTTTAATATCTATGAACCTGAGTAATATGATTAAATGAAAACATTATATAAATTTTATCCATTTATTAATTTATAATATAGAATAGGTGATATATGGTTACTCTACCATGGTTTTTTATGTTATACCATATGTGAATAATTATAGTTGGGGAAGATATTTTTCATAGTAACAATAGGGGGAATTATACCTTTAATGGATTCAAATAAATTTGGTTAAACTGGTATGACATTTATATGTTAGTTTTATCATATATATATATATTAAAACAAATAATATAACTACCCATACATTACATTCATTTATATTACATAAAAATTAACTAATATTCATTACCAAATATATAAAAACCACAAAATACTAGAAATTTATATTGTATTTAGAATCATAGAAACATAAAAAACTGGTCAATAAGACATCTTTATTTCCCCTCACTTATTTTATCATTACTAGACCCCCTTTTGACATTTCTAATTTAATACCCTTATTAATAAAATGGGGAAAATAAACATAATAATGGGTGAGCTAAAATTATACATAAGTGTAAATAATAGATATATCAATCACATGAAATTTATATTACTTAAGAACATAACACTTGAACGTCAAATACATCATATGAATGATTACAATATCATGCAATGTGATAAATCATAAAATATTGTATAAATCAATAAAAATAACCCCAAAGTATATAACACAATACATGATCTTTTGTGGCATACAGATAATCATATAAAATCATTTAATATTATTCAATAATCATTTACAATGCTATTATATTAGGCCAAGTCCATTACAAAATTGAGTTCACTTCTCGTCCCAGTTCTATATTACTAAACCATGATCATTTAACATTTAATCATTATATATATCATGAGATATAAGTCACTAACAAATTAGTGGGAGGGAGATATAGGACCCACCCATCTCATAATTTAATCATTATTATGTGTGCCAAAAAAACATAATTCTTTCATCATAGCATATGCCATGGATTAAATTGGGTTTCATAAACATGACTCAATTATAATCCATGTAAAAAATGGATTTCATAGATAAAATTACATCATAAATATTTAAAACCATAAAAATAATATGGATGTCGACATACCTATATTTAAATAATGTCATCTTATATGGAAAATAATTTTCATAAAACACTTAATATTAAATGATGAGAAAAGTATTGCTTCTTATTCAAAAAAAATTATTCTCTCAAAATATCCTAGAACATTAAAGGATAATAATTTATTTTGAAAATAAAAATGAAAAATATTACTGTATATTTCTTGGAAATAAAGCATTACATAGAAAAAAAATATTACTCATGTTGTGTATATGAGAAAACATGTTCCTCATACTTTTCCCTGTAGAGTCAATAATACCTCATAACGAATAAAGACAAATATTTATATTAATATAGTTATATAAATCTTCACAAAATGGTAAAAATGAAATTAAAAAATTATATAATTAATTAAATAATATTTCATTTTTTGGGAACATGGATGGGATAATAAATATACCCCATAAATATTTATGTATGAACAATCTCTAATAATAATGAGATTACAAATAAATACCTTACCTTATGACTGAAATCAGTTGTATGTATCTAACCCTCCAATATAATGAAAAAAATAGTGTAATTGATTTTTTAATGGATAATATCAATTTTTATGGTATGATATATTCTCATATTATCATCTGTTTTTTTTGACATTTCATTGTTACTCATTATTCACATATTAACAACTTTATGTTTTTATGCCTGTTTTGTCAAAAAGTTTATGTTGTACTTATTAAGTCATATTTAAAACATTAAAATAGATATTAACATAATATATATCATATTAATTCATTCTGTACATTTGTATATAAATTCATTAATGGATATTATGTAGAATGAATCGTATCATATCATTGATACAGTAGGCTGTATGTACGCATGAGAGATGTTATAATTCCCATAGTTATTGAATGGTATTGAAGGTAATTGTGTAAAATATTTTAGACTAAATATCATGTTATTATAATAATATATAGTTAGTATAGCCATCAGTATACCAATAAATGTTATGCGGTGGTCAAAAACATATTACACAACAACACAGCGATGATAAGTCGTACATATTCACACGTGGAGATTTAGTTGTTATGATGATAAATAGTTGTTCTGATAATTTATTTATTAATTATAAATTCATATAAATATATATATCATAATAAATTTATTAATTTATAATGAAAAATCTCATGAAGATGAATTAGAAGAAGAAGTCTGTTTAATCAATCTAAAGTGGAGATTACCTATTATTTATTTTTCGTCCTCCGAATCTCATCTCAGAGCACTAAAATTGGTCTTGGAACAATATTATAACATTAATAATGTAACTAGGGATGTTTAAAATGTAATAGGGGTTTATTATTTCTGATATTTATGGATTGGAGTGATGTAAATAGGTGATGGAGTAGGTCCCATTTTATAGATGAGGTGATGGAAGCTTTTGGGATATCAGAAAATATTTTTTTATAATAAAATCAAAACCCAACCCAAAAACCTCCAAAATTACCCAATTTCAAAGATGATATGTGATAGGGTTTTAATATCATCAAAAAATAAATTTTAGGTAGGTATTTATTTCAATGTTCACATTTTCATTTTAACAAACACATAATTATTCTATTTCATTTTATTTATGATCACAAAATATGTAAACATTACAAGTGTGAAATATTTACATATTTGATATCAATTAGACCATAAATAAGTAAAATAGAAATTTTTAAATCATATAATAATAAATATAAATTATTTTAAAAAAATCTGATTTTTATTGGATTTAATAAAACAATATTTTGAGAAACAAACAATATTGTCAATTTTGACTAAATTGAATTCATTTATTTTTTAAAAATATTAATATAACAAGACATCTATGAACTGAATATTTTATTATATTCATAATTCGTCAAGGTAATATACGAAATTAATTTAAAATATTAAATAAAGAATATTATATTTATTATAAAGTTTTTAATATCATTTATTTTATATCTCCATTAAGTAAATAATTATTACATCACATTTTTGTAATAATTAATATAGTAATTTTTTTAATTAAAATTAATACATAATCCATATGATAAAATTAAATCTAACTGGTTTAGGATAAATTTATGTGGTTGAATTTATCTTTTTGAAAATCGAACATTTAGAAAATTATACATATTATGTTATGAATGTGATAACGTTAACATCCCTTTTAATAAAATAATATAAGTGTCCCAATCTCTTCAATAAGGCTTCAAATGGTCACTAGGAGGGCCTTTGGAATTCTATTGTCGATATAGTCTCCATTAATAATAATTGTTCAATTGTTTTTGACTTTTATGGTTATTAGTATTTTAAATAAAGTTGTTTTATTGATATTTCAACAATTAATAATTTTTTACATCATAAATTTATAATTGTGTAAGGAAATTATATAAAATTTTTAAAAAAATTATTTAAATTTGTTATTTATAATAGAATTTATCTTCATTATAATAATATAAATATTATTTAGTTATTAGAATTTGTGTGACACATACATAGAAAAACTAAATGTCTCAATCTTATCCAAGCATCTTCTAAAGGAAAAAATTCCCCAAAAAATTGTAGGTTGAGAAAAACAAATTCAATGATATTAAGATATGTTTTAGGGTTTATTTATAATATTAATCTTACAATTGTTTCCCATGTTTACTATATTTATAATAATTATGAAAAATTATATTCATAATGACAAAAATAAAAAAACACAGTCAAATATTTGTGAACTAATTATTCGAAATATATAATCTATTTTTTAAAATTCTGAACACATAACTTTATATAATTAATATAAAATCATTATAGGTTATAATGGTTTGAAATTTTTTATTTGAAATGGATTTTATGATAAGTGTTGGAGGGTTATGATATTGAAGTCCTAAAAGATATTCTTGTTGATATGGTGTTATATAGGGTAAAATTTAAAACCCTGCATTTTAAAATGGTATGAATGTTTTCAAAAGGAAATTCTGTTTTCAATTAATTCTAATTTATTATTGTTTTTATATATATTCACAATTAATTTAAAATTATTATGATATATAAAAAAGATCATTTGGGATGTGTAATTGAGATTGGATGTACAATGTTTGGTTTGGGATTACAACAATTGGATGTTGGGCTCAGTAGTTTCTTTCGTGGTGCCAAATGATAGTCAGTATATGCATACCAAAAGCTATTTGGGTGGAAAATTTCCAACATCCACTATAGGTTCCATATTATTTCCATTAAAACCATATCGGTATCCTTTTATGATTTTAGTAAATAGAAAACTGAAATCACCCACCCCCAAATAATTAAAGGGGATACTGCCAACTCTCCCCATTGTTTTCATTGAGAAGCCATGTGATCATATCCTATTACTCCAGCTATTGTCTTTTAGGTTGTAGTCATATTCAGTGGTTTTTTTATAATAATAATGTATAATTATAACTTTTTGTCCATTATTTAATCATACATGTCTTCAATATAAATTTATTCCTTTTTCTTATATGTTTTTAGTCAATCAAAACATGGTTTAATCGGATGATCTTGATAGAGATTTTTTTTTCCTAGTGGTGGGATATACTAATTTGATGATTATGTATTATTGTTCATCTATTTATCAATCATATGACTAACAAACTAAAATATATACAATTTTCCCTCGATATTCTGTGGAAATTCATATGAAATTCGAGACATATATAGGGGTTTTATCATAATGATGATAGAGTGGTGGTATGATTTGTTGGTATGGGTTTGGATTTTATAAATATGTAATGGGGAATTATGGTAAGTATTTAATTTTCTTGTAATATTTTTTTATTGAAATAAAAAAATATTTTTTCAATTAATTATATCATGTGTATAATTAATTATTGTTGGTTTCTTAGATGTTATTAGCCTTTTTTGAGTCATCAATGATTTTTAAAGCATGTATGAACAATAATAGTTAGTTGTTAGGATGAAATGATATGGTAAAAATGCATTAAATAAAAGGGTAATTCCCCTTGAAAATTATAAATATTCTATTTATAAAAAAATTGAATGTATAAAAAAATCTCACAATTTGTCCTGGTAGATACTTATTAAAATAATTAAATTTTTTAAAAGTTGATTCACGATTTGATTTTATGAGTTGTAAATAATAACTCAAAATCTGTAATAATTCTGTATGTGTTCATAAATTTATTATAATGGAATTAAAAACCAAATTGGGGATTGGTGAAATATAAATTGTTTTTGATATGTTTTAGCGTCAAATATCATATAGATATGAATCTATGTTTTTCATTCTGTTATGATCAAAATAGAATTGAAGATGATTTTTTAAATAATATATTTGTTTTCTTAACTATTTAAAAATGGAAATTATATATTGTTTGATTTTTTCCCAAAAATAGTAAATGGGTTTAGTGGACCATGATTTATTTGAAAATTTAATTTGGATTGATCTATTACAAGTTGTTCTATGAAACATATTGTTGAATTTTATTAGCTGTATTATTTTATGATTATTTATCATAAGATTTCTAAATGATATTAATTTGTATTTATTTTTATTTATATATTTATAAAAAAATATAATTTTATAGTCACTTTTTTATTTGGATTATTATAAATGTTTAAAAATTTCTATCATAGAAAATAGTTTATAAGGATAACACATGTTTAACACTTCCCCTAAGGGGGATATTGTTTATATGTTTATCCCAAGGGTGAATTTTCCCCCACGAGACCATGTTTCTTTTGGTTAACTAAAGATGAATTCTCCCTCAAGGGGATGATTTTATATAAATTTTACCAATTATTAACACTACAATATGGGAAATTATTTTGAAATTGTAACACAATGCAAAAACAGCCTCTAGAAAATGATGGTTTAGTTTGTTAACTGGGTATCAATACTACCCCATATTAAAACTAGGCAATCAAATGTTGGTATATCTCCCTTGAATAAAACATCTATTTAATTCAAATGTCATTATTTACATTGGTCATTAGCTGATTGTTTGAGTAGTCATTAAGATGTTATTTGAGACACCATTAAATTTGTAGTGGATGGTTTGCACAATTCTTGAGGATAACCTAGACCTAATATTTTTTGTTTGATTACATTTTTATTTAAAATTGAAAAACAAATTTCTCATTATCTTTGTTTTATGTGATATCTAATTCAACATCCTTCCATAATTTTGGACATATTTAGAAACACCATTGCCTATTTCCTACTATTTTTTACTCACACATTTTTAGTGTTACCAATTCACATAGGTACCCGACCAAAAGAAATGTTATAATACCATGTTGGTAAGAGGCCTAGGGAATGGATTATCAAGTGGGATGGAAAATGAAATATTTAGAGTTCATGATGAGATGGGGATTGAGGATTTTGGTTGATTTTGAAGATAATCATATTTTGGATTTATTCATTTCATTCCTATTACATATTTATATGATTGAAAATCTTATTAGGAGACCTTCAATCTTTTTTATATGTTACCATATCAGGTAGTTATATAATGTTCAATTTTATAAAAAATTTCAACATATTGTGTTGGAATTTATGTGGTTGGATGAGTTTTCATTATTTCCATTTGATTTCACAGTGTGATATAATTATATACATTCCCCATGATACCTCCATAGACCCCACTTCTATTCAAATATCTTATATATTTTTTGGATTTTAACTTGAGAACATGTATACTATCAGTCTACTCATTGATGACTGATTGCCTGGTCGTCATATTACATTGGGAATATATAATTGATAAATCTATATCAATATATCTGAAAATCAATTCCCCCTATGGATAATTCCTCCATGTCATTTTATAAAACATTCTCACTTCCAATCCGAGATTATGTGTTAATAAATTTTTCCTCTAAACTATCCCATCTCTAAAATCTTATGATTTTACATTTTAATTTTTATTGAGTGTCAAACCAGAGATAACCTTTTAATGTAATGACATATATCATTAAAATATGGCCTATATTTAATTTTGAATATCCGTACTTCATTTTCATCATCATGTGGACATTTTTTGGTTGTTAAATTGGATGAGTGGTGAATTTATAAAAAAAATTTGGTTCATATATTCAAGAATTTGACATGTAGCTCTACTAGGCACATCATAGTGGAAATCGTCTTCTGATCATGTGATTCTACTAAATAAATTATAATAATTTTGGAATCTTTTTTTCCAATCATGTATTTGTTAATATATTTTTGGGAAATGAAGGATTTTTGTTAGACTATGTGGATCATGAGAGAAGGTTCCACAGATATTTCTAGTGGGAAGTTATATGATAGACCTCAGAGTTATTAATGATGTCATTACGGCTACAAATAATTGAGCTACAATTTATATTCATTACGAATTTGTCTTTTAAGAATAATCAGTTGTATTTTAGTGAATTCATACATCATGAATATTCACGTAATATTTTATATGACATTAATATTGGTTTCTTTCAATCAATGGTAGTAAATTTGATTAATTTTCATGAAGTTTTCATTTTTAATTTATTATTGGTTCTGAAAATTTAATTCCTAGATCTTTCTAATTTTTTAATGTATACAAATTATACAATTTTCTACGTATGGAAATCTAGGCATCTGATATACTGAGTAAATGGAGGATTATGAATTTTAATTTTCATTAGACTTTAATGATATTCCTCCATTATATATTTCATTTCTACAACTATAAACCTATAGGGATGATATATAATTTAAAATGTTTTAGAAAATCTATGAATTAATTTGTTATTATAGACAATATAACCTCATTTTACTAATATTATATCACCAATATATGCAGTTTATTATACCCCCAGTAGGTCTGATTATCATCATATATCTATTGATTGATAGGTGGATAATGTAGAGTTTACTCCCATTAATTTTCATATGGTCTAAGTGGTGTATATACTATAACAAAGAATATTTATCAATATTATTATTTTAGGTGGGGTTGTTATCAAGATATGGTAGAATTATTCTCAATAAATCATAATATAGAATTCACCTTCCATCCATGGAACATGACTCCCAAGAAATATTGATGAATGGTTTGATGTTATTTAGTTGATCTTGGAACTATTAGATAATCCGAGAGTGTATACGAGTAAATATATCAATATTCATTCATTAAATATTTTTCAATATGTGGGGGTGATATAAATCATATCAAAATATAGCTGGGTATATATGGTTTGAACTAAACAACTATATCTTTATGGTGTATTTTCACTATAGTCTGAACTTCAAATTTCCAATTTTATGAGTTTAATTATGGTGTAATGTCAGTTACCTCTTACACTACACATTTGATTTAATTTTATCAATGTGATGAACTCTTCTATTATGAAGATTCATTAAAGCCAAAAGTATTTATTATTATCATTATAACTATTGTGAATTGGCATGTTAATATATTTGATGTATTTTATTATATTTAGGTGATTCACAATGGTTTAAATATAACAAATTATCTTGATATGAGAACGACTATAAGTTTCTATACAGTACATATAACAACAAATGTTGGAATTAAAAATGGTTTAGTTTGTTCCAAATTAGATATAAATAAGGGAATGTCCAAGCATCTGTATCTATTTAGTTATAAGAAACTAGAGTTTATGTGTTCTTCATCGCCCATCCTGGTGGAGAGTGATGTCCCAAGATGGTTAATTTGTGTGTCCATGGGGACATAAAATGTAGGACATATATATTTGATGTTTAAATCTTTTTAATAATAAATAATTATATTTAAATTATATTTTTATCTATATTTGTATGACTTTGGGGTTTATGAAATCTAGTAACAAAGGATATTAACTTGGCTTATAACAATAGAAAATGAATCCACATTTAAAATAAAAACAAGCTAGTTATTTTAAAAAAAAGTCTCAAGGTTCTAAGGAAGATTGAGGTTTTTTTATCATGTCACAAATGAGTAGTGGATAGGGACCAAAAAATATTCATTGTGATTTGTGATTTGTATCTATCAAATCAAATAACTTGGTTGTTATAAATGCATCACAGTTGTTTATATATTTTCATGTCTTTTTTCAGATAGAATTTTTTATCATGTATTTATCATGGTAGAACCATCCCATTACGAAAATGAGATTAAATTTTATTATGAACAATTATTTACAATATTTACCTTAGTAATAATTGGTTATAAACATTTCTGTGATTTTTTTATTCTTATGATGTCTTGATTTGGTATGATATCATTAATGTAAATTTTTACATTATACATGGTTCAAAATGACTGATATGTGAGATAAATTCTATTATTATACATATTGGAGTGATTACTAATTAAAATATATAATGGGATATTTGAGTTTTAATAATGGATTAGAAAATGTTATATTAGAGATATTACTAAAGATATTGTGAGGAATGTCCCTTTAGTAAATAACATTAAATCACCATTATATTTTCCTTATGTAGTAGACCATTATAATAATTAATTTCTAAAATATATCACTATAAATATTCATAAGAGTGGGGATAATGTTTAGTTAAATTTTATAAAAATTATAAAAAAATATATATTCATTCACATCATATAGTGTCAGACTTGATGAAGAGACTTTGGGTGTTTCTATAGGAATTAGAGGTAAATAAATTAATCAATCTTATAATACCATCTTATTTTTACCAGAAATTGTTTGAAAATACTTTGGTTTCTGCATGCTTACCATGTGTGGAATACTATAAGGTGAACATGGAGGCATAGAAGAAAAGACATATGTTTCTGATTGAAGATAAATTGTTTGATCAATTGGGGTGATTTTTATGGTTCTTCATGAATGAAATACTATTAGGTGACATATACCATTATGTAAAATATGTGGATATTATGAAGACAATAGCCTGTATTTGATATATTTTTATTATTATCATCAAGTAAATTCTTACTTAAAAATTAACTTTCATTGTTTGTACCTCTCCTAAATTGTATCATAAATTTTTATCATGGTTCTTTTTATGTGTCTCTTATGATAATATAGAAATATTATCATATATATAAAAGATCCATGTTATTATCTTTGATTTTTTTTTGTAAAACATTAGCACATCAGAAATATTATATGATCATTATATGTTCATTACTTTTCTATGAGGTTTATTTTTGTTGTCATGTGTTATATGATGTGTCAATTCTAATGGACTTGGATAAGATATTTATAACTATATATTTTTTATATAATAGAAATTAATTAAATATAATAATAATAAATTTTAAATTAATTATTGTGCATTTATCATATATTTATCCTATATGTAAACACTAATGAATATTCTTACATAGTTTTAGTGATACATAAGTAGATAAATCAGAGTCGCGAGTACATCATGAAAATAAATTTAGTTTATGGTAACACTTATCTATATTTTTCAAGATAATATATATAGATATATTTTTTAAATTTTTTCATTAATTGTTTTTTGGAGTATCCAAAATTTATATAGATTATGTAGTATCTTATAGGTATCAACATAAAAGACCGAAAGTGGAAAACTAACCCATGAATGAGGTAATATCAAATGATGCAGTTTATATCCTAAAATTCTGGTTTCATTACATCTGAAATAATTTGTTTTTATATGAAAATACAAAGAGAACAAGTTTTACATATAGTATAATTGGCAATTAAATCATAAATAGATGCATTTTGTGGAACATATCTAAGGTATATATTTTGAGATGACTAATGCACTAGGAAAAGGAAAATTTCTTTCAAATTTACTATGTTAGAAACTATTGGTTTATCGAGGGAGAAAATAAAAAAGTTGAAATGTTGTATATTGACTTTTTGGGTGCATAGTAGGAGGATTAATATAATCAATTATATTATATTTCATCCTATTACAATTTTATAACAATAATTTTTTACGACAGGCTGATTCCTTTATAAGTTGGGGAAAACCATTGCATAATGATGTGGAATATTTTTTTTAATGTGACAATGTTTACTGATGATCAATATATTATACATCAAAGATCATTATTCATGGGGGGATCTTTAGTTTTTATTCCATGAAAGATGAGTTGATGAGTAAATTTCATACCTCTTATAGTGTACTGACAACAATTTTAAAGGCGTAGTATTGGGGTATCATGTCATTATTTTGCTGGGCACAAATGAAGATAAATAATGTGATATTAATCACATGTCACCTAACCGTTGATATTAAAAAATATTAGTATCAAAGAACAATAATATCAGTAATTTCACTTTACATTCATATGTGAATTTGATATGAGGTTAATATGGTCATCATGATGAGTTTTCCTTATACTTGAATAAGTAAAGTCTCATTTTCGTGATAAATGATTTTAAAAAATAATGTATAATGCTTTTTTATCAATGAACATCCTATTATAGAATGATATAGAAACTATTATGAATGGAATATTACATGATTTTATAGAGTTCCTTATAGTATAATATTATATTCGGAAAACATTATTATATTTTAGTTTTAGAATATCTCGTACACTGGTTTTTTGAGATATTCAAAACCAAGTATGGTGTATCATACCAAAATAATTGGATAAAAAGAGGGGGTGGTCTAGAATATATATTGTATACCTCATGGAAGAATCATATACATTAATTATGTGTGTTATGAGCATTTATTGATGGATTATTTTTCATTTAATGAAATCTAATAGGGTGCTATAATTATTGAACATTTTAATGTTTATTGTTGTTTAATTAATTTCTCAATTCTATGTTGACATGAGGTATGTAATGAAACTATAATAGTTTAAATCATTGTTTATAAAAACTAAAAGAGTGTGTAACAAATATGGTCTTCTTGGGAAACCACTCAATGTAGGTAATGATTGTAATTTTACCTATGGATATGAATTGTAGTACTATGTGGGTGATCATGTATTCATTCGTATCTCACATTAGATGGTTCATTATCAATTACTTAATAATATAAAACTAGAATAATAATATATCATCATTTTTATGATCATGTATTATATTATGGTAAATTATTATTAATTTTAAAATCCCCTAAAAAATATAAATTCATAATGTACATGTTCAATGTGTACAATATTTATGTGTCGGTGGCCGACCCTATCCATGTGATCATGTGATTGGGTATTTTTTTAGAATTGAATGCATCTATTATGTTAATTTTTTTTGGAATTTATATAATTTATTTAATAGTTTTTTAATTGAAAAAAGGTTCCACTTCCTGAAAATAAATTCAATGATTCTAAAATCAATGTGAAAGCTTGTGATAAAGATCTCATGTGTCGGAATAGATTCTTGTGCATTATAAAAAGACCACTAGAGACACATATCCAGACGGATAATTCAGTAGATGAGGATATTTTTTACATAATTTGTTTTTTATTTTTGTAATATTTTTCCTTTTGATAGTGTCATTTGGGTTTATAAATAGTTGTAGGTTCCCTGGTCGATTAAGCATGGCATAGTTAATTATTCCATTCATCATGGGAATCAACACACTATAGTATAAGAATAATTATAAATGAAACCAAATTATGTAATATTAATAGGAATAACACTATCAGTTTTTGGTTTTATGTTTGTTGCGGATATTTAGATTCCTCGTATAGACAAAATCCAAATCTATTTCACCATGTAATAATATTGTTTATGGTGAGTCTAAAACATGCATGGAATTGACATCATGTTTTGGATGGTCACAATGTCAAGTACGATGTGTTTGGTGAGATCGAATCCACTGTAATCAATTTTTAATTGACACTGTTTTGGTGATGGTAATGTAAAAATTATAAATTCATATTTATTACACTAACTATACATTGTTAGTAATAAATAATGATTTAAATGAGGGTTATCAATCTGTGGGGACATTTAATTTTTCAAAAATCATATTACACTAAATTACAAATTTATTAATCATTATATTTCTATTTCATAACAACCAATAAAATATAGGTAGGTATTTGATAAATTCATCAATTTTTAATCATTTATGTAAGGTGATTATTTATTTTTATAAAAATTCATGTTAATCAATAAATAATGGTAACCTTTCACATTCTTCTCAAGTACTTATTTTCTAAAGGGGTGGGGTTTCATCCTTTAAATAGATCTACTTCCAACATTTATGATTATATTAAGATATATATTTTTAATATTATAATATTTCATTATCAACACATTTATGTTTATTGTAGATGTTATTTTTTGATTATTTATGATTGGTTCTAAGGACCTTTGATCAAAGGCATTGATTCTGTTGATACGAAGACACAATTTATGTTTCAAAAAAATAGAATGTATATTGTTTGTAATAAAAACATGTCACTATATATATATATCATTATGTAATTCAATGATGTATATATAGCGTAATATTCTACTGTTTGTTTTTTATCAGAAATAGTTTAAAATTTTTACATCAATTATCAATCAAAAGATCCACCGTACCACACATGTCGGACCCAAGGGGTGAAGCTCATAATAGAGGATACTCTTCTACATCTATGATAGGTAGTAGTCCAATTAGTATTTTATAGATCCCATAGGAAACACGAGTAATTACATCCCAGTGAGTGGGATCATATCACACTTATGGCTATTAATAAACGGTGAAAGGTCTTGGAACACCCCATGTAAGTAGTGTGTGAATAGTGTTTTATTTTTTCTACCGCATTTCATACTAGAGACACAGATTACTTGTTTTTTCTTATTAAGTTCACTTGAAAAAATTGAAAAATATGTGGTATATATATATATGGGTGTGTCTTATTGTTACTCTTTATTCAAAATATATTGTTATATCATGATTTTCAGATCAACATTGTTACAAAGAACCTCCATCCTCCATGAATTATTCTTCAACATTAAACCTTTTAAATTATTCTATTTAAGAGTTTCTTCATGTTTTATCCCCCATGATTTTTCAATTACTGAATGATCATGTATTTGAATAAATGAAATTAACCACTTCCATTAATATTTCAATGTTTGTAATCCAATAGATATTTTTAAGGATATAATTCTATGGAGTGTGTTTTGATTATATATATATAAATTTTTTTTATCGTAGATACATGGATATGTTCCTGGATTTCAAAATTATAGATCATGTTTTCATTGTTACATTTATGCATGGAAGACTAAATTATCATGAAGACAACGTGTTTTTTCATGTATATGGTTTTGAGATATACTATAAGACTTAATGAATAAAATTTCAGTGGCATTGAACATAATTTATATCTATAATAAAACTCATTAT
This sequence comes from Viscum album, assembly GCA_963277665.1. Classification (NCBI taxonomy): domain Eukaryota; kingdom Viridiplantae; phylum Streptophyta; class Magnoliopsida; order Santalales; family Viscaceae; genus Viscum; species Viscum album. The sequence goes on along the minus strand of OY728163.1, from coordinate 1,896,561,637 downwards.
TCTGCAAGAATATAATATTATATAGAGGTGTGATGCGATGATACAACAAATATAAATATTGAACCATCATATTGAGGAGTAGTTGCTTCTACCCAAGAAATGTTATAATTGTTTCAATTCAAAATTAAATCACAATGAATATATAAATTAAAAAAAATGGAAAAAATTGTAGAGACCCTAAGCATAACGTACATGGACATTACATTACTTTTGTGGAATACTTAGTATATTACAAAAACACACACACAAGGACCGTAATAGTTTATTGGCTTTGGAAACTCGGAATATAATCTTCTAATCGTGGTGAAATATCTTCAACATCTCCCATAAAGATCTTCCCTTTTTTTTCTTACCTAAAACCTTTTGTTATATCCTGGGGAAATGAAAACATAAAAGGGTGATCTCAAATGCTCAGTAAGGGTAAAAATAAGAAATATCAATCACATTATAATCATAAGAACATGCCATTTTGGAAATCTTAGCCTGGAAAAGAGATCATAATATCATAACATGGGATAAATAATAGTAGTGAAATGAAATCCCAATAATCATAACTTAAAACATGAAACTTTTTGGCATACACACATAATCATAGATAATCATTTCTTATTATTCAAGACTCATTTCCAATACTATCTTAGTGGACAAAGTCCATTTCTGAAATGAGTTCATTCCTCGATTCAGTCCTGTTTCACTGAACCGGTTTAACCTGTTGTTCCAGCCATGTCTATCTCATGAGACATAAAATAATTACCCAATTCATTGGAGGCAGATATAGGTCCCACCCATCTAATAATTATACCATTCTTATGTGTTCCACAAAATCTTACATCATTGCATATCCCATGTAATAAAAATGGGAATCTTAAAAATCAAGCCATCATAACATAATCCATATAAGATGAAAATACATCATAAAAATAATTTCATCATAACATAATGAAATCAATTTAAAAATAGGGATAGAAACCGAACCCTATATTATCTTAGATGGAAAATAATTTTGATAAAACACTTGAACTCCATTCTTGAGGAAAATATCCTTTCTACTTCAAAAACATTTTTCCTTTCTTAACATGTCATTCAATTTTAGACTAATAGAAGTTGATTAAAAATAAACTTGAAAACTTGTAAAAGAATATTCTTGGAAATAATGTTTTAAAAATCCATTCATGTCGTATAAGTTAAACAATATTCTTCTTGTACTTTGGCCGGAAAAGTCAAAAAGTACCTCGTACAAAAAACGACAAAAGATTCCTTTCATATTTTTTACTAAAAACTCACCGAAGGGTAAAATTGGATTTAAAAAAATTGTAGGTGTATGGAAATAATATTTCTTATTGAGGAAACATGGATTTGGATGATAAAATACACCCCAGTAAATACCAAAGTATAAACAATCTCGGATGAAAATGAGATTGTGATATTTTCCCTTACCTTAGGTCTGATTTGCTTCGTAAGTGTCTGATCCTCCTGTATAATGATTTAAATAATTCTATTGACTTATTCTAGAATCAGACTCATTGTTATGATATCATATATGGTCATATTCATAGATTATTATTAGTAATATTTCATTGATACTTGTCATTCGTGTGTTTATTACTTTTTGTTCTTATGTGTGTTTTGTCGAATAAATTCTTATTATTCTTTTTAGGTTATAGATACCTCATTTTCAGAATGGTATTAGTGTGATATATATCATATTTATTCACTCAATTCATTTATGTAATCATTATGCAATGAAAATCATGTAGAACGTGTCACATCACATCCTGGAGACAGTATTCCGTAAATACACGAGTGATGATATCGTTCCCATGATCGTGGAATTCTATTTGGAGTGTATTTATACTATTTCAGAATCCATATAACTTTACAATAATCATATATATTCATTATTTACACCATTATACCCATCTAAGTAAGGTGGTGGTGGAAAATAGATTACACAACGATGTGGAGACGGTATTCCGTACGTATGCACACGTGGTGATTTCGTATTTCGTAGGATGGATAGATGGTGAAATAGGGTTGTTTCAAACATATAATACCATATCAATATATGAATGATACTGATTTTATTAATTCATAATGAAAAAACTAAATAAGAAGAAGTGTAAGAAGAAATAAAGTTGAAAGAATCAGTAACAGACATTACCTCTTCTTTGAAGCGATTCTTTGAGACCTCCTTTTAGGGAACTAAAATTGGCCTTTGAAGAATACAAGGACCTCTAGGATGTTTCTAGGGAATTGTAGAAGAGAATTTGGCAGGGGTTGGCCGAGCTTGAAGGCTCAATGTGGTGTGAGGAAGAGAGGGAGGAGGTGCCCTTTTATAAGGGAGGAGAGGGGCACCTTTGGAAAAACTAAAAATATTATTTTAATATAAAGCCATATTTGGTTTTAAATAGATCCAAATTTATTTATTCTGAAGCTAAGGTGGGTATGGGTCGAAATAATCTCATGAAACAGAATTTGGACAAGTTTAGTTTTCTATTTTAACCTTATCATTTAGATTTACCTTTAAGTTAGATAATTTTACTTTTATCGTGTCTTTTTGTGTTCTTACACTGTAAGGTTAATAATCTTACTATAACAAGCAAAACGAACCCCAATATGTTTACTATTAATATATATAACCTTATCTAAGTCATTTGGCCGAACCTTAGATTTTTAGGAATAAAATAACAATTAATAATATAATATTTTTTTAAAAAACGATTTTATGTCAAGTTTTACACTATTTAGTAATTGATTTTTGTGAAACTCAAAACAGAATGATTAGTTCGAAAAAAGTTAATTAAATTACTACTAGCATGTCATATTAACCTATAAAATTATAGGAATTAATAAAAAGTTTAAAATTACATTTATTTGGGTATTTATAACACAATTATGTCATTATTTCATTAATAAGATAAATACTGCATCATTTTTGTGTCACAAATAAATTATATTATTTAATGTCTAAAAATTAAAAATAAAAAACAATTATGGAGGAAATATTTTTCGATTTCTATGTAATATTTATAGTTGAATTTATCTTATGTATAACCCTATATTAAAAATGATTTACTTATTAAACTTTGATTTTAATTATTTTAACCCTTCTTTAAATAAATTAATAATAAATGTCCTAATATAATCCAGGTGGGCCTAAATGGTCATATTTTATTCCTAAGGTTGTTTTTGGTAGAATTAAACTTATCCAATAGAATTAGGACATGTGTTAGAGTAATAATAATATCATTTTTACCCTTAATTACCCTATTTACTTTTAACCGTGGTAAATAAAATTAAAAAGTTACTATTCATCAAAAATTATTTTCATCTCATTGAACCACATTTTACTTACTGACATAAACCGTGTGTCTCATATTTTTGAAATTCCACTCACAGAAGCGGTAAAATTATTTTTTAGGTAAATTTGAAAATTTTCCTAGGAGGTGGGTAAAAGACGGTGAAAAGTTCAAGGAAATTTTTATATAGAAAAAGTTATTAAAAAATTAATCCAATGAATTACATTGAACTTATATAGGTATTATGTATCAATTTTGACCTAAAATAAATTTAAATAAAATAAATAATTATTTAAATAAAAAGTCGGTTTTTAAATAGTAACCCAGTGTTTTCACTATTCACTAAAAATTGAAAATTTCCATAAAAATACCAAAATTCCACCCTGGGCTAATTTAAATATTCCGAATCAAAAAATGAAGTCCATTTTCAAAAATAAAATTTATAAAATTTCACAAAGTGGGTATTACTATTCATAACAGTTAGTTTTAATAATATTTTAATATCATATCATTGTTTAGCGAAACATGGTAATGCGTAAAACACACACTATCGTGGAAGGTCGCGCTTGCATGTAATGCAATCCAAGTCAATGATGTGTGTTGTGTAATCTCCTTTTGGTGTAGCATACAACACAATGATTGAAATTAAAAATAGTATTTATCGTAAAATCTTGGGGTGTTACATTCTACCCCCCTTAAAATGAATTTCGCCCTCGAAATTCGTCAGGCTTATAAATGGTTTACTAATCGAATGTTTCCTTAATTGAAACCCACAACGTAAAAAGGAATCCCAAAAACAATCTTTAAAAAATAAAGTATAAAACATAATCGTTACCCAAATTAACTAATCCTTGGGTTTCCACATAGGAGAACATAGGTGAAAATATGGATATGGAAGAGAAACCTAACCATCATGTTCTGATGGAGAGTGGTAGAGAACATGGATATGAAAAATCCAACAACCACAAAGCTATAGATTTGTGATGATCTAAGGTACCATATGATTCATCTCATATAAGGGAACTAGGACAACATTTTTGGTTTTCAAGATCATTTCCCTAAAGTTGATGAATTAAAAGAAATACTTACATGATTTTGGTACAATCTCACTATTGTTTGTGAATTGAACAATTTCCACATCATCCCTTAAAGAAAAGAAGTTGAATTTGTTATTCGTGATGTGTTAGCAGATCATGTGATAGAATGATGGTTCATTCCATCTGTTTCAAACAAATGGTTATCAAAAGTTATAAGTCCATCTTATGGTTAGATTAATTGTATATGGTTCCAAAAATGAACTTATACTTCATATATCATACCGCTTAATAAAATAAAACTTGTTTCTACTAACCAGGGACTTCCTGTAGGCTAGTGGTAGGCAATAAAGTCCAGTTGCACTTCAGTTGTGGGTTCAATTCCCACAGCCTTGTCCGACGCGATGGGTTGTCGCCCGTCCTACAGGTTGTCCTTTTTCTAAAACTACATCACTATAACATCCCATCAATAATATCGAAAAAACTTCTATCCTTAAACAATACTAACTTATGTCCAATATAATCTATTCCAATATTTGGGATTATCCATAATACTGCAGTCCACTCTCATAATATACTGAAAATGATTACCAGAGATTTCATATAACAATAATGTTAATACCATCGTTGATCCCCATATATCATAAGATATGTCCTGTTGGTCACATTCCAAACATTCGAAAACCTTAATCATGTATTCTCTTGAAAAATGATTACCCAATGAACCTTAGTGAAAACACGAATGCAGTTAAAAGTTTACACTTTCCATATACGAAAATCCTCATAATTCTATATACTCAAACCATGATATCACTTAGTCCTTATATCAATCATGAACTCATGAATACAATAAAACATCTCATTATATTTTTATTCCTTCATTATGTTCATATCATCTACTTTCCAAAAATATCTGAATAACCTTCCATGGTTACTAGTACCATTCGACATATACTTTCAAATACTTTAGGAAAAAAATAGTGTAACCATATTTAGATGATTCATTATTCCATAGTACCATTAACTATACAACATAACTCTCGATAAACATACAATCATTCCACTACCTTCTAAAACAACTGACTGAGATTCAACACTTCATTCATCTCATATATCATTTGTAGTCTCCTCATCATCATCCTCATAAATACTACCCATTTGACCATGTTGATTCTCATTATAACATTTTCCTTTAGGGAATTGGTTTGAATAATGCCCGTACATTCCACATTTAAAACATCTAATCATTTTTGATGTCGTAAAATACCATTATCCTTGTCCATGGTGTTAACTGAACCTTTTCCTTTGCACTTACTAGCTTTGTGTCCATCTTTTACACACCCAAATCATCTTCTAGTTCCGTTGAAACAATATCCCGGATGCCTCTTCCCACATGATTTACATGAGTGAAATTGAACTTTCTTTCCTCTACGATCATCATGAAACTCCATCTTTATCTTATTATATGACTCTGGAAACTTACCAATGTTGAGATTATTGATCATATTATGAGATTGTTGATTAGGAATAATAACGATGTTTGGACTTACAAATCCCGTTTCATTTGGTAGCTTATGAAGAATATCATTCCATTGTCTTTATTATCCTCCATTATCATGAATCTTCCTGTTTCCAGACATTTTCTAAAACTCTAAAAGAATAGTGTGAGAGGAAAAAATCATGCTAGGGAAAACAACATATTAAAGGTGGTGTTCCCTCAATATCTAACATATTAGGTTATATTCTGAGATCTTTACCATAGTTCTAGGACTATATCCTATACGTATACTTATCCTTAGGGACATCCCTAGACATACCATAGAAATATCTCTAGGGATCTCACTAACGTTTTCGTATCCTAGTTTCCAAAGGTTGAATAAACCTTTCCACTAATACCAACTATAGAGACCATAAGCTTGAAATACATGAACATTACATTACTTTTGTGGAATAATTATTACATTACAAAAACACACACACATGGACTGTAATAGTTTAGTGTCTTTGGAAACATGGAATATTATCTTCTAATAATGGTGAAATATCTTCAACATCTCCCATAAAGATCTTCCCTTTTTTTCTTGCCTAAAACCTTTCTTTATATCCTGGGGAATGAAAACATAAAAGGGTGAGATTAAATGCTCAGTAAGGGTAAACAAAAAAAATATAAATCATATCATATTCATAAGAACATATCATTTTGAAAATATTATCCTTCAAAAGAGATCATAATATCATACATGGGATAAATCATAGTAGTGAAATGTAATCCCAATAATCACAACATAAAACATGAAACATTGTGGCATACACACATAATCATAGATAATCATTTCTTATTACTCAAGACTCGTTGCTAAGACTATCATAGTGGAAAAAGTCCATTTCTGAACCGAGTTCATTCCTCGATTCAGTCCTGTTTCACTGAACCAGTTTAACCTTCCGTCCCAGCCATGTCTATCTCTTGAGATATAAAATCTTTACCTAATGAATTTGAGGGAGATATAGGTCCCACCCATATCATAATGATACCATTCTTATGTGTTCCACAAAATCATACATCATTGCATAACCCATGTAATGAAAATGGGAATCTTAATCATAATGTCATCTTAACATAATCCATATAAGATAAAAGGACATCATAAAAATAATTCTATCATAACATAATCAAATAAATGTAAAAATAGGGATAGAAACCGAACCCTATATTATCTTAGATGGAAAATAATTTTGATAAAGCACTTGAACTCCATCCTTGAGGATATATCCTTTCTACTTCAAAAACATTTTTCCTTTCTTAACATGTCATAAAATTTTAGACTAAAAGAAGTAAATTAAAAATAAACATGAAAACTTGTAAAGGAAGTTTCTTGGAAATAATTTTTTATAAATCCATTCTTGCCGTATAAGTTAAAAAAACATTCTTCTCATACTTTGGCCAGAAAAGTCAAAAAGTATCTCGTACGAAAAACGACAAAAGATTCCTTTCATATCTTTTACTAAAAACTCACCAAAAGGTAAAATTAGATTTAAAAAATTTTAGGTGTATGGAAATAATATTACATATTGAGGAAACATTGATTTCTATGATAAAATACACCCTAGTAAATACCAAATTATAAACAATCTCAGATAAAAATGAGATTGCGATATTTTCCCTTACCTTAAGTCTGATTTGCTTCGTAAGTGTCCGAACCTCTATTATAATGATTTAAATACTGTCATTGACTTATTCCAGAATCATACTCTTTGTTATGATATCATATATAGTCATATTCTTATATTTGTATTAGTAATATTTCATTGCTACTTGTTATTCGGGTGTTTATTACATTTTGTTCTATTGGGTGTTTCGTTGAATAAATTATTATTCATATTTTTAGGTTATAAATACATCATTTCCAGAATGTTATTATTGTAATATATTTCATATTTATTCACTCAATTCATTTATGTAATCATTATTCAATGAAAATCATGTAGAACGAGTCACATCACATCGTGGAGACGGTTTTCCATACGTACGCACGAGCGATGATATCATTCCCATGATCATAGAATTGTATTAGACTGTATGTATACAATTTAAGAATTAGTATCACTTTACAATAATCATATATATTCAGTCTTTACACCATTATACCCATCCAAGTAAGGTGGTGGTGGAAAATAGATTACACCACGGCATGAAGACGGTATTCCGTACGTACACACGCATGGTGATTTCATTTTCTGGTGGATGGATAGATGGTGAAATAGGGTTATTTCATACTTATAATAACATATCAGTATATTATTGATACTGATGTTATTAATTCATAATGAAACAACTAAATAATAATAATTTGAAGATGAAATAATGTTGAAAGAACCGGTAACAGACATTACCTCTTCTTTGAAGCGCTTCTTTGAGACCTCCTTTTAGGGAACTGAAATTGGACTTTGAAGAATACCAGAACCTCTAGGATGTTTCTAGGGAAGTTTAGAAGATAATTTGGCAGGGTTTTTCCGAGCTTGAAGGCTCAATGTGGTGTGAGGAAGAGAGGGAGGAGGTGCCCTCTTATAAAGGAGGAGAGGGGCACCTTTGGAAAAACTAAAAATATTATTTTATTATAAATCCATATTCAATTTTAAATATCTCCAAATTGATTTATTTAGAAGATACGGTGGGGATGGGTCTAAATCCTCTCATCCAATAGAATTTGGACAGGTTTAGTTTACTATTTTAACCTTATCATTTAGATTTAACTTTATGTTAGATAATTTTACTTTTACTGTGTATTTTTGTGTTCTTACACTATAAGGTTAATAAACATACTATAACATGACAAGAAAACCCCAAGTTGTTTATTATTAATATATATAGCTTATCTAAGTCATTTGGAGAAACCTTATATATTTAGGAATAAAATAACAATTAATAATATAATATTTACTTTAAAAACTATATTATGTCAATTTTGACACTATTTAGTAATTTATTTTTTTGAAAATTATAACAGAATGATTATTTAGAAAAATTTTAATTAAATAATTAATAACATAACATATTAACCTAGAAAATTATTTTAATTCATAAAAAGCCTCAAATTACATTTATTTGGGTATTTATAACATCAATTATGTCAATATTTCATTAATAATATTATTACTGCATCAGCTTTGTGTCATAAATAAATTAAATTATTTAATGTCTAAAAATTACAAATAAAAAACCATTATGTAGGAACTCATTTTAGCTTTGTAATGAATATTTATAGTCTAATTTAAATTATGTATAACCCTATCTTAAAAATGATTTACTTATTAAACATTTATTTTAACTATTTTAACACTTCTTTAAATAAATTTGTAATAAATGTCGTAATCTGATCCAAGTGGGCCTAAATGGTCATATTTTATTGATAAGGTTATTTTTGGTCTAATTATAATTATCCAATAGAATTAGGACATGTGTTAGGGTAATAATAATATCATATTTACCATTAATTACCATATTTACTTTTAACCGTGGTAAATAAAAGTAAAAGTTACTATTCAAAAAAAATTATTTTCATCTCATTGAACAACATTTTACTTAATCACATCAACTTTTTCTTTCGTATTTTTTAAATTCCACTCACAGAAGCGGTAAAATTTAGTTTTATGTAAATTTGCAAATTCTCCTAGGAGGTGGGTAAAAGACGGTTCAAAGTTCATTGAAATTTTTATATATCTAAAATTATTATAAAATTACTCCAATGAATTACATTGAACTTATATAGGTATTATCTATCTATTTTGACCTATAATAAATTTATATAAAATAAATAAATATTTAAAAAAAAGTCGGTTTTTAAATAGTAACCTAGTGTTTTCACTATTCATAAAAAAATTGAATATTTCGAGAAAAATACCAAAATTTTACCCTAGCCTAATTTCGATATTAGGAATCCAAAAATGAAGTCCATTTTCAAAAATAAAATTTATAAAATTTCAAAAATTTGGTATTAATATTCATAACGGCTAATTTTAATAATATTTTAATTGCATATCATTGTTTAGCGAAACTCATTATTGCGTACAACACACACTCTCATTGAAGGTCGCAATTGCATGTAATGCAAGCCTAGTCAGGGATGCATGTTGTGCAAGATCCTTTTGGTCTAGCGTAAAACACAAGACATGAAATTAAAAAGAGTATTTTTCATAAAATATTGGGCTGTTACAAAAATAATGTATTATCTTCTATCAAAATTAAGGAATACATGATAGTCGTTGACTTGTGTTTATCAAAATCAGATAGTTTCTTGCTGAACTGTTTTAATGAATAAAATCCAGTTTGTGTGAACACTTTAAATAACCTAGATATAATGTATATAACCCCAATATATTTAATAATTTAGTATAGTTATTTTTATTTTGAACCCATATAAGAAATTTTTATTTATATTGAAGGAAAATGGATTTTAATTTTTTTGCATGATTGAAACATGGATCACACATGAAATTATACAAAATGGACTATCATAAAATAGTAATATCTAACTAATTATAGTTGTTTGTGGTGAGACTGATTGTTGAATGTTTTCACGAATACAAGAATGTATTACTAATTTAAATAAAAATTATAATAATTAATGTAGAAGGTATACAAATAATACATGTAAATAACTATTCTATGGTTATACATGTCATACACAAAGCATGAAGTCTATATGATCTAATAATGATTAGAATTCAAGAAGAATTTGTATTGGGATTTATAATGTCTTATCTAGAATAAAATAATAATCAATAAATTTTATACCCCATATAAACACACATATTTGTGGTAAGGAATTCATTTGATAGGAGGAATCATGTTTTCAACATTGTTTCAAGGGGTTTAGTCATCATGAATTGTTGATATGAATTATATGTCCAAGACCTATATATTTTAATTGTACATGATGAATTCATTATAATGTATTATTGAGAAATATGATTGAGGAGGATTAAAAATTAATATTTTGTTGGATCAACCTAATTTGATAGAATCTGTCTCCCAGTTCAATCTATGAGTGGAGAAGAATTTTAGTCATTACAAAAAGTTGAAGATGTTATTCTATTGAATCTATATGTCGATGAAGTATTTCAATTGGAGAAGGAATCATGAGAATTACCATGAATTAATCAGTTTTAGAAGTCTAATATGGGTTATAGAAACTCTGTATAATGTATAATAATTTCAATCCTATGTAAATTCAAAACATTAGATAAATTGGGTCTCAATATTGAGAATTTAAATAGATATTATTATTTTATTAGAGGATATATGTTGATGGTATAATGAACATTTCATATTTTAATACTTTTATCCGACCCATACAAATATTAATTTATCTTCACACTCTTACCATTTATATACAAAATTAAAAAAAATAGTTATTACATAGTTGACTGAGATCATTACCATGTTCATGTGGTAAAATTCAAATGAAAAGAATTTATAAAAGTAAATAACTAATTCACCACCACATTTTAGTAATAAATTTATAATTTTGATGTGTATGTGCTATAATATGGGTTTAAAATAAATATACAAGATTTTTATTATGATTATATGATTTCTAGAAATGATTGATCTAACTAATATGTAAAAGATGAAGGACTCTACAAACTGAAATGAATCATGATATTTCTACCAAGATTTAATCAAAGTGAAATAAAATGTAGGCAATGTATAATTAGAAGAATATAACAATATATTGTATTGTGTATTTATAATCTGAAGAAGTTAAAAAATATATTGTATTGTGTATTTATAATCGAATAAATTCTCATATTAATAAAACAATTATTAATGTAAGGATACTAAAATTATGTGTATGAGTCATTGAATAAAAAAAATTGGCATATTCTACATTCTCATGATTCCTATTAATGTAATGGTTGAAACCAATTATCTCTAAAATTAATAATATGTTGATGATATTTAGTGATCTCAAAAAAATATTCTTTAGAAATTTATTATTAAAAATATATTTATTAAAATATTTCCTTACAAATAAAAAATGAAAAAATATATGAGTATTTGTTCATCACAATTAGATTACAATGATAACCTTGAAATTTATCATGAAATTATATTATGTTAATCATGTAAAATAAATATCTAATAAATGATGATTATAATTTTGAACAGTGAATAAAACTGTATAATGTTATTGGATGAGAATAACTTCCTCAAAATGAAGATTCTATAGCTAGTTGTTTTATTGATAGATATGCATTCAAATTTATTTATAACATTGATAATTAGTGGAAAAAATGGTTCTTCCACAAAAGTTTTAATTTAGGAAAATTTTACGAAGAATATCATTAAATCACCATTTAAAAAATGATAATTCCATATATAAATTAGGTATCCCATGAAATATATAATATCATTCATATTAATTTTTATTAAATTTTTAGAATAGAAATAAATAAAAACAATAGAAAAATATTTATCTTGGAAATTAATAATAAACCCACAACCTAAAAGGTGAAGGAGTTAAAATGAATGACGTGGTTTTACAATAAAATTTCAGGATGATAAATTTTGAAATTAAATGATATTAATATTCACAACATATTAAAATTAATATACAACATGATAAAATAATATAAGATGATTCATATTTTGTAATTTATTATTTTATGTTTTTTGAAAAATGATCATCAAAGATAGTACAACACATAAATTCATGAATGTAATAGGATCCTAAATATAGTGTGGATAAATTATTAGATAAAGATAAATTATGTGTTTATAATCATGTAAACTATGTTTGAATAAGATCTAGTATACATATATATATATATTAATTTAATGATTTAAATAGTAAACTTATATCTATACTTTTTATATCTCAATGAAAACATTCATTTTTCATTATTCAATTAAAAATCATGTTACTACACCTACTTTTACCACTATTATATGTGAAAGATAAATTCATAAAATGAATGGATGAAATAAATATGAAAATAAAATCACTAATCCTTAAGAAATATATGTATGAATTTGAAGATTTATACAAATAACAACCATCTTGTAAGAGGAAATATCATGATGGAAGAATCATATTTAGTTAATGTTTATAGTGTTTAGAATGGATTGGGAAATGAAGTTAAACCTGATAGTTTCATATTAATTTTTATGAAATATTTATGAATCAAAGGAAGAGATAAGACTCATATGTTATCGATATATTAAAAATATTGAATGATGCGATCTGAAACCCACCCAACTACCAAATCATAATAGATACGATTGCATAAAAAAGGATTATAAAAAATATATTATGTGGGGACACAATGATAGTAAATCCATAATAATACTATAAATAGATTTTACATAAGAATTTAATGGATTAAATCATCAATATAAAAATAGTGTTATGTAATTTTATTTTATAAAGAAAATAAAAAATTTCATAATCCCATTAGTATTTTTACAAGAAAAATTATTGGGGATATGAATAAACATTGGAGGAATCTTAAATCATTGCAATTTAAATGAATGTGAAATTAATATTTATGATAATTTTTTCTTTTCTTGTATATTGAATATCTATATTTCTTTGGTGAAAAAATGCAATCTATATAAAGAAGAATAAAATGGTAATAAATATGATAGTGGGACTCAATACAAAAATAAAGCATCCAAAAATAATTTCACATATTGAGATTAGAAGAAAAAAATTACCTATGTTAAGAGGTAGATCAGCTCCTAAATGAACCTATTTATGAACATGATTTTCCCTCCACAATACTTATTATATTTTATGTTTTGTAATAATTTGATTATTTGTAAAATATTTTTGAGTGTTTTACTTATAGAAAATGTCATGTACTTTTCCTTAAATTAGTTCAATAAATACCATGAACTGATTGATGATTAATTCCACCATTATTATGTATAATCCTATTAATAATATGAAATTTTAATATATTAAATTTAACTTAAAAATTCGTGATATATTTTAATATATAAGGTTGAAGTATTTCCATAACACATTGATGGAAAATATATTTATATTTTTTATAAAATGTAGAGGGTTTATAGTATGAAAAGAAGGGAACATAAAATATTATACCAATTAATGATGTCTATTATAGTGTAAGCCACGATAATATATCGTCACTAAGATTTACCCTATGGGGGAAGGGACCCAAGGATTGTAAATATAAAATCATATTTCCTTTGAGAGGCATTGGAAGGGATGATAATGACCTCTTTGTTCCCTACAATCCAGTTGTGGAGAATGTCGATATGAACATTGATAAGTTCCATACACCTTTGAATGTGGTATAAGATGGTGCAAGTAGTGGTACCTAATCCTTTAAGGGAATCCAAAAGGATTATGGAGTCGATTTTGATCACTATGTGGCAAATAGTTTTTCAATTACAAAATTCTATACCTTTATTCATGGAATTTCTTCAACAAATATATAATTATAATTTCCCATAAAGGATGATAATGACATAATATATGATCCATAATCATCACAAATAATCCATTCTCCATTCATATCCACTGAACTACATGATATATCTAAGTTATGCTTCAAAATATAAAGACGGGGAGTCCAATAGAACTATATTACATAAGGGTTATATGGATAAAAGAAAAGAGATGTATTTATGGGAATATGTGTTTGGAAAGAGTGAGAATAATACTAAATTTTAATGGATATATCCAGATCCTTTAAGAGGTTTTTCATTTTAATGATGGTATACAGTCTGATCCATGTTGTAATATCATGGGAGGCATTATTCTACACGTTCTAGTAACACAAATTACAGACAAAGAGGATCACTCTCATTTCCCACTTCTCGGGTCCTAGACTATACACTCCTAATCAAAAGAGGTTGATAATAATAAGATCATTATTTCCTGAGAATCAAGGCCATTCAAGTTATCAATGAAGTCCCTGATCGACCATTCCTAGTCTCCATCAAAGAATAAGAAATTCACCATCTACTCCAAGGAATTTATACAATGAGAAAACATGGACACAAGGTAGATGGTAAGATGCTGAAAATTGTGATCTATTTTTATAGTTGGGTGTCTAAAACACCACAAATTTATGTTTTCCTGGTTTGGAAACTATTTTTTCCAAGGAACTCTTCTATTAAACATTTGTGTTTTCATACAATGTAATTTTTTTGTAATCATTCACTGAGAAAATATCATTTGTGGACCCTAGGAAAATACAGATTCTTGTATTAGAATTCAATATAATTTGGGAATAAAATTATTATAGGTAATTTTCCAGAATATTAGAGATGGAACACATTAATGGGTTTTCTTCACCAATTTCTATATTTGAAGGTGTAAACCCCCGATATCGAAGATTATTTCCCATTAAATTATAGTTCTAGATTATAATGTCCTTACTAACCACAATCTTGTGAGAGTGCATGTGTACTGTCATGATACGAGTATAGAGAGTGGGAAAAACCCTATTTAATACATTTCCTTCATGAAACAACACAAATGGTTATAGAGATGAATAATTACCCTTGAAATAATCATTAAAACACATTATTAAGTCTTTAAAATATTTTTAACATTAATTATCCCCACATTAATGTTTATAGTCATCCTTATCCAGAAGGCTCGCTAATGGTTTCCCTCTGATTAAAAATTCCATAAAAAGTCGTGAATGATTTTATCAATACCAATAATAAAAAAATTTTAAACTATAATGAATCAATGGACATGCATTAGTGTATAATCTAGTATAATTTTGACCATGGTAATTATTCCACCAAAATATAGAAACATGTTAGTAAAATCCATCAGTTGATATACGATGTTTTCAGACATCATTACAAAATGAAAGATATGGAGACTTTTGGGATAAATCGAGAACCAAATTACATAATAAGAATATAAATTTTACTCATTTTGATTCGACAATATGTTCTGCATAATAGATTTTCAGAAAAATGAATCGATAAATAATAACTTGTACTCTCCTAGTTCACAACTGGGCCACTACACTTTCATTACATGTCGATAATGTCATTGATGACATAGATAGACCTCTAAATTTCATTGATAATGAGGATTTTCTCATCATCTATCAAAAATTGGAAGTTGGTTACTTTTTGGGGACTAATTATATATTGTATAATATCTTAGATAACTATTGTAAAGATAATGAGGATAATGATTATGTCTTGTGTGATAATGGAATAATTGGGGGAAAGCACGACTCTTGATCTTAGACAACAAACAAATTTCAAAAAACCACACTATTTTCCCATGAAGGAAATAAAGATCCTTGAATAACTAAACCATCTACACAAGATTTGAATAACCAACTCAATGTAACCCATGCACAATATGAACTTATGAATATAATTTTAGTAAATCCTTTCATAGTATTTATTCATATGATGATTTATAACAATATTAAATACAACCTGTTTTTCATTGATAGTATATAATATCTCTTGGACTAGTATGATCACTCCATGTATCATCTTACCACATATAAAACATTATTTTTCAACATATATTCAATATGAAATATATGTATAGTATATCCTATTAATGATTCTCTCTAGTATATTATTATGAAAATTTCACATCCCAATAAGAAAATAATGGTGAATAGAATAATGATCATAGAATATGGAAACTAGGACCATAACGGTGGAATATTCCAAAAGAGGAATATTTCTACCATGGAAGTATTCGATTACTATATTTACCATGTACTATTTAATATGTTCCCATGAGGCCCATAGAATGATCTGGGGAAACATTTAGGTGCCAGTTCTCTCTATGGGTTAAAAGACCATGCTACCTCCTGAACCTCTATATCCTCAAGAAGTAATACATCAAACATATATCCATCATTTTTAGTCCTATTAATATTATAAATTATTATTGAGTGGTTGGTGATTGTAATAAAAAATAAAAGTTCAGTTTTTTATTTTTTATCATTAACATTTTTTGTGTGTATTGAATCGAGGGCATGTTTTTTAAATTAAATGGAAAAAATGATTATTATAATCCCATTAAAAATAATTATAAATTCGAGAACATGGTTTGAAAAGTATGGTATATTAAAAAATTAAAATAAATCCTCGGTAATATCTCTCTTTTTTCCAACACATGATTATCAAACATTGACTCGGAGTTGATGGACTATAAGCTCTTATGTGATAGAATTTTCTGATTCCATTCATACATCAGTTTTTAGAAATAATTATTATTTTGATGGGGGTGAACTATTTTTAAAATAGATAGAATAAACCACAAAATTACCCTTTTGAATTTAATTTCATTAAGTGGGGATGTTTTAACACATATATTGACTTTTAATAAATGTAGTGATATTTACAATAAAAAAAGATAAAGGGGGTTACTTTTGAGAATATGTTATTCATTTTTTGAATAACATCTTGAAATTTTAATGTTGAATCAAAATAATTTGGAGATACAATGAATGTTATATTGAATTCATATAATGATAATGGATTTCCGGATTGATAAAGTATACTTATCAGTATGATTATATTTTAAATAACTTTATTTATAAAGGAAATTTTCCATTTGTTGTAAGAAAAAAATCCACTACATTAATTAATTTATACCATCCATTTAATGTTTTTTGGTTGGATATATAATTTTAAGATTAATGGTTGAACAAAATAAAAATAATTATTTACATAAAAATATATTTTTCAATATTATTGAATTCATTAAAAAGTAAAAAATAAATTTATTAATTTTCCAAAATGGAATTCAATGAATATATTTTTGGAATTATATTATGTTGAAGAATTGAAATATGTGTTGGTAAAATAATTATCCAAACAATATCCATATAAGGGTCACCTTAGGCGTAGATGTATGATACAATCATTCAACCATGTGGAATAAGATTTAACTGTCCTCTCAAGGGCAGTATAAATGCAATTTCTCTTCCATAGTGCTGATAGGAAATGAATGATATTGGATGAATGTTGGGGGAAGAATTACTCTCATAATTTTCAATGTTACCCTAATATGTGTGGGAAAAGAACCTTGTTAGAAATGTCCCCCATAGTGTTTCACGTTTCAAACATAAATTTGTAATGAATCATCTGAAATTGGATTTCGTATTTTGTATTTATTAATTGAAAAAGATACTAATTTGGGAATAAGGCGTGTGAGTTAATTTTATACCATATATTAATGATATTTTTATTCAAAAACTATCTAACCATTGAAAATATAATTAATATATGTGTGACGTACTTGTCTAAGTTCAACACAATGGTGGAATTAAATGCTGGGCCACATAACCTTGGGAATGCCTCCCAGTATTGAATAGGACACCAACTAGTTGTGTGGTTATGATATAAATCATTAGGAGAGGATACCCTCTCTATCATATTAATATCATTTAAGAAATAAATAATAAATTACTTCATCCAATATAACCATAACAAGGATAACATTAGTGTCACAAAATTACCAAAACATGATATACACTATCAAAACTGAACAATATATATTCGATTATAATATGTGTCTAGTTTCCAAATGAAAAAAATGTAAAGATGATGAAAACTCCTCAGTGTGTCCTAAACAACATATTTCTCCTTCATCCTTGTTTCCTCCCATATCATCCATCTCAAATAAGTCATTTTCCCTATTAATGTCCCTCAATCATCATGTATATTTGGTTTCTAATCCAGAATCCCATGTAGGGTGTTAGTACAACTACATAGGAAAAAAAATAAATAAAACAATATCTATTAAAAAAACTGTATATCATTGTATAGAGAATAAATAATTAAAAAAATTAAAAAATATAATATTTTTAAATTACAATTTTTATGCTCATTACCCTCAGGTTCTTGAGGACACCCGAAATCCAAAGACATTCTTCAGACTGTACCAGACTCTAAAATATCTCCAATGGATAACGTATATATCAAAATTTAATTTAATCAATTAATCATCTAAATTCATATATGAATTTAATTTTTACAATTACATTTCTCATATCACATTTTAATTACATTATCACCGTTCATTATTTCAACTCACACTATGGGTAATTTATGTTGTAGACCATATCACACATGACTGTCACATGTTAATTCCATTGTTACCATTCATTATTTCTTATCAATATATGGTATTTTGATGAAGCATAAAATTTTCAACTCATGATTATCACATATATATTCAATTTTTACCACTAATAAATTACTCTCACATTATAGACATTTGATGCAATGGATCGTGTCCGACACATAATTAAAAAATTAATTAATTTTCTATTCAATTAGTCAATTTCAACATTTGAATAAAATTATTGTTCCATTAATTAATTCATAAATTAATCAATAATAACAATTATATTTATTTTTTCAACAATTAATTTACCTTCTTTATAAATTCTCTATTATAAATGTAGAATAAATAATTGAATATTAAAAATATTCAATTGAAAAATTTTACAATAAAAATAATTAAATCAGAAACTAATTATAAAAATTAAACAATATCCAACTCTAAATAAATATTTAAAACATAAGTTCATTCAATACAATAAATTTCAAAATACCATCCATTCCAATTAATTAATTCATAAATTTTTCAATCATGTTGAATAATATAAAAAACGTCATAATTAATTTAATAATTAATTACATCAACTAATAATATATATATTCCCAATTAGAAAATTACCTCAGTTCATTAATTCTAATAATTAATTAATTCAATTAATGTTAATAAATTTGTAACCATATAATTTAAATTAAAAAATTATATACACATAATTGAAATAATGAAATTTGTATATGAATTGCATACCACCTACAAAAAAATTGATGAAAGACGCTCACCAATCAATATAACCAAATTTATGAAAATAAATCAAGAACGTGATGAAGAATGAGATATTGATATAAATAGTAAATCCATTATCTAATGTATAATGATATAAAAAATGAGATTTAACTAGTAGTATATAAAAATAATTTATTTTTTTGGAAGTGGAGTGAAAGTAATAGAGAGATAGATTTAAATAGGATGAAACTACATACTCGTATTGTGGAGATCATTAATCTTCCCATTGATCCACTAATAAAAGAGGTCAAAAATACTGCAAGTATTTTTGGAAGCATTAGGGATCTTGAAAGAGAACATTGGGTTGAACTAAGTCGGACTAAAAGTGAATACAGGTGGTTCGTAAATTTTATAATCTAATTATTATAATAATTAAAAAACAGTTCCCATTTTTCATGGAAGAGGTGCTTAGTTTTCAAAACCATATTTCATAGCCATGTATCTTTTATGGGGTGAATGGGGGTCCGGGTGTATCCTAGTAGGGAGAATGGTTTGAAAAATAATGTTCGGGATGTGAACACCCTCACAGACTATGGATAATGATTTTCTAGGCTAGGGTTAAAAGTTAAATAATATTGTGTGCCAGCGTGATCTACACTTTTTCTTCAAATATTCTCAAATTTTCACCAAAATAAACAATATCATAGAACCGAAAAAAAAATTACTCAAAAATGTAAATATAATACCTTTAAATGGTTACGATGCCTCTTTATAAAATGATGTGGTTTTACAGTCTCCCCTCCTTATAATAACTCCTCCATGAGGTGTACTCCTAGGAATCAATCTGAATCTAAGTAAAAATGATTTTTCCAGAGATACCCATATCAACTTCACTCTCCAATGTTTCCTTCTAAACATATCCATGTTTCTGGAATATAAAAACCATAGGCACAAATGTCCAGATAATATATTTGCATTTTGATCAACTGGCATGATTCTCTCAATAGCAACAAATAGTCCAACGTGAAATTGCAATAGCCTTCCCAATATCCATATCATTTAGTTAACCAACCTAGGTAACACCCAAATTAATAAATGACCACCATGTGTAAACTCTTGGTGTCATCGGTATATATCAGCGTATGACTTCTATCAACTATAATCATTATATGCATCCTTTTGAATCTACTATACCTACTCTAATATATTGCATGTGAGACTCAGTCCCAACAACATTGACTCCAATACATTTTACAGTCATTAAGGTGTTCTATATGGCCTACCATAAAGAGCCTCTTTTTGTACCATCTGAATAGTTTCATTAAAAATATTTTCATTGGAAAATCCACCACAAAATGATAAATATCTCAATACCAAGGGAATTCAATAAAACCCAATCATAGAATATTCTAAACCACATGTATATTACTCTCTATCATTCCATCTATTTATGGGTATAAATTCACACATAAAAAAATATATGTTCAAATCACATTCTACAACCAATGCATGAAGCATGACGTAAAATGTGAATCATGATGTGAAACAATAGTATGTGGAAACCCATTTTGAAAAATTATCTCCAAAACATATATATATCCAAACTAATCCACTGATAAAGACTCCAATACTAGAAATAAATTAATTATCATTGTTAGGATTCAATAATAACCAAAATAACATCATTTTTAGATGATTTCTCAATATACCCACATAAAATTTCATGTTCATGTCATCTCGATGCCATTCTGGAATGGGAAATGATTGTAGTAAAACACCATGTCATTCATGCCCTGCCTTCAATTTTATACATGCATTTCACCATGTCCCAAATAATTCCCTATCATTTTTTAATTCCCAATAATCACATCCATTGATGTTATACATGGGATGTTTTTTCATATCTCGGTGTACCACCTTCTTATGAGGCATGAATCTCACACATATGCACCCCTTATATACTCGTAGGCACAAAAAATTGTTTCATAACCAAGATGGTATCATCCTAATATATGGTCTAATCAAAATGGGAATCCCCACCTTTAAGCCTTGACCTCATGTTGAAATACTCTTAATCTACATTCAGTCTATCTGTAGTCAATCTCCAAATTGTAGATTCCAATGAAACTTATAATATAGTTGTATTCTATGGAATTTCACAAACCCAAAAATGAATCTCATGGATAGATGTTTTCATTTTACATTATGTAAAAGAATGATGAGTATCCAAATTATATATTTTATAACTAAATTCACTAATAACATTTTTCCCTTTATATTAATATAATCTACATTAAATCAAGTGGTTGTATATACTCATCACATCCCCTCTTCTTGAGATTCTAATCTCACCAAATAAAATTTACATATTATGATCATGTTATTTTTATACACTATAATGTAATATCTCAATAGATAATTATTGGAACTCATCAAATCATAAACCATCACATCTAACTATTGGACTTGTGTCGTGTAGTTCAATTGTAGTTTCCTCATCAATGGATACACATATATAGAAAATCTATCTATATACATCAACAGCTGTTCATATAATATCCCAAAATAATCACAAAACAATATATACTCATCATATTGGTCATTATGGATCAAGATGAAGGCTGATCTGAATCACTTCATCAGCCCCTGGAATGAATTCTTGGATACTATAAACTATTCGATTGTTACCCCATTATCATTTAATAAAAAAAATTCACTTCTAAACATGAAATTTCCAGAATGATTCATCGATAATATCAAACTAATCACAAAAAACTAGAGATACCGAGTATATTATTGGGATATGACCAATAAATATCTTCCCAATAATTATCTAGGACCATGAAATAACCTTCTGGAAAGATGATATGAACCAATAAGTATACATGTTTAGTCCAAAACACACATGTAGATATCATAGGGTATTGCTGATGGTATCCCAGTGTACTTAATATGATGTCAATATGTTGTGCATGAACATCATAAATCATTGAGTACACCAAGATAGAATCCAAAACATCCCCAAAAATATATCTATGTATAGATGGAAGCATAATTTCATTAAGGCTATAAACACTTCAAGTGAATTCATTAATCCAAATGGAATTTTGATGAAATTTTATGGGCCATAATTAATTATGAAATTAGTAATCAGAATATCATTAGGAATATATATCAATTGATAATACCATGTTCTCATGTTTATCGTGTAGAATTCAAAAGATCGTCTCAAATGGTACAAAATTACATCAACACTTAGAATAGGATAATGGTTCTACATAGTCTTTGATATAATCTTCTAGTAATCAAAACACATACATAGAGTTCTATCACCCTTCTCAGAAAACTATAGCAGTGAACCCCAAGTTGGAATAATCGAATAGCTAAAACCATTATCCTAAAACTATTATAGATATGTATTGGCCTATTGAATATATATTGATGTAATTATATACAGTGAAATACAAACTAGATCATCCCATAAAAGAGATCAATCATAAATTCCACATCTATCTGAGGTTAAATCGCTGTTAAATATTCAAAAATCACATCAAAATATTTTCCAACATTTATTGGAAACAAATCTATTTTTACACATCATTCATCCATAAAATGAATAGAAATATATTTGGTGGTATCTCCTAAATTCTTGTGAACTAGACATTGATGGTCTTCCATGATATCACACTCTCCTTGATGAATATACTTATAAAAATCAAGATACATAAACATCACGCTCATGTGATAAAAATATATGTGACCCATGTATGATACTAACAAATACATACTAAATATTTTGTTAAATAGAAATATTTCACGGTTTTAATGTTTCCATATAAAATGTTACTCCTCAACCATGATAGAACACCCTATTGAGATACAGATGTCACAAGATCATAGTCCAAAAGGGGTAAAGATTGACAACCCTCAAAACATGACCTCCACCACTAGGCTCAAACCATTCAAATGTTTTATCAAAATTAAATAATGAGATTCAATATTACAAAATAAGGAACTATGTCTCAATGATGATTTAAGAATATTAAATCATTACATTGATGGTACAACATATTTATCCAAAAATACTGGTTTGGATGGAATGTTAATGATATTACACTTTTTCATATGTTGTTGTATGAACACCCAAAGTCGCACCACTATAATATTACATGAACTAATACCTTTAAGCTATATTTCACTACCTCAAAAACCATGAATTGTATTGTTCTTACTTCCATAATGATTTTCTTTAAATGATCCCCTAATTACACTCTTTATTTTTCTGTCTTCTCCACCACTATCTGTCAATCACATGATCTGAAAGAACATTTATAGATGACCCATATTGGAATAACTTGAAAACTATAGTGGTTTCTTAGGGAAACCATATCATAATGTGTCACATACTACCACACTTATGACATATCACTTGAGTAATATCCTAAGAAGTTGATCCATATTTTTGGGTTCTCTACTTCCTTCTACCCTAGAAAAAATTATCGTAAAAATACATTATACTCTCAGAAGTAATACATAATGATTGTATTGATAGAATTGGTTGTTTTATACTAAAATCCTTACTCAGTTTCTTCTAAGCTATGACAGCTCCATTCATCACCATAGTAAACATCATTAACTAGAATAGGTTAACATTAAAATTTATCTCACATCTAATTATAACCTTCAATATTATTTTTATATTTTTTCCCCATTTAAAAATACAGATAAAATAATTGAATGTACGTAAAGTGACCATCATATTCAATAAAGTACATGCTCCATTAATAGAAATGCATGAAAAAATCATCTATCTCTTTCGTTAGTGACTCTAGATAGAGTTACTCTAGGAATGTCCCCATGAATTCCTTCCATAACATACCCTCATCTAATCTTGTCTAGGACTGAATGTCCCACCTGCACTTTAGTGATTCTAAAATCATATAAGAATCCAAAATGAACCATTTATCAATATAATTATAAAAATGTTTATGTATATTATATATAGACTTAGTAGATGACTCCTATATCTCAGGTTAACCCACCACATTGAATATAGTAGGGTTCTCCAACTATAACTCCCTCATCAAATCAGAAATGAAGTTTATTTCTTACAGTTGCTCAACTTATATAAATTTCATAATTGAATAAATTTTTTCTTAGAAATTATCTATAAAATCCTCACATGGTATTATTAGTTCTTATTTTCACAATACTAGATGATTCATTTGTAATTTCATAGACATGTCTGATCTATTCCTTGTGGAAATACAATGTTTGAGGGGTTCTAGGAGGTTATGGTGACTCATTTATGGAGTTCTCCAGTTTTCCAGTTTTTCCAATAGTAGGTCACATTGGTGAGACAATTTGGTGACTCATTATCACTAAATCATGTTTGATGGTCTTATAAGTGACTATTGACTGTAGCCATAATTGGTGACATTCTATCTATAGGTCATGACAGTGGATCGCTGTCAGTAGGTTGTGTCGATGTGACGCGTCAGTGACTCGTTGGTGGTAGGTCATGTTAGATGGTGTAATTAGTGACTCGCATTAGTTGGTCACATAAGTGAATTTTTTCCGATATGTCTCATTGATAACTCGCTATTGTATGGTCATTTCAGTGACTCACTATTGGTTGGTTGTGTTGGTTGGTCATGTCGGTGACTCACTGTCGGTAGGTAGCGTTAGTGTATGGCATCGATGACACGTGTCAATATGTACTATCAGTGACTCATTGTTAGTAGGTTTCATTGATTATTGACATAAGTAGGTTGTGTTTGTGAGTGGTGTATGTGTTTGGTTTTGGTGAGTGGTTTTTTATTCATGTTAGTGACAAACCAAATAGTGATTCATTTCCTTCTTTTCCCTGTTTTTTCAGTTTCACCCCTCTTATGTTTTATTTGAAGTAAATCGAGTGTGAAACCTTGTTTTAACAATTCTAAAAATGTTTAAAAAGATATTAATTTTATCATTATTGTCCTACGAATCTATAGACAATGAATTATCATTTCAATATAGTCTTATCGAGGAACTAGATTTTATTTAGATTGATATCTTCTCCCTTCTGTTGATACAGGATCTGTCCTTTTCTAAAGTTGTGATCATTTGTTCATAGAAACCATAAGTTTTCTGTTTATACTCCCATGTCCTTTATTCTTCTTGGACTAATGTGTTATGGTTTCGACTTATGATCTAGGATTCCCATGTATTCAATCATACTACTCCCACACACCCATATTTTAGTGTTTGTAGGGGTGGAAAATCAACTATTGTTCCCAGTAATGATTCCATCATCTCTTTTTATTTTTGTTTCATGCGAGGTGGGTATACTGATGTACTTTTTGAGAATAAATTTGGATCTAATAACCATGAAGTAATATTTGAGCGGGTAAGATGATGACATTGTTAATTTTGATTTATCTACTCTCTTTGATCCCAGATGTGAATTGTGTTGGTCATATGCATTTGGAAAATCATTATTGTTAGTGGCCTTAATTTGCCAACATGACTCATGAATACTTGTAATTAATCTTTTATTGAATGGTTTCTAACCTGAAAATTTGATTAATCACGTATATTCAGTTATTTACATGGATGATCATAGATTATACACCATCGGTGATCACCCCAGAATTAATGATGTGAAATTAATGAATGAGTGTTTGATTAATTTGAATATTTCATGCCATATTTGTGTGGATTTTTGATATGTTTGGCCTTGTACAATATTGTTTCCTTGTGTAATTGTGTAGTGATGGGGATGAGATCATGAGTTTTGTTGGGGTGATATGGGTGGTGAAATGGTATCTTATATTGAAATATAATTTGATTGTGGAAATGATCGGTACTGGTTGGGCACCTAGTATATATATTTGAATTGTGATATGTTTATGATACTGTTTGTGGTGTTGATATGCAAAGAGAATACAATTTCAGGTTGATATATGTTTTTGATACTGGTTATGGTGTTGATATACAGTGGGATGAAGAGTATGGTTGTAAAGTTATATGTTTGTGGGTGCTATTGTGTGTTCAAATATTTTCCATAAGACGAGTGACATTACATTGAATAATGATAATGGATGTGATTATCATTGGTTCTTAGTGTGGATGATTTTTGAAGTGGGGTATTTTATTATAGTTTTATTCAATTTTATCTCTTAGTTGAGATGTTTGTTTTTTATTGTTGTTGTGAGTTTCTTGGGTAGGGATATAAGAAATTATAAATTAATAATAATGTCAAAATTTTTGGGTGATAACCAAAATTCATTTATCAACACCAGAATTGACAGTCATTCGTCCTGATATGTGCATTTAGTGGTAGTAGTAATGGGAGTTTTGTGGGATGATTTTTGTTTGGACCACAATAAGTTTTGGTTATTTTTTTATACTAGTATATATATACAAATAAAAGAAATTTTGTGTTATTTTTATATAAACCAACCATTGTTTAGAACTATGTGTTGAAATCCTGTATTTTCATTGGGGAGACGGTCTTTCCCAAAAATCCCATTGAGAGGATTGATGGCTAGACACACACTCTTCCCAAATACCTATTACAAGAGAATATAACATAAGAATCTATGATAAGGGTTTTTTTGAGGACCAGATGTTTGCAGTTGGTTTTTTTTATCCAAAGTGTCCTTGGGATGAGAATTTTTTTTCTTCTCAGGTGTCTTCAGGATGATATGTGTTGTACATCACATGTTTCTTCAATATGAGGTGTTTTTTGTGTCCCATTAATTTGTTAGAGGGATAAGATGTTTTTGTGAGTCCTATTTTTGTGTGGGAAGTATGTGATGTGGTATGTGTCCCATGTTATTTCAGGTGATTTTTTCTGTGGATGTTTCAAGAGATATGAAAGCAACATGAAATTTTCTATTAGGGTCTTAGAGCGACTAATCACTGTGGAACAGGTGTGAGGTACCATTTCAAAGAAATTATTACTATATTACATTACATGAATTATGTTATTTGGTTATCATGCCTTTAGCGAGGTTGGGGCGGAAAGTATACATTGTTGGATAATTTTGGTTTCTACAGTTTCTCATCGGGGAATTATTATGCTTCCCCACTTGTAAAAGAGAGAATTCGGTTTTTTTCCTAATAAGAGTACTTTAATTCTCACCCAAAGTTTATTAAAAAGTGTTCATGTTTCTAGGTGGACTCCAGGGACCATACTGTGAGTTTCTACTCAGATTTTGGAATTTTTTCCATATCACATCTTAGCTTTGTTCTTTTGAAACTTAATATGGTGTTTTATTGTATTTCTTATTTTTTTATTTTATACATGCACATGGGATGGATTTTGGATTCATATATATATATATATATTTCATAGTGTTTTTTTAAGTTGATACATCTTATCTCCTATTCATTTTTTCTATAAAATGGTTAATGCATCCCATTTATTGATATTCAGTTACCGTTGGGGTTGGTCACCACCCTAGGGCCTACTGGAGGTATGTCTTGGTGTTCATTATATATCTTTCATCATTAGAATCTCAATAAAATAATCATTGTAAGAAGTGTGTCATGATTGAATGTTATCAGAGGTGATGGTTGAGAGGTTAGATGAATTTTGGATTTAGGCACAATGTGGATTTCTTTGGCGGTTAGAGAAGTAGTGTTAGATTACCGTGTTTCATGAAATATGATATAGAACACTGGCTGGGACATGTGGTTTTAGCCCCCTGATCTGATGCAAGGTCACCATGATTACTAAAATACCAAGTGAGGTTACACTATTAACATGGTTGAATCCCTAGTAATGATACATGCATCATTATGACCTGTGTTCTAGATAGAATTTGGAATTTCATATAATTGAAATAAATAAAAATTTATGAAGAACCATAAATAAAATTCCATACTACTTGGTCTTGTGTGTTCCTTGGTTACAATAAATCTATGGAACACACTCATCATCCATGATTTGGTTTGAAAGTAGATTCTCAACAGTCTATCCATATCATCGATTGAATATTGACCTTGTGGAGGAGGACTAATAGTGGAAAAAAATGTTACATACTTTATAGCAATAGACTCCATGGATGTATTAGGGAATCATTTCAAATATGTAGAAAATGATAAGGCTTGAAGAGTTTTTGATACCCCCCCAGCTTAATCTGGCATCCAAAGTAGTATTGGGTTCCATTTGAGGGTTTTCATACGAGGGGATCATTATGTCAGTTGTAGACATTGTACAAGGGGGATATAAAAGTGGCTAATGTTTTGTTGGTAAATTAAGAGAATGTGTTGGATTAATTCCTTTTATCAACCATGTTGTTTTAGAAGAGACATAAGATACTCTCCCTAAAACATGAGAGAATTTTGGAACATGACTTTGTGATATTGTTCCTGTATCTCCATAACATCACTCAAGAACTCTTTCCCGATGAGGATTCCTAGGAAAGACGCATAGAAGAGACCTTTATCCTTTTATCTAGTATGTAGTTACCCTATTCACCCAGAAAACATACATAGAATTCCATTAGAATAAAGAGGTTTTTGATAGGATGAATCCATGATGAGGTATACTATGATAATGGGTCTAAAAAGCTTCTATGAATGGAAACATTACTAGCGGCTAGTATTAGGCACCTGGTACACAGTGGTTTTAGCCATTAGGGATTCAAACTCAATGATTTCTCTTTTGAACTTCTTGTCTTAGTCACTATCCGGTAGGCCTTTGTCATGTGTGCTTTATCTGTGTAGTTCCTGGGAACCTTCAAAATAAGATACCAATGCCCATCCGAGCTTTGTATGGTGGATGTGGGAAGCTTATGCACCACCTCAAAAATAGTTTCCATCCAAGACCTTTCAATAATAGGGAATATACAATCCTTCTCAACATAGGGGATACATAGTTGGTGGATTCCATCCTCAAGGTGTTCCTTATAGACATTGATCTGGGCATGGTTGAGTTGGAAGTCATCAGTAGAGGGAAGGAGGAGCTAGTTGTGGTTAGTAACATGTAATGTAGGCAGTAGTTTCGAAAATTTGGGAGATCATATGAGTATGGATTGGCTTTTTCAATACAATTTATTATGCTTTCCTTTATTTGGGAGCTCCACACACCTTCATTTCACCTGATCTATCCTATGCACTGGGTAAAGACATAGAGTGTATTTACATTACCCATGTGTGGAGTACACCAGTTAGAGGTCATACCATCTTGTTTTCTGTATACAGAGGTTGTATATGGATGATGGGGTAACATCAGTCCTATGGGGATATTTTCCTATTATAGATGAAACCGTATAATGTCATCCTGGTAATTGGATACTTTTACTCTATGAATCATATTATTTACTACTTCTAGAGAATAATCATGTTTTCAAATGTGGATTGCCAGCATGTGGCTTCATTGGGGAGTAGATTTGTCAAATCAGATGTTATCATAATTGGCTAGTTCATTCATTGTTAGCGAGTACTTAGACAAACTAGTGGATGCTGAGATGGTGAAGGTTCCCAACATTGTTAGGGGGTTATTTTATGTCTTCACTGAGATGGTTGTTACTATAACCCATTTATGATATGTTGAGTTTAATATAGACATAAAACCTAGTGATTATCTGATTATGATGGATCCTTATCAGAATGAACCATCATAGCAACAAAATCTAAATAATTATATATATGATATGATGATGAAGTGCCTTATCAAGCCCAATGTATCACCCTAGGGTTATTTAGTCTTGTTTTTTAAAGAGGAAGATAGTGTTTTGCGGTTCTATAAAGACTACCATGGGATTAATTAGGTAATGGGAATGACTATTACCCTCTCCCAACAATTGACATCCTTTCAACCAGCGGAGAAAAGCATGTAGGTTCTCTATGATTTATTTGGGGTCTGTGTATCACCAACTGAGGGTAAAAGAAGGTGATATCTTGAAGACTGATTTTAGGAGAAGATATGGAAAATTTTATTTTTTGGTTTTGTCGTTCGGTGTTACAAATAAACCATCAATGATTATGTGAATTACGAACTCCATCATTCATGATTTCATAAAAAGGTTCATAATTGTACTCATCAATGACATTTTTATTCAATCAAAGTCATTTCAGGAGCATACCAAGACTTTCAACACAATAATAGTGGTTCCTAGATTCCACCAGCTCAAGGGGACGTTTTCCAAGTGTATGTTTTGGAAATAATTTGTGAACTTCCATTGACATGTGCTATCTTAGCAGGGTATTGGAGTGGACCTGTTCAAGGTCAAGGAAGATGATTCTTGTGATGTACCTAAGAACATGGAAGAAGTTCTCATTTTTATTTTCCTTGCAAATTATTTCCAGATATTCTTTCCCAATTTATTTTGAGTTTCATATCTATTCAGTACTCTAACCCGAAAGGAATAAGTCATTTTGTAGAGTGATCAGTTTCATGTAGTTATTATCTACCTGGAGCGTAAGTTTGTTATTCCTCTATTGCTGTGGTTTCATGAAGATGGGGTGACGATCAAGGCCATTTGTGATGCCTATCATCTGTTTTTGGGATGTTTCTGGATGGATCAAAATAGAGTGATCTTTTATGGGTCTAGGAGGATATGCCCCTAGGATCATAACTATGCCAGAAATGGTTTAGAGCTTGTTGTCGTTGTGTTTGTGCAAAAAATTTGGAGTCATATCGTCATTGGGGTGCTATTTTTCTTATTCACATATAACAGGAGCATGAGGTATAACATGGGATATGAGAATGTGAAAATGAAGGATTATGGAGTTTCTCATTGATTATGAAATCATTTTATCTTAAACCAAAAAAAATAGAATATTGTAACGGATTCATTGATAAGGATGTTGTAGGGGGATGTAGTTCTGGAATATGTATATTCTTAAAAGTAAAGGGAGGGGTTGGCCTCTATATAAATTTTGTAACACCCAAATAATTTTAATTTAAATTTAATATATAATCCATTAAACACTGAGTCTCTAAAATTTACACATTATTATAACCTAGACTAGTAAACATAATTTTTCCACCTATATGTTTTTAATTCAAATAACTGACATATATGGTTGTATTCAGTATGATATTTTGAGTCTAATAAAACAAAAAAAATTGGTGAAAAATAACATACCCTTATGAATATTAACAAACCAATATGAATGGTAATGAAGATTAATGAATACTAAATTGGCCGAAAAATTGAAACATCACCAATGAATTTATAAAAACTATTTAGATATTTCAAAAGTGAGAAAACAAAAATAGTATAAGTATTGATATTTTTTTATGTCATAAATATTTTAATTAAAATTTTATTATTAATTGAATAATTTAACATTAAAATGTATTTTCATAAAATGTAATCATTAATTGTTACCTTATTGTCATATGGTTAAAGGATAATTTTATGATACCTTGATTAATTTATCCATGTGTTATAAAACAAATCATATTTTTGTAGTTGTTTTATTTGGAATAAATTATGATTTAAATTATAATTACATAAAAAATAATTATATATTTAATTTCAAAATTTGGATTTCATTTTTTAAGTCAACACATCGAAAAATGGTTAGGATGGATTTTTGGGATTTATCTGAAATACTCAAAAACATTTGAATAATGAAATATGGTAAAGTACTTTATATTCAAATTATCTATTAAATAAAATATTTTAATACATCATGTGTGATTTAAGGACTCATTGTTTGAAATCACAATCACTTCCCACTATTAGGGGTCAAATGAAACAAAACATGTGTTTTCATGATAGAAATAATTAAATAATAAATAAAATATTCAAAATTCACTTCTCTCCTCTAATATAAAAACTGCTCACTCCATCTTCTCCTCTCACATATATGCCTGGAATCTCTTCATTGTTCTTCCCAAATATCCGCCCCTAGTCACAGACTACTTCCTAGAATCTCGTGGTCATTCCAAATGATTAAAAGCCCTTACTTAGAAGTGAATCTCAAGGAGGTGGTTTCAAGATGAAAATTCTGCTTTTCATTTCTTTTATTCCATGTTCACATTTATGTTGTATGTATTTCACGTTATTATACCATGTTCAAATACACATTTTAATCTTTTACAAAACTGTTCTATGTGTCTTATTTTATGAGTTAACCCCTTTCCCCTCTCTTTTTAATTTTTTCTAAAATGTTGTTGCATTGTAATTTTGTAGCAGAATTTTAATATTGAATGCTCTTTATTTTTTCAACTACTCATATTATATTATTATAGTTTTATTTAAATTTTATTATAATGTGATTTTTAATTCCATATCCCCATTAAAATATATATAATTTAATAAAGACTATAAGACCTTTTTATATAATAAATTTATTTTTTTAGTTTTAAAGTGACATCGTTTGGCTGACGAATTTTTGTAACGGATTTATCAAATTTAATTTTATTTTTAGTTCCTTTATTTTTCATTACACTCCCATTTTTTCAAATTTTGTGATGAATCAGGTATTATAAATGTACTTGAATTATTTCTTGAAAATGGAATAATTATTAATCATCTCTCACTTGCCATTCTTTTATACATAAAAATTGAAAACAATATCAAAGATGTGCTACTTTACCACATTCAAAGAAAATGTGTTTTCAATTTCTATTAAAATCTTAATTTATGGTAATTAGACCATTAATATTGTACCACTAAACTATAATGTAATTATTATGTCCCATATATGGTCTGTAATCATTTTCTACCCATTTTTTTGATTTATAAAGAAAAATGAGTTGATTGTGTTCAAAAACTGCCAATTAATCCGTACTCTCAACATAAAATAATTTATACAATTATTCATATTCACTCCAAGTAACCAAACGAATTTTACAACCATGAAAGATTCTTCATTTTGAAAAACAACTCATAACATCAATTCTGAATAAACGTCATCATTTGACATGATTATACATTCATCTATATTAGTATACCAAACATGATGAAAACACTCCCAAACAATAAAATTGAACACCTAAACACAACAATAAGGCCAGGAATGAAAATAATAAGTCTATAAAAAATAAATTAAATAAATATGTGGTTAAATAAATATTAGGTAATAAGTTTAATATTTTTATCTAAGACATTTTGATCACATGAAGAACACCAACACACATAATGTAAGTATTTGACCGTATGGCATATATTTTGGTAGGGTATTCCGTATTAACTACAATTAATTATGTGTGTTGTATGTATACTTCTAATTTTTTTAAAAATCATGATTCCATATATTTTTATTATATTGAAATATTTATTGAATTATTTTTAATTTTGTGGCATATGATACAATTTACTACAAGATACAAATATTTTCATCCAGAACATCTTTTTTCATTCAGGTTGCACTAATTCTCTACTCCCATCAATGATATTTATTTATTATGAACTGTACATAAATTATAATTTAATATTATATAAATGTGTACCAATCATAATCCAAATTTAATTTATGGAAAATTATTTGTTTTAAAAGTATCTTTAAAATATTCATCAAGAAATACATGATGGATTCATGGTACTTCTCGGATTCATAACTATTTTGAAGTTAAGCCTATAATCTTATTTAAGACATATCCATCATTATAATATCACAAAAGATTCTATGAAAATGTTATATTGGTTCATATCTGGTTTTATGAATGAAAATATTCCATTTCTCTTTAATAAGTATTGAAATAATTTCTTAAACCACACTAAAATGTATTAATTCTAAAGCATCTTTAATAACACTTTTTACAGGACTTCACTTCAGTGGGACATCAGATGTTCCTCAAATGTAATATATATTTCCTTCCCTTTTATTTTCAAGGCTATAAATGTTTAAAACCATGGTAAGAAAAAATCAAAATGATTTTCCACAAATAAACTTCATTGTAAAGTAAAATGGATGTTCCTCGTCTCATTTTAACTTTTAAATATAAACACCTTGTTCACTACTGATTCCTTGAATGTGGTGTATGAATTTACCTATGGTATATCAAATAAAGAGTATATTTATTCTCATGATATTCTAATGTATTATTATTTTAATATTTCAAGGTGGTATGAGACACTTTAGAATGTCTAAAGATTATTTCCTCATGGAATTTTCAATGGTACTGTTTAATTATATCTAATCAATGTCAAAAACCTTGTTGAATTTGTATATAATTGAGGATTATCTCTTATAATTTCATATTCCATATTTATTTTTAGTTTTTAGGATTATTATTTATGTGGATGTGTTATCTTATAACAATTCACCAATTTACTCCAAATGGTTTGTGTTTATTATTATATTTTTCCAGAAAGTTGTTTACATTTCTTATATTTCTTTTAGCATGATTGTATTTGTTATATATGTTTACCACATTCATATTAGAAATTAATTGGACTTTTTATTTTTTTTGTGGGGCCCTCTATATACCCTCAGTGAATCGTTAGTTCTCGCGAGACAATCTATGGTTGTGTCATGAGGCATTGACAAAATGAATATTTATAGTTTTAGCCGATGACTCAATCATTTTTAGATGTCTTGGTTGAGACATGATGGTATGTTTTAGAATTTCTAGCATATTAATTTCCCTCATTATTAAGGTAGTAGTTGAATGATCATGTTGTTATTTGACTAGTAGAATACCAATTGTTATGTTTCATTAGGGAATTTTATACTTAGATAATTTTCCATCCTTAACATTTTCAGGTTATTATTTTTAGAGGAATGTGTTTTAAATTATTTCCCATACCTATTTTTGATGTTTCTAATATCTTCCAATGTAATTTAATACCATTACTGAACATTTAATATCACCTTTTTCTTATGTTTTTTTTGTAGAACATGAATATGTTCTTAATATTTGACTGGAAAGGATAGTCTTAGAGTGTTGGGTGTTCCAAATAAAACATATGTGTTGTATGTCATTTTATGTTGTAAAGTTGAACATATGTGTGTATCATGTTTTACCAATGTACTATGAAAACTCAGTCCCTCTATATTTGATGCTTTTTAATCATGCCAATCTATTAAAATAATGCACCAGCTCTATGTTTTTTTGGGTTGGGGGATTACAGTTGCTATGGAATTTAAGTATAGAACATAGAAAATAGATATTGAAAAAGTATATTAGTGAAATAACCCCTATGATAGACTTTATGTATTAGAATTCAAGGACATACTAGAATTTTGGTAATGATAGATTATGTGGTTTATCAAGGAAATATATCTCTATCTGGATATGAACAAGTAGATGTGGGTCTGGCACATATGTTTCTAGGTGTAAAACTTGAAAAGACCTCATTGAGCTAGGCTTAAATGTAATCACGTTCACGATAATGGGTCTTACTGCAATTTTGGTTTGACACTCCTGGGAGGTATGTTTTGGTAAATTAATAAGATTATTATAATCAATTATAAATGATTTATTCCCCCAATCGAACCAAAGTATTTGTTTATAAAATTTAAGATGAATAAATTTATATTATGTTTTATACCATGTTTATATATATAGAGGGTTCATAATTTTGAGTGCTAATATAAAATGTGGAATTAATTAGAAATGGATCCTAGAATAAAGAATGAAAATTTCTCCAATGCACATCAAGCGAAAAGTATGAAGCATCATATATCTAATGGTCTAAATACATAATTTAAAATTTATATTTTCTCCCATGTATCAACATCATATGAGTAAATAAAATAATGTGTTAAAAAGGTATGTAAAGACTTCTCTGAGTAGTATGGCATCAAAGGGAATCATAAAAAGAAGAATATGGAAGATAAAAACATGGATAAAGTGTATAAGTATTTGATTTGTTTTACCACATGTAATAAATATGGAAGGAATCACATTGGTTTATGATTAAGAGGAAAATTATTTTTCTTCATTTATGGAGAAAAATTCCATTATTCTCATAACTGCATGACATGGAACGAATCTTTATATAGTCAAGGATTCAACCTTAAGGATTTGGGGCTCTACAAAAATGAATGTCCTAAGCATCATTGATATATTTCTCAAAAAAAAGAAAATGGATAAAGTAAAATAATATGATGTTACTACGGTTGAATTAGAATAAATAATATATTTAGGGTTTGGATGCATGATCTATGTAATTATATTCTCGTCATAATAATTATGAGATATATAAGGATTGTACTACAGTACTAATTCATTAAGTATATGAGGTATTAAAATTAATGGTTCGACAGAAATGTGATTTATGAGAAAGATAAACATTTTTGGAATAAAATGATTGAGGGAGGGAAAAACATTAATATATATATGATGTTGAGATAATGATGAAGAGGGGATTGATTTAGATAAGTACTGACTACCTCGGAACTAATTATTGACTTGCCAAGAATGGGTCAATGCTAAAATCGATGGAGTTTACAATAAAATTTGGATCTATGTAATATATCAAATAAAATGTATCTGAAATAAGTAATACATAAAATTTAATGTCTCTAATATCTTTTTCTGGTAATTCATGTTACTATATTATTTCAAAAGTATACATGATGAGGTTATACAAATGATTGGAATGTAAATTTTAGTGTTTATTCTTTTTGACCAAGGGTTAATGATAAACTCATCTTTGATATTTAAAGATCGTATCTAAAATGTTTTGAATAATTATATTTTGTAATTTGTTTAACCATTTACGAAATGATTTAAGTTGATCATTTTATGTGGGTTTAGAGTTTAATGTAACAACCTGATTGTTTGATTATTCTTCCATGAATTTTTAGTCAAATTAAAAGGAATTGTTTTTTAGTAACCAATGTGTTTCCCATTCCTCTTTTTATTATAATATTTTAACAATATTCATGATGTGGATTTCCCACAAGGTAAATTTCATATATCAACCATTAACTTTCAATGTTAAAATTCAAATTTCAAGGGAGAAATTTTTGTGAGGGGATAATGTAACAATCTAAGTATATAATAATAAATTTAATATGGAAATCATTAAACACTAAGTCTCTACTATCAACACGACTTTATAACCTTTCCAAGTAAATAAATTATTTTTACCTCTATGTTTTTAATTTTAAAAAACTATCATACCAAGTTGTGTTGAGTAAGTTATTAAGAGTATAATAAAACAAAAAATAATAATTTGGTGAATTTTAACATACCTTTATGTATAGTGAAATATCCTTATGAATAGTAATGAATTATAATGACTATTAAATTAGAAAATAATATAAAAAAACACCAATAAATGTATAAAAATAATTTATACATCTTAAAAGTGAATAAATGATCATATTTTAGGTATTTCAATTTTTTTTTCATAAATATATAAATTAGAATTATATAATTAATATAATAATTTAAAATGGTAATTTATTTTCTTAAATAGTATTCATACAGTTTTACTTTATTTTCTTATTGTTATATTGTACTTTTATGTGACCCTTATTAATTTGTAAATGTGTTATAAAACATATTTTGGTTTTAAAGTTTTTTTGAATAAATTATGATTTTATAAAAAATTAAACTAATAATTCATAATAAATTATTTTCAAAATATGGATTTAATTTTTGAATTATACACATCGAATAATGGTTATGGTGAATTTTTGCGGTTTTTGTAAAATACTTGATTTTTATATGAATATTGAAATACAGTAAAATATCGTATATACAAATCATCAATTAAATATACTATTTATTACATAATAAATGATGTATGGCCACTTGATTCATACTCAAATGAAAATATCTCTATTAGGGTTCACCTGAAACAACATAATTTGTAGCCTTGATAGAAATTATAAAATATGAATAATGTATTCAAAATTTACTCCTCTCCTCCACTATAAACCCCCCTCACTCCCTCTTCTCCAAACTCTTATAATCATAGAAGATTGTACAATTTCTTCCAAAATACCCTCCCATAGTCACTCCCCTCATCCAAGATGGTCTTGGTATTTTTAAATGATAAAACCTATTCTCATGAGGAGATTCTCATGGAGGGGGATTCAAGAGGTATATTCATATTTCCATTTCTTTTATTTCAAGTTCTCTTTTATGTGGTATATATTTTGAGTTTTCATAAAATTTTATTCTTTCAATTCTATTATTTTCCACTACTATTTTATGATTCTTGTATTAATGGATCAATCCTTTCCCTCTCTTTATAATGTTCTCAAAAACCATGTTGCATAACTGATATGCTGCAGAATTTTCATCTCAAAATAACTCTTTTTCAATAACACTTATTATGTTTTTATATTTTAACATAAAAATTCAAATGTTGAGGTATGTAATTAAATATATCTATTACTATATATTTTATTTAATAATTATGAGATACCCTTCTTATTTCCTCAATATATTTTATTAATTTTTAAGCGTCATCGTTAGGCTACACGATTTTCGTAAGGGATTTCTCAACTTTTCTTTTATTTTTAGTTCCATTCTTCTTCTTTCCTCTCGTTATTTTTCCAAAATGTAATGATGAATCCATTATCATTGATTTACTGGAATATTATCATGATAAATTAATAATTCTTCATCGTCTATCCATTCCAAATTTTTTAAAATAAAAATTAAATCACCTTCTGAGATGTTCTACTTCCACACATTCTAGGACAATAGGTTTTTAGTTATTTGTAACATCTTAAATTATGGACATGAGATCGCTATTATGGTTTAAAAAGACTATAATTTATGTATTATGTATCATCTATGGTTCTGGAACCTTTTAATACAAATTTTTTTGATTGATAAAGAAAAATAAGTTCATTGTGTTAAAAAACCGGCTTTTAATCCAAATGGATTTAATTAAATAAATTATATTATGATTCCTCATCACTCTATGCAACAAAATTAAATATTCAACCATTTAAACCTCTATATGTTAACTATTAACATATAAGTTAAATTGTATATAATCATCCTCATTTTAAATGATTATTCATTCATGTATATATGTATACCAAAGACGAAGAAAACACTCTCAAACAATAAAACTCCACCTCTTCAACCCATATAGATGAAAAAGAATGAAATTAATAAGTCTAAAATAAATAAATTTCTTAAATAATAGGTTTTTTACATATTAATTAATTAATTTAATTTGGTTATCCCTGACACGAAGATCAAGTGAAAAACAACAATAGACTTAATGTAAAGGGTTTCTTCTTCTCACTGGCTTTTTTTGTGTGATATTATGTATTCACTAATATTATATGTTTTTGTGGTATGAATACTCCCCATTTATATTTCATATCATTATTAAAAATTTTTCATTATATTCAACGTTTCATTTAATTATAATTAATTTTTTGAAATGTGATTCAATTGATTTCAATGTTACAAGTATTTGTTTTCTCGAAACTCCATTCTCATTCGGGTGGCTCTTATTCTCTACTCACCGAAATGATATTACATTCTTTTTTACTCCTCATATATTCTATGAGAATTTTCTATATATGTGTACCAATCAGAATCCATCTTTATGTTATGGGGATCTATATGTTATAGAAGGATATGTAAATATTCTTCTCGAAATAAAATCTCGATTCA
The DNA here is from genome assembly GCA_963277665.1 of Viscum album. Lineage (NCBI taxonomy): Eukaryota > Viridiplantae > Streptophyta > Magnoliopsida > Santalales > Viscaceae > Viscum > Viscum album. The sequence continues at coordinate 1,896,521,490 of OY728163.1, read as the reverse complement.
AGGAAATTCTCAGATTCTTACATACTTTTATGTTCACCCTATAATCTGTTTTATGACATATTTATCAATCTATAGTTATAAATTTTATTATTAAAAATATATATTTTTATCATTTCTTGTATTGTGAATGTATATTTTCCTTTTCCCTTTAAAATTTATTTAATGAATATCTTAAACCACATTAAAATATGTTTATTAAAAGGCATTTTTAAAAATACTTTTTACACGATTTCACTTCAGTGGGACATGAATTTTTCCCCAAATTTAAAATAAATGTCCTCCCAATTTCTTTTCTAGGGTATAATTGTATAAAACCTGGTTTATGAAAAATAAAAATGTCCTTCCAGAATAAATATTCTTTCCAAAGTAGAGTGAATGTTTCTCATCTCACCTTAACTTTTATGAGATATACACCTTCTCCACTTCATATTTGTTGAATATGGTTTATGTAATTTATCTTGGTATATCATATTAAGAGTATACTTTTACTTATGATATTATAAGGGATTATTATATGAATATTTCAAGGTCTTATGGGAGACTTTAGAATGTTTAGGAATTATTTCATCAAAAAATGTTCCAATGGTAACATTTAAATGTATCTTATCTATCTAGAAATCCTTGTTGAATCATGTACATAATTTTGTTTTATCTATAATGATGTCATATAAAATAATTAATTTATTGGTTAACGATTAGTTTGACTATGGATGTGCTATCATAAATAAATTTCCCAATTCACTCTGAATGGTTAGTGTTTATGATTATTGTTTGGGGGAAGATATTTAAATATCATATTCCTATTTCAATATTAATATATATGTTATATATGTTTATACCCATTGTTATGAAAAATTCATTGGACTTAGTATGTGTCATTTGATCCCAGTATAGCCCCTTGGTGCATCGGTAGTTCTAATGAGACAAACTGTGGTATTAACATGAGGGCTTGACAAAATTATTTTTATGGTTCTACATGAGGGCTTATTCTTATTTAGATATATTGTCTAGGGAATTGGGGTTATATTATAGAATTTATGGAATATGTAACGCCCCGAACCCAGTTACCCAGAGTCAGTGAATTATTACATAATATTGGCATGATCACAAAAGATCAAGTCTCGAAAGACCGATTAGTTTAGTAGCCTTGGAATAACTAGATACATTCATAAAGATTACATTACATAATAAAGTGAAAACTATTAAAACAAAATCATGTCTTCATATCCCTTCATAAAACCCCTGTAGGTCATTCATAAATTACTTATTCACATCCTGGGAAAAATAAAACATTGAAAGGGGTGTGCTTAGATTCTCAGTAAGGATAACAATATACTGGAAAATTTCGTAAATAAACATAAACATTTAATCCAATGAATAAATAAAACAAAAGTATTTTAAAATTTAACTTCAGCATAACATGGAAAAATTAAATTTAAATACTTCCATTTACTTAATAGCATTGATATTCTACTAGTCGAATAATCACATGCAATATCAATAACCACTTCCATAATAATGGAATGCATAATTCCAGACTATCATAACCACAGAGTCAAGGCCTCATGCCAAGACTAAAAATAAGACTTTGTCAAGGCATTATTCCAAGACACTAGTTTGTCTCAAGAGACCTACAGATGTATTGAGGAGCTATAGCGGGCTCCACCCATATCTTATTAAGTCCAATGTATTCCTCATATGAACACGTTTAAACATAACATACATATTAGTTTTAAAACTAGAATACGAAATGAAAATACTTTATCCATAAATCATGAATTGTATAAAAATAGCACATCCATAGTCAAACATAGCAGAAAATCTTCAATACAATGTGGAAGTTTTGTATCACAATAAATCGACATCAAATAAGATTAAAATCCTTCAATGGATGTTGATATAGATGAAATCAAAATAATTTCAGAGAAATATCTCTTTTTTTGAAATCATTTAAATGTCACATAATTATAAAATAAAACATTTACTTTGAAAATTTTCTTATAATATTGTAAGGGATGCTTCTAAGATTTTATAATGGTATAAAATATCTGCACCCACCATATAAGTTAAAAAAGGCATTGTTACCTTAATTCTGTGGAAAAGGTAAACAAGGACCTTATTTGGAAAATGACAGAAAGATTCCTTTATAAACATCTTATAAAAAGTCAATAAGGGTATAAATGACTTTATCCCATAGTATTTAAAATATTAAGAATTTTTTGAAATACATTTTTAAGAAATATGGATGTGGATGATAAAGAGGTCCCAGTAAATAATTACGTATAAAGAACCTCAGATTATGAAGAGATTATGAAATAAACCCTTACCTTGTACTTTTATTTAGAAAATGGTATGTTAACCTACTGTATAATAGTTAAAAAATGTTATTATATTATACATAAACCATATAAAAAATTATGATATGTATATGAACTTCTAATAATGCTTTGTTAATAATATTATAGTATTATCGTTGTTTTGGTTATTAAATTACTCATTTTCTTTTATAAGTTTTGTTACATAAGTCGTGTTTGTTTTGGATATGATGTTTCTTATTCATATCTAGAATGATATAAAGTTCTTCAATGTTACATTTAATCATCAAATGATAATTAGTCTTGAATGGATACGATGGGGAATGAATCTCATTGCGTTCGTGGAGACTGTAGTCCGTACGTACGCACTAGCGACAATATCATTTTTTGATATTAAAATAATATATAATTTGATGGTATATCATATATAAAGAATTATAATCATGTTATATTTATTATTTACATGAATTAAACATCATTTTTATACTGATCCAAATAATAATATATTGAATAACAATTACACCATGACATGGAGACGGTAAGCCGTACGTACGCACGTATGGTGACATCTCATTCAAAGGATGGATAGAATATTAAAAATGGTTGTAGAATATGTATAATAACAAACAAGTATATAGAAGATACTAAAGATATTATTTTATAATGGAAATAACAATGAAAAAATAAGTTGAATAAGTAAGGAACTTGAAAGAGGGTGGTGAAAACATAACCTCTTAATCGGGTTCTTCCTTTTGATTTGATCAAAAAGGCTCTTTATGATGGCTTTATGATCAAAATAAGGCCTCTAGGTCTAAGTGAGGGAAGTTGATAGAATATTTGGGTAGATTTTGTCTATGTCAAAAGTTTTTATAGGGGTAAATTAGAGAGAATGGTGAGTTCCCTTTTATAAAAGGGGTGAGAGGCACCTTTGGAAAAGATAGAAGTATTATTTTATAAAAAAAATTATTAAGTTTCTAATGGCTCCAAAGTGGATTATTTAAAGATTATGGTGGGGATATGTCTAAAACCACTCAACCATTAGGTTTTAGACAGTTTTGGGTCACTTTATTAACCTTATGTTTTAGTATTAACTCTTAGTTAATTAGTTTGACACTTACCATGTCTCTTTGTATTTTTATATTATATAGTCAAATAAACATACTATAAACATCCAAGAGACCACCAAGTGGTCCATTAATGATACAACTATTATTATTTAAGTCTTTTGGATGATCCTTGGATTTTTAGGAATGTAATATAAATTAATAATATAATATTTGTTTTAAAAACTCTTTTATGTCAATTTGGAAACTATTGGGTATTTAGTTTTTGATAATTTAATAACATCATTATTACTTCGAAAAAACATTATATAATCCGTTCTAAAAGGTCATAGTAAACAATAAAATTATTGGAATTCATTTAAAGTCTCAAATTACATTTATTTTGTTATTTATAATATCAATTATTTTAATATTTCATTAATTAGGTAAATACTGCATCACCATTGTGACATAAATAAATTAAATTATATATTGTCTAAAAATTATATTGAAAATACCATTATGTGTGAAATATTTTTATATTTCTAATGAATATTTATAATCTAATTTATATTATGTATAACCCTATATTAAAAAAAATGTAGTTATTAAACTTTGATTTTACTCTTTTAACTCTTCTTTGAATTAAATAATAAAAAATGCCCTAATCTAATCCAAGTTGACCTAAATGATAAAATTTGATTCCTAAGGTTGTTTTTGGTCTAGATACACTTGTCCAATAAACATAGTACATGTGTTAGGGTAATATTAATATCATTTTTACCCTTAATTATTTTATTTACTTTTAACCGTGGTAAATAAAAGTAAAAGGTTACTATTCACCAAAAGTTATTTTTATCTTATTGAACCACATTTTACTCTTTGTTATTAACCGTTTCTATCAGATTTTATAAATTCCACTCAAATTAGTGGAAAATTTATGTTTTATGAGAATTTCTAAATTCTCCTAGGAGGTGGGTAAAAGACGGTGAAAAGTTCCATAAAATATTTTTATATCTAGAATTATTCTAAACTAACTCCAGTAAATTACATTGAACATATATAATTATTATGTATCTATTTTAAGATTAATTAAATTTAAATAAAATAAATAATTATTTAAATAAAAATTCAGATTTAAACTACAACTTAGTGTTTTTTAACAATTCATCAAAAATTGAATGTTTTCAGAAAAGTACCAAAAATTCACCCTAAGATAATTTCAATATTCTGAATCCAAAAATGAAGGCTATTTTGAATGATAAAATTTATAAAAGTTCAAAAAGTGGGTATTAATGTTCATAACGGCTAGTTTGATTGGTTGTGGTGTGTGTTAGATCTCAAAGTTGCGTACTGCACATGCTACTGTATTATTCAAAAAGAAGAGTATTGTGGAAGCTTAGGGTATTACATTCTCCACTACTTCAAAAAAATTTGTCCTCAAAATTTCTAGAATAATACTACATGAAAATAATCGGGTGTTTCTTTATCATATGTTCCTCGGGTTCCCACGATGCTTCTTCCATCTTATGGTTTCTCCACAAAACTTTTACCAGACGAGTCGTCCGATTTATCAGTACTTGTTCTCTTGTATCAAGAATCCTGTTGTGCACCTCAAAATAAGAAAGATCGGGTTCCATTTTTAATTCCTCATAGGTGATTACATGCGTTGGGTCAGGAATGTATTCCCTCAATAGTGATATGTTAAGAACATAATATACTTTGGAGAGACATGGCGGCATTGACAAAAGGTAAGCTACAGAACCAATTCATTCTAGAATTTCAAAGGTTCTGATGTACCTAGGACATAATTTACCCTTCTTACCGAAATGTATGACTACCTTCAAAGGAGACACCTTCACGAAAACATGATCTCCTACCTGAAGTTCCACATCCTTCCTTCAGTTATCGAAATAGCTCTTCTACCAACTTTCAGATACATTGATGTGGTTTTGGATTACCTTTACCTTTTCAATTGTTTCCTCCACCAGTTCTGGGCCTACAAGTTTTTTTTCACCAAAGTCATCCCAACAAGTTGGTGTGGGACATATCTTTCCTTATAAATCTTTATATGGTGCCATATGAATACTTGAATGGAAGCTATTGTTATAGGAAAATTCTACTAGAGGTAAATATTGATCCCACATACCCTAAAAGTCAAGTGAGCAAGATTTCAACATGTCTTCTATGTTTTGAATAGTCAGTTCTGATATTCCATCTGTTCGAGGGTGGTAGGCAGTGCTTAAATGAAGTTAAGTATCCAAGGCCTTCTGAATACTCTTCCAAAATCTTGAAGTAAAACAGGGATCACGATCAGAAACAATCTATAGGGGTACTCCATGAAGTCTCAAAACATCATTAATATATAGTCTTCCTAGACGTACCAGTGCTAGATCTTCTCTAATAGCAAGAAAATGTGCTGACATGGTAAGACGATATACAATAACCCATATTTCATCATTCCCTCTAGGTGTATTTGGTAGCCCCATGAAAACGTCCATCGTAATATTGTCCCATTTCCACTACGGTATGGGAAGAGGTTGCATGACTCCTCTAGGATGTTTCCTTCCAGACTTCACTTGTTGACAAACCATACATCTTGAAAAAAATTTAGCAATCTCCCTATTCATGTTGTCCCACCAAAAATGTTCCTTCAAATCTCTATACATTTTGGTGCTCCTAGGGTGTATAGAGAAATTGGATTTATGAGCATCATCTAACAATTCCCTTTTCAGATCAGGTATATTGGGAACACAATGTCTTTTCCCAAATTTTAAAATTCCTCCTTCATACACAAAGTCTCTCAATCTCCCATCATTACCATCGTTAATCTTCTTTTGAAATTCTTCATCATCAGTCTGAGAACTCTTAATCCTTTATAGTAAATATGGTTTGGAAACCATTTGAAAAAGCATTGATGTTTCACCTTCCATGGTTATTCCCATGTCCATCTTCACTAGATCCATGAAAATTGTATCCCTTTCAAATCTCATATTATTCAAAACATTATGATCTTTTCTAATCATAGCATCTTCCACCTTATTTTCCTTCCATATGTGGTAGTATTTCGTACAATCATAATCCTTGAGTAATTCAAGTCATCTCATTTTCCTCATGTTTAGTTCTTTTTGTGAGAAAATATACTTCCAACTCTTTTGATCAGTATAAATCTCACATTTTTCATCATAGATATAGTGTCTCTATATATTCAAATCAAAGATCATAGCTGCTAACTCAAGATCATGAGTGGGGTAGTTTTTCCCATAAATTTTCAAATGTTGTGATGCATAGAAAATAACCCTATCATTCTGCATAAGGACACAACCAAGTCCGTTCTTCGATGCATCACTATAAATAACATAGCCATCATTCCCTGATGGTAGAGTAAATATAGAAGCATTGACCAATCTTCTCTTCAGTTCTTCGAAACATTCTTCACAGTCTTTTTTCCAAAAAAAATTTAACCCCTTTACAAGTGAGCTTTGTTAATGGGAAAGCCAACCGGGCAAAATTTTGGATGAATCATCGATAATAACCACCTAAACCAATAAAATTACGTACCTCAGTTATACTCGTCAGTGCAGGCCATTCTTGGATTGCCTTGGTCTTAGAAGGATCAATAGAGATTACATCATTAGAGACAATATGGCCAAGAAGTGAAATCTCCTGATGCCATAATTTACACTTTCCAAACTTCCCATTTAATTAATGTCATCTCAGAGTATTCAGGATAATGCGCAAGTGATTTTCATGATCTTCATAGATTTTGGAGTATACTAAGATATCATTAATAAATACCACCAAAAATTCATCGAGATATTCCTTGAAAACTCTATTCATTAGATCCATGAACACAAAGGGATCATTCATCAATCCAAAAGGCATTACTTTAAACTCGTAATGCCTATACCTGGTTCGAAATGTTGTCTTCAGAATGACTTCCTGCTGCACACACAACTGATGATATCCAGGTCGATGGTCAATCTTTGAAAACTATAGAGCTCCATGTAGTTGGTCAAATAAATCATCAATGCGAGGTAAGGGATACTTTTTCGTTATTATTATAACCTTGAACACCTTGTAGTTTATACAAAACCTCATAGATCTATCTTTATTTTTAACAAAATGAACAGGGGCTCCCCATGGAGAAACACTTTGGAGAATAAATCCCCTATTACACAATTCCTCTAGTTGTTTCTTTAGATCAACAAATTCCACAGTGGCCATTCTATAAGGGGTCTTCAATATAGGCCTTGATCAAAGAATTAAATCAATGGAAAACTCAAATTTTTGTTCTGGAGGATGTCCAAGTAAATATTCGAGAAAAACATCTGCATATTCTTTCACAATAGGTACATACTCTATTTGAACATTCCTTTGCTCAACCACAATCATTTAATTCTCATCCTCCCCAATAATTGAATTTAGTTGAGCTACTGGGGGTGGATCTAGGTAAAAATTAGGTGGTGATGATTCTTCTCTAAATATAAGGTGTTCCTTATCATCATCATAAAAAATAGTAACCTACTTCTTCTTATAATTTTTTTTTTCCTCATAGTCCAAAATCCAATCCATACTGAGGATTATATCAAATTCAATCATGGTTATGACGATGAGAACAGTGGATAAAGAACATTTATGTCATCTAATAAGGAGTGATTCACAAAACATTGTTGCAATGATACATCCCTTTAGAGTTTTAAGTAACAACTCCCTTGTTAAATCAAATTGGAAATATCTAATTTTATTAGAAAACTGTGAAGATATGAAACAATGAAATGATCTAGAATCAAATAATGCATTTTCAAAACATGAGGAAACCATTAAATTACCTGCCACCACATCTTTTGAAGGTTCTACCTCAGTAGTAGTGATAACATAAGATTGGCCTTGATCTCTTGGCCTTTTCTGAGGTATGTTCCCCTGACGCTTAGGACATTCATTTTCATAATGTCCCAACTCCCTCCAAATGTAGCATTGTACATCGGTAGCTTCCTTCTTCCCCTTGCAATCACAAGCTTGGTGGCCTTTTCACCTCACTTGTAATAGACTCCCATTTCTTTTAAGCAAGTACCGGGGTGTTTCGTCCCACATTTAGTGCAGGATGGATATTCAACTTTTCCATTCTTCCCCTTATTTCCATTCCCATAGTGATCAGTGGATCTCTTCCTCTCATTCTTTGCTTTTAATTCATAAGACTTAGAGAATTCATTTTCTATCTTGATATCACATGATACAATATCATCGTACAACGCAAAGGTTTGTGAGACTAATGCATGATGGAGAAACTGTTTTAACCCATAAAATAAATGATCAATATTACTTATTGGGTTATGTATATAATCTCCAGCATACCTTGTAACCATGTAAATATAGTCTCATACTTTTTGACATTCTCATCCTCCTTTTGTCTCAGACTCAGTAATTTTCTTTTCCATATCTTCTCGATGGTCACAAGGAAAGTATTTTTCTATGAAAAGTTCTTTGAACTCCTTCTATTACATATTTGATACTTCCTCATCATCCTTAGTGTTTTGAATCAAGGACCACCATTGATTAGAATCTATAATGAGGCGGTAAACTGCCATGATAACTTTTTCCATTTCACTACTCTCCAAAGCATGAAATATTTTCTCTAGGTAATTAATCCATTGATCAGCTACTAAGGGATTTGTACTCCCATTGAATGTTGGTGGTTGTTTCCTCATGAAGCAATATTACATTGATCCTCCACAATGCAGATCAGGGAGCTCCATACGGGTAAGGTTATTATTCATAACCTGAGTGAGTTGTCCCAGTATGGTGATTAACATATCAACACCAGTTGCATCACCAGCTCCACTATAATTATCTTGACAAAGAGATCAATCCCTACATGGAGTGAATGCATTGATATGGTTTCTATTTCTTCCATTAGGTGCAATTTCTAAACAATGGCATAAAATAGATCAGTTTATGAATCAAGATACATAATTCCATACTTGTAAAACACTTAACATAAATTGAACTATTTATGAATATAATACATGATCATAAAAATGTTTTCTTTGAGGAAGTATATACTCTTAAACCCTTCATAATGGTTTTTAATGAAAATGAGATTTATCCTAAGCATATCATGTGCGAGTGTCGTAACCAAGAGTGCAGCAAGGCCCTTTCTCGTTCACCAGTTCCTGTTCGAGTCTAGCTCAAAGCGGTGTTTTTGGGTTTTACCCTTAGGTACATCTGTGACAGAGCCTCCTCTACCTGTTCGTATCTATATATGGATGTATTACTTGGAAAACTCATAAAATCTCTACAATACCAAAATTCAAGGAAGTTCTTCAATACTAATCCTCAAAGTCTATCTTAGGGATATGTTCTCTAAGCAGAGTTTATATAAATCTAGCTTCCAAGGACTGTACTAAAATTTCTCTGATCCCAACTATAATTCCCTGACCCCAGTTACCCAGATTCGGTGCTTTATTACGTAATATTGGCATGATCACAAAATATCAACTCTCGAAAGACTGATTATTTTAGTATCCTTGGAATAACTAGATACATTCATAATGATTACATTACATCATAAAGTAAAAACTACTACAACAACATCTTGTCTTCAAATACCATCATACTACCCCTGCAGTTCATTCATAAATTACTTCTTCACATCCTGGAAAAAATAAAACATTGAAAGGGGTGAGCTCATATGGTCAGTAAGGATAAGAATATAGTGGAAACATTATTAAATAAACATAATCATTTAAGGCAATGCATAACTAAAACAAAAGCTTTTTAAACTTGACCATCATCATAACATGGAAAAAATAAATTGAAATAAATCCATTTACTTTTTCAAAGGGATATTCTACTAGTCGAATAATCACATGAAATATCAATAACCACTTTCATAATGATGGAATACATCATGCCAGACTATCATAACCACATTGTCAAGGCCTTGTGCCCATACTACAAATAAGATTTTTTCAAGGCCTTGTAACAAAACAGTAGTTTGTCTCATGAGACATACCGATGCATCGAGGAGCTATAACAGGCTCCACCCATCACTTATTAAGTCCAATGCATCCCTCATATGAACAGGTTTAAACATAACATAAATATTCGTATTAAAACTAGCATACGAAATGTCAATAATTTCTCCGTAAACCATGAATGATATAAAAATAACAAATACATAGTCAAACATATCAAAAAACATTCAATACAATATGGAAGTTTTCTATCACAATAAATCGACTTCAAATAATCTTAAAACCAATCAAAGGATGTTGACATAGATGTAATCAAAACTATTTGAGAGAAATATCTCTTTTTTTGAAATCATTTAAAATTCACATAATTATAAAATAAAAAAATTACATTGAAATTTTTTTATAAGTTTCTATGGGATTCTTCGACGATTTTATAATGGTGGAAAATAGCCGAACCCACCGTATAAGTTAAAAATGAAATTCTTACCTTAATTCTGTCGAAAAGGTTAAAAAGGACGTTGTTTGGAAAATGATAGAAAGATTCCATTATAAAGTTCTTATAAAAATTCAACAAGGGTATAAATGACGTTATCCCATAGTCCTTAAAATATTAATAATGTTTTGAAATACATTTTTAAGAAACATGTATGTGGATGATAAATATGTCCCATTAGATAATTGCTTATAAACAACCTTGGATAAAGAAGTGATTGTGAAAAAAACCATTACCTCGTACTTGTACATAGTCGAGCGTATGTTACCCTCCCGTATAAGAGTTAAAAGAATGTTATTAACTTATACAAGTACCTTATACATAATTATGATATCATATATGATCTTCATACATTGTTAATAATATTTTAGTTTTATTGCCGTTTCAGGTGTTAACTTACTCGTTTTATTTTATTTGATTTGTTTCATAAGTCGTGTTTCTTATAGATAGGTTGTATCTTATTCATATCCAGAATGATATAAAGTTCTTAATCATTACTTTTAATCACCAAATGATACATTTTCTTGAATGGATACGATGGGGAATGAATCTCATCGTGTACGTGGAGACGGTAGTCCGTACGTACGCACGAGCGACAATATCATTATTTTGATATTAAATTAATATATAATTGGATGGTAAATAAAATATAAACAATCATTATCATTTTATATTTATTATTTACATTAATTACACACCATTATTATACCCTTCAAAATAATAATATAATGAATAATAATTGCACCACGATGTGGAGACGATAAGCTGTACGTATGCACGTATGGTGAAATATCATTCAAAGGAAGGATAGAATACTGAATATAGTTGTACCATATTTCTGATAACATCATAGTATATTGAAGATACTGGAGTTATTATTTTATAATGTAAATAACAAAGAAATAATAAGTTGAATAAGAAAGGAACTTGGAAGAGGGTGGTGAAAACATTACCTCTTAATCGGGTTCTTCCTTTTGATTTGATCAAAAGAACTCCTTATGTTGGATTTCAGATCAAAATAAGGCCTCTAGGATGAAGTGAGGGAAGTTTAGAGAATATTTGGTCAGGGTTTGGCCGATCCAAAAGGCTTTGATGTTGTAAATAAGATAGAAGGGTGAGTTCCCTTTTATAAGAGGGTTGAGGGGAACCTTTGGAAAAGATAGAAATATTATTTTATAATAAAATCATATTCAGTTTATAATGGCCCCAAAGTGGATTATATATAGTTTAAGGTAGGGATATGTCAATAATAACTCAAGCAATAGGTTTTAGATAGGTCTGGGTAACTTTATTAACCTTATCTTTTAGTTTATCTCTTAGTTAATTAGTTTGACACTTACCATGTATCCTTGTATTTTTATATTATATATTCAATAAACATAACATAAAATTCCAAGAGACCCCCATAAGGTCCATTAATGATACTCATATCACTATTTGAGTCTATTTCCCAAACCATTGATTTTTAGGAATAGAATATAAATTAATAATATAATATTTGTTTTAAATACTCTTTTATGTCAATTTTGACACTATTGGCTATTTTGTTTTTGAAAATTTTATAACAGCATTATTACTTCGAACAAAATTTATATATTCAGTCATAATATGTCAAATTAACCTAGATAATTAGTGGAATACATAATAAGTCTAATATTACTTTTATTTTGATATTTATAATATCAATTATTTTAATATTTCATTAATTAGGTAATTACTACATCACCATTTCTTCGTAAATAAATTAAATTATATAGTGTCTAAAAATTTTAAATAAAAAACCATTATGTAGGAAATATATTTATAATTCTAATGAATATTTATAATCTAATTTATCTTATTTATAACCATATATTAAAAATTTCATAGTTATTAAACTTCGATTTTAACTCTATTAACTCTTCTTGGAATTAAATAATAATAAATAGCCTAATCTAATACAAGTGGACCTAAATGATAATATTTTATTCATAAGATTGTTTGGGGTTGAGATAAACTTGTCTAATATAATTAGGACATGTGTTAGGGTAATATTAATATCATTTCTACACTTAGTTACTCGATTTACTTTTAATCGTGGTAAATAAAAGTAAAAAGCTACTATTCACCAAAAATTATTTTTATCTTATTGAACCACATCTTAATCCTTGATATTAACCATGTCTCTCATATTTTTGAAATTCCACTCACAAAGGCGGTAAAATTATGTTTTAGGAGAATTTCCAAATTCTCCTAGGAGGTGGGTAAAAGACAGCGTAAAGTTCCATAAACTTTTTATATATCTAAAATTATTCAAAATTAACTCCAATGAATTAAATTAAACAAATATAGGTATTATGTATTTATTTTGACTATAATTATATTTAAATAAAATAAATTATTATTTAAATAAAAATTCAGTTTTAAACGATAACTCATGGTTTTTTCACTATTCATTAAAAATTGAATGTTTTCAGAAAAATACCAAAAATTCACCATAAGCTAATTACAATATTCCGAATCCAAAAATGAATTCCATATCGAAAGATAAAATTTATAAAAGTTCAAAAATTCGGTATTGCTATTCATAACGGCTAGTTTGATTGATTGTGGTGTGTGTTAGATCTCGAAGTTGTGTACAACACACGCTAGTGTATTATTCAAAGTAAAGCATACCGTGGAAGCTTGGGGTGTTATAGAATATGTGATTCCCTCTTTATGAATCTAGTAATTAAATGTTCATGTTTTTATTCAACTAGTTGATTACCCATGGTTATGTCTCATTTTGTTATTATTTACTCAGCTGATACAACTTCATTAATGTTTTCAATTTATTATTTTTCTAGGAATTTGTTTTAAATTATTCACCATGCCTATTGTTTATGTTTATGACATATTCCACTATATTTCATACCCTTATTGAGTGTTTATCTCACCCTTTTCATATATTTATTTTTTCTCTAGACTTGAATATGTTTATTATGATTGACTTGCAAGGATAATCATAGAGTTGTGGATAATCCCAATAAAACTTATATGTCATATTTATTTTCAGTTATAATGTTGAACTTATGTATGTATCTAATTTTCCAAAACTAATTATAAACTCTGTACTTTGGTTATTGATTTATTATAATCATGACAATGTTTTAAAATAATGAACTAGCTACATGATTCTGTGTTTAGGGCCTTACAAATTAGATATAGGAATATACAGTGGTAGAAGACATTTTTCAGATGAGGTTTCATTCTTCAATAATAAATTAGGTGGAGTAGACTCAATAAGAGAATCAGAGTCAGAGGTGATGTGCGATTGTGTTAACCGGGGTAATGCCATATAGGGTTATATAGAGGATGGTCATAACCAGATAATAATCTAGGGGGTCTCTATTTATTCTAGTGATGATTCATCAGGTATTTCTCTATAATTTTCAAATCTCAAATCTTGAGGTACACCTAGAAGATTCCCAGACATACAATGGCATGAAAATGTATTTCTTTTGGTCTTCTATGAAGAAGGAAGTTGCATGGTTTTTCAATATGTGATTAGTGTGCCAAAAACAAATTATTGTAAACTGTGTGACCATTTGTTATTTTTCATCCCATATATATCCTATAGTGTATGTGGAATTTCATCACAAAATTACCAAGGGTTCAAGGATTCTATGATGTAATCTAGGTAGTGGTGGATCGACCGATGAAATTATATCACATCATAGGGATGAAGGATTTAGGCATAGTAGATTCCCTAGAAAAGAGGAATATGGATGATGTGGTTAAGATACATGGTATCATGACATCCATTGTCTCAAATCAGGATTCGAGGTTTACCTCAAAAGTCAAGAGGGGATTACATTTTTCCTTTTTAAATCAGTTTCTCAATAGCCTTGCCTTCCACCCTCAGATATATGGGAAAATAGATCAAGCCATCAAGAGATTGGTGGAAATGATGTAGTCATGCACCTTGTATTTTTCTGGTACATGGGTGTGAAACATTCCATTTTTTGAGTTCACTTACAGTAATATCTATTACCCGTCCATTAGAATTGATCTATTTGTTTTTTTGTATGGAAGGCCATTTCCTTCTCTAATGTTCTGGATAGTGGTTGGGGAGAGAACATTTCATAGTTCCATGGTGGTGCAGACCCTGATAGAGATGTTTTATCTAGTCTCTAAGGGAATGAAGGCTCCACAAGATAGGTAGAAGTCATGTTCTAATAAAAGGAGGAGGCCTTTGGAATTCAATGTTGGGGATCATCTGTTCATAATGTTTTCCCATTCACATGTGCAGAACTAATTCTGTATAATGATAATTCTTTCCCGGAGGTTCATTGGACCCTTTTAGGTGTTTGGAAGAGTTGAAAATGTGTAATACTAGTAGCGTCTTCCACTGTAGTTGGATAGGAACCATGTATTTTTTTCATTTCTCCCATCTTCATTGGTGTCATCATGATTACTCCTATGTAATTTATTGGGAGGAGTTTTCTATCAAGGGTGAAACATCATTCTAGGTGTAGAAAGTGGAGATCCATAATCTTTGGAAGAAGGGACTACATGGAAGGACAATAACATTGATTTTTTGTTTTTTGGATGTAATGTGGCATGGAGAAGAGTACATGGGAATGAGAAGTAGTGATTCATGCCAAGTACACTGGGTTGTTTTGTTATTTTCTTGTGTGTTTTTATTTGGGATGTAATAATTGAACTATTTTTTCTATAAGATCAGTTGTTTCATAATTATGTGATGGGTTATAATTTCTTGAATATAAGGAGAGAGGGAACAAAATACTAACCAAGATGCATTAATTGAGATGTGATTAAACCCATGTGGGGGAGTCAGTGCCCCCATAGTGGATAGTAACTCCACATGGAGGAAGGATTTACCTGATTTTAGTGCCTAGATAGTGTGGTTTTGGTGCATGTGTAGTGTGTCTTCTAGTCGATTCGGGGTAGTATATGTCGGATAAGGTTCTCTTGGATATCGAGGTTTCACTTCAGCTTTGGAACCAACAAGGTGGTTTATCCATGATATCAATCTCACAAGGTGGGTTTTTGGAATCCTTTTTCATATAGGGATTGTTTTATACTCTAGTGGTCATGAATAGTTTGAGATATATCAGATAAAATGTTATGGACCACTCTAATCATTTCATTTGTGAAAGTCCAATGTTTGAGGTGCTTTGGGAGGTCATAGTGAAACATATTAAGAGTCTTCCAGTTTTATAATTAATCTCATTGGTAGGTCTCATCGGTGGGTCGCATTGGTGACTCGCGATCATTATGCCATGTTAGTGGGTGGCATGAGTGACACACATAGGGTGGTAATTTAGGAGACTCTATGTCGGTAGGTATCTTTAGTGACTATTTATCAGTATGTCATGTCTTTAGGATGCTTTAGAAACTCACTGTCGATAGGTTCTGTTGATCGGTGGTGTCGATGACTCACAACTGAAGGTAATTTCGGTGGGTCGCTGTCAGTAGTTCATGTCGATGACTTAATGTTATTATGTCGCATTTTTGACTCAGTGTTGTAAGGGAACTCTGGTGGTTCTCTTCGGCGACTCTTTTCTAGTAGGTCGTGTTAGTGTGTGGAATCAGTGACTCACATCAGCAGGTCATGTTAGTGACACACTGTCTGTAGGTTTCTTCAGTGGGTTGCATCGATAGGTTGCATCAGTTAATGAAATTCGTGAGTGGTATCGATGAGTCGCATTGGTAGGTGGAGTCAGTTAATGATATAAGTGAGTGTCATCGGTATGGAACATTAGCGACTCACCAGATAGAGAGTCATTTCCAAATTTTCCATGTTTTTTATTCTTTGCACCTCTTATGTTTTATTTTACATAAATGGAGATTAAATTAATTTTTGACCATTAATGAATAAATTTCAAAGGATATAAATTATAACATTAATATCATAATTCTCTAGATACATTAAAATGGCCAAGCCTTATGCTCTTGGCCCGGGATTGAATTTTATGTACATTGAAATCATATTTGTTCGATTCATATAGGATTTGTCATTTTCTAAATATGATATCCTCTCTTGCTTAATCCCTTTCGATTTCTATTGGTAATACCAATTCCTTCGTTCTATGTAGAGTTTAGTGTTGTATGATGTCCTTCTGATCATGTTTTTACTTAGAGTGTTTCCTGCTACTCACTCACCCCCTGATATAGTACAAGGGAGAGTGGTCGAACAACTGTTGTTCAATGTAGGGATTCCTTCAACACCTTTTATTTTTTATCATGTGGGGTAGGTATATTTATTCCTTCATGTAAATACGGTTGGATCCAATTTAAATTATGTAATAAATGAAATAGGGCGGAGATGAAAAAAATGATTGTTTTCTTTTATCTGTTATATTTTATCCATTATTATAATTTTGTTGGTCATATGGAATAAAAAAATCATTATTTATGGTGGCCTTAGTTTTTTCACCTGACTCGTGAATACTTTTATTTTATATTATATTGAATATTTTTTTATATGAACATATTATTAGTTAGGTATATTTTTTTAAATAAATAGATTCCCCATGATAATATAACTTCGTTGATCACCCATGGTTTATCAAATTGTAATTAATGAATGATGGTGACATATATTTAAATATGGATTTCATGGATGGTTTTTTGGAATGATTTGTGTGGCCTTGTTCTTTATTATTTCATTGTTTGGTTGTATGGTGATGTGGTTGAGATCATGGGTGTAGGTTGGATGATATAGGTGGTGAATTGGTATCTCATAACAAGAGATAGATTTATTGTGTAATGGAAGGGAAAAGGTTGGAAATCAAAGTTCTGTTTTTTTATTTTTCTTGGCATGGTGTAGATATGTAGTGGGGATACTCGTTCTAGTTGTTCTATGTTTTTATTACTAGGTGTGATGTTGATATAGAGAGAGGCTGCTATGTATGGTTGTGACATGATATGTTGGAGGGTTATTTTGTGATTTGAGGTTTTTCTTTAGGAAGAGTGACATTACCTTTTTGAATGAGAATGTATGTTTATTACATTTGATCAATATGGGGAGAAACTGTGATCTAGAGTGTTTTATAATCTTTTTATTTAACCTTTTAGCTAGTTTTTTAGGATGGTTGTGTGAAATGGTAGTTTATTGCTCTGGTTGGTATGGAGTTATTAAGAAATTATTAATACCATTGAAATGATTTGGTGTTAAGATTAGTTATTTTATCAACATCATATGTAACCATCCTTCACATTGATACATTCATTTATAGTTATCAACAGAGGTTTTTTTTGGGGCTGGTTGTTTTTTGGAACCCTGTAAGATGGGATTAGTGTTAAATACACATATTATACATATGGTTCCTTATAATTAATATATTCACCAACCAATGTTGAGAACTACCTTCCAAACACCACAATTTTCATGGGGGGTGGTGTCTTTCCCAAACATCCTGTTACGAAGATGGATTTCTATCACCCATTCATCCCTAGACACTCTTCTTGGCGGCGAAAGGGCAAGAATTTTTGGGAATGAATTTATTTTTCATTCCCAGGTGTGTGCAAGTGATTTTTTCTAACCATCTTCCTTCTAGATGAGATTTATTGTGCTTCATATGTGTATTCTATATGATATGTGGTGTTCTTACACTATGTCTTTGGGATGTGGCTTGGTTTATGGCCCTTGTGTCTTCCGGTGAGATATTATGTAGCTGTGATACCCATGTGTGTGTGCGGGGGGGGGGGGGGGGGGGGTTGTGATGTGGTATGTGGACTACGTTAGTACACACGAGTAATGACTTGGATGTTTTGGAAGATTGGGAGAGAAAGGATGTTTCTACTAGTGTGTGAGAGTGGCTTAGTAGTGAGAATGTGTTGTGGGTAACCAAACATCAATGTTCTTACTATATTGCATTACTCGACTTGCATTATTTGTTGATCATATCATTAGTGGGGATGGGGTTCCAAGTTTACCTTGTTCGATGATTTTGGTTCCCACTATTTATCACAAGGGAATTAGTATGCTTCCCGACATATGAACCACATAATTTGGTTTTACCCAATTTAGTATAATTTTATACTCAAACAATGTATGTAAAATTGTTTTTAGGTATCTAGGTAGACCATGTGGACCATGTTGTGAATTAATAGAATGGATGTTGGGTTAGATTCCAGTGTTCATCAAAGATTTCTTCTCTTGGTATATACATTGGTGTTTTATAGTATTTCTAGTATTTTTTCATTAAACATGAATTTTGTTTGGATTATATATATATATATATATTTGTGTGTGTGTGTCATGGAGGTTTTTTATCATGATATATCTTATCTTATTATCTTGGTAACATTAAAAATTATAATGCCTCTCATTTTGTGATATTTATATTCCATTGTTTCTGGTGACCACCCGAGGGCCTACTGGAGGTGGGACCCGGGTGTCATTATCTCTCTTCATCCATTTCCAAGTCAAGAGGGGAATCATTGGAGGGAGGGATCGTGAAACATATCCAACCATGTCCTCATGTAGTATTATCAACAAGAATCATTATAGGGGAATATTTCAATAATTCTAATCAAGAATCTTATAAAACAAAACACAATATTATCAAATTTGTTTAATATTTTAATACAAAAAGTTCAAATAATTATTCTTCCTCTAAAACTTTCCTCGCATTCAGAATCAATGATGAATAACAACCATTAATTATCCTATGTATAATCTGTGGTTAACAAGTTGGGTAAAATCAAACACATTAGACGCCCATTTATTTTTATCATGCATCATTTTACCAATTATAATTTTATATTATGAACCATTTTCAATTAAATTTAAAAAAAAAGGAAAAAAATTTCATGTTCATTTACTTACACATACCTTCTTATCTCATGAGTTCATAAAAAAGATGTATGTCATAATAATAAGGAAGACATATAATGATGAATGGTTATTCAACTCTCATGCCTTGTTATTACATGAGTAAAATTTCATAAAATCTCATAGGATACAATCACATTACACAAAAAGTGCATCAACCATGTAGAAATAACATCCAACACTGAAAACACACAATAAACACAGTAATCCCTCCATATTTACTTGATTTTTTCCATGTAAATGGATTTTAAACTCCCATGAATGAACTCATGAACCAGTCTTATCTCTTAATAATATCATTTACAAATTTCAAAAACCAAAGTAAATGAAGATACATATTTTCCTCATATACCACAATGGGACATCTCAACAATTTTTCGACAAGATAGAGCCCCAAATATGTGGGAAAGATGACCACATACACTCCTCATA
This sequence comes from Viscum album, assembly GCA_963277665.1. NCBI lineage: Eukaryota > Viridiplantae > Streptophyta > Magnoliopsida > Santalales > Viscaceae > Viscum > Viscum album. The sequence goes on along the minus strand of OY728163.1, from coordinate 1,896,501,406 downwards.
TTCCAAAGGATTCCAACTAGAAGAGATGGTCTAATATATACCATAGAGATACTATAATTTAATTATCATAGTAATACAATTTTGTAAATAAATAAAATATAAAAAAAATGTATATAACCATAAACATGAAAACACTAGTATCATAAGATGAAAAAAAAGAAAATGCATTTTTGAAAATGAATTTTGAATATGCTCTTCAACTTAGTGTCGACTATCAAGATACAATACAAAAATTAAACACATTGAAAAAAACCTAGTTTTTCATAAACAATTTCTAGTTCCTTCATTCATGATCCATACAAAAATAACCATATAAAATAGATACTTTTCTATTATCTTGTCCTACAAACATGAAATCTATTCATAATTATATAGGAATCCTGAGTACGGTGGGTTTAAATGTAGTATTCCACCACCGATATCATATAAAACTATATTTTATTAATAAAATGTTTATTCATTTTTATAAATGATATAATACAAATTAAGGAAAGTATTTAAACTTATTCAATTACACATTATTTAACCACAAAACTCCTAGGTTCTGAGGACACCCAAAATCTAAATATATAAATTGTGCCTTGTTAGTTTCTGAAAAATCCCTAAATAAAATCATATATTATAGACTACCATTGTTACCATTCTTCATCTCAATTCACATATAAATATATTAATTACAATTAATTTTATAAAATCTTATATGAATTACATTGTTACCATTCATCATTTCAATTCAATATATTTCCATTTTAAGTAGTAGCCCATGTCCCACACACTATTATCACATGTGAATTCTATTGATTAAATTCATCATTTATTATCACATTACGATATTTTTTATAAAGTTGAACATTTCCCACAAACTTCTATAAAAATTTATAGAACTATTACCATTCATATTTTGTTCTCACACTGTGGGATTTGGATTTAGTAGGCTATTCCACACACACAATTATCAAAATAATTTTTAAATAAGTAATTAATCAAATTTAGAAATAGAATATACACACAATTAAATTAATTATTATATAATAAATTTCTCAGATAATCTCAAATAATTAATTCAATAATTAACTAATAACATAAATCAATTTCATATTCACCAAAATGTCAACTAAATAATTGAAAAATTTATTATTTAAATTAAAAAATATAATCAAAAAAATAATTAATTATTAAAGTTATCATACAACTTAAATAATAGGAATATCACATTAATTAATTAAATAAATAATCATTACCATATAATCAGTTTCATAATCCCAAACATTCCCATTATTAATTAAATAATTAAATAATCAAATCGAACAATATGAATTACCCATTAATTAAATAAACTACTATTTAATTAAAATCAGTATCCCAATATTTCCAAATCCAAAATTCCTTTATTAATTAATTCAATATAGAAAATTGAATTTCTAATGATCTAATTTTTTTTACAATTTCATACACAAAATTTAAATAAAGACATTTGTTTTTGAACTATAAACCACTTAACTCAAAATTTAAGAAGAACGCTCATCAAAGGATATTCCAAAATTAAAGAAGATCGATCAATAATGAATCAAATAACAAAATTGATATCTGAATCATAAATCAATGATAAAAAATATATATCAAATAAACATAGATCTATATCTATTTCTAAAAGTAATTTAATATCATTTCTTATATTGTAAGTGAATTTGAAGAGAAAGAGAAAGATCGTAATAGGATGAAACTACATACCTGTGTGGTGCATATATTTAATATACATATTGAATCTACATGAATTGTGTTTGAGATGGTGTAGAATCTACAAGGGAGGGTCCAAAATCATGAAAGATAGCATAGGGTTCATCTATGCTAGATGGTGTGATAATATGGGGGATCAAGACTTTTAAAAACAAATTTTTGGTTTTAAAATGAATTTGATTATGGTTTAAAAAGAAAAAGTTAAATGACAGAAAAATAATGCACCTGCCATGAAAACCGTTATTTTTAGGGTTCTAGGTTTTTTTAGGTTAGGGCGTAGGGTTTGGGAAAACCGTGCGCTAACCGTGAAATTAATTCATTTATATAATTTTTACAAATTTTACCCAAACACACCCTTAGGTAAATCCCATCTAAAAAGTACCTAAATATTCAATAATAGTACCTATAATGGGCTCGAAAAATCTACATAAATTTTTGGAGTTTTAGAATATTCCATCCATGTCTTCTCCTACAACCAACTTCTATGGATGGATTTTTAATTTATATATTCAATGTATTGATACTGTATTGTTCATGAAAAGATTAAGTGATAAATATTTTGAGTCAATGTTTGTTTTTCCTCAATACTTGAAATATTTGTATCACATTAATAGGATATATAAAAAAATATATTTCTTCAAAACTTGTTACAATGATTTATAATTATATTCATGTTTTTGACATAAATGGATGAGTTTGAGAATCTTAAAATGAAAGATAAATTCATATTCATCACACTCATATAAGAAAGTAGTTAGTTTCATGAATATGACGTGTATTTATTTGTAACATTAATTGAGAAATGTAATGTTATTTAATTATTTAAAATAATAATTGCATTTCAATTTTTTAATAAATAATGAAAAAATTTATTCATCATGAATATAATATGATTAGGTCATGAAAGGTATCTCTACAATTAGAATATATTTGAAAACATAATTTGGATGAGAGGCTAATGAAATTAAAGATAGGTGCAAATTTTTTCAAACAAGAACAATCCACCATGTGTCCCTTTATTTTGTGAAGAGGAAAGATGTGAAGAATAGTATACAAACATGAAGACTAAATACATATAGGCCAACATAATGTGTTTATCTCACTCAAATAGATTAATGATAATCAAGTTCCCTGGTTCCCTTTTGGATTGTGAAATCTTGATGGGAAACATGGAGATATGTTATAAAGTAAATATTTTCAGATTGATGAGTTTAATATGGATATTTCTCTCCTACACAAAGGACTTGTGGTGAAGATTAATGTAAAATGTCATCAATGGTTCTTCATGAATTCATTATTAGTCGTGATAGAACTGGTGTGATTAAAATACATATATAATAGTGAAATCTACACTCATTTGAGTTACATGAAGATATAAATGAATTCATGCTTTCCTTACTATGTAAATATATCATTATTTTAGACACTAGAGAAATGATGGATGATAGAACATTAAATATAAACTTTATTAAAAGAATTTTCTTGGGGTTTTCATATCAGGAATCATGAATTTTATTCCAATGTAATGACTCGTTTAATAATTAATAAATTAATTTTATTTTCATTACAGACGATATACTTTATAGAAAATATATTATATATTTTTTCAATGCCTATGAACAATAAATATGGGATGTGATTTCATTTGGATAGATTTTGGAGTATATGATTTATATTAGTTGGATCTTCTTGCATGAGAATACCAAGGTGTGATTTAGGAAATATAGACTGGTAATGAATTTCATAGCATTATGTTATTATGTATATCGATAAGCAAATTTGGATTTAAGATTTACTATACAAATTTTCTATTTATTAACTAGTGTAATTGAAAAAATTATTAATGTATAGAATTTATATTTTGGTAAATAAAAAACATGGAAACATGTAGTCTCTTTACCTAGTCCATTTAAATATAGTGTATTCTTCTCACGCATATCATTTATAAAAGTGAGAAGAGATTATTGGTTATTACAACATGGATCATGAAATGTATTATTTCTATGAGATTAAATTAAAATTATTGAATACATAAAATTTAACAACTTATTCATCTCCACTGTTAATGGTCAATATGAAACGAAGAACTACAAACTTGATTAGGAAAATTTACTGTGAAACTGTGAAGGGTGCAATAAACTATTGGTCTGATGTGAGAAAGAGTCATTTTAGGATATCCATATTTTATTACTAGTTTTATTAACTATGTACAATAACATTATTTAATTACCTATGACATTGATAATGAACAAAATCATTATGGATTAACCTAATGTGTGGTGTCTATGGGGAAACTATGAGATATGTGGTGTAATTATGAACAAGAATTATTATAACAAACTCTGTAAAGATAATTGTACGATAGAGTATAATATACTATGGTAAGGGATAATCATGGATTATTTATTGCAGAACGTCAAAATATTTTATTTATTTTTTCAGTATTTTTCAATTCTTAAATAGCATACTATACATCAATTATGTATTTAACCAAATGTTATGAACCTATTTAATGATTCATAATGGGTTATTCTCACACTCTATATTTTTGTCTTTATGGGGATAAATAATTCATTACATGGGATATAGGAAAGAGAAAGGGATAATCAATAGGGAGATGAGATTATATAGATTGTCAATCGGAGGAAGTATCTGGATATACACTTATGTGATTCATCAGAGCCATTATTTATTTTCTTTTTTCATAGTTTTAAACTATTTTATGATGATCTGAACATTCTCTACTAAATTATTTTATGTAATAATAAACAATTAATTCTCACTTTTATACATTCTATCAAATCACAAATATAATATTCATATATTAAAATATAATAAAAATTAATTAATATAATACACTCCATAAATAGTTTTACTATTAGATATTTAGATAATTTTATAGAATAAAATCTAAAAACCTAATGTATTTAGTATCAGAATCATAATTTTTTCATTATATTATAAATTAATTAAATCACATTATGTTTCTCTAATTTCCCTTAAATTATATCACATGTGAAATCCATCTATACTTGTAATATGTACAATTAATATTAATAATGTAGTTAAATGAAAAATTATGTTGTGGTGAGCTGAAACTCATAGTAAAGGGGAACATACATATAATTTTTTTTATAAAAATGGCATCAATTTTATTTAATGAATAGGTAAAAACATAAATTTATAACACCAATCAACCTAAGAGCATCAAATATCCATTAAAATAAATTAAAACATTGATTTCAATAATGCAATCCTCATACCAAACTAAATATACAACTTCCAAAATTTACCTTTTTGAAAATTCTGTATTTCTAAACACATTCCAGAAATCGGGATATATATTAAGAAGAATAGAATATCTTTTATCTTATTATACATGTCAATTCATCGAGGTGTTATATAATTATAGGACCCTCATTTCACTAGATTATTTCCAACGCACTCATCGTAGGAATAAACAATAATTTTCTTATCATTACAAAAGTAAATTGTTACTAAATAATTTTTATATATATATATACAAATTTTTATTCAATTTTATTTCATATGAAATGTTAATGAGGGATAAAAATCATTATGGATATCGATAATTTTTTACATGTCAAAAAATGTAAAACATAGTTTAAGATTAGAGAGAGAATAAATTTAGACATACAAATAATAAATTTCCAAAATATATATAATAATAAATATTGGAATATAAATATAAAGAAAATTATATATTTGACTAATTCAACACAATAAAATTTGATTTATTTTATCATTTTCAAATATATTTTAAAAAAAACTGATGTTCACACTATAAAGGGAAATGAATATTTAACTAATTATATTCTAGAAAATAATTTACATATTTCATGCATAGAATGAAGACTGATGGTTTAAAAATAATATATCCAAATAAAAACAATTGATATGTATAATAATTTCAAAATATATAGAAAACATCTGTTCAAAACAAATCATTTGAATAGTATAAGAAAATAAGGGATTACAAATCAAATTATTTTTTACCATGAGTTCAATCATCCAAATGAAAACATATATATATATATATAATAAATGATAAATCATAAAATATAAATCTCATTCAGGCGATCCTTTTTAGAAAAGGAAATTTCAATATAAAATATATATTTTTTTAAAAAAACTCAATTTTAATATTGATGTAAAACATAAATTTATAAATCACAGTCAATGGAATGTTTTTAGAAGGTGAAGTGAAATTATTTGAAAAATATACTTTTAAAAAATCTCAAATAAATGGGCCTTGAAATATACTAAAAATTATATTTATGATATGTTGAGGGAATTAAAATATATGAATTTTATTGGAAAATAACTTTTTTATTATTTTTACATTATGATTTTTCAAAAGTCACATTACATGAAAAAATTGAAAAATTAATTTCAATTAAAGTATTATTTGTCCATATATGATTGCAATGTTATTTTTTATTTAATTATCAGTGGATGGAAACAACTATGGAAGATCCAATTTGGTGATAGGATAATATAACTCAATGAAATGTTTCATAACTTATTACGTTCCCTATAAAGAAACAAACTTAATGAAGAATGAAACACTATATATTGTTAATATATAATAGTAATGTAACAAATTATGGAATAAAAAATTAAATGGAAATTATATAAACATCTTAACCGATATATTCTTATGTGATATATCCAAACTCAATGAGAAAAAATTGAGTTTCAAAAAAAAATAGAACATGAGAATATATTTTCAAAAAATACATATAATGAAATAAACATGACGTGGTTGAGTTAATAATATTAATTATAATGATTTAACCTATACAAATTTCATACGGTATCAAATGAATAGAACAAAAAACAAATGAATCATGGGGTATGGAATTTAAATTTTTTTTATAACATTTAAATTGAGACTAAGAAAACTATCACAACATGAGAAACTTATTAATCAATATACAATGAAAGTGTGCATATTTGTATGAACATCAAGATATGGGTTTATTCAGAGCCATTACATACCATAGTAAAGTTGATTTTTTTTGTGAAAAAGGTGGATGTGATATTGTGTAATAGTATTGATAATAATCTCCTGAACAATAACATGATACAGAATAATTACAACCTACTAAGAATTAATGTCCATTTTCTATTAGGTTCATGGGGATAGGTTGTTATTTAATGTCTTTCTAAAGTACAATGTCCACTAGTTGTGAGTTCTAGTTACTAAAATTATGATGATGGAAATATGATGAAAATAATGAAAATATATATTCTAGGATATTCCTTTCTGTTGGAATAATCCACTTACAATGTTTATGGATATGATAAACTAAATATTTTAGTGATGCATGATCTAATATGTGGTCTTTATCATTGATGATATAAAAATATACTCTATATTAGATGATCATCCTGAAAATCACTGGAGTATTGTCCTATAAAATCATTGAGAGGACCTTCTATGTGATTAACTCTAACAATTATAGTTCTAATCCAGAAAGCATGTCCTTCGGGAGAATGTCATTTCCTAATATGGATTAATTATGGGCCATTTAAGAAAAATTATTTTCATTATTGGGATATACTAATTAGTGTTTCATAGGTGTAGTGTTTTCTTGGTCATATAGTGTACTATAAGTGGCTCATGGACTACTTTCATATGATTGCAACAACATTGAATTCTATAATTCTGAAAGGGAAATTGATTCACAATAAAAAGTAGAGTCAATGAGACATTGATGAGATGAGTTGGTGGCATACTGATGATCTTTTTTGAGACTATCAGATAATGTTGTGGAGTCACTGCTACAAATTAGGCCTTTAATAGTTCTAAAACATCTTTTTATTAGCAATAAAGAATTGTTGAATACCAAAGATATATTAAAAGGAATTTTCTTTTATTAGTAATGTTATATGATCATATAATGGGAAACATTTATTAGTGATTTTATTTATAGTAGATATATTATACATATAATTGAATTTCTAAAATCACTGATAATTGGTTATTCTATACTGTGTTGTATCAACACACTACAACACCAGTGTATTGTGCATGAACACCACACCACAACACCAAAAACACCAAACAAAATTCATCATATAGTACCAATACATAATTTAAGTGTTGTAGAAATTAAAACCCAAATAAAAGAAAAAACAATATACTGTAGATATTTCAATCAATGGTTTTTATAATTAAATACATACACATTATTAAACACATTCAAAAACAATAATGGTCCATTGTTTTTTTAATTCTAACACATTATTGAAAAAAAACTTAATTATTTAAGAAAATAAATTTAATTTTAAAAATAATATAAAAAAAATTATAGATAATATAACTTTTAAACTAATAAATGAATCCTATCAGGATAACAATTTCTGATTGAGTTCGAGTTGATTATTGCATGTCACACCATTTAATGGTCATCTTCAAGAATTATCTCTGATAAAATTAAAATGAAATGTATTTGATATAAATTATAAGGTAACTAATTATTAATTAGAAAATATAAGGATAAGGAAACAATCATGTATTATTTTCATAGAAATGTTGATGTGATGCATAGTTTAAAATAATGTCTGACTTTTATATTAAATGTATTCACATGGAGTCATACCGGTTACATTTTTCATTATAATGAGGTAAGGATAATTAATGCACATATGAAATGACTTATGTATCATATAAAAAATGTTTCTAAACAATCCAATTTTTTCTCATTTTTTACTACTAAAATTTTATATTGTAAAAAAATGTAATTTTTAAATGGAAAAAAATTAATCGACTCATATTGATCACATAGTGTGTTGGATTGATTTTATACTAATTACTATAAGTCAAAAATTCCATAAGAAATGTTATTTTATATTATTTTGATAATCTGAGTGTGATTTTTTATTTTTAGTGAGTGACACTTTTTTAATTATAATGTCAATTTTAAAAGGATAATAGACACATTGAGTCAAAAATACCTCACTCTATGTTAGATAGGGTGCATAAGATTACTACATGTCCCAAATGTCTTCAGAATCATTTCAATAAAGTATCAAAATAATCCTAATTATTTTTATCATTTTTTATTATGGTAGATGTCTTATTAGTCTAATTGATGCTAATTCTAAATGAAAAAGATACAGATGGATTCATACAAGTCACAACGTGAATGAAAATAAAGTTCAGATGAAACCTACATGTTCCAAGTAATTTATGGATATTTTTATAATGCATAAAAACAATTCATATGAGTTTTCTTGGTTTTGAGTATTTCAAGATTCATTTGTACTAAAAAGTAATTTTGAATTAGATACATCTAGATTGACACATAATGATCTCATCATGTATTAGTTTAATATGAAACTAATTTTTATACATTAAAATTATTTAATTTATTTATTTAATAAAATATTAGGAAAATACTTACATATTTTCTATGATTTTTATGAGACAATCTTTCTAATATAAAATTTCATTGTTAAACTCATAATAGACAACATGAGTAATACAAGTCACATCAGGCATCAGAATGATGTGTGGTTGTTTCTTACTTGTCCAAAATGACTTTTGGATTGTTTTCATTAAGTAAAAGAATAATCAGAATGCTTTTTCATTGTTTTTAGTAGGACAGTTGTATTTTTTTTTAATAAAATCGATGTCAATATTAAGTAAAAAGCCACACATCGAATCATTCATGTAATACAGTGTGTCATATTGAGGCGTGGATGATTTCTACTTGTTTTAAATGACTTATGGATCATTTTTTTAATAGAAAAAAACAAGACAAATTTGTTTTATATGTTTTGGTTATATCACTTTTTTACAACAATGTCATTTCAAATAAGAAAAACACACATTGCCTTATATCGATCACATCATGTGTGGGTTGGACATGAGAATAAATGAAAAAAATGAATAATGATTTCAGAATCTATTTTTTAACATTTCATAAAAAGTTGTGAATTCATTATATGTTTTCAATGAGTGATAATTTGTGACCAAATATTTAATTCTTTAACAGATAAAGGACACATAAAGTCATATCAGTCACATTGTGAATCATATTGAGGTGTGGGTGAATAATTCACATCCAAAATTATGTATGGTTAATTTTCCAATTGTATCAATACTATACTAATGATTTTTCCTAGTTATGAGTAGTTCATTTTTAATTTTTTCAATTTTTTTTTTCAATTTTTGGGAATAAAGAAGCACTTGAAGTCATAAAAGTCACACCATACATCCAATTGAGTTATGAATTTTTCATAGACATCGAAGATGACTTTTGGAATATTTTCATAATGAATGAAAAAAATAATTTTCTCATTTTTACGTATGTCACTTTTCTTTTTTAATAAAATGTATTTTTAAACTGGAAATTTGGAGTTTGACTCATATCATTCACATCGTCTAGTGTTTTGAAATTATACAAATTATTACCAATCACAAATTAATTATGAATCAGTTACAAAATGTATCATGATAATCATAGTATATTTAATTTTTTATTGAGTGACACATTCAAATAAAATGTCGATTAAAATTTTATAACAGAACATTTGAGTCATACCGGTGATATTGTGTATCAGATTGAGATATGTCTTTACCCTTTATAGTGCACTGTAGTATTTCAAAGATAAATATTTTTATATTTTTTATTTGAATTTTAAATTTTATAACAGTTTTTCTATCATAATGTTCTACAACTTTAATTCAGGACACTAGAGAAAATAAGTGCATTAGGATGGAGTAAATGGGCCATTAAGACAATGGTGGGCTGGACTCGGAAGAATGGACATGGGTTTCATATTTGGGCCATATCGTCTTCATCCATGCTTTTATTGAGCCCAAAGTTTGAGAAAACCTCAGAGAAAATATTTGGAACATATAATCCTTCTGGAAGGCTGATCAATGCACGCCTTTTGGAGGTCAACTAGGCGGTGAAACTTGCAATAAAATATTTGGCTGAGTTTTTCATTTCACACATAAAAAGTTATGTAACCCTAGACCTCACCAACTCTATTTAAATGGGGTTTTAACTCTTTGGGAGGGCTGGTAGAGCCTTTGGAAGGTGTGGCCAAAAGGGTGTCTCTTGGGAGCCCCTAAAAACTCTGGGAAGAATTAAGACTTTGTGCAAACCTCTCTTCCAAAAAGGCTCCCATATCCCACCTCTTCTTTGTATTTCTTTTATTTCATGTTTGTTTCTTGAATTTTTCTTCAAATAATATTCTGTGTTCTTCCCTTTTATTCTTCTATTAATCTTATTAATTGGGTTGGAATCAAGAGTGGATACAAGATTGGGTTATACCCATTAAATCGTTTGCTTATCCAAAACGTCTCCACGATGACAACACCACACATGGAAGAGTAGTTATTTTTAGTAAACGGTCGACATCTCTCCTTATTCATTCATTAAATTTGAATCAATGATCTACTGTAATTTACTAAACATGATCCATTAATTGACTTTTCAAAATAGAAGAAACTATGTGAGCACTTGAACAATTAACACAAAACACGCGATGTCGAGATTTGTGTGAATTGTGAGTGCGCGATCATAATCGTTATTACAAGCCCACACGGGATCAATTTGTAGAGTTCAAATACAATCCCTAAACTCAATTAATTTTCATTTACAAATTGGTTATGTGCCTTAATTTACCACTGTCCATAATATAATCTTATAACATCAATCAAAGTAGGGTGTTGCGATTGCATGTTCCGAAGTTAGCCTATGGTTAAATTCACTTCATCTTCGTGGTAAAGTTAATTCTCATAGGGTTCAGGATTTAAAAAATTAAGGGAACATAATTAACTGAATATTAATTTAAATAATAACGATTAATAAATTATTGATGAGGTATAGTTAGATCGATTACTTCATTTAAATATTGTCTAAACAAACATCTTTTTTTTGTGTCATTTTAATCAAACTTCATTTCAAAACTAAAAACACAAAGAAAATACACTCTTCTTATAGAAAGCTTCATCTAGATTCATAAACTATAAACAACCACCCCTATCCTTTCATGTAGTGTTTTTATTCTATTTTATTTTATTTATAGAATACCTCTAGAAATTGTTTTAATTCAATTCCTCCTTTGAGAGACGACATTGGTAAGCCACTCTACTGCATCAAATCACACTAATCATTTGAGGGCACCCACGATTGCGCTCTTACAAATTGGCGTCGTTTCTGGGGAGTAAGTAATTTATTCAACCATTTAGAGGTATTTCTTTTAATTTTCATTTCATTATTTTCTTCACCTATCTCCTTCATCTTTACCCTTTCTCAAGTTTTCATTTTTTTCATCCTCTACTTTTCTTTTTAGACCATCAACTCAACTTATTATTTTTATTTTACTATGGTACACTCAATTTCATTTAATTTTCATTTGATTTATAACACAAACTAATCCCAAAGATCTCTTAGATCTTGACCCTATGATTGAACATAGCCTTAGGGCTCGAATCAGACATTCTCAGCCTATGGGAAGTTTCAATATTCAACCAGTTGGTGAATTTCTCTCTTCTGGAAACATAGAAATTTGAAGCAATTCAATTTCAAATATAAAAGTGGAACCAATGGATGGAAATAATGGAAATTTACTTAATAGAACCATTCGAAAATTGGCCGCACCTGATGTTAACTATCAACCAAATTGTATTTCATACCCGAATCTCAAATCAGACATTGAGTTAAAATCTGGATTAATTCACCTTCTTACAATGTTTCATTTCTTATTTGGTGAGTATCCCAACAAACACCTTAAGGAATTTAATGTGGTTTTCTCAACCTTATAACCAAGAAATGTTTCTAAAGATCAAGTCAAATTAAGAGCATTCTAATTTTCACTTGATGGAGCTGCAATGGATGGGATGTACTATTTACAACCTGAAGATGTAACATGTTAGAATGATTTAAAAAGTCTTTTCTTGTAGAGATTTTTTACAACATCAAGGAACACTTCTATTCATAAAGAAATCTCGGGGATCAAGCAAACACAAGGGGAGTCAATGTATGAGTACTGGGAGTTATTCAAGAAGTTGTGTGCAAGCTGCCCACATCCCCAAATCAGTGAGCAACTACTCATCCAGTAATTCTATGACGGACACAGACTTATGGAGAGAAGCATGGTAGATGCTGCGGCTGGAGGAGCATTGGTGGACAAGACACCAGTATCTGCACGTGCGTTGATCGACAAGATGGCCCCAAACTCCCAACAATTTGGTGATAGAGGTACACCACATGTTAGGGGAGTACCTCTGGTAAGTCCTTCTTCTCTTGAAAGTCATTTGATTGATACCAAGTTGGAAAAATTGACCACTATGGTGAGACAAATTTCTTTGGAACAAAAGACATCTCTACCCCCTCCTTCAAGGCCTTGTGGTATTTGCACTGAGACAAGCCACCCAACAGACTGTTGCACACAACTCCATGAAATAGAAGATTGTGCAGCAGTGTTCCCTGGGAGACCATTTCAGTAGCAACAACAACCATATCCCCAAAAGAAGTTTGATTAATTTGATCCAACATACAACCTAGGGTGTAAAGATCAACCGAACATGAGGTATGGCTCTGGAAAACAACAAAGGCTGCCATTTCAACAAAACTTCCCCCATCCTCTGCCTTACCAACAGGTTTCCAACAACCCCAAAGGAGATTTGAAGGCAAGCATCAGCGAGACAGAAACAGGGAAATCCCCCACCCAAGGTAGATTCTAACACTGATAACCTTTTAAGGCAAATTGTTCTTAATCAATAGAATGAGCTAAAGAGTCAAGGATCGGAGCTGAGGTAGTTGAAGACTCAAATGAGCCAGATTGCCACCGCCCTCCATGAACTTGTAAGTAAGAATTCCGGAAATCTTCCCTCCCATCCCACTCCAAATCCAAAGGGGAATTTTAGTGCCATCCCATTGAGAAGTGGGAAGAAAATGAATGATACATCTGTACCTACCATTCCACTGGGATTCACCTCTACTTCAGAGAAGCCACATTCCATATCGACTGATGAGAAATCAAAGGAGAAAGATAAAGGTAAGAAAAAGATTGATGATGTTCCTCCTAAACCCCTTCCTTTTCTAATTAGGGTTGTTCAAACCAAGAAGATGGCTGAAGAATTAATGAAAAAGGAGGTTTTGGACACATTCAAGCGTGTGGAGATCAACATTCCTCTACTTGAATCCATTAAGCAAATCACATGGTATGAAAAATTCTTAAAAGAAATCTATACCAATCGAAGAGGGATCAAGGGAAATGAGAGGATCAACCTTGAAAGGAATGTCTCATCACTCATTACACCAAATCTAGAAATGCCAAGAAATTGCAAGGATCCCGAGACATTCACCATTCCATGTACCATAGGGGAGTTTCACTTCTCTGATTCACTTTGTGATTTAGGAGCTTTAATAAATGTGATGCCTCACTCTATATTCTCTTCCTTGCAGGTTGGTGAGTTGAATCAAACAAGAGTAGTGGTGCAGTTGGGGAATAGAGCTACGACATATCCAACGGGAGTTCTTGAGGATGTACTTTTATGGGAAAGAGACATGATCTTTCCAGCGGATTTCTATGTGCTTAACATGGAGGATGATCGGTTAAGTTCTCATTCCCCCATTATCTTAGGTAGGCCCTTCCTCAAAACAAAAACAACTATCATAAATTTCAATGAGGTTGCACTTTCCAAGGAATTTGGGGATAAAGTTGTGATATTAAATGTTATGAACTCCATGAAGTACCCCTCTGAGGACCATTCTGATTTTGTTATCTCCCATATTGAACCACCAAGTAAAAACTCCATGGATTTTGATTGTCCTATAAATAGAGAGATTATGAGTATTGGTTCTGGTTTAATGTCTAAGAGAACTTCCACACCTGTTTATAATGAAAAAGACTCTCTATGATTTGATTTTTAAATGGATTCATATTCTGATCTTGATCATGTGAACTCTGATTATGACATGGCTGTTGAGTATGCTGATGGATTTTATGATTTATTCTCTGATTTTGATGATTTCTATTCTGATACTGATGCTCTTTGTGCACATATTTATGTTCCTTCAATGTCTCCATCCATACTACACCTTCCTTCATTAGAACTCAAGACATTGCCACAAAATCTGAAATACTCATACTTGTTGAGTGGTGAAGGATTACCTGTTATCATTGCTAACAATATACCTTTTGAACATGAAGAAAAACATTTGAATCTTTTTAGGGAGAACATCAGGGCAATCGGGTGGACCGGGGCTGATATATCAAGTATTAGCCACTCCATTTGCATGCATAGTATTCTCTTGGAGGATGGGGCTAAACCAGTGAGACAGCCACAAAGGAGACTCAATCCCACCCTCCTGAAATATGTTAAAAATTATGTTAAGAAATTGCTCGAGGAAGGTATAATCATTCCCATTTCAGATTCTCAGTGTGTAAGTCCAATTCAGGTTGTGCCTAAGAAAAGTTGTGTTACTGTTGTTAAAAATGAGAAAGATGAGTTAGTTCCACTGCTGGTACAAAATAGATGGTGTGTGTGTATTGATTATAGGAAACTAAATCATTCCACTCGCAAAGACCATTTCCCCCTCCCATTTATTGATCAGATGCTTGAGAGACTAGCTGGGAACACACACTATTGTTTCTTGGATGGATTTCATGGATATTTTAAAGTTCATATAGCTCCGAAGGATTAGGAGAAGACTACATCCACCTGTCCCTTTGGCACATTTGCCTACCGAAGGATGCCATTTGGACTTTGCAACACCCCAGGTACCTTCCAGAGATGCATGATGATTATTTTTTCTGATTTTACTGAGACCTGCGTGGAGGTATTTATGGATGATTTTAGAGTGTATGGGTCTTCATTTGATTAATCTCTAATTAGTTTGAGAAAGGTGTTGAATCATTGTATAGAGAAGAATCTGGTCTTCAATTTTGAAAAATGCCATTACATGGTTGAAAATGGGATCGTCTTAGGTCATATAGTCTCACAACATGTCTTTGAAGTTGATAAATATATGGTAGACATTATTTCATCCCTCCCATATCCTACTTGTGTGCGTGATGTTCGATCATTCCTTGGACATGATGGATTTTATCGATGCTTCAGTAGAGATTTTAGTAAGATCGCTATACCCTTATCTCAATTTCTTCAAAAAGATATTGACTTCAATTTTGATGATTCATGTAGGGTATCATTTTGATGGGCTAAAGAAGTGTCTTACCACTCGACCAATCATACAGACCCCACGGTGGGACCTTCCATTTGAGCTTATGTGTGATACCTCCAACTTCGTGGTTGGAGCTGTCTTATCTCAGAGGGTGGAGGGACATTCACATGTGATCGCCTATTCATTGAGGACACTAGATTCAGCCCAATAAAACATCAAAACCACATAAAAAGAGTTTTTTGTTGTCATGTTTTATTTAGATAAATTCGGTTCAATTTTATTGGGCTCTAAAGTAGTTGTTTTTTCTGACCATGCAGCTTTGAGGTACCTCCTAAAGAAGCCAGATGCAAAGCCATGACTTATCCGTTGGATGCTCCCTCATCAGGAATTTGATATTGAGATAAAGGACAAGAAGGGATCAGAGAATTTGGTGGCAGACCACATGAGTAGGCTTACTCAAACACTAGAGGAT
Organism: Viscum album; assembly: GCA_963277665.1. Classification (NCBI taxonomy): domain Eukaryota; kingdom Viridiplantae; phylum Streptophyta; class Magnoliopsida; order Santalales; family Viscaceae; genus Viscum; species Viscum album. The sequence continues at coordinate 1,896,485,023 of OY728163.1, read as the reverse complement.
GACACCTTGGACCACGTACCACTTCAGGACATTTTCCCCGATGAGCATCTCTATACCATCTCAGGTACTCATACTTGGTATGTTGATATAGTTAGTTACATTGATTCCTCTGAAATCCCAGCAAATTGGAAGAAGCATCATGTCCAAAAATTAAAAAGTGAGTCTACGTATTATGTGTGGGATGATCCTTACCTCTGGCGCATGTGTAGTGACCACGTCATTAACAGGTGTGTTCCCATTCATGAGTTTGAGTCTGTTTTGCATTTATGTCATACACGTTTTTATGGTGGACACATTGGAACCCAACAGACATCTAGGAAGGTTTTGGACTCTGGATTATATTGGCATAGCTTGTTCCATGATACCCATGTGTTTTGTAAGTCATTCTCTCATTGCCTACACACTGAGAATATTTCTTGAAGACATGAGATGCCCCAACAACCCATACTATTCTGTGAGATTTTTGAAGTATGGGGAATTAATTTTATGGGTCCTTTTCCTTGTTCATTTGGATTTTTGTATATTTTGGTTGCTGTTCATTATGTGAGTAAATGGGTGGAGGCCAAGGCCACCAGGACTGACGATCCTCATGTTGTTGTGGACTTTGTCAAAGCACGGATTTTTTGCAGGTTTGGAGTACCAAAGGCCATCATCAGTGAAGAAGGGACACACTTTGGCAATATAAATTTTTCTTCCCTCCTTATAAATTATGGGGTGACAGACAAACCATCAACACCATACCACCCCCAAACAAATGGCCAGGCTGAGGTTTCAAATCATGAGTTGAAACAAATATTGGAGAAAATTGTGCAGCCAAATAGGAAGGATTGGAGAAAGCGCTTGTATGATGCATTGTGGGCTTATAGGACAACATAAAAGACACCCATTTGTATGTCCCCATTTCGGATTGTTTTTGGGAAAGCGTTTCATCTCCCCGTGGAAGTTCAGAATCGGGCTTATTAGGCTATAAAGAAATGCAACATGGATTTGGCCCATGCTGGAATCCAAAGGAAGCTGCAAATTTAAACGCTTGAGGAGATTATATTGTGTTTATATGAGAACTCAAGGCTCTATAAAGAAAAATAAAAAGCAGCTCATTATAGAATGATCCAACAAAAGGAGTTTCATGTTTGAGAGAAATTCCTTCTCAATAGTTCATGACTGAAGCTTGTGTCTGGTAAGTTGCATTCCAGATTGTTAGGTCCTTATATTGTGTCTAATGTTATTCCTTATGGTGTAGTGGAGATCACACAAGAGGACACTGGAAGGAAATTTATAGTCAATGGGAAACATTTGAAGAGATACATCGAGGGACTTCCTACCGATGCAGTTGATTTTATCACACTGCATAACCCCATCATCACTTGAGCACATCAGGCTGTTCCAAACCCTTTCCCTTTTATATGATTTTTCCTATTTAAAAATTCTGCATTTCATGTGCATATATCATCTCATGGGTTCACATTGAGGACAATTATATATTTTAAGTGTGGTGGAGTAGGGAACCTTTTAGTTTAGTAATTTCAGTTGTTTTCCTGTTTTAAAAAAACCAAAGAAATTGTGTGTATTTCAAATTTTGTGAGTTTATTTTTCAATTTTCATTTTGTTTTTGAAATTTGTCACCTGAAATCATTCTCATCACAATTTTGAAATGCATATCAATGAGTGAAACAATTTATCCCTTTAAACTATGTTTAAATGAATGCTGAAAATGACTTTGTTTCAAGTTCAAATATTTAGTAATTTCATGAAAAGTACACCGAAATTTGAATCCCCTGCAACATCTCACTGTCTTTATATTTGAAATCACATTCTTGTGAGGCTTCTGAACCATTATTTCTATATTCATTACATTCACCTCACTTCTTGAGAGAACCACACCAAGCTTGATTTAAACAGAATTTGATTTATTTCTGTCAAAACATGAGGGTTTGAGGTACTTATGTTTAAATGATTGAGGCATTTGTTTGGTATTAAATCCCATATATCAAAGAAATATTTTTTTATAATGGCCTACCTTGAACATGTAATATTTATATCCCGTATAATCCATGCATATCTTGTTAGGTTAGCCACATTACAAGCCAATTTTCCCTATCCAACCAACTCTTGAAGTGAAATTGCATAATCTAGTTGAGCTTAAGTGTGGGAGAAGTTATGTTGTGTTGTGCAACCACATTCTGTGTTACTTTGGGTGGAAAAAAAATTCATAAGAGATGTGTTTGCTTCTGAAGAAAGTCATTATATTGAATGTTGTGCCTTTTCTGGATCTTTCATGACAGGTGAAGCTATGCCTTTTCTGGAGCTTCTAATTGAGGTGGAAAGTCGTTCTTATCTGGAGCTTTCAAGAAAATCATGTTTGAGAAGATTGACATTTTTTATGCTGAAATGATGAATGGTGTAAACTTTTCATTACTTTTCATGATGATGGAGCTGAATTGATACTCTGGGGATTTAGGAGAAGAACATATTTAAGTGAAAATTAGATTAATGCAATTTTGCTTCAAAAAGAGTCAAGCCCACCTTATTCATCCTCAGAATTTTTCAAATCTAAATCTTACCAACCGAAAGCCACATAAAAACCCTTAAATGTACTCATGATAATCATATGTACTTGACTCACATCGGGTGGAGATGTAGGAATTTATCAAGCCTATGGTTACCCATATATAAGTTTGGATGAGAAAGACATTGCCAAAAAATTGATATTTGATTGATTAGAGAAAATTCAAGCGTGGTAAGTGTTTTGTGCATGGGAGGATAAATGAAGTGGAAATATATTGAATGATATTAATAGAGAACTTGAAATAAGTTTTTTCTATGATTCATGATATCTTTGGATTCTTGGAGAGGAATTGATGGATCGCAATGATATATGTTTTATAATTTGATTCGATTTTATATTGATGTTTACCTGACATGAGATTTTGCCCAGGAGTGCAAAAGGGTAAGTGTGGGGGAGTTGATAAAACACTATTTTGTTGAATATTTTATTTATAATAAATGATATAATTTCCTCACATTGTGTTAAATATGATTATTTATAAAATATTTGGGATTAGATCATTCATTTGAAAATTTGGTGAAAATTCCAGTTTTACCCTTTATAGTGCACTGTAGTATTTCGAAGATTAATATTTTTATATTAATTATTTGAATTTCAAATTTTGGTAAAGTGTTCCTAACGTAATGTTATACAACTTTCATTCAGGACACTAGAGCTAATAAGTGAATATGGAGGGACTAAATAGGCCATTAATACAATGGTGGGCTGGACTCGGCAGAATGGACATGGGTTCTGTATTTGGGTCATATATTCTTCATCAGGGCTTGTATTGAGCCCAAATTTTGAGAAAAACTCGGGGACATGATTTGGAAAAAATAATCCTGCTGGATGGCCGGTCCATGGACGCGTTTTGGAGGACTAATAGGCGGTGAAACATGGAATAAAATATTTGGCCAAGTTTTTCATTTCCCACTTAAAAAGTTATGTAACCCTAGCACTCACAAACACTATTTAAAGGGGGTTTTAACTCTTTGGGAGGGCTGGTATAGGATTTGGGAAGGTGTGGAAGAAAGGGTGTCTCTTGGAGACCCTTAAAAACTCTTGGAAGAAGTAAGTCTTTGTGAAAACCTCTCTTCCAAAAAGGATCTCCTCTCCCACCTCTTCTTTGTATTTCATTTATTTCATGTTTGTTTTCATGAATTTTTATTCAAATAATCTTCTGTGTTCTTCCCTTTCATTATTTTCTTAATCTTATTAATTGGTTTGGAATCAAGAGTGGATACAAGATTGGATCATACCCTTTCAATCCTTTTCTTATGCAAAACGTCACCAGGATGACTACACTGCCCATGGATGAGTAGTTCTTTTTAGTAATCGGTCGACCTCTCACCTTCTTCATTAATTTATTTAGAATCAATGATCTACTGTAATTAACTAAACATGATCCATTAATTGAGTTTTCAAATTAGAAGAACCTATGTGATCAATTGAACAATTAACACAAAACGCACGAGGTCGGGATTTGTGTGAATTGTGAGAGCGCAATCTTAATTGGTAATACAAGACCACATTGGATCAATTTTTAGAGTTCAAATACAATCCCTAAACTCAATTAATATTCATTTATAAAGTGGTGATGTGCCTTAATTTTCCACTAAAAATAAGGTAATCTTAGAGCATTAATCAATGTCGGGTGTTGCGATTTCATGTTCCAAAGTTAGCCTAAGGTTAAATTCACTTCATCTTCGTGGTAAAGTTAATTCTCGTAGGGTTTGGGATTTAACAAATTAAGGGATCATAATTAAGTGAATATTAATTTAAATGATAATGATTAATAAATGATTGAATAGGTAGAGTTAGATCTATTAATTCTTTTAAATATTATCTAAACAAACATCTTTTTGTTGTGTCATTTTAATCAAACTTCATTTCAAAACTAAAAACACAAAAAAAATACAATCTTATCTCAGCAAAATTCTTCTAGATTCATAAACTATAAACAGCCACCCACATCCTTTCTAGTTGTGTTATTATTCTCTTTTATTTTATTTCTAGAATACCTCTAGAAATTGTTTTAATTCACTTCCTCATTTAAGAGACTTCCTTGGTCAGCCACTCTGTTGCACCTATGTACCCTAAAATCACACTAATCATTTGAGGGCGCCCACGACATCTCTCTTCCATCTAGCCACACTAGTAGCATGTCACCTGGAATCCGGATGATGTGACTTTCTTCCTCGAATCAATGCATGTAGCCTCTCTACGGCGCTTCTTGCTGTCATCTGGAGGAAAGCTATCTCTGGAAGCATAGCCGCCCTGACTCGCAGCTCTAGAGTCTCTCAAATTGTGATCCTCAATCACTTCCTGATTGACAATGGATGTAATGGAAGCCAGCTGGAAGATGATCACCTACAAACGGATCTCCCGCCTGATTCCATCCTCAAAATTCCTCACCAAGAACACCCCACTCCCATCCCGAAGGGGTGTAAAATGCTGCAGCTCAGTGAAACGAGAGGAATTGTCCATGAAAAATAGAGTACCCTGCTCTATGCTCATGAACTCTCGGGCTCGATCGGCCCGCAGGGTATTTGGGTAGAAGTAGTCGTAGTACATGCGTTAGAACTCCTCCCAAGCCATACCCTGCTGCTAACCCGCCTGTGAGATCACGTCCCAACACCTTTTGGCAGAGTCTCGAAGCATGTAGGTGGCGAGTTTGAACCGCCTCTCTGGAGACGTCTCCAGATGCTAGAAGACAGTCGTCATGGCATCCATCCATGACTATGCAGCCTGAGGTCCTCCCTCCCCCTAGAACATGGGAGGATGCTGCTACTGAAAAACCCACATCAAGTCTTCCATAGATGAGACAGGAGGCGGTTTTATCTGGAAGGCCTGCATCATCCTCATGAAACTTTTCCTGAACTGCGCTTCAGTGCCTACGACTGGTACAACAACTGGTGCCAAGGCTAGCTCGGCTGGGGGGTCGACAGGAAGTCCCTGATCAGCCCTGTCTGGCGTCTGATCACTGCCTGACGACAGACATATGATCGGAGGACGTCTCAGAGGCATAGCTCTGAAAGATCAAAATCACACCTTAGATTAGGAAAACAAGTACATGGAACACAAGAGTACAAAATGGGAACAGGGGAAGCAAAACACACAAGATTTCAAAACATGACTACACGGCTTGTATAAAACTACACGGCGTGTCTTCATAAACCACTGACTTGGGCATGTAACACTGCCCTACAAATCGTGTACACTTAAAACTACACGGTGTGTTGACCCCCACACACGGCGTGTACTTGAAAACTATCCCCCTGCCTGAGTCTCCTTACACGGCTAACCCACACAGTCTGACTCAACTCGAGGCTACACGGCGTGTTCGAAACAATCATGGCGTGCACTAGGCAAGGCTTTGGTGGTCCGTGTTGTTGATTACACATCCGTCTACACGGCTGGACCATACCCGGCATGCTCCGAACAAACACGATGTGCATAGGAGAAGGTGACACCGTTCTGTGTTGTTCGTGACATGGTTGGGTGCCAGGAAAAGACTACGCAGCGTGTTCCGAACAAACACGATATGTGGAAAAAAAGGTCACGTCAGCCTGTGTTGTTCGTGACACGGCCGGGTACCTTGACAAGAATACACGGCGTGTTCCCTACGGACACGACGTGTAGAAAAAAAGGTCACGCTGGACCGTGTTGTCCGTGACACGGTCGGGTGCCTGCACAGGAATACACGGCGTGTTGCCTACAGACACAGCGTGTGGAAAAGAAGGTCACTCCGTCCTGTGTTGTTCGTGACACGGTCAGGTACCTGGACCGGACCACATGGCGTGTTCCCTACGTACACGACATGTTCTACCCGAGCTTCCCCGGCCCGGGTTGTTAGTGACACGACCGGGTACAGGGCTATGAACATACACGGTGTATACCATTGGTACATGGCGTGTTCTCGAAGTTACTCCCATGACACCAGGTTCTTCTCACACGGTCGGGGACACGGCCTAAAAACTACACAGCCTGTATCTAAAAATTACACGTCGTGTATTCTGGGTTTTTCAGGGCAGCAGCTCAGAAACTGCACAAAATTCCAGAAACACTAAAAACAAGGGAAAAGATGCCAAATTATGATCCATGAGGGACCATAACACCTCAAGAACCAAAATTCGGTGTTCATTTTAAGCATGGAACAAATAAACAATCTTCTAACACAACAGCAGAGAATCTATCAAGCATCTATCACAACAACATTAATAATCTACACATAGCCTATCAAAATAGCACGAAATAGCTAATGCACCCTAGATGGCATGAAAAGAATGCATGACATGTGATTCCTACAAGTTCCTTTATGATGCATGAGATGGAATACCCTCATCTCATTGGGATGCGACAGAAATAGAACTGAAATATCAAAACAATACCAGCACAAGTTATATGAATCACTCTAGGTGAAAACACACCATCCATAAAATCTCAAAACCAGAAAACTACAATTAACGAGGTAGTATGGCTTTTCCATGTACACGGGTTAGATACTCCCCGGGATAGCATTATACCAAGTTCTAAATCCATCCTATACCTGGATAAAGTCTCCAAACAGTAAGGAAAGAAAAAATAACTCCTTTGATACCACTTTGTAATGACACGAGTCCGGGGCCCCTCCACTGGTGCCCCGTACCCGGTACGCCACATGACCTTAAGCATGATTCCCCGAATTTCAAAGGCTTCTGAATAGCAGCGAGGGCCTTGGTGAGTCGGTGGGGAAACTATGCCCTCGTTTGGTAAGGTATACAAGGTAATAAAACAACAATAAACAGCGGAAGCAGTAAAGGACATGCATAACAACAGAAACTATACAACGGAAGCAATGTAGATATATAAATATGATGAAAATGATGTAACAGTTATAAGTATCTAAGGAAAACCGCAAACACAACAACATGTTGAAATAAAACTGAAACCAAGTTCAAAAGAAAAACAAATTAATCTCCTCAGCATCGCGATCCACGGCTCGGTCCCATGCTCCCCAGCACCTGATGCAGTCAAGATCTTGAAGTAGAAGGGTGCATGCCCTTATCTATACCTACAACAACATAGTCATCTTGGGCCCAAAAGCATGGAACAAACAGGGTGTTAGATACAATCCCAGTAGGAAATCACCCAAAGATTTGTGCCTACCAGTCAATGAATACCTGGAATTAAGAAACCAAGAAGCACTAAATGGAATAACAAAAGAAACTACAAACCACAGTTCTCACAAGTAAAGCACAGAAGTAAGCAGTAATTAAAAAGAATAAAATAGGTTACCCTCTAGGTATCTCTCATAGTATAACCCCTATGGTTCAACCTCTAAGTACTAGCAACCCTCTTGGAGGCACACACAGTCTCACCCCTCTGGTTCAGCTACATAAGTAAGCAGACACTCTGGGGAAGTACTCACGGTCAATTCCCCCTATAGTCTCGTATCATTCTAAAGGATCTATGGGGTAGCACTCAATATCAATTCCCCTTTTGGCCCTCGTCATAGTTAAAAGACACTCTGGAGAATCTCATCCATAAATTCTCCCCTTGGTATCAGATCGTGATTAAAATACACTCTGGAGAAGCCCTTCCGTCAATTCTCTCTTTGGTCTGCTACTCTAGGTTCTCATAGTCCTGAGTATAACTAAACATGCTCAGAATATGTATATCATCAAAGTAAACCTCAAGAACTACTTGGATATCAACTGAGGCTCAAAAGAAATAATAAAACAATAGTTCCACTGTCCTACAACTAGGCATGGAAACTGGAAAAACGCCAAACAGGCAGAACGAGCATGGAAAAGCAATCTGAGAACAAGAAAATTACTCTAATCATAAGAAATAACCTCTACTAAAGCAAACAAGCAAAGAAATAAAACAGAAAGGGAGCAACATGAAACATGCAATACCCTATTCAAGGGTATTGGTGGAATTTGCACATAATATTCGTCAACTTTCTATGAAAAGGCACAACCCACCTACCTCGATCTCAGGAGATCGATAAACATGAACCTTGATGACAGATTCCTCCTAGAACAACGTAGATCTGAGAAAATGCACAAACCATTAATCCCACAATAACAGGGAAATGAGGAGGAATCAAGAAACAAGGCTAGAGCAGAAGGAATAACTCACCGCTACGATTCCAACGCAACTGACCGTTCTCGAATCGGAGAACGGACGACAAGGCAGGACTCCGTCGAAGATTCGGTCATACGGTCATTCTCGGATGGTTGAAAACTGGAGAAGAATATGGAAATAGGGGTTAGGTGTGACCCTGGTCCGTTTAATGGAAAAAAAGAAAGTACAAGGCATGTACTTCTTGTGTACAGGGCGTGTACTTCAAATTTTCCATACACCGAATTAACCGGCCTCCACCTCAGTCTTACACACCATATGTGTGGCCCGGACATGACCAGCACACGGCTTCGAGCCGAAACAGAGTACACGTCGTGTACTAAAAAAGTACATTTCATGTACTTCTGAAATTTGCAGATGATTTATTTTCCTTAAAAACTCCCAAAAAAGGGAAAACATACCAGAACGAAGAACTGGGTTCTTACATTATGTATCATAATTTTATATGAGGAAGTAATTGGACTTAGTAAGTGACGGGTGAAGCCCTCTATAGCTCCTAGATGCATCGGTAGGTCTCATGAGACGAACTAGTTTCTTGAAATATGGCCTTGAAAAAATCTTATTTGTTTTCATGGCATAAGGCCTTAACAATGTGGTTATAAATTCTGGCATTTTGCATTCCATCATTATGAAAGAGGATATTGATGTTGCATGTTATTATTCTAATGGTTGAATATCTATGTGAATATGTAAATGGATTAATTTGATTTTATCTTTTCCATATTATGGTAATGTTTTTTGTTTAAAAGGATTTTGTTTTAGTCTAATACATTACCTTAAATGTTTAGAATTATTTTCAAAAGATTCTGATATATTTTTATCCTATGTGAGAATTTGTGCTCACTCATTTATTATGTTTTAATCTTCCAAGGATGCAAAGATGTATAATATGTTTAACCTTCTGGAATAGGATAAGTAATTTAAGAGTGTTCAAAGGCGACACAATTTTTTTTATTTCATGATGTAATGTAAAACATATGTACGTATCTATTACTTCCATGTCAACTAAATTGATCGGTATTTTTGGAAATGATTCCTTGTATCATGATAATGTTATGTAATAATGCATTGATTATGGGTAACTGGGGTTGGGGAATTACAGTTGGTATCAGAGGAAGTTTAGTAGAAACCATGTAATCTAGATTTATATAATAATAACTCTGATTTGGGAACAATAGCCTATGATAGAAATTGGGGACTTGTATAGAAGAAAATCCAAAAAATGTGTAACCTAAATATTATGTGGATTTTCAAAACAATACATCCTTTTCTGAATATGATCAGGTAGAGGAATCACTATCCAGATGTACCTAAGAGGGAAAACTCTAACAAGGAGTTTCTTTTTTGACTTGGGGTATCCGAGTACACGACAATGGTCCTTGCTGCACTCTTGGTTGCGACACTCACTGAGGACATGCTTAAGATAATTCACATTTTCATTACTAACTAGTTTGAATGATTTTAATATAAGATGATAATAAATAACTTTGGTTAATTATATGGTGTTTTATATTGAAAATATGGTGTTATGATGTTCTCTATGTGATTTTAGGACTCACACTATGCTTTCATGTGTTAATCAATGGATGGATTCCAAGGAAGTCTTAGTAATATTGAACAAGATGTACAAGGTGGGTAAAATGTTGAAAATGATCAATGAAATGTAATGTTGATAGGTGTAAAATATATCATGTTCATGACAAAGCAATTATACAAAAATTTGATCAACTACATATATATTAACCTACTCCCAAACTCAACAATGATGTGAAAGGCAGTTAATGGTATGAGCTCTAGAAGAGGAGACCATAGGAAAAAGAATGCTCAATTTTCATCATTAAGGAAATTTGGAAAGAGACACCTATAGAAGTCTCTCAATGGAACAAAGAAGTGCTTTATGTGTGGGAAAGAAGGACATAAAGTAAATAATTTCCTTGTAAAAATGAAGAGTACAATGGAAGAAAATAAAAATTATCCAAAGAATCCTTTTACAGTCATTTCTCGTAAATGTAGGAGACCTGGGAAATTACCCGGGTGAGTTCCCTATTAAATAGGATAACCTCTTGGTCAATGAAGAATCTATGTGGAAATAAATGGATGGTGAAATGTTTAAATGTATTAGTGCTCTTTTTTGATGGAATTACATTGGACGACATTTCTCTTATATGTGTAACCCTACAGTTTGTTATGTGAAAATTCTATTTTAGGAATAATTTTCTTCTCTATTGCTGATATGGTTATAAATAAACTTTTTTTTATATGATCCTTTAATTTGAGGGAATTACAAGTTATTAAATTTTGTGATTAAAATGAGAGGTGGTAGATAACATTTGTGGTAATGTTATGTTAAGGTTATTTTGAGGAATTTATCTCATTTTGGGAATGTTATAAAATATTGTTTTTGAAAATGGACAACATGTAGACCTTGTAACAACACATCACGTTGTACAATTCTACAAGAATCGAATTCAGAAGTAGTGTGCAATTGGGATTGATTGCCTACCACTGGACTATGTGAATACCCTGATTAGTGTGACTAATTCATTGTAGTTAAATAATTTAATTGATCAATAATATTTTGATTAGGGATTTTATGTCTTATCAAATGGATATACTTATAATAGGAAAATCATTTGTTTATTAAGTGATAAACATTATTTTGAAAGATATTTGATCTGTTGGGAACACTATATTCCTATGGAAAATAGAATACTATGATTTTCCCTTGGAGTAGTAATGGGGGATTTTTATCTATGTTTTTATTGTGGATTTAATGTTATTTAGGTTATTTTCAGAAATGATTTACCTATCATATATAATATGTGATTAGGTTAATTACTTTTAAGTATGTGACATTAAGAGTAGTTGATGTTATTTGGAGATACAATTTCACGTGGAAGGCATCGTAATCAAATGCATCTATGTTTTGGGTTTCTATATTAGTTTGTAATATATTGAATGATTTCGAGGAAAATTTTTAATTGAATGTTCTTTATTGATTATTGGGTATTTTTTGGACTAATATTATAAAATAATATTAGTATTTTATTCTATAATGGATAATCATTTTGGGGATCATCTGAACCAGAACTAACCATTTTGGTTATGGTTAAAATCTAAATACAAGGTAAATATATACTTTTTCATTTTTTTATTATGTGATTCTCTAGATGTTGATTCTAGGTGTGACTAAGTCATCTTGAATACTCATTGTTTGAAAAAAAAGATGAGATAGTGGTATAATTTTATTAAATTATGAATCTCTACATAAAATGTACGTATATCTATTTATGATCTTAGTCAATCTCATAAATAAATTCCTCAACTTTAAGAAATGTAAAATAAAACAAAAAACGTTGTCAATTTACTTTTCTTACTGGGAATCTAATAACCATTTATCCCAGCACCAGTTTGAGGTTTTCTTCTTGTTAAATTTCTCAAGATCGTGTTTTCTATCACTCTCCATCAGAACATTAAACGTACTTTATTTTCCATATCAATGTTTTCTTACCTGGAATCCTAGAATGGGTTATCTCGGTTGACCTTTGTACTTCTCCTTCTTTCTGCTAAAGTGATATTTTTATTGACTCTTTTCCGATGTTAGTATTTAAATAATGTCCTGAAGCCCAATTATAAAATTGTGAGGACACAATTTCCAAAAGGGGGAAGAATGTAATACCCCATGATTTCATAGTATGATATTTTATTTAATGTAATCCCACAGCTTGCGCTACATGCAACACTGAGTTCAAGTGCATCATGACATACCGAACTAGCTGTTAAAAAAGTGGTTCTGAATATTATTAACTAAATTTTGAATTTTCTATAATATATATAATTTTATAATCTATATTATGTGTTTCTTAGACATTATATAAGAACAAATTCATTTTTTCTGATCAAAGAAGTTTAAAATAAGGAAATTTTTCCACCGTTTTATAAAAATCCATTTTTGAAACAGATATAAGACACATTTAAATATTAAATTTAATGAAAATAAATTTTTTTATAATAGGTACTAAATATTTTAATTTGGATAAATTTTTTTGTACTTTTCTGATAATATTTATATTTTTATGAATACTGAAAAATACTAAATTTTTATTTTAAACAACTATTTTTTTCGAAATAATTAATAGTGTTAAAATATGAATTTAAATGGTTTGGAAGTACAATTAGATTATATTTTTATCATTTAATACAATTTAGATCATTATATGTAATTTTACAGTATAATTTGACATAAATATATGTCAATCTTTTGATAGTTTTTACTTTTTAAAAACCCACTTTTAAGTTTTGACAACGAGAATTAATTTTAAATTAATGAATGAAGCTTATATGTTTTGAATTTAATAAAATAGAATTTATTTTTGAATTCTGAATATCAAAATTATCTTCAAGGTATTTTTTTATATTTTTCAAAAAACGTTCAATTTTTTATGAATAGGGAAGAACACTGCATTATTGGTAAAAATTGAATTTTTTTTAAATAAATATTTATTTTAATTAAATTTATTTTAAGAAAAAATAGATACATAAAACCTATATAAGTTCAATGTAATAAATTGTTGATATTTTATAATATGTTTATATATATTAAAATTTTATTGAACTTTTTACCGTCTTTTGTCCACCTCCTAGGAGAATTTGCGAATTTGAATAAAACATAATGTTACAGCATCTTTGAGTTGAATTTCAAAAATATGAGAGACATGGTTAATATCATAAATTAAAATTTTTTTCAATAAGATAAATATAATTTTTTGATGAATAGTATATTTTGACTTTTATTTACCATGGTTAAAATTTATTTGGTTAATTAATGGTAAAAATGATATCATAATTACATGAAAACTTATATTAATTCTATTTGAAATATATAATTTGACCAACAACAACCTTAGGAATAAAATATGATCCACTTTTTTTCACTTGGATTAGATTTTGACATTTATTATTATTTTATTTGAAGAATAATTAAATGAGTTAAATTAAAAGTTTTACAACTAAACTATTTTTAATATACAGCTAGACAAAAGATAAATTCAACTATAAATATTTATTAGAAATATGAAAATATTACTTACGTAATTGTATTTTATTTATTATTTTTAGAAATTAAATAATTTAATTTAATTATAACAGAATGATGATGCGGTAATTTCATTATTAATGAAATATTAAAATAATTGATATTTTAAATATCCAAATAAATGTAAATTGAGACTTCTGAAGAATTACACTAATTTTTCAGGTTAATATGATATGTTAGGTAAGGTTAAATTTAATTTATTAGATGTGATAATGTTTTATATTTATCAAAAAAATAAAATACTAAATAGTGTTAGAATTTACATAATTGAGTTTTTAAAACAAATACTGTATTATTAATTGATATAATATTCCAAAAAATATAAGTTTAATAAGAAGGAACTAGAAAAAGTTATATATATTAATAATGAACCACATGAAGTTTGAATGCCTTGTTATAGTATGTGTATTTACCATATAATATAAAAAATACAAAGAGACATGGTAAAAGTCAAACTATTTTACTATGAGTTAAATATAAACGATAAGGTGAATATGGTGACCTAAACATGTCTAAAACCTATTGGTTGAGTGGTTTTTGACCCATCCCCAACTTAGCCTTGATTTAATTCATTTTGGATCCATTAGAATCCAAAAATTATTTAAAAAACAATATTTAATGCTTTTACTATAGTGACCCAACCTATTTAATAAAAGGTCACTTCCCCTTCTCTTAATTTCACACCTCTGAAGCCATTTGGCTCGGTCAACCCCTGCCCAAATATCCTCCAAATATTCACTTACTCTTTCATTTTCTTTTATTCTTCCACTTCCTCTTTCATTTTTGTTTTCATTATTAAATATTAACATCAGTATCTTCTATATACTATAATGTTATTATAAAAATGTTACTACCATATTCATTATTACATCCATTATATGAATGACATAGTCACCATACGTCCGTACTTATGGCATATCATCTCCGTGTTGTGGTTTAGTTTATATTCAAACACTTAATTATTTGGATGGGTATAATAATGAGTGTAACTATTGAAAATGACAAATATAACATGTTATTGATTCTGTATTGATGATATACCATCCAATAAATATGATTTCTCAATCAATATAATGATATTATTGCATGTGCATACGTACAGATTACCGTCTCCATGAAGGCGATGAGATTCATTCCACATCACAATCATCCAAGAATAATTTTCAATTTAAGATTAAAATTAATATTTATGAACATAATACCATTATGAATATTAACAAAATTTATCTTATCCATAACAAACAAGAATTAAGTAATAGAGAAAATAAAGGAAAACCGATCAGTTAACACCTGCAATGATGATGTTACTAAAATATTATAAACAAAGAAATATAAAAGGACTATATATGATATCAAATTTATTAAAATAGTTTTTTTATAATTTATTAAAAATTATTAAAATATGAAACATGAGTTTAATGTATCGTCGACCAAGGAAAAGTACATGGAAAGGGGTTTCTTACAATATTTTTAATTCAATGTTATTTCCATTGTTGTCCACTTATTTATTACATGCGTTGTATTTTTTACTTCCAATTTATATATATTATCATGATTCTCTTTATATTCATGGTATTTTGTTATTCATATGGTGGTTATTAACTTTTGGTCATATGACTCGATTGATTATAATAAGGTGTGGATTTTTCATCTCACTTCTTATTTCCATGAGATTCATTCAATATTACTACTAGTCACATTTGTGTGGTGTATGTACTACCCATGATTGTATTCCTTATTTAATATACTTTAGTTTTTAGGTATTTAAATATTAATTGTATGATCCTTCTTTCATGGGGTGTATGTTTTGTAAGTCACCAAATAATTAATGGAGTTTATTATTTCTATTTCTACTCATTGGGTTTTATTGAAACATCATTGATTATTTTACACCAAGATTATATGTGAAATCAATATTTATTTATTAATGTAGTAATTTCCACAACCCTTAGTGTGGATATTTTTTGATACACATAATCACCCCATTTATAAATTTTTAATTCATCGATATAAACATGATAAGATTAATCTTAACTCAATTTTCATTCATTTAATTAAACATCCAAGTCATTAGTGTTGTTGTTAAAAGAATATGTGTAATGGTCTGATGATTTTATTACACATAATATCCAATAATATTTAGTGTATTTATATTTTTCACAAATATTTATGTCATTTATTTATCCTTTACTTAAGGATACAATCTTTATAAGACATTTCATCTCAACTTACATTCCATTGAAAAATCATTGTTGAAATGTGCCAATTTTCATTTATTTCGAGTATACACTATACATTGGATAATAAATCATGAATCCATTTATTATCATAATATTGTTATGTTTTTATTACATCAATTATTTTTATTCCAGCGTCTCTCATTTGGTTAGGAAGAGTAACAAAATTACATTTTAAATGTTTTAGATTTCTTTTCTTCTAATTCATTCTGTTTAATGGAAATTTTTTAAAAATGGTTTGAAGGATTTATTAATATAGAAATTATTGTTTTAAAATTAAAATTCCTTGGAATATATTCAAATTTGTATGGGACACTTTGATTTAATAATCTATTTTAAACAGATTCTTGATAAATAGTGAGAGATTTAGATGTTTTCAAGAAAAAGAGTGATATTTCTCTCAAATAGTTTTGATGCTTATTTTCATCTATGGTAATATCCCTCATTTTTATCGATTGTGGTTAATTTATTATAATACAATCTTCCATATTGTATTTAATGAGTTATGATTGATTATGGATGTGCTATTTTTAAACCATTCATGGGTTATTGTAAAATTATTTACATTTTGTATGATAGTTTAATATGAATGTTTATATTATGTTTCATTATTTTTATATGATGAATGCATTGGACATAGTATGAAATGGGTGGAGCTCGCTATAGATCCTCGATGCATTGGTGGGTCTCATGAGACAAACTAGTGTCTTGTCACAAGGCCTTGACAAAATATTATTTGTAGTCTTCGCACAAGGCCATGACTATGTGGTTATTAAGACTAGAATTATTCATTCCATCATTATCAAAGTGGTTATTGATATTTCATGTGATTATTCGACTAGTAGAATATCCATGTGAATAAGTAACTGAAATTATTTGATTTTATAATTTCCATATTATGCTAATGTTGATGTTTAAAATTCTTTTGTTTTAATCTAATACATTGCCTTAAATGGTTAAACTTATTTATGAATATTTACACTATATTGTTATCCTTACTGAGCGTCTGAGCTCACCCCATTCTGATGTTTAATTTTTACCAGGATACAAAGAAGTATAATACAATTTACCCAGAGGAATAGGCAACAGAATATAAGATTGTTCAAAGGGAACACAAATTATTTAGTTCATGATTTAATGTAAATACTATTTACATATGTAGTACTTCAATGTCTACTAAACTGACTAGAATTTCAGGATATGATTCCTTGTATAATGTGAATGTTATGTACTAATGCACCATTTCTAGTTAACTGGGGTTGGGGTGTTACCCAATATTAATTATTAAATCAATGATTATACATCAAGAGGCCTAGTATGTCTATAAGTGATTTCTAGAAGTTAAAATTTGAAGGGGATGATGAAACCACTGTACATACTAACAAGGATGTGGGAAAACATTAACAATGAATTTCTTTCTCTAGACATTAGAAGACATCAAGAAGAAACAATTCTATATGGATCATTATGGACCATCTTATAGTGATGGATCATTTATCAAAATTTTAGAGGACTTCTCATTTGATAAACATGATTGGATATATGTAAAATAGGTGGAATGAAATCATGGAGATCCACTATCAATTTTATCTGATCAAGATTTGATATTCAACTCAATGTTCTAGAAAAAATTTCATCATTATCTAAGCTCATAGATGAACATCAGTACGACCTATCTTCCTCCAACTAATTTCCTATCTTAATGATCAATTCAGAAACATGAAGACATGTTGAGATTGTTTTCTATGGAAAATAATGTATGATGAGACCAACATCTCTTTATGGTTGTGTTCTATTATAAAAATAAGTTTTCAATTGAGCATCTGAATTGAACCATATGTACCCCATTATAGGAATATATTTAAAACATATGAATGAAGGGATGGAGTCGATGAACAAAAGATTCTACAACATGAATGGTCGACGAATTGGTGGAGGAGGTGAAAACCATTCGACTACACGTGAAGGAAACCCAATGTTGATAGAATAGTTATAGGGACAATAGGGGACAAGACCATGAGTTTAATGTTGGAGACCAGGAACTCCTACGCATATGTCAATGGAAGAAGGAAATGATATCTGTGATCAAAGGAAGATACGTACCATAACATTAGCCAATTTGAGATCCTTGATTGTTTCAGATTTGTGGCCTATCTACTAGCACATCAACCTACTATGTATAATGTATACCATGTATTCCATTATACTTATAAAGGATTTGAATACCATATCCATTGAATGTACTATCATCATAGGTGGTATAATTGACGAATTATCTTTCATACGAAGAGTAGCGAGTGTAGATCATGGATCATAGATATAACATTATATGTAACCAGACTACTATGTTGGTCAATGTACTATGGTATAAACATAAGTATTAATAGGAAACATGGTCACTGGAGGAAGTGATATAAGAGAAGAACCGACACCTATTTTCATCATAATAACGTAAAATGAAATTTCGATGGAGGAATTTTAAAAGGCGGAGAATGGAATGAGCCAATATATTATTAATGGAAATACATTCTTCTAATTGAGGAATATAGATTAATAACATAAGATTAATTATATAACACAGTAAAACCCTTATAAATAAATAATATGTTAAATAAAAGACATCCCTAGAATTTAAAGATCATATAATGATGAAATAATAACCTGACCTTCGGAATAGAAGATTCCCATATATGATGTGATCTTAGTTGTGCTATGACCCAATTTCTGAACATATGTTCAATATTCAGATGATACCATTTTATGGAATCAATTAATATATGCTATCAGGGGTGTCAACTCATAGTTATTTGATACACCTTAATAATAGTGTACAACATTGGTAATATCGAGTAGGATATTAATATAATAAAACCATCTAGTATGAATTCACATTTATATGTGTCATTTGATGTTCCTATCTTTGGACAAGTGTATTGGACCTTAGATATTATCATTATGATTAATGAGTATTATGTGTAATTCTTATTGATTTATTGATGAAATCTGTGATGATTGATGTTTTCAGAGTTGTATGATATGTTAGGTGCAGCACAAGTAATATTTTATAAATGGATAATGAGTCAAAGTATTTTCCATGAAATTTATTAATTAATGTTGATATCATAGGCTCTTTTACGGAAATGATACGTCCTAAATAAATTCATCCCCATGGTGTTCTAACAGAAAGGTCTTTTTATGGGAATTTCAAAAAGAGATACCGAGAACATTGGTTGATGACATTATCATACAACACACATGACTAGAGATTTCATGATAAATGGATTTTATTACAGTAGAAGCATTCGTATGAGTAGACTCATCATTATAGAATTAAATTATTTTAATATGGGTTCCTTGGTGTGCCGTTGGATTCTATCATTATGATTTATAATAAATTTCCTAATTCCACTGATAATGAGGCATAAAGTTTCACACTATATGTGTATCCAAAATCTCAGTTAAATAAAATATATTATTTATTCACCTTAGATCTTCAATAAATGTTACCCCATATGTAGTTTAATAATAATTCATGTAAGGTTGATCGTATATTAATATTTATTGTATTTTTAGTTAATATACTATTTATTATTTTATTGGTGAATAATGCAATGATATTTATTTAGGAAAAAATAGTCATTATTCAAGGTCCAATGAACATTATGGAGGAATGGTATTTGGAAAAATGTGGTTCGGTGATAAATAATATATAATCAATATTATTTCATTATATAATATTTAATTATATTAAACATGTTAAGATCATGTTGGGAAATAATGATATTATTATCATTATAATATTAAATGAGATTTTTCGATGATTAAATAAATAATAAAGGGATCTTTTAAATATAATTTATTTTAAAACTATAGATATATAAACCTAGTTAAATTATTTTTTCAACAATCCAATTCTGTTTTTTTCTACACAGTAATCAGTGAGAATCCACTCGTTCTGTATATATATCCCTTCTACAAAAATGATTCCTGGAATATATAATAATCCTTCTCTACAAGATCAAATAGAATGCATTTGAACTGGTTCTCGAACTAGTCAAAGGTTGACGATTAATGTGAAAGGGTCATCCATGATAGAACCCATTTATTCCATTAGTGGAGTGTAGTTATTAGTGGAACATGTGTGGATAACCACTAGAGGAAATATTCACTTGACTCATATAAATAAAGGATGCATCAATGGAAATATATTGATTGATATTTCAATGAAGAAGTAATTCCAAAAAATGTAATAATTTAATTATGTAAATACATTATAAATAATTGTTAAGGAGCCTCCCATTGGTTTTATAATATTTTCTATTATAGTATTTGTTGATTTAATTATATTCATCATGAAATTAAACATTGTTTTAAATATCTTATTAATCATTTACCATGTCAAAAATCATACTCTTACACCACCCATCTCACGCTTCTTACAAGCCCATAACGTATAATTATTACTACTAAATTAAATTTAGACCTTTCAGAGCACTCCATAGCTGTATACACCCCATATGTGTGAATCATACCACCCTCACTAGTGGCAGCCCTGTCATCATAAATCCCATAGGAGGAAATCCATTATTTTCAAAAGTTTCATGCATGAGAGTTACATTGGATTGGAACCACAACCATGCTCTGATACCAAATATAAATACCATGTAATTTTTTATATAAATATTACATTTAAATAGATGAATATTAAATTAATTGTAAAAAACTACCAAGGGCTATAAATGTTTTATGACATTATAGATTAGATATAAATAATAATATTTTCTTATTGAAATAAAAATATATCATAAATATAATACCTTAGGGATCTCTTAATAATAATAACCAACTAAAATCATTCTTCAAATTTTAGGGAAATGAAAATTAAGAAATTCTGAGCGTAGATTCTTATTACTGTTAAACATATAGGATATACAACAATAATAAATTGGAATAATATGATAATTATAATTTCATATAATAATTAGAATCACTTAAATATTTCATTATCTGTCAATAAAATATCATAAAACATAATTTATATAGCAAAACATTATAATTTCCATGGAATTGAACCATTAGAATGAGAAATAATCATAACTCGATGATCATCCAAATGTTCGTTTCATACAATTGTGTACAAATATCACAATTATATGACATAATTTACACAGTTGGTAGTCTAATTTCATTGGAAATCGTAGTATAAAGGGTTCACTCACCAACCAATATATTTGTCTTGGTTAACTTCCAAGAAAATATTGATGGACAATGTCCCTTACCGAACATAGTTCACAGCAAATCGTGGTCTTGTTTGTATCATGAGATATAAATAATTACCTAATGAATATGTGGGAGATATAGGTCCTACCTATCACATAATTAATATAATACATATTTCATCCACATGATAAAAAATCATTCATCGCATAAAAAACAATTAAATAGATGCGTTTAATAAAACATACATCATAACAGAACTCATTGCAAAGAAACAGGATTGTCCAACCTCATGCCATTATACACATAAAACATCAAGAAAAAAATATGGATGTTATAATTGGATAATATCCCTATGAAATAATATTAAACAACATAAAATTTTATTTTAGAATGTAAATTCTTTTTAAAGATGACATTGAATATATATGGAAATAAATTGACATTCTATGATAAAACCAGTTTATTTTTTTAATCAACGAAATTATAACAGAATATATCTTTAAAAAAATCCATTTATACATGTAAAGTAACTCTCAATGAGATAAGGTTCCATTACGGTTGGAGAATAAACTATTTATCTATAATTCATAATAAATTCCTTCTCTATTTGTTTCATTAAATTCATAATTTATATCATTTGGAGGTTGAAAAAAGAATTGAAAACCATTTTGAATGTTGGAAAACCTATGTAAAAATTAAACTATGTTTCAATATTATAATATATAAAAAATGTTTTTAATTATTTTTTAATATACTTATATGTAGAATAAAAATAGCCATCAACTAAGACATAATAATAAACTATTTGAAATAATGAAGATATTATGAAATAATCCCTTACCTGAAGTGTT
Source organism: Viscum album (assembly GCA_963277665.1). Lineage (NCBI taxonomy): Eukaryota > Viridiplantae > Streptophyta > Magnoliopsida > Santalales > Viscaceae > Viscum > Viscum album. The sequence continues at coordinate 1,896,462,946 of OY728163.1, read as the reverse complement.
GTCTTTCCCAATTCACTATACTACCTATAATATATATATATGTCTATGTGTATGTGTGTGTGGATTTATAATACATTTAATACATTACCAAATTAATATATATCACACAACGTATGATTAATTTATTAAATCTATTCATTTGTTTACTATTTTTTGTTAATCAAAAATACTATCATGTGTGATAAATTCTTCATTTTCCAATATTGTTGTAGGTTGGATGTCTTGGAAAATTATAACTAAAATGTAATGAATAATTATTATATAATTAATTTAATATATATATTTATCATATACATCATTTATACAATTAAATTAAAATAGAAACCAAAATACAAATCACATCCCATTATGGAGGTGGTAGCCCAAACATTCTCACGAGTGACATTATAGTTTTCAAAAACATTTGACGTTAGGAAGATAGATATTATATTATCATTATATAATAATAATTATATTATAAATTTCATATTTAAAAAAATAAATAATAGTAACCATCAATAAAATATAATGGTGGAAACAAAATGGTATCGATGTGTGGAGATATTATGTCATATGGAATAAGGAGCTATACATGCACTTCTTTTTTGATTGGAATGCATGGCTAAATAGGCGTATTTATATTTATAAATATATTTAATTTTATTCATGATAATTAATTTATATATATATATATATTATATATTTTATTGGAGATAATGGAGAGTATAAAAATAATCTCATCAGTTCGGGAGATTACATCTTCTACGAAATGACGCATTTATATATTTAATAAAGGTCCATAAGTTTGGTCTTTTGGATGTACAAAGACATTTTAAATGGGATTATGTATTTTTATTATATAATTGGTTTGGGGATTTTTTTTGTTATAAGGATCAATTTTTTGTGATCGAATGACAGAGGATGGTCCCTTTTATCATTGAGGTCAGTGACATTTCTGGAATTTCTAATAATATTAAATTATAATATTACTATTCTAGAGACAAATTATCTCAAAAAATTTATAATGAATTGGAGTTAAAAATAAGATCATTTATAATCACTATAATAATTATTTTCAATTTTTATAGTTTTCAAATATTTCAGTAAAATATTGATTTCATAAATTACCATTATTGTGAATTATGACACTATTAATTATTTTGAATTTAATAACAACAATAAAACAAATTAAATTGTAAATAAATATTCGAATACAGATCTATAATTTTCTTTTTATATTGTAAATTTTGGAATTACATAAATGATCACAAATTATAATATATTTAATTTTTTTTAATGTAATTTATTTTATTTTATATTTATTAGTAAATAATGAATCAGCATAGTGTAAGAATTTAATGTAATCATATCGTCATTGAAAATTATATATAAGTTAAAATAATGAAGATAATAATTTATAATTTCAATAAATAAATAATCGTTTATCGTATCATCTAGATGAACACATATTAAAATATTATAGTTATTAAAAAAATAGTGCAACATATTGGAAATCAATTTATATAATATAATATAAAAGACATAATATAATAAAAATGTAAAAATTGGAATCTAATTGAATAAATGATGAATATTTAAGAATTTAACTCATCAAACCATTGAGTTAAATTTTAACAAACATACATACAATTTAATAAATTTTGAAATTTTCATTATTCATTAAAATATTAATCCTTTTAAAAAAATTATCAAAAAATATTTCCAGGATAATTTTAATATGGGAAAGCCAAATATAAAATTATTCTTATGAAATAAATATTCTAAAATTTTCATAAATTTATTATTATATTTATAGAATATAAAATCTACTTTCTGAGAATACAATTTTTAGAATAATAAAATTATCTTATTAATGATTATATACTCTGAATTTATCAATATATATTTACTAATTGGGAAATTTATGTATATTTTATAATATATTTAATCATATTCATACCATCCAAATAAACATATAGTTTATAACAATTAATTCAAATAATAATATATTAATAGTTTATCGTGTTTTATTTAAACTCAATGTTTTGTTTTGCATTACCCATAGAAAAAAATTAAATTATTAAAAGAAATATAGTTTCTAAATTTTTTTTTGTTTTAAATAATTACACATATCATTGATTCATAATTATATAGAACATAATATATCATTATAGCTTAGATTTAGTATTTTAACATATTTATATGAATAAAAAATTTCAAATTTATATATATTGTGTTCAGATGAATATAACTGTAATAGTACATGAATTCTTGGTCCATTACATAGTTATTTTTGTCACTTCATGTTCTTGGAGGAGGCTTGGATAGATTTTTTGAATGTTCAGTTTCTAAAAGACGCATTCATGGAGGTTACACATCAGGTAACATGATTTTACGATGTGATGTTTGGTTTTGCGGCTTCCCCTGTATAGCATTATATTGTGAATAATTTTAAACTGAGTGAACGAGGGATTCATAGAGTGAATAAATTTTGCTCTGGAAACAAAATAAAATCAATAGGTGACAAATTTTACATTAGATGTGGACCTTGATGTATAACATAATGCTAAAGAGGATTAAACCTCAGGTAATACCCTAATGCGGTTATGCTTTAAAAAAATGTAACTACTCTGATTTTCACAAATCCTATAATTACAAAAAAATAACTCATTCCAAACAAACCCTAGGTGACCCAAGTTGTTAATTGAACCATCCTATGCTATTATTTATCTAATTATCTCAATTTTCATTTGTTTGAAATCTATTGTGATCCATGTGACGATCTATACTTTTTTCTTGTAGTATCCCTCAGTTTGGCCTCATTCTCTTCTATATAACCTCTATATTCAATGTCATGAACTTATTCATGATTCTTAATGGGTTATCTCTTAATTTTTGTTGGTTTAGGGGTTTCATGACTTCGTTATATAGATTCAAATGATTCAGGATTGGTATCTGGAGGATAGTTATGTGATTCATTCTCATGCAGAGAACATTGAAACCCCTTCGAAGTAAGATTTCATTTGTTTCTCTATTTTTTTGAAACATATGGGAGGGGTTTTTCTTTTATAAACCTTATATTTTAGTTGTGATAACATAATTAAATATAAATAAAAATATAATTTATTTTGAGGATGACAATGGGTTATGTTCAATTTCTTTTTACACCATTGATATTCAATGTAATGTTGTGATTATACGGGTTGAACTCCCAAGTCAAGATGGTGGTTGTTGGTGGCATACATTTCACACTAAAAGGATTTCATATTTATTGGTAGATTTTGAAAATATATATATGAAAATTGTTAAACATCATATTCATGGATGATAAATTTATTCCCCATGATTACATAGATAATTTATAACCCCTAAATTAATAAGTGAAATTAAATAATGAAACGCTTTCTATATACGAAGGCGTGTTTTGCATGGCATGTGGCATGATATGATTTGTGAGATATCCATGGTTGTTTTTAGAGGACCGATTGGAGGTGAAATGGATATATTTTGACATGAGAGTTTTCTCTGGTTATTGATGTATATGTACATGTTCTGTGTTGGTTTGGGTTGTTTTGTGGTTTATCTTGTAGACAATACATAAACGTGACTGTGTAATGGAATTTTAGAATAATGATTTCTTTTTGTTGAATGACTGAGAATTATTGTGCATTGGGGCAACGAACAGGTTGTTAAATTTTCTTTTACTAGATTTGGATAATATTTGGGGAATTATTTCTGATGGGATGGATAATTTTCCTAGAGATTAACTATGTCTGATAATTTCCCATTTTTTATGTGTTTTGATTGGTAGTTTCTTGGATAGTAATCAAATAAATAAACAAATAAGTGATTAATAAACTTCAATAATTGATTTGTTTTGTTTGGTTAAAAGAATAAATAACGAAACTATGAACGAAAAATAATAATGATTAATTACATTTGATATAAATAGGAATCGATTTTGTGGTATCTTGTGTGGTGTAATACATTTAGAGGTAGTAACATTGTTGGATGTGTTGAGAGATGTATTTTTTTTGGAGGACCCATTATATGGGAATTAATGTTTGGTATCATAAGTTTATATAATTATATTTTAATTTTGATTTCAATATGCACCCCACCATAGTTGAGCATCATATGTCAAACACCCACAACATCATGGGGGAGGGTGTCTTTCTACAACATCACGATCAGATAAGGGATAGCTAGCCACCCAATCATCCATGCTCCTTTTTCTATTTGTATATAACCTGATATTCTTTAGTTACGTTGTGGTTTATGTGTTCCAAGTGTGTGTGAGTGAGTGGTGGACTCCCTTGTGTCTTTTTGATGAGATGAGTTCTTCTTTCCCTGGTGTCTTCTTGTTTTGATGAGTTGTGTTTTCCTAGGAGACTTTGTCATGAGATTTGTTGTTCGTTACTAGGTGTTTTCATGATGTGATGTGGTATTAGGTCCATGTTTGTGTGGGAGGGATTTGATGTGTGTTTGTTTGGACAAGTGTAATGTTCAGATATGATACCCATGTGTGTGTGGGAGGGATGTGTTGTAATTAATTTTCTCAAGTTAAAAAACATGGTATGAGGCCTAGATGTCTGCGGCAGGGGGTGATTATTTTCATTTTCGCCAGTGACAGGACTAGCTGTGAGGACCAACTATGTGTGATTGGGTTGTGATGTGCTAATTTAGTAAGAAGTGGCAGTAATATCCTGATAATGATTAGGCAAGAGCTGCTAAAAAATGGGAAGTGGTATAGGGTATCCAAAAAATCAATGTTCTTACTATATTACTTTATACTCTACATTCATTAATTGGTGGGTGTTACTTTGTGAGGATGGGATGGTTAGTATACATTTCTAGGTGATGTTAGGTTCTACTATTTTCTAACAGGGGAATAAGAATGCTTACATTCAAATGTTCATGAGATACATGGGTATTTTTATTGAGTATAAGTTTATGTTAAACCTACATTAATAATAAAAAATTCATGTTTTTAATAGGTCTTTATTGACCATGATGGTATCTACTATCTCAGATGTTAATAGTTGATGTGTCATTGCCCAACCTATATATTGTTACTCATTTTGGATCATTAATTCATTTTTCAGATTTATATTTTATTCATTCATGCGGGATGAATTTTTTCTTTCATTTATATATGACATGTGGTTTTTTTGAGGTTGATGCATATTATCTCCCGATAAAATTTCCAATAAATGGGTAATGCCTCTTATATGGTTAGATTTCTATATACATATTGATGGTCGCCCCCTTGGGGGAAACTATATGTTGGAATCTGGTCCATTATCCCCCATTCATTATTCCTATCATATGAGGGATATCATTTGATTGAATGGGTCAAGAAAAAATAGAATCATAAGTGATGGTTGAGAGATCAGATGATGTTTGGAGTTGGGCATAGTGAGGATTGCATGGGTTTGTAGGGAAATAATGTCAGGAAATCATGGTACATGACATAGTCTAGGAAAGAATGTATAGGATGCATGATTTTAAGTTACCCCATGATCTGATGAATTGACTATAAGCCTACCGAACGACCAAGTGAGGATACACAATTTGAAGGGTATAGATCCTATTAAAGGTAAATGTAATATAATGTCATATGTTCATGTTTTAATATGGTGGTTTGGGAGGTTTTGATGAATAATGTGTTAAAAAAGATAAAATGAAATTTAATAATGTTTTATACTATTTGGGATTTGGATTTCCTTTTTTTAACATTCAGTTATGGATATCGGTCTTCTCCAATGAATGGCTTGGGTAGTTGAGGCTATGCAGGCAGATCCCATTGATCGGTGTATGTTTGTTCTAGTGGTTGAGGATTGCTTGTGGTAGAGAACATTACCTGATTTTCATTTGTAGGCTTTAGGATGGTATGAGGGTAGTATTCCGTGCATTTTAACATTGAATAGGTTCAAGTATATTGAGATCAAATTCAGTGTGATCTAGGAATTTATGATGTAATGGGTTACTTTTGAAGTGAGTTAGGTGTGGGGAGTGGCACACTAGTGTTGGAAGCTGTACCTGAGGGAGAGGAATGATACAGAGGTGTTGTGGGATGAATATAAAAAGTAGTTCCATGCGGAGTTCAATTCATTTACTATAAAGGATAATGTATGGTACAAGTCACCCTCCCTCTAGTATGAGAGTATGTTAGTATGGGATATGAGATAAAGTTCAAGGATCTTCCTTTCTTCACCCTAGATCATGTTCTGGATGAGGAGTCTCCAACGAGACTACTAGATGATGCACATTGTCCTTCACTATAGTACATGGAATCCCACTTTTAATTAATGATGTACATGGATGATTAGAGGAAGGAAGAAGTGATTGGGTTGATGCACTCGTAGAGAGTTATACCATGAGAGGGGAACCAGAATGGTTCATCGGGAGCTAGGGTTACCAGCATCCATTATTAGATTCCTGGGTCATCGTGGTTTTGACTGATGGTGAGTCAACCTCAACCATTTCTTCTTCAACATTATGTCCATTTTACTTTTCTTGTGAACATGGAAATGAGTTGTTTCATATGTGTATCCCATAGAAATATTTACAATAAGTCCCATGATTCCATTAAATCTCAATATAATATAGGTGGAATGGTTCAACACCATCCTCAGTAAATGTTTCCAAATATGTCATTTAAGTAGTAGCTACAGCAGGCCGGGCACCAGAAATGGGAGATTGAGTAGGTAGAAGACAATCAAAGTAAATTCCACAAGGTCCTATTCATAGGTGTGGTCATGGGGGTGGTAATTATATGAAGGGTAAAAGAGTTGGGTGCGCTCAGTTTCACAGAGAAGTGGTAGTGGTTACAACAAGGTCATATATTTTTAGTGGTATGATTAGTTTGGTTAGAATCCTTTCTTGTGAGTTGTGTGGTTCACATTCTTCACACTCCTTTTTTTCACCCACTCATTCCCATGCTCTAAGAGTAGACATAGAGACGATTCAAGTTCGCATGTAGTTGATTTGGTAAGACAGTGGCCAGACCATTTTTTTTGTTTGCCGAGGATGTAGATGGATGATGGTGTCACATCAATAATATGTGGATGAATTCTTGTAAGATATGTGTCCATGTAATGTTATTGAGGGAATCTATTACATGTATTTTGTAAATTCTTTTATCAACTACTTTGGGAGAAGAGTTCTGATTTCAAACATGGTTTTCCGACATAAGGTATTTGTTAGTGTGAAGAGCTTTCATGTGGGAAGTGCAATTCCCTGACTATAGTTACCCATAATCTGTGCATTATTAGATAACATTGGCATGATACAAAGAATAATTTCTTGAATGACCAATCTGTTTAGTATCCTTTTATGTACTATATACATAGATATGTTTGATAATATATCTTGAAATTAAAAAAACATTGTGTCCCCTTTGAATGCTCTTATATCCTTTAGCCTATTCATGCAGGTTAATCGTAATATACTTGTTTCCATCCTAGGAAAAATAAAACATTAGAAAGTGGTGGGCTCAGATGCTCAGTATGGATAGCTATATAGTGAATACTATCATAAACAAGAATAAACATTTAAGGTAATTTATAAGACCAAAACACATGGTTATTAAACATAATCTTTCAGCATAATATGTAAATGATAAATCAAATAATTCCATTTACATATTCACATGGATATTCTTATAGTCGAATAATTCCATGTAATATCAATAGCCAATTTAATAATTATGGAATGCATAATTCTGAACATCATAACCACAAAGTAAAGGCCTCATCCCAAGACCACAAATAAGTTTTTTTTCAAGACCGTTTTCCAAGACACTAGTTTGTCTCATGAGACCTACCTAGGCATCGAGGAGCAATAGCGGGCTCCACCTGTCACTTACTAAGTCCAATTAATTCTTTATATGAATAGGTTGAAATATAATCTAAACATTCATATTAAAACAAGCATACTAAATGTAAATATTTTAACCACAAACCATAGAATGGTATAAAAATAGCACATCCATAGTCAAACATAACTAATCCAATACAATAGGGAAGATTGTATCAACATAAATCAAGTATAAACAAGGATATTTACATAGATTAAAATAATCATTAAAACTATTTGAGTGAAATATCCCCTTTTCTTGAAAATATTTAAAAGTCTCAGTATTTATCAAGAAGTTGTTAAAAATATATTTTTTAGTCAAATTGTCCCAAACCTCATTGAATCATTTAAAAGGAATTTTAATTTTCAATCATTCATGTACATATAAATTAATCCTTAATATTTTTTAAAACATGAACATTAATGAGAATTATTTAGAAGAATAAATCATTAAAACATTTAAATGATATTTCAATTAGAGTTCCTATCAAAATGATAGATTTATGAATACAAATAATTATAGTAATAAGAACATTATTATATCATGAGATTAAAGGTATTCACGATATACTATTTCAAAGTATTGTATTTATGCCATATAAAAGTGAATTGGCGCAAAACAATAAAGTGGTCGCAATAGAATATAAATTGAGATGAAATCATTTAATAAGATTTTATCCTTAGGTTAGGGATAAATCAATGACATAATTATCTGATAAAAATATAAATACACTCAATATGACTGAATATATTGTGTAAACCAATCAGCAGATATTCACACATATTCTTGTAAAAACAATACCAATGACTTGGATGTCTAACTTAATTGATGAAAATTGAGTTAAGATAACATTTATCATGTTCAAATCGAGGAATTGAGAATTTATCAATAGAGTGATTATGTGTATCAAATGTATATCCAAATAAATGGGAGTGGAAATTACTACATAAATAAGCAGTGACTTCAAATGTAATCATGGAGTAAAATAATCAATGAAGTTTGTGTAATACCCAATGAGTTTAAATTGATATTTGAAATTTCCTTACCGATTTGGTAACATAGGAAACATACAACCCATGAAAAAAGGATCATGCATTGAAGATCTAAATACCCATAAATTAATTTTTAATACACAATGAATACTATCATGGGCAGTACATACACCACAAAAAAGGAAATATTGTCATATAGTATGAATCTCACCCGAATACAAAATGAGATGAAAACCCCTTACCATGTTTTAATCAATTTAGTTGTATGAACACAAGTTAATAACAACTAAATGAATTATATAATACCATGGTTATAATGTCTATGATGATAATATATATCAAAAAGAAGTACATAATACACCAAATTCAATAAATAAGTGGCGAACAATTGAAATATCACAGAATTAAAAGTGAGATAATAAACAAATTACCATGAACTTGTCCTTAGTAGAGGTTACGTTAACCACCTGTATTAAAGTTAAACCATTTTTTTAAATATACAAAAACAAAATATGTAAATATGATATCATATATTATTTTTTAATATTATTTTGTTAAAAATAATTTAGTAGTATCATTGTTTCGGGTGGTAGCTGATTCGTTTTCCTTAATATGATTTGTTACATAAGTCATGTTTGTTATGGATAAGATGTTTTTTTATTCATATACAATATTAAATTAAGTTATTTAACATTAATTTTAATCATAATATATAAATTATTCTAGAATTATTATGATGGGGAATAAATCTCATCGCATTCTTTGAGACGGTAATTCGTACATATGAACGAGTGAAAATATCATTCAATTGAATGGGAGATCTTATATAATTGGATTTTATATCATATATATACAGAATACTTAACATGATATATTTTTTATGTAAATAATATATACATCATTACTATACCCATCCAAATAATGATGTGTTGAATAACAACTACACCATGATGTAGAGATGTAAGTTGTACATATGCACATATGGTGGATTTTTCATTCAAAGGATGGATAGAATAATGAATATCATTGTACCATATTTATAATAACATCACTGTGTGTATAAAAAATTGGATTTATTATTTTGGTATGAAAACAACAATGAAAGGGGTAGTGGAAGAAGAAAATACTTTGAAAGACGTGATGATATTATTACCTATTCTTCAGGAGCTTATTTTTGATTTGATTATAAAGGATCATTATAAGGAATATTTATTGTCACATTTAACTTATTTATAACACTATATTAAATAGTTTTTATTTATTAAACACTGAATTTAACACAATTAACTCTTCTTTAACTAAAATAATAATAAATGTCCCAATCAAATTCAAGATGTCCAAAAGGATCAAATTTTATTCTTAAGGTTGGTTTGGGTCGAAATACACTTATCCAATAGATTTAGGACATGTGTTAGGGTAATTATAATATCATTTTTACATTTAATTACCCAATTTACTTTTAACCGTGGTAAATAATAGTCAAAAAATACTATTCACCAAAAATTACTTTCATCTTAATGAACCAAATTAAACATACTGATGTCAACCATGTTGCTTGTATATTTTAAATTCAATATATAGAAATGGTAAAATTATTTTTTATGAAAATATTTTAACTTTCCTAGAATGTGTGTAAAAGATGTTAAAATTTTAAATAAAATTATATACATATAATTTAAATATAAAATGATTCCAATGAATTAAATTGAACTAATATAGGTCTTATGCGTCTATATTGACATAATTTTTTTTTAAACAAATAATTATTTAAATAAAAATTTTATTTTTAAACACTAACGTAGCGTTTTCCACTATTCATCAAAAATTGATGGTTAAAAAAACAAAAAAATTCACCCTAATCTAATTTTCATATTTTGACATCAAATATGAATTCTATTTTACCATATTCATAACATAGATGTTTGAATAATTAATTTAAAATTAATTCCCATTATCAAAAGCAAGAAACAGGTTTTTTAAAAGTAAAAACTATCAAAATATTGACATGTGTTTATGTCAAATTTAAATGTGGAATTAATTTTAACAAATAAATAGAATTACATGCAGAAAATCTAATTATTCTTCCAAAAAAATAAAATGTATAATTTAACACTATATATTATTTTGATTAATAAATTTATTTTCAATTAAAATTTCTTAATTTTTAATATTCACCAAAATATAAAAGTTATAAGAAAAACACCAAAAAATTATCAAAACTAAATTTTTATGCCCTGATTCTAAATAATAAGTTTATTTTGTCGAATTGAAAATATAAAACTGTTAAATCTTGGATTTAAAAAGTGTTCACCATTAAATGGCTGTAAAATTGCATTTTATGAAAAATACATCCTTTATCTAAAAAATAGAATTTGTTTTATATTATTTCGATGAAACTCATAATGTGGATGTTAAAATTATATGGATTATATAAAATTTAAAATTCAGTTAATACTATTGATAGCCTCTTTTTGAAAGACTATTTTGGTTAGTCGTGGTGCGCTGGGACTCGGGGTTTTGTGTAGCGCAAGAAATTAAAATACATTAATAAGAATAACATACTATGAAATTTTGGCTTCTTATAGGAAGTCAGCATATAGTGTCTCTTATTTCTTTATTGGGTGATCTATTATTGGAATCATCATATGGTGGAATGGTTCATCTTCCAACAAAAATTGGGGTTTTGCAAGATTTGTTTCTTTAATAGTGCATAACTCTTCCTCCTAGATGTGGCTTTGAGATTGGGATAGACATGTAGCCTAGTGATTCCCTACATTATATGGTTCTTCATCATATAGAACCTTTTGGGTTACGGGATTAGCAGATCCAGGTGGACTATCTGATGAAGATGGTTTTTCTTCAGCCTTGTGTGTCATCAATGGGTTCTCCAATCGACATCAGAAATAAAATATATTTTACCATATTCATAACAAAGATTCTGAATTAATTAATTTAAAATTAATTACCATTTTCAAAACCCAAAAAAAAATTAATAGGTAAAAACTATCAAAATATTTACATGTGATTATGTCAATTTTAAATGTGAAATTACATTTAACGACATAAATTGAAATAAATGAAAAAAATATAATTATTCTTCCCAAAAACTAAAATTTATAATTTAACACTAAAAATTATTTTTATTAAAAAAGTTATTTTCAATTAAAATTTAGTAATTTTCAATATTCACCAAAATATGAAAGTTATAAAAATAACACAAAAAATTTATCAAAACTAAATTTTTATGTCCTGATTCTAAATCATAATTTTATTTTGTCATATTGAAAATATAATACTGTCAAATATTGGATTTAAAAAGTGTTCAACATTAAATGGCTGTTGTTTACGACACTTTCTTCGGGGCACGCGCGTCCATCCATTGGGGTGAGACATGTGCGACTTTTGTGTTGCCCCACATTTATGCTTTCCAAAGGCGGGTGTCATCCGTTCCTTATTCGGGGACATCTTCTCCTTGATCGAAACCGGGATGATGGGATGTCAGTTCTTCCTTCTATGGATTCCTCCTCGTAACTCGTCACTGAACCCGGGTCTCCCTCATAGATTTAATACGTTGTTTATGAAACTCTTCCCAGTGCCATGTTTTCATGGACGCCGGTTAATTACACTGCTTCTGTCAGGACATTACAAAGGGTATGGTCATGGTAGCTACCATTAGTTGGGGGAGTAGTCATGTTAAGGCATCAGTAACGTGTCTGAACGCTGGGGAATTGGCGTGTCTGTCTTTTGACCCTTATTATAGGGCTTCTCGAGGGCGTGGATGCCCGAGGCATCCCACATAGAGTGCGGGAAATCATATTCCAAAGGAATGTATCTGAGGTTTTCCTCAGCTTCCCATGTTTAACATAGGGTATGCCGCAAGTTAAACATCCCGCCGAGACGGATCGGCCTGATCATAAAACTAGCTGGAGTGGATTAGATTGAGGAATCCCACTTGAGGGAATGCCGATATCGGGGCCAGCCTATGGGCGGCTTCCAGAATGCTGTGTAGTGGAATGGGGTGGCATGATCTCACCGGGATGTGGCACCCTGGGTAAGAATCCGGGTGGATGATGGAGAATTGCATGGAGTTGAGGGGTAATGAAATGGGGGCATCTTGGAGATGACGATGATGATGGGATTGAGTCTCAAAGAGACTTCCTACATATCCACATGATAGGGAATCAATGTCTACGTAGTTCAGAATAAATGTGTGAGGCTTACACTCTAGGCATCCAAGGTGATGGAACAACAAATGTTAATGCGGCTGAAATGACTAGATGGTGGGCATTAACCTCATGAGTCTTCCTATGTACCATGTCTTGACATGGATCAATGTCCACGTAGTTTGGGATGGTCACAAAAACTTACGGTTGGACCGGAATGCAGTTTAAAGACATGCGGGATGAGGGCGTGTCGGAGGACCGATGGGGAGATAGACCTTTGTCCAGATGGGTGATGGGCTTGAACCTCAGGAAGGCTTCCTACATTACATGGCTTGACACAGATCAAAGACCACATAGTTCAAAATGGTGTTTGGGTGAATCGACGCGAATAAGGACCTTGGTCCACCAGGTGTGGGGCATACACTCTAGGCTACCCGGGTGTTGGTGGACCAACATGACAGAAGTGGGAATGACCAACAGGAGGTGGTCTTGAACCTCAGGAAGGCTTCTTACGTACAATGCCTTGACATGGATCAAATTCCACGATGTTCAGTTGAAAATGGGGGCTTGGCACACCGACAAGGAGATGGTATGGGCCAATGATTGTTGGGCTTGAACCTTAGGGAGGCTTCCTATGTACCATGCCTTGACATGGATCAATGTCCTCATTGTTCGAGTGGTGACGGTGGGTGTCGGCGAACCAACATGAAGAAAGGAACTTGGTCCAATGGGTGATGGGCTTGAACCTCATAGAGGCTTCCTACGTACCATTAAATGACATGGATAAAAGTCCACGAAGTTCTGGAAGGGTTTCTTCAGTGAACCAACATGAAGGTGAACCTGTGGGTCTACTGTTTTTGGGCTTGAACCTCATGTGTCTTCCTACGTACCATGCCTTAACATGGATCAAAGTCCTCGTAGTTCAGGAAGGGTTTCGTCAGCGAACCAACGTGAAGGTGAACCCATGGGCCCACTAGTGGTGGGATTAAACCTCGTGAGACTTCCTACGTACCATTCCTTAACATGGATCAAATTCCTCGTAGTTCGGGATGGTCAAAACGGCTTATCGCTAGACCAGAGTGCAGTTTAACATCATGCAGGATGAGGGTGAACCCTGACATAAATAAATGACGGGCAGTGGGCTTAAACCTCTTGAGGGATTCCTACATACCATGCCTTGACATGGATCAAAGAACGCGTAGTTCACATGGATGTACATTTTAACATCATGCTGGACAGGGGCATACAATTTAAAGTCATGCTGGATGAGAGGATACAGTTTAACATCATGCTGGACAAGGGAATATAGTTTAACGTCATGCTAGACGAGGGAATACGGTTTAATGTCATGCTGGACAAGAGCATTTCAATTGTAAATGCTTACTCTAAGCCCACGTGAGTCATGCTCAGTGTGAGAAACAAGATGCAGTAGAGTCCTGATGATCACGTCTTGAAGGGTGTGTCTGTGAGAAGCGAAGGGGGACTTACACGTTAGGTGGCCCATGGTGTTGGGACTTCCTCTAGGATGGAGGCCCGATGTTCGACAAAGCGTGGAGGAAGAGGGATTTGGGACCGAAGATGGTAGTTTCCCCGTTCGTTATCGCTCCCTCCACTAGCCTTTGTAGTGGGGAAGTACAGAGGTGCATGGATTCTACCTTCTATAAGAGAGAAACAGTTGCTTGGCAGTTTAACTTCCTGCAGCTCAAACAAGATGGGTTTATTCAGCACCCCTAGGACATACAAGATAGTTACCCTCTGCCCCTTGGGGGAGGGAAGGCATCGGTAAGGCCATGGTAAAGGAGGTTCGCAGAGTGAACCATTGAGGGGTCCACGTTAGCGTGGCTATGCGAAGATGGAATAGCCGTCAGCGTGCCTATGCATAGAATCATTAGGCGAAGAAACACTACGGGTGGTGTCATCCATGGGACTTTGAAATCACATCCTGCAAACCTGGACGGTCGCACGGGAAGAGGAATTGCCAATTAAAGGGGTTCACAGGCAGGTACCTTGAAGAGAGTGGTTGCTTTGCATAGTGGAGAGCACATGCAAAGGGGTGTGCTTCACGAAGTGTAGTGCCTTGGCCTTAGCATGGGGTAGAGGTGCGGGTGGGAGGTTCTTCACGAAGTGGAAGGGTGTTCGTGGAGCACTGCCTCGCGAAGCATATGTGCCTCGTGAATCATGGTGTTGTAAAGAAGTGTTCTTTGCGATGTACAGTGACCCTACCTTGGCATGTGGATCACTTGTACATGATGGGTGTTTCCTAAAGCATATATACTACGCAGCTTCCCGGGTTCCCTTGGGAATCCCCATCCTCCGTGTAGTCCTTTAGGCTTCATAAAGGTAATCCCTCTTGGAAGAGGGGCTCAAAACGTGGCTAGCCGATGGCCTCTCGCGAAGAAAAAATACCTCATGGAGCTCATGATTCCCAGAGCAAAGGGTGCTTTGCGATTTGTGAGATGAGAAGCCAAATGGTCGGATCGTCCATCTAGTGAGCTCAGGGGGAGCTCGGTATTTATAGGCAAGGGGCGCCGCAGAGCAGATCAAACGCGACACGACGGTGTCTTCAGTTGCATCGCAGCGGGTCGCGAACATCAACTGGATTCATAGAGGGGTACCACCTCTTCTGCTTCATAGCGGTTCACGAATTTCAGGGCATTCGCGGAGGGTTACTGCCTCGGGTGCTTCACGGCGGGCTCGTGAATGTCAGGCCGTTTGCGAATCATTACCGCCACTAGTGCTTCGCAACAGCCGTTGAGCTAGAGGGAATTCACATCGGGGCTTTGCGAGGATAGGCTTGGGTCCTCTTTTTTCTTCGTTCATTTCGTCCAATATTTTTTGTTCCAACAAATTCCCCCCCTCAAACATGGATCCATGGAGGGATCAAGGGTTGGAGTTAGGGGGAAATCTCCAAATTATTAGTAGGTCGTGGTGCTTCCTCGCGGAAGAGGTACGCGAGGAAAGTAGGGGCTGCGCGCTTGGATGCGCCGTGAAGCTCCTCAGGTCGCTGCCTAAAAATATGGGGCATATCTCTTGTATTTCTCCTTCTTTGTGACTTTTTCTATTTGCACTCTTGATTCGCAATGCTCCACGTCCTCCGTGTCTTCTCACCGCGAATCGAGCTTTGTAGCGACCCGTGAGTCTCCGACTCCGCGACTATGCCAAGTGAACATCTTCTTGAAACCGAGGTCAGGCCTCCCGTCTTGTATTTGCAAACGAGATTTGTGAGCGATCTTTGTGAACAATCTTCGAGATCTGACTTAAAATTTTTTCTGAGTTCTGAAATTGTAATGGCCCATCAAGATGTTGTGCGGGGGTACTTGCAGACGTCGCCTGGAGGGATGTGATGGCCAACTGTCTGAGCCTTCGAGAGATGGTCCAAAGTCACTGGAACCATAATTCTTTGACAGACCTCCTATCAGAAATCCAAAAGAACAATCCACTGTGCAAGAATCTTCCCTTATATGGATTCTGGATAAAGTATGATGTCTTCATTCCTGAGGTGAGTAAGGACGAACCATCATGCTGGTTCAGGAGCACGCCATGCCAACGCCAATGGTTCAGGGCGGCCGAAGGTCATTCACGGGAGGACTTCACAACCGTCTTCACCGAATTTCTGTACAACCATCTGAATAACATCAACGGGGAGACACTGAAATGAGAGATATCCCCTCCCATGTTCTGAACCATTCTAAAGGCATCTTTATAGGATTCAAAAAAGGGGTGGTCTGATGAGTGGGACCTGTTTCAGGGTGGTAATTTCACCAACGACTGGGTATGGGCCTACTGGGTAGTTGCCTCATGCGAGGAGTTTGGGGACAAGATGAGGAGAGTGGGATTAAATGAGGCGGAATGGGCCTCACAATTCCACATTTATCAACCGAAATAGCGGATGACGGAGCTTCTAAGAAGATGGTTATCTAGGGACAACACTTTTCACATGCACCATGGGGAGGTTGGCATTAGTCTAGAGGATTTACATCAGATCTTGGGGGGTCCCAATCATGGGGGCCATGTAGGATGATTTCAACCCCATCATCAGCATGTGGGAGGATCCAGAGAAGATGTTGTAGGTAGCGTCGGTACTAAAGGAACTGGTCCATGGAGAGGAAAAGGAGGTGGTGAGAGATTTTCACTTTAAGAAGTGGTTTATGGGGTTCCTGAACTTACCAGGGGATCAGGAGTTCCCTCCGAGGCCTCGATCATGTCCGAAGGGGGCTCAGTGGGGCAAGGAGAACTGGTATTTTCAGCTATTGGAGGATAGCCAATGGATGTATTGGGGTTTCAGTGTCAGCAATGAACAACTGTCGATAGTCAGGATGGCGGTGTTCATCACGGCCCTTATCTGCGGTTCGATCCTGCCAGAGAGGGATTCCAACAGAGGGGGTGCGGATGAGCTCGTTCATCATGGAATTCATGCTGGCCATGGGAAGGCGGGTCAATCTTTGGATTCCGATTCTCACCAGATTGTACAGGATGTTGTGGCACGTTAGCGAGGGCAAGAAGCCACCGAGGATATGTGGGCCCTTCCACCTTCTGTATGGGTGGATTGCAGCGCAAATCAAGGGGGTTTATGAATACACAAACCCTATCTCGCCACGAGGATCAATATTCCACCCTTACATTTTGAACGCAGCTGGGAGCCTCCCATTCAAGCTAACCATTCCGATGAGGCTTAACTGGATGTGGAAGGCGGATGAATTTATCTTCCACATGTTTCCATTATCGACGAGAGTACTCACCGACGACAGTTATGGAACGAAAGTGCACTATGGTTTTCTCCTGGCCTTTCGATGAGGAGTTTTGGTGGCATGGGTTGACTGTGAGCCGCTCTATGAGCCATACACCCTGCATCAGTTTGCGAGGCAGTTCCGGTGCCTGTAACGGCTGACCCCGAAGGTCTACTAGGAGATGCGTCATGAGGAGAACCCATGTGTAATGATCCAGCTATGGATCATATTCACACTTGAAGACGGAAAAATGTGAATTACCTTACCTCCACCGACTACCACCTTTGTACTGGGGAAGGAGTATGCCATCAGCTGGGAGGCAGCTTATCCTTGGGAAATGTTGAAGCAGCCAACCGTTCGGACTGGTGATGGTGGGCCTCCTCTATCCCGAGGTCAGTGTATGAGGGAGGAAAGAGCCTCTCCCGGTGGATGGGCGGCGCTGCGGTGAGACCTACACCAACTGAGAATGCGGTAGCAGTGGCAGATCCAACAGTGGTAGTGGACCCAGTGGTCCTGGAAGAGTAGAGCCATCCGGAGGGGTGGCCGCCGAGGGAATTCTGCAGGATATCCGCTCAGGCTCTAGGGAAGTAGTTGCGTCATATCGACATGCCAGAGGATGTCATCTTCCCAGAGGCCTGGGACATTTGGGATGTCAACCGGCAACCCCTAGGTCTGCCTGAGATGTGGGAAATCCTGAACCATCACGGGATGGATTTACCACCTATAGGCCCTGTCCAGGCCAGTTTCACGGTGTCTTCAGTGGAGGCAGAGTAATATATGGGTCAGCTGGAGGTCTATGTACATTCCAGTGGTGTCCCGCGTCCAATGACAGACTGGGTAAGGATGCTGCTGGATCGGACGGTTCCCCCACAGCTGTCGGTCGCCGAACTGATAGATTGATTCCCCCTGCCAGAAGAATCAGACGAATCCTCTGGGGATGATGAGGCCGGCAGAGGGATCCCATTGGAGGAAGGATAAGTTGAAGATCAAGACTTAGATTCCGACTATTTCGTGGAGGTTCTCGATGTATCATTCCAAATATCTTTCCCTAGGGTCTGCTCATAGGATATTATGGACCTCTTATGAACAAATGAACCTTGCAGGAGAAACTTGTACACAGACCTCGCTCTCGCCCCATGGCGGGTGATGAGGCATGGCCTTGAGAACTCGCGCCTGCGACTGCGTCCAGTTCTGTGTCTGGGGGGGCTACAGAACCCGAGGTGGCTCCTCCAGAATCTCTAGACCTTCCAACAGTATACGAAGGGTCACGCTCTAGGGTCTTGTTAGCACCAACTCAGGAGCGACACCATGAGTTTCATCTCCGTAAGTCTATTCCACTGAATTCATTGCTGTCATATGTAGATCGTTCCATATAACATCCATGCCCTTCCATATCACGTACATTTCTACGATTGGCATGGGCTGTTGCAGCAAGGCTGGTCAGGATGTCTGTTGGTATCCCTCCTAGGGGTATGCTGGAGATTGTGGAGATAATTCTCCTATCTACCTGAGATGCAGCACTCCCTATCATTGGTAGGACCACTACCAAGGCCATGCCTGAGGTCATTGAGTTGGAGTCCGATGATGAGGATCAACCGGCAAACCCATGTTCCAACGTGCCTACCCCGACGCCAGATGTCGTGCTAGATTCAATGCCAGACGCAGATCCTGCAGAAGATTTCCTGCGGGCGTATCCTGCATACGAGCCTGCCAATTGTGCGGACTGGGACGAGACTGCCTCTGATGAATAGGACATCAAAATATTCCATCACTAATCATGGAATCTAATCACACGATTCATCAATAACACCCCCAAGAAATATGGCTAAATGAAATGGAAAGATTTCTCTTGCGGCGGGGCGAACTGTGCGCTGGGGGAGTTTATTCCCAGCGTCCTCATATGCTCATCCAAGATCTCATGGCAGAGAAGATCCGGGAATACCATCGTGGGATCAGCATGGGCTAGCAGCGGAGGAAGGATATGAATGTCAAGAAGCTCCAAGAAGCTGAAAATGAGGTCCAATAGCTGTAGGACTAGGCAGATGAGCACTCAGCCTTCTTAATTCACAATCTGAGCTGATCTCATGGTTGAAGGACCAGCTAGAAGATGCGGAAGAGAATATGAGGCATGATTCTAGAGAGATGGTTACCATACAGGCTGACATAGAGAGGGCCCGAGCCGAGGCTGACGAACTGCACCCCGTCACTGATGAGGAGGATCGGGAGGTGAGTCGATGGAAACAATTCTTGAAATCCACATGTCAAAGGGTGGCGGAGCTGCAACACTCTTTTGATGGGGTCAATCGGAACATGTGAGGAGTTGACCCCTGGGTAATGTAATAATGACAAACCCTTAAATGTACTTTCGGGATTTATATTCTTTTGAAGGCTGTAGCATGCATGAGTTCTGTTATTTTCACTGGTTCATTTTTCATCCTTACAATGTTTTCAGGACGTGCAGTGACAATTCACTAAACTCATGTGGGTCAGGAACGATGAGAGAAAAAAGAGATACTCACATCATCGTTCAATTCAAAAACAGGAGTGTAAACCATGATTCATGCATCCGGGGTTTGGATAACCAGTCCGAATTTCAGGAAAATTAGAGAGACCTAGCTAGAGAAGGATGTTCTTAGAATAGGCGAATTACCGTTTTTCCAGCGTGCTCTTGTACATGAACGATATAATGCCAAGGGCGTTGAAATTAGTCTGAACGGATGAGAATGGGAAGTGTGAATCATGATACCCAAAATTCGGAACACTATGAGGGTGGAATGACAATAAAGGACAAATATTAACCATGGATGAATAATGTTATCCTTACTGCATTAGCCTAAAATGGGGACAACAAATGAGGGCCGACCATTGACCATGTTCGCAACACGAGGCCTAACTCAAATATCGTCGATCATTCTTCTGGCACGTTGGCCCATGACAGAAGGTGGACCATAGGTCGAGCATTAATACTGCTGGGGGTTCCTCAAAATAGGACCAGTCATCCAGAACGTTGGCCCAAGACAGCAGGTGGACCATAGGTCGATCATCCATATTGTTAGGGGGTCCCTCAAAACACGACCAGTCTTCCAGAACGTTGCCCTAGGACAGAAGGTAGACCATAGGTCGAGCATCCATACTGTTAGGGGTTCCTCCAGACATGAAAGGGGACGAGGGTCTGAATAAGGGGCACGCAAAGCATGAAATGTGGAGTGATGGTTTGTCCGAATAGAATCCAACACTCATGTAATTACACCACCGTGGTGGGAGTACGCCAGATGGGCGCATCGTTTTGATCATGGATCATTCCTTCTTAGAGACTGGGCCTCTCTAGAGATGGGGTCGGTCGCTTCCCATTGTAATCTTGGGGAATCATGAACTTTTTCAGGGCAGAGTCACAGTTTCACAGTCACCTACGAGGGGTCCGGCCAGGGGGCCGCAATGGGGAAGAACATGATTTCTGATTCCTGTGGGCTGGACACTAAGAAAAATACTTGGGTGTCCCTACATATCCCATAAGGATGGGAATAAAGCCACACGAAGATCTGTTGGAACAGTTTAACGTCATGTAGGACGAAGAGAAGCCTGGTTGCGCTGGTACAAATCCCATCAAAACTACTAAGACCACGTGAGTCTTGCTCGATGTGGGAAACAATAAGTAAAGGGGAAATTTCCTGAAATAGGAAGGGATGGGTTAGGGAGAAGGGACGCTTGGTGAAAACCGGACCAATGACACTAATACGTCCACATGGCACATCTAGACATGCAAAAAGGTAGAGCCGAGTATTTTGAAATTCCACATGAACATGAGGAAGTGGAAATGTGTGAATCATGACGCTCAAGATTTAGATCACAATGATGGTGGCATGACGATTGAGAATAAATATTAACTGTGGTGGAAACCCAGCATCCATATCACATTAGACTATAATGGGGATAGACAAATGAGGGTCGACCGTTGACCAGGTTCGAAACACGGGGCCATGTCAAAAATGTTGTCAGAGATCCGTAGGTACGTTGGCCCAAAACGATTGGAGGGCCCTTAGGTCCAGCATGAATGTATAGCCCTCAATCCTAGTACCCATGTCGTCCGAGGGTCCTTTTGGATGTGGAAGAGGATAAAGATCCCCAATAGAGAGCTCAAGAAGCTTGGTAATGGAATGATAGAATGTCTCCATGAAAATTCCACACTCCAGACTCTTTGTCAAAACACATCTAAATACTAACACGAGGCGTATTAGATAGTGGGAGTCAAGTCCCTTCCCACAGGAAGATCTTCGTTTAGGGTTGTAGAATTCACACCATGGATGGGAGGAAAAACAGGAGGCATGTGGCAGGTAATTATGAAAACCCTGACGTGGATGGGAATCGGGGGTGTGTACGGTGCGGTTAACAACCCGAAGTGAATGGGGAAATATCCCATAAAACACTACACAACCCCCTTGGGAGAGGTTTTAGGTCAAGGGACCGAAAACGACAGTTGAGCTGGGCCCGAAGCAAAGTGCAAATGCGTTCCTACTTACCACATGGGGATGGGAATCAAGTTGCACATTGTTCTGAAGGGTAGCACGGTAAGTTACCAGTTCTAGGGAAGAAGGGGAGTGCGGGCGTGGCACTTGCACCCAAAGAAGTGGAATTTGTTAAATCTTGTTTTTTCCTTTAAGGTGGGAGGTTTTTTTGTGATGTAACAAGCCTAGGGTAGCAAGCCCTGGTGTCGCCACAAGAATCAAGCCGTTATAGGCGTTGACAAATGGCATTGCACGTGACCAATACCCAATGTGATTTTCTCTACAACGAGGTCCTCACAATGCAGTGTTGTTTTTCATCATGCGTCCAGGACGATAATGTCATAGTTTAGGGTCGTGTGATGGGACAAAGCATGAATTTTAATGTCATGTAGTGCAAGAGTAGCAGAGACGATGCTAGGTGGGGAATGTGTATGATGTCGTGCGATGTAACCGATGTGAATGGGGACATAATCCCTCATTATACCGTATGCAATTCCTAGAGAGGAACCTCAGGATGAGGGGCCCACATATAGGTGAGAGGTGAATGGGGATAGATTAGCTCCCAAATGAGTTGTACTAGAAAACAACACGTTCAGGAAGTCCTACTATAATGCCCCGACCCTAGTGACCCAGAGTCGGTGAATTATTTTAATACATTGGCATGATTAAAAGGAATCAAGTTCCAAAGAACCGATCAGTTTAGCAGTCTTGAAAAATAGATTACATACATGAACGTTACATTACACTTCATAACATACAAAACAACATAAATAATACTTTATGAATTCCATTATTCCATTTTCTTAACCCTAAATATCAATCACCATACACTTCTTGAAATCACGGAAAAACAAAACATAGAAAGGTGTGATCTCAAACCCTCAGTTAGGGTAAGAAATACAGCAGAAACATTCTGAAATAAGCATAAACATTTGAGGCAATGTATAACTAACAAAAAATCCTTTAAAACTTGAACTTCAGCATAATTTGGAAAAGATAAAATGAAATAATACCTTTTCCTTATTCACATGGATATTCTACTAGTCGAATAATCACATGAAATATCAATAACATATTTCATAATGATGGATTGCATAATTACAGACTATCATAACCACATATCCAAGGCCTCGTGCCAAGACTACAAATAAGATTTTGTCAAGGCATTATGCCAAGACACTAGTTTGTCTCATTAGACCTACCGATGCATCGAGATTCTATAGAGGGCTCCACCCATAACATATTAAGTCCAATGCATTCCCATATGAAAATCTTTAAACATAACATAAACATTTGTATTAAAACTAGCATACGAAATGTAAATACTTCATCCATAAACCATGAATGGTATAAAAATAACACATCCACAGCCAAACACATCACAAAAACTTCAAAACAATATGGAAGTTTTGTATCATAATAAATCAACTTCAAATAAACATAAAATCCATCAAAGGATGTTGAAATATATGAAATCAAAACTATTTGAGAGAAATATATCTTTTTTTGAAATCATTTAAAAGTCACACATTTATTAAGGAAGTAATTTAAAAGATATTTTTGAATTAAAGTGTCCCATACCACATAAAAACATTTGAAAAGAAATATCATTTCAAAACATTCATGTCCATATAAATAAATCCTTAAAATCATTTTGAAAACATGGACATTAATTAAAAAGATTAAGAAAGATAAATCATTAAAACATTTAAAATTATGATCTTTATAAAGAGTAACTTTCACAAATTCTTGAAATATTCATTTTGAAATCATTTAAAAGTCACATAATTATAAAATAAAACATTTAATTTGAAAATATTCTTATCATCTTGTAAGGGAAGCTTTGACGATTTTATAATGGTGGTAAATAGCCGCACCCATAGTATAAGTTAAAAAAACATTCTTACCTTAAATTTGTGGAAAAGGTAAAAAGTGCCTTGTTTGGAAAATGACAGAAAGATTCCTTTCAAAACCACATAATGGTATAAATGAATTTAACCCATTTTATAGTCAATATTTAAAAAGTTTTTAAATACATTTTTAAGGAACATGGATGTGGCTGATAAAGAGACCCCAGTAGATAATTACGTATAAACAACCTCGGATAATGAAGAGATTATGAAATAAACCCTTACCTTGTACATTTCCTTGGATGAGGGTAGGTTAAACTCATTTATAATGGTAAAATAATTGTTATTAAATTATACATGAACAATATACATTCATATGATATCATATATGATATTTTAACATTGCGTTGTTAATAATATCATAGAATTATCGTTGTTTCGGGTGTTATCTTACTCATTTTCTTTTATATGTTTTGTTAAGTAAGTCGTGGTTGTAATGGATAGGTTGTATCTTATTCCTATCCAGAATGATATCAAGTCCTTAAACATTTTTTTAATTCATCAAATGATAATTATACTTGAATGGATATGATAGAGAATGAATATCATCGCCTTCGTGGAGACGGTAGTCCGTATGTACGCACGAGCGACAGTATCATTCTTTTGATATTAAAATAATATATAATTAGATGTTATATCATATATACAGAATAATTATCATGTTATATTTATTATTTACATAAATTACACATCATTATTATATCCATCCAAATAATTATGTTTTGAATAACAATTACACCACGACGTGGAGACGGTAAGCTGTACGTACGCACGTATGGTGACATGTCATTAAAAGGATGGATAGAATACTGAAATATGGTTGTAACATGTTTATAATAACATTAATTTATATATAATATACTGGAGTTATTATTTTAGATTGGTAATAACAAAGAAAGAAGAAGTGGAAGAAGAAAAGAACTTGAAAAAGGGTGGTGAAATCATTACCTCTTATACGGGTTCTTCTTTCGATTTGATCAAAAGGGCTCCTTATGTTGGCTTTCTGACTAATGGAAGGCCTCTATAATGAATTGAGGGATGTTGAGAGAGTATTTTTTTAGAGTTTATCTGAACCAAAAGGCTTTGAATGTGTGATTTAGTGAGAAGGGGGAGTGCCCTTTTATAAGATGGTTGAGGGGCACCTTTGGAAAAGCTAGAAATATTATTTTATAATAAATTCATATTCGGTTTATAATGGCTCCAAACTGTATTATTTAAAGGTCAAGGTGGGTATGGGTCGAAAAACACTCAACCAATAGAATTTAGACAGGTTTGGGTTACTATATTAGCCTTATTTTTACGTAATAACTCTTAGTTAATTAGTTTCACTTTTACAATGTATTATTGTATTTTTATATTATATGGTTAATAAACATACTATATAAATCCAAGAGATTCCCAAGTGGTCAAATAATGATACACCTATCTTGATATAATTCTCTTGGCCGACCCTTATATTTTTAGGAATTTAATATCAATAACTTATATAATATTTGTTTTAAAAACTCATTTATGTCAATTTTGACAGTATTTAATAATTGATTTTTGTAAAAATCATAAAAGAATGATTACTTCACAAAAAGTTATTTAAATCAATACTAACATGATATATTAACCTATAAAGTTATTTAAATTCATAAAAAGTCTCAAATTATATTTATTTGTGCATTCATAATATAAATAATATTAATTTTTCACAATTATGGTAATTACTGCATCATCATTGTGTCATAAATAAATTAAATTAATTAATGTCTAAAAACTATAAATAAAATAATTATATGTATTAAATCATTTTATCTTTCTAATGAATATTTATAGTCTAAAATACAACATATCTTACCCTATGTAAAAATTGTTTTTCTAAAAGATATATGCTTGTGTCATTTTTGTATTCATTTTATCTTAATTAAAATAAAGTGTCCCTATCACTTACATGTGGCTCCATGGGGTCCCGAAATCGACCCAAATATGCCCATGGTCAGACATGTATCACTAAATAAGGTTATGGCATGTTTTAGGGTAATTTATTTATTATAATATTATTGTATAACCCTCATTTACCGGATTTACCCTTTAACCATGGTAAATAAAATATTTACCGAAGTAATTATTCAAAATGTCTAAAAATAAAAGTTTCCTATTTACACAATTTGGGCATCCTGATTCCAAATATGGAATCCATTTTTCCAAATTCAAAACATAGAAGTGGCAGAAATAAATTTAAAATTAATTCCTTTTGTCAAAACAAAAAGTATATTTTTAAGATATAATAACTATTAACAGATTGATACTTGTTTATGTTCAGTTTTATTGTGAAATTATGTCTAATGACCAATATTGTATTAAATGGTAAATATATATTCTAAATATACTTTATAACCACTCAAATTCATAATTTATCACTATTAATTATTTTGATAAAAAAAATGTTTTCAATTAAAATTTAATAATTTTCACTATTCATCAAAATATTAAAGTTATCCGAAAAGTACCAAAATTTCACCTTAGGCTAAATTAGATACACTGAATCCAAAAATGAAGTCCATTTTGAGAGATAAAATTTATAAAATTTCAAAGAGTAGGTATTACTATTCATAACAGCTAGTTTGATTGGTTGTAGTGTGTGTTAGAACTCGAAGTTGCGTACAACACATGGTATGGTATTATTCAAAGAAAAGCGTACCGTGGAATCTTGGGATGTTTCATTGTATATTTTTTAAGTCCCCATTTAGTCAAATTGAATATATAAAAGTATAAAATATTGGATTTTAAAAGGGTTCACTATTAAAAGTTGGTAAAAGTGAAATACTGAAAATGAATTTGATCTTACATTATGTCTAAGAAACTCATAATATGGATTCTAAAATTATAAGGATTATATAAAGTTTGAAATTTAGTTAATACTATTCATGACATATTTTTAACGGCCTTTTTTGTAAGTCATGGTGCGCTTGAACTCGGTGTTGCGTGTAGTGCAAGTTTTTGAATTATTTTGAAGAAAAAACACACTATGAAATCTTTGGGTGTTACATTCTCCCCTCCTTCAATAAATTGGGTCCTCGCAATTTGAAATTGTTCTTCGAAAATAAAAGGTTGAATATAGAAAATATCTTTGTGTAAAAACCCACATCAGAAATTGGGTTAATAAAATTTAGTCTTAATAAGAGGAAAAGAGAAATGAAAGGGTCTCCACCAAATTATGATCTCAATTAGGAGAACATTGGTGGAAATTAGAGACATATAATTGGAGAAAAAATGTAAATATTTATAGGTAGTGATTGAGTTCATCAATCACAAACAAGTGTAAAATTGAGGTCCTTATATTCATCAATCTATGATGATTTGAAATATCATCGGTTCAACAAAAGATAGGGTATTAGGATAACACATTTTTGGTTTTAGGATTCCTTAAATAAATTATAAGAATTAATTTCATCAAAGAATAAGAGAAGAAGAAAAATATATTCTTTAAAAGTAGAGTTCCATCCTTTAACTAATTTCTACCACAAACTCATCTTTCACTCTAAAAGAAAAAAAATAATTCTATTAATCCTATTCGTATAGGGTAATAAAATGAATTTATAATTCATCTAGAAAATATTTTAAAAAAAACTACATTATTTAATCTCGGACATTACTTGGTCCAGTGCTTGGTGATACACCCTTGTCGCCCTTAGGTTGTGGGTTCAAGTCCCGCGGCCTTGTCGGACGCGACAGGTTTCCTCCCATCCTCCGGGTTGTATATTTATGGAAATCCAAAAATAATCAAAACTAGAACTATCCAAAATGATTTAGTCCAAAAATGAAGATTTTTTTTGCTACGTAATAACATTTGAACACCTTCATTATGTATTATTTTATAACACTGCAACATCTTGAATTACCCTAAAAACATATTGATTACATTCATGATCCCTTATTCCTTAAATAATAATAGATATACTCCTTCAATCCAATAATGCGTTAAACCCCAAAAATGATGGAATATACAAATCATTAATCAGTTCCAAGGTAGTCAAGAATATCCAATATAATTTATCCAAATCAATCATGTATTATTCCAAAATCCCTACCTCGGTATCGGAACTATATTATGGTTTATCATTCTCTCAACAATATATTTTCCTAAAATTTATCCTCCTATTGAGTCAATTTTCTTTGTTCCACACAATCTCATGTCCTTAATGAAATAGTACTGTAGTACAATCCTTATATACTCCATACTTATTATAAAAAGTAAATTGTTGATACAACACTCAGATGACATTATCAACATAAGAAAGCTAATCATTCCTCTTCATCTGTGGTAGTATCATAACTTGATTATTATCCAATAGCATCATTTGCTGAATAGTCTGATGACTGGGACATAGGTTCGCGTAGTGTCCCAACTCCTTTCAAATGAAGCATTTTACATTTGAAGCAATTTTCTTACCCTTGCAGTCACGTACTTTGTGCCTTTTTCTCCACACATATAACAAACTCTCATTCCTTTCAGGAAAGTTCCAGGGTGTTTCTTCCCACAGTTAACACATATGGGGAAATTCTTCTTTTCCCTATTCCCTTTATCCATCTTTCTCTCTTCCGTCCTTTTCTTCTCTTTCTTCCCTTCAAAGCCATAGGACTCAGTAAACTCTTTAGTTTTCTTATCCACACATGATATTATTTTTTCATATGATGTTAATACGTGGGAGACTATTTCCCTTATAAATGATGTCTTAATTCCATGAAAGATATAATCCTTCTTACTCTTTGGATCATACGTATTACTGGAGTTCAGATGTATTCTACTGGGCGCCATTTCTATACAATAGCATAAACTAGGTCAGTTTATGAATTGCAATAAAGAATTCCAAATGAAAATTGAACAGTTTATGGATACAATCCATAATCATAAAAAATGTTTTATTTGAGTATGTATACACTCATGATCCCTTCATAATGGTTTTTAAATAAAATGAGAATTATCCTAAGAATATCCACCAGGAGTGTCGTAACCAAGAGTGCAGCAAGGCCCGTTATCATGCACCAGTTCCCGTTCGAGTCTATCTCAAAGCGGTGTTTTTCAAGTTTTACCCCTAGGTACATATGTTCCAGAGCCTCCTCTACCTGCTCGTATCCAGACTGGGATGTATTGCTCAGAAAACTCACATAACCTCTACAATACCAAAATTCTAGGAAGTTCTTCTATACTAATCCTCAAAGTCTATTTTAGGGAAATGTGCTCTAATCAGCGTTTATCTAAATCTTGTTTCCAAGGTTATTGCTAAACATCCTTTGATACCAACTCTAACTCCCCAACCCCAGTGACCCAGAGTCGGTGGATTATTTTAAAACATTGGCATGATTACAAGGAATCAACTCCTGAAGAACCGATCAGTTTAGCAGTCTTGGAAAATACATTACATACATGAATGTTACATTATACTTCATAACATACAAAATAACATAAATAATCCTTTATTAATGCAATTATTATCTTGTCTTAACCCTATATATCATTCACAATACACTTCTTGGAATCCTAGTAAAAATAAAACATAGAAAGGGGTGATCTCAAATGCTCAGTAAGGGTAAGAAATACTGCAGAAACATTCAGAAATAAGCATAAACATTTGAGGCAATGTATAATTAACACAAAATCCTTTAATAATTGAACCTCAACATAATATGTAGATGATAAAATGAAATAATTCCTTTTTCTTATTAACATGGATATTCTACTAGTCGAATAATCACATGAAATATCAATAAACACTTTCATAATGATGGAATGCATAATGCCACACTATCATAACCACATAGCTAAGGCCTCGTTCCAAGACTACAAATAAGATTTTGTCAAGGCCTTATGCCAAGACACTAGTTTGTCTAATGAGACCTACCGATGCATAGAAGAGCTATAGCGGGCTCCACCCATCACACATTAAGACCAATTCATTCCCATACGAAAAGGTTTAAACATAACATAAACATTCGTATTAAAAATAGCATAGGAAATGTAAATACATCATCAATAAACCACGAATGGTATAAAAATAACACATCCACAGTCAAACACATCAAAAAAACGACAAAACAATATGGAAGTTTTGTATCATAATAAATTAACTTCAAATAATCTTAAAATCCATCAAAGGATGTTGAAATAGATGAAATCATAACTATTTGAGAGAAATATCTCTTTTTTTGAAATCATTTAAAAGTCACACATTTATTAAGGAAGTAATTTAAAAGAGATTTTTCAATCAAAGTGTCTCATACCACTTTTGAAACTTTTGAAAAGAAATATCATTTCAAAACATTATTTTCTAAATAAATAAATCCTTAAAATCATTTTGAAAACATGGACATTAATTAAAAATAAATAGAAAGATAAATCATTAAAACATTTAAAATTATGATATTGATAGAGAGTACCTTTCACAAATTCTTAAAATTTTAATTTTGAAATCATTTAAAAGTCACATAATTATAAAATAAAACATTTAATTGGAAAATATTCTTATAATCTTGTAAGGGAAGCTTTGAAGAATTTATAACGGCGGTAAATAGTCGCACCTTCCGTATAAGTTAAAAAAACATTCTTACCTTAAATTTATTGACAAGGTTAAAAGTTCCTTGTTTGGAAAACGACGAAAAGATTCCTTTCAAAACCACATAAGGGAATAAATGAATTTAACCCATTATCTAGTAAATAGTATAAATGGTTTTAAATACATATTTAAGGAACATGGATGTGGATGATAAAGAGATCCTAGTAGATAATTATGTATAAACAACCTTGGATAATGAAGAGATTGTGAAATAAACCGTTACCATGTAATTTTCCATGGTTGGGGGTAGGTTAACCTCTGGTATAATGGTAAAATAAATATTATTAAATTATACAAGAATCATATACATTCATATGATATCATATATGATCTTTTAACATTGCTTTGTTAATAATATCTTGGAATTATCGTTGTTTCGGGTGTTAACTTACTTGTTTTATTTAATATGTTTTGTTAAGTAAACCATGGTTTTAATGGATAGGTTTTATCTTATTCACATCCAGAATGATATAAATTCCTTAAAAATTATTTTTAAATCATCAAATGATTATTATACTTGAATGGATACGATAGAAAATGAATCTCATCGCTTTCGTGGAAACGGTAGTCCGTACGTACGCACGAGCGACGATATCATTCTATTAAATTAAAATAATATATAATTGGATGGTATATCATATATACAAAATAATTATCATGTTATATTTATTATTTACATGAATTACACTTCATTATTATATACATCCAAATAATAATGTTTTGAATAACAATTACAGCACGACGTGGAGACGGTAAGCCGTATGTACGCACGTATGGTGACACGTCATTAAACGGATGGATAGAATACTGAAATATAGTTGTACCATGTTTATAATAACATAAAAGTATATATAATATACTGGATTTATTATTTTAGAATGGTAATAAAAAATAAAGCAGAAGTGGAAGAAGAAAAGAACTTGAAAAAGGGTGGTGAAGTCATTACCTCTTCTTCGGGTTCTTCCTTTCGATTTGATCAAAAGGTCTCCTTATGTTGGCTTTCTGACTAAAGGAAGGCCTCTATAATTAAGTGAAGGAATTTTAGAGAGTATTTGGTCAGAGTATGGCCACTCCAAAAGGCTTTGAATGTGTGAATTAGTGAGAAGGAGGAGTTCCCTTTTTTTAAGAGGGGTGAGGGGCACCTTTGGAAAAGCTAGAAATATTATTTTATAATAAATTCATATTCGATTTATAATGGCTCCAAAGTGGATTATTTAAAGTTAAAGGTAGTTATGGGTCTAAAAACACTCAAACAATAGAATTTATACAGGTTTGGGTTACTATATTAACCTTATCATTAATTATTAACTATTAGTTAATTAGCTCCACTTTTACAATGTCTCTTTGTATTTTTATATTATATGGTTAATAAACGTTCTATATACATCCAATATACCCCCAAGTGGTTCATTAATGATACACCTATCATGATATATGTCTCTTGGACGACCCTTATATTTTTAATAATTTAATATCAATTAATAATATAATATTTGTTTTAAAAACTCTTTTATGTCAATTTTGAAACTATTCAATAATTGATTTTTTCTAAAAATCATAACAAAATGATTACTTAAAAAAACGTTAATTAAATCAACTCTAACAAGTAATATTAACCTATAAAATTATTTTAATTCATAAAAAGTCTCATATTATATTTATTTTGGTATTTATAATATCAATTATTATAATTTTTCAATATTATGGTAGTTACTGCATCATCATTGTGTCATAAATAAATTAAATTATTTAATGTATAAAAATTATAAATAAATTATCATTAAGTAGGAAATATTTTTACATTTCTAATGAATATTTAAAGTCGAAATACAGTTTATATAACCCTATGTAAAAATTGTTTTTCTAAAAGATATATGCTTGTGTCATTTTTGTATTCATTTTAACATAATTAAAATAAAGTGTCCCTATCACTTACAAGTGGCTCCATGGGGTCCCAAAATCGACCCAAAGATGCCCATGGTCAGAAATGTATCAACCAATAAGGTTGTGACATGTTTTAGGTTACTTTTGTATTATTATAATAATATTGTTTAACCCTCAATTACCGGATTTACCCTTTAACCATGGTAAATAAAATATTTACCGAAGTAATTATTCAAAATGTCTAAAAATAAAAGTTATCTATTTACACAATTTGAACATACAGATTCCAAATATTTAATCCATTTTTCCAAATTCAAAACATAGAAGTGGCAGAAATTAATATAAAATTAATTTCCGCTGTCAAAACAAAAAGCGTGTTTTTAAGATATAATAACTATCAAAAGATTGGTACTTGTTTTTGTTTGGTTTAATTGTGAAATAATGCACAACGACCAAAATTGTATTAAATGGTAAAAATATATTCTAAATATACATTAAAACCACTCAAATTCCTAATTTATCACTATTAATTATTTTGATTAAAAAATTTGTTTTTAATTAAAATTTAGTAATTTTCACTATTCATCAAAATATTAAAGTTATCTGAAAAGTACCAAAATTTCTCCTTAGGATAAATTAGAAACTCCGAATCCAAAAATGATGTCCATTTTGAGTGATAAAATTTATAAAATTTCAAAAACTATGTATTACTATTCGTAACGGCTAGTTTGACTGGTTGTGGTGTGAGTTAGATGTCAAAGTTGCGTACAACACATGCTACTGTATTATTCAAAGGAAAGCGTACTGTGGAAGCTTGGGATATTTCATTGTAAATTTTTGATGTCCCCATTTAGTCAAATTGAATATTTAAAAGTTTAAAATATTGGATTTTAAAAGGGTTCACTATTAAAAGTTGGTAAAAGTGCAATACTGAAAATGAATGTGTTCTTACATTATGTATAAGAAACTCATAATTTGGATTCTAAAATTTAAAATATTATATAAAGTTTAAAATTTAGTTAATACTATTCATAAACTCTTTTGAACGACTTGTTTGGTAATTCATGGTGCACTTGAACTCGTTGTTGTGTGTAGTTCATGTTTTTGAATTATTTTGAAGAAACAACACACTATGAATTCTTGGGGTGTTACACCTACGTGTCCCATGAGGATGGGAATCAAGATGAATGTATTTCTGGAGGGATCTTAGTTTATGGTCTTAGAGAATGGACCGTGGGATCCCCAAAGGACGCTGTATTGCAGCTTTTCCCCTTGATATGAAAATGTGTACTGGGGGGTAGCACGTAGAGTGTCGAGATTCCACCTGGACACAATGGGGTGGAGAATAATGTGAATCATGTAACCAACATTCATGTCCAAGAGGGGTAGGCAAGATGACAAAGGATTAATGATGACCGTGTTTGCAACACAGCATCCTATCCTATTAGCCTGAAATAGGGACAAACAAATGAGCATCGACCGCTGACCATGTTCGCAACAGGGGTTTCATATCAATTTGTTGTCTAAAACCATCGAGGGAATTGGACCGTAATGGTAGGAGAGCCCTTAGGCATTGAATCCATTCCATTCTTGAGGGTCCCGTTGGTTGTTAAAGATTATTAAAACCTAAATGAAGGGGAACATGAAGCTTGAAAAGTGGAAAGAACTTGACCAAGTTGAATCTGACATTCTTGGTCCTAGACCAGAGTACTCTTAACACACGGTTGAATCACTACAAGGAGTTGAGGGACTCAACTTGAGGGATATTGAGAGATTTCGGATTCCCGGAAAAGGGGGTATAGTGCCAAAAACCATGTACCATACCTATATACCCCCTCCCACTTAGAGAGGGGTAGGCTAAGGGGCCTAGGTGACCGGGAGATCAGTGGATATATAGGAGGTGGGGCTGGACCCGATGTCTAGACATTCGGGTGGTCCTACATATCCCATAATGATGGGAATCAAGACACACGTAGTTCTAGAGGGTGTCTTTTAATGTCATGCGTGACAAGAAATAGGAGTGCTAAT
Source organism: Viscum album (assembly GCA_963277665.1). Lineage (NCBI taxonomy): Eukaryota > Viridiplantae > Streptophyta > Magnoliopsida > Santalales > Viscaceae > Viscum > Viscum album. The sequence continues at coordinate 1,896,428,301 of OY728163.1, read as the reverse complement.
TATTAGAACGGGGTGTTCATGGTGCAACTATTGAAAACCCAACGTTAATGAGGACCTGATCCAACATCGCACCACACAGTCCCATAGTCAGGGTCCCGAAGGCAGGAATGAAGAGAAAAATTAGATGAACTCAAGATGGGCCTAAAGACAAGAGGTTTGGGTGTTTTGACATATCCCATGAGGATAGGAATCAAGCCAGACGTAGTTCCTAGGATATCTTAGTTTATGTTCGTAGAGCTCGGACCATGTATGGATGGATGGGAACTTTCCAAGTAGGCATAGACCTCGACCCGATCCCTAAGCCCACATGAGTTAAAATCGATGTGGGAAACAAGGGGGAAGATCCTTATCTCAATACCCAAAACATCCATCGAGGGGAATTCAGTGAAGAGCCCCAAAGGACACCTTTAATGCGGCTTTGTTCCCCTAACACGCAGATGTGCACTGAGGAATAGTATCAAGAGTTTCGAAACCCTACTTAGAGATGATGAGAATGGAGAAGGATGTGAATTGTGTAGTCGACCTTTTGGGCTTAATGGGGTTGGCGTTGTGATTGAGGATAATTGTTAACCCTGGAGGAAAAATAGTATCCATATCGCGTTAACTTGAGGTGCGAACAACAAACAAGCATCAACTGCTGACCATATTCGCAACGCGGGGGTTTTATAGATTTTTTTGTTCGAAACCCTTGGGGGCGTTGGCCTGTAACGATAGGAGAGCCCTTGGGAGTTTTATCCTGGCTGTTCTTGGGGGTCCCTCTGGGTGTTAAAGATGGTGAAAGCCCCGATGAAGGGAAACATAATGCCTGAAAAGAAGGTTCGGACGTGTATGAGTAGAATCTGACATTCTAGGTAACTTAAACCGACATACCCTTAGGCACATTGGGAAATCACCAAAAAGGGTCGACAAAGTGGCTCATGAGAGGTAGGCCAATTGGGCCAAGGTGGGACATAGATTTTTAGAAGATGGGTCTGGACCCGAATCTTGGACATTCAGGTGGTCCTACGTATCCCATAAGGATGGGAATCATGCCACACATAATTCTAGAAGATACCTAGGGGCAGGATACCCAAACTACGATGTGTACAGTGCGAAGAGTAATGAGGACATATTCTCGTACCACTCCACATAGTTTTGTAGGAAGGAACCTGGGATAGGGGGGCCCAAAAAGGCCAAGGAGCCTGATAATTGGGTTTTGGTCATGAAGGTATGGCCTACTCGCAATTTAATGTCTTGTAGTGAGGAAGAAGGTCGGGGAATAGGGTTCCATGGATATAGGAGGTGTATGGTACGGCGAACAAACTGATGTGAGTGTGGACATAATCTCTCACCACACTATACAGATCGGTTAAGAACATGGGCTAGGGACTGAAAATTCTAAGAGGCCTGAGGTAGGGCCTTCGTAAGGGAAGGCGTACGACATGGAAAGTATCTCAACGTATATGAGGATGTAATCCCACACTACACTGTAGACTCCCTATAAAAGGATCGGGGCCAGAGGCCCGACTGCTAGCACCACCCAGAGGGATGTTCGTCGCTTTGGGATGAGGCAGAATGAATAACTGCACTAGATGTTTGGGACATCTTGGGGTTGACCCAATGATCTGGGACACTGTTGACCATGTTTGAAACACAACATCCCTATGTTGACCTGATATGGGAGCAACAAATGATCGTCGACCACTGACCACATTAGAAACGCGGGACTTGTATCGGCTTGTTGCTCGACATCGTCAAGGGCGTTGGCCCGAAGTGGTAAGAGGGCCCTTAGGCCGAGCATCCATACCATTCAGGGACCCTTCCGGATGAGGAAAGTGATTGAATCCCAGTCATGGAGTGGGTGAAGCACAGTTGTAGCCATCTCCGAAAGAGGTGAACATCTCCAGGGGGACGCACAGTCAGGTCGAGACTTGATCGACGTAAACTAGGGAAAAAGTGTGCACCCTGCCATATGTCTTGACCTGAGAGCCAGATTTTGGCTTTTGGGCTTGGCCAACAGACAAAATTTCTGGGCATTCCTTTGTATCCCATGAGGATGGTAGTCAATCCATATGTAGTTCTTGAAGGACATGCAGTTTAACGTCATGTGGTGAGGACGTGGGAGGATATATGAACGACAGTTGGCACATTGTGTAACCCTTATAATCCTTTTATGAGTGGGGATAACAAAGCCTACTGCTCATCATGCGACGAACCTCTTAGGAAACTATACCCATGGAGGACAGACAAAGAGAAGAGTTCGGGGATGGGCTCAAGATGAGACATTTGAGCGTTCCTACGTATCCCATTAGGATGGCATTCAAGCCATACGTAGTTTTAGAAGCGCAGTTTAACGCCTTACTGGACGAGAAGATGCATCTTATCTGGGGACATGTTTGGTACGGTGCGTAACATGATGTGAATAAGGATGTAATCCCACACCACACTGTATAATCCCATAAGAGAGCCTGAGTCGACAAAGCCCAAGGGGATGAGGCTGAGCCTCGGTCAGGAAGGCCTGACTGGCTTGCAGTTTAACATCATGCAGTAAGGACGGGGGACTGGGGCCCGAAGAGACCAAAGGGCATGATACTGAGCCTTGGTCAGGAAGGCCTGATCGGCATGCAGTTTAATGTCTTGTAGTAAGGACGGGAGAGATATTAGATTAAGGTCATAGAGCTCAGACCATTTTGCAGTTTATCGTCATGCAGGATGATGTTGCAGTTTAGGGTCATGTAGGAACATAATGTACAGTTTAACATCATGATCGATGAAGATGAGCAGTTAAATGTCATACCGGATTGTGGTATAGTTTATGGTCATGTGGGATCGTAATGTGCAGTTTAAGGTCATGCGGGACTGTACAGTTTAAGGTCATGCATGACCAATGCTGAGTGCTTTTACGTCCTTCAGTGGGGACAGATCACATAGTTTAACATCGTGTGATATGGATGACTATGATCATATTTTAAGGTCATAGAGCATGCACCGTTTTGTAGTTTATTTTCGTTCGGGACCAAAGGGACTCAGGAAAAGTACTTCTTGAGGAACTTGTCATTGGTGGGAGGAGTTATGAGCTCACCATCCATGGTCTCCCTGGAGTATGCTCTATTGCGGTAAACCTTATGAATGACATAAGGTCCTTCCCATTTGGGCTCAATCTTGGGTGGTTTCCTACCGGGAATCCATGGCGCTCGAAGGGCCAGCACCAGGTCGCTTTGCAGAAAAGAGGGAAGGTGAACCTTCTTGTTCAAGGCTCTGGCTATCATATTCTGATGACTTTCTAGATTGTGCAGGGCATGAAGCATGTTCTAATCCAGTGCTTCAAATTCAGCTAGACATATTTCAGACACCTTATCTAGAGCTTTCGGGTCATAAAATATAGTGTGTAATGATGGTAGGTGGATCTCAATGGGCAGGACGGCCTCATCCCCATACACCAGGGAATATGGGGTCACCTAGGTGGATTTGTGAGTCGTCATCTGATAATCCTAGAGGGCGTTGGGGAGCATGTCTGGCCAAAAATTTCTATTCTGACCAACCATCTTCTATATAATGTTAGAGGGGGTTTTTTTGAATTCCTCGATCTGTCCATTCGGCTGAACATTATAGTGAGAGGTATGGTTCGAACGAATATTGTTCTTGGTGTACAATTTCATCAGCTCGGCTGCTCGGAAGTTGGTGTTGTTATCAGTGAGGACAGCGTGAGGGACTCCAAACTGGTAGATGATATTGGAGCTCATGAAGTCAACGATGGAACATACCTTGACCTCTTTTATTTGAATTTCCTCTTCCCACTTGGAGAATAATTCTATAGCCGTTAGGATGAACCTACATTGTAGAGATGTCTCTGGTGGGTATGGTTCCACAACATCGAGTCCCCATACTGAAAATGGACAAGAATACTTCGTGGAGTGGAGAGGCTCTGGTGGCCGATGAAGAAAATTAGCATGAACTTGGAATGTGTGGAATCTATTGGAAAACTCGATACAATAATGGATCATAGAGGGCCAGAAGTACCCCAACCTACAGATCTGATGGGACAGCATGGGATCGGCCTGGATGGAAATACAGGAACCGGCATTAACCTCTGGCATGACCTGATAAATCTTGACTCCTTGAATGAAAGGAGGAGAACACCATCGAATCTCTGCGTATAGAGGATCTGCTCAAGACTGGGACCACTCTGGAGGGTAAATTGCAGTGCGCATCATCGGATTTTCTCACGCTCGACCCGATCATCCTGGAGGCAAACATTTTGGTGATACTCGACAAAATGTTCCCTCCAGTCAATAGTGGCCTCAACCACTGCATCTGATGAACCTGATACCTCTGACGTAGAATGTCTTGCAACAATATGGCTTACCCGCAGACCGTCGTCATCGTCTGTGTTAATGGGGGCAATGACTCTCCGGTGTGCTACATGTATGGTCAAATCATCTTGCTCGGGTTCTTCGAGCGACGAAGCTAAGCCGACCAAAGCATCTACTCGACCGTTCTATGACCGACGGTCATGGGTAACCTCTGGTCAAGAAGAGACATAAGCCATTAGATGGAGGGTGCACTCCAGCAACAGAAAAAGCTCTGTCTTCCTAACAACATAGTCGCCATTGACCTACTTGAGGACAAGTTCAGAATCCCCATTCACGTAAATATGGGGAACATCGATCTCAAAGGCCAGCTCGAGGCCACCGATGAGAGCCTGATACTCTGACTCATTGTTGGTGCAGCCTTCTGACAACAGGAATCAGTATGGCATAACTCCTTGCACCGGGGTGAGGAAGACGATACCCAAACCCACTCTGTTGAGCTAAGGATCGTTGATCCTCCTACATGTGGGGATCCGGGAGGCACCGTCGATGTGCATTTTCCAGCATGAGACTGCCTTATCGACTGAGAGGATCACCTCATAAGGAAAATCCAAATCCAAGGATTGATCTAAGGAGGATGGATGAGCATCTAGGAATTATTCCAATATCAGTCCCTTGATGGCCCTCTGAGGCACGAACCTGATGTCGAACTTTTAGAGGATCACCACCCACCACGCTAGTCAGCCATTTATCATAGGGCAGTTTAGGATGTACTTCAGTGGGTCTACCTGAGAGACCTACTGTACCTCATGGTGCTGCAGGTAATGCCGTAATTTTTGTATGGAGAACACGAGCACAAGGAAGCTCTTTCTAATAGGAGAGTATCTGTTCTCCGTATCGAGGAGCTTGTGGATGAGGTAGTAGAGGCTGTTCTCATTTCCCTAATTGTTATTTTGGCCGATAAGTGCGCCGAAGGACCGTTCTAGGGAAGTCACGTAAAGGAACAGTTGATTTCCGGAGACGGGTGGCATCAAGACCGAAGGTTGGAGAACATACTGCTTGATTTCTTTGAAAGCGGTCTGACACTCATTATCCCATTCATAGGAGGAGCCTTTATTCATACATCGGGAAAAGGGCTTACACTTGCCAGCCAGATTTTCAATGAATCGTCGTATTAGGATAAGTGGACTTGGAGACCTCGAATATCTCGAATATTACTCAGGGGAGGCCTTTGGCTGATGGCCTTGATCTTCTCTGGGTCTATCTCAATGCCTTAGTATCTAACAAAAAAACCAAGAAACATCCCGGAGGTGACCCCGAAGGCACACTATAGCGGGTTCATCTTTAGGTGGTAGGAACGGAGGAAGCCGAACAATTTATCAATTCCTTGAGATGTTCCTAGCGCTGGCGAGATTTGACCACCAAATAATCCACGTAGAATTCCACCAGTGTCCCAATAATCGGATTGAACATGCGATGCATGTCTAGATGATATGGGGCACCTTCATTCTTCCGACCAATGAGAATGACGTGGTAACAGAAAGTACCTTAGGGATCCCTGAAAGCATTTCACTCCTCATCCTCGGGGGCCATCCGGATCTAGTTATACACAGAATATCTATCCATGAAAGAGAGGGCTTGGAACACAGTCGTGGAATCAATCATCAACTCTATCACTTAGAGGGGAAAATCATCCTTCAGGCTGTGGCAATTGAGATTGTGGAAGTCGATGCAGACTCTGATCTGCCCATTCTTCTTCCTGACTGGAACAATGTTGGCAATCCACCTTGGGTACTGGACTTCCTTAACAAAGTTTGATTTGATAAGCTTGCAAACTTCGTCCTCAACCATGGAACTGTGAGATGCGTGCATTATTCTGGGAGGATTCTTAAACCCGTGATGGTTTGTCAGGAGACTAAGGCGGTGGATGACTACATGGGGATCTAGTCCTGTCATCTCTTCGTAACCCCGGGAAAACACAATACGGTGCTGTTTAAGAAAGTCCACGATCTGTTGCTGCTCCTCGAGGGGCATGGATGCACTGATCAATGTGGGTCTCGGATCTTCCTCACTACCAAGGTTCACCTGTACCAATTCATCAAACGTGGTAGGTACGCCCTCTTCAAAGGTGGTGGATCATCCTCCAAATCCCCTTATCCACTCTTGGAGGGATTTCCCGTAGGGGGAGCTGCTTCTGAGTTATCAAACCCTGATGGACAGCTGGTGCCAGCCTAGGCAGCAATGGTCATTATATCTGGAGACTCATGCGCCACTGAGACCATAGAGATGAAGGCAGTCGATCCAATCCAATCTAGCCTTCATCCCAAGGGGCCACGTTTGATGAAACCAAAGCAGTAGTGATGCAGAGGCCTGATCCGGTTGATTCTAGCCCAGCAGAAGAGACATGTATGGCATACCGCCAAAGCCATTATCCTGACATTCTGATACCACATAGGGGTAGGAGGTTCTGGGATCACCTGATCCTGGTTGGTGTAGGAGTACAAGGTGATTTTCCACCATCGCCTCGTCATTGGAACATACCTTCCTCTTCTACCTGAAACAAGAAAACATTGTCCCATGTCGATGTTCATATCCGCCAAATGATGGATCGGGAAGATGTAGGTATCATCCAAGCCCACACAAGGATCACTTGTGACTGGGGTGTGTTCATACTCACTTGCCAAGATTTTCTTATCCTTTCTCTTTTAATAGTCGGTGTCCAGATAACAGGATTCACATGAGGAAAAAGTAGATGCATCTCCTTGGAGTACGCCTACTCAACCATTGAGGGAGTACTTGAGGCATTGGTGATACAAATAAGGGACTGCTGCATGCAGATGGAGCCATGGAATTCCCATCAATGCATTGTATATGGTGTCCTAAGAGACAACCATTGACTCGGTGCTGGAAATTAGGCCACCGATCTGGGTCATCAAGCGGATCATTCCAACTAGGGATTCATCTCCTATCGTTTCCCTGGATTCTGAGGTCGGAGGGAGTTAAATTATCATCAGTCAAAACTAGCATTCACATTGTCCGAATCGGGATTAGGTTAATCCTTGAACTCTGTTCAATAAGACAGTGGGGGACTTCGACGCTGTTGAACTAGCCAGTGACGTACAGTGGGAGAATATGTACATGAATGGGAGGGTATTAATATTCACTGGAGAATGAGTTATCTTCCTGGAATTGAGCATTCTCAATTGCCTCAGCATGGAAGGCATATGCAATTTCTACCTCCGTCTCAAACTGGAGGGGGATCCTTAGGGCCTCGGCAAGTGCATCATGCATTTCAGACGACAGGAAAAGAGACTCAAGGATAGAAATACTTGATGGAATGCCGACAAGGTGCTTCAGAACATCATAATTCAGTGACAAACATGAACCTCAGCTTATAGGAGGTCGTTCTGCAGTTGGAGGAATGGTCGGCCCTACCGGCTGGACTGGCGACTGGCTGGTATAGGGTAAATCTTGTTTCCTGCTAGTTGATTCCTGAAGTGTATCTACCGGATGGGGACCAGACAAATGATATTGTCCTATAGCATGGAAAGACTAGCCGTGGTACGGACGATGCAGTTCTGCCTTACCTAGTGGCAGAAACAGCGGTGGAGGTAGATCTGAGGGAACCAGATGAGGTGGCACATACGAAGCTCTACACTAGGCCTACTGTCTAGTTTCAGTGGCATGCACGGCTTGACTGAAATCACCCACTGACGTGCCTCGACGACCCATGTGGTTTCAGTTCCGCTGACATTTACGTCGTCTGGGGACATTGGGGAGGTTCGTTTGGAATTCCCCCTCACAGGGAGTCATATAGGGATTTACCAGCTCCATGGTATTAACCGAAGCGTACGCCAATCTGTCGCTTGATGATTCATCCACCACCGGGCAGATTCTAAGAGGTATCCCCACCTCAGGGGGCATGAAATCACCAAGATTGTGGGATGACGATGGCAGTGGTGGAGCACGTTGCTTCTTCTTGGGTCATCGCTGCTTTCCATTTTGGGAAGAGGTCGGTAATGATGATGAAGCAGAAGTAATGGTCGCATATTCTGAAGGCTCCGGCTGATTCAGGCATGCCTGAATGATTCCATGGGGGTGGGAGACGGTTTTACGAGTCATCCAGTCAATGTACTTTTGGGACCCACGACTGGGAACCTACTGCCACACGCCTTCTTCGTCGCTACCACATTGTGACCTTAAAAAGAGACCCACCACTTTTTTTGGGGTTGGGCCCATACTGATTATGTTGTTGTCGACCTGGTCTTGTAGCCATTCTTTAAACACATAACACTGCTTTAGGTTGTGCCCCATAATCCGATGATAGGGGCAGTAGTTGGGGAGATCAGTGAGATTCGCCTCTGCCAGCCTTTTGTACTCAGGTAAGCACACAATCCCTTGCTCTAGGGCACTTTAGAAGTAGCCAGGTACCTAATTCTCATTGAACGTGTAAGTTTGGTGCCGTATTTCTGGATAGGGGTCCCTAGGAGCCTAACCCTGATGAGGGTCCAGATGGGCCTACAGATGAGGCGGAGCCTGATTATCCCGCCTAGGCAGTTGTGGCGCATTCTGCGGGGGAACCTGTCGGTTCTGAGGCTGTCGCTGCTGGGCAGGAGCCTGTGCTTGAGTTGGAGGGCCTCTACAAGGTTTCAGGGCCGCTGCCACTGGCAGTAATTCTAGCTGTCTGGGGGCTTATATTTGGGCCACCACGAAGGGTTTGGCTCTGAAATCCCTTCTTGTTGGGATCACAGGGGGCAAGAAGACGTGCCTGACTAGCCTGTTGTAGAGATTTCTCGAGGCGCTGAGCCTTATCTGAGATATCCTAGAACCCTCTGGGGTAGTTCTGGGTGATGAGGGAAGGAACCCGTTATTCTTTAACATTCCCTACACAAATATTCTGTAATTTCTCATGAGTCAGTGGCATGTCGATGGAGTATGTAAGCCCCTTCCACCGGGCGATGATGTCCGCGACTCGCTCCACATGCCTTTGTTTTCACATGAAGAGGTCTGCGATGCTAGTCTTTCATGTGGTGGAACTGAACTGGTATAAGAACTGTTGGCAGAGATCCTCCCAGCCAGTCACCAATCTGATAGGGAGCTGGCTGTACTAGATGAATGCAGGGCCCTCCAATGTCTTCACAAAACATCGGATCTTGTCAGTTTCATGTTGTGATAGGGTCCCCAACATGGTGCCACACCTAGAGGAAAAATGATCCAAGTGCTACAGCGGGTCCACAGTCCGATTATAGGGCAATAAATTGGGATTTCCAAAAACTGGGGGTGAGGGAATATCATCCACCCACACGGGATATGGCTTTCCATCTAGTGGGACTACGACCTACCACGTTTCCAATGCCTCGAGGAGGGCGATGCGCACTTCTATAAGATCATCTAGGTGGGGGTCCATGTCTTGACATGGATCCCTAACTAAGGGCGCATTTCCATGATATTTGACATGGTAAAGGGCTTCAATGGCTTGTGGAGCAACTGCAGAAATGATCCTTGGGGCGGCTGGGGGAACCCGGGATGGATTCCTCAGATTGCCTCTCCATTCATGAGGGTTTGGCGAGACGTATCGCGCTTTCTTACTGCGAGTTCCGTCTTATGCCCTGTCTATGGGAGTAGTATGATCAGGGTTTCCCAGAGGCATCTCACTAGGGGGAGTTGTTCTTACCCCTGCGGCCCCGACATTGGATCACCATAGTCAGGTCGCCTTTCAATAGCACGTTCGGCTAAGAGCTCATCATCCTGCCTCTTCTGCTCATCAAGGTGTTGGTGCAATTCTTCCTTCTCGGGGTATTTGTCCATTTTCTGTACTGAGGAAGACAGGTTGGAGTTCTTGACATTATCGAAATGTTCTTTACCATTACTGACATTTCGACTGAGTACTAGCGACTTGGTGGGTGCAGGGAGGCCTAGATGGTTCCTCTGCTGATTAGTAATCCTCTTAGATGGGTCCAACACCAGTGGTAAACCCTCAGGAGGTAAGTATCCGTCGAGAAACTCAAGCTCATCCTCTTTGTCCAATATGTCAGCCATGTGGAATGCAACCCTTCTTGGGGGCATGTCCTCAATGTCGCATAATGAATCATGCCTCCTAAGATATGACTTAAGTGGAGGTCAGCATAGGGTCCCCAGCCATGGAAATTCACATGGGGGGTAGCTTCCCTCATGATTTTGAGGAGTACCTTGAAACTGTGAACTCATTTTTGTTGGAGGGTGCTCTGGAGACCTGGTGACATAAGGTGATGGGCTACATGGAGTGTATCCTAATTGACCAAACGGCATAGATCGCTCATTTCTTCAAAGTGTACTTGTCTCCTAGGGTACAACACTCGTTGATAGAGAACACGAAAGTGTGTCACCCATAGGGTTTGACAGATGCACTTGACTTACTCCGGGGTGAGGGATTCCGGTGCACAAAAGTTCGACGCTGCCACCGGATAGAACTTATTCAGGAAGTGATCTGCCGTGAGAATGTTCTAGAATCTCCTACGCTATGATTTAGGTTCTGGCCCCGTATTTCCCCACTCGTCAACTAGATGTGGCTGAGGAACCGGTAGCGGTTCTGAGGTCGACCGCTGGGACAGTAAACTGGGCGGCGAAGATTACGATGAACGAGCCGACTGGCCGCTGAATTCTGTTCCATCCTTCCGAAGAGTGAGGTGACCTGACCACAATGTCATGATAGGATGTGCTAATAGCCACAGCCTCCGGCACAAGAAATGTGGTTACCGGCGATGGTCAACTTTTCGCTCAACTTCTATCGTTCCCCAAAATAGCACATTGTGATATCTGGTTGAGGTATATGGCGCTTTTGGTGACGACGGTGGTGACTGTACGGTCGGAACCTCTGGGATTTCTAAAATTTCCTCCTCCTAGATGTATCTGCAAAGAGAGGCGGGAATCTGGTGGACTTCGCATTCTGGAAGGATGAGGCTGACATTCCTTGTTCCTTCCCCGGTCCTTAATGTGGAGGAATGGGGGGAGGGTTCCAATGCTGACTCACGTTCTGCTTCAAAATCTGAGAAGCAGGCCATTTTCATCTCTTTCTGGGCTTTCCCAAGATTCTTCTTTTGGAGGTGACGACCCGCCCTCCTACCCCTATATGGATCTTTGGGACAAGGCTGATTCCCGACATGTAGTCTTGTAGTCGTGCTGACACCATGGCAGAGAGGACTTCCGCTTGAGACAATCTGGGTGCGAGGTGCATCAGGTAAAAATGTCGAAGGGAACATGGGGAGGATCTCCATGGACAACACCTGAGTGGGTGAAAACTCTGTTGGAACTGACGGGAGCATGGGGAGGACCTCCATTCTTGGTGCGAGTGGAGTGTGGCTGAACTTCACCCATTTGGTTTCTAGGGAGAGGAAGACCTTCTCCAGTTCCGAAAAGAACGTAGGGAGGATCCCCACGTTGTAGAGGGACCGGTTGGGAATTTACTTTACATCGACGGTCGGGGGTAGGAGGTGGAATTCCATACCCGGTGTGATGGGCACGGGAAAGTCTGATGCGCCGAGTGTCACTGTCGCGGGGCAGGTATTCATTCCGGTTGGGGTTATCACAGGGCATACTTCCAGGATGAAATTTGGAGCAGGGAAGGCCCACGCTCTGTGGAGTGGTGGTACGGAGAGGACCTCCATACGGAGGGACACCACCGCGGGATGGTTCGCGGTGATCACCACTCGGACCTGTGACCTTGGGAGTCAACCCAGCATGAACGTGTGGCGGTTGGGGCATCGACCCTAGTTGGGCATAAGGGTGTTCCTTCTCAGTGTGTGTAGGGGTATCTTGAAATACGTCGGCGGTGGACCAGGCCACAGTAGTTGTCGATGTCGATACCCCTTGATGGGCTCCCTCATCTCAGGCCCAACACTAGCTTCGATTCTGACGAGCCGTCGCAGGTGGTGCAGGGGAATAGCCTACCTGCTCCTCTAGAAAAACAGACGGCAGCGCTGACGCGGTTGGGTAGGGTCCCTTTCCTGGAGTCCTTGTATCGGGATTCTGACCGGGCTGACCCGAACATTACCCACCTCATTAGCATAAGGCAGGGAGTCGTCAAGGCGTTCTGAGGATAGGCTCCCGAAATGATTGAATGTTGTGGTGGGGAGCAAGGTATCCCTACATGGCCCTCGAAGGCGGCATTGACGGTGGGGCCTAGACACCTCTAGGTCCAGGCCGGTCATATACCGAGTTGGGATTATGCCCTCCTCCTCGTAATGATGTACAAGTTCATTAATCAGCATTCGTTGGATGATTTTTGATATGGAGAGGGGGCGTTGGCGCCCCACGCTCGTAGATGTAGACGTTGTTGTAGCAGTAGTGGAGCCACACTGAGTGGTAATGCTGGTATTTCCCCAGCCCCTGCGTAGGCGGGTGGGCGACGACCGTGTTCATATAGCAGAAAAATGATTCCTAAGAAGCAGTGAGATTAACTAATCAGTACTGCAAGGAGAAGAGATTGATAACCAGTTCCCCAGTGTCATTCCGTCTTCTGCGGTCGACAGGATTGATCCACATAGACAATGTTTCAGAATGAAATTCCCCACGTTCTACTTCCCCAACATCTGGTGAGTTTCACGCCAGGCCCGTTATTTTCTTGGCGGGACCTACCACCAGATATATGGATCATGTGACACATCAATCTAATTATGTATCAAATGTTACTAATCTTCTTATTGAAGATAAGAGATTCACATTGGGATCACAATTTCTATTTCTGATGCTTTTTCTGGGGCGCACGCGTTCGTCCGCTGGGGCGCGATAGGCGAGACTTTTTTGTTGCCCCACATTCCTGCTTTCCAAAGGTAGGTGGCATCTATTCCTTTTTCAGGGACCTCTGCTCCTTGATCTAAAATCAGATGATGGAATTTCAGTTATTCCTTCTGTGGATTCCTCCTCAGAACATGTCACCAAATCCGGGTCTCCCTCATAGATTTAATTCGCTATTCGTGAAACTCTTCCCAGTGCCATGTTTTCATGGATGCCGGTTAATTACACTACTTCTATCATGACATTCCAAATAGTCTGGTTAGGACAGCAACCTTTAGTCGGGGGAGTAGTCACATCGAGGCATCAGTGACGTGTCTGAACACCAAGGAATTGGTGTGTCTGTCTTTTTTCCCTTATTATATGTCTTCTTGAGGGCGTGAAATCCCGAGGCATCCCACATCGAGCGTGGGGGATCATATGCCATAGGCATGTATTTGAGGTTTTCCTTATCTTCCCATGTTTAACATAGGGTATGCTGCATGTTTAACGTCCAGTGGAGACGGATCGTCCTGATCAGAACACTAGTTGGATTGGAACAGATGGAGGAATACCCCTTGAGGGAATACCGATATCGGCACCAGCCAATGGGAAGATTTCAAAATGTTTTGGAGGGGAATGGAGTGGATTGATCTCACTGGGACGTGGTGGCTCGTGTATGAATCAGGGTGGATGATGGAGAATTGCATGGAGTGGAGGGGGAATGAAATGGGGTCATCATGGAGATGACAGTGATGATGGGCTTGATTCTCAAAGAGACTTCTTATGCATCCCCATGCCATGGAATCATAGTCTACATAGTTCAGAATGAATGTGTGGGTATTACACTCTATGCTACCCAAGGTGATGGAAGAACCGACGTGAATGCGGTTGAAATGACCATATGGTGGGCTTGAACCTCGTGGGGATTCCTACGTACCTTTCCATGACATGGATCAAAGACCACGTAGTTCGGGATGGTCACAACGGATTACTGCTGGACCAGAATGACGTTTAATGTAATGAGGGACGAGGGTGTGTCGGAGGACTGACGTGAAGTTGGACCATGGTCTAGATGGGTGATGGGATTGAACCTCGAGAAGGCTTCCTACGTACCATGCAATGACACGGATCAAAGACCACGTAGATCAAAATGGTGTGTCAGTGAACCGATACAAATGTGTACCTTGGCCTAGATGGAGTGGGGTTTATATTCTCGGCTGCATTGGTGTTGGTGAACCAACATAAAGGGCGTCATAATGACCAACTAGTTGTGGGATTGAACCTAAAGAAGGCTTCTTACGTACCATTCAATGACATGGATCAAAGTCCACACAGTTCAGGTGAAAATGGGGGCTTGTCACACTGACAAGGAGACGGTCTGGGCCAATGATTGTTGGGCTTGAACCTCAGGGATTCTTCCTATATACCATGCCTTGACATGGATCAAAGTCCTCGTAGTACAATTGGCCATGGTGGGTGTCGGCGAACCGATGAGAATAAAAGACCTTGGTCCGATGGGTTTTGGGATTGAACCTTAGGGAGGCTTCCTACGTACCATGCCTTGACATGTATCAAAGTCCTTGTAGTTCGGGAAAGGTTTCGTTAGTGAACCGACATGAAGGTGATCCCATGGGTCCACTGGTGGTGGGCCTGAACCTCGTGAGGCTTCCTACATACCATGCCTTAACATGGATCAATGTCCACATAGTTCAGGAAGGGTTTCATCAGAGAAATAATGTGAAGGTTAACCTGTGGGTACACTAGAGGTGGGTTTAAACCTCGTGAGGCTTCTTATGTACCATGCATTAACATGGATCAAAGTCCTCATAGTTCGGGATGGTCACACCTACATACCCCTGGACCGGAATGCATTTTAACGTCATGTGGGACGAGGGTGAACCCTGACGTGAATAAATGACGGGCAGTGGGCTTGAACCTCATGAAGGATTCCTATGAACTATGCCTTGACATGGATCAAAGACCTCAAGGTTTATATGGATGTACAGTTTAACACCATGCTGGATGGGGGCATACAATTTAACATCATGATGGACGAGGGTACATAGTTTAATGTCATGATGGAAGAGGGAATACAGTTTAACATCATGCTGGATGAGGGCACATAGTTTAACATCATGCTGGATGAGAGCATTTCCATAGTCGATTCTTACTCTAATCCCACATGAGTCATGCTCGGTCTGAGAAACAAGAGGTTGCATAGACCTGACGATCATATCGCGAAGGGTGCATCCATGAGAAGTGAAGGGGGGCTTACATGTTAGGCGGCCCATGGTGTTGGGACTTACTCCCGGATGGAGGCCCAAAGTGTGGCAAAGTGCGGCGAGAGAGGGATTTGGGACCAAATATGGGATGTGCCTCATTCCATATCTTTCCCTCCACTGGCCTTGGTAGTGGGGATGTATGGAGGTGCATGGATGATACCTTCCGTAAGAGAGGCTTGGGGCTTACTCTCTGAGGAATCCCTTCCCCAGTGGACAAACTCCACTTCGATAAGGAAGATATTTTCCCATGTGAGGGTGATTCCATTCCCATGGAGACGAGTGGTGTAAATAATGCCCGAGCTCGGGGGACCCTGCATGCGAGGCACAGGGTCGGGTCACAGTTTAACGTCATGTATTTAGGACAAGGTGCATGGCAGTTTAATGTTCTGCAGTTCGAACGAGGTGGGTTTAATCCGCATCCATAGGAATTGTATGACTTGTACTCTCTACCCCTTGGGAGAGGGAAGGAATCGGTATGGCCATGGAAAAGGGGGGTCGCAGAGCGAACCATCGAGGGGTCCATGTTAGCATGACTATGCGAAGAAGAAATAGCTGTTAGCATTCCTATGTGAAGAAGCATTAGGCGAAGCAATGCTATGAGTGGTGTCATCCATGGGACATTGAAATCACATCGGGAAAACCAGGAGGGTCGCAGGGAAGAGTAATTTCCAAGAAAAGAGGTCCATAGGTAGGGACTTTGCAGAGCTAGGTTTCTTTTCATAGTGGAGAGCAATTGTAATGGGGTGTGCATCGCGATGTGGAGGGCCTTGTCCTTAGCATGGGGAAGAGGTGCGAGTGGGAGGTGCTTCGTGAAGTGAAAGGGTGTTCGGAGAGCACTGCCTCGCGAAGTAGAGGTGCCTCGCGAAGAAAAGTGTTGTAAAGCAGTGTGCTTCACGAAGTACAGTGACCCTGCCTTGGCATGTGGATCACCTGTACAGAATGGGTGTTTCGCGAATCATAAACGATATGTAGCTTCCCAGGTTCCCTTGGGAATCCCCTTCCTTCGTGTAGGCCCTTAGGATTCACAAAGGGCATCACTCTCAGAAGAGGGGATCATTAAGAGACAAGGAGATGGCCTCTCACGAAGAAAAAAATACCTAACGAAGCTCAAGATTCCCAGAGCGAAGGGTGCTTCGTGATTTGGGAGCAGAGAAGCAGAAAGGTTGGATTGTCCATCTGGTGAGCTCAGGGATAGCTCAGTATTTATAGGCAAGGGGTGCCACGGAGCAGAGCTCACAAGGTGCCAAGGGTTCTTTGGTTGCTTCGCGGTGGGTCGTGAACGTCAACCAGATTTGTGGAGGGGTACCGCCTCCCCTACTTCGCGGCGGGTCGAGAACATTAGGGCTTTCATAGAGGGTTACTGCCTCAGGTGCTTTGTGGAGGTCTCACGAACGTCAGGATATTAGCGGAGTGTTACTGCCTCTGGTGCTTCGTGGCAACCGTGGAGCTAGGGGGACTTCGCGTTTGGGCATTGTGGGGACGGGCATAAGGCCTCTTTTTTCATCGTTCTATTCGTCCAATATTTTGGCACCAATAGCTATAAAATTGCATTTTATGAAAAATACATCCTTTATCTAGAAAATTGAATTTTTTCTTATATTATGTCTATGAAACACATAATATGGATGTTAAAATTATATAGAGTATATAAAAATTAAAATTCACATAATACTATTGATAACCGCTTTTTGAAAGACTATTTTGGTTAGTCGTGGTGCGCTTAGACTCGGTATTTTGTGTAGCGCAAGCAATTGTACAACATTAATGAAAATTTCTTACTATGAAATTTTGGCTTGTTATAGGAATTAGGCATATAGTTTCTCGACTTTCTTTATTATATGATCTATTATTGGAATCATCATATGGGGGAATGGTTGATCTTCCATCAAAATTTCTGGTTTTCCATGATTTGTTTCTTTAGGAGTGCATAACTCTTCCCCCTCGATGTGGCATTGATATCGGGATAGACATGATGACCAATTCTTCCCTACATTATATTGTTCTTTATCATATGGAACTGTTTGGATTACGGGAGTAGCGGGTCAAGGTGGACTATCTGATGAAGAGGGATTTTCTTTAGCCTAGTCTGTCACCAATGGTTTCTCGAATACACTATAGAAATGAATTCTATTTTACCATATTCATAACATAGATGTTGAATTAGATAATTTAAAATAATTCCCGTTCTCAAAATCAAAAAACAGGTTTTTGAAAGGTAAAAACTATCGAAATATTGACATGTGTTTATGTCAAATTTAAATGTGAAATTACCTTTAATGACATAAATTGAATTAAAAGAAAAAAATCTATTTATTCTTCCAAAAAAATCAAATTTATAATTTAAAACTATAAATTATTTTGATTAAAAAAGTTATTTTCAATTAAAATTTAGTAATTTTCACAATTCACTAAAATATGAACGTTATAAGAAAAACACAAAAAAATTATCAAAACTAAACTTTTATTTCCCGATTCTAAATAATAAATTTATTTTTTCAAATTAAAAATATAAAACTGTCAAATATTGCATTTAAATAGTGTTCTCCATTAAATTGCTGTAAAATTTCATTTTATGTAAAATACCTCCTTTATCTAAAAAATTGAATTTGTTCTTATATTATGTCTATGAAGCACATAATATGGATTTTAAAATTATATAGAGTATATAAAATTTAAAACTCAGTTAATAATATTGATAACCGCTTTTTGAAAGACTATTTTGGTTTGTCGTGGTGCGCTCGGACTCAGTGTTTTGTGTAGGGAAAGCAATTGAACTACATTAATGAAAATAACTTACTATGAAATTTTGGCTTGTTATAGGAATTCATCATATAGTGTCTCTTCTTTCATTATTGGATGATCTATTATGGGAATCATCATATGGTGGAATGGTTCATCTTCCATCAAAAATTGGGAATTTTTATGATTTTTTTCTTTAGGAGTGCAAAAACTTTTCCCCTCAATGTGGCTTTGAGATTGGGATAGAAATGTAGCCTAGTGCATCCCTACATTATATGGTTCTTTATCATATAGAACCTTTTGGGTTACGGGATTAGCGGATCCAGGTGGACTATCTGATGAAGATGGTTTTTCTTCAGCCTAGTGTATCACCAATGGGTTCCCCAATATTATTCATGAAGAGGGGGGATGGTGATCTGAGGTTGTGTATAAACTATCAAAGTTTGAATTTGCTAGTAGTTAAGAACCCTTACCCTCCTTTAAAAATATAAAATATTTTCAAAAACCAGTGATGGGTATTTTTTTCTATGATCAATATATCTTCTAGATAACACCTCTTATGGATTAAAAAATTAAATATTCAAACGACTGCTTCCAAATTTATGTATGGGAACTTTGAGTTTGTGGACATGTCTATTGGTGTTATTAATGCACCATCGATGCTCATGTGACTTATGATCATTGTGTTTTATGAGTTCTTGGAACTGTTCATCATAATATTCATCAATTAAATTTTGATCTACTTGAGGTTAGGGGAGGATAATTCAAAGCATATCAGGGTTATCTTACCGGTTTTTCGGTGCCACTATCTCTATATACAGTAGTCAGTTTGAAAATATTAGACTTGGGAGGTGAATTTCCATGGGAACATGGTGTATTAACTATGATTTTACATAAAAACATATATGTTTGAAGAATTTTTTATTGATAAACACAAAGGAATTTAGAAAATGTTCATTATTTTCGTGGTTTTACACACTATTATGGGAGGTTATTTTATTATTTCATTTATGTTTCACCAGCATTGATAGCTATGAATATAAAGTAACTTGATCTTTTATGGATTTATTAGATCCAGGTAGCGTTGGACTATCTAAATGTGATGTTGGTTAGTGCTCCATTACACTTGTTTCTAGAGGAAGGGATGATGTTCAAGGAGTGTTGTGAGGTTTTTTATCTAATAATTGGATGCTTCTTGATGAATAAAAAAGTAGTGATCTCTTATTTTTGTAGGATGTTATGTTCCCAAGAAAACAAATATTACCACCATGATCTACAACAAGATGTGATAATATTTGTGCCGATGTTGAAAGGGAATTACCTCATTGGGGAGAGATTTCTGGTCCTAAAAGATCTCAACAGATCGAGGTATATATTTTCATAATTATATTTGAACATGTGATAGTTAAGGTGAATGGAAATTCTCTGCACATTGATTTTGATATCACATATACATCTGGAATGGGAAATGTCGGGGATTATTCTTTGATAATGATTTCGTGGAAGGAGGTTATTCAAGAATCTACACATTCATTGAAACATATGGAGGATTTAGCTGCCATTAAAATAGATGTTTTAATGGATGGTGGAAGAGGGAATTTGTTCTTAATGATGGTACATTATTATTTGATGTAGAAGGTGGAATATTCTCTATGGAGAGGCATAGTGGTAGAGTTGATGCACAATTTCATCACCCATTGTGATGCTTTTGATTGATTATTATAATATAGATAGGGAAAGTTGTTGTTCTGTGGAAGGTTATTTTTTCTAATAAAGATGGGATAAGTAGTACTTAAAGGGTTCAATAACTCCACCATAGGGGTACAATAATGATTTTATATGATTGAACATGGATTAATGTTATATTTTTGGTTATTGGGGATATAGCCACCAATCGTAGAGTTTGTGAAAATATTATTGGTCTGCCAGCAGGTGAAGGTCAAGCATGATTTTATCAGTAATTTGTTTCAAACCATTGTTGTTATTATGGGTAAGTGGGATGAAATATCAATTTATTTTTTAATCTGATTTCCTAGAGAGAAGGGTGATTGTGATGCTATATGGGTTAGAAATGACCGTTGAACGAAATTGGCACACTTATTAGCGATTAAGAGTTGAAATCAAAGAATGACTTAACACAAAGGTAAGTGGATGTGGTTGTATTTTTTCATGGGGTTGAAATACACATTTTCTTGGGTCGTGATAAAATATTTACCTCATGATTAATGAGGGTATTATAACATTATTTTGGAACTTTTTAATTCCAAATCTCTACCTTGAACCTTCAGATAGATGGCCCAACATGACAGACTATCTAGATGTTGGAGGATATACAGTGGGCCTGGATTTTGGACAATAGTGGCTATTAGGTGTGACACTTACCCTTGGTTGGGTAATCATATAATAATATCTATGAGTATTCCATTGGTTTATACTCATTAGATTATTTGTACAGAATATTGTGTCATTTTCATTTGTGATAGACAGTGGTTGGAGAGATATCTATTCTTGGTCGTGAAAAAGTGAAGAGAACAATAGATAAGTTTCAGGTTGTTTGATATATGATGAAATTGGTATAGGACCTGAAGAAGGCTTATACATATTTAAGGAGGAAGACATTGGATTTAATGGTTATTGAACCTATTTTCCTAGAGGATTCTATTAGATGTGGGATGAAGAGGCTTTGCAGAGGGAGTAAAATTTCCCATTGGTTCGTTGGACCCTTCATGTATATGAGATGAGAATGTGAAGTGGAAAATAATTTTTCATTTCCACTATTTCTGGATATGATCCATGATGTCATCCTTTCTCACAACTATATCATTACCATCACGATATCTCCCATGTCACTGAAAGGGGAGAGATGGATATCTATGATGATGTGACATACATAGAATGGCCAATAGATATCTAGGATCATCGATAGAAGGTGTGTCATTGATGGATCATTATAATGGTTCACATGTTTTGGAGGTATGGTGTCATGGATAACAGTACATGGGTTCGGGAAGCCAATATACTTCCCAGTACCAAGATATGTTTTTTGTTTTTCCTTGTGTTGTTTTTCATTATGAAGTAATTCTAAAACCATATTTTTTATGTGATTAAATTTTTTCTCATGGGTTGAGATGTGTGTGGTGCAATGTGTGATAACATACTTACATGTAAAAATGGGAAGAGTTGATTTATAATTTAGAAGCATTTATTATGATGTGATTAATCATTTTCATGTGATTCAGAGTCTCTTAGAGAACATAATATCATGACATAGAGGATGGAATTTAATGATACATGTTTTTGAGATATTGTGGTTTTGGATCTAATGTGGTGGGTTTCATGTTCATTTGGGTTAGCAGATGTTAAAGGATGTATACTTGGATGTGGAGGATTCCAAGCCAGATATTGAAAAACATATAGTATTTTATCACTAAATATTGATGTGTTTGCCTATTAGCGAAGATTCATTTATAGCAATATCCTTGAGAGTTATCTCAGAGGGTGGTTTTTTGGTCCCCCCTTTCTATAGGTTGGGTTGGTATTCTTGTGGGTGAGAATCATTTGGGAGTTATCTAGTATAATAGTTCATTAAATTCCTATCAGTTAAGCTATGATTTTGGTCATAAAATGTTCTTCTTGGATGATTTGAATGATTTTGTTCAGGTTTATTGGTTAGAAGATGGATTTACAGAGGTTAAGACTTTGTATTCATTATTTCATGACATGAATTTCGGTTTCTCATCTTATCCTAGATTTAATCACAATGTGTAATATTTTATACGGTTTAAAAGAACAGTAAATGAAATTAATTGGGGTACTAAAAACAATAAAAGAGCATTGGAATTTGGGGGCAGAAGTGGATCACAAGGTATTACACTGCATGAAAGGGGATTACAGCTTTTGAAATAACCTAATGTTCTAGTGTTTTAAAAAATTATCTCAACTCATGTTATCATAAATCATAAGATGTCAACAATATCTCAAATTCTAGACGAACCCAAGGCACCTCGGGGTGTCATTTTAACTCTATCCATCCATCTTTGATTGCTTGATCTTGTTTATCATTCCTTATTGATACATGGTGACCCATGGTATGTTATACATTTGTTTTGAGTAGTGTCCCACTGTTTGGTATCCATCTCTTCTATATTTCTTCATCAGGCTAGATGTGTACTTATAAGTAATTACTAATGGGATCTCTCTTTGTTTTCGATGTTGTGGTGGTGTTGTGGCATCCATGGATGAATGTATATCTTGTAGTATAAGAAAAAAAGGATTGCTATGTGATTTATTATCATATAAATAATATAGACACCTAATCAAGGTATAATTTATCATGTATCTCTTTACTGTGCAACATATGTAAGGGGTTTTTCTTTTTTCACTCTTGTAGTTTATTTATGTCAACATAAAAATAGATAAATAACAAGATAAATGATTTTGAATGGGAAAATGTGTTTTTATTATATGATTTTTATAGAGTTGATATTGATTGTAATACTGTGACTATACTGGATTAAAACCATGTTCAAAATGGTGGTTTTCAGTGTCTTTTTTGTGCACTTAATGAATTTAATATTAGCTAGGTTCATGAGGGACACAAAAACATATATATAAATATATATATTGGAAAACCATGTAAACATGGATAATAAACGAGATCCCAATATTACATCATTTTATGATAACCCCGGAATTAATAAGTGAAATTAAATAAGTAATGCCTTGCTAAATCAAAAATTTTGTTAGGATTTGGCATGTGATATTGTGTGATATGTGGGATTGTCATGGAGTTTTTGTAATGACCGATTAGATGTGAAGTGAATATGATTTGACGTACAAGTGTTTTCTGTTTGTGTTTTGGTATGATTCAAAATCTTGAGTACGTTCTATAGGCAGGTTTGGGTAGTGTTGGGGATGAACTTATAGATAATACAACAACATGGATGTGTAATTGAATCTATTATTGAGAGGTTATTTGTTTATTGAATGGATGATCAATGTTGTGTAGTAGGGAAATGATAAGTTAATGATATATTGTGTTGATTAATGCTATTGAGTGATGGGTACTTATTTTGAATAGTATGGGTAATTCTATAAGAGTTTCTCTATATCTCTCTTTTTCGTGTGTTTTTTTAATGATTAATACTTGGTCATTTCTTGGATTGTGACACAAAAAATGTATAAATAATTTGTTACCAATGTTATGAATAGAATTGGGTTGGTTCGGTTAACAGAATGAATAAACGAATTGTTATTGAAGAATGGTAATGTGTAATTAAATTGGTTGGAAATGTTAATTTGGTATGTGGGTTGTGTTGTGGTGTGGTGTTCTTAGAGGTTATAGCAAGTTTGGCAACAGTAAGAGATGGTTTTTTGTTTTAGATCCCATAGGATGGGCATTAATGTTAGGTATCATATAGGTATATAATTTATTTTTCTTGTGGTTTATATATGCACCACACCCTAGTTATGAACTATATTTATTACAACACCATAATATTTTGTGATGGTGTATTTCCCAAACATCTCGATGGAAGGATGGATGGATATACACATCTTCTTAATTGTTCCTTACTCTAGGTAGAGGTATCCCAATGTTCTTCAGGTCATGTTCTCCCAGGCTCATGCATGAGACTTTTTCCTTCCCAAGTGTCTTCATGATGAGATGATTTGTTCTCTCCAAGGAGTATTCAGGATGAAATGAGTTTTTCATTCCTAAGTGGCTTTGATATGATGATTTTTTTTTGTTTTATGAGATGTTTTTGGGATGTGACATGGTATGAGTCTTAGTTATGTGTCATCCTGATATGATTTCATTTGTTTTCCTAGGTGAAGTGATTTGTTGTGTGACCCAGGTGTTTGTGTGCAAGTTGGGATGTGCTTCGTTTTCCTAGGTGACAAGATTAGATGTGAGGCCCATGTGTATGTAGGTGGGTTATTATTTTCATTGTCTTCATAAGATATGGGACTAGCTATGAGTCATGAGAGACTATCAAGGGGTTGTGAAGTGGTACTTTCAGAAGAGGATGGTGCACGAGGATGTTTAATATTAGGCCTGCTCAGCTAAACCATTGGGATGTTGTGTGGGGAACCCAAATCATTGTTGTGATTACTATATCACTTAACACTAAATTTTTACTTTGTAATAATGCCTTAGGGTGGATAGGATGGCTAGTATAAATTGTTATGTGTATTTTGGTCCTTTTTTATTCTCACAAGGGCATTAGAATGATTCATTTCACATGTGAATGGGAAAATTGGTTTTTCATACTGAGTAAACTTGTATTCTTACCAAACATTATTAATAGAGTTTTTATGTATCCAAGAGGTCATTGCAGAATATGTTAGGCTTTACTAGATTAGATATGGACAATATTTTTGTGTATTCGTAGCCAGAATATTGGAAATAATTAGAGAGGATTGATTCATTTATAATAGTTTTATATTAAAACTACATGTGGGAAGGAATTTTCATTTCTTTTATATATATCCTAGACTGTTTTGGAGGTTAATACATCTCATCCCCCATTATTGATTACTATAATTTGGAAATGCCTCTCATTTTGTGAGATTTGTACACTGTTGGTGTTGTTCTGCTCCTCAGGCACTATGGGAGGCGGGGCTCATGGGTCTTTTTTTTTTTCTTCATTGAAATACTGTGATTGGTATCAATGGTGTTTGGGGGTCTGAATAAAAATATATAGGTAGTTTTTTAAGAAATTATATAATGACTAAAAAATAATTAATAAAATATTAATTATATAAATAATATTATAAATGACCATGGTTAAATAAATAATTAAATATATACAATATTAATTTATATAAAAAAATAGTATCATTTTTAAATAATTTGTATAATTATTAAGAATTTGGATAAAATCACATGAATGTAAAATTGTTATTTATTTTCAAAAACTATCTAATTACGTGTAATGTTTTATTATAAAAATAAATTTAACAAATCACTATGTATTATTGAATTTTATTAAATGAATAAAATATATATTAAATAAAATAATTTTAGTTTAATTTAAATTTTGTTTAAATGTCCAATAATAAGAGTAAATTAGGTTATAAAATGTAGAAACCAATTTTTTCAAATATGGTTGATTATATATTTTGAAAACATACTATATTATAAATTACAAAAAATTATGAAAAAAATAATTTAATATATAGGAATCAATATTTAATATAAGATGTTAAAATTTTTGTGTCAATTCACTTTACATTTTATGTCATATTGAATGGTTACAACATTAAAAATATATCACCACCGTTATGAATAAAATGTGGATACCAAGGGGTGAAACTAAGGGAGAGGGGTATTATTTCAATTTAAACATGTTATAAAATTAATAAATTAAGATATTTCATCTGTATATTAAAATAAAACTGAATTAATGTAATTTTTTATCAACTTTGGAAATAATGATATATTATATTATTTAAATATTTTATGTAATTCCATGTCTGCCCCTCCCCTCACATATAAATGGAAACCTCATATTATCCTTTATTTATGAATTATAATCCCACTATATACTAGAATACTGATATTAATTCATTATTTAATTTCATCTTATGTTCATAGATTCACTAGTATTGTCATAAGAATAATAATTGAATGATTAATGGGTAATCAAAAGTAAGCCTCTCAAATATTACTAATTAATCTTTTCTAAGATATTTTGATTCCATTTATTCATACCAATTATATTATAGTTTTGATTCCATCATAAAATGATAAATATTATGTCCTAAATATAATTATATTGTTTTATATTAATTTATTATCACATCTCCTCTCTATATAATGTTAAATGTAAATATTTCATGTGTATTAGAATGGAATACCACCCATATGTTACATTATGATTCATTTTCCATCCCCGACTCAAATTTATGGATATAATTATGGATATTAATAATATATACACTATTTAAAATTTTATTAATAATCATTAAATATTATATATTATGTAACATTTATTTTATTTTTCTTTATGTCATTAAAACATTGTTCATGAGTATGTATGGAATACTATCTCTTTGAATGGTGTAATTTGTTTTTTTATAAATTAATTATATATGGTTATAAATATGTAAATAATAGAAATATATTATATTTATATCATTATTATTTTTATCAATATGATCAAAACATTATTAATATACATGGATATTTACTTACATAAAGAAATAGTCATGATAATTTAGATAGTAAAGGCCCAGTAATGACATTTAATGTAATGAATTATTAAAAAATGTTAGTTTCGTTATTATAAGTGGAAAATTGATTCTATTATACATTTCAATATGAGGATTAAAAATAATTATAATATGATTTAAATTATTATATTGGCTATTAGACAGCCTTACAAATAGTAAAATCTTGATTTAAGGGTCTTACTTTAAAATCTATAGTTTTATTCATTAATTATAAATTGAATTATGATAATGATATTATACACTCGATGATTCAAAAATTCTAATAAATTTATTCTCCAAAAAAATGTAATGATTTTAAATTTTTTCCCTTTAATTTTATTCTCATAAAGTATTTAGAATTTTAAAATAATGTTAATCATGAAAACTCAATTTATTTATCTCCTCACTAGGGAAAATAATCTTCAATATATATTATTTTTATTTAAATGACTAAAATAATGTTTTAACGATATAGATTTTATTTATTGATGATATTATTAATCTAATTTTAATTTATATGTTTTTTTAAAAAATTAACACTATTTTGATTTTATGAAATAAAAAAAAATTTACTAAAGGATTGTGAAAATCCATTGTTTTTATATACACCACAAAACATTATTTTAACATATTCTAGTTATTATTTTTATGAAATATTCCTTTAAAATTATACATGGTAATTTAAATGAGTTTTTTTGTTTAATATTTTGAAAATTTATATGATTTTAAATAAAAGATTTCCAAATGACATGTTTGTTTTCCCTATAATATATTCCAGTGATCATAAAAATGAATAATTCAAATATGATAATATAAATTTATATAAATAAAGATTGATTAGTGATATGATATTACGATTCCATCCATATCTGTTCAATAAAGTATTTATGTTGGTTATGAATAGATATTAATAAATCCAATTTTTTACATGGGTTAATCTATAATTAAATGACAAATGATTTCCAGATCACATGGAATATACATATATATATATACAGGTTATTATAATTTTATTGCTGGGCCATTAAACATATTTGAATTATTTGGTATTTATTTCTTTTTTATAATAATAATTGTATATTACAGGTTATGAAAAACCAAAAAATATATAATTTGTTCACCCAATCCAAATTATGTTTCACAAGAGGTTATCCAAGGAATAATGAAGTTACCTAGATGGTAATCCCTTGAATAAAATGTGACAAACTCTTTTTTGAGTCGACTAGGCCCAAAATTATTACTATATTGTTGTTACATAATATATTCAAATAAATTATAAATTGATATTATTTTAATTTTATTTTTAATCCGTGTATTATATGATTAATTTATGATTAATGTATAATGAAACTAAATAATTTTTGTTATGACTTGTGTCTTTGATCTATGAATTGTTGGTTATGGATTAAAAATGTTATATTAAGTTCTAAAACAAGTATGACTATGTTATGATTAAATGACCATTGGTGTATCCCTTATTTACCCACACTATGCATCTGATATCACCCTTTATTATGTTTCATTTGTTTGGATATGAAGAATGAGTTAATGTGTGATATTTATAAGAAGGCCAATAGCTGTGAATAAATTAAAGGGATATGATATACATATTTTATGTACTAGTTGTTTATACCTCAATGTTACACATAGATCAAACTTTAATGGTTCCAACATGAATCATAATGATATTTAATGAATATTATTCTCAAAAAATTATATATATATATATATATATATATATGTGTGTGTGTGTGTGTATATATATTATGATTTAGATTCATTAGTTCATATTATTGGATTTTTTAGAATCTATGATGATGAATATTTAGTGATAACCCTTATTAAAAACATTACTATAAAATTATTTCATTACATTTAGAAAATAATGGACTTATGTATTTATATAAACAACCCCTTGTTTTGATACTAGATTATAGTTCTGGATATTTCATAGATGATAATTTTGTGAAAACCCAGATATTTGGGGATATTTATTTTATATCATCACGAATAGTGAATCATAAGTGGGCCTATGACTATACACCATTATAGACAATAACATGGGATATTCTCATGTCAATTTAAACATTCCTTATAAACCATCATGAACGATTTAATAATATTAGAAAAATTTAGGAAAAATGTTATATCTAATTTTTCTTTGAATGGAAATCATGTAAATGATTATAATGATTTATGGATTCTACACTTGAACTATTGTATATAATACTTTATTTTTGCCAGTTTTTTCAATGTATTGAATCTTATGAAAATATAGTAATTCTGAATAAGATAGACATAAATATTAATTTTTTATTGGGTAATTAAATTTGATAGGATTTTGAATTTTTGTTCACATTATTACGATCCTTTAACAAATAGTCAATAATAATAAGCATTAAAGATGAGACGAGAAGAAAATAAAAACATTTGTGTTTTTTATGAGTTAAAATCCATATAATTTTAATGATTCAATTTATCCTATTATTACTATGTAGTTATTTGAAAGTTATAAAATATACATTCTATTCTATATTATTTAAATAATGATTAATTGATTTTGGTTTTTTATTAATTATAATGTGATTACCATTAACGGTGGAATATTATGATGAATATGGGGAAACATGAAGAAGTTTACTCAATTAAGAGAGATGCAGTTAGTAAATTATTTTCAAAAATTATACTACTCATATTTATCAAAGGATAATTGAAAATAGATATATGAGATAATAAAATGATTTCTTTTTATATTATTATTCATGAAGAATAATTTACAAGGCATGTTATGTATGCTAATATTTTTATCATGTAACCTCAATGATCTATTTTTTGATTCATTATTGGTTTTAAAAAAATGTATCTAAAAGGTTTTTTCCAATAAAAACGTCAATATCAAGGAAAATAACCTATTATTTAATCTAATTATGAAATAGGGTGGTTGTGGCCACAAATAAATTTCATAGTGATGATATAAAATATGGGATTTAATATAATAACAATTTTAAAAATACTGGATGGGTGAAGATGAGTCCATTTTTATTCAATAAGTGCGAAATGTGAGACGAAAGATATTATATAATGGTTTCTAGTAACTTTTTTAGCAGTGGATGTTAAATGGGATATTATATTTTTATGTGATGGAATTGTGTTATTTAATCATATTAATGATGATAAATATCCATTGAATCCGCCACAAACACTGTTAATCTTTATAATCAATGATAATGTTTACTATGTAAACTAGTGCTCATATATGAATGACGATGAATATGATATACATATATAATATCATAATCCTTGGGAAATGTGATGTGGAATTGTATGTTTATTTCCAATAAGGATAATAATAAAACTGTTTTGACATGTACACATACAATATACTCCTAAAACATTAATGTGTTATTTTTCTACGATGCATACATTCATCCAAATATAAATAATTTTATAATGGTATCGCATTAGCACCTAAATTAATACTTTACGATTGAATATTTACTTATCTTATTTGTATGATAATTACCTCTCTTGTCTATGATTCTTGTATTAATAAATTTTTTTGAATCATATTTTTATAAATACCGTAACTCTACCTATTATTGAATTTTACATCATATTATTATGGATTAGACTTTTTTTATAAATCCAATATTAATTTATGAATAATTGAAGTTATATTTTTTATTCTGAAATAATCTATAATTATATAATTATTTGTGTAATCATATAAATATAGAATGGAAATAATATCTATTATATATGTATCTATTACAATTAAAATGTGTAATTAATTTACTATGGTTATATAGAAACTGGTCGATAATGATATGCACATTATATAATATTTTCTTAATGACATCTAGTATAGTTAATTAAGTAAAATATAAAATCAATATTTTATTATTAAATAGAACATATACATTGTGATACAGCTACAGGGATGAATAAATGTATAATGTCCATAACTCTGTTGTTGGAATTAATTATTAAACTTCTTGATAAAATTAAAAGGGCTTCATTTAGAAAACTATTTACACTTTTCATGATACTATTTTCTTTGGTATGTATAAAATTGTATTAATATGACTTTATATATATTTATTAGAACATAAAAATATCAATTTATATAAAATGTATCACCTACAATGAATTGGGAATTTTTAAAAACATAATTGGATAATAATACATATAAAATAATTTAAAATAATTCAATAACCAATCAAATAAAGGTTAAAAATGTTTAAACTACATTATAAAAATACATACACAGAATTAGATATGTGAATATATTCCAAATGTAAGGGAGATATTTAGGATTGATTCGAGTTTTTATTGAAGACTCTATGGTTGGGTTAAGATGTATGAATAATGTCCCAATTGTGGATTTTTTCTATAAAATATATCATTTATAGGTAATATAATCTAAATAAATTGAATATATATATATCGATTAAAATAGTAATTAACCATTAGTTTTAAAAAAACTAGTTGAATAATATTCATAGTCTTCCAAGATTCATTAAATATAATCATTTAATTTTTCTGAATTTTAGATGTATTTCTAATTCAATCATCATGTCTACTCAGTGTGGTGTCTCATTACATTGATCTTGAGAATTAAATTTAAATTTAATGGAACTAAGGATATTGCTTGATAGGGAACCTATTCTCAGACTAGCTTATAGTGTAGAAATGATTATATACCATCCTAGATTTTTAATACACAATATTTTCATTATATGGAACAAAATTTAGAAATTATAATGTTTTTATAATTTCAAATTTGGAAGATAATACATAAAGAAAATTATAATTCTGATCCATGTGAAATATTTATTCTTGGGTTAATGAATAGATAAATTTACAACATCTGATTTCTGGGTGACACCAATAAAAATAAAATGTATAGATAAATCCCAGATTATGAAGAATCATGGGAGATATTTACCATGAGATCATTTGACATATCACCAATAAAATGGCGTATAATAATATAACATTGTTATGAAAAAATAAATCTTATCATAAAAATAGGAAAATGAATCATATCATGGAAATGAGTGTGAAATATTTAAATGTCACATTCATAAAATACAACAATGTTTTTATCACCAAGATTTCATAAATCATAAATAATGTGGTTTATCCTCATGTCAATGTAAAAAATGTAATATTTAGAGACATTTTTATCACCCAATTCACTAGAGTTATGTCAAGGGACATCCTTCAAATTTATTAATTTCATGTCATACACAATGATTATAATATATGATTTTTTAATAACTTGAGGATAAAAATTTATGGCTCCATATAAAAATATTGAGTATGTATGTTATTAAAGGATTACCCATAACATCGCATTTATCGCACAAAAATGGAATGTGGGTTTGGTATTTGTAAATCCAAAAATAAATAATTTATATTTTTACAATGGGAAATACTTAGGGATAATGAATCAATTTAGGTTTTTAAAATATATGAACTTGTTATGTATGAGTCGAAAATTGAGAAATAAATATAACAGAATGATGGGTATAAAACATGGTTTCAGAAATAGAAAATGTCGGTTAATGAAGGGTTATAATTAATGAAAAAAAATCAGTAATTTAATGGTTAAATTCATAAGAATATTATTTAGCAACCCCTTTATAATTTGTATAAGAAAATAATCACTACAATGGAAATAAAAATAATGAGAATCCCATTATCCTGAAGTGTTTCCCCAAAATTATGTATATTATAAACTAGTGGGATTAATGATACCTTAGGTGACTCAATAGATGATATATTGTCCAAAAATTATGGTGGATATCTTTATAGGGAAATGGAAGGGATATATGTGTGGGTATTTATTATAATGTTTCAGAAATTATTTAATAATTTTAAAATATATGTCATCGAAATATATGTTATGAAAAATTAAAAAAACATTTTTAATCCCAAGGGTTTCCCTCATTGAATTTTTCATTTGAAAAAAATTTTACAATATTTTAATACATTTTAATTGAAATTTTTTTTGTATACTTAATTATGAATAAGGAAATATATTTTTCACACATTAATGTTTTTTAAAACAAAATTATTTATTTTAGACAGTAGATGATAATTTATTGGATTGGAATTTGACAAAGATCAACAAAAATTAATAAAAACATTTAAATGACACATACTAGGACATAGATTTATTTTAATTAATTATTATTAATTATGACCTAGATATGAATTCATAAAACAAAACAAAAGGCCATAGTGGTATTATTATAATCAAATCAATAAAAAATTATATTAGAAAATTCAAGAACATTTATCAAAACCAAATTTCAAAATGTGTTTTTCATATAAAATAGTTGTTTTATCAAAATAATTATATAAATAGGATATATTTATTTTTACATATAAACATCAATTTTATTGTGGAAAATATCAAATTTTAGGCATAATAGAATAATCAAATCTTATAAAAAATTTATAAAACATTATAAAATTATTTTTTCATTAATATTTAAATAAATGTTTTTTTAAAGAAAATATCATCCAAAAATAATATTTAGAATTAGTGAGTTTATTATAATTTTTTATGAATTGTTGAAATATAAAAGTATGTTTTATTTCTGTGAAATTTTTTTTATCAAAATAAACATCTATAAAAATATATTGTATTAAAGAAACTTTTCTCATAGTTGGTATTGAGAGAATAAATTTTGCGTATAAAAAATATAAACAACACATCAATGAACTTATTCCTAGAGACATAAACCCTTATTACCCCAATGTAAAACCTATAAGTAATGTTTTCAATAGTGATAATTTCATTGGATAGCTTGGTATTACATTTACAGAGTAGTAATGAACACACAAATGAACTTGTCAGGTTGGACAATTCATTATAGACTCACATAATTAAAATTGTCATGGGATTGGTCAAGTTCCAACCCATGTGATTCAACCAACCTCCGTAGTTTTGACAAATTGGAATCAAATGACAAGGCTCAACATATTAAGGCCAGAATTTCACCTTTATTAATCAATTATCTTTCATCATCACTTGTTATTAATTTCTATTATAATTGTGAAATTATTATAATGGGGTATAGTTCTCATCGGTCAAATATAAAAATGGTTATATTTTCCAATTATCATTATCAATTAATGGCCATATTACCATTAATATAGTCACATTGCTCCATATAAATATAATATAATTATTTCACTCAATATTCATTAATATTTAACATAAGGAAATATTTTAATTTATGATAATTTTTTTTACAAATATTTTGTTTCATTTCGTTAGTTTTGGTTATGGGGGAAGTGATTCTAGAATATTTTAGAGATCAAAATTTTATCAATTTCATTTCTGTACATTATATTTTTCCCAATTATATATTTTTTCTTTTTCATTAATTTCATAGATGGATAATGTTGTGATTTATATTAATGAAATAAATTTATTCCCTATATTCTGTACGTGTATAATATTATATAACAAAAAAATCCTATTCTATGGAAACAAATTCCATTTAAATTTCCATGTATGTTACATTCTTACATCATTTTTTAATTTCATCCTTGAAATTTAAAATCATATTATCATTTAAAAATAGGTGATTGTACATTATTTTAATTTTCATGTTGTTATCCCATGTCACATACTTTTAAATATTGTATCTCTATAAAAATTTGAAAAGGATAGTTTATTGTTATATATAGCTTTTTTTCATTAGCCTATGATCTCCACCTGCCACTCATCATAAGAGTGTTAATCTTCTAGTTTTTCCACCTCAAGATTCATTATATTTAAACGATTAGGTATATATTTCCTCATGTTAAGTAGTTCGATTACATAATGAAGTAGATCTCCATTGGGGGGGGGGTCTTCTAGTCTATAGAAAAAAGATACAATAAAATTAAATATTTTATAACTTCAAATTTATCTTGTAAAGTTATTATAATCTAATATAAATGGAATAAATATATTAAATAATGTAATTTGAATGAAATAATTGCCTCTAACATCAGAATCCAAGTTCATTTTAATGTTTTCAATATAGATCTTATGTACACTATAATACACTTTTATATGTAGTTGGATGGAATTAAACTTTTTTGAATTATTCTTCGCATTATCATTCTCATGTACCCTTGCCTCACCAAATACACTCCAAAAAGATATATGTGTACATAACATCGCATATATAGATTCATATGGTACCCTTTGAATAATTGAGTGACAAATATTGTTGTATGAGAATTCAACTAGTTGGAGGTGTTGTTATTGTCCACCACTGAATAGCATTGAGTGTGTATTTATCATTTATCAAACTCCTGAAATAGTCCTATTAAATTGTCCTTCAGTTTAGGTAACATGATGAAGTCAAATTGAATTCATTATTCTAGGCCTATTGAACACTTATCCAGAAATTAGATGTGAAACATTGATCGTGATCATAAATGATTGAATGAGTCAACCCACGTAGCCTCACCAATTACATTATGTTTGTCTTTGGATTTTGGTCAACATTGAAATATTTAATAATTATGATGAAATGTCTATTTTTTGAGTAAATTATATGTATTCCATAGAACAATTTTTCCATTGGATATTCTTGGGATACTAATGTTTATATCTATATTTATTTTTCTAGAATATGTGCTCGTATTTGTAGTCATTGTAATACTCATTTACGATGTTTTATATCTTCTTTTCGGGAATAAATACCAAGTACATTACAGTTTAGTTAAAAATATCACTTTTAATATTATCACATGAAAAATTATAATTAAGGTCATTAAACATTCTAGTGATTCTAGGATTTTTTATGAATTAACTACTATGAGGAACATCTATTATCTCCTTCTTTATCTCCATGATTTATGGGACACATATACTTGTATGCAATTTTATTACATCATGTTTATCAATATTTAATTTAGTAATCATCCCATTCTTCACACCCTATA
Source organism: Viscum album (assembly GCA_963277665.1). NCBI lineage: Eukaryota > Viridiplantae > Streptophyta > Magnoliopsida > Santalales > Viscaceae > Viscum > Viscum album. The sequence continues at coordinate 1,896,393,065 of OY728163.1, read as the reverse complement.
AACATTTTTGTATCAAAAGATTTTATATTTTTAAATCCCTTAACATTCTGGATTAATGATGGTTTAGATTTCATTTGGGACGAGATTGGCAATGTTTTTTCCATTAAGATTCCCATTTCCAACAATTTTCTGTCCGAAATAAATTTATATCATTTAATCCTATTCAATTTTATATTAAAATTTTTTCCTACTTAATGAATTTTAGACTTCTTTTTTTTATTCCACAGTTATAATTAATTGAATAGTCAGAGTATTTAAGAATGTAAAACAATTTCATTTATCACATGTTTAATTCTTTTGGAGTGAATATATACATGAATAATTTATGGTATATGTATATATCTCATTTCTCCCCTTAATAATAGTCAATCCATGTATTCAGATATAAAATTACAGCAACTACTTCTAGATAAATTTGTAAGATATTTTTTCTCATAATACTTCAACTATAAAGAAATAGGAGGGATCACCATATCATTATTCACAGGGAATAACCTATCTGTATTAAAAATATTAGTCACAATAAATAAAATATTTCTTTATAATAGTTGGTGGAGTTCACCAGTTGTAGTAACCAATCACTTATTTAACTATTAAAGACATTATTTATAGTCCTTTTCCCGAGGAACATAGGTTCCTTATTAGATAACTTGGTTAGTAGATTAGAAAGTCATAAAATATTTTCAAAAAACACTTATAATATCTTAATAAACCATAGAAACTATAAATCACTATTTCTATTATTTGATGATTTCACACACGTAAATCATTTGTCTCAGTTAGGTTATGTAAGATTCCATACTATGTTTCAATATTCCCAAGGAAATAATATTATTGTATATTTAATTATCTTAATTTTATTTTCCAAATAGATTTTACTTCCTCAATGTTTTCAATATGACCCTTATATGATCTTTAATTTTCGTATAAATTTTTAAATATAAAAAAATATATTAATAACTACCCAAAATTTATACATATAGTCCTTAATGATTTTATTCACAAAATCCATAAAAATAGAAGGATAATTATTCAATTAGAAGGATATAAGACACACTCATAATGGTCATACCATGATAAGAATTCATCCTTCATATTATCTTTATTCATCACCATCAATTCATGATATGTAGATTACAATACAATTTTAAAAGTTGAATTACGCCCCATGAAGTTGGTTAAATAAATGATTAATCCTTAAGAGATGGTTCTTTTTCTTTACTATGATTTATTTTGTCTTCTCCATATTCAATGCATATATTCATTGATCAAATGATATTGTTTATAAATGCAATATGTTCCCCCAAAGTAAATACACATGGTTGGATATTCACATTCGAAAAATATCAAGAATATGTTTCATTAATGATTGAAACTAAGCATCTATAATTTTATATGGGGTTTTCAAAATATTAATTTATCAATGTATGAGTTAAATGGATAACTCTACCAATATTTCTAAGAAACTTCCAAGTGCCACTTCATAAAAAACATCAATGTTTTCTATAATGATGGGGACATTTATAAATATATTGTGACATAATGAAATTATATAAATAGTATTGTTTCATTTATAATAATATTTTACACTCAAAATAATGTTCATATTTAATTAAAGTAAAGAATATCATTGGAATTTTTATGTGAAACAATGATTTTATCTTTTGATACATGAAATAATTAGTTTATTTTAATGCTTATTATGTAAAAAATCAGAGTTTGACAAAACAATAGTATATTATTATTAAATATTAAAATTATCGCTTACCCATTGGAATGGAAGGTATGAATAAAATTAAATATATCATTTTAATATATTTTTTTTATTAATTGTTCATCAATAAATTATAATAATTTGAAAGGGAATACAATTTTCCATAAATTGTTATCATATATATTCTGGTTTTTTCTGAGAATATTTATTTATTTTTGAAGAATAATGAAAAATAATAACCTTAAATTGATTATTGACATTTAGATTAAACAATATATAACAATAAATGATATTTATATGTCTATTTAATGTAAAATTTGATCAATTCTATAACCATTTCTCAAATTATTTATATTATAGTCATTTTGAAATTTAATTTGATATAAAATATTTTTAATCTTCTAAACATTTTCATTAAAATAACTTACATTCTCATCCAATATATGGGATTAATTTTTAATTAAATTATTAATCTTTTGTGAGTTGAATTTGGAAAATGGAATTTAATTTTTTGAATTAGTGTAATTTTTATAATTAAATATGGAAAACAAAACTTTTAACCAAAATTTAGTGAAAACAATTAAAATTAATTTTATTAATAAAGTTAAAAATGACTTTATTTGGGGTTACGCTAAATATATGAGAAAAATGAAATAAAAACATCTAAAACACCCATTGGATATAAATGTTCCGACCCTTCAAACCATAGTCTATATTTTTATTAGATATTTTGATATTATTCCTTGAGATTTACATATATAAAATGTTATGTAAATGAATATATTAAATAAAACTTCCATGAATTTAATATCTATAAATATTTTGGAAAAGGAAAAAAGGATTTTTTTCTCGATATTACATATTATTTGGAAAAATAATATGTTTATATTATTTATAATAATATATATTTAATTTTAAAATATTAATTAGTGACATAAATTATTTCAGAAACACTGACATATTAATTTTTTAGTAAATAATTAACTAAAATGAATAATATTAACACTATTTAAAGATTATAAAATTAGATAAGTTATTACATTCAATTTACTATTCAGATTAATATTTCATGTTACAAAAAAATTAACATAATAAATTAAAACTCTAAAATTATGGGAATATTTTAAATATAAATTAATTAGATAATTTGAAAATAAATATAAATGTAATTTTACAATAACTTATATTTTGTTAAAATATTTAAAATAAAAAAGTCAAATAATCTCCCAAATGATTAGTAAATTTTAATAAATATATAATATTTTCCATTCAATGGATAATTCAAATTCTATTATGAAATCATTGTACCCCAAATAGTAAAATCATTACAACCACATTTTGGGTAAATTAAATATTTTTCAAATTTTTTTCCCTTTTGTAAATAATAATTTCCAAAACACAAATGATATGTAAATTTTTAATTAAATAATACATATAAATAATTTTATCATATATCTGTTTGAATTACAACTTTATTTTAATCCCTAATGATAAATTTCCTTTCTTAGAATTCCTATTAGCGTAGATAAAAAAATAATATGATAATAAACATAGGAGTTAAAGAATAAAATGTCTAAAACATGTGTTTTATTATATGGTGTAGGTGTGGTTACACCATATCATTCATGGAAGTGATTAATTATTAATAATGTATCCACATGGGGTATGATTTTCCTCTTAATGATGAATATCATTGGGTATATAAAAATATTCACTCTACCACTACAAAAAAATGAATCCCACTCCCCTCACTTCTCCAAACCCATAAATCTACTCATATTTTATATATATTATATATTATATCCCATAATTTCTTCCCATTATCCTAGATTATATTTATTTGGTTGAAATCCATCTTAATAAGGTTTTAATTCAAATAAAATGAAGATACATAAATAAGAGGTATTATTTTTCAATGAGAATAATTACTTTACATCTTTCTACACATCAAAATTTTTTTATATAATTATTATATAACAAAATTTCTTCAATTCATATTCTATGATGTTTTTATAATAATTTAATGGATGGAAACCATTACTACATTCATCAAGAAAGATATTAAATCATATTATATGTGTTTTGTTGACTAAAACTTCCCTAACTGATGTTAATCACATTTTTTAGTTCCTCATATCAAGGATTGAAATTATGATGGTTATAATGTTTATATATATTATATAAACATTATTATAGATATATAGTCATTTCATCACTTATAACATTTAAAAATCCATTCTGTAGGAGACATAATTACATCACTCATGAGTACGCTTGTATACACCCTCTCGAACCGATGTGATCAACATTCGTTAACTCTTTACATTGAATGTGATAAATAATAATTATATGTGATATATAATAAAGAATTAAAATATTCATGAAAATTTTTTAAATACTGAATTGTAATATTAAATTAATTTATCATAGTTTTTATTTAAATAAATGAAAAGCACGATATTTGTGTACACTTGGACAACCGGCATCCCGAAGCAATGTGACTCTCTTTTCATCACCACACAACATGAATAATTTATATTAGTATGTAATAACATATTATTTTTATTATTATTAATTTTCAATTTTAAAATTTTTCTTAACATCCTTTCATAATGATAACATAACAATGGAAAATGTAACTCATGTGTGCGTATGAAATACCATCTCACCGATCGATACATGAATTATATTTCACAAAAAACTTTAATGATTGGTTTTAAAATTCAAATTTATCTTAAATTTTTTTATTTTTGAAGTGATTATTATTATTATATAGACATTAATATTATATTTCTTGTGAATGGGATAAATCATTAATAAACAATCATACATAATAAAACAAGGAAATTTCCAGTTGAAATAATGAAATTAAAGAATTATTATAAATGAATTACTGATAAGATGTTATAAAAGGAAGATATATGATATATTAAAATTAATATCGACTTTGTGAATGTAAATTTCATTTTTAATAACAATATATAATTTTTTAAAGAATTTTTAACCGAAATAAAGTGGTTGGTAATATATATCGTCTAAAATTACCTTCTATTGAGACTTGATTATTTTTATGCAATAATTTAATTTTTATGAGTAATATACTACACCTAATATACTTTAATATAATTATTAAGTTCAAATTAATTGTATTCAAATTTTCGAAATGGTTAATTTCTCCTAAGTTATATGTGATTAAAACTACTATGATGTAAAATTATTGTGAAATCTGATATTTTTTATTATTAAATTTCTCTTGAAAAACAATATCACCTCATAGTAAAAAATTATCATTATATATTAAAATTATCTCAATGTACCATATTTTGTATGATTTATATTACTACTTTGAATTCCTAAAAAAAATTTACTTATGATATTTGATTTTAATACTGATTAATTAATTGGAGAAATTCAATAATTATGTATCCTTTAATCAATTTAAATTTTTTTAAGTCATATTGTTTAAGAATTAAATTGACTATTAAATAGAAAATGAATTTATTTTACAAATAATAAATGTGATTGGGTTATTATATACATCCCCTTGATTCACCCGATGTTTCGTTAGAGAATGTCAACTAGAAAGAAATATGTGTTTATAAAATGTATTCTTTAAACTATCTTGTGAATGTTCTTAAAAGTAGACTGCTAAACCATAATGTTATTTTTATTTAAGGTAAAAACATAATGACCCTATGAAACATATTGATATATAATTAAGAATTGTAGTCATTTAGTTTTAGTTTTTATTATCCAGTATAATATTAAAATGATATTGTTAATTTAATTATTTAATTATACGTTCGTTGATTAATGAAATGAGTTTTAATTATTTTACCTTTCCATATTTATTATTCATTATTTAGTCATGATAGTAATTTTTTTATAGGGAATTTTTGTTCAATTATTATCATTTTCATATTTATTAAGATTATTGAGTTATAATACAATTATGTATAATTAACCCATATAGAGCATTTGTGGTCACACATATTTTGTTTCACATCCCTGGGATTCCATGAATTTTACAATGAATGATACGAAGGATATTCTAGATGTAAAAATGTTTCTCTATAAAATTATTATTTTTTGTTTTTTTATTCAAATTTCATATTTTAATCATACAGGTATCTATTTTTGAATTACTAATGAACTATTATGTCTTTTTGGATGGGAATCATAGTATCTCAGGCCAATTTAATAATTAAGAAATTGAATTTGGATTGACGAGGTTGGTTTCTTTAAAGATGGTATCAGATCTGGTATTAGCATAAAACATGGAAACTAGAGTTTGAAAATCATATATTATGGGAAATAAACCTATGATTAAATTTGATAACAATTATATAATTGCAACCTACCACATTGATAAGGTCAATATTGTGTTATTTTGCTAAATAATTTTACTTTTTGTCCATATTAAAATTGTGTGTTGTATTGGGAAAAAGGTATAAAGTTGTAATGAAATTAAAAAATAATATTTGGGTTCTAATTGGGTGTTACCTTGTACTCGATTATAAGAATTATTATGCACCAGGTTTTATAGTCTCTAGGGATATGTTCTTCATAAATCAAAATTCATTACAATCCACATTAAGGTATTTTATAATATTATATTCACAAAACAACTAGGGATTTTATTATTATATTACATATGAATGAATTATTCAATTTATGAAAAAGTTATTACATATTTATAATTATACAATGTTCAAAATTTTATGATCTAATCCAGTATATACTATTGATTAGAATTGGTACCTAGTTGGATAAAGGGTATCAATAATCATAGACACTATAGATATTTTTCTATTAAGGAAGATAATAAATCATGTTTTTCAATATACATAATTATATCTATAAATAGGTAATTATAATGAATTAATGAAAAATTACCTTTCCCAGATGGTTTAACCTATTCCACATTGATATTTTCTTATTTCGGATCTCATTACATGTAATAATGACACATCATTTTGAGGCCATACATGTTTATTGGTATTATATAATGGGATTATGTATTTTGAGAAAATGGTTTTCCATTTGAATGTTTAGAAACAATAAAGGTATCATTTGATGTGAATTTCATTAAAGGTGATTTCAATCGATGGTGATCGTTGATCTGGAATACTAGGATAAAAATACTAAATAGAACTCATAAATTTAATTCTTTTAATGATACATTAATCAAAAATTATTTCCTCCATGAGAAATAAAATGAAAAGAAGAAAACCATCCAAATCATAAATTAAAAGAAGAGAAAAGTGTTCTAGAGTATAAAGGCACTATTAGAAGTTGAGCTTGTTATGTTATTGATTACATATGAAACACAAAATTAATGGATGAATATTATATTTAAGTTACTAATTTATTTTTTTATGAGAAATGGAATATATATTTTTTATTATATTATGAATTTTTTTTATATCATGAATGTGGAATAATTGTATTTCTACTATATCTTCAAAGGGAAACCAATGATGAATAAGATGAAAAATTGATAAGGTTGGGAATAGAAAGAAGTAATTTTCTACATGTTATTATAGTGAGCAAAAACACCTTGGTATATGCTTGAAGATAATAGTATCTTGATAAATGTGTGTATAAAAATACCACCATGAGCTTGATTCAATAATAATGAAAGAATTTTAGAAGTTGAAATGCTTCCACTATAAGGATATTGGGAACAACGAAGACAAATACACCATGATTAAATGTAATATACTTGATAAGTAGCATGGGTTTAAGGGAAATATTATTATATTGATACAACCTATGTGGAATGATTATGTTTTTTTCATTGAATTAAAAAAAATGTTTTAGAAGTAACTTATTGAGTATTTTATCATCATATAGATGATGAACTATATATAGATTCTAATATGGTATTATTTCTTTTAAAATTGGATATATTTTATTGAATGGTATTTATAAATAATGAAAATTAATCAATTATGATTTGATAGTCTTTAAAAAACATGATTTAGGTAAAAATATAGCTTATTATGATGAAGATGTTGAGATAATAATGATGGGATAATAAAACAGTTTACATGTATATGTTAAATTAGATAGTAATAAATACCATGGAATTTTTTAATAATAAGTACACCATTGAAAATTTTGTGACAATATTTCTAATTATATTTCTCATAATTTTTTGGAGGGAAATAAGGATAAAAAATTTGGAAATGGTTTATATTGATATTTTGAAATGTTTTTAATGATTTACATTTTCATTTAGAGAATGATGGTTTATGAATATTTGATAACATGTTTTAACCATTCTTTTATAATGATATATATATAAATGATTCAATAATATCTTGGTATTTTTTTGTGCATCAGGTATACAAAAATCATATTCATTTGGTATAGTGAGATATGATGTTGTAATTAATCAACTCATAACCATAGGATGAGCTCTTGTATTTAAAATTGAATGAAATAAATTATATGTATCTTCTAATGAATTTTCATCAACATATGACAAAATGAATTTAAATAATAATTTTATCCAAATAAATCATTTATGATCATGTCAATGGCCATTAGATTATATATTTGGTCTTTGGTTTTTCATTGAATAACCTTATCTAGAAACCACACTTTCTTGTGATCAATGATCTATATAATGTTCCATCAGTTTTAAGGTTGAGATTTATCTCTGATGTCCATGACATTATTTATCACCTATGTTATCCTACTTTGAATCCATGTTACATTATTATTCTTTATTTACTTTGTAAATTAAATTCTCTTGTATGAAGAAGATAATTTATTAACCAATTTACAACGTGGTCATCTCATCAAATGAATTTTAAAATATAAAATCCTTGATTTCCGATATCAATTTTGAAATATGGAGAAATAATTTATTACTTTTAGGGAGAATTTTATACCCTTACATTATAAAGGAAAAGAAATTTTAATCCACAAATTGTATGACATGAAAAATTTAGTATTCATTAATTTTCATACAATAGTATGACTTTCTAGACATACACAAAACATTAGGTTTATCAATGAATTTGTGTGTGTGTGGACTTAAAGATATTTTTTGACATGAAATATTGTTCACAACATCTATTTAAATCCATTAACGTTTTCCAATACAGATAGTTTTTTATAAGGAATATTTTTTTGTGAAATTGATCATTTGATATATTGAAAAATATTTAGACATGTAGTTATAGGTGATGCCTAAAATTATATATATCAATATTGCATCAATATGTCTCATGAGAAACTATGGGTTGAAAAATTAAATGGTCCTTTAAAATTAGAAATAAAATCTCTGTTCATGTTATAAATGGTATTGATAGCATACTGTTTGAGATCAACACATCCAATAATAAGTGTTTTTTTCAGTAGGAATACAATTATTATTATCAATAATATTATTGATTTGGTATTATCGATGGATTTATTTCATGCTAAAAATATTGATTAAATGAAATTTGGTTTATGTTATATATCATTCCACAATGATTATTCAAAATTAATTGTAATTACATATTATTTATTTAACCATTGAAAATAATTTGAGAATATTTGTGTTTAGTGTCCATTCACGATGATATATAGAAAATTTAGATGAATTAGTGTGTGGATGGATTTTTATTATTATTGTGTTTTTATTCTATTCTTAACATTTAATGGGAAAAATTAATTTATCTAGATCTTCAGGACTACAAAACTAGTCAATCCTCAGTGATGAAAACCCTTATATCTATTTTAATATAATAATTTGACCATATAATATGAGATGTTACCCTTAGGGTTATTATAAATATTTTATACCCCTAGAATTTAAATATTGATATTATTTTATAAATTAAAAATATTATGTATTTTGGAAATTAAATTTAACACATCTACATAGAGCACACAAAACCCACTATTAACATTAACTATGGCGGTAAATTTTTAATTATATTACGATTCATTATGAACAAAAAATAATTTTACATGGTAACATAATATGAATTATTCTTATTATATATATATATAATTATTTATTTACAAATACATTTATATTGTTATGGAATTTTCAATTACAAATTAACCAACAAAAAGGGTAAAACATAGCATCTCAAAAATATTCATCTTTTAAGAAATAGATTATCTTATTCCAAATATATGACTAAATATCATCATTATATAATATTACATTAATATAAATATTTTTAAAGTATATATACATTTTAAATCATTCTATATATGTGGATATTTTATTTCATTATAATTGGATATCATTATACACATCAAATGTATTTACTAAAAAGTGCAATTTTATGTTTAGAAATAATGTTTTACCAAAATCATTATTAATTATGATTGAAATTACATTAATTAAAATATTCTGAATCATAATAAATATATCACAATATTAATAACTTTAAAATATTTAGTTACTTTTAAATACATTTATTTAGTGATATAATATTATAATATTTGAAATATATATACTTCTCCCTATAATCCAAAAAAATAAAATTTAAGAAAAATCATAAAATTTAAACCTAGAAATTTTTTAATATTATTAATTCATTAAATAATATATGATAAATAAATAAATGTTCCAAAAAATTATGAAATTTATTTTAATATTTTCAAATTAAAATTAAAATAAACATTTTTCAAGAAAAAAATTGATGTATCTATTTTTTCATTATAAATATAGTGTTTGCTTCTTATAAATTTTTCAAAACCTTTTTATTTTATTTTATCATGAGATATAGTTAATTTATTATTTAATCCTATTTATTTTCAATAATTTATTTTCTATGTTTATCAATCATATGTAAACAATTATATTTTCATGTTATTTTATAGTTGAAGTTTGATATCGTGAATACTATAAAAATATATTAATTTTAAAAATAGATTTGTGTTTCATTTATCCTCTCCATTATTAAATTTTTTCCCCAACTTTTTTTGATAAACAATATAATCAATTGTTTTTAATTTTAATATATCTCTATTTAAATCAATCATTTTTAAAATGGTTAATAAAACAACCTCTTGAGAAGGACAAAAAAGGAAATATGAAGGTCATCCCCAAACAAAGTTATTAAAAGCAGAACATTTGTTCGAAGATAAATTATCAATATGAAGAATAATATTAATGTTGAAATAACTATGAGGATGGGTAGAGAACATTGATAATTTTAATTCTAATTATCATATTAATGAAAACAACAATGAAACATTAAACCAAAGAGTATAGAAATGAGAATTGAAAAAATAATTGTTATATGATTACATTTTTTTTAATGATCCTTTTTAGAAATTTGAGGAAATATTTTACCCTCAATATTAAAAATATTAAAAATATATATAATCATGGTCATTATAATTTCAAACAATAATAAATTCCATCTAAAAACTTCTTTTTTATCTATGAAATGACTAATAAAGTTTATTTTTTATGGTATAATCAATAAAATAAAAGTTTAATGGAACATATAATATATAAACTAATAATAAATTTATCAATATTTATTTAATAAAACAAAAATTCATCACAAAATGTTTGATAATACGAAAAAAAATAAAACCTAATTATCATGAAATAATATATTAATAGTGAAAATTTAATAATAAAACAATAATGAGTGCATCATTTATAAATGATATTAACATTTTGAATGACTTGATTTCATATCAAGTACTCTAATTATAGAAGACAAATTCATAACTTTTTTGGGGAAATTTATATTCTATATGATATGAGATACATTTAATCATTATAACCATTGAAAATATCATAGTTGTAATGGTACAATTACGATTAGTATATTAAGGGTTATGATAAAATAAATTCCACACATATAAAGAAATGACAGCCTCGAATAGTAGGATTATGACCTATAAATCCCATTTATTGGATCATCTAAGTGATATATGATCATTGGGAATTTACCTTGATGGAGACTATGTCAAGGTTCAGCTACAAATTCATGAAAAAATATTTTTAAGGAATTATATCATACTCCATGAGGTCATGATCACACATTGTTCTACAAATAATAACAAGAAAATATATCCATTATATAATATACCCATAATTAATTTACTGGTCTAACCTAGGAACATTTATCCACACCCTTACCATATTATGTTATTTAATTTTTATAGTATAAAAAGTGTAATTATATAATATTAGTATTACCTATTATTATTCCATAATAGTGAGTATTTTATAAATTTAATTTACATCTAGTAAAGAATAATAATCCATTCTTGGGAAATTTATTGATTCAAGAAAGATATTATTTATATAAAAAAATATTATTAATAAAAAATATTAAAAAATAAAATAGTATTATTAAATAATATTTATTAATAACAAATGATATTATAATAATTCAAATTCAAATGTAATTTTCATAATATTATGAAACTATTATACTAATAAAACATTGTATTTTCAAATAAATGAAATCTTCTATTTCAAAATAATAAAAAAAATATCATTTATTCAAAAACATAGACATAAAAATATTATTTATAAAATTATCATGTTGAAATTATCCAAAGGCAAAAGTATCCAAATCTTTTTGAAGTGATGAAATTTTGTTAAAAAATAAATAGGGAATAATTATTCAATATGTATAATGAAATCATAAATTTTTAAAAGTGATCTATTAAATAGTATAAAGGGTTAGACAATAAAACTAATTTTACCCATTAATATACTTTTTTATTTATGCTATTTAAAAAATATTATATACCCTTAATAAAACATCAAAAATATTTATTATATTTAAATATTTTAAAATCAAATATTGATTAAAATTTCTCAATTCCACAATCTCGTAATAATTATTTTAATGTGTTTTATTCCCCTACTTATTAAATTATAAAATCCACACCTATTGGGTAAAAATGATTTTAAGGAATGTGGTATGATTTTTTCAATTAATTTTACATTAAATTCCTAAAACCCATGTTTTAAATTTTATTGAAATTATCCACTATTTTCTTATGAAAATCTCACAAAATACCGTTATGTTTCCCTGAATCCCTATGTCTAACCACATTAGTCATCAATTTCTTTTATAATGTCATCTCTTACTGACTCAATGTTAACAAAAATACACTACCATGATTTTATAAGTGTCTAGTTTTGGAGATAAATCTTCTAAATCTCCTATAATAGATTCATTGGCTTCATTTCATTCCTTTTTATTTATAACTTTTCAAGTTTGGATATGTATTTAAACATCCAAGATAGAGAAATCATTATTCCCATGTAATGAGAGATATATGTTTACTCCAATTAACCCCTTCTATGAACATTTAATTACACCTATTATTCCTCATGAAGTATCCCACAATTTATCAAGAATAATATTTTTGTATTGAATACCCTTCTCCATATATATTTGATGATATTCACTAAGTTTAACGTATCCTTCATTGATTGGGTTTTTAAATTTATGCAACCTAGACTCTATAATCATAGTGTTAAAATAAATAAATTTATATATATATATTATAATCCATGTGGTACATTAATGAATATACATGATATGAAAGTGACGTTTGGTTTTTAAATAATATAGTAGTAAAATATATTGGGTAATTATTTTCAATCATGATATTCCACTAATAGTCCATATGATGTTATCTCTAGAATAATTTTTTCGGTACTCTTTGAGATTAGTCATGACTTATGTATATTATTCCTTGATTTATTTTTTTCCATATTCCTATGATGTCTTTATGTAATAATTTTATATTATTACCCATTATTCATGATAATGATTATCATATATATAATTCAACCTTGATATGAGTCTAAGAAAACATATACTTCTTCACATTATGGTAGTATTTTTAATTACAGTACTAGGTTTTATATCTCATTCCTTTTTATTTATGTCATGTAGTTATTAATATTATTTTTTGTGGCAATTAGTGATTCTAAAAGCATGATATGGTGTTTATATTTTTTCATTAAAACTAATGTCATGTTATTATTCTATGTACATAACTAGACAAATTAGAATGGGCTAGTAATCATTAATGGTTTTATTAAGTGTATATTTATGTAAATAATCCTGAATATATGTGTGATTTTGTATGGTATGCCAGTATTTTTATTATAGGGATTTCAAGTTGTTTTTTGAATCCTGATTATAAAAAACTAAATAAATATGTAGCAATAATACCATATATAGTTAAACATCAATAATAATATTATTTAATTTTAGATTATGTTGTTTTCAAAAAAATACATCCATGTCTTGAAATTATATTTGGATGTGGCTCTTGACCAATATTTCTTATGTGTAATAACACAAAAAGGGCGTATTGAGATTGATTTAATCATTATATTTTTTCTTGTGAACAGGAAATGAAAAACACCTTGTTTAATATTGCCCAAGGAAAATATTTGGAAAATTCAGAAGATCATTATAATCTATTTTAAAGTGAAAAAAATCCAACATGCTTATATGATTGGATATATTTCATGAAGAACAATGAATAAATCATGTAAATTGATATTTTAATGATTATTTTAAAATTATAAGATATCCATTCAATGTTGAAAATTTCACATTATGTGTTTAATAATTTCAAAACAATAATCCAATAAATTTTCATTTATTTATTTTTAATGGTAGGAAATACGAAGAATTGTGTTAATTAAAAACATGGGTTTCCATGTGATGATAACCTAAATGAGATGCATATCGCATAAGGATATGTAAACATGATATTCATGATAATAAATAAAAAGGCAACCCATTTTTTGTTCGAATAAAAAATTAGGATCAATCCGAAAATACCTCTATGTGAGATAATGTAGTAACTACTACCAATTTGTAACATTTGTCACCAAATTTCAGGTGGTCTTCAGTCCCCTTAATCCCTGAGAATTGGATAAAATCCATTGATATTATATTCTCTATATTTTAATGAACAATGTAATATAAGTTCATTATGATGATTTATATTATTGATGAATGACCTTATCAATGTTAGATATTTGTTGGGAATTTAAATCTTGAAAGGATGTGGAAGTGGTGTAGTGTAATGAGTTTTCAAATGTGTTTTTTAAATAATATTTTCCCTATCATCTATGACATAAAATTGACTTGGTATTCCAATGAATTAGGAATGAAATGATGAATCCTTGATGGGATATTATGAAAATTTCAAACTAAATTCAAGATAGATGTAAGGAATTTTTATTACCAATGAATATAATATTGATTACTACATCATTGGAAAACAATAAATTCTAGAAGATGATTTTCCATTTCCGATATTGAAAACAATGAGTAAATTTTTTTATGTACCCTCAATTTCAGAATTGAGATATAAAATTGACAATGGTCACATGGTTACAATGAGAGGAAATAACTTTTCAATATTTGGGGTTGTATGAAAATATTTAATAGTATAAATAATGTCCACCATACCACTCATCAATAGTGTTGGAAGAAACCTCCATATAATTGCGCGAAGAGGATGACGAAATTGATTTTCTGTAGTAAATTTTGGAACTTATATTGTGATTCAATATTGGATAAACCCGCCAATATGATGGAAGAATGTAATTATATAGTCAACCACCATGATTTACTCCAGTGCTACATCATCAAGGAACACATAGACTATGATAATAATTTTCATAACCCTTGGGAAGTTGATGAAAAAATAGAAAAAACCTCTATAGTATATTGAGAATTGTAGAGCTCATTCCACACCAATAGTTGAGATACATCCAAAAAATATGTTGTGAGATGTATTGTTTTTTCATTAAACAATATAAAATTTAACTATTTAATCTATTTATATAAATTATATCTTATCACTTCATTGTAAAATATCAATTAAAAAACCACCAAAAAACATGTACTTTTACATATCAATCATGACAATAAATGTGTTAATTGTTTTAATCTATGTATATGACTCAACCCATGTTCAAATTAATTGGTCTAATGTCTAAAAAACAATAGGATACATAAAAATGTCGAGGTCATTGATATTTATCACATGGATTGAATTTCCATGTATTGATCCTATATAAATTTCCAAGAGAATTATATTATAATATCCATATCAAAAAAATTCCTCCAGTTTTAGACATGTGTTAGGAGGAGGTATCATCTATTTTTGTAGAATTGTATCCTGCAAGTTTATTATTTCAATGAATGGAATCATATTAATCTTAATTGATGATAATAATGAAAAGAAAAACCCATGATGATATTTAGTTTTGAATTAAATTTATTCATGGGTTTGTTGCATAATTATTATTACTTCCTCTTAATAATGAGGTAGATTATTTGTTTGAAATCATACTAAAGAATTTTTCGATAAAAAATAATCAGTATATAATTGAAATTGTAGATCATTATGATATAAAGAATCATTTCTAGGATAATCCAAATACAGTATTTATATAACAATGTCTCTCAGCATGGGATGCACCAGTCCTCTTCATCTTGAATATATATGATTTTATGTTCCATTGTATAAATTATAACAAACTCAAAAACATCATAATTAAAGGGAAAGAATCTTTTATGATACAGTGATGAATTATTCAATGCATTATTTCCATCCCCATATATCTCCAAGGTGTATCGTTTTATACAATATTATCATGGAATGTAAAAGGAGAATAATACCCAAATACTACATTACATAAAATGTAGGGGAACTAAGAGTTCAGAGTGTTTATATTTGTACTCAGTAGTGTACCACCATTCATCATGGACGTAATTAATATTTTTGTTTCATGTTTCCTTATAAAATATGTTTCTATATTTCTATAATATATATATATATATATTCAAATTAAATTCAAGCACATAAAGTGTATATAAATACAATATTTAAGAATGGGAAGAAATAAATGATATATAAATTTTATTTTAAATGGGAGTCCATGTTAGAGTATTTAACATTAGTAAGAATGTTTATCAACAAAAAAGAGATACATTTGTAACTATCAAAATATAGGCATTTTAAGTATTTCCTGAAACATTTTTTCGATGAAAATCCCCATATTTCATGGATTTGTTGGGTACTATCGATGATTTTTTAAAAATAATATAAATATTAGAATGAATTATAATCACTGTTTCCCAAAATTAAATCATGTTAATCTATGCTCATTATATAAAATTATGATTTAAAAAACGAAGAAAAGAAAATTCAATGCATCTGTAAAAACAAATAACAATTAGTGAAGAAGGATATGTGAAATGTTGTGATAAATAATAAAAATTATATTTCATCATTAAAATTGATGATAAAAAATTAATAACATATTTATCACCCAAATTACTGATCTATGGGATGAAAAATCAAATTCAAGAACATGAAATCTCATAAGTGATGTTCACATTGAAGATTTGGAGATATTGTATCTAAATAATAAATGTGACATATATAGGTCTCATAAAAGCCTGAAATATATATTTGAAAACTTATATAAATATGTACATGTTAATGGTGTCAGAATTGATCAGAGATTATACTTTTTCAATACATTACTATTAGTATATGGAAAATGAAGTGGAAGTGTATATAATAAAAAAGGAACCTTCTACCATATCCCTGAAATTGTGTTAATGTGATTTGTTGTTATTGGGACTAAAATGGATGTATATCAGAATAATAAAATGATATACTCTATAAATTGAAAAATAAAATCTAAATTATTAATTGATTGCGGGTTCAAGGATTTATAGAGGGATGCATAGTTACTACTGAACAATGTTGTGAATATTATGGAGTTCAACATTGTTTCATATGTATTTATATATTCACTAAAATGAATATACATGACATGAAAACAATAATTGAATAGTTAACATTAGGATTATCCATAGTGATAATATTTCTCTATTGAACTATGAATCACCATGATGTACAGATATTTAAGGAAAAAATTATATTTGTTTAACATTAAGTGTGAAATCATGGTGTTTTTTAATAGACTAATCCTTATTGGGAAAATAAATTATAATTAATGGTCGATTGTGGGGTTGATGTATGGTTCATATAATTTTTAATGGAGGATGGTGTTGCTGTTGAGATACTCCTGGATGTCAAAAAATTTTATGTGGAATTCATGATATATAAAGGTCAGTCACAAAATTTTTTTCTCTATGGTTCATGGATGGTATATTGGAATATTGTGAACTAGTTAGATAGAAAAACATTTTATTTGTGGAGTTCTCAATTAATATTATATTAAAGGATATGTTTACACATTATTAGTTGAAAGTCAAAATTTTGGGAAACATGTGGTGTTCATGTCATGTATATTTATTACACATTGTTAAAATTGGTGGATATCAGTTTTATATATTTTAATAATATAATTATCATTTATTTAGCTACAAATCCATCCATATATTTCAATATGAACACTATATTTCTTGATAGGATCTTGTATTCACCTCCCTCCCACATCGATCTTCGGGTTCTGGTGACTGTTTTTTGGTGATCTTTGATTTGTGATTTTTCATTTCCACATGGGTTTCAATTATTATTTACATTTGTATTTGATAAAGTGATGTATTGTAGGTTTATGTTTTTATTGATATGTATTATTAGGATTTTTTATGTGGTTTTAATTTACTTTATATAATTTTCAACTATTTATATGGGTGTTTTTGCTTTCCTTATTGGTGTTCAATGAGATGGAAGAAGAATTTTTTAAGTAGGGAGTCCCTCATTTTCTGATTATTTTGTATCATGTTGGATTTTAATACTATAGATTAATTATTAGATATATTTATGATGTATTAATCCGATAATAATAATATTATTATTAAAATTTAAGGGCTAAATGGGGCATGATATCATGATTTAATAGAATATATGTTGTTTAGATGTGATTAATATTATGGGATTGATGCTCCACAAAAAATTAATCTCATTTAGGAATTTCATTTCAAAAGATGATATTTGTTATGAATTCAATGTCTATTGTAAATTTTTTATATCAGTATATATTTGAAATTGGAAATAAACTAATTATTGTAAAATGTAATTGATTCCCCGTGATTATGGTTTTTTTATAATAGAAATAAAATAAATTAAAATGAGACACAACCCATATTCTAATTCATTATAATGACATTGACAAAATAATTTTTAGTTTCCATTCATTTGTGGAGGTGACGTGTGGTTGTAATGTGATTTGCAGATTGTGGGTAATATTTGGTCATGATTTTCTGTTTGGAGGTGTTGGTTGTTTGTTCATTCATTAGGGGTAGTGTGGTGGATGTTTATTTGTCATGACTTTGTGGTGTCAATGTGCTGGTTTGATTAATAAGAATTTTGGGGATGTGTATTGGACATTGTCTTATTTTAAATAAAGTGTGGTAAGGTGGTGTTTTTATTTAATTGGGGGGATTTAGTTGTTTTTATATCCATTATTTTGGTTCTAGAGCTGATGGTACAATTTGGATGATGGCCATCTTGTGATGAATGTTTTTCTTATATTATAAGACAGATTAGTGAAGGACTAATTATTTAATAGTGAATCAAATGGATAGGGTTGGATTTGGTCTAAGGGTAGGAAATTACTAAAGAACAAATAAATGATGGGACATGTGTTTAATCGTGTTTTATTCATTATAATGAAACAAATGTTACAGATATTCTAAATTTATTGAAAATATGAATAGGGAATTATGGCTTATTTCATTGAATTATATATTTAAATGTGAGAGAATATGTGATGATGTTTTTAGTTAGTCAGTTAGTTAATGGTATTGAATACAGATTTTGGTATTTTGTGTGGCTATATCATTATACTTATATAATCTATATGATATCTACTAATACCCACCCACATTGAAAAATATGTTAAGACACCCACATAGTAAAACATCGGTGTTTCTCCCAATATCAAGGTCATGATGATGGGTGGATGGATCCCCTATAAATCTATATATCTCATCATAGTGAGTAGATATGAAAACTATTTGATGATAAAAGATCTATTAATGCACTTTGTGATAGAATAAGTATTTTTGTTTGACATGTGATGACCAATTTTTGAATCTAGAGTTCATTTTTGATGAAAATTATGATGATAATTCATTAGGGATATAACACAAGAGTTTTTGACCATGATTCGGTATTAACATAAAGTAATGCGGCTTATGGTTTGGGTTGTCCATGGTCATATTAGATAATGAGGATGCTTTTATTCATGAACACCATACTATTGTAGTTATTGTTGTGGATGAGATGTGATGACAAAGGTGTCTTATGGAATGATGTTAGGTGATTAACACTATGGGGTGGTGGTTGTGTTATTATTAATATATGGGAGCATCTTGATGTATGGTGGTAATGCATTATAGTTGAAAAATAGTGGAAAAGTAGTATGGTGTACAATTTATCAATATACATATTATTTTATAACTATTTTTGGAATTTGTTGTTTTTTGTGTGTGTTATTTTTAGGGTTTGATGGATAATTTTTTTTTGTCATTTTTAATCATTTCTCATTGGATAATGTTTATTCTTCTATCACATGTGAACATGGGACATAGCCATTGTAATGAAAAAAATGTATTCTCATGCTATATATATACAATGATTATCAATTTTCAATGAGGAATACATATACTATGTAGATATTACAAGCATGGATCATTGGATCTATTATATATTTCTACACTAGTTTTTCCATTGGGTATTTAATTTAATGACTATTTACAGACATATTCATTATTTATGAATAAATTTATGTCATTTTGGGTTTCATATTATATTATTCCATGGAGTTTATTATGTGCGATTCATATTATCTATTGATCCTACATTTTTATTGAGTGTAATGCCTCCAATTTAATGAGATATTTATACCCTCTATGTTAGTTTCAATCCACTATGTTAATTGTGGTTGGAATCATGTTTTATTATCTCTCTGCCATAATTGTTTTACATTTAGTGGGAGGGTTCAGTATAATCTATTATTAGAGATTATGTTTGAGAGATATGATATATTTATGAGTTATTAATATTTAGAATTTCATGATTTTGTATTGAAATAGTTCGAGTATGACATTGTTCGTGACATAGGCTAGTGAGGCTAGATATTCCATTATATTGTATATATCCTCATGATTTTGTGAAAAAACGAAGATTATATGGAATTTTCAAGAGAGGTATATATATTTGTGGGTTACAATCCTATAAGTGAATATGAATCAAGATTACATGCATTCATGTCTAAATTGTGTTTCTTTAGGAAGGATAAAATAAAGAATTTGAATTAAATAGAATATAAATAAAATAACAAATTACAATGTCTTAGGAAATCCTTATTAATTATATTCTCAATGGATCTTGTACATTATCCGTATGTAGATCTGGAAGTTGAGGTCCAAAATATTCATACAATATATACATGTATTGTTAATACAAAAGAGTATTATGATACATTGAATATGGAGTATCATAAGTATTTGAGGAACACATCCTGGAATACAAGGGTTTTTTTATATAATTGAAGATAGATACATGGATGGAGGTTCTTGATATAGATTTTGGTATGATTAGTGCTATAGTGGAATGCTTCATCCCACAACTAGTTAGTCAAAGCAGGTAGTTGTGCATTATTGGGGGACACTGTATCTCGGTGAGTGAAAGGAAATAAATTTCTTTCAATTGTGGACATAGGAAAATAGATAACACAAGAAGTACATTATTAGACCATGATTTTTTGAAAATAATGGATCTTATCCAATTCACATGTGTAGTATTTTAGAGTAGTAGATTGTAATTGTGTTTGGAGACCATCTGCATTAAAAGAATAATAATTTTACAAAAATTGGCATCTCATGTGGTAGGCCTTAAGGAGGATCTTTGTTCATTTATACCAAAAGGAGTTCCTCTTTTTATAAATATAGTGTATTTTAATGTTTAGAAGAAGGAGAATATGATCAACTGCATTCACTCAGGAGGAGGTCTTTAATGATTGAGGAACCATCAACGCTTTTGTAGAATTAGAGTTGTCCGTAGTATGTATTTGGTTGTAGGGCCTTTGAGGTTTTGATTAGTGGGTTGTCAACCATAAATGTTTCCCTTTAATTATGTTGCATCCAATGTTATTCATTACATTCATGTTAATCCTTGATAATGCTATCTTTATCTAGGTTTCATATACATCATCCAAAATGGTTCCCAATGGTCCAACGAGACCAGTTTGGTGGAGGTGGATTTGTTCAGAGTGAGACAAAGCAGTAGATAATATTGTGAACATTTTATTAGCAAGGGTAATGGGATTGTGATCACCCAAGGGGATATAAAACCGAACAAGGATGACCTTAGGTTATTGCTCAAATTTTAGGATATAGAACCATGTGTTCTCTCTAAGGTGGTCATCATAAGAGAGGTATATGAGCTTAGTTTGTTTATTTTCACATAGTGGAGGTTGCAGTTCTATATATTCCATGCATATATATATGTATGATCTATCTATTTAGTACCCCTGTATATACCATGTTTAATTCAGGAGCATTACACTTAATTGATTTAACTGTTATATTTTATTCTACAATACATTATATAGAGAGTATTTATGTTCCCATAGTGTTGAGTATTCTTGTTAGAGGCCAACATTGTTTTTTGATCTATTAAATGGGTGTAGAAAAAAAAATGGAGCCACAATAGTATAGTGGAAATATTTTTATTATATAGTTTCATTCATATGATGTCATCCTTGTAATAATTTTTTGTTCTATATGTGATGTGATTGGATGGTTTATGAAGAGTGTATTATTATCATATGGGGATGTGAAGCGTGACATTTTCACTACATACTATGGTTTTTATGAGGAAAATGGGTTATTAGTGATCTTCATTCCTTTCTTTGATATCTCTCACTAAAATCAAAGGTTAGTGGTGTTCCCATGGTTATGAAAGTGTTTCTGAATGTTTTGAAATAGCTATTTCTAATGCTACCTTGACCCCACCACATTTTGTGATGCTGTATTTGGGATATCCAAACACCCTGGGGGTACTCTAATATTTTTTAATATTTATTGGATGAAATGGTCTATGTTTTTTTATATGATGATTTAGATTGATGATTTGATGAATATGGGTTTTATCTATCCTAGTCTGTAATCATGGGTTTCCCCACTGTTGTTTTCCATGAATGCAGATTTTATTTTGAGGATTTTTATAGACAAACAGAAGTTCAATCACGTGAAAAAATAAAATCAAAGGTATATTTTGAGGATATAACATATTTTTCAACCTATTGAGATAGAATATATGGTTTTAAATGATGGATATGTTCTTCGGAAATCACCATTTTTTTGTGAATGATGGATTCATCCTGAACATTACCTTTATAGAAAGGTCTGGGAACTTCATGTTAGTATTTATTTATTTGGGTGCCATGAACACACAATCTATGTTCATAGGGATTATGGACTCCTTTAACCATCATCTCCTAAACCAGTTCATCGTTGTAATAATCGTTGATATCCTGATATACAAAAATTCCATATAGGATAATTTTGAGTATATTATAGTTGACTTATTTGTTTCTCCACAAAACCCTCTTTATGCGATGTTTTCCATGTCCATGTTTTGGATTTGGAGTTCCATTTCCCATGGAATCATATGTCCTGATAGGGCATTTATGTTGAACCTTAAAATGTATTTGTATTTCTTTCTTATACATCATATGTGGACGTAGTTGTGTATTTTAATTATATGGGCCTGATAAATATTATCCAACGTTTTGGATGATTTCAAATGGCATGTAGCTTTGTTGAATGATTTTACAATAAATATTATGATTCTGTGTAGAATTGTTAGTTAGAATAAGTGTCTGGTTATATGAAGGGGGATTTGGTTAGTAATCTAGAGAATCATATTCCTGAGGAGGCTGGGATGTTAATAATTTTTTATGATTCCGATGTGGTATTGAGATGCATGATGATATATTATATAGATGTAATCTCTTATGGATTGAGGAAATCCTATAAAAAATAGGGTAACTATTCTATCCATGATCTAGATATATCAATAGTTGTTCTTTTTCTTATGATGTTGATGGATTATGCCCCTCAGGAGTGAAATGATCTATTAATAGATCCTAATAGTTTGAGTTATATATTTTTCCAAGTAATATAAACATAAGAACGTGGTGGTGAGTGGAATTTATTCAGTAATTGGATTTTGATATGTTCTACACCATGGGAAAAAGAATTTATTTGGATAAAACATTGAGTTGAATGTCATGTAAGGATATCCTTTTGTTTTTTGACGATTCATGGATAAAAATGTAGTATAGGGAATAATTGAGTTTATATTCAAGAGTGTATGATAGTAGAAGCTATTTTTTAATAATATGATGTAATATTTATTGATGCAGAAGGCGGAGGAGTATCAATGGGGATAATAAGTGGTAGTGGTAATGAGTGTTCTTATTGGCCTTGGTGATTTTCTGGAGGGATTGTTAGATGATGCACAAAAAAAGATATCAATTCAAGGAAGAGTGTTTATTCTTGTAGTGATGTATATCTGAATCCTTTTCTAGATTCATGGGTCACCCATAACTGTAAACGAATGAATTTTCCAAGGTATACCATGAGTTGTGGTTTCTGTTTTGTTCACCCTAGATTAAACAAGAAGTGAAATAGTTTTTCGTGATGTTTTTGGTTTGATGGTATATAAAAGATGAGCCTAATGGTTATGATGGTTTTTAATATCTTTTTTATATTCATTAGACGATATGGTATGATAACATGAGGGATTTCATTATATGGTTATGCATATCATATAGTGGTAGTGGAGATATCTTCACGTTCATGGATCCTTAGAGGATGTTGGATGACTTCTTAGTTTTCAAAAAGTCATGCATAATGGATATATTAGATAATATTATTGTATACGAGGTGGTATTGTTTTATGGATTTCAGATTTCCACTGGATTCAATTAGGAGGAACATTTTAGATCATATGTCTACAATGGATTGAAAAATTATTTGGTCCATTGGTTTGAATCAATAATGGATTCCACCCTCTGATAGATGGGAAGATAGATCAAACCATTCTGATGATATATGATATGTTATGGGAATTCATCATGAACATTGTATGATCATAGTGACAACAACCTCATTTATTGAGTTTCTATAAAACAATATATACCACTTATCAATTGGTATGGATCTATTTATGGAATTGAATAGTATACTGTGTCATTTTTCATTATGATGGATGGAGGTTTGGAAGAGAATGTTTTTCATGATTGTGTGAGGATGAAGGTATAATAGGATCAAAGAAATTATTATTATTATAATTTTATGAGGCCATTATAGTTTGATATTAGAAAAACTTGTTCTTTTAGGATTCCCCACTATTATTTCTATAGAGGTTTGATATGGTAAGTAACCAATATCCTATATTTTTGGGGCCTTTTAGATGAGGGGGTGAGTTGGTGTGGTGGTTTAACATTTTTCATTTCCACTGAAAATAGAGTGAATCTAATACATCTCCTACATATCTAAAAATTGTCTCTCTCATCTAAATGACTCAAATCTAATTAATAGGGGAGGGTTGGAAATATAATATAATGAAACATTATTACAACATTCAGTATATGTCAATGATTTCCCTAAGAGGGTTACTATTAGACGAACTATTCGATTTTTTCATAAGATTTTGAGGCACGGTGGACATGAGGATATTACATGGTAGTGGGAGAAAAATATATATTCAAAATACACCGAGTCATTTTATTTTTTCCTTACTCTATTTTTATTAGTAATGTGATGATTGGATGCTTTATTTTTTTTAGGTGAGTTGTATCCTTTACATATGTTTTGTGGCAATGTTCAAAAATATGAAAAAGGGGGATCTGATTTTAGTTCGAGATTTATTAAAATTCAATGTGACTATGTAACATCTGGGAATTATAAAACCAATATATGTTCAAACCGATTAATATTATTTACTATATTTCATTTCAAAAATACATAGTTTTTCATTCGTCACAAAAAAAACATGTTTAACTTCTATTTCATGTGACATCTGGTACCTTTATTAAATTATATTATATGCAAGCCTGAGTCTATCTCAAAAATGATATAGTATTAATATTACTTATTTATCATAATTGGTATTACCTGGTCATTATATTATAAGGAATTAATATGATTCATATGATTATGAAATCATAATTTACACATGTTTATAAAATCAATTCATTTGTCAGACATTATTTAGCAATGAAAAAGACTAATGAAATATAAATGATGTGTTTTGATGAAAAACTATGTTTTGGGAAATAATAGATTCTTACATTAATAAATTTAACTAATTAGTATTATTTAAATAAATTAATAATTTTTTATGTTATATATTTTAGAAAATGATTTCAAATTAAACTATCTTGTTTTATTGTGTAGAGATTAGAATAAATCTAATTTAAAGCATAAAAATATGTATATTTAAAAAAGGCATATTTACCAACATTTAATGATTAAAATACTTTAAATATAATTATAGTTAATTTTTTTAAAAACTAATATTTTTTGAAATTGGAATATCAAAATTTAAATTTAGTGTCTTTTTTGAAAACATTAATATTATGATGAATATTGAATGACACTGAATGTTTATTGAAAACTTTTATTTTTTGAAAATAATTTATAGTTTATAATTATATGTTTAATTTATTTTAATACATAATTTGATAAATATAATAACATTAAATAAATAATATATAATTTTAAAAAAATTCCATTTTCATTTAATATAATTACATAGAAATCTTTTCAACATTTTTACCCTAAAAATTCACATTGTTGTGCTTCCTACATGGATAATTTGAATCAATTTTTACCTTATAGGTGATTTAAATTTGGAAAATTTGATTAATTATTTGAAAAAAGTATGATTTATTATGGGTAATAAGTTATACTACGTTTTTTCATAAAATATAACTGAATGCAATTAAAATAAATTTAATTGATTAAAAGGAAAATGAGTTTACGTAGGGGTTAATATTTTATCCAAATGTTCAAGATGACCTAGAATCATTTCCAGAACACATTGGATCTGTAATGGCCCGTACCTCTCTGGTCCATTACTTTGTGAAATGTTGGTGTTGGAGGTGTTCCGGGAGGTCAAGGGGACTTATCCCCAACACTTTGCCAATTTTTCTAGTTCTGTGAATAGTGTTTCCAGTTTTATGAACAGTAACAGATCAGTGAGACAGATCAGTTTCACGGATCGGTGAGACAGATCAGTTTCACAGATCAGTGAGACAGATCAGTGTCACAGATCGGTGAGACAGATCAATTTCACAGATCGGTGAGACAGATCAGTTTCACAGATCGGTGAGACAGATCAGTTTCACAGATCGGTGAGACAGATCAGTTTCACAGATCAGTGAGACAGATCAGTTTCACAGATCGGTGAGACAGATTAGTTTCACAGATCGGTGAGACAGATCGGTTTCACATATCGGTGAGACAGATCAGTTTCACAGATCGGTGAGACAGATCGGTGAGACAGATCGGTGAGACAGATCGGTGAGACAGATCGGTGAGACAGATCGGTGAGACAGATCGGTGAGACAGATCGGTGAGACAGATCGGTGAGAGAGATCGGTGTGACAGATCAGTTTCACAGATCAGTTTCACAGATCGGTGTGACAGATCAGTTTCACAGATCAGTTTCACAGATCGGTGAGACAGATCGGTGAGACCGATCGGTGTGACAGATCAGTTTCACAGATCAGTTTCACAGATCGGTGTGACAGATCAGTTTCACAGATCAGTTTCATGTACAGTAACGGTGGGTGAACAGTGTTTCTAGACTCCTACAGTTTTGCCCCTTTTGACGTTTCCTTTGACGTAAAATACATTTAAAGCCTTATTTTTAAGGGCTCATAAGGCCATTTCAAATGCCATAAATCCTAATATTAATTATTCCTAAGGCTTGGAATGTTTTACTTGGTCAAACCGCGTGGGTTAATGCGATCCGTTTTTAATGGAGAATTAACCGGATCTTAAACCGTCACCTCGTTAAATCTTAAAAAAAGGGACGAGATATCATTCTCCCTTGTTCCTTCCCTTTTGTTCTTAACTAAGAGGCGCTAGAACCTTTCAATCCTTTCCTTAGGGGTTGCACAAACAACCCTTACTCCTAGGATCAGTCCCGCTCTGTTGGATGCAACCAAGCTGTGTCGATCTTTCTTCCACATAAGTTATCGCGAGGGGAGGATCGTGACCTGCTGTGTGGATAAAGGACGTCAAGAACTCTTCGAGGTAGGGGATTCATGGCTTCTCTAATTATATATGTGCAATCGTAGAATTAGCATGATTTATTCCTTTGGATCACAATGAAATTGACCTAATTAAATACTTGAACCGGATTAAAAGAATTGGTTGATCGCATGCTTTTGCTTTATACTGTGATAACAGTTTGCCTCATGTTTTCCTAGATATAGTGATATCTATGTTTTCTTTGATTTATTGTTCGTTCATGATTGAAAATTGATAATGAACGTAAAGCCGGAATTAATTGTTGATTAATTGGCTAAAGATAAAGAGGCATGTAAATTAATCTGGTTGTTGTCGTTGTTGTAGTTGTTCTAATTTGAGGATAATCAAATTAGGGAAGTAAGCTTGGTTATTTAATTGTGATAGCTTACTGATTAGGTATCCATGATTGGAACCTACGAATAACAAATCTGTTAATTCAATATGGTTTAGAGAACAGATTATGTGGGAATTTCAAAAAGGGTTCTGAGTTACCCTCTTGTTTGTTAAAGGGCCGAGAGCCCATTTTGTGATGTTTGTTTTCCTGCTGCTTGTGCTGTGATGTGAGCCTGGATGGTTGTTGTGATATGTGGAGGCATGGAGGCCTTATAGTTGTGGCAGCGGATGATGCCTAGTGTGGCGAGATGCATCGGTTTATGCATATGGGTGTCAGGGAGGACACCAGGGGTGATGGAATGGGACGGATGTGGTTGCTGGTTTCTTGTGGCTTTCTTGAATGTTAATCTGCTTTGCTTTTCCCCACTGCTCAAGGCAGCTGGTCTTGCTTACCCTCATTCTGAAGGAGGCGAAGACACGCGGGGTATGCCACGTGCATTCCGTGTTTAGCCTCTCGATGGAGGATGGGTCTATGCTCTTTCTATAGGCGGCAAAGACTCGACGGGTAGTATATCTACTCACCGTGTTGAGCCTCCTTTGTGTTTAGAAGCATAGGATGTTTTTCTAGAATGCTTGGGAATGTGGAAAAGTATTTCTGTATTGAATGTTTGATTAAATGGTGAAAATCCACGGGGATGGATATGCTAGAATTTAAAGGTGATGTGAATCTTAAAAAGGAGCAGTTGTATTGAAAGTGACGCCATTTCAGTTAAAGGGGGAATTGTTCAATCTTAATTAATGCTTAAAGAATTAACTAATGTACAGTGGAACTGATAAATGAGAATGGAGTAATCTAATAAAGCTCTTCAATTGGTTGTGTGCTTATAGGAAACCTAGTCTTAGAAGTAGCAGCCTGGAGTCTGAGAGACGTTAGCTGCAGTTGTATCTATGACTAGGTAATGCCCATAGTGTGGATGTGAGTTACTTATATATTCTGTACTTTTTGTGTTTCTATACGCTACTCCACCCTGTCGGTAATGGCAACTGACACCCCGGGGATTCTGAGCCCTGGGGGGGTGTTTTCCCCAACATTCTGATGGGAGGTTGAATGGCTACTACCCCCTTTGGCCCCGCTCTCTTCTCTTGGTAGATCTAGTGCTGGTAGGCACAATTGTTAGTTTTACCCATATATGTGTGTAGAGGGCTGTAATGGCTTGTGGTTATTTCACACACATATATTCTGGATATAGTATCCTATGGACTACTATAGGTGTAACGTGTATAGGCTGTGATGGCTTGAGGATCCTTACTCGGTGTATGGGCTGTAATGGCTTCAGGTATAATACCCGACGTATGATACACGTTATGCGAGCTGTGGTGGCTTCCGGAAACTACCTGGTTACTTTTGGTTGTGAGGATTGTGTGGAGCTTAGCCCAGGTGTCTGCGGGCAAGCCTATGTGGTGCACGTGGTGCAGATTGTGGAGCTTGACCCATGTTGATACGGGAAAGCCTTTGGAGAGAGATGCACAGGACGTATGTCGTTGGGGCAAAGCGGCAAACCAGTGGGGAAGTAGTAGCGGGGTACCCTTGACATTCTTTACTATATGCTATATTCTTGTATGTGTTACTTGGTGAGAGTAGCCATGGTGAGGTTGGGAACATAGTATACCTGTTTAGGTGACGAGTTAGTTTCACTTATTGTTCACTGGGCTTTAGCATGCTTTCTTTACTTTTGCACGAGAGTCTTGGGGAGGATCCTACTGAGTATACTGTTATACTCACCCTATGTACATATAAACTGTTTTTCAGGTCACTTGGAGCAGGTTGGAGATCAAGCTGGTTACTACTAGCTTGCGGTTGGAGGAGGAGCTGTTCGGGCTTGTGGTCGCTGTCGTTTTACTTTCTTTTGGGTACTTTTAGTTTCCCCTTTCAGTTTTAGTACTTTTGCATGACATTTCATATATGTACTTGGGTTTCTTTTACATTTCAGTTATGAGTTGGAGTTGGTTGGATTCTATTCTATCTCTCTCTTCTGCATGTGTTCTCTTAGAGGGTAATGCCTCCCATTTGTGTGTGTATTATACCCTCGGTGCTAGTCGCCAAACCGGGGCCTACTGGAGGCGGGACTCGGGGGTCATCATCTCCCTTTTCACATTGCCGGCCCAGGAGGGGTACACTTTGTGGGGAGGGGGTCATGACAGAGTGGTATCAGAGGTCTGGTTGAGTGATAGGATGGAGTTTGGAGTTAGGCACAGGTGAGGATGCATGGGATGGTAGGGCAACGGTGTCATTCATGTTTAGCAAGTGGGGTAAACACTGGATACCGGAAGAGACATAGGCGTTCAGGGCCCCCTATGATCTGTTGCACGGACCTTTAAGATTACGATGGCTACTAAACAAAGTGATACTGGTTGCAGGGTAGAGACCTAGGAAAGGATCATGCATCATTATTCCTTGCGCCTGTGTTTGAATGGGTAGACCTTTGGATAGGTAACCTAAAATTAATAAAACAAAATAATTAATTAATTAATGTTGAGTCTTCCATATTCCAGGATTAGGAGCTCTAACGATTGTTATTTTACAGGTATGGGTCCAGGTCGGCGTCCCCGTCAGGTTTGCGCAGAAGGTGCCCAGCAGGCTGTTCCAGCAGATCGCCGCCGGGTAGAGGTTGACGACGATGACACTTGGAGGAAGACACTCCGAGAGTTTCAATGCCAGAGTCTACAGAAGTACGAGGGCTCCATTTCAGATGCAGTCACAGAAGACTGGTTGGAGGAGGTTTGTGGCTAATTTCTCCCGAGTTGCGATTCCTCTGACAGCTTTGACCAGGAAGGATCAAGCGTTCATATGGACTGATCAGTGTCAGACAGCTTTCGATTATCTAATGGAGAAGTTGGTAAGTGCTCCAGTCCTTTGTCTTCCAACGGAGGGAGTCCAGTTTGATGTTTTCTGTGATGCTTCACATCTGGGGCTAGGCTGTGTTCTCATGCAGCAGAGGTCAGTTGTTTCTTATGGGTCTCGGCAGTTGCGTCCCCATGAACGCAACTATGCCACCCATGATCTTGAGTTGGCAGCCGTGGTGTTTGCGCTGAAGTTGTGGAGACATTACCTCATTGGAGAGCGCTTTGTGGTTTTCACCGATCATAAGAGTTTGAGGTATGTTTTCTCTCAGCGGGATTTGAACTTGCGGCAGCGTCGGTGGATGGAGTTCTTGCAGGAATACGACTTCGAAATATCGTATACACCTGGGAAGGGAAATGTTGTTGCTGATGCCCTGAGCCGAAAGTCACGTAATGATGTTGTGCGTGAATCTGGTGATTCCTGGAGAGGGATGGAAGAGCTAGCAGCTTTGCATCTTGATATGGGAGAAGTTGGAGGAAGAGGTTGTCTTTTCCAGATGACGGTGCAGTCATCCCTGATGCAAAAGGTGGAAGAGTCTCAGTTGGGTGATCTAGAGGTGGAAGTTTTGAGAGACAGAGTTGTTTGTGGGGAGGCCCCTGATGGTTGGTCAGAGGATGAACAACACCGAGTGTTGTATCATGACAGGCTTTTTGTTCCCCTGGCGATGCGCGAGACGGTTCTCCGAGAGTTCCATAGCTCACCCTTAGCTGTACATCCTGGTGTGACGAAGATGTATCGATCCTTGAGGAGTCAGTTTTGGTGGCCTGGGCTGAAGCGTTCAGTTGCAGAATGTGTGTCTCGATGTTTAGTCTTCCAGAAGGTGAAGGACGAACACCGTGTTCCTGGTGGTCTTCTCCAGCACTTAGAGATTCCTCAGTGGAAGTGGGAGGACATCTCAATGGACTTTGTTACATGTTTACCTCGAGCTCCGGGAGGACATGATGTTATATGGGTGGTAGTGGATCGTTTAACTAAATCGGCCCACTTCATAGCAGTCAAGGAGTCGAGCTCAGTGGAGGTTTTGTCGAGGTAGTATCTGGAAAAAGTGGTGAGGCTTCACGGAGTTCCTAAGACGATCATTTCTGATCGAGACCCTCGTTTTACCTCGAGGGTGTGTAGAGGTCTCCAGCATGCTTTTGGCTCTCAACTATGCCTTAGCACTGCTTTTCATCCTCAAACGGATGGTCAGACAGAGCGAACCATACAAACTCTTGAAGACATGTTGCGCTCTTGTGTTCTTGATTTTGGAGGTTCATGGGTGAAGCACTTACCATTGGTAGAGTTCGCTTACAATAATAGTTTTCACTCTACCATCGGCATGGCACCGTTTTAAGCCTTGTATGGCCGGCCATGCCGTTCTCCGTTGTGCTGGACTGGGGTCGGAGAGTCAGCAATTCTCGGACCAGAACTAGTGCAGAATACGACGGAGATGGTTCAAGTGATTCGTGAGAGGATGAAGACAGCACAAGATCGTCAGAAATCTTATGCGGATCAAAGAAGGAGACCCTTAGAGTTTAATGTTGGGGATCATGTGTTTCTGAAGGTGACTCCCCGTTGTGGGCAGCGAAGGTTTGGTCGCGGAAGTAAGCTTTCTCCCCGTTTTGTTGGGCCTTTAGAGGTGTTAGCTCGTGTTGGAGCTGTGGCATATCGAGTAGCACTTCCCCCTCAGATGAGTCGGATACATGATGTTTTTCATGTATCGCAGCTACGTCATTATCTTCATGATGAATCTCATGTTATCGATTGGGGAGAGATCGATATTGACGATGATGCAACCTTCGAGGAGCGACCTGTGGAGATCCAAGACCACAAGGAGAAGGTGTTGCGTGGGCGTTCTATTCCTTTAGTTCGTGTCTTGTGGCGACACGGTGGCATAGAGGAGAGTACCTGGGAGCATGAGTCACAGATACGTGCTCAGTACCCAGAGTTGTTTAATGTTTAACTCCTTTCATGTAATGATGTTTTCTCTGTGGTAGGACCTTTCATGTTTTGTTTATGTACCTTTGATGTGATGTTGTGAATGAATTGTTTGGGTATGGATTGTTTGTTCCCGGATGTCATAGTTTTGTTCCAGCTTTCGAACAACTCATGGTGGTTTTCCCCTGAGAGGTATCTTATGGGGTGGTTGTTCGGACCCCTCTTTTCTTCTGGGTTGGTTTTTAATTCTCGAGGACGAGAATGTTTTGAGAGGTATCTAATGTAATGGCCCGGACCTCTCTGGTCCATTACTTTGTGAAATGTTGGTGTTGGAGGTGTTCCGGGAGGTCAAGGGGACATATCCCCAACACTTTGCCAATTTTTCTAGTTCTGTGAATAGTGTTTCCAGTTTTATGAACAGTAACAGATCAGTGAGACAGATCAGTTTCACGGATCGGTGAGACAGATCAGTTTCACCGATCGGTGAGACAGATCAGTTTCACAGATCGGTGAGACAGATCAGTTTCACAGATCGGTGAGACAGATCAGTGTCACAGATCGGTGAGACAGATCAGTTTCACAGATCGGTGAGACAGATCAGTTTCACAGATCAGTGAGACAGATCAGTTTCACAGATCGGTGAGACAGATCAGTGTCACAGATCGGTGAGACAGATCAGTTTCACAGATCGGTGAGACAGATCGGTGAGACAGATCGGTGAGACAGATCGGTGAGACAAATCGGTGAGACAGATCGATGAGACAGATCGGTGAGACAGATCGGTGAGACAGATCGGTGAGACAGATCGGTCTGACAGATCAGTTTCACAGATCAGTTTCACAGATCGGTGTGACAGATCAGTTTCACAGATCAGTTTCACAGATCGGTGAGACAGATCGGTGAGACCGATCGGTGTGACAGATCAGTTTCACAGATCAGTTTCACAGATCGGTGTGACAGATCAGTTTCACAGATCAGTTTCATGTACAGTAACGGTGGGTGAACAGTGTTTCCAGACTCCTACAGTTTTGCCCCTTTTGACGTTTCCTTTGACGTAAAATACATTTAAAGCCTTATTTTAAGGGCTCATAAGGCCGTTTCAAATGCCATAAATCCTAATATTAATTATTCCTAAGGCTACGAATGTTTTAATTGGTCAAACCGCGTGGGTTAATGCGATCCGTTTTTAATGGAGAATTAACCGGATCTTAAACCGTCACCTCGTTAAATCTTAAAAAAAAGGGACGAGATATCATTCTCCCTTGTTCCTTCCCTTTTGTTCTTAACTAAGAGGCACTAGAACCTTTCAATCCTTTCCTTAGGGGTTGCACAAACAACCCTTACTGCTAGGATCAGTCCCGCTCTGTTGGATGCAACCAAGCTGTGTCGATCTTTCTTCCACATAAGTTATCGCGAGGGGAGGATCGTGACCTGCTGTGTGGA
This sequence comes from Viscum album, assembly GCA_963277665.1. Lineage (NCBI taxonomy): Eukaryota > Viridiplantae > Streptophyta > Magnoliopsida > Santalales > Viscaceae > Viscum > Viscum album. The sequence goes on along the minus strand of OY728163.1, from coordinate 1,896,358,462 downwards.
TAAAGGACGTCAAGAACTCTTCGAGGTAGGGGATTCATGGCTTCTCTAATTATATATGTGCAATCGTAGAATTAGCATGATTTATTCCTTTGGATCACAATGAAATTGACCTAATTAAATACTTGAACCGGATTAAAAGAATTGGTTGATCGCATGCTGTTGCTTTATACCGTGATAACGGTTTGCCTCATGTTTTCCTAGATATAGTGATATCTATGTTTTCATTGATTTATTGTTCGTTCATGATTGAAAATTGATAATGAACGTAAAGCCGGAATTAATTGTTGATTAATTGGCTAAAGATAAAGAGGCATGTAAATTAATCTGGTTGTTGTCGTTGTTGTAGTTGTTCTAATTTGAGGATAATCAAATTAGGGAAGTAAGCTTGGTTATTTAATTGGGATAGCTTACTGATTAGGTATCCATGATTTGAACCTACGAATAACAAATCTGTTAATTCAATATGGTTTAGAGAACAGATTATGTGGGAATTTCAAAAAGGGTTCTGAGTTACCCTCTTGTTTGTTAAAGGGCCGAGAGCCCATTTTGTGATGTTTGTTTTCCTGTTGCTTATGCTGTGATGTGAGCCTGGATGGTTGTTGTGATATGTGGAGGCATGGAGGCCTTATAGTTGTGGCAGCGGATGATGCCTAGTGTGGCGAGATGCATCGGTTTATGCATATGGGTGTCAGGGAGGACACCAGGGGTGATGGAATGGGACGGATGTGGTTGCTGGTTGCTTGTGGCTTTCTTGAATGTTAATCTTCTTTGCTTTTCCCCACTGCTCAAGGCAGCTGGTCTTGCTTACCCTCATTCTGAAGGAGGCGAAGACATGCGGGGTATGCCACATGCTTTCCGTGTTTAGCCTCTCGATGGAGGATGGGTCTATGCTCTTTCTATAGGCGGCAAAGACTCGACGGGTAGTATATCTACTCACCGTGTTGAGCCTCCTTTGTGTTTAGAAGCATATGATGTTTTTCTAGAATGCCTGGGAATGTGGAAAAGTATTTCTGTATTGAATGTTTTATTAAATGGTGAAAATCCACGGGGATGGAGATGCTAGAATTTAAAGGTGATGTGAATCTTAAAAAGGAGCAGTTGTATTGAAAGTGACGCCATTTCAGTTAAAGGGGGAATTGTTCAATCTTAATTAATGCTTAAAGAATTAACTAATGTACAGTGGAACTGATAAATGAGAATGGAGTAATCTAATAAAGCTCTTCAATTGGTTGTGTGCTTATAGGATACCTAGTCTTAGAAGTAGCAGCCTGGAGTCTGAGAGACGTTAGCTGCAGTTGTATCTATGACTAGGTAATGCCCATAGTGTGGATGTGAGTTACATATATATTCTGTACTTTTTGTGTTTCTATACGCTACTCCACCCTGTCGGTAAGGGCAACTGACACCCCGGGGATTCTGAGCCCTGGGGGGGTGTTTTCCCCAACATTCTGATGGGAGGTTGAATGGCTGACTACCCCCTTTGGCCCCGCTCTCTTCTCTTGGTAGATCTAGTGCTGGTAGGCACAGTGGTTAGTTTTGCCCATATATGTGTGTAGAGGGCTGTAATGGCTTGTGGTTATTTCACACACATATATTCTGGATATAGTATTCTATGGACTACTATAGGTGTAACGTGTATAGGCTGTGATGGCTTGAGGATCCTTACTCGGTGTATGGGCTGTAATGGCTTCAGGTATAATACTCGACGTATGATACACGTTATGCGAGCTGTGGTGGCTCCCGGAAACTACCTGGTTACTTTTGGTTGTGAGGATTGTGTGGAGCTTAGCCCAGGGGTCTGCGGGCAAGCCTATGTGGTGCACGTGGTGCAGATTGTGGAGCTTGACCCATGTTGATACGGGCAAGCCTTTGGAGAGAGATGCACAGGACGTATGTTGTTGGGGCAAAGCGGCAAACCAGTGGGGAAGTAGTAGCGGGGTACCCTTGACATTCTTTACTATATGCTATATTCTTGTATGTGTTACTTGGTGAGAGTAGCCATGGTGAGGTTGGGAACATAGTATACCTGTTTAGGTGACGAGTTAGTTTCACTTGTTGTTCACTGGGCTTTAGCAAGCTTTCTTTACTTTTGCACGAGAGTCTTGGGGAGGATCCTACTGAGTATACTGTTATACTCACCCTATGTACATATAAACTGTTTTTCAGGTCACTTGGAGCAGGTTGGAGATCAATCTGGTTACTACTAGCTTGCAGTTGGAGGAGGAGCTGTTCGGGCTTGTGGTCGCTGTCGTTTTACTTTCTTTTGGGTACTTTTAGTTTCCCCTTTCAGTTGTATTACTTTTGCATGACATTTCATATATGTACTTGGGTTTCTTTTACATTTTCAGTTATGAGTTGGAGTTGGTTGGATTCTATTCTATCTCTCTCTTCTGCATGTGTTCTCTTAGAGGGTAATGCCTCCCATTTGTGTGTGTATTATACCCTCGTTGCTAGTCGCCAACCCGAGGCCTACTGGAGGCGGGACTCGGGGGTCATTATCTCCTTTTTCACATTGCCGGCCCAGGAGGGGTACACTTTGTGGGGAGGGGGTCGTGACAGGATCAATGTTATTTGACCATATAAATTCATTTTATGATTTTGTATCATTAATTAAGGAGCTTTTTAAATTTTAATCCCCTAAATATAGTTTGAATTTTTATATTAACAGGAATGAAACTCCCCATCCACTATAAAAAGGCACACGCCCACTAACTTCATCACACATCTCAAGCACATTTTTATCATCCAAAACATGATAAAAAAATTCCCAAATTTCATCCCCTAATCATATAAGGATCAATTTTTGAATAAATCAATCATTTGATTTCTTTGGTGTAAACTATGAAGAGATACCCCAAAAAGAGGTTATACTCTTCAACAACCGCTCCTGTATTATTTCTATATCCAACCCATGCAGTATTATTTTTAAATGAATATAGAAAAAAATTACAATCCTAAATATTGAAAAATATGTTATTGTTATTATTTTGACCTAAACCTACAGAAACGTATTCTAAATGACTAGCAGGCTTACTATTCATGTATACGAAGAACTAAATCCTCAAGAAAAAATGTTGTTAATTTTTTGGTTAACACTTATAATGTTCATTATTTGTGATAAAAAATTATATTAATATGATATATATGTTTTAGTAATACAATTTTAATTATTATATAACACATACCATCATGATTTATATTTTTTACAAATATGATAAAATCATTTGTCATCTTGTAGAGCACTACCTCCTCAAAGTGATGTGAGATATTCACACTTTTAATGGAATGTATTAAAGACTTATTTAATTAATAATATGTTACATAAATAATGTCTTTATGATATTAATGAAATAATTTCCTTTATGGGAATATAATATGTTTTTATTACACTTTCACAGACTGAAAATGTGATATCGTCATTCTTAGATGAGTGGACTATCACCTCCCTGACTTCATGTGATTCTTTTTACATAAAAATTATTTAATATATAATTATATTTTAAAAAATTATAGGGTATAAATTATATAATTAACTTTCTGGAAAGATAAATATTAATTTACTTATTTAAATAATTATCATTGAATGAATGTATAGGTAACTCTTGCATACCTATATCTTTCAGCCTATGTAATTGTAAGAATCGTTAATATTCCATAACGACCATTCATGAATTTTTATGAAATTATAATTGATGTATAAATATGATAATTAAATAATGAATATTTTCATATATGAATTTTTAATAATTCACTCAGTGGACCTAGTTGACCTCTCAATGTCAGTTTTTACAAATAGGCTAATTATGCTCAAAACATCCGACTAAAACATTATTGATTATGTCATTACATGTACCACATATATACGATTAAAAATGTAATAATAATATTGTAAAGGGTTATTAATCATGCAAATTATCAAAATAGTTTTATTATTCTAGAATATATAAGATATTTTTTACATGTTGGACTCATGATAAGGGGTTTTATCCAAATTTACATTCCCTTGATTCATAATTGTGTTTATGATTTTTATTTATTTTATATAGAGTATCTACCTACCAATGATTTTTTATATCATGAAATGATTTTATTTAATGATATTAAATTATATAATTTATTATTTTTTAATTTATCTCATTAATCAAATGTTACCAAATAAGTGAGGGCCATATTCTTAGCTTCCTTTAATTGAGGCATATCATAATGTTAATCAATTTTATTATATTATACGTTGCATGTACAGAACCTTTCACATGATATACCATAGATATCATCATTATAATGATAATATATGTTTCATTTATCATAATTATATTCACGTGGTTAACCATTCAAATGTTGTAATTTTGTACCAGATATATTGAAATGGATAAGATTGTTTTCCTGTAGAATGTTTTAATGAAATATTATGTTTATTTTTAATTATAAATTTCAAAAAACTATTTTTCTAATTATCCACAATTGGGGATACTTTTTATACCATCCTTATTCATTATTTGGATGTATTTTTTTGTTTAATAAATATTGTTATGAAACACATTTATCTTCAATGAGATGATTATGGCCTAAATAAATTTTTATGAAAATCGTTTTTCCTTCATCGGTTGATTTCAAATTTTAATGATTGTTATGAAATATGATTATTTTCAATTTTTGTATAATATACTAATGTGATTGTTATGGAACCCATTTATTTTACATGGGATAATATTATTTCAATAGAATCTTATGTAATCAATTTTTTCTATGTGTTAACCATGTATGGAAATTGATTTTTTTGAAACCAGTTTCCATTAAATAGTTTACTATTATTTCAAAGAGGTTGTTTTGAGAAACATTTATTTTCACTGGGTTAATCATTTTTCAATTACATTGTTTTGAAACCAATATATATTCTATGCATTAATATTATATCCAGTATGTTTTGTTAAAACCCATTTCATTTCCATTGGTTAATAATTATTCAATGAAATTGTTTGGAAACCCACTTATTTTTCACAGGTTCATCATGTTTCAATGAGAATGTTTTGAAATCCATTTCATTTAGATGTTTTAATAACAACTCAAAGGCATTTTACTGGAAAATATTTTCTTTTGATGGGTCAACCATGTTCTAAAATGAATAATTTATTCTTTAATGACTTTGGATGAATTATATACATATTAGGTACTTGGAAATTATAAATTAGTTGAGAACCCATATATTACGATGTGTGTCTAATATATATTATATGAAGGGAGATCCTATAAAGAGATATGATGAATTGGGTAATGAATATTTTATCTGAATAAATATATTTGAAGTTGGACATATGGTTATTCAAAAATTTTAGGGTTCTCGAATGGTTAGGTAAGGGTTCAATGAGATGATGTTCCAATATACCAATATGTTTAGAAAATTATTTATATGGTTTTTTAATATTTCTAATTACTGAGATAGGTATCAAATGGATCATGATTATTGACTCTAATATGTTATTCCATTTTATTGTTTTTGTATTTAATGATCTATATTTTGATTTTTATGAGTAAATCATTATTAGATCATGCTCTAGGATTATGTCATCATAAATATGGTAAAAATTATGCTCATTGATAAAATTCAATTGAAAATTCTTATGATTAAATTTAATGAGCATTCGAACAGACCCTTATAATTTTTCATTTTCCATGATTATAGACAATGACATTGAAAGATTTATATCTATACTAGATGTAAAATTGATGATGTTGATGACCTAATGTGAAATAAGAAAATATTTGGAAAACATGAGATGTTTTTAAACATTATGAAACAGTTTTTTATGATTCCATGTTGATTTGAATTATTAATCTAGGAGTTTTCTCTAATTCTATATAACTCAAAATCGAAAAGGACCTCCAAAATGTAAGTAATCCATTTTTCTATTAGACATTGTGAATTTTTATAGAAAATCATTGGGTCAAAATTATAAGCATCATAACTGGAAATCTAATGTTGTGTATTTTAGCATTGGATATTGGTGTTTGTGTCCTGATATATATAGTTGGTATCAATGGTTAGTTTAGATAACATTAAAGATTATGATATTTTTATATGATGTTATCATAAGAGATATGTATACAATCATAGGAAAATAATTTTAATGATGATAATGACATCAATGTATTAAGAATCCCATTTGAAAATTTTATATAGTAAAACTTTTGTCGTTCTCATTGATTTGTTTTGGTACCTTTTTTGGGTTGAGGTATTTGTAACCCTTAGGATCAAAAGGGTGTTTTTAGGTAGAAATGTTTTTCAGGATTAATAATTTGAATGGGACAACCAAAATTTATGGTGATAACTCACCATTTTCGGCAATGTAGTGGGAATTTAACCTAAGAACAGTGGATGATAAATGTTTCCCACACTAAAACTAGCCTTTATGATTTCATTGTTAGATAATTATTTTTTCAATGTAATGATTATTTTTATTATAAAAACATATACGATTTTATTATTGGTCTAATTTTTTGTTTATCTTCTAATATATATATTATCAAACAATTCTAATCATTTCCCTTTAAACATAGTTATAAATGTTTTGAATAATTTTACGAATATTATTTATTAAATAATATACACTAAATTTTTTATATTACTATTTGTTTATTATGATTTGTTTTCCAAATAATAGTCTAAAAATTTGGGGAAATATCTTTCAATGTGTTAACCAAATTATTTTTGGTAAATATTTAAAGACTAGTTTAAAAACAATATTATCCTTTCTATGGTTATTGGTTCATTAGAAGTTTTTTTTGTGTATCGTGAGTTATGAATTCACCTTTAATAATCATCTTATGGTGAAAAATATTACATTTGGGGGAATATTTTTTAAAAGACTAAATTATACTAATCAATTAAGAATATTTCTATTTCTATTGATCAAAATGGTAGGATATTTCTTTAACTATATGAAACTGTTTTTGATACAAAATTAAATAACCAACCACATTCAATTTGGATGAAAAATTGGTTATGTTGACAAAAAAATTATGTTTTTAGTCCCTTAAATTCCATTTATCATTCACCTATTTTTGATTAATAAACTCAATCACTCTATGTAATAGTTTGTGAATTACCTCTATTCTAATCTGTGTTATCCCTAGGTGGAATCCTTGTAATGCATAACATTTTGTGACCTTTATGTATTTAACTTTTTATTTTATAGATTTATTTATATTAAATATTATTTTAAGTGAGTCACATTAATGGAATTTAATATAATTTCTAGTGCTGTGATAACTAAGAAAAATTTTGAGGGAAAATTCATTTTTATAGTCGTAGGACTTAACATCCAATGATTTTATGAAATATATAATTTAATTGTAATTATGATGAATTAATATAACGTGTTATATGAAATACATAGTGTAATTTTCATCACACACAACTACATGTAAACGGTGTGTTGAATATAACATGGAGTCCATTTGGTGGCATCTATTACACAAAATTGCGATTCAATCCAAATAATATTATACTATTAATATTAATTATTTAACATTATTGTTTTCACTTAGTCATTGAAATAGATAATATTAATATTATTTTCTAAATAAGGGTATCTTAGATTACACATGATTATAAAATTAATTATTTTTTTACTAATTAATTAGAAATGATGATATTGACCAATTTATTATAAGAGATTTGTTTTTATGAAAGACTATTTTTATGATCAGAATGGATTTTTATCACAAAATGTTAAATTAATAACTATTATTAAAATAATTAATGAAAATAATATTATATATATTTCAACAATTTTTTTTATAAATTCATCTAATATATTTGTATGGGTCATGAAAAAAATAAATCTAATCTTGAGCATAAAAAAGCTATATATTTTTAAACGACATTTTAACCTCGTTTTAATGGCACAACTATTATAAATATAATTTTTCAAATTTTTATTATTTTTTGTTCAAAAATTATTATTTTTATTTCATAATATCAAAATTTTCATTGCTGTATTTTTTATTATTCTTTTGGGAAAATTCATATATTGAAGAATAGTTAATTGTGCCAAATATTAATTGAACAATTCATTTTCTTTTAAATCATTTAAAGTGTCAAATTATATTATCATTTATTTTGAACGTTTAATTAGATAAATTTTAAATATTATTATCTAATTTAGGATTATTTTATTAATTTTAATTATTATATATGACAAAAAACATAGAAATGTGTTGAAATGTATCCCATAAAAATAACTTACGTGTTCTCCCATTTTTTGGATTATGTTTAAATTAATTAATACTACCCATGTGATTGAAATTTTGAAAAAATAATTCACTGATTAGAATCAAACTAAATTATAATCATGAATATTGACAAATTATTTCTTCACCAATGGTAATAATGAAATTAATTAAAAATAATTAGACTGATTAAAGTAGAAATATGTTTGCTTAGTGGTTAAAATCTAATTTTGAGGATAAATATGACCTAGAAACGAGTAAAAACCCCGTTTAATGGAATTTATTATACCATATCACCTTTTTTCAATAATTTAAATCATTATTAAATAAACGTTATGTAAGGGAGTCCTCTCATTAACGATTATATTTTATATTTAAAAGAATGCCACTCCACATCCATTATAAAAAGGAACTCACATCCTTTACTTATTAAGACATTTTTTTGGAATGCATATAGGATGTGTTTATAAAATAATATGTGGAATATATAAAATATATATAATATAACTGATTATAACTATATTCAAAGAATATTATATATCATTTTATTTATTATCCTTTATCACATTAAAATTTTTATAATTTATATCGTGAATGTGTGCACAACCGCCATCCCTATACAATGTGATTCATTTTAATTCAAATATATATATATATATATATATATAATTTTTTATTGTATAATATGGTAATTTTGATATAATTATTATTCAATGAATATAAAATTTACTTTTTACCTTTATATAATGATAATTAAGAAATAGAATCATTACTCATCTGTACATACGACCTACCATCTCCATGATTTTAATGTTTGTTCATTTTTCATAAAAATATATCATTGTTGGTTTTAAAGGTATAAATTATATATAAATAAGAAAATAATTTCATTATTATCATTCTATATATTTTAAAAAAGATTTCCTCATTATCAATAGTCGGCATATCAATGATAGTTTATACTCCTTAGATGAATGTGGCCAAAACAGAAGACATAAATATTATTGATTATGTAAATGTTTGTATATTGTATATAACTGAAAAACAAATAATATACTATTATAAGTTTAAAAATAAAATAATTAATTAATCTAAATGTGTATTTCATGAATAAAGACGAATATATGGACAAATAATACTAATTCTAGGGCGTTTCGACTCAATTTGAATTCCATTGAGTCTTAATTGTTATTATGCACATAGTTTCTTTTACATTGAGAATATACTACATCATGACTTATTATTTGGTGACTTTATTTTATTTAATTATTTTAAATGATTCAATCAATTTTATTCATTCATGGATATAATGATTCAAATGTTACCCATTAAGTATGGGACATCATCTCAATTTCCTTTCATCGATAAATATCATGATGTTATACCCTATTATTAATTTATAATGTTTATGTCAATCCCCATAGACCTAATATAACAAGAAGATCCAAATTATCATGATATTATATGTTTTATTTAACTGTCATACATTCATGGGGTTATTGATACAAATGTTTCAATGTGGTATGGGACACATTGACATTTTTGAAGATTATTTTCTTTAATAAATTTTTAAGGATATTTTATGATTATTTACATTCAATGATGTAATCCAATATTTATTGTAAATAATAATACACTAGTGATATTATTAATTGATACAATATTCATTTTTTATTTTGACATATTCTTCTTTAAAATATTTTTTGGAAACTCCTTACTTTTAAACTGGTTGATTATTTCATATTTGAAATTTTATGTATCCAATTTCCTTTAAAAGTTTTGATAATTCTGTAAAAATATTCTTATGAAACCTATTTATTTTTCTTGGATATATTATTTAATATTGATATTTTTTTGGAAATAATTTCTTTTCATTGGGTTAATCATGATTCAGTGATATTATATAGTAATCCTTTTATTTCTTATTGATTAAAAATATGGTTAAATAGATTATTCGGAAAAAAATTCATTAGTATGTGTTAATATTTTTTCAAATATATTTTTATGAAACCCATTTATTTTCCATTATTTTACTATGTTTGAAATAAATTATTTCAAACTCACTTCTTTTCTACGGTATAATCCTGTTTCAATGAGACTGTTTTAAAATAAATTTATTTTACACATGTTTATCATGATTCAAAAAAAATTGAAAACTCATTTCCTTTCCATGTTATAATAATGATTAAAATTTATTTTTTTGGAATCCATTTATTAATGGTTTACTCTCATTTCAAAAAAATTATAATGGATCCTATTTAATTTTCACCATTTAATCATTTTTTGAAATTAATAATGGTTATGTCAATGATTTTGGATGAATTTTATATGTATTCAGTTCATAGACATTATAATTTATGGGTGAGCTTGAATAGTATCAGGTGATCTCATAATATCTAATATGATGAGGGATCCAAGATATAAGACCAGTTGATTAGGTAAAATTATTTTTTCTAGTGAATTATATTGGATGTCACATGCATAGTTATTTTAATGTGTAAGTGTTTCGTAAGGTTTTTTAGTGTTCAATGATAATTTCATTTAAAGATACCAATATGTTTTTTATATGAATGATATGGGTTTATAATGTTTCTAATGATAGAGATTTATATCACATGGATTGTGATTATTGATTTTTAAGACTCTGTCATTTTACATGGTTTCATATCTTATGGTTTAGTTATTGATGGGAATATGTTTTTTTAAGATTTTCTCATGCACATTCACTATATAAACATAACCATAATGTCTCTTAAAATAGTTGATTACATACAACATCCAATGTTAATGATTACCATTACAAAGCATACTATCACCATTTTATGTTTCATTAATCACATGTTTTGAATAATAATGTTGAACAATTTATGTCTACATTAGACATCACAAGAATGATGTTAATGATCTAATGTAAAATAATATCAGATGGGTATAACCGAATATATTGTTGAAAATTTTTGAACCATTTGTTAATGAGTCTATGTTGAAATGAATAGTTCATGTGGGAGTCTTTCGTAGTTCTGTTAAACTATAAACCTAATGTTCAATAGAATATAAGTGATCAATGTTTTTCATTTGTTGTTTATCATGTTTTGATGAAAAAATGAGGCCAAAATCATCATCATCATATATTTATATGCAATGTTAGGGTTTTAGGTATAGGATTTAGAACTGTGAGTCTTAAGATGTTATAGATTAATAATATATGGGTGATCCAATTCCTTCAAGAGTAATATTATCTAGACATGAGGGATGGAATTCCCCAATTCATACATTTATGATTTTACATTAGATGGATATTGTGTTGATGAGATATGAAATATGGTTGATGTAGTTTTTGATTTGGCTATGAAGTGATGAGGTTGGGAAATCTGTTTTATTGATGTATTTTTTCTGTGTCTGGATGATAGATGAATTATGAGGTGATGATATCATTGAGATGTATCTAATGGGTTGGTTGTTTGAATCTTATTAAATTTAGGTATGGTTTTTGATTCATGGGTTTGAAATTTGATTTTTATATATATGATGTAGTTGTAATTACAATACTAGAATATAAATTTCTTGTTTTGGGGGTTCGTGGTGTTCCTGTGACGTTTTGTGTGTTTTTAGTGGAGGAAGGTGAAACATTAAATATGTTTTGGGAAGTTCACATAGTGTAAAAGGATTTCATGATGTGTATTGGTGATTCACAATGTGTTTTGTTGGATAGATCATGGATTATATATTGGTATATGATGAACATATAATATGGATTACATGTAATATATGTGTAATTCCTAACATATATTAAATAAAAGGATGACGACATTCATGTTTTAGTGAAATTGAAATTTTTTGAAAGCAAATTAAAATCACCCTGTGTATATATATTTCACAATATCAAAATTACAAGATCCATTTTTTATAATCTTTTCATATTATATTATCATTAATTTGGTTACAACTCTATTAATCTCATAATGGATGTTCCCAATGATCCCTAAAAGGATAATCATTCACCCTAACTCAAGATTTGAAATGTGGAGTTTGATTATTTTTTATAGATGATCTATGGTTTTTTCTTCATCATGCCCCCATGTATTTATATTTTTCCTTTCTTAAAGATAAAACGTGGTAATGATGTCTTTAGTTAGGCCTTGTTTTATGATTCATTTTCATGATATTTGGTACTGATGTAGGATTTTAAAGAGTTTACCATGTGTGGATGGGGGTTTTCAGAGTTTCATCATCACCATTTGATGTTCAACATGTTTTTAAGGCTTAATTATAGTATGTAATAACTTGTTTCACATTATTCTGTATCATGTATTAGTTTTTTACTCATCTATATCTATGGGGGTGGTTTTATAGATGAATAAATTATAAATAATTGTATAAAAATTATTTATTGGTAATTAGAGATTGATTTTCATGATTTTTAATATTTGATATTATTTTTATATGACCGAATGTAAGTGCCATATTCTTTCCCTGAAAATGTATTCATTGGGGATGATTATCATGTGGTTTAGGAAGGATATAAATATAATTCAGATACACATCATTCTCTTTATGATCATTGATCTCGTTAGAGTGTTATCCTACCGAATATAACTCTTATATAACCTATCTAATGTACATGATGTGTTCTATGTGTCTCTAATGAGATATAAATACCATACCCTTAAAAATTTATGAATCCAAAGGTGGATACATATGATAATAAAAATTCATATAAGGATTAGATGATGAAGGTAATATATCATTAAGATAATTTTCAAAAAAACAAGACAATAAAAAAATTCTAATTGTTGTTTTGATATAAGAATTTTTAGGATAAGATATGGGAACTAAAAATGAAAATGAAAATTAAATAACCTCGTCCATTTTTATGCATTAGATGTTAATTTATGGGGATAAATGTTTGATGGGGTAATCGTGTAACAATAAGAAACATTATAAATGATAATCCATTTATAAATGAGAAATCATCTCACCGTGAAAACTAGTAATATAAAACACATTCCCAACATTTCTTATTTTGTAAAATTATAGTCTATTTGATTTCAATATCCATTGTAAATCTGGATTTTTTATAATATGTACCTTTTATAGTGATTGTTAAAATTCGTATATTATTCATTATGACAACATGAACATGATATAATCAAATTAATCGATGTCGAAAAATAGTAGGATATTACCATAGGAAATAAATTAATCAAGGATTCCATGTGAAATAGAATCAGCAATTTTTTACAAAGAAAAAATGAAAAGTTATATTCAAAAAATAATTCATGATAAAAACGATTTTTATGATATGGTTATGCTCCTCAAGATCGTATCTATAACCATGTGCACAAAACTAGACCATGAAAATAACACCATCACACATATTACCATTAAGGATGTCATTAGTATAATAAAGGGATCTGTATCTAGACAATATCAACCTGAAAATGTATATTTACATTATAATAAAATGATTATTATATTTATATATTTTCAGTAAAACAATTCTAAATGACTACATAATGTGTTAGAAAAAAATTATTTTGATTTATAGAAGAAATTTTCTTTGGAAGATATATAGTTTTAATTCATACATTGTACTTATTTAAATAACGAAATCTCAAAATAAATTACATTTGAATAAATAATTTTTTTTGAATAATACAAATTAAATATAAATTATAATATAACTTTATAAAGTCACAAATATTTTTAATATGATTTAGATAAATTTAATTAAAAAACTGCATTCTTCAATAAATTACGGGTTTTTTCTTTTAAATTTTTCTTTCACATATATATAATTATTTTGATATATAAAATATTATTCATGAAATTATAAAACTAAATTTATATGAATGTTATTTTTTTCATATTTTTCTCTGATAAGATTTGTTCTTTTATGATTTGGAATAAATATAATTTTAATATAAATATCAGGACATAATTAAAAAAATGAAGTTATGTAGTAAAAATTATAAATTGTATCCATGACAAAAGAATTATTTCCCCTCAATTATAATTATCATCTGATGTTATTTTATTAATTTTCTATATAGTTAATAAATCAAAAAATCTTATAAAATGTTTTATGGTTATAGAATTGAGAGTTTAAAAAAATGACTCCCTTAAACAAAACCAAATGAATTATTTTAATGTGTTATGTAAATAGTTTTATAAAATAATTAATATAACATTTATAAGGAATAAATAGTTGGGGAAAACCAAGGAATGAGTGTTGTTTTGATAAATATTTTATATATAGTACAAAACCATTTTTGATAAATTAACAAAGAATTATATAATATTATGATATATAAACCAATGAAAATTTCTATTCCACTATAGTCAAAAAATATATAGAAATAATCATCTCTACCTTTATATCTATAAATTCATCCATTAGGTCCCCAACATCATAATAATCTTCAATAAATCCCTATGAAGTATACTCTCTAAGTATGAGATCATATTCTTATAATCATTATTCATGAACCTTATTTATGTCAAATATTTTGATTTTCCATTCTTAAGATTTAGATACAGTACTAAATATACCACATTATATAATTATTCTCCCAAATTAATTATATTCTTTTTTTCTCTACCTTTTACTACTTCTTTAAAATATTATTTATAACTTATTTTCTTCTCAATATATCGATCGATTTTTTATGATTTTTTTGTAGTGAATAGAAGTATATATTTAAACTCAAGTGTATTAACCTTGATAAATATAACATTATTTAATTTGGAATATTTATTTTTTTACCTTCAGTCCATACTTATTTGGGTTTCAATTAATTAATGGAAACCTTACATTTTATAATCTATGTACCACAATTATGAATTTAGATTATATGGATGTGATAGGTGGAATAAAAATTCAGTTGACTATCGTTGAATTCTAAAATGATTTTATCTCAATATATTACTAATATAGATCATAGGTAATTATCCTAATGAATCTTTGTTTTTTATATTATTTTTAAATCTTTAACATGTGACCTCAATTGGATTTACTATTTCAACATTATTATGATTCCATTAAGATAACATGATATATTATATATTGTAGTTAAATATTATGATTCTAACTTTATTTTTTTTAACTCAATATGTCATTGGGATCATAATAACTAATTTAACCAATGGTATTCTTAATTTACTCGCTACTGTAATTTAGATCTCACCCATATCTTAGGTACCCAAACTGGTTATACCATTGCATATTAGAAGAATAAATATTATATAAAGGCATGATATAGAAATTTTGTTTATATAATTATTGTACCATGAAATATATTATAATATAAAACTAATTAATGAAATATAGTTTTCCACATGATCTTTTTAGGTAATATAAATGTTAAATTTATCTAATAAATAAAAAATTATTTTATATTAAAGTATGGGTTTTAAAAAAATCTAATTTTTTTCATTGATCATCCTTTAATGATATTTTATTTTATCACATTATTATTAATAACGTTATTATTAAATAAGTGTTTAGCCTCATAGTTTATATCATGTGGCTAATCATAAAAATTTAAATATAAGACTACATTCTTAAAAAGTAACAATTTATATTAAACGTAGTGGTTATATATCCTGACCTAATAAAATATCTCTCTAAATCTCTCTAATATACTCAGAATCATAAAATCATAGAAATAATTGATTTTATAATATGTTTCCAAGAACCAACATATTATTTTTCCACTAAAACGAATGAGTAAAACCAAAATCATATTATTTATTACATCATGAAGGTGAGTTATTTGCATTCCACCCAAATCACATTTCTTTTGTGGGTTCAAGCAATGTGGTATTCCTATATGTGAAATCATTTCTCCTATTATTTTATCTATTATCTTAGTAAAATAATTTTAATAGAATTCTAATAATATTCTAAAAAATATGACTAATATCTTAAAACATTACATAATTCCTAAAATCACTTTAAATCGACTATTTTTTTCGTGCAATTTTTTCCAACAAAATAAAATAATCGTAATTCACTATAATTACCTTAAAATATAGGATAATATTAACCCTATATTTTATCTATAACATTAACATTATATCCAAATAATTTAAATCCATTAATCATCATATTTAGTTTTTTCTTAATGAAATCAAAAGTAAACACATAAGTCATTAAAAACGATTTCCCCTAAAATACTATTTTTAATCATATACTTCCATAAGATAAATCCTGAGACATAGTATTTATTCTGTTACACATATTTTTAATCCTAAACATATTATCAAGAAAACATTATGGAAATACCAAAAAAATTAATATAATTTGATTATATATGTTCAACTTTTTAATTCAATATAATTATTCATAAGGAATATTTGTATTAACCCAAAAATATCCATAATCTGTGTCATCCCTGGTGTGTAGTAATGGAACACTCATCTTTCACTATAGTGGTATTTGATATATACTAAAACCACCCTATTTAAGATTATTAACCTTGGGTTCATCTATTCTTTAACCATTTCCACTTGTATTATACTAACAAAGATATATTACTTTTAAAAAACATAATCAATTCTTTCCAAACAATTATGATATCACCCTATACATAATTTATCCATAGGATTGTTTCTAAATTTTACAAATCATATCACCAAAAATTTTGTAGAAATTTTGTTGATTAATATTACATTCCACATTATATTATTCATATATTATTAATTTTTTATATCATAAAAATACATTAATTAAAACCTAAATATTTTGAGGCCCAATGTTTTTGGAAGAATATATAGGAGAACCCTTAAAGCATATAAAGGATATTATTGATTTAAAATTACCCATATTAAATTAAAATGATATGGAAAAATAATGTTTTTGTCAAATATATATCATGATACCCTAATAGTGAAGTATCATAATTAACCACATTAAATCATAACATAAAGAGAAACACTACATGTATAAAAATTAAAACCATGTTCAATAGAGTAAATGAGATACAACACCAAGCATAAAAGAACAATTATTATTTATGACTTCAATAAAATAGATTTTAAAATTTGGGATATGAATATGATTAACTATTTTTTCAAATATATATATAAATATTCTAATCAATATGTAAATTTTGATAATTTTCTACTAAATAAAAACGCATTTTTAATGAAGAATCTTTTAAAAAATATGTATTCATCAATAATAATTTTTAATTTATTTTCTGAGAAAATAGTAAAAATAAGTTAATTATTTTGCTAAAATATTATATTAAAATATTATACTAATTTTTTAAATCAACATATCAATATTTTGATAGGGGGAAATTTTTGGACTTTTATGAAATGAATAAATTTTAAGGGATAACTTAATATTAAATAATTTTTAAATAATATTACGTAATTTAATTTAATTATGTAATATGAAATTAAAATTGTGTTGTTTAAAATTGAATTAATTTTAAATATAATTTTTATAAATATTATTATTTATTTCATTTTAATATAAAAATATAAGTATTTGGATATGACGTTATTTTTATTGTTAATGACAACTTTTTAACAAACTATTTTTAACTGCATTAGAATTATTGTTTTTAATTAATTAAAATAACCCATAATAATGATATAATTATTATTAATTAATATATTATATATCTATATATAATAATATTAAATTTATATAATGGTGATTACTGGTCATATTTTAATGTTATATCACCTAATACCTGAAAAATTAATTTCATGAAAAACTAATTTTCATCTTTCTTAAAGCGTTTTATTTTTAATTGAATTTATAAAATTATCAGAATTTAATTTTATAATATATATTACATATTTAAAATCATAATAATAAATATAAATAAATATTTTTAATTTCATTTTATTTATAAAAGAATGTAACAACAATAGAATAGAGTTATTAATGTCAAAAACTAAAATGGCTAATTTGTCTGATCAAAGAGGTAAATGGAAAAATATTTTTAAATAATGTCTAATTTTTTATTTTGTTGGTTTTTAATTACCATATAACACATAAAATATATTCACTATCAATTAGTGGGATACAATAGATTAGGGTGACTTCCCATTATTAAATTATTTTGGGTATATAAAAAATTTCCTCCGACATAAACTAATAATATGAAACCTCCTCTACTCTCCATTATACATATAAAAAAATTATTGGGATTATATATATATTCCCAAATACCCACATCCTATAAAATGTATTTCGATCATAATGGAAATCTTAGGATGTTTTTGGTGTTATCCTATAGAGTATATTGAATGTAGACGTATAATTCTTACCCGAACTTCTTTATTTTTTATATTTTCCATCCTCTATAAAATATTAAACATCCATGATTATATAATAAAATAACATTCTCCAATAGAAATATATATACTTATTTTTATATAATAACCTCAATCCAAATCCTATTCTGTAAAATGGAAACAGAAACCATCCTTTAGGTTTTGAATGGTCTACAATCATGTGGACATATGTAAATTTTTTCGTCATTGCACCTGTTGACGTTAAAAATTGTTGACTTAATTATTTTATATTATATTAATGACATATTTATCAAATTTTATAATTAAATATAATAAAATTTTTAATCTATTTCATTCATATAAAAATAAAAATGGTGTTCATGCATACATGTAGATTACTAAATATATAAAATGATGTTCTCTATAATCAATTACCACACCCAATAGATTATATAATTATTTGTATCATTGATTTAAATAAAATAATATGATTTATATGACATAATTATCATTCTATAATGATAAAATTAGGCATAAATTATTTCTGTAATGATTTTTTAAAATTTAAAATTATGTAATTTACAACCTATTTTCTCTATAATTACATTATAATTCAATTTTAATCACCATATTACATGTATAGATTTAATTATATTACTAAATTAAAAGAATTGTAATTATTTCTTGATTATTATCAAAGAGATGATGAGATGTAAATTTTTATGACCATAATCATCATTCAAATGTTATTTTCAAAAACAAAATTTCATAATGTCAATAAAAACAAATTTTAACATAAATGATTTGGAAATTAAATGTAATATTATAATATAAAAGTTAAATAGAAAAATAAAAAAAATATTTTCTAATGAAATTATGTAATTATTATATTCATATTATTCAAAATGATAAGGATCATCAATATTTTATAATTATACAATTAAGCGATATAATTTAACAACGTATTTCATCATGTTGTGTCCATTATCTCTCTAAGTAACATTATCTATCAATTTTTGATAATGTTTTGTTCTATATTATAAATATACCCAAAAATAAATATATATTATTCAACCTTCCATTTTCCTGGTGATAAATTCCCTTTTTTAATATCTCTATTTCATTTTTTACAAATGTTCATTTGATTATTATACGAGGTAGTAATATTTAACCATTATTAATAACATATAAATTTCATTTTATTAGGACTTGTTATTGATTTTTTTGGAAGACATAATTTATGAACATGTTATGATGGGTAACAAATTATATAACTCAAGTTCATTTTATAAAGCATTATTATCATGATATGTTATCCATGGGATTAGGATATAAACCTAATCAATTGTGGGACATGGAACACTAAATGATATTAATTACTTAGTTATTGTACATCTTGATTTTGAAGAATGAAAAGCTATGTTCAATAACATATATGATAAACTACATCATTATTAAACAAAAAACTAAATATTATTATTAAAATTTAAACATTATAACCTAGCCATTATAATGGAAGGAATAAATATTATCAACCGAATTATGAAAATATGGTTTACACATGTCTAAATAATGATTCATTGGTTAACAAATTTATTATTAATGGAAATGAAACCCAATTGAATATAAATCATGTGTTTTTATGAAAACCTATTTAAAAGTGAATAAGTGTGTTTTTAAATCATATCACTTTTTAAGGATTTTTTTAACAAAAAAATATTTTATATATTAATTTTGATTTTTTAAATTCACCATATATGTTTTATAGATATGAAATATAATAATTTCAATTATTACGATTAAAAAATTATTTTTAAAATATATTATTTTACCACCTTTTGATGGATAATTTTTTTGAAATTTAGTATTTTACACATTTAGTTTTTTAATTTGACAAAAATAAAATTCTGTTTTATAATTCAGACATCAAAATTTAATTCGCTTTATTTTTTATATATTTTTCTGATAACTATTATGTTTTTTTGAATAGTATAAATATGTGAAAATATAATAGAAAAAATGTTTTTCCATCAAGATAAACTATATAGAGTAATCATATTATTTAATGGTTTTAAATTATAAATTTAATATATTTTTTTAGTTTAATCCATTTCTAGTCAATGAAATTAATTTCACATTTAAATTGGACATATAAACCTATCAATCATTTCAATGTTTTTACATCCTAAAAACCAGCATTTTGGTCTTGATATTAAAAAATAATTTGAAATTAATTTTTACAATTTATGGGTTTTGAATTTGTAAAAATGGATTCCGTATTTAGAATTAGAAGGTATAAATTGGTCAAATATTTTCTATTTATATTTTAACATTATGAATAGTATAATCAGTAACTATTTTATTAATTTTCCATGGTTTAATGGTAAATCAAGTAAGTAAGTGTAAAAAATATTATAATAATTTAAAACTATCCAAAAACGCGCCCTAATCATGTTGCATCAAATATGTCATATCCTGATAATCATTAGGCATATATTTTGTCATTTGGGAGCCACATGGGTGTGGAAATGTCAACATATAATATTTAATTTATATAAATTGGAAATATAAGATAAACATATAGCTTTTACTAAATCATTTTTAATATTAGAATATATATCTGATATATATGACTATAAAAAATCATTAGAAAGATAAAAATATTTCATAAATCATTTTATATTATTTATATTTTTTATAAATTGAATAAATAATTTTATTTATGAAACAATGATGATGCAATGATTAACATATTAATGAAAGATTAAAATAAATGTTATTCTTAATGTTTAAATAAAAATTATTTGAACATTTTGATTACACGCTCAAATTTTCCTAAATATTATGACATATTTTATTTGAGTTATTTACATTGTTTGGAAGGAACTATGTTGTTATGAATTCAAAAAAATCAATTATTAAAAAGTGTCAAATTTGACATAAGTGAGTTTGTAAATAAATTATTATTTTTTTAAATGATAACATAAAACTAAAAATTTATGATTCTGGAATTAGACTTATATAAAATTACAAATTACATTATTGATATACTTTTGGTTCACATGGCATATTATTGTAACTATATTAACAATATATAATGATAATACAAGAAGACATGTAAAAAGTTAATGTATATAACTAAAGGATAAAGAAAAAATATAAAGTTACATTGGAAAAATAAAAATATATAAATCATATTGTTATAGATGATATTAACCCATTATCATCTTATATGAGAAATATATTACTTTTAATCTTTTATAAGTAAAAAAATATTTTATATTAAAATAATATTTGAAGATTCTCATAAAGTTCCCCTCCTCCCTCTAATAAAAGAAAACTACCTTAACACACTTACTCACACATCTCAATCTATTTTTATAATCAAAATTCTTATAAAATAATCTCCCAACAGCCCTCCATTCCTCTTAGAAGCATTAACTTTGGAAGAAGTCTATTCATGAAATCATTTTCACTAAAATCAAAAAAGGTTACCCAATTTAGAGGCCATGTCTGATCTCAAGTTCCATTCCATTAATTTCCTTCTCCACTCTCTATAAATTTCTTATTATTTGATAACATGAAAAAAAAATTTATCCTTAATATACAATAGTTATTTTATGTTAATTATTATTACTATAATTACAAAAACTTCCATCTGATTGATATGAACATAATTTTTTTGTGCTTGGTGAACTAATACCCCATGAAAGGATGATTGTTTAATTTTCTCCTACAACCTCCCATTGTGGCCATTATGATGCCTCTGTATTTATATATGATATATATTATATTTATATTGTAACTATTTTATTTATTTTTTTACATCATACCTTTATGCATTCCATAATGTGTAAATACTATAATTTAATTTGAGGATGCAGACTACCGCCCCCTCAAAGAGATATGACGCGTTCATTCCATACATGGATGTCATAAAGGATGAAATTAATGAATTCAGGTATCATATATAAAATAGTTATTATACTTTTATTACAATATACCAATGTATCATTTAGTTTTAATTCTATTAATAAGAAAAATAAATGAAATTACTGTTCATATGTGTGTATGGCCTACCATATCAATGAATGGGGAAATTCATTTATTATTTCCAAATGTTATGGAATATTATAAATAGATATATATAGGATATATAATACATTTAAATTATGAATTATATTCAATCAAGGATGGAATCTTGAATAAATGTACAAGTTATATCAAAACATATTTATTTCTTACCAATGTACCAAACATAAAGAAAATACCCAATATATACTCAAATAATTAAGCAACTGTTATACATATGTTATAAGTTATATAAAATGATTATAAATTATTTTAAATCTTCTTAATAAAAATGAAATTAATATATGTTTATTATTTCAGAAATTCTAGAAGGAAAGAGACCATTTTTACTCAATGTAAATGAATATCTTAACCCAATATATATTCATTGTGTTTATCATCTAATTCCTGATTATGTATTGTTACAATTTTGTGAAAAAAATAAATTTTCAAATAATATCTTATATTTATAATTGATTTGTGGGGATTTATTATGAATAATAATAATCAATCTATTTGATTATGAAAATGATATTTTTAATGGAATTTATAACTCAATTTCCCCTCATTAAATTTTACGCATACTTCATTGATTATGTAATGCCATGATTATGTGTAGAATCCATGATTATTTAATTAAATTGAAATTTCTTCTTCCCATTGTGGGTATATATTGTTCTTACACATAGTCATCCCATTGAAAAATTCTTACTTCATTTATATGAAAATTTTAAGGGAAGGTTTTACTCAAATTCCATATATTGAGTTAAATATAAAGGCCAATGGTTTTGTTTTTTTTCAATAATTTAGGTAAATGTCATGTTTTTTTACACTAAATAGAATCTTATATTGCAGGTATTTATATTTTTCACACATAATTAAGTCACAAATATATCGTTAACCTAATGACATGATCATTTAGGGGAAATCATCTCAATATCCTTTAATTGAGACACATCTTGATATTGTGCACCTTTATTTACCTTTAAAGAGTATATATGGCCATTTTGACAAGTTAAATCTTGAATTACAACATTCCTATAATATGTAATGTTTTTTAACGTTAATATTTAATTATTTTTATTCATGTGATTATTAGGTGGTAAATGACTCTTTAACTAGAACATCGTTTCAAGTGTTTTAAATATTTATTCATCGATTTATTTCTCATTAATATCCATATATTGAAAATGGGTTTATGGAATTATTTATATGTACATAAATTTTTTAAAATTTTATTTCTTAAATTTAATTCAAATTTTTAAAAGTGGTATGGGAGAAATTGATTAAAATATCATTTTTTAGAATTTTTTAGTTGTGTTTTAAAAGGGTATTTATTATTTCAATAAAATTCAATGTGTTTTATATATATATATATATCATGTATGGAATTTATTAATTTTAGGTAACTATTATGTATTGGTTTTTACATTAAAATTAAACCACTTAATTTAAAAAATGTTGTTTTTCATTTATGAGTCAGCGGATTGTAATGATGAAATGTTTTTTCAAAGTAGATATGTCATATTTTCCCTTTATGCTGGTTTTATGTGTTATTTTTTTTATGGTTTCAGCGAATCGATTAAGTATATGGGTTGATCAGGGATAAACTGAGGGTGGGTGAGAATTTAATTTCTCTCTAATGCATTGGGTAATGTGATTAAGGTAAATGTTAAGTTTTTTTAAAAAATATTTTGGGAAAATACAATGATTAATATTCCAGACATAGCCATAATGTTACTCCCTATGTAGTTGGGAAAGATAAAAATTAGGTATGTTCGGTATTCAAGAACATATCATTATGATGTATGATTTCAATGAGTTTTTAATAAATAATATGATTTCATGAGGTGTAACACTCTGACCCACTTGTATGAATTTATTTAATTATTTTTTTGTTTTATTTATTATTGATGGGGTGAGAGGTGAGTCCGAGAAGAAATTTCATTGATTATGTTGAAAAGTGTGTATTTTGGGTTTGATGTTGTTGGATGCAGGGGCGGAGTGCAAATGTGGAATCTCTAAGGAAACTATGTTTCCCTTTGGTCATTGAATAATTAAAATGAATAATTAAAAATTAATTTATTTTTTCATTTAAAATTTCTATAGATATTACGGATTATAATTTTATTATTTTAAATGAAAACTGAAATTGTTAATTTTATTATTATTAAAATAGGAAAAATATTGTTTATATATTTATTTTTATCATTATAAATTATTATTATTATGTATTACTATTAGTGTGACTATTATTATAATTAATTTATTTTCTATTAATTTTTAATTAGTTATATTTTCGGTATCTTTTTTTAGAAAAATCTAACTTTCACTTCCATTCCCCCGTTTTTTTGGTTTACGGTGCGAGCAGGGTCAGCACCCTCCTTCTTCATAGTAGAAGCCCCCAACCTCATTCTCAATTCAATCCCGCACCCTCACCAGCCATGTGATCTTCCCCAACTACCCAGTTGCCCCTCTGGCATTCCCCAACTGCTCTTCCCCTAGTGCCTCATTATCATTGCGGTAACCCCCACCCCATTTCCTCCTACTAACTAGTGG
Source organism: Viscum album (assembly GCA_963277665.1). Classification (NCBI taxonomy): domain Eukaryota; kingdom Viridiplantae; phylum Streptophyta; class Magnoliopsida; order Santalales; family Viscaceae; genus Viscum; species Viscum album. Next base: position 1,896,333,346 of record OY728163.1, on the reverse strand, counting down.
TGTGCCCACCTATCCCAGCCTCTTATCTAGAGTAGAAACATTCCCCCTCTCTGGCCTTTCCATAAACACCCTCCACACTTCGGATGGTGTTCTCCCCCATCGCCCTCACCTCTGGCCCGCCGACACCGAAGCACGCCGTAACACCCCCCTTTCCCCGGTTTCGGACTTCTCCCTAGCCACCCCAGTGCAGTCCCATTCTACCCCTTCCCCTATTGGACAGTTGTTGAGATACTTTAATACCTATATACATTCCTCTTTCCATATCTGTATGTACACTTGTGTGATGTTTTTCATGGAAAGTGAAATTCTTGTTTTCTAACTCCAATAAAAAATATTAAAAATAATATGTGTTAAAAACTCGTTTTATGGTCTTTCAAATGATTAAGGAAATTGTTTTTCTTTCTTTTAATGTAAAAATTGTATAAATCCATATATTAATATATTTTATTTCATACATAGAATTGAGGTTTTTAAATTTCAATGGAAGTGCATTTCAATATTGTATATCTGGTTAGCCTAATATGTTTTAATACTCATACCAATAGTTCTTTTCTATTTTTATTTCATTTACATTCTCAAACATTGATGTACTCTCCTTGGGTGATTCTTTATTGTTAAGTTGGAGTGTGACATACAGTGTTACATAGAGTTAATTTATACGTCGTGTTAGGTTAGTTTTATATTCTTCAGACCTTGTGTAGTGGTTTTTTATTTATCATGAGCTTCTCTTTATTATTTTCTTGGATTTATTCTTTTATTTTGAGAAAAATCATTCCCATCATCTCTCTCGATTCCCTAGAGAATTTCACCAGCCCGAGAGGATGGGCAATGCCTATTAGGCCTTGTCGTGGATCAGCCCGGGTAATCGGTTCAGGGTTGACCCTGGTTGGTTCATGAAAAGATGGTATCGTAGGTGGTATCCTCTTAATGGAACTCAATTTTTAGAGCACACATTGTTATTTGGGACATAAAGGTAGATGAAGTAGGATTTTTGGTACTCGAGGGGTTGATTTGAGATGAGCGTCACAAAATTTTTCTCATTCTAGTACGCAGTATTCCATGGGATGATTTTTTTAACTTGTTTATTTGGGTTTTTATGGAATGTTTTGTGATTGGGATATGACATGGTGAGTTGGAATAATAGTCTTGGTGAGCCCCATGTCCTTTCAAGCAATGTAGAGATTTTACATTAACCTAAAAGGCTTTCCATTTCGGTGATGTGTTTGGAATATGTCCCCCAACCATATGGTCATGTCACCCACCGACACTAGTTCCTTGTTTGAGTAGTTTTTGGCTCTCCTATATATTTTGAAACTAGACTGAATCAGAAAAAGTTGTTTTTTAAAAAACATTGGTTATTTGAAATGATGTATTTAATTTGAATATTGTTTTAAAATAATTGGGTTGAATGATTTATTTTTTGAAAATTAATTTTATTTTCTTACATGGTGTACCAATGGGTTATCACATTCGTAGTTATATATTTGAATATGAACAGATGTTTAGGATGGTGGATGGATGCCAGTGATGGTGCAGATACATGCATGTGAGTGATACTCTAATGGTTACCAATGGTGAGGGTTTAACCCACCAAGATTGATTTAAATTAAATTTTACAAAAGTGATATGTTTTGATGTTATGATAGATTATTTTCATTTGATTAGAACATGTCACCGTGGTGGTGTATGATTTTGAGGATTTTTATTTATTGAGTTTGAATTCAATAGGTTTTTGACTTTTATTTCGAGCAGTCATCCCATTAATGCTTTGACGATTGATCATAGTAGGGTTGATCAACATAATGATTTTATGCTTGTATTTTGGAAGTTATATCCACCTATATTTTATGGTCTTGAGGACCCATCCATTTTAGAGTTGTGGATGCAGAAGATTGAAAAGTACTTTAACCTAGTTGATTGGTGTGAGTCATTGATGCTTACGTTTCAGACCATCATGCTTGAATGCTCATCATGGATGTGGTGGAAGTCAGTGTCTTGGGGTAAGCCCTGTAAAGAAATTACAATCATGTGGACATATGTAATTTTTTTATGTCATTGCACTTATTGATGTTAAAAATTGTTGACTTAAGGATTTTATATTATATTAATGACATATTTATCAAATTTTATAATTAAATATAATAAAATTCTTAATCTATTTCATTCATATAAAAATCAAAATGGTGTTCATGCATACAAGTAGATTACTAAATATATAAATTGATGTTCTCTATATTCAATTACCACACCCAATAAATTATATAATTATTTGTATCATTGATTTAAATAAACTAATATGATTTATATGACATAATTATCATTCTATAAAGATAAAATTAGGCATACATTATTTCTGTAATGATTTTTTAAAATTTAAAATTTTACTATGTAATTTACAACCTATTTTCTCTATAATTAAATCATAATTAAATATTAATCACTATATTACATGTATAGATTTAATTATATTAATAAATTAAAATATTTGTAATTATTTCTTCATTATTATTAAAGAGATGATGAGATGTAAATTTTTATGATCACAATCATCATTCAAATGTTATTTTCAATAACTAAATTTTATAATGTCAATAAAAAACCAATTTGAACAAATATTATTTGGAAATTAAATGTAATATTATAATATAAAATTTAAATAGAAATATAAAAATAAATTCTTTTCTAATGAAATTATGTAATTATTATATTCATATTATTCAAAATGATAAGGATCATCAATATTTTATAATTAAACAATTAAGGGATATAACTTAACAACGTATTTCATCATGTTGTGTCCATTATCTCTCTAACTAACATTATCTATCTATTTTTGATAATGTTTTGTTCTATATTATAAATATACCCGAAAATAAATATATATTATTCAACCTTCCATTTACCTGGTGATAAATTCCCTTTTTTAATATCTCAATTTCATTATTTACGAATGTTCATTTCATTATTATACGAGGTAGGAATATTTAACCATTATTATTAACATATAAATTTCATTTTATTAGGTCTTATTATTGATTTTTTTTGGAAGACATAAATTATGAACATGTTATGATGGGTAACAAATTATATAACTCAAGTGCATTTTGTAAATATTTATTCTCATGATATGTTATCTATGGGATTAGGATGTAATCCTAATCAATTCTGGGACATTGAACACTATATGATATTATCTACTTAGTTATTGTACATCTCGATTTTGAAGAATGAAAAGCTATGTTCAAAAACATATATGATAAAATACATCATTTTTAAACAAAAAAACTAAATATTATTATTAAAATTTAAACATTATTTCCTAGCCATTATAATGGAAGGAATAAATATTATCAACCGAATAATGAAAATATGGTTTACACATGTCTAAATAATGATTCATTGGTTAACAAATTTATTATTTATGGAAATAAAACCCAATTGAATATAAATCATGTGTTTTTATGAAAACCTATTTAAAAGTGAATAACTATGTTTTTAAATCATATCACTTTTTATGGATTTTTTTAACAAAAAAATATTTTATATAATAATTTTGATTGTTTAAATTCACTATATTTGTTTTATAGATATGAAATATATCAAGTTCAATTTTTATGATTAAAAAAATATTGTTTAAAATATATTATTTTACAACCTTTTGATGGAGAAAATTTTTGAAATTTAGTTTTTTACACTTTTATTTTATTAATTTGACAAAAATAAAATTCTTTTTTTTTAATTCAGACATCATAATTTAATTTGGTTGATTTTTTATATATTTTTCTGATAACTATTATGTTTTGTTGAATAGTATAAATATGTGAAAATATAATGGAAAAAATCTTTTTCCATCAAGATAAACTATATAGAGTAATCATATTATTTAATGGTTTTAAATTATAAATGTAATATAATTTTTTAGTGTAATCCAATGTTGTTCAATGAAATTAATTTCACATTTAAATTGGACATATACACCTATCAATATTTTCATTGTTTTTACATCCTACAAACCAGCATTTTGGTCTTGACATTGAAAAATAATTTGAAATTAATTTTTACAATTTATGGGTTTTGAATTTGTAAAAATGGATTCCGTATTTAGAATTAGAAGGTATAAATTGTTCAAATGTTTTCTATTTATATTTGAACATTATGAATAGTATCATCAGAAAATATTTTATTAATTTTCCATGGTTTAATTGTATATCAAGTATGTAAGTGTAAAAAATATTATAAAAATTTAAAACTATCCAGAAACGTGCCCTAATCATATTGAATCAAATATGTCATATGTTGATAATCATTAGGCATATCTTTTGTCATTTGGGATCCACATGGGTGTGAAAATGTCAACATATAATATTTAATTTAAATAAATTGGAAATATAAGATAAACATATATCTTTTAATAAATCATTTTAAATATTAGAATATATCTCTGATATCCATGACTATAAAAATCATTATAAAGATAAAAATATTTCATTAATCATTTTATTTTATTTATATTTTTTATAAATTGAATAAATAATTTTATTTATGAAACAATGATGATGCAATTATTAACATATTAAGGAAAGATTAAAATAAATGTTATTCGTAATTTTTAAATAAAAATTATTTGAACATTTTGATTCCATGCTCAAATTTTCCTAAATATTATGACATATTTTATTTTAGTTAATTAAATTTTTTGGAAGGAACTATGTTGTTATGAATTCAAAAAAATCAATTATTAAAATGTGTCAAATTTGACATAAGTGAGTTTGTAAATAAATTATTATTATTTTAAATGATAATGTAGAACTAAAAATTTATGATTCTGGAATTAGACTTATATAAAATTACAAATTACATTATTGATATACTTTTGGTTCAAATGACATATTATAGTATCTATATTAACAATATATAATGATAATACAAGAAGACATGGAAAAATTTAATGTATTTAACTAAAGGATAAAGAAAAAACATAACATTACATTGGAGAAATAAAAATATATAAATCATATTGTTATAGATGATATTAACCCATTATCATATTATATGTGAAATATATTACTTTTAATCTTTTATACATAAATAAGGATTTTATATTAAAATAATATTTCAAGACTCTCATAAAGTTCCCCTCCTCCCATTAATAAAAGAAAACTACCTTAACCCACTTACTCACACATCTCAATCTATTTTTATCATCAAAATTCATATAAAATAATCTCCCAACATCCCTCCCTTCCTCTTAGAAGAATTAAATTTGGAAGAAGGCAATTAATTAAATCCATTTCACTAAAATCAAAAAAGGTTACCAAATTTAGAGGCAATGTCTGCTCTCAAGTTCCATTCCATTAATTTCCTTCTCCACTCGCTATACTTTTCTTATTATTTGATAACATGAAAAAATTATTATACTTAATATACTATGATTACTTTATGTTAATTATTATTACTATACTTACACAAACCTCCATCTGATTGATACGAACATAATGTTTTTGTGCTTCGTGAACTAATACCCCACAAAAGGATGATTGTTTAATTTTCTCCTACAACCTCCCATTGTGGCCATTATGATGCCACTGTATTTATACATGATATATATTTTATTTATATTGTAACTATTTTCTTTATTTTTTTTACATCATACCTTTATGCATTGCATAATGTTTAAATATGATATTTTAATTTGAGGTTGCAGACTACCGCCCCATCAAAGAGATATGACGCGTTCATTCCATACATGCATGTCATAAAAGATGAAATTAATGAATTCAGGTATCATATATAAAATAGTTATTATACTATTATTACAATATTCCAATGTATCATTTAGTTTTCATTCCATTAATATGATAAATAAATGAAATTAGTGTTCATATGTATGTATGGCCTACCATCTCAATGAATGGTGAAATTCTTTTATTATATCCAAATGTTATGGAATATTATAAATACATATATATTGGATATATAAGACATTTAAATTATGAATTATATTCTATCAAGGATGGAATCTTGAATAAATGTACAAGTTATATCAAAACATATTCATTTCTTACCAATGTACCAAACATCAACAAAATGCCCAATATAAACTCAAATAATTAAGTAAATGTTATAAATATGTTATAAGTTATATAAAATGATTATAATTTTTTTTAAATATTCTTAATAAAAAAGAAATTAATATATGTTTATTATTTCGGAAATTTTAGATTGAAAGAGACCATTTGGACTCAATGTAAATGAATATCTTAACACAATATCTATTCATTGTGTTTATCATCTAATTCATGATTATGTATTGTTACAATTTTGTGAGAAAATAAATTTTCAAATAATATCTTATATTTATAATTGATTTGTGGGTATTTATTATGAATAATAATAATAATCAATCTATTTTATTACCAAAATGATCTTTTTAATGGAATTTATAACTCAATTTCCCCTCATTAGATTTTACGCATACTTCATTGATTATGCAATACCATGATTATGTGTGGAATCCATGATTATTTAATTAAATTGAAATTTCTACTACCCATTACGTGTATATATTGTTCTTACACATAGTAATCCCATTGAAGAATTCTTACTTAATTTATATGAAAATTTTATGGGACGGTTTTACTAAAATTCCATTTATTGAGTTAAATATAAAGGCCAATGGTTTTGTTTTTTATCAAGAATTTAGGTAAATGTCATGTTTTTTTACACTAAATAGAATCTTATATTAGAGGTATTTATATTTTTCACACATAATTGTGTCACAGATATATCGTTAACCTAATGACATCATCATTGTAGGATACATCATCTCAATATCCTTTAATTGAGACACATCATGATATTGTGCACCTTTATTTACCTTTAAAGAGTATATATGGCCGTTTTGACAAGTTAAATCTTGAATTACATCATTCCTATAATATTTAATGTTTTTAAAGTTAATATTTAATTATTTTTATTCATGTGGTTATCAGGTGGTAAATGACTCATTAACTATAACATCGTTTCAAGTGTTTTAAATATTTATTCATCGATTTTTTTCTCATTAATATCCATATATTAAAAATGGGTTTATGAAATTATTTATATGTACATAAATTTTTTAAAATTTTATTTCTTGAATTTAATTCAAATTTTGAAAAGTGGTATGGGAGACATTGATTAAAAAATAATTATTTAGAATGTTTTAGTTGTGTTTTAAAAGGGGATTTATTATTTCAATAAAATTGAATGTGTTTTATATATATATATATATCATGTATGGAATTTATTAATTTTAGGTAACTATTATTTATTGGTTTTTACATTAAAATTAAACCACTTAATTTAAAAAATAATGTTTTTTCATTTATGAGTCAGCGGATTGTAATGATGAAATGTTTTTTCAAAGTAGATATGTCATTTTTCCTTTTATGTTGGTTTTATGTGTTATTATTTTTTTATGGTTTCAGTGAATTGATGAATTATATGGGTTGATCAGGGATAAACCGAGGGTGGGTGAGAATTTTATTTCTCTCTAATGCATTGGTTAATGTGATTGAGGTAAATGTTATGTTTTTTTAAAAAATATTTAGGGAAAATACAATGATTAATATTCCAGACATAGCCATAATGTTACTCCCTATGTAGCTTGGAACGATAAAAATTAGGTATGTTCAGTATTCAACAACATATCATTATGATGTATGATTTCAATGAGTTTTTCTTAAATAATATGATATCATGAAGTGTAACACATTGACCCACTTGTATAAATTTATTTAATTATTTTTTAGATTTAAATATTATTGATGGGGTCAGAGGTGAGTCCTAGAATAAATTTCATTGATTATGTTGAAAAGTGTGTATTTTGGGTTTGATGTTGTTGGATGCAGGGGAAGAGTGCAACATCATGTGGAATCACTAAGGAAACTATGTTTCCCTTTCGTCATTGAATAATGAAAATGAATAATTAGACATTAATTTGTTTTTTCAATTAAACTTTCTATTGATATTACGGATTATAATATTTTTATTTTAAATGAAAACTGAAATTGTTAATTTTATTATTATTAAAATAGGAAAAATATTGTTTCTATATTTATTTTTATCATTATAAATTATTATAATTATGTATTACTATTAGTGTGACTATTATTATAATTAATTTAGTTTCTATTAATTTTTAATTAGTTATATTTTCGGTATTTTTTTAGAAAACTCTATATTTCACTTCCATTCCCCCCATTTTTTTGGTTTACGGTGCGAGCAGGGTCAGCGCCCTCCTTGTTCTTAGTAGAAACCCCCAACCTCATTCTCAATTCAATCCATCACCCTGACCAACCATGTGATCTTCCCCAACTACCCAGTTTCTCCTCTGGCATTCCCCAAATGCTCTTCCCCTAGTGCCTCATTCTCATTGCGGTAACCCCCACCCCATTTCCTACTACTAAACATTGGTGTGCCCTCCTCTCCCATCCTCTTATCTATAGTAGAAACATTCCCCCACTATGGGATTTCCTAAAACACCCTCCGCACTTCGGCTGGTGTTCTCCCACATCGCCCTCACCTCCGACCTGCCGACACCGAAGAACGTCGCAACACTCCCCTTGCCCCGGTTTCAGACTTCTCCCTAGCCACCCCGGTGCAGTCCCATTATACCCCTTCCCCAATTGTATAGTTGTTGAGATACTTTAATACCTATATACATTCCTCTTTCCATATCTATATGTACACTTGTGTGATGTTTTTCATGGAAAGTGAAATTCTTTTTTTCTAACTCCAATAAAAAAATTTTAAAAATAAAATGTGTTAAAAACTCGTTTTATGGTCTTTTAAATGATTAATGAAATTGTTTTTCTTTTTTTGATGTAAAAATTGTATAAATCCATATATTAATATATTTTATTTCCTACATAGAATTGAGGTTTTTTAATTTTAATGGAAGTGCATTTCAATATTGTATATCTGGTTAGCCTACTATGTTTTAATACTCATACAAATAGTTCATTTCTATTTTTAGTTCATTTACATTCTCAAACATTGATGTGCTCTCCTTGGGTGATTCTTGATTGTTAAGTTGGAGTGTGACATATAGTGTTACATATAGTTAATTTGGACGTCGTGTTAGGTTAGTTTTAAATTCTTCAGACCTTGTGTAGTTGTTTTTTATTTATCATGAGCTTCTCTTTATTATTTTCTTGGATTTATTATTTTATTTTGAGAAAAATCATTCCCATCATCTCTCTCGATTCCCTAAAGAATTTCACCAGCCCGAGAGGATGGGCAATGCCTCTCAGGCCTTGTTGTAGATCATCTTGGGTGATCGGTTCAGGGTTGACCCTGGTTGGTTCATGAAAAAATGGTATCATAGGTGGTATCCAATTAATAGAAATCACTTTTTATAGAACCCATTGTTATTTGGGACATTAAGGTAGATGAAGTAGGATTTTTGGTACTCAAGGGGTTGTTTTCAGATGAGTGTCACAAAATTTTTCTCATTCTAGTACTCAGTATTCCATGGGATGATTTTTTTAACTTGTTTATTTCGGTTTTTTTGGAATGTTTTGTGATTGAGATATGACAAGGAGAGTTGGAATAATAGTCTTGGTGATCCCCATGGCTTGGAAATCAATGTAGATATTTTTCATTAACATAAAAGGATTTCTATTTCGGTGATGTGTTTGGAATATACCCCCCAACCATATGGTCAAGTCACCCACCGACACTAGTTCCTTGTTTGAGTAGTTTTTGGCTCTCCTATATATTTTGAAACTAGATTGAATCAGAAAAATTTGTTTTTTAAAAAACATTGGTTATTTTAAATGATGTATTTAGTTTGAATATTGTTTTAAAAGAATTGGGTTGATTGATTTGTTTTTTGAAAATTGATTTTCTTTTATTACATGGTGTACCAATGGGTTCTCAAATTCGTAGTTGTATGTTGGAATATGAACAGATGTTTAGGATGGTGTATGGATACCAGGGATGGCGCAGATACATGCATGTGAGTGATACTCTAACGATTACCAATGGTGAGGGTTTAACCCACCAAGATTGATTTAAATTAAATTTTATAAAAGTGATAAGTTTTGATGTCATGATATCTTATTTTCTTTTTTTTAGAACATGTCACTATGGTGGTGTATGGTTTTGAGGATTTTTATTTATTGAGTTAGAAATCAATAGGTTTTTGACTTTTATTTCGAGCAGTTATCCCATTAATGCATTGTCGATTGATCATATTAGGGTTGATCAACATAAGGATTTTATCCTTGTATTTTGGAAGTTATGTCCACCTATATTTTATGGTCTTGAGGACGCATCCATTTTAGAGTTTTGGATGCAGAAGATTGAAATGTACATTAACCTCGTTGAGTGGTGTGAGTCATTGATGCTTACGTTTCAGACCATCATGCTTGAATGCTCATCGTGGATGTGGTGGAAGTCAGTGTCTTGGGGTAAAGCCTGTAAAGAGATTATGTGGGAGTGTTTCCAGGCTTTGTTCATTTTTCATTATTTATCCGGGGAAGAAAAGGTGAGAAAGGGTATAGATATATGTTATTTGTAGTATGGTGAGTGATCCTTGTGGGAATATTTATATTTCTTTGTATAGATAGTCCCTTATGATACCGGGTATGTCACAGATGACTCTATAAAGGCTAGACGCATCGAGGTGGGCCTCCCCCCTAATCTATAATCAATGGTGTCAGATTCTCTCATAAATTTATTTTTAGATGTGGTGAGACATGCTTTTCTTGCCAAAGTCGTGATGGAAATAGTGCTCGAAGTTTTCATCACTCTATCGATCTGAGTGAGTTGTGGTGGAGATTCTAGAAAAAAGATGAGGATGAAATTGAAAGTGGATGGATCATGTCACAGAATCAAAAGGGCTCTAGATATTCCATAAACCTCTTAGAAGTGAGCAATATTTTTGTTTTATCATTGTTGTAATATGGGTCACTAGAATCCATTTTATAGAAGTAATCTTTATCCCTATAAATCTTGTGGATGCTTGGATCACTTAGAACGATTCATTTGGGGAATTTCTTGAAAACACCACAGAGGATGTCATCAGAATGGTGTCTTGTTGGTTTTTTATTTAATGAATTATGTGTATGTTTCCTTCAATTGTAAGATATCTCTTTCCGTTGTTATGTAATAATAGTTTTTTTGTTATTAAAATGTATGGGATTTTCATGGTCCATTTAATGAACTCTCATTTACAATGCTAACATGATTTTCATTTAAAAATTTAGTACATTTTTTTGTCAAATAATAAGATGTATGTTTCGTATTGGGATTATCAGAACATAACTTCAGGGTACGAGATGATTTATCCATCAGAGCTCTATCCAAAAGGCCTTAGAGTGAAGTCAGTGCATAGCCATGAACCCTGAATAATTTTAAAGATATTTGGTAATGTTGTGCCTCTATTGTTGTAAATTTAGTATGGTCTAGAATAGAATGATGGACTTATCCATCATTCAATTTCATTAATTGATCCTTTTTGGATGTGATTTATTGATCAGTGTCCTATAGTGGACCACCCAGGTTATATAGTTTTGGTTATGGTTTGTGTCTATCCCGTAGTGATGAGTCGTTAGTAGTTGTATTTCTTAGTTTCACTGATCAAATCCTAGGGCCCTCATTCCTGGCTAGTGGGGTTAAATTTTTTAGTTCATGCAGAGTTTTAGTTAATTCAAACAAAACATTTGGATTGGAGACAATGGTTTTAATGATCTTATTATCCTTCTTTTAGCTTGAGTAAGGCCTGGTGAAGGTCAGTATTGGATTTCCATTTGGTCTCTAGTAGGTTAGTTCTTTATGGTGGGGATACCCACAGTCTCTTTGGGTGTTTACATAAGTAATTATCATGTGACGTTGGAATCCTTTTGGTGGGAAGGCCATTTAGGAATCCCCTCTGATTGTTATTTATTTCAGGCAATAGTGTTGAGTCTCGTTGGTGGTCGATTGAATATCCTTGGGATGATAGGTTGGATCGTGTTTCTGTAGAATACATAGGTGTTGATTGATCTACTAGAGATGGTTGTGGCTTCCCCAGTGTAGAAAGAATTATGTAAGGGATAATTTCCACACCCCAAACCATGTTTATAAACTTATTTAATCGTTTTTATGCCTTTATATATTTTTCCTGGGGCTCGGGGTGAATGCTGGGAAAAAAATTTGAGTTTATGTTGAAAAGTGTGGGTTTAGGGTTCGACATTGTTGGTCACACGTGTGAAGGATGACGCCACATCACATCGCCCAGGAAACTGTGTGGTCTGTTTATCTTTGAATAATTAATATGATTAAATAAATATTAAAATATTATTTCATATAAACTATTTATGGATTTTATGGATTTTTTTTAGATGAAAATTAAAATTTTTAATTTTATTATTATTAAAATTTAATATATAATTATACTATATTTAATATTATCATAATAAATTAGTATTATTATGTTTTACTATTATTATTATTATTATACTTATTTTATTTTCGGTAAATTTTGAATTATTTTTATTTTTCAATATTTTTTATAAACCCTATCCTATGCTATCCTTCCCCACATTTTTTCTAGTGTGTAGAGTGAGTAGGGATATCCCCCTCCCTTATCCTGGTAGTAGCCCTTGGTCTCCATCTCAAGAACCCCTACATGCCAACGACTATTCCCATGCTGCCCAACAGCTCATCTGGCACACCCTAGTGGCTCTTCTATAAGAGCCTCCTTCTCATTAGGGTAGAATACCTCCCCTTTTCCTCTTGATCTCCAATTGTGTGATCTCCCCACCCACCACCTATCCATAGAAATAACTCTCTCTCACTATGGCTTCGCCTCACTCCCCCACCATGCTCCAGCTAGTGTCCAGCCCTACTCATCCTTGCCTCTAGATGGCCAACCCTGAAGCACGCCCAAACAATACCCTCGCCTCCTCTTTGGCCATCTCCCCAGCCACCCAGGTGACATTGTGTGCTTCACCCATCCAATCATAATTATAAAAACTCTCAGCTAGCCCCTCAGACCACGTTCTCCCAGCATTACACCTCTACTATAACTAGCCTCATTTTCCCCTATCATAGCCTTGTCTGATCCCTCCTTCCTGTGTGCACAAATCCCATGTGATGGTTAAACCATTGTTCCCAAATTTATTCCATAATCCATTTAATATTACCATTTGATTCATATTTAATAATGATTTTTAATTATAGGTTTTTAATAATTATGTGTTTTAAAGGTATGTTTGAAATTTTAAGACCTGCATAAAGCGTTTCCAAAGTTTCATTGTCATTGCTCTTTGATCATGAGGTATGATTTCCTTTCACCAATCATTTTTAATTTATGAATCATCAATTTTATGATTTTTCCATATATTATTATTGTTTTCTAATTTGATTCTTTGGTTTAAAATGATTTTGTGTTGAAACATTGCTATAAAATTGTTGGATGATATTTGAAATTTTTTTCCTAAATAGCTCACACTGAATGTAGGGTCCTATTGTGCTTGAAATTGTAATATCACTCTCCTATTTTTATTATTTTTCTACCTTTTGTGTATGTGTTTTTTTATTTTGAAACATGTGGTAAATTCACAATGTTGTATGAATGGGTTGTTTTATCGTTGTTTTTTAAAAATGGTGTCTTCCAGTTATAGTTGTGCACAATGTTTTCTTTAATTAAATGTTTTGTTTGGTCCACACCTAAAATTTGTGTTTTTTAATGTTGTTTAGTATTTAGAATATTTTCTTGACATGAAAATTGGTGTTTTATGACATTGTGAGTGTCTACTGAAGTTGTTTTCTGAGCATTTCATGTTTGGTCTATAGAATGGTTCATGGTTGAATTTTACCTCTTATAAGTGATATAAAATGTTTTTTTAATTTTTTTAAAGTGTTTTCTACTTTCTGAAATATGTTTTGAGGTATTTCTATGGATTTCAAAAGTGGATTGGATTTGATGAAATAAAAAAAATTGTGCAAAAATTTATTTTGGGGTTCTTGAAAAGGATTCCACTATTTTAAGCTATGTGAAGTTTGAAGTTAGTTTTTTTTAAATATGGTTTGTTTAGTGTCATGGAATTGTATCTTGGTTGAGGTTTTTCATTAATATTTATTTTGGATGATATTTTTCCTGAAATGTTTTGAAGGGTTTTTAAAAATGCTTTTATTTTGTAAATGGTGTTTCTTGCACCACATCATAAATTCATTTTCATATTTGGATTAGAATGACTTTATGGAATTATTATGGGTCTATTTGACTACTTTGTGAAATTATGGGGTAGTGATTATTTGGAAATCCTTTGATGAATGATCCACCTGACTTGACTACAAGGAATGATTGGCATGTCCTCATTGTCGAATCCTTGAGCTCTAGTATGTTGGTTCCTCAGTTGGGAACCATTTGTAATGTATTTATTTTATGGCATGAGTGTAGACCTTGGGGAGTCTTGGGGTGAGACCTAATGTGAAATATTATTATATCTATAGGATGTGATTTGATGCTCAGCGACATTTGTTGGATCACCACCTTTTGTAATTGTGTCATAAAAACCTGACATATTGAAAGAATTGTTTGAGACGACTATTACATAGGTAGGTTATAGTATTGACTAGTGGCCCATAGTAGGCATATATTTTTGGATTTATTTCTATGGGATTTCCCTCAGGCTTTTTGAGAAAGGATGACCGAGAATTTCAGAGAATTATATTTCATCGTATGTGGCATGCTACTATAGATGTGGTCGCATGTATTGGTGTCCTAAAGATTATTATCCACCCCGTGGGTTGTCATATATCTAGTAGTTTTTAACTACTGAACTACAACTGCGGTACTTTCTTACCTATTAACGTTAATTGTTTCTTATCTAAGTGTACCCTTCTGTGGTTTTTTCCTGAAAACTGACATTTTAGTTTCCTAAACCAATGAAAATGTTATTAAAGGAAAATGTGTTTAAAAATCTTTTTAAGGTATTCCAAATGTTTAAGGGAAATGGTTTTTACTTTTCTTTCAATTAAAATTTTTAGAAATTCATACTTTAATATATCATAGTCTAAACATAGAATTCATGTTTCTTAATTTTAATGGAACTACATTGGGAAGTAGTATATCATGATAACATACTAATTTTTAATACTCATGCCTATAGTTCTTTTTTGTTTTATTTTTTTATGCAGGCTCCAACTTGGATGTGCTCAAATTGGGTGATGCTAGACTATTGCATCGTAGAGTGACCCGCAGGGTCACACAGAGTGAGTTCGGATGTCGAGTTTTGTTAGTTTTATCTTCTTAAGTCATAGTTTAGTTGTTTTTTTGGTTTATTTATTATGTGATTCTCTTTATTATTTCCTCTTCATTAAATTTTATTTATTGGGAGAAATATTTCCTAACATCTCCTTCAATGCCCTGGAACTTATCATTAGCTCGAGAGGATTAGGAATTCCTCTCAAGCCTTACTGCGGATCAACTCGGGTGATTGGTTTAGGGTCAACCTATGTTGTTTTGAGATATGAGGTATGTTAAATAGATAATGTTTACTGATTAAAAAGTATTATTTCATTGATTTGTATATATTCATTGACTAAAATATTATTTCCATAATTAATATCCCATACTATGTTTTTATGATCATCTATTATTTCTGAAATGGTTTTCATTGGGTATTATAAATGGTAAGAGAATGTTTGAATTCCATAAAACATTTATGAATAAAATTTTATATTTTTTATGATAATTTATTATTGTGAAAATATTTGATAGTCTAGAATTTTTTAACTTTTAATATTTTAGATGTAATGTGATAGTCATGGAAATATTCTCTAAAAATATAAACCTAAAAATATCATCAACATGAATTATAGACATAAATAAATATTATCTAATGATTTAGTCTTCGGTATAGAGTATTCTGTGCCAATTGTTTTTGTGTTGTTTTATATTTCTATAAAATTTTATATGACACCGTTATATAAGAATTCAAGTATATTTATGAAATTTATCAATGTGATTTCATATTAACATTATGTTTTTTAATATCATGGTATCCTTTAATCTCACACAATATGTTTCCTTATCATATTTACACCCTTAATATAATTTTAATATTACTCCATTATTTCATGTGAATCCCATGTAATATTATAGTGTATTATGATATCATTATTGAGAATAAAATAATTTTTTCATGATTTCTGTTTCATATTGAATAATTATTGACCTGGTTTTCCAAATACAACATACCTCATGATATTTGGATTATACTTATTTGATATTGAGGTTTATAATTCATGTATTAATATTATTAAAATGACTGATTCAACATATTTGGTATCATTGGTTTTCATATTAGTTTTTTGAAAATGGTATTAGAAAAATATGGTTAATGATTTAAGATAAGATAAAACATAGGAAAACATACCCAAAATCTTCTAAAGTATAATTCTATTGCTTCCCAAGAATATACATTTTTTTCTGGATACTACAAGGTAATGAGCATTATTATATCTTGAACCTAATGTTTATAACCTTTAAAGGTGTGCATTGAGTTGGACTTGGACATCACCTGGTTCAATACAAGAAGAACATGCTATAAACCAAGCTGGATAATTACGGAGCATAATAATAGGAAATTCACAAGACTCTATAAAATCATTATTTTGAAATAAGAATGAAATAGATTATAAAAACTAATTAAGTACATTTTTATGGATAACGTTAATTGATATATAAAGACATTAAATTTTGGATGTTATTATAATTTTATTACTCATTAATTATTATTTTATGATTTCCTCTTTTTTATGTTAATATATTTGCATCTTTGTTTTTCTGTTTTTTGATAATATCTAGAAATATGAGAAATGATTCAAGAAACTAATACTACTGGTAATGTGATGATTTTCCCAATTATGTTTATAACCATATTGGAGTAGGAACATAAAACATCATGAATGTATTTCCCAAACGAGATAATTTTTTTTATTTATAACTATAATCATGTAGATCACACATGTCATTATAAAGGAGATCATATTTCTGTTGAGTTTTTAATGTGATAAGAACCACCTATATTAAATTTATATTATTATCTAATCATCATGGAAGAAGTGAATGAAATAATAGAGATGATATTTAATATCCACTAGATCTTTGAGATATATAATATTTTGCTGGAAGATTATCATAATGAAATATATTTTGTTCATTTTTAGAAATTTATCAAGAATAAAATGACCAAAAATTAATGGTCTAATGGAATAAGGGAAAAAAATTGTAGAATCATGTTTCTTATATATTACAGATATATAAATACATTAGAAGAATTAAAATAATTATCACTTTCAAAATTATGGGATGAGGCTTCCCCCACAAATCCTACTTTGAACAGGGAAAAATTTCAAATTTTGAAAAGGGGGGAATAAATTTAATTTGTGAAGATGGAAAATGAAAAAACCCACTTATGTAAAAGTATAATACTTGATTAATTTCAATAAATAGCCTTCAGTAAAATGTTTCATATTTAAGTAATAATGGATTTATGCAAGCTTATTTTCAAATTGATGGGGTGTTGAATCAATCAATTAAAACATCCTCCAATTCCTAGAGATCGTGAATGAGATTATGTTATCAATACTATTGATTTGGATGTTAGAAATGATGTGGTTATTTGTATTCTAGTTATCAATTCAAAAAATAATATTGTTATATTTGATATTTTTTGTACACAGTATTTCATACCATTAATGTTTACTTAAAAAATTCAAATACCAATGAAAAACTGGTTTTCGGTATCCCAATAGAAATTATAAGTGAAAAAATGGTGGCACCACAATTGTATAAACCCTTCTTAGTCAACATTTCTTGACTAGAACATCAATAAAATATCAACTTAATTCATTTATTGTGTTTGATTCTATATTAGTTATAGATTAGATATCTTTAAATTAATACAAAATCCAATGTTGAGAGTGTGAGGTCACACTATAAGTCACATTTCATCCTCTGAATCGATAATTGGGTAAGGAGGATGATGAATGTTCCCTGTAATCAATTATTCAATAGTGTATGTTATATCATTTTTAGCAATAATATATAGATAAATTGATTGAGATCCGTGAGATTATTTTTCTTGAATACATGACCACTATGATGGATAATATTGATGTATTTATAGAATAATAATTATTAATCCTCCTACCGTAGTGTTTTACATCACAAAAGAATCTATACATCAACAATTACCCATATTGATGACTCCCCTAATATTTTCTAGTTTATAGTCAGAGTAATTTAAAATAAGTAACTAGAGAATCTAAAAATGGTTTTTTTATGCCCAAGTGATTCAATATTGGTGAACCAATCCTCTCTGTAAATAAGAAAGATATATCCAGACAGCTCTATATATATTACAAGGAATTAAAAAAATATGATAAAGAATATGTAACCCCTCTAAGAAATAGAAAAATAGCTTTATCAAGAATGTGTGGACTACTATTCATCTAAGTTGTACATTGGGTTAGTATTTCACTAATTAAGGGCGATGAAGGGCGATATTGAAAAATAATAATTTTTTATAAGGTATTGATAATATGAATTCAAATTATATATTTTTTTATTTATAATAATCCATCAATATTTCTATACATATTGTATAGACTCATATAATATTTCTTTTAGAAAATTGAGGTAGTCTTCGTAGACGATATCCTGATTTACATAAAAAGAAAATAAGGAAATTTGTAAAATAGTGTTACAGTGATATTTGACTTGAGAAAGGATAATCCACATCATAAATATTGTAACAGTTATTAAGTGATTAATGTTATATCATTATTGTATGATATTATCACTACTAATGTGATAATTGTAGACCCATTAAAGAAAACTAAAATTGATGATGGTATTATACCAGAATTCATAATAAATATATACATTTTTCATCAATTATTTTGGAATTTACAATGATTTTTGAAAATATTTTCATGAAATTAATATTCACCATACACGACATCATGTATGGGAGTAATTACTTTTAAAATATCTTATTTTGAACAAATCCATAAGGATAAAAAAAGTCTTTTCATTAAAATATTATTTACACATCCCTAGTGTGAGGAACATTTTGTTGTTTACAATGATTTATTAAATATATTTTTTGGATGTGTACAGATGATAAATGATAAAGTTATATCCTACACCCCAAATGATATTTTATATACATTATCATAATATTACCTCAAATAATTTTGAATCTGATATAGTAATATTTACATTTAAAATATGGTGAAATTTTTTCTAAAGGGATTAGTGTGAAATATTTATGGATGATAAGAACCTAAAATACATGTAGTCACATAGAACTAACTAAATATATGGAAGAAATTTATGATTGTTCTGATTAATGAAAATAAAATTTCATCCACTAATATCCTATGAATGAATAAAAATCTGAATATCATCTACTTTGAAACGATCTAGTGACGTAATCATTATACATAATTTAGGAGGCTCAAGTCTTCTTATTCTTAATTGGCATTGATAGGAGAAAAATAACAGAATGAACATCATCAATCCATTATTAAATTATTTCTGAACCATTATTTCTAAAAATTTTAATAGATAACCAAAGAAACATGTAGAAAATTATAAGGGGATGGAATCTATATAAATATGAATATCCACTACAATAAATTTTTCTAAATAAGTAGTTTTATGATTTTTTAGGACTATGTATACCAAAACAACCATTGATAATAAATGTGTTATTGAACGATCCAAAAAACATGACCATATCTACACAAAAATGGAGAATAAATATGATTCATTATATTTGGTAAAACTATTTGTAGGACACATTGAATAATAATATATTTGAATATACATCTTGTTTTGATGAATGTAAAATTTTAATTTCTAAAAAGTATATTTCTTAGGAGGTGATGAATGAATCATGTATAACTATATTGAATTAGGTAAACAAAACCATGGATTTGTCATCATTTTTATAATGGAATCAACTTAAATTAAATTCAACATGTTTTTTTGCTGGATCATCACACAAATATTAATCACATTATTACAATTCCAAATGACATATCATTAACCATAAAATCATGTATATACATTATATAAGTGTTAGGGATCATGAATAACTACAATTGATTGTACATTTTTTAGATTATATATTCAACTCATTCATTCAAAAATCTGCAAACATATTCTAAAGACTCATTTGAATTTTAACCATTCTTATCACACCCAATATGAAGGTAAATTTTGAGTGGATTATTCAAAAAATGGATGACTTATGTAGAGTATTCTCAAGGAAAATTAATGGATAATGGGTTAAAAATATTCCTTTATTCAATTTCACAATTAGTAATAAGTTCTACTTAAGCATACAAATATATCTTTATGAATCCATTTATAGGAATATATGAAGAACACATTTCTATTGGAATGAATATGGTAAATATATGTTCTGGGGACAAAAAAATGATGACTAATTTATGGAAATGTTCATGACCATTCAACAACTCATATCAACTACACATTTTTATAGAATATTTTCATTTTAAATCATTGATGAATCATACATTTTGATTTCGGGGATAATGTGTTTCTTCTGATATCTCATTGGAATAGTGTTGTGATATTTTTTATGATGAGAAATATAAGCCCTTGATTTTTTGTTCACTTTTATATTATAGATAACAAAAATTTGGTGGTTTAAACATTTATAGTCCCACTATCTCTTTTTTCAATGGAATGGAATATTCTATCTAACCATATTTAGAAATAACACACCCAATATCACACTTTATTAAAATTCATAGTCAGTATAATTGGAAATTTTTCATTCTTATGTTTCGTTTGTATGATAATGTAATACCAATGCAATAATGTTCTATAAAAAAGTTAAATCACCAAGTTAATGTACCAACATATAACCAATAATAAGATTATGAAACATGGGAACTAGTTGATAAAATTACCATGATGTTCCATCGCTAGTTTTCATCACACCATGTAATATGAAATATCATGGTCCATTTTCCTTAACAAATGATGAGTCTAACATAACATATAAGAAAAATAAAACAATCCACGAATATATACATGGATTGAATCACCAATCCAATTTTAACCCTTATTTTTTATAAATGATATAGAAAATCTGTTAAATTTATGGGTGTCATTAGATTAAATTCTAAGTAATGGGTCTGAATAAGAGGCATCATTCATGAATAATAATCATTGGTAAATTTAATATTCCATAATGATTTTTTAATGTGTTATAATAATTTATTTCTTAAGAATATCGTAGTTAATGATATTTTATTAGGACAATGATATTAAATATATCCATCCCATCTTTAGTGAAATGTGAAACAAAACCATTTTTCATGTGTATGGATTATTGTCACCTCATGAATCAATAGAATTATTTTTTTCATCATACCTACTCATGGATATATATGATTATTATTTAAATATTTCTATGTTATATTCCAAATAATTATCCACATACATATGTAACATATCATATGATTTATATGTTTTTAGTCAAATGATATTAACAAAGTCATTCATGAACTCGTGTGGATTACCACCTCCACTAATCAATGTGAATATTTTTTAATTAAAACTCCTCATAGATTGTATATAAAACTGTATTTAAGGAAACAATATGTAATTTATGAATAAATTATCATTAAGGCTATATGAAATAAATTTTCTATCCATCCATCATAAACAATGAAAACAAGTATTATCATTCATTCATGTATATGACATAAAATATCCATGATTTCACCATAGTTCATTTATCAAAATATTATTTCCATATTGAA
This sequence comes from Viscum album, assembly GCA_963277665.1. Classification (NCBI taxonomy): domain Eukaryota; kingdom Viridiplantae; phylum Streptophyta; class Magnoliopsida; order Santalales; family Viscaceae; genus Viscum; species Viscum album. The sequence goes on along the minus strand of OY728163.1, from coordinate 1,896,311,497 downwards.
TTTAAAATTATAATTGAAATTGAAAAATTATAATTTTGTCTTCATCATTATTATGTACATGAATAAATAATAATATATTTGACCACAGTCAACATTGAAATGTCATTTTCGTCATATTAGTCGAATATCAACCAAAATACTTACATGAACATCAATGATTATGCAACTGAATATAACATGATATTATACAAAGTAAATTTTTATTTAAAATTATAAAATTTACTTATAAATTCATAAATTATAATTATATTATTATAATATAAGATAAATATTGCACAATATGAAACAATCTTGGGGTATGAGGACTCTATTAAATGGAATTTTCATCAAGATATACCAATTTGCTATCAAACTCCGTTTCTCTTTGTATTTTAGGTTATGAAATTATTATTACATCATTATATATGTCACCAAAATATATACCATGATTATTCTCCATTCATTTGATGGTAGGATACATTTCTTACATTCATTTCTAAAATTCATTCATTATGAAATTTCCTTTCAATATGATGTGTGGTAAGATTTTAAAACCTAATATTTCAATGGGTATTCCCTATATTTATTATTTATGATTTATTTATATTTTTTAGAATAGATAAATACTTTAAATGTTAGGATTGGTCTTCCCATATAGTTATTTAATTCATTTGGTAAATCGTTAGTCTCATGATATGATATATATGACATTATAGAGTAATCCTAATCATTTTGGGGACATTGTCCACATAGAGATATTTTCTTCACATATTGAATGTGTTCATTTTTATTTGATTTTATATGTTACACCAACATTTATTATGTTACCCATAACTTATGATACCATGTTCATTATTTCAATCTTTAATGTGTTTACTCAATATCCATTACTATTATGATATCATATTCTTCATTTTGATCCCATGTTATGTTTCATAATCATGTTAATTAACTTACTAAGATTTAGCAAAAAATATTTTTATGTAATCCATAGATTGTTCTATGTTGTTTTGGGTGAATAAATAGATTATATATCTAAATAGGTAGAATCAAATATGGTTTACAATTTTTTTCCCTTTTATATATCATGGAATTAGTCTATTAAAGACATTAGGCCTTGTAATATATTTATATTAAAATAACATTTTATAATTGTTGGTTCTGATTTCACCAAATATACACAAGATGGGGTGAATTGTGTCTTTTCAAAAATCTTTGTGTATTTGTGTTTTGACTTTTAACATTAATTACATAATATGATGCAGCGGAAATTTAAATAGCAGAAACACAAGATGTATAGTGGTTCGGGGAATAGAAGGCCCCCAGTCCACTCCACCAACGCTCTACTCAATGAGCTTGGTTATTTTCACTATCTGGTGCTCCTTTCAACAGACCGGTTCACAATTGAGTACAGGCAGTTGACACCTTTAAATTCCAACGAAAAACAAAGCCTTCTGGTTCACATACAGAACCTACAAATATTAGTATGAGAATCCGATCACTCAATAATAGAAAGTAAATTAATTTCGAATTTTGATAATACTTTCCAGATATTCTTCACAATTGAAACAACATGAAATTGATAGTAGATTTATTGTCCCCTACAAAATTAATAATCTTCACATATGAAACATTCTGAGTTGATCTTGTTGCAGTAGATATAGAAATATAATTCACAACATCAGTAGTAGAATATTCATAGTAGACCTTCATTGTAGAACAAGTGAATCTTCTATTGCATTCCTTCCTATTTTTAACAAACAGATATTTGATGCACCTTTTGAAACAGCAGATCAGTGTGTTTCAGCAGTCTATATATTTCTTCTCTTTTAAAATAATCAAAATATCACACATGATAAATAAACATTTATGTAGTTAAAACATATAAATAAAAGTACGATAAAAACTTCTCATGGAAAAAAATCACAAAATTCGCCTTTTTTACTCGCGATATTCAAACATTTGAATTTACATAGTAGTCGTAACATCCCTGAAGACACAACATAAAAAGATCCTTTTAATTAGATTATCAAATCATTGATGAAATGGTTTTGAATCAGTCAAAATCTTTCTTTAAAATCAGCTTTAAATTAGGTTTGAAATACGCCTAGTAATCAGCGTATTGACCGTTACATAAAAATATCGACTTTAAATTCTCTGACAACAACGTAAGGTTATGTTGAACTGTATGTGTCCTCCAAACGTAACATTGATAACATAGGTTGAAAATATAAACTTGACAACAAATGTAAGGTTCATTCCAAACATAGGGTTGGTTATCCATAATTTTCTCTTCAACTTTCAAACATACGATAAAAGATACATAATTTTACTTGATCCATACTTTTCCATGAACGTATGGTTGATTACAAAAATAAGGTTGATGAACCATACTTTTGAGAAAAAAATGTAACGTTAAATATTTACATACATTTCTCCTTCAATACTTTTGTGATATCCCAAATGTAGGGTTCCTTCCTAGCGTAGGGTTCTTCTTCTATACGTTGCCGATAATGTATGGTTTTTTAACCATACCTTTTCCTTATATCAAAATGTATACACAGTTTCTATCCTTACGCTATCTTTATCCACGTAGGGTATGAACAGTGTTTCCAGAACACGCTCAAACAGATTTTGAATAAATAGCGCATGAAGAGTGTTTCCAGAACACGCTAAATACGGATACATTAATAATAAATTCCCATAATTTCATGAGTAAAATAAAATGATAAATTCCTTTAAAATTCATAACAAATAAAATCATTAGAAAATAATTAAGGGTATTTGTGAGAATCAAAATTAACATAAAGATATAGAGTATTAATATAAAATCCCCCTTTAAATAACAATATTATGTTTTGTTGAAAACAACACATGCTCAACAATATCCCCCTTTTGGATGATCACAAAACCCATAAAATAATAAAACTAATTAAATGAAATTAACTTTCAAAATTAGTTACATAATTTTTTAGAATTTTGAGTGGATAACGAAATATTTAGTTTTAACAAAATCATTTCAATAAATAAAAAATTTTCCCCCTTTTTGAAAATATATTAATTTTTCTTTAGAAATAAAAGATTCTAGTTTTTTCCAAATTTCTCCCTCTTAATAAAAAGAAAAAGAACATTTCCCTTATAATAAACGACTGTTAATAACATAAAATAGTTTCCTATATATGTATAAATATATATAAATCCAAAACATTAAATATAAAAGAAATCATTTAAATAAGGATTTTAAAGTAAAATGTTGTGTTTATCCAAATTTATCCCCCTTTTTGGGATATCAAAAATAATGATAAACCATGGATTATAACACATTTTATGTTGCATTGAACTGTAGGTAAATTCAATTATTAAATGTTTATCAACAATTAAATCTGGAGTATTTGAATATCAAAATAAAGTTAGTAAAACAAATAGAAATAAAGAAATAGATTTTTATTAGAAATCAAAAATAGATACAAGGATGATAAACACACGAATAAAGGTTTTTTTTTCAGTGAACAGGTAGGATTTATCATTGCTGGACTATAGACTTGATTTCTGCGAACTGTTCACTAAATATTTTCATTAATCCGTCACCAAGATGAATAATAAGATCTCTTCCCTCTTGATTTATATTAATATCATCAATGATATTGACTCTAAAAATATCATGAATCTTTTCTTCTTTCTCCATAAACAAAGATAGCTTCGCTGTGAATTTTTCTAATACGGAATGGTTTCCTGGCTCACTAGATGTTAACTGATCAACTAAGAATTCTTGATTATCTAAGAGAACAGATAATGGAGCACTGTTGCACTAGAGATCTTGCAACCTGTCATTCATAATGCTCATTGCAGCTGTGATAGCTTGAAGTCTTCTGATTAAATCAGGTGAAGTGCCAGATCCACTAGAAGCACTATTTCCAATTGATGCAAATTGTGTCTCCAGAAAAAAATTAATATCTGAGAAATCTGACTTCATAACCATTTCAAATTTCAATTTTGCAATAGAATTTAGCATATCCTATTTAAAAATTTCAACTTCTTGTCTTGAAACATTACACTTCATAAGATATTTAAATTTCAACTATTCAGAATCTAATATTTTTCTTAAAGAATCATTCTCACATTGTATTTTAGATAAATTTTTGTACAACTCTTCATTTTCCCTATTCCTTGAATCAGAAGCACCTGGTGCTTGATTCACAATTCTCAGGTTCTGTGAGATATACTAGAACTAAAGGTACTGATTTAGCATCAGATTTTTCTTTCTCCTTGCCCTAAGTAGGTTGGTCCAAAGATTTTTCCTTAGACTCCTTTTTAGACTCTTCCATATAAAAATCCTCTTAATGAACTTCTGTGTGAGCTTCAGAAGCATTCTCATCACAAATATCTGTAATTTTTTCATCTAATTAAATATATAAAATAATATTATCGGGAGTTTCCTGAGGTCTGGCAACATCCACACCAGGTTATGCCTCCTTTTCTTGTTGAATGTCAACAGCAACATCAACTATAGCCTGTTGTTTGGATCTTTCAACTTCAGTCCTTCCATGATCAGGATCTGTAACAGTGACATTCTATTCTTGAGGTTTTTCAACAACCTTTTCATGGAAAAATATATAAGAGATTAAATCTCTTGTAGTTAAATCTGAAGAATTAATTTCCTCATTTTCATGACATTTCCCTGAGTTTGAAGTCCCCCCTAAATTATTTCTTCCTCAGTTCTTACCACTTCATATCTGATCCTTCTTGCCATAGTGCTAACTCTCAATTTAGCTTGTCCCTCCTTGGACTTTGAATATTGAGCTTGATCATTCTCTGATTCTTTATCTGCTCCGACAGGAATTTTTTTCCTTTGATAGTACTCCTAAAATATCCAATCTTCCTTAAAGTTCCAGCATTAAACACATTACTGTGATAACATTGTACGTGGGCATCCACTAATCTCACCGTGTCCTTCTTAAGCAATATATTGGAAATGAATCGACCAAAAGGATAAATGTTCATTCGGGTATCACTCAAATAAAAATATATTAGTTATCTAACAATATACCAATGAAATTTGAGTTTGAAATCACTGAGAAAAATATAAAATATATACATATCGAGATATAATATTTTTTCCATCTCAGACATCATCAGTGCAGTCCTTGTTTGTATAAATTTGACCAGAATTTTCTAATCAGGCTCTAAATATTTGATAAAAATTTACATTATAGTCATAGAACCAAAAAGAAACGACATTATGTCCTATGATTTATGAAAAGAATATCTAAAATTTTTCAAATTGAAATGAAAAACTCCCACATGAGGGTAGTTAAGAATCTGACCAAATTCTTCTGACGAGATTGAGAAATCCCTATCCTCTATCTTAGCCAGTATACTATCCTCAGTATCTACCAGACTAAACATTACATATTTGAAGAAGTATATATGTTCTACCTCATACATAAATTCTATATCGTCACTGTTGAACTCCTGTTAAAGGTTCTGAAACGACAATGCTTGTTTCAACAATAGATTTGTCTGAAATAACCAGTCGAGATCGATTACCTTGCCCTATAATATTTTTCTTCCATCAGAGTGATACCTCTTGGCATTGTTTTTCTCGGCTTCACTGGATCTTTTATTCCTTACCATCTCTATGAGAATATGTGAAGGATTGAAGGTTAGGGTTTCATAGGTTTGAAGATTAGGGTTCACGAGTAGAGGTGCGGTTTGTGGATTCGAAAAGATTTCGGTAGAAATGAAACTATTTAGAAGTCGAAAGGGTTTCTGACAACCTTGATTCCTGTGTTTTTAATAATCATTACATATATTTAAAAATAATCAAAATAGATTACACGGGTAAAATAAACTTATTCTGTTTGAAAAACAAAATAGAAAAATTATTTTTAGCAGAATTAAAATAATGAACTAGCATTGTAAAATAAAATTTTATTTAAAATCAAATAAACCTAGATCCCCCTTAATAAAATCAAACCCTACACTGGGAAGTGGTTTAGTAAAAATATCATCTAATTGAATTTCAGTACTTACAAATTCCAATGATATATCCTTTTGAAGAACATGATCTCTTAGAAAATGATGTCTAATATCAATATGCTTAGTTCTAGAATGCTTAATAGGATTTTTTGAAATATTAAAAGCACTAGTATTATCACATAATATATGATTATTTTTAAAATTTATTCCAAAGTCCATAAGAGTTTTTTTCATCCACAACACCTTTGCATAGAAACTGCCAGCATAAACATATGTTGCCTCAACTATTGATAGGGAAGCTGAATATTTTTTCTTACTTGACCATGACACTAATTATTTTCCTAAAAATGACATGTTCCTGATGTGCTTTTCCTATCTAATCTAAAACTCCCAAAATCTACATCTTAATATGAAATCAAATTCAAATGAGAAGTTTTGGGATAATTAAGGGATTGAAAAATAGTTCCTTTTAAATATCTAAAAATTCTTTTAACAATAGTTAGATGATATTTTTTAGGATTTGATTGAAATATTTCACAAAGACATACTGAGTACATTATATCCGGCCTGCTAGTAGTAAGATATAATAAAATACCAATCATACCTCTATATAACTTGTTGTCAACTGATTTTCCAGTTTCATCCAAATCAAGTTTTATATTAGTACACATTGTAGTTGTATATGTCTTGTTGTTTTCAAGTCCAAATTTCATCAACAAATCAGTATTGTATTTTCATTGATTAAAAACATTTCTAATTTTTTTTTTGATAAATTTGAAGTCCTAAAATTAAATTTATTTCTCCCATCATACACATTTCAATTTTTTTTTCATTAACATTGAAAACTCATGGAAAGGGGTTTTATTAGTTGATCTAAAAATTACATCATCACTATAAATTTTAACCAATAAAATATTAGAATTCACATTTTTCTTAAAAAGTATTGGTTTTACCATTCAAAGAGTAAAATAATATATTAAAATAAAAGAGATTAATCTTTAATACCAAGCTCTAGGTTCTTGGTTAAGTCTATAGAGAGCTTTAATATGTTTAAAAACCGAATCTGGTTTTTGAGAATTTTCAAAACCAGGAGGTTTTCCAACATAAACTTCCTCCATTAAAAAACCTTTTGAAAAGGTAGACATAACATACATCTGAAATAATTTAAATTTTATATGAGTTGAATAGGATATGAGGATTCTAATGGCTTCTAGTCTAGCTACAGGTGAAAAGGTCTCATCATAATTTATACATTCTTCCTAATTATATCCTTTAGTAACAAGTCTATCTTTATTTCTAGATATTATTATGTGATCATCTTTCTTATTTCTAAATACCCAATTGGTTCCTATTACTAGAGAATTATGTTGTCTTTCAATTAATTCCCAGAAGACATTTCTTTTGAACTGGTTTAATTCTTCTTTCATTTCAATCATCAAGCTTTCATCATCTAAAACTTATTCTATAGTATTGGTTTCTAATTAGGATAGAAAGGTAGAGAATTATACAAGATTTACTATATTTCTTCTAGTTTTTATTTCTTTATCTAAGTCGCCGATTATAGTTTCTAATGGGTTATTCTTTAGGGTTCTAGTCTATCTAGGAAACACACTTATAGGTTCTTCAGTATCATGTTCTTCAGAACTGGACTGATTTTTATTTATATCTTTTTTAAAATAAGTTTTCATGATCTCAAGCCTCAAGTTAAAATTGGAGTCAGATTCATCCATTTGATATGTCCTTTTCTCAATGGAATCAGATTAATAAAATTTCACATGAATTGATTCTTCAAAAATCCTTGACTTCTAATTGTAGATTCATTAAGCTTTAGAAGTAACTGAATATCCTATGAAAATTCCTTCATCGGATTTTGGATCGAACTTACCAATATTAGGCATTGTGTTTAAAAAGTTGACCTTACATCCAAAAACATTAAAGTAGTTAACTTTAGGTTTTCTCTTATTCCAATGTTCACATGGTGTCTTTTACAAAAGAGGTCTAATTAAAACTCTATTCATTATAGAGCAGGCTTTGATTATACCTTCTGCACAAAAGTAGGTAGGATGGATGTATTCATTTAGCATAGTCCTAGCCATTTCCTGGATAGTCATATTTCTTCTTTCAACAATTAAATTTTGTTGAGGTGTTCTAGGTGCAGAAGGAGGTGTGTTTTATACCCATATTTGAGAAGAAGGAATTAAATAACTGATTCTCAAATTCTCCAACATGATCATATCTTAATAAAATTATTTTAAAACCTTTTTCATTTTTAACTTCTTTACAAAAACTTTCCAATAATGTAAACGCCTCATTTTTAAATTTCAAAAAGATAATCCATGTACATCTAGAATAGTAATCAACTAAAACATATACATATAATTTACCAGCCAAGCTTGCTACTCTTGAAGGTCCATACAAATTCTTATGAATAAGTACTAAAGGTTTAGATGTAGCAATTTTGTTAACAGATTTGAAGGATGATTTGTGTTTCTTGCCAAGTTGACATGCATCACAGAATATATCACATTGACATTTGTGACTAGGAAAATCTGAAACTAAATGATTCATAGATAACTTATTTAAAACATATATATTAGAATGTCAAATTCTACTATTCCAAATCCAATATTCATTCATTTTAGCAGTTAATCAATTTAATTTTTTTTACACAAGGAATTTAAATCCAGGGTATACACATTATCAGTTCTTGGTGCTCTAAATTTAAGCAATTTATTTTTGAAAATAGAACATCAATTGTTAGAAAAATCAACAACATAACCATCATCACATAGTTGAGAGATACATATCATATTGGTTTTCAATCCTTGTACATAGAGTACTTTATTAATTGAGACAACTTCTAGATCTCCAAATGATCCAATACCAATGATTTTTCCTTTTGCATTGTCACGAAAAGTGACAAGTACACCATCTTTTTGAGTGAGTGTAGATAAATTCAATGAGTTTACACTCATATTTCTTGAGCATCCACTGTCCATATACCATATGTCCTTTTTTCTCTTGTGACCTTCTCCCTGTAAATACATTTACACAGATTGATTTGGTACCCATATTTTGTTGGTTCCAGCAGTGTTAGGTAGCAAGGATTCGGGAATCCATACTTGTGTTGTTTTCATTATTTCACATGAGTCAAATAGATAATTTGATACCAAAGCCTTATTAATGCCGCTAATTTGGAATTGTCTTAAAAAACGTTTTTTGTAATATGTCCCCTAATCTTCAATAATTACAGTTTAGTATTTTTTTAAGTGGAATAAAATAGTTTTTGTACAGCTTGGGTTTTTCACCTTTACTGCCAATTCCAAATATCTCATTTTTAAGGAAAATTTTCCCATGAATTTCATTTAAAGTATTTTATCCTTTAGTAAAAACAAGGGCTGCCGTTTTATAAGTTTCTACCTCCGATTTCAGTGATTTTATCATTGATTCATAATCTATATTTTTAGAATTAATTGAATCAAATTTTTCTGTTAACTCCTTATATTTCTTCAGCATTTTATCTCTTTCATCAGAAATAGTCTTATTAACATTCTTTAATGACATATGCTTCTTAAATAGAGAGTCAAATTTTTCTTCAAGCATATTTTAGTAGGTTGCATGTTTTTCATTGTAGTAATTATATTCAGAACTAGAATAAGAAGAGTAGTAAGATTGCACCTCATTTGTTTCTTCCATAATACATATGCTGGCTTTCAGATTTGCTTCCTCCTTCTCGAGGTCTAATTGATAGGTACTACTGGAGTCTTCAAATACAATCCATGTTGCTTTTATGGCTTTATTTTTCTTATTCTCATAGTGATTTCTTTTGGAAAATTTATTTCTCTTGTCTTTTTTTTAGCAGAGGACAGTCATTCTGATATGGCCCATTTTCTTTCATTCATAGCATCCTAATTATTTATCATCTTTATTAAAGGATTTTTAAGAAGATTTTATTTCTCTAGAATTTTGTGAATCTTTGAGCTAGCTGAGCCAATTCCATATCAGAATTAGATAACTCAAAACTCTCTGACTTCTTTTTTTCATTTTTCTTTATCTTTCTATTTTTTCTCTGTGATGATGCTTTCATGGTAGTTTATTATATTTTGATAAGAACATTATGTTTATTATCTTCATCTTACACATCAGATTCATACATCATTAATGTTCCAATCAGTTCTCTCATGGTTAAATCTTTGACATGTGTCGACTGTCTAATTGCTGTGGAGATTCCATTCCATTTTGTAGGCTATACTATCAACAATTTTAAAGCTTGATCAGCTTTCCTAATGTTATCTCCCAAGGGTGTTATGTTATTGACAATCTCTTTCAATCATCCATTCATTTGAGTAATAATATCACCTTCAACCATTTTGACTGTATCAAATTTATGTTTAGCAGTTACATATCTCATTTCCCTGATATTGTTTGTTCCTTCATAAGAAACAACAATAGTTTTCTACATTTCATATGTTGTTGGGCATTGAGATAGTCTGTTAAAATCATTAGGTCTTAGACCACATATAATTGAATTCATTGCCTTCGAATTCGAATCATATTCTGCTTCAATATCTGCACTCCATGTTTCATTTTTTTTTGGTATTTCATATGGAGTTAGAATCATAGAATAGACATTGTATTCACGATTTTACAGATAGATGATCATTCGAGACTTCCAGCATCTATAGTTTTCTCCATTGAAGTATGGTGATCTGACCATAGATATTCCCTATCTTGAATCAGTCATCTTTCATTGTGTATAATCACTTTCATCTTTTTAAAGCTTTGTCAGAAAGATCAACCTCTGATACCGATTCTTGGATCGTATTACACCAAATATACACAAGTGGGGGGTGAATTGTGTATTTTCAAAAATCATTGTGTGATTTTTTTTTGCCTTTTAAATTTAATCAGATAAAATGATGCAGTAGAAATTTAAATAGAAGTAACACAAGATGTATAGTGGTTCGGGGAACAAAAGGCCCCTAGTCCACTCCACCAACACTCTACTCCATGAGTTTGGTGATTTTCACTATCTAGTCCTCATTTCAACAGACTGGTTCACAACTGAGTACATGTAGTTGACACCTTTACAATCCTAGGCAAAACAACGCTGTATGGTTCACTTACAGAACCTAAAAATCTTAGTACGAGAAGATGATCACTCAAGAATAGAAAGAAATGATTTTCATATTTTGAAAATACTTTCCAGATGTTCTTCACAATTTCAACAACATGCAATTGATAGTAGATAGATCGTCGCCTTCATAAATAATAATCATCACATATTTAATGTTCTGAGATGGTCCATTTGTAGTATATATGGAAATATAATTCACAACTTCAATAGTAGAAAATTTACATTAGATATTTATTGTAGAACAAGTTAATCTCCTATCACGTTCCTTCATCTTTTTAACAAACAGAGCTTTGATGCACCATTTGAACCAGAAGATCGGTGTGTTTCAGTAGTCTCTTTATTTCTTCTCTTTTAGAATAATAAAAAGTTCACACATGATCAATAATCATCGAGGCAATTAAAATGTATAAATAAAATAATGATAAGAACATCTCCTATAAAATTAGATCCAAAAAAGTTTCCTTTTTACTCGTGATATTCAAACATTTGAATTTACAGAGCATTCGTAACTCCCCTGAAGACTGGGAATAAAAATCTCCTTTAACATGATTATCAAATCATTGATGAAATGGTTTTGAATCAGTCATAATCGAACATTAAAATAACCTTTAAATATGGCTTAAAATCCACCTAATAATCAGCGTATTGACCGTTGCATAAAAATATTGACTTTAAATTCTCCGATGCCAAACATAAGGTTATGTTGAATGGTATGCATCCTCTGAATGTATGTTTGATGACATAGGTTGACAATGTAAATGTGACAACAAACTTAAGGTTCATTCCAACCGTAGGGTTGGTCATCCATACTTTTCTCTTCAACTTTCATACGTGTGATAAAAGTTCCATACTTTTACTTGATCCATACTTTTCGAAGAGAGTATGGTTGTTTACAAAAGTAAGGTTGATGAAGCATAATTTTGAGAAAAAACATCGTAACTCCCCGACCCCAGTTACCCAGAGTCGGTGCATTATTTTGTAGCATTTTCATGATCACAAAAGATCAAATCTCAAAAGACTGATTAGATTAGTAACATTGGAAACACTAGATACATTTATAAATGTTACATTACATCATAATGTAAAAACAACAACAAAATCTTGTACCCTTTGAAAACACTTATCCCTTAGACTATCCATGTAGGTAAATCATAATACACATCTTCACATCCTGGGAAAAATAAAACATAGAAAGGGGTGAGCTCAGATTCTCAGTAAGGATAACAATATAGAAGAAACTTTCATAAACAAGCATAAACATATAATGAAATTGTATAACTAAAACAAAATCCTTTTACACATGAACGTCCGAATATCATGAAAAAAATAAAATGAAATAATTCCATTTACTAATTCACATGAATATTCTTCTAGTCTAATAATCACATGTAATATAAATAACCACTTTCATAGTGATGGAATGCATAATACCAGACTATCATAACCACAAAGTCAAGGCCTCGTGCCAAGACTAAAAATAAGATTTTTTCAAGGACTCGTTCCAGGACACTAGTTTGTCTCATGAGACCTATCGATGCATCAAGGAGCTATATCGAGCTCCACATGTCACTTATTATATAAAATGAATTCCTCATATGAATAGGATTAAACATATCATAAATTATAACATAATCGAATCACATAAAATATGGATAAAGGAAACATAACATTTCCACATTTCAATCACAAGATATAAATACAAAACATATATATAATAAAAACATTATCGATACCATTTTCATTACCAAAATAAAATAAAATTATAACTTGGTATATATTTGTCATTTAAAAAAAGTTATGGCTTGTAGAGGAAGCCGAAACTCATACAATGGTCACAGTGGGGGAGAAGTCGTTTTCACTGCATACGTAAGACAAAACATTCCTTTTGTTGCTTAGTAAAAATGCTTCATATAAAAACATTCATTTTGAATAAAATTAAAATTCAAAGGGGTTTATACACTGTATAAAATAAAGTTGTGTATAAAACAAAATATGCCTCAATCAAAGGAGATTGAGACGAAGTCCTTTACCTCGGGTCGAACATGACTCGATCGTTCTTTAATCTCCTAAATAATAAAATATAGTTAATTTATACTTTCTTAATAACCTTTTTCAAGTTAATTATTAATTTTATATCACTTTTTAACATGTTATGAACATTATGTAATTAGTTAAGTTCATAACGGTCGTTTTGTTGATCTTTGGTACTTGAGTCAAAAAATATACATCTTATAATTTCATGTTGCTCATGTGGTAAAATATCCATTATATCCATAATAATATTCATTATTTACATATCATATATATCATATGTATCCTGTATATACATGAATTTATAATATTAAATAACATTTAGAGGAAAAAATGAAATGCACCGTTCATGGAGACGGTAAGCCATATGTACACATGAACACTACATTCATTTCTATTTTCTATTTAGTGGAATGAAATCATAATGATATAAAGGTATATTATAATTATAGTATAATATCATATATAATATCATAAACTCCATCCTTTATACATCCCATATATGGCATTAACGATTCAAATAACTTTGAGGGGGCGGTAATCTGCACTTCCTAAAATGAAATTATCACGTTTACCCATAATAGAAATCATAATGGTATGCCATAAATGAAAAATATAGTATCATAAACAAAAAATAAACATAATATATATCATATATATATAGTGAAATTTTAGGTATACCATGAGAGGTGTTAAATGAAGATTGAGCAATCAACGTTTCATGAGGCAGTATTTCGCCACCCACAGAAGTAGTATTTTCTTTAACCATTAGACAAAGGAGTGTGTAAGTGTAAATCAAATATTTCTCATCAAAACATCATAGTATATTTAAGATACTGGTTTAGTTATAAAAAAGTAATAAAAATAGTTTAAGTTGTTGGAGAAGCCAAATAAAACAAAAGAACATAAGGAAAGTCATTACCTTAAAATCGGATAACTATTTTTTATTTGAGACCAAGGCTTCCATGGGAAGACGAATGCCCAATGTTAGGCTTCTAGGAGTAAGAGATGGAAATTTTGAAAGTATTTCGGTAGAGGATGGCCGATCCAAATGGCTTTGAAGGTTTGAATAAGTTGGTAGAGGTGGGGGCCTTTTAAAAGATGAGAGGTGGGGCACTCTTGAAAATTCATGAAATGTTACAATATTATGAAATGATTTTACCCTCTTAAAGGTACCAAAATGATATTTTTATAGGATAAGGTGATAAGGGTTTTAAATATATTCAACCAATGGGTATTATATAAGGATAAGTCTTATATTTTTCCTTATCTTTTCATTTTATTTAAATTGTTAATTAATGAGGTAATCACTGCATCATCATGGTGTGATAAATATATATATTTATTTAATGAATAAAAATTATAAAAAAATTACCTTTATGTAGGAAATATTTTTATATTTCCAATGAATATTTATAGTCAAAAATTTAACTTATATAACCCCATGTAATAATAGTTTTAGTAAAACAACACATGTTTGTGACAATTTGTTTTTACATTAAATAAATAGTCATTAATGTCAGTTTTCTTACCCAAGTGGCTCCATGGGGTCCCCTTGTTGACCCATTGATTGTCTTGGTCGGCCATGACTCATCCAATAAGGGTACGACTAGTGTAATGGTAATTTCATATTATTATAACATTATATTTACCTTAAATTACACTAATTACCTTTAATCACGATTAATAGAAACTAAAAACTTACTATTCAACAAAAATTATTTTCATCCCATTGAACCACATTTTACTTCCTAATTATAAACATGTATGTTAGATTTTTGAAATTCAATTCACAGAAGTGTTAAAGTTTCATTTAAATGAAAAATTAGTTTTTTTAACTACCACTTATTGGTTTCACTATTCATCAAAAATTAAAGTTTATTAGAACAATACCAATAACTCACCCTAAGGTATAATTGATATTCCGAATTCAATAATGATTTATATTTTACAAAATTTCAAACATATAAGTTTCATTAATTAATTTTGTAATTAATTTCCATTGTCAAAACAATTAACTTGTTTTTAAGAAACAATATCTATCAAAAGATTGACAATTGTTTATGTCCAATTTCAATGTGAAATTAATTCTAATGACCACCATTGGATAAAATTGAGAAATTATATTCTAATTATACTTTAAAAACAGACAATAGTATTATTTATCACTATAAATTTTTTTGATTAAAAAACTGGTTTTTAAGAATTTTTTCTATTCATAGAAAATTGGAAGTTCTAGGAAAATTACAAAAAATTAAACTTAGGATAATTTTGATATTCCGAATACAAAAATGAAGTCCATTTTGAAATATAAAATTTATATAATTTCAAAAAGTGGGTTTTACTATTCATAACGGGTACTTTGATTGGTCGTGGTGTGTTAGAATATCAAACATGCGTACAATGAAAGCTATTGCATTATTGAAAGTGAAACGTATCATGTAAGCTTGGGGTTTTACATTACTCCCTCATTCAAGAAACTACATCCTCACAATTTGAAATTTTTCTTCAAAAATAATAGGTTGAAATTAGAAAATACTTTTGTGGAAAACCCATATCGGGAATAAGGTTAATAAAAATATAACTTTAATAGAAAAAAATAGAACTACAAAGGTCACCCGAGATAGAACACACTATGATTATATGAAAACCTGGATATGGAGGAGAAACAAACCATCATGTTATGAAGGATAGTTGTAAAAAACAGGATTAGGAAAAAGTTAACTACAAGAAAATCACAAACATGTGATTGGTTAAATGTTCATTGAATCCCCAGTAGGAAAAGTTAACCGACAACATTTTCGTGTTATGTTACCTTTCATAAAGTTGAGGAATTAATTTAGAAGATTTACTAAGAACGTAAAGAAATATACTTAATTGTCATGTAGACTTTCATTATTTAATAAATTTTTACCAAAAACCCATCATTCAATCCAAACGGTAATAGAACTCAATAAATTTTCTATTTATCCTTATTGTAAAAGGATCCAAATATTAAAACATACCATTTAGATTAGAAAAACTATTTTTTAATAAGCAGGGAATTCTTGCAGGCTAGTGGTAGGTAATAAAGGCCTATTGCACTATGGTTGTGGGTTTGATACCTGCAGCTTTGTTCGACGCGACATTTTATCCCCTGACCTGCAGGTTTTCCTTTTCATAATACTATAATATTATAATATTCCAAAAATAATATTCAGAAATGTTTTAACCATAAAAAATAATGTCCAATGTTAAATTTAATATATTCCAAAATTTATTGTTATCCAAAATTCCTCTATCCACACTTTCTCTAAAAGATCTCTATATTCCAAAATCAATTCATCAGATTCCCCAAACAAAGTAAAGTTTCTCTTATTGTGACATACTAGAAATATGATTACCTTCATCATATTAAAATAATAATGAAAACAACAAGTACTGTAGTACAATCTTTATATATATCACATTAATCTTATAACCATAATATAGTTCTTGATTCCAAAAACAGAACTACAATAATTATTCCACTTCAACTGTAGTAATAACATAAGATTGGCCTTGCTCCATTTGTCTTTTTTTAGGTATGTTTTGTTGGCACTTAAGGAATTCATATTCATAATTCCCCATTTATCTACAATTTTAGGAATCAACATTGACAACCTATTTCTTTCTCTTGCAATCACGAGACTGGTGACATTTTTCCACACATTTATAACAAACACCCATTCATTTTAGGCAAATACCAGGGTGATTCTTACGAAAATTATCACATAATGGAAAGTCCTTCTTTACCTTTTTCCCTTTATCTATCTCTTATTTCTCCGTTCTCTTCTTCTCTTTCATTACTTTAAAGTCGTATCATTTTGAGAATTTCTTTTCTGTCTTGATAGCATGCGAGACTATATCTTCATATAACGAGAAGGATTGTGATACCAATGCCTGACAGATAAATGATTTTAACCCATCAAAGAAATGATCAATCTTACTTCATGGGTTACATATATAATCTATAGCATACCATGTTAACCTTGTAATGTTGGTCTCATACCTTAAGGCATTCTCATCCTCCTTTTTCCTCAGACTCAGAAATTGCATTTCCATATCTGCTCGATGGTCATGAGAAAATTATTTTTCTATGAAAATTTCTTTGTACTCCCTCCATTCCATATTTGATACTTCAACATCTTCCTTTTTGTTTTGAATCAATGACCACCATTAATCAAAATCCCCAATGAGGCTGTAAACATTCATGATAACCTTTTCCCATTCACTACTCCCCAAGGAATGAAATATTTTCTCAATGGAATTTATCTATTTCTCAGCTGATAAGGTATTTGTACTCCAATTGAATATTGGTGTTTTTTTCCTCATGAGTTATTCTAACATTGATCCTATATGTTGCAGTCTGGGTACTCCATACGAGTATGTTTATTATTCATAACCTGAGTGAGTTGTCCTAGTATGGTGATAAGCTAATCATCACCAGTTGTATGACTAGCTCCATTATAATTAACTTGAGAAGGAGGGAAATTCATACATGGAGTGCATGAATTGGTACGGTTTGAATTCCTTCCACTAGGCGCCATTTCTATAAAATGGAATAAACTAGATCAGTTCATGAATCAAAATACATAATTCCATACTTGTAAAACACATAACATAAATTGAACTATTTCTGGATATAATCAATAATCATAAAAAGAAGTGTTTTCTTTTAGAAAATATATACTCATAGACCCTTCATAATGGTTTGTAAAAAAAATTAGAATTATCCTAAGCATATCCCCTGAGAGTGTCATAACCAAGAGTGCAGTAAGGCCCATTGTCGTGCACCAGTTCCCATTCGAGTCTAGCTCAAAGTGGTCTTTTCATGTTTTACCCCTAGATACATTTGTCCCAGAGCCGACTCTACCTGCTCGTATCCAAATAGGGATGTGTTTCTTGGAAAACTCACAAAATCATTAAAATAACAAAATTCTAGGACGTTCTTCTATATTAATCCTCAAAGTCTATCATAGGGCTATGTGCTCTAATTATAGTTTATCTAAATATAGCTTCCAAGGTTAAGACCAAACTACCTCAGATACCAACTATAATTCCCTAACCCCGGTTACCCAGATTTGGTGCATTATTACGTAACATTGGCATGATCACAAAAGTTCAAGTCTCGAAAGACCGATTAGTTTAGTATCCTTGGAAACCCTAGATACATTCATAAATGTTACATTAAAATATAAAGTAAAAACAAAAACAACATCTTTTCCCCATTAAACACACTTATCCCTTAGACTATCCCTACAAGTCAATAATAATACACTTCTTCACATCCGGGGAAAAATAAAACATAGAATGGGGTGAGCTCAAATGCTCAGTAAGGATAAAAATATATCGGAAAGATTCATAAACAAACATAAACATATAAAGAAATTGTATAACTAAAACAAAATCTTTTTAAACATGAACTTCAGAATAACATTGAAAAAATAAAATTAAAGAATTCCATTTAATTATTCACATGGATATTCTAGTAGTCGAATAATCACATGTAATATCAATAACCACTTTTATAGTGATGGAGTGCATAATACCACACTATCATAACCACATAGTCAATGCCTCATGCCAAGACTACAAATAAGATTTTTTCAAGACCTCGTGACAAGACACTAGTTTGTGTCATGAGACCTATCGATGAATCGAGGAGATATAATGGGATCCACCCATCAAATATTATGTCCAATGCATTCCACATATGAACAAGTTTAAACATATCATAAACCACAACCTAATTGTATCACATAAAACTTGAATAATTGAAACATATGATTTCCACATTTAAATCACAAGATATCAATACAACACATAGATATAATAAAAATATTATCGAAACCATTATAAATACCAATATAAAAGAAAATTAAAACATGGTATATATTTTCCATTTAAAAAAAGTTATGGCTTATAGAAGAAGCCGAAACACAAATAATGGTCACGGCGGCGGAGAAGTTGTTGTCACCGCATATATAAGACAAAACATACCTATTATAATTTAGTTAAAATGATTAATATAAAAATATTTCTTTTGAATAAAAGTAAATGACAAAGGGATTTATAGATCGTATAAAAGAATGTTGTGTATAAAACAATATATGCCTCAATGAAAGGAGATTGAGATGAAGTCCCTGACCTCGTGTCAGAATTGACTCGATTGTTCTTTAATCTCCTGAATAATAAACTATAGTTAATTTATACTTACTTAAGAACCTTTTTCAAGATCATTATTCCTTTTATATAACTTATTACCATGTTATGAACATTATGTAATTATTTAAGTTAATAATGGTCGTTTTTTCGATCTTTGGTACTTGAGTCAAAAATAAACATCTTATAATTACAAGTTGTTCATGTGGTAAAATATCATTTATATACAAAATTATATTCATGATTTAGATATCATATATATCATATATATCCTGTATATACATGCATTTATAATATTACATAACATTTAGAGGTACGAAATGAAATGCACCGTTCATGGAGACGGTAAGCCGTACGTACGCATGAACGCACCATTCATTTCTATTTCATATTTAATGGAATGAAATCATAATAATATAAAGTCATATTATAATTCCAGTATAATATAATATATAATATCATAAACACCGTCCTTTATATGTCACACATATGTCCTCAACGATTCAAATCACTTTGAGGGGGCGGTGATCCGCACTTCCTAAAATGAAATTATCACGTTTACCCATAATGGAAATCATAAAGGTATACCATAAATGGAAAATACAGAAGCATAAGAAAAACATAAAAATAATATTTATCATATTTAAATATAATGATATTTTAATAGCCACAATGAGAGCTGTTAAAAGAATATTGAACAATCATCATTTCGTGAGGCAGTATTTCACCTCCCACAAAAACAGTATGTTCTTTAACAATTAAACGAAGGTGTGTGTAAGTGTAAATCAAATAATTCTCATAAAAACCCTATTATAATTAATATAATGGTTTTTTACAAAATAAAGGAATAAAAACAGTTTAAGGGGTTGGAGAAGAAAAATAAAACAAATAAACATAAGAAAAGACATTACCTTAAAATCAGGTAACTCTTTTTGATTTGAGCCAAAGGCATCATTGGGAAGACTTCTTCCCAATGTGAGGATTCAAGAAGTAATAGAGGGAAGTTTAGAGAGTATTTATGCAGAGGTCGGCTGATCCAAATGGCTTTGATGTTTTGAACAAGGTTGTATAGGTGGAGGCCTTTTATAAGAGGAGAGGAGGGGCACTCTTGGAAGGTCATTAAATGTTACATTATTATGAAATTATTTTCGGAATTTAAAGGTCCCACAATGATATATTTCGAGGATAAGGTGATAAGGGTTATAAATATACTCATACAATAGGTTATAGGCAAGTTAACATCTTAGATTTTACCTTATCTTTTCATTTTATTTAAATTGATCATTAATGAGGTAATCACTACTTCATCATGGTGTGATAAATTAATTTATTTATATAATTCCTAAAAATTATAAAAAAAAGTACCTTGATGTTGGATATCTTTTTTGCATTCCAATTAATATTTATAGTCGAAAATTTAACTTATATAACCCCATGTAATAATTGTTTTAGTAAAACAACACATGTTTGTGAAAAGTTTATTTTTACTTTAAATAAAAAGTTATTATTGTCATTTTCTTACCAAAGTGGCTCCATGGGGTTTCCATGCTGACACATGGATTTTATTGGTCATCCATGACTCATCCAATAAGGTTAGGACAACTGTAAAGGTAATTTCGTATTATTATAACATTATATTTACCTTAAATTACACTAATTACCAATAATCACAATTAATAAAAACATAAAAGTTACTATTAACAAAAAATTATTTTAATCCCATTAAACCACATTTTACTTCCTAATTAGAACCATGTATCTCAGATTTTAGAAATTCAATTTACAGAAGTGGTAAATTTTCATTTAAATGAAAAATTAGTTTTTTTAACTACCACTTAGTGGTTCACTAATCATCAAAAATTAAAGTTTCTCAGAACAATAAAAAAAATTCACCCTAAGAACTAATTGATATTCAGAATTCAAAAATGATGTATATTTTAAAAATTACAAATATATATGTTTCATTAATTAATTTTATAATTAGTTCCCTTTGGTCAAAACAAATAGCGTGTTTTTAAGAAACAATATCTATCAAAATATTGACAATTGTTAATGTCCAATTTCAAAGTGATATTAATTATAATGACCACCATTGGATAAAATGGTAAAATTATACTCTAATTATAATTTAAAACCACACAATAGTATAATTTATCACTGTAAATTATTTTTATTAAAAAATTTGTTTTTAAGTATTTTTTCTATTCATTGAAAATTCGAAGTTCTCAGAAAATTACAAAAAATTCAATTTAGGATAATTTCAATATTCCGAATAGATAAATGAAGTCCATTTTGAAATATCAAATTTATATAATTTCAAAAACGAGGGTTTACTATTCATAACAGCTACTTTGATTGGTCGTGGTGTGTTAGAATCTCGAACTTGCGTACAATGCATTTTATTTCATTATTGAAAGAGAAGCATACTGTGGAAGATTGGGGTGTTACAAATGTAATATTTAATGTTTATGTACAGTTCTCCTTCCATAATTTTCTGATATCCCAAACGTAGGGTTCCTTCCCAATGAAGGGTTCTTCTTCCATACTTTGTCGATAACTTATGGTTGTTTAACCATACATTATCCTTATCTAAAAAATTATACACTATTTCTATCCTTACCATACGTTTATCCACGTAGGGTATGAACATTGTTTCCAGAACACGCTCAAGCAGATTCTGAATAAGTAGTGCATGAACAATGTTTCCAGAACACGCTAAATACGAATACTTTGATAATAAATTCCTGTGATTTCAATAGTAAAATACAATGATAAATTCCTGAAAAATGCTTAATAAAGAAAATCATTAAATAATAATTAAGGGTATTTATGAGCAACATAATTCACATAAAGAGATAGAGTATTAATATAAACTCCCCCTTTAAATAACAATATTATTTATTGTTGAAAACAACTCTTTTTCATCAATAATACGTGTAAATGGGGTGGATATATATATAATGAATATTTAATGATAATATCATAGAAACATAGTAATTAATAATAAATATATAATATGATATAATGTTAAATGAAAGATGATATCAAGAGAATAATCCCATGATGGAAAAGTTTCTATAATATAATATTATTAGACTATAATCATGTACATAAGCTCTCGTAAGAAAAAATAATTACACGATGAAATACAGGATTGTTTGGTCACAACATTCAAAACATGATCATGAAAATATCATCAACCAAAAAAGTCAAACACAAGAAATAAAAATAAGATTTTAACCTAGAAATAAAATGGGATTCATAATCATTCATCATGTCATAATCATTAAATTTTTAATAAATAATGATTATGATAAATGATCATAGTTCATAAATTAAACAATAAACCGATGGAAGATAAAAATGGTATATATGTTAGAGACAAATATATTGATTTTTTATGAAATATGTTACATCAATTTCATTTATTATTGATTAATATGTCTTTATTAGATAACATGGAATACTTTTTTGAAGAAAATACATTTTCAAATTGATATGATATTGAGTTTTTTGAAGTTAATATTTTTGAGGCTAAGTAAAATTGGTACATGAATTTTTTTTAATATATTTGTTTCTAGTATAATTGACAGGTATATTGTCAATGAGGCTAGTCATGATTTCTGGGGTTTTATTTCTTTTATGCCTCTTTCTATAATTAGCTATGATCGTCATCATATTTTGGATAACATTGTGAGTAAGGATCCCACCCTCTATTACCTTTTATATTTAATAATGCATGGGTTATTCATTCTGAGTTTTGAAAAATTGTTTAATAAACCTAGAGTTCTAGGAATGGTAGGGTCAATGATTTTTCGTGGGTCATTAAGCTAAAACTTTTTAAAATAAATTATAAATTCTGGTGTAAAATTCTTTTCAGTTCCATTGATTTTGAAATTACCTCCCCTGAAGAATCTCTTCAACAAATTCAGCACAATAAATCTTCAAATGGCTTCTCTAATGATGTTTTGGGTGAGACTCATTTTGTTTCCAAGATTAATAATTTGTTAAATCTTAAAGATGCTTTGAAAATAGAAAATTTTAAGGATAATTGGTTGAAAGACGGGGAAAGAAATTATAAATTATTCAACTCATTAAAAGAATTAGGAATGTCACAAGGTCTCTTTCTTTAGTTAGAAATGGAAATAATTTCTTTGATAACACAAAGGATCTTTTTGAGCATGTTCTTACTTATTTTAAGGATCTCTTTACTGGCCATGTCTGTCTTGCTGATCTAGTGGAGTATATTATTCTGACTCTTATTAATCTATAGGATAATTTAAAACATACATCTATCCCATTAAACATTGAAATAATGGATGCGACCATTAGTATAAAGTCATATATCTCCCTGGTTTAGATGGTTTTGTGAAGTTATTCATTCAGAACTATTGGTATGTCATTCATGATGATGTTTGCAGGTTGGTTACTAGTTTTTTTAGAGGTGACTCTCTTACATAGGATTTGAATACTAAGTGCCTTGCCCTCATTCGAATGATAGATAATTATAACGATATTCATTTGTTAAGACTAGTTTCCATAATTAATACAATTTTTTAAATTATTTACAAAATCATGGCCACTAGGTTGTCCTATATTTACAATAAGATTGTTTCTTCTAATCAGTTTGGAATTATTAAGGGTAGATCTATTCAATATTGTATTATTACTACCTCAGAATGTGTTAACCTTCTTATGAAATCCATAAGGTATGGTAATATTTCTCTCATGTTGGATGTCAGGAATTTTTTTGATACTATAAATTGGAATTTAATTTATAAGTTTGTGAGTTTTTTTGGTTTGGATGATGTTTTCATTAATTGGGTTAAAATTATTTTTGAGTCATCTCATATCTCTGTCCTTGTTAATGGTTACACTAAGGGATTTATTGTTTGTTCTAGAGGTTTCAGACAAGGAGACCATCTTCTGGAAATTATTTCTTCCATTTTCTGAGGATTATCATAGTAGATTAATTTATATTATGGTCGGTGATGGGAAACTGAAGTCTATCAGTGCTGGTAGAGGTTATGTTTCTTCCACTCACTTTTTTGTATGAAAATGATATTATTCTAATCAAAAAATTCGATAAGGGAAATATTAAATATTTTAAGTGTTCCCTTTTTCATTATAAACAATTCCATGTAATGAGATTAGTTGGAATATGACCTTATTTTATTTTGGTAGTAATTATCCATTTTTTAGGTAGTATGGAATTATCCAGTATTTGGGTATTCATGACAGATTTATTCCTTATACCAATTTGGGAATTCCTATGTATTGTGGGAGGCCTAAATAATGTTATTTGTTTTATATTCGTTGTAAAATAAAAAGTCATCATGCTACTTGGAAGGGTAAGTCACTCTCCCCGGTAGGTCGTGTTTTCTTGGTTAAGGTTGTGATAATTTCTATGTTTTTTTATTCATTCATAGTCTATAATTGGTCGATCTCTCTCTTCAAGAGAATTAATTTTTGTAGTAAAATTTTCATTAGGAGTGGTAATATTTTAGAGAGGAAATTAGCTACTGTCTCTTGGAATAATTGTGTAAACCCCATGATGTATGGGGTCTTAGTATTAAAAATCTTGAGGTGTTTAATGATTCTTTGCAGGTTTCGTTTATTTGGAGGCTTGTCAATTGTTATTTTGAGTCTCTATACATTATTCGTAATAAATTCATGGATAGGCTCAGGAATGTGGTTTTTAATTATCCGGATTCTTCTGTTTGGTCTGCATTTAAATCCAATTTTTCTTCCATTGTCTGTCTTTCAAAATGGTTTGATTCAAGGAACTCATATTTATCCTATTCGAAGTCCAACTGGACTGTTTTTACCTGAGTTGATTCATTGATGAATGATGATTTTAATTTCGATCTCGATGATGTGATTAAATATCAGCTTGAAGATATGGGGGGTCTCCAAAATCAAATTGTTAATATTATCAACAGACAATGCTTCTCAAATAGAGTTGATTGTTTTTCTTGGGAACCTGGTATAAATTTCATGCTGACCTCTTAAAATTGTTATATACATTTTCTATCTTTCAATATAGGTTATAAGTGGATGACATTTCTTCATATAAACATTATTAGTCCTTCTGGGACAATATTTTCCTGGAGACTAGCTCATGGAAAGCATTGTACTGATTATTTCCATTAAAATGTGGAATTTCTCTATGTTCTTCATGTGTGTTTATCCATCAACATTGGGAAGATAAAGATCATGTGTTTCTTAGTTATTTTAATGCCTCATAAATTTGGAAGGTCTTTTATCAAATTTGTGAAATAACTATGCCTGGAATGCCTTCAGTTTATCATTTTACTCAAGGATGGAATTATATTTCTCATCATCCACAATTGAAGGATTTTTAGAGTAAATGCTATTGAAATCCTTCATTTTATTTGGTTTTATCCTAATAAGGGTATTCATGATAGATTTTCCTTCTCATTCAGTGGGGTTTTATCAACTATTTTGGCAGCTATGCATAATGTTGATATTCCAAGGAAGCATTTTTTCTTCAACTCGGTTAATGATTTTTTCATTCGTAACAAGACAGGTGTTAAGGGAAACTTCATGCCTCCACATGGTACTTCTGATGTTCTTGATAAGTAACCTCTTTTTTGTTAGTTAAAAGATAATTAAGGTCGTTCTTATAGAGGTAACATGGGGCTTTCTGGTTATGTAACTGTTTTTAAAAATCATAAAAAGGATATCCATGGTTGTTTTCATGGTTTTTTTGGATTTACCTCTTCACATGAGGCTTAAATTCATGGAATTATCATTTCTTTGGATCATGCTGTGATGTGTGGTTGGGATAATTTATGGATTGCGAGTAAATGTACTATTGTCATTTCTGCCATAATGATGGTTATTTCTCAGTTGTCCTAGAAATTAACTAATAATTGGATTAATTTTTTGGATACTCAATTTTCGGCGAATCATATTATCACTCAAATTTATAGTGAATCCAATTATGTTGTTGATGGACATACAAATAAATGTTTTAATGGAGTTGATTTTGTTTTTTATGATTATGTTCTTGATGATCTTCTTCCTTTTCATAAAAGGGATTGTGAAAAGTCTCCCATTTGTAGACATGTATAATCTGTCTTTTATCTCTGTTTTAGGTTGTTTAGTATGTTTATTTTATATATTTGAGTTCTATTTTACTAATTTGGGTTCTGTTTGTTTGGTTTAATTATTTATTCTTCTCTGGAGTGGTTTTTTTCTTTTTTATTCTACATGAATGAAGTGGTAGGTCCACAGTTCTGTATTAACTTCTGTTATAGTTTCCATGGTGTATCTATTTGATTGCATTTAGGTGTCTATCTCAGATTGGGCCTCTTGTGGTGATATCCTTTCTTTTTTCATTCATCCTCTTTTCTTATAGGAATATTCATATTTATTTTTCCTTAAGTCATCTTTTTTCATTATTGTTCTTTTATGTTTGTTGTTGTCTTGTTTGTCGGGGCATATATTTGAATGCATGGGATCTCCATGAAGATTTTCTGAGGGCATCATTGAGCAAATGCGGTGGATGATTCCCTTCATAGGGGGTCACTTATGAGACTATTTTTATTTTACTGGATAGTTTATGGTTTTCAAATTAGTATTCCTCCTCCTTTGCAGTTCCCGGAGAGGCAGCCTGGAGTGGACTGCATTGTTGTTTTTTTAGGATTTAATTTCTTGTTGCATCCCTTCTAATTTGGATAGATATGAGGATTTTCTATTTGACATCCAGTGATCACCTTATTTCAATGGGTGTTCTTTTTTCTTTGTTTTTTATCTCTTTCTCCATAACCATACTTTATGTTATTTTGTTGATTCTTGTTTGTATTTTTTTATGTATTTTATTTTGTTCATTAATAAAATTCCATTAGTTTTGACTGTGATAGGATACATAGGTGGTCATTTATAATTGGTTGATTCTATAATTAACCAATGTGATTACACTTTCATCGTTTCCCTAGTGGTCATCTATAATTTATTATGTGAATTTTGACTAAAGGTTTTAGACCATTAGAGATTTCCCAAGAGGTAATTTGTAATTTCTTATTGTTTTTTCATACTAGAGGGGTTAGAATGTGAGAATTTTCTCAAAGGGGCCATTGTGAATAATTTAATCACTATGACACTTCTACGAACCTAAATCACAAGCATGGATTCGATCATACATGATTCATTAGATGTTCTTCTAAGATTTCTATTATTTTACATTACAGGTAGGATATAGAGATTATGTAGTACCCCCAGTTTTTGGTACATAACCCCTTTCTTCAAGTTTTTTTAATTGGTGTGTCTTTAATAGATTTTCCATAAAATATAGAGTTTCTATAAAATATATACCTTCCATAAAATATATAGTTTCCATAAAATATATTTTTTCTATTAAATAGAGTGTTTCTATAATATAGAGAGTTTCAATAATGTTGGGTGTTTCTATAATGTGGGTTGTTTCCATAAAGTGGGATGTTTCCATCTATTGGGATGTATCCATAAAAAATGTGTTTCCATAAAAATGGTAAATGTGAATTATAGGAGATTTAGAGGCGGGGTTATAAGGAGTGTTTGGACCAAAAGGAAGGTCGCACGATCTATACATGTTTCTCCCAAACTATGTGGTCAAACATTGCGCATAGGTCAAATCTAGATCCTATATTCTATGAGATTAATTTTTTTCTCTATATAATTAATTTGGATTCAAAACTCCCCTATTTCTAGATTAATCTCCCTAGATTGTTGGAGTAACCTCCCCACACAAGTTGGAACCAACCTTGAGCCTTCCCCGGGTGATTTCGAGTCCGATTCTTGAGGTATGTCATCATTCATTCTTGATTTGTCAATATTTATTATATATCCTTAGTTATACTTCTCCAATATCTATTCATTATCGTATATTAACCTATAGTATGTAGATATACATTTATTTTCCAAATAATTCAATGTTGTTCCATGATATTTCTAGGATAACATAACTATGGTCGTTCTTGGAGAATCGACCCACTTTCTTGTGTGTTCTTTGTCTGTTGTGAATGATTCTTCAAAACCATCAAGATATGTGGATTCACTATCATCTCGTATTTCATGAAGTTATTGTCTTATATTTAAATTGGGGTGTGGATGTTGAAATTTAGGGAATTTCATCATTTGTTATGATTTATGGTTTTTCTGAAATTGTGTGATCTTTGTGAATAATTGTGCAAAAGGGGGTTTAGTTTCATGAATTTAATATGGTGATTTTAAATTTTGGTTTTTTGAGAATTTATAAATGGTTGATTAAAAAAATATTTTAAATAGAATTGGTTTTCAATAAAAATAGATTTTTATTTAAATTGTTTTTAATTGAAATGGTCTAGTCCTAAAATAGTTTTGATAAATTTTATTTTCAATTTAAAAGGTTTTTTATTGAAAATGTTATTTTGTCATGATAGTTGGGAATATGTGGTGTGTGATCATTTTTCATATACATTTCTTGGTTGAAATATGACCTCATTCTTGTTGAGAAAGGGTTAATGGAAAATGTGAATTTCATACACAGGGCTAGGTTGAAGTATGACCTTGTCCTCAGTGAAAAACAGTTAATGTAACATGGGAAACATTATCCTTATGAGGACTTGGTAGATCAATGAGAAACCACTAATGGGTATGAAATTTTCAGAACATATCATGCATGGTACGTTTCATGGGTTATATTAATGGATGGGTGTGCTGATAAAGGGATACCATAGAATGGTTGTAAAGATTTTATAGTTGTTTTTCAGGAAAAATATCATGCTGGGAAAATTGGTTTCAATTGCACTTGTATGATTTTTTGTAATGAATGGTTTTTGAAACTTGTTTATATTTATTTATAAACTTTTTTTGGAAATTGTTTTTTATAAACTATTTTATACAATTGTTGCTAACTCTTCTATCCTAGTGGTGTGAGTAGTGAAGTCATTGGGAAAAACCTGATGTGTTTTACAGTCACCACTGATTAATCACTTTTGCTTTTTTGTATATATGATCTTCCAGGACAGATGAAAAGGAAAATTTTCAACTGTGATTATTACTACCTTGTGTTTTTTTGGAATGTTCGGGGATTTTGGTGCCTAGATCTTGTGGAGAATGGGGTCTTGTGGTCTTTGGAGATTCTTGTGTATTTTACTTTTTGTATACATTGATACTTGTAATTCTTCTGTTGTTTCTTACATTTATGTGGTTTTGAGTACATGATGTTTTTGAGTTTCCGTTCATTTGTTCATGCATCATATAGTGATTTTTTTGTTATGGTTGTTAGGTGTATTGGTTTATTTATTAAATGTTAAATCATCCCCCAAGTGTTCTTGAAAATGTTCAGCATTTATTTCCACCCTTTTGCATCTTGGGGATGTCACTTAAGGACTAGTAATGAATCATTGTACAATAAAGCCAATGAGAATTGGCGGGTCATTACAAATGGTCTCAGCTGGTTCTATCCTTGCCTTACAAGTAATCCTTGATGTTCATGGTTTTGGAGATGAAATCCCTTACTTCCTATTTCTTGGGTGGGAATTTGACAAACGAGTAGGATTTTTGGAACATGAAATTTATAGAATAAAGGGACATAGCTATCCATTTTATGATATACATCATGTTACCAAGGTGTTAGGTTAATATGTGTTTAGAGAAACTTCTAAGATTTTAAAATCTCATTTTAAGGGGTTTATCCAATGAGAAGATCATGGCATGCATTGTAGAGGAATGAATTCCCACTAAGAGTGCATACATCATTAGGAGGAATGATTCATGTTGTGAAAAAAGTGTTAATTTTTAAAAATTTTGTGGAATTGTTATTCAAATGAATGATTTTGAAAAATAAAATTATTATCAAATTTCTAAAAGGGTTTAATTTTTAAAAGAATGTGAAGTGTTTTAATAAATGGTTAAATATGGTGAAATGTTTGTTTTTGAAAAACAAAATTGTAACTGTTGATGTGATAGAGTTTTAATTGTTAAGCCAACCGTTTCTAGAGAGTGAGACTAATGGAGGATATTTTTTGTTTAGGAAATGGAACCTGGTAGGCATTGTAGGAACTAGTTAGAAGAGGCTGTTGAGAATTTGGATGTACACGAGCCATAGGATTACCAACAATTTTTCCAAATTATCACTCAATATTTCCAAACCTTTTAGTTTGTACAGTAACCAGATACTCCGTTTAAAATATCTATAACTACGAAAAATATAGGAGGAGGATGTATGGTTATCGTCATAATAGGAGTTGTGAAATTTAGCACTAAGAAGAAGAGGAAGTGTGGAACCCATTCACTATGTTTAAAACTAGTAATGATTCCATCTATATTAAAAATGAAAACACCTATCAGTGAAATAGAATGTCAAAAAATTGTGTGTAGATCATGTTCTATAATTTTCAATGGAGCTTAGACAAAATGAAACTTCTTGATATTGGAGATGGATTAGTATGATGTAATCTTAAGTATGGATTGGCTGACAACATTCAAGGTTGAAATTGTCAGTTGTAGGAGAACAGTTAGATTCATGACTTATGATGATGTGGATTATATCATCAAAGGAGAAAAGATTATAAAAATGGTTCAAATAGATTTTTGAAACCAATGTTGAAAAAATCATCTTATTAGTTATCCGCATTGACTTTGGCAGTGATGGAAGAATTCAAGGAAACTAGTTTTCCAGTACGATTTGATCAATTTCTAGAGGTTTTTCATAAAACATTCTCAGGGTTAACATCTATAATGGAATTGGATTTTATGATTGAACTTGTTCGAGTTACCAACTCGATATCCCTTCCATCATATAGCATGGAACCAATAGTATTTTGGGAATTTAAAGTGCAGTTAGAGGAGCTGGAAAGAAAGGGTTTCATTCATCAATGTACATCTTAATGGGAAGCACCATTTTTTGTGTATATGACTAATGGAACTGTTAAAATGTTTTTTGATTATGGTATGTTTAACGAAATTATGAAAAATAATAGATATCCACATCCACGCATTGATGATATATTTGATCAATTAAGTGGAGCTCAGTGGTTCTCCAAGTTTGACAAGCGATCTGCATGTCACCAATTGATAGTTAGTAAAGTGGATATTTCCAATACATATTTGAGAATTAGATATGGCCACTATGAGTATATAGTCAGGCCTTTTTGTCTAAAAAATTCACTAGTGGTCTTCATGACATTGATGAATTAGATATTTCAATAATATTTGGATTCTTTTTTGTGGTGTTTTTGGATGCTATTTTGGTGTATTAAAATATAAGGGATGATCATGTGGAACACCTAGAAACATTTTTAAAAATCTAGATAGATCATTATTTTTATTCCAAATTACCAAATTTTGATTTTTTGGATATAGGTAGTATGTTTTCATGGACATGTCATTTCTAAGAAAGGTGTTTATATTTATCTTAAAATGATAGGAGCAGTTATCTGGTGGAATCCACTAAAGTATGTTTTCAAGATGCGTTGTTTTCTTAGTCTATCTAGATTCTACTGATTCTTTGAGCATGATTGCTCAAGACTAGATTCACAAATGATAGATTTGACCAAGAAGAATGATACATTCCAATGGATGGAGTAATGTCAAAAGTCTTTCCCATAACTAAAAGTTCGAAACCTATCTTGAAAATTCAAGAGTCAGGATAGGGATATGTCATGTATTGTGATGCTTCAGTATCAGGGGATGGTATGTGTTCTCATGTAAATAGATCATGTGGTTGCTTATGGTTCAATGAAGTTGAGGGTTAATGAGATGAATTACCCAACACATAATTTGGAGTAAGCCACAATCTTCCATGATTTGGAAACATGGAGACATTATCTCTTTTGTGTAAAATTTACTATGTTTACAAATAAAAAAACCTCTAAACACATTTTCTCAGAATGATATTATAATCAGAGGAAAAGGATATGGATGAAGAATCTCCAATTTTTTTAGATTGACATGATGTATACAGTAGGGAATGAAAATTTGTTGGAAGAATCATTGAGTAGAAAGTTATATGCTTTGTTGGCGAAATATTCTTCATATAAATGATAGTTGATGTTGGTCTAGCCGACATGCAAGTGGAATGTGAATCCAGAGATGAAGTTTTGATTTTATTTTCTACTACTCTTATTCCCAATTTAGTAAAAAATTTCAAAGTGGCACAAACATCTCATACAGAATGTATGGTTGTATGTTCAAAACTCAATCCTGGAGAAAACATCAAGGGATGGAAACTTGATGGGGGTCCAGTTTTTTGTTTCACATATCGGATTGTGGAACCTATGGTATGTTATTAACATTTATTTTACCCTTGCCACCATTTGATAAGGGTTGTACATCAAGATACATAGAAGATATAGAAGGTGTTGAAGGCACGATTTTGGTGGAGCAACATGAAATGGAAGGTGGACAAGATCGTCTCATGGTGCTTAACTTTTCATCGGGTTAATATAGAGAATTAGAGACCATCTAATATGTTACAATGTTTTTATATCCCAGTATGGAAATTGGATCATATAACAATGCATTTTCTTACAGTTCATCCAAGAATGGTCTAGAAACACTATGCAATTTGGGTTATAGTTGATAGTCTAACCAAGTCGACCCCTTTCTTCCCTTTTCATGAAACTCATATGGTGGAGGAT
Source organism: Viscum album (assembly GCA_963277665.1). Lineage (NCBI taxonomy): Eukaryota > Viridiplantae > Streptophyta > Magnoliopsida > Santalales > Viscaceae > Viscum > Viscum album. The sequence goes on along the minus strand of OY728163.1, from coordinate 1,896,278,560 downwards.
CTTTCAAAAATATATATCATGGAATTGGTAAAGAGGCATGGGGTAACAATATCAATAGTCTCACATTGAGATTTGAGGTTCACATCTCGTTTTTAGAAATCCTAATAGTAATCCCTTAGGACTCAGTTGTCTATGAGAACAGTGTATCATCCTTAGATGGATAGGAAATCTAATAGGATGGTACCAACATTGTAATAAATGTTTCAGGCATTTTTAATAGCTTTTGGTGGCACATGTGTGGGGCATATACCCTTAGTAGAGTTCTCATAAAATAACAGCTATCAAGATTCGGTACAAGTGTCTCTTTTTGAAACATTGTATGGGCGTCTGGGTCGTTCTCCATTTTACTGGATGGAAATGGGATAAACATCAGTAGTCTGGCGAATCCTTGTCCATGAAATAATGGAGAAGATCCAGTTTATTAGAAAGTGGATGGAGATAACTCATAGTCATCAGGAATTTTATGCAGATCATTGTTCAGGACTGTTGTCATTCATTGTGGGTGATCATGTCTTCTTGAGGATCTCATCATGGCTTGGACATCATCCCTTAAAAATCATGGAATTTTATCTTTTAGATACATTGGGCATTTTTAGATAATGGAATAGGTTGGAGAGGTGTAATATCAGTTGGAATTACCACCATGATTTAGTTCAGTGCATAATTTGTTCCATGTATCCCAGTTGAAAAAGAATGACCCTAATCATGATGATGTAATCAGATGGGATGATGATGAGCTAGAATAATATGCATCAAAATTACATATCCTATTGCATATCATGGATAGAAATATAATGTATTGTGTGGGAAAATCGTCAGCCTAGTGTGGGATTTATTGAAGCATGGTAATATTGAAGAAGAAACATGGGAACGTGAAAAGGAAATGAAAGTGTTGTGTTCATAACTTTTTTTCCAGTGAGGGTTTTCTAATTTATAAGGAAAGAAGGACCAGTGGTTTGGATAATGCAATACCCTTGGTTTCGAGTACATAACCCCTTTCCTCATGTTTTTTAAATTTATGTGCCTTTAATTCAGTTTCCATAAAATATGTAGTTTCCATAAAATAGATTGTTTCCATAAAATAGAGAGGTTCAATAAAATAGATAGTTTCCATAAAGAAGAGAGTTTCTAGAAAATATAGAGTTTCAATTATGTTGGGTGTTTTTATAAAGTGGGTTGTTTCCATAATGTGATGTGTTTCTATAAAGTGTGTTTTTTCCATAATGTGGGGTGTTTCCATAAAGTTTGATGTTTCCATAAATGATATTATTCCTTAAAACGAGTAAAGTTGAAGTATGAGAGATTTTGGGGGTTTTTAAGGATATTTTGGTCCCAAATAAAGGCCACACGATCCATATATGGTCAGCCCAAACCGTGTAGTCAAACCTTCTTCAAATGTCTAATCTAGATCCTATTTTATATGAGCTTGCTCAATTTAATTTATATATTTTTATTTGGATTTAAAAAACTCCTATTTAAAGATTAATCTCTCTAGAAGGGTAGAGAACCCTCCCTACATGTGTTGGATCCAACCCTGAGCCTCCCCCTTGTGATCACGAGTCAGATTCTTGAGGAATGTCACCATTCTTTTTTTATTTGTCATAATTTATTAGATCCCTATAGATCAACATCTTCAACATACATTCATTCTTAGATATGAACCTATAGTACATATATCTACTTTTTTGAATTCCAAAAAATTTAATTTTGAGTCATGATCTTTCTATGACAAGATAACTAAGGCTGTTCTTGGAGAATCGACTAGCTTTCTTGGCCATTCTTCATTTTTTGTCAAGGTTTCGCAAAAACCTTCGAGGTAGGTTTCTTCACTCTCATATCCTTTTGAGAGAATTGATTATATTATATTCAAATTGGTTTATTTATTTTATAATTAAGGGGAAAATCATTATTTTTGATGATTTATGTTTTTTGTGAAATTCTGAGATCTTGGTGAATAGTTGTGAAAAAGGGGGTTTAGTATCATGAAATTAAAATGATGATTTTAAATTATTGGATTATCGAGAATTTATAAATTGTTAATAAAAATTTACTTTAAATATAAGTTGTTTTAAATAAAAATGGTGTTTTATTGAAATTGTTTGTAATTAAAATGGTTTTTCATTGTAATGTGTTTGACAGAAATGGTTGTCAATAAAAATGTGTTTTTATTGAAAGGGTTTTTTGGCATGATCATTACGAATATGAGGTGTGTGATTCTATTGCATATACGAGGCTTTGTTGAAATATTACCTTGTGTTCCATACCAAATGATTAATGGCACATGGGAATTTCATACATGGGGCTTGGTTGAAATATGGCCTTGTGCTTGAGGCTAAAGGGTTAATGGCATAAGGGAAACAATTACCCTCCGACTACATGGTAGATCAATGAGAAACGGCTCATGAGTATGGAACTTCCATAATGTAGAATGCATGGTTGGTTTCATGGGTTTGAGAAATTGTTGGGTATGATGATAAAGGTTTATTGTGAAATTTTTGTAAATATTTTTAGTTATTTTTTGGAAAGATATATTTCTAGAAAAATTTGTTTCAATAGAACATGTATTATTTTGGTAATAAATGTTTTTGAATTTTTTTTTATATTTATTAGAAAACTATTTTTGAGAATTTTTTTATATAAACATCTTTATATAATTGTTTCAAATTCTTTGATCCATGTTTCTTGAGTTGGGCACTCATTGGGGAAAACCATGTGAGTTTTATAGTCACCCATACTTTGGAACATTGGTGCTTTTGCAGATGTTATCTTCTAGGATAGGGTAAAATATAATTTTTCACATGTGTTTAGAACTACCTCATGGCGTTTGATTTATTCGGAGATTTTGGAGCTTAGATCTTGTGGGCATGGAGTCTTGGGGTTATTGGAGTGTCTTGTGTAGTTTATCTATTGTGTACTTCAATATTTGGTTATTCTTCCACTATGGCTTACATTTATGTGGTTTTGAGATACATGATGATTTTGAGTTGTATATAATTTGTTCATGTGTCATATATTGGATGTTTGGTTATGGTCTCTATGTTTACTGGTTTATTTCTAAAAGGGTAAATCGTCCCCCACATGTATTTGAAACAGTTAGGCATTTATTACCAGACATTAGAGACTCGGGGATGTCACTTAAGGCCTAATAATGACTCCTTGTACTCTTAAGACAATGATAATTGGCGCGTCATTATAATTTAGGATAGATCTCGTGGTTACATATTTCAATAGATTAATATTAAATGTTAAATGAATGAAATGGAAAACTGTATGACTGGTAACTTTTGATTACTTCCTAATTTATTTCTCCATTATTGAAAATTACTTTTTATTTATATTCACTAAAAGTCAAGTATATATTTTTTAGTGGATTCCTATTGGGATTAATATCACACAATTTTTATCATACATTTAGACAAAAACTAATTATATGATTTTAGGTATAGATAAGGTAAATCACCCTTCATCATTAGGTACTAGATTAATTTTAGAGGTGTAGAGCAAGGGATCAATCTGAGGATTGCGATGCTACAACAGTTTACTTTTTCCATTCTTACATTGGTTTGTTTATGGAATTCAATCATTATGACATGTTTATTTATTTATTTAGATATATATTCCATGATTCATATATAAAAATTGTTCCTTCTATTTTATTTACTTTCATTATTCCAATTTTTAGTTATTTAGTTTAGTATTACTTCTTCTACTATTATTTAGTATTTGTCTTTTGTTGCGTAAACTCTTCTAATGAGTGCATAGATTCCATATTATCACACCTTGGCCCTCGCTGCTAGTCGTATTCCACTGGAATTTGGGGAATTGCACAAGAGTACATTTTACCAATTGGATTTAGGGAACCTTTGGATGGCACCCTGATCCTGGTCGTTACAAAAATATCCATTACAACATAGCTAACATCTGAATGAAATCCCATTAGATGAATATCTATGAATTTTATCTTATTAAAGTATTAAAAATGTAAGATTCATGATATAAATTTTTAAAATTGGGATGTATATAGCCCATATATAATACAAAAATAGTATAATATAAATGTATTTGTCAGTGAATATAATTTGAGGTGATATCCCTCAGTAAGATCATATTATGGATGAAATACATAAATAAATAATAAATTATTTTTATAAAATGAAAAAAATTTAAAAATTTAAAAATATTATAGAAAAAAAAATATTATTTCATAAATAATAATTACATGACATAATAATTTATGCTTAAATATACCCTAATGAATGGAAATTGATTAAAGAAACTATATAACCATTGGTAAATCTCATGTCAAAGAACCATTCTATGGAATAATTTGAATAGAATAATATATTTACATGACGTATTGAGGATTCTTAATATCAAATGAACTTATTTATTATTTATAACATATATGAAATTATATCAAAAAATTAAAATATTTCTCAATGAATGATAATTGATATGAAATCTAATCCCTTGATGTAGATTCACCACATTCATAAATTATATCCTTTAAATATAATATTACAGATGAATTTTCAATTATTAAGAACCATATTAGGTATATTAAGTTATTTATTTAATTTATTAACTTTATTAATTTATTTAAGTAATGAATTAATAAAATGTTTGATGTTTTAATGATATTCAATTCATATCACAAAAAAAATTATTTGGTAGGATGGTTAGGTTAACATATTTCATCATTATATCATAAAAATATCATTTATAATGATATAATTTTATTTTTTAATACAATTATACTTTTAGAACAAACCATAATTTCTGGTTATGAAAAAATATCTACATTACATTGAGAATGATGGTAAGCTACAATTATACATTAGTGACATTTCCATTTTTCTATGACCATGATTGAAATTAAAAATCTAATATTTTATAATTAAATAGTTATAAATATATCAAAAATTAAATATAATTTATTTATATAGACATATATATACAATCCATTTGATACAGTGATGAAGAACTAATCAAATTACTTCACTGTTGTGGTGGTCTATATAGATATGCAAGTGTAATTTTAATTTCTATATGAATTATAATTTTAGAAATAATATGAAGTATTGAAATTTATTAGTAATGAATTAACTATTTAAATAATATATATTACATAAATAAATAATCATATTTTTTCATTCTGATGTGAATATGTAAAATGAATTACATTAATTTAGGATGAAGTAGTCTTTCATATAAATAAACAATTTATTTGGTTCAAATATCATTTATGATGATACCATTTTAATTATGAAATTAATATAATAAAATCATAGGTTATTGTAGATACTAGTTATATTATAATATAATGTTTTGTAATTATTTTACAAACGTGGAAGAATAAATAAAATAAAATTATTTTTTAAGAAGGATAACACTTCTTTAGGCATAATCGTTCTTTATTCACGAAAATACTTAATCAAAAGATTTTATATTGAAAATAAGGCCTCCATGACATGTGAATGATACTTTTCAGGGGGTTTAGTTAGGAATAAAATGATCCAATTTGAATTTTTATATGAATAAAATTTTAGTAGAGGATCCCATTTATAATTGATTAGTTGTGGTATTTTATTTATAACCAATAATATTGATGAATGAAAATTAAATCTCCACACATAGTTAATAAAAAATTGAAAAAAAATTAGTAGATAAATTATAGGGTCTCTAAAAACATAAATAATTGAAATGTATCTTGTTATGATCACTTAATTTCTTTTAAATTTATGGTTATCAAATTTTACCATTTTTCACCACACAATGTATCTTTTAACTACATAATTGATCCATTGACCATAAAAATATCATGATACATGTTAGAATATTTTGAACAGATGATTATAAAAATGATATAAAAATGATATATTAAAAATAAAATATGTATAGATTATTAATTTGTTCACGAGATAATGTAATTTGGAGAACCATTTTTATCATTAATTTTGGTATGAATTTATTATTAATTTTTATATTCATTAAGAAAAAATGGTCTTTAACTAATTAAATATAATTAATTATTCTTATTATGTTCAATATATGATCCATTGTATAAAATTAAGTTCAAATATGTTATAGAATATTATTTAAATTTAAATATTAAAAACTAGATGAAAATGCATTTTTCCAAAAATGCATTTTTCAGAAACTAGATAATATTATTTTACCTTAATGATTCTAAATAACAAAAATCTTAATTTTAATTAATATAAATAGATATTTAATATATAAATTTTAATTTTTTCAGTCATTACATGGTTTATTTTAATTATTCAAAATGCATTAAATTTATACACATAAAAACTATTTACAACAAAATGTGACTTAAAGACTCCAAAAATATTCATATTACAAAATCATGAAATTTTAGGATATAAATAAAATTAGTTATGTTACGTTAAATCACACTTCTTAAACCATAATTTACAACCAAATATATTTTTTATTAAAACTTTTTAATTATAATGTTTAATGAAATGAAATGAAAATGTTTAGTGAAAAAAATATTTTACCCAAAAGAAGATGTCATTATTTAAAATGGATTCATTGTTTTTTTTATAATTTATCAATATGATTATATTATGTAAGGTATTTTAATATATTTCATAACTATGTTATTCTAATTTGTACCCTTTAATTTAATGTCTATGTTCTGACAATTATGACTTTGTAAAACAAATTGGTTCATTTTGGAATCATGTTTCTTATTGTAGATGCAATTGAACAATTTTTTTTAATGATATATGTTTTATATAAAAAACAAAACCTTTAGAATATTGTTCTGTTTAATATTTTTTATTGACTCATTGTTTAATATTATCACTTTTCACATCCACCATGCCTCATTAAGTTCACAATGTATTCTAGATATCTCCCACGAGGATTTACATTACTAACCTATTACATGCAGTAAAATAATTTATTTTACCAGTTGGTAATGACATTCTATATGAATAATTACACAATTATACCATTATTAATATATATGAATTCCTATAACAAATTACAATTCACAAATAAAATATTAATTAGAGGACTACGAAATTCAAATAAACTACATGTGAATCCAATAATGGGATGAAGAATAAATGTCATTATATATTTTTATCATATTGAAAAAAAATTATTAAAAAACTAAATTTATTGGTGTTAAATATATATAACCTCATTATTTTATACAAATTCTTTTAAAAATAGAATCATGTATATGATAATATACATTACAGAAAACCTGAAGTCTAAATGAAATGTAATATATTATTCCAACAATAACCTAGGCATTATATAGGTAAATATGATTTTAAAAATTAATATATATATATATATATGATGAAAAACAATTATTCATAAGAAATAAATTTTAATAAAATTATTTAATGACCAAAATAAACTATTTATTGAATATTTTTTATCATGTATTAATATTGAACCCTATTAATAAATTAAATTATATATATATATATTTGTGTGTGAGTCTGAATAAATTAATAATATTACATTTATTTTTTTATAAGGGTTATGAATGATGAAAAAATCACTTATGGATGAATACGATAAATTTTTAGGAAAAAATTTTATATTGAAAAATTATATTTATAATACTAAATATAATTATTCACTATTTATTAATTGAATTTATGATATGTATATATTATATATTTAATAATATATTATAACATTATTTTTGATAGTTTTCACATTTTATTAAATGAAATTATCTCTACATTCTTGCTTAAAACACATCTTTTTTTAAAAAAAAAATTGTTTTTTAAATTTATTGAAATTATATATTGGTAACATATATAAATTTATATACATAATAGGATAAAATGGATTTCTATATGGAATAATCATTTTAAAATTTTTTTATTAGTCGACATCATTTTTGGTAATAATGACGACTAAAAACATTACAATTATTTCCACAACAGGGGTAAAACTATATTATCATGGTTTAAGATAATAGACAAAGGTATGATAAAAAAAATGAATAAATATTTATTAAATAAATATTTATATAACTTATTTATCTAAACATTTAATTATTATCTATTTGAAAAAAAATTCATCAATAATGACCATATATTTTTTAAATCATTTTGGTAATTCAATCGGTGTTTGTCCGCCCACTAATTAATCTTGACATCTTAAACACAACAATTTATTAATTTTGATCCATTTATAAATTATAATATCTAATACATATGTTTATTATACATAATTAATTCATTATAAATATCATTTTATTCCATAGTTTCTGATATTTAAAGGCTTAATTTGTATCCCAATATAATTATGTTTAAGAAGAGGTTTAAAAAATGAAGTAATATCTATTGATTTTATATATTGTTTTAGATTCTATAACACTATTTTATCTATAATTACATTAAAAATATTGTATCATATACATATTTATATTTTATTATAAATATAGAATAATTTTATATAAACTCTCCTCTGTTAAATGGGAAAAGAGTGTATGGATTGTGAAAATGAGAAGACTAAGAACTCCATATAGTTATATGATTCATTTTCGTTCATCCTATAAAAATAATTGATATAATTATTTTTAGTAAATGGAAATTTAAAATATGAAATTATTATAATTTTATTAAATAATATTAATTATCATTTTTGATGAAAACAAATCATTGATCATGCATATATAGGAACTACCTTATCTTTGGATGGTGTAACTAAATTTTCCATATCTATAATTATTTGATAGAGCTTGATATATATATGATGAATATATATATATATATATATATATATATATTGTAGATATCAAGGTTAATATTCAGGTGATTATAGTACCAATATAATTGTATATGTATTTGAACTCCATAATTGATATATTTATGAAAAACAAAATCATTAAGATAACAAAACGAGGACATCAAAATAGCATACTAATAGATGGGTGGTGAAAGCTTAATATTTCAAAATATATGGGAATATAATTATTATTCATTATTATTCATTTTATGCTAAAAATATATAATTATAATTATATATTGATAGATCCAATATATAAAATTAAAGACATTATTTCTGTGTATTATGTTATAACCTTGTTTAGCAATATTTTTTATCCTTAAATTTCAAATGAATATTTCATATGATCAATATTTCAAAAAACCTAATCGAATTCATATCAATTTTTTATATTTTGAAATACCATATTTTTCTATCATTATCCTTTATAGATGTATTTAACTGTTAAAATGTGTTTTTATGGAAGAAACATTATTTATCTATTTGTTCTTGATAAATATTTCTTATATATCTATATTCAATTTATAAAATTTTCTAAAATTATATTAATATTTATATAATCAATTGTACTGCCCTTTTTTATCCATGTGTGACATTATATAAAAATATTACATGAAATATTATTCTAATTTTCAGAATTATGTATGGTTATTATATGTGTCAATACAATCATTTTTTATATATAAAATATGTACTAAATTTTCCACCCTCATAAATAATCTTACAGTTGATGTCTACATGGAATGTAACTATTTTTATCATCAAAGGGAATGTTTTTAAATAGTTTTCAAAAAATTTCATATTTCAAATAAGATATTTAATGATAAAATGTGGTTTTTGGTCCAGAAATATTAATTTCATATTTTGATGTAATTTTTTATCTATAATAATATAATTTTATGTTAGTTACACTACCTTGGGAATATTTCAATGTGATTAAATTTAATTTAACATGGTGGGTAATCATTACGATGAATAAATATTGATGAAACTGATTTTATTTTCAACTTTCTATTTTATGAATAAATGAAATTAATTTTTCATTAAGTTGTAGAATTCATATCATTGGATTTGATTTTGTGAATGTAGGATATCTTTTAACACTCAAATAAATTTTGTTGTGATTATTTGTTTCATACCTCAATTCATAAAGATAATGATATCCCAATTCCAAAATATGGTACATGGTAGTCCATAGGAATAAATGTAATAGTACATGAGTGGATATTATATGAAAAAATTAGGTATACAGATGGTCAACACACACCGTAACAATGAGAAATTTATTTATGATTATCCATGTCAATTTATTTTGAATAATGTGATTAGTCAAAAAATTATTCCACACTATTAATATTGGATCATATGATAAATTATTTGTTTCTCAAATTTATTGATTATATTACCATTATATTTTATGAATTTATACGAATTATTTCATGACACAGTATTATGTTCAACTAATTATTCAATATTGTTTTCAAATAATAAGTTAACATTATCATACACTTGTGATCATGTTGTGAATAAATAATCATTGATAATACAATTTTAAAAAATATTGATAATTTGAGCATTGGGTATATATTTTCCATTTTCCTAGTTTTCTAGAATGGTTTTAATTATGAATGATCTAAGAAGTATCCAGGTGTTTATAAAATTGTTGTTTCATAATGTTAATATTTTATGTAATGGTAATTTATATATCCATGATTTAAAATACTATTATATATTATGTATATTATGTTGGTTGTAATGATATGCAATGAAAAATTATTAAATAAAATGAAATATAAATGTATGTAATATTTAGTTCCAAAAAAGTTAAAATTCATTGACAAATATAACTAAATAAGTTAACATGAAAAAATTAAAATTTTCTAAAATAGGGTTATTATACATATGAATCAACATAATGTGATTTGTGGATATCTATGTCTTTTATCAAAATAGATGATTTAAATGGAATGAATGTTGATCCACTGAGATATTATGACCTATGGATTTTGGATAATGATAAGGGTGAGATATGATGAGAGGATTAATATGGTGTATTTTTTTATTAGACTCTGAGAAGAATAGAAAGTAAAAAATGAAATTTAAAAAATATATTTTATTTTAAAACATATAAAATTATTATATGTACAATATTTTAACAATTTTAGTGTCCCACCTGTTAAATAAATGATTATTAAATCATATTTAAGATTAAGATCATAAAAATGAGTTAATCATAAATGAAATTTGTGTTGTTTGTCTCTGGTATAATCCTTTCATATGAGATCATATAATGGGAAAATTTAATTATTATTTAATTGAATTGGAATTATCCACCTAGAAAAATATATAATTTTATAATTATATTTAATAAATTTACGAAATATAATGATAAAATGGTATATTAAATGTGTACAATAATTATCAATATTAGTGATTGAACCTGAGACAAGAATGCATATAGTACATGGGATACAATAATAATAATTATCATATAATATGAATGGGATCACTATTGTATGACTAACTAACTTTTTTGACTGAAAATTGATATTTTGTATATAAACAATTAAAAATCATCATATCATTATTCTCACACCCAAAACATAAAATTTGAAAAATGATAGAAATATATTTTTTCAAATATTTTTTTAAAAATATAGTTAATATAATATTAAATATCCAAAAATCATTTTTTGAATCACATACATAATCTCATTAGATTTATCATTTTAACATGTGAATTAGATGTATATATAATTCTTATAGTGCCTAACACATTAAGAAATTATTATTCACATTTCTTATACATTGAAAGTGAATAGTTTTTAATCTTAGACATTAAATAAACCACTTCTATAAAAATATGGTTTCATAATGGTATCACAAAGTAAATATATTTGAATAAATCATGGTGGTTAAAAAGTATAATATGTTAAGGAATAATTATGTGCATTATTAATTATATAGTCAATAAAAAAGATATAATGGCATATATATGAAGATAAAGATCATAGTAATAATTTTTGAGTGTTCATGAGAATAAGTAGTGATTAATAATTTGAAAGTTTAAGGAATTATTCATCATATTTTAATAAATATTTAGTTAGAATTTGAAAATGGGAAAAGAATAAAAACAACATTTTATGGATTTTCAATAATAATTATAGAATGTTTGAGAATGTGGTGATTAATCAAAATGGAAACTATTATGTTCAACTGATCTCATAAAATAGTTCTTATTTTGTTTTATCACCTTAATGATGAAGTATAATGTTGTTGTGATTATAAATATATCAATAAATAAGTATATTATATCAATTATATTAAATATTCATGAATTATTATCGTAAAAATATATTTTCTACTATTTTTTTATAGAATAACTAAACGAAAAAAATTTCTACAATTTCTTATGGGAAGTTCGATATCTTATAATCTAATGTTTTTCAATTAGAAATTTAAAATAAAAATATAACAAAAAAATCATCTAAATATACTTGTTTTTATAATAAATAATAGGTACACTAACCAGTAATATCGAAATCATAGTAAAATAAATATAATAACCTAGTATTTATAATAAAGTAACTATAAATGGGATTTATCGAATAAATGGGAAGCTATATATATATTAGAAGTATATTATAAATAGAATTTATTAATTAAAAATTATCAGTATTATAGTTTTTATACATAGAATAAATAGTTAACCATGTTTGGAAATAGATGGTAACAAGATAACAAAACAATGGGAGTAATAGAATGATGAAAAAGAATAATCACATTGTAAACGATGAAACCTAATTTCTAAGGAATAAATATCTTGATAGATTAGATTTTCATCACACTATAATTGAACTAGTTAAATAAGAAAACAATTGTGGTATAATTAAAATGATAATTTAGATTTTAACATTATTGATAATGTCTTATCAAGGGGAGGGAGATAAGTTATTTATTCATGAGCTTATGATTATTAGTATGCTATAATATTGAATGATTTATTATTTGTAATGTTATTCATTGAATAGTTTAAAAAATTTATATAATTAACGTTTTTTAGTACAAATAAATAATTTAATTTCATAAATTATTTTTCTAATCCAATTATATTAATTTATACAAAAGGATGGTAAAAAAGATGATATATACATTTTGTGATATAATTTGGTTTTTTCATGTTATATATTAATTTTAATGGTTAAAAAATGTATGTAATTAAATTAAAATAATATATATATTTTTTAATCAATTTTATTTCTATATAACCATTTTTGATCATTTAATTTATTTTTTCATGAATATTTCATTATAAAATTTATTTATTATAATAATTTACATATAGCATTGATAAAAACTAACATGTTTGAGAAAAATATAATAAATTTATTCCTATTGAATTTCAATTTGCGGATTCCTATATTCAAATTCCTTATATTATAACATTTAAAAATATTATGTTATTTAGGAAATAAAAAAATTGATTAAAAATTAAAATTTTAATTATTCAAACACATTTGAGAAAAAGTGATAAACATTACATGACTTCACGAATTATGACAATCAAAGCACCCTGGTACAGAAATATATGGTCAAACAACACCAAGACAACATAGACTATCCCTTAACAACCATAATAAACAATAATAGCAGCCGTCATATTCTCATCACTATCGGATAAATCTCTCGTGCATGAGCGCACGGGCCTGGAACCGATGGAAAAGCCATACCCTCTCGAACATCTGATTCTGATGTGTAGACCAGATGAAAACCAACCGCTCATTACCTCATCTGGAAGAAAACCATTTAAGACAGATGTAGCGACCCTCGAACCTCAAACCAGATGGCCAAAAAGAACATTTCACCAACTCAATGAATTCAACCAAAACATAAGGAAGCATCATTTCATTAACCAAATGATTAAGAATACCATTTATATTCAAAAAAATTATGCTAAAAATCAACCTTCATCCTCAAAGGAATCAATATTTTCGATCACTAGTTATCATAATCCAATGATTCATCATCCTATAATGGATCCCTATATTTAATTTAAAGGTGATATTTATTCACTAGATTATGGTCCAATTAATTTATTTTAATATTATATATGATAAATATTTCATTAGAAGAGTTAAATTTTCATATCCAAATTAATCAATACAAGTGAATTTAGATATACCAAAATTAGGTCATAAATTCAGAAGCATTAATTAAACTAAATGATTATAGTTCTTATGATTATATTTTTTAAATAATGATATATAAATTGTCTCATCTATATCCCATAGTTTCTACTATATTTAGAATGTAGAAAGAAAATTAAAAATATGGTTCCCAAAATTTGAATATCCAACACTATATGAAATAAAATTTTCATGATTCATATGATCAATTCTCATATTTAGTGTATTAAATTTTCATTTATATATTTAATTTATTCAACACCACTATCTAAAAAGTTATATTACCCCTTTTTATATTATCATGGACATTAAAATCTATTAAACCCTTCCATCCTGCCCAATATACAAACAAATTGCCGGTTTCCAAATTAACAATATTATAGAAATTACATTGAATACTTGTTTCATTACTACAATATGATCCATTCTAATTACCAAGATCTCAATGGGGAATATTATATTTTTGGTTACATTATTTATCAAATTTAAATATTATTTACATTTATTTGTCTATTTTATTAGTAATTATAAATTTCTATTGGATATAATACATTTCCTAAAATATATTTTACTATTAAAATGATTATGATACAACATAAACAATTATATTGGTTTTAAAAAAATTTAATTTCACTCATATTTTTGTCATTAGATATTCCACCTATTACACTCATTGTTCTTTATTGATCATTTTTATAATATAAAAAATACTACTAATGATTTTTTTTCTTTTTAAAGTGTATTTCATGACAATTAGTGTTATAGTAAACAATGAATTACAATATTATCAATTTATATATATATATATATTTCTATGTTTAAAATTATACTACATTGTATTTGATGATAAATATTTGTAACACATTCTAATTTTGGAATAAATATTTTCTATATAATATGTGCAATAATTTAAATATTTCTATTTAGAAAATCACCGTGTTTAGATTGAATTATATGGAACACCATTTTTAGTTTTTGTTATACACGTCACATAGTTTATCATGTGTTAAATGAACCACAATGATTGGATTATGTCACACACTATTCTCATCGTAAACAAAACATGAAAAACTATTATGAAATTATTTTTAATACAATTTTTATCATATAGCCATTATAATGGTTGGTATGAATATAATTGAATAAATTTTAGAATTATATGGTAAAAAATGTTTAAATAATGAATTAATTATTGAACAATTAATTAGAAATTAATATATAAACCATTTTAAAATAAAGTTAATATTTTTCATAAAATACAATTTTAATGTTCAAAAACATGATTTATAACATCAAATAAAATAAATAATTTTTTTGGAAATGATTTTAATTATACATTTATATTATATATTAAATTAATTGTTTAAAATTTTTTAAGTGTTTTAAGCCCATGTTATATAACTAAATCCAATATTATTCTTTAAAAATATATATTCAAAAATCAAAAACAATACACACGTTATGATAAATGGGTTAACCTATGGGTTAAACTGGAATTATTTGTGATAAAAATGTTCTAAACCTATCGAAATCACTTCAAATGACCAAATGTTTACTTTTTGGCTCCTATTATTGATAATGGAACATTTTAGAGCATTTTAGATTGATATAAATATGGGAATGATTCTTTATTAATAGTGAAAAATATGTCACTCACCTCACTTATAAAAGGACAACCCTTTTCAATTCACCTCACACTTCCCAAAACCATATGATTTTTAATGAAATAATAAAATAGTTTCCTCTGTTTTGTGTACTCATACATAATTGATTAGATTGGACATAAAGACAATGTAAGAATCCTTTTTAATCATTTAAGATAATCTTAACCGAAGATGATGAAACATCATTAATAGTGTGTTTTTTTTGTTTCTCCATAAAAATATATTATTATTATACATGTATACTTTAATAAACACTATATTTTTAATATTATGATATTTTTTATCTAAATTTAAAATCCAAATTCAGTATCCACTTTAATAAAATGGATTACAAAATCACCAATCCTATTTATGAGAGATGACACCACAAAAACTGATGATATTAGTTTTCCAACACCACCTCTTATGATTTTATATAATGATGTTTATATTATTTATGCATAATATATATGATAATATTAAGCTTCTTTAATACTAATATCCTATTTTATTTCTTACCTTCCATTCATTGGGAATACAATTACGTCATTTGTGTATACCAAGGACTACCGCCCCTTATAAAAATTTTACTAACTCAAGATTTAAATGGAATGTAATAAGTATTGGTTTAATAGAAATATTTAAAAATTATAATGTAATTTTTTTTTTATAATTGTAAATTTTTTTTAACATTCCTTATTTAAATATGTTTTAAAAATACAAACGTCTTTCAAGCTTATCGACAACAAAAAATATTAATAATTGGTAAATTTATTATTATATATCTTAATATTATGCATTAAAAAAATAGATTCATACTGATTATATATGTTATTTATATCATGTTTGTAATTATATATATTAATGAACCATTTTTCAATTAATAGAAAACAAATACATCAATCCAAAATAAAAAATAATAATTATATAGTTTCTCCGGATGTTTCATTTAAAATTGAATTTTTCAAAAAAATGATAAAAAATGCCATACAAAAATATTATATGGTATGTTTTATAAATTTATTTTTGTATAATAGGTTTCTAATAAAATATCGTTACCATAAATTATGTTTGAATATGTAAAAATTTATTTATATACTTTTGGTATGGGATTACTAGTATATACTTCATTTCTAAGAGTCATTTAGAAAATCACCACTAATTTTTTATGGTTTTTATACTAGCCCATTAGAATATTATTTAATTAATATAATGTATTTAACGATATATAAATTTTTATTTTGTGTTATTCTGTGAGACTCATTCTATTTTCAGCAATTTTTTATGTGGTGTATATACATCCCACAAATTTATTTTAAGATTCATTAATTTAAATATAATGTATTTAAATATAAATTTTTGTATATATGTTTAATGGGGCTTAATTTTGAATAATTACCAAATCGTATAGATATTCACGGTCTTAAATTTCCTTCATTTGGATATATGTTAGGTTTTTCAAATATATTCATCTATGAGGGTTAAAAAAATCCCATTGAAATTTTTTATCATAATATTATTATTAATGATATTATTAGTTTAATATAATGTTATTCTATTTTAGGGATTTAAATTCAAATGTTACCTAGTTGGTAATATTTGTTTTCATACAATCATATCGTTTATCATGAATTTTTACAATTATGCTTCCAATAAAGAAATATTTTGAAAAATCTATCAAGAAACTCTTAAAATTATTTCCCCTATAGTTATGTTAATATAATTCATTAAAATTATTTCCCACATTTTATGTTCATATATGTTAATTAAATTGTTTTTAAGAAATTTATTTTTTTTATATGTCTTTAAACCAAAACCATTTTTAATCGAAAATAATTAATTTTTACCAATGTTTTAGTTTTTTATTTAACATCTTTAATATGAGATTCTAAATAAATTTTTACCCATGCTTTAATTTTATTTTATCTTACAAATAATATTCATTCCATTTAGCAAAAAATAATATTGACCTTTTAAAAAAAATTGAATGGAATCATTGTTAAAAAATTAACGGCATAAACCTAATTTCCAATTAGGATGACACTAATTTGTTAAAATGTCCTTTATAATTATTCAATGAAATTTTAATTTATTTTTTTTATAAAAAATTGTTTTTATTTTTCTTATTTGGAGGAATTATATTTTCTCCAATAAATGTTTTAAAAAATTATAATGATTTATATGTTTTAAATTTTATTTTCAAAGAATAATAACTTACAAAAAATTTTAATTTTTGAAATGTTTTTTTCAAAATTCTAATAATAATTTAGATAAAAAATTTAACATGTTTCTAAATGATCCTTTATATGTTCGCAAAAATATTTTGAATAAAAAATATTTAGAAAATGATTATTGTTTTAAGTATTTTTTTAAATTGAAAAAAGTATCAGTAAATGAGTTAAATTATTTTTAATGATTTCATAATAAGTTATCACGTTAATTTTTTAAAAAATAATTACCTCCTTAAAATTTTATGAATTATTATATTTATGTATTTATTTTTCAGTAAAATATATTTTCCTTGAAAAATTATCCAAAAATTATTTTCAAAATCATTTCCGATCTTTTGTGACCTTATGTAACGATATATATATTTTAATGTGGTTATGATCCATGTATACCTTTCTTATTCATTTAATAAATTTAATATTTTTAAAATGAAAAGAAGTATATGAAACCCATTGATATAACATGATAATATTCATATGAAAGAATATTCTTTTCATGTGACACACTATGATAAAATAATGAAATGATTACAACACATGTATATTTTATATATGTTCAAATATTATGAAATGTTAATGAAAACCATTTCATTTGAGGGATTATTATTTCAGGAATAGTTTATGGTATTTTTCACCAATATTTATGATTTTATGAATGTGTGGGTGGGACTAATATATACGTCAAATTAATTAAATAATATTTTTTATATAATGAGATCTACCATATTAAAATTTTAAATGAACATAGTTCAATAGTGACCACTGTCCAATCTGATGGTCTTAGGAGGGATCCCTGATTACTATTATTGTTTGGGGAGTGAACTGAGTACACTACGATAGACATGATAGTGATACCTAACTACTATGGAAATAATTTTTTATTCTTATTTGAATGATAAAATTCCATGCTTTAGGATAGTTTTAAGCTCCCATGAATCATGTTATTTGATTATATTATGATTCATGTCTTAAAAAATATAGTTATTAAATATGTTTTAATGACTATGTTCTTTAACATGCAGTTCATGGTTTTTAAATGTTCAGAAATTTTTTTCATAACCTTATAAACATTACCCTCTTTAGTTGTTGATGATATCTCACATTCATTCCATTAATATGAAAATGATCTAACCCATAATTGTGTGTTTATTCCAAATATACTGATGAATTTTTTGATGTTGGGTTTGTTTGTGAAGAGTTCTAAAGGGGAAGATCATTACAAGTGTTTTTTAAATATTTAACTAAATTAGATTTTTTTTAGGAAAAAAAATAGTCTAAACTATTAAAGTCCCAGTGCATGTGTTTTTTGTTTAGTATTGAATAATAAACTAAATATATGTAATATCTATGTATGAATTTGTGCAATCAATATTGTTTCTATTATAGGGTATGCAAAATTTACCATTGTACGATAGGAAGAAAAAAAATTAGTGAGATACATATGGACTTGTCTGATTATAAGTCGATGGACATGTCAATGTATAGGAAAATGTCATTTTATTATTGTAAATGATATTGTGAGTCGTTTTTATGATATTACATAAATATCGGGATACTAAATGTAGAAATATCTCTGAAATAGAGGTACCTAGGGGTAATGACTCAAAAAAAGGAACATTAATATATACATCATCATCAGTTGGTGCATGAAAATAGACCATTCTACATGCCTCTTTCTACACACCCATGGGATATGTTATTTAAATTTAAATACTCTTTTAAATATCTTATAATGTTTTTAAAAATATATTTATATTTACCTACATTTGTACAGTCCAAAATGTAATATATTTAAAACAAATTTTCAATATTTAGACATCCAATATAAGTCGTCCCATAGTATTTAGTTTTCAACTTTTATTAGTGTTTCGCATACAATGCTTTTTGGTTTTAGTCAAAGGTCGAACGTAGATAAAACTGGGTGAATATTAAATGTCATGGAAAATTCAATAACCATAAGATAACAATTAGATAATGAATATAAACATTGATATTGGAATAATGAATAATAATCTATATGGATATATGATTAAAAATATGAACATTTGTTAGATTACTAAGACATAAAAATAGAGTGATTAAATATTATGAAGGTTCATGTTTTAACTAACATAAAGAAATATAATTTGAATTCCTACATATAAAAACATGGGAAGTATAATCTAAAAGAATATATTAAATATATGGAATTATATTATCAATTGAAAACAATGCGAATTATATAAAGGATTTAAATTTCATATATTTGAAGAATTCGAGAATTACTCGATTGAATTTTCTAATTAATGGTTATCCAATATACCATAGATAAATTTATAAAATTAAATATTATAAATTTAAATTAATAATGTGTAAATGTATTTGAATTCAAGAATTTTGTTATGAATATACTCTAGTAAAGGTAAATTAGTTATATGAATATAGAAATGTCAAATGAATGAGTTAATTATTAAATCATGTATAAATTCTTAGATGTTTAAATTAAGGGATTTGGATACCTTCATGGGTTTAATATTTTTACATTAATAATACATTCAATGTCTTTGAAACCCATTTAGATGATTTTCATGATGGTATATTATCAATATTAAGGTTATTTAATATATATGTACGGAAAAAAATATTTATGTTATGTATATGATTTAGTGAAAATGTTTTTTAATGTTCAATTCCATTAAAAGGTTTGTATATAATATTAATGGTACATGTAAACATTATGTTTTTCCCCATCATTGATTATGAGTTTATTATTTGTTGTTGTTGAATAGCTTTTGATGATAAAAAATTTAATAGATATCAGATAACATTTCTCTAAGGATCCCCTTTTAATAATATACAATATGAATGTGGTAATGTTTCATGGATTATTAAATTTAATATTATTAAAACCAAGATCTAGTTTTTATTTTTAATTTTAAGACATGTATATAGAATTAATTGATAAAATGTTGTGTTTTAGTACTATGTATCATCAATAGATTCATGGTCAACCAAAGAGAATAATTCAAACCACAAAATATATGTTAATATATTTTTCTATGGTTTTAAATGAGGTGCATATAAATTGCTTCTTCAAGGTTAATTTTGATGCATAATTATATTTAGGTGAAGAATTTAGATGGATCCAGATGAACACCATTATGACAAGATGTGAATAACTCCATAATAAAAGAATAATGTTCTGGAAATAATGTTATATGGGACATAAAATTTCTGAGAATACTATATTTAAGTTTAGATCCATACATCAATATTTTATGACAACAATTAAAAGATAAAAATATTTTGATGATATTTGTCAATGTGATATATAATGTATTGTTGTTATGATTTTCCTTTTATGAATTTCTATGTGGGTGAAATAAGGGAAAGAAAACATTATTTATATTGGTTCCTTTAAAAAATTTGATTTTATTAGGAAAGTTGATTATCATTTAGAGTTTCCATAGAAATACACATTTTTATAACATGTGCCCCATACACCTCCCCTATGGATGTAAATAAATAATCCTTAACATTTTAAAAACTCAAAGTATACATTAGTATAATCATTTTACTAAAGAATAATAATTTGACTTATTGTATCATTTGGAGAATGTGTTATGAAATAACATTACAAACTTGGTCATTGTTTTTCTCCGAATAAGCATTCTTGTGTAAAAATTATGGAAACCATAGGATGTAATGTTGAATAATTATAGTCATTAGGGCGTTCAAATGAGATAAACTTCATTGGTTCAACTCATTTTATGAGGGGTAAAATTTTACACCCCATGATTTTGTGTAATTTTATTTTTAAATAAATAAAATCCGTTTGATATACTGTATTAAAAAACACTAGTTTATCATTCATTAGAATACACAATTACATTATACTAAATTAATTGAAACCCTATGTATAGACTCCAAAATAAATTAAAATGTGATTATATATTGTTTTATGCAACACCATGTTTAAAAAACCTGAATTAATACGATTAAAATATATTTTTTCATATAATAGTTTTCACATTGAAATTTTAATAATGGGTTTGAGTAAAAAAACATAAATATAATAAATATATATATTTACAATGTTTGAATAATCAATCACTTATTTAATAGTTAAATATAAATTAATTAAAATAACATCTGAAATTATTGTTTATTTTTTAAAAAATTCTAGTTTATGTGACGAATCATGTTTTTTCTAAATAAATTAATGTAAATTTTTTTATAATTTATATCAAAAAAATGTATATATTACATGTTGAATAAAATATTTATCATTTATCTTATTTATTTCAATATAATATATAATGATAAATTATTTTTCACAATTAAAATAACAAATTTCAAAAATAGTATATGTGTTTCATTTTCACAATTTTATTAAATTTCCATATTAAGATATTTACAAATGTTTAATGAAAATTTCATAGTCATTATTTATATCACAATTTTAAAAATTTTAATGTTTTAATTTTTTAAAAGATTATATGAACATATATAATTCATGGAAGAAATCAAATAATTCATTCATTAAAAATGGTCATTTTGATTTAAGCCTTTTAAAAATATTATTTGTTTAAGAAGGATTAAAATGTAAAATTAGTTCAATTATATTATTATTAAAACAATTTAACTCATTGTAAAAAATTTTGTATTGATTTATACATAAAACAATTAAAAAAATTCTCATTGAAAACACACATTCATATCACAAATGTGGGATTAATTTAAAATTAAAATTCAGTACATATATGAAGGGACAATAGAAAAAAAATTATATTTATTATTAAAAATAATGAATATTGTCTAATAACAAAAAATATATTTTTTACAATAATTAATAGTAAAAAATAGAAATAACTAATTATTTATTTTAAAGTAAAAATTGTTTTACAATGGGTTAAACAAAAAATAAAAATGTTATAGATGAATCAAATAATTTCAAACACCCATTATATACCAATATATATAAAAAATAATTTTTTTGATCCTTTTTTCATTTGCATATTGTATTTGAACCATTTTATTTTAAGAAATTGAATGTTTTTCACTGAGTTCAGATATAAATCCCCCCATTTCAAATCTGGTACATGCATGCAAAACCTATCAATTCCTCCAGCCCCATTCCAAATAACGTTCATTCCCCCTACATAATCCACATAAGAAATGATTTTTTCATTATTGGATCCTATTAAAAGTTTTGGTAAAAACCAAAATAAGATTATTGAGGGACATGTAACATCCCTTGGAGGGAATTTTATATTATTTATCCTTATATATCCTTCTACTATAATTGAATCATCCTAGATAATAAACATAGTATCTTCACTATACTATGATATTATTATATTAATAAAATTACCTGATTCTGTCTCCCCATTCAAAAAATTGGTCATAAAATCATAATTCTAGTGTACTGTAGACTAATACCTCATGAACTGATGTTATTTGTTTTCAATTAAATATTCTCATTGATGGATAAAATGATGAATTTTTTAATATGATATTATGAGATTATCCTAATTATGTAATCATGAACTCACATGTTCATTTTTAATTTCTATTCTATGAAAATATAATAATGACTTTCTTGTTTACGGTGAAAAATCGACTCATAAAGGGGAGGAAAAATTAAAAAAACCAAACCAACACAAAAAAAGTACAGGAATAATGAATATAACCAAGTATTGTTAGTAAATATATAATAAATAGACATAATTGAGTCTTATATGGGTAGATATATATATATTATTATTAAATAACTATATAATAAACAAATATTTATTCTACAGTACGTTCAAATGTGTACAATGGTTGTTTAGTCTTCTATTAGTTGATTTCTTGTCTCTCATTTATTTTTTAGATACATTCTAAAATTCCTAACTTTTTCATTTGTGTTTTGTATATAATGAACTTTTTTGTATTTTTCATAATGAAAATAATTTTTTAATGATATTTAATATTTAATTTATTATTATTTATTGGGGATTTTAAATCCAATTATTAAAAAAGTTGTAATAGATCATTGCCTCACATTTATTTTCTAATGGGACATTATCTATATGTATCATGTATTTCATTTATTTGGTGTATATGCATCCCATAAATGAATTTTATAATTTTTTATCTGTTTATTTCTTGCTTGTACATATAAATTTTAGAATCTATCATTCTCTAGTTTACGTTTTAG
Source organism: Viscum album (assembly GCA_963277665.1). Taxonomy (NCBI): domain Eukaryota; kingdom Viridiplantae; phylum Streptophyta; class Magnoliopsida; order Santalales; family Viscaceae; genus Viscum; species Viscum album. Next base: position 1,896,254,532 of record OY728163.1, on the reverse strand, counting down.
AAATTACCAAATAAGAAAGGGTTTTTTCATATCAAATTACATTCTCTAATACATAAGTAATGTTACGTACCTATCTTCTTCAAGGAGGTGAATTTTATTCATTTTGTAATTTTATATCATTAATATAATTATTTAAATAACATTAAACATTTCATTAAATTTTATTGTTTCATTAGGATTGTAATTAAAAGTTAGCAACATGCTAACAAATCTATTTCCCAGTCAAAGTGTTAATCAGGTCAATTTTTTATTATGCTTTAATTGTTTTAAATTTATGATATATATATAAAGATACTAATGTATTTTATTATCATTTTTAAATTAGTATAAGAAAAGCTTTCCATTTAATATTTTTTCATTTTGTACATAGGGTGTGAAAATATTTTTTCATTGAAAACATGTAATTATTTCTCACTTCGATCAAAAAAAAATTTAGTTATAAAAAAAATTTCCCCTAAACATTTATTATTGATTGATTTTAAAATTATTGAATTTATTTTTTATTGAAAAACATAACCATGTTATAATTTTTTATAAATTGTTTTAAATGCATGACATTGTCAACTCCTTTTAGATTTTACCAAAAATATGAAATGAATTAGTATTTTAATTTTTTTGAAATGAATGAAATATATTGTTATGATGAAAATTATTTTCATTTATTTTTTCTTTAGGTGTATAAAATTTGGTTTTATGGAATTGGTTTTAAAAATATTTCGTTGTAAAATTTAATTTTTAAAGAATAATTTAAGTTTTATTCAAAAAATGATTCAATTAATTTTTACGATTCCTCTTAATGTTTTCAATTTTATGATCAATGATAATTTTTTCCCAAAAAATATTCATGATTTAAAATTTGTTTTTTCATATCATAAAGATTATTTTTCTCCTTAAATATTTTATATTTTTTGTAAATATTTGTTTATATTATTTCAGAATAATTTTCAATTAAAATTTACTTTAAACATCTTTTATGTTTTATATTTAGTTTTTTAAAAAATAAAATATATAATAATCATGAAAAAAATTAATTTATTTTGAAATTTTCTTTTATATGTTTTTAAAAAATTTTCATTAGAAGAAATTTCCAAAATATTTCAAGAATATTTATTTTTGACATTAATTTTCAATGATAATTTATTTTCCTAAATAAGTGTTACATGTGACCTTTTCAAATTCACATTCTATATAAGATTACATTTTATGATGTTATGTTTTCATTAATATTGATATAATCAATGGGGACCATTGTTATTAATTCTCTAGATGGTTTTTTATAATTAAACCATGTTTATGTAACCCATTTATCATCCATCGTTTTTATCATGATATTATACATATGAAAACATTTTCATGTCCTCTATTATATTGTGATGAAATGATTAAATTATTACGAATCATTTCCCTTTCCACAGGTTATGATATCACAAAATCGTTACTATACCCATTTCAATTCATGGATAATGAAATATTTACTATTTTATGATGTTATGAAATCTATATATTTAGTTTTCATTATGTAATTGGTGTGAACTATATATCATTCCAAGTAATTGGGTAAAATTATGTCTCATGAGAAAGATAAGACAAAAATAGGGAGTGAACCGAGTTTATTAAGGGATGTTTTCAACTATGATGGTCATGATGGTGAACTTTGACTACTATTATTGGTCGTGGAGTAAACCCATTCAACTATGATAGCCTTAAAAATTTTCCATGGCTAATATGAAAATTTTATTATATTATTATATGTTTTCCAAAGATCCTTATCATATTACAATATTATGTTCTCATTGATAATATTCTATGATTCCTTCATTATTCATGTCATAAGAACATACATGATATATTCCATGTATCCGGATTATGATCACTGGTATACAATGTATGGTTTTTGAATTAATATCTCATTTTTGTATCCCTCGTTCCAATGTCATGATTACATAATAACTTATATATCAAATTCAAACTCGTAGTAAGAATTGGTGATGATCCATTATTACGTTTCTATACCACTGGTTATTGATAAAGTTCATAAATATTGAATTTTTATGATGTATTTGAAAAGAGGAAGATCATTATGGAAGATTCCATAAAACCTCAACTGAATTAATAATATTTATTATATATTCTCAAAAAGAACTATACTATTATATTACATAGGTATTTCCCTATGTAAAAGATTCAATATTCAACTTAAAATATGTAATATATGTGAATGAAAATCCTAGGTCACTATATGATTTATCCATAGAGCTTAATTTTTTTGTGATTATGATGTAAAATTTCAATATTCTATGTTATTTAGTTATTATAATTAATTATATATTTAATACATTAATATAAAATTCATATATATTTACATATCCAATATCATATAAGTATTTTTAGTTCATTACATTCATCTCCCAATTTGAAATTTATCAATTAAATTTTAACTCATGACCAATAACTGTAAAAGAATAGTGTATTTTCATTTCATTCCATTCAGAAGAAGTCATGTTTCTATTTTATCTATATGGTTTTATAAATAAAAATCCAAAAACATTAATTTTAATAGTCCATGGATTGTTTTTATTTTGGTCCATTCTAATTTCCTTGAACTATAATCCACTATACCATAGACTTGAGACATGACATCACATAACTCTAGAAACAGCTCCCCATATTCCATAGGTTACCGACTATAAATGGGGGTCTAATATGTCGCATGGTGAGATTATTACCTATTTTACATAGTATGACTCGACAAATTAAATATAAAATTAAGAAAACAAAAGGAAATAAACTAGAAACAGTAATTACACTTCATTAAACATTCATGGTAAAAATCATAGAAAAATGATAAATATATCATCTCATTAAAATAAAGTCAAAAGTGAAGGAAATACCAAACAAATACAACCAAAATATTCCCCAAAATGGGTCTTGGATCCAATCATATATCCTTATACATGCACTTAATAGGACCAAATCAACACCCTATCATATGTCCTTTTTTCCTTATCCTAACTTGAAATCATGAAATCTTCTTGGGTACCCAATGACGGCTTGAGCATGGTGTGAGTTTGAAATAGTAGGCTACCACCAACAAAGTATAAAAAATATCAAATCTATAAAGACAATGTATGTATATAATAAATTAAATGAAATTTATATAAAATGTAACATGGGTTCCATTGGTTAACAATATTCATGAAAATAATTTATTTAATTTATTTAATTTTTATCACATAACTCATTTACATAACATAATTCATTTTCATTAAATAATCAGTTGTTTATGAATTTACATCATTTACACAACTTCCTATAGTAATAAATTACCATGCATAAGGGAATGAGTCAAGTTCCCTATCGCACTAGGGAAAAACATTTCCCTACAAAATAAATCACAAATTCCTTGTAGCCTCATTACTAGTAGTCTCATCAAATGAATATATTAGGGTTACATATCACGAGTCCCCTTCCACAACCTATTCATTATGGGTTGGGGATTAGATCCTTAGTCTGGCCCAATCTATGGGCATAGATCCTGAAATCTAATACCCAGCTACTACAAAAAAATATAATCATAATTATTTATCCATTTACCAAATATACCATATCACAATTTATATGTATCTAATACGAATAGAAATCACAACTGATATTCCATACAACAAGTTTGTCAACATCATGCCTATACCAATTATAACATTTACTATTTTCTATAAAATATCATTTTGCCTAGTTCCTTGATTATACCATATAAAATTATAATGGTAAAATATTCTCATAGATTAAAAAATTTAAATAATTATTAAATTGATAAGAAATTACACATATATAATGTTCAAAATTTTTACAAGAATTAAACTCCATATAAATTTCAATTACAATTCATTGTTAATTTGACACATTCAAATTAATACATTTTACACTTTTCACATCATTTCAAGAAATCACTTATGTCAATTAAAATGACATTAAAACCCACCATTACTGAACCTTTATAACTAAATCAATCTAGTGAACATATTTATCATGGCATGTATCTCAATCGAAAACAGTAAAATGATTTTCTTTGCATTTTATCATGTTCCAAATTGTTAGTTCACCACATGGGTTTTCATTAAATAGTTATATAATCCCCAATGCATCACATCATGATCATGTGGGTTTTATTTCATCATTTTATTGACCATTTTACAAACCCCTATAGGATACATACAATTCAATAAAACAGATAACTAATTACACAAACACAAATTAAAAAACAATCATCAATACTATAGGATATAACTGTATGATCAGCTACCTCAAATATAAATATTAACAAACTTTTATCCTCAAACATAAATCTCGAATCAATAACCCAATGAAGCCCAAACATTTGATAGTATAGAAAAAAAGTGTTTTTTGGCATATAAAGAATAAGAATGAAATAAAAATCCATGATTCGAAAAAGATATATAATATAAGAATTATACATACCTATATCTTTGATCTACAACCAATTATACTCCATTCAAACTAGAATTGAATGTGATCCATCCATGAGATGGTTTGAGAATTTTGTATTCTCATTATGAATCAAAGAGGGATATTGGTGAAGAAAATTGGGTGATAAACATAAAATACCATTGAGGAAGAATAATAAATTTCCACTTTGTATAAGGAACATGATTTGGCAACACGCTGTTCAAAAATGTGGGAAAATAGTGCATTATCCTCTATCCAGAGGGGTTACAAGGTACCTGGTTACCTTCGTATCTACATGGTTTGACAATGGTGAAACAAATGTGTGAAATTATTCTATCCAATGTTCCATGGGTTGTCCACTTCATTTACATGGGTACCTATAACCATAGACCAACCCTGAAATAAGAACTTGATTCACCTCTTTTTAATTATTTTGTGCCATGAACCGTCATAACATGCACTATCATTAACATGTACCCCATAATCATTTATTTTATAGAACATTAATAGATTAAACGATAATTTAAAACAAGAACATATATAGACAATTTGTGGGATCATAAATCCTCCCCAACATTTATTCACATGTCCCCAAGCCTCATTTATAAGAATTATTGAGCATATAAAGCCAATAGATTAGGATAGTATGCACAAATATATTACTCACTCTACTGATATTCTACATCAAAATTAATGTGCGCCAAAAAACATGAAACAAATGAACATCATTATAAATATTTACATTCTAAATATGATCCATAATACAAACCATATGATTCTTAATGGAAAAATCTATCCCAAGCACAACTTACACAAAATAAATCACAATTTATGGGTAAAGGTGGAACTAAGTATTTTTTGAAAATGGAAAAAAATCAGGCGTACCACTATACTAATGTTTAAAGTACAATTGGTATTCTATTAGTCTGATTATCTACAAAATTAGGAATAGTCTCATGGTGCTGGGTGCCAACATAAACTTCTTTTGAATATAATTGTGGAACATCCTTGGTGACTCCTGAATGAACACCAGATTATGAACCGTAAACAAAGATGTCGATAATGAGTATCCCAAAATGGCATCTTTTTTATCGAAGTCATGTAAATATGTTTCAGTATCTTCTAAATATGTTCTGATTTATCCCATATGAGAATTGGTCCCAACAACTCCAATTCCCTATATTATGTCCAACAATATAGTTATCTACTAAATCATCCATATATCTCCTCTTACTATTCCATGTAAATTGATATTTAATAAAAAAATTTGAATGAAAAAAAATAAATATCCATTTTCTTCATGATCCATAGTGATCTAGGATGTATTACCTCTTCATTTCCTCCTAAACCTTAATATAATGATTTTACTTCCCACCCATCTATGGTTGTAAATATATACCAAAAACCAATAATTCCATTTTATATGTTTAATAATTTCAATACGTGTGTTTTACAACAAGTACCATAGTCCGAAACTGTATTATGAGGTACCCAATGTGTCCATAATAACTTCAAAACATTAAACTGACCCAAATTATCCATGGTAAAGGTATCTCAAATTATGAAATAAATTATCCACCATAGCCAACTAATCCCAAAATACCCATGTCACATCATTATGTTTTCATTCCTAGATGTTCCCACCATGAAATACATCACCAATTAAACCCATTAAATTCCACAATGGAAAATGGATATCGAAAACTACAAAGTCACAAATTCTAAGAATTCACCTTCTAACAGGTAAGGCATCATTCCATGAAACATTCAACCTCTATCTTCATACCTGGCAACTAATACTACCACAGATGACCATGATAAAATATTTTTTCAATCCTGTATACACATCCAACATCGATTCATGAAAATTACACATCAAATGTTCTCTCATACAAATTTCCACAAAAACATGTCCACAAACATAAACAATCCAATCCTCTACAATTACCCACCTATATGGGTACTCCCCACATTAAAAATTTCTTTCCATGAATTTTTTTAGGAACTACACAGTGAATATCATTGATCGGGCATAGAAGAGTGTTCTAAACTGCCAAAGATGAAAGTTTATTCTTTCCGTATCCTTCATTGACCTATAAATTCATCTTAGAAACCAAACCAAGAATATTCAAGTGAATATATATTATGGAACAACCTTCTTTGTATCCCATAAACTGAAATCATTCAAGAAAACATTCCCCTTTAATGGTCTGTACACAAACTCAAAAATAAATTAACCACATGTAATATACATATTTTTTCATTAAAAGTATCATATCATGAAGATATAAGATGTAATTAAGGATTTTATAATCAATATACATGGTGAGAATATATCCCAAAACGTAGTGTCACCAACACATCATTGTCTATTCAACTATAACAAATTAAATATCAATTGTAGAATAATTTATTCTATGATGCCTCATCATCATTGTCCCCTATGATACTACCTGATCATTATGCATGAACACAACCATAATCCCAACACTAGACACATCACAATATATGTTATACTACATACCATTCTTTGGTAAGATTAAAATTGCGGAATTTTTCAACATTTTTTAACTCCTCAAAATTTTTCTCCCATGCTTCAGACCTTTCAAACTTGATGACATTCTACGTTATCCCTAAAATTGGAACTACCAAATTTTAAATGGTTCTGATTAACCTATGGTAATTTTTTTCTATCTGAGAAAACTATGAACATAAAAAACATTTTTTTGGCATCTTTCAAGACCGAGCAGATTGAACATTCTATGGGTGAACTACCATGACTTCCTTTGAGAATATTTGACCCAATAAATGATCCCATTCAATCTAAAATATTCCTTTAGATTCAATGGAATATAACCTATTTTCTATTAATTTACTAAGGATGATTTCAATATGTTTGTCATGATCATCATGAATCATGGATAAATTCAATATTTCATCAACAAAGAGAAGTAAAAAATAATATATAATTTGGTCAATGATTCATTTCATTAGGGATTGAAAAACCTATGATGAAATGGTCAGTCCAAATGTTATAAAAATATCACTAAAGCTACACCGTCTTCTAAAGCAAGTGTGATGTAGATCTTAAGGCCTCACCCTAAACTAATGGTACAATGATTTCATATAAATCATATAGAAAAAAAGAATCATCATATAGTTGGTAAAGATATATTTGATTCAATGAGGAGTTTGATGGTTCTAAATCGTCATTCGATTTAGCTTCCTATAATAAAAAAAATCCATAATGATCTGTCAAACAAAATGTAAAAAACCACTATAGATCCCTATATTAAATTACTCGGAAAAATAAACCCTTCATTCCACAACTCCTCAAACTATGAATTATGCTACTAGATTTTTTACATTTCCATTTTTTATGGAGAAATACAAACTTTTTCTAATCCTATATTAAAATATATCATGATCACGAAATCTATCTCGAGTAGAAACCCTGTGAAGTCATCAAAAACGCATCTTGAATTTGATTCATCATAATTGGAAATTCATACAATCTAAAACATATCCATCAAGCATATGACAATATATAAGGTTTATGAGTTAACTCAAAGACTAAAAAACTAGCCTTGTATAGACTTCCTGATCAACCTATTAACCATGATAGAGATATGTTTCCCCTTTAAGAGACATGATTCTCACCCAAAAAAGGTAACAATTAGTATGGACTAAGTAAAACACTATCCAATACTTGACCTAAATTAGATCAAAACCTAACATATCATGAAAACCCATTATAATTGAAAATGTTAACCACAATCATAAAGAAAAAACCCATTATAATGACGTAAATTTCCTCCTCATACCCCCAATGGTGTATAAATTAACACGAATACATAATAAAATTCAACTGCAAAATACAACACAACCCCTAATGGATATGAAATAAAATATTTCAAAGAACCTATGTAATATAAATCACTAAAATCATGTAATCTACAAGGAAACTACCTTAGATGGTTGATGGACTAGAATTGACAACATCGGGTGATGAATGAACTATGTGAAGTTGACCTACACGATTACCCCAAGCCCCGATCAGTGCTCTCCATGATATAATTCCAAATTGATATGGATGCTCTCCCCTATGAGTACCATTCTTTCCAGCTCACTAGTACAACGATTATATCTCAATCATCTTTAATATGCATGCTAATTATCTCCCTTCATATACTCATCATCATCCTCAATCCTCCATCTGAGACCACCTATATTGGGTTCCTACAGAACCCCTTCACATTCCCCCTTCTACCACATAGTCAACCCCTAACATGTGTTTAGGGAAACATTAAAAAAATGTACCTTGACCATCCATATTGATTGAAAAAACTATTTGAAACCATACTAAGAGGTTTATCATCTCTTATTACTACTCGGAGAATTTCTACACTATATAAGATTCACTAAATGATCATACCTTCCCTTACAGGTCACACCACTAGTCTGTCCAATTGGAACGGCAAACCCACTGCCTAGAGCATCATTTATGATTCTTTCTGAACTATGTTAATTATCTAACATATATAAAACTTATTTGAAATAAATATGATTACCTAGAACTGAATTTAAAGTCTACATACATCATATATATATTTTTTTCATTGGTCCCTTTTCCTCTTCCATCCCTAGGAAAAAGAATTTCATGTTTGTGAAATAGCCCACATAATCCATTTCAAACATAGATCTTTATTATATCATTATAAAATCCATATACAACTATAGTATCATGGTTTATATGTATTAATTATATATAATATTATCATAGAATTAATTCCATATAATATAATCAACCTATTAAGTCTAAAACAATATATCCCTATAGAACTACAATTTCTGCTTAAACATATATATGAGAGAATTGACACTATTCTATACAAGAGTATCAATGTTATCCAAAATTTTCTAGATGGTCTTGATCAAAATCATTGTATCATGGGGCCCTCCTTCATTGATAAAATTTTGTAGGTATTATAACTAAAAATCTCTGGTCAGAGAAAACATTATTAAAATGACAAGCCCTCAGTCCTACTCAACCTTCTGAACAAAAAAGGAAATGTTATCATAGAACAAATCCCCTCCATGGATATTGTGAAGTAACAAGTTATCATTCTCAATATCTGGAGGATCATTCGTCAAGGTTACATTCTCATATTTTTCATAAAAAGTGTCTTGGAACACATAACGTAATGCTTATACAATATCACATAAAATAAGGATATACAATATCCATAAAAATTACATTTTACATAAACTATCCCACTAGAAATCATTACACATTTAAGAGTACCCTAAACCATTCCTATTGAGGTTCATGTCTAGACTAGTTAAAAAAACCCTACATTGTTACAAGACTATCACTGCATAGCCTTTTTAATCCATTATCAAATATTCAATGTATATCCATCCCTAAAAGGTTAATTTCACATTTCAAAAGTCAATACAACCAAATTTTTAACTCATCTAAAACAATGTTTTACTATGAATTAATTATCCATTATTTCTCATTCAATTCATTTACCCATTTGCATCATCTATATTAGATACAATTTTCGTCAAATTCTCGATGAAAGAAAAATGAATTATAACTATCATGTCCAAGAGACCCATTCCATGTGTTCCTATCATGATTCATGCCAATTATATCCCTATCTTCTTATAATGGTCTGTGATGGAAAATGTTCATGCCCTAACTTCCATGAGTAAAATATATTAAAATAGACACATCACAGAATAAGTTCATCGCCCAATGGTGAAATCTCAATTAACTACAACAACACACATCATGAATAATAATTCCCACCCATGATATTTGGGTTTTCCCTCATACAAGGGTTTGCTGATCCCATGCATGAGCTCGTTTAAATGGACCAAAATATCCATTTTTACCACCTATAATTCCTAAATACTATGACATATAAATGAAATCATATGATACAACATTGTAATATAACTGAACTACAATACACTAAACCAATTACCTACTTAGGTTCCCCAAATGACCTCATGAACACCTCTAATATGTCTGAGGTTTTTTAATATTAGCAAGGGTGTAATTGTTCATGTGGGGAGGCTATACAATCTAAAACATCATTATCTACAGAATATTACATAAGTAATCAAATAACTAATGAAAAATAAAATATAAACATGAGTGACCAATTATTTCCCACGTAGCATAAATATAACATATAAATCTTAAATATGTCATTTTATGCGAATAATGTCAAATTTGAAGGAATCCCAAAAAGAAAGAAAACCTACCAAATCCCCAAAATGGGTACTAACACTATGTTTTGATCCACATCAATGGACAACCCTATAACAACTCAACTCCTAAATACAGTTTTGTTTATCTTATCATACTATACAATCATGTAAAATACTCGGGTATAGAAATGTGGCTAGAGAATTGTGTGAATACGACATAGTAGGCCAACACCCGCAATGTATATTATAAATCTAGTATTAAATGATTTATTATTAAAAATTATATAATTAGAAGATTATCAAATGAAAACTCGAGTTAAATTCATTAAAAAATTTCAACTGAACCATGTAAATAAATATTTTCATTTTTATCACTAAATTTATTTCGATCATGTTATACATTTTAATCATTTAATCGATGGGATATAGATTTAAATTGATTAAAAAATACCTAATCCAATATATAACCCTAAAAACTATAATGAATCAATTTCCATGTCTCATTGTGGATAGAAATATCATAACCAAATACATTATAGTTACCTGGGAGCCTCGGTCAATGTAGACTCGTCAAATTACACTATTAGGTTTATTGATCATTAAAACTCGTCTCTAACCCATGAACTATGGGGTGAGGTGTATATCCTCATTCTAACATGACCTAAGGGTATAGATCCTCATGTACAATATGTCTCAACTTCCATACAATTCACACATGATTATTTATCCTTTTACAATATAGAGCATATCAAAAACCATTTCAACCCAATAAGAATATCATCCACAATTATCATTTCATAAAATTTATGTATCATACACATGCCTTAACACATTAGAAGGATTACCATTAACTAGAATAACCAATTTTAACTATTTAACTTTTTTCCATTGCACATTAGTTTGAAAACATTTAACAAACATTATCACATTTAACACATTATTCAATTCATAATAAATTAATGTTTTATCATGTTAACTCTTTTCACATATATTGACCCCCTTATACATTTGAATATCAATTCCTAAGTTATTTGACACATTCATATTAGTCTAATTAATCATTTTTTCTATCATTCCAAACAAAATCTTATGTTCATTCCAATGACTAAAAATTACCACTATTAGTTCCTCTTTATAACTATACCAATTTTACCAATATATTTATCATGGTCTCTATATCAAAATAATAAAATTAAATTCTTAACCATACAATTTTCCATGTTTGGTAATGTTTTTGCACCACATCGGTGTCCCTAAACATTTCAAATAATCTTCAATGCATCCTAAAGGCACATCTTCAGGTTAATTTCATCATTTTCTAACCATTTTACCAAAAACTATTAAAAGAATCATAATCACAAAAATAGAGAACCAAAAAAAAATACCCCACATGACCATATAAACTTAATTATTATTTAATATATGTAATAGAGTTCCTATATTTACTATTTAGATGAAATCATGTTAGACCTCATCCATAGATCATGAATGAAGAACCCCTTAATGCCCAATAAATGATCCAATAGAAAAATTTGGATTATGAGCATCTAAAGAATAAGAAAGAAACCAAATTCACCAATCCATAAAAGGGAATCAAGATGAGCATTAGAAATACATGGAGATTATATCTTCAACCAATGATAGTCTAAACAACATTGAATTGGTGTAGATCCGCAAATTGGGAGGATGTGGAATTTAGGATTTTCACAAGGGATATAGGGCTAATTCTGATAAAGAGAATTGGATGAGGACCATAAAATATTGAGTGGGGAGGGAAAATAGTAATTTCCACATTTAATGAGGCACTTTGTTTAGACACATGGTTTTCCATACTATTCAACAACGAGGAAAAAACATTATCAAAATGGGTTTCATGTTAGAAGGTTACATGGAGATCCCAGATATTTTTTAATACTAGGAAAATTCAATACAAAATGCATATTTCTATGGTTTCAGGGTATGGCCTCCCACGTAGCACTGTAACCTCTTACTATTATCCAATTTTGATACTTGATTTGATTGGCCCGATTTAACCTTTTTTAGTGGCCTGACCCCCCAAAACACCACTAATCTTCCTCACATAGAAAATAAAATTTTAATACTTCCAAATTTAATGTAATCAATCCAATATTTAAACAATAACATACCTCTAGTATGTATGGGATATTAAATCCTTGATCATTGAAAATCTATCGTCATAAGAGTTTTCCAGTTCTAGTTTAGACAGATATAAATTCTATAATCTTTAGGTTTCATGAATATCAAAATATTTAATAGATATGTGTAAATCATGAATTAACAAAAGATAAAAATTAATAAATCACGCATGAATCTAAAGTATGAATCAATGAATATCACAATAATCCATTCTCTAGGACTATAAAGGGATATTGTATTTAATGTCAAGATGCATAAATAAAATATTTAATTAATTTTTTTCACTATCCCCAATCATTATATTCATATTAGTATAATTATAGACAAAACAAACATATGAACTTCTACAAAAACCCATGAAATGAAAACATACAATAACTGATCTCATATTATAAATATTCATAAACACATGACATATTAATCAATTGATAAAAATGTATATATAAGGGTATTATAACATAACAATGATTTTCTTCTTAATTAATGACACTCATTTTGATAAATTATTTGATCTTAGACTGTAAAATAATGAAATATAAATGAAAATTATTACTAAGGTTAAAAAATTTGTAATCATCATTCATATGCTATAACATATCATTTTTTAATTACTATAATAAGAAATCATAATATTTTAAAGATAAATATTTTTAGTCATGTCAATTAAAATATATTTATAATTGAAATGAAAAAATAATATTAAAATACTAAATTGTTATCATTGTCTTAAAAATTTGGTCAATGGAAATTTTTTTGAAAAAATTCAGAAAAAATCGATATCATGGAAGAAAATATTTTACAAACTAAAAAAACTATGTAATCACATATCATAATCATCCCATGAGATTCATATATAACATTAACAAATCAAATTAAGGTCTACAACTAAACTAAAAATTACATAACAACATCAATCATATTTAAGACAGAATATAAAGAAAGCAGTTTTCATTTATTAATATCATAACTTATGGATAACAGAACACATTTGATCAACATTAAAAAATGAACTAGTTGTAAAAAAATTATATCTATAGATAATAATACTTTTTAAAATTATCAGTTACCATATAGTATTATTGTTTTAGATAATTAGTTCCTCACCCAACATAGCTAAATTAAAAACAATAGTGTTGAAACATTCACTCATTATACATTTTTTCCCATTATACAATGATTCTAGGATCTAAAATATTTTATTATCAAGAGATAGCTATATAATTTTAATCTATTTAACATCATTATAACTATTATTTCACAAATTCTTGTGCAATACATTCAAAACGTGGTGGTGATGAAAATCACATTGTAAAAGACATTGAATATGGAAGAAACTTATTAATTTATTATCTATAATTATTCTTAATAATTCGTCACATTTTTCAATAATATTTTTGTGTAAAATAAAATTTTTATTAGCCATGAAATCAAATAATCTACATAACTATTTGAATGAAAATAATTTTTATGAAATATTATTTAAAAAAACACACAAAATTATTTCATTACATTTATTAATGGATAAATAAATAATTTCCAACATTTTAGACATTCCACACATATGATTTAGTAAAATATTCATTTAATAATAAAATATTTAAATTAATTATTTATTCAAATTATTTCATTAAAAAAATAAATCATTCATATATATATAAATGTATCCATAATGCAAAATCCTTATAATATCATTCTAATAAATAGAATATATATCCTCTAAATTAAAAATAATATTTTTAGAGAAACATGGTAGGACAAAATATTCCCAAAAACTAATTCATTATATATATGTTATATAATCTATCATCCTTGGATTATAAAAGAACTACCCAATATTTATTTATAATGGAACCACCAATCCTTGATTTATTTATGGTAACTCATTCGTTGTTTAGAACAAACCAATAATACATAGTTTATAATGGAACCAATCCTTTGGGGTTTAAAAATTAATTACACATCATCAAAAAAATATGAAGAAATATTAAATAGTCATAAGAATTAAAAAAATTAGATATAAATAATATGTGTAATCATAATAAAATAATTTATCTATATCTAAATATCAATTTCATGAAATCAGATTTTTGGAAAATCATAGAATAAAGGGAAAGAGTGGTTTTCTTTAATAAAATCCTAAAAACCTGTAAATGAATCCAATTATAAAATAAGTATTACGATGTAAGTGGAAAAAGATAATAGTGTATATGTTAAAATATAACATTCCATTTTCATTATCTGAAAATGTTCTATAAAAAATAAATAATAATATTTTTTTCAATAAATTATTATTAAAGTACATTACTACATAAAATGACCACATTAATTTATTCACATATATATATATATATATTCATAATTAATATTTTTTATGAATATTACCATGAAAGAAAATACATTATAGAATTAACCCTTGATTAAATAAGAAAGTGTTTTTATAGTACTATATCCCATTCTATGAGTAAGACACATTTAATTTATTCTTTATATTCAAGAAAAAATATATAATAATAATTAATATTCTTAATAAAATTTTAATTTATTGTTATTCCTTTTACTTTATATATTATCATGATATACACATTTACTTTATCAATTGATTTCACATCATATGTTTTGATGATATTCTACTCACATAATCAAAATGCACCTGGTATGATTGTAATGTTCAGTGTGGAGATTATTAAATAAGGATATTATACATGTTATAAGAATAATTATTACGTATCATTTATTATTATAAAACCAATCATGATATAATGTTCGAAAAAATAGTATACATTATAATCATTAACATTGTAAGATATTCATACGCAAGGATAATTTTTTCATATTTGAATAACATTATAGAAAGAAATTATTTATGATTATATATTTAAAAAATATAAAATTATATGATAAAAATATTATTAATTTTTTGGATAAAAATATATATTTAACTAATGTCTTCTATGTAGGAAAAATGAATCACAACTCTTTTTAGTGGTGGTAATCTACACGCCCTTAAATTTACATTACCAGTTTTCAATAAATGGATTTTTAATAAAGTTAAAGTATAATTATATTTCAAAAATATATATATAACATGAATATATTATATTCATATGTTATTTCCAAAATTATATCCATATGAGCGAAGTAGTGATGGAAAATTAAATACTTTAGTTTGTGAGGCGGTGGTTCACCGTAAAAATGAATAATGGTATCATTAAACATCTAATATTAGAGGATATGTATAAAAGGTATTAAAATGATATAATAACATCTCTAAACCGGTAATACATTAACATTATTATTTCAATATTGATAATGAAAAATTTATCTTTGTAGAAGGATAAATATAATTAATACACTTATTAATTAATTATAACTCTTTTATAGACAACCTCATTTGATTCAGTCTTGTTGCCTTCCTAGTTTGGTATTTTGAATAATATACGGACTCTAGGATTTAAGAATAAACTTTTTGGTTGATTTTTTTGACAATATGGTAGTACAACATTGATTAAAATGTGTGAGATGTGGTGATAGTGTATCCAATTTATAGCTTGAATGGGAATCTTCTGAAATACGTAATGTAATATATTAATATAAATTGACAGGAATGGAAAAATGGATTGAAATTGAAATAATTAAAATGATTTTGAATTTTATGTCAAAGTAGTTTCATCTAATAAAATTTGTATATGTGGAGGTGATTTTTTCAACAATATTTCATTGATTTAACCATTCATTAATCATTTCGATAATTACCAGCATAACATTGTTTTTTGTTATTTTAGTGTCAATAATGTTACGATAAAATTACATGTTAGAAAAAATGAAATATTTTACACATTTGTAAATATTATATATATATATCTGTATGAACCTAAATTTTTTAGGATATTTGAATTGTTTAATAATCTAGTTTTTTAAATAAAATGTCATTAATGACAATTTTTGAATAATTCAATAAATTGGAAATTGGAAATAATAACTAAAAAATGTATCCAGGTATAATGAATTTTAACCAAACAAGAAATAAAATATTTTTCTATAATATTAGTTTTACATTATAACACAAACCATTATATTTTACCTTTAAAATGTTTAAATTTATTTACATGATTTATAAACGACTTTGAAAATCATCGAGTAAATATAGATCATGTGATTTAGTTAATTATATCATCAATAGACACTCAAAATAAAATTAAACGACTAAAAAAAATTCATATTTCAAACTAAAAATATAATCAAACATTAATTATTTATAACCATGTCACAAAATAATATATAACATAAAGTAAATTGTGTTTTATTTTTTAATATATCCTTTAATTTAATATTATAATGCTCAAAATCAAACAATAAATTAATAAATGGTCATGTTTTTAATGCATTGATTTTTATGCATTAAATATCCTCATAAAATATAATGTGTTAATTTTTGAATAATTTTTATATTTTACAAAATTATTCTTATTGATAATTTATCAATTTTAAATTTATTTTTGCAATATACCGTACTATGATTACTATAAAAGTTAAAAAAAAAATTAATATAGAAATTTAACAAATTTTCATCCCCTAATTGTGAATATGGAATAAATTATTATGAATCATTTTTTAGAATAAGAATGGATTTATTTGATAAAAAAGATATATAACATGACAAAAATTCATTTTGTAAATATATCAATGATATATATAAAATATATTAGCATACCATATTTTAGTAAAATATTAATCACAATGACAAAAAATAGATAATATATATTCATAATTAAATGAGATACTTAAATCCAATAAGAAATATAATTTCACTCTATAAATAAATGAGGTGAAATATTTTTATCCAAAAAAATAAATACATCATATTGTTTATGGAAAGATAATTAATTTAGTAAAACACTTCAAAATTCATCCAATATATTTTTTATGATTATTTAAATAATTTAATCTTCTTTCTATAATTATAAATTAAAATATTTAATTATCATGTCATTAAATAAGACTATATAATATTAATGATGAAATTTATTAAGAATAAATCAATTTTTTTACTTGATAATTATTTAAATTTATTCAATTGAATATGAACCTTTAACATCTAATTAATCAATATTAATATTATTTGAACAAAATTCATTCAAAAAGTACATAGTTTGTTATAGATATCACCATCATATACAATAAGAATCCATTTAAAAAAAATAAGGACGGTATCATTGTATTGTGTCTGAATTGAATAATATGTAAAATCATAGTAGTTTTCCATAGATTAAAATTTCATTAAAATATCAAATTAAATTGTAATTATGAAAATAAAATATTAGTTTTGAAATAAATTATATAAATTATTTAAATATAATAAATATTATACAAAAAAATTCATGAAAATGATCCTTGAAGAAAGATGATGATTGATTAAAAAAATCAGTAGTGATGAGACAATAAATATTCGTTATCTTGGATTTTGAGAGAAATGATTTAATAAATAATTTTGATTTAAATATATTAATTAAAAAAATAAAAACGAGATAATTGTAAAAATTTTCATATAATATGAAATATTTATAGAATGAAATCAATACATTATTGAATAATATTTAAAAAAATTGTAAAACTATTTTAATGAAAATATTGACATAGATGAAATATATTGTCTAAAAAAGGTAATAAAATTAGTTCCTCGTGAAAACATATTGTAGATCAATTTATGTTTAAATGATTGGAAAATTAAACTACTACTTGGATATTTCATAAATAACCCAAAGTGATTTAAATATATATGTTTTAATAAATAAGATCCATTAAATTCCAATCAAAGGATATTAACAATAAATGTACCTGAAATTTAATGAGATATCCACATTAATCACACAACACATATCTCATATTGCATCATTTTTAGACACAATATTTTTATTATAATATTATTTTATTGATTAATTTAATTTCCTTGATAAAGATAGTTAAACATAACACCATGATTAAATAACAACAATATAGTATATATATTATTTTATAATGTGATATTTATAACCAATATGTCTAAGTCATCAAAATCAATTGGACTAACTAAATTTTTAAATACATATCTTCATGAACCAACCTTCCTTGGGATATTAGAAAAGTCATCTGACCCCATGGATTTTTTATAATTCCATGCTTTCCTTCATAGAACATCACTAGCTATTACTCATCAAGGTATCTTATCATTATAATGATAATACATAAAGACTAACACATGTTCATTCACGATATCATTTACTAACAAAAACAAAACATTTGAAAATACCTAGAACATCACCTATATCATAACCACTCTATTCTAAGAATTATTAATTTTTGAGCTCTATTTTAGTTGGATTCCAAAAATCACGGTTCATATTTATCACATAGGATGTAACATTTAGCCATCAAATTATCACTTTTCAGAGGCACTACACTCTCCACCATTAAAATCAAAATTCCCACAAGGAAATCCCAAGGCCTCAATCCTATCTAGTGTCTCTGTATATCTGAATGGTTATTGGGTCTAATACTTTTTTTCCCAACCAAGCATTCATCAGTCAACAAACCTAGTCATCTGATCCCAATTGTATACTATATTACATTGGTTTCCATCCAAGCACAACACATGTTATTAGACCCCATGCTCACATATAATTCTAGTTACTATGAACATCATATTACCTATTTTTTATGTTTTTTCCCTTCACTCAAACACACTCTATGAAACAACCCAAAAGGACACTCATCATAATCATTGCATTATGACAAGAACAATTTACTATGTAGTTATACTAAGGCTGGAACTAGAAAATAAAGGTTAATATTGTGGAAATGGGTAGAAACTTTAATAATTTTAATCCTAAAAAATCAATAGTTTTGCCTATATTGTTTAAAACTGAATAAAATATATTCATTCAAGATCAACTCAAAAAAGAATTCAATTTAAAAAAAATGGTTGTTTTTAAATATTTTCTTTGTTAATAATATGTTTTTCTCATACTATTTTTTTAATATATATTGGTTATTGATTATAATTAAAATTTTAAATTATTTACAGAACCAAATAATTTTTTACTAAACTAGTAGTTTTTTACTCATCATGGGATATAAGTAAATAATATTTTATTATGAAAGCATTAATTTTCAAAATGGGGTCGCATTAAAATTTTCACACTTTAAAAAATTGATATATTAAAATTTTATAAATATTTTTTTGTAAAATGATTATATTTTTTTAATAAAAATAAAATTATTTAGCTATAATATTTTAAATATTTTATGAAAATAATATTTATTTAATGAATTTTAAAATGAATAGATTTCTATCAAAAATTTCTATTTCATTTTATGATTTTTAAACTTCTAATTGATTTCTTAAATGTTATATAAATAATAATTTCTCTAATATATTATTATAAATCAAATATAGTTTATTAAGAAGAATTTAATTTTTGAATTTTATAATATCATTATTCTTATAAATTCATTTTCCCAAATATATTATGTATTTTGGTGTAACTCTACGATGTTTTCTAAAGAAGATGTATCATTACAAATATTTTTTTTATTCCTCTATAAGTGTCAAATAAATTTATTTTATTATGATAATATATATATATATATATCTTCCTATGTTAATAGATTTTATTATGTAAACATAATAATATATATTATTCCCCCATTATATAAATTGGGAATGAATTTTTTTTGATTTCGAGTACGGTGGAATACAACATCATGAACTAATGTTATTAATATTTCTTCATTATATTATTTAGATGGATATAATATTGGATTTAAAATATATATATGACATTAATTAAATAATTATGCATTATAAAATACAGTATCAACAATTTCATTCTTTTCATTCTGACTTTGTAGAAAATGACGATATCAATCATATGTATGTGTAGATCACAGCCTCCATGATGCGTTGTGATATTTGTTTCATTTTTTATGTGGATACTCATACAGAAAATTTTAATATATATATATATATATATATATATTATGAAATAAAAATTATTATATATTGAATGTTTCCTTTTGTTCCTGCTGTTAAAAATTTAAAACAACATTCATGCTTTTCTACACCCTTTTATATTCACCCTTGGTGTAGTTCATTTTTAAATCTATGATATTTATTTATTAAACAATATCTATCAAATAATGTTATATTATATATATATCCTTTTTAAAAATCATAAAATCATCAAACCAAAATCACGATTTGATGTTTAGATCTACCATACCAAAAAATACAAGATAAATGAAAAAGTAATCACGTGGAATAGTGATTTAAATATAAATTTTAAAATAAATTTGTGATAAAATATTATAATTAACTAATATATTCATATATATATATATAATATTTAATCATTCAATAGGTATGAATTTTTTGAAATTTTTGGTGAAGATTGGTTGTCTTTATTTTTATTAAAGAAGATGATTTATCAACAATATATTGATAAATGTGTCAAAAGAATTAAATGCCAGTTCACTTGTTGGAATATTCAATTGATTTTTTTGGATTATGACGATGATTTCTAGTTAGTATTTGGGGCCTCTAATGTCTTGGTGAATACTGAATAAAAATATTAAATATAATATATTATGAATATATTTAAATTAAAATAATTTATATACTAATAACAGTGGATCGTACGGGAAATCCAAGATAGAAATTGTGTCTGTGATATGGTTTTTACACTAGGGACGGTGTAACATTTCTTTGAGTCATGTTTTTGGAACATCTCCATCATGAATATAATTTTTTATATTATTTAATTTATTAATTACTTTTTTGAATATTACATAATGAATATATATTATACACTATGTCATGTATGAAATATGACATTGATGGTGGTTATGTAACATGATGATTACCAGAGGATGGTAAAACATTTTTAAGCATCGTACCTCTTCACGTCTCACATGTGAAAAAAACCTTTTATATTTAATAGATTTTTTAATATTTTTTATTTACTAAATAATTAATATCAATCAAACAATGTGTCATTTGAGAAATCCAATACCACTACATATTCTAGAAAATGGGTATATCGTTGTAAGGGTAATACTTTTATATAAAATAGGGGTTTCTGTTATTTATTTATTAACTTTAATAATTAATTAAATTTATTAAATAATTAAGTTAAAACTAATTAAATTAAATGCGAAATAATTTTTTCATTTTTTTGTCTTATCCAAAGGAGAAAAAATCCATTATTACATGTGGGTATTTAAAAGACCCTAATTTTACACCATTTTTTACAATTTAAAAAATCAAAAGCATCACTATGTGGAAAATTAAATATTCATTCCATTCAGATTTAGATAAAATAGTTGATTGTTTAAAAACATTAATGGTTATTATGTTGAAAATGAATTGATGAAAATAATAATTGATGTTTTCAGTATTATTATTTTTATATTAGGAACAATTGTATTTTAATGCTTACTTGGAAAAAAATATATTTATAACAAGAGTATTATTATTACTATTATTAAAATATAAGTTATAAATTTAATTAAATATTATTCTTCCCATAAATGATCAACATAATTTCACCATGTTTTAATATTTGTTTTGGATCATTGTAATAACTTTGAAATTTTTAGTGAATGCTAAATAAATTCCAAAGTGGGGTTAATAATAATTTATTAACTGTAAAAAAATATTTAAGGAATGTTGTTGGTTAATCATTAATGGGGAAATATATGTTCCAATATTGATAATTATACTAATAATAAAAATAATTATTATCCAACTGACAATATAATTGTTATCAAAACACTATTTTAGTAATAACTATTTTATATATTGACAAATTGACACCCCAGCCGAACCGTAAAAATGAGGCAAGAATTTCAAGACAAATTTTGAATATTACCATTAGGATCATGATATTGTTACATGAAATAGAATATATTATAATGATTTGATGCATGAAATTAATTGAATATATTAATAAATAAGTTATGAAATAAATAAATGTAACTAAATTAAAAGATGTAGATTTTTTTTATGTTATATTTGAAATAATGTGCATGAAATGTGTTGGAATACATTAATTTCACGAAAATCACCCCTATCATAATATATTTATCTATCTTTTATTTTAATTTATTCAATTAATCATATCTCCTCAATATCTTTCTCGATATTGATTAGATTGGTGTGATTTTGGTTCCAATGGATTTATATCAATGAGTAAAAATTATTACTAATATTTTTTTTGAATGAGGTACAGATTCATTTGTGTTTGATTTAATTTATCATTTGTTTTTTAGATGATTACGATAGTATGGTAGGTATGAGGTTTATTAAACCACATATGGTGGTTTATCATTTTCATTGACATCGAAAAACCTGTAGTAGGTGGTATATAATTTACATCCAATATTCTTGAATAAAATTAAGTGATAGTAATTCTAAAATTACTATTAGATGTTTAGAAATTGATTTCATGATTAAATTAAATGATTTTTACTGAATTAATTAGATAAAATATATCTCAAATAAGGATATTTTGATTTTAGATCCTGAATAGTTAAATGTTATATTCATTATGAGATATCGAGATTATTTATTAATATAATTAATTTTAGAATTAATTATTATATATTTATTTTATTAGTTTAATAATTTTCCATTGAATTAATTATGAGGATATGAAGTTGTGCTTTAGGTAATAAATTGATGAAATTAATTACAGTGTAATTGAGATTGTTGAACATGATTAATTAATTTTAGAATTAATTAATCAGAATGTTTAGGATTATAAAATTGAAATTTGGTTTAAATTAATATTCAATTAATTATAAAGATTTAGAGATTGATGAATTTCAATAATTATTTGAGAATATAATTATTGTTATATTTATTGTGTCGAATAGGGATTATTAATTGTATAATTAATTATTATTGACAGTTATGATTATTATATTTCCTGATATGGTGAAATTAATTGAACAATTAATTTGGGTGGTTCAATTAATGGAGATGGAACAATCAATTGATGAAATAATTGGTGATATTGAATTTTTTTATTTTAAATTAATTTATTACAGAATTAATTAATGATCATATTGTGATTATTTAATTGTTGTATTAAATTAGGGTATTAGTTATTAGATAAATTAACTAATGTGTGGAATAATATTATTTAATATTTCTATTTAATGAATGATGAATTAATTGATGAATTAATTAATGAGACCCAATGTGAATATTAAATTATTGAATTAATTAATTTGATTAATTCATTTATAAATAAACTAATAAGACCAATGTGTTTTTTATGGTTTCAATTAAATAAAGATATTAATTAGTTGTAGAATTGATAAAAGTGAGTAATGTTATTATTCAATTGTTAAATTAAATTATGAGATTAATTAATTGATGAATTAATCGATTTGATTTATGTGATTATTTAATTATTGAATTTAATGAGTATATTAATTAATTGAATAATTAATAAATATTAGTAAAGAGATTCTTTAATTTTTGAATTTTAGTAATCAAAATATTTAATTAATTGAATAAGTAATTAATATGATTTTATTGATTATTTAATTGTTAAAATAAATAATAGAATTAATTATTTTGGTAATTTAAGTGAGTAAAATGAATATTTATTTTTTAAAATAAACAAAGAGATTAATATACTGCTGAATTAATTAATCAAAATTGTGAGATTATGAAACTGTGGAATTAAAAAATTGGATTAACGATTTGATTATTTAATTAATATTTTTGATGTGATTATTATTTTTTGAATTAACTAGATGAGTAGATATTATTAGTTAATATTTGAATTTACGGTTGATTTAATTATTGTTATTAATGTGATTGGTTAATTGTATATTTAACTAGTTGAGTTTATATTTTTAACTAATTATTTTATTAGTAATGAAATTGGTGTGGATAATAATTTGTTGAATTAATTAAAAATTAATTTATATTAACATTTTTATTCTAATTGGCGATGTTTGATTGGTAACATGGTCATCCAAATTTTTTAATTAAATAAATAGTAACGTTTTCATTCAATTGTTAAATAATAATGGTAACATTGTCATACAAATTGTGTATTTAAGTGAATGGTAACACGGTCATTCATTTATGAAATAAGGATGGTAACATTGTCATCTAAATAGTGTAATAAAATGAATGATATCTTGGTCATTTATTTGTGAAATAATGATGGTTACATGTTCGTCTAGATTTTTTAATTAAATTAATGGTAACATGGTCATTCATTTTTTGAAATAAGGATTGCAAAATTTTCATCCAAATTATTTGAATTAATAAATAGAATCATGTTTATTCATTATAAAATAAGAACAGTAATAGGGGTAATCTAGGATATGTCTATAAATGAGAATAATTATAACTGATGTATGATAAGTAGTAGGTATTAAGATATGATATTACCAAAAAATACTTCAGGCTTTAGCATTATCTAAAGATAGTATTGATTAATGGGTTCTATGAGAAACCTATAGTTAATGTAATAAAATATATAATATTTAATAATATGATAAACTATTTGTTTTTTCATGAAACATATTATTATTATAACTAAATATAATGTTATTGAAATAGTCAATCTTAGACAACATTGGTGGTGGCCTACTATGTTCTACCCACACCCTACTCAGGCTTCTAGATCAATACCCAAATTGAATATTTATTTTCTTAACATGTTATGGAAAACTGCCATTTCAGAGAGGGATGAGTTGAGTTGGAGCATGGTGAGGGTTTTAGACATGGTGTAGGACCCACATGGTAGTTTTCAGTGTCTTTACATTTGGGTATTCATTTGAAACATTCTATGTACATAGCATGACATATCTACTATTCTGCATTTATTCTATATTTCTATTTTTTAATTCTGGGTGACATCAGTTTTCTATGTATTTATATATATTATTCCACTAATTTTGATTAATTATTCTATTATATAACTCTGATAAAATAAAAAAGGTATACTCTCCCCATGATCGACTTACCAAACCCTCTATTCAGGTCAGTATCCCCAATCATACAGGGAATCATCTTTCTGTTCTTGTTGTGAACCAGATCAGGGCACTATTTCATGGAACCCAGGTCTAGTTGTATTCAACATTTTTATTGGAAATATATACATGAGACCATGAATATTAAATTCTTGGTTGTGATCTCGTCCATTGTAGTAGCTACCCCATGTATGGGGGAGAAACCAAGTAAAGTTTGTGGGATTGTTGTTATTGTTATTTTCAATTGCAATTGAATATTATTTAAACATGAATGATTCACAAATTGTGTTATGTGATTACTAATTTTTAGGTTTTTTTAGATTAACTCATGGCCAAAAATAACATGATAGTTGATTCATCATGCATCATTCTCTGAACATTAGATAATTTTGTGACATTTGTTATTTTAAGCATGTAAATTAAAGCATGTTATGGGTAATATGTTGAACATGGAATATTTTTCCTTTGTTGTCAAATAAAATTAAAAATGGTTCCTAACATAAAATTGAGAAACATAATAAAATTTCTCATGGTTAAAATATATGAGTTCCCAAATTATTTTAATAAACAATTAGAGTGTGTTAAGCCTTGTTAACAGAGACCTTGGTGTAGGATCGTTAAGGGTAGAGATAGAGCCTCAATTTTAAATGCAAGATTAGAAAAAGGGAGGTAACACTAAAAACGATGGATTTGTGGTTGTATATAGTGAATAATTTTTAGCATGCTTTTATTTAGTGACAATCATGTCTCCAAACATAACATCATCTCGGGTAGGCTGAGAATGATCTGGATTTATACATAGTTAAATGAATGTTTTTTATGTATATGGGGACCCTTTGAGATTCATTTTATGAAGTTCTATATATTTTGTGATGATGGTGTGATTTACACCATGGATGGTAAATAGATTTGGTTTATAAGAATGACAATAATTGAATGATTACTTTGGGACATGGGTCGTGGTGGTTGAGTTATTTAACAATAAGATATTAATGATTCCCCTTTGGAAGGCAATGATATGTCAATAGTAAGGTTTTGGAGCAATACCATGAGGTTGAAATTGTGGAATCTGAACTCTAAGGAGTAACTGATAAGGTTCATGTGTATATTTCTCATACAACGGTATGGTGGGATTTATTAGTTGTGTATGCACGTCTTTTCAATGTATTTTTTCAATGAAGTTATATGATCAAATTTAATATGGTTTCTTGTGGTTCCTAGGAACAATGTGATAAAAACACATTGGGGTTTTTTTTGTTGATCATGAGACCGATGCACCATTTATAAAAATCTTATAAATTTATTGTATCACAATGAAAAGCATTTTATGGTATGTATGTTTCTCTTCATTCATGCGTTATGAATAATTGGAATTTTGTAGGATGAATCTTGGGAGAGATAATTGGATAAGTGGTCAATATGGTCTGTCCATTCCTGACATGGAATCTTTGGGATTCTTGGGAGTACATCTCGAGGACGAGCTATTATAAAGTGGTATATTGTAAGAACTCGTGTACCCATAATGGTAATTGTATGAATAGTTCTAGGATGAGTTGTTATAATGTGGAGAAAATTTAAGATTCATTCCTTTTTTCATGTTTGAATCTTTTAAAATGTTTACTGAAGATGGATGGTTTTTTAAATGAAAAAAATTATTTATCTTGGAAAATTTCATAAAAGCATTAAAGGCCTTAAAATATATTTGAAATCTTATAATATTCATTTGAATATTTTTGGAGTTAGACCTTTATTTGGTGTGAGATTATGAGGACCAAAAAATCATACTGAAGAGTGAATAAAAATATTAAATATAATATATTTGGATCAATTTTTTATTCAAAATATTTGAGAAACTACACAATGGAGTGTCTTAATGGAAATATTAGACCGCAGTTGTATCTAGAGCATGGTTTTTATCCATTGTGGTGTATAATAATTATATGTGTGGGAAATTTTGATGTCTCGCTCGAGAAAATAATTATTTATATTTGATTAATTTCTTAATCGAATTTTCAAATAATATTTTATTTATTTCACTCAAACTATGGGTCATATTAGAAATTGGAGAACATTGTTGGGACCAGAACAATATTTTTACCCTAGGTGGGTTATAACATTAGTATGCGTTAGACTTTTAGATGTCTCATTCGTGAGAATTCTATTTGAATATTTAATTAATAAATTAATTAATCTTTCATATTCATTACTTAATATCCTTAAAAAGAGCATATTATGTGAAATATAAGACAATTACTAGGTCCCTAATGTGGGGACTATGCTACTCAATGTATAAATTTTATGCGTAATGTGATTCTGATGTAATTTTATTAGTACGTTAAATATTTATTTTTAATAAATAAATAAATAGCTAAAAATTAGTTAATGTAAAATAAAAACTTTTTTTCATAGATTCATCTTCTCTAATGGCACATGAAGCCATTTTTATATGCATGGTTTTTTCAAAGCAGCAATTTTACACTATTTTGAAAAAAAAATTATAATACCCATTAACGAGAAATATGTGGACATTTCCTATAATAATATTTGGATGAAATGGAATATTATTTTAAAAGATTAATTATGAAAATGTTGAAATATATTTATTAATAGTAATAATTAATTAGGTAACTATTATTATTTTTAAAATAAATGACACATATTTTATTATTTTCTAGGTATATAAATAAAATTATTAATAAAAAGTGTATTATTATTAAAGTAATTGAAAAAAATGAATGGAAATATATATAGGATTAAATAATATTTTCCACTATAATAATGAATGATTTTTTTCTACTTGTGAATATTTGATGTCAATTAATGTATTAGTTGTGGAATTATTATTCAATACTAAATAAATTCAAAAGAAGAGAAAATATTAATTTAATAACTATTATAACCATTTAATAAATATTTTTGGATTAATTTTAGGAATGAAATATTTTTTCTAATAATAATATTAATTTATATTTATAAATAATATTATTAAATTAAGAAAATATTTTATCTCAAGACACTATTTTGTTCATAACTCTTTCATTAGATGTTTAATTGACCTGACGTTAGAGGCAGCACTACCCAAAAATTGAATATTCCATTTCAATAAAATTGATTAATATTATATTCGGCTCAATGGTATTGAAACATGAAATTCCCAGTAAAATTATTTGTTGATGAATGAAATTAATATGAGATAATAATTAATATGTGATGTAATTAATAAATATAACTAAATTAATTATTGAAAATGTATTTTAATTTGGATTTGATATGGTAAGAATTCCATTGGTAGGATGCCTATTATTTTTTAATCATATCTCCTCTATTACTCTCTCTCTGCATCTCTAATTTATTTTTTGTTTTATTCTTATAATCATATATCATAAATATTGTATTCCGTATTTATCGGAATGATGCATCATCAATCCCATTAGACATGTCTTGGTGAGTATAAATTATTCATAATATTGTTTTTTATGAATGAAATGATTCATCGTTATGTAATTCAATATCTCTTTGGTTTGTCGATGCTTATGGTAGTTGTACCTTGATGAGGGGTATTGAACCAAACATCCTGGTTTTTCACAACCGCTAACATCATCGACCTTCAACATGGTTATATAAAATACTAAACCCAAATTCTAGGTTACTATTATGTGTATCTAATTATAGTATTTCTATAAAATGTTTTGAAATTTCTTTCTTGGTTAATTTAATTAAATTTTTAGTTAATTAATCAATTAAAAGATTTGTGAATTTTTTATATTGGAATTTTACAGAATGAATAATTAATCACCAAATTAAATATTAAATATTGATATTTATGATTATATATAATTAATTATGGAGTAAATTATAGGATATTTAGGTTATTAATTTAAAAATTAATTAGTGATTTAATTATAATACTATGAAATTTTTACTTGGATAATCAATTGTTGAAATTAATTATAGAGTTATTCAAATTATTTAGCATGATTAATTAATAGTAGAATTGGATAATGTGAATTGATAGAATTATAAAATTATGATTTGGTATAATTAATTTATGAATTAATTTTAGTGAGTTATAGATGTTTGAACTCAAATAATTATTTGAAAAATTAATTATTATTATATTATAATTCTTGAAGTGGGATAATAAATAGTATAATTAATATATAGAGGTAGTTATCATTATTAGAATGATAGATATATTAGAATTTACAGAAAAATTATTTTGGTGGTTGAATTAATGGAGATAGAAAAATTAGTTGATGAATTAATTAATGATAATGATTTCTTTGAGATGGAATTAATTAATTGATGGATTAATTATTGAGTAAAATTAGATTATTTAGCTACCAGATAAATTAAATCGATTAATTAATTAAAAAAATAAATTAATGTGATCAATGAGATTATTTAATTATTAAATGAAATAAAGGGATTAATTAATTTTTTAATTAATTAATGAGATGCAATGTTACTATATAATAGTTCAATTAAATAAAAATATTAATTAATGGTAAAATTAATTAATACTGCCAATGTGATTATTTATTTTTTGAATTAAATAATGTGATTATTTCATTATAGAATTAATTAATTTGTGAAATGTTATTATTTAATTGTGGAATTAAAAACGTAATTAATTATTTATTGATTAAATTGATGTTAGTTATGATTTTACTTAATTTTTTAATTTAATAAAATGACTAATTAATTAAATAATTAAATAATGTGTGTAAATAGATTATTTAATTGCTGAAATCATTAATGATTATAGTTGATTGATGAATTAATCAATATGAGTAGATCGATTGTTTAATTGATGATTTAAATATAATTATTAACTAATTGGTAAAATAATTAATTTTAATAATGTTATTATCCAATGTTTATTTAAATAAATGTATTATTTATTTGATGAATAAATTAATTTAAGTGTTGAAATTACATAATTTTTTATTTAAATAAATTTATTAATCAGTTGACAGAACAAATAATATTATTGAAGTAATTAGTTAAATGTTTAATTAACTAGAGGAGTTAATGGGATTAGTAATAGACTTATTAACTAAACTAATTTATGTGATTAATAAATATTTAAATTAACAATTATTTTTTATGTGATTTGTTAGTTGTTTAATTATCTAGATAAATTTATGAGATTAATTAATTGTTAAATTAATTATTGTTATTGTTGTGATTAGTAAATAAATAAAGTTACTAATGGAATTGTTGTGTTAAAATAATTGTTGAATTAGTAATGTAATTGGTGAGTTAATTAATTGTTGAACTATTTATGAATTAAATAATGGTAACATGGTCATTATATTGTGGGATGGTTGAATTGTAACATGGTCATTCATGGTTAATTAAAGGATTAATACAAAGTCATCTTCGTTATGATATTAAATATATATTAGCATGATCATTCATTTGTGAAATAAGAATTGTAACTTGGTAATCAAAATTGTGTAATTAAATTAATGGTAACATAGTCATTCATTTTTGAAATAAGGATGGTAACGCGGACATCCAAATTGTGTAATTAAATGAAGGTTAACATAGTCATTCAATTGTGAAATTAGTATGGTAACTTTGTCATCGAAATATTGTGATTTAATAAATGTTAAAATTGTCCTTCATTGTTAATTTAGGATGCCAATAATTCTTCTTCGAGAAATTGGATCACATGAGAATACATCAGACTTTGGAATGAGTCAAAGCAAGAATAATATATGATGTTACCAATGGAACACATCAAGACCTTGCATGAGCCAAAACAAGTAATGTGGTATGGCAGTTCATGGGAACCTTGACATTAATGTTTATAAAGAAATAAAATATAATAAATTGATATTGTATTTACATGTTCATTATACATATTTTAATTACAACTACATACACTGCTATTGAATTTGTTTTTTTAAATGTCATTGGTTGTGGCCTACAGAGTTGTACACAAAACCTACTTCGGCTCCTTGAGGAGTACCTAAATAGACTCTTTTGAGTCTAGATAATTTAAAAGAAATGTTATAGATTCATATTGAAAAGTTGGGATAGGTCATAGTCAAGGATCTAGACATGGTTTCTTTGCCTCTTGTGAGTTGTTAGTTTCATTACATTTGGGTTTTAATTTGACAATTTTCACATACATAGAATGTCATATCTACTCATGAGTTTCAATTCTGTATTTCATGTTTTTGTTATATTATGTAATTGGTTCCTCCTATGGTTATATATATGATTTTTGTTTTTTTATTTCCACTAGTGTATTAATCTGATAAAATATAAAATGGATTGTATTTTCTCCTCATTGTTGACCTTCTAAACTCTTACTACAAATCGGTAGCCTCTAGCGCATGGGAATGTGTGCATGACGCCATGTGGTGAACTTGTATAAAGAACCATTACGTCGAACCATAGTTGGGATGTTAAAGTATGAGTTTGTTTCTATAACATATATATGTATATATCATTTATCATGTTCAAACATGTAGGAATAAATTCTTGATTTCTTCTAATGTATTTTTTATCTCTATTTTTTTCAAGGGGCACACCCTATATTAATAACATATTTCTTTTATGTGGAGTATATAATGATAAAATATTTATTATAAGATTATTATTATGTAAATTTATGGATATATACATATAAATATCTATTTCCATATATTTTTTATTCTTTCATGGGATGTAGGATTCAAAAGTCACCAAATTTGTAATGGTTATTATATATATCTCATTATTTAATTTGAATGTTTACAATTTTGATTCCAATGGTGATATCATATTATCTATATCCATTGAAAATAATAAATTCCATTTTTAAATGTTTACTTGTTGAAAATGTCAATTTCTCATTCATTTTACTCTATTTATGTGCCAAGTAGTTGAAAATTTTACTTATATGGGTAAATAAATTTATTTATCCATTTGATCGAAAATCCATTCCATTACATGTCTAAATCCTATATTTTTTTAAAAAAACTATACTATTATAAAATATTTGGATTCTGTTTTCTTAACCAATATTGAAATTTTCATAATTTATTAAATATAATTATTTAGTAGTTTTTTTAATTAGTTATTTTTATTGTTTACCGAAAATGTTAATGATATATATGTCTTCAAATGGATGGAATGAACATTGTTTGACTATTTCATGAAAAATAAAAAATTTAATTATTCTGTTACATTTTTGGAGTATAATTTAAATGGAAATATTTCCATTAATATTTGGAAATTGTTTTTAATTTAATTAGGTGATTTCAAAATTTAAAATTTAATTTCCTCAATAATAACTTAATGATATTTTTATTGTATTTATATTAATTAATGACAAAAAACAAAATGTTTTATTATTAGTTAATAGGTATATGATCTAATAATACAATCCATGTACTATCTCTATATGGATCATTAATATGTTGTAAAATGAATATTAAACCTATTTAGTTTAGATGGGTAAGTCTTTGAATAATTTCCTATGAAAATAATTCCAATTTTTCCAAGTTAGGATGTAATTAAAGATTTTGTGACACATATTTTAACATCACAGGACAATAAAGAACATGAAATTTTCATGTTTATGAATATTTGTGGATTAAATATTAGTTTCACACTAAAGGGGATGCTATATTCGATGGCGTACCTGATACGCAACAATGAGTTTCTTTTAAAATCATACAATTTCACACATCGTTGAGGTATGCTGAAAAATAATATAATATAATTATTATTTAAAATGGTAGTTAACGCATAAATGTTGTGTTGGCGGGACTGAATCAATCTAACTAAAGTATGATTATATATGTTTGTTATATGTTTCTACATTTATCAAATAAAATTTAGAGGCTTAAAATGTTAATGAATCATATTTTTAGCATAAATACTATAATAATCTTTAAAAGGTTGATTAACCAACTTTTAATGGAGAAACCTCATAAAATCTAGTTTTGGACACTCTTATTTGTTCTATTTGACAATATAAAATTATTCTTTATAATCAGGATATTAAATGTTACCTTGGATAAAATTTGGGTATTTTTCTGATAAAATTCCTTTTTTAATGAATATTGAAAACACTGTTTTTTAATTCAAAACTATCATTTAATCTAATTTATTTTTATTGATTGATTATATTTCTAATTTGTTTTAAAATTTAATTATATTATATTCTTACCATTTAATCTAATGTTTTTCATTTTAATTAATTTCTCTTTGAAATTGGATATAAACAAGTGTCAATTTTTTGATTGTTATTGTTTCTCAAAAAAAGTTTTTTGTTTTGAGAACAGGGAATTAATTATAAATTAATTAATTAAACATAAATGTTTTTAATTTGATAAAATAGACATCAATTTCAATTTCATAATATCAAATGTACCTTAGGCTGAATTTTTTGTATATTTCTTAAGAACATCGATTTTTTATGAATAGTGAAACCACTTAGTTGTAGTTAAAAAAACTGAATTTTTCTTTTAAATGAAATTTTACTACTTCTATGAATTGAATTTTAAAAATATTACATTGATGGTTGTTAGTAGTAAGTATAATTTGGTTCAATAAGATGAAAATTATTTTGATGAATAGTAACCTTTTTCTTTTATTTACCACGGTTAAAGATAAATAGGGAATTAAAGATAAAAATAATATTAAAATAATACAAAATTATCTTAACACATGTCCTAACAATATTGGATGAGTCATGGCCGACCATTTTCTTCATTGGGTCGATTTTGGGCCCCCATGAGGCCTGTGAAATGTGATAATTACACTTTATTTTAATTAACTTATGGTAAAGACAAAAATGACTCTAACAAATATCTTTCAGTATATCAATATTTACATGGTATATAAAAGTAATATTTTTTACTATAAATATTAATTGTAAAGGTAAAAATATTTTCTAAATTATTGTATTTTATTATAATTTTTAGACATCAAATAAATTAAATTATTTATGACATAATAATGATGCAGTATTTATACCATTAATAAATTATATAAATAAATAAAATTATTAATATTAAAAGAATATCAAAAACCTATCCAATTATTTTTGGATTATTTTATGTCGAACATGTGTCCTCATATCTTTGACAGAAATATTTTTAGACCTTTTGAAACCAAAGATAAGTTTATAATAAAATTACATTTTCACACTTTCCTAAAGAGCCCCTCATCTCCCTTATAAAAGGATGCCACTTCTAACCCATTTGTCACAACTCACAAGGCCCATGTCTCATCCAACCCCTATACAAATATTCTATAAATTTCCCTTTTTAGTCCTAGAATCCTATCCTTAGGTAGAATGGACTTTAAGAAGTCCATTTTGTTTAAACCAAAGGGAGTTACCCAAATTAATGATAACATTTTTTTCTTAAATCCTTTTCTATTATTTTACTTCTACAACCCATAATAACTTTTGGTTCCTTTTTTTATAAAAAAAATGTATCCCCAATATACTATTATGTTTTTATGAGTATTATTGGAACTATAATTATACACACATTCATTTAATGGGTAATGAACATACTGTGTCTGCAGATGGAAAACTAACGTCACAGAAAACGATGATTGTTCAATTATCCCTTACCACCTCTCATTGTGGACGTTAAGATAGAAATGTATTTATATATGATATATATTATGTTAATGTTTTTTTATTCATATTTATTTTCTATTTATATCATACTTTTATGGTTTCCATTATGGGTAAACGTGATAATTTCATTTGAGGAAATGCAGACTATTGCCCCCTCAGATTGATATGACTCGTTAATTCATTATTTCGAATGTAAAAAGGATGTATTTAATGATATTATATATTATATTATGGTTTAATTATAATATACCTATGTATAATAATGTTTTAATTCAATTAAAATGCTAAATAGAAATTAAAGTAGCTTTCATTCGTACGTATGGCTTACCGTCTCTATGAATGGTGCATTTCATTTCTTATCTCCAAAAGTTATGTACTCTTATAAATACATAAATATAAAGGATATATAGTATATATATGATATCTAAATCATTTATATCATTCTTGTGATAATGGAATTTTGACCACATTGACAAATCATAATTACAAAAAGACCATTTTTAATGAATGTTCCGAACATCTATCAAATATCCAATATAAACTCAAATAATTAACTAATTGTAAAAGAAAGGTAACAAGTGATTTAATAAGAATAATAAATTTAAAAATATTGTTAACCATGTATAAATTAGCTTTTGTTTATTATTTAGGAAGAATAAGGAACATACATGACAAGTCAGACTTGAGGTAAGGAGGTTTCTTATCTCACTTTAAATTCTGTGGGATTTCCATTAAATGACACTTATTTATTGAATGTGGTCTATTTTGTACATAAATTTGATATATATTATCATGATTCAATTTATATCCATGGTGTTATATGATTAAATTGGTGTTTTATAATTTTTTAACAAAGGAATCATTTGATTACAATGTGTTAAGGGGTTTTCATTTCAGTTTTTATTATCGTGAGATTAAGGCTATATTTTCCACTATTTCATTTTGTGTTGTGTATGTACTAAACATGAATGTAATATATGTGTAATATCCTTTAATTTATTTTTACTTACATCTCTATTTTATGATCCTTCTTTTATGTGGTATTTGTTTCTTATGTTACCAAATCAGTAATGGAACCGTTCACCCTCTTCTTTTTTAATAGTTCTTATTGTTATGTCTATTAATTTACATCTTCTTATGTTGGGATATGTTCTTCTATATCCTTATTTCTGTAAATTTATGTCCAAGTAATGAGATACCATTTTCCCTCTCATCAATTCATTTTTTGGGTTTTAAAGTGACGCTGTTAGGCTGTCGAATTTCTGTAAGGAAACATCTTAACCAAATTTCAATTATATGGGTTAAACATCAACTTCTTGATTAAGTCGTTCTATGAATATGTCTAAATAAAATTTGATTGTTTTACACTAATTATCCACTTATATTTGGTGCTTTTACATTTAAAACTCATAATTATGTCATTTATTTATACTTAATCTAAATATAAAGTTTTTATAAGGGATTTCGTCTCAATTTACATTCCATGGAGTCTTCATTGTTGTTATAAACCAATTAACTATTTTCTAGTATATATAATATCCTTTGGTATATTATATCATGAATCCCTTTATTCTCATGATATTATTAAGATATGAATAAATGTTATTCCTCAATTATTTTCATTCAAGCATCAATCATTTTGTTAGAAACAATTTAACTAAAATATCATTTTAAATGTTTTAATGATTTTTTCTTATAGATATTACTCATTAATTTCCATGAATACAAAAATATTTAGGATTTATTTATATGGATATTAATGTTTTCAAATAATTATTCAATAAATGATTCAAAGTGGAATGGGACACAATAATTAAAAAGTCTCTTTATTAAATGTTTTAAATGGTTTTGAAAATGGTTTGATTAAGAATTGATTTTGTAAATATCCTCAGTTGATATATTGTAATTAAAATGTGGAAATTTTATTAGTGAAATTTTTATATTTATAATATTTTATGTGTTATGATTTTATAATGGTACTTTGTCATTTGATAGTTTGATACATGATAAACCAAATGATGGATGGTGATGTGATAAACGAGGATGGGTGGTCACATTATAACATCTAATGAATTAGGTATGGAAGTCTTCCATATGGCTATTACATTACGTGATATGTATGGAAGTTGATTGAATGGTTATTCCACTTATGAATGTTTATATCCAAAGATACCTTTATATGTTATGTGTTCATTAAATGGGTTTTATTGTAATATTTTGGTTACAAAAGGGTATGCAAAGATATTTTATTTATTGAAGTGTATTTACTACTTAATAAAGTTAGAAAGTATTACTTATGATAAATAAATCCTGGTGTTCTTGTTGTTTTGAATCACTACCAATTTTCCTTCTTTTTGAATCCCTTATTGATATTTTATGCGCATTCCTAGTTTTGAAATATTTTTCACAGGACATAAAGTGGAATAGGGTTATGGATGGGATGAAGGAAAATTCTTGTTCTCTAAAACTTGGTACAAGAAATGAAACATTTATAAGAGTTTTTATATAGTGAAATAATGGAAAATTAGTAGAATTGTATACTTTGAAAATTTTGAGATGTAATGTTATTTTTATGCCTAATTATCTAAAACTATAAACCTAAAAAGATCCTTAATGTGAAATATTCATTTAATCCAACATTATGTAATTTTTTTGAGGTAGGGTCTTTATACACACACAAATATATATATATATATATATAATCATTCTGTTACATATGAGAATATATTTAATTATCCTAATAATTTGTTGTGTAGTGCTTAATTTTCCATTATATCAAATGAGTCAAATGAGGTTATCCGAAGCCAGGAAGATGGTAAATATGAGGATATCCAAATAACAAAAGAAGGAACTGAAGAGGTTATAAAAACCCCAAAAGATTATATATGGTTGTATTAACCAATTTAGAATATGTTACATGGGTATCTAGCATAAAAATAACATGTTATTAACAACATTAGTTTAGCCTTGAGATCAAATTCAACATAGTTATGTGTATTCTAAAATATAAATTTATTATAAGAATGTTATAATCTCAAAAATTATATTCCATGATTGTAAATAAATTAATGCCTTATGAAAAATAATAATTTATTCCATGACTCATTTTTATCACCAATGATATATAGGGTAAATTTTTAAAATGTTATTATCATGTTATCATACTGATATGTTCATATTGGATTGATATAGCCCTTGTTTACCATAACTAAGAACTTTTGGTGATTCTATCAAATATTTTATTTTGTAGGACATAAATAAATGTATTGTGTGAGATATGTCTTAGAATTATGAATACATGAAAATAAATTTTGGTGATTATTTAGTTGACTTATGAAAAAGAAAATTATGTGTCTTATTTTCCTAACATATTAGACCTATATGATTATAGTGTGAATAATTTTGTTTTTTAGAGAATATAAAAATATTAAGATGAAATACCTCTATATAAGAGGTATGGATAGCTATAGTTGGTATCATAGAATGGTATAGTAATAATTTTCCAACAAAGATGAAAAAAAATTCATGAAAACCTTATGTCATTGTAATAATACAGTAAATATTCATGGATTTTTACTAATGGATAGAGCTAGTGGTTTTCAAGTAATTACATCCCAATCATAAAACTATAAATGTGTGTGCTCGGAATCAGTAGAATAAAGGGGAAATAACTCTGAATAAGAAACATTTGTATTTGAGTAGAGACTCTCAGGGAATATATTTTTTTCCCAACTAGTTTGTCACTCTCATGGATTTTTTTGAAATAAAAAATAACATTATTATCAATCATAATTTAATTCAATATATGATAAACATGGATTACTATTGTAAAGAATATGGTTTCCATGATTCAAAAGATGATGTTAGGATTTTTAATGCCTGAGAATTATTATTTACACTAATAAATTATAGATTTCACCAAAGCCTATCATTTTATAAATTTAATGAAAATTAATATAAAACAATTATGTTTTGGTGGTGGAATTCATGATAAAATATTGTAGTATATTAGTTGATATTAGTTATATACATTCAATTATTTAATGAAAAACATTTATAAATAGTTTTTTTCGGATGAACTATTTTTTAATTAATTATTGAAATTACCAAACAAAATATTGGTAATATTTGATGTATACGAATCTTATCATCCTTTATTCTTTGGGATCACAATTCCTTTAAATTTTATTATTCACTATCTAATAGAATTTTATTTTATTTTAGGCATTCAATTTACATCATTATATAAATAGTACATAAATTAAATAGGTATGAAATTTAAATTTTATATTCAAATCACACATATTATCATCTATCACAAAGATGGTAGATATGCTCATCTAATAGAAATAACATCCATTATAAGTGTCCAAATTCCAATTAAAATATTTTGGCTATCCTATATTTTTTAAAATAAAACAACATATATGAAATTTATGTTATCCATTATTTTTTACTGTATTTGTATAATATATTGGTAGTCTTTCCCCAAATCATATTATTTATTTGTAAATAGATCATATACCTTGTCAAAAACCAACTCCAAATGTACTAGATGCCTTATTTCTATTTAATTTTTGGATATTTACATTATTTAATTGAGGAATGAGGGAACCCTCATATGACTGTTTGGATTAGTAGACTAAGGCCCAATACATGACATGAAGAACTAGATGCATCATACCAAATAAAAGAGTTGCAGGCCCAACCCAATAGAACGTCCCCTCCCAAGCATCTGCATCATTGAAGGCACCAAACTCCCCAGCAAGCAATATTTATCGTCTCAAATTGTCCCAAGAAAATGGCATAGTTCCTAATCCCAAAAGAAATTTTCAGACCCTATAATTCTTATAATATAGTTATCTCCACTAAAGTGGTTTCTAAATTTTCTGAAATCATTTTATTTGCCTACTATATATATAATCTAGGCTGCTGCTTTTTCATTGTTTCCTGAAGGCCCTGTGGCTGTATGTCCTTTGGTGTCGTTAATGTCATATGGACCATAGGCCTAATCTAGTGGCCTAAAGACCAAAACTGATGAGTAGTTTTGTTAGTTACAATACTGTTACAATACTTTCTACATTACTCCTATAATGACCCATAAATTTTTATCCCCAAACATTTGATCTCAGGTTTTATATAGGATGAAGGCATAGGATAACCACTCAACAACCATCCAATCTATTTTTTTTAATATAATAAATAATTAATTAATTTTGAAAAAAAATGGCGATCTTACCTACAATTATAGGTATCAAAATAGTCCTTAACTTACACTCCACCTCACTGCTCATAACTAGTACACAACATAACAATGAGGAAAATGTAAAAAAAGTGTACAACATGCATTTCTTTTCCCCAAAAATGGTTACTCCTCAGCCTCTACATCATTGTTCTCTTATTAATCATCATCATTACCTAGTGATGCACATGTTTCACTGAATATCGGAAAATTTATCCTCATAGAGCTAAAATAAGTTTAGATGAAACTGAAATTATATATCGATAAAATAATAATTTTTAAAAGAGGGACACCTTGATTGTCACTTGTTATTTAATATTACTAAATATAGATCGATGAGACTCTGTATTAATTATCATGAGTTTACAAATATGATATTCTTGAGAAATTATAATCAAAAATATTATTTATGACTTTTTCAATCAACTATTATGATTTTAAAAATAATACAAGATTTACATTCTATTTGGATATCATCAATTATGGGTACATAAGGATGACTACCCCAACAATGAATTTCAAGTGGATTATATATATATATTCATGGATACCATTTGGTTGTACTAATTCCCATATATTCTACAAATATTTTATAAATAGATATTACATATTACATTGGTAAATTTTTAGTAGTATTTATAATTGATATTCATATATATTCCAAGACAATGGAATAAAATTATTAGCAATTTATATTTTTTCTGGAGACTATGAGAAATGATAATATGTATTAAAAATATACCCTAAAATTTTTTATTATATATGTTATAATTCTTTAGTCTAGTTATTTCATGTGGGGGAAAATTGTATGATCAATAAAATTATGTGTCTATTAAACATAATCCCA
Organism: Viscum album; assembly: GCA_963277665.1. NCBI lineage: Eukaryota > Viridiplantae > Streptophyta > Magnoliopsida > Santalales > Viscaceae > Viscum > Viscum album. The sequence goes on along the minus strand of OY728163.1, from coordinate 1,896,212,964 downwards.
AACCAACCATGGTGAATAAAATGTATTGTTTAATTTTTTTTGATGGATATTATTTAATCATTATGGAAATTTTTTAGATCATTCCAATACACTCACCATGTTAACTCAAATGGGATCTAATTTCATGTGGACTACTTGTTGTGAATAAAATTTCATGAAAGTAAAAAAATTATATAGCACACTTGTGCATAAATATACAAATAATTTATAAGGGTTTTTAGTCTATAGTAATTAATTTAATAATATATTGGGATGAATTCTATAGATATATGTTATGGTAAAAGCTTATATCTCATGAAAATTGATGGTTCATGATAAAATTTAAAAAATTCATCATTTGGTGTTATTAGAGGAATATTTTCATTAATTTTGTAGATTGATTATATTAAAGTAAAATATGTGATATATATAGTGATCATTAATTTTTTATACATATATTCACAAAAAAATATTTAAATATTATCTAGACAATAATATTATAATTGAATAAAGATAATGATTATTCAAAGCATTGGAATCTTGTAAAAGAAAAAAGGTGCATATTGATTCATGTCGAATTGACCATGCTAGATTATCTTTGAGGATGATAAATAATGATCTCGACATTATAGATTTTCAATGGATAGACATATAAATATTAATGTAATAAGGGAAATCTTATCATTAAAAATTATTTGTTCAAATATATATATATATAAGATAAGTCTAAAAAAGAATATAATGAAGATGTTGAGATATGTATGAAGGTGATAAATGTTTTATCCTTGACTATGATGGAACTATTATGTTCAAGAACAATATATGTGTTTTATCCACACCATGTTTGATAGACATATTTATTATAGTAGGCTCATATTTCATTATTATCTATTCATGCACGATGTACAAAGATGAACAATGATCATAAAGATTCTTTCATGTGGGAAAAGTTCTATGGAGATTTTTATATGTACATATAATAGTTCATAGAATTTCATCATCCTAAGGTAGAAATAAAAAATGAAAAGGGGATGTGATCACTAATACCTATACTAGAATGGCAATTGAGTAACAACCCCAAGTATTTTTTTCATCATACTCCCCCAGAAATTTAATGGTTAGAATAATATTGGTTAATTAGTCATTCAATTTAAACATACAGAAAAAAAATATTTATTCGAGGGTATTTCTATTTAGATATAATTACAATAACATAATTTAAGAATGTGCTATGTTTTCTTGTACTAAAAAAATAAATATTATCTTATGATAATTTTAGTTTTACCACAATGTTATGGAAATATAATAAAATATATGATGATATAGATTTTGGTTTTAATAAAAAATGATATATATAGATGGATAGTCCGTCTGAGAAAATCATTTATACATAATAACAAATTACATGGTCTTTTTTAATGGATTTCAAAGGTGTGTTGGGTGAGTAAATATCTTTATAACGGTTTTTTAAAAATAATAACATTCATTTAATAATTAAAATGATTCATTATGAATATATATTTTTAAAATATGATTAAATAAAGACATGACGGGATGATGTTGGTGGAAAAATATATTGGTAACTGAATTATCTAGGGAAAGTGAGAAAATATATAACTACTAAACATCACATAAAGGAAGCTCCATGTTGACATAAGGTTATTCAAACAGATGTCAGTCTAATCCTGAGTTTGATGTAGGCGATAATGTTTAATTTTGACATTTTCTCCGAGGAATACTATAATAAAAACATTTATAATGTAAATAAAATTCCAATATATATATAACACATATTGATATTCTTTATTGAGTGATGATAAATTTATATCCCCTAGAACATCCACTGAATCTATAAAAATTCCATGATGTATTACATTAATAACACCTATAAAATTATATAACTCACCATTAACATATAAATTAAAAAATATCTTCCCTAAAGAACTTGAAAATTCATATGAATAATTATATATTGAGATCCATGATCATAGATTTAACTATTCAGTAAACATAACCACTCACCTAGTTAATTTTTTGAGGAATTGAAACCAACATGATGATTCTGCATAGGAACCTGACAGTATGAGAGATAGAAGTATCGTTAGTTGTTTGTAAATTAAGTGAAAGAATATCAAGGGATAAATTCATTTTAAGGTGAATATATTAAATAAAAAATTATTATTTAAGATATAATTTTTATCAAATAAATTAAAATTATTTAATTTCATACATTACATGTAAGAATAAATTTTAAGACCCCAAAATACACTATTAAAGTTATTATTTTGCATGAACATTATATCCGTCTATTTTATTTTTCCGTTATTCGTAGGATTTTATTTATTATGATAACTATATTATTTAAACATCAATAAGTAAAATTTATATTTTATAAAATCAATAGATATTTTTACAAAAAATAATTTATTGTAAATGAATTTTTTATCAAATTTTGTTACTTAATTTATTTATATTTTAAGTTAATAATTTATTTAAATCACTATGGATGACTTTTTTTCATAAATTTATATTATATATATTCAGTTATCTATTTTATCATTAATAAATTATTTTGTAACCTATGTTGGTATAATAAATCCATTTTGATTCTTGAAAAATGTATTTTCCCAAAATATTGATTCATATTATATTCAAATAATTTATAAAAATTTAATTTTTTCATATTTCTTAATTATTTTTTAACTTTTTAGCATAAATTGTGGTAAAAATTTAAACAAAATAAGTTATATAATTGTTGATTTTTTTGAGAAAATACTATTTAATATGAATACAAAAAAATCGAAACATTTATATCATTTAAAGACTACTAAATTTATATTTTTACATGGTGTCAATAGTTATATTAATTTATTTATAATTTTCTTCTTAAAATTAGATAATTGGAATCAATATTATTATGAATTATTATATGAACAATTTTACACGTCAGAACATGTTTTTAATAAAAACCCATTTTTCTATCTTATAGAGAGTATTAATTTTAAATTAAAATTTTCCCAATCATAGAATTGAAGTTATTTATATATATAAACCACATTATGAGTTAGAATAACTAATCCTATAAAAAAATTTAATGTAATTTTTTCTATAATTGTAGTTTATAACATTAAAACATAATTTTCATGGTTATGGTTAAAATGGGATTCCTGATGGATTTTATTAAAATGATAATAGCCAAAATTATATACAAAACAATTTAATTTATTTTTTTACAAAAACTATTTTGGCCTTATATTATCATACTATTTATAATGCTCCCATATTGAAATAATTTACATGGGTTAAATATGGGTATATGTTTTTCCTTTAAAAAATTCCAACTGTGTCATATCCCCAACTTATAAAAGCGAACCCCCTACCTCTCCTATTACCTCTTATAATGAATTGTATGCCACCCATGACCTAAATAAATAAAATAATTACATCTCTACCAACATTATAGGATAATTAGTTTGATTGGTAATTATTCCTATGAATGCATTTGGTGTAATCTTAAATAGAATTTATAAGGAATCAGTTTCATTCTTAATCTGTGTTTTTTATTTATTCCTTAACATAATACAACTATTATTCAAATATAACGATATAATAGAATAATGATATAATATATAATAATACATTAACTTATTCTTTGAAATAACATATATTCATCTCCTCTTCTTTAAAAGGGGAAATAATGACATTGATTATTTACATGGTGAACTATCAAACAAGGCAGGGATGTATTTCATTTTCATTCAAAAACTATCATAGATAGATATAATGAACGATTTATATTATATAAATATAATTAATATTTTATAAATAATAATACATTTTTCTTTATAATATAACATATTTTTTCATACATTCCAATACATTGAAAAATGGGAATGTTACTTATATGTAAGTGTGGACTACCTCCACCAAAAGGAAACATAATTTGTTTTTAATTTTATTTGTATATAGATAATAATGATGTTAAATTAATTAATATATATGATATATATGAAACATAATTTTTTATGGAAAAGTTAATTTATATTTACCATTCATTTAGCCCACCTATCAAAAAATAAAAACAATGATCATCTGTAGGTGTGACCAACTATCTCTATGAATGGTGTAAATATTTTACCTAATATTAGCTTTTATTTATGACCATAAATATTCATTATGATTATATATGATACTAATACTAATATAACAGTTAATTATATTATTTTTCAATAATCAATGTATAAGGATCAAAACATTATAAAAAAATATATACTTAATAAATGAAGTAATTATCACCTTAAATAGCAATATTAATAAAATTAATTAATTAGAAAGATGATAAAAGGATATTAATAAAACTTATAAGGTTTGATATATATTAGTAGGGTTTTGGATTATATATATATATACAATTTAATAAACTAGATGTTTAAGCCTATATATTGAAATTAAAGAATTGAGGTGTATGATTTTCTTCTCACTTTTATTTCAAAGGGACACAAGACATATTTATCAAATTTTACTTTTATATGTAATATATCCTCCGATTAAGGTATTTTATGGTTCTAATCGTGTAATTTTGTATATAAAATCCATACATAGTTTTTCCATTCATGGGTTTTATGATTCAAAATTTTACTATGTTTTATGAAATTTATGATACAATTACAATTATCATCGGTATTATATAAATTTATTGTTAAATTTGGAAAATTTATTATCTATATCTCATTAAACTCATATATTTTCATATATATGTTTTTTTCTTGAATATAATAGATTTATTTTAATTTTACACTTTTTATGAAACAAATACATCAAATGAATATTTTTAATAGAATTTTATCTTTATTCCACACTCCTTTTGAAAATTTAATATTATCCATATAAATTTATTCAATAATTCTTAAATTTTGTTTTTAAATTTCTCTAAAAAATAGTATATTTTTATTTAATTCATTTTTTCATTTTATATTATTGTTTCAAAAATAATCATGTTGTAATTTTTTAAATGGTCTACTTTTTTTCATTTAACAAAAAGGATAATGGGATTATTTTACTAATTTTAGCAACCTAAAAAACATTTCCCACTATCATGAACACTTCATTTTTTACGAATACATTACATAATTCAAAGGATACATTTAAAATAAAAAATTCATTATTATTTTGAATATATTTATATTTAAAAATATGATATCAAGATGTAATGGATATTTGTAACATCCTAAGATTTTAGGGTATTCTTATTTTTAAATTTAATCTATTTGATAGATTATATTACACTGAACATTGTGCTTAAACATTCGATGAAATAATATTATATAATCATGATACTTAACACATATCCATTGTAATTGAGTGAATAAATATGACTAAAGAATTTATTAAAATATATTTTAATCCTTTTAATAGAATTGAGTAATTCATTTCCTATTAATTAGAATTAAAAAAGGTGATCCACATGAACATAAAAGATGTGTTTTTATAATAAACATTTATTCCAATAATGCTATTTTTTCATATAAATTTAAATTCCAAAATTTTACTAAAATTATTTAATGAAATTTATACATTATTTATTCAGTAATTTTTTCTGCATATCTAATATTTATTATAAAATTTATTTAATAAAAAACTGACTTTTTAAAATAAAAATATAGAAATTTCATATAGTATTTTTGAAGCCTTTTGATGGTGACCATCTTTTAAATTAATATTAGAAACATTTATAAGTTTGATATTAAAAAATATTCAATTTTTTTTTAATATTAGATATCAATATTAGCTTAAGGTGAATTTAAATTATTTTTCTGAAAAATATCCTTTTTGTGATGAATAGAGAAAATTACTAAATAGTTTTCGAAAAATTATTTTTCATCATACTTATATATATTGTAAAATTATATTATAAATTATTTTTAATGTATAAATAGTTCAAGTATATAATAATAAAACAAGTTTTAGTTATTCTAAACTATATCACAATATAATTTTATATATAAAAAATTTAGTCATTTTGAACTTTTCTCATTAAAATTCATCTCTTTGTTTGTGTCTTGACAACTATTTTCAAATAAAAATTTTATAACTATTTTAATTGAATTTTGTTAAATGGATTAAATATTTTTAATTATATTGTATATTAATTTTTATGTTAATTATCATTTTTATTCTTCAATGTGTTACCATGGTAATAAAATTAATTCCCACGATATAGGAATGAAACATAAACGAAATAACAGTAAACGCGTAAAGATGTTAAATACCCTAAAAAAACAATGTAATTTTTATTGAGGCATCTATAATCCATTATCATCCTTTATAATACAAATTTCCATAAATCATTGTCAAAAAAATTATATTTATTTTTCGTTGGCTTTAAATATAAAATTATTATTATTATTATCACATATGTCCACTTCTCCTCATGTACAAATACAACCGCATTTTGAGACACTATAATTGGATTTCATAAAATATATACCCAAACCTCTCCACATAACTCTAACAAATTCAATGTTCTTATTTTCTATCCAAATGGAAAATCCTAGATCTTTTATGAGTAGATTTAAAGGAAGACTGCCGGAGAGAATGTATCATTATTCCTAAATAATTTAATATAATTTATTTATCCCCAAAATAAATAATTTTTATATATTTCATATATAATATCTAAAATATCATAAATATACAAAGATATTTTTCTATAAATAGTTTTACCTCGACTTCCCAAACATTCATCAAATTATATATTCAATCAGCTTTCATGTCTATGGTGGATTCTAGCCTCACAAACCAATAACATTAGTTCGTCCATCACCAACATTTATGTTTAGTATAAATTATGAATTTGTATATGATAGATGATATATATTATATTTATTTTTTATTTAGGATTATATAATTATTATATAACTGTTAACATCATGATTTCTATTTTTTCGGAATATAATAACATTGTTTGTGGACTTGTGGACTACAAAATCTCAAAACAATGTGATTCATTTACATTTTAATAAAATGTATTAAGGATAAATTTAATAAAAATATGTTTCATATATGATATAAAATTTGTAATTTAAATATAATATACATATATATAATTTAATTTTCTTTTTACATATGAATAAAAAAATGGAAACATCGTTCATGTGTACGTACAACCTACTATCTCCATGAATGGTGTATTCCATTTCCTATTACTAAATATCATAGTAACAATAAATAAATATATAATGAATATAAATTATATTGATATAATTTTTTATATTATAGATTTTATTAAATAATTAACCGTATAATATAAACAACATGAATCATATTAAAACATAATCCAAAAACGTAGCAGTAATTACCAAAAACAATGAAAATATAGAGAGATCAGTAATGAATGGGTACTTATATGAAATTCAATTGTAATATATGGTATAATAAATATTAATATTTGTTTAGTATAATTTGAAAACATTATTAAAAAATTATATTGTATGTTATAGAATTATACAAAAAATAAAGGCATAAGATAAAGATATTCTCCCTTCACTTTTACATCTGTGAGATATATGCCTTATTTACCACATATTATAATTATAGAGTGTATACACTAGTAATTTGACATGTTATATACTTAACATAATTATTCTCATTATATAATATTTTTAATTTATTTTTATTCAATCATGGGAATTTTGATTCCAAAGATTCAATGTTTTATTGGACACTTTGGAATTTTTAATGAATATTTGACCCGAAAATTATACAATTATCACATTTAATGTATTTTAATTTTTTAAAAATCCATTGATTAATTTTTTTTTCATTTGTGTTGCTCTCTTATTATACCATATATCATATTATATTTGATTTTTATTAATTGTTTTCACTATATATGTATTATTTTGATGTGATTCATCATATTTATCTGTATAGTTTATGATTATGATAACTTAATGGGGAATTTTATTTAAATTTTGAATTATAAATTAAATAAAAATTTATATTTTTATTATGTCTCATCAGTTTCATGTGATAAGGGAATTATACTTTGTAATTTTTGGGTGGGAACTCCTATAACCCCTAGATTCATCAGTAGGCCAGGCGAGATAAACAACATAGACTGTTGGAAAAATATGCATACATTCATAATATTATTTTCAATAATCCTTTATAATATAATATTACTAGAAATATGAAATTATTATATTATATTCTTATTATGAAATCATTATTATATGGTTTAGATTATCATCATTATAAATTCCATCATTATAAATCAAGTAATTGTTATTCCATGTGATTATTAGATTTTTTTGAATATCCATAGATAAATTATTTTTTCAGGTGGATATTAATATGGAGTAATTGGGATATATTTTAATTCTATAAAATGAGAATGAATATATTTATTACATTCAATTTGATTCAATTATTTACATTTCCATATTAGTAACTCATATTTTTTATTACAATTACCCTTACTAAGCATTCCATATCACCCCAATAATTTGATTCATTTTCCCAAAACATTTCATGATATAAAATATGACTAATATACATGGTTACACTGAGTGGGTGAATATTCATACTCAAATAAATTATTTAAGTGTTTTACTTTTTAAAATGTAATCTGAATTTTAAGTATGTATCTACACTGCACAAACTATTAATCAATATTTTCATTTGGGATATGATTCCTTCTAAATTATTCTAATTTATAAATGTAGGGAACCAATTATAGGCTACTAGGATCAGTGTGATTATAATATTTTAATCAATCATTTGTTATCGTAATTTTTATGGAATTTAGTTTCATTAATAAAATAGTCATTATTGATAAATATTATTTTTATGGTGTGCAGTACATTGATATAATCATGAACATTTCTATGTATATTTTATTTCTATTTTCAAAAATTCATACACAACATTTTTCTTTCCTTAATGTGTTTTTATAATTAATTTTTTATGAATCATATTTCCTTTTAGAGTTCATTGGTATAATGAGTGAATTTGTGGAAAATATTTTTATTATTTTAATTATGTTTTGGGAGGTATTGGAGTTAAATCCCCTCTTAGGATATGTTAATGATTAATTTCTTATAAGATAAAATTTTACATTCTAATTTATCCCAATCCCAAAATAGTGTAAATGATAAGAAATCACAACACTCAATGGTTTATATGGGATTTATTTACAATCCTAAATAATGGTACACATATGGTAATTCTAATCCCAAATAAGAAACATTTGTGGTTATACAACAGTTAATATTTAATGATTTTAAACTTTTCAATCATTAACATATTTTTTTCTACTTATATTCCCAAAATATATGTCTTACAACAATTTTATGATTTCATAGAATATGTTCATTGATTACATAATGATTCATATCTTATAAAATAACATGATTTATTCAATGAACTATGATTATGATATATTATATTTCGGTGATGGTTTTTAAATGTTATTCACAATATATCATTCCCATCTTCTCATGTAATTTTTATATATACATTTTACCCTGAATTTTCTTCACAGTTCAACCTTTCTTATGATTCATTATCATAAGAGAAAATAACATGAATTATGTATAAAGCCTCTAAGAAGTGTTTCAATGATGAATAATATAGTGTGAGATGGTGAAATTAATATATGAAATAATTTTTTATCCATTTTCCAAAGGTACACGACATTGAAATTTTTGACTCGATCATTCTGTTATGAAATTATTATATATCTAATATTATTAAAACTTTCATTTAATTTAATTTTTACTTATATAAATTCTTTTAACCATTTCCACGGTCCTATTATTATTATATATTCTTAAGTAACATATTTATTCATTATATAAACAATTATTATGATTCATATAATGTTGTTTTTATAAATGAATTGCATCACGTCACAGATTAGGTAGTCTGTAATTATACATGACCAATGATTCTACATTTCTATTAATTGAATGAAATAGTGGTGTACTATAAATAACAATTATTAAAATATTATTTAATTACAATGATTAATATATTAAATACATATATCCATATAATGATCAAGGTGAAGTGTAAATGAAAACAATTACAACGCTTTCATAAAGTAATACTGAAATCAAACACATATATGAAGTCTATGTTTTCCAAAATATTATAAAATAAGAATATATTTGTTATATTATAATTTAATATTAATAGATACATAATTAAAATTAAATATATCTTGATAAATAACCATATGGTGATGAAATGTGAATTATATCACTACATGAAGGAGGTAGTCAATACATAGACATGATATATAAAATAATTTCCCAATAAATTTAATGGACAGGAATTTCTTTATTAATCAAAAATATAAAATCTGAATATATAATATATAATTATGTTATTATATTGAATGTACTTTCTTTATGTTTGGGTCCTTTTTGTTGAATTTTGGTGATTACTAGTAATATTCCTTTTTATAAAGGATTATCCTTTTCAAGATTATCTGATCCCGTACTAATGTTTTTTTAGTGATGTCTAATGATAGGGAAAATATATAGTTTATCTTTTTTGGATCATGTAATACTCTAGATGTTGATTCTAGTAATTTTTATGAGGCCATGTTAGTTTGAATACTCATTATTTGGAGAAAAGTTTTGTTTTTTGGTAGAAATTTATTAACGGATGAAACTCTACATGAAGGTATGTATATTTCCTTATGTTCTTATTCTATGTAGTAAATGAATTACTCAAAATCATAAAATGGAACATGAAATAGAAACTTTTTTGGTTTACATTTCAAACTAGGTAATCATAGAGTGTTTAACAAATCACATGTTTGTGATTTTCTAGTGGTTAACTTTCTTCTAATCATGTTCTCAATCAATCTATATCAAAGAATAATGGTTAGTATTTCTTCCATATCCATGTTTTCCATACATGGAATACTAGTATGTGTTATCTCAGGTAACCTTTGTATATATTTTTCTTTTTTTTAATGTGATATTTTTATTGACTATTTTTCCATGTGGTCCATTAAATGATGTTTCTGAGCCTAATTCTAAAATTGTGAGGATGAAACTTCCTAAAGGGGGGAAGGATAAAAAATTAGAAGTAAATAAATATCATGAAATTTTCATGTTTATAAATATTTGTGGATTAAATTTTAATTTTATTTTGAAGGGGATGCTATGTTCGATGGCGCACCTGATACATAACAATGGGTTTCATTGAAAATCTTTTAATTGCACTCACCATTGAGTTACGCTGAAAAATAAAATAATAATAATATTAATTAAATTGGTTGTTAAACCATAGTCATTTTATTGGAAGAAATTCATATTACTAACTAAAATTTTATTATATATGTTTGTTAAATGTTTTCACATTTATCTAATAAAATTTAGAGGCTTAAAAAGTGAATGAATTTGATTTTAAGAATAAATACTCTAATATTATTTAAAGAGGAGATTTACCACCTTTTGATGGTTAACCCTCTTTAAATATAGCTTTGTGATCTTTTATATGCTCTATTTGACCAAATATAATTCTTTTTTTGAATTAGGACATTAAAATTTTCCTTGAAAATTGTTTTTGGTATTTTTATGATATTATTCATTATTCTATTGAATAGTAAAAAATACTCTATTCTAATTCAAAAATACCTTTTAATATAATATATTTATATGGGTAGATTATCTTTTTATATTTTTTTATAAATTTAATTAGATTACATTTTTTCCATTTAATCCATTTTTGGTCGTTGAAATTAAATTTACATTGAAATTGGACATAAACAAGTAATAATCTTTTGATAGATATTATTTCTTTAAAACACTATTTTTTTGACAATTAGAATTGATTTTAAATTAATTAAGGAAATATAATTTTTTTTCATTTTATAAAATAGATGTTATTTTTGAATTTGGAATATTAAATATCTCTTAGGCTGAATTTTTGGTATTTTTTTGAAAAACATCAATTTTTTATGAATATTGAAACCAATTAGTAGTAGTTAATAAAACTGACATTTTCATTTAAATGAACTTTTACCTCTTTTGTGAATTGAATTCTAAAAATTTGACTTGAATGGTTGTTATTATTATGTAAAATTTGTTTCAATAAGATTAAAATAATTTTCAATGAATAGTAACTTTTGACTTTTATTTACTGTGGTTAAAGGTAAATAGGGTAATTGAAGATAAAAATAATAATATAGTAATATAAAATTACCTTAACACTTGTTCTAAACTTATTGGATGATTCATTGACGACCATGAGAATCCTTAGGTTGATCTTGGGACCCTATGGAGCCACATAAGAGTGATTATAACACTTTATATTAATTATCATAATGTCAAGACAGAAATGACAATAAAAAATATCTTTTAATATATTAATTTTTACATAGTGTTATATAAGTCATCATTTCGACTATAAATATTCATTAGAAAAATAAAAATATTTCCTACATTATGGTATTTTTTTATAATTTTTAGACATCAAATAAATTAAATTATTAATGGCACAATAATAATGCAGTATTTACCTCATTAATAAATGATTTCAATAAATAAGATTATTAATATTAAAAAAATCCAAAACCATTCCAATTTTTTATAGATGATTTTATTTAAAACATTATTTATCTTATCTTATAATCTAATGAGTTTTAGACACTTTGAAACTGAATATTAGTTTATAATAAAATAAAAATTGCAAACATTCGTAATGATCCCCTTCTCTTCAATATAAAATTACAATACTTATATCCCATTACTCACATGTCTCAAGACCCATGTCTCATACATCATCTACCTAAATAATCTCTCAAGATCCCTATATTCATCCTAGAAGCATTATCTAAGGATTAAGGCACATCAAGATGTATTTCTGCTTCAAACCAAAGGGAGTTACCGAGATTACAGGTAACAGTTTCTCTCTAACATATTTTATTTTATTCTAATTCTCCAACCCCTAAACTCATTTGGATATTTTATTTTAAAACAAAAATAGTATAAAAATATACTATGATGTTTTTAGGATAATAATTTGAACTAAACATACACACACCTTAATCTAATGGGTTAAATAACATACTATTTCCGTGGATGGAAAAATAATGCCTCAGGAAATGATGATTGTTCAATTATCTCCTAACACATATCATAGTGGAAATTAAGATGGTATTTTATTTAAATATTATATATATTATGTTTACTTTTTTTATTCTTTTGTCTTTTTGCAGTTATAGAATACCATTATGGATTTTTTTATGGGTAAACACGATAATTTCATTTCAAGAAATGCGGACTACCGCCCCCTCAATGTGATATGACTCATTAATGCATTATGTGGGATGTATAAAGGATAGAGTTAATGATATTATAGATTATATTATACTTGAATTATAATATAACTATGTATCATTATGGTTTAAATCCATTATAATATTCAATATAAATGAAAGTAGCGTTCATGTGTATGTACGGCTTACCATCTCCATTAACGGGTGATTTCATTTCCTAATTCCAAATTCTATGTACTGTTATAAATAAATATATCTTTTGGATATAATATATATATATATATATATATATATATATGATATCTATATCATGTTTATAATTTTGGAGATAATGGTCTTTTTACCACAGAGGAAAATTGTAATTATAAGAAGATCATTTTTTACTCAAGTACCGAACACTAATAAAATATCCTATATAAAAACCAATAATTAAATATTTGTAATAGAAAGATAATAAGTGATAATAAAGGAATACTAAACATGAAATTTTTTCTTAATCATGTATAAATTAACTTAAGTTAATTATTCGGGCAGTACAATGAATATACAAGACTATTCAAACTTAAGGTAAAGAGGGGTCTTATCTCACTTTTAATTCCGTGATATTTCCATTATTCCTCAATAATTTATTAAATGGGGTGTATTTTGTACTTCCATTTGATATATATTATTAGTATTATCTTTATATTCATGGTATTCATTGATTCAATTGGTGTTTATTATCATTTTTTCATTGGACTCATTTGAATACAATGTGGTAAGGGGTTTTCATCTCACTTTTTATTAACATGAGATTCATTCTATATTTTCCACTATTTCATTTTGTGTGTTGTATGTACTACACCTGATTGTATTATCTATGTAATAAACATTAATTTATGGGTATTTTCATCTTCATTGTATGATCTCTCTTTCATGGTGTGTATGTTTTGTATGTTACCAAATCTTTAAGGGAACCATTTACAATCTTCTTTTAAATGTCTTCTTATTGTTATGTATTTTAATTTACATCTTCCTAGATTGGGATTTGTTTCTATATATCCTTATTGATTTAACTTATATTTCCAACTGATGAGATACCTTTTTCTCTCTCATCATTTCATTTTTTTGGTCTTAAAATGACGTCGTTAGGCTATTGAATTTCTAAAAAGAAAACTTTTTCAGCCATTTTTAATTCTTTGGGATAAACTTATAATTCTTGATTATATTGTGATATTAATTTGTTTGAATAAAATATAAATTTTTTACACTTAATATACACTTATATTTGGTGTTTTTAAATTTTCCACACATAATTATGTCATTTATTAATCCTTACTCTAATGATATCGTTTTTATATGGGATTTCGTCTCAATTTACATTCCATGGAGACTTCATTATTGTTATGAAAAAATACACTCTTTTGTGGTGTGTATAATATCCTTTGGTATATTATATCATTAATCCCATAATTTACAAGACATTATAATGTTATGATTAAATGTTATTCTACAATCATTTTTATTCATGCGTCTCTCATTTTGTTAAAAAACATTAATTAAAATATAATTTCAAATGATTTAATGATTTATTCTTCAAAATATTTCTCATTAATGTCTATTTATTCAAAATGTTTTTAGGATTTATTTATATGTACATTAATGTATTCAAATGATAATTTATTTAAAAGATTCAATGCGTAATGGGACACATTGATTCAAAAATCTATTTATTAAATGTTTTAAATGTTTTTGAAAATTTTTTGATTAAGAATTGATTAGTTCAATATCATGAAATGATATATTGTAATTGAAATGTGGAAATGTTATTAGTCAAGTTTTTATATTTACAATATTTTATGTGTTATGATTTTCTAATTGTACTTGACATTTGAAGGTTTGTTTCATGATAAATCAAATAACGGGTGGTGCCGTGATAAATGAACACAGCTGGTTACATTATAACTTCCAATGAATTGGGTATGGATGTCTGCTATATGGATACTCCATTTAGTGATATGTCTGGAAGTTTATCGTTTGTTTATTCCACTTATGAATGATTATTTCCCAAGTTACATTTATATGCTATGTTTTCTTTTTAGGAGTTTTACTGTAATATTTTGGTTACAAAAGGGTATGAAATGATATTTTATTTAGTGAAGTGTATTTACTACTTCATAAAGGTGAAAAGTATTACTTAGGATAAATAATTAAATGTGTTCTTGTTGTTTTGAAAAATTAATATTTTTCTTTCTTTTTGTATCCCATACTGATTTTTTTCCCATTCCTGGTTTTTTAAATATTTTTCATTGTACAGAAAGTAGAATATGGCCATGGATGGGATTGAGGAAAAGTATTGTAGTATAAAAGATAGTACTAAACATAACACTTTTTTAATAGTTGTTATTTTTTGAAAAAATGGAATTTGAGTAAAAGTTTATACTTTGAAATTTTTGAGATGTATTGTAATTGTTATGGCTACTTCTCTAAAACTCTAAACCTGAAATGATCCTTAATGTGAATTATTAATTTAATTCAACATTATGTAATGTTTTGAGTTCAGGTCATTATACACATATATATATTATCATTATGTTACATATAAGAATATATTTATTTATCCTTATAAATTTTTGGGTAGTGTATATTTTTCCATTATACAAATTGAGACAAATGAGGTTATCAGAAGCCAGTAATAGGGTAAATATGAAGATATCCAAATAAAAAATGAAGGAACATAATATATTATAAAAACCCAAATAGATCATATATGGTTGTATTTCCCAATTTTTAATATGGTACATGGGTATCCTACATTAAAATAATAACAACTTTGGGGTAGCCTTGAGATAATATTTTCTATAGTTATGTGTATTCCAAAATATCAATTTATTATACCTATGTTATTATCTCAAGGATTATATTCCATGAATGGATAACAATTATTGTTTTATGAACAATAATAATTTACTCCGTGACTCATTATTATAAGCAATGATATAGAGGGTAATTTTTTAAATTTTTATTATCATGTTATCATTCTGATTTGATCATGTTGGATTGATATATCCCTTGTTTACCCTAACTGTGAACATTTTTGGATTCTATCAAATATTTTATTTTTGTAGTACATAAAAAAATGTATTCTATGAGACATGTCTATGAATGATGACTATATGAAAATAAATTTTGGAGATGATTTATTTGACTTCTTAAAAAGAAAATTATGTGTCCAATTTTATTAACATATTAGACCTTTATGATTATGGTGTGAATAATTGTGTTTTTCAAATAATATCTACATCGTAAGATGAAATACATCTATATAAAAGGTATGGATAACTATATTTGAAATCATAGAATGGTATGGTAGTATTTTTTAAATAAGGATGAAAAAAAATTTATGAAAACCTTATGTCAGTGTAACAATAAAGTCAATATTAATGGAATTTTACTAATGGATAGAGCTAGTGGTTTTCAAGTAATTACATCCCAATAATAAAACTATAACTGTATGTATTTGAAATCAGTATTTTAAAGGGGAAAAAACTCTATATAAGAAATATTGGGATTTGAATAGATAATCTCTAAGAATAAAATAACTTTACTTTTTTCCCACCTATTTTTTCACTTTCATGGAATTTTCATTGAAATCAAAAATAACTTTATGATCAATAATTATGTATTTCAATATTTGATAACCATGGATTAATATGGTTAAACATATGGTTTCCAAGATTCAAATGATGATGTTGGGATTTTTAATCCTTGATAATTATTATTTACTTTAATAAATTATGGATGTCACCAAATCCTACCATTTTATAAATTTTATGGCAGTGAATATTAGACAATTATGTTTGGGTGGTGTAATTTACTATGAAATATGGACATATATTATTTGATATAAGTTATATAAATTCCATAATATAATGAAAGTTATTTATAAATATTTTTTTTCACTGATGAACTATTTTTTAATTATCATTTAAATTACCTTACTGTATATTGGTCACATATGTAGTCTACAAATCATATCATCACGAAACTTTTGGGATCAAAATTCCTTATTATTCTATTATTCTCTATCTGATTGAATTTAATTTTATTCTAGGCATTAAATTTATATCATAATATAAATAGCACATAAATTGAAGAGGTAAGAAATTTAAATTTTATATTCCAATCCAACATATGATCATATATAAAAACAATGGTAGATATACTCATCTAATTGAAATAACATCCATTATAACAGTCCTAATTCCAATTAAAATATATAGTTTATCTTATATTTTTTAGAAGAAAACAACGTATATGAAATTTATGTTACCCATTAGTTTTTTAATGTATTCATAGAATATATTTGCGGTCTTCCCCTAAATCATATTAGTTATTTGTAAATAGATCATATACCTAGTGATACACCCACTCCAAATGGACTAGACACCTTAATTTTATTGATTTATTGTATATATAAATTTTTATAATTGGGCTATGAGGGAACCCATATATGACACTTTGGACCAGTGGACTAAGGACCAATACATGACATAAAGGACTAGATGCACCATTTACAATACAATAGTTGAAAGCCCAACCCACTATAACCTCCCCTCCCAAGCATATTCATTATTGAGGAACCAAACTCACCACCTTACATTACTGATCATCAAGAATTGTCCCATTAAAAGTGGCATAATACCTTATTTCGAATGCAATTTCCACACCCTCTCATTCTTAAAATCTAGTTAGCTCCAATTTGGGGATTTTCACATTTTCTGAAATCCTCTTATAAGCCTACTCTATATATAATCTAGGATGATCCTACATCATTGTTTTTTGAAGGTCCAATAGGCCTATGTCCTTTGGGTCCATGAAGGACCTATGGACCATAGGCCTAATCTAATTGCATAAAGACCAAAACTGATTAGTAGTTCTGGTAGTTACAATACCATTACAATACTTTCTATAGTACTCCTATAATAAACCATTAATTTTCATCCCCAAACATTTGATCATTGGTTTTATGTAGGATGAAGGCATGTGATAACAACTAACCTACCACCCAATCTAATTATTTAATATAAAAAACTATTCATTAATTTAGAAAACAAAAATGTTGATATTAAATTAAATTATAGTTAGAAAAATAGTCATTCCCTAACACTACACCTCACCGCTCATAACTAGTACACAACATAAACATAAGGAAATGGCAAAAAAGTGTACAACATACATTTCTTTTCCCCATCAATGGTTCATCCTCATCCTACACTTTGTCATACTATTATTCATCATCATCATTACCTAGAGATTCACATGATTCATAGGATATCTGAAAATGTTACCTCATATAGATAAAATAATTTTACATGAAACTCAAATTGAATATCTATCAAATAATTATTTTTAAAATCGTTACACCTTGGTTAGCAGTTGTTAATTAATATAATTAAATATAGATCGCTGAGACTCTGTATTAATTATCATGAGTTTACCGATATGATATTCTTTAGAAATTATGAACAAAAAAATTATTTATGACTTGTTCAATCAACTATTAATATTATTAAAATTATTCAATATTTAAATTCAATTTGGATATCATCAATTGTGGGAAGTTAGGGAGGACTATTCCAACAATGAATTTCATACGAGTTATTGGGATTATATATATTAATTGATACCCTTTCGTCGTAAAAATTCCCTTACATTCAACATATATTTAATAAATAGACATAACATATTACCTTCATAAATTTTTAGTCCTATTTATAATTTATATTCGTATATATTCCAAGAAAAAGGAATAAAATTATTATCAATTTATAATTATTCAGGAGACTATGAGAAATTATAATATGTATGAAAAATATACCCAAAAAAAATTTTCTTATAAAAGTTATAATTTTTTGGTCTTGTTATTTAATGTGGGGTAAATTGTATGATCAATAAAATTATGTGGCTATTAAACATAATCTCAAACCAACCATGGTGTGGAAGATGTATTGTTTTTTTTTGGGATAGATATTATTTGATCATTGTGATAATTTTTCAGATTATTCGAATACACTAACCATGTTTTCTCAAATGGGATTTAATTTTATTTTTACAAGTTTTTTGAATAAAATTTCATGAAAGTAAAAGAAAATTATTTAGAATGCTTATGCATAAATTTCCATATAATTGATAAGGGTTTTTAGTATATGGTAGTGCATTGAATAATATATTTCCCATAAATTATAGATATATATGTTATGGTAAAATCTTATATCTAATGAATATGGATTGTTCATGAGTAAATTTAAAAAATTCATGATTTGGTGTCATTAGAGGTATATTTTCATTAATTATTAGATTGATTATATTCAAGGAAAAAGTGTGAATATATACTGATCATTAAAGTTTCATCTATATATTGTAGAAAAATGTTTTAAATATTATCCAGAAAATAATATTAGAATTGAATAAAGATAATGATTGTTAAATTCATTTCAATCTTATAAAACAAAATAGGTGGATGAAGATTCATGTCGAATTGATCATTCTAGATTACCTATGAGGATGATAAATAATGATCACACAATTCTATATTTTCAAGGGATAGACATATAAATATTCATGGAATAAGGGAAATCATGTAATTAAAAATTAAGTTTTCAAATATATAAGTATGATATGTCTAAAAATGAATTTAAGGAAGATGTAGAGATGTGTAATAAGGTGAGAAATGTTCCCACGTTTATCCTTGACTATTATGTTATGACTATGTTCAAGATCCATATATGTGTTTTTTCCATACCATGTTTGATGAAGGAGCTATTATAGTAGACTAATATTTATTTATTATCTATTCATATATGATGTATGAAGATGTACAATGATCATAAGGGGTATTTCCTATAGGAAAAAATAGATGGAGATATTCCTATGTACATATAATTGTTCTTTGAATTACAATATCCTATTGTAGATTGAAATAATGAAAAGGAGATTTTATCACCACTACCCATATTAGAATTGTAATTGAATAACAACCCCATGTATTTTTTCGTCATACTACCACAAAAATATAATGGTTATAATAATATTGGTTAATTAGTCAATCAGTATATACTTACTGAAAAAATTATATTTATTCGAGAGTATTTCAATCTATATATACTTACAATAACTTAATTTCGATATGTGTACTGTTTTTATGGACTACAAAAATCAATATTATCTTATGAAAATTTTCATTTTACCTCATTGTTATGGAAATATCATAAAAATATCTCGATATATAGTATCGTTTTAATACAACATGGTATATATAGAAGGATAGTTAGTCTGAAGAAACCCATTCATACAAAATAAGCTATTATAGGGTCTTTTTCAATGGATTTCAAAGGTGGTTTGGTTGAGGAAATCTCTTTATATGGGTTATTTAAAAATAATAACATTCATTTAATAATTAAAATGAATCTTTATGAATCCATATTTTTGAAATGTGTTCAAATATCATACATGATGTGATGAATTTGATGGAAAAATAATTTTGGTAACTAAATTAATAGAGGATAGTGAGAAAATATATAACTACAAAAAATCACATCAAGGAATCTCCATGTTTAAAGAAAGATTATGCTAATAGATTATAGTGTGATCCTGAGTTTGATGTCGGTTATAATGATTAATTTTGAAAATTTCTCCATGTAATACTATAATAACATATTTTTATAATGTAATTAAAATTTATATATATATATATATAATTCATTAATATTCATTATTGAGTGATGAAAAATTTATATCCCCTTGAACTTCAACAGAATATGTAAAAATACCATGATGTTTTTCTTTAATAACACCTACATAAGTACATAACTCACCATTCACATATAAATAAAAAAATATCTTTACTCAAGATCTTGACAATTCATATTAATAATTATATAAAGTGATCCCTGCTCATAGATTGAATTATTTAGTAAACATAGCCACTCACCTAGTTGATGTTTGGAGAAATCAAAACAAACATAATGATTCTACAAAAAAAACTTGACAGTATGAGAGATAGAAGAATCCTTTGTTTTCTTTTAAAATAAGGGATTGAATATCAAGGGATAAATTAATTTTAAGGTGCATATATTATATAACAACAAGTTATTTATAAAATATTTTGTAACAAATAAATTAAATTAATTCAATTACATATATTACATGTAAGGACAAATTTTAAGACCCCAAAATATTCTATTAATTTTATTATTTAACATGAAATGTATATCCTTCTATTAGAATTTTCAGTTACTCAAGGGATTTTATAAATTATGATAATTATATGTTTTAAAAATCAATAAGTTAAATTCAAATTTTATCAATTTAATATAAATTTAAACAAAATTCATTTTATTGAAAATTAATTTTTTATGACATATATTTTTATTAATTCATTGAAATTTTGACTTTAAAATTTATTTAAATCACTATTGATGAATTATTAAATAAATTTATATTATATATATGCATTTATCTATTTTATCATTCATAAATTTTTTAGCTATGTTTCTATATTATATCCATTTTGATTCTTGAAAAATGTATTTTCCAAAAATATTGTTTCATATTATTTCCAAAACATATATAAAAATTAAAATTTTGTTTCTAATTTTTTAATTATTTTTTACCTATGAACAACAATTTTGGTTAAAAATGTAAACAAAATAAGTTATATAAATGTTGATAATTTTATGAAAATATTAATTTTTTGGAAAAACAAAAATATATTTTAAAAAACATTTATATAATTACAAGACTGTAGAAGTTATATTTTTAAATAGTGTAAATAGTAATATTAATTTATTTATAATTTTATTCATTAAATGTAGGAAATTAAAATCAATATTATGATGAATTATGTTATGAACAATTTTCAATTCAAAACTTGTTTTCTTTAAAAACACGTTTTTCCAACTTATAGAGAGTATTAATTTTAAATTAAAACTTTTCCAATCATAGAATTGAAGTTATTTATATATATACCACATTAAGAAATAGAATAACAAATCTTCGAAAAAACTTTTATGTAATTTTTTCTATAATTATTGTTAATGACTTTAAAACATAATTATCATGGTTGAGGGTAAAATGGGATTATTGTTGGATTTCATTAGAATGATAAAGGCCAATATTATACACAAAAAAATTAAATTTATTTTTTTACAAAAACTATTTTTCCCTTATAAAATCATATTATTTATAATGGTCCCATTAAAAAATATTTTACATGTGTCAAATATCGGTCAATGTTTATCCTTTAAAAAATTCTACGTGTGTCATATCCCCCACATATAGAAGCAATCCCCTTACCTCTCTTATAACCTCTTATAATGAATTTTATGTCATCCATGACCTAAATAAATAAAATAATTACATCTCTACCAACTTCATAGGGTTAGTTGTATGATTAGTAATTATTCCTATGAAGGCGTTTGCTGTTATCTGAAATAGATTTTATAAAGAATCAATTTCGTTCTTAATCAGTGTTTTTTATTTCTTCATCAACATAATAAAAATACTATTTAAATATAATTATTTAATAGAATAATGATATAATATATACTAATACATTAAATTGTTCATGTAACAACATATATTCATCTCCTATTCTTTAAAATTGGAAAATATGTCGTTGATTATTTATATGGTGAACTATCAACTTAGGAATTGATGTATTTCACTTTCCATCACAAAATATCATAGATGAATATAATGATTGATTTATATTATATAAATATATTTAATATTTCATAAATAATAATACTTTTTATTTATAATATAACAATTCCTTCATATATTCCAATACATTTAATAATGATAATGTTACTAATATGTAAGTGTGGACTACCTCCTCCAAAAAGAAACATGATTCATTTAAAATGTTATTTTGATATTAATAATAATAATTTTAAATTAATGAATATATATGAAATATATTAATCATATTTTTTTAAGGAAAAGTAATTTTATATTTACCTCTCCTTTAGTCAACCTATCAAAAAATTAATACAATGCTCATCTATAGGTGTGGCCAACTATCTCTATGAATGGTGTCAATATTTTACCAACTATTAGCATTTATTGATGAGACTAAATTTTCATAATGATTATATATGATACTAATAATAGTATAATAGTTAGTTAGAATAATTTCCTATAATCAATGTTTAAGGATCAATACATTATAATAAATATATATTTAATAAATTATGTAGTTATCACCTTAAATAGTGATATTAATAAAATTAATTAAATAGATTGATAATAAAAGGATATAAATAAATCTTATAGGGTTTGATATATATGAGTATGTTTTTTTGATTATATATATATAATATTTTATCATATAGAAGTTTGATCCTATATATTGAAATTTATGAGTTGAGGTGTATCATTTTCTTCTAACTTTATTTCGAAGGGACTCATGACATATTCATCAAATTTTACTTTTATATATAATATATGCCCCAAATAAGGTATTTTATGGTTCTTATCATATAATTTTTTTATATAAAAATCCAAACATTGTTTTTCCATTCATGCTTTTTATGTTTCAAAATATTACTATTTTTTATAGACTTTATGATTCAATCACTTTTTTCATCGTTATTATAAAAAATTGTTGTTAAAATGAGGATACTTTATTATTTATCTCTCATTAAACTCATAAAATTTCATTTATATTTTTTTTCATGAATATAATATATATCTTTTCATTTTAAACATTTTATGAAATAAATAGATCAAATGAATATTTTGAATAAAATCCCATATTTATTCATCTCTCCTATTGAAATTTTAATATTTTCTAGCTCAATTTTTTCAACAATGCTTAAATTTTCATTTAACATTTCTCTAAAAAATAGTATATTTTTATTTTAGCTCTTGTTTATTTTATATAATTGTATCAAAAGAATCATGTTGTAATCTTTTAAATGTTGTAACTTTTTTTATTTAACAAAAATGAAAATGGGATTATTTATTTAATTTTAACAACCTAAAAAAACATTTCCCACCATCATGAACAATCAGTTTTTTAATGACTCCCTTACATAATACAAAGGATACATGTAAAAAAATAACTCCTTAGTATTTTGAATATTTTTATATTTCATAATATGATATCAAAATTTAAGATATTTTTGTAACATCCTATGATTTTTGGGTATTATTATTTTTAAATTTAATCTATATGATAGATTATATCACACTGAACACCGAGCTTAAACAAATGATAAAATAATATTATCTAACTGTGATACTTATCACATATCCATTGTAAATGAGGAAATAAAAATGATTAAATAATTTATAAAAATATAATTTATACATGTTTATTGAATTGAATAATTCATTTCCAATTAATTAGATGTAAAAAATGTGATCCACTTGAACATAAAAGATTTGTTTTTTTAATTCCTTTATTCCCATAAGGAAATGTTTTCTTACAAATTTTAATTCATAATTTTTTGTAAAATTAATTGAAGAAAATTTATATATTTTTTATTAAAAAGAATTTTTTTTAATAATATCAAATATTTATTATAAAATTAATTTAAAAAAAATAATTTTTAAAATAAAAATTGATAAGTTACTTATGGTATTTTCACCACCTTTTGAAGGTGAACCTCATTTAAATAAATTTTTAAAACATTTATAAGTTTGATATTAAAAAATAATATAAATTATTTTTAATATTAGATATCAATGTTAGCTTCAGATGAATTTTTATTGTTTTCATTATAAATTTTATTTTATTGATGAATAATGAAAATTACTAAATTTTATTTGAAATTTTATTTTTCATCATACTTATGTATATAGTAAAAATATTTTTTAAATTATTTTTAATTTATAAATAGTTCAATTGTAAAATAATAAAACCAGTTTTAGTTATTCTAAAAAATTTCACAGTAAAAGTTTATATAAAAACAATTTGACATTTGGAACTTTTCTCATTAAAATGGGTCTCTTTGTATGTGTCTAGACAAATTATTTTAAATAAAAAATTTCCAACTATTTGAATTGAATTTGGTTAATTGGATTCAATATTTATAATAATATTTTATATTATTTTTTATGTTAATTTTATTATTTATACTTCAATATGTTGCCATGGTAATATAACTAATACCCAAGATATAGGAATGAATCATAAATGACATAAAGTTATACTTATAAAGACATTAAATTCCTTAAAAACTAACAATTTAATTTTTTATGAGGTATTTATCATCCATAATCATCCTCTATAATATTAATTTTCATCAATCATTGTGAAAACAAATTATATCTATTTTCAGTTGGCTTTAAATATAAACTAATAATTATTTTAATCACATAAGTACACTTCTCCTCAAGTATAAATACAACCGCATTTTGAGTCACTATAATTATATGTCATAAAGTATATACCCAAACCTCTCGAAATCACTCTAACTACAACAATGTTATTATTTTCTATCCAAATCGAAATTTCGAGATCTTTTATGAAGATATTTAAAGGAACGCTGCCAAAGTGAATGTGACATTATTCCGGAATAAATTCTATATTATTTATTTATCCCCAAAATAAATATTTCTAATATATTTCATATATAATAACCTAAATATAATAAATATACTAAGATATTTTTCTATAAATTTTTTACCTTTAACATCACAATCATTAACCAAATTATATATTCAATCACCTATTGGGTCTACGGGGGACTGTAGCCTCATGAATCGATGTCATTGGTTCATCCATCACCAACATTTATGTTCAGTATTAATTTTGAATTTGTATCTCATACATGATATATATTAAATTTATATTTAAATTAGGATTATATAGTTATTATATAATTGATAACATCATGATTTTTATTTTGTGGGAATGCAATAACATTGTTTGTGGACATGTGGACTACCAAATTTCAAAACATTGTGATTCATTAACATTTAATAAAATTTATTATGGATTTATTAAAAAAATTATGATTTATATATGTTGTAAAATTTATAATATAACTATAGTATACATATATATAATTTACTTTATTTTTTACTTATATAATAAAAAAATTGAAACCTTGTTCATGTGTACGTACAACCTACTATCTCCATGAATGGTGTATTCCATTTCCTATCACTAAATATTATGGATACTATAAATAAAAATATCATGAATATAAATTATATTGATATCATTGTTTATATTGTAGATATTATTAAATAATTATCTTTATAATATGAACAACATGTATGATATTAAAACATACTCCAAAAACTATGCAGTTTTTACCAAAAAACAATGAAAATTTTGAGAGATCAGTAATGAATGGGTAATTATATGATACCAAATTGTCATATGTGGTATAATAAATATTAATATGTTTCTGGTATAAGTTAAAAAATTATTAGAAAATTATATAGTATGTTATAGAATTATACACATAATGAAGGCCCCAGCTGGATATTCTGACTTCACATTTACATTTTTCAGATATATGCCTTATTTACCACATATTATAATTATAGAGTGTATAAATGGGTGATTTGAAACGTTATATACTTAATATACATATTATCTTTATATAATAATTTTAATTTATTTTTATTCATTCATTGGAATTTTTATTCCACTGATATAATGTTTAATGGGACACTTTAGAAGTTTTAATGATTATTTGACCTAATAATTATTCAAAAATCACATTTAATGTATTTTAATTTTTGTCAAAATCCATTTATTAAACATTAGTTTCATTTTTTGATCTTTTCTTATACCATATATCATATTATATTAATATTTTATTAATATGATTCACTATATATTTATTTTTTTGATGTTATTCACCATATTACTATATATGGTTTGTGATTATAATAATTTAGTACGAAAAATTATTTAAATTTTTTATTCTAGATTAAATAAAAATGTATTTGTTTATTATGTCTCATATGTTTCATATGATGAATGAATTAGACCATGTAAGTTATGGGTGGAGCCTGCTATAGCCCATCGATGCATCAGTAGGCCACACAAGATAAACAACACAGACTATTGGAAAAATCCTTACAAATTAATAATATTATTGTTAATAATCCTTTATAATATATGATTAGTAGAAAGATGAAATTATAATATTGTATTCTTAGTTTTAAACATTCGTTGTATGGTATATTTGTTCATCATTGTGAATTTCATCATTATAAATCATGTAATTGTTATTCCATGTGATTATTCAATTTGTTTGAATATCCATAGAAAAATAACATTTTCATGTGGTTATTAATATGGATAAATTTGGATATCTTTTATTTATATTTAATTAGGATGATTTTATGTATTAAATTGAATTGGTTAAATTATTTACATTTCCATATTATTAACTAATATATTTTTTTGTAAACATACCCTTACCTAGCATTCGATATCACCCCCATAATTTGTATCATTTTCCCAAAACATTTTACGATATAAAATATGACTAAAATATATTGTTACACTTAGGGGGCGTATATTCATGCTCAAATAAATTATTTTTGTATTATAAATTTTAAAATGTAATGTGAATTTCAAGTATGTATCTCCATTTCAAAAACTATTAAAATGTTTTGTTCATTTGGGATCGGATTCCTTCTATATTATGCTAATTTATAAATATATGGAAATAATTTTGGGCTTCTATGATCAGAGTCATTATAATATTTTAATCAATAATTATTTATCGTCGGTTTTATGGTATTTCTTTTATTAATAAAAATAGTCATTGTTGATAAATATTATTTTTTAGGTATATAGTACATTGATATAATCATAAAAATTTATATTCATAGTTTATGATTATTAAAAAAAAATAGACAACTATTTTGATTCCCTAATGTGTTATTATGATGAATTTTTTATGAAAGTTTTTTCTTTTCGGTGGTTATTGGTATGACTAATAAATTTTCAGAATGGATTTCTATTATTTTCATTATATTGTGGGACGGAATGGAGTAAAATACCCTCTTATGATTTGGGTAAAGATTAATTTTTATAAGATAAGTTTTTACATTTATATTTATCCCAATCCATAAATAGGGTAAATGATAGGTAATCCCAAGAGTCAATGGGGGTACATGGGAGTTATTCACAATCCTAAATGATGATACACATGAGGTAATACTGATCCCAAATAAGAGACATGTGTGGTTATCCAACACATAATATTTAATTCATTTCATCATTTCTATCATTAAAATATTTTTTTCTATGCTTATACCAAAAATATATGTCTTATAACAATTTTATGATTTCATTGATTTTGTTCATTTATTCTATAATGATTCATATCTTATATTCTAACCTGATTTATTATGTAAACTATGATTATGATATATTATAAATGGGGTATGGTATTAAAATGTTATTCACAATATATCATTCCCATCTTCTCATGTTATGTTGATATATTCATTTTTACCCTTACTTTTGTTCACAGTTCATCATTTCTTATTTCTTATTTTCACAAGAGATAATAACATGTATTATGTATAATACATCTAAGAAGTGTTTCAACGATTAGGAATATAGTGTTAGATGATGAAATTAATATATGAAATTATTTTTATCCATTTTTCCAAAAGTACATGACATTACAATTTTTGAATTTATCATTTTGTTATGAAATTAATAATCATCTTATATGATGTTATATCTAGGATTGAAATATTTTAATTTCTAAAATTTTAAACCATCAAAAGTATTCTAAAATAAATATATATTGATATAATAAATATTATAGGTACATATATATATATAATACTATATACACATATTTTATAATTTAAAACTATCATATTCTTATAAAATTCAACATTCAAATGGTTTTTTAGTTGAAAAACATTCATATTATCTGTATATGTATAATATTGGGGTTTATATTCATTTAACCAAGTCCACAGTCCTAGAATCATTATATATTCATAAGTGAAATATTTATAAATTATATAAACATTTATTATGATTCATATAATGGAGTTTTTATTAATGAATTGCATCACCTCATAGATTAGGTAGCTTGTAATTATACATGACTGATGTTTCTACATTTCTATTGATTGGATGAAACAATGGTGTATTTTAAATCATCGTTATTAAAATACTATTAAATTATATTGATTAATATATTAAATTCCAATATCCATATAATGATCAGGGTGATGTGTAAATGATAACAATCACAACGCTTTAATGAAGTAAGAGTGAAAACAAGCACAAATGTGATGCCTATGTTTTCCAACATATTAGAATATAAAAATATAGTTGTGATATTATAAGTGAATATTAATAGATACATAATTAAAATTAAATATTTCATGATAAATGACCATATAGAGATGAAATGATAATTATATCACTACCTGAATAAGGTAGTCTATACATTCACATGATATATAATATCATTTCCCAATAAATTTAATGGAGAATAATCCTTTATTAAACAAAAATATAAAATTTGAATATATAAAATATAATTATGACATTATATTGGAATCTTATTGATATAATTGATGTATGTTTAAAGATAATAATAAATTATCTTATTTGTTAATGTGATCATGTAACGACCCATCCCCTGGGGCCCATGTCATGACTACCCCAAGCCCGCCTTCAATAAGCCAGGGGCTGGAAACTAGCACCAAAGGCGTAATTCAATAAAACTAGGAAGGCATTTAATTTATAACCATAAAAACACACACAAGAAAGCACACACCTAGATGAAACACCAAGAACACTGTATAACAAATTAGTTTTGGATGTAAAAGGGGCTAGAATACAAGCCCAACTAGAAAGTACTAGTACAAATTAAGAAAAAAAAGAAAGGAAGCTATTAGGTCATCCATTGGGATTCCTACCTAATGGTTACGTTAAGATTTTCTCCTCAGAACTCCTCATTCATAAGTCTCCCCCAAATTCTGACACGCTATATGGTTCATATTTGGGGACTCTCTAGGCCAAATACTCTCAGCCTCAGTCAGTGATGTACGTCGTCTGAAACCAACACAACAAGGTGAGGGCATTTCCCGTGAAGGGGTGAGTATAACGATACTCAGTAGGGACCCCGAGACCCTGAAGGTCTCAAATAATCCAACAAGGATATACGACAAGGTATGAAATCAATAAGTAACCCTACTTAGGTATATATGCCCATACATATACCTAAGATATCAAATGATCCATCTAAATCATGTAGAAAATAGAGAAAAGTTGACTCATCTAAACCATGATTTTATTCTAGGGGTAGTATCAAGTAACATCCCCATTCACATTATGAAAACCTCGGTTGATGGAGACTCCTCCTCAGTTGAGTACAGTGGTCCTCCCATGACACCCTGCGCACTGTCAACTAACCTTGGACTATTGAGGTACTCCTTCAGTTGAGTATCGTGGGTCAGTCGCGTCACACAGAGGCGCTCCACACCGTTGGTCTGTCGCGTCACCAAACAAGATCCCCATAATAGCCTGCTGAGTTAATCCTCCAATTGAGTACCTTGGGTCTTCCACATCACCAATCACTCTCCTCCACCATGGCTCTTCCCCAATAGCAATGCAACCCCCACTGCGCTAGTAGAGTCACTCCGATTCAAACAGTCTGCAGACGGTAGGTCTCAGCCAACTACAAGGTCTCCACACAACGCTCACTCGTCTCCCATAGTATCTCCTCCATGATCTACTAGTCTATACTCCATCTATCACTAAGACCCAAAAATAAGTTTCTCAAAGGTCTACCACATCATAGGGGTTTCAACTCAATAGACGGTGCGTCAATCGAATGCTCGGTCTGTGAGTTATTATGCCTGCTTTGTACAGTCTTCATCTTCTCCTGGATGACCTGCACCTTCTCTGTGGTAGCCCATACCATCTCAGGTCCCAATAGTGTTGACTCCCCGAGGACAGTCCAACACAATTTTGATCCTCATGGTGGCCCATATAACACCTCAAAAGGTAACTTCCCAATGGTCAAGTGATAGCTGTTGTTGTACGCAAACTTCACCAATGACCAGTGATCCTCCTAGCTACGACCGAAATCGGAGACAGAAGCACGTAGCATGTCCTCGAGGGTCTGAATAGTTGGCTCGGTATTACTATCTGTCTGACGATGGAAGGCTGTTATCAAACAAAGTCGTGTCCTGACAGCCTCCAACAACACCTTCCTTAGTCGGGGAAGTAAAATGTGAATCAAGATCGGAGATAATCATTGAATGTACAACATGTAGCCGCACAATATCCTTCACATATAGGCATCCCAATATCTTTACTGAACTGTGCTCTCTGATTGGTAGGATGTGGGCTGACATGGTGAGACAGTCAATAATCACACAAATTGAGTCATGTCCCTTGGATGTACTCGGAATACCCATCACAAAGTCCCTGGATATCCAATACCACATATACAATGGGACCTCTAAAGTATGAACCATGACTACTAGTACTTGATGCTCCACCTACCCTTGATGACAAGTCAGTTATCGAGATACAAAATCTGCAATTTCATTCATCATTCTTGGCCACCAGTGCAATCGTTGGAGATCCTAGTACATCTTTTCGACTCATGGATGTACGGCTAGAGGGGATGTGTGGAACTACCTCAAAAATTCTTCCTAAATTGACATTGGGACCATGGTAAATCCCTATAAGAGGATGACATGCTACCCACATTCAGAAAATCCATCAGGTTCCTTCCTTGTGGATATCTGAGCACGTCTGGGCTTGCAGTCTACATCCCCAAATTGCACCTCTCGGATTCTCTGAAGAAGTTTGGCAGTTACTGTAAAAGACTGTATAAATTCTGCTCCATCTCTATCCATATAGGATATATGCAAAGCATCCAGTTACTCATTGGACTCACCTAGCAGTTTTATACCAGATCTTATACTAAGTGCATCGGCAACAACGTTCCCCTTCTGAAGAATATATAATATCTCGAAGTCACAGTCCTGGAGGAACTCAAGACAACATTGATGTCTAAGGTTCATGTCCTTCTGGGAGAAGATATACCTTAGAATCTTGTGATTAGAGTACAAGGTAAAATTCTCACCCATCAGATAGTTTCTTCATATCTTCAAGGTGAAGATTGCCGCTGCTAACTCCAAGTCATGGATTGCGTAGTTCTGCTCATGTTGTCTCATCTTTCGAGAGCTATATGTGATCACTACTCGATCTTGCATCAAGAAACATCTGAGTATGATCCCTGATGCCTCAGAGCTGACTACGTACCCTACTCCTTCCTCTGGAAGCCTCATGATGGGGGCACTATTCAGCCTCTACCTCAGCTCTTTAAAGATCTGATGGCATATCTCCGACCACACAAATGGTTGTCCCTTCTTCATCAAGGATGATAGTTGTGCTACAAATCTGGAGAAATATGGAACCAATCATCATTAGTATACATCCAAAACAAGGAACCTCTGTACTTTCATCAAATTCTTGGGTGGATCCTAGGAAACTACCACATCAATCGTTTCTGGATCCACAACAACTCCAGCTTCCGATATGACATGTCCCAAAAAGTGATCCTCTTAGATAATGAAATAGAACTTCGAGAACATACCATAAATCTAGTGCACTCGGAGTGTGTCAAGTACTACAAAAAAATGGTAGGCATGCTCCTCCTTAGTATCCGAGTAGATCAGAATGTCGTCGATGAAGACTACGACAATGTGATCAATGTATGGCTGAAATACCATGTTCATGAATCCCATGAACACCACTAGATCATTGGATATGCCAAATGGAATAACCATGAAATTGTAGAGGTCATACAAACACATGAAGGCTGTCTTCTACATATCCTCATCTCGCACTCTGAGCCGGTGATAGCCGGATCAAAGGTCTATCCTTGAGAACCACTGTGCTTTATTTAGATGATCAAAGAAGACGTCAATCCTCGGGAGTGGGTACTTCTTTTTCACGGTAACCTGTTCTAGGTGCTGGTAGTCAACATAAAGCATCAAGATCCCATCCACCTTCTTGGAGAATATAATCAGGTCTACCCAAGGTGAAAAACTGTGTCAGATGAATCCCTACCACTGCAAGTCCTCAAGTGGAACCGGAAGCTTTCGATGATCTGTGGGAGCCATCTGATACTCAAGTTTAGATATCCGTGTTGTCCTGTGGTACAATTCCATGTAAACGTCCACCACTCTGTGAGGAGGTAGACCTGGGACGTCATCAGGGAAACCATCCATGTACTAGTCCACCACTATAGGATAGCTCAATCTCTCCACTTCAACTGATCTGAGGGTAAGGCTAGCCAGATGAGTTATAATTGGCTTCACACTCCTCTGGGTATGTCCATCCTGTAGTGCAAAGGCTCCCGTCTCACTGGTGAATGTAAACCTGGTTCCATCCTTACAGGCACACCACACATTGAGCCAAATACAATCAATATGACCACTGAATGTAGATAAGCAGTCCAAACGCAATATGTCATCGTAAGGCCTTTATTCCACTACTAGGTGATCCCAGCCAAAGCTCTCGCCTCCTAGAGTAAGCTCACACTACCGAAAATAGTGTCTAATCATCAAATCTTCACCCATAGTAGTATCTTGCTATAATGATTGATACGAAGGATCTGTAGGAATCTCAAAGCTCCGAACGATGGTAGTGGAAATGAATGAATGACTGGAACCTGTGTCTATAAGTACTGCAGCTAAGGTAGAGTAGACACATATTGTAACACGTATCATCCCTAGAGCACTGTGATTTTAGGCCATAGCTGCCTGGAGCTGAGCTCTCCCCTATCCACCTTCTTCCTATGGTCAGGGGTGGACCTCTTGGTAGTGGTGGCAGTAACACCTTGAAATGTCACCCACCACCAGCTACTCAACCAGCTCCTTTGCCACATCCGCCTGCACTCGGCGGACCACCTCGATCGAATCATAGTCTCTTCCTCGGTTGTCCTTCGACCGTCTGTTGATCATCTGTAAGGCGAGTAGGATAGTCACGAGCCTTGTGACCCTTCTAACCGCATGATTAACATTGCCCATTCCTGGAATGTATGTCTCCACTTTGGGTGCTCCACACAACCGATCTTGATTCATGTGGTCGTCCTCCTGTAGGTCAGGTCCTCTTGGACATCTGTGAAGTCTATCTACTTCCAGCTACCGAAGTCTCTACTATGTGACTGCTGGTAGTGGGTCTCGGTAATGGGAAATTCTCCTCAAGGAAACTCTGCACCATGAGGGATCTCTCTAACACCCCTGCATACGTCAGGAAGGTGAGTGAGACCATTTAAGCTCTAATCTCTAGTCTGAGTCCCTAGTCGAAGGTCCGGGCCCTAAAGAATGGGTCTCACACCATATCGGTGGAGTAGTGTGAGAGATCTATGAACCCCACTGAGTAATGAGCTATAGTAATGTTGTCCTACTGGTGATGAAGTAACTCATGAATGTGCACTGCGTGTAGAGATGTTTGGACAAACTATTCCCAAAATAGGCTCTCGAAGTCTACCTAGAGAAGAGTCACCTTATCGTGGACTTAGAGCATCAAGATCCACTATCTCTATACTATTGCATGTATAAGGTTGTTGGTAGGGATCAACATGAGGTTTTCCGGTGTCTCTACCAGTCAGAAAACTCTCACCACAACATCCATTCAATCCATAACCACTTGTGGGTCCATCACTCCCCTGATCCAGGGTGGCCTCTGGCACAAGAACTCTTTCAATGTGATCAAGCGTCGTGCACTTCTTGCTACTGGGACCGGTTGCATTGGTGGCCCAACGGGGAGTGGTACCATTGGTCCATATGTTGGAAATGGATCTTGCACCTACGCCTCATCACTCGGTGGGCTATCAGTGCATACAACTCTCAAGACTGTAGCTAGCTTTCTACGTGGAGGCATCCTGAAAGGAAACAGGTGATTTATGGTTTAATGTTATACCTAGTGAGCTGACCTAGTTAAGATTACATAAATAAAATTGTTGAAAACACACACACAATTAGTGCTTTCATGCAATGATTCAGAAATCAGAAGTCATGATTGTGATGTATGGATACATCGGCCACCACACCAACATTGGACTTCCTGAACTAAAAACCACACTCATTACACTTAACATAGTTGCTTAATAGAAAAGATCAGAGTATTAAGTTCTGCATTAGAACTGAATCCTCGGATACAAATTTTTCATGACCCAATCTCTGGGGCCCATGTTGTGACTACCCCAGGATCGCCTTCCATAGGCCAGGGGCTGGCGATAAACACCAAAGGTGTAATTCCATAAAACTATGAAGGCATTTCCTTTATGACCTGTAACACACACCCAAGCATGTACACATCTTGATAATACAACATGTAAATTTTATAACATAAGAATGCTGGAAGTAAAATGGGCCAGAATACAAGCCTAACTGGAAAGTACAAGTACAACTGAAAACAATACAACTAAAGGAAATGAACGGAATGTAGTTATTGGGTCATACTCCGTGATTTCTACCTGAAGGGTCTGTACAGATAGCCTCCTCAGCACTCCTTGTCCATCCATATCCTCCACGTACCGATGCGCCATATAGTCTACCTCTGGCCACCATTCAGTCATGGTACTCTCAGCCTTAGTCGGTGTTGTTCGTCATCTACAACCAACGCAACAAGGTGTGGGCATAGCCCGTGTAGGGATGAGTATAACGATACTCAGTAGACACCCTAGGACCCTCAAGGTCTCACAAAATCCAATATGGATAAAATACAAGGTACGAAATCAACAGATATTCGTACCTATGTATATGACCATACATATACCTATGTTATCAAGTGATCCATATCAATCATGAGGAAAAAATAGAAAAATGGACTCTGCTCAACTAGGATTTTATTCTAGGTGTGGTATCAAGTAACATCTCCAGCCACATTATCGAATCCTCGGGTGTTGGAGAACTCATGCTCAATTCAGTACAGTGGGCCTTCTGTGACACCAAGTGCACTTCCCACAATCATTGGACTGCTAAGGTACTACTCCTATCGAGTACCATGGGTATGCTGCGTCACACAGAGGTGCTCCCCACCGCGGGTCAGTCGTATCACCAATCACGCTCCCCCTTATATCTTGTGGAGGTACTCCTCCTATAAAGTACCATGGGTCTGCTGTTTCAGCAAGAGCGCTCCTCCACCATGGGTCTTCTGCGACACAACGGTGCTCCCGAGTTGGCTAGTAGAGTCACTCTGAGTAAAACATTAAAATGTCGTCATGTCCCAGCCAGCTACTAGGTCCCCACACTACGCTCACTCATCTTAGAGAGGATTCATTCCACGAGAAAATGGTCAACACTCCAAGGTTCATAAAGTCACATGGAAATGTATCTCAATGATCCACCATGTCATTGGGGTCTCAATGCAACAGACGATGCGTCAATCGGATACCTAGTCTGTGAGTTAATAACATTTTAGTCTCGGGGGCCCGATTGGATTTGTGCACAATCCAACCTGACCGTATCTCAACTGTACCCCAAACTCCAGTGGGGTTTACTCAAAGGGAACTTCATGCTCCATGATTTCCTGGGTCACTGACGGTTCACCAAAAATATGTCTGGTTCCAAAGATATGGCCCAATGAATGTAAAGGGTCATAGTGGTCCTGGGTCCAGTCTGACCCAGTCAGCCCCACCCAATTCGGGTCTTCCCGGCCTGACTCGTTGGGTTTGGAAAGGCCTGCTGGGCCTAGTCCAGTAGGCCGTGAGTGCACGGACCGACCACTAGACGGTGTGAGGGTGGTTTTTTCCCAGTGGTCATCGCGTGGGCGACTCAGCCCGGAGGGCACCACGAGGGTTTATCGGCCTGGGGTGCGGGGCCAGTTCGGCATGGAGGGTCGTGTGGTGCGGCTTGGGGTGGCTCGGTCTAAGGGTTGGGGTAATGCGGTCAGGGAATGTTCGACCAGCGGGTTGCGCGACCGTGGCTGATACGGCATGGAGGCTAGAGCGGCCAGGGCGGCTCGGCTGGTGGACGACACAGCCAGGGTAGCTAGGCCAGGAGGCCAGGGTGGCCGGGGGCAGGGAGGCCTGGAGGCAGGGTGGTCGGGGCTGCTTTGGCCATTGGACGGCGTGACCAGGGATACCCGGACCGGCCCGGGGCGGCTCTTCTGGAATGGCGGAGACCGCGGGGGCAGATCAGTCTGGGTTCTGTGAGGGGGTGTGGGGCCATTTTTTTCCGGCGATTGTGTGGGACACCTCAGGGGCAGCGCGGGTTTTGGAGGATCCGAGTGGCAGTTTCATTTTCTTCAACGCCTTCAACAATGTTGTCGCCTTCCTCTATTTCAATGAAAACCACAATCAAGAATGGTGGTGGGGGGGTCAGGCCTTATTTGTTAGGCGCACTCCCTCTGTGTTTAGATTTTTAGAATGTGGTTCATCAATAACATAAAAAATTAACGAGTATGGAAGATATTTTAAAATATCAATTCCCATAATCAAATAATGAATATACCCATACAACTTCCTACAACAATTTATTCCCAATCTGCAAAGAAAACATCCATGGTTCCACATGATAATATGTTGCTCCGTGTTATTTGTTTTTAAAAGGATATAACCAACAGAATAAAATCATACATAATTAAAAACCCTAAATTGTTCGATGTTGGTTGATGTTGGAATGAGAAGTCATATGTTGATTCATTGTAGACGAACACATCTTACATCAAAGAATTTTCATAGGAAGAAGTTCGAATTCATCGTCTTTTTTCATGGAGGAAGCGTTCGTTGTGGAGGAATTGTTCTTCATTGGAGATTGTAAACTTCCAAGTGTTGGAAATAACATCACGTTACCTGCGCGTGGTTGCATGGTGAAGCCATCCCAAATCCTCCTCCCATGCTCCATATATATAGTAGAGGTAGTAAGGTAGGTAACGATCATGGAATTTAGCATGGTACATTTTTTAGTAACCATCGTAAATTCCAATGACATTGTAACTTAATTTAAAAAGGGGTAACCCAACTAATAATGTTGGAAAAATTAATAAGGTGTGTTGGAACATTTAAATTTTTTTCTGTTGTTGAAGAGGCTCCACCACATTTATGAGGGGGGTTGAGAGGTTTTCCTCTCCTCCCAATAAGATGGGTCGGGTGGTCCCCAACACAATAAATCAAGAATAAGTGGTTTAGTTCCGGGGGACCCCACCCCTAAAAATCCACATGGTGTGTGGTTACAACAGAATAATAGAAAATATGATCTTATTTTATTTTATTATTTCCATGATAAAACCCAAAAACTAACTTTTATCGTCAACCAACTGTTGTCGAGGTGAAAGTCTTATTAAGTGAATATCGGCACTGTGAGTTCAATGGTGCCCTCATATTTCTATTCTAAGAACCAGTTCAAATGATAGAACATACTGCTTGTAGGTTTACAGAATGCGCCTGAAAAAAAGTTCAAAATTTCATTTCAGGCACTCCGGGTCTCAGAATCACACGCCGTCAATTTTCACGGACTCGTAAAATTCCCATATATTTCAAGAAAATTACACATATATTATGGGTCTTTAGAGATCACCAATTCTATGATGAACCACCATCAAATATATCCTTTATGAATATATGGGTGTTGAATTATGATTACTAGAACCACAAGAATGTAAA
This sequence comes from Viscum album, assembly GCA_963277665.1. Taxonomy (NCBI): domain Eukaryota; kingdom Viridiplantae; phylum Streptophyta; class Magnoliopsida; order Santalales; family Viscaceae; genus Viscum; species Viscum album. The sequence goes on along the minus strand of OY728163.1, from coordinate 1,896,174,060 downwards.
TGAAGATGATTATAATATAATTTTTTTCTTTTCTATTATAATTGAATCATAATGCTTGAGTAATAAGGGATATGTGTTTACTATTTATTTCTGATGATAATGGCCACATTGGAATGAAATAAACTAAAAATTAATATATATTATTGTTCCTGTACATATGAATGTAAAATTAGAAATGATGGGTATAGGAAAGTAATATTACCTAATACATTACTAATATATAATTTTAACAATTCTACATGGTTTTTAACCACCTATAATTTTGTTTTATGAACATTATTATCAAAATTAAATGATTACCATGATACCATGTTTTCCCACATCATGTATCAATGTAGAGAAAATAAAAGGAACAAGTGTCCATAAGAAGATATTGGATGACCTTATAAATCATATTTTATATAATTGGAATATTTTTTTATTTTTAAATTTAAATTATTTTATTAAAATTTAATTATCATAATATATAATTAATGTCAATTTTGGGGCTATAAAAATAATTTTAATAAAAAAAATAAAAGTATAATAACATTAAAAAATTAGAATAATATAATTATCTTATATTATTATAAAAACAATTGTTATATCATAAGTCACCTTAAAAATTTATTTTTGTGTTTTTAAAATAATTTAAATCACATTTCTATAGTTTTCACAAGGAATTTGTTAGGAATGTAAAAACTCTTATCATCACTATAACATAAATAATATATAAAAATAAATTAGTATCATGTTTTATTAATATTAATGATTATCTTTTATACCCATTCATAAAATTTTTATCCCTTTTGAAAAATATTATATATTTTAAAAACTAGAAATATAATTTTTGGCTAATTCAAGTACATATTACCACATAACCAAATTTCTCAATAAAACATAGAAAATATTTTGTGTAGTGAAATATTATATTATATTTTTGTCAATTATAATAATCCTTAAAAATGTAGTCTTTTATCTATATGACTATGATGTGATAATGTTTTTTTACCTTGGTCTACCTCTTTTTTCCATACCATGATGAAACATAGTTTACCAATGTCATTATATGGACATGGTTGAGAGTGATAATGTCCAAAGAAATCAGTAGTGTTGTAGTGAACATGGTCCTGAGACTGTAAAGGAAAACATGACCATAAATTAGAGAGGGTTGAAAGTGACCATCAATTATTATAAATATCTATGAAAACCAAATCATTTTAATTATCATTATAATTTTTATTATGGTTTTTGATTTCAAATTAAATGTAATGTTACAAAATAAAAAAACGATTTATTAAAATTTAAAAAAAAAATTATACATTATCATTATGATTTAATGAGTTTCAATTTTATTATTTTAAATTAACATTTTGATAGAAAAATTATAATTCTTCAATAAAAATTTAATAAGATGACTCGAAATATATCAAAATATAAACAATTATGTGAAATGTTATTTATTATCTCATTATACATTTATTTTTTTGGACATAGGACCCGGGTGAACCCTAAACGAATATATATTAATGAAAATAAAACATTACATGAATAAAATTAAAAAAAACAGAAAGTGCAGCCCCATGCATTTTCCAGAGTATCATTGCCTTTATGTGAAAAAAAACTATGCATCACCATGCATGTCCAGTAACAGAAAAAATAGCAAGTGCACTACTCATTACAATTCCTCATATTCCTAGACATAATTTGTGAAATGACACTATAGAACAATCATTATGTGTTTCATGATCATTATAAAAATAATAAAATTTACAAAATACCTGTAATACATAATTCATGAATCTCTTTATATATTCTCGTAATTCATTAATGTTTAATGATTTGTTAAGAATAAATAATTCCTAGGTCCCGGTGTCTACCCTCAGAATAAGACATTGACCAGGATATTGTACATGTTTACCAATCAACATTTCATAAAATAAAAATCATACCTCAAAATTAAAATTATTTTTTACTATTGAACTATTCAATTTTCACAAAATATATACATATTGATGAAAATATTTTTAAAAATAAAGACATCATTTCTTTCCTTTTAAATGATCCTTAGTATCCTTATCTAATATTATTGACATTTATAATAATAAAACATTTTATGTCTGTGGTATACATGGATCTATATATTTATTTAATTTTGATCATTATAAAAAGATCCTATATTTATATATGTAATTATATATCGATATATGAGAATAGACATAATTATATGATTTCACATTAATTGTAAAATTTATTTATGTTTTGTATGAGAAAAAACTCTAGATAATTAATCAAATTTATTTTAAATATGATTTTTCAAGGTTCCATCTATTATATAAACCAAATCACAAAGTATAATCTACATTAATCAAGAAGAGTAGTCATTTAATTTTGAAAATTCATTCGCAAGATGTATAAATCATTCACCCTTTTATTAAATCTATAAATCCTTATAATAGTTCAACAATTGTAATTATTTACTAAAATTATTTCTTAATTTTTGTAATTTATATATTATTTAACCCAAACATACCCTATATAAGTCACAATCTAGGTGTGTAGGCTTATGCCCACTCATCATGACTCACAATCGATCGAGTCAATATGTTATCTATCAATTTCATAGTTTTTCCCAAACTTGAATATATTCAATATCCAAATTTATTTTCTATTTTCCATAAATAAAATTATTTTCCTGGAAACCACAATAATTTATTATAAACTAATTTATTCACATTTAAAAATAACAATCCTATGGGTTCTTGTTTATTTTTTCTATTTCAAGTCCCCATAAAATATAACACTTCCTATCATAAAAATAAAAATTCCCCATTATTATCATAATTAAATATTATAAAATTCAGTATTAATATTCAATATATATCTCAGCTACACATTAATACCTATCACACATATATATATCGTTTTAGAAAATATATGTGAAATAAATTATATGAAATGTTGATCTCATATGATCAGAATGGGTTAAAATATGAGATATCTATCATAAGGTAATAATATGATCATAAATTAATTAAAACAAAATAATATTCGTGTTCTCAAAAAATATTAATCACACCTATAAAAGAGTAAATCATAATCTAAAAATTAAATCAATATCATGATATGTGATTAATAATGTTGTAAGATAATTATACTTGATTCAACTGAAATAACATAAAAATGCAGAAATAAAAGTATATGAAATAATAATCATGTGATCATTACTATTTTATATTATTTCCACAATAAATATTAATGATCATAACTAGAACAAATTCATACTCAAGCACATAATTGTTACCACAACTATTGTTTTTGACATCTATTAAAATAGTTTCATCATAGTCCCCAAGTAATTAGTATCTAATCTTAGAATATATATATATTCCATATCTCGTACACATATATCCATAATATATTATTATATATTTATCAAATTAAAGAATGTGTTATAGGGTTATAATAGTGTCCTCAAACATATAGTCACAATCCATTTATATTTTATAAAAAATATACTAAAAAACATATAAAATCATTCAACGTTATCCTAGGAAAAGTAATATCATAGAAATTATGTTATTTCATCATATTCAATAAAGATACATAGAAAGTATATATATTATGTAATCATATTATATAAAAAGTTATGCCTCAATAATTTCATGAGATTTTTTCATAAAATAAAATTATAATAATTGATCACTACAATATTAATTTAGGAAAATTAAATTCTCTTTTTGCAAACAAATATTAAATTTCTAATAAAATAAATAATATATTAAAAATAATTTTAAACAAGAAAAACATAGAATATTATAATTGTATATTAAATTTAAATTACATTCATGATAGAGGGAAATTTTATTCATATATAGTACATTAAATTAAGGATTTAATTATTATCTTTGATCCAAATTACCTCATTCAAAAAAGGATAAAAATATTCCTTTCAAATTAATATAAAATCAACTATAGGAAAAAAATTCATACATTAATCATTTTATAACATGTAATGTATTATTGAATACATTTTAATGAAAATATGGTCAAGGAAGAAAAATATTCTTGTTAAAAGGTGAAATAAGGATTGTTTATGATAAAAAATATTAAAGATCATTTTATACAAAAAAGGATATTAAAATGGTATTATTATATAATAATTCCATGAATAAAAAGTGTATAAGAAAATTTATTCTGATTAATGTATAGTTTCATTAATATTTCTTCCAATAGAAGATATAATGTAACAAATGTTGGAATGGAACAGTGTTGTTGTAATGGCCTAGACCTCTTCAGTCCATTACATTGTGAAAATTATAGTTAGGAAGATGTCATTTGAGTTTCATGGAAGAGGTATTTAATTTATGGGAGAGAGGGAGTAATTATAAGATAATAATGGGTGTCAATAATAATAATTATTATTAATGATAATGATAGAGACCCATTGATTAAATTGAAAGAGGATTAATTACTATTAAATAATAATGTTAATGGTAGATTTTTAGTAGGTGATTAATTAAATGGAATGGTTTTAATTTAATATGAGAATAACCATGGTAAACTAATTTAAGGGGATTAAATTAGAACATTAATGATGTGGGTTATTATTAATAATTTTGTTAATAATAACATTGAAGCGAGAAAGGATTTGGGGCGCGATGGCATGGAGTAATGGGCAAGGGGAGGTGCCACTTTTGGTGGAGTGGGAGAAGAAATCCTGAATGGAAAAGATAGATTGCAGAGAGAATGTGAGAATTAAATGGGGAAGTAATAAAAAAAGGAAATCAATTAAGGTGAAATGGAGTTTGGCGCACCAAATTGAAGGTTTTGGTGTGTGACATTGGGTATTTGAAATAAATCAATTAAAAATATAATAATATAATAACCATATTATTTTTCTTCTTGATAAAACACTATTTCGACTGTAACTTCTTCGTGCAACATCTATATTATGAACCGTCTATGGCAGTTTGACCCTGACTTTGAGACGGAAATTTTGAGTCCAATATTGGATGTATTTTTTGGGTTTTTTTGATTGGGTACCCGAAGTGCTCGGAAAATAATAGATTTAATATTATTATTACATCTTCGTCCCGTCATAACTCCCGCGTGCGACGTCCGATTGACTTCTCATCAGTGGCGTTGTGATCCTGTCATTAATACGATTGATTCAAGTCTAATGAGTAAAATTATATTATGGTTCCTGGCTAGGGTCCATGAAAAGCCCAATAATAATAATAATAATAATAATAATATTACAGGATCTTTTATCCGACATATCGCCCTCATACAGTGTTGGAATAGCGAACCTTCTGTGATGTTACAACACTGAAATTAAGACGGATGATTCAAAGACCATAAATCCTATATTAATTATTTCTATTGATCGGGATGTTTTTACTTGGTCAAAACACGTGGGTTAATGTTATCCTTTTAAATGAGGAATTAAGTGTATCTTTAATCATCACCCCATTAAATCTACAAAAGGGACAAGATATCATCCTCTCTTGTCCTTCCCCATTATTCATGGATATGAGATGCTAGAACCTTTAAATCCTTTCTGTATGAGTTGCACAATCAAACTTTACTCCTCGGGTCGGTTCCGCTCTGTTTTGATGCAACGGTACATTATCGATCAATCCTCGAATTAAGGTATGTTTGATAGTCATTCCTTTGGGATCATATTCTCTTATTTCTCCCTCCCATGTTAAAGCACGTAATTTCTATGCCTCTAATGGGTTATTTCATGGGATTTTTCTGGTGCGGTTTTTTCGTGGCATCCTCGGGTGGATGCAGTTGGAGAGAGAGGAGGATCGTGACCCATTGTGTTGATAAAAAATGCCAAAAACTCTTCAAGGTAATGTATTTGCTTCTTCTATTTTCTTTTATGTGCAACTATATTGTAATCATGTTTAATCCCACTAGAAGACAATGTAACTTGACATAATAAATATTTCAACCGGAAAAATAAATTGATATCGATTGAATGTTTTTGCCTCATGTTTTGCTGGATGGTGTGATATCTATGAATTCTTTTATTTTTTGTTCATTCTTGATGGAAATTGTTAAAGAACGTAAATAGGGATTATTTGATTATTTTTTGGCTAAATATTAAGAGGCTTGTTAACGAATCTGGTTCTTGTTGTAATTTGATGTTAATCAAATTACTGCAGTAAGAATGTTTATATATTTATGATATCATACTAGTTAGGTTTCCAAAATTTTGACCCTAAAAATAATAAATCGATTAACCCAAGACAGATTAAAGAAATAATCATTCTATAATTCCTTAAACGGTTCTGAGTAACCCTCTTGATTGTTAAAAGGTCCAAGAGCCCAATTAATTGTGGTGTTTGTTTTCCTACTGTTTGTGATGTGATGTGATCCTGGATTGTTTTTGTGATATGTGGGGGCATGGGGGTTTTTGTTTGTGGAAGAAGATGACACTTAGATTTTCAAGATGCATCGGTTTATGCATATGGGTGTCAGGGAGGACATATGGTGTGATGTAATGGAATGGATGTGATTGATGGATTCTTGGTAATTTTGAATTTTTTGTCTATCTTCTTTACTTTTCCATACTGCTCAAGGTAGCTAGTCTTGCTTACCCTTCTCCCAAAAGGGGCGAAGACATGTGGCGTATGCCACATGATTTCCAAGTTTAGCTTCTCACATGGGAATGGGTCTATGCTCTTTTTATTGGTGGAAAAGACTCGACGGGTAGTACATCTACTCACTGGGTTGAGCCCCCTTGTGTTTAGTAGTATAGATTGATTTCCTAGAGCGCATGGGAATATGGGAAATTAATTCTGTAATGAATATTTGAATAAATGGTGTTAACCCATTGGGATGGAGATGCTAGAACAAAATGATGTGGTTGTAATTTTTGAAGGAACAGTTGACTTTGGGTGTGATGCTAACAAATTTATAGTATGGAAATGTTCATGGTTAATTAATGATTAATGAATTAATAAACATACATGGAACTAATAAAAAGGGATTTATTTAATCAAATAACGCTATTTAAATGGTTGTGTGCTTATAGGATACATAGTTTTAAAAGTATCAGCATGAATTCTGAGAGACGTTAGCTGCAGTTGTGTCTAATAATTGGTAATGCCCATAGTGTGGTTGTGAGTTATAATATATCCTATAATTTTTGTGTTTATATATGTTACTCCACCCTTTGAGTAAAGGAAACTAACACCCTGGGGATTTTCAGCCCTTGGGAGTGTTTTCCCCAACATTCTGGTGGGAGGACGAATGCCTGACTACCCCCTTTGGACCTGCTCTCTTATATTGTTAGATACTTGTGGTGATAGGAACATTGGTTAGTTTTCTCCATATATGTGCGTAGAATACTTTAATTCCTTGTGGTTATTCACACACATATATTCTAGATATATGTTTCTATATACTAATACTGATGTAATGTTTGTAGTTTGTGATGGCATGAGGATCTTTACTAATTTTATGGTCTATATTGGATTGAGGTATAAAAAATAACGTATGATACACATTATGCAAGTTGTGGTGGCTCCTGGAAAATACCTGGTTACTTTTGGTTGTGAGGATGGAGTGGTGATTCTCCCAGGCGTCTGTGGGAAAGCCTTTGTGAAGCATACGGTGCCTATTGTGGTGCTTCACCCAGGTGTCTGCAGGTAATCCTTTTTGGATAAAGATAAATAGGACGTGTGATGTTGGGGAATAGCGGAAAACCATTTGGGAAATAGTATCCGGGTACCCTTGATATTCTTTATTATAAGATATATTCTTGTATACATTACATGGTTAGAGTATCCATGGTGAGGTTGGGAAGTTAGTATACTTGTTTAGGTGACGAGTAAGTTTCACTTGTTGTTCATTGGGAATTAGCATGATCTCTTTACTTTTGCATGAGATGCTTTGGGGAGGATCCTACTGAGTATAATATTATACTCACCCTATGTATATATAAACTGTTTTTCAGGTCACTTGGAGAAAGTTAGAGATCAAGCTTATTTCTACTAGATTGGAGTTGCAGGAGATGTCCGGGCTTGTGGTTGTTGCTGTTTTGTTTACTTTTTTGGCTACTTGTAGTTTTTCCCTTTCAGTTTTAGTACTTTTTCATGACATTTAATATATAAACATCATTTTCTTTTATATTCCAATTATAAGTTGTAGTTGATTGGTGTCTATCTTATCTCTATCCTCCGCATGTGTTCTCTTTTAGGGTAATTCCTCTCATTTGTGTGTTTATTATACCATTGGTTCTAGTCGCCTACCTATGGCCTATTAGAGGCGGGACTCGGGGGGTCATTATCTCACTTCTAACATAGCCGGACCAGGAGGGGTCCACTTTGTGGGGAGGGGATCGTGACATAGTTATATTAGAGCGATGTTGAGGGATATGATGGAGTTTGGAGTTAGGCACAGGTGAGGTTTCATGGGTTGGTAGGGCAACGGTGACACTCATATATAGAAAGTGAGGTAAACACTGGAGATCGGCTGAAAAATATTCATTTAGAGCCCCCTTTGATATTATGTATAGACCATTATGTTTACAATGGATACTAAACAATGTGATACTAGTTGGAGGGTAGAGACCTATGAAAGGATCTTGCATTATTCTTCTTTGTGCCTGTGTTTGAATGGGTAGACCTTGTGGTAGGATAACCTAAAATGAAAGAAAGAAAACAATAAATTAATTAATGTTGAGTCTTCCATATTCTAGGATTAGGAACTCTAACGGTTGTTATTTTATATCTATGGCTCCAGGTCGATGTCCTCGTCACGTTTTCACAGAAAATGTCCAGCAGGTTGTTCCAGTAGATCACCGCAGGGTAGCGGTTGACGATGATTAAACTTGGAAGAAGGCACTCTGAGAGATTTAGTTCTAGAGTATTCATATTTTTTAGGGCTCCATTTTAGATGCAGTCATGGATGACTGGATAGAGGAGTTCGAGATCGTCTTTAGTATGATTTGTGCTCAGAAGGAGAACTGGGTGTCCTTGGTTGTGACAATGCTATGTGGAGGAGAAAGGTAGTGGTGGTTCTTGTTCCTCGGGGATCATGAGGATTCGACGATCTCATTGGAGGAGTTTAGAGATAGTTTTAGATTCGAGTTTCTTTCTTCGACTGTGAAGGCGTCCAGTCGCTCGGATCTTCATTCCCTCCAACAGGGGAGCTCCAGTGTTCGGGAGTTTTGAATACATTTTTGGAACCTTTTACAATATGCTTCGGACCTGTAACAAGATGAGGAGGCCAGGGCGCATCATTTCAAGGAGGCTTTTCATCCAGAGATCTAGATCCATGTCACCCTATTTATACAGAAATCACATCTTGAGGTACTGGTGAGGGAAGAGGTTGTCGAGAGGACAATGGCCTGAACTAGATCATCACGAGAGGAGAATCATCATGATTCCTCATGATACAGAATTGTGGTCCGGGGTTCCCTGTTGTCTGGGCAGAAGAGTTTCCGTTCAGCTGATGGTTGGTCCCATCCCTTCACATCTCGTTTCTCTAGAGGTAACAAATCTCAGGCATATGAAAAGGGACCAGTTGCTTATTTTTTAATGTTGTGGTTGTGGCCATTAGCACTGGGAGTGCCCGACCATTCAGAGCAGTCATCGTGTACTGGGAGCTATGCTCCAGGTTCTTCCGTTGAGGCAGTTCCAGCCGAGGCCGAAGTAGCCAGTTGCACCAGCTTTAGATTAGCAGAGGGTAGATGGGGTATGTAGAGGACAACCCCATATCTCTCCTCATCCACAGAGAGAAGAGTGTGTCCCTGGTGGTGGTCATTATCAGGGTCAGAGAGGCTGTGGAGAAGGTCATGGTCAGCTTAATGCTCTAGCTTTGCCAGCTCAAGGCGAGCCAGACATCATTAGAGGTACCCATTTATTGTTTTCTACCATGGATTTTTATCTGTTTGATTCAGGAGCGACACACTCTTTAATATCACCTACCCTTTTCCATTATTTGGGAGTTGTGGTTGAGAGGCTTCTAGTGCCCTCGGCGTTGACTACACCAGTTGGAGGTCAAGCTGACTTGTTTAAATTATGTAGAGACTATGAGCTAGTGTTGGGGGAACACCTCTAATGGGGAGATTTAAAATGATTACTAATTCAACCATATAATGTCATCCTCAGCATGTATTTTTTATATTTGGTGCAAGCTATCTTGTGTTGCTTCAAGAAAAAGGTTGTTTTCCTTGGTGAGGATGGATAGCAAGTGGTGTTTGTTGGTTAGAGAGACCCTCGGATGGGCCATAGGCACGTTCCATTCATATCATATATGATGGATGAGTTGATGCTGAGTTCTTCAGAGGTTCAGCTGTTGGAGTTTCCTATGTTCGTAGAGGAGTACCCTGATGTGTTTCTAGAGGATGTTGTAGCATTATCCCCTCAACCAGAGATCGAGTTCGGGATCGAGATACATCCAGAAGGGTATCCTATCTCTATGTATCCATATATGATGGCCCCTTATCAGTTACTGGAGCTACGTATATGGATTGATGGTCTATTGCAATGCGGTATTGTTCGGTCATGTGTGTCAACATGGGGTGCAACAGTTTTTTTTTTAAGAAGGCTGACAGAATTTTGCGGTTCTGTGTCGTTTATCATCGCTTAAACAAAGTGAAAATAATGAATTTCTATCCTCTTCCATGACTTGATGATTTATTCGATCAACTAAAGGGTCCATTTTTGTACTCAAAGATCGAAATGCGGTCGGGATGTCATATTATGCGTGTAAAGGATGAGAATATTCCGAAGACTGCCTTATGTTGTCTTCATTGGCATTATGAGTTCGTTTTAATTCCATTTGGCTTCACAAATGCTCCATCCATATTAATGGGATTGATGAATGATGTGTTACGTGAGTTCCTGGAAAAATTCATGGGTCTTTTCATCAACGACATCCTTGTGTACTCCACATCTAAAGAAGAGAATGTAGAGCATCTACGAGCTGTTTTGGGATTTATTTTCCAACATCAGGTGTACGAGAAGTTTTTGAAGTGTGAGTTTTTGGATCGAGATTTCTGTTTCGTGGGGAATGTTGTTACCCAATGGGGAGTAGCTGTGGACCCATCGAAGGTAGAAGTAGTTGTGTCTTGGGAAGCCCCTAAGACAGTGTTATAGGTGAAATGTTTTCTTGGTCTCGCAGGCTACAACAGGAGGTTCATAGCCAATTTTTCATGAGTTGTGACTCCTATAACAGCTTTGACCAAGAAGGATCATGCATTCACATGGACTTATCAATGTTAGGCATCATTCGAGTATTTGATGGAGAAGTTAGTAAGTACTCTAGTCCTTTGTCTTCCAGATGAGGGCGTCCAGTTTGATGCTTTATGTGATGTTCACATCTGGGGTTAGGCTGGGTTCTCATGCAGCATAGGTCAGTTGTTTCTTATGGGTCTCGACAGTTGCATCCACCTTAATGCAACTATTCCACCCATGATCTTGAGTTGGCAGCCGTGGTGTTTGCTCTGATGTTGTGGAGACATTACCTCATTAGTGAGTGCTTTGTGGTTTTCACTGATCATAAGAGTTTGAGGTATGTTTTCTCCCAGCGTGACTTGAATTATGATATCGTTGGTGGATGTAATTTTTACAGGAATACGACTTTGAAATATCCTATACACCTTAAAAAGAGAATGTTGTAGTAGATGCGCTGAGCTGAAAGTCACGTCGTGATGCTGTACGTGAATCCGGAGATTCGTGGAGAGTAATGGAAGAACTGTCAGCATTGAATCTTGATATGGGAGATGTTGGGGGTAGAGGTAGTCTCTTTCAGATGACGACATAGTCATCCCTAGTGTAGAACCTGGAAGAGTCCCAGTTGGTATATCTATAGGTGTAGATTTGGAGAGACTGAGTTGTTTGTGGTAAGGCTCCATATGGTTGGTCGGAGGACGAACAACACCGAGTGTTGTATCATGGAAGGATTTTTGTTCCCTAGACTATGCAAAAGATAGTTCTCAGAGAGTTCCATAATTCACCCTTAGCAGTACATCCTAGCGTGAAAAATATGTATCGATCCTTAATGAGTCAGTTTTGGTGGCATGGGCTGAAGCGAGCTGTTGCGGAGTTTGTGTCTCGATGTTTAGTCTACCAAAAGGTGAAGGCCAAACATTTTTTTCCTTGTGGTCTTATCTAACCATTAGAGATTCCTCAGTGGAATTTGTAGGACATCACAATTGACTTTGTTACATTTTTACCTCAAGCTCTAGGAGGACATGATGTTATTTGGGTGGTAGTGGATCATTTAACAAAATCAGTCCACATCATAGCGATCAAGTAGTCGAGCTCAGTGGATCTTTTGTCGAGGCAGTAACTGTAGGAGGTGGTGAGATGTCATTGAGTCCTTAGGATGATCATTTCTTATCGAGATCCACATTTTACCTCCAGGGAATGAAGGGGTCTCCAACATTCTTTTGGTTGTCAACTATGCCTTAGCACTGCTCTTCACCATCATACAGATGGTCATATGGAGCGAACCATCCAGACTCTTGAAGACATGTTATGCTCTTGTGTTCATGATTTTGGGGGTTCATGTATGATACACTTACCCATGGTGGAGTTCACGTACAATAATAGTTTTCTCTCCACCATCTGTATGGAACCGTTTGAAGCCTTGTATGACCGGCCTTGCCATTCTCCATTGGGCTGGACTAGGGTCGTAGAGACAGCAATTATCAGACTAGAACTAGTGCAGAATACAACAGAGATCGTTCATGTGATTCTTGATAGGATGAAGATAGCACAATATCATCACAAATCATATGATGATCAATGGATGAGACCCTTGGAGTTTAATTTTGGGGACCATGTGTTTTTGAAGGTGACTCCCCGTCGTGGGCAATAATGTTTTGGTCGTGGAAGCAATCTTTCTCCCCTGTATGTTGGGCCTTTCGAGGTGTTATCTCATGTTGGAGTTGTGGCATATCAAGTATCACTTCCCCCATAGATGAGTCAGATATAGGATTTTTTTCCCTGTATCACAGCTCTGTGGTTATCTCCATGATGACTCCCACATTATCGATTGAGTAATGATCGATGTTGATGATGATAAAACCATTGAGGAGTGGCCTCTAGAGATCCAAGACCACAAGTATAAGGTGTTGCGCAGGCGTTCTATCCCCTTACATTATGTCTTCTGGAGACACGGTGTCATGGAGGATAGTACCTGGTAACGAGAGTCACATATACGTGCTTAGTACCCAGATTTGTTTGATGCATAACTCTATTCAGGTTATCATGTTTCCTTTGTGGTTAGACCATTCATGTTTTATTTATGAATTTATTTTCATTCTTTTGTGGCTTGATCTCTTTTGAGATGTATCTTGATGGGTGGTTGTTCGGACCCTGTTTCTTTTTTTTTGTCTCTTTAGTTTGTTTTTGAATTCTCGGGGATGAGAATGTTTTGAGAGGTATCTAATGTAATGGTCTGAACCACTCTGGACCATTATTTTGTGAAAATTATGGTTAGGAATATTGCGTGTGAGTTTCATGGGAGAAGGATTTAATTTATGGGACAGAGAGAGTAATTATATGATAATAATGGGTGTCATTAACAATAATTATTATTAATGATAATCTTGGAGACCCATTTATGATATTGAAAGAGTATTTATTACTATTAAATAATAATGGAAATGGTGGATATTTGTGTGTGATTAATTCAATGGACATTCTTACATGATTAGCTCAAGCTCCGGGAGGACATGATGCTATTTGGGTGGTACTGGATAGTTTAACAAAATCGGCCCACTTAATAGTGATGAAGGAGTCAACCTTAGGGGAAGTTTTATCGAGGTAGTATCTGGAGGAGGTGTTGAGACTTCATTGAGTCCCTAGGACGATCATTTCTGATTGATATCCTCATTTTACCTCAAGGGTATATAGGGGTCTCCAACATGCTTTTGGTTTTCAACTATGCCTTAGCTCTACTTTTCACCCTCAAACGGATGGTCAGATAGAGCGAACCATCCAGAATCTTGAAGACATGTTACGCTCTCGTGTTCATGATATTGGAGGTTCATGGATGAGGAGCATACCCTTGGTGGAGTTCTCATACAATAATATTTTTCACTCCACCATCGGTATGGAACCATTTAAAGCCTTGTACGGTCTCCGTTCCATTCTACATTGTGTTGTACTGGGGTTAGAGAGTCAGCAATTCTCAGACCCGAACTTGTGCAAAATATAGTAGAGATGGTTCATGTTATTAGTGAGAGGATAAATACAGCACATGATCTTTAGAAATCATATGTTGATCAAAGAAAGAGACCCTTGGAGTTTAATGTTGGGGATCATGTGTTTCTGAAGGTGACTCCCCATCGTGGGCAACGAAGGATTGGTCATGGAATCAAGATTTCTCCCTGGTTTTTTGGGCCTTTCAAGGTGTTAGATGATGATGGAGTTGTGGTGTATCGAGTAGAACATCCCCCATAGATGAGTAAGATACATGATTTTTTTCATGTATCACAGCTCCATCATTATCTTCATAATGAATCATATATTATAGATTGGGGAGAGATCAATGTTGATGATGATCCAACCTTTGAGGAGTGACCTATGGAAATACAAGACCGCCAGGAGAAGATTTTGCGCAGGCATTTTATCCCCTTAGTTCGTGTATTGTGGCGACACGGTGGCATAAATGAGAGTACCTAGGAACATGAGTCACAAATACGTGCTCAGTACCCATAGTTGTTTGATCCATAAATCATTTCATGTAATGATTTTCCTTCCTGGTTAGACCTTTCATGTTTCATTTATGAGTTTCTTTTGTTGATTTTCTGGCTTGCTTTCTTTTGAGAGGTATCTTGATGAGTGGTTGTTTGAACCCCGTTTTTTTGTCTCTTTATGTTGATTTTGAATTCTCAGGGATGAGAATGTTCTGATAGGTATCTAATATAATGGACCGACTCCCTCCGATCAATTACTTTGTGAAAATTAGGGTTAAGAAGATGATGTGTGGGTTTCATGGGAAAAGGATTTAATCTATGGGAGAGAGGGAATAATTATAAGATAATAATGGGTGTCATTAAAAATAATAATTATTAATGATAATCATGAAGACCTATTGATGATATTGAAAGAGGATTTATTACTATTAATTAATAACGGTAATGGTGGATTTTAGTGTGTGATTAATTCAATGGACATTGTTACTGGTTTATGTCGCGCTCTGGGAGGACATGATTCTATTTGGGTGGTAGTGGATCATTTAACAAAATCGTCCCACTTCATAGAAATCAAGGAGTCATGCTCATTAGAGGTTTTGTCGAGGAAGTATCTCGAGGAGGTGGTGAGACATAATTGTGTCTCTAGGATGATCATTTATGATCGAGATCCTCATTTTTCCTCCAGGGTATGGAGGGGTCTCCAACATGCTTTTGGTTCTCAACTATGCCTTAGCACTGCTTTTCACCCTCAAACGGATGGTCAGATTGAGAAAACCATCCAGACTCTTAAAGACATGTTACACTCTTGTGTTATTGATTTTGGAGGTCCATGTATGAGGCGTATACCCTTGGTGGAGTTCTCTTACAATAATAGTTTTCACTCCACCATCAGTATGATGACATTTAAATCCTTGTATGGTCATACTTTCCATTCTCCGTTGTGATGTACTGGGGTCGGAAAGTATGTATTTCTCAGACCAGAAGTAGTTCAAAATACAACAGATATGGTTCAGGTGATTCGTGAGAGGATAAAGAGAGCACTAGATCGTCAGAAATCATTTGTTGATCAAATGAGGAGACACATGGAGTTTAATGTTGGGAATCATGTGTTCTTGAAGGTGTCTCCCTGTCGTGGGAAATGAAGGTTTGGTCGTGGAAGAAAGCTTTCTCCCCGGTTTTTTGGGACTTTCGAGGTGTTATCTCGTGTTGAATCTTTGGCGTATCGAGTAGAACATCCCACACAAATGAGTCAGATATATGAGGTTTTCCATGTATCACATATCTGTCATTATCTTCATGATGACTCCCACATTATGGATTGGGGAGAGATTAACGATGATGATGATGCATCTGTTGAAGAGTGACCTTTGGAGATCCAAGACCGTAAGGAGAAGGTGTTGTGGGAGTGTTATATCCCCTTAGTTCGTGTCTTGTGGAGACACGGTGGCATGGAAGAGAGTACCTAAGAACATGAGTCACAGATACATGATCAGTACCCAGAGTTGTTTGATGATTAACTCTTTTCATTTAATGATGTTTCCTTTGTGGTTAGACCTTTCATGTTTTATTTATGAATTTTTTTGTTGCTTTTGTGGCTTCCTCTATTTTTCATGGATATCTCGATGGGTGGTTGTTCGTACCCCGTTTCTTTTTTTTACTATTGATTGGTTTTGAATTATTAGTGATGAGAATGTATTGAGAGGTATGTGATGTAATGGCCCGGACCTCTCTGGTCCATTTCATTGTGAAAATTAGTGTTAGGAAGATGTCATGTGAGTTTTAATGGAAAAGGATTTAATTGATGGGAGAGAGAGGGTAATTGTAAGATAATAATGGTTGTCAATAATAATAATAATAATTAATGATAATGATGGGTATCCGTTGATGAAATTGAAAGAGGATTTATTATTATTAAATAATAATGATAATGGTGGAAATTAGTGTGCGATTAATTAAATTGAATGGTTTTAATTTAATATGAGAATAACCATGGTCAACTAATTTAATGTGACTAAATTACAACATTAATGATGGGTATTATTATTAATTTTATTAATAATAACTTTGAAGTGAGAAAGGAGTTGGGCTGTGAGGGCATGGAGTAATGGCCCATGGGAGGAACCACTTTTGGTGGAGTGGGAGAAGAAATCTTGAATAGAAAATTTAGTTTGGAGAGAGAATGTGAGAATTAAATGGGGAAGCAATAAAAGAAAAAGAAAAGGAAATAAATTAAGGTGAAAGGGAGTGTGGCTCACCAAATTGGAGAGAGTGGTGAGTGACTTTGCGTATTTGAAATAAATCAACTAAATAATAATAATATAATAATCATATTATTGTTTTTGTTGATAAAACACGTTTCGACCATAACTTCTTTGTGCAACCTCGGTTTTACGAATAGTCAGTGGAAGTGCGACCTTGACATCTTGAAAAAAATCATGAGTGCAATATTGGATGTATTTTTTTGTGTTTTTGGATCAGGTACCCTAAGTGCTCAGAAAAATATAGATTTAATATTATTATTTAATCTTCGACCTGCCATAACTCCTGCTTGCAATGTCTGATTGACTTCTCGTTAGTGGCGATGTGATCATGTCATTAATATTATCGATTCAAGTCTAATGTGGAATATTAAATTATGGTTCGTGGATCGGGTCCACGAAACACCCAATAATTTTATTATTATTATTATTATTATGGGATCATGCATCCAACATATCTCCCTCATATTATGTTAGAATAACGAACCCTCTGTGACGTTATAACCCTGAAATTAAGACATATGATTCAAAGACCATAAATCCTATATTAATTACTCTAATGGGTCAGGATGTTTTTACTTAGGCATACCATGTGGGTTTACGCGATCCTCTTTTAATGAAGAATTTAGCATATCTAAAATTGTTTCCCCATTAAATTTTCAAAAGGGACAAGATATCATCCTCCATTGCCCTTCCTCTTTGTTTTCAGATATGATATGATAGAACTTTTTAATCCATTCTGTATGAGTTGCATAATCAAATTTTACTCCTCGTGTCGGTTCCGCTCTATTTTGATGCAATCGAGCTGTATCGATCAATCATCAAAATACGGTATGTTTTATATTTGTTACTTTGGGATCATCTTCTCTTATTTCCCCTTCCCATGTTAAAGCATGTAATCACCATTATTCTAATGGTGTTTTTCTTGGGGTTTAGTAGGTGTGGTTGTTCTGTGGCATCTTCAGGTGGATGCAGTTGGCTCGAGAGGAGGACCGTGACCCCTTATGTGGATAAATAACATCACGAACTCTTTGATATAGGGGATTCATTTCTTCTATTTTCATTTCTGTGCAACTGTATTGTTTGCTTGTTTAATCCCACTGGATGAAAATGGAATTCAAAAAATAAATAGTCAATGCTGATAAATAAATTTATATCGATCGTATGATTTTTCATCATGTTTTTCTAGATAGTGTGATATCTATGATTTCTTTGATTGGTTGTTCATTCATGATGGAAATTGGTAATGATCGTAAATTTGGATTAATTGATAATTGTTTGGGTAATGTTAAAGAGGCATGTAAATGAATATGGTTCTTGTTGTAATTTGATGTTAATAAAATTAGTGCAGTAAGCATGTTTATTTTTTTATGATAACTTACTAGTTAGGTTCCCAAATTTGGAACCTATGAATAATAAATCGGTTAACCAAAGATGGATTAAAGAACTCATTGTTTGATAATTCCTTAAAGGGTTCTAAGTTAACCTCTTGAGTGTAAAAGGTCCTAGTGCCCAATTAATTGTGGTGTTTGTTTTCCAGCTGTTGGTGATGTGATGTGATCCTGGATGGTTGTTGTGATGTGTGGGGGAATTTATTTTTTTGGTTATAGTAGCAGATAATTCTTAGAGTGGAGAGATGTATCAGTTTATACATATGGGTGTCAGGGAGGACACCAAGGATGATGGAATGGAGTTGATGTGATAGATGGATTCTTGGTAATTTTGATTTGTTGTTTATTTGATATACTTTTCCCTACTGCTCAAGGTAGCTGGTCTCTCTTAACATTATCTTAAAATAGGTGAAGATGTGTGGGGTATGCCATGTGCTTTCCATGTTTATCTTCTTAAGGGGGAATGGGTCTACGCTCTTGCTATAGGCGGAAAATAATTGACAGGTAGTACATCCACTCACCAGTATGATCCCCCTTGTGTTTAGTAGAATAAAATGATTTTCTAGAATGCCTTGGAATATGGGAAAGTAATTCTGTAATGAATATTTGAATGAATGGTGTTAATCCATGGGGATGGAGATCCTGGAACATAAAGATGAGGTTGTAATTTTTAAAGGAACAATTGACTTTGGGTGTGATGCTAACAAATTTTTAATGTGGAATTGTTCATGGTTAATTAATTTTTAAATAATTAATTAACATACAGTGTAACTGATAAAAAGGGAATGATGTAATCTAATAAACCTCTTTAAATGTTTGTGTGCTTATAGGATACCTAGTCTTAGAAGTAGCAGCCCGGAGTCTGAGAGACGTTAGCTGTAGTTGTGTCTAATACTAGGTAATGTCCATAGTGTGGTTGTGAGTTATAATATATCATGTACTTTTTGTGTTTTTATATGTTACTCCACCCTATTAGTAAGAGAAATTAGCACCCCATGGATTCTGAGCCCTGGGGGTGATTTTCCCAACATTCTAGTTGGAGGACGAATGGCTGACTTCCCCCTTTATCCCCTCTCTCTTCTCTTGGTAGTTACTTGTGCTGATAGGAACATTGGTTAGTTTTCCCCATATATGTGCGTAGAGGGATGTAATGTATTGTGGTTATTCACACACATATATTTTGGATATAGTTTCCTATATACTACTATATGTGTAACATCTGTATGCTGTGATGTCTTGAGGATCCTTACTAGTTTTTGGGATGTAATGGCTTGAGGTATAATACCCAACATATGATACATGTTATGCAAGCTATAGTGGCTCTCGGAAACTACCTTGTTAATTTTGGTTTTGAGGATGGTGTGGTTCTTCTCCCATGTGTCTGCGGTAATGCCTTTGAGGAGCATGAGGTGCATATTTTTGTGCTTCACCCAAGTGTCTGCGAGCAAGCCTTTTAAGAGAGAGATTCTTAGGACGTGTGACATTGGAGAAAATCGGCAAACCGGTGGGGAAGTAGTATAGGGGTACCCTTGATATTATTTATTATATGATATATTCTTGTATGTGTTACTTGGTGAGAGTAGCCATGGTGAGGTTGGGAACTTAGTATACCTGTTTAGGTGACGAGTTAATATCAATTGTAGTTCACTATGCTTTAGCATTCTCTCTTTACTTTTGCACGAGAGGCTTCCGGGAGGATCCTACTGAGTATAATGTTATATTCACCCTATGTATATATAAACAGTTTTTCAGGTCACATGGAGCAGGTTGGAGATCAAGCTAGTTTCTACTAGCATGGAGTTGCAGGAGCTGTTCGGGCTTGTGGTTGCTATTGTTTTTTTTACTTTCCTTTGGGCATTTGATGTTTTTCCTTTCAAGTTTTAGTATTATTTCATGACATTTCATATATGAACATGGGTTCCTTTTATATTCCATTTATTATTTGGAGTTGATTGGTTTCTATCTTATCTCTCTCTTCCACATGTGTTCTCTTAGAGGGTAATGTCTCCCATTTGTGTGTTTATTATGCCCTCGGTGCTACTCGCCAACCCGGGGCCTACTGGAGGTGGGACTCGGGGGTTATTATCTCCCTTCTCACATGGTCGGTCGTGGAGGGGTACACATTGTGTGGAGTGGGTTGTGATAGTTGTAACATAAATCTCATTCCCCATGTCTCCTATTTCATCAAATGCTTTCAAATATCCATTATAACAAATAACAAATTAATATAAGTACATTATAGATTCATATTTATTTAAATATTATTGTGTATCATTCAATTATAATAAGTTTTCATCCATTTTAAAAATAATAATTCATAAAATTGTTATTATAATTAAAACCATGTTTTTTATGTTGTTTTATGATTGATTGTTTCAGTCCTTTTATACTATCGATGGTTCAAGAATAAAAATAATAATGTAAATGTAATATTTATTAACTTTATAGAATTTTTTAAAAATTCATAAATTCTTTCAATGAAACATAAATTACCTAACGTCATAGATAACAAAGATCATATTTATACATAAGTGACATATCCAATTTCTATTAGATGTGACAAATAAAAGGAATTTTAAAATTATATCTATAATAATAATTATTTCATGAATATTATATATCTATATTCTATAATTATATCAGTTTAATATTCATGAAATAATGAATATAAAAATAAATCAAAACATTATTTTAATTTTCTCTCTTTAATTATACAAGGTTGGAATTATCTTTTTCAAATAGATGTTATGATTAGATGATACATATGAAATTATTCTTTCATGAGAATAACAATTTTATAAAAATTTAATATAACATAATAAAACAAGAATAATATTTTTATGGAAAACGAATCATACTACTAATTTTATGTTGTAATCCACATGTATGAACATGCGAGACAATCATATTAAATTTGATTGATAAAGTAAGTTAATATGGTCATGTCATTTATATAATAATATCACTGTATATTTTATGAATGATTTTATTATATTGTCGTGTCTATTAAATACTAAATTCGATATAATATGTAACTAAATAATATCTTTGTGAATATGATTACTTCCACAATGATGAAACTTCCTTGGATCTCTCTATAATAATCATTATTATGACGTAAAAGAAATAATGTCACCATAACACAATATATAATTAATTTAGAAAAATGATTTTTGAGGTTTTGTTAAGAAAAGTGGAATATGATGTTGGATAAATAAAGTACTTGTGGTACATTTTTATTATACATGTGAGTGGAACCATCAAAATTCATGATATTATTAAATTATTATAAATATAATAAATTTTTAATGTCAAAAAAATTAAATATATCGAATATAATCTATAACTATGTCGAAATATTATGATCCAAATAAGTTTATAAATCATGTTTTGATTTTATAATACATATCTATTAGTATTGGTAAAAAATTTAATGTCTTGAAATTTTAAAGGTAAACAATATGTTTAAAGGGGTACATGATACACAACATCGAGCCTAAATGAATTTGAAAATATTTTTATTTAAATGTGGCCCATAAAACCTAGACTGAAAATTTCATGGAATTTATATTGATATTTTAATTAATAAATAAATATAATGGGAATAAAAATCGATAATTTATTAATTATTTCATTCTAAATATCTATATTCCTTTTTGAAATGACATTTTATTCAACAAAACAATTTTTTTCTTATTAATGATGCTGATTTATTTATAAATAAAAAAATATAATTGATATATGTATTTATTTAAGAAGTTCTATAGAGAATATCACACATATTTTCTTAAATGGTCAAATCAAAATATTATTGTGGGAATATTTTGATAATTTTCTAAATATATTCATTTTCAACGAATTTTGAAAATTTTAGATTTTTTTTCAAAATTTTATTTTTCATCTTATTATCTAGGTCAATCTATTTTTTGTATTATTTTTAATTTTTTTAGAATTAATTACTATTTAAATTAATCCAATTATGTTATTTAAAATAGATTGTATACGTTATTTTAGTATAAATAATTGTAAATTAAAAAAATTAATATGAATGATATATTTATGTTATATACTTTCAATTTTATTAAATAAATCACTTTTCATTATATTTAATATGAACAGTACGCATGATAATTTCTTAACCACGACAAAGTTTATATCTAGAAATTATACTTACTAATAAAATGATAAGGATCCATAAATGATACTAACAAATGATATTTTTTAAATGAATGATTTATTTTAAACATTAATAAACCTAGGGTCAAAACTAAAAAAAATGTGGTCGGTTTTGTTGATACAATTTCATTTATAAAAAATTATTTAACAAAATTTCAATGATGTCATATTCTAATTTTTAATGAAAATATCGTTTTTAATATATATTTATCAAAAAATATATATTTGAATATAACATGACATTTTAATTATAAAATATTAATCCACATCATGTCAGTTAATATTTTTAATGAAGATGTAATTATTTTAAATTTTCACACAATATTGACGCATAAATTTTTTAATAAATTCTTATATTTAAAAAATATTATTAAAAACATTAAAATAAATATTATTTTAGTTATTTAATGTTATAAGATAATTTTATATATTTAATTTACATATTTTGTATAATAAAACATATGTGTTTTGATGTTATCTTGTTTTCATGTTGTTTTTACAAGTCAATGAAATAAATACCGTCCTAATTGACATTAATGGTATATTAAAATAAATAATATTTTCATAATTGATAAAAAAATCATAATAAAATAACCTCTTCCAAATTAATTGATTAATGTTAAATATTTCATCCATGATTAATTAATGTCTATTTTGGATTTTCATATTATATATATGAACCCTCAAAGTGTAAAAAACATTAATATCATAGTAAGAGTTAAAATAATTAAATACAAGTTTAATCCAAATGACATGGGAATAATAGTGACCAAAAGGTGTTTAAAAAAAACTCAAACTATTGTTACTTTTCCATTATTTCCATATTATATAATTTTATCTTCATAATGGTAACATACTTATGAATGTGACTTATATATTAGTTTAATTAATGATAAGTATAATATATCACTCTAATTTTATTTATTATCTTATACCTTTTCACATAAATAAGAAAATTGAATATATGAATGATAAACTGTCTATATTGATATATATTTAATTATTTCAATTATATAAATTTATTTCTAATTTTAAATAATTAAATATTTAAATTAAATACTTTAGAAAATTTAATAAAATATTTATTTAAATAAATGAAAAATAAAATATATTATGGTGAAAATATTTATTTTCATATTTTTTAAATGTTTTGATTTTTGAAATGAATGTTATAAAATGATATGAAATATTATTCTGTGTTTAAATAATTATATTCTAAATTTTACCTCGCCTATATTTTTATGGAGAAAAATTAAATGAATTGTTTCGAAATTGACAGTAATGATAATTTATCATAAAAATATTATGTTAAATAACTTACAAATCTCAAAAAATTAAAAAAAAAAATTAGTGTGATTATGATAAGGACTATAGTTTAATTAATTTACCATTTATGGATAATTTCACAATAGATATCCAAATTACAGCCTTTCAACACAAAAAAATTGTTAATGTAGTTGAAATTTAAATGTGTTAACTAACAGATAATAAAAAATGAGAAGTTTCAAAATAATACCCCAAATTGTCAAAAATATATTGGATTGTGACATAACAACCATGTATTATATTATATTTGAATATATCCCCATATATTGAAATTGGGATTGAAATTATTTTATTATAAATTTATCTTTTCTAAAGATACACATGATCCATCACATAAATTATGAAAGGGATCCTCACCCATCAATTATTTTCATCCCAATGAGCCTTATTATTAAACCATACCAAATAAATTTCAAATTTAAACAAAAATATAGAAATTATAATAGGTTATTATACTTTTAATGACCAATCATAGGGCTATTTAGAGGCAATATAAAGGAGATGTTTTCAAAGGAGCACTAATTTCTCTAATTGATATATATATTTTAATTTTATTCCTTACCTCCTCTAAATATATGAAGAATATAAAAAACTAATTTATAATTTATCCTCAATATAATTAAAAATTATTATAATTATTGAATCAGTGTTATGAAACCTCATTCCCATAAATAAAAAAGTGAAACAATCTCTCATCCTTACGTATGACATACTATTTGGATGTTGTGATAAAAATCTTTTTTCATCACCATATTTAATAGGTGGATATTATAATGGATTTATTGAAAACATATAATATAGAATAAATAAAAAGATAATTAATTATATTTTATTTATTTCATTCTATGATTCAATCTATTAGAAAATGAAAATTGCATTAATGCATGCATACGCCCTCTACCTCTATAAAAGTTGGATAGCAGTTTTCTATTAGTAAATTATACGAATGTATATAAATTTTAATATATTTATTAAAGATTATTTTTATAACATGTTTGAAAATCAAAAATTAATGAGATCAGATTCATCAAATATGTTATTTAATTCTCTGACTCTAGTTTCCCAGAGTCGTTGCATTATTACATAACATTGGAATGATCCCAATAGACCATGTCTCGAAAGACAGCTTAGTTTAGTAGCATTATGAGGTAATATATATATAAATAAGTTTTACATTACATTATGAAATGAAAAACAACAATATTTTGTCTCCTTTGAACATTCTTATATCCCTTAACCTATTCTGGAAGGTCAGTCATACTATACATCTTCACATCCTGGGAAAAATAAAAAATAATAAAGGGTTGAGCTCAGATTCCTAGTAAGGATAACAATATTGTGGAAACTATCATAAATAATCATAAACTTTTAGATAAATTATAATACTAAAAGGAAACCATTTTAAAGATAATCATTATTATAATATAGAAAATATAAGTCAAATAATTCCATTTAATTATTAACATTGATATTCTACTAGTCGAATAATAGCATGTAATATCAATAGCTAATTTCATAATGATATTATGCATAATGCTGGACATCATAATCACATAGTCATGGCCTCATTCCATGAATACAAATAAATGTTTTTTCGAGGCCTTATTTGAAGACACTATTTTGTCTCATGAGACTTATCGATGCATCAAGGTGTTATAACGGGATCCAACCGTCACATACGAATTCCAATTCATTCCTCACATTTAAAGGGTGGAACATAGAATAAACATTTATATTAAAACTAGCATACAATATTTCAATACCTAAACCATAAAACAATAATTCTATAACAATAACACACCCATAGTCCAATATAATTCATTCAACACAATATGGTAGATTTTATTATAATCAATCAATCTCAATCAATATTAATGAAGGATATTGACATAGATGAAAATAATTAGTAAAACTATTTGAGAGAAATATCATCTTTTTGTTGAAAACATGTACGAGTATCAATATTTATCCATATGCTATTTACAAAAGAATGTTTAATCAAAGTGTCCCATACCACTTTGAATATTTAAAATTGAATTTTAATTTTAAAACATTTATGACCTTATAAATAAATCATTAAAATCGTTTTTAAAACATGGACAATAATGAGAATGATTTATAAAAATAAATCATTATAACATTTAAAATGATATTTTAGTTAGATTTATTAAACAAATAAGATACACTTGAATACAAATAATTGTTGTAATAAAAACCTTATAATATCATGAGAATAAAACAATACATGATATACTATGTCAATGTATATTATATACACCATATAAAAGTGAATTGGTGTATAACAACAAATAAGTCTCAATGGAATGTAAATTGAGATTAAATCCCTTATAATGACCATGTACTTAGTTTAAGTATAAATCAATGACATAATTACATATGACAAATATAAATACACTCAATATGATTTTATATTGAGTGTAAATAAATCAAAGTACATTCACACATATTCTTGTAAAAACAACACAGATGACTTGGATATTTAACTCAATGAAGATGTATTAAGTTAAAATTATTATTATCAAGTTCATATCGATGAATTTGGAATTTTTCAATTGAGTGATTATGTGAATAAAAATTATATCCACAAAAATGGTTGTGGGAATTACGAAATATATAAATAAATACTGATTTAACACATAATCATGTAGTAAAATAATCGATGAAGTTGCTTAAATCCTAGTGAGTTGAAATTAAAATTATATGTTCTCTTATAGATTTTATAACATATGAAACATACACTCCCTGAAATAAGGATATTAAAATGAATATGTAAATTACGATATATTAAAGTATTTTAAACAAATAATACAATCATGGGCACTATATACACCACACAAAATGAAATAGTGGCAACTATTACATGAATTAAATGGGAATAAAAAGTGAGATGAAAGCCCCTTACCATGTTGTAATCAATTGAGTCGTAAGTCCAAAAAATAATAACCACAAAACTAAATAACATAATACCAAGAACATAAATAAAATAATGATAATATTTTTAAAATGGAAGTACACAATACACCACGCCCAATAAATAAGTGATGAATAATAGAAATCTTAGGAAATTAAAAGTGAGACAATAAACCTCATACAAAGTTGTAATCAATCGAGTTGTAAGACACATATTTAATAAAAACCAAATGAAATCACATAATACCATGAAGATAAATAGCATCATGATAATATATATCAAATTGATATACACAATACACCAAATGCAATAAATAAGTGGTGAACAATAAAAATATAAAGAAATTAAATGTGAGATAAGATACCCCTTACCACTTTGTAATCAATAGAGTATTAAGACCAAAAGTTAATAACCACCAAATGAAATCACATAATAAAATTAATATAAATAGAATCATGATAATATATATCAAATAGGTGTACAAAATGCACAACATGTAATAAATAATTGGTGAACAATGGAATTCCCATGAAATTAAAAGTGTAATAAGAATCCACTGACCATGTTAAATTCCTTAGTCGAGTATACATTAACCTCATTTATAATATTTCAATCATAATTATTAAATTATCAAAGAACCACATAAATAAATATTATATCATATATGATATTCTAATATTTATTTGTTAATAATATTTTAGTAATATCATTGTTTCAGGTGTTAACTGATTCATTTTCCTTTTTATGTTTTGTTACCTAAGCCATGTTTGTTATATATAGGATGTATTTGATTAATATCCATAATAATATTTGGTTTTTATAAATTATTTGTAATAATAAAATGATAATCATTCATTAATGGTTACGATGGGGAATGAATCTGATGGCGTTCGTGGAGAAGGTAATCCATTCGTATGCACAAGTGACAATATCAATCAATAAATGGTGAGATCATATATAATTTCATTTTATATCATATATTCAGAATCATTAACATGTTATATTTATTATTAAATAAATTTTACATCATTATTATATGCACATCCAATTAAAGATGTTTTGAAAAACAACAACACCACTATGTGGAGATGGTAAGTTGTACGTACACACGTATGATGACATTGTCATTCATATGATGGATAGAATAATTAATATGGTTGTACCATATTTATAATAACATCAAATTTTGTATAAGTAACTGGAATTATTATTATTTATGGAATAAACAATGAAATTTGAAGTCGAAGAAGAAGATAACTTTCAGAGAGCTGATGAAATTATTACTTCTTCGGGTGCTTCCTTTTGATTGGATCAAAAGGGATCCATATGGTAGATTTATGATTAAAGGAATGCCTCTATGATGTATTGAATGTATTTGGGAGGATATTTGGGCATGGATTTGATGAGACAAATGTCATTATAGTTGTGAAATTAAGATAAGGGGATGTTCCCTTTTATAAGAGAATTGAGGGTCACTTTAGGAAAAACATGAAATATTCATTTATTATAAATTCATTTTCTATTTCTAATGACTAAAATTGAATTTATTTTGACGCAACAGTGAGGATGGGTTGCAAACCACTCAATCAATAGGTTTTAGATTGGTTTAGGTCACCATATTAACCTTATCATTTAGATTTAACTCTTAGTTAAATAGTTTAACATTTACCATGTATTCTTGTATTATTAAAATAAATGGTTAATAAAACTACTATAAAATGAATAGAGATACCCAAGAGGTTAATTATTGATATATTTAACCATTTCAATGTCATTTGAAAGATCCTAAGATTTTGAT
This sequence comes from Viscum album, assembly GCA_963277665.1. NCBI lineage: Eukaryota > Viridiplantae > Streptophyta > Magnoliopsida > Santalales > Viscaceae > Viscum > Viscum album. The sequence goes on along the minus strand of OY728163.1, from coordinate 1,896,145,529 downwards.
GAATATTATATCAATTAATGATATAGTATATGTTTTAAAACACATTTATATAAATTTAGACACTATTTGGTATTTTTTGTGAAAGTCAAATAAGCATTATTACATTGAACTAATTTAATTAATAACCCCTAACATGTCATAGTGACCTATAAAATTAGTGCAATTTATCGTAAGTCTCAATTTACATTTATTTGGATATTTATAATATCAATTATTTTTATCTATCTTTAATAAGGTAATTAATGCATCATCATTGTGTCTTATATAAATTTAATTATTTAATGTCTATTTTTAAAAAAAAACGATTATTTAAGAAATAGTTTTATGTTTCTAATAAATACTTATTTTCTATATTATCTTTTTTATAACCCTATGTTAATAAGGTTTTAGTTATTAAACGTCGAATTTAACTCTTTTAACTCTACTTTAAATAAAATAATAATAAATGTCATAATCTAATACAAGTGGACCAAAAGGATCATATATTATTCAGAAAATTTATATTGTTTGAAATACAATTATACAATAGAATTAGGACATGTTTTAGGGTAACTATAATATAAACTTTACAATTAATTAGCCTATTTACTTTTAACCGTGGTTAAAAAATTTCAAAGTTATTATTCACACATTATTATTTTCATCTTATTGAACTGAATTTTACATACTGATGTCAACCATGTCTCTCATATTTTTAAAATTCCATCCACACAAGCGGTAAAATTACTTTTTATGGAAATTTGAAAATGTGCCAAGAATATGTGTAAAAGATGGAAAAATATCAATAAAAATTTATACATCTTATCTTATTATAAAATGACTCATATTAATTACATTGAATTTCTGTATGTATTATGTATCTATTTTGACTAAAAATAAAAATAAATAAAATAAAAATTTATTTAAATAAAAATTCCCTTTTAAACAATAATGTCTTGTTTTTCACTATTCATCAAAAATCAAATGCTTTCATAAAAAAAATATTAACTCTAAGCTAATTTTTATATTTAAAATTCAAATAGTATATCTATTTCACCAAATTAAAATCGTTAATGTTGTTATTATTAAATTAATATATACTTTCGTTGTGAAAAAACCAGAATTCGGGTTTTTGAGAATTAAAAAATATCAAAAGATTGATATGTGTTTTTTTCCAATTTAAAGTTAAAAATACATCCAAAGATCTATGTTAGATTAAATGATAAAAATATAATCTAATATACATCAAAATAATTCAAATATATAATTTAACATTATAAATTATTTTGAATAAAAAAGTTATTTTTAATTAAAATTTAGTATTTCTCATTATTCATCAATATATGAATGTTATCAGAAAAGCACCAATAAATTTCAAAAAACAAAATATTTATGTTCCTATCTAAAATAGAAGTTTATTTCACATCACATTGAATATATAAAAGTGTATAATATTGGATTTAAAAATGGTTCTCCTTTAAAAGGCGGTAAATTTTCATTTTTTCCAAAATTCATCTTTTATCTAAAAATGGAATTTGTACATACATAAGTCTAAGAAACATATAATATTGATTTCAAATTTATATGGAATATATAAAATTTAATATTCTGTTGTTACTATTCATAACCACTTTTTGAATGGCTGGTTTTTTAGGTCATGGTGCGCTCGAACTCGTTGTTGTAGGTAGAGTAAGATATTGAATTACATTAACGAAAATAACTTAATATGAAATAATGGGGTGTTACATTATTCCACCCTATCGAAAATTGCATCCTCAAAATTTAAAAATTGGGCTTGGGAACATCATTGAAAGTCTCACATCAAAAATAGGGTCAACAAAACTATCATTTTCAAATAATTAAATAGAAGTACCAAGATAACTTATGATAACCCATACTAGGATTCCATGTACAAAATCATTATTATGGAAGATAAACTAAGTGTCATGTTCTGATAGAGAGTGATAGGAAATATGATCATGAGAATTTTCAGAATAAGAAAATGAAAAACTTTTGATGGGTTAAATGGTCATTAGTTTATGAGTAGGAAAAGAAAATGGAAAACATTTTTTGTTTTAATTTCCCTTTGATAAAGTTAAGGAATTTATTTATGAGATTAACTAAGACCATAAAGAGATATAAATACTTTTCATTTTGTGTTTCATCCTTTAATCAATTTCTACCACTGTCCATAATTTTTTCCTAATGATGAGTATTGAAGATAACTTGAACACACCTGATGCTCTAGAATCAACTTCTATAGAATCAATAATCCACAAAGGATGATATATATAGTTACCTTTTCTTTAGATATTAATATAAACTACATGGTTAGTACATTATTAGATGATCTCCAAATTCGATAATCTTTAATAGAATGAAATTCAAATCTTAATCTCCAAAATTGAACAAACAATAACCAATGATCAATAAAGACCATTTAATAAAAAAGTTTCCTTAAAATAAGTTAATATAATCAAAACATAGATTGAAACCCAATACTCCAGAGAATTTAATCACATAGTCATTCATTGTAAATCATAACATTAATCTCCAAATAACATCAACAACTCTTAAAGTCTCATACATAATTTTAATTAACTAAATCACATATTCACTATTATATGTTAATCATTTCAACTAATAACCTGAATCTCTATTGAAAAACACAGAATCTTCCAAAATAAAAAAATATGTCTTTAATCCTCAAATGATATTCAATAGTATTCTATTTTCATTATGCATTTTGTGTTCCTGACAGAGCATACATCTTCCAAAATAACATTTATCACTAAGTCACCAAATCATAATCCAATAGTAAGTATGTCCATTTGATAAGACATAAGATCCCAAATCAACATATTATTGATAAATAAAATAATTTTTCTAAAAATAATTAGTCACACAAACTAGGACATTAGGAAGTGAAATGCTAGGCAATGAATCCCAATCACACTCTGGTTGTGGGTTCGATTCACATATCTTTTTTTAACACGACGGGTTGTCACACAGTCTTCATGTTTTCCTTTTTCAAAAACTAAATTATATAACATTCCCAAAATGAGATAAATTACTTAAAATAACTATAACAAAATTTAACAACAACTGTTGTCTCATACCTCACATTTTATCCTTAAAATTAATAACCTAATATTTTTTCATTCAAGAATCATATAATCCCAAATGGTTCATTATAACCATATCAAAAAAAGAAAAGATAATTCTTCCTCTAATTACATTTTCACATAACAAACTACATGGTTATAAAAAAAATAGAATAGTCTTCCATATTAATACCATAGTTTTAATCATTTCTCCATCCATTTATTTCCAAATAGGTTCTTCCATGACATAGAGGATATCCTATAGAATAGGGCATTGACTTGGGTAATTCCAAGGTCCATTACATTTATGGAAAATGATTGTAATTGGAATATTATATGAATTTTTATTTTATTCCTCAGTACTCTTTAATTTTCCACGACTAATCATTACCTTATGTCATTCTTTCCAACACATATATCATTTATTTGTTCCATTGAGACACTTTCCTCGGTGTTTACTTCCACATTTCTGGCTTGATGAAAATTGAGCGTTCATTTTTCTAGGGATTCCACTACTAGTGATCTTATCATTCTTAGTCTTTCTCTAATTTTATGAGTTTGGGAGTTGTTTGGTGTATATATTGTTGATCATATTTTTTGAAACCATCTTCTACATGAACAATATATCTTTTACGACATTCAAATTCTATTCAGTTACTTATTTCTATCATCTTTCTCACCTTGTACATCATTTTCAATGTTACTATGACTTCCTCAGAATCTAGCCATTGACTAACATTAGAATGTATAGTGTGAGTCAAGAAATTTATTTACATAATATCATGACACATTATATTCAATCTAAAACACCATATGATTAACCATGGTTATTTATTCTTATATTATATTAAAATAATTTAAATCATTTTGTAAAGAAAAAGTGAATTATCCTATGCATTTCCCACAGTAGTGTCGCAACCAAGAGTGAAGCAAGGCCTATTGTCATGTACCAGGATATCTCAGGTCAAGCCTAAAACTCCTAATTGGAATTATCACTCATAGGTACATATGTTCCAGATCCACCTCCAACAACTCGTATCTAGAAAGAGATGTATTTTTTAGAATCCCACATAATATTTACATTATGAAAATTTTCGGATGTTCTTATATACTAATCCTCAAATTCTATCTTTGGGTAGTGTTTTCTAATAAGATTTTTACTTAATATAGCTTCCACGGTTTGTAATAAACATTATTTGATACCGAATATAATACCCCAAATCAAGTTACCCAAATTCAGTTCATTATTACATAACATTTGAATGAACACTATAGATCATGTCTCGAAAGACCGATTGGATTAGTAGTCCTAGAGGTTCTTGATGGATACATATGTTTTACATTACATTATCAAATAAATATCAATAATATTGTGTTTCCTTTGAAAATTGTTATATTCATTATCCTATTCATGTACGCCAGTCACAATATATTTCTTCATATATAGAAAAAAACATAATAAGGAGCTGAACTCAGATGCTCGGTATGGATAACAATATTGTGGAAACTATCATAAATAATTGTAAACGATTAGGCAATGTATAAAACTAAAACTTGAGACTTTTGAACATAACATTCTGAATAATATGGAAAATTGAAATAAAATAATTCCATTTACTTATTAATATAGATATTATATGACTATAATAATCACATTTAATATCAATTGCTAATTTCATAATGATTTAATGCATAATATCGGACATCATAAACACATAGTCGAGGCCTCGTGCCAATACTACAAAAAAAATTTCATAATACATTGTGCCAAGACACTAGATTGTCTCATGACACCTACCGATGCATTTATAATCTATATCGGGCTCCACCCTTTACATACTATGTCCAAATCATTCCTCATATGAAAACGTTGTAACATAACATATACATTCGTATTAAAACTATCATACGAAAAGATAAAATTTCATCCATAAACCATGAATGGGATAAAAATAGCACATCCATTGTAAAAAATAACTCATTCTACACAATATGGATTATTTTATTATAAAAAATCAACCACAATAAAAATAATGAAGGATATTTATAGATTAAAAAAATCTGTAAAACCATTTGAGGGAAATATCCCCATTTTCATGAAAACATCGAAGAGTCTCACTATTTATCAATAAGCCATTTAAAATATATTTTTTAATCAATGTTCCCCATACCACATTGATTCATTTAAAAAAATTAATTTTATAAAAATTATTTTCATTTAAATAAATCCATAAAATGTCATTCAAAATCTGGGCATTAATGAGAATTATTTAGAAAATTAAATCAACGAAACATTTAGAATGAAATTTTAGTAAGAGTCACTAACCAAATGGGAGAGGCCTGAATATAAATAATTGAGGTAATAAAAAACTTATAGTATCATAAGAATAAAGTGATTTATGATATAATTTGTAAAAGTATAGTATTTACACCACATAAAGGTGAATGGGTGCATAACAACAAAGAAGTCTTAAATGAAGGTAAATTGTGATTAAATCCCTTAAAAAGATTGTATCCTTAGGTTAAAGATAAATCAATGAAATAATTATGTGTAAAAAATATAAATATAATAAATATTATTTTATATTCATTGTAAATCAATCAGAGTACATTCACGCATCTTCTTGTATATACAACACAGATGCCATGGATATTTGACTTAATGAATAGAAATTGAGTTAATATTATTCTTATGAATTTCACATCGATGACTATAGAATTAATCAATGGAGTGATTATGTGTATAAAAAGTATATCCACACAAATGGGAGTGGAAATAACTATGTAAATAAATAAATAGTGATTTCATACATAATTGTGGTGTAAAATATTAATTGTAATTGTGTAGAACCCAATGAGATGAAATTGAAATTATAAGTTTCCTTAGAAATTTGGTATCTTACAAAACATACACTCCATGAAAGAAGGATATTAAAATGAATTTGTATATTTACAAAACTTGAGATATATCACCCAAATAATACAATAATGGGAAGTACATACACCACCCAAAATGGAGTATTGGAAAACCTAGCATGAATCTCATGGGAATAAAAAGTAATATGAAAATCCCTTTCCACATTGTAATCAATAGAGTCATAATACAAAATTTTTATAACCACCAAAAGAAATAAAATAATACCATGGATATAAATACAATCATGATAATATATATCATATTTCAGTATATAATACACCACAAGTAATAAATAAGTGGTTAATAATGGAAATCTCTTGAAATTTAAAGTAAGGTAAGAAAACCCTTACCTTTTATTTTCCTTAGTCGAGGGTACACTAAAAACAGGTATAAATGTTGAATTATCATTATTAAATTATAAAAGAACCACATACATAAATATAATATCATATATGATCTTCTAATATTTATTTATTAATAATATTTTACTAGTATCATTGTTTCGTGTGATAACTGATTTGGTTTCCTTTATACGTTTTGTTACATAAGTAATGCTTGTTTTGGATAGGATGTATTTGATTAATATACATAATTATATTATGTTCATAAATATTATTTTTAATTATAATACAAAAATTATTCTTGAATTGTTACGATGGGAAATGAATCTCATCGCGTATGTGGAGACAGTAATATATATGTATGCACGAGCGACAATATCATTCAATTTATGGTGATATAGTATATAATTGGGTTATATATCATATATAAATAATCATTATAATGTTATATTTATTATTTAAACCAATTATACATCATTATTATATGTATCCATGTAATGAAGTGTTGAATAACAACTACACCATGACGTGGAGAGGGTAAGTCGTACGAAGGCACTTATGGAGACTTTTTCATTCATAGGATGGATATAATAATGAATATGGTTGTACCATATTTATAATAACATCATAGTATATATAAGGTACATTATTTATTATTTTGTTATGGAAAAAACAAATAAATAGGACGTGAAAGAATAAGATAAACTTGAAAAGGGTGATTAAATTATTACCTCTTCTTTGGGTGCTTCCTGTTGTTTTGATAAAAAAAAGTACCACATAATGACATTATGGTCAAAGGAAGTCCTCTAAGATGTAGTGACAGTATTTGGGAGGATATTTGTATAGGTGATGGACAATAAAATTAGATTTGGATGTGTAAAATGAAGAGAAGGGTAAGTACCATTTTATAAGAGATGTTAGAGTCACTTTAGGAAAAGCTTGAAATATTATTTTATTATAAATTTATTTTCATTTTATAAAGGCTCAAAATGGATTTATTTCTAGGATAAGGTCGATATGGGTAGAAAAACTGCCAGCCAATTATTTTAGATAGTCTTAGGTAACCATATTAACCTCAACTTTTTGATTTAACTCTTAGTAAAATAGTTTAACTTTTACCATGTATACCTATATTATTATAACAAAAGGTTAATAAAAATATAATAAAAATACAATATAACCCCAATTGGTTCATTATTGATATATATATATATATATCTTTATCTCTGTCCTTTTTTTTGAGCCTATGATTTTTAATAATATTATATCAATTAATAATATATTATTTGTTTTATAAACTCATTTATGTCATTTCTGTCAATTTTGACAATATTTGTTATTTTGTTTTTTTAAGTCATAAAAAGATTATCCCTTCGAAAAAAATTTATTTAATAAACAATAAAATTTCATATTAACCTTAAAAATCATTTTAATTCATCTAAAGACTCAATTTACATTTATTGGGATATTTATAATATCAATTATTATAATCTATCATTAATAAGGTAATTATTGCATCATCATTGTGTCATAAATAAATTTAATTATTTAATATGTAAAAATTATAAATAAAATACCATTAATGGGTAAATATTATTATATTTCTAATGAATACTTATGTTTGAGTTTATCTTATGTATTACCATATATTTGAAATTTTTTAGTTAATAAACGTTGAATTTTACTATTTTAACTCTTATTTAAATAAAATAAAAATAAATTCCTTAATCTAATAAAAGTTCACCTAAGGGATCATATTTTATTCTAAATGTTTATTTTGGTCTATATACACATATATAATATAATGGGGAAATTTTTATGTTAATTATAATGTCATTTTTACCATTAATTACCCTATTTACTTTAAACTATGGTAAATAGAATTGAATAGTAACTATTCAGAAAATTTATTTTCATCTTTCTGAACCAAATATTACTTAATAATTTCAACTTTGTCACATGGATTTTTTTTAATTCAATCCATAGAAGTGGTAAAATTACATGTTATTCAAATTTTCAAATCTTCCATAAAGGTTGGTAAAAGACAAAAAAAAGTTAAACATAATTTTATCCATTTAATCTTATTATAAAATGACTCGAATTAATTACATATAATTTATATAGGTATAATGTATATATTTTGACATAAAATAAATTTAAATTAATGAAACACTTATATGAATAAAAAGTCAGTTTTAAACTATAACGTAGTGTTTTTCACTATTCATCAAAAATCAAATGTTTTTTGAAAATTAAAAAAAAATTAATCATGGATAATATTTATATTTACATTTAATAAATGATGTATATTTCACAAAATTAATAACTTAAAAGTTATATTAATTAATTTATAAAATATTCCTGTTGTTAAAACCAAAAAGCGAGTTTTTGAGATGTAAAAACTATCAAAAGATAGATATGTCTTTATGTCCTATTAAGTTGTCAACATATTTCCAATGGCCAAAATTTGATAAAATGATAAAAATATAATCTAATTTTAACTCAAAACCAATTAAATATATAATTTACCACTATATAATATTTTTATTAAAAAGTTGTTTTTAATTAAAATTTAGTATATTTCACTATTCATCAAAATATGAATCTTATCAGAAATGAACTGAAAATTTATCCCAAAAAAAAATTTATGTACCTCTTCTATTGAAGAAGTTTTTTTCATCACATTGATAATAAAATAGTATCAAACATTGTATTTAAAAATGGTACTCCATTTAATGGTGGTAAAATTGCATTTTTTAAAAATACATGTTTATCTAAAAAATTGACTTTGTTCTTATATAACATATAAAAAAATAGTATATGGATGTTAAATTTATATGATTTATATAAAAATTCAAAATGTAGTTAATACTATTCATAACAAATTTTTGAATGACTAGTTTGGTTAGTTGTGGTGTGCTCAAACTCATTGTTGCGTGTAGCGCAAGATATTGAAGTACATTAATGAAAATAATATACTATTAAATCATGGGGTGTTACATGTTATATAACTGACGAACCTAATCAAATCATAAAAATGAATTTATCACAATAAATAATTATATCAGTAAAAAATTAGTAAGAAACTCACAATGAGATGTTATAAATAAACCATAAAATGTTTTATGAATTTATAGAATTTTAATAAATGTGTAATATATCAATATTTAATATAATATTGTTTTCAAAATTATAAAACAAAGTCAATGATTCATGAATGTAAATTCTCAACACAATTACCAGTTATTTAGTTAAAATAATATTCCCCTACTTATGGAATTTTTGGATTATGTATAAATTTCTTTTTGATTATATTATACAACATTTCCTTTCAATTTATGGTTATATATGGTGAATATATATAACAAATTAATTTTATTAAATCACAATTCAATGATATGAAATTTTTGAGTGTTATTTTGCAATCTCTTTATTATTTATGATTGTTTATATTTATGAATTAGTTAGGGTATATTTATCATACATGTGTATGTTTTCTAAAAAAATTGATTTTTTTCACTATTATTATTTACATGATGAGGGTTATTTTTACCCATGATAGAATTTTTTTAAAAAAAAATTAACTGAATATATTCTTATTTTTATAAAGAATTTACATTGTGACTTTTTCAATAAAAATATTGAAAGAATGATAATTTTTCACTAATATGAAATAATAAAAATTTCCTTTTTTCAAGAAAACATAATTCCTTGATTATTTTTTTACATGTTTATATGATTATTTTCAAATAAATTTTTTATTTTATTGGTTCACACATCATTAAATATAAATGATTCAAAATAATGGAAATGATATTTTTCAATAATTATATCGACATATATTAACTATATATTCCCCATCTAAGATAAAATTATTTGATGTTACTTTATTTATTGGGGTAATTACACAAGAATATTATGTTAATTTTCTATATAGTTGTATTATGATTATGGTGGAATGATAATTATGAATACCATTTTTCTCCCATGGGTTATAATATGATGAAATGATTATTAAACCCATCTAATTACATGGGATATGATTTGATGAATTATATATGTTGAATATTTGTTTATTTTTTCATTATTTGACATCTGGTACCTATATATCTTTCTTATTAAATGGGTATAGATTTATATCTAACATTATTGAATGGTTATGAATGAGGAATGAACTCTGTTTGGTAATACCGAGGTTAAAAGGGGATCGAACAAGGTTCAATAAATGGAAATTATCTTGAATAATGGACTTCAATGTTATTCTTTAGAAATATGGAAATTATTTTCATTGCTTACCTATTTTTCCATTTTCCATGTATTATGTTCTTATACCATTGCTCATGTTATTTGATTATTTTTTTACTCATGACTTATAAACATCCGTATTTTGTTTCATAACTCGATATTTTGATCATTGATTGAAATGGTAAACATATAAATGGTATTTTCAAGATCAAATACTAGTATTCCCATTTTATTCATACATATGATCAGAATATGATTACTCTTATGTTTACCCATATTTTTCATCTAGGATCTTCATTTTATTTTATTTTATTTTTATTGGTGATGTGGTAAGATGGTTGATAAGTTTGTTCTAGAAGGATATTATAAGGATGATATTAACAACCTATTTTTAACTAATTAAATCCTCGTAGGGTGAAAGATAATGTTGATTTTTATGAAATAGTTTTCTATAAATAGAAGTAGTTATGTTCATTTTCTAATTTTCTAAATCTCTAAACCTAAAATATCATGGTTTATTTAGGTGATCAAATAATAATTATTTATTCTGTATGTTTTTTATAGATAAAATAATTTCAAATTTTAGGTGTTAATATCTTTAGAAGATGTTATAAAAGAGTGGGTTACAGGCTATTATTTGTGGTATCTGTGTAGGGTTTAGATGAATTTTAATATTGGAATGATTTAATCAGAAGTTATATTAATAATTATTGATACCAATACTCATATAAAATAAAATAGGTTTAGGATCATAAAAACCCCTTTTTATGTTATTTGTAATGAAATTTTAAAGTGAAAACTGATATTTGTATTGATATTGATTCATGAGGTAATTATAGATTATTTCATTTAAATAAGAAATATGAAATGTGTGGCATAACATTTTAGGTCAAAACATTTAATTAATTTTGAAAATGTTACGGTTATTTTTTATTATATTATCATATTATGGGAATTTTATATAAATTATAAATATAATTTTTTATTATATTGATGACTTGACATATAAGTGAAAAATGTTGACATCAATCATGTACATATGTTTTGAAATCACAACCAAAGGGTGACATAGGACCATCACCAACCACATTACATCATTAATCCCAATTATTATTAAATTTTCCTTTTATATAATCAATTCATGGATTAATAATGTGTTGAATATTCAGAATATATGTTTTATCATATAGATAATCATGGATTTAGATTTTGATATGTTGGTTAAGTGGTAAATTTTATTTTGGAAGATGATATATATTTTATGAATGTTATATGATATTATGTGTTGTTGTTTGGGTAATTATGTTTGAATTGTAATTTAAGGGAATATGGGTTTTTCTTTTGTTTTAATGGCCATTCATGTTATTTATAGAAAAAAATTATTACATAATGATTATTAGGTAAATTAATTTTGGTAATAATAAATTAAGAGTTATTTATTTTATTCGGGGATAAATGTTAATATTTAACTAGGAATATGATGGGATAAAATTATTCATAGATTTTGCGATCAATTTTAGTTCTGTATAATCTTTAATAATTAATATGGTAGTTATATAATGAGTGATTTGTGTATAAATTTTTTTATTACTGATTTAGGGGAATATTATTTTTATAATTTTCATATATTGTACTAACAATTTTTCTATTATTTAATAATGATATGAAGAATATATAATGACTTTTTTAATATTTTGATACATTGAATATCTTTATCATGCTCCCAGAAATAATGATTCATATTAAATACACTACATTATGACATAAAATTGAGGTCATGTTTCAAACTTATTAAATGATAATATGGTAATATCCAATTATGTATATATCCTTATGTTATTACTCATGGAATTAAAATAATTCTTCAACACTATGAAACAAATTTTTGAACAAAAATATTATCCATTTTCATTAAATTCTAATAAATCCATAGTCTTTTTTCTGATAAAAAATAGATATTGTAACTGTTGACATTATAATGACTTTTTCCCTCACACTCCATCATAACCTGATTGTTATCCCAATATTCTACATCAATTTTTTTATATTCTTCTATTTTTTTCATCCATTACTTTTATATGTGTAATGTTATGATTAGATGCTTATGAATCCAAATTCATTACAAAGGTTACGATATGGTGAAAAATTATTTTGGCACAACTATGTATAGTTTTAATTATATGGTTGGTGATTCATATATCAAACAATAATTCACTATCTAAATATTAATATATCATTATATAGATTACACTGAAACCTAGATTGAACTCGGTTTAAAAATACAAGGATGGAACAGTATGTGATCTCAGGTAAGTAAAAGGCATCTTATTCTTTGATGCTATTGGAAATGATCCTTGAATAATATGGAATTGATATTAGATGCTTATGAATTTTCCATACTTAAATTTATTATATCATTCTATCTTCTCTCATGTTATATGATTAGTTTTTAATACATGTATTATTAATATATATTTTTTGTTAAATGACTATTCATTTTGATCTTTGATATTTAAGGTATGATTTTTAATGTTAATTACATGATCATATACCTTTATGATCATCATATTCATTCATATGATCAGGGTATGAAATATCCTATACTTACCCTTATTGACTATCTGATATCAATCTTTTCTTGTGTTTATTTTACCCAGTTTATGAGGAAATATGTTAAATGAATAATTTTTACAATGATTTCATATGGATGATTATAATGACCTATAGTAAAATTTTAAAATCTGTGACAAGTGGGAGATAATGTTGATAAAGATCAACTATTTGTTCTTGTAACCATGCTGATAAGAGTTTTTTATATTAGTCTAGAACTCCAAACCTTATTAATCATTGTATATGAAAGTGATATAGTATATTCATTTGAAATTATAAATATTTTTATGGAAAAAGTTAAAATTTGAATAGTTTTTGTCGTGAGAAGTGTATCTAGAAGTGTAGAATTTGAGATATTATGCAATAAACCTATTAATAGATTTAAATTATAATATTATATTAATATAATTATTGTATCAAATATGATAATATAACTATAAAAGATAATTATAGGTAGACAATGATTTATATTAACCACCATAAAACATTAAATTTTGTAAACATTGTACTTTTGATGAATTTTAGTCCCTTGAATTAAATATAAATTAGCTCAAAATATTATAAATCCATTTTTAAAAGATACACATTATTAGACATTAAATAATAATATTAATGTAATGTAATTGGAATACATATTTTTAACACATTAATATTATATTATGTTAATCTAAATAACTCATGTGATACCATCACTCACATAAAAAATATTACATATATCAATTGTAAAAACATTTAGTTAATTTTTAAATTACTAGGAAAACTATAGGGTTAGTTTTCTTTAATAATTTGATGTAATTATTTCTAAAATAAAAATAATAAATAAAAACAACCATAAAAATAGTATTCATATTCAGTATTTCCTTTTGTAAAAAATTTTTATATTTTTATCTCTTTCAAAAATAATTAAAATAATGGAAGAGATATTTGGGAATTTTTTATTTCAAAAAATAATATAAAGATATTCATAGTAGAATAATTTCCAAGCATTCAAAATTTTCAATGATTTTATGGTTGTTGTGGAATTATTATAGTATAATAAACTATATGCATGTGTATAGGTTATTTTTACCCTTATTTCATGTTTTTATCCTTATGTTAAATGTTTTACCCTTACCATATGGAAAATATTTTTTACAACAATAATAAAAATTATGAGAAAATAATTATAAAATAAAATAAAAAATTTCACGTTATAATTTATAATATATAAACCGCTTCATCATATTCAATTTCAATAAGTGAGATAAATTACATTTAATATAAACTAGTAAAAAGGATGATAATTGATTTTCTATAAAAAATAACATATAATCCAAAAAAAGTTATAATAAAAATACTTATAATGATTTTAATTAAAATTATATTAATTGAATTGTATTTATTTAAATAAATTTAATAAAATTTAAAAATATATTTTCAACAAAATGTGACTATATAAATAGATAATTGAAAATTTTTGATATCAAAATAATCAATATTGTTTCAATATTCAGTGTGAATTAAACATTTTATGAAAAATAAAAATAATTCACTATATTGAATTTTTTTGGAAAATTTGAAAAATTAAATACTTAATATAAAATAAAAATTTAATTTGCTAAAAATTAATTAGAATATATACTAACCAAAATAAATAAATTAATTTTAGGGAGATAAATTTTGTATAAATCCTAAAATTACAATATTATTAATTGAGATTGTATTCCACTAGAAATATTTAATAAATTTTTATTGAGAAGTACATGTATCTATATATATATCATAATAAGGTTAATAATATTCATATAAATAATTTTCCTATATTTTTATAGTGGGGACAAATAAAAGATACTATTTTTTAGTATATAATATATATTAATGTGTTTTGTTAGTTAATGTATTGAGAATAAATATTATAATGAATAAAATTTGATTCTTGTTTAAAATGATTATTATATTTTTTCATATTTGGTGGAACAATTATTTAATGGGACATATATCATTTGTAATGAAGTATCATAAAGGAAGTGGTTATATCTTGGATGGGATTCTCCCTCTATAAAATCCTCACGACACATGTCGGTGGTTAAATATGGGGGAATAAAATTTGAGAACAATCAAAATCAAAGTCTCATCTAGAATAGTAAATTTATTGTATATGAAAAAATTAATTTTATTTTGATTTTCAAAATCTCCATTAAGTTGACCGGTAACATATACATGGAAACCAAAAATAGATAATTCTAATACCTAATTATGAAGTCAATGGAATCACAATATTCTAAGAGATCACATTCTAAGATCACCTATATCAGCATAAGTTATTTCACCAACTATGAAAGGTCATTTCATTACCCACTGATAAGAGTTGCCACTAATGTCAATTTCATACTCTTATTAGCATCATCGTCTCCTTCAAAAAAACCACACCATTCACTAATGAAATTTGAGACCATCGAAATCACTGTAGATCTAAACAACATGCTATTGTTACCAACTAAAGAACCATATGAAACCAATACAAAAAATAGATTTATCTCACCTTAGTGAAAATCATGAAACACCAGCATTACTTAATTATGTGAAAATTGAAATACAGAAACAATATCCAAACATAGAAAAAAACAAACCCAATCCGCAAAACAGAACACCAGTGAACAAGAATCAAACCAATCGCACAATGGGAATTATGAAAAAAAAACCTTCACTCATATCATGAGGTTGAAAATAAAAAAAACCAAATCCAATGTAAAAGCATTCGAGCCTGGAACATAGAAATTATCTACACCACACATCCTAATACCAGTTTGGAAACCCCACCCTAGATCCAACATGAATCGTAGTAGTGTAACATAAGGTAAGAGAATTAATTCCAGTGATGGAAGGATATGGATGAAGGCATCATAAAAAAGTTTGAAACCATGAACCATCAATGAAGAAAAAAAGGAAACCATATAATAATTTGTTATATATTAAAAGAAGACCTATGAATATTTCATCCATATGAATGAGACAGAAGCTCCTTCCTTAGAGAGAAAACAGAAAACAAGGCCAAAGAGGATAACTATTATAAAATTACAAGAGACTATTGTGTTAGGAAAACTCATTCAGTGAATATGTAGATCCAATAAAACTTCAATATACATGTAGAAATATCATAGATTTTCATTGAACGTATATGTAGTCAACTCTCATTTACCATCAGTCTAAAGGAGATATTATATGATGAAGAAAATTTCAATAATCAAAGAATTTTGAAGACACCTATAGAACATCGATGCGGAAAATGTATCTCGGTAAAAAATTATATAAATCATCTACCCATATTCTCTCACCAAAACCATAATATATATCATATAATGATGGTAAAGGTAAAGGTATTCTCAAATTTTAAAAATGTGAGAACTCAATTAGATATAATTAACCACACCTCATATTAATTTTATTCAAAAATAAATCTACAATATTTATAACTACATATATTATGATGAATCCCACAAATAATTATGCCACATTTAAGGAATGATGATCATTCTATATATGAAATCTCTGGACTGATCAATGAAAACCTTTCATGAGAAAAAGAATTATGTTGGGAATGATAAAATCCTTTAATATCACATTTCAATAATGAACAACCCTCAGACATAATATTTAGATATCATGAAGAGTTTTATACCAATTATATTTTTCATTTAGAAGCTGGGGAACTATTTTCATCACTAAAAGATCCACTTTGTTTCATGCAATAAAAGATGTAAACTCATCCTTAGTTTTCCTATTTTGAAAATACATCTAGCAAGTTGAGAAATTATTCTGAAGCAGTTCGACATACAGTTCATTGATTACAATATATTGAAGGCCAGCACTTGGACGTTTTTCTCATTGAACACCAATTTTCAAAATATATTTCATTTAAAACCAAGAAACTTGATAAATAAATCCACTATATTTAATATAGTGACGAAACATGGATGTTGTATTTTGTTGTTGCATCCATAATTTCAATAGTAATGAAAATAGTGGACCATGCATTAAACAATGTAGGTTTTTGGGTTGTTCTTATCTATCTAGAGATGGTAGTGTTGGCGTAATTCACCATTTCAATAAAAGATTCCAAAAAATGAGGTATAATATCATGCTCTAATTCTAGGCTTAAAATTGGTACTCCAAGTACCAGTGACCCACCTGTTTTTGAAGGGTGACTCAATGTAGGAAATCAAGAATATCAACAGATATTATTCAATAAAAAATGTGGATATGATTCTCATATTTCACTATTTTTTAGGGATAATGGTAGAATTCCCCTAAAAACCGATATAAACATTGATCCCATTGTCACAGAATGCCCAGGATGATACAAGGAAAAATCAATACAAATCATTAGAAGAACCAAATTTGTATGAAACCGTCATAAGAATAATCAACCTTCGAATGGTCTCAACTTCTTTTTGAAAAAATAGATGACATAAATGTAATAAGTCACATCCCATGGCTATATGTCCTTTCTTCTGGGTGGATGAAACCCATCATGGATAACCTAAAATATTTATTTCACCACCTATTCAACATGGAAAATAATAAATCCAAAGAAAAATAACAAATTTCACTCTTTCTCGTTGGAAAAATAACAAGAATATCGCCTGTAAGAGAGGATTCAATGGAATCCTTGTCAAATTGAATATTTGGATAAGTGATGATGGATGGAATACATGATGTAAATGTCAGAGGCAATAGTTCATATGAATCAGGGTACATATTTTATGATCAAATCTGAAGTCTCGGGTATTCTGGAATTTGATAATAAAGGATTATACAAAATTAACTAAGGTTTTCATTCTTCTTTGGTGTATGAAGACATCAGACATCAACCTCAAAAATTTATACATACAACCATATTTTGATGGCCATTTTCCATATGATGAATTTATATAGTGGGTACATACCCTCTAGATATAGAAATGAGGCCCAAATATATCTTTACTACTACCAATTCCTTCTCTAAATGGGATTAGGCAATATCCCTCAAAGATCTCATGACCAAAACCATTTTGATCATCTTCAAAGCTGACATCATTAGTGGATTTTGTGTCCCTCATACCATTTTAACATATAGTGGTACCAATTTATATTAATTTGAGGTAGAAAAGATACATTAGGAATATGATATCTAATCCAACCATTCATTACGCGAGAAATGGTCAAAATATAGGCTTCTAACAACTCCTTTTCAAACATACTCCAAATGATGATGGATAATGATAAACTGTCTTGGCATGACATGATAGTTCATGCCCTGTGGTCTTACCTGACAACAACCCATACTAGTACACGACCATCAATGTACTCATTATTGTAAAAAATAGAAGCAGTCATTCCAATTGATATTCGATTTCCATTACATTATATTTCTATATATTACTAGCTATTAATAGTTGAAAAATATCAAAAACAACCAGATTAATTATATTTATAGGATATAAAGATACAACACACCGTACATCATTTGGATTTATATCAAAATAGGATAACACCAAACATTAAGAAGAAGGTCTACCCACACTCATTCCTCTATGGAGAGTTGGTTTTGGTCCATAAGAATATAATGATACAAGGAAATAATCATCCAATACATGATCTTATGCGAGAGGTACCATATTCCATACAAAAGTTCTACTCCAAAGGATCTTATTTCTAGATCTCCATGGATGGGAAACTCACTAAGACCCCAACCAATGAATTGTTCTTAATGATATATTTATTGTAATTACATGATAAATGTCCAAGATGAAATACGTTAAAATGAATAGTGGTTCTTTTCCACATGGCCATAAAATGAAAGAAACAATGTCCATGTTCTATTATAATAAAATGCCTGAGATAGTGTCATTATCACAAGATAATAATATTCAAGGAAACATTTTTCCATACAACCTGACATTATACTATATAGATTACTTTCTATTCATTTGATGATAGGAAACTGCTAGTATACCACGAGCTGAGATATCCATCACGGTCACATAATAATGGGCCTCTATTTCAGGTTTAGGTTACAATCCCATTACTCTAACCCTTCAGTGGGTTACAATGACCTCTTTTCCTAATGTGAGGAAGATTATTTTCCGTCCCGCAATCATAAGTCCCAATTATAACATTGCTAATACACAATAAAATTGGAAACCATTTTTAATGGTATAATTACCAAAATGACCATGTCTTTACCAAAATATGTTAAATTCAATGACCGATATCCTTAAGATAGGTTGAAAAATTCAATGATCCATTCAAGAAATATGTGTTCCTTTATTCTCATTCTTATGTGATAAGTATTGATTTCAGGATCAACAATTCTAGGTCCATAAATTATTTTGAATAAAAAAACCCACTTTATCTTCCCTTATATATACCATATCTACTTAAAGATATTTTCCCTGACATTTGACTCGATTATAATCCTACTATGATTCAATGTTATACCTAAACTACAAGTCTTAATCCAAACCATTGTTCTATAATATAAAAATGAACCTTTCCTTATGTTAAATAAATAATCGGGTGGCAACATGTTTCATTAACTATAGGTGTATTTATTATCATTTCAATGAGATACGTAGTGATTCCCAGATCACTAATAATAGCTATATCCATGAAAATATAGCCTTGTTTCCATGTGTGTGAATCAGATATATTCAGAATTTTGCACTAAGAACTACATTTAGTTTGATTATTTATATACCATGATACATAGTGGAACCTAGGTTCTATACCCAAGTAAAGATACAACACTTCTTTCATGTCAAGTGTCCTACATTCTTGAGGCAGAATGTTAAATTACATGGTTTTTTATGATCTACTTGTGGCTTAATTATTTCCCTAAAATTTTATATATTGATTCTGAAATTAACATTCATAGGTTTAGCCACATTTCAATCAAAAGTCAATCTTAATCCCTATAAATGAATAAGATCTATGTAGGTATCCTCTTTAGTACAACATGTGTCTTGATTCCTATCATTATAGGATACATAATGACACCTAACATTTCCATCCCTCGGTCCAGCCTCATTACCAATTCTCAAATCGGGAAGCCAACATCCTTGGTTGTTAATGTTAATTTGTTGGGTTCCAATAGAACAATATATGGCTGGACTCTTATCCTAATGAAATATTTATTGATGAATGGATCATATATGCTATCCAATCCAAAATGGAATCAACATGCCCCTATACATCAATAGTGTTTCCCTTATGTTGTTGAAGAAAACATTACCACTCCTTACTTACCACAATGAGAGTAGCTCATATGGGATTTGGAGTTATGTAAAGTATTATTTCTCCAATGTATGTTATATAAATTCAAATTGTGTTTGTTCTTGTTTTAGTTAAAAGATATTAAGGTGCAAAATATATTTCCTCATTTCACGACAGTAAACTACACGATCTATAATAAATAATGACTTGATTGATTCTCATCCATATGATATACATAGTGAATTCGAAATCATCAATCATGGATATTTGAAAAAATTGAAAATATTCTACTCTCACATGTATGAGTCAAATCTACATGTGGACATCAAATATGATTCATCTCCTTGCATGTGAACTTTTATCATAACCCTCATGTAGTCAATACATGAATTCAATTAGTATGAGTTGAATTTCTTATTGGAACTATGTTTGGATTCATTCTCATCCTATTGAGATAAACTATAAATCATAGTCCTTTCTAATCATCCCATCATTATTTAATAGATGAATTCACATATCCTACATCCAATCAATAATACATAATGGACACATTATTCTCGATCCCATCTTTTGGGGACCCACGATGGAAACATATATGTCCCACATCTACGTATATGTTATACCTATATAAGGGACATCCAACTCATGGAAAATGTTAGGCTGAATGAATCATATGTTCTTGGGCATATCTCGTCCACATTCTATACATCCTAATCCTGAAGAAAATCAATTCATTAAAATTGTTCCTCAGCTATCAATAAAGGAATTTCCAATACTAGAGTGATCTTTTACATAAATATTTTGTAATACATTCCAGAAGGCGTTTCATAAAATGACCCCACTAACTGGCATGCAAGAAAAAGAATTCGCGATTTTATCTATAATGTATGTTTCCATGTTTTCCATGAATAAAAAATCACAAAAAATATGTCTGTCATTTTATGGTAACGTAATCTTTTGGATAATCCTCTTCTTCATTAATATGCATTAAAGAGGGAATATTTTAAGCCATGATTCAAATTCAGCATCCATACCTTGCATATTTTCCCCATGTTCTCTCCCTGAATCTGAATTTCTTAAAGATCATGGTTTATTTTTTCCCCTGTTCTGTACAACGAATAATAGAGTAACCATGGGCTATTTCACCAAATATTATCCATTTTTTGTATAATGTTAAGGTCCTATTCATATGAATGAAAGCTTTTGATATCATACTTTTCACACATGGACAAATCCTTTATTTTGATCCTATTCTCTTAGATGATTATATATCAGGACTTGAAATAACCCTTTCACATTCTTGTACATTTTCATGAAAAAGATAATTTGTACATTAAGTGATTTTAATCTCTATTAACATACATTTTTTCTTAGTGATAGAATGCCATAATTCTTAAGTTATTAATTTTCTGACTATGATATATTAATCCGTAGACAAATTTTCATTTCACTAACTTTATAATGGGTCTATCAGCCAAAGGATAGAACTATTGACTATGTTGTATTCACCCTAGTTGGTCCTTCATAGAAAACCCCTGATTACGTGTTTTTAAATAAGTGGTAAATTTTCAATGGGATATACCTTCCATAACACAATAAGATCTTTTCCCCATACCAAAATACAGATTTAAAAATCGTCAAACTATGGATTAAATATTTCTCACCATACTCCTAAATATGATAGCAGATTTATATGAAAATTACAAAGAGCAGTAGAATGATAAATAATCATGTTAAAGGCAGTGACATTAAATTATAGACCCATAATGTTGTTATGGTATTACTTAAAAATATAGAGATGAATTTACATTCTTCATAATTATAAACTTCATAGAATAAGGTCCCCATTGCAAAAATTTAAAATGCATATGATAATGTCTTTACTGTATGAATTTTAATGAATATAATAATGTTCTTGTAGTATGATGTTAAACTACAAAACATAATTTCCTTGATGCATGATTAATAATAGCATTGAATAATGTCTTTACAGAATGTCTTCAAACTACATAGAATAATGTCTCTGACATTGAATGTATACATAAATGTACAATCATTCACACACTAAATTTTAATAAGAGTTGTTTTCTATTCATGGAATGTTTTAATAATGAAGATTTCTTTTTTCTCAGACATTTTTAAATGTCAGACCATCCCCTTATTATATTTATAAATCATAATCTCTAGAAAATTGATTCTCCAAAGTCAATAGAATTTTAGAATTCCTAGGAACTCCTCAACCTGACTGTGCATTATGCTCCCTAGTATGACGTAAAAATGTAACCCATGTAAATGGTTTTTTAGTATAAGGATACTACCACATGAATAGGTTTATTATTTTTCTATATTTCCTTGCACAAAACAACCACAAGAGTAAAATTTTCAACCATTGGTAACTTTTTTCTTAAGAGAGTCCCTATTTATTACCTAATACCTTATTTTATATTTTTCAACCACAAAATCTTGCCTCAAGATTCCCCATTGAATATTTTAATATTTTCGAAACATTATCGAACATCAATCCATATAGGGGCCTTTATTCCAAATTTTATGGTTGTAGATGTCTGATCTAAAACACTGACCATTTTAGTCTGATATTCATGAAAATAAAATTTTGAAAAAAAATATTATTACCCATATGAATGAAATCCCAGAATTTTAACTCTGGATAGAATTCAAGTTTCATATTATGACAAGTTCAGAGTGTATGGATAAAGCAAAATCTAGTTACAAATAATATGATAAAAATATTCTTGGGAAAAAACCAAAAAAATATCCTAAGAAAAATCCAACTCAACAACATATTTCCCATTTTTATCAAGCATTAAAAAAATAAGGGCGAAGTCTCAGGATAAAAAATACTCATAGGGTTGTTCATACAACCCTGGAAATAGTCAAACACTCCTCTATAGACACAATTTATTTGAAAAAAAAATAGATCAACCATACATACATGAATTCTCTCTAAAATCCATGATAATATGTTGGATTGTGTCAATGTTCCCTCTATATACCATAGAACTCGATTACTTTTATTTTGAATTATTCTAATTCTAGGGGTTTAAAAATGTGTTTTATTAGATATGAAAACCCCTTGTTTAAGATTAAACATTCATATATGATTCGATATTTCCAAATATATAGGACTTGTAGGTATTCATTTTTATGTATATAATTTATTAATGGAAAAAACTCAATAATCCCTCTAGTGAATCATGTTATCCCTCTATATCCTTCTATGAAGTTCTATAAAACTTGACGATGTGAGAATAAAAATGGAATAGTGAATCTAATATACACCATGGGTTTCAAATATCCAAAACCATTAGGAGGCATTCTCCCAAACATAAATTTAGGACGACTATAAAAGGGTCTTATTTATGAAATATGTACATACGATGCATATATCTAGGGACACCTATATAGAACATTTAAGTATTGATTATGGTCTCAAACAAATTTATTTTCTCTAGGGGACTGTATACCAGAGTGTTACCAAATCCCACAGGCCTATATATGCATAAATACCCATGCACATGCCTCCTTGGTTCTCTTTAATCTCCATCTATAATGAGACATTCATGATGCCTTCGTCAATGTCATGAATGGTATGGAATCTCCTTATTTGGGTCTTTTTTTTAATATACCATTTTGAAACCCACACTATGTCATATGGAAATACACATCCATGGTGAAAAGGACATATACATGTCTTTAATTGGTGTTTATATTTTTTCTATCAGAGGTTTCACGCACATTTCAAACTAGATGGTTAGGAACCACAGGGAACATGTTGATTTTTATATCTATGGTCATGATTTCCCCTTAAATAGACACAATTTCATGGATATCCCATTATTAGATAGAATGTTTATGATATTTTCCTTCCATGGAGATCCCATTATTGTGGGTCGAGTTGGGATCCTGAATTATTTTCCATTAAACATGGAATTAGATGCTCATACAACCCCAGAATTTATTCTATGAAATCAATCTAGCAGAAAGACCCTATCCTTTAAAGTTTGAGGTTTCAATCTTCCCCTCTACACCTCATAATAAATCACATTCATTACATTATTGTGGTGATGTGAAGAAAGTAAAGTCCTATAACACCAGACTCTTCTAATATCATTACCATCCTCATCCGTGAGTAGAGAAGGAAAAGAGTGTGTATTGTCAAATATTTCACTTCATCTTATTTCTCATACTGAGCATTAATCTTGTGGGGTTATGGTTTAAAAATAATCATAACATATTGATGATTAATTTCAATTATTGAACTATGATAACTAGGATTATAGTATATAAGGATATGTAAGAAGACTATTTGTGGATTGAGATTAGTGGGAATCCTCCAAATGTGTAAGACACAATAAAAATTCATTTAATATGGGCATCCACTTTAGGAATAATACCTGAACTATTCCGCTAAACCACCATGAGTTATGACATTCCGCATTGTCCCCTTTGAATGGGAATCCTTTTCTGTAATAATCCAAAATTTAATCTTCTCTAATATCCCTAATTCCTTTTGGGACATACATTTTAGGGACTACATTGGTTTAGGTCCTCTCATTCAGACCATATGAAATTTTATTTCTATCCATATTGGATATATATAATGCCTCCATGAATTTCAAACCTAATAATCTAATCAACCTCAATGTCTCTTGGCCATATAACTATCTGGGACTAATTCAACATAAAAAATTATATCCCTTCCATTTTATAAGGGATTATTCCACTTAAGACACACGCAAAACCTTAACTAAACACCTTGTGCCTAAATATCCACTTCATAATATGTTAAAATACATTCATATGTGCTTATCAGGAGACCTAAAAAATAATGATGTTCACCATTAAGAGGAAAGGAACCATAAGTGTTCTCATTCCTTTCACTAGGATACATATGAAGATTATCTATGGGTTCAAACATGTCTATAAAACTCTTACCTCTATGGATGATGATAAAATCCAGATTAATTTTCATCTCCATTGATGATGATGAATTATAATGTTCCAAACTACATGTCTAGGAATCCATCATCATATTAATGAAGACCAAATAATCTCAATGTAATATATTAGAATATACCATCGATGAAGAACCTAGAATACATAAATACATCACCATTTGTTTAGAAAATCATTTTCATAATGATGATTCCATTATTAATACATGCTAATGATTGATTGATAAATCTAGGGAATCCATATAATAAATTTGATTTAATAAAGGAATCATGAATAAGTCTTAAATCTACAACAGAACCCTAGATTTGGTAATTATTTCACCCCAAAAGTTTAAATTATCCCAACGTCTCATCCTCAAGACCAATACTGTAACACCCCAAGCATCTACGGTACGCTTCTCTTTGAATAATGCGATAGCGTGTGTTGTACGCAACATCGAGTTCTAACACACCACAACCAATCAAACTAGTCGTTATGAATATTAATACCAACTTTTTAAAATTATATATATTTTATATTTCAAAATTAACTTCATTTTTGGATTCGGAATATCGATATTATCCTAAGTTGAATTTTTGGTATTTTTCTGAGAACGTCCAAATTTTATGAATACTGAAAAATACTTAAAAATAACTTTTTTAATAAAAATAATTTATAGTGATAAATTATATTATTGAGTGGTTTTAGAGTATAATTAGAATATATTTTTACCATTTTATCCAATGGTTTTCATTAGAATTAATTTCACTTTGAAATTGGACATAAACAATTATCAATCTTTTGATATATGTTGTTTCTTAAAAAAACGCAATTTGTTGTGACAGCGGGAATTAATTATAAAAATAATTAATGCAACTTATATGTTTGGAATTTTGTAAAATATGCATCATTTTTGAATTTGGAATATCAATTATAGATTAGGGTGAAATTTTGGCATTGTTTTGAAAAACTTCAATTTTTGATGAATAGTGAAACTACTAAGTGGTAGTTAATAAAAAAACTGAATTTTTCGTAAAACTTACTTTTACCGCTTCTGTGAATGGAAATTCAAAAATCGGAGAGACACAGTTAATATCATGAAGTAAAATGAGGTTCAATGAGATGAAAATAATTTTTGGTGAATAGTAACTTTTTACTTTTATTTACCACAGTTAAAAGTAAATAGGGTAATTAAGGGTAAAAATGATATTAATATTACCCTAACACATGTCCTAATTCTATTGGACAAGTGTATCTCGACCAAAACAGCCTTAGGAATAAAATATTATCATTTAGGTCCAATTGGATTAGATTAGGATATTTATTATTATTTAATTCAAAGAAGAGTTAAAAGAGTTAAAATCAATGTTCATTTACTAAAAAATTTTAATATAGGGTTATACATAAGATAAATTCGACTGTAAATATTAATTATAAAGATAATAAGATTTCCTACATAATGATATTTTATTTATAATTTTTAGACTTTAAATAATTTAATTTATTTATGACACAATGATGATGCAGTAATTACCATAATTGTGAAAAATTAACATAATTGATATTATAAATTCCCAAATAAATATAATTTGAGACTTCTAATAAATTAAAATAATTTTATAGGCTAATATGACATGTTAGTATTAAGTTATTTAACTTTTGTCGAAGTAATAATTCTGTTATGAGTTTCACAAAAATCAATTATTGAATAGTGTCAAAATTGAAATAAAAGAGTTTTTAAAACAAATATTATATTATTAATTGATATTAAATTCCTAAAAATCTAAGGATCGGCCAAGAGACTTATATCATGATAGTTTCATCTGGACTGGACCTCTTGGGGGTCTCTTGGATGTATATAGTACGTTTATTAACTATATATTATAAAAATACAAAGTGACATGGTAAATGTCAAACTAATTAACTAAGAGTTAAAACTAAAAGATAAGGTTAATATAGTAACCCAATCATGTCTAAATTATATTGGTTTAATGGTTTTAGACCTATACCCACCTTAACCTTTAAATAATCAACATTGGAGCCATTATAAACCAAATATGAATTTATTATAAATTAATATTTCTTGCTTTTCCAAAGGTGCCCCTCACCCCTCTTATAAAAGGGCAATCCTCCTTCTCAATTATTCACACCATCAAAGCCTTTTGGTTCGGCCAAACTCTGCCCAAATACTCTCCCAACTTCCCTAATTACAACCTAGAGTCCTTAGTTTGATCAGAAAGCCAACCTCAGGAGCCCGTTTGATCAAATCAAAAGGAAGAACTCGAGGAAGAGGTAATGTTTTCACCACCCCTTTTCAAGTTCCTTTCTTCTTCCACTTCTTCTTTATTTGTTATTACCATTATAAATTAATAAATCCAGTATCTTATATATACTGTGATGTTATTATAAATATTTTACAACCATATTCAGTATTCTATCCACCCTTTGAAAAACATGTCACCATACGTGCGTACGTACGGCTTACCGTCTCCACGTCGTGGTGTAATTGTTACTCAATATATTATTATTTGGATGGGTATAATAATGATGTGTAACTCATTTAAATAATAAATATAACATGTTAATGATTCTGTATATATGATATACCATCCATTTATATATTATTTTGATATAAAAATATGATATTGTTGCTCATGCATACGTTCGGACTACCGTCTCCACGAATGCGATGAGATTCATTCTCCATCGTATCCATTCATGTGTAATTATCATTTGATGATTTAAAAATGATTTTTAAAGACTTGATATCATTCTGGATATTAATAATATAAATCATATCCATTAAAACATGGATTAAGTAACAAAACATATAAAATAAAACGAGTAAGTTAACACCCAAAACAATGATAATACTAAGATATTATT
The DNA here is from genome assembly GCA_963277665.1 of Viscum album. Classification (NCBI taxonomy): domain Eukaryota; kingdom Viridiplantae; phylum Streptophyta; class Magnoliopsida; order Santalales; family Viscaceae; genus Viscum; species Viscum album. Next base: position 1,896,117,258 of record OY728163.1, on the reverse strand, counting down.
AACAGAGAGAAGTTAAAAGATCATATATGATAACATATTAATATATATGATTCTTGTATAACATAATAACAATTATTTCAATATTATACAGGAGTTTAACCTACCCCATCCATGTAAAAGTACAAGGTAAGGGTTATTTCACAATCTCTTCATTATCCGAGGTTGTTTATACGTAATAATCTACTTGGATCTCTTTATCAACCACATCAATGTTTCATAAAAATGTATTTCAAAACATTTTTACTATTTACTAGAATATGATTTAAAGTCACTTATACCCTTTTTGACTTTTATAAGTGGTTTATAGAGGAATCTTTCTTTCGTTTTCAAAACAAGGTCCTTTTTAACCTTTTCGACAGAATTAAGGTAAAAATGTTTTTTTAACTTATACGGAGGGTGCGGCTATTTTCGGCTGTTATAAAATCTTAAAGGCTTCCCTTACAAGCTTATAAAAATATTTTCAATGAAAATGTTTTATTTTATATGGCTCTTAAATGATTTCAAAATAAAAAATTATATTTCTCTAAAAAGAGTTTTGATTTCATCTATGTCAACATCCATTGTTGGATTTTACGCTTATGTGAAGTTGATTTATTATGATACAAACTTCTATGTTGTATTGAAGGTTTTGTGATATGTTTTACTGTGGATGTGCTAGTTTTACCATTCATGGTTTATGGTGAAAGTATTGACATTTCGTATGCTAGTTTTAATACGAAGGTTTATGTTATATTTAAACCTTTTCATATGGGAATACATTGGACTTAATATGTGACGGGTGGAGCCCGCTATAGCTCGTCGATGCATTGGTAGGTATTATGAGACAAACTAGTGTCTTGGAACAAGGCCTTGAAAAAATCTTATATGTAGTCTTGGCACGAGGCATTGGCTATGTGGTTATGATAGTGTGAAATTATGCATTCCATCATTATGAAAGTGGTTATTGATATTGCATGTGATTATTCGATTAGTAGAATATCCATGTGAATAAGTAAACGACATTATTTCATTTTACTTTTTCCATACTTTGTTGAAGTTCAAGTTTAGAAGGCTTTTGTTTTAGTTATACATTGCCTTAAATGTTTATGCTTATTTTTGAATGTTTCCGCTATATTGTTATCCTTACTGGGCATTTGAGCTCACCCCTTTTCTATGTTTTAATTTTCCCAGGATGTGAAGAAGTGAGTTATGAATGACCTGCAGGGATAATATGTGGGGATATGAGTGTGGAATATGGAGACTATGTTGTTGTTGTTGTTTTTCACTTTTTCATGTAATGTAAAACTTTATGAATATATCTAGTGTTTCCAAGGCTACTAAACCAATCGGTCATTCGAGATTCGATATTTTTTGTGATCATTCCAATGTAATGTAATAACGCATCGACTCTGGGTAACTAGGGTCGGGGCATTATAGTTGGTATCAGAGGAAGTTTAGTACAAACCTTGGAAGCTAAATTCAGATAAACTCCGATTAGAGCACGTAGACCTAAGATGAATTTTGAAGATTAGTATAGAAGAACTTCCTAGATTTATGGTATTGTAGAGATTTTGTGAGTTTTCCGAGAAATACATCCCTGTCTGGATACAAGAAGGTAGATGCAGCTCTGGCACAGATGTACCTAGGGGTAAAACCTGAAAACAACGCTTTGAGCTAGACTCAAACGGGAACTGGTGCACGACAACGGGCCTTGCTGCACTCTTGGTTACGACACACCCGGGGGATATGCATAAGATAACTCTCATTTTCTTTAAAAATCATAATGAAGGGTTTATGAGTATATAATTCCTCAAAGAAAACATTTTTATGATTATGGATTATATCCATAAATAGTTCAATTTATGTTAAGTGTTTTCTAAGTATGGGATTATGTATTTTGATTCATAAACTGATCTAGTTTATGCCATTGTATAGAAATGGCGCCTATTGGAAGAAATGGAAACTGTATCAATGCATGCACTCCATGTTGGGATTTACCTCCTATTCAAGATAATTATAGTGGAGCTGGTGATGCAACTGGTGCCGATCAGCTAATCACCATATTGGGACAACTCACTCAGGTTATGAATAATAACCTTACCCGTATGGAGCACCCTGATCCATAGCATGGAGGATCAATGTTAGATCGATTCAGGAGGAAAAAACCACCAACGTTCAATGGGAGTACAAATACCTAAGTAGCTGAGCAATGGGTATTTTCCCTAGAGAAAATATTTTTGGCTTTGGGGAGTAGTGAAAGGGAAAAAGTTATCATGGCAGTTTACCACCTCACTGGAGATGCTGATCAATGGTGGTCATTGATTCAAAATATGAAGGAAGATGATAAAGTTTCAAATATGGAATGGAGGGAGTTCAAATATCTATTTTTAGGAAAATACTTTCCTCGCGCCCATCGAGCAGATATGGAAAGGCAATTTCTGAGTCTGAGACAAAAGGATGATGAGAATGTCACAAAGTATGAGGCTAACTTTGCAAGGTTAGCAAGGTATGCTGGAGATTATATACGTAACCTAATAAGTAAGATTGATCATTTCTTTTATGGGTTAAAACCATTTCTCCGTCGAGTATTAGTCTCACAATCCTTTTCATCGTATGAAGACATTGTCTCATGTGCTATCAAGACCGAAAAGGAATTCTCTAAGTCTTATGACTTTAAAGCAAAGAAAGAGAAGAAGAGCCCTACTGATCAATCTTGGAATGGAAATAAGGGGAATAAAGGAAAGGTTGAAAATCAATCCTGTGGTAAATGTGGGAAGAAACACCCCAGTACTTTCTTGAAGGGAATGGGCATCTGTTAAAAATGTGGTGAAAAAGGCCACCAAGCTCGTGATTGCAAATGGAAGAAGGAAGCTACCAATGTTCAGTGCTACAACTACAGGGAGATGGGGCATTATGAAAATGAATGTCCTAAGCATCAGGAGAACTTACCTCAGAAAAGTCCAAGGGATCAAGGCCAAGCTTATGCTATCACTTCTACTGAGGTAGAAGCTCCAAAAGACGTGGTGGCAGGTAATTTAATGGTTTCATCAAGTTTATCAAATTCATTATTTGATTCTAGATCATCGCATTGTTTCATATCTTCCCAGTTTGCTAAGAATATTAGATATTTCCAATTTGATTTTACAAGGGAGTTGTCAGTTAAAACTCCTAAGGGAAGAATCATTGCAACAATGTTTTATGAATCAGTCCCCATTAGAGCACATAAATGTTCTTTATCTGCTGATCTCATCGTCATACCTATGAGTGAGTTTGATATAATCCTCGGTATGGACTGGCTTTCGGACTATGATGCGAAGATTTATTTTAAGAATAAAGAGGTTACGATTCTTGATGATAATGATAAGGAACACCTTATCTTTAGAGCAGAATCTTCACCACCTAATTCTTATTTAGATCCACCCCTAGTAGATCAACTAAATTCAATTATTGGGGAGGAAGAGAATGAAATAACTGTGGGTGAGTAAAGGAATGTTCAAATAGAGGATGTACCTGTTGTGAAAGAATTTGTATATTTATTTCAGGAAGATTTACCTAGACATCCTCCAGAACGAGAAATTTAGTTTTCTATTGATTTGATTAATGGATCAAGGCCTATATCAAAGACCCCTTATAGAATGGCCACTGTAGAATTAGTTTTACTAAAGAAACGACTAGAGTAATTGAGTAATAAGGGATTTATTCACCCTAGTGTTTCTCCATGGGGATCCCCTATTCTTTTTGTTAAAAAGAAAGACGGATCTATGAGGTTATGTATCGACTACAGGGAGACCAATGCTATAAAAATAATGAACAAGTATCCCCTACCACGCATTGATGATTTATTTTCCCAACTGCATGGAGCTCAATACTTTTCAATGATTGACCTTCGATCTGGATACCATCAGTCGTGTGTGAAGAAGGAAGACATTCTGAAGATAGCATTTCAAACCAGGTATGGGCATTACGAGTTTACTGTAATGCCTTTTGGATTGACTAATGCACCCTCTGTATTCATGGATATGATGAATAGAGTTTTCAAGGAGTATCTCGATGAATATTTGGTGGTATTTATTGATGATATCTTGGTATACTCCAAAAGCTATGAAGATCATGAAAATCACTTGCACATTATCTTGAAGACTCTGAGAAGACATGAATTATATGGGAAGTTTAGCAAGTGTGAATTCTGGCTTCAGGAGATTTCTTTTCTTGGCCATATTGTCTCTAAAGATGGAATATCTGTTTATCATTCTAAGACCAAGGCAATCCAAGAATGGCCAACACCTACGAGTATAACTGAGGTACGTAGTTTTATTGGTTTAGCAGGTTATTATCGACGATTCGTCCAGAATTTTGCCCGATTGGCTAACCCATTAACGAAGCTCACACGTAAAGGGGTTAAATTTGTTTGGAAAAAAGAGTATGAATAATGTTTCGAAGAACTGAAGAGAAGATTAGTCAAAGCTCCTATATTTACTCTACCATCGGGGAATGATGGGTTCGTTATTTATAGTGATGCATAGAAGAAAGGACTTGGTTGTGTCCTTATGCATAATGATAGGGTTATTTCCTATGCATCACGACAGTTGAAAATTCATGAACAAAACTATCCTACTCATGATCTCGAGTTAGAAGCTATGATCTATTCTTTGAAGATATGGAGGCACTACCTCTATGGTGAAAAATGTGAGATTTATACTGATCACAAGAGTTCGAAGTATATTTTCTCACAAAAAGAACTCAACATGAGGCAAAGGAGATGGCTTGAATTACTCAAGTATTATGATTTCACGATACACTACCACCTGGGGAAAGAAAACAGGGTGGAAAATGCTTTGAGAAGAAAAGAACATAGAGTTTTGAACAATATGAGAATTGAAAGGGATCCAATTTTCATGGATCTAGTGAAGATGGACATGGGAATAACTGGGGAAGGCGAAACATCAATTCTTTTCCAAATGGTTGCCAAACAATCTTTTCTAGAACGGATTAAGAGTTCTCAGACCGATGATAAAGAATATAAAAAGAAGATTAAAGCTGTGAATGATGGGAGATTGAGAGACTTTGTGTATGAAGATGGAATTTTGAATTTCGGGAAGAGAGTTTGTGTTCCCGATTTACCTGATATAAAAAGGTAATTGTTGGATGATGCTCATAGTTCCAATTTTTCTATACATCCTGGGAGCACCAAAATATATAGAGATTTGATGGAACATTTTTGGTGGGACAAGATGAAGAGGGAGATTGCTGATTTTGTGTCAAGATTTATGGTTTGTCAACAAGTGAAAGCTGGAAGGCAACAGCCTGGAGAAGTCATGCATCCTCTTCCCATACCAGAGTGGAAATGGGACAATATTATGATGGATTTTCTCATGGGACTACCAAAGACTCCTAGAAGGAACAATGCAATATGGGTTATTGTTGATTGTCTTACCAAGTCAGCACTTTTTTTTGCTATAAGAGAAGGTCTACCACTGGAACGTCTAGCAAGACTATATATTAATGAAGTTGTGAGACTTCATGGAGTACCCCTATCGATTGTTTCTGATCATGATCCCCATTTTACTTCAAGATTCTGGAAGAGTCTTCAGAAATCCCTGGATACTGAACTTTATTTGAGCACTTCCTACCACCCTCAAACGGATGGACAATCAGAACGAACTATTAAAACCTTAGAAGACATGTTGATATCCTTCTCACTTGAATTTTAGGGTATGTGGGATGAATATTTACCTCTGGTAGAATTTTTCTATAACAAGACCTTCCATTCGAGTATTCATATGGAACCATGTGAAGCGTTATACGGAAATAGATGTCGTACACCAACCTGTTGGGATGACGTTGGTGAAAGAAAACTTGTAGGCCCAGAACTAGTGGAGGAAACGATGGAAAAGGTGAAGGTAATCCAAAATCACATCAAAGCAGCTCAAAGTAGGCAGAATAGCTATGCCGATAATCGAAGAAGGAATTGGAATTTCAAGTCGGTGATCATGTTTTCCTGAAGGTATCTTCATGGAAGGGAGTCATACGTTTTGGTAAGAAAGGTAAATTGAGTCCCAGGTACATCAGACCTTTCAAAATTCTAGAATGAATTGGGGATGTAGCTTACTGATTGGAAATGCCGCCAAGTCTCTCCAAAGTTCACAATGTCTTCCACGTATCCTTGTTGAGGAAATACATGCCTGACCCAACGCATGTACTCACCTATGAAGAATTAGAACTGGAACCCGATCTGTCCTATTTTGAAGAGCCCGTCAGGATTCTTGATACGAGAGAACAAGTACTAAGAAACCGGATGACGCGTCTAGTAAACATTTTGTGGAGAAACCATAAGACAGAAGAGGCAACGTGGGAACCCGAGAAACTTATGATGAAGAACCACCCGAGTCTTTTCATGTGATAAGTATTCTAGAAATTTCGAGGACGAAATTATTTGAAGGAGGGGAGAATGTAACACCCCAAGCTTCTACGGTACGCTTCTCTTTGAATAATGCAATAGTGTGTGTTGTACGCAACATCGAGTTCTAACACACCACAACCAATCAAACTAGCCGTTATGAATAGTAATACCTACTTTTTAAAATTATATATATTTTATATTTCAAAATGAACTTCAATTTTGGATTCGGAATATCGAAATTATCTTAAGTTGATTTTTTGGTATTTTTCTGAGAACATCCAATTTTTATGAATAGTGAAAAATACTTAAAAACAATTTTTTTTAATCAAAATAATTTATAGTGATAAATTATATTATTGAGTTGTTTTAAAGTATAATTAGAATATAGTTTTACCATTTTATCCAATGGTGTTCATTAGAATTAATTTCACTTTGAAATTGGACATAAACAATTTCAATCTTTTGATATATATTGTTTCTTAAAAACACGCTATTTGTTGTGACAGAAGGAATTAATTATAAAATTAATTAATGAAACTTATATGTTTGGAATTTTTTAAAATAGACATCATTTTTGTATTTGGATTATCAATTATAGATTAGGGTGAAATTTTGGCACTGTTCTGAAAAACTTCAATTTTTGATGAATAGTGAAACTACTAAGTGGTAGTTAAAAAAATGATTTTTTCATAAAACATAATTTTACCACTTCTGTGAATGGAATTTCAAAAATCCCAAAGACAAGGTTAATATCAAGAAGCAAAATGTGGTTCAATGAGATGAAAATAATTTTTGGTGAATAGTAACTTTTTACTTTTATTTACCACGGTTAAAAGTAAATAGGGTAATTAAGGGTACAAATGATAATAATATTACCATAAAACATGTCCTAATTCTATTATAAGAGTGTATATCGACCAAAACAGTCTTAGGAATAAAATATTATCATTTAGGTCCACTTGGATTAGATTAGGACATTTATTATTATTTAATTCAAAGAAGAGTTAAAAGAGTTAAAATAAAAGTTCATTTATTAAAACATTTTTAATATAGGGTTATACATAAGATAAATTCGATTGTAAATATTAATTAGAAATATAATACGATTTCATATCTAATGATATTTTATTTATAATTTTTAGACTTTAAATAATTTAATTTATTTATGACACAAGGATGATGCAGTAATTACCATAATTGTGAAAAATTAAAATAATTGATATTATAAATTCCCAAATAAATATAATATGAGACTTTTAATGAATTAAAATAATTTTATAGGATAATATGACATGTTAGGAATGATTTATTTAGCTTTGTTCGAAGTAATAATTCTGTTATGAGTTTCACAAAAATCAATTATTGAATAGTGTCAAAATTGACATAAAAGAGGTTTTAAAACAAATATTATATTATTAATTGATATTAAATTCCTAAAAATATAAGGTTAGGCCAAGAGACTTATATCATGATAGTTTCAACAGTAATGGACCACTTGGGGGTCGCTTGGATGTATATAGTATGTTTATTAACTATATATTATAAAAATACAAAGTGACATGGTAAATGTCAAACTAATTAACTAAGAGTTAAAACTAAAAGATAAGGTTAATATCGTAACCCAAACCTGTCTAAATTCTATTGGTTGAATGGGTTTTGACCTATCCCCACCTTAAATTTAAATAATCAAATTTGGAGTCATTATAAACCGAATATGAATTTATAATAAATTAATATTTCTAGCTTTTCCAAAGGTTCCCCTCACCCCTCTTATAAAAGGGCACTCCTCCTTCTCATTTCTTCACACCTTCAAAGCCTTTTGGTTCGGCCAAACTCTGCCCAAATACTCTCGCAACTTCCCTCACTACAAACTAGAGGCCTTAGTTTTATCATAATGCCATCCTAAGGATCCCTTTTGATCAAATCAAAAGGAAGAACTCGAAGAAGAGGTAATGTTTTCACCACCCCTTTTCAAGTTCCTTTATTCTTCCACTTCTTCTTTCTTTGTTATTACCATTCTAAAATAAAAACCCCAGTATCTTATATATACTGTGATGTTATTATAAATATGGTACAACCATATTCAGTATTCTATCCACCCTTTGAATAACATGTCACCATACGTGCGTACGTGAGGCTTACCGTCTCCACGTCGTGGTGTAATTGTTATTCAACATATTATTATTTGGATGGGTATAATAATGATGTGTAACTCATGTAAATAATAAATATAACATGTTAATGATTATGTATATATGATATACCATCCATTTATATGTTATTTTAATATCAAAAGAATGATATTGTCGCTCGTGCGTATGTACGGACTACCGTCTCCACGAATGTGATGAGATTCATTCTCCATCGTATCCATTCAAGTGTAATTATCATTTGATGATTTAAAAATGCTGTTTAAGGACTTGATATCATTCTGGATATTAATAATATACAACCTATCCATTAAAAAAATTGATTACGTAACAAAACATATAAAATAAAACGAGTAAGTTAACACCCGAAACAACGATAATACTAAGATATTATTAACAATGCGAAGTTAAAAGATCATATATGATATCATATTAATATATATGAATCCTGTATAATTTAATAACAATTATTTCACTATTATATAAGAGTTTAACCTACCCCAACCAAGGAAAATTACATGGTAAGGGTTATCTCACAATCTCTTCATTATCCGAGGTTGTTTATACGTAATAATCTGCTGGGATCTCTTTATAATCCACATCCATGTTTCATAAAAATGTTTTTCAAAACATTTTTACTATTTACTAGAATATGATTTAAAGTCATTTATACCCTTTTTGACTTTTATAAGTGGTTTATAAAAGAATCTTTTTGTCGTTTTCAAAACAAGGTCCTTTTTAACCTTTTCGACAGAATTAAGGTAATAATGTTTTTTTTAACTTATACGGCGGGTGCGGCTATTTTCCGCTATTATAAAATCTTCAAAGGTTCCCTTACAAGCTTATAAGAATAATTTCAAAGAAAATGTTTTATTTTATTTGGCTCTTAAATGATTTCAAAATAAAAAGAGATATTTCTCTAAAAAGAGTTTTTATTTCATCTATGTCAACATCCTTTGTTGGATTTTACGCTTATGTGATGCTGATTTATTATGATACAAACTTCTATGTTGTATTGAAGGTTTTGTGATATGTTTGACTGTGGATGTGCTATTTTTACCATTCATGGTTTATGGTGAAGGTATTGACATTTCGTTTGCTAGTTTTAATATGAAGGTTTATGATATGTTTACACCTTTCATATGGGAATGCATTGGACTTAATATGTGACGTGTGGAGCCCGCTATAGCTCCTCGATGCATTGGTAGGTCTCATGAGACAATCTAGTGTCTTGGCACAAGGCCTTGACAAAATCTTATTTGTAGTCTTAGAACGAGGCCTTGGCTATGTAGTTATGATAGTCTGGCATTATGCATTCCATCATTATGAAAGTGGTTATTGATATTGCATGTGATTATTCGATTATTAGAATATCCATGTCAATAAGTAAATGGAATTATTTCATTTTACTTTTTCCATACTATGTTGAAGTTCAACTTTAAAAGGCTTTTGTTTTAGTTATACATTGACAAAAATGTTTATGCTTATTTTTGAAAGTTTCCTCTATATTGTTATCCTTACTAGGCATTTGTGCTCACCCCTTTTCTATGTTTTAATTTTCCCAGGATGTGAAGAAGTGAGTTATGAATGACCTCCAGGGATAGTATGTGGTGATATGAGTGTGGAATATGGAGACTATGTTGTTGTAGTAGTTTTTCACTTTGTCATGTAATGTAAAACATTATGAATATATCTAGTGTTTCCAAGGCTACTAAAACAATCGGTCTTTCGAGATTTTATCTTTTTTGTGATCATGCCAATGTAATGTAATAACGCACCGACTCTGGGTAACTAGAGTCGGGGCGTTACAAATACGAGATCTCAATCATTGTTAACCAATCCTCCCAGTGGAAACCTTCCATTGGATAATAGGTACCCTTTTTATAATAATCATTGGGTGTTTATAGTTCTATGAACAGACCCATTAGAAGATGCTGAAAAAAAGTATTTCCTTAACCATTGAGAAATTTCCATTAGAAACACTATCACGTTGTTAACTTCATTGATATGTCGTAGACATTCCATCAGATATGTTACAGTTCAAACAGGATTGAAAATATTTTGGGTGGAAATATAACTAGGGCTTAAAATCACCTTCTTTAAAAATGAATCCACATTTTTCCTATGATATATTCATCAGAATACTTTGTCCCTAACATGAAACTCTATATCTCATCGATGAATTTTATCATAATTTTTTTTCTAACAACAAGATCATAATATATTTCATTTAGTTGATGTATAAATCTATGATAGTACATAACCTTTCTTAGGTATCAATATAATTCATTTTCATTCCTGATACCAACATTATGGTTTCTTTCACATTATTTCACAATGACGTTGAAAAGTATAAATATTTTAATTATAGTGAAATATATTGTTATGTGAAACCCCCACCAAAGAATGGATTTGATCTAAAATAATTTTAAAATGAATAAAAAATGAAATTAAAATGTCTTCTAAATTTTAATGCCCATATTAGAATAAATATTTCACTATGTATTTAAATATTTACTAAAACCCAACAATGTATCTTGAGCACACTGACGAATTTTCAAAATCATTGAGTTTAACCAAATATATAATTAAGATATAGTAGAATGTGGTATTCAACGCAACCTTATGTCGTCAATATTGTATATTCTTGAAATATGATGAAGAGATAAATATTACCTAGTATGAATTAATTGTGATAACTTCTTATGGAATTAATCAACATCCCAAATGACAGTATTCAGTTTTTATGATTTAGGGAGTCTGAGAAAAAAATGATTTTCATGTTGTTATATTTTATTTCTACTATAGGTAATTCTTATAGAATCCCATTAGATTTAATTACCTCATCCTTATCATTACTATCATTCTAAGAACCATTGGACATAATGTACACTGTCTCTCATATATATATATATATATATATATATATCTAGAATTACTCTTTCATATTAGTACACATATATTTTCATCCAAGTTGAATAACAAGTAGTTCAACTTGAACATCCTCTAACCTATAATTTATCTTTTATAGTATATTAGATATATATACTATCTTGGTAAACCATATTATTCTTGAATGACCCTTTCTTACCTTTAGAAAATTATTTATCATATTATGAAATTTCGTATTGTCCTTCGATTTTCCTTATCATTACTCTCATGGTAAGATATTTGAATGTTCATTTGAAGAAAGATAACAGTTTTAACCATTCTGAATTATTTGAAGATCTACAATAAATTAATCCATTTTTATTTGATCACATTAAATCATCATAATAGAAAACAATATTTTTTAATTTTGAACTCAGATCAACATCGACCATTATTTCCATCAAAGTGATGTAGCATATTATGAAATAATAAACACTGATCTATACTGACTGTTTTCTTGGGTTAATATTATTCTTAATCTATGTAAATTCATATTCCATGCATTTATAATTAACATATATAATAAATAATTATTAAAATGGTTAATTCGAATATTATTTCAATAAAAAATAACCAATGCTAAATCCAAATAATGTTTCATGTATGTTTTCTCATTAATTTTAATTTGTGAGATGAAAATTGTATCACTATGTAACAATTAATAAGGAAACAATCTGATCACTTCTTTGATAGATCTAAAATGATAAAAATCAATTCTTCATTGTATGATTGTAAAATAATAGTTGCATTGACCAATGATATCTTCATTCCACTGAAACTCACTTCACATTCATCATTCCATATGTTCATGAACCCTTTAAATTTAATATGGCTATTTGGTTTTATAAAAATAATAAATGTCTCATGAATCCTTGAAGGTATCTATATAATACAGTCAATCCTTTGATATTTGTTACCATGTTTGGTCAAGACTGTGTCTAAAATACTCCCTCATCAAAATGTTCCACTCATATAATCACATTTGATATTTTATGACCCAATAATGAAACATTCTAATACAAGAAATTGACACATGGGAAATTTAGAAAAAATTTATCCCTCCATAAGGTCATCAATAGTAGTATGAAATTTTATTCATGAACAAAAACTCTCACATCTATATATAACAATATCATCAATAAATACAACAATAAAGAATCAAAAAAAATTAATAAATATTTTATTACAGAAAATCATAATGATTTCATTAGAATTTTCAAGTACCAATGGAATTTATATAAACTCATCATCACCATATGTCATATGGAATGATGATTTGGTTATATAGACAATATTAGTCCAGAAAAATGATATTTACTTCAAGAATATTCATAAAATATTTAAATTTTATAATAATTTGTTAGACTACTCATCGATATGACACCAAGGATATCAATTCACATTATTTTTATTGAATTTTTATTGATAATTCATAAAAAAATCATTGACCAATCATTAATCCCTAAAAAAATAACATGTTCACCTAATGGAGAAGAAAATTTTGGAATGAATATATAAACATGATCTTATAGGGTTTAATCTTCAAATCCTACATCTAAATTGTCTTTGTTATATATAAATTCATTGAAAAAAGTTTAACACCATGTAAGAGAGAAATAAATACCTCAAAATCATAATTTTGGTGGAAGAATAGTAATGTGTTCAATTAAATAATCCATATTTCATAAAAATTAGTATTTTAAATGTTTAATCTCTTCAAAAATATTTTATATTAATCTCCTATGAGAATATGTATCAAAATAAATATGTAGGAATATTTTTTTGATTAGGTTCATCAACACATTAATGGATGTATGTGATCTGATATATAATATTAGATATAAAAGTTCTCCCTCCAAAAATGATATGGGTTATATGATATGAGATAAAATTAATACTATATATTTTATTATATTCATCAAGAAGTTATATATCAGGATTCTTATAAAACTATACAAACTAACTTCAATGGGAAAGTATTTGTAATCATTTTATGTAGTTATCTTACAATTTATATTATTCATTGTCAACTCCATATCTAATCCAATATGTGAAGTAAAATAATAATTTAAATTCATTAGATACAAATAATTATATATAATAAGAATCATGTAAAAATATTATTCAATAGTGGATGATAAGTGTACCTCTCACCATTCCCCTACGAAGATACATGTTAGTTGTAGTAATTCCATATGTTATAACTTCCCAACATGGGTTTATTTTCTTTATGTTATAATATCATTTTAGGAATATGTATGAATAGTTCCCCCATATATATATAGGTAATGAACAATAATATTATGGCTTATACCATAAAATTACATTCTTCAGCCTGAGGTATATAATATCAATAACTGAATGAAAGAAATTGTTCCTCTCAAACATGTTACAATTTTTTTCATTCCATTAGCCACACTGGTTGAAAAAAATCTGTTTATCATCTCCTAGTTATACATTTTTTTCATTATCATCCTTTTATTCTATTTCATTTAATTTAAGGCATAAGCCATAGATATTTCATTATCAATTTTCAAATTACATTAATTTATTTCCCAATATGTTTTCAATGACTAAGACACTAATTCCCATGGATGGATTGGAATAATCCTGTCAAGGAAAATATAAATCATACTAATTTGATTACATATATAGTCTTTAGATTTACTCCATAACCTTGTAATATTATCTTCACATATAACAATATTTTTCTTTTCCATTAGACATATACTTGAGATTTTTCTACCCATTTTCAATCATTTTTATGAAGAAAATATTTCCCAGTGAAATGTAACATAAAATCATTGAATTATGTGATCATCATTTCAACCCCATCCATAGTTTTCTGAATCAATGTCACCAATTATTTCTATCTCATGTAAAATGATAAGCTTCCATGATAACCATTACTAATTCACCATTTCATAGAGCATGAAATATATTATCCACATAACATATTAATTTCTCATATCACAATTGGTGTGTATTCCTATTGAATGATATTGTTTAAGAGCACTTAGAGTTGCATAACATTGTTAAACTTCATTATGGATTAGCCAATTTCTCTATATGATCATTATTATCAGTCATTTCTTCTGTCCATTACCCTAATATTGTTATTTTTATTTAAATAAGATTCTAATTAAAAAAATATCACTCAGTAGCGAGAAACTGTGTGTGTGGAAGGGACCAACCACCATGCCCTAGAATGATGGTCACGATATACTCAATCACAACCTTTATATGGTAATTAATACTAAAATAATATATTCTAAACCACATCCAAATGTACTATCCATTAAGAGATGTTATTATATATAATCAATATAAATTATACCTTATGAAAAAGTTAGGATACTATAAAATGCATATATTTACCATCAATGATTTTTATAAAATTTTGTTTTCTATTATATATTTTCCAAAATAATGGTCCCATGTTTTTTAAAAAGTTTCAATGTTAGAAACTTTAGAGACACAAATCTTAGTAGTAAAAATATGGTGGTTACTATAACAAACCAAATTTTTATTACACATTGTTGACGCTCATTTCGTCACAGAATCTAAAGATCAGAAAAGGGGAATATCTGAGTTTAAAGTGATTCATCCTTTGAAGAAAACATCAAAAATCGACAAAGGTAGGAACACATGATCAAAAGCAACTGCACTGTGCAAGTTATCTCACTGTCGCGCAAGTACACTTGCGCGACGACCTTGGTCGCACAAGTGACTTGCGCGACCTAAGTGGTAACCGCCCGGTAACCGCCCATGGCCTTCTTTTGCCTATAAATAGACCTTGTGGGCCCCCCATTCGGGAGGATCTTTTTCCAAAAACTCGGATTGAAGCTCCCGACGCCCAAGTCTCTTCTCAATGCATCCGGAACACTTCTAAGGTAATTTCTTACCTAGAACGGAAGATCTAAAGGTAGGGAGGAAGGCCTATGTGTTGAAACTCATCAACACTTGTGCGCCTGAATGGCCAGCCCTTAAGGGAACTGGTCACACTTGCGCGCTTCCTTATTCCTTCAATAGAACTTGCGCATCCCTTTTATGGGAGAACCTCAAGAGGATTCAAAATGGTTTAATAAAGAGTCGCTCAAGTATTTTAATGCTGGTTGAAAATCGTGCAAGTACCCCACATGCCACGCAGGTATACCTGCGCGGCCAATACTTGCGCGCCCAGGCAAGACTTTCGCGCCTTTCAAGACTTGCGCGCCCCTACCTTTTTGGGTGACCATCTTTCCCATTTTACCCCTCTTAAGCCATTTCACCTTTCCTATTCAAGATTTAGTCTTCAAGATACTCTTCAAAGCCATTTATGGCATGATTTCTTGATTTGACTTCCTTATCTGAAAGGAATTCGGTGGAATATCTCTCAAAACATAGTGATTTACACATCTTTATGTCACCAAAGATTGAGAGTTCATTCATTCAACCTCATCCTTTAATATGAGAGAATCCTTAACCTGGGTCTCCTTTTTAGGAATAATCCCCAGTTATAAGTCCTTTAATTTGGGAATCCTCCTCAGGAGTAAGCCCCAAGTCCTCTAATTTGGGCATCCTCCTTAGGAGTAAGCCCCAATCTCAAATTTGGGCATCCTTCTTAGAAGTAAGCCCCGAGTCCCTTAATTTGGGCATCCTTCTTAGGAATATGCCCCAATCTCAAATATGGGCATCCTTCTCAGGAGTAAGCCCCAAACCATAATCCCTAACCTGGGTCTATTTTTCAAGAATAAGACTCAGTCATAATCTTGGGCATCCTTTTCCGCAATAAGCCCCAAGTCTCCTAACCTGGGCCTCCTTTTCAGGAATAAGTCCCAGTCATAATTATGGGCATCCTCTTCTGGAGTAAACCCCAAGTCCCTTAATTTCTCTTAACCAGTCCTAAATTACGTTTGATATGGGATTCCTCCTCAGGAGTGAAACCCAATTATCAATCCTCTCCTAATTTGGGTTTCCTTTTCAGGAATTAGTCCCAAGTTAGAGTATTCAAATCTCCATAAAGAGCATATACCTTTATGGACCATGTTCCTAGATTTTCTCCCTAAAAGTAAATCCTAAACCTTCATCTATCTGGGCAGTCATACATACCTAAGCCCCAAACCATTTCTTATGATTGCATCTTTCATGGCACAATTGTCTAATTTTTACCAATACCTCTTGTTTCTCACACCGATCATGACTCACGTGAGCTTAGAGTGTAAAACTAATTATGACACCCTTCTTTGAGCCATCAATCATAAACATCATACTCCCTTACTCAAACTACGTGGGTTCTGATTCCTTTTCCAAAACAAAGGATACGTAGGTAGCCCATTTATGGGTTCGATCCCATTTTTGAAATAATCCATGTCCTTCTGAATGACGATAAACTTCATGTGCCCCACTGAGTGGCATTAAAACCAGCCTGGTCATCATAATGACCAAGAGACTTTTATAAATGTTTTTAAGGATACCATTGACCAAGAATCTCTAAATAGATACAGATGATTCTCTATTAATGAAGAACCTCGATTACATATAAAATATTCTCTAAATTTCTTATATATTTAATCATTGATTGTTAAAACTAAAGGAAAGCTCATTTTATACTTGGTAATGTAATAAGGATTCACGAACATAACTTAAATCTATAAAGAGAGTCCCGGATTAGACAATAATTCCCCTAAAAAAAGGTGTGATGAGTCCGACCTCCCATCCTCTCGACCAATGCAAATTCCTAAGCCTCATTAGTCCACAAGCTAATGAGCACCTACCTTTGGAAAGTAGGTCCAAACGGATGTGGAATCATTGGATGTTTCCGGTTCTACGAACAAACCCGCTAGAAACCGATCGGAACGTTTGAATCTCCCGTCCAGGAGGTCATCCCCAAATTCCATGCGAAAATATATTTTCATTGGTAATGATAATTATCTATCATTTAAATATAATATGATATAATAAATGAAGTTCACATGCATTCTATAACCATAAGACATTTAATTTAAAGAAATGTTTTTTTAGTCATAAATGTTTTGTCTATTACTACCTTCCCCCTTATGAAATTTCTCCGTCTAAAATATTCTTTTACACACAAAAATTGATGTGTTAATTCTACTTCATCACTTCCTATGATTCCCACATTCCTTTTTAATGTTTGTGGGTTGTCCACAACATATTGAAGATGGTCATTATCTTATTTTTTATAACATTGAATCTACTATCTATGAACAATACTATAGTTACTCAGAGGAAATGTAATTATGAAATGGTACCTCCATTGTATTGATTACATGTGATGGGTCAAGGATTTAATTATTTAAGAAGGATAAATGAAATATATATTTCACTTGACATATGCTTTGTAGGAGTAATAGTCGATAGGACACTTCTCTAATGTGATCATGGTTCACATAATGGCATATGTACCTATAACTATTATTTATCTTCTTACCAAATTTCGTTACTTTCTTCCAAGTAGATATGCAGAGGGATTCCGTGTATCCAACATCAAACCCATGGTCCTACTGACGGTTCGAAACATAAATGTTTTTAGACACTAATAACTTTGATGTTTCGATGGATGGTGTCAACCTTCTCCACTATTTCATAGACCATTTCCAGACGTAGAATTTTTTTCGTTCTCCAACATCTTCCCAAAATGAGGGTGTTCTGAACCTCATCCTGTAATGGGATTTATAGGTAGCCATTTGGATACATGAATGGAAACTATTGGTGCAAGATAAATACACCATTTAATGATATTGGTCCCAAATTCCATTTAAGTCCATTGAATATGATCTAAACTGGTCCTCATGTGTCTGGATTGTGTCCTCACATTGGCCCTCAGTTTGAGGGTGATAAGACATGTTGAAAATAAGCTCAGTCTCTACATCATGATGGAGACCTTTAAAAAGCATGTATGTAAATATTTGATCATGATTAGAAATTTTAGATAGTGTTACTCAATGCCTACATTCCAATTATATGATATATGTCTGTGTTATTTGATCCAGTGAGAAATCACCTCGAATCGCAATAAAGCATGCAGTTTCTGTAAGATGATCCACAAAAACCCATATGGGTTTTATTTCCCATGGATGTCTCTAGCAGTTCAGGGACAATTTCATGGGTAATTTATTCCCATTTTCATGTTGGTATGACTAATGGTCTCATCATCCCCTAATACTTCTGCCTCTCAGAATTCACTTTTTTACATACCAACCACATTGATGTTTATTCAAAAATCTCCTTCGTCATGTAACCCCACCAATAGTGATCTCAGAGATCTCTATACATCATTTTTTTACATGATAAATGTATCAATTCAAAATATTTGAATCATTGAAAACATTAATATGTAAATTATAATTTTATAGAATACGTAGTCTCAACCCAAATCTCACAATTCCTTCTTCATTACCACTGAACTCCCATTTTTACCTTTTATAATAGTTTCCACTATCTTCTAAATTACCCCATAATTTTTTTTATCAGTTGTTAACTATAAAAAAAATTAGTTTGAGTAATAATTTATGAAAGTATTGATGATTATACATTTTTATGAATACCATGACTATCCTTTTATAATACAAAAATAATTATATCCTTTTTAATTCTTATTAATGATAGAATTGTTGGGTCCTTTATAAATATAACATCCTCCACCATATTCTCCTACCCAATATGGTAGTAGGCTATGTATACATATTTCACGATGAGCTCTAACCATTTTAATTTGCTCACATTATTCTATTTATGTGTGAATAAATATTTTAATCTTTTTTTATCCATATATATTTCAATATTCTCCTCAACGAGACAATGTCACCATATTTTTAATGCAATGATCACAACTCCTAAATCTAGATAACATATTATTATGGGAATTATTTTGGTTCTGTAATAAATTATTTCTAATGTGTTTATGAATTTACAAGAAAATATCCCTTAGGAGGGTCAAACAAGGTTCCAAGTAAGGCCCATTTTCATGTACTAGGTTACCTCGAGTCAATCCCAGATCACCTTGTCAGAGTTATCACTCCTTGGTACATTTGTTCCAAAACCGTGTCCACTAGTTCTATAAAAACATTGATTTATTTTATTGATAAACCAGTTAATCTATTATTACCTAAATGTTGGGATGTTTTCATACTCATAGTCTTATACTTAAGGGTTTTTAAAAGAGGTTTCTAATCATAATCACAAAAATAACTAATCATATACTCTACTACAAAGTATAAAAACCCAAAATTTATATTACATATTTAAACATTATTTATAACCAAAAATTGAATTTGAATAAAACATATAATATTGTGAGGTATAGTGTCTTTAAAATTGTGAACATTACATAAATCCATAAAATGGGAAATACAACATCATTATTGATAACATATTTTACATTACCACAACATTCCTTCTAACTTAACATTACATGGGATAACCAAAGGACAATAAATAATAAAAGGTGAGCCATAAATCCTATTATGTGAATATAAATTCCATAACATGAGGATGAAAATACATGTTTAACAATAGGTATGTTAATAAATAATAAATGGAATGGGAAAATAATGGACTGATAAGCTTGATAATCATAACATTGAAATGTGGACCCAACATACAACATGATATTAGCACAAGTCAAGGCTTATTTCATATAGAATCGCATGGGTAAACCATCAGGTAATATCAATTATAATGATTAAAATATAATTTCACATGAATTTGTATGAGTAAACCATCATTAAAGGCGATGTATCATGATACTAAACATTAACCATTGCATTGGATATCTAGCATGAAACACACTTTATAAACATTTCATTCAATGCATATGTGTGAGACATTGATCATTTAACTTAAAGTTATTCAATATCATTAGTTATTACATGATCATGGAATTTATAATACGTAAATGTATCTCGATAATAAAGAATTATATGATATAAACAAATATACCCTTGGTAGGGAAATGGGTTGGGTATTCATTACATGGAGGAAAATCTTAGTTAAATTTGGGCAGTATGAAGACATCAAATAGAAATTCATAAAATAGGTTGTTGAAATAGAAAAGGTTCGATCATAATTTATTCATTATATGTATAGTTATAGTATTATGAATCATTATACCCCCAACATAAGAAATTAAATTTATAATTCATAATATAAATGATGTTCTTGAATGGGAATGACGAACAAGAAATCCTTTACTGAATTTTGCCTACTAAAAATGTGTATATAAAAGATCATGGATTGTTTAATGGGAGATGAATAAATTTATAATTTTTTATAAATAATATTTATATTCCCTATTGTATGTATGAAAATGTACCATAAAATTCATATTTATATTAAAAGGAATATCACAACAGTATTGCCTGATAAAATAGGAGAGAGTATGATCCTCTACAAAGATGTGTGACTCCAAAAGATTGTGAGTATCATATTAAGAGATTTTGGGATCCATGACAGGACTATATTGAGTAGGGGGGAGGGGGTAGTTAATGTTCAATGAGTTTGAGTAATGATAAATGGGAGCTTCATGGGGTTTATATAGGAGTGGATATGGATTTCATTATTATTTTGGTTTTGGACACTACATAATAAAATATTCAAAACCATAAACAATCAAATTGTTTTTCCAATTATTTATAGAAAAAAGGGAATGTTATTAATTATTTACAATTTAAATGGCATATGATATTAAAATATTTCTCTTTCTTATTTGTAGGTGAGGCAAACATTCAATGAAGTTATTTAAAATTTATAAAATTTATTATAAGTTTTGAAGGATATATTAAGGAATTATTAAATAAATGAAATATATTTAAAATTAAATAATTAAAAATGTAAATCTTATTTTTGGAAAAAGGTACCATTTTTAGTTTTTATTAAATCATTTTTGTGCCACTATGATCTCCCAAAAGCGAGTGTATTTATATGATATTTATATTTTAACCAAACATTCGACTATCTCGATATATTGGGAAAAATTCATTGTTTGATAATTTTTACATTAATATTCCAAAATTAATATTATTTTTATCTAAATTATTTTTACATATTTTAATTTTATCTTTTAATAAAAAAATTGAATGTTATATAATATTGATGAGTTTTGACTGATTTTTTTTAACCTTAATAAAAATTACGTTTTAATTCATAATCCTTATATAAAAATTTAGATATAGAAAATGAAATATCATAATAATATTTTATTAGATATTTTTTTATTCAATAATAAATTAATTCAAAATATATATACTTTTTAATTGTATATTAATATGATCCCAAAATATTATTTCTTCATTAAATATCATTTTAAAAATAACAATAATAGAATGAAAGTATATTAATTTTTCAATAAAAATATGTACATAATCAAAATTATAGTGTCTTGTTACATATCACATCATTACAATAGCATATAGACTAATAGTAAGGTGTTCGATGGTGAGGATTTCATGGGGCCATTTGGGGAACAATGATTGTGTTGTGATATTGATGAGCTTGAACTTCTCTATACTAAAGTTGTTAGAACTCAGCTGGTGCCTAGTCAAAGAAAAATCCCAGAAATGTTATCTCCCTCATAAGCTCTGAAAAATGGCCATTATAACGAATGATTGTGCTGGTTGAGGCCGTCACTTTCATTTCTTGTGTCAGAAGTATTTTATAAAACCTTATATTTTAACTAGTCATGTGATCATTTCTCAATACGTTTACTATCATATTTAATGATAATTAACAGTCATTTAAATCCAATTATATATAATAAAATAAATGTAAATTTCCTCTATAAACAAAATAAAGTTAATTAAATGAAAGGTAATATTAATAATTAATGTTTTGTTGTTATAATTATCTCATTATATTGACAGTAACTGAAAAAAAACCCCACTGAGAAGGATATAATATTTTAGTTCTCTATGATAAATAGAAAAACCATGAACATTACAGATTAATTGAAAACATAATATATTATATAGTATTCTCTATAAATAATCCAATATCTGTATTAGAATATCAATACATATTAATGAAATTACACTTGTAGGGTTCTTATATAGATGACATATGAGAAGTGGGTGATCGTAGATGATCGAAAAGGGTATTCGTACATCTAAATATAAAATGGATTTAATAATTAGTCAAAAATTATTTTTTGGGATAAATTTATCATAAATAATCACATGATATTAAAAAAATCCATGGTTGTCACCATAAATAATATATTAAGGTTTACATTAATTACTAATTTAATAATTACAGAATTCATAATAGAGGACATTTTAATCTTAACATTGAGTCCTTATTCTATGAAAACATACCAAACATTGGGAAACATTTGTTAAAATAAAAATCAATTTTCTATCATGAGACAACCAAATAAAACATGAAGAAATGTTATTTCAGGCCCCCGAATAACATTATAATTAAAATCCATTGATCATATTAATAAAAAACTCATGTTAGTCAACATTCATTAAAATTAATTTATTATTCATATCGTATGAACTGTCATACAGAATATCTACATGACCCCATTCTTGTTGGTGATAATATTTTCATGTAAATATTTTTATTATATTTATTATATTATCATCTCACTAATAAAAACATTTAAAAAATCCAAAAATGAAAATACATTGAAATTATCACTAGAATATTTCTTGATGAAAATACCCTTTTCACAATGAATGAAAAATATGAAAAATATAATGATTTTAAAAATAATAAAGAAATATTATTATTTTATATTAAATATGTTATCCTATATTTTATGTTTAATGAATTGAGAGTTTAGGATGAAATTAAATTTCATTCATGAATTATGAAAAAAAACAATCATTTCTCTCATTTCTAAAAAAGATGATATTTAAATTGTTTGTAATCTGAAATAATATTTTATCAATAAATAAAAAACAAAACATGGATAAAAATATCGTTAATATATGAATTATAATTTAAATTTTTTCATTTCTATGTTTTATATAAAATATGGACAATAAAGATAATTTTTTTAGAAGAAGTAGATAAATTAGGCATGTCTTCCATAAAATTTATTTTCGATATCTGATTTCATAAAGAGATAAAATTTATAACAAAACTGTTAATATATATATATATTTTAAATTATAAAAATATAATTTTTATTTTATTTTTTAAATTATCAAATATTTATTACAAAAGTGATATAATAATTAACATTCAAAAATAATGAGCACACTGTGATATAATACGTTAACTCTTGTTTTAACTTCCACAATATGTGAACGAATATCTGAGATAATAGATATATTTTTTTAAAAATATATTAAATCAACATAATTTCATATATATTATAATATATTATTTAATTATATTCATTTACCTTTAATTTTTTATCATATCTTTATTTTGTGTTATAACTGTTTTATTTTTCATGCATGTTTGGGTTATGTGATTTTGATTTATATACATTGATCATGGTTCTATAATATCATGAATAATTATTAAAATATAAATATTATATATATTTGAAATAAAATTATTTAATTTTAACATTAAATTTTATATTTAGTTAAATTAATTGACGGTTCGAAGAGATGGTGGGTCACATATGCATGAATTCTATTTTTTCATAATTCGACAGATTGAATGAAAAAACGGTAATTAATAATTCATATTTCATGAATTATTATAACATAATATATATAATATATATTTAATACGCTAGAACTAATTTTCATACATGTTAATAGAAAATTAAAAATGAAACACATCACTTTGAGGATTTGGTAGTCGACATGTATTCATGGTAAATATTATCATTTTTTATTTCACAGTAAATGGGCTCTATACTGGGGATGATCATAATAAAATATTATTATATCATGTATAATAAATGAAATATATTATAACAAGTACAACATAATTTTCAGTGTTGAAAGATTAAATAAAAATTTGATCGATTAATTTGAATACATATTCCTGAAAAGAATTCAATTTAATACCCTCTTAAGGACCCTATTATTTGTCCTATAATAACAATTCATCTATAGAATATGAAAATTAACGTTGATAAGAGAAATTGTATAAGGTATTTTAATATAGGTATTTCAATGTGATGAACAATGTAGATTTATTTGGTGTCCATTTTAATGGGGGAAAAGGGAACACTTGGAATTAACCAAAAAATCTAAAAATATAACTATGTCATAATCAGGAATAATTCTTCGAAATGAATATATCTTCTAATATAATGTAGTTAAAAGGTGATATTTCGTCAAAAATTATTATTTATTCAAATTTATTACATATTTGAATCCATTTCTTCATGTTTAATATTTTTTAACATATTTTAACATTAACAATATTGATGGAATTTTCCATCATAATTTGATATAGTTTTACTCATAAGGTATAAAATGTATAAAAATAGATAAGTTTTTAAAATTTCAAACATATATTAAAAATATTGTAGTTTTTTACTATTATAAAATTTTATTTAATTTATTAACATATTATTACCATAAAATATAATCATAACCATTTTTTTGAAATTTATTTTATTTGACATTAAAAAAAATATGAAAAAGAAAAAATTTGAATATAATAGAAACATATATATCTAATATATTATATTATTCTATAATATTTTTGGAGAACAATAATTATAAAAAATAATTTTTTATTTAATATTTATAAATTCATTATATTATTTTTACATTAATTGAATAAATACTATGTTAGATTTGTTTAGTAGTCCATGTTATATTTATAAATACTAATATTAGAAATAAATTTAATAAATGAAAAAAATATATTTATTCACCAAATAAACAACATTTTTTCCCAAAATCATACATTTATCCTTACATGGCCATATATTATTAATTTAATATTAAAATACTGATGTTTTTTACCTTTTATTTTATTTATATAATGGCCATTTTCAATTCAATGTGTCCCTTAAATAAAAAAATGATAAAACAAGGTTTATATGACTATAATTTATTTCATGAATTAATAATTTATGTGATTGAATATTTAATTAAAAATAAGTTTAAAATTTTATTACCTGAGTTATCTTTTATTGAGATATTAATTTTTACAGTAGTTATAATTCATAATTAGAAAAAATATGTATGAACTATTAATACAATTTTATCCACCTGATTTGTAAAAGAGAATATATTTTCCATGATTTCGTTTATATAACCGGATTCATGGATTATACCAGAAAATATTTAATTTAATCATCCCAAATAATGTGTATATATTTATTAATGAATTCTATGTTTTATGTTAGTAACTGATTTTCTATCCAAATAATGCAAAATTTCTATGAATGAAACTAATAATTACTTTCAACCACATGCCCATTGTGATAACCATTTAAATAAATTGAATTTATTATGTATTTATTGTGTCTTTTTCACCTCCATAGAAATTATATTTCTCATGATTGTACATGAAAATTTATTACCATGAGTGATTAGAGAAAAATACATCAATGTTATGAAATGACTCTGCATTGATGGTTGGGATTATAGTATGTTTAAAATCACAATACCACATGTGCAATAAACCAATCATGTCCATGAACATGTAAGTTACTGTTGTGAATGTGTAATGTAAACTACCTACCTTATAAATAAATCATGTTACCATTCCATGTTATTTATAATTTTTTTAATATAAAAAGTTAAACATGTTTATAATTATAATAATAAAATTTTAAAAACATCGAAATGCATGAACAGAGCATGACAACATACCATGTTATTTTTACAATACAACTAACCATGCTTTATGTGAAGACAACCTACCATTTCTGTCGTTGAATTTTATCACATTAAATATCAAAAAATAATTTTTTTGTACTAATTTAAGAATAAATGATTTTAATATTTCGTTGATAGTATTACAATGGATAATTATGATGAAGACCTATTTTATGAATGAGATTTTATCATGTGAAAGCAAGCATGATATAGAAAACATATTATCTTACACTGATAATAATAGATGATCCTACGTGGGAACATATGTTATAAATATGTATCTACTAAACTCTATCATATTAAAATTTACATGAAACATGTAAAATATTCATTAATAAGTAAATCTATGTACCATTTAGAAACAAAGCCATTTAGATAGAGATACATCACATTATCCAATCATATATTTCTTTTTCATCTTATTTATGCTTGAGGATTGAATAATTTTTCTTTATTTCACTAATTATTTTTAAAAAAATAGTCTCATGAATTAAATAAGAGAGTACATGATTATCTCACAAATATTTTATATATATTCCAATGAAAAATTAAGATGTGGTTTTCTATGACCTAGTATTAAATTTGATAACAATTATTACCATGGAATCGGAGCAATGCCTTGGTATACTTGGGTGATGATTAATATTAAAAATGGTCTGAGTTTTGGGTAATTTTATTATTAATAGAATTTCTTAAAAAAGGTTAGTGTTAATTTCACTAGATTATGTCTGATCATGATACTAAATTCCTAGTTAAAATTACACTATGTTGTATACTTTTCTCTATCATTACATTTATCTAAAAATTTTCCCATATTTAGTGGGGTAAATAAAATATTAATTTTACAGTTAACATAAATTAGTGTCTTATATGATGTGTTTGATATGAGTAGATTAAAATCCAATGTCATATTATATTAAAATTTATTTTATCTCGGATGAGACCAAGATTTTGAGAACCATTTACAAATATAAAATTATATATTTATACAATTTTTTATGTGGGGATTTATTTAATTGGTAATTTATGTAAAAATTATTTTTATATAAATATTTTATTTACAAACTCAATTAACCCCCTCCTTCCATTTGCACTCAATCAAAAATTTACTATCAAATATTTTCAAAGATATCATTTGTATGTGATTTATTAATATATAACGATCATAAAATTATATATTATCCATATTTAATTCATTATTGATAAAATAAAGGATATGTAAATTACCCTAAATTCCCACTATATTTTAATGGAAATAGTTATGATCATTGAAAAATTAAAATTAAAAATTAAATATGATGTATAATATTTGATATCTACACTCTAATTTCAAATAAATAAAATAAATTATTAATATGTTAGATCTACATAGATTAATTCCACTAAAGAATCATTTAATTATAATGGGGGAATTGTGAATGGATTATATATCGCCTTATTTGAAGATGAATTTAGTATAATATATTCCTCTGCAACTATATTTAAATTTTTTATAACCCTTCAATTATGTTCAATATGATAATTGATATATATATATATATATATATATATATTTTAAATTATCTGAAAATTGCCTACACATCCAATGAAGTAATCTTCTATGAATGTAAGATAAAAGGGAACAAAAAATACAATTATGTCATGTTTATATATATATATATATATATATGAATATGAGTATAATGAAAAAAATGTATTGTAACGTCCTGGTTCTGAAAGCCACCCAGAGGCACCCCATACCCGATTGGTCACGTAGCCTCAAACTCTTATTCCCGAATGCGAGAGGCTGTCGACTAGTAGTGAGGGCCTTGGGTGTGATATAAGGGAATCAATCCCATCATTGGAAGAGTACACAGTAGAAGTAAACAAATACATAAAATGGCGGAAGCAGTAAATATACATACAACAATTAACAGTTCAAGACTAGCTAAAATAAAAACTGAAGTACGTATATATAAAAATTATGCATTAAAAATCTGTCTAGGAGAGCAGCCAAACAAGTCAAAATGCATAAATACAATACTAAAAAAAGGTATAAAATAAAAAAGATAACTCCTCAGCATCGCAACCCTCATCCTGGTCCCATACTCTCCATCTCCACAACACTCAAGTACCTGATGAAGAAGTGTTCTTGCACTTATCTATATCCGCAACAATATAATCTGTTTGGGTCCAAAACATGACCAAAACAGGTTGTGAGAATAAATCCCAGTAGGTAGCCACCAAGATATCTGTTCTTAATAGTCATGTAGTATATAGAAAGAAATAAGTAAAAAAAGGAAATAGTAAACAAGGAAGTACTCAGCTGTTACAGTACATATTTTGAAGGCATTCAATTTTATCTATCAATCAAGAAGCTAATCAAAGCAGGTAACCCTCTGGGAGTACTCACAGCATACCCCTCTGGTCCAACCAAACAAGTACAAGCAATCCTCTGGGAAGCACACACAGTATCACCCCACTAGTTTAGCTTATGTATATACCCTCTGAGGAAGCACTCACTACCAATTCCCCCCTATAGTCTCCTATCAGTACTAAAGGTGCTCTGGGGACGCATTCAATGTCTATTCCCCCTATGGCCCACGTCGAGGAACTAAATACACTTTGAGGAAGCACTCAATGATAATTCCCTCTATGGTCTCACATCATATAATTATAAATACACTATGGGTATGCCCTTGCATCTATTCTCTCTATGGTCTACTACACCAGGTTCTCATGACCCTGTATAAGTCAACAAATATTGAAAATCGTAGAGGAAAATGTAAACCTTATGAACTACTTGACTAATAGTTTAAAACATATCAGTATGTCATAAGAACAAAACATCATTTTTAAAAACTAAGCATGGGAACAGATAAGGCGGCCTAACAGGCTAAGAAGACCAAACAACAATAGTAAACATGCATTGTAAAACACATCCAAAGCATAAAAATTAACCCTAATCTCAGTCAAATATACTCTAATCAAGAATACAAGCATAACAAGAAATTATCTGGGATAAAAAGGTAAACATGCAATTCCCCATTCAAGGGTATTGGGAAAAATTTCACTTCTAACTCAAAGACTTTCCATAGAACGGAACAAACCACCTACCTCAATGGTTTTGACGAAAACCCCCACAAATGTAGAACGCACCAGAAAAACAGGTTTATTCTCTAAGAACCCACCTTATATCTCTTCTCCTAACAAGAATAAGACCAAAAATAATCAAATTTTTAATCAAAACACATAGATTTTCCCATAACGGGCATAGATATAATAAATCGAGAGAAGAGGAGAAGTAAATATAAGTAGATATTGGAAACAGAACAAGAACGAAGAAGAATGTCTACACACAACATGAATCTGGCATAGATTTTCCCATAGAAGCCTTCAGATCACTTCTAGAATGATTGAATAAACTTATTTGACCATAAGAGAATCAATTTCTTTAGTTATGGACGCATAGGAGGAAAAACGAGCAACTTAGAGGAAAAAACATGTGATATCCACATTTTTATGATCTCACAAAAGTGCCCACACTGTTTTCTCACATGGTTAGACAAATCATGTGCTAACTATGTGTTAGACACTTCCTCGACCAACCATCCACACACAGTTTGAATGCACGGTTAGAAAAACTGTGTGCTAACTATGCATTATCCACTACTTCAGCAGACTCTCCATGTATTGTTTGGACACATAGTTAGACATACGTTGCTCCACCTGTGTGACTTCCCATTTGCCAAAAAACATCATTCAAATTTCTCATGACTATCCCATTCATCGCCCATAACATTGAGACCATGAAAAGCATCAATCAATGGTGATATAACTGAAAAGAATGTCTAGGTTCTTACAAACATCCCCCCTTAAAAAATGTGTCCCTTAGTTTCCCAAGTAAGATGGAGCAGAAGAAAAATCCTCGAATAGCTCTGGCCACTGCAAATGTTCATTGTCCTTCCTCTCCCATGTCTCATCATGTACTCTCCCTTGTTTCCATAGAACCCATACTAGAGGAACATAATTTCCATTGATAACCTTCATAATTCGATCAACAATTTGGATAGGGTTCCCCTCGAATGATGTGTCAACTTCCAACTCGTCCTCCTCTAGTTGGATAACATGAGATGAGATTGAAAAGTAACATCTATGTTGATAGACATGGAAAAAATCAGGCACAGTCTGATACCTCTAAGGTAACTGAAACCAGTAGTCCATCGTACCAACTCTATCCAACAACTCAAACGTCCCAACGTACCTTGGCGAATGCTTACCCTGTCTCCTAATCCATTTATGACCCAACCTCGGCGTTACACATAGATAAACAAGATCTTCGTCCTCGAACTCCTGAGGTTTTCTCTGCTGATCTGCATAAGACTTATGTCTAGACTGTGCAGCAGCCTTCCCCTTCTGAAACAACTCTACCTATTTTGTCGTCTCCTTAACAAGAAAAAGTCCCAACATACCTACCTCTCCTGCCTCCATCCAACATAAGGGTGATCGAAATGGAATAAAATACAAATCCTCATTAGGAGGCATATAAATAGTTTCTTCAAAAATATTGTTGTAGGAAAACTCCACAAGAGCTAGAGTGTTCTCCCAAGAACCTCCAAAATATAGAATGCATTCTCGGAGCATGCCCTCAAGAAACTGAATTGTATGCTTGGACTGGTCATCTATCTGGGAGTGGTAATATGTACTCAAAAGTACCTGTGTGCCCAAAGCATTCTGAAGCTTCTGCCAGACCTGAGAAATAAAACGACCATCTCTGTCCGAAAAAATGGTGTGTGGAACTCTATGTAGATGTATAATCTCATGGATGTACAACCATCCCAGCTCATCAACACTGAACATTTCCTATAATGGAAAAAATTGATCAACAATCGTGACTCTATATATGACAACCCAAACTATGTCATTTTCTCGAGGCGACCTTGAAAAACCAGTCACAAAGTCCATCACAACATCATTCTACTTCCACTCATAAATAGGCAACTGATGTAGAAGCCATGCTGGTTGATGATGGTCCACTGTCACCTGATGACAGTTGCAACACCTCATGACTAATCTAGAAACATCTATCTTCATACCTTGCCACCAATACCGATGGTGTAGATTATGATACATTTTTGTGACACCAGGATGATCTTCCCGAACTGAATAATAAAAATTATGCATCATCTCTTCTCATATGTCTACTGTCACCCATACATGCCCCTAGAAATACAAGATCTCATCCTTTCCTATGGTACATCTAGTGATAGGATCCTCTCCTGACACGTTGTCCCGTAGGACTACACCTTCGGAATCTGATAGATGCCTCATTCGCACTCGATCAAGAAGAGAAGAGGTAATGGATACAGAAGAAATAAATGTTTTCCCATGTCTCTCGTGCACATCCAAATGCATGTCAAGAAAAAAAATACATAAGCTACAACTCACTTCTGGACTCCTAAATGGTCTGTATCTGAGTTCTCTTGCTCAATGCATCAACCACTTCATTTCCTTTCCCAGATGTGTAGGCATGCTCAATGTCAAAAGACTGTAGGTACTCAACCCACCTTCGCTGTCTCAAATTCAGATCAGGCTGAGTGAAAATTTACTTGAGACTCTTGTGGTCAGTGAAAACCACAAAATGCTCTCCCAGATGATAACGTCTCTAACAGCATAAAACATGAACTACAACTGCCAACTCAAGATCATGTGTTGGGTAATTTTTATCATGTGGCCTCAAATGTCGAGGCCTATATGCAACGACTCCATCTCCCTACATAAGAACAGCTCCCAGCCCAATACCTGATGCATTACAGTAAACAATATTTCTCTTGTCTATGAAATGAAATGACCCAATAAGTGAATCTGATCCATCCCAAAGTGGCATTTTGAGATCATAGCATATAAATGATGCTCTCTCTGGGTAATCAAAAAGATCTTAAGGTGTGTGTCTTGGTTGTGTCAAGTTTGAGAGTACACCATGATATCCTCCACAAAACCCACCACGAAGGTAACCATGTATTGATGGAACACTTGGTTCATCAGATCCATGAAAACTACAGGCGGGTTTGTGAGACCGAATATCATAACCACATACTATTATAGTCCATACCTACTCTGGATGGCTATAATAGGTATATCTAATGGCCTAGCATGCTTCAGATGATAACCGGACCACAATTCAATCTTCAAGAACACCCGGGCTCCCCAAAGTTGATCAAGGAGATCATTAATCTTTGGTAAGGGATATTGGTTCTTGACCGTCAACTAGTTCAACATCCGATAATCCACACAGATTCTGAGGGTAATGTCGGCCTTCTTCGCAAACAGGACAGGTGAACCTCAAAGAGAAGTACGAGGTCGGATGAAACTCTTTTCCTGCAACTCCCCCAACAATTTCTTGAGAACTTGCATCATTTGTGTAGCCATCCTATAAGGAGGAATGGACACCGGTTTCGCTTCTGGCACAAGCTCAACTGATAATTATAACTCATGCTCTGGAAACAAACCTTAAAATTCCTCTCAAAATATATATCTGAAGTGGTCCAATACGGGAGGTAAGTCTAACTATGATGTCCCCTGGTCATCCAGATATAGACTAGAAATCTGGGTTATAACTCCTCCCAACTCATGATGCTCGGTGCCCGATCTGCTCGACTGGACATCCCATTCGCCCCTATGAAGAAAGGATTCACCATATGATGATATGAAACCCACCCTTCAATGATAATAGTCAACAATATCTTGGAAGGGAACTTTCCAATCCATTTTGGGAATGAAATCATAGCCTGTCATTTATAGGGCATAGAGGTCCCATAAAAAGTGACACCGACCAACCTCAAGAGGGAACTCCTTCCACTAACGTACACTATCTGTTCTAGTCCCCAACAGTGTGTCTAGCATCAAGATATCAATATACTAAAAGAATCCGAGGCCAAGGATCTCAATGAGAGCGAAAAATATAATGCTATGGGAAGCCCCTATATCAAAAAGAGTAGAAGCTAAAGTTGAAGCAACTAAGATCGTACCTCGAATGGTAGAAGGTCCGGGATCCGGCTCCTGGTAGGTCTGCTCCACTGCCAATGTCTAGAATGTACCATGGCACTAAGACCCTGCTTGAACACTCTGAGCTAATCTGCCCTCATTTTGCTAAAAACCTAGACACTGGCTACCATAACCATGACCTCAACCTCAGCCTGAATGGCGGGAAGAAATCCAATTCACAGACTGGTGATAAAATAGTATTGCTACTCCTAAATGTGGAGTCATAGAAGATCTCATATCACCAGCTGCTAGTGAGAAGATATGACAGAAGCGCTGAAGATGACCCATCTTGCCACAAGATCAGTACTCCACTGGGTCTCTCTAGCACTACGGCCTCATATATCCATCCCTTTGACACTGATAGCATACCACATGGCTACCTGATGGTGACTCTCGCCTCCTTGGATCACCGTGCGATGATTCCCTACGGTGCTTCCTACTGTCAGTAAGAGGGATGATAAATCCATATGTTGAGCCACCCGGGCTCACAACTCTAGAATACTTTATAATGTGCTCCATGATAAACACCTAGTTGATGATAGAAGTGGTACAAGTCAACCAGATGTTCACATGCGATCAGATGTCGTGTCTCAGACCATACTTGAACTTCCATTCCATGAACAACTGATCAACTCTTGGAATTGTCATGAAGCATTATAGCTCAGTAAAGCGGGAGGAATACTCCATATTATAATTAGTACCAACTCAAGACTCATAAACACTCGGGCTCGGTCATTCCTCAATGTCTCAGGATAGAAGTAGTCATAGAAGATGGGTTGAAACTCCTCACATTCTATAACCTACTGGTGTCCCGCCTATGAGATCACATCCCAACACCTCTTGGTGGAGTCCCGAAGAATATAGGTAGAAAGCTTGTCTCTGCTCTCTGTAGGAGTCTCCAGATGCTCAAATATCATCAGCATGGCTTCTTGCCATGACTCTGTAGCTTGAGGTCCTCCTTCCCCTAAGAAAGTGGGAGGATGCTGCTGCTGGAAGACCCGCGTCAAATCAGCAATCAACGGGGTAGGAGGTGGAGTTTCCAAAAAGTTTTGAATCCTCTTCACAAATCCCTCACTGAACTTTTCATTATCACCCATGTCATGAACAATATATGGTTCCAAGGCTGGCACAACCATGGGATCTGCAGGTGGTCCTTGATCAGCTTTGTCTGGTGTCTGGTCACCGCCAGGAAATAGGCGTATGTCTGGAGGACGTCTCGGTGGCATGAATCTGCAAGGTCAAATTCACAATATATATAATTATTATCAAGGACTGAAATATGGAAGTTCATGACTGAAAAAGGAGGAAGAAAACATTAATTTTTTTCATAACATGACTACATGACATGTTTTTCCCCTGCACGACGTGTTCCCTTAAGTCATTCACATGGGCGTGTACTTCGGCCAAAATTGGTCGTGTAACACCCCAAAAACACGGCATGTTGTCCTAACACACAGCCTGTTCTCGAATTTTCTTCCCATACCCGGGTCCTTATACACGACTACCCCACACGGTTCTCCTTAACAAGACTTACGGCGTGTTCCTTCCAGACACGGCGTGCACTTGGTTGAAAAAATTTTCCTTACCAAATAAAAGGACATATGACAGGTGCTCATCACTACACACCATGTATTATGGGTTATTCCAGACAGTAAGACTCATTAACTACTCTGGAGCCAAGAAAACACTAAAAAAACTTTTATGTTCCAAATTTCAATCTTTGAGGGCACTTAGTCTTCGGGAATCAATTATTGAAATCTTATACATGTCATAAACAAGAATAATAAGTCAATGGTCCAAAAAATTTCAGTCCATGAGGTCCCATAACACCTCAAGAACCAAATTTTGGCATTCATTCAAAAAACCCTTATGCAAACAATACCTTATTAGACAGCATAGATTTTATCATATCATTTATCACAATAGCATTCATATCCATCACAACACATATCACAACAACATGAAATTTCTAATGCACCTTATATGGAATGGAATGAATGAATGACATGTTATTTGTTAGCAAGTGCATACATGATGCATGAGATGGAATACCCTCATCTCATAGGGTTCCAACAGAAATAGAGCCTCAATATCATCAATAGTCATAGTACACAACATGTGAGTCACCCAATGGTGGAAATCAAATCAAAAAAATCAGAAAAACTGCAATAAACGATGTAGATTGGATTTTCCCTATACACGGGTTAAATACTCCCGGGTACAACTTATTACCATGTATATATTCCTTCCTCTCCATGGATATAGGTTCCAAACATTATGTCAAGAAGAAAACAATTTCTCTGATACAACATTGTAACATCCAGATTCCCAAAGCATCCCAGAGGCACCCTATATCCAGTTGGTCACATGGCTTTAAGAGCATATTCCAGAATGCCAGAGGCTGCCAACTAGAAGGGAGGGCCATAGGGGTGATAGTGGGGAATCTATGCCATCATTGGTAGATTACACAGAGGAAGTAAATAAATACAAAAATTGGTGGAAACAGTAAACATACAAACAACAATTAATAGCGGAAGACTAGCAGCAATAACAACTAGAGTACATATATATAAAAATGATGCAGGATGCATATGACTAGAAAAGCATCCAAACAAGTCACATTGCAGAAATATAGTATTAATCCAAGGAATAAAAGAAAATAGATAACTCTTTAGAAACAAAAGCCTCATCTTGGTCCCATGCTCTCCATCTCCACCACACTAAAGTACCCGATGTAGAATGGAACTTTCCCTTATACATACTTGTAATAATATAATTTTTTTGGTCCAAAACCATGAAAAAATAGGGTGTGACACTAAATCCCAGTAGAAAACCAGCCAAATATCAGTGCCTAATAGTCAGTGAGTATATATCAAGTAGACTGTAAAAAGGAAACTACATACAAGTATGTATCCACCAGTCACAGTCCATAGTTTCAAGGCATTCAATTTCATCTATCAAGCATGTTTCAAAACAAAGCAGGTAACCCTCTTGGATTAATCATAGCCTTCTCCTCTAGTTCATCAAAACAAGTAAATGAAACCCTCTAGGAAGCACAAAAGTATCACCCCTCTGGTTCAACATAAGTATAGACTATCTAAGTAAGCACTCACCATCAATTCCCCCAATAGTCTCGTATCAGTACTAAAGGTGCTTTGGGGAAGAACTCAAAGTCTATTCCCCATATGGCCCATGTTTAGGAACTACATACACTCTGAGGAAGCACTCAAAGTCAATTCCTCCTTGTGGTCTCACATCGTATAATTATAAAGACACTCTAAAGAAGACCTTATATCTATTCTCCGTATTTTCTAATACACCATGTTCCCGTCCCCCTGGGTTAGTTAACAAGTATCGCAAAGTGGAGCGGCCAAAGTAAACCTTAAGAACTACTTAGATAATAGTATAAAGCTTATCAGCATGTCAGAAGAACAAAAAATCATCCTACCTATCTAGGAATGGGAATATATAAGGTCGCCTAACAGTCTAAGAATACTAAACGACCTTAACAAACATTCGTGTGAAAACACATCCAAAACATAACAATCAAACCTAATCTCAATCAAATATCCACTACTCTAGCATACACGAATAACAAGAAATTATCAGGGATAATACGGTAAATATGAAATACCTCATTCAGGGGTTTTGGGAAAATTGAACATATTACTCAATGAATTTCAAAGGAAAGGCACAAACCACATACCTCAATGGTATTGTCGAAAACCACAACAAATGAAGGACACACAAGAAAACTAGGATGATTTTCAATGAACCCGCATTAGATATATTCTCCCAACATGAACAAGACCAAAACTCATTAAGCATGTCATCCACACACTTAGATCATCCCATAATGGGCATAGATCAATGAAATCGAGAGAATAGTTTACATAGGTCTAAGTAGATATAAGAAACTGAAAAATAATGAAGAAGCATGACTACATCCCTCTGGAATATGATTACGATTCACATAGAGTAGCCTTTGGGTCCTATCCAGAATGATGGGATAACCTTATTTGACCTTTGGAGAAGCAAATCCTGAGTTAAGGTTGCTTTGGATAAAAAATGATACACATAGAAGAAAAAAATGTGGGATATCCACTTTTTTAGGATCTCATTTAAGTGCCTTCACGGTTTGCTCGCACGGATAGGCAAGCAGTGCATTAGCCACTTCCTTGGAAGTCCCTCCACTCTTGGTTTCGCCACACATTTAGAAAAACTGTTTGTTAACCATGTGTTAGCCACTACCTCAGAAGACCCTCCACACACGGTTTGGCTGCACAGTTAGACAAACTGTGCGATACCTATGCGACTTCTCCTTGGCCTCAAAACATCATTCAATGTTCTCCTGAATCTCCAATTCATCCCCGATAACATTATAACCATGAAAGCCATCAAACATGGGTCATATACCAGAAAAGAAGGTCTGGGTTATTACATATATAATGGAAAAATAAATAATCCTTTTCTGCCTTAAAGGACAGTTTTATTTGATCAAAATCATGTAGATAAAATAAAATTACAATTCAAAAAAAAATTTATGACCAAAATATTTGAAGTATTAATTTTTTTATTGAATCATATAATCATATTTAAATTCAATATATGATTTAAAATAATGACGAAAATATATATAGTGATTTAGTTTATTAATCATGAAAACAATTAATGAATTTAATGAATAATATAGAAGAATAATTAACTTTAATGTTATTTATTCTCATTTTAAATTCATCATTAAAAAGAAAATGAAAATAATTATCCATTTATAATAGAAAATAACGAGTGTAAATAATCCAATGAACAATTAATGATTGCTATATAGTATATTTCTAATTACAGAACACATTCCTAGATTCATGGTAAATATAATACTATTGTTTACACTACTAGAAGTAGATGTCAACCTGGAGAGGGGAAAAAGCATAAAAATAAATTTTCCCTGAGATCAAATTATTCAACTTTTATTAATAGTATGTATTGTCATATACATCATAATTTGTTTAGTTTATAATTTCTAGGTTCTTCTTATTCAAATATATAATTCAATTATGGATTCATAGTGATATTGTTACTCACATTTGAGAACCCATAAAAATCCGGATAACAAAATAAATTTTGTTATATGTTTATTTTCTTGGAATCCTAATTAAATTGTAATATTAAACCACTCTATTACGAATATAGTGAATGTTGAAATAATTTGACTTTAGAAAATTCAAGAATCAAAAAAATTATTGCATTTAATTGTGGAAATGTTTCATTTATGGACATTTCTAATGGGAAAATTATTTGGATTGACAAAACCAATAAATTTAGTATTGATTTAATTTAAAATTATTTATTTATAGGTTGAATAATATATTATATTATTATTTGTTAAAAAAACTATGATATATTTCATTTTAAATTTGATAAAGTGATTGTAAATTTATATATTCCTAATAATATTTAGTTTTCACTTCTATTATAAATTAAAAAATTAAAGTTGTAGATTTCATTTTCTTTATTTTCGTATAATATTTCATGATTTAGTGCCCATTAATTGGAATATTATATTTGAAATAAGAAACTATGACATTAAAATAATAACTAAAAATCAACAGTAAATAAGTATTGTATAGTCAATGAATGAACCAAATTAAATTTCAAAACAAAAAGTGTCTATAATCCAGTAAAAAGAGAATGTAACTAAAAATACCATTCAAATAAATTAAATATGTTTCAATATTTGAACAATTAGACTTGGTTCACATGTATTTATTTAGACCCAATATAGTTTCTTGTTCAATATGAACATATTCTTATATTATTTTTTATGACTATTCATGATATACATGTGTATTTTTTCACATACAAGTAAAGATCATTATGTATTTTATAAATATGCATGATGTATAGAAAACCTCAGTGCAGATAAAATTATTACATTAAAAAGTTATTTTTTCAAAGAAATTTATAATCATGTGTTTGAATAATTATTCAAACGACATAAATATAGTAATATATTTTCTTCTCCATGGACTCTAGACAAAAAAATATTATGCGATAGAAGAAATAAAATCCTTCATGAAATTTTATTAAATATTCTTATTTAGAATGATTTAGCTTTTTTAAAAACTAAATCTTTAAAATCATATTGTAATATCATTTATTAATTATTAGTCAGAAAACTTTTAAATAACATCCAATATGAATTATGGAATTGATGAAAACAAAATTTTAATTATTTTAATAGTTGTAGTTTTAATCTATTTATAATAATTTCAATAGTGAATTTATATAGGTTTACTTCTAATTGATATGTTAGATTTATCATTTGGTATTCTACAACCAATCAATTGTATATAGATTTAATAAAAGTGATATATCTTTTGGAGAATCTATATATTTCAGGTTTGGTGAAATAAAACCACTTGTGATAAAGGAAACGTTATAAAATCACAAAGATGATCTTTTCAATTTATTAATCAGTTATTTTAGGCCACTAATAAAAAATTATCATTTTAGGATTAACAGCCTAAACCAAAACCTATAGATGAAATATTTCAATCATAAATTTCTATTTATATATTCTAGTGAATATTTTATATCACCCCATAGAATTATATAGAGGTATCATTGAATGAGGAACCAATAGTAGATATTCTCTAAGAAACTAGTTTTCCATCAGGATTACATGTCACAGTTTGATCCTAATATCATCACTGTTGAAATTAAATATTTATTATAGGTATTGTAAATGTTTTTAAAACACAATCCATTTTAATGAAATAATCTAATATAGATAGTTGAAAACCGCAAGGGCTGCGTAACTATTAACACAAAATAATAACATTAAATTATTGTTCATGGTTATGGAATAATAAAAAGATGTAAAGATATACATGTTGTGAATATATATTTCTATAAAGGACGTATTGAATATAAATATTCCTTATCCAAATTATCTAGACTTGAATCCATCAAAATGTTTCTTTCCTTAGGAAGACATTTAGGTTTAAAATTTTATGAATTTGTTATCAAGACTAAACTTCTAATTTGTTATATAATTTAGTATGTTAATATTGAAAAACCACATGGTTTTCAAGGACATATAATTAAAAATAATGTTTTTAAATAAAAAATAGTTCATATACTTTAAACCAAAATCATACATATTTTTACGATTGACTTAACTAATTTTCTAATTCATAAATTTTATTAATGGAATAAATGATCATATATTATTTATAAAATAAGTTCTAAAACATTATTTAGTATTAAAATATATTTCTAGTAGTTTTTATTTATTTATTCATCAAATTTATTGTCTAGAATGTATTAAAAATAATGAAAAATGAATTTGAATTTAGTTTTAATAATGAACATAAATTAATTAATTGTTTTTAGATTTTTCTGAAAAAATTGATTTATTTTTAAAAAATCAAATAAACTAATAATTTTTAAAATATTTCAGAATTTAAATAAGAAGATGTATTGAAACTATTATGGTTACTAGCTAGATGTTGTATGTTAACGGAACAATGAGACATGTTTAAAACCACATATATTGGTATGATTGGATTCATACCATACTCAGCTACTTATTGGCTAGATATTTTTTTTGTGACTGTGTGTGTGTGTTTGATTTCTTGAAAACCCAAAAAAAAAGACATATATAACAAATAGGAATAAAATTTATAAATATATTAATATTATAACAATTATAATATTATATACACAATAGAAAAATCATTTGACTTAACGAGTTCTTTATATTTTTATTTCATTTGATTTATGTTATTACAAATAAAATTCTACAACAAGTGCCCTTTTTGCATTCCATTATAATTTTTGTAATATTAAAAACATAATTATGTTAAATTATCCACTAAAAATCTATTTATATATCTGTATATAGTTATTAGTAATAGATTCTGTATATAAATCACAAATTATTAGTCTATGGATATCAATTTTGTAATGTAATAGTAAATTATAATAAAAAAGGTATAAAATATTTCAAGGAATCTATTATAAAATTCACGAAATAATTATATATAAAAGTCATCAAATTTTATGTCACCATTTTCAAAAGGGTTGAAATTACACTTGACTTCATTGGCATAGAAAATAAAATTGATGATATATTAAAAAAACAATTGAATGTTTAAATAATAATTTATATCAGAAATTAATAATATTTGAAAATATATATCCCATTGTTTTAATAAAATTTCATCCTATGATGTTATTTAGGATTTTTTTATGTTTTTAATTTTGATATTTTCTTAAAATAGTAATGTTGTGAAGTCGGAAAATTTAATATTTCATCCAAGAGTTTTTTTTCAGGTGGTCAATATTCCTATCACCAAAACTAAATCCTAATTTCTCCAATAATAATGTGATTATAAAATACTGATGTTAAAAATCATTAAATGTAATTTGTATTCATTTTGTTTTTAAAAATTCAACTACCCAACCCTAATCAAGGATCATGGTGTAACTACCCAAATCATGAATACACAGGTTAGGTGGTGGGGACAAGAACCAAATAGAATATCCTTAAAGGGAGGACTTTTCCAGAGAACATTTATTCACACACCCAACCAATTTCAATGAATAACTATATAGGTATATATAAATTGAATCATAATGAAT
The DNA here is from genome assembly GCA_963277665.1 of Viscum album. NCBI lineage: Eukaryota > Viridiplantae > Streptophyta > Magnoliopsida > Santalales > Viscaceae > Viscum > Viscum album. The sequence goes on along the minus strand of OY728163.1, from coordinate 1,896,075,379 downwards.
GTAGATCATATATACAAAACCTATAAGGTGTACATGAGTAAGATAGAACAATGTGAAAAATAATAGGGATAAATACATGCCCAACCAGATAGATTCTTCAAACAGACAGAACTAGAAATGTAATATTCTAAGATATTTGAACTATTGATCTGGATTCTATTATCGCTAAATGTGGTCTATATCACCTAGTGTCCCAATGCTCATCTGAATTCACCACAGACCAATACATCGTCACCATAAGACACAACACATTCGAGTAAATACCATGTATCGATGAGTATAGTCATACTATGTATGATGTCCATAAATTGGATTGATGGTAAATTAAATGTTATTATATGAAAAAAAATTATTAAATAGTACAAAGATTGATGATAAACCCAAAAAATAGAGAAATAATTACCCTATACAAACAAGTGGGGAACTACATGGTATGTATATGAACTATAAATAGAGACAATCCCAACCATTGTAGGATATTGAACTCATCGGATTATGAGAATATAACATAGAAAATGTGTGTAATACCCCTCGAGTCTTCAAAAACCATGGCTAGATAGTAGGAAAATCTTGGTTATAGATAAAGATATATATATATATATATTCATGAAACAGAATCCAAAATTGGAGAGAATTGGGATATACATCTCATAGATCATCCCATGATAATTTCATGCACTTTTTCTGAAATTCATTCAATGATAACTCTTATTTCATGCATCTTTCTCGATGTTACCATCAATGTCATTCCACACCTTTTTATTATGTCACACAATCATGGGGAAATTGTCTATATGTATAGCCCCCTTCCAAAATATAAAATTATGATCCACCAAGTAGTGGAGGACCCCATTCCAACTTAACTATTGGGTTCCACTCCATACATTGATAGATGACAGAGGAATAACCTTGTTAGATGGTTACATACTAGAATTCAATGATGAATAATTCATAGAATAGCTAGAGTGTTCAACTTGAGATTCATTAGAGGACCCATAACAATCCTAACTATAGGGTTCCACTATAGAAGGTATGAAAAGAACCATTTACCAGTTCCAACAGGACAATTCCATGCTACATGTCATTGAGGACTCAATCCCAACCAATTTTGGGAGTTCCATGATATTAGGTCTATAGAGGATGCATTTCATGTTACAACATGAGTTTTTCACTCTAAAATTTATTGATGACACATTCCCAATACAACTATTGGTTTCCACTCAGTAGGCATCTAGTGATACTTCCTATTCTCCACCATCGTCCATTGATTCCTAAATAATCATTATGATTGGAAAATTACAACGAAGCACCCAAAATCCAAAATCAATGGAATCATCATGTTTTATTTGAATAAATAATAATAATATGCTAGACATGAGAAAATTTCATAATAAGGTGATTGGGAAAATTTATGTTTTCTCAATAGGATCTAATGGGTAAACATTGTATGAGGGTACCGACATGGAGTGTGGTGTAAATCCTTCATCTAGATGTGTACCTAGACATACATGGTCTGCCTATCATTAAGGGGTAAATTCTGAGCAGTGGGGATATAAACATCATACACATGCTACTCAATATCCTTCCCATGTTACTGGTTTTGTAATTTTATAAAATAAATGACTTTGTATCATTATCAATCTCTTTATACTATTGTAAATGATGTTTCTATTTACACGGGGTCCCACTCATGTTCTCTGATGATGATAGTGTAATCTAGAAAATGGTGTGTTCCTATCCAAGTGCTTTTTCTAGTAGCTCATCCATATAGGAATGGAGGTACATGAAATATAGGGAGTATACATGGAATTACATCCTTATTAAAACTCCAAAACCTCACAATGATCATAGGCGAGTGACATACAATGTTTTTTGGAACTATATGTTATGTAGTTGGGTTTTTCAGAGAATTTCTAATACATGAACCACTCTTAAAATCTGTCCTATTTTTTTTATGGCATCTATTCCTCCTAAAAAAGTGTATCTGTCTAGAACACATATTTTTTAGCGCGTCGAATGGAGGTAAAACCAATTCTATTGATAGTGGGGTTTAATTGAATGTTGTGCACATCCAGATTCCTTAAACCATTGATGATCAAGAAACCGATTGACTGAACAATTGTTGAAAGCCTTCAAACATCATATATATATTATAATTACATTATTATATTCATATTTTCTATATCATCACAATTTTGGGTGTTTTAGGGCTTGATACCAACGACAATTTGGATATCTATATTCATAATCAGTGGAATACAATAATTAAATCCGTAAACTAGCTCATGAAATGGCCACAATTGGTGTATAACAAATGATTATAATGATCCTATCAATCAATTTAATACAAAATGGAATACATCACAAATGTATGAAACCTTGATGGATATTATATTTTTATTCATTGTAGAACATTATTATCCATTATTGATGGAATTTATTGCATTCAATGCACCCCATTCTTACCATGTCCATCATTTCATAATCATCCAAGGTGATATTAAAACAGATAGAAGGAAAAAGATATTAAACCCTCAATGTGTTTATGCAGCTACACCTAGATGATTTTCCACAACATTTATCTTATATTAATTTCATTTATAATGAAATATAAAATAACTTAAATAAATAATATATTATCCAACTATTTGTACCACCAATAGGTGATATATCTGAATTTTTCATACAAACATATATTATGTAGTGACTCGGGTAAATATCATATTGTGTACCCAACAATGGTAATAAATTTCTTATATATCATTTTATTTAATATTTATCTCCATTTTCTTATGAAAATGAATGAGAAGCATAAAAAAAATTTCAATATTTTTCTAATATAAATTTCAAGAACACAAGGCCACATTATCAACATTTTTCTTAGTTCCTACCTCTAGAAATATATATATATTGAAAATTTTCAAAATAAAACATGGGAAAAACCTTCTTCATATATAATTAACTCTTGATGAATTTAATCCCTAAAAAGAAAAAAAAGTAACTCAAGATTCTAAGACCACATATGGGACTCCCACCCCCATGAACCGCCCTACACATTTTGATTCTTCCCCAACATGGGAACCAATGGTATGTTTGATCCATGAAGTCCATATCCTATCTATCCTATATCCCCACTAAGTACTCCATCGAGATGTTTCCATCCATGATTTCCTGCTCTCCACATTCGATGTTTTTCTTGGGGACACTCACCGAGATCATCAACTGTGAAACATAGAAGATATCAGGTACCTGGTCTAGATGTGACTGTAGGGAGATGTTTAATGAATCCTTTGCGACCATATGAATAATGAAGGATGGACTTATCTACCATATGAATTGATTTTCTCCCCTTTCAAGACATTACGATACTCATCATTCGGGGCCTCTTAGGGAAATTTGGTATCAATAGTCAAGAAAATAGGGTATATGATGTTGATCAGTTGAATATTTCATCATAATTTGTGTCTCCCTCATCAAATCTTGTATGAAATGAATCATCTATGTCGTCACTTTCAGTATCTCTATTCCTAGAATACATGTCTTCCCATTCTATATCCACCACAAGGTTGAGCTATATTTTCCTCTATATAGGGATGAAAACAGTTATATGTCAATTTTATACAGGTAGTTATTGTTTTAACCAAACTAAAATAAGGTCAAGTGATCCACCTAGATCGTACTAAAGTCTAAAACTAAATCCCTCAAAATATCCTCCAACGCATATATAGTGTGCTCAGTCTACCCATATTTTTTTGTGGCGTAATGATCTACTCATCCTCATTTGTGTCTTAGATGTATCATGAATTATTATCACAATTTGTGATTCAATATTCATGTTCATATGAAAGAGTATTTTTGATTTCATCCAATAAACTAGAACAATCACTAAAAAATAAAACTTATCTAAACACTCCCCTGAAATCTTCCCCAATTCGAGGCAAAATGTGTCAAAATCATGAGTTATTCCACTATCACCAAGATGGGTTTAGGTCTATTCTCTATCAATTGAATACCTATAAAATATTACTTTCATAATCCATCCAATTTCATCTTTTCGATCTCAACGGGATTCAATTAAGCATCCAAAATAAGGTTTTAAACATTTGCCTACTGATAGGTGAGGTAACATGATTAATAAATAGATCCATTCTAACTAATTAAGGACCCAAAAAACTTTTTATGAAGGTATCTAAACATATTTCACACATTAGGATGCACATCTAGTGTAGAAAGGTGGACATATGAAATCACATCCTCCCACATCGCGGCTGGGATAACCGACCATCCTGGGAAAAGAATTACATGATTACATCATTGATAAAATCCATATATTTAATAAAATAATGGTGTCTTGACAAATTATACAGCATAGTTTATTTCTCCTAAATTGAAGACTATCAAATTATCATGATGCAGATGAGTCAACTACATTGACTGAATACAAGAGATTCCCTTCTGCTCCACCATGGTCAACTACATGTAAAGAAACTAATAAAAATCATATTAACCAAGAAAAAATGTGTATTTTAGAAAATGGAATCTACTAATAAACGTAACATCGAAGTATTAAAGAATATTTCAATGTCCTTATTTATTAAAAACTCCATCCATATTGTTAATGGCATGTTCATGTCTCTCTGTGTGAAGATGTATGTGAGATTTTGACTGTGTGAGTAACCCACAGTGTGCTCCCCTATGAGGTAGTTCCTCTAAACACATATGGAAAGGATAAAAATTATTATGTCTAGTTCCAGAGATAAGTAGTTCTTATAATGGGATATCAACATCCTTGACTTGTATGTGATACCAACCTGTCATGACATCAACACATTGTTGAGTCCATCTCTTGAAGAATCAAAATACACTATGTACTCTATGACCTCCATTGGTAGTCTCAGCCCTAGAAAACTCTTCATACTGAAACTCAACAAGATTAAATAGTTCAAAAAGTACTCAGTCTAGTTAATTCACTTCCCCTTCCTTTTTAGGCTAGTTGAATGGGATGATAATTCTAGTGAATTTATCCACAAAACTCTTGTAGTATCCTTCTAAGATATGATGTATGTACACCTATGAAATAATCAAATGTGGATCCAAATAAATAACTCCATAAATCAAGGATGAATACATGGATAAACCATTACCAAAATAGTTATCCCCCCGAATTTCAACATGGTGAATACAGAATTCTCACATTGTGAGATTACCATAAAACTAGTCACCTTGAAAATAATCTAGAACTATCACTATGTTCTGTTCATGATCCATTGATGGTAAAGAGTATATGTTTTTTTCACCAATGAATATGACTTCAAATTAATCAATGTAGTAATGGAATATTTTGTTCAATAATGAAACAAATATGTTTTGTGTATTTCTCACACTGGTAATCAATAGGAACATATAATTTTAATATTGGCACCGTAAATCTATATTTGTAATTTCAGCCTCACGAACACTCTACTGGGGAAAGTCGGACCTACGATCTATCTTCATAAACCATCTCATTCCTTCGTACAAGTAAAAGTTGTCATCAATCCTCATATATTGGTAATATTTCTTTATCATGCCTATCTAAGGAAAAAACAATCTATGTAATTACACATTCTCTTATTCGAAATTTTTCGGGAAACAATACATCATTATTGGGGGACACACTAGGTCTAATGAAACCCATCTCTTAAGAGTCATTAAACTATAACTGAATAACCTGGAACTTTTTAGGGGCCATTCAATATACCTTATAATATATTGGTGTAGTCAGAGCTAAAATTCAATGATAACAAATCCTTATAAAACCATGGAAGTTGTTTGATAATTTCATTGGGGGAATATTTACATATAATCCAGCATAAATAAAGGTATCAACAATTTTGAAGATCCTACCACACCATCTGTTATACTCATAAAATGATAGGTGATGGGATGTAGTCTCCTTCTAACATAACCCACTCGTCCCACCATGAGACGCCTCTCACCCATTAAGGTGGTTAGTGAAATGATATCCAACTATTCTCTAGTGAAATTAAACTAGGGACCAGACTATGTACATCAAATAGATAACTAAAATGACATCATAGTTTTACATCATCAAAACAAACCAACTCCTTCTCACATGTTTAGTATTGATTTATTACAAAAATGTTCACAAAATACATCCGGAATGATTGATAAGTATAGTCTATTTTATAACTGGGGACATTAATGAATAACATAAAATAATAAATACATTGTCTTTATTGGATTCATCCTTAATAATTTATAATATTATTTCATACTTAAAACATGATGGGATAACCTGGAGTGATACATAAGAAATAGTGAAAAATAAGTCTCAGAAAGGGAATGAAATAACATGAATGATATAACACATATCTGAAAGTAACAAATATATATTGTTTATAAAAGGATTATGAATCATAGACATAATCAATTACACATGAATTTTCATGATAGTCATACACATGACCTAAAAAAGGTGGCATCATCTAAAAAAACTAAATCATAAACAAATGTCACGGATAACTACCAAGACATCATGATGTAACAAGTTTCATAACGGAATATGTTTAATACTTGTCCTAAAAATAAATCTGCTGAAGCTAAACCTTAATCAATATATTTAAATATTATATAATTCTTGCAACAATCATCTCATTTATTTCATTCACAAGGTTTATTATGCCACATAGATCTTTCTAAATGGATTATTTCATTATCATATTAATTCAATTATCATGGAGTTTGGAATAAATATATGTATTTCCTATGATAGTGTTGTGTTATTCTATAAAGATAAACACCCTTGATATGAAAATGATAATTTTATTAACTAAAAAATCATTTTTTAATTTAAAATTGCATTGATATTTTTCCGGCATAATAAAATCACATAAAAATTCATAAAATGGTATAATAAGAGAAAAATGGGAGTCTCATAATTTTAAAAAATGAGATGTAATAGGGACATGAAAATAAATATCCTGACATTATGAAGTGGAAATGGAATAAATAAGTTGATTATGAAACATTAATACAGTGGATAATGGAAGGATCCCTTACTAAATTATGGCATGGTAAAAAGTGTACATAGTGGTTAATTGGATGGATTAATGTGAGTGAAATATGTATCTTGTGACATCTATGAATCTGATTCCACTCAATGGTTACCTAGCCTAGTTTCCAAATAGTCACATGCATGTATCCCTAAATGGAATAAGCGGTCTTCTATAAGTGAGGGCCAAGGTGTGTCAATGGGGATCATCACCATAGTGTAACATAATGGAAAATCAATCACATCTAAGTAGTGAAATTACATAATCATTCAAAAAATTGAGAAACTAATGGAATAAATAACGATAACAAAAAAATTATATATAATGATGATGATACATGTCCTATGTCTCTAAAAAATCCCAAAATAGGAATATTTTGTATCATTACAATACAGCTAACCAAAGTGAAAAAACCCCAAAATAATCTATTATCATCACGATCTTCATCTCAGTCCCATGATCTCTTTCTCCTATAAGGAAATAATGAACCTTTATAAGGTTACATGACATTATCTACACTTGCAATCATATAATCTATTTGGGTACCCCAAACCACTCGAATAGTGTGTGAGACATAATCCCAGTAGAAACCCATCCTTGGTTTTGTTAAATCCATTATGTATGTCATTTATAGACATATTATACGAAGACCAACATAATTTTTTTAGGAAATACCGAAAATAATCAAAATATATATTCTAGGATCTCATTAGTAATCTAGTTCATTTAATGATTCAACCTCATTTAGGTACATATCGAGACATGTAATTATGCCCAGATCCCCTGTGATTACATGATTAAAGGATGTATAAAGAGGCCATCAATAATGTCTCTGATTAAGGACCAATCCAAGATTCGTCATTCTATTGGAAGACACATCAATTATTTTATTTCATTAATTATTCATTCGCAAAACTGTTCCCATACATATCATAATTAGTTTTGAATATAGATATATGTCAATGAATGAGATACACCACGACCCTATAAGCCCATACATGTAAATCCTTACAAGATACCAGGTATCACTCTAGGTGTGATATTACATCACCCACATTTGAGTCCATCAATAGAGGTACACCAATGGACCCCTAGTGTCACACAAGTCATTTTTTATCAAATTCACTTCCACATCATCATTACTATCTATAGGGAATACATTTATCACTTAACACATAATATTCAGACCTATAATACCTTCCAGGAAAACCCCTATAAGGATTCCATGTTTTACCAATGCATAAGAACAAAAAAACCAATTTATTCTCCCTATATAATTCCTAATTGAATCTATGTACCATATAAAGAATATTCATAATAATTAAATAACATTTAATCATTATTATTTAATCAATTAAACACCATTTAATAAATTTAATTTAATCATGTAAATTTCATCACCATAAACATTTAAAATCACTCTAAACTCAAAAGGAAACTCATTAAATGAGCTATTTTTAGAGTTAATTATTATAAACTAATCGCATTGTTATTTCTTAATTACAAGCATATAATTCATAAAAACCCATTAAATAGTAATGGTTGTGGGTCCTGGTCATCCTTCTCTTCCCATTATTAAAATCATTTCATATTTAAACATCAATTTCATTTATATTTCAATTCAAATTTGAAATCCCCAATAAAGGAAAAATGTGAACACCATAAGCTATCAAATTTCTTATACCATCCTAATGTTCCATTTATTAGAAAATTTTTCCAAATAGGCAGTTCCATGATTAATGTTCTAAACCTATAACCATTTATTAAGAGGAAAATTTAATTAAATAGGGCATTCATAGTAATTCATCCTAGTGGTTAATTAATTTCAATGGTGTCACGCTATTAAATGGGTGTCTGTAACAACAACATATAAAAACATTTCGACATTAAATGATTTTCATGATTCCACCTCTCATAGGTTCAGAGAGGATAGCTCATCCAGTATCATCACATGATTTGACTCATGTTAGGATAAAATGGAAGAATATATGATGAAACTAAAAATGGAGAAAATTATCTTCCAACATAATAGAGAAGATAATACCAAACCAATAAATTAATTCCACGAAATAAATTCAGAATAGACTATGAAATATTGGATTCTTTTGGAGGATATTTATTCGAAGATTTGATGAAGAAGATACATAGATTTCTAGAATATATCATAAAGTAGATAATAAATGAAGGATTCTTTCTGTATGGATATATGATAAATTATAAGGATTATAGATATATTTAAATGAGAAAAAACTAGAGATTTAAACAAAATATAAGGTTTCTGTAACAGCCCAAGATTTTATAAAAAAATATATATTCTTTTTAATTTTATTAAAGTCTTGTGTTGTACGCTACACCAAAAGGAGCTTGCACAACACGCATCCTTGACTTGCCTTGCATTACACGCAATCGCGACCTTCCTCGATAGCGTGTGTAATACGCAATACCGAGTTTCACTAAACAACGATATGCTATTAAAATATTATTAAAACTAGCCGGTATGAATAGTAATAACCACTTTTTAAAATTCTGTAAATCTTATTTTTCAAAATGAACTTCATTTTTGGATTCGGAGTATCGAATTTAGCCTAAGGTGAAATTTTGGTACATTTCGGATAACTTTCTTATTTTGATGAATAGTGAAAATTACTAAATTATAATTAAAAAACAACTTTTTTAATCGAAATAATTAAAAGTGATAAATTATTAATTGGAGTAGTTTTAAAGTATATTTAGAATATATTTTTACAATTTAATACAATGTTGGTCATTGGATGTAATTGCACATTTAAACCAGACATAAACAAGTGTCAATCTTTTGATAGATATTGTTTCTTAAAAACACGCTATTTGTTTTAACAGCGGGATTTAATTATAAAATTAATTAATGAAACTTCTATGTTATGAATTTGGTAAAATAGACTTCATTTTTGAATTCAGAATATGAAATATAGCTTAGGAAGAAATTTTGGCATTTTTCTGAAAACCTTCATTTTTTGATGAATAGTGAAACTACTAAGTGGTAGTTAAAAAACTGAATTTTTCATAAAACTTAATTTTACCGCTTCTGTGAATGTAATTTCAAAAATACGAGAGACACGGTTGATGTCAGTAAGTAAAATGTGGTTCAATGAGATGAAAATAATTTTTGGTGAATAGTAACTTTTTACTTTTATTTACCACGGTTAAAAGTAAATAGGGTAATTAAGGGTAATAATGATATTAATATTACCCTAACACATGTCCTAATTCTATTGGAAAAGTGTATCTCGACCAAAAACAACCTTAAGTGTAAAATATTATCATTTAGGCCCACTTGGATTAGATTAGGACATTTATTATTATTTAATTCAAAGAAGAGTTAAAAGAGTTAAAATCAAAGTTTATTCACTAAAACATTTTTAATATGGGGTTATACATAAGATAAATTCGACTATAAATATTCATTAGAAAGCTAAAACGATTTCCTATATAATGATATTTTATTTATAATTTTTAGACATCAAATGATTTAATTTATTTATGACACAATTATGATGAAGTAATTATCTTATTAATGAAATATTGACATAATTGATCTTATAAACACCAAAATAAATATAATTTGAGAATTTTTATGAATTCCACTAATTTTCTAGGTTACTATGATATATTAGTGTTTATTTAAGCAACTTGGTTCGAACATATAATTCTGTTATGACTTTCACAAAAATCATATATCAAATAGTGTCAAAATTGACACAAAATAGTTTTTAAATCAAATATTATATTATTAATTGTTATTTTATTCCTAAAAATCTAAGGTTCGGCCAAATGACTTAGATAAGGATATATATATTAATAATAAACAATTTGGGGTTCTTTTGGCATTTTATAGTAAGTGTATTAACATTATAGTGAAAGAAAACAAAAAGACACGGTAAAAGTTAAATTATTTAACTTATAGTTAAATCAAATTGATAAGGTTAAAATAATACCCTAAACTTTTATAAATCCTATTGGTTGATAGGATTTCGACCCATACCCACTTTAGCTTCGAAATAAGACCCTTTGGAACCATTATAAACCGATTTTGACTTTAATATAAAATAATATTTTGAGATATTCCTAAGGTGCCCCTCTCCTCCCTTATAAAAGGACACCTCCTCCCCCTCCTCCTCACACCAATTTGAGCACTCAAGCTCGGCCAACCCCTGACAAAATCTCTTCTCCACTTCCCTAGCAACATCCTAGAGGTTCTGGTCTTCCTCAAAGACCAATTTTAGTTCCCTAAGATGAGGACTCCAAAAGGCGCTTCAAAGAAGAGGTAATTACCATTACCAATTCTTTCATCTTTATTTCTTCTTCCATTTCTTCTTCTTAGGTTGTTTCATTATGAAGTAATAACATCAGTATCACTCATATACTGATATGTTATTATAAGTATGAAACAACCCTATTTCACCATCTAACCATCCTAAGGAAAAAGAAATCACCGCGCGTGCGTACGTACGGAATACCGTCTCCACGCCGTGGTGTAATCTATTTTCCACCACCACCTTACATGGATGGGTATAATGGTGTAAAGAATAACAATACATAGTTATTAAAACATCATATTGATTCTGATATATTTTATAATCCACTCCAATTCAATTCAATATTTATAGAAATGATATCATCGCTCGTGTGTACGTACGGACTACCGTCTCCACGACGCGATGAGATTCATTCTCCATGTTAACCATTTAAGAATGATTATAAAGTATATATAAGAAATAGTAATGAAATATATGTCATTATTAAGCTACTGGATTTATGTATATATATACATATTTATGTCATCTACTTACTTCCATTTCAAGACAATAAGGAAAGGAAAACAACGTTCATGCGTACGTACGGACTACCGTCTCCATGAACGGTGTTTTTCATTTTATTTATCTACCTATTATATATATATATATATACTGAATATTATTGATATATAAATCATATTTTATATTCTGGAAGTATGTAAATCATGATATAAGTAATAATGATGTCAAGAACAACAAGTCAAAACACCTACGATAAATGAAACGATTTTACCCAAAACGCTTCTTTAACATGGAATTTACAAAACAACGGGTAATATAATGTCATAAGTGAACCATATATGATATCATAACAATTAATATGATTCTGTAATAAGTCAATAACATGATTTAAATCATTATACAGGAGGTTTGGACACTTACAAAGCAAGTCGGACCTAAGGTAAGGGAAATATCACAATCTCATTTTTATCCGAAATTGTTTATTTGTAAGTATTTACTGGGGTGTATTTTATCATCAAAATCCATGTTTCATCAATATGTAATATTATTTCCATCCACCTACAATTTTTTAAATCCATTTTTACCCTTCGGTGAGTTTTTAGTAATATGTATGAAAGGAATCTTTTGTCGTTTTTCGTACGAGGTACTTTTTGACTTTTCCGACAAAAGTACGAAGAATGTTTTTTTAACTTATACGACATGTATGGATTTTTAAAACATTATTTCCAAGAAGCTTCCTTTACAAGTTTTCAAGTTTATTTTTTTAATCAACTTCTTTTAGTTATAATTTTATGACATTTTATGAAAAGAAAAGTGTTTTTGAAGAATAAAGGATATTTTCCTCAAGAATGGAGTTCAAGTGTTTTATCAAAATTATTTTCCATCTAAGATAATAAAGGTTTCTGTTTTTATCCCTATTATTACATTGATTTGATTATGTTGTGAAGGAATTATTTTTATGAAGTCATTTACCTTATATGATTTGTTTTATGATGTCATGATGTTTCAAGAATCCCATTTTATTACATGGGTTATGCAATGATGTATGATTTATGATTTTGTGGCACACATAATAATGGTATCATTATGAGATGGGTGGGACCTATATCTCCCTCCAATGCATTGGGTAATGATTTTATATCTCATGAGACAGACATGGCTGGAATGGTAGGTTATACCGGTTCAGTGAAACAGGACTGAAACGAGGGTTACTCGATTCAGAAAGGGACTTTGTCCACTAAGATAGTCTTGGCAATTAGTCTTGACTAACAAGAAATGATTCTCTATGATTATGTGTGTATGCCACAAAGTTTCATGTTTTAAGTTATGATTATTGGGATTACTTTTTCACTGCCATGATTTATCCCATGATTATGAAATTATGCTCTCTTTTGCAGGTTATGATTTCCAAAATGCTATGTTCTTATGAATATGATGTGATTGATATTTTATTTGTTTACCCTTACTGAGCATTTGAGCTCACCCTTTTATGTTTTCTTTTCCCCAGGATATAAAGAAAGGTTTTAGGTAAAAAAAGGAGGAAGATCTTTATGGGAGATTTTGAAGATCTTTCACCGCGATTAGAAGATTATAGTCCGAGTTTCCAAAGACACTAAACTATTATGGTCCTTGTGTGTATGTTTTTGTAATGTACTAAGTATTCCGCAAAAGTAATGTAATGTCAATGTACGTCAAGATACGGGTCTCTACAGTTGGTATCAGAGGCAAAGGAGGTAGGAATGTATCCGATCCTTGGGAACTCTCACATGTGAGCGTTGGACGAAGCATGGATCTCCGCCCAAGGGCTTCATGAGGAAATGGCTGCCACTGGGGATGGTGGTGTGTCCCGCCCAGGGGGTGTAGCCGCCCATGGAGTGCCCTGATAGGTATCAATTATAGTCCACTGGAATTAATTCCAGACCGTTATAGTTGGTATCAGAGGAAAGGTTTAGTCAACCTTTGGAAACTAGGATGCGAAAACGTTAGTGAGATCCCTAGAGATATTTCTAAGGTATGTCTAGGGATGTCCCTAAGGTTATGTATACGTATAGGTTATAGTATTAGAACTACGCTAACGATCATAGAATTAAACCTAAGATGTTAGATATTGAAGGTACTTCCCCTTTACTATGTTGTTTTCTCTAGCAAGATTTTTTCCTCTCACAAAATTATTTTTGTGTTTTAGTTAATGGAGGGAACCAAAAGGAATTTGGTTAATAGTAAATCCAATGGACAAATTGGTGACTATGAGAAACAAAATTGTGTAATGCCTAGAGAGAAAGATGTTGTGATTATGCTGAATCAGTCATCGCGATATATGATTAACAAGGTGAAATTTATTGGTATTCCTAATTCATCAAAGAAGAGGAAGATAGACTATTATGCATGTTCGCATGCTGAGGAGTATAAAGAAAGGAAGATTGAGATTTCTAAAGAAGGGAAGAAGAACCTTGAGGAATACCTCAAATGGAGAGACCGATGTTATCTGTGTGGAGAAAAGGGTCATAGAGTGACAGACTGTTTTGGAGTTCAATGTCTTATTTGTGGAGAACATGGGCATTACCCAACTCAATGCCCTGACCTAAAAAGTTACTTCTAAATGAAGGAAGGACTTCTTCCAGGACAATCATTGAAGTGGATGGACTGAAGTGTTTATGTATTGGTATTCAGGAATAATGTTGTTGAGGTACTTTTATGGTGTATTGAAATATTTATGTATTGGTCTATTGTGGTTTTCAATAATTTTAAGGTACCAGTAACCATGAAAAGTTATTCAAATATTTTGGAATGTAGATAATATGCCCATAATGAAGGGATAAAGAGAAAATGAAATGTTTGACAGTATTCATGATCTCATGATTGATATAAGGACTAAGTGATATCATGGTTTGAGTATATAGAATTTTGAGGATTTCGGTATGTGAAAAGTGTTAACTTTTAACTGCATTCAAGTTTTCACTAAGGTTCAATGGGTATTCAAGAGAGTACAAGATTAAGGCCTTTGAATGTTTGGAATGTGTCCAACAAGATATATCTTATGATATATGCGGATCAACGATGGTATTAAATCTTTGGTAATCGTTTTCACTATGTTATGAGAATGGACTGCAGTATTATGGATAGGACTAAAGATTGGAATGGATTATGTTGGACATAAGTTAGTATTGTTTAAGGATAGAAGTTTTTTCGATATTATTTATGGGATGTTATTGTAATATAGTTTTAGAAAAAGGACAACCTGCAGGACGGACGACAGCCCATCGCTTCGGACAAGGCTGTGGGAATCGAACCCACAACCGAAGTGCGACTGGCCTTTATCGCCTACCACTGGCCTACAGGAAGTCCCTGTTTAGTAGAAACTAGTTTTATTATATTAAGCAGTATGATATATGAAGTATAAGTCCATTTTAGGAACCATATATGATTAATCCCACTATAGATCGACTTATGCATATAATTTTTGCTAACCTTTTGTTTGAGACAGATGGAATGACCCGTCATTCTATCACATGATCTGCTAACACTTCACGAATAACAAATTCAACTTCATTTATTTAAGAGATGAAGTGGAAATTTTTAAAGGCATGAACAACAGTGAGATTGTACCAAAATAAAGTAAGTATTTATTCTAATTCAAACGATCTTGAAAACCAAAAATGTTGTCCTAGTGATCTTATATCTGATGAATCAGATGGTACCTTAGATCGTCACAAATTTATGGCTTTGTGATTGCTGGCTTTTCCATAGCCATGTTCTCTACCACTCTCCATCAGAACATGATGGATAGATATCTCTTCTATATCCATATTTTCACCTATGTGGAAACCCAGTGATTAGTTTATTTGGGTAACCGTTACGTTTCATACTTTTGTTTTTAAAGATTGGTTTTGATATTCCTTTTTACGATGTGGGTTTCTATTAAAGAAACTTTCGAATAGTAAACCATTTATAACCCCGGTGAATTTCGAGGGTGAAATTCATTTTAAGGGGGGTAGAATGTAACAACCCAAGATTTTATAAAAAAAATATATTTTTTTAATTTTATTAAAGTCTTGTGTTGAACGCTACACCAAAAGGAGCTTGCACAACACGCATCCTTGACTTGCCTTGCATTACACGCAATCGCGACCTTCCTCGATAGCGTGTGTAATACGTAATACCGAGTTTCACTAAACAACGATATGCTATTAAAATATTATTAAAACTAGCCGGTATGAATAGTAATAACCACTTTTTAAAATTCTGTAAATCTTATTTTTCAAAATGAACTTCATTTTTGGATTCGGAGTATCGAATTTAGCCTAAGGTGAAATTTTGGTACATTTCGGATAACTTTCATATTCTGATGAATAGTGAAAATTACTAAATTATAATTAAAAAACAACTTTTTTAATCGAAATAATTAATAGTGATAAATTATTAATTGGAGTAGTTTTAAAGTATATTTAGAATATATTTTTACAATTTAATACAATGTTGGTCATTGGATGTAATTGCACATTTAAACCAGACATAAACAAGTGTCAATCTTTTGATAGATATTGTTTCTTAAAAACACGCTATTTGTTTTAACAGCGGGATTTAATTATAAAATTAATTAATGCAACATCTATGTTATGAATTTGGTAAAATAGACTTCATTTTTGAATTCGGAATATGAAATATAGCTTAGGATGAAATTTTGGCATTTTTCTGAAAACCTTCATTTTTTGATGAATAGTGAAACTACTAAGTGGTAGTTAAAAAACTGAAATTTTCATAAAACTTAATTTTACCGCTTCTGTGAATGGAATTTCAAAAATCCGAGAGACACGGTTGATGTCAGTAAGTAAAATGTGGTTCAATGAGATGAAAATAATTTTTGGTGAATAGTAACTTTTTACTTTTATTTACCACTGTTAAAAGTAAATAGGGTAATTAAGGGTAAGAATGATATTAATATTACCCTAACACATATCATAATTCTATTGGACAAGTGTATATCGACCAAAAACAACCTTAAGTGTAAAATATTATCATTTAGGCCCACTTGGATTAGATTAGGACATTTATTATTATTTAATTCAAAGAAGAGTTAAAAGAGTTAAAATCAAAGTTTATTCACTAAAACATTTTTAATATGGGGTTATACATAAGATAAATTCTATTATAAAAATTAATTAGAAAGCTAAAAAGATTTCCTATATAATGATATTTTATTTATAATTTTTAGACATAAAATATTTTAATTTATTTATGACACAATGATGATGCAGTAATTATCTTATTAATGAAATATTGACATAATTGATGTTATAAACACCAAAATAAATATAATTTGAGACTTTTTATGAATTCCACTAATTTTCTAGGTTACTATGATATATTAGTGTTGATTTAATCAACTTGGTTCGAACATATAATTCTGTTATGACTTTCACAAAAATCATATATCAAATAGTGTCAAAATTGACACAAAATAGTTTTTAAATCAAATATTATATTATTAATTGTTATTTTATTCCTAAAAATCCAAGGGTCGGCCAAATGACTTAGATAAGGATATATATATTAATAATAAAAAATTTGGGGTTCTTTTGGAATTTTATAGTAAGTGTATTAACCATATAGTGAAAGAAAACAAAAAGACACGGTAAAAGTTAAATTATTTAACTTAGAGTTAAATCAAATTGATAAGGTTAAAATAATACCCTAAACTTGTCTAAATCCTATTGGTTGATAGGATTTAGACCCATACCCACTTTATCTTCGAAATAATACTCTTTGGAACCATTATAAACCGATTTTGACTTTAATATAAAATAATATTTTGAGATATTCCTAAGGTGCCCCTCTCCTCCCTTATAAAAGGACACCTCCTCCCCCTCCTCGTCACACCAATTTGAGCACTCAAGCTCGGCCAACCCCTGCCAAAATATCTTCTCCACTTCCATAGCAACATCCTAGAGGTTTTGGTCTTCCTCAAAGACCAATTTTAGTTCCCTAAGAGGAGGTCTCCAAAAGGCGCTTCAAAGAAGAGGTAATTACCGTTACCAATTCTTTCATCTTTATTTCTTCTTCCATTTCTTCTTCTTAGGTTGTTTCATTATGAAGTAATAACATCAGTATCACTCATATACTGATATGTTATTATAAGTATGAAACAACCCTATTTCACCATCTATCCATCCTAAGGAAAAAGAAATCACCGCGCGTGCGTACGTACGGAATACCGTCTCCACGCCGTGGTGTAATCTATTTTCCACCACCACCTTACATGGATGGGTATAATGGTGTAAAGAATAACTATACATAGTTATTAAAACATAATATTGATTCTGATATATTTTATAATCCACTCCAATTCAATTCAATATTTATAGAAATGATATCATCCCTCGTGTGTACGTACGGACTACCGTCTCCACGACGCGATGAGATTCATTCTCCATGTTAACCATTTAAGAATGATTATAAAGTATATATAAGAAATAATAATGAAATATATGACATTATAAAGCTACTGGATTTATGTATATATATACATATTTATGTCATCTACTTACTTCCATTTCAAGACAATAAGGAAAGGAAAACAGCGTTCATGCGTACGTACGGACTACCGTCTCCATGAATGGTGTTTTTCATTTTATTTATCTACCTATTATATATATATATATACTGAATATATATGATATATAAATCATATTTTATATTCTGGAAGTAAGTAAATCATGATATAAGTAATAATGATGTCAAGAACAACAAGTCAAAACACCTACGATAAATGAAACGATTTTACCCAAAACGCTTCTTTAACATGGAATTTACAAAAGAACGGGTAATATAATGTCATAAGTGAACCATATATGATATCATAACAATGAATATGATTCTGTAATAAGTCAATAACATGATTTAAATCATTATACAGGAGGTTTGGACACTTACAAAGCAAGTCGGACCTAAGGTAAGGGAAATATCACAATCTCATTTTTATCCGAGATTGTTTATTCGTAAGTATTTACTGGGGTGTATTTTATCATCCAAATCCATGTTTCATCAATATGTAATATTATTTCCATCCACCTAAAATTGTTTAAATCCATTTTTACCCTTCGGTGAGTTTTTAGTAATATGTATGAAAGTAATCTTTTGTCGTTTTTCGTACGAGGTACTTTTTGACTTTTCCGACAAAAGTACGAAGAATGTTTTTTAACTTATACGGCATGTATGGATTTTTAAAACATTATTTCCAAGAAGCTTCCTTTACAAGTTTTCAAGTTTATTTTTTTAATCAACTTCTTTTAGTTATAATTTTATGACATTTTAAGAAAAGAAAAGTGTTTTTGAAGAATAAAGGATATTTTCCTCAAGAATGGAGTTCAAGTGTTTTATCAAAATTATTTTCCATCTAAGATAATAAAGGGTTCTGTTTTTATCCCTATTATTACATTGATTTGATTATGTTGTGAAGGAATTATTTTTATGAAGTCATTTACCTTATATGATTTGTTTTATGATGTCATGATGTTTCAAGAATCCAATTTTATTACATGGGTTATGCAATGATGTATGATTTATGATTTTGTGGCACACATAAGAATGGTATCATTATGAGATGGGTGGGACCTATATCTCACTCCAATGCATTGGGTAATGATTTTATATCTCATGAGATAGACATGGCTGGAATGGTAGGTTATACCGGTTCAGTGAAACAGGACTGAAACGAGGGTTACTCGATTCAGAAAGGGACTTTGTCCACTAAGATAGTCTTGGCAATTAGTCTTGACTAACAAGAAATGATTCTCTATGATTATGTGTGTATGCCACAAAGTTTCATGTTTTAAGTTATGATTATTGGGATTACTTTTTCACTGCCATGATTTATCCCATGATTATGAAATTATGCTCTCTTTTGCAGGTTATGATTTCCAAAATGCTATGTTCTTATGAATATGATGTGATTGATATTTATTTTGTTTACCCTTACTGAGCATTTGAGCTCACCCTTTTATGTTTTCTTTTCCCCAGGATATAAAGAAAGGTTTTAGGTAAAAAAAAGGGGGAAGATCTTTATGGGAGATTTTGAAGATCTTTCACCACGATTAGAAGATTATAGTCCGAGTTTCCAAAGACACTAAACTATTACGGTCCTTGTGTGTGTGTTTTTGTAATGTACTAAGTATTCCGCAAAAGTAATGTAATGTCAATGTACGTCAGGATACGGGTCTCTATAGTTGGTATCAGAGGCAAAGGAGGTAGGAATGTATCCGATCCTTGGGAACTCTCACATGTGAGCGTTGGACGAAGCATGGCTCTCCGCCCAAGGGCTTCATGAGGAAATGGCTGCCACTGGGGATGGTGGTGTGTCCCGCCCAGGGGGTGTAGACGCCCATGGAGTGCCCTGATAGGTATCAATTATAGTCCACTGGAATTAATTCCAGACCGTTATAGTTGGTATCAGAGGAAAGGTTTAGTCAACCTTTGGAAACTAGGATGCGAAAACGTTAGTGAGATCCCTAGAGATATTTCTAAGGTATGTCTAGGGATGTCCCTAAGGTTAAGTATACGTATAGGTTATAGTATTAGAACTACGCTAACGATCATAGAATTAAACCTAAGATGTTAGATATTGAAGGTACTTCCCCTTTACTATGTTGTTTTCTCTAGCAAGATTTTTTCCTCTCACAAAATTATTTTTGTGTTTTAGTTAATGGAGGGAACCAAAAGGAATTTGGTTAACAGTAAATCCAATGGACAAATTGGTGACTATGAGAAACAAAATTGTGTAATGCCTAGAGAGAAAGATGTTGTGATTATGCCGAATCAGTCATCGCGATATATGATTAACAAGGTGAAATTTAGTGGTATGCCTAATTCATCAAAGAAGAGGAAGATAGACTATTATGCATGTTCGCATGCTGAGGAGTATAAAGAAAGGAAGATTGAGATTTCTAAAGAAGGGAAGAAGAACCTTGAGGAATACCTCAAATAGAGGGACCGATGTTATCTGTGTGGAGAAAAGGGTCATAGAGTGACAGACTGTTTTGGAGTTCAATGTCATATTTGTGGAGAACATGGGCATTACCCAACTCAATGCCCTGACCTAAAAAGTTACTTCTAAATCAAGGAAGGACTTCTTCCAGGATAATCATTGAAGTGGATGGACTGAAGTGTTTATGTATTGGTATTCAGGAATAATGTTGTTGAGGTAATTTTATGGTGTATTGAAATATTTATGTATTGGTCTATTGTGGTTTTCAATAATTTTAAGGTACCAGTAACCATGAAAAGTTATTCAAATATTTTGGAAAGTAGATAATATGCCCATAATGAAGGGATAAAGAGAAAATGAAATGTTTGACAGTATTCATGAGCTCATGATTGATATAAGGACGAAGTGATATCATGGTTTGAGTATATAGAATTTTGAGGATTTCGGTATGTGAAAAGTGTTAACTTTTAACTGCATTCAAGTTTTCACTAAGGTTCAATGGGTATTCAAGAGATTACAAGATTAAGGCCTTTGAATGTTTGGAATGTGTCCAACAAGATATATCTTATGATATATGGGGATCAACGATGGTATTAAATCTCTGGTAATCGTTTTCACTATGTTATGAGAATGGACTGCAGTATTATGGATAGGACTAAAGATTGGAATGGATTATGTTGGACATAAGTTAGTATTGTTTAAGGATAGATGTTTTTTCGATATTATTTATGGGATGTTATAGTAATATAGTTTTAGAAAAAGGACAACCTGCAGGATGGACGACAGCCCATCGCTTCGGACAAGGCTGTGAGAATCGAACCCACAACCGAAGTGCGACTGGCCTTTATCGCCTACCACTGGCCTAAAGGAAGTCCCTGTTTAGTAGAAACTAGTTTTATTATATTAAGCAGTATGATATATGATGTATAAGTCCATTTTAGGAACCATATATGATTAATCTCACTATAGATCGACTTATGCATATAATTTTTTCTAACCTTTTGTTTGAGATAGATGGAATGACCCGTCATTCTATCACATGATCTACTAACACTTCACGAATAACAAATTCAACTTCATTTATTTAAGAGATGAAGTGGAAATTTTTAAAGGCATGAACAACAGTGAGATTGTACCAAAATAAAGTAAGTATTTATTCTAATTCAAACGATCTTGAAAACCAAAAATGTTGTCCTAGTGATCTTATATCTGATGAATCAGATGGTACCTTAGATCGTAACAAATTTATGGCTTTGTGATTGCTGGCTTTTCCATAGCCATGTTCTCTACCACTCTCCATCAGAACATGATGGATAGATTTCTCTTCCATATCCATATTTTCACCTATGTGGAAACCCAGTGATTAGTTTATTTGGGTAACCGTTACGTTTCATACTTTTGTTTTTAAAGATTGGTTTTGATATTCCTTTTTACGATTTGGGTTTCTATTAAAGAAACTTTCGAATAGTAAACCATTTATAACCCCGACGAATTTTGAGGGCAAAATTCATTTTAAGGGGGGTAGAATGTAACAGCCCAAGATTTTATAAAAAAAATATATTCATTTTAATTTTATTAAAGTCTTGTGTTGAACGCTACACCAAAAGGAGCTTGCACAACACGCAACCTTGACTTGCCTTGCATTACACGCAATCGCGACCTTCCTCGATAGCGTGTGTAATACGCAATACCGAGTTTCACTAAACAACGATATGCTATTAAAATATTATTAAAACTAGCCGGTATGAATAGTAATAACCACTTTTTAAAATTCTGTAAATCTAATTTTTCAAAATGAACTTCATTTTTGGATTCGGATTATCGAATTTAGCCTAAGGTGAAATTTTGGTACATTTCGGATAACTTTCATATTCTGATGAATAGTGAAAATTACTAAATTATAATTAAAAAACAACTTTTTTAATCGAAATAATTAATAGTAATAAATTATTAATTGGAGTAGTTTTAAAGTATATATAGAATATATTTTTACAATTTAATACAATGTTGGTCATTGGATGTAATTGCACATTTAAACCAGACATAAACAAGTGTCAATCTTTTGATAGATATTGTTTCTTAAAAACACGCTATTTGTTTTAACAGCGGGATTTAATTATAAAATTAATTAATGCAACATCTATGTTATGAATTTGGTAAAATAGACTTCATTTTTGAATTCGGAATATGAAATATAGCTTAGGATGAAATTTTGGCATTTTTCTGAAAACCTTCATTTTTTGATGAATAGTGAAACTACTAAGTGGTAGTTAAAAAACTGAATTTTTCATAAAACTTAATTTTACCGCTTCTGTGAATGGAATTTCAAAAATCCGAGAGACACGGTTGATGTCAGTAAGTAAAATTTGGTTCAATGAGATGAAAATAATTTTTGGTGAATAGTAACTTTTTACTTTTATTTACCACGGTTAAAAGTAAATAGGGTAATTAAGGGTAAGAATGATATTAATATTACCCTAACACATGTCCTAATTCTATTGGACAAGTTTATCTCGACCAAAAACAACCTTAAGTGTAAAATATTATCATTTATGCCCACTTGGATTAGATTAGGACATTTATTATTATTTAATTCAAAGAAGAGTTAAAAGAGTTAAAATCAAAGTTTATTCACTAAAACATTTTTAATATGGGGTTATACATAAGATAAATTAGATTATAAAAACTCATTAGAAAGATAAAAAGATTCCCTATATAATGATATTTTATTTATAATTTTTAGACATCAAATAATTTAATTTATTTATGACACAATGATGATGCAGTAATTATCTTATTAATGAAATATTGACATAATTGATGTTATAAACACCAAAATAAATATAATTTGAGACTTTTTATGAATTACACTAATTTTCTATGTTACTATGATATATTAGTGTTGATTTAATCAACTTGGTTTGAACATATAATTCTTTTATTAC
This sequence comes from Viscum album, assembly GCA_963277665.1. NCBI lineage: Eukaryota > Viridiplantae > Streptophyta > Magnoliopsida > Santalales > Viscaceae > Viscum > Viscum album. The sequence goes on along the minus strand of OY728163.1, from coordinate 1,896,051,603 downwards.
TTTCACAAAAATCATATATCAAATAGTGTCAAAATTGACACAAAATAGTTTTTAAATCAAATATTATATTATTAATTGTTATTTTATTCCTAAAAAATATAAGTTTCGGCCAAATGACTTAGATAAGGATATATATATTAATAATAAACAATTTGGGGTTCTTTTGGCATTTTATAGTAAGTTTATTAACCATATAGTGAGAGAAAACAAAAAGACACGGTAAAAGTTAAATTATTTAACTTAGAGTTAAATCAAATTGATAAGGTTAAAATAATACCCTAAACTTGTCTAAATCCTATTGGTTGATAGGATTTCGACCCATCCCCACTTTAGCTTCGAAATAAGACCCTTTGGAACCATTATAAACCGATTTTGACTTTAATATAAAATAATATTTTGAGATATTCCTAAGGTGCCCCTCTCCTCCCTTATAAAAGGACACCTCCTCCCCCTCCTCCTCACACCAATTTGAGCACTCAAGCTCGGCCAAACCCTGCCAAAATCTCTTCTCCACTTCCCTAGAAACATCCTAGAGTTTCTGGTCTTCCTCAAAGACCAATTTTAGTTCCCTAAGAGGAGGTCTCCAAAAGGCGCTTCAAAGAAGAGGTAATTACCGTTACCAATTCTTTCATCTTTATTTCTTCTTCCATTTCTTCTTCTTAGGTTGTTTCATTATGAAGTAATAACATCAGTATCACTCATATACTGATATGTTATTATAAGTATGAAACAACCCTATTTCACCATCTATCCATCCTAAGGAAAAAGAAATCACCGCGCGTACGTACGTACAGAATACCGTCTCCACGCCGTGGTGTAATCTATTTTCCACCACCACCTTACATGGATGGGTATAATGGTGTAAATAATAACTATACATAGTTATTAAAACATCATATTGATTCTGATATATATTATAATCCACTCCAATTCAATTCAATATTTATAGAAATGATATCATCGCTCGTGCGTACGTACGGACTACCGTCTCCAAGACGCGATGAGATTCATTCTCCATGTTAACCATTTAAGAATGATTATAAAGTATATATAAGAAATAATAATGAAATATATGACATTATAAAGCTACTGGATTTATGTATATATATACATATTTATTTCATCTACTTACTTCCATTTCAAGACAATAAGGAAAGGAAAACAGGGTTCATCCGTACGTACGGACTACCGTCTCCATGAATGGTGTTTTTCATTTTATTTATCTACCTATTATATATATATATATACTGAATATATATGATATATAAATAATATTTTATATTCTGGAAGTAAGTAAATCATGATATAAGTAATAATGATGTCAAGAACAACAAGTCAAAACACCTACGATAAATGAAACGATTTTACCCAAAACGCTTTTTTAACATGGAATTTACAAAAGAACGGGTAATATAATGTCATAAGTGAACCATATATGATATCATAACAATGAATATGATTCTGTAATAAGTCAATAACATGATTTAAATCATTATACAGGAGGTTTGGACACTTACAAAGCAAGTCGGACCTAAGGTAAGGGAAATATCACAATCTCATTTTTATCCGAGATTGTTTATTCGTAAGTATTTACTGGGGTGTATTTTATCATCCAAATCCATGTTTCATCAATATGTAATATTATTTCCATCCACCTACAATTTTCTAAATCCATTTTTACCCTTCGGTTAGTTTTTAGTAATGTGTATGAAAGGAATCTTTTGTCGTTTTTCGTACGAGGTACTTTTTGACTTTTCCGACAAAAGTACGAAGAATGTTTTTTTAACTTATACGGCATGTATGGATTTTTAAAAAATTATTTCCAAGAAGCTTCCTTTACATGTTTTCAAGTTTATTTTTTTAATCAACTTCTTTTAGTTATAATTTTATGACATTTTAAGAAAAGAAAAGTGTTTTTGAAGAATAAAGGATATTTTCCTCAAGAATGGAGTTCAAGTGTTTTATCAAAATTATTTTCCATATAAGATAATAAAGGGTTCTGTTTTTATCCCTATTATTACATTGATTTGATTATGTTGTGAAGGAATTATTTTTATGAAGTCATTTACCTTATATGATTTGTTTTATGATGTCATGATGTTTCAAGAATCCCATTTTATTACATGGGTTATGCAATGATGTATGATTTATGATTTTGTGGCACACATAAGAATGGTATCATTATGAGATGGGTGGGACCTATATCTCCCTCCAATGCATTGGGTAATGATTTTATATCTCATGAGATAGACATGGATGGAATGGTAGGTTATACCGGTTCAGTGAAACAGGACTGAAATGAGGGTTACTCGATTCAGAAAGGGACTTTGTCCATTAAGATAGTCTTGGCAATTAGTCTTGACTAACAAGAAATGATTCTCTATGATTATGTGTGTATGACACAAAGTTTCATGTTTTATGTTATGATTATTGGGATTACTTTTTCAATGCCATGATTTATCCCATGATTATGAAATTATGATCTCTTTTGCAGGTTATGATTTCCAAAATGCTATGTTCTTATGAATATGATGTGATTGATATTTATTTTGTTTACCCTTACTGAGCATTTGAGCTCACCCTTTTATGTTTTATTTTTCCCAGGATATAAAGAAAGGTTTTAGGTAAAAAAAAAGGAGGAAGATCTTTATGGGAGATTTTGAAGATCTTTCACCACGATTAGAAGATTATAGTCCGAGTTTCCAAAGACACTAAACTATTACGGTCCTTGTGTGTGTGTTTTTGTAATGTACTAAGTATTCCGCAAAAGTAATGTAATGTCAATGTACGTCAAGATACGGGTCTCTACAGTTTCATTTTTTGGTTACTTGGTTTCCAAAACCATGTGTGAACCATGCATGTTTTTCTATACGAAGGGGAACCCTACAAGGTTCTTAAACATAGTTTGACTAACCATGAAAAAAACATGAAAAATATAATTGTAATAATTTCATAAATAGTCACATGATAGGGATCCCCATGTTGTATGGACTTTCTAATTCTGGGATGTATTATCTTTTCACTTGCCTCGCATGACTAGTCACACCATGTTCCCTACACGGTAATGTTTCTACTAATTGTGTTTGAAGAATTTCTCACCGAAAAATTGGTTCTAGGATTTTCAATAGCCACATACACCTATAATTATATTATTAACCCAATGTGAATTGAATTTAGTCCATATCTAGGCACTTAAAATGGATATTGATGGAAGAAAAAGGATATATTCATCACAAAAAAACATTTTTCATTAAAAATTCCATCCCAATGGAATATTATCCATGAATTTACCTCTAACCGGTGTTCATGATTTTTAACAATATCTCTTGACACAAAAATAATAAACCAACCTCATGCTCCATGTTCTCATCGTGTACATGGTCGTGCTTCTATTGTACATGTAATAAGTTCAATGGCCACCCACATATAACCATCATTATTCAAACTAAAATAAGTATAGGGTTCTCCTAAAATAATGTATATACCTTTAACTCAACATAATTATGATATAATAAGTGATACATGTCGTGTAACTTATAAAAATTAGATGATTTTGTTCATGGATCAACCACATTGAGGTAAAGACAATATATATTTTATTGTCCCTAATCCCTCCATAATCTCAAATAGCAGAACAGTAGGAAGTAAAATAATTTGTAGTCTCTTGATCCTATTGTGAACCAACCATGAAGAAACACATAAGAAACCCTAATCCTAGATGATGAACAGTAGATGTTGTCTGAGGTGATTACCATTTGATTTCTTTCAACACTATGTATGAATCTAATTAAAAAATATTGTTCCCACTTTGTGGTCTTCTAAAATAAATGGGTTTCAATCAAAGACACTCTTACTGGACAACTTTCCATAGGGTAGTATACAATTCCTAGATACACCTATGTACATAACATATTTAATACCATTCCCATGCCTATGATGTAAACCTAGCATATATATATATATAATTGTAGTCTACGGGACCCCATGAAGTCATACTATCTCGTGGATCTACAACCTCCCCAACTCATCTATTTACATGGTATCCTGGATTGGTATGAAATCTAAAAAATAACTGATTCTATCAACAAAAACCCATGTGATGTCATTATCTCGAGTAGGCCTTAGTAAAATAGTCCTGAAATCCATCGCATTATTAAACCACTTCCACATACGAATTAGTAATTACTATAAGAAATATAGCCAGTCGATGGTGTTTCTCCGTCAATTGTTTCTAATAGGAACATATCGTTAAATTACTAGTTACATCTCTTTTCATAACTGGCCACTTGTATTGGATATTTAAATAATGATACATCATGGTTATCCCATGATACACAAACCAATATGAAGCATTAATGTCTCACATCAACTCCCCACACATGACTGAAGAAACCCATAAGTGATAATGTACACTTGGAATAAAATTATCACATATGGTCTGACCAGGAGGATGTTACTCCCCAGCCACACTCCCTCTTGGGACTAGAATCACAAAATATGATAGCTTCCTCATCCTCACCCTATCATGAAAGGTAGAGGTCACAACTCTAGATAATTTAAAGGTCTACACCAGACTATACTAATCCCCCATGTTCATCTCATTGAATGAGAACATGAGACTACTGATTCTATTGGTCTACTGAACTACTTGTATCTAAGTTATCTTACACAATGCTTCTGCCACTACAATTCCATTACATGGTGTATATTAAATCATATAATCAATAGACTGTACCTATTCTACCCCATTAACTACCAAAAATTCTGATCAAACTATGTAAATTTATAAATGACGTTTTTCCCGCATACTCCTAAATATTATCTCCTAGTGAATAATGTTTAGAATACAGAAATTCAAGAATAGTTACTGCTATCTTGAGATTGTGTACCAGGAACATCCTCTCGTGTTTCCAAAACTGTAGAGAAACATATGCAATGAATTTATCTCCCAACAAACTAATTATTCCTATCCTGATACCTAATTAATCCTAATAAGTTGCGAAACTCATATAGGGTTCTCTAAATATTAGTATTTGCGTCAAATTCAATCTCTATTTTTTCTCCAAAAAGAAAACCTTATATAAATATAACCATAAAAACATCAAAACCATCTTAGTAAATATCTTAAGTAGAACTAATAGGTATGATAAATACAATATGAAACACCTATATTATCCAACTAGAACTAGGAAACTAAATACCTTAATGATCTTCTTGGGATTATCCAAGGAAAAAACATCTCCCACCTTCTATAGGCTAGCTGATACTCTTATCAATCAGATGATGTGACCTATGAACTAAACTTGGTCCATCCAAAACTGGAGCATTCTGATCATATCATATAACTAATTCTCTCTTGGTGTATCCAGTAAAACCCCATGATTTTTACCATTTTTAGGAAAACATTGAGAATACACCATGACATCAACAATGAAAACCACTACATACGAATCTATAAAAGGATATAAAACCCAGTTATCATGTTTCAGGAATACCACTAGTGTATTCGTGAGAAGGAATTTCATAACTAAATACTCTTAGAGATCATACCTTATAGGAAAACCTATACAAGGTATGTATGACTTTCTTAAATGCAGAAGATGAATATCAAATGAAAATTCTATCTCGAGAAAAATCAATCTCCACAGAGCTAGTAGAAATATATCATTTATTCACAGTAGTGGATATAAGTCCATAATAGTATTCTTGTTCAACACATGATAATCCAAACATATCCTAAGTGTTATTTTAACATTTTTCATAAAAAAATATATTTGAATCCAACTGTGAAGTACTAGGTCATATAAAAACATCTTCATCCCAATTCCCTAAGGTCCTCTTTATATCATATATCCCAGTAGTATTAATAATATAAAGAGGAATCGATACCAGTGCAGCTAATGTTACAGGATCAATAGTGAACTCTACATCTCTCACTTGAATTAATATTGAAAACTCATAAAGGAAAATATCAATGAAAAGTTCCTTCAAAATTTAGATACAAACACACACTATGGTCTATCATTCAACCCAATAAATGATTCTCGGGTCCAAATAAACTCGCTTAGATGTCCCATTCATCCGTGATAATAAACTCTCCACCATATTGAGATGTTAAGGTCCCCTTATTAAAATATCAATAAACAATGGCATGACATGGTAGAAATGAGTTCATCCTAATAATAATGTAAAAACTCATCAAATCGAGGAAAAATAGATCGGGTGTTCAGTGACACCAAACAATCATATTTGGGAACTCCATACACAAACATACATCCGTTGTTCAAATCTCAAACAGAACATCATGTGACATGAATCTACTGAAAGTATAATCCTTGTTCCCAAGGGTAAAAACCCTAGTTTTTAAGACAGATCAATATCCTGACCCTATTTTAATTGTTCAATTGTTTTTTAGGAAGCTAAGTAAATCTGGGAAGTTCAAGAAATGTCGAGACTACATGCTATGTACTCTAAATTACATTCCTTGTATCCTCCTTTCAGTGTACTGGCGGATTTCGAGTCATGCCTCAACCCCTGTGGAGCGTCCAAGCACTGTGGCTACCTCCTCATATGTTGGAGTATAGAAACTGCTATTTTAGGACATGTAGTTCTTAATACACATCATGTACTTTTATTTTTTATTCGCATAAATGAAATAGAGGGGCATCATTTTCTTGAAAATACCGTCTTCTTCCCCATTTTTAGACCTTGATGCTCTGGAAGGTCAAAAGTGTTTCTTCTCCTCAACTTTCAATCCATTGTCTTTTCTTCAATCCGTCGGTTCTTGTGGGATCATAACAGCAAGGGTAACCCCATGCACCATGTTCTATTCTTGATCCTTTTCCTCACACATCACAGTTTCTATTTGAGTTGAATTGATTGGATGTGATGGAAACATAGATCAATGAATATCACCTTCAAATTGGATTTAGATATTGGATGTGCTTATGTTTACAAGTTTCAGGTAGGTGGTTCATACTTTTTTTGTATTCAAAGACTTTTGGGAGGGGTGACCATTGGTTTGTTTTTAGGTATTTTTTGTGCGGCCTTATTTAACCTGTTATTTCTTGTTTGATAGTTATTTGACCTATGGGATTCCTTTGGGTATTCCCTGTTACCTATTTTTCTTGAGCGAGGTCAGGTGACTGGTCATTTCTCGTCAGGGAATTTTGGCCGAGAGATGCCAAATTGAATATAATTGAATTGTATTGTTTTAAGCTACAATGATTAGTTTGTTGAACCTTGATATGAATTTTTGGAAACTTTAAAGACCTCAGTGCAAGTATGGGACAAAACATGGTTCGAGCATTTCAACTGTTTTTTTTGTTTTTCCTATTCAAAGGGAATTATTTTGATTTTATATGTAATTACTGAATAGAAGATGTTGGAACCATTGAAGTTGTGTTCGCTGTGTCCTGAAAATTCTCGATTGATGTTGATCACAGGTTGGTCTTGGATTTGGTTACATTGTGTGGTTCTAGAAATGGGATTTGGAATCATGTATGTTGCCTTGAATTAGGGTGACTGTCAGGTTGGGCATGGCTCATGTTACTATGATAGAGAGGCCATTAGACTTGAGAAACATGGTCGCAGGGTCCCGAAGAGTCAGAGACGTTGTTGCGTGGGTTCTATTTTGGATAATACCACTCATCGGGAACATTGAGTAGTGTTCCCATAGATAGATTCCATATTGATGTGGTTTGGACCACTCTTGTTGGTAGAGGCCCCTATTAGTTGCATTTTAGGTTCTATTGGTTAGGTGGTTCTTTCCATAGAAAGACAGATGTAAGTTGAGGAGACTTCATGGGATAGAATTGAGGATATCATATTGGAGGCATAGACTCTCTGTTATTTAAGGGCAGACATCGATGTCCATGTGGTTAAATGATTTGATGGCAGACATTGTTGTCCCTACAGTTATATTATTTGTGGGCACACATCAACGTCCCTCCAGATAGTTTATTTTAGGGTATACATCGATGTCCCTCTGATTACTTATTTTAGGATATAAATATTTTTTCCTCCGAGGTACTATTTCATGGGTGTGCCTTCGGGGTGTCAGTACTTGAGATAAGCTGTGTCAGGGGGCACATGGTGTCGAGTTACATGACAGTGATTACAACGTTAACCAAAGCATGTGACATTTTATGGTAGCTGCTGATCACTAATAGAGTTTTTTTGTGTGCATCATACTATTTGATGTTTAATTTATAATTTTATGCCTTCTTAAACACGTATATATGGTATGCACTATTGGGTGGTATCCTACTGAGATTTATCTCACACCCTACATGGGCCCTTTGGGACACATGTAGACTTTAAAGATTTATGTGCAGCAAAGAGGCTAGCTTCAAGAGCTAGACTGCATTAGCTATTGCATGGATATGGTATGTCCATTGTGGTCTTTCCTAGCTGGAGATTATTCTGTTTTGCTTCCTTTCCTGTATCATCATTCTTAATTGTTGTGTAGTTATAGTTGGTAAGCCATTGGTTCCCATCATATATATCTTGATATGTATGACCTTTTTTGGATGCATATTATCTTTTTCAGTTGTTGTTTCAACTGATCAGCATGAGGTTCTATTTATTTTCCACTTTGTTTGTTAATATTTATTACTTCCGCGGTTTATTGATATTGAATGTGATTCCACTCTGTAGGTCATGTTCGAGTCTATGGAGTTGTTTATTCCTATGAATATATATTATTATACACATACCAGTACCATTATTATCCTCTAATAGGGTATAACCTCCCCATAATTCATATAAAACCCTTGCTTCTAGTCAGCAACCTTTGGAATTAAGGGTTGTGTGCCAAAGGAAGTAACACCTAACCTGTTTAGCACTATTCGAGAGGATATTCGGGTCCTGGTTCTTAGAAAGAGGTATTAGATGAGTTTTTAATAGAGATTTAGTAGGAGGGGTCTACTGGATAATAATGATATTGATGCTTCACTTTATTTCAATTTTCATAATATTTGGGAAATGTTATACTAGAGATATTTTGGGACTGGAGGTGGGTTTCTAGCTTGTTCTTCGGTGCCTGCAACCCCGGAATGAGGGATGGACCAAGTTCCCATGGGTGGGAATTGTTATTTTCATTTTTCTCAGATTACAAATTATACAATTTCCACCTCAGTGGCTCACTGGGTGTGTGATGCTAATCATTGTGATATGTAAACCATAACCTGGTAAGGTAAAGGAGAATTGGATCGTGGCTCAGTATGGAAAAGATTGTGTTCTTCTCTTATGATAGGAATATTTTTATGATATTTCAATTTCATAATTTCTTGTATTCTTTGTGAAGTGATAATACCCTATAAACAATATCAATTGTCATCCCATATATTCATTCAAAATGTGAATTGTTGAAAGTCATGGAAAAATTTCTTATTTATTTCAATGTGTTGTGCCATGCTTTATTTATTTTTAGAATTGCATGTGGTAGGATATTTGGGCTTGGCTCTATTACGAGTAGGATGATACTATGGTTGTGGTTAATTTGATCATTAGGATGTGGAGACATTGAAATTTTTTTGAGGAAAAATTTGTTGTTTGGATGATTATATCCCGATGTACTTTTGATACATGGATTTGTTTAGGATGGGTAAGGAGGCCATGAGGTCGGGATGCTGTGGGCATGGGTTGTGATAGGGTATAGTAAGTGTAGTTGTTTTATGTTTCCTATTTACTAGTTTCCATATATGCATTAAGTAGTTATATATATATATTTGGGATGTCTATCCATTTATAGTATATAGCGGGTTCCTTTTATTTGACTCAGATGGAGCGTCACATGGGAGACGGTACAGTGCCGCAGGAGTAGAATCTAGTTTAGGATCCAGTACAGGCCGAGCATGAACCGTAGGTAAAGGCTTAGGGAAAGGAATTGGTCCATGATCTTGGGTAGCTATGACAACAACATGGTTTGGCAGCGTTGAGACCATGGATCAATGAGCATCTCTGAGCTATCATTTTATTTTTCATTCAGGGGATTGACAGAGGTGGGGAAGGTATAGATCCATCTATATCATATCTGATATGGGAGTTCTAGTCGCAAAACCAGTATCTCTTTCAGGGTATGGGTGGTCCACAGGTTGCTGAGAATGGGATAATGAGCTTGTAGATGATCTTTGAGAAGCTTAAGATTCATCCAGGGTGGAGGGTCATGTTGGTAACATACATGTTGTGAGGACTGGCAATGCGATAGTGGGATGTGCGTGTTCAGGCTCACGGGACTGAGGGAATATCATGTAAATACTTCGAGGACTAGTTTTTTATCACTTTTAGATAGAGAAAATGAGGACATATATAGTTTGGGAGTACTTGAGAACTCAACAAGGAGGCATGGACGTCATGGACAACACAACTATTTTCAGTGAGTTGTCTCGCTTTTCCCCTATTATGGTACGCGATGATGAAGCAAAGGTGAGGTGCTTCAATGATGGATTGTGACACACCATTAAGATCCATGTGAATATATTAAAGCTTGATTCTTTATTAGAGGTCATGAATCAGGCACTTACAGTGGTGGGTAACCATTGGGATAAGGCCCAGGTTGGCCGGAGGATAGCTTTAGGTGATGGTTCAGACAGCCAAAAGCAAGGACTGGATGAGTTACACTAGGGCAGTCAGGCCAAGGACGCATCATCACCACCACATAGAATTTATTCAGTGGTTTTCTTTTCATGTGGACACTAAGGACATGTTTGTACATAGTGTGACAGGCCTTCAAATGAGTGCTAGGAATGTGGAAAGGTCAGTTATCTGAAAAGGGTCAGCATGCATCCTTCTCAGAAATCAGGTAGGTAGGAACTAAGACCGAATATGGAATCTGAAGTTCGTTTAGGTTTTTTACCAGGAGAGGGTATCCAAGTTTAGCTACACACAGAGGACATGATACGGACAGTAGAACCCAGATGATGGGTTAGTGGCAAATGACTAGTGCAACACCATAGGAAGTTTAGGCATCAGACAGTCATACTATAGGCTAGGTTCACTCTGTGATGCTACCAATAGAAGATCATTCTTGTGACCAAAAGATTCTTATAGGTACACCATGAGTTTGGGCGTTAATTTCATGTCTTTTTGGAATGACCTGGTGAGACATGTCTGTTTTGAGAGCCCGAGGTGCACATGATTTATGTGGACTGACTAGATGCTAGTCAGAGGGATTGGAACCATATTAGGTGTGTGATATATTTATATATATATGTATGATATTCATGTCATCGAGGAATCGAGGATGGGGGTTACATGAGGTTCCATGGTATCTGGGCATCAAGGATGTGGGTTACATAATGTTCCTAGTGCATCAGGGAAATAAGAATGTGGGTTACTTGAGGTGATAGGTAGTAGGTACATTCTTAGCATCCATCGGATGTATGAAGTCATTAACGCAGACACCGATGTGGTGCAGGATATGTTTGGGGTGTCTGAAACAACATGGGAGCACCAATGAGGTGTAGGGGTGATGATGCTTCACCAGAGGAACCTGTGTCCAGGAACAAGATAGTGAACCCTTTCATTTGCGAGTTTTGTAACATTGAGACTGAGTAAATAAATTCCTATGGTGGGGATCCTGTTGAAGAATTTGGCCAGACTTTTTGAGACCTAGGGAGTCTGTGTAACTATAGTCAAGGTGGAATGTTGGGTTCCATCTTCTGGTTTTCTTTGATAGCTCAGGTATGATCTATGATAAGGATGGGAGATTGTATTAACCTGGGTCTTTTTAGAATGGGTTAAAATCCCAGCCATGTTTTAATTTTTGACATGCTTTTCAGTAAATTGGAAAAATCTAGGAAGTTCTAAATATTTCTATACTAGACGCCATGCACTCTAAAATACAAACCGTGTATGCGTTAGGCATGTAACAACTGTGTGATAATCTAGTACATGCCATGTTATGTCCATGTATAAATTTTATATTACATTGTGTGTAGTGTTTCTCGACATGTCATGTATCTTCCATTCAGCATACTGTCTATGTTCAAGTCATGTTTCGACCCATGTGGAGCGTCCAAGCCATGTGGATACCTCCACTTAAGTCAGAGTACCAAAAAGGATACTACACATCGTGTATTCTTTAATACACACCGTGTAATTTTAATTTTATTTCTCTAAAATTAAAGGGTGTCATGTTGTATTCCGAAAAATATTTTCTTCGTTGCCATTTTCGGACCTTGATGCTATGGAAGGCCAAAAACATTTCTTCTCATAGATTCTTCATCCTTCATTTGTTCTTCAATCCGTCAATGGCTACAGGATTATAACAGTGAGGCTAAACTCATGCACCCTATTTTGTTCTTGATCCTCTTCCTCACATGTCAAATATTCCATATGAGTGAAATTTCCCTAATTTGACAGAAACATAGATCTATGAATTTCGGCATCAAATTAGAGCTCGATATCTGGTGTGCCTATGTCTATGAGTCTCAAGTATGAGATGCATACCTGTTATTTTTTTGTAGACTTTTGTGTTGTTCATCCATTGGCGCATTTTTTTGTATTTTGAGCGTGACCTTATTTTAGATGTTATTTCCTGTTTAATTGTGAATTGACCCATGGGATGCCTTCTGATATGCCATGTTACCTTTTTTTCTTGAGCAAGGCTAGGCGAGTGGACTTTTATCATTAGGGAATAATGTTTGGGGGTACCAAAATGGTTATAATGGAATAGTTTTTTTTTTGAACTATTGATTTTAGTTTATTGCACAATGATATGAATTGTTGGAGACTTTAAAGACCTCATTGCTCGTATGGAACGAAACTTGGTAAGTGAATTTCAACTGTTTAGTTTGTTTTTCCATTTCAAAAGTGATTATTTTGATTTTAAATGTAATTGATGAATTTCATATGCTGCAACCATTGTAGTTATTTTGGGAATGGCCCGGATATTCTTGAGTGATGCTGATAACAGGTTGGGCTTGGATCGGGTTATATTTGGGGGTTCTGGCCATGAGATTGGGCGTCATGGATGTCTACATGAGTTAGATTGATATTAAGGTTTGGAATGGCCCAGGACACTTGGATGGGGAGGCCATCTGTCTTGAGTGACATGGTCACAAGGGCACAAGGTGTCAAGGACATTGTGAATTGGGTACTATTTTGGTTGTTACCGATCTCCCAGAACATTGACTCGTGTGCACATAGTGATACTCTGTGATGTGGTGACTTTGATCACTCATATTGGTAGAGGCCCCTATTAGACGTGTTTTAGGTATTATTGGATTGGTGGTGCTTGTCGTTGGAAGCCACATGGAAGGTGAGGTGCCTTTCAGGGATAACATTGAGGCTATTGGGTTGTGGGTATATGCTCACATTTATTTAAGAGAAGACATCTATCTCCCTCTAGTTTCATAATTGGATGTCAGACATCACATTCCATCTAGTTACATTATTTGAGGTCATCCATCGCTATCCCTCCAGTTACTTTATTTGAGGGTAGACATCGCTTCCCCTCCGGTTACTTATTTGTGGACAGGCATCGCTATTTCTTCGAGATACTATTTTATGGGTATGCCTCTAGGATGTTTGTACATGAGACACATGGTGTTTGGGGGAACATGGTGTCAGGTTACATGATAAAGAATCTGGCATCGACCAAAGTAGGTGACACTCCATGGTGGCTGCTGAGCACCAGTGGATTTTGTGTTTGTTTTTCTACATCATATTATTTACTGTTTTCCTTACAACAACATGACTTCTTAAAGAAATATATTTGGTTCACACCATTGGTTGGTATCCTACTATGATTCGTCTCGCACAAACCATGGACCATTCAAGACGCAAGTAGGATTTAGGGATTTATGTGTAGGAGAAAGGCCAAATTCAAGAGCAATACTGCATTAGAAATTACATGGAGATCGTATAGACCCGGTGGTATATCCTAGGTAGATATTTTTTTTGTTTTTCTTCCCTTCCATTATATACATGCTTACTTGTTTTGTTGATACAGTTGGATAGCCATTGGATCCCTTTATATATATTTGGATATGTATGAGTAGATTGGGATGTATGTTTTATTGTTCAATAGGATTTAAAATTGATCAACATGTTGTTCTGTTTACTTTTTGATGTTGTTGTTTATATTTATTCCTTATGAAGTTTATCAATATTGAATGTATTTCTACTCTGTGGGTTTGGTTCGAGTATGTTGATTCATTAATTCTACTACATATTTATTACTATACTTTTTCCAGAACAATTATTATCTTATGAGATTGTATACCCTCCCCACTATACATATAAGACCCGCACTGCATGATGGTAGCCTTTGGCATTCGAGGATGTGGGACAAAGGTAGTAACATCTGACCCGTAATGTACTATTCAGGTGGCTGTTCAGGTCCAGGAAATTACAACATGTATCTCCATAATTGGTACATATATAAATCAATGAGAAAACCATTATATGAAAATATCTTTGTATATAGTTGAGGCCACTATAATAGTACCTCAAACTATAGAAGGTCAAAGATCCCATCCCCCGAGGGTCGGATGCGCTGTATATATATTGTTTAAACTAAGGCTCTATGTTAATTAATATCTACCATGAATAGATACCTTTTTTTCACTAGAAAACTTGGGGCTGATTACAATGATAATTACCTCTTCTTTAGATGATCAACCACCTATACACCATCTGTCTACCTAATGAGAAGCTGCTGACCATAATCCTGAACATGCAGTTAGTAGAAACCTTTTCACTTGCTATTAGGGGGTTTTATCTTTATATGGGGTGTATATAATCAATAATTTCATATGACCAACACTTGACTATTATCCCCACACAATGATTCCACACATTTCCCAGTCGATCGCACTAGTAAAACCACACATGGATACCCAAGTGTGTATTCTGGAAATAGAAATCACCTCATGGAATCTTCAGATGATGCTTCCTACTATTGGTTGGTGTAGTACCAAATCTAGGTTCCAAACCACTCTAGCTCAAACCTCTTTCATCTATCAGGTAAAAAAATTGGATAAAAGCATAATTCACTATTATAGATATGGTAATCATCCAAAATAAATTCACAAGAAATTAGATGTCTGTCCTGATACTATCAAAGAATTTCTAGGATTTACATAACACATCACACTTCAAAATACGAAAAAAATCTCTACATCTTAGTAAAGCAGGATAAATATTACCTAACTAATAACCTGCCTTACTCTAGGTGGATGCAGTCCCAAGATCATTTATCCCTTAATGTCTTGATATTGAAATAATCATATATGGGCATATGAAAATATTTCCATGCCATATCCAAATTATGTTCTATATAATAGTAACATCCAACTCTTTCTTATAGGAATCACACAAAAAATACATCGTGAGATTTCCCAAAATCTCAAGAGGTGTCTGTAGATTCATGAATTTGGAAGACATGTACCATAATTATTTCTCAACATCATGTGGCTTAATAAACCTAAAAAAGAGTGGATCCTACTTCTTGAACTCACATGTATACTCTTCCATAGACGAGACATGTCACCGTTCTCCCAAAATGGTCTTTAGTAACCAATTAATGCCCCCATACAACTATGCCTCATACCATGTGTCTAGTAAAATTACTAGTGACACAAGTATACCTATAATATGATCTACTATTATCCAATGGACCACCACCTATGGAGTATTGTTGAGTCCACATTAATGACATGTGACTAGAGTCATTGGTGATAATATATCTCTACAAATGCCAAGTTCATTCCTTATTTCATGATTATTATGAATTTTCAATGTTCAAAATCATAAATAATGATATATATTAGGAACATGCCTTCTAATATAATAATAATCGTCTATTCCTCCTCCATGATTGAAATATGGTTTACATACAACTCAAATATTTTGATGAGATACTTCCAACTTCACAATACTATAGTCAGAGATGGGTTAAGTTATGTGTTATATAAAAAATTTGTTGAATTTCATTTTTTGATTCATTCCCATTAAATAATTAATTTAACATTAATAAAAATTAATTTTTAATAGATCAACCAATGTTTCCTCAAATACAGATCCACAAGGGCTTATTCAACTCAATAATGAAAAGGTGGAGCCCACCCAATCCATACCATAACACATTTCAGAATACATATGACACCTGTATGAAACATGTAAGGTATCCAAAATGGCATGAAATAATGCCTTGAATGTGATTATTGTGAAGTAATAAAATTCATGAATAAGATGGACTTCACTCATCTCACTTCGTTAAATGATAATATAACCCATAATAATATAAATCATGACATAAAAATCCATTTTCATTACCCAATTGGGGATTAAACTCAACTTTAATAGTCAAAATCTTTAAAAAAAAATTATTCATGGGAATTTTGGATTTTTCCTTCATATTAGGTAGCTACTCCAAGACACCTCTTATTTTCAAATTCAATGTCCTCACTATCCATTTTTATTCTATCCAGAAAATAATGAAAAAATAGAAAGGAATTATTTGATTCAACTTTGAAACATCCTAGATAATGTTCCCACTCAAATATTCACCAAGTCTGATTGGCCACATGGATTAAAGAGTTTCTTCACAAATTTTACAGGCTACTGAATAGTAGTGAGGGACCATGTTTGACAGTTTAGAGACAAATCCTACATCCATAGAGTGTTCCATATTAGAAAATACATAATATGTATGTAGTGTATTTAGTGTATCGATATGAAACTGATAAACAACAGGAATAGACATTGATAAAAAAAAGTAATTTGATATACAATATTGGTGATACATGTCAAATGTCTCTAAAAATCCACCAAAATAGGTATACATGAAATCATGAGAATATATATAATAGAAGTGAAATTAATAAAAAGCATTATGATTGTATCATGTCCCACATATCTCTCCCATGCTCTCATACTCTTATGTGCCAATCAAGAACCTTTATTTGGGTGCATTCCACTTCTCCATACCTTAAATCATTTAGTTTTTTGTCACCCATTGTCTCTCGATTAGAGTGTGAGACATAATCCTTGTAGTCAACCACCCATGTTATAGTTACATATATTCAGAGTCTATATAACAGTCATAGGTTGTAGGAAGAAATATAATATAAAATGTAATTACTAAAAATAAATATATAATAAATTTAGGGTTCCCATTTATAAACATGTTAATTTAATTATTCGAACTCAAATAGTTTTGTTTAAAGACCTATTATAAACACCTTAATCCACCATGATAACATGATATAAGGATTCCTATACATTGATTCAATAATGTTTCATATGAAGACCAAAAAATAATGTCTGCATTGGCCTGGAATATACAAAATGTATTTTATTTTATTAATTATTCACTCATGAACCTTAGCATATCCTTGGAATTCCTAATATGAAATCCACGTATAGATCTAGGTATAATTTAAACCTAAACCATAAAACCTATCCCTGTTTATCCTC
This sequence comes from Viscum album, assembly GCA_963277665.1. Classification (NCBI taxonomy): domain Eukaryota; kingdom Viridiplantae; phylum Streptophyta; class Magnoliopsida; order Santalales; family Viscaceae; genus Viscum; species Viscum album. The sequence goes on along the minus strand of OY728163.1, from coordinate 1,896,034,176 downwards.
ATAATATACCAGGTATCACTCTAGATGTGGTATAACATAAAATCTATTTGAGAATATCTATAACAGTCAACTAAGGGAGCCCATGTATTACTGAATTAAAATATGTTAAAATTCTCATTAATATATTCATTTCAATAAAAATGGAATCCCAGTATCCATAAACACATAATAGTCAGTCCCTAGGAGTTCATACATTGAAAAAAAAATATAGATCCCACATGTCACTTAGGAATTATAATTATAAATCCAAATGATTATCTCCATGTATTCATCATGGAATACATGTTTCACCCATTGAATGTTTACAATCATTAAATATCACTTAATAAATTTCATTTAAATATTTCATGTCCATCACTAAGAACATTTAAATTCAATCTAACAAAAAAGGGTAACTCATGTCATGGGATGAGAATATAATGATTAATAATAAATTAGAAATAATGGCAATTCATTATTACAAAAATCTCATGCTTAATGAATATATTACATTGAAAGGACTAAGGTTCTTGGTCATGTAACACCATGAGATATTATGTGAGATATTATTTTTAATATATTTGATGTCTTTTATTATACACTACACCAGGATTAGATTTTACTATACACAACACCGTATTAGCTTGCAGTATACGCAACACTATTCTTTGCTCGTGTTACACACAATTACATGTTCGTTTTGTGGAAGTTTTTCTATGAAACATTAAGTATAGATTTTTTTTAATGTATAAATTAAATAAGTTTTTATTGTGTTATATGAAACACCAAACAGATCTTTCACTATAGGAAGCCCTGACTTGCCTTGCATTACATTCAATCAAGAACTTCTTTGATAGCGTGTGTAGTACGCAATACCAAGTTTCACTAAATGACATATTATTATAATATTATTATGAACTAGTCGTTATGAATAGTATTACCCAATTTTTGATATTTTATAAATCTTATCATTCAAAAGGGACTTCATTTTTGGATTCAAAATATCAAAATTAGCCTAATGTTAATTTTTGGTATTTTTTTGAAAACATTTAATTTTTTATTAATAGTGAACAAACTAGGTTACTATTTAAAAAACGACTTTTTATTTAAATAATTATTTATTTAATTTAAATTTCTTTTAGGTAAAAATTTATACATAATACCTATATAAGTTCAATGTATTTCATTGATGTAACTTTATAATAATTTTAGATATATAAAAATTTTATTGAACTTTTCACCATCTTTTACCTAATCCTAGGAGATTTTTGCAAACTTACATAAAACGTAATTTTACCACTTCTATAAGTGGAATTTCAAAAATTCCTGTGATTCGGTTAATATCAAGGTCAAAAATGTTGTTAAATAAGAAAAAAATAAATTTTAGTGAGTAGTAACATTTTACTTTTATTTACCACTGTTACAAGTATATAAGGTAATTAAGGGTAAAAATGATATTATTATTACCCTAAAACATGTCCTAATTTTATTGGATAAGTTTAATTCGACCAAAAACAACCTTAGGAATAATATATTTCCCTTTAGGTACACTTTGATTAGATTAGGACATTCATTACTATTTTATTTAAAAAATAGTTAAAATAGTTAAAAGCAAAGATTAATAACTAAAGCATTTTGATATAGGGTTATACATAAGATAAATTAAACTATAAATATTAATTAGAAATATAAAATGATTTCATACCTAATGGTATTTTATTTATAATTTTTAGACATTAAATAATTTAAGTTATTTATGACTCAATGGTGATGCGGTAATTACATAAATAATGAAATAATAAAATAATTGATATTATAAATACCCAAATAAATGTAATTTGAGACTTTTTATGAATTACACTAATTTAAAGGTTAATATAACATGTTAGTATTGATTTAATTAACTTTGTTTGAACTAATCATGTTGTTATGATTTTCAAAAAAATCAATTACCAAATAGTGTCCAAATATACATAAAATAGTTTTTAAAATACAAATTATATTATTAATTGTTATTAAATTTATAAAAATCTAAGGTTTGGAAAAATGACTTATATAAGGTTATATATATTAATAATGAACCACTTGGGTTTCGTTTTTCTGGTTATAGTATGTTTATTAACAATATAAATTAGAAAAACAAGAAGACACGGTAAAAGTTAAATTATTTAACTTAGAGTTAATTCTAAAATATATGGTTAAAATAGTAACCTAAACTTGTCTAAAACCTATTATTTTAGATTATTTAGACACATCCCCACTTTATCTTTGAAATAAATCAATTTTTAGATATTATAAGCCGAATATGACTTTATTATAAAATAATATTTTATGTTTTTTCAAAGGTGCCCCTCTCCACCCTTATAAAAAGCGCACCACATACCTCTTCTCATCACACCATTTTGAGAATTGAAGCTAGGAAAAACCCTGCAAATTACTCTTTCCAACCTCTCTAGTTACATCATATATGTTCTGGTCTTCTCAAAAAACCAACCCTAGTGCCCTATGAAAAAGTTTAAAGGAGGTGTGTCGAGGAAGAGGTAATCTCTTCTACCGACTCTTTCATGTTTCTTTCTTCCTCAACATCCTCTTCCTTAGTTTTCGCATTATAAAGTAATAAAATCAGTGTTACATATATACTGATATGTTATTATAAATATGAAACAAACCAATTTCACCTTCTATCCATCCTACGGAAAATGAAATCATCACGCATGTGTACGTACGGAATACCGTCTTCACGCCGTGGTGTAATCTGTTTTCGACCACCACCTTACTTGGATTGCTATACTGGTGTCCATAAATAACTATATATGATTATTGAAAAGTGATATTGATTCTACAATATTATACATACACTTAAATACAATCCCATGATCATGGTAATGATATCATAGATCGTGCGTATGTACGGACTACCGTGTCCACAACGCGATGAGATTCATTCTCCATGTTAACCATTCATGAATGATTATAAAGTATATATAATAAGTAATCATGAAATATATGACATATTAATGATACTGTATTTATGTATATATATATATATTTGTTTTTCTTCTACTTAATTCCATTCAATTTAATAAGGAAACTAAAATAGCGTTTATGCGTACGTATGGCATACCGTCTCCATGAACGATGTATTTCATTCCATTTATCAATCTATCATATATATATGTATATGATGAATATATATTATATATAAAACATTTTTTACATTATGGAAATAATTAAATCAGGATATAAGTAATATTGTCAATAACAACAATTCGAAACACGTAAATAAATGAAACGATTTTACCCCAATCGCTGCTTTTATATCGAATTTACAAAAGAACAGGTAATATAAAGTCATAAGTAAACCATATATGAAATCATAACAATGAATTGGATTCTGTAAAATTCAATGACATTATTTAAATCATTATAATGGAGGTTCAGATACATACGAAGCATATCAGACATAAAGTAAGGGATAACTATTCCAATCTCACTCTTATCCGAGATTGTTTATTCGTAAGTATTTACTGGGGTTTTTGTTATCATCCATGTCCCTGTTTTCTAAAAATGCTTTCATGTGTGTTTAATGTAATTTTTACACATTTTTTAATTTTAACACATGTTATGAATGGAATCTTACTTTTTTTACCACATGAGGAACTTTTTGACTATCCTAACAAAAGTATGAGGAGAATGTTATTTTTAACTTATACGGCGTGAACAGAATTTTACTATTTAATAACGCCTCATTTTCATGAAGCATACACTAAAATATTACATGATTATTTTAAAAAAACCCTTTTATTTTAAAATTTCAAGGCATTTTGTGAAATGAAAATGATTTTGAAGAAGAAGGAATATTTTCCTCAAGAATTCATTTCAAGGGTTTTATCAAAACTATTTTCCATATAAAATGACATTATTTAACATTTTTATGTTTCAAGTATAATGTATCCACTGTTTACATGGTTTGATTTTTCTTATGATGAATTGATATACATTTTTTTATATGGATTATGTTATGATGGCATGATGTTTAAGAATTCCATTCTATTACATGGGTTTGATGTATGACTTATGATTTTTGGCACATGAAAGAATGATTTCATTATGAGATGGTTGGGACCTATAATTCCATCCAATTAATTGGTTAAATATTTATATCTAATGAGATAGACATGGCTGGAATGGTAAGTTAATCTCGTTTAGTAATACAGGACTCGAATGAGGAGTGAACTTAATTTCGAAAGGGACGTTGTCCACTAAGATGGTCATGGCAGCAATGCCTTGGCTACTATGGAAATCATATCATGTGATTAATGGTTTCTACTGTAGAGACCCGAAACTTGACGTACATGGAAATTACATTACATTTGCGGAATACATAGTACATAACAAAAACACACACACAAGGATCGTAATAGTTTAGTGTCTTTGGAAACTAAGAATATAATCTTCTAATCGTGGTGAAAGATCTTCAACACCTCCCATAAAGATCTTCCTTTTTTTACCTAAAACCTTTATTTATATCCTGGGGAAAATAAAACATAAAAGGGTGAGCTCAAATGCTCAGTAAGGGTAAACAAAAGAAATATCAATCACATCATATTCATAAGAACATAACATTTTGGAAATCATAACCTGCAAAAGAGAGCAGAATTTCATAACATGGGATAAATCATGGTAGTGAAATGTAATCACAATAATCATAACATAAAACATTAAACTTTGTGGCATTCACACATAATCATAGAGAATCATTTCTTGTTAGTCAAGACTTGTTTCCAAGACTATCTTAGTGGACAAAGTCCCTTTCTGAATCGAGTAACCCTCGTTTCAGTCCTGTTTCACTGAACTAGTATAACCTACCATTACAGCCCTGTCTATCTCATGAGATATAAAATCATTACCCAATGCATTGGAGGGAGATATAGGTCCCACCCATCTCATAATGACATCATTTTTATGTGTGCCACAAAATCATAAACCATACATCATTGCATAACACATGTAATAAAAATGGGAATCATAAACATCATGACATCATAAAACAATTCCTATATTATAAAGGAATTCATAAAAATAATTTCATCACAAAATAATCAAATCAATTTAATAATAGGGATAAAAACAGAACACTTTATTATCTTAGATGGAAAATAATTTTGATAAAACACTTGAACTCCATTCTTGAGGAAAATATCCTTTCTGCTTCAAAAACATTTTTCCTTTCTTAACATGTCATACAACTTTAAAATAAAAGAAGTTGATTAAAAATAAACATGAAAATTTTTAAAGTAAGATTCTTGGAAAAAATGTTTTAAAAATCCATTCATGCCGTATAAGTTAAAAAAACATTCTTCGTACTTTTGTCGGAAAAGTCAAAAAGTACCTCGTACGAAAAACGACAAAAGATTCCTTTCATATCCTTTACTAAAAACTCACCGAAGGGTAAAATTGGATTTAAACTATTGTAAGTGGATGGAAACAATATTACATATTTATGTAACATGGATGTGGATGATAAAATACACCCCAGTAAATGCCAAAGTAAAAACAATCTCGGATAAAATGAGATTGTGATATTTTCCCTTACCTTAGGTCTGATTTTCTTCGTAAGTGTCCGAACCACCTGTATAATGATTTAAATAATGTCATTTACTTATTACAGAATCATATTCATTGTTATGATATAATATATTGTTCACTTATGACTTTATATTACCCGTTCTTTTGTAAATTCCATGTTATAGAGCGTTTTGGGTAAAATTGTTTCATTTGTCGTCCGTGTTTTGACTTGTAATTATTCATATGATTACTTAGATCATGATTACTTAATTCCAGAACATAAAACATGATTTATATATATATATATTCAGTATATACATATATATAATAAATCATTAAATGGAATGAAATACACCGTTCATGGAGACGGTAGTCCGTACGTACGCATGAACGTTGTCTTCGATTCCTTATTGAATTGAATGGAATTAAGTAGATGACATACATATAAATATACATAAATACAGTATCATTATTATGTCATATATTTCATTAGTACTTATTATATATACTTTATAATCATTCATGAATGGTTAATCACTGAGAATGAATCTCATCGCGTCGTGGAGACGGTAGTCTGTACGTACGCACGAGCGATGATATCGTTCCCATGGTCGTGGAATTGTGTTGAAGTATATGTATACTATTTAAGTATCAATATCACTTTATAATAATCATATATAGTTACTCATTACACCTTTATACCCATCCAATTAAGGTGGTGGCGGAAAATAGATTATACCACGGCGTGGAGACGGTATTCCGTACGTACGCACGCGCGGTGATTTCCTTTCTCCGTAGGATGGATAGAAGGTTAATTAGAGTTGTTTCATATTTATAATAACATATCAGTATGTAATTAATACTGATGTTATTACTTTATAATGAAACAACTAAAGAAGAAGAAGTTGAAGAAGAAAGAAATTGAAAAGATCGGTAATGGATATTACCTCTTCTGTGGAACGCCTCTTTGAATCCTCCACTTAGGGAACTAAGATTGGTCTTTGAAGAAGACCAGGACCTCTAGGATTATTCTATGGAAGTGGATAGGAGAAAATGGCAGGGTTTGGCCGAGCATGAGTGCTCAAATTGGTGTGAGGAGGAGGGGGAGGAGGTGTCCTTTTATAAGGGAGGAGAGGGGCACCTTAGGAATATCTCAAAATATTATGTTATATTAATGTCAAAATCGGTTTATAATGGATCCAAAGAGTCTTATTTCTAAGATAAAGTGGGGATGGGTCGAAATCCTATCAACCAATAAGATTTAGACAAGTTTAGGGTATTATATTAACCTTATCAATTAGATTTAACTATAAGTTAAATAATTTAACTTTTACCGTGTCTTTTTGTTTTCTTTCACTATATGGTTCATACACTTACTATAAAATGCCAAAAGAACCCCAAATTGTTTATTTTTAATACATATATCCTTATCTAAGTCATTTGGCCGAACCTTATATTTTTAGGAATAAAATAACAATTAATAATATAATATTTGATTTAAAATCTATTTTGTCTCAATTTTGACACTATTTGATACATCATTTTTTTGAAAGTCATAACAGAATTATATGTTCGAACCAAGTTGATTAAATCAACACTAATATATCATAGTAACCTATAAAATTTGTATGATTCATAAAAAGTCTCAAATTGAATTTAATTTGGTGTTTATAACATCAATTTTGTCAATATTTCATTAATAAGATAATTACTGCATCATCATTGTTTAATAAATAAATTAAATTATTTAATGTCTAAAAATTAAAAATAAAACACCATTATGTAGGAAATATTTTTAGATTTCTAATGAATATTTACAATCGAATTTATATTATGTGTAAACCTATATTTAAAATGTTTTAGTAAATAAACTTTGATTTTAACTCTTTGAACTCTTCTTTGAATTAAAGAATAATAAATGTCCTAATATAATCCAAGTGGGCCTAAATGATAATATTTTACACTTAAGGATGTTTTTGGTCGAGATACACTTGTCCATTATAATTAGGACATGTTTTAGGGTAATATTAATATCATTCTTACCCCTAATTACCCTATTTACTTTTAACCGTGGTAAATAAAAGTAAAAAGTTACTATTCACCAAAAATTATTTTCATCTCATTGAACCACATTTTACTTACTGACATCAACCGTGTCTCTCAGATTTTTGAAATTCCATTCACAGAAGCGGTAAAATTAAGTTTTTTGCAAAATTCAGTTTTTAACCTACCACTTAGTGGTTTCACTATTCATCAAAAATTGAAAGTTTTCAGAAAAATACCAAAATTTCATCCTAAGCTATATTTCATATTCCAAATTCAAAAATGAAGTCTATTTTAACAAATTCATAACATAGAAGTTGCATTAATTAATTTTATAATTAAATCCCGCTGTTAAAACAAATAGCGTGTTTTTAAGAAACAATATCTATCAAAAGATTGACACTTGATTATGTCTGGTTTAAATGTGAAATTACATCCAATGACCAACATCGTATTAAATTGTAAAAATATATTCTAAATATACTTTAAAACCACTAAATTTAATGATTTATCACTATTAATTATTTCGATTAAAAAAAGTTGTTTTTAATTATAATCTAGTAATTTTCACTATTCATCAGAATATGAAAGTTATCCGAAAAGTACCAAAATTTCACCCTAAGCCAATTTCGATATTACGAATCCAGAAATTAATTCCATTTTGAAAAATAAAATATACAAAATTTCAAAAAGTGGTTATTACTATTCATAACAGCTAGTTTTAATAATATTTTAATAGCATATTGTTGTTTAATGAAATTCGTTATTGCGTACTACACACGCTATCGAGGAAGGTCGCGATTTCATGTAATGCAAGGCAAGTCAAGGATGTGTGTTGTGAAAGCTCCTTTTGATGTAGCGTAAAACACAAGACATTAATAAAATTCAAAAGAATATTTTTAATAAAATCTTGGGCTGTTACATTCTACCCCCCTTAAAATGAATTTCGCCTTCGAAATTCGTCGGGGTTATAAATGGTTTACTATTCGAAAGTTTCTTTAATAGAAACCCACATCGTAAAAAAATAATACCAAAACTTGGTTTTAAAAAACTAAAGTATGAAATGTAACGATTACCCAAATAAACTAATCACTGGGTTTCCACAAAGGTGAAAATATGGATATGGAAGAGAAATCTAACCATCATGTTCTGATTGAGAGTGGTAGAGAACATGGCTATGGAAAAGCCAGTAATCACAAATCCATAGATTTGTTATTATTTAAGGTACCATCTGATTCATCAGGTATAAGATCACTAGGACAACATTTTTGGTTTTCAAGATCATTTCCCTAAAGTTGAAAATTTGTATTAGAATAAATACTTATTTATTTTGGTACAACCTCACTGTTGTTCGTGCCTTGAACAATTTACACTTCATCTCTTAAATAAATGAATTTGAATTTGTTATTTGTGAAGTGTTAGCAGATCATGTGATAGAATGACGGGTCATTCCATCTGTCTCAAACAAAAGGTTAGAGAAAATTATATACATAAGTCGATCTATAGTGAGATTAATCATATATGGTTCCTAAAATGGACTTATACTTCATATATCATACTGCTTAATATAATAAAACTAGTTTCTACTAAATAGGGACTTCAGGTAGGCCAGTGGTAGGTGATAAAGGCCAGTTGCACATCGGTTGTGGGATCGATTTCCACAGCCTTATCCGACACGGTGGGATGTCGCCCGTCCTGCAGGTTTTCCTTTTTCTAAAACTACATTACTATAACATCACATAAATAATATCAAAAGTTCTATCCTTAAACAATACTAACTTATGTCCAACATAATCCATTCCAATCTTTAGGCTTATCCATAATACTGTAGTACACTCTCATAACATAGTGAAAATGATTACCAGGGATTTAATACTATCGTTGATCCCCATATATCATAAGATATGTTTTGTTGGTCACATTCCAAACATTCAAAGTCCTTAATCATGTATTCTCTTGAATACCTTAGTGAAAACATGAATGCAGTTTAAAGTTAACACATTCCACATACCAAAATCCTCAAAATTCTATATACTCAAACCATGATATCACTTAGTCCTTATATCAATCATGAGCTCATGAATACTATTAAACATTTCATTTTCTCGTTTTCCCTTTATTATGCGCATATCATCTTATTTCCAAAAAATATCTCAATCACTTTGAATACCACATCAATAAATATTGCAATACTAAATGATACAACATTATTTTGGAATCCCATTACATAAACACTTAATCATTCCACCACATCGTTGTCATATTCAACATTGCCAATAGTGATCGCATGTGACTTCCCTTTGTCCTTTGCCTTCAGTGGTTTCTCATGTTGATCATCACTAACCCTTGGATTAGGGCATTTATTAGCATAATGCCCCATTTCCTTGCACTTGAAGCATTGAAGTGTTGGTGGTGCGTTCTCTGCAGTGTTTGCTTTATTCACATCATTAGAAACCCTTTTTCCATTACTTCGACACTCAGCTGCTCGATGACCTTCTTTTCCACACTTAAAACATTTTCTAGTCCACTTAAGACAATCTCCACCATGCTTCTTTCCACACTTTTTGCATAAGGAAACATTCATCTTCTTTTCACCATTATTCTGAGATTTCTCCTTGAACTCCATCTTTCGTTTCTTGTCAAAACCATGAGATGGATATGTAACACCAACTTCCATTTCTACCATGATAGCACAACGCACAATTTATTCATAGCTACTGAAGTCTCTTATAGCTAATGCCCTTCGAAGACTTGGTTTTAAGCCACTGAAAAATCGATCAACTTTACTTTCAGGTTGGATGATAATGCCAGATGCATACCTTGCATGTCTTGTAAAATTTGCTTCGTATATACCAACAGATTCATCATCCTTTTGCTTTAGTTAGAGAAACACCTTCTCCATCTTTGTTCGAAGAATACGAGGGAAGTACTTATTGAAAAATAAATTCTTGAACTCGTCCCATTCCATGGACTCAATTTCATCTCTTTGCCTCGTATTCTTGATAAGATTCCACCATTGATCAGCTTCACCTTCCAAACGATATACTGCTAAGATGACATTATCATGCTCAGAACACTGAAGAATTGAAAATATCTTTTCAGTGGTACTGATCCATTGTTCAGCAACAAGTGGATCAGAAGACCCACTGAAAGAAGGTGGACGTTGCCTCATGAAGGACTCAATAGAATATTGTTCCCTTCTCTGCTCATTTGGAAGTCCAGAATGATTCATAGCTTGTGTAAGTATAGTAATAAGATTTTGCACTCCATCTCCCATAAAATTTGTTTGTTCAGGAGGACAATCATTGCATTGTCCATTGCATTGATCAACACGGTTCCTTCGGGTTCCAGCCATCGTCTAAAACCCAAAAAGAATAGTGTGAGAGGAAAAAATGAAGCTAGGGAAAACAACATAATAAAGGGGAAGTACCTTCAATATCTAACATCTTAGGTTTAATTATATGATAGTTAGCGTAGTTCTAGTACTATAACCTATACGTATACTTAACCTTAGGGACATCCCTAGACGTACCGTAGAAATATCTCTAGGGATCTCACTAACATTTTCGCATCCTAGTTTCCAAAGGTTGACTAAACCTTTCCTCTGATACCAACTATAGTGGTCTAGAATTACATCCAGTGGACTAAAATTGATACCTATCAGGGCACTCCATGGGCGGCTACACCCCCTGGGCGGGACACACCACCATCCCCAGTGGCAGCCATTTCCTCATGAAGCCCTTGGGCGGAGAGCCATGCTTTGTCCAATGCTCACATGTGAGAGTTCCCAAGGATCGGATACATTCCAACCTCCGTTGCCTCTGATACAAACTGTAGAGACCCGAAACTTGACGTACATGGACATTACATTACATATTCGGAATACTTAGTACATAACAAAAACACACACACAAGGATCGTAATAGTTTAGTGTCTTTGGAAACTCAGAATATAATCTTCTAATCGTGGTGAAAGATCTTCAACATCTCCCATAAAGATCTTCCTTTTTTTATACCTAAAACCTTTCTTTATATCCTGGGGAAAAGAAAACATAAAAGGGTGATCTCAAATGCTCAGTAAGGGTAAACAAAAGAAATATCAATCACATCATATTCATAAGAACATAACATTTTAATAATCATAACCTGCAAAAGAGAGCATAATTTCATAACATGGGATAAATCATGGTAGTGAAATGTAATCACAATAATCATAACTTAAAACATGAAACTTTGTGGCATTCACACATAATCATAGAGAATCATTTCTTGTTAGTCAAGACTCATTGCCAAGACTATCTTAGTGGACAAAGTCCCTTTCTGAATCGAGTAACCCTCGTTTCAGTCCTGTTTCACTGAACCGGTATAACCTTCCGTTCCAGCCCTGTCTATCTCATGAGATATAAAATCTTTACCCAATGCATTGGAGGGAGATATAGGTCCCACCCATCTCATTATGATACCATTTTTATGTGTGCCACAAAATCATAAACCATACATCATTGCATAACACATGTAATAAAAATGGGAATCTTAAAAATCATGACATCATAATACAATTCCTATATTATAAAGGAATTCATAAAAATAATTCCATCACAACATAATCAAATAAATTTAATAATAGGGATAAAAACATAACCCTTTATTATCTTAGATGGAAAATAATTTTGATAAAACACTTGAACTCCATTCTTGAGGAAAATATCATTTCTGCTTCAAAAACATTTTTCCTTTCTTAACATGTCATACAACTTTAAAATAAAATAAATTGATTAAAAATAAACTTGAAAATTTTTAAAGTAGGCTTCTTGGAAAAAATGTTTTAAAAATACATTCATTCCGTATAAGTTAAAAAAAACATTCTTCGTACTTTTGTCGGAAAAGTCAAAAAGTACCTCGTACGAAAAACGACAAAAGATTCCTTTCATATTCATTACTAAAAACTCACCGAAGGGTAAAATTGGCTATAAAATATTGTAAGTGGATGGAAACAATATTACATTTTGATGTAACATGGATGTGGATGATAAAATACACCCCAGTAAATGCCAAAGTAAAAACAATCTCGGATAAAAATGAGACTGTGATATTTTCCATTACCTTAGGTCCCATTTGCTTCGTAAGTGTCCAAAACTCCTGTATAATGATTTAAATAATGTCATTTACTTATTACAGAATCATATTCATTGTTATGATATCATATATGGTTCACTTATGACTTTATATTACCCGTTCTTTTGTAAATTCCATGTTAAAGAGCGTTTTCGGTAAAATTGTTTCATTTGTCGTCCGTGTTTTGACTTGTAATTATTCATATGATTACTTCGATCATGATTACATAATTCCAGAACATAAAAAAGTATTTATATATATATATATATTCAGGATATACATATATATAATAAATCATTAAATGGAAAGAAATACACCGTTCATGGAGACGGTAGTCCGTACGTACGCATGAACGTTGTTTTCGTTTCCTTATAGAATTGAATGGAATTAAGTAGATGACATACATATAAATATACATAAATATAGTATCATTATTATGTCATATATTTCATTAGTACTTATTATATATACTTTATAATCATTCATGAATGGTTAATCATTGAGAATGAATCTTATCGCATCGTGGAGACGGTAGTCCGTACGTACGCACGAGCGATGATATCGTTCCCATGGTCGTGGAATTGTGTTTAAGTGTATGTATACTATTTCAGTATCAATATCACTTTATAATAATCATATATAGTTACTCATTACACCTTTATACCCATCCAATTAAGGTGGTGGCGGAAAATAGATTACACCACAGCGTGGAGACGGTATTCCGTACGTACGCACGCGCGGTGATTTCCTTTCTCCATAGGATGGATAGAAGGTTAATTAGAGTTGTTTCATATTTATAATAACATATCAGTATGTAATTAATACTGATGTTATTACTTTATAATGAGACAACTAAAGAAGAAGAATTTGAAGAAGAAAGAAATTGAAAAGATCGGTAATGGATATTACCTCTTCTTTGGAAGGCCTCTTTGAATCCTCCGATTAGGGAACTAAGATTGGACTTTGAAGAAGACCAGGACCTCTAGGATTATTCTAGGGAAGTGTAGAGGAGAAAATTTCAGGGTTTGGCCGAGCTTGAGTGCTCAAATTGGTGTGAGGAGGAGGGGAGGAGGTGTCCTTTTATAAAGGAGGAGAGGGGCACCTTAGGAATATCTCAAAATATTATTTTATATTAATGTCAAAATCGGTTTATAATGGTTCCAAAGGGTCTTATTTCGAAGCTAAAGTGGGGATGGGTCGAAATCCTATCAACAAATAAGATATAGACAAGTTTAGGGTATTATTTTAACCTTATCAATTAGATTTAACTCTAAGTTAAATAATTTAACTTTTACCGTGTCTTTTTGTTTTATTTCACTATATGGTCAATAAACTTACTATAACATGCCAAACGAACCCCAAATAATTTATTATTAATAAATATATCCTTATCTAAGTCATTTGGACGAACCTTATATTTTTAGGAATAAAATAACAATTAATAATATAATATTTGATTTAAAAACTATTTTGTGTCAATTTTGACACTATTTGATACATGATTTTTGTGAAAGTCATAACAGAATTATATGTTCGAACCAAGTTAATTAAATAAACACTAATATATCATAGTAACCAATAAAATTATTGTGATTCATAAAAAGTCTCAAATTACATTTAATTTGGTGTTTATAACATCAATTCTTTCAATATTTCATTAATAAGATAATTACAGCATCATCATTGTGTCATAAATAAATTAACTTATTTAATGTCTAAAAATTATAAATAAAATACCATTATGTAGGAAATATTTTTAGCTTTCTAATGAATATTTACAATGGAATTTATCTTATGTGTAACCCTATATTTAAAATGTTTTAGTAAATAAACTTTGATTTTAACTCTTTTAACTCTTCTTTGAATTAAATAATAATAAATGTCCAAATCTAATCCAAGTGGGCCTAAATGATAATATTTTACACTTAAAGTTGTTTTTGGTCGAGATACACTTGTCCAATAGAATTAGGACATGTGTTAGGGTAATATTAATATCATTCTTACCCCTAATTACCCTATTTACTTTTAACCGTGGTAAATAAAAGTAAAAAGTAACTATTCACCAAAAATTATTTTCATCTCATTGAACCACATTTTACTTACTGACATCAACTGTGTCTCTTGGATTTTTGAAATTCCATTCACAGAAGTGGTAAAATTATGTTTTATGCGAAATTCAGTTTTTAGCCTACCACTTAGTGGTTTCACTATTCATCAAAAATTGAAAGTTTTCAGAAAAATACCAAAATTTCATCTGAAGCTATATTTCATATTCCGAATTCAAAAATGAAGTCTATTTTACCAAATTCATAACATAGAAGTTGAATTAATTAATTTTATAATTAAATCCAGCTGTTAAAACAAATAGCGTGTTTTTAAGAAACAATATCTTCCAAAAGATTGACACTTGATTATGTCTGGTTTAAATGTGAAATTACATCCAATGACCAACATCGTATTAAATTGTAAAAATATATTCTAAATATACTTTAAAACCACTCAATTTAATGATGTATCACTATTAATTATTTCGATTAAAAAAAGTTGTTTTTAATTATAATCTATTAATTTTCACTATTCATCAAAATATGAAAGTTATCCGAAAAGTACCAAAATTTCACCCTAAGCTAATTTCGATATTACGAATCCAGAAATTAATTCCATTTGGAAAAATAAAAAATACAAAATTTCAAAAAGTGGTTATTACTATTCATAACGGCTAGTTTTAATAATATTTTAATAGCATATTGTTGTTTAATGAAACTCGTTATTGCGTACTACACACGCTATCGAGGAAGGTCGCGATTGCGTGTAATGCAAGGCAAGTCAAGGATGTGTGTTGTGCAAGCTCCTTTTGATGTAGCGTAAAACACAAGACATTAATAAAATTAAAAAGAATATTTTTCATAAAATCTTGGTCTGTTACATCTACTATCACATATTTTATTCAATCATGATATTTTATCTTGATTGATGTTCCTTTATGGTATATTCCTTACGTACTTACAAGATTTATGTCTTTTCTCATGATTTTGATGTTTAGATTTTACGTTCATGTTTTTGCATTAAAATGTTTATTGATTGTTTTATGTTCATTATGTTTACCCTTACTGATCATTTGAGCTCACCCTTTTCATGTTTTCGTTTCCCCAGGATTAAAATAAAGGTTTTAAGTAAGAAAACCAAAAGGGGAATATATTTATGGGAGATGTTGAATATCTTTCACCATGATTAGAGGATTACGTTCCGAGTTTCCAAAGACACTAAACTAATACGATCATTGGGAGTCTATTTTTGTCATATATTAAGTATTCTGCAAAAGTAATGTAATTTCCATGTACGTCAGGATTTGGGTGTTTATAGTTGGTACCGGAGTGAAAGATTAGTTAACCTTTGGAAACTAGGATATGAAAACTTTAGTGAGATCCCAAGAGATATTTCTAAGGTATGTATAGGGATGTCCCTATGGATAAGTATAATTATAGGTTATAGTCCTAGAATTATGGAAACGATCTTAGAATTTTACCTAAGATGTTACATATTGAAGGTAATCCCCCTTGATTATGATTTTGGCCTCTCACACTATTCATTTTGGGTTTTAGAAAATGGATGGAAATGGGATGATTCCCGATAATAGAGGATATTATGGACAATGGAATGAAATACTTCATGAGAAACCAAATGAAATTGGATCTGGAGGTCCACATATCGTTATTATGCCTAATCAGAAATCTCATAATATGATCAATAATTTCAACTTTGGTACGTTTTCCAACTCAGCTAATAAGAGAAAGATGGAGTTTCATGATGATCATGGAGGAAAGAATGTTCAATTTCTCTCATGTAAATCATGTGGGAAGAGGCATCAAGGTGAGTGTTTTAAAGTAACTGGAAGATGCTTTGGGTGCGGAAAATAAGGACACGAATCTAGTAAGTGAAAAGGAAAAGGTTCAATTAACACCATGGAGAGGGATAATGGTATTGCTACGACATCCAAAATGATTAGTTGTTTTAAATGTGGAATGTATGGGCATTATGAAAACCAATTCACTAAGGTAAAATATTATGAAGAGAATCAACGTGGTCATATGGGTAGTATTTATGTGGATGATGATGAAGAGACTACAAATGATATATGAGATGAAAGAAATGATGAAGCTCAGTCAATGGTATAAAGAAGTTAGTGGAATTATTGTATGTTTATCATGAATAATGTATGGTACTATGGAATAAAAAATCATCTAAGGATTATTACACTATTTTTTTCCTAATTTATTTTATAGAATATGTTTAATAGTACTAGTAACCATGAAAAGTTATTCAGATATTTTTGGAAAGAAGATGATAAGCGCATAATTAATGGATAAGGAAAAAATAATATGTTTGATAGTATTCATGAGCTCATGATTGATATAAGGACTAAGTGATATCATTGTCTGAGTATATAGAATTGTTGGGATTTTTGGTATGTGTAAAGAGTTAACTTTTTACAACATTTATTTTTTTTACTGTGGTTCAATGGGTATTCACTTTTCAAGAGAATACATGATTAAGGTATTCACATGTTTGTAATGTGACAAACAAGATATATCTACTGATATATGGGGGAAAAATGAAGGAATTCACATGCTCAGTAGATGAAATTTCTAGTAATCGGACAGAAGTATTATCGATAAGCCTAGAGGTTTGTATGGATATCATATAGTATGGGTTAATGATATAACTTTTTATTTCTAAAATGTTATGATAGTATTGTTTTAGAAAAAGGACACCCCATAGGACGGGCGAAAACCAATCGTGTCGGACAATGTTGCGAGAATCGAATCCACAAACGAAGTGCGAAAAGCCTTTATCACCTACCACTGGCCTACAAAAAGTCCCTGGTTAGTAGAAACTAGTTTTATTTTATTAAGCTATATGATAGATGAAGTATAATTCTCTTGTTGGAATCATATACGAATTATCTCACTATAGATGGACTTATGTATTTTTAATAACTTATGATAACCTTTTTATCATAGAAACAGATGGGATGACTTTCATTCTATCGCATGATCTGCTAACCCTTCATGAATGACAAATTCAAATTCATTTCTTTAAAGAGAGATAAAGTGGAAATTGTTCATGGATTGACCAATGATGTTATTACACTGAAATCAGGTAAGTATTTCTCCTCATGTAAAAGTTTATCAACATTAAGGAAATGATCTTGAAAACCACAAATTTTGTCCTAGTGCTCTTATATCTGATGAATCATATGGTACCATTGATCATTAGAAATTTATGTCTTTGTGATTTTTGGATTTTTCATAGCCATGTCTTCTACCACTGTTCATCAGAGGTTTATGGATATATATAGTTCTTCCATATCCATATTTTCACATATGTTGTCTTTTGTGGAAACCCAATGATGAGTTACTTTGGGTGTCTGTTATGATTCTAACTTCATATTTTAAAATGAAGTTTTAGTATTCCATTTTACGATGTGGATTTCTATGAAAGAAACTTTCAAGTAGTAAACCATTTATAACCGCGATAAATTTCGAGGGTGAAATTAATTTTAAGGGGGGTAGAATGTAACTCCCCGAGATTTTATGAGATATATTATTTTTATTTTATTTGGTGTCTTCTATTATACACTACACCAAGATTATCTTGTACTATACACAACACCGTATTATCTTGCAGTATACGCAACACTATTCTTGGCTCGTGTTAGACACAATTTCAAGTTCGTTTTGTGGAAATTGTTATACGCAACATTAAGTATAGATTTTGTTTAAGGTATAAATAAAATAAGTTTTGATTATGTTATATGAAACACCAAACAGGGCTTTCACTACATGCATCCCTGACTTTGCTTGCCTTAAACGCAATCAAGACCTTCTTCGATAGCGTGTGTAGTACGCAATACCTAGTTTCACTAAACGAGATATTATTATAATATTATTATAAACTTTCCGTTATAAATAGTAATGCCCACTTTTTGAAATATTATAAATTTTATCTTTCAAGATGGACTTCATTTTCAGATTCGGAATATCAAAATTAGCCTATTCTGATTTTTTGGTATTTTTCTAAAAACATTCAATTTTTAATGAATAGTGAAAACATTGGGTTACTATTTAAAAACTGAAATTTTATTTAAATAATTATTTATTTTATTTAATTTTTTTAGGTAAAAATTGATACATAATACCTATATAATTTAAATGTAATTCATTGAAGTCAATTTATAATAATTTTAGATATATAAAAATTTTATTGATCTTTTCATCGTCTTTTACCTACCTCCTAGGAGATTTTTGCAAACTTACATAAAAAATAATTTTACCACTTATTTGAGTGGAATATCAAAAATATGAGAGACATGGTAAATATCAAGGAGTAAAATGTGGATCAATAAGATAAATATAATTTTTGGTTAATTGTAACTTTTTTACTTTTATTTACCACAGTTAAATGTAAATAGAGTAATTAAGGGTAAAATTGATATCATTATTAACCTAACACATGTAATAATTCTATTAGATAAGTTTAATTAGACCCAAAAAAACCTAAGGAATAAAATATTCCCTTTATATCCACTTGGATTAGAATATGACATTTATTAATATTTTATTTAAAAAAGATTTAAAATAGTTAAAATCAATGTTTAATAACTAAAACATTTTCAATATAGGGTTATACATAAGAAAAATTAGACTATAAATATTCATTATAAATACAATGATATTTAATACTTAATGGTATTTTATTCCTAATTTTTAGACATTAAATAATTTATGTTATTTATGACACAATGGTGATGTAGTAATTACCTAAATAATGAAATATTAAAATAATTGATAACATAAATACCCAAATAAATGTAATTGGAGACTTTATATGAATTAAAATAAATTTATAGGTTAATATGAAATGTTAGTATTGATTTATGTAACTTTTTTTGAATTAATCATGCTGTTATAATTTTCACAAAAATCAATTACCAAATAGTGTCAAAATTGACATAAAATAGTTTTTAAAACAAATATTATATTATTAATTTTTATTATATTCCTAAAAATATAAGTTTCAGAAAAATGACTTAGATAATTTTATATATTTTAATAATTAACCACATAGGGTTCTTTTGGATGGTTATAGTAATTTTATTAACCATATAGTGTAAGAAAACTAGAATACACGGTAAAAGTTAAATTAATTAACTTATAGTTAAATATAAACGATAAGGTTAATATATTATCCTAACCATGTACAAAACATATTGGATGAGATTATTGAGACCCATACCCACTTTAGTTTCTAAATAAATCAATTTTGATCTATTATAAATCGAATATGACTTTATTATAAAATAAAATTTTCTGTTTTTCCAAAGGTGCCCCTCTCATCCCTTATAAAAAGGGCACCCCCTCCCTCTTCTCTTCACACCCTTTTGAGACTTGAAGCTCATCTAAACCATGAGAATTAATATTCTAAACCTCTCTATTTACATCATAGAGGTAATGGTCTTCTCAACATACCATTTATAGTTCCCTAAGAAGAAGTTTAAAGGATGTGCGTCGAGGAAGAGGTAATCTCTTCTACCGACTCATTCAAGTTTCCTTCTTCTTCCACATCTTCTTATTTTGTTGTATGATTATAAATTAAAAACATAAGTATTAATTATATACTGTTATGTTATTATAAATATGAAACAACCATATTTCACCATCTATCAATCCTACGGAAAATGAAATCACCACGTGTGCGTATATACGGAATACCATCTCCACACCATTGTGTAATCTGTTTTCGACCACCACCTTACATGGATGGGTATAATGGGATAAATAAATAACTATATATGATTATTTTAAAGTGATATTTATTCTTAAATATTATACATACACTTCAATACAATTCCACGATCATGGGAATTATATCATCGCTCGTGCGAACATACGGACTACCGTCTCCACGACGCGATGAGATTCATTCTCTATGTTAACAATTCATGATTGATTAAAAAGTATATATAATATGTAATAATTAAATATCTTACATAATAGAGATAATGGATTTATGTATATATATATATGAATTTCATCTACTTAATTCTATTCAGTTCAATAAGGAAACGAAAATAGCGTCCATGCGTACGTGGGACCTATCATCTCCATGAATGGTGTATTTCATTCCATTTATCGATCTATAATATATATATATATGTATATTATGAATATATATTATATATAAATAATTTATTACATTCTAAAATTAAGTAAATCAGGATATAAGTAATAATATCAAGAACAACAAGTCGAAACACATACAATAAATGAAACGATTTTACCCAAAATCGCTGCTTTTAAATCGAATTTTCAAAAGAATGGGTTATATACTGTCATAAGTAAACCATATATGATATCATAAAAAAGAATATGATTCTATAATAAGTCAATGACATTATGTAAATAATTGTACATGAGGTTTAGATACATTCGAAGCATATCAGACATAAGGTAAGGGATAACTATTCCAATCTCGCTCTTATCCGAGATTGTGTATTCGTATGTATTTACTGGGGTTTTTGATATCATCCATGTCCCTGTTTTATAAAAATGTTTTCATGTATGTTTAATGGAATTTTTACCCATTTTTTAATTTTACCACATTTTATGAATGTAATCTTACTTTTTATTACCATACGAGGAACTTTTTGACTTTTTCGACAAAAGTAGAAGGAGAATGTTATTTTTAACTTATACGGAGTGAACATATTTTTACGGTTTCATAATGTCTCATTTTCATGAAGCTTCCTCTAAAATATTGCAGGATTATTTTCAACAAAACCCTTTACTTTTAAAATTTCATGGAATTTTTTAAAAGAAAATGATTTTGAAGAAAAATGGATACTTTCCTCAAAAATCAATTTCACGTGTTTTATCAAAACTATTTTCCATATAAAATTAAATTATTTAATATTTTTATGTTTAAAGTATAATGTCTAAATTATTTACATGGTTTTATCCTTCTTATGATGAAATAATGTTCATTTTTTTATATGTATTATTGTATGATGGAATGATGTTTAAGAGTCCCATTCTATTACATGGGTTTTTCTATGTTTTATGATTTATGATTTTTTAGCACACGAAAGAATGATTTCATTATGAGATAGGTGGGGCCTATATCTACCTCCAATTTATTGGTAAAGATTTATATCTCATGAGATAGATATTTCTTGAATGGTAAGTTAATCTGGTTCAGTAATACCGGACTAGAATGTGGAGTCAACTCAATTCAGAAAGGTACTTTGTCCACTAAGATGGTCTTGAAGCAATGCCTCAGCTACTATGAAAATCATATCATGTTCTTAATGGTTACCACAATCCCATGTTTTATTACAATGATATTTTATCATTATTGATGTTCCTTTATGATATATGCCTTATGTACTTCCAAGATTTATGTCTTTTCTCAAGATTTTGATGTTTAGATATTATGCTCCTGTTTTTTTCTTTCAAATGTTTATGGATTGTTTTATAATCTCTATGTTTACACTTACCGAGCATTTGAGCTCACACTTTTTATGTTTTCTTTTCCCCAGGATATAATGAAATGTTTAGGTAAGAAAACCAAAAGGGGAAGATCTTTATGGGAGATGTTGAAGGTCTTTCACCATTATTAGAAGATTACGTTCCGAGTTTCAACGACACTAAACTAATACAATCATTGGACGTCTATTTTTGTCATGTATTAGGTATTCTGAAAAAGTAATGTTATGTCCATGTACATCATGATTTGGGTCTCTATAGGTCATAAATACCTTCCCATTAATAAAATCAATTTATATTCAACATATAATGTAAAGTTCATTTAAATTCATATCTTTCATCAATTCCAAGGGGAGAAATGGAACACCGTAAATAATCCAATTTCATATACATTTGCAATGGGTAATTTAATTAAACAACCCTAAAAAATGTTTTGTACCAATTTTATTGTCCTCATCCTATAACCATTAACTGGTGGGATATTTTAATTATTGATTTAATTCCTAATAATCAAATTCATGTATTAAAATTCATTTCATTGGTAGTGCTATAAGAACATAGAGAATTGTCTAATGACATATATAAAAACATTGACATTAAAAAAAGATAGAGACCATCTACCGTATGATCATTGTAGATTTCTTGTTCACAACCAACTTTTAAAGATACTAATATTGGGTGAAAATTATAAAATGAGTGCAGAACCAAATAAATTGAAATATTTTCCCATGTCTTAATATTCTATCTAATACCAAACCAAAGGAAAACCAACACAAAAGGAACTAATAAATTACCAATACATATCTGATGCTTTTGAAAAATCTTGATACCAAGATCGGACGAATATGTTACCTCAATTAATAGAATATATATCAAAATAAATCTAAAGAAATTGTATACATTGGTTGAAATTTTGTATAATCAAGTTAGAATGACTTTTAATATGGGGTTAAAATGTAAATTTACACAAAATATTGGATTGTACGGTTTGAATACACAACTGGGCAGTCATTTCAAAAACCATGAATGATTTACTTTATGTTGGAACACCCCACCTTGTATATATTCATGGTTTGAATTACTATATACAAAACCTGATAAAATCCACTATCAAAATTGAAGACATTTTAACATGATTGTGTGCCACTAGTAATGCGGTTTGTTTAACCATGTGTGCCCCTTATTCTCTCTTCACAAGTCACATGTGATAATTTATATTCTATGGTATTAATTGAATGGTTTTTACATAAAATGTTCCATATCTTTTTCACCCCATGTGATGGGTTTCGAGAAATATTAAATATCTACGAACCTCAGATTCCACTATAAACTCAATGTTAATTCATATTAGGATATATAAATGCATTTAAAATAGAATAATATTTTTTTAAAACAATATATTGCTCAAATACATCCCAGGATATTACATATATCATTATTAAAACATATAATTTATAGAATGGGGTTTATATGAAATCATATCCCAAAATGATTAAATAAATATTAATAGATATAATATTAAATTGGTTAGTGAAAAATTAGAGGATGAGAGATCTATTTCTTTTAGAGTTTGATTAAACATGCATGGGAAGACTTTCTGGGTAGCCAGAGGGAATATTGGTAGACTATAAAGTTGTAAAGTATGAGAAATAATGTTCTCCAATTATTTTCGAACAATAAAAATTTGGATTTGGGGGGTGTTTATATAGGAAAAGTGTGAGGAATTTTTTATTCTTTTTCAATCATCGATTTTGGGATCTATAAAATAAAATTAAAATTACCACAAACATTCCCATAGATTATTTCTTATGTATAATACAAATCGGAGGGTTTTTAATAAGTCCATGTGTATTACTTAATGAAATAATACCATTTCTTATGTGGAAGTGGATTAAACTCTGAAATAAATGAATTTAAAACCATGAAATATATTAATGATTTTAAGGGAATCATTATGGATTTATAAAATTAAAAAAATAGAATAGAAATAAAATTACATTAAAGGGAAAATATTTTTTATCATGTGTATAACCATTAAAATATTTATGACATAAATTATTTATCCTTATAGTTTCACAACAGACACCATATATTTATACGGTATGTAATTTTTACATGGATGTTTGATGGTGTAAAAAATTATGAAAAATTTAACATTAGATAATTTTGAGGTTTTAATTATAAAAAAATATACACATTATCAAAATATTTTTAAGTTCACTTTTAATATAATAACAAAAAATTATTGATTAATGTTTGTTTTTTTTAAAATAGACTTTTTTGAACCCTTATGAAACTTACATTTGACTTCAGAAAAATTATATGTTCATTCATATGTGATAAAAATAATTTAATAAGAATATTTTGATAAATAATTATGTATTTCAAAATTCCATTAAGTCATCCAAATTAATATCTTAATTTAAATTGAATACTAATTAAAAATTCAATATTGGTTTTATAATATAAAAACAATTATCATAAAAATACGAAGAAAATATGAAAATTACTCTATTACAACATACATATTCATATTATTATGTTCTTTATATATATTCCATTAAAACATGCAATCTTTTTAAAAATATGGTGTGTGATGGTGAGACTTTCATTAGTGTGGTTCAACATACATGGGTTTGGTCGTCATCTCAATGAGCATGAACTTCTCCCATAAATAGATTGTCTCATACATATGTCATTGAATTGTTTCTTAGGTTTGGTGAAGGGAATTGTCTATTTATTATATCTCCCTTCCATGCTCTAAAACATTTAATTCAAATGGTAGGATCCTGCGATGTTAGGCCAACCCAACCTTTGTCTCTACCATTGGATTTATCAAACCCCAACACTTATAATTTTCATCTTATCACTTTTTTACGAATATATTATCAATTTTAATTATGTCTAATATTATTTTATATCAAATAGGATATAAAATACTCAATGACGTTCATCTTTTTCGATAATGAGAATACATAATGAAAAATTTAATTAAAAGCAAATCAGAAATTTTATTTATAAATGTTTAGCCATTGAAATCTTCCCCCATTTAGAAATATCACCCTAAATATTTCCATTTCCAACCATAATAATGGTGTTTATATATATTTCTTCACCTCCTTAGTTTCAAAAATTTCTTATTCAAGCAAGTGGATTCACCACAATAATTTAACATGGTGATTTTTTTTGTATAACTTTTCCCATATAATATAATATTCTAACCATATACTCTTCCTTGGAATGATCATTATCCAAGGATACCACCTCCTAGTTATGTGCATTTAATGGATCTTGTATGTACTTCTTTATCATGGATACTTGTATTGCATCATTAACTATAGATATGTTATGTGGGAGTTCTATATGATTGGCCTCCACTCCGACCTGATGAAGGATCTCAAATATGCTGATGTATTTTGGAATTAGAACACCATTATTCAAAAATCTCGTACAATAAAAATATTTATATATTTGGTGGAATATTATGTCTCAGACTTCAAAAACTAGTTCTAATTGATGGTTTTCATCATATATCTTCTTTTAAATACAATCATCCTTGATGAGATTTTGTGTTCTCTTAACATTTTCCACTCATTGATCATCCATTACATGTCCTAGAGGTTTTTCCCCCCAACATCACCCTCTCATGGAGGTGATGTAAACTTCTTCCCATTAATTTCATTATCAAGTGGAATTTGGATTCTGTAGTGGAAACTATTATCATATAAGAAATAAAATAGATGAATATTTTAAACCCATCCTCCTATGATTTTAGTTCCTTTTTCTCCCAACATTTATTTAAGTGTGAGGATAGTCCACTTAAATTGGACCATAGTTTGAGTTGATATGTCTTGATGAATATCATATTTATATTTAGATCCCATAAGTTACTCTTTTAGATCATATTGACAAATCTGGTACCATGATTGGATTCAATTTATGTAGGTTTCCCATATAGCCTTTGTACTTCACTAATTTATATCCTTTAAATTTGATCAGGTGAGAAATTATATTTAATTATAATGAAGTGTATAGTCTTCATAATATTATACAACACAGCCAATATATAACTGCATCCACTTATCATCGCTGAACGAGCTATGAAAGTTCCCATGGGGATGTCTTCCCATTTTCATATAGGTATGGGTAATGTTTTCATAATCACATTAAATTTTTTCCATTTTTATTTCACTAGATAGCATACAATAAATCACGATGTACATTCCATCATAGACATTTTCATATTGTCCCAACAATAGTTATCTGAGAGGTCATGATCCATATTTTTTCATCCTTTATTGTTGGAGATAGTCGACTAGGTGCTTTATCCAACAATTCAGGAATTATCCTAGTATTTTGGGGTACACATATTCGTGACCAAAATTATTACAAATCCTTATTCAATAGAATTGACCACATAATATTTACCTATTTTTATTGTTTCCATATTCTTCAATATTCTATGATTATTTCATTGGGAATCATTTAACATATCTAGAAGGTATGTCTGGGTGATAAATTTTAAATAATTGATGATGTTCATTCCTTTATTTTTTCCATGTCTATCCTCTTTATATCTAATAATATAGGATTCCTCCCAATTCACATCCGTGATAATATTGTATTATTTATTCAATTTATATCCACTACGACTTTATTTTTCTTATTGATGATGTAGTGGATTGAACTATTATATAAATTGATTAGCTCCAAACATCTTATATGGGACATATTATTCTCATTCTATGTTTATATATACATTAGGATTATTTGATATATGTATCTCACACTACTTCCCTAAAAGATAATGTCACCATGTTATTGTTGTAGTGATAACCATAGAAAACTTTTGAATGGGGATACAATTTTTTTTTAATATTCAACTACCTCTATGAATTGGATATCACATTGTCAATCTTCTTTATCACATTTCCCAATATATACATGGAAATGGAGTAGCTTACCCTGAACAGTTATCCACTTGTGGGTACTATTATTAACGGTTCATTGATAAATAAATTTTTCAACTCCTTGAATAACTATTCACAATAATAAATCCAAAAAAACATGTCTCCCTTCTTATTATCTACATTGGAGGTTTTGAAAATCATGATAAATTTCTCACAAATCAATGATAGTACGCTGGTAACCAATTGAAACTATTGATATTTATCCAAGATGTTGGACTCAATCATCCATAAATTTCTTCTATTTTTAACGGTTCAAAATATATCGTCTTTCATTTGATAATATTACCCCACAATGACACTTCCATAACCTAATACTCCTATTTTCTATAAATAGAATAACGATTATCCTTTTACAAACTCATTATTAATGTTCTCAAATTCTTTACATGGTCCACCTTAAATTTGGCATATATTAGAATATAAAATATAAATACAACCAAAAATATGTCATGGTTAACCCTAAAAACTACATTCATCATGTCCATGATGATTTCTATTGAATTATCGAGTATCAAAATGATTACATTGAACTCATAGTGCATGTACCATATATGAAAAGAAGTCTTTGTGATATCAACCTTATTCACCCTAACACGGTAATATTCATAATCCAAATCATCCTTGGTGAGTTATAATGCTCAAAAAATATGATCAAATTGGTTACTAATCAATTGAGGTGTATACTTTTTCTTTATCTTGATTTTCTGAGAATATAATAATCAATGAAAAGGTGCATTGACAAATAATTATTCTAGATGATGTGAACTGGTGAATTCCATAGTGAATCACATGGGTATAAAATCCTATATCCATAATATTAGGTGATTTTTAAGGTCCTCTTATTCAAAAAATTGCATTCAACATAGAGTTTTGGATATTCAATTTTACCCAGCTACATTATTTATTGAAAATTTACCCTCACCTCTAGGAAAAATTCTATGAAATTCCCCAGGAAACAAATATTTTCATTCCCTAATAATTGGAATGTTTCAATTATAATTATCACGATAGACTCTATCATTTGGGTTATATATACTTTCTCATAGGAAAATAATACACATGAATGAGATTTTGGGATAAAGAATATTTTTATATCCTTGCACATTTACAACATCAGTGGATTATTAATGATATGAATAGTCATTTCCTTCCCCTGCAAATTTATGTTCTCTTTGTATAAGGAAATCAAATACATAACAAGACTTACATCAAATTTCACAAAATATTTTATGAAATGAATATCAGAGATTTTTATCCCACAAAATTGAATAGAGGAGGATTTATATAATTGGGATGAAATATTGTCCCATTTTCTATTGGTAGATACATCACTGCATCCATGATTTGTTGTGGTTTTTGAGTAGTTCTATTATTACTACGTGATATGAATAAAATATATAGACCATAATGAAAATCTAATTTTCTATAGTATAATGGACTACTAATATGCCTTTATCCACATCATTTTTAGGAACCACCAAAGTAGTTGTGATGGTAAATTCCCTTCTTTACTGCCTTGGAGTTTGTTGGTGACTCCAAAAATCCTTTTTGAATTGTAGTGGTTTGAAAAGTGCCCCCAATTAATTTGATTTGAAGTAATGAACAATAAAATAAGTATTAACTAGATAATTTCTTTCATCCGTCACATTAGTGCTTTAATAAATTTTTTAATTCGAATATATATGTTCCTCCTTCCCACACCTAAATAATTCATACTTCACCCTTAAGAAATTTCTAGGGTCTTACATTCCAAATCATTGAAAAGTAGGAAATTTAAATTTCACATCATTGTTATATGTATCTTTATGAATTAAATAATTATACTCTACTTTCTATTTTAAAACCCAGTGATACCATTGAGATTACCTGATCTCCATATCGACATTAAATGCACATCAAAAAAAATTCCCCATAGACATCAATGTCTCATATATCCCCATATTTTTATATACTAGGGTTTCTCCCACCAAAAAATTATTCAGCACTTTATTTGGGGGTATCAACAATTTTGGAGTTATATCATGCACTTATTGTGAAGGATTCCTCATACTCCCAAATATATTAATCATTTTTTATTTTGGTCATGGAAATAAATTTCCATTTTTTGTGAGATATAGCAAGGAATATATCTATCAAAAAAATTATGAATTTAATTCCACCCCACCACATTGATCTATTCTGAAAACTTTATATTCTTGATCAATTACCACCACTTATTATCTTCTCCATCTATAAATTATAAGAATTGTGTAATAATATTATTATCTTGATATTGAATGATGTAGATGATCTTCTGAATCATCCAGATACCTTATTCCACGATTATGGGATCAAAAGATCCATTGTAGGTCTGGTTAATTTTCATGTAATGGTTTTAAATATATATATTTATCTATTATGTGGATTTTAATGTTCCACTTAATCTAGGATTCTATTCATAATTTTATTCTACAGACAAATTATCTTCATAATTTAAATGATTCCTTCTCCCAATGGGTTTGGCATCTCATGGGGGAGGTCATCACATCAACCATAACATTTTTTGATTAACAGATTCCTCCAATTTCTGGTAATCAATATTAATAAAAGTAACATTATAGATGATTTATTTCAATCTAATTAAAAAATAAATTGTAATTCAATGAAATTAAATGGATAACATATAATTTTCACCTATTTCCATAGATTGTGAATCTTTCGGCTTCAAATTATGTTATTCATTATCTATTTACTATTATATATTTTATGCGTATTTTTTATTTAATATTGTGTCATAATGGGATTATAAAATTACCAATGAAAACCCACCAGAAGTGCCAATTGAAGAATGTGTCAAGGATCATTGTCGTTCATCCGTTCACAGTCGAGACTATATCAACATAGGGTTTTCTTGTTTAAAATTTATTTATATCTATGGAAGATCCACAACCTCATGTAATATCAATACATGGAAGTATTTTTTTGATAAAACACATAATATACAGTTACCAAACTTTAGGGATATTATCTTCTATTTCATTTTATGAATATGTAATAATCTAGAGTTTTCTATTATTAATATCACAAAAATAAAGAATTTTTTCCATTGATTCAAACTATGTGGGATGTCCCGACCTAGGATCCACTGAACGGTGCCCTGATCCGATTTTCCACATGTCCTCAACAGCACCTCCCCATATGCTTGAGGGTGTTGAATATCTGTGATGGTATGGTAATTCAGTTTTTTGGAGTCTATACACTCTTTTATCAGCATAAAATAACAATGGAATAAAATAAAAACAACCAAGTGTGAAAGTGTATAAATAATGAGAAAGAATTCATTTCATATGATAAGAAAAAAATGAGAATACAATACTAAACGGAAATGTGAAAAATGATATGACAAAAAAATGTCATGTGTATACAATGGAACTGAAATTACAGACACAATGACTCCGAGGAAGGTCTTGAACCATGTCTTATTCCCTATCCCATGCTCTAATCCAAAACTACAACCTATCTGAATGCCTTTTCCATCTCTTGTATAGAAACAGAAATGTTTGCTTGGGTATCGATCTAGTGGCCAAAATAGGTTGTGAGTAACACTCAGTACGCGACTACCAACAGTGTCTAAAACCACTCCAGTCAAAATATAGTGCATGTTTTTTTAGGCAACAAGGGAAGTGCATAATTTAATCAGATATCACAATATCATCTAATCTTAAATTATAACATTAGTCAATGTTTCAGTTCAAATATTCCATTTTAATCATTATTTAACATTATTAATCATTTTTTTGGTTCTTCAGGCCTAGAACACCAAATAATAGTTTAATAATCATTCATCATAATCATTTATTTAATGTAGGTCGTCATTACTAGAGCCACATTATCTCAAACATGGATATCTATTGGGGAGGAATTCCATGTCCAAGTCCCAACATCTATTCGGTCAAGAATGAAATTTCTAGAACCACAGTAATCTCATCCATCTAATAATTCAATAATTTACATGATTTTTTTCATCATTCTATTAATAATTCAATAATTAGATAAGCATTAAAAATGACACTACTATACTGAACAATTAATTAATCACATAAAACATTAATTAAATAATAAATTTATTAATCAATCAATATAATAATCATTACATAATTAATTATTCACAATTAATTGTCCATATCAAATATCAATATGTCATAATTAATTAATTTAACTAATTGACATTGATAAAAAAATATGGCACATAAATAATTAGCACAATTATTTATCTTTGGTTAATATCATGGCACATAATTAATTATCAAAAATAATTTTCATACATACCCAATCATCAATTAATTATTAATTACCCCTATATAATTATCTTATAAAAATAAATTCAATATCTCAAGGAAAATTCTCAACCCATAATCATCCTCTAAAAAATACAAATTTTGGAAACCCCCGCCGTTTATTTCAGGATTAAATAATCAATTAATCACCGAGGAATACAGAATTCAATTTTGCATTCCAAATTACTCCAATTTATGAAATCTAACAATAAAAAAATCATAAAAATCATAAAATCGCATCCAAATTTCCTAAATCATGACTATGGGAGTTTTATTTAAACCACACAACTCAGTTTATTATTGGGATTTAGTCCATGAAAAATCCACAAAATCAGTGTAGCACAATGTCATCAATCAAGCTTCGGATCTAAAAACCTAAACCAAAATTACCATCAAAGGCATGAAGATATTTTAAATATAGATATATATCCATATTCATTAATATAGATCTCAACTAATATATTTAGTTCTACAAAAACATAGTTTATCATCAAAAAAATATTTAGAAAATATAAGAAGAATAACTAGAGAAGCATTGGGACGAAATCCACATATTGTTCGGATAGCGGTCTTCTCTCTTGGATTTCAATATCAAATAATGGTGTTTGGATCACCATGTAATACATAAAAATTTCTTTGGTAATTCCATGTAATTTTCAATCCCAAGCATAGGTTGAATTAGAGAGGTGTCGACAGTTCAGGTGGCTTTAAAACCAATTTTCGGAATAAACCAGGCCATGCACAATGTATTACCTAGGAGACCACATAGTTTGGCCAAACCGTAAACCAAACTTGAAGTCTTCAAATTAACATATATATATATATGGTGCATAGTTAAAAAGATTTTACCCCAACTATTCTATCTTCCACTGCCCACACGGTTAGCATGTCCAGGGTTTTTCCAAACCATGCACAATCTGTGAAAAAATACCTATCATCCCAAGATCCTGAAATATTCATCCAAATGCACCCTAATCATCTACTACAAATAATTTTTATTTAAAAAAATATAATGTACATGAGAACATTCATTATATGTCTCAAAAAAATTCAGGATATGTAAGTCTCCACACCTTATAATTGCTCTTCATCGAGCTACACTTCCAAACATATCTAAGATTATTAGCTAGAAATAAGGGTCCACCGGGACACTATTATTAATACCCATTACAAGTTTCATCTTGATGATTTCCATGCTTCCATAACATGTATGATAATAGCATGATCATTCCCTGCAACACTTTCTCACGGTGACCCAACACAAGCAGCAGATTCTCCTGAAAGGAAGCATCTATATAGAGATCAACCTCTTCCACATCAATAACATGAGATGGTATGGGGTGATACCACTGTAGTATATAAATATGAAAAACATAATTCATAGAGCTAAACATCTGAGGATGTTCTAATCGGTAGGCCACCAGCCTGATTCTATCCATCACCTCAAACTATCCCACAAAACTGGGGGCTAACATGGCCAGCCTCTGTATCCAGTGGTAACCCAATATAGGTGATACCTGAAGGAATAAAAAATCACCCCTTGTAAACTCTAGTGTATCTTATAGTATATAAAAAAACATTGGTCTACTCTGAGCTGTAAAAATATATTTTTGAATCAATATCACCCACTCTGATGTCTCATGAACGAGACTCGGTACCAATAGATCTGACTCACCAGCCTCTAGCCAACATAGGAGT
Source organism: Viscum album (assembly GCA_963277665.1). Classification (NCBI taxonomy): domain Eukaryota; kingdom Viridiplantae; phylum Streptophyta; class Magnoliopsida; order Santalales; family Viscaceae; genus Viscum; species Viscum album. The sequence goes on along the minus strand of OY728163.1, from coordinate 1,896,000,943 downwards.
GATCTAAAAGATCTACTATAAAGTGCCTAATATTTTACCATTTGTATATTCACCTGATAACTTATTTTATAGGAAAACTCCACAAATGTCATTTTCTCCTCCCATGAAACACCAATGTCAAGAACACATGCTCGTAACATATCCTCTAACACCTGTATGGTATTTTCTGATTCCCAATATTTTTTTGAGGAGAAGGTTGTACATAAAAAAACCTGTTTACCATGAATCTTGTGTAATACCTTCAAGAATCATGAAGTATATTGTGAATGGTGATCTAAAACTATATTCTATGGCACCCCATTCAGTGTAACTATCTCCCTCACGTATAGTTCTACCAACTACTCTAAAGTTAATGTTTCCATTATAAGAATAAAATGTGCTTCCTTCATTGGTCGACCCTCAGTGATCCAAATATCATCATTAATGCTATGATTATATGGATGTCCTACCATTAAATCCATAGTCATGTCATCCCATATCCATTGCGGAATAGGTAACAGATGCAATAGATCTCTAGGTCATTGATGTTCTACCATCTCCTGCTAATAGGTGAAACATCTAGTTACAATCCTTCCTATTTCCTTTTTCATTATTGGACATGAAAATTGTCATCATAGTTCATGTTACATTCATTCATCCCAGGATATATCGACCTCCTTGTAGAATGAAATTCTCACATCAGTTCATATCGCACACTCGTATGCCCAATAACCCGATTTTTTGACATAGTTGGTCTGGTCCTCATCTATTATCAAATCTCAATGTTTCTCCCAACATCTAATCATTCCCTTAATTCTAAGAATTGTACATGTTCATAATTTCTATCTATGTTCTATATCAATAGTTTTGAATCCATTGCTTTAGAAACGAGATTCATCTTATCCTAACTCTCTTGAACCAACACTTGATTTTACACAAGAAAAGTCATTATCTTACACATTGCACTAGACTCATGTACCAAAAAAGTATAACTTTTCTAATCTAGGAATTCACCACACTATTCCACAGTCTAAGCGTATATACCAGATCAAAATAAAAGCACAAAATATACTCTACCCATCTTCATCGTTGAAGATTCAACTTGTCTTGTGAAATTATATACATCAAGCTTCGGTGATCTGTAAAAATAGTAAAAATTTCCTCCAAAAGATATTGTATCAAAAAAATAACATTATAAAACACTATAGAATAATAGAGGTCATTCATAGGTTAATTTCATTCATGTGGCCTTAGATCTTGAGACCCATAAACCACGACTCGATCCCCTTGTGTTAGCACAGCTCTAAGTCTGTTCACAGAAGAGTGAAAATACATTGTTTACTCCTCACCTGAAACATTTAATATCAATATTTTTGCATATTCCAAGCTCTTATTTAACTCATGGAAATCATTCTCTCATTCTTATATCCACACAAATTTTATCCCTTTCTTTTTCAAATCTGTAAGGGGTGATTCCAATCGAGAAAATTCATGGATGAACCTCCTATAAAAACATGGTAATCCCAAAAAACATCTAATATCAAAATCATTCTTGGTATTCTCCCAAATAAATCACTGCCTACACATTATCTAGGTCGACATCCAAACCTTATTTTGAGATTATGTTCCCCAAAATGTGTACCTTGTCAATCAAAAACTTACATTTAGATATCATGGCATGTAGTCGCATCTCTGTCAGTGTTCCTAGGATGATGTCAAGGTGTTGGGCTTAGTCATCATGAGTGAAAGATTAAACCAAGATGTCATCCACAAACACCACCACAAACTGATCTACATACAAATGAAAGATCTTTTTGATTAATTAAATAAATACCAATGGTGAATTTTTCAACCCAAAAACATTATTATAAAATCATAGAGGCCATACCTACACATGAATCATGTTTTTGGTATATCATAAGTATGAACTCTCAACTAATGATACCCTGATCTCAGATCAATTCTGGAGAACACACAATCCCACTTCAACTATTCAAACATATATTTGATTTTCAAAAGAGGATATTGTTTATTCAGTGTCATTTTATTCAACATCTGGTAATCGACACACAAGTTTAAACTCCCATCGGAATTATTTGTACACAAATCAGTTAATCCCCTTGGGGATGTAATTGGACGAATAAACATTATATCCTCCAACCCCTCTAACTGTGTTTTGAGCTATTGAAGCTCTGTCGGTTCCACTATGTAAGGTAGAATAGATACCATCTCATCCCCCTAAATGAGATCATTAGTGAATTATACATCTCCCTTAGGTGTACACTATTAATATCCTTAAAGAATAACATCCTAAAATAGTTATACTGCTGGAGGAAGGACATCTTTCCTACCTCTCACATAATCCTGAAAATGGAAAGCAATTTAGGCTGTGATCTCTCCCATTTGCTGAGTAATTAGCCCGGGTCTCCCTACATTGATATCCCATTCTCCATGGTGATAAAATTATCCAACCTCTGTATTTTCAAATGTCACTCTCCTTAATTAAAAATATATGTGGTCTTGGTGTGCGTTTAGCCAGTCCATAACCAGAATTATCTCAAAGTTTGTTATATCAACGACAAATATATCCCAAATGAAACAACAATCTATGATCTCTAGATAGCATCCCTTACCTAAAAGGATTATGTAGTCTGTGTTCCAAATAGTGTATCGATATTCATTACCCCGCTTACAGACTCCACCTCCATGCTCATGACATTAACAAGATTTTTAGATATAATTGAATGCGAGGAACATGTATCGAACAAGGAAGCAGGTAAAGGATAAGTGTTTAGAATAGTACCTCCCACTATCAGTGGACCAACCTCTCTCTCCAAGAGTGTATGTTTAATTGCATGAAACTATTATTCCCTTATTCTATGGGGTGTTTTCAGACCCCCCTCAGTAGCACCAATCTTCTAATATGGGCACTCATACCCTGAAGCCTCACATCCACAACCACTTCCGAATATGACATTAGAACTCAATATGACAAAACTACATGGTGTAGACAACCCCTTACCCACGCTATGACAATGAGAATCTTCTTCCTCAACACCATCCTACCATTGATTCCTGCTAAATTTCTGTATGTGTCCCATCTTGCCACAAAACTGTAACACCCCATGATTTCATAGTGTGTTATTTTTTCAAAATAATTCAATAACATGCACTACATGCAACACCGAGTTCAAGCGCACCATGACTTACCAAACAAGCCGTTAAAAAGATGTTATGAATAGTATTATCTAAATTTTAAACTTTATATAATCCTTATAATTTTATAAACCATACTATGAGTTCCTTATACACAATGTAAGAACAAATTCATTTTCAGTATTTCACTTTTACCAACTTTTAACAGTAAACCCGTTTTAAATACAATATTTTAAACTTTTTGACTAAATGGGGACATCAAAATTTTTAAATTAAACATACCAAACTTCCACGGTACGCTTCTCTTTGAATAATACAGTAGCGTGTGTTGTACGCAACTTCGACTTCTAACACACACCATAACCAAATCAAACTAGCCGTTATGAATAGTAATACATACTTTTTGAAATTTTATAATTTTTATCACACAAAATGGACTTCATTTTTGGATTCGGAGTATCGAATTTAGCCTAAGGTGAAATTTTGGTACTTTTGGATAACTTTAATATTTTGATGAATAGTGAAAATTACTAAATTTTAAGTAAAAACAACTTTTTTAATAAAAATAATTAATACTGATACATTATGGATTTTAGTGGTTTTAAATTATATTTAGAATATATTTTTACCATTTAATACAATGTTGGTCATTGGACATAATTTCACAAATAAACCATACATAAACAAGTATCAATCTTTTGATAATTAATATATCTTAAAAACACGCTTTATGTTTTGACAGCTGGAATTAATTTTAAATTAATTTTTGCCACTTCTGTGTTTTGAATTTGGAAAAATGGATTCCATATTTGGAATCCGGATTTCCAAATATTGTAAATAGTTATCCTTTATTTTTAGACATTTTTAATAATTACTTCGGTAAATATTTTATTTACTATAGTTTAAGGGTAAATCTTGTAAATAAGGGTTAAAACAATAATATTATAATAATATGAAATTACCATAAAACGTGTCCTACCCTTATTTTTTGGATAAATGGCCGACCATGGGCATCTTTGGGTCGATTTTGGGACCCCATGAAGGTGATAGGGACAATTTATTTTAATTAAGTTAAAATAAGTACAAAAATGACATAAGCATATATCTTTTAGAAAAACAATTTTTACATAGGGTTATATATGTTGGATTTTCAACTATAAATATTAATTAGAAAGATAAATAGATTTAATAAATAATGATATTTTATTTATAATTTTTAGACATTAAATAATTTAATTTATTTATTACACAATGAAGATGAAGTAATTACCATAATAGTGACAAATTAAAATAATTGATATTATAAAAACCAAAATAAATATAATTTGAGACGTTTATTGAATTACACTAATTTTCTAGGTTAATATGTCATATTAGGATTGATTCAATTGAATATTTTAGAGTTAATAATTCTGTTATGAGTTTCAAAAAAATCAATTATTGAATAGTGTCAAAATTGACAAAAACCCGTTTTTAAAACATATATTATATTATTTGTTGATTTTAAATTCATAAAAATATAATGTTCGGCCAAGAGACTTATATCATGATAGGTGTCTCATCAATTGACAACTTGGTGGTCAATTATATGTATATAGTATGTTTAATAACTATATAATATAAAAATAGAAAGAGACATTGTAAAAGTGAAACTAACTAACTTAGAGTTAATACTTAATGATAAGGTTAATATAGTAACCCAAAACTGTCTAAATTATATTGGTTGAATGGTTTTAAACCCATACCCACCTTATAATTTAAATCATCAACTTTGTATCCATTAGAAACCGAATATGAATTTATTATAAATTAATATTTCTAGCTTTTCCAAAGGTGCCCCTCACCGCCCTTATAAAAGGGCACTCCCCCTTCTCATTACATCCCACCTTCAAAGCCTTTGGTTCGGCCAACACCTGCCCAAATGCCCTCTAAACTTTCCTCAATAAACCTAGAGGCCTTATTTTTATCATAAAGCCAACCAAAGGAGCCCTTTTGATCAAATCAAAAGGAAGAACCCGAAAAAGAGGTAATGTTTTCACCACCCTTTTTCAAATTCATTTCTTCTTCAACTTCTTCTTTCGTTGTTATTCCCATTCTAAAATAATGAATCCAGTATCTCATATATACTGTAATATTTTTATAAATATGGTACAACCATTTTCATTATTCTATCCACCCTTTGAATAACATGTCACCATACGTGCGTACGTACGACTTATCATCTCCACGTCGTGGTGTAATTGTTATTCAATAAATTATTATTTTGGATGGGTATAATAATGATGTGTAATTCATATAAATAATAAATATAACATGATAATTATTATGTATTTATGATATACCACCCAATTATATATTATTTTAATATCAAAAGAGTGATATTGTTGCTCGTGCGTACGTACGGACTACCGTCTCCACGAACGCGATGAGATTCATTCTCTATCATATCCATTGATGTATAATTATCAATTGATGATTTAAAAATAATTTTTAAGGACTTGATATCATTATGGATATGAATAAGATACAAATTATCGATTACAACCACGACTTGTGTAACAAAACATATAAAAGAAAACTAGTAAGTTAACAACCGAAACAATGATAATTCTAATATATTATTAACAAAGCAATGTTAAAAGATCATATATGATATCATATGAATATATATGATTCTTGTATAATTTAATATCAATTATTTCACCATTATACTGGAGGTTAAACTACCCCCAACCAAGGAAAAGTACAAGGTAAAGGGTTTTCATCTCAGTCCTTATTCTCGTGAGATTCATGCCATATTTCCACTATTACATATTGTGTGGTGTATGTACTACCCATAATTATATTCTTTGTTTAATACACATTTATTTATTTGTATTTACATATTCATTGTATCATACCTCTTTCATGGGTTGTACGTTTCGTAAGTTACCATAATGGTAAGGGTTATTTCACAATCTCTTCATTATCCTAGGTTGTTTATACAAAATAATCTACTGGGATCTCTTTATCACCCACATCCATGTTTCTTAAAAATGTATTTCAAAACATTTTTACTATTTAAAAGAATATGGGATAAATTCATTTATACCTTTTTTTGACTTTTTATAATAGTTTTATAAAGAAATCATTCCGTCGTTTTCTAAACAAGGTTCTTTTTATCCTTTTTGACTGAATTAAGGTAAGAATGTTTTTTAACTTATACGGCGAGTGCGGTTATTTTCCGCCGTTATAAAATCATCGAATCTTCCCTAAAAATCTTATTATAATATTTTCAAAGTAAATTTTTTATTATTTCAAAATGAATATTTTAAGAATTTTTGAAAGGTACTCTTTATCAAGATCATAATTTTAAATGTTTTAAAGATTTATATTTCTAAATCTTTTAATTAATGTCCATGTTTTCCAAATGATTTTAAGGATTTATTTATTTGGACATGAATGTTTTGAAATGATATTTCTTTTCAAAGGTTTCAAAGTTTTATGGGAAACTTTGATTCAAATATCTCTTTTAAATTACTTTCTTTTTTAAATGTGTGATTTTTAATGATTTTGAGAAAAGCGATATTTCACTAAAATTATTTTGATTTCATCTATGTCAACATCCTTTGATGGATTTTAAGCTTATTTGACGTTGATTTATTATGAAACAAAACTTTTGTATTGAATTTCTGGTTTTGTGATATGTTTTATTGTAGATGTTTTATTTTTATTCCATTCATGGTTTATGGAGAAAGTATTGACATTTTGTATGTTAGTTTTAATACGAATGTTTATGTTATGTTTAAACCATTTCATATGGGAATGAAATGGACTTAGTAAGTGACGGGTGGAGCCCGCTATAGCTCCTCGATGCATTAGTAGGTCTCATGAGATAAACTGGTTTCTTGGCACAAGGCCTTGGCAAAATATTATTTGTAGTCTTGGCACGAGGCCTTGGATATGTGGTTATGATAGTCTGGAATTATGTAATCCATTATTATGAAAGTGGTTATTGATATTTCATGTGATTATTCGATTAGTAGAATATCCATGTGAATAAGTAAATGGAATTATTTCATTTTATTTTGGCCATACTATGTTTAAGTTCAAGATTAAAATGCTTTTGTTTTAGTTATACATATCCTTAAATGTTTATGCTTATTTATGAATGTTTCTGCTGTATTGCTTACCCTTACGGAGCATTTGAGCTCACCCCTTTTCTTTGTTTTATTTTTCCCAGGATTCCAAGAAGTATATTTTGATTGATAAGAAGGGTTAAGACAAGGGAATAATGGAATTCATAAAGTATTAATTATGTTGTTTTGTATATTATGAAGTGTAATGTAACATTAATGTATGTAATCTATTTTCCAAAGACTGCTAAACTAATCGGTCCTTTGGGACTTGATTCCTTGTAATCATGCCAATGTATTAAAATAATGCATTGAATCTGGGTAACTGGGGTCAGGGCGTTACAGTTGGTATTAGAGGAACTTTAGAAATAACCTTGGATACTGGATTTAGATAAACTCTGATTAGAGAACATAGCCCTAAGATAGACTTTGAGGATTAGTATAGAAGAACTTCCTATAATTTTGGTATTGTAGAGATTTTGTGAGTTTTCCGAGCAATACAACCCTATCTGGATACGAGCAGGTAGATGCGGCTCTGGCATAGATGTAACTAGGGGTAAAACCCGAAAACACCGCTTTGAGCTAGACTCGAACGGGAACTAGTGCACGACAACGGGCCTTGGTGCACTCTTGGTTACAACACTCCTGGGAGTTATGCTTAGGATAATTCTCATTTTTTTACAAACCATTATGAAGGGTTTATGAGTATATACTTCCTCAAAGGAGAAATTTTTATGATTATGGATTATATCCATAAACTACTTAATTTATGTTATGTGTCTTACAAGTTTGGGATTATGTATTGTTATTCATAAACTAATCTATTGTATGCCATTGTTTAGAAATGGCGCCCAGTAGAAGGAATGAGAACTCCAACAATGCACATGATCCAAAGAGATGGAAGGATCATATCTTTCATGGTCTTAAGCCAGAATTTATTAGAGAAATAGTCTCCCATGTATTATCATCATATGAAGAAATAATATCATGTGTTAATAATATAAGTAAAGAGTTTACGGAGTCCTATGGATTTGAATGGAAGCAAGAGAATAAAAGGATGGAAGAGACAAAGATGGATAAAGGGATGAGGGAAAAGAACAATTTTCCCATATGTGATAACTGTGGGAAGAAACACCTCGTAACTTGCCTGAAAGGGATGGAAGTTTGTTATAAGTGTGGAGGAAAAGGGAAAAAAGTACGTGACTGCAAGGTTAAGAAAATGGTTTCAAATGTACAATGCTTCATTTGCAAGGAGTTTGGACACTACACGAACCTATGTCCCAGTCATCAGACTATTCTGCAAATGATGCTATTGGATAATAATCAAGTTATGATACTACCATTGATGAAGAGGAATGATTAGAGTTCTTATGTTGATTATGTCATTTGAGTGTTGTATCAAAAATGTACTTGTTATAATAATTACGGAGTATATTAGGATTGTACTGCAGTACTATTTCATTAAGGACTTGAGATTGTGTGGAACAATGAAAAGTGACTCAATAGCAGGATAATGTTTTGGAAAATATATGGTTGAGAGAATGATAAACCATAATATAGTTCTGATACCGAGGTAGTGATTTTGGAATAATACATGATTTATTTGGATAAATTTAATTGGATATTCTTGACTACCTTGAAACTGATTATTGATTTGTATATTCCATCATTGTTGGGGTTTAAAACATTTTTGGAATGAAAGAGTATATCTATTATTCTTTAAGGAATAAGGGATCATGAATGTAATCAATAAGGTTTTATGGTAATTCAGGATGTTGCAGTGTTTTAAAAGAATACATGATGATGTTGTTCACATGTTATTACATGGAAAAAAGGATATTTATTGTGTTTACCTTCCTAATAAATTTTAGACTGAATTATTTTTGATAGTTCTAGTTTGGATTATTTTGGATTTCCATAAAAGGACAACCCGGAGGTCTGGAGGCAACCCGTCGCATCTGGCAAGGCTGTGAGACTTAAACCCACAACCGAAGGGCGACAAGGCTGTATCACCTACAACTGACCCACGTGATGTATGGGATTAAATAATGTAGTTTTTTTAAAATATCTGGTAGATGAATTATAAATTCATTTTTTAGAACCCTATATGAATAGGATAAATATAATATTTTTTTTACGAGTGAAAGATGAGTTTTTGGTAGAAATTAGTTAAAGGATGGAACTCTACTTGTCAAGAATATATTTTTCATCTTCTCTTATTCTATGAAGAAATTAATTCTTATACTTTATTTAAGGAATCCTAAAACCAAAAATGTGTTATCCTAATACCCCATGTTTTTTTGAACTGATGGTATTTCAAATCATCATAGATTGATGAATTTAAGGACCTCAATTTTACACTTGTTTGTGATTGATTACCTCAATCACTACCTATAAATATTTACATTTTTTCTCCAATTATATGTCTCTAATTGCCACCAAAGTTCTCCTAATCTAGATCATAATTTGGTGGTGACCCTTTCCTTTCTATTTTCCTCATATTAAGACTAAATTTTAGTAACCCAATTTCTGATGTGGGTTTTCCAACAAAGATATTTTCTATTTTCAGCCTTTTATTTTCAAATCACAATTTCAAATTACGAGGATGCAATTTATTGAAGTAGGGGAGAATGTAACACCCCAAGATTTCATAGTGTGTTATTTATTCAAAATAATTCAATAACTTGCACTACATGCAACACCGAGTTCAAGCGCACCATGACTTACAAAACAAGCTGTTCATAAGAGGTTATGAATAGTATTAACTAAATTTTAAACTTTATATAATCCTTATAATTTTGGAATCCATATTATAATTTTCATAGACATAATGTAAGAACAAATTCATTTTTAGTATTGCACTTTTACCAACTTTTAATAGTGAACCCTTTTTAAATACAATATTTTAACCTTTTTAACTAAATCAGGACATCAAAAATTTAAAATGAAACATCCCAAGCTTCCATGGTACACTTCTCTTTGAATAATATAGTAGCGTGTGTTGTACGCAACTTCGAGTTCTAACAGACACCATAAACAAATCAAACTAGCCGTTATGAATAGTAATACGTAATTTTTAAAATTTTATAAATTTTATATCTCAAAATGTACTTCATTTTTGGATTTGCAGTATCGAATTTAGCCTAAGGTGACATTTTGGTACTTTTCGGATAACTTTAATATTTTGATGAATAGTGAAAATTACAAAATATTAATTAAAAAAACTATTTTAATCAAAATAATTAATAGTGATATATTATGAATTTGAGTGGTTTTAAAGTATATTTAGAATAAATTTTTACCATTTATTAAAATTTTTTTCATTGGACAAAATTTCACAATTAAACCGGACATAAACAAGTATCAATCTTTTGATAGTTGTTATATCTCAAAAACACACTTTTGTTTTGACAGCAGGAATTAATTTTAAATTAATTTCTACCACTTCTATGTTTAAAATTTAGAAAAATGGATTCAATATTTGGAATCAGGATGTCCAAATTGTGTAAATAGGTAACTTTTATTTTTAGACATTATGAATAATTACTTCGGTAAATATTTTATTTACTATAGTTAAAGGGTAAATCTTGTAAATAATGGTTAAAAAGTAATATTATAATAATACTAAATTACCATAAAACGTTTCCTAACCTTATTGGTGGACACATGTCCGACCATGGGCCTCTTTGGGTCGATTTTAGGACCCCATGAAGATGATAGAGACACTTTTTTTAATGAAGTTAAAATAAGTACAAAAATGACAAAAGCATATATATTTTAGAAAAACAATTTTTACATAAGGTTATATATGTTTTATTTTCGACTATAAATATTAATTAGAAAGATAAAAAGATTTCATACATAATTATATTTTATTTATAATTTTTATGTATTAAATAATTTAATTTATTTATGACACAATGATGATGCAGTCATTACCATAATACTGAAAGTTAAAATAATTGATATTATAAAAACACAAATAAATATAATTTGAGACTTTTATTGAATTACACTACTTTTATAGGTTAATATGTTATATTAGGATTGATTTAATTGACTTTATTTGATGTAATCATTCTTTTATGAGTTTCAAAAAAATCAAATATTGAATAGTCTCAAAATAGACATAAAAGTGTTTTTAAAACAAATATTATATTATTAACTCATATTAAATTCCTAAAAATCTAAAGTTCGGCCAAGAGACTTATATCATGATATTTGTATCATTAATGGAACACTTGGGGGGTCTCTTGGATGTATATAGTACGTTTATTAACCATATAATATAAAAATACAGAGACATTGTAAAAGTGAAACTAATTAACCTAGAGTTAATACTTAAATATATGGTTTATATAGTAACCCAAACTTGTCTAAATTTTATTTGATGAATGGTTTTCGACCCATTACCACATTATCATTTAAATAATCAACTATTGATCCATTATAATCCAACTATGAATTTATTATAAATTAATATTTCTATCTTCTCCAAAGGTGCCACTCACCCCTCTTATAAAAGGGCACTCCCACTTATCATTACATCACACCTTCAAAGCCTTTTGGTTCGTCCAACCCATTCCCAAATGATCTCTCAACTTCCCTCAATACAACCTAGAGGCATTAGTATGATCATAAAGACAACCTATGGAGCCCTTTTGATCAAATCAAAAGGAAGAACCCGGAAAAGAGGTAATGTTTTCACCACCCTTTTTCAAATTCATTTCTTCTTCAACTTCTTCTTTCTTTGTTATTACCATTCTAAAATAATTAATCCAGTATCTCCTCTATATTGTAATATTATTATAAATATCTTACAACCATATTCAGTATTCTATCCACCCTTTGAATAACATGTCTCCATACGTGTGTACGTACGGCTTACCGTCTCCACGTCGTGGTGTAATTGTTATTCAATAAATTATTATTTTTATGGGTATAATAATGATGTGTAATTCATTTAAATAATAAATATAACATGATAATTATTCTGTATATATGATATAACACCCAATTATATATTATTTTAATTTCAAATGAGTGATATTGTCGCTCGTGCGTACGTATGGACTACCGTCTCCACGAACGTGATGAGATTCATTCTCTATCGTATCCATTCAAGTATAATTATCATTTGATGATTTAAAAATAATGTTTAAGGACATGATATAATTCTGGATATGAATAAGATACAACCTATCCCTGACAACCATTACTTATGTAACAAAACATATAAAAGAAAACGAGTAAGTTAACACCCGAAACAATGATAATTCTAAGATATTATTAACAAAGCAATGTTAAAAGATCATATATGATATCATATGAATGTATATGATTCTTGTATAATTTAATAACAATTATTTCATCATTATACAGGAGGTTATACTACCCCCAACCAAGGAAAAGTACAAGGTAAGGGGTTTTCATCTCACTCCTTATTCTTGTGTGATTCATGCCATATTGCCACTATTACATTTTGTGTGGTGTATGTACTGCCCATAATTATATTCTTTGTGTAATACAATTTATTTTATGTGTATTTAAATATTCATTATATGATACCTCTTTCATGGGTTTTAAGTTTCGTAAGTTACCAAAATGTTAAGGGTTATTTCACAATCTCTTCATTATCCGAGGTTGTTTATACGAAATAATCTACTGGGATCTCTTTATCATCCACATCCATGTTTCTTAAAAATGTATTTCAAAACATTTTTACTATTTAAAATAAGATGGTTTAAAGTCATTTATACCCTTTTTTGACTTTTTATAATAGTTTTATAATGAAATATTTTCGTCGTTTTCCAAACAAGGTGCTTTTTAAACTTTTTTAAAGAATTAATGTAAGAATGTTTTTTTAACTTATAAAGCTAGTGCAGTTATTTTCCGCCGTTATAAAATAGCCTAAGCATCCCTTAAAAGCTTATAAGAATATTTTCAAATTAAATTTTTTATTATTTCAAAATGAATATTTTAAAAAAATTGAAAGGTACTCTTTATCATGATCATAATTTTAAATGTTTTAATGATTTATCTTTCTAAATCTTTTAATTCATGTCCATTTTTTCAAAATCATTTTAAGGATTTATATATATAGACATGAATGATTTGAAATGATATTTCTTTTCAAATTTTTCAATGTGTTATGGGACTCTTTGATTCAAAAATCTCTTTTAAATTACATCTTTTATAAATGTGTGACTTTTCAATGATTTTGAGAAAAGAGATATTTCTCTCAAATTGTTTTGATTTCATCTATGTCAACATCCTTTGATGTATTTTAAGCTTATTTGAAGTTGATTTATTATGATAAAAAAAATTTGTATTGAATTGATGGTTTTGTGATATGTTTAACTATGGATGTGTTATTTTTATACCATTCATGTTTTATGGAGAAAGTATTGAAATCTCGTATGTTATTTTTAATACGAATGTTTATTTATGTTTAAACCTTTTCATATGGGAATGAATTGGACTTATTATGTGACGTGTGGAGCCTGCTATAGCTCCTCGATGCATCGGTACGTCTCATGAGACAAACTAGTGTCTTGGCACAAGGCCTTGGAAAAATCTTATTTGTAGTCTTGGCATAAGGCCTTGGCAATGTGGTTATGATAGTCTGGCATTATGCATTACATTATTATGAAAGTGGTTATTGATATTGCATGTGATTATTCGATTAGTAGAATATCCATGTGAATAAGTAAATGGCATTATTTAATTTTATTTTTTCCATTCTATTTTGAAGTTCATGTTTAAAAGGCTTTTGTTTTAGATATACATTGCCTTAAATGTTTGTGCTTATTTATGAATGTTTAAAATGTATTTCTTACCCTTACGGAGCATTTGAGATCACCCCTTTTCTATGTGTTATTTTTCTCAGGATTCCATGAAGTATATTGTGATTGATAAGAAGGGTTAATACAAGGGAATAATGGCATTCATAAAGGATTATTTGTGTTGTTTTGTATATTATGAAGTGTAATGTAACATTCATGTATGTAATCTATTTTCCAAAGACTGCTAAACTAATCGGTCCATTGGGACTTGATTCCTTGTAATCATGCCAATGTATTAAAATAATACACCGACTCTAGGAAACAGGGTTCGGGGCGTTACAATTGGTATCAGAGGACGTTTAGCAATAACCTTGGAAACTGGATTTAGATAAAGTCTGATTTGAGCACATAGCCATAAGATAGACTTTGAGGATTAGTATAGAAGAACTTACCAGAATTTTGGTAATGTAGATATTTTGTGAGTTTTCTGAGAAATACATCCCTGTCTAGATACAAGCAGGTAGAGGCGTCTCTGGCACAGATGCTCCTAGGGGTAAAACCTGAAAACACCGCTTTGAGCTAGACTCGAATGGGAACTGGTGCATGACAACGGGCCTTGCTGCACTTTTGGTTATGACACTCTCGAGGTATATGCTTAGGATAATTCACATTTTTTATACAAACCACTATGAAGGGTTTAGGAGTATATACATCCTCAAAGGGGAAATTTTTAGGATTATGGATTATATCCATAAACTATTTAATTTATGTTATGTTTCTTACATGTTTGGGATTAGTTATTATTATTCATAAACTAATCTAGTGTATGCCATTTTTTAGAAATGGCGCCCATTAGAAGGAATGAGAACTCCAGCAATGCACATGATCCAAAGAGAAAGAAGGATCATATCTTTAATGGTCTTAAGCCATAATTTATAAGAGAAATAGTCTCTCATGTATTATCATCATATGAAGAAATAATATCATGTGTTGATAAGATAAGTAAAGAGTTTACTGAGTCCTATGGATTTGAAGGGAAGCAAGTGAAGAAACGGATGGAAGAGAGAAAGATGGATATAGGGAAGATGGAAAAGAATAATTTCCCCATATGTGATAATTGTGGGAAGAAACACCCTAGAACTTGCCTGAAAGGAATGGGAGTTTGTTATAAGTGTTGAGTAAAAGGGCACAAAGTGTGTGACTACAAGGTTATGAAAATGGGTTCAAATGTACAATTCTTCATTTGCAAGGAGTTTGGACACTATGCGAACCTATGTCCCAGTCATCAAACTATGATGCAAATGATGCTATTGGATAATAATCAAGTTATGATACTACCACAGATGAAGAGGAATGATTAGAGTTCTTATGTTGATTATGTCATTTGAGTGTTGTATCAACAATATACTTGTTATAATAATTATGGAGTATATAAGGATTGTACTCCAGTACTATTTCATTTAGGACTTGAGATTGTGTGGAACAAAGAAAAGTGACTCAATAGCAGGATAAATTTTTGGAAAATATATGGTTGAGAGAATGATAAATCATAATATAGTTCTGATACCAAGGTAGTGATTTTGGAATAATACATGATTGATTTGGATAAATTATATTGGATATTCTTGACTACCTTGAAACTGATTAATGATTTGTATATTCCGTCATTGTTGGGGTTTAAAACATTTTTGGATTGAAGGAGTATATCTATTATTCTTTAAGGAATAAGGGTTCATGAATGTAATCAATAAGGTTTTATGGTAATTTAGGATGTTGTAGTGTTTTAAAAGAATACATGATAATGGTGTTCACATGTTATTACACGGAAAAAAGGATCTTTATTGTGTTTAACTTCCTTATAAATTTTGGACTGAAGTGTTTTGGATAGTTCTAGTTTGGTTTATTTTGGATTCCCATAAAAGGACAACCCGAAGGTCGGGCGACACCCCGTCATGTCCGGCAAGGCCGCGAGACATGATCCCACAACCGAAGGGCGACAAGGGTGTATCACCTACCAATGACCCACGTGATTTCCATGATTAAATAATGTAGTTTTTCTATATGATCTGGTAGATGAATTATAAATTCTTTTTTTAGAACCCTATACGAATAGGATAAATAGAATATTTTTTTACGAGTAAAATATGTGTTTGTGGTAGAAATTAGTTAAAGGATTCAACTCTACTTGTCAAGAATATATTTTTCTTCTTCTCTTATTATGTGAAGAAATTAATTCTTATACTTTATTTAAGTAATCCTAAAACAAAAAATGTGTTATCCTAATACCCATTTTTTTGAACTGATGGTATTTCAAATCATCATAGATTGATGAATTTAAGGACCTTTATTTTACACTTGTTTGTGATTCATGCCCTCAATCACTACCTATAAATATTTACTTTTTTCCTCCAATTATATATCTCTAATTTCCACCAATGTTCTCCCAATCGAGATCATAATTTGGTGGTGACCCTTTCATTTCTGTTTTCCTCATATTAAGACTAAATTTCAGTAACCGAATTTCCGATGTGGGTTTTCCCACAAAGATATTTTATATTTTGAACCTTTTATTTTCTAAGAATAATTTCAAATTGTGAGGACGAAATTTATTGAAGTAGGGGAGAATGTAACACCCCAAGATTTCATAGTGTGTTATTTCTTCAAAATAATTCAATAACTTGCACTACATGCAACACCGAGTTCAAATGCACCATGACATACCATACAAGCCGTTCATAAGAGGTTATGAATAGTATTAACTAAATTTTAAACTTTATATAATCCTTATAATTATAGAATCCATATTATGATTTTTCATAGACGTAATGTAAGAACAAATTCATTTTCAGTATTGCACTTTTACCAACTTTTAACAATGAACCCTTTTTAAATTCAATATTTTAATCTTTTTGACTAAATGGGGACATCAAAAAATTTAAATGAAACATCCCAAGCTTCCACGGTATGCTTTACTTTGAATAATACAGTAGCATGTGTTGTATGCAACTTCGAGTTCTAACAAACACCATAACCAAATCAAACTAGCCGTTATGAATAGTAATACATACATTTTGAAATTTTATAAATCTTATCTCTCAAAATTTACTCCAATTTTGGATTTTTAGTATCAAATTTATCCTAAGGTGAAATTTTGGTACTTTTCGGATAACATTAATATTTTGATGAATAGTGAATATTACTAAATTTTAAATAAAAATAACTTTTTTAATCCAAATAATTAATAGTGATAAATTATGAATTTGAGTGGTTTTAAAGTATATTTAGAATATATTTTTACCATTTAATACAATTTTGGTCATTGGACATAATTTCACAATTAAACCAGACATAAACAAGTATTAATCTTTTGATAATTATTATATCTTAAAAACAAGCTTTTTATATTAACAGCGGGAATTTATTTTAAATTAATTTCTACCACTTCAATGTTTTAAATTTGGAAAAATGGATTCCATATTTGGAATCAGGATGTCCAAATTGTGTAAATAGATAACATTTATTTCTAGACATTATGAATAATTACTTCGGTAAATATTTTATTTACTATAGTTAAATGGTAAATCTTGTAAATAAGGGTTAAATAATAATATTATAATAATACTAAATTACCTAAAATGTGTCCTAATCATATTGCTGGATACATAGACGACCATGGACATCTTTGGGGCGATTTTGGGACCCCATGAAGGTGATAGGGACACATTATTTTAATTATGTTAAAATAAGTACAAAAATGACATAAGCATATATCTTTTAGAAAAACAATGTTTAAATAGTGATATATATGTTGGATTTTCGACTATAAATATTCATTAGAAATATAAAAAACATTCCTACATAATTATATTTTATTTATAATTTTTATACATTAAATAATTTAATTTATTTATGACACAATGATGATGTAGTAATTACTATAATAGTTAAAAATTAAAAGAATTGATATTATAAAAAAAACAAATAAATATTATTTGAGACTTTTATTGAATTAAAATACTTTTATAGGATAATATTTCATATTAGGATTTATTTAATTGACTTTTTTCGAAGTAATCATTCTATTATGAGTTTCAAAAAATCAATTATTGAATAGTGTCAAAATTGACATAAAAGAGTTTTTAAAACAAATATTATATAATTAATTGATATTAAATTTCTAAAAATATATGGTTCGGCCAAGTGAATTATATCATGATAGTTTTATCATTAATGGACCACTTTGGGGTCTCTTGTATGTATATAGTATTTTTATTAACCATATAATATAAAAATACAAAGATACATCGTAAAAGTGAAACTAATTAACTTAGAGTTAATACTTAAAGATAAGGTTAATATAGTAACCCAAACCTGTATAAATTATATTGGTTGAATGGTTTTCGACCCATACCCACCCTAAAATTTAAATAATCAACTTTTGAGCCATTATAAACCTAATATGAATTTATTATAAATTAACATTTCTAGCTTTTCCAATGGTGCCTCTCACCCCTCTTATAAAAGGGCACTCCCCCTTATCATTAATTCACACCTTCAAAGCCTTTTGGTTCGGCCAACACCTGCCCAAATGATCTCTCAACTTCCCTAACTACAACCTAGAGGCCTTATTTTGATCAGAATGTCATCCTATTGAGCCCTTTTGATCAAATCAAAAGGAAGAACCCGAAGAAGAGGTAATGTTTTTACCACCGTTTTTCAAATTCATTTCTTCTTCAACTTCTTCATTCTTTGTTATTCCCATTCTAAAATAATGAATCCAGTATCTCCTATATAATTTAATGTTGTTATAAATATGGTACAACTATATTCAGTATTCTATCCACCCTTTGAATTAAATGTCACCATACGTGTGTACGTACGGCTTACCGTGTCCACATCGTGGTGTAATTGTTATTCAATAAATTATTATTTTGGATAGGTATAATAATGATGTGTAATTCATGTAAATAATAAATATAACATGATAATTATTCTGTATATATGATATATCACCCAAATATATATTAGTTTAATATCAAAAGAGTGATATTGTCACTCGTGCGTACGTACGGACTACCGTCTCCACGAACGCGATGAGATTCATTCTCTATCGTATCCATTCAAGTATAATTATCATTTTATGATTTAAAAATAATTTTTATGGAATTCATATAATTCTGCATATGAATAAGATACAATATATCCATGACAACCATGACTTACGTAACAAAACATATAAAAGAAAACGAGTAAGTTAACACCCGAAACAATGATAATTCTAAGATATTATTAACAATGAAATTTTAAAAGACCATATATGATAACATATGAATGTATATGATTATTGTATAATTTAATAACAATTATTTCACCATTATACAGGAGGTTAAGATACCCCAATCCAAGGAAAGGTACAAGGTAAGGGGTTTTCATCTCACTCCTTATTCTCGTGAGATTCATGCCATATTGCCACTATTACATTTTGTGTGGTGTATGCACTTCACATAATTATATTCATTTTGTAATACAATTTAATTTATGTGTATTTAAATATTTATTGTATGATACCTCTTTCATGGGTTTTACATTTCGTAAGTTACCAAAATGTTAAGGGTTATTTCACAATCTCTTCATTATCCGAGGTTGTTTATACGAAATAATCTATTGGGATCTCTTTATCATCCACATCCATGTTTCTTAAAAATTTATTTGAAAACATTTTTACTATTTATAATAATATGTCTTAAAGTCATTTATACCATTTTTTTGACTTTTTATAACAGTTTTATAAAGGAATCTTTCCATCATTTTCCAAACAAGGTGCTTTTTAACCTTTTTGACAGAATTAAGGTAAGAATGTTTTTTTAACTTATACGGCGAGTGCAGTTATTTTCCACCATTATAAAATCGTCAAAGATTACATTACATGATTATAAGAATATTTTCAAAGTAAATTTTTTATTATTTCAAAATAAATATTTTATGTATTTTTGAAAGGTACTCTTTATCAAGATCATGGTTATAATTTTTTTAAAGATTTATCTTTCTAAATCTTTTAATTAATGTCCATGTTTTCAAAATGATTTTAAAGATTTATTTATATGGACATGAATATTTTGAAATTATATTTCTTTTCAAAAGTTTCAAAGTGTTATGGGACACTTTGATTCAAAAATCTCTTTTAAATTACTTCCTTTATAAATGTGTGACTTTTCAATGATTTCGAGATAAGAGATATTTCTCTCAAATTGTTTTGATTTCATCTATGTCAACATCCTTTGATGGATTTTAAGTTTATTGGAAGTTGATTTATTATGATACAATAGTTTTGAATTGAATTGAAGGTTTTGTGATATGTTTTACTGTGGATGTGTTATTTTTATACCATTCTTGGTTTATGGGGAATTTATTGACATTTCGCATGCTAGTTTTAATAAGAATGTTTATGTAATGTCTAAACCTTTTCATATAGGAATGCATTGGACTTAGTAAGTGACGGGTGGAGCCCGCTATAGCTCCTCGATGCATTGATAGGTCTAATGAGACAAACTAGTGTCTTGGCACATGTCCTTGGCAAAATCTTATTTATAGTCTTGGCACGAGGCCTTGGCTATGTGGTTATGATAGTATAGAATTATGCATTCCATTATTATGAAAGTGGTTATTGATATTTCATCTGATTATTCGATTAGTAGAATATCCATGTGAATAAGTAAATGGCATTATTTCATTTTATTTTTTCCATATTATGTTGAAGATCAAGTTTAAAAGGCTTTTGTTTTAGTTATACATTGCCTTAAATGTTTATGCTTATTTATGAAAGTTTACGCTGTATTTCTTACCCTTACAGAGTGTTTGAGCTCACCCCATTTCTATGTTTTACTTTTCCCAGGATTCCATGAAGTATATTGTGATTGAAAAGAAGGGATAAGACAAGGGAATAATGGCATTCATAATGGATTATTTATGTTGTTTTTTATTTTATAAAGTGTAATGTAACATTCATGTATGTAATCTATTTTCCAAAGACTGCTAAACTAATTGGTCCTTTGGGACATGATTCCTTGTAATCATGCCAATGTATTAAATAATGCACCGACTCTGGGTAACTGGGGTCGGGGCATTACAAAAACCATTAGTCCATTTGTTTTTGAGGACAATGATTAAGATAGTGTACCTTCCATCCATATTAGTATAAAATCACATGATAATGATAAGGTGAAACTATTCCTCCTTATTTTCCACCTTAATTTCCACTATCATTAATATGGTTCCCATTAAGGCGCTTCCTACTATCAGAAGTAACTCTCCCTGATCATCCACCTACCAGTCAATTATAGAAAGCCTCCTTCAAGTTCCATTCTTAAATGAGATACTGATTAACCACTTCTGAGAATTTCTTTAGCCTAAAGATATCCATCTGGTACTGAATTTCACACTTAACTCCATTAGGAATTTTTTTTATGTATAAGCCACATCTACAAAGAATGCTAGAGAAAAACGATGTAAATCTGGGAAACATAGAGTGTATTCAATTATGGACATGTTTCCTTGGGTCAATGGCATAAACTATGAATTTTTTTCTAATCTCAACATGTCGGATAAAAGTGATCAAATAAATTCTCTAGAATGTCCTTCCAAAACATATCATTTCTCTATCTATATCATATAGAATGTCTCAACAGTGCTTCACTAAACCCCTCATCTTACAATAATTCATTTTGACCCTCCTCTTAGCCAGAGTCTCCAAATGGTAATGTATCATTTCTATGTATTCAATCAATAATTCATCTCCCTTAGGTCCACCCTCTCCCATAAAATTATGTGGGTTCTACAGCTCGAACTGAGTGGTCAACTAAGACATTCTTTCCTAAACATGCCATGGGACTCTCTCCAGGAATTGCATGAATTGAGAAAATCTATCTCAAAACTATGCCCCATCCTCCTCACCATGTACCAATGGTGTCTCATGCTTCATGTCTAGAAGTTCTTTCAGGGCTATACCCCTCGTTCCCTTCCTCAACAAGCATCGTGGAGGCATATCTCTACAAATACAAACACACATATTAGGTCTTATAACACAACCTTATGTCATTTATATAAGAGGAGAAACTATCCTAGAAAGTATCCATTTTTACTTTTCCTTTTAACTCACCACAAGGTCAACACAAAGGCCTTATCACTACCCTTAACCACCCTACTCCTAGGTCTTCATTAATAATGGTACAAACATTATCATTAATTAATTCATCCATTAATTAATAAAATTATCTCAAATTAATTTATTCACCAATTAAATAATTAATAATAACCATTTCATCAATATTGGTTCTCAATAGACACCCATTTATTCTCATTTTACACCACTATTTTAATCTCCAAACAATTAAAACCGTTCATGATAACAACTTACCCATAAATTATTTTCTCATGAGGGCATATATTGATGCATTCTACAACAATCTAGAGTGTCTAGAATTCTGATTGCATACTCATGTATCAATATTCTTTAGGACAGAATCAAAGTTCAAATATCTTCAAAACAATATCATAGAACAACATAGGTGAATCACCCAAGGTGAAATAATATCCAACTATAACAAATAAAAATAAATTACAGCAATCCAAAACTAAGTACTCAGATTTTCCTCCATACATAGGTTTAAAAAACCCATGCATGAGCTCATTACCAAGCCTCTACTCCTCATAGTCTATTGCCTACTGATCCCAAAATAGTAATACAAAATAAAAAGAAAGAAAAGAAAACCCTTTGATACAATGTTGTGTCTTACCATCCCCGTTCCCTCTGATTGGTTCCATGATCTGGTGGTCCACAGGCCCTCAAGAATTCCTCCTTGTAAGCTAGTGGTTGGCGACTAGTAGAAATGGTCTGGTATTTTAGCCATGTAGAGACTATACCCTATATTATCAGAATAAAATAACAATGGATGAAAATCACAATAACTATGTTCAGAATATTATAAATAAATATAAAAAAATCCAGGTCATTTTATAACAAAAAAACAGGAACACAATAATCAATTAAAAGGTAAAACATTATATAACAATGTAAATGTCAAGTGTCTACATGGAAACTAAATGTAAACACATAACGACTTTCAAGGGGTTCTCAAACCATGTATAGTTCCCTATCCAATGATCTAATCACAAAATTAAAACTATCCTAGGACATTGACCTTATCATGACCTACAATAAAAAATTCTACTCTAGTGCCGATCAGGAAGCCTGAATATGGTGTGAGTAAAACACAGAAGTCCACCACCAACGGTATCTAAAATGTGTCTCTTGAAAAGATAGTTCATGTAGTTTTTTGAAGAAACAAGTACAATGCATAATTTAAAATGTTATCAAAATGACATGTAATCTTTAATCATCAAATTATGTCTAGTTTTATTTCATATTTCCAATTTGAATCATCATTCAATATCATCAATCCTTTGGTGTTGGTCATCGTTACTATAACCCTAAATCCTAGTGGAATCATCACTCATTATTATTGTTTATATAGTGTATATCATCAGGACTAGCACCATAATATCGTTGAGTGTATTTCTTCATTCTTAATACTTGATTTCATATTTTGTGTAGTTCATCATTCGTAGATCAAAATTATCACAATTTTGGAATTACTATTCGGGAGTAACACCATGTCCATGTCACAACTTCTAATCGATCTAGAATTCCATGTCTCGCACCAAAAAAATCTTATCCATTAAATCATTCATGGATTCACTATAATTTTATGCATCATTAAATTACTAATCCAAAAATTAGATATAAAATTAAATGTCCATTAATTAACTGAACAATTAACTTAGCACATAAACTATTAATTAATTCATCAATTAATTAATCAATCAATATATATCTCATTCCATTATTAATTCTTCAAAATAAATTATCCATATCAATTATCAAAAATAAATAATAACTTCTCACAATTAATTATCATTGATCAACATGATGGAACAAAATTATTTATTATAAATAATTCTCCTTGGTCAACATCATGGCACAAAATAAATTCCCGCAATTAATTTTCATTAATAGCCAGTCAACAATTCATAATTAATTCCCCCCCCCCCAAATTAATTATCTTATCAAAATAAATTCAATATATGAAAAACAGTTTTTGAACCAATAATCGACCTCCAACACAATACAAATTTGGGAAACCACACATTTTTTTATACAATTATCCTTTAATCACTAAGGAAACCTCAATTCAATTACTCATTCCTAGATTCACCAATATAGGAAATCATTCATTAATGGAATATATTAGACTTATAAAATCACATTAAAATATCATAAATCATGTCAATGGGAGTTCAATTTTGTCTTCCTACCTTGGTTTGTTGGTGGGAGTTAGCCCACCGATAATCCCCAAAATCTGAGTAGCACAACATCATTGATCAAGCTTGGGATCTAAAAACCAAAACCAAAATTAATATCAAAGTAATAAAGATCATTTTAATCTAGATCTAAATTCACAACCCTAGATCTATATCTCAACTCATAGTTTTAGATCAATGAATATAGACAATATCATCCATTAAATAATATAGGAGAGATAATAGAAATAACAAGAGAAGAATCGTGAGGAAATATACTTACTATGAGGTAAAAAAATCATCAATCTGGACTTTTGATCTTCGATAACAGTGATAAGAATAACCATGGAATCCACAAGGAAGTAATTGAGAACCCCTATAAACTTTCAATCCCAAGACTAGGTTTAATTAGAGTTGTTTTAGGAGGTCAAGTGTTTTCAAAACCAATTTTCTAAATAAAGTGGGTCGCGCGTAGGGTTTCACATTGGAGTGAGCCTAGTTAAGCCATCTTGTGCCCCAACCATGCAGTCTATCCACTGATCACATGGATTGATGGTACACGGTTAGGAAAACCATGCACCATCCATGATGGATTCCACTACCCACATAGTTATCATGTGCATGGTTTCCCCAAACCATGCACAACTCCCTATCTTCCTGTGTTCTATAAAAATTCTTCCAAACACACCCTAAAACAGTACACCAAATCAAAGGTATTTAAAATCTCCCCAAATACCTGAAAACATGCTCTAGATAACTCTATAAATGGTTGGGATATTACACTATAACAACCCTACCATTTGTTATATTTTAATTCATAATTTATTACCAAAAATGAAATAGAATATCTCCTAGAATATTGATATGTATAGAGTCATTAGGAATTAGTTACATTACAGAAAAAATAAATCATGGAATTCATCATTTTTATTGAAACAATCCCCATCATGTAAAAAATAATCTATAATTCTTAATATTACATGAGATTACTGAGGGACATACATATGAAATGGATGAGAAATAAATAAAAAATGGAATGGAATCAAATGAAGAGAATAATACATTTCAAATAGTATGTATATCAATGTGGAATAAATGGTTTATAAATCATTAACTTGATCAATGATAGTTAATATATCCTAAAAATTCTAAGGAAATCATTGGAAATGTGGGAACCCAATTAAAAATGTAATGATAAAAATTGGTTAAGTATAAGTTCCAAAAAGTACCATAATAATCGGGTTTACTCCCTATCCCAACATAATTTCTCTTAACACAAAACATTAACCAACCCATTATTGTGTTATATAATTCTTTCCTGACCCCTCAATTTAATTTCATTCTCATGCTTCAGTTATCCACATAGATAATATAAATCAGATTCATTTATCATCATATTATATTCCATGATCAATGAGTGTGTAATACATATATTTACGTATTTTGTCAATAAATTATACATGTATCATATTGAACACCATTGAAAATAAATGTGTATAGTATTTAAAATACATTTTTTTGTTATGGAATGTTTTTGTATATATTTTCCAACATAATGATGTCACATAAATATTCATAAAATTGGATGATGAAAAGGAAAGAAGTATAACATATTTTCGGAAATAAATGGATAGTAATATAGACATGGTCCAAAATACCCCAAAACTAAGAATTGGAAATGGAAGGAATAATATAATAAAGAAATAATAATTATGAGGGGAATGTAAAGATCCCTAAAAAAACATTATCTTTGTACCAAGAATACATAATGGATCGTGAGAAATAATAATAAGAGTAAAATGTATCTCTTATAGTTACATATAAAATGGTCACCAAGGGGGTATTGAATAATATATCGAAACATGATATTTTGGAAATTATGAGGTATAATATGATATAGATTCTTGGATAAATATGATAGTGTGAGATCCCTTACCATGAGAGTGTGACACCAAATGCTTGGGAGGAGCTACTTGAGACTTTTGGGGTACCTAGTGAGGTCACTATTAGGGGGAGGAGATAGTATGGAAGTTATAAATATTTTTTAGTGGAGATAAATGTGAGAATGATTTGGTTTATATATGAAAAAAGTGGGGATTTCATTATTATTTGTCAAACACTGGTTTTTGACTCTACATAGTAAAATAAGAAAATCACAAACCATAAAATGGTCTTCCATTGGATTCTAGAAAATGGTAGTGGTTTTCATTATATTATATGTTCATTCAAAAACATAATAATATAAGACCCTTGATTATGTTAATGTTATTTAGACTCCTAATTTTTTTTAAATTACTAAATTATATTATTGGTTTTGTGTGACTAATAAAGGAAATATATTGTTTATAAAATAAACAAAATATAAATTTTTTTAATAGGAAAACATATCTTTCGCCTTCGATAACATTTATATGAGTTATTGTATAATATTTTGGTCATTATTATTTTATAATACACACCATATATTTATACCACATTTAATTTGTACACGAAAGTTTTACTACTTCAGAAAATTATGAAGAACTCACCAATTGATAATTTTAATATTATTATTCTCAATATAATATGAATCTAGTCAGAATTATTTTCTAAATATGACCACTTTTATTTCAAAAATAATAATTGATGGTTATTAATTAATGATGGGTATTAGACAATAAATGATTTCAAAAACATATAAAAATTTCTTTTGACTTCAAAAAAATTATATATTAATTTATATTTCATAAAAAGTATTTATTAATAAAATTAATGGAAAATATTATTCAGCTAACCATTCCATTAATTCATCACCATATATATTTTATTTTTAATTTAATTTTATTTTATAATACTATTTCAGTTTCATTGTAATGAAATCAAAATCATTTATAAAGTAAAAACAATAAGAAAATATTCTGATTTTTCTTTTAAAAAATACATATTCATGTTATTATTTTCTTCATAATAATATATTTAATACACTATAATTTTACCAAAATTAGGGTTCATGATTTTGACACATTCATGTTTTGGTTTTCCGAGCATGGTCTGGGTCTTGATCATAATGATCTTGGTCTTATCATTTAAATGGTTTCACTCTTTCTTGAGATCCCAGATCTCTTCTTGGGATTGGTCAAATGAAAATCCCAATGATGCAATATCCTTTAAAATATATGATAAATTTATAACATATTGAAAACTACTACTTAGTGAAGCCATCACATCCATTTTCTATGTTGATTAGTGATTTCAAAATAGTATATTTATACTAATCTTTTATCACTATTAAAATTTTAAATTAACATCAGTACTAATGATTGTTGGTGTTGTAAATCTGACAGGATTTAATAAAACCAAATAAGTTTATATGTTTTCTATAACCATATTACATAATAAGAAACAATTTTAAAATCCGTAGAGGAATTTTGATTATAAAAATTGAGTTCATTACAATCATGATAACCAATTGGTTGCAGATGATCCACTCTCCAACAAATTATAGCTATAAATATCCATAGATGAATGATAAAGTAAAATCGTCACCTATAAGAATCTGAAGATGAACCTATTGGGATAACACAACTATTGGGAGATCCATATCTTTCTCTATATGTATAGATATTACGGAATAACTGTAAGAATTACAACTAATAAATAAAAATAGTATAATTAAAAATTATTTCACCCTTAATAATATCTTTTGATGTCAGGTCATGAGCCTCCAAAGCATATCATTTTCCATGGCCCAAAACACAACATCTATAAACCTGATGTGGCATACCTATTTGTGGTGGTGGAAGGATCTCATAGGGTAATCCACCACATCTGGAACCATCACCTCTTCCATCTCTGCCTCCCTGGGGATTCATTATCCTCTATTGGGAGTTACATTATCAAGGTGTTATCTCTTAAAAGGTTATCTATCATATACCCTCCCAAACTCCTTAGTAAATAATGTTAGGAAGTCACTTTCTATGTATCCTTTTCCATCAAAATAAAATAACTTCCCATCTTCTGGCATCACTAGTGATATGCCTTTTCCATGTATTTCACTACAACACGCCTAAGATTGATCATGAATGGATATCCTATGATGAGAACTCACTGACTACATCATTCTTGATTTTGAAAATGAACCAGCTCTATGATTCTAACTACATACTCAATCTATCCAGAATCAATCTAAAAAACACTCTTTTCCACTAGTACGAACTCTAGCGCCTTCACATAGGTCGAGATTCACAAGGGAACCAGAATGGAATTTATCTCTCTATGGTTTCACTTGTCAAATTTTTGGGCTCCAAAGTATCCATCATAGATCATATCAAGGGGATATAAGGTATGGTCTCTGCTATTCATCATGCACTCAAGAACATTCATTTATGACTTTCTAAATTCTAGAATCTCATGAATCATAACTGATTACAAACAAGAGGGTAGTACTCATCATATATGTGCTTCTAAATATTGGCCCACAGGTGTGCCGATCAATCATACATTAGAGAAACAGGGCTCCACCAATTCCAAACTCCTCTATGTAAAATTTTATCTACTAGTCTAACATCCGAAACTATCGGTGTCCAGATGAGTTTGAAAACACTAACCAATGAACCTATCCAATCCTTTGATTCCCAGTAAAATGGCTCACTGTGGAATCTTAAAAACCTCTAGAACTAGAACACATAGAGTGAACTGAAACTATGTGCATCAATAGCCTCCAGTGATTGTACAATATAATACTCAAATAGTGGAGATGATTCTACAATCCCACGTGGATGAATAATTTCACATGATTTTCCCTCAAGCGAGGCCTCATCTCTTATTGGATAATGATCATTAACTGGAACTGGTATCCTATCTAGCTTTTTACATGGAGGGTTCCTTATATTTTAATCAATAGATACCATTTTTTAATATGTTTATATATTTGACATCAATGGGGATATGGGGCATGATTTCAATAAAATATTAAATCCTATATGATGCATATACAATTAATCAATGAAGCCGATGTATTGTTAGGAAGAGTTGACAAGAAGATATTCAGTGAGAAGGTAAATGTATGCATCATCCACCAATACAATCATTGGATTCCATATCTTGAGAGGCACATTCAATACATGTTGAAAATTTTTTCCTAATCGAATCAATTTTTTCATAAGGGGGATAATCCATAAAACGTCCAATGCAATGTACAATTTTTATTACAATCTATCATAAACCCAACCAATATAGATAAATATCCATGACTACCCCAAGACTAACTCCATAGTCTACGGGGTTATAAAATAATCTAATTGGAATATGATAAATGATAGGTCTATTATTAAGTATATTTATACACACACCCAATGATCTAAATGTACAATTGTAGAAAAGGAAATTATGTAATAGCTATAATGTAAACCATGATGTCATAAAATCTATGGTGTATAATACAATGGAAGTGAAAAAGGAAAATTAAAGGGGGAAATAGATGTGTAAATAGAAATATATCTCTACATGATATAACTGAAAAAAAACCTACCGAAAGACCCCATCTTCAAATATCTTTTATACAACAACATATGTGAATCAGTTCACCAATTCTCCGTAAGATCCACAGAAATAATGACATATTTATCGACCATATACATAATATAAGACATGTTTGGAAAATTTCATGCAATAGTTGTTAAATTCATACCCAGTATGCCACCCCCAAAAGAAATGTTGGAGTAATAAGTGATAAATCATTAATAAACCAGTATAACAGTTCAAAAAATGAAACTGAACAAAAAAGAGAGTGTGTAACAGAATCTGTGAATAAATTGCACAACACGGTGTATAGATAAACTGCATGATGATTATTTTTCACCCATATTTTCTTGGTCAACTCTTCCAACCATGAAGTTCTTAACAAAGAGTGAACTAGTCATAACCTATGATTCTCCACAATCCATGGTGGGAGTGGAACCCAATACAAGGTATGTATATAGATTTATATATTCTCTATTAATGTAATCTCAGTTGAGATAAAATGGTGGTATCCATCTCACATATAATCTTAAAAAAGAGTTCTTAATAGATTAAAATGACAATAAATGATTCCCAACATTTAATGAATCTTCCTATAAGTAATAATCCATCTCAATCCATTTTTAAAACGAATTAGACATAGCCGAGAATTTATAATATCAAGCTATAGAACCCATGAAATGATACAAAATCAAGGTTCATCTTAGTGGTATATGAATAATGCCTAGCCAAGATGGAGGGTTCCACCCTAGATGTTGGTAGGGGACCCATGCACATTCCAGCTGGAGGGTTCCACTCTAGAATTCATCATCGACCTATTCACATTCATACTAGAGGTTCCCACCAGGGATTTAGTAGATGACCCATTACTAGATAATATAAAGGGTTCCAATCTATGAATTCAATAGAGGACCCATGTCTTGTTCCAACTTGAGGGATCCTCACTATAAGTCTTTCAGTACCCATCCACAGTCTAGTTGGGGGGGGGAGGGGGTAACTTAAGAGTCAATAATGGACCAATACACTTTTGTTGTGGTGGGTTCCATATTAAGAGGATTTTAGGGGGGCATTACATATTTTAATCTGATGGATATACTCTCAAATTCATAAAAGATGCATACACTGTCCAAATGGAGGGTTTATCTTAGGATGCCTCTTAGGATCCTATAAGATCACACAATCATCGAGAATCACCTAACTATGAATCATGACAATAAAATCCCACATAATATCCCAAAATCAACAGTGGGGGGGGGGGAATCATGTCATTCTATGTGAATGAAACATTTCATTGGATACATGGTTCATAAATAAAAGTATAAAAAAGGATTTAGAAATGAATTATTTTTCTCAAAAAGGAACCATGTGGTACATTACATGCTAGCTTACCAATAAGACGTGTGGTCCCAAAAATTCACCTGGTAATGTCTCTTAATTTGAACGAACTTCCTACCTTGTAGGATTACATGGTTTGTCTGGGGTATACAAGGAATTCCTATTCCACTCTAGGTCATACCCATGTGATATGGCCATGTCTGTGTATCCAAGTCTTGTTTATGTGATATACCTCATGTTTGTGTTTTATAGTACATATCCTTCCTCTTCACATGGTGTATCACATTTGTGATCTAGTAGTGGAAATGTACCTAGGAACTTAACATGTTAATGGTAGTTTTTTCCATTTTAGGCCTCATCCACACGGGGAAGGATATACTTGGTATGTTGTGAGTCTACAAGGTGTGTCATCTAGTTGAAAAATCTAAACCCTAACCAACACATTCAATGCCGGACACACCATGTGTTATTTCGAATATATTAATTGTGATCAATAATTTTCTATAATTTCATATATGATATACATGATTCAAATATGAATCTTTCTCTTCGATTATGGCCTCAATTCGTCCTGAAAATTGTGGATCCTTCTACTCTTGAATTCTAGAAATCTTATGGAATTAAATCTAATATTGTGAAATGTGGGGTTTCACAGTATACACCACAAGTCTTATTTTCCTTACATAATGGAAAATATGTCTAAATATCATCCATGTGATCACCCACAATCCTCAGTGATCCCATTTGTTTCATTATTCTCTCTATTCTTGACATGGTCTTTGTAATTTCATGATTCTGGAGGTTTGATTGGGTTTAGTACCCCAATTCATTATCGAATTGAGACCAAGAGGTCCTACCTATAAATTAAATTAAAAAATTGTGGGAAATGTAAACAAGGAAATATTTTAATCAATATTTAGAAATGTGTTCATTGACAATGGTCATGATCAAAGATATATATGATGCTAACCTATCGAAAAAAATTATGTAGTTAATAAACATGGGAATGAAAAGGCCACAAATTCATAAGATAAATTGAAGATATTACACCACTAAGTTAATTTAATCAAAAAGGTTGTAATAAAAAAATATAAAATTACTAAATAGAGATTGGGTCATTCTTAATGGAAGAACTTTTTCACCAATGACCAATATAATTTCTTCAATTAATTACATCTTGTTCTACCCACAGCCATAATTATTTCATCATATAATGTGATAATTTATAAAAAGGAATTAAAGAAGACATGGAATCCACCCAGGGTTCGGAAAACCCATGATGATTCTATAAGGATTTATTTTTTAGAATGAAAAATTAGGTTAAGAAATCAAATTACTAAATTTAATTTAAGTAATTAATCAACGGAATGTTTCTACAATTGGTGTGATATCTTATGTTCTAATGCTAGCCTATTTTACTTCATACATAGAGTAAAAATATAATTATATACCCAACATTGGTCACATATTCATGATATGAAATTAAATTTAAAATGTATCCCTCTTTCATTAAGAAATAGTGCATGAAAAATATGATATATAATTAATATTTGTATGTAATTAATTATAAGCACATCGGGCCTCCATATTGAACACCTCCTTTTGAGTCTAGATCTAGAAATATATATTTAAATATTTCAATGTTTTTTATATAAATATAATGTCCCAAAAATTACTATATGTTCATTATTATTATGAATTTTGTGAATATTTGGCGATGGATCCATAGATATTGAAATATGTTGTCTAATTCATTTGAATTTTAAATGGAATTTAGTTTTTTGGATTTTATTTAATATTATTATTTTTCTTATTTCTAAATAATATAAATTATATTTTGAATGAAAATCCAAATAATGACTAGTGTTTTATGAAATATCTCTACTATCATTTATAAATTCTTTAGAAGAATCAATTTTTTCTAGTATTGATTCTCTCACACTCCCAAACATAAAACTATATGGATTTATCCTATATTCTATCCTTTATAACATGAATCTATCCAAAATGTTATATTTGAAATGTATTGTTGAATAAATTCTTCAAATCGACCCATAACCTACTAATGATTTAATGTAATGAAAATAAAGGATTTATTCAGTTTTAAATCCAATTATTCATCACATTGTTGATCATCCATTTACAACATAAATAGAAATCAATTAAATGTTTTTTATCAATATTAACATATCTATAAAATGTGACACACAAAAAAAATATGGGATTCATGGTTTATATAAAATGGTATAATTTTTTTATAAAATGATTGAATGTGTTTTATAAACATGTAGAGTTTTTCTGTTTAGTGAAAAATGATATTGACAAAAAAATGGTCTATTGTGATGTTCTAGAATTTTCCACTAAAAATTGAGAATTTTTCATGTATGTGCCACACAATTAAGAATACATGGGTTACCAAACATTATATACAATTAGAAATCTATAAATTGACTTTAAAATTGAAATCTATGAACAATCTTTTGATATAATCTCTAGGAAAGCAATGTATGTTGAAAAATGGGGAAATTTATTTGTTCTAGTCTTGTTCATTTAACACCATTTATGTTTTTGAAAAAGGGATTTCAACATCGTAAGGCATCCATTATAGTGTTTATTTATTATAATAAACAATTATAATCAAGTTATACTTTGATGATATTTTATAAGTAATACAGCAATGTTTTGTAATCTATATTCACTATTTATTTCAATAAAATAACCTAAGCTCATTTCATCATTGATATAGTATAAAGGATTAGTTTCTTGGTGGTGGTGAGAAATTCATATCTTATTCTAATATATTTTTTGTAAAAAATTTAATTTATTTCAGTTGTAATAAATTAAAACTTGTGGATAAGTATTGGGTGGATGAATAAAAAAATATCAAAATTTTCATCTGTTGATGTATCTCATTTTTCATAATGAGCTGGAGGATCTAGATCTCATGTAGAATGAGGTTGTAGAATGTTCATATGAAGATTATTTCTCTTTTAAAGAATCATAAAATTAAATATTTGGGGAGTGTGATGGAGAAGAAAAAGAAATATATCCCATAAAAATTGATTAAGAAGGTATAAAAACTCATGAAGTTGATCTTAAATGGGGTATGATTATTGACTATGATTAATTATGGGATATATAATAAGGATCACCTATTATTGGGAGTAATCCAAGGAATATTTAACAAATAGAACATTTTAATGTTAAGAACTCCATTGGAACTATTGTTTTGGGGCATAGACTATCATGATTCTATGGATGGTACTAAATGAGGTAGTCCACTTATACATGGTGTACCATCCATTAACTACGATCAAGGACATATAACTGGGAAATTTCATTCAATGGTGTAAAATGGAGAGATAATTATGGTGTCTCTTACAAGACATTCTGTTGATCAAATAATTCTAGATATATTTGTCTTACTCCTAAAAAAGAAGGTGAAAAATATCTTCATGTTGTTCATAAGGATATATTTGATGATTCATAAAGAGATGATGTTGACCCTTATAATAGAGGTAAGAAATAGATTATGATATATATATCATTAGAGTATTTCCTAGAAAGATATGGTAGGAAATAGGCTACTGACACTTACCCCACTACTCTGAAACCTTTTATTACTTTTACATCATATGACACCAATGGTGAAGAGTCTATGTTAAATTCAAAATTATTTGATATGAATAGGCATGCATATGTTAATTTTGACAACTCCATGAAACAATTGATATAATATAACATTTTATAATCTGTTAAATTAGTGATCAATCACCTTTTTCATTAACATTTTCATCTGGATTGAGATGATGAAAAATGATGTTTAATATTTGATACCTCATATTGGTTTACTACAGTGAGATCAGTATAAAATTAAAATTCACTTAGAAAAATTGTTATTAACGTTGCAATTTAAATATATCAGGTTTCTCATCCTACTCCTCATATTCATTCATATTTTCATGACGATAAATCTAAAAAAATAATTATGGATGAGATGATGGTTATGTTTAGTGATATTAGAATGACTATAGAAGATATTGTTGATGGAAAAAACCCAAAGAATCCATTAACATATAAATAATTCTATAGGAAAACAACAATATTATCTATACAGAGAATGCAGCAAAAGATAAATTGTGTATTACATAAATATTATCATCACCCTCATAGATCTAAAATGGCTATTTAGATATCATTCTTGGTAAATGAGTATGTAACCTATAACTAATGATTTTATGTACAATGATTTGAATTTCACTCCAGTGAATCATGTTTTGGAAGGTAATGTAGAAAATAGAGATGAATTCAATCATTATCTGGGTCATGGAACTCAAGTATTCATTATCTCTAATCATTTTATGGAACATTATATATATTATTCTTAGATATTTGTGCTAGATCATTCATAGATTACTTTATTTCTACTTCTACCAATTATACACTCAATCCTTTTTTATTATTCATTACCAATCCATTCAAAAAATCATATATATTTTATGATGTGTAATTATTGGAGAGTTGAATCCTTATCTCATCTCAGAATACCTCTACTCACACATCTATATGTAATGTAATTGACCATCTCCTTCCAATAAATTTAATTTTTGAACATCACTCATATTTAGATTAGTATATCAGAATGGTACTCTATTGTAATATATTTGTAACTATTTTTCGATATATTAATAATTCATTCAATTTTCTGTCAGCAAATTCATGTTTACTTATTTTTTATAATCCCTATTGGTTGAGTAATCAATGAGTATTTATAAATTAAAATTCCTTTAAAATTTTGAAAAAAATTATTTTTTTTAAAAAAATATCTAAATTATTTTTTCAAAACAACCTAAATATAATATTATCATATTCAATTGATTTCAATTTAAATTTTGTTAATATAGATCATCAAAAGGGGGAAATTATTGTATTAACCCATGTAAACGTTTTTCAATAAACCCAAAAATGATATTATTATTATTTATTTATATAATGTTTTTATTTGGAAAATTATTTTCTATAAGTTGATTAAATACTCTCATTGTATATTATATACTATGTAACACTATCTCATGTAACATGATCTTTCTATATAATGATATTTATCTTATTGTGAAGTTCATTTGATGGTGTCAACATATCACCTGTTATATTTCACATGAACATATTATAAAAATACATCACTTTAATCAGATGATAAATTTCATTATATATTGTGTATTAATCATGTATTAAATATTGAGCATTGAATCAGTTTAGAATCACTTCTCGTAATGTAAAATAAACCTACCATGCACATGAATGTGTGAATAAATTATGTGACAATATAAATGAATCTATCTTCTATATGAAGAAAATAATCCATCCTACCATGGAATGTATACATTTATCACAATCTAGTATTGTGATTTTGTCTCATATTTAAGTGTCTGTGTAAGAAAACATATAATTAAATGAATCCATGAAATTATTTAAATATAAAATGAATATTTCACGTGATGTAATGAACTAATCATAGAAACCTACCACATAAAATATTCTTAACAACCATCCATTTTATATTTCCATACCAACTAACATTATTTTAAGTGAACAAATAATGGCATGTATAACAAAGAAGTGGGGAATTTTAAATCTCCAACAGCTAATTTTTTGAACATTTATTTTTCCAATAGGTTATTTAGTATTTAATTTATAAATCCTATATGGATTTTTATAATGAAAATATATTTTTAGAAGGAAAAAATTATCATGTTATTTAAATTATGATGATCAAAACATATTCTATTACACATAGTATAATAGAGGATCCTACATGTTCACCTATGTAATAGTGATGACTCTAATAAAATATATTTTATTAAATAAAATATTATTTTTTTGATATTCATGAAATAATCAAGGACTACAAACTATCAAGGATTTTTGGATTGAATTCAATATCATTTTTCTTTTAATATATATCAAGTTCATTTTTATATATTATTGATACTAGAAAATAATTTTAGAACTTCTCAATTTATTTTTCACAACATATCATCCATTTTATACTAGAGAGTACTTGATACTCTCGAGAAAATTTAATTTAATTCCCTTTATTTATCATTCCAGTGGTCATGTGTGACCTACTATTCAATTAAATACCAATAATAGTAATGGAATATGCTCTATTCCTAGAAATCCATGAATTTATTTGCCTATAAAAGTTGTTAGATATTTCCAGTCAATTTATTTAACAATTAAAATCTCCAATTAATTTTAAATTATTGTGTATGGTATTATTTCTCATCTTCATATTTACCTCTTATAAAATATCTTCTGTCCCCTTTATCTATTTTATTTATTATTTTTCAAATTAAATTTATATATTTTGGTACATTAATGAATAATTCATTTAATTTGTAGTTTACATAAGAGTGTATCTAATATATTATGTTTGCAATGAATCAATTAGTTAAAAAATATAGAGTATTTTACAATGAAATTTTACTATGTAGTGATCAAGATTTTCATAACCTTCTCGAATGATCAAATTTTATATTTCACTTCTTTCTATTAACTATTTAATTTAATTTAATTCAGCTTCCTCTTATTTAAATTTTTCATAAAAATAAATTTTATTATAATACTGGTTTTCCACCACTTGGGTGATCTACCCTAACCAGCTTGCATGAAATTTAATCTAAAATATATGAACTAATAATGGTGATTTTTCTAAACACATTTTTAATACATAAAATCGATTTACTCATATGAGATGCATAGAAAAAAATATTTGAATGATAAATTATTTTATTTTATATAGTATATATATATATAACTCAGTATAATAATTCTAACATAGTGACCGACTAATTTTTTTAATAATAACACATTTCTTGAAGAAAATATATTTTTAGAAAAACATCACCTTTTCATTGGAAATAAATTATTTGTATTACTAATTAATTTCTAAATAATTATTTAATTTTTTCTCATTCTAATGAACAATTTATTAATAATTTAATTAGTCATACTAAACCTCTACCAACACATAAAATTTTATCTTCTAGGATATTATGGTCAGCATTGAATAATGTTTTTGTAGTATATCGCGGTTAATTATCCTCAGTGTTTAGTGTAACGAAAGATATCAATGAAATAAAATTCATTTTAAAGACATTTTCATTACCAATTTAGTTTTTATAGGTGGGGATAATATTTACATCCATGGAATTGTCTACTGTATTATATCTTGTGAGATAATTATTTGATGAGTAGATATAATTTTTCTGATATTATTAAAATCTGTTTGTGAACTGGGATATAATTACATTTCAAATACGATCACAATTTGGTGTGTGGTAATAATTGTATTATAACTATTCTCAGAAGGTTGCACTGGTCTATAATTTTGGTGATGATAAAGTTGAACAATTTTCATGATTTTAACTATGGTTAAGTACTTCATATATGATTTTTCATGGGAATAATAATTTATATCATTTTTAAATGGATTTTTTGTATATATGGTCAAATATAGTATTGGTAACATCATTGTGAATTCACAGGTATTTGTATCTATTTTTAACATGTTTTTTTTGATGTTATAAACAATTATATTTTATTCATGATTTTCAACAGACATGATCATGAATATGTTAGATCAAATATATAGTGTTCTTTTCATGGGTGCCACCTAAAGGGTGCACCATGCTAGTTCGACCACATAAAATCAAGCTCTTCTCCTCAATTGCCGGAGGCAGGCCAATATAAGCGAGGGACTTATCGTGTCAGGGGGAGACTATGATCTCATAGGTAATATGTATTATCACTATAGAGGTAAAAAACAATAAATAGTAAATAGTGGAAGCATATTATTAAATAAACTACAAATAAAGCAATATAAATAATCCATCTAAATATTAATAATGTGAAGAAGCTCAAAAAAACAATGTCATGATCTAATGTCGGTCTAAACTGAAAGTACAGAAAGAGAAACCCAAACATAATATAATCTAAAATAAAATAATCATATCCAGGACTCCATAAGGATTAATTTTCGATCCTC
The DNA here is from genome assembly GCA_963277665.1 of Viscum album. Classification (NCBI taxonomy): domain Eukaryota; kingdom Viridiplantae; phylum Streptophyta; class Magnoliopsida; order Santalales; family Viscaceae; genus Viscum; species Viscum album. Next base: position 1,895,961,668 of record OY728163.1, on the reverse strand, counting down.
TACCCCAGTCACCATACAAAGAATCTTGAAAATATATCATGCATCGGAACTAGAACATATCCCATTTTCAATAACTGCAAGCATGTAATCTTCTTGGGTGTCAACGACACCCGGGCATTATGTGAGATAAAAAATCAGTATGTTGGCACAAAAAGTGTCTAAACCTTTACATTTAATGCTGTAATAAAATGAAATGTGCAATTTTTTCTAGAAAGTTAGATAATTAATTAAGTGAAATGAAATAAATAACTCAGACCAACTTCCCAACTGTACTAGTCCCTATTCACCTGTTTCAGCCTAAGCTAGAAGTATGAAAAAAGTACATGTTTCTATAATTCACACAGATATATATATATATAATGCTTGGAAGTGAATGGTAAAAAAAGGAAGAGGATTAACCACAAACTTGTGCTTTCACATGGGTTCTATGAAATTTGTCAACCAGGTGTGCTTCAACATACCAGAAATGTATTAAAAATTTCAAGAGGATCAAAGGGGAATTAATATAAACCATTAGTGAATAATTATTAAGGATTAAAGTTGATATTATGAGTTTGATCCCATATCAAAGGTATTTCTATGGAAAATATAACGACTCATACTTTACATACATTGTTAATACTTCAAAATTGAAGCACACTTTTTACAACATATAACAAAACCATGAATGGACCGTATAGGTATAGTGCCTTTAGAAACTGGGAAACATAAACAACTGGTTCATAAAGCATCTACATTATCTCCCATTTATTTTATCATATCTAGAGTCCCTTTTGGAATATCCTACTTAATAACCTTCTTCCTGACCTGGGGGAAAGAAAACATACTAAAGGGTGAGCTCAAATTCTCATTAATGGTAAACAAAAGAAAAATCAATCACATCATGAACATAACATTTTGAAAATCATAACCTACAAAAGAAATCTTAATTTCATATCATGGGATAAATCATAGAAGTGAAATGTAAACCTAATAATCATAACATAAAACATGAAACTTTGTGGTATACACACATAATCATAGGGAATCATTTCTTATTTGTCAAGACTCATTTCCAATGCTATCTTAGTGGACAAATTCCATTTCTGAACTGAGTCCATTCCTCATTTCAGTCATGTTTTACTGAACCGGTTTAACCTGCTGTTCCATCCAAGTCTATCTCAGGAGATATACATCATTACCCAATGCATTGGAGGGAGATATAGGTCCCATCCATCTCATAATGATACAATTATTATGTGTGCCACAAAATCATAAATTAGACATCATTGAATAACCCATGTAATTAAAATGGGATTCTTAAACATCGTGACATCATAAAACAATTAATATAAGATAAAATAATTCATAAAAATAATTTCATCACAACATAATCAAATCAATGTAATAATAGAGATATAAACAGTACACTATATTATCTTTGATGGAAAATAATTTCGATAAAACACTTGAACTCCATTCTTGAGGAAAATATCCTTTCTACTTCAAAAACATTTTCCATTCTTAACATGTAATATAATTTTAAACTAAAAGAAGTTTATTAAAAATAAACTTGAAAACTTGTAAAGGAAGCTTCTTGGAAATACTATTTTAAAAATCCATTCATGCCGTATATGTTAAAAAAACATTCTTCTTGTACTTATGTCCGAAAACTCAAAAAGCACCTCGTACGAAAAATGACAAAGGATTCCTTTCATATCTTTTACTAAAAATTCAAAAAAGGGTAAAACTAGATTTAAAAAATTGTAGAAGGATGGAAATAATATTATATATTTAGGAAACATAGATGTGGATGATAAAATACACCCTAGTAAATTTCAAATTACAAAAAATATCAGATAAAAATGAGATTGTGATATTTCCCTTACCTTAGGTCTGATTTCCTTCGTAAGTGTCCAAACATCCTGTATAATTATTTAAATAATGTTATTGTCTTATTATAGAATCATAATCATTGTTATGATATCATATATGGTCATATTTGTAGCTTATTATTAGTAATATTTCATTGCTACTTGTTATTCGGGTGTTTATTACTTTTTGTTCTTATGCGTGTTTTGTTGAATAAATTCTTATTCATCTTTTTAGGTTATAGATAACTAATTTACATAATGGTATTATTGTAATATATATCATATTCATTCACTCAATTAATTTATGTAATCATTATGCAATGAAAATCATGTAGAACGAGTCGCATCACATCATGGAGACAGTATTCCTTACGTGCACACGAGCGATGATATCATTCCCATGATCGTGGAATTGTATTGGAGTGTATGTATACGATTTAAGAATCAATATCAATTTACAATAATAATATATATTCATTATTTACACTATTATACCCATCCAAGTAAGGTGGTGGTGGAAAATAGATTACACCACGGCGTGGAGACGGTATTCTGTACGTACGCACGCGCGATGATTTCATTTTCCGTAGGATGGATAGATGGTGAAATAGGGTTTTTTCATACTTATAATAACATATCAGTATATGAGTTATACTGATGTTATTAATTCATAATGAAACAACTAAATAAGAAGAAGTGGAAGAAGAAATAAAGTTGAAAGAATCGGTAACGCACATTACCTCTTCTTTGAAATGTTTCTTTGAGACCTCCTTTTTGGGAACTAAAATTGGTCTTTGAAGAAGAACAGGACCTCTAGGATGTATCTAGGGAAGTGTAGAGGAGAAATTGGCAGTGGTTGGCCGAGCTTGAAGGCTCAAAGTGGTGTGAGGAAGAGAGGGAGGAGGTGCCCCTTTAAAATGGAGGAGAGGGGCGCCTTTGGAAAAACTAAAAATATTATTTTATTATAAAGCCATATTCGGTTTCACATAGCTCCAAATTGATTTACTTATAAGATAAGGTGGGGACGGGTCGATGTCCTCCAATACAATATAATTTTGACAAGTTTAGTTTTCTATTTTAACCTTATCATTTAGATTTAACTTTAAGTTTGATAATTTTACTTTTACCGTGTCTTTTTGTGTTCTTACACTATAAGGTTAATAAACATACTATAACAAGCCAAAAGAACCCCAAGATGTTTATTATTAATATATATATCCTTATCTAAGTCATTTTTCCGAACCTAATATTTTTTGGAATAAAATAACAATTAATAATATAATATTTGTTTTAAAAACAATTTTATGTCAATTTTGACACTATTTAGAAATTTATTTTTGTGAAAATAATAAAAGAATGATTAATTCGATCAATGTTAATTAAATCAATATTAACATGTCATATTAACCTATAAAATTAGTTTAATTCACAAAAAGTCTCAAATTATGTTTATTTTGGTATATATAATATCAATTATGTCAATATTTCATTAATAAGATAATTACTGCATCATCTTTGTGTCATAAATAAATTAAATTATTTAATGTCTAAAAATTACAAATAAAATACCATTATGTAGGAAATATTTTTATATTTCTAATTAATTTTTATAGTCGAATTTATCTCATGTATAACCCTATATTAAAAATTATTTACTTATTAAACTTTTATTTTTACTATATTAAACCTTCTTTAAATAAATTAATAATAAATGTCGTAATCTAATCCATGTGAGCCAAAATGGTCATATTTTATTCCTAAGGTTATTTTGGGTTGAATTACACTTATCCAATAGAATTAGGACATTTTTTACGGTAATAATAATATCATTTTTACTCTTAATTACCTTATTTACTTTTAACCGTGGTAAATAAAAGTAAAAAAGTTATTATTCACCAAAAATTATTTTCATCTCATTGAACCACATATTACATACTGACATCAACCGTGTCTCTAGGGTTTTTTCAATTCCACTCACAGAAGCGGTAAAATTATGTTTTATGTAAATTTGCACATTCTTCTAGGAGGTGGGTAAAAGACGGTGAAAAGTTCAATTAAATTTTTATATATCTAAAATTATTATAAATTTACTCCAATGAATTACATTGAAATTATATAGGTATTATGTATCAATTTCTACCTAAAATAAATTTAAATAAAATAAATAATTATTTAAATAAAAATTCAGTTTTTAAATAGTAACCCAGTGTTTTCACTTTTCATAAAAAATTAAATGTTTTCAGAAAAATACCAAAACATCACCCTAGGCTAATTTTGATATTCAGAATCCAAAAATGAAGACCATTTTGAAAAATAAAATTAAAAAATTTCAAAAAGTGGGTATTAATATTCATAACGGCTAGTTTTAATAATATTTTAATAGCATATCGTTGTTTTGTGAAACTCTGTATTGTGTACAACGCAAGCTATCAAGGAAGGTCTCGGTTGCGTGTAATGCAAGCCAAGCTAGTGTTGTGTGTAGTGATATATTCCTTTGATGATGTATATAACATAAAAACAAAAATATTTCTCACAAAATTCTTGGGTGTTACATTCTACCCCCTTAAAATGAATTTTGCCTTCGGAATTCGTCACTTGTAAGAAACAGATGAGAGTACCTCTCCCTCATTATATCCTCTATCTCCCATGCAGGTTCTTCTAATTTTTGGTTCCTCCATAAATCTATCACCAAGCAAGTGGTCCTGTTCTGTAGGACTATTTCGCTATGATCCAGAATCTCTATCAGCTGTTCTTCATAAGAATGATTTTGTTCCAGCGGTATTACTTCTGAGCTGGGTACATGTGAAGGATCAGGTATGTACTTTCTCAGGAGAGATACATGGAACAAATCGTTAACTTGAGAGAGATTTGGTGGAAGCTCCAATCGATAATCTACCTTCCCAACACGATTCAGTATTTCGAAAGGACAGATATACCTAGGGCTCAGCTTTCCCTTATTTCTAAATCTCATTACTCTCTTCTAAGGAGATAATCGTAAGAACACTTTATCACCCACTTCAAACTATAAGTTTATTCTTTGGTTGTTGGCATAACTCTTTTGTCAACTCTGAGCTGCTCTTATGTGTTGTTGAATAGATCTGACCTTTTCTTCCATCTCATCAAAAAGATCAGGTCCTAATAGCTTTATTTCCCCAACATCATCCCAGCAAGTTGGAGTCCTTCATTTCTTTCCATAGAGGTCTTCATAAGGAGCCATCTGAATACTAGAGTGAAAGCTCTTATTATAAGAAAATTCCACCAAAGGTATGTGTTGATCCCAACAAAAATTGTAATCCATAGAGAAAGCTCTCAACGTATATTCTACAGTTTGAATTGTTATCTTAGACTGATCGTCTGTCTGAGGATGATAAGCAGTGCTGAAACTCAACTCTGTATCCAGAGTATGGTGAAGACTTCACCAAAACTTTGAGGTAATCCTCGGATCCCGATCAGATATAATAGAAAGTGGTACTCCATGTAATCTTACCACTTCTTTTACATATATCCTGGCAAGATGATCCAGATAGAAATCCGCTCTAATAGATGTGAAGTGTGCAGACTTTATAAGATTATCGACTATGACACAAATAGCATTATTGATTTTGGATGTTTTAGGAAGTCCTGTGACAAAGTCCATAGTGATGTTTTCCTATTTCCATTCGGGTATGGGTAATGGTTGTAACATCCCGTTAGACTTCTGTCTCTCAGCTTTAACTTGCTGACAAACCAAGCATCAAGAGACATATTCAGCAGCATCTCTTTTCATGCCATCCCACCAGAAGTACTCTTTCAGGTCCCTATACATCTTCGTGCTTCCAGGATGAATAGAGAATGAATAACTATGAGCCTCATTCAGCAGCTCCATCTTTAATTCGGGGATGGGAGGAACACAAACCCGATTCCTGAACTATATTATCCCATCACAATCAAGGTTGAATTCAGGAACATTTCTCACCTACTTTTGTAACTCTACATCTTCTTTATGTGCCTCTTTAATCTACACATGTATATATGGTTGAACATTCATTTGAGAAAGATACGATTTTCCCCTTTCATTATAATTCCAAGATTCATCCATTGTAAATCCATAAATATTGTATCTTTTGTGATCCTCATCATAGATAAACTGGCATGGTCTTGTCGACTTAATGCATCTGCAACCTTGTTTGCTTTCCCAGGGTGGTAATGAATTGAGCAGTCATAATCCTTAATCAGCTCCAACCATCTTCTTTGGCGCATATTCATCTCCTTTTGTGTGAAAATATACTTTAAACCTTTATGATCAGTATAAATGTCACACCTTTCTCCATAAAGATAATTCTTCCAAATCTTTAATGCAAAGATTACCACAGCTAACTCCAAATCATGAGTTGGGTAAATTTGCTCATGGATTTTCAACTGTCATGAGGCATAAGCTATCACCATATCATTTTGCATAAGAACTCGCCCCAATATATTCGTGGATGCATCACTGTAGATCACAAACATTTCTCCACTATAAGGCAGTGTGACCACAGGTGCACTGGATAACCTTATTTTCAACTCCTTGAATGTTTCTTCACATTCCTCCATCCAAACAAACTTAACTCTTTTTCAAGTCAACTTAGTGAGTGGATTAGATAATCGTGAGAAATCTTTCACAAAACATCGTTAAGATCCAGCCAAAAAAAGAAAACTTCAGATCTCAGTTATTGTTGTTGGTCTCGACCATCTTTCGATAACCTCTGTTCTTGCTGGATCCACAAATATCCCCTCTATTGAGATTATGTGACCCAAAAATGAAACTTCTTGAGGCCAAAATTCACACATTGTAAATTTGGCATAAATCTTCTCCTCTCTCAGGGACATCAATATAATTCTCAAGTGATCTTCATGTTCTTCCTTGCTCCTTGAATAGACATGAATATCATCTATAAAGACTACCAGAAGCAGATCAAGATAGTCTCTAAAGACTCTATTAGTTAGATCTATGAAGATAGTAGGGGAATTAGTAAGGCCAAATGGAATCACTATAAATTCATTGTGTCCATACCTTGTACGGAAATCCTTCTTTGGTATATCCTCTCTTTTTACCCTTAATTGATGATACCCAGAACAAAGATCAATCTTGGAAAACTATTGAGCTCCGCATAGTTGGTCAAATAAGTCATTAGTGTGAGGGATAGGATATTTTTTCTTGATAGTGATCTTGTTAGGTTCTCGATAATCAATGCAGAGACTCATTGATACATCTTTCTTCGTAAAAAACAGAACATGTGCTCCCCAAGGTGATTCCCTGGGGCGTATGAACCCCTTATTCAGATTCTCTTGGAGTTTCTTCTTCAATTCCTACAACTCAATTAGGGCCATTCTATAAGGTGTATTTGAAATAGGTAATGCACCCGGTACGAGTTCAATTGAAAACTCAACATCACGATTTGGTGGAAGACCCGAAAAATCCTCTAAAAAGACATCATGAAAATCCCGTACAATGGGAATATTCATAATCGTAATTTTCTCACCAACCATTTGAGATAAATAACCTTCATTTTGTGGAATCATGACCCATAAGATGGAAGAAATTTCCACTAGAAGGTTATGTTCATCCTTGAATTGATAGATGATCAAAGATTGATCTGGAATATGAAATGTGACTTCCCTTCTTTGGAAATTGATATGATCTCTATATAGACAAAGCCAATCTATGCCAAGAATCACATCAAATTCCAAAATAGGAAGGATCACAAGATTTTCAGGAAGTACATTCCCACAAACATCAATCGGAGAAGAATAATATGCTTTTGATGCGACTGTTGTGCCATTAGGGGTTGTCACAGCTAACTCAACATCTAATTGTTGAGGTAAAATGGTGATACCCTTAGAAAATTAATCAGAAATAAAGGAGTGGGTGGATCCAGAATCAAATAAATCATTTTCTTCTTTAGAGTGGATGGTAAGTGTACCTTTCACCACTTATTTATCATACTCCACATCACTGATAGAAATTCCTTGTGACTTTCCTTTTTCTTTAGCCTTAAGAGTTTATTGAAGTCGATCATCATCAACAGACCTTGGATTAGGGAATTGATTGGTATAATTCTCCATTTCCTTATACTTGTAACATTGATGTGTAGGAGGTTCACTCTGTGTAGCATTTTAATTGTTCACATCACTAGACATCTTCTTCTCATCATTGTGACATTCTAATTCATGATGACTTCCTTTCTACATTTGAATCATTTTCTTGTCCCTTTAAGACAATTCCCTCCTTGTTTCCTTCCACACTTTGAGCATAAGGGAAAACTCATCTTCTTTTCAGTGTGCTCTTTATATTTTCCATTGAATTCCATTATCCTCTTCTTATCAATCCCATATGACTGATGGGTTACTCCAATCTCCATATCATCTTTGAGATCACATAGAACGATTTCCTCATAGCTATTGAAGTCCCTTATGGATAACGCCCTTCGAAGACTTGGTTTTAAGCCACTAAAGAATCGATCGATCTTACTCTCAGGTTGGATAATAATACCAGAAGTGTACCTTAAAAGTCTTGTAAAATTTTCTTCATAGATACCAACAGATTCATCATCCTTTTTCTTTAGTTCAAGAAAATCCTTCTCCATCTTTGTTTGGAGAATACGAGAGAAGTACTTATTGAAAAATATGTTCTTGAACTCATCCCATTCCATGGACTCAATTTCATCTCTTGGCCTCGTATTCTTGATATGATTCTACCATTGATCAGCATCACCTTCTAAATGATACACTGCTAAGATTACTTTATCATGTTCAGAAGATTAATGAACTGAAAATATCTTTTCAGTAGTACTGATCCATTGTTCAGCAAATAATGGATCAGTAGACCTGCTGAATGAAGGTGGAAACTGTCTCATGAAGGATTCAATAGAATGTTGCAACTTCCTTTTCTCATTTGGAAGTCCTTTATGATTCATAGCATGAGAATATTGTGTGATCTTGGCTAAAATATTTTTCATTCCATCTCCCATAACGTTTGGTTGCTCAGGGGGACAATCATAGCATTTCTCGTCGCATTCTGCATTAACACGGTTCCTTCGGGTTCCAGCCATTGACTAAAACCAAGAAGAATAGTGTGAGAAACACTAATTATAATAGGAAAACAACATAATCAAGAATAAAATTTCACACTTAATGTCTTATCATAGGTTATTCATGGCCATTTTTAAAACACTAATATTGTGTTCTATGCTTAGACTTATCCTTAGGGTTCTTACTAAGGCTTTCACATCCTAGTTTCCAAAGGTTGACTATACCTTTCCTCTGATACCAACTATAACGACCCATACTTTACATAAATTGTTAATACTTCAAAATTTAAGCAAACTTATTTCAACATGTAACAAAACCATGAAATAACCATATAGGTATAGTGTCTTTAGAAACTGGGAAACATAAACATCTGATTCATAAAGCATGTACATTTTCTCTCATTTAGTTCATCATATCTAGAGTCCCTTTTGGCATATCCTAGCTAATAAAATTCATCCTGACCTTGGGGAAAGGAAACATACGAAGGGGTGAGATCAAAATGATCAGTAAGGGTAAATAAAAGAAAAATCAATCACATCATGAACATAACATTTTGGAAATCTTAACCTGTAAAATAAAACACAATTTCATATCATGGGATAAATCATAGAAGTGAAATGTAATCCCAATAATCATAACATAAAACATGAAACTTTGTGGCATACACACATAATCATAGAGAATTATTTCTTATTAGTCAAGACTCATTGCCAAGACAATCTTAGTGGACAAAGTCCAATTCTGAACCGAGTTCATTCCTCGTTTCAGTCATGTTTTACTGATCCGGTTTAACTTGTCGTTCCAACCATGTCTATCTTATGAGATATAAATCATTACCCAATGCATTTTAGGGAGATATAAGTCTCAAACATCTCATAATTATACCATTCTTATGTGTTCTACAAAATCATAAATCATACATCATTGCATAACCAATGTAATTAAAATGGGATTCTTAAACATATTGACATCATAAAAAAATTCATATAAGATAAAGGAATTCATAAAAATCATTCAATCACAACATAATAAAATAAATTTAATAATATGAATAGAAAAATAACCCTATATTATCATAGATGGATAATAATTTTGATAAAACACTTGAACACCATTCTTGAGGAAAATATCCTTTCTACAACAAAAACATTTTTCTTTCTTAACATGTCATATAATTTCAAAATAAAAGAATTTGATTAAAATAAACATGAAAACTAGTAAGGGAATATTCTTGGAAATAATGTTTTAAAAATTCATTCATTCCAGATTTGTTAAAAAAACATTCTTCTCGTACTTATGTCGGAAAAGTCAAAAAGTACCTCGTACGAAAAACGACAAAAGATTTCTTCATATAATTTACCAAAAACTCACCGAATGGTAAAATTGGATTTAAAAAATTGTAGAGGGATGGAAATAATATTACATATTTAGGAAACATGGATGTGGATGATAAAATACACTGTAGTAAATTTCAAAATATAAACAATCTCGGATAAAAATGGGATTGTGATATTTCCCTTACCTTAGGTATGATTTGCTTCGTAAGTGTCTGAACCTCATGTATAATGATTTAAATAATTTTATCGACCTATTACAGAGTCATACTCTTTGGTATGATATCATATATGTTCATATTATTAGCTTATTATTAGTAATATTTCATTTCTACTTGTTATTCGGGTGTTTATTACTTTTTATTCTTATGCGTGTTTTGTCGAATAAATTCTTATTATTATTTTTAGGTTATAGATTACTAATTTACAGAATGGTATTAGTGTAATATATATCATATTTATTCACTCAATTCATTTATGTAATCATTATTCAATGAAAATCATGTTGAATGAGTCGCGTCACATCGTGGAGACGGTATTCCGTATGTACGCACGAGCGATGATATCTTCCCATGATCGTGGAATTGAATTGGAATGTATGTATACAATTTAAGAATAAATATCACCATAAAATAATCATATATATTAATTCTTTACACTATTATACCCATCCAATTAAAGTGGTGGTGGAAAATAGATTACACCACGGCGTGGAGACGGTATTCCGTACGTACGCATGCGTGGTGATTTCATTTTCCGTAGGATGGTTAGATGGTGAAATAGGGCTTCTTCATACTTATAATAACATATAAATATATTAGTGATACTGTTGTTATTACTTAATAATGAAATAACTAAAGAAGAAGATGTGGAAGAAGAAGTAAAGTTGAATGAATCGTTAACAGACATTACCTCTTCTTTGAAGCGCTTCTTTTAGACCTCCTTTTTGGGCACTAAAATTGGTCTATGAAGAATACCAGGACCTCTAGGATGTTTGTATGGATGTTTAGAGAAGAACTTTTCAGGTTTTTTTCAAGCATTAATTCTCAATGTGGTGTGAGGAAGAGAGGGAGGCGGTGCCCTTTTATAAGGGAGGAGAGGGGCACCATTGGAAAAACTAAAAATATTATTTTATTATAAAGCCATATTCGGTATTAAATAGCTCCAAATTGATTTATTTCGAAGCTAAGGTTGGGATGGGTAGAAATCCTCTCATCAAATAGAATTTGAACTTGTTTAGTTTACTATTTTAACCTTATCATTTAGATTTAACTTTAAGTTAGATAATTTTACTTTTACCGTGTCTTTTTGTGTTCTTACACTATAAGGTTAATAAACTTACTATAACAAGCCAACTAACCCCAAGTTGTATATTAATAATATATATAACCTTATGTAAGTCATTTGGCCGAACCATATATTTTTAGGAATAAAATAACAATTAATAATATAATATTTTTTAAAAAACTATTTTATGTCAATTATGACACTATTTAGTAATTATTTTTTGTGAAACTCATAACAGAATGATTAAATAGAAAAAAGTTAATTAAATCAATAATAACATGTCATATTAACCTATAAAATTAGTTGAATTCATATAAAGTATAAAATTACATTTATTTGCGTATTTATAACAATAATTATGTCAATATTTCATTAATAAGATAAATACTGCATCATCTTTTTATGATAAATAAATTAAATTATTTAATGTTAAAAAATTAAAAATAAAATACCATTATGTAGGAAATAAATTTATCTTTCTAAGGAATATTTATAGTCTAATTTATCTCATGTATAACCCTATATTAAAAATTATTTACTTATTAAACATTGATTTTAACTATTTTAACCCTTCTTAAAATAAATTAATAATAAATGTCCTAATCTAATCCATTTTGGCCTAAATGGTCATATTTTATTCCTAAGGTTGTTTTTGGTCTAATTACACTTATCCAAGAGATTTATGACACGTTTTAGGGTAATAATAATATCATTTTTACTCTTAATTACCCTATTTACGTTTAGCCGTGGTAAATAAAAGTAAAAAAGTTACTATTCACCAAAAATTATTTTCATCTCATTGAACCAAATTTTACTTACTAACATCAACCGTGTCTCTATAAATTTTGAAATTTCACTCATAGAATCGGGAAAGTTATGTTTTATGTAAATTTGCAAAATCTCCAAGGAGGTTGGTAAAAGACGGTGAAAAGTTCAATAAAATTTTTATATATCTAAAATTATTATAAAATTACTCCAATGAATTAAATTGAACATATATAGGTATTATGTATCAATTTTTACCTAAATTAAATTTAAATAAATTAAAAAAAATATTTAAATAAAAGTTCATTTTTTAAATAGTAACCCAGTGTTTTCACTATTCATCAAAAATTGAAAGTTTTCAGAAAAATACAAAAATTTCACCCTAGGATAATTTCGATATTTTGAATCCAAAAATGAAGTCCATTTTGAAAAATAAAATTAAAAAATTTCAAAAATTGGGTATTACTATTCATAATGGCTAGTTTTAATAATATTTTAACAGCATATCGTGGTTTAGTGAAACTCGGTATTGCGTACAACGCAAGATATCGAGGAAGGTCGCGGTTGCATGTAAAGCAAGCCAAGATAGTGTTGTGTGTAGTGAAAGATTCCTTTGATGATGTATATAACATAAGACCTAAAATATTCATCACAAATGTCTCGGGTGTTACAGAAAACCCTTCAATTTATCCAATACAACTAATCCCATCCAAGGAAATATTTTGAAAGTTCATTTGTCGCTTGAGGTATGGCATTACCATGAGTCTATTTTGATCTCACAAAAAGGGGTTGAAAACCATCCCAGGATGGCTTAGCCATATTGCCAATTGACCCATCTCTATGGGCCCTTTTTGAACTGGTTTCACTCATATGTATTTGAAATCCCAAAGAAGTCTCGGTCCGACAATGCCAAAGACACCTCCCCCGAATGCGTAGTGGTACTATCATGAATGGAGGGTCTTAGTGGGGCCCATAAAACAATACCCACATTCTTTCCCTACAATGAATTGAATTAATGTCTGCACAATGAGAAATATGACATAACAAGAATATGAAATTGTAGCATTAAATATTAACAGATACACCATAACATTAGAAGGTTTAATTTAAATATTTTAGCCTAAAAAAATAACAAGGTAACATACTACTTGAGCATAAGAAGATAAATATAATTTTTATTATATAAATAATCAATTTAAACAACTACCAAATATCCAAAAATTCAAATTTTGTGAATAAAGTAAACTAATTATTGAATTTAATTTCCAAAAAAATTGGATATGTAACTCACAATGATAATTACATTAAATACCCCAACTAATGAAAAATTTACCGACCACGTAGGCATGCCCAAAGGGTTGTACAATCTTGATGAAACAATTTAAAAATTTATTTCATGATAAATAGGGCTACAACAATTAGGCGAAACAAATAAATTAATGAATCTGGATGAATTTTCACAAATTCGGTAGGCTCTGACAAACGACACAATGGTGCATTTTTTTAAAATTGCAACAAAATAATGAAAAAATGAGTAGAAATCCAAACTTATGTTCTCAAATAATTTTATGACCCACTAGATGATTTGAATTTCCCTAAAATGAAAAACAAAGAATATTTTTGAAAAAAACCCCAAAATATGGTAAAATCCTTCTATGGAAAATTGCACACATGATACTCTATGAAATCCAACTATTCTAAGTGTGAAAGGTTAGAATTATTATAAGAATTACATAAAACCTAACAATGAATAAATCCCAAGACGGACAGAGGTACGAAAGTTTTCCAAATGGGTTTTACGGTGGTGCACCACCTAGGGATAGGGAGGGGAACGACAAGAGGGAGAGGATGAGAGGAAGAGAGGGAAAAAATAATGAAATGGAATAAAAATAAAATAAAAATAAGAGAAAAATAAAAAATTAAGAAAAATATAAATTAATGAAAAATAAAATAGAATACAAAGGATTTAAAGGGAAAAAGATAAAAATTTAAATAAATGTAAATCTCTAATTTTTATTATTTTTTCTTTTTCATAACCCCTTTCTATTTTATTTCTCAAAATATATTTATTTTTTCTTGGTTTCTTTTAAATTTATTTAAATATCGCCTTTTTTCATTTCAATCAATAAATAATTATTTTAACCTCGAACACAGTGCTGAAGCATGAAATAACATTTTTCATAAAACTAAATACTTATTAATTTAAATAGATTCTTGGGAACAGCCGCAGGGTGTGTATATGTGTTCCCTGGTCTCATTAAATAATTAGAAAAAAAAATTAAATGGTATATACCAAACTAAATTTAGGACATTAAAACCTTCATTCCATATGAAAACTCGTCGCCATGTTTCCTTTCTGAGGGTAGTGGAACTTCGTCAGAGAAAATATCTGACCACTACACACTTATATATTTCACTTTCTCCATCGTATGGTCCTGAATGTTATGATGTTCCTATAATGGATGCACTAGAGAGACCGACATGCCTCAGAGTACTTTCATGCTATGGTCGAAGATACAGATCAGATGCTTCGTAAATGGGGAATCTACATAAATCTTGATGTCTTGATGGTCAACAGAAAGAGACATGTCTATATGATATGGTTGGAGCTTAGATACATAGAAAACATCGTGCATGAACTGGTACATCTATGTTAGTTGTAATAAATATGCTACTGGACCAACTCTCTCCTCTATTTTAAACACTCTGATGTATCTCGGTGATAACATTCCCTGCCACCTGATCTGCCTGTGACCCAACCTCGTTGAAACATGTAGAAGGACTTGATGCCCTACCTCAATCTTCATAGGTCTACAGCGATGATCGGTATAACACTTCTATCTCAATTGAGTTGTAGTCACGCACTTATAGACCAGCTAGAGTTTCACATAAGTCACATGAACAAGATTAGGACCCAACAAAGCTTCCTCACCTACTTCGATCCATTATAAATATGAATGGCATGTTCTACCATAGATGGCGTCATACAAATCCATTTGAATTGCCTCTTAGAATCTATTATTATTGGTAAAATCAACAATAGGTATATTGTTAACCCAAAAACAACTATAATCAAGGATACATTCCTGTAACATATACTCTAACACTCGTATCATTCTCTTAGACATCCCATCATTCTAAGGGTGATATGCAGTACTCAAAAGTACATGTGAACCCATCTCTTTTTATAACCCTTTCTAGAACAATAATGTTAAGAGAGAATCATTTTACAAGATAATAGAACAACGTATTCCATGAGGTTTCACAATATCCGGTATATACATCCTTCTCAACTCATCAATCTTCAAGGTCTCGTCGATAGGAATGAAGTGTTCAAGCATGGTCAACTTATCAACAATCATCCATACTACATCGTTGGCTCGAGGAGATCATTGAAAGTATATAACTAAATCAATGGTGATGTCATTCCATTTCCATTCATGAATGGATAGAGTCTGAAGGAGTCCAGTAGTTCGTTGGTGCTCTGCCTTCACCTATTGATAGGTGGAAAACTGAGTGATAAAATCCTCTATCTTATTTTTCATAATAGGCCACCAATACAATCGACACATGAATTGGTATAGCTTGGTTTCCCCCAGATGTACTTCCAAAATGGAGGTGTAAGATTCATTCAGAACCTCTACCCATATACAAGAAGGTACCCATACCCTTCCACAGTAAAGGAGAGATTCACTTCCACCAATAACCCAACTAGGATGTGGGTTCTCTCCTAAAGAACATTCTCTCAAAACGAGCCCCTAGAGTTCAGTAAGTTATTTCTGGTGAACATTATATACGAGGGAGGATGAAAATATAAGTTCATCTAGGTTTAGTTTCAAACTCTGATCTTGAACATCCAGCTGCGTATATGAAAACAAATCCATCATTTTCCAATCACTATTGGATGCCTTCATAGGTTGCATGTGTATCTTGTGGCTTAAATAATCAGCCACAACTTAACATTACCAAGGGTATAAAAAAGATCAAAGTCAAATGATTGCACGTATTTGACCCACCTGCGCTGTCTTATCTTCATGTCACATTGAGTGAATATTTTATTTAAACTTTCCGGATCCATGTTGAAAATTAATCTATCACCCAAAAAAATATGTCTCCAAAGGCGTAGATCATGAACCAGAGCTGCCAACACATGGTGGTGTGTGGGATTGTTCTATTCTTGTGGTCTCAATGAGGGAGATCCATATGCCATGACATGATCAACATGCGTCAAAACTACACCCAGTCTAGTTCATGATGCATCACAATAATCATTATAGATTTTACCCGATTTATGAAAAAATCAGGATTAGGGCGGAGGTTAGTCATCCCTTCAAATCCTAAAAAGAATTTTCACAAGTTTTCAACCAGTTGAGCTATAAAAAATTCTTATTCAGGGTCGTAAGAGGTTCTTCTAAGCAAGAGAAATTCTGGATTAAATTCTTCTAATAGCCAGCCAGTCCCAAGTGACTAAGTATGTCAAAGACATTATTGGGATGCTCCCATGAAACTACAATGATCACATTTTCTAGATCAACTTATACTCTATATTTAGATATAAAATTACCCAAAAAGTTCAATTTATCAACACAAAAGTGGGATTTGTAGAGCCTAGCGTATACCTAGTTCTCTCTTACTGTACTTTGAACAATCTCAAGAAGGGTTTAATGGTTAGGACTTGAATGTGAATACCCCATGATTTCATCTACGAATACTACCACAACACAATCAAGATATTGGTGAAGAAATTGGTTCATCTTATCCATGAAGACAATTGGTGAATTCATGTGGCTGAATTTACTAACAAGATAATTGTACAATCCGTACCTATTTCGTAATGTAGTATGTGGTTTATTAGAGGGTCACACATGCACCTAGTGATATCTTGACTGAAAATCAATCATGGAGAAAGTAGTTGCTCCCTGAAACATTCCAATGAGATCATCAATACGAGGAAATAGATATCAATTTTTTACCCTAATATGGTTGAGTATACAAAAATCCATTCATAACATGAGGGTTCCATCTTCCTTATTAGAGAAAAGAATAGGTGAACCCATGACGATGTGATATGATTGATGAAACCCTTATACTAAAGGTCTTCAAGCTGCTTTTTGAGATCCTGAAGCTCTGCTGGGGCCATCCTATAAGGAGGAATAGACCATAGTTCCTCACCTAGAACAAGCTCGATAGTGAACTGAATGTCCCTCATAGGAGGTAAGACAAGAAATCGTTAGTGATGATGTCCCTAAAAAGGTCCACCACTAGAGAGAATTAATATACTAGTGTTCCATGATCTCTCATGATGAGACTTTCCGACTAAGCTATCACTCAGCCCAACCCATCAAATTTAAAATTAGTTCAATCATCCCTCATATCACATTCACCTTGTGTAGATATTTTTCACCCTTAGTGGATGTAAAGGACTACAGAAATCAATATCAATCCACTTGAGCATATTAAAGAGAAAGACAGTTCCTTAAAAAGAAGAATTTGATGCCAAACATATCGAGGATATAGAAATTCCAAATGAAAAGTTACCAATATATCTCCTGGGGGCACTCTTGGCACTATCATTTTCCCTATGTCCTTACCCCAAGCGATGTTTTGAGAGACATGATTCTACAATTGTACTCAAAAGAAAATACACAACTTTCAACACAATCTGCAAATATAAAGGAGTGTGATATATTGATATAAAAAAGATATGAAACTAATGTAGAGGATACTATGATATTACTTCTATCCATTGATGGTCTGGCACTATTCTCCACTAGGGATGATTGTGCTGCGAATATGATACCTAAACCACAGCCTTGAAATAATCTATGGTTTTCTTGTGCTGGTCCACTCTGATGTTGTTTATTATCAAGAACATGATTTACTCAACCAAGGCCTCCACCATTACCTTGGGATGATCGACCGGAGGAAAAAGAACTTATTTTCTATTGTGGAGTCATAGATCCCATACCTAACGGAGGTGAAGGTGCGGATTCATAGCCACATGTTGATGAAGAGATGTAATGGAAGAAATGATGAAGGTGACACATCATTCCCCAAGATCAGCACACCTTCGGGTTTCTCGTGCACTGTGGCGTCGTGCGACTATCTATTCCGCACTAATAAAATGTGGTGGAGAACTCTAAACATGGTTATTAGTTAGGATTTCCCCCACATGCACCTTAAAAACAACATTTTCCACTGCCAGAAGAACCGTCACCCAGTCTCAGAACTGAACTTCGATGGTTCACTAATTTAGCTTCCTTAACATTTCACTATGAGATTATAGATGTTTTTAGGATCTCTGTAATAGTGGTCCAACAGAAGTCATTCACATGTGAGTAGATAATATACCCATGTTCGTCGTCAAAACATCTCTCAGTAGAATGTGTGTTTCCAGTTAGGGATGGGAAGAAATGTTGAAGTTATGTGAAACAATTAGATTACACTAACACATTCATAGCACCCAATTGAATATGTAAGAACTCCCGCTCACGGTCATCTCTCAATGTCTGTGGGAAATAGTTATCGTAGAATCTTTCTTGGAATTCAGCCCAAATATTGTCACCGATCTGCTCAGCCTGAGAAACAATGTCACCCCAAGTGCTTGACAGAGTCATGAACCATATTGTCTTCTATTTTGACCCACTTTCATGAATGTTCTTTGAGGTGTTTAGAGTTAGACAGTATTGATTCTATCCATGATTCTGCAGCATAAGGGCCACCACTCCCTGTGAAGGTGGGAGGGTGCTACTTCAGAATGTTCTAAGTGAGGTCTATCAAATACGGGGAAGGTCTAAGGATACTCCGAATTGACTGCATAAAATGGAGGATACTCTCCCAGAAATGAGCAAGAGGGTCCCTCGGAGGATCGATCATAGGTAGTACCACCAGAGTCACTATACGTGGTACAACTAGTGGTTCAGGACCCACCATCTCTATAATGTGCTCATTGCCACTCCCCTAAGGCATGACACAATGATGTCACGATTGCATTGGAATATAATATCCAAACACAAAAATTTAGACAAAGAGTAAAGAAGATGGGGAAAAAGGTACGATGCAAAAGAAGTTATGTAAATAGCCTTCCTCTGAGTACTAAATAACAAATAACTGCTTTATGTGCTGGGTTTTGATTTGGAAGAGATAACTTAAAAGGATTACAAAACAAGGTATACATTCTAATATAAGGTTATGTTATCTTAAAATCTAACTGACTATAACAACATAATATTTATCAGACCAATATTTAAAAAATTTACCACTAGAACACAATAGCACTAACATGAAAACTTGAAAATGAAAGCTGTAAGTAGATATGGAATGGCAATATGAATGTTATTTTAATCCTATGGTTCCTAATATGTATCATGTAATTAATTTCCCTCATATCAATGAGATATTATTCTATGAAAAAAAATTATATCCAAAATATCAAAAGAAATAACAATGAAACACAAGTGAGTCACCCAACGGTGAAATCATATCAACAATAAAATGCATAAACAACAACCAAAATCCCAACCCAGTAATTTGGGTTTCCCTTATGCATGGATAGCTACATCCTATAACATTGTACATTCCAAGTCGTTATATTTTACTCATTTTTCTAAACCAAATAGTAAGAAAAAATGGAAAACATCCTTTGATACCACATTGTAGCATCCCCGTCTTGCGAGCCACAAGAAGGGTTCCCCAGCCCAAGTTGTCCACATAACCAAAATCATATCTCCCCTAACACCATAGATTTACAACTAGTAGTAAGGATTTTTTGTGTCTAAGGGGGATACTATTCCCTCCTAGGTAATAGTCATTGTCACAGCAGAAGTAAAAACCTATTTATAATAAATATTGGTTACATATAAACAAAAAACTATTGAAAAAGTTATTCAAATAATAAATATTAATAATAATCAAGTGTGGAATCACACAAAACAATGCCATGATATGATGTATGTATAAATTCATAGTAATAAAAAGACAAACATACTATCAACTATAAGAAATCACCTAAAGCCACAACTTCATCTTGAGCAAGGCTCAGTTTTCTACAGCAGTCAACGACGACTGATCAGGGTGGGATATAAAAACCCAATATTTTGGAAACCACGGTGTCTAATACTTTCCATATATTTCATTAATAAAATGATATGTTTCATTGAATTAAATTTGCATATAATTAATTATGTATAATGAAATAAATATCTCTAACTGGGTTCCCAGCGATACCTGTCCCTAATCACCAGCTTTGGCATAAGTCAGATGTCTAAAAGGAGTACATACAAGCATAATGAAATTATAAATATAAATATATATAAATATATAAAGAATATAAAATCTAATTAAAATAAGGATGATGCATAACCTCACTGTTGGGATTTATCATGGGGTCTAAGTCATGGGTTAACTAGGTGTGCTTCAACATAAACGAAAAACATTAAAAATATCAGGAGGCTCGAAGAAACATTATTATAAACCTTCAGTGCATCATTATTTAGGGTACATGTTGATATTTGGAGTCTGATCATGTTATAATTGTATCACTACAGATCATACTTAAATTTATCCAATACGACTAAGCCCGTCCAAGGAAATATATTTAAATGCCCTGCATTGTTGAAGGAATGGATTTTCTATGAGTCTGTTCTGATCATGAAAAAGGGGTTGAGAACCATCTGAGACTGGATTAGCCATATTTCCAATAAATCCTTCTCGATGTGCCCTTTTGTTACTAGTGTCACTCATAATAATTAGAAAGCTTGCCGAAGTCTTGGTCCGACAAAGACAAATACACCCCCCTCGAAGAGTAGTGGAAACAACAAAGAATAGAGGGTCTAAGAGTGTCCCTTAATATAGGACCCAACATATTTCCACACCTTGAATGTAATTAATTTTTTAGACAAGCAGATATGACCTAATTAGGAAATGAAATTGTTTCTTGAAATATAAACTGATACACTCATGCATCCCAATGTATAGATTAAAATTTTCTACTTAACAGCTTAACATGGTATAATACCGCATCAGCATAAGTAAATAAAATCACTTTTTAATAAATAAATAATTAATCACCAAAACTACCAAATATCCCAAAATTAATAGTTCCTAATAAAATAAAATTCATTATTTAATTTAATTATAACAATAATGGGGTGCACAACACCTGAAGTTATTTAAATTAAATACCCAGGCTAATGGAAAATTTACCGACAATTTTGGCACACCGATAGGGGTGGCCTATCATTTTTCATCAATTTAAACAATTTAATTCATGATAAATAGGGATAAAATAATGAGTAAAAATAATTGTATTAATGAAATTGGGTGAATTTGCACAACGTTGGTAGGCACCGATGAATGGCACAACAGTGCATTTTTATAAATCCAAATGAAATTGGTAGAAAGGGGGGAGACACCCTTATATAAGGTGACAAATGATTCTATGACCTACAGTAGGTATTGATTTGACCTAAAAAGGATTAGAAACAAATAATTTCAGAATAACTAAAAAAATGTTAAAATTTTCCGCAATGAAATGCTGGTTGGATACTCAACGAAATCCTACGATTCCAAATCCACAAAATTATCCATGCCTTATGTTTTACTCTGTACCAAACGACGATGAAAAAAATGATGGATGGAGGAGTGATAGTCATTTTAAGGGGATATTAGGTAGTGCACCAGCTAGTGAGAGGGAGGGGCACGATGATAGGAATAAGAGGAGAGGAAGAGAGGAAAAGAAAGAAAGAAATAGAATGTTGAAAAAGAAATGAAAGATAAGATAAAAATAAGAGATGAATAAAAAATAAAAATATGTGAATATAAAACAGAATAAAAGGTATGGAAATAAAAAAGTATAAAAATAAATAAAATTAGAAATCTCCCATTTTAATTTTTTTTATTTTTTATGTAACTCGTTTTCTATTTTATTTATAAATTTCATTTTACCTCTTTCATGATTTCTTTTAATAATTTTTAATTTATTCTTGTTCATTTTTAATCCTTAATTTCTTATTTTAATCCCAAGTGCTAAATAACAACATTACATTTTTCATAAAACATAGTAGTCATTAATTTAAATAGTTTCCTCAGAACCACAGTAGGCTGCGCAGACACGCACCACGACCACTTTAAAGAATTAGACATAAAAAATTAAATGATATGTACCTAACTAAATCTAGGACGTTAAAAAATTATTTCCCAAGGAAATTATCACATATTTATTTGTTTAGAAGGTTGTGTTTGGAGTAGATATTTTTTGGATTTGTTGACATTATCGTTAATAAATATTATCATTTACAAATATTTTCAGACGATTTTGAATTGAAATGATAACAATTTTCATTATTCAATAATACATGTTTGAAAAAAATTATGTTACATTTCATTAAAATATGAATATTTTTATGAATCATGGTTCATGATAATTTTTGCGAAATTTATTTACATTTTAAAATTTAAATAATTATTTATTAAATTCTATTATATTATATAATATAGATAAAACATGATTTGTCATTCCCATTTAATAATATATTTATACAAGAATCTTGTTTTTTGATATGATTACTAAATTACAATTGATTTCATGATGATGTTTTTTTACCTTATAGGGCATTTGAGTTTACCCATTTCTTATGAATTAATTCCATAGTAAATAAAGACAAGTATGACATATGATATACCTAGAAGGGAATATAGTCTATTTTGGTTATAGGGAAATTGTCACAATAATTATAAAATGAAAATATTATATTAATTAAAATTCATGAAACTAAACCTTTTCATCATGGGACACTGCGATGATATATAAGTTGTATTATTTTTCATATTGTAGTTATATAAAATATCTATCTGATTATCTTGACTAGCTATATGAACTGGGTTCTTGAATGTTTATATTACATCAATTTTCCATTTATTTTACAAAGGACATCAAAATATTTTTGTCATTCAATTGAATTAATAGTTAGATGACAAATGTAATTATATATATATAAATTATAAAGGAAGAAGTTATTTTTATACTTTTTATTGACTACAATGATCATCACCCGGTTCCCTCTACCAATATTCAATTTATGTTTTTTATGTATATCTAGATCATTATTCTTGTAGCATCACATATTAATGTATGTAGTTGGATATTTTTGTACATTAGAAAAATTCACATAACTTTAAAACAATTGAGTGTATTTTAAAAGGACAGAATATCACACATAATACATTAAATTTATAAACAACATAAATATAGATAAATGATAGACTTTGGAATGTATTTTTGAATATATTTTTCTATAATAGAATGTAAATAATGGATTCTATTATATAAAATAAAAATATATTTATTGTGTAGTTATGAAGTGATACAATTTTATAAAAACATTCTCAGTGCTGATTGGAGTGGTAGAAATATTATATTTAGTTTCTTCAAGTTTTTTTTAACTGAAACAATAATATAAAATTGTTGTAATTTCATACTGAAATACACAATATCATATCTAATGAAACACAAATGTTCATGATATATTTCAAATCTCAGAAATCACTAAACACAAAAATTATTTAAAATATCAATATATATTTACTTTTATTTCTTATTGACTTATGTAATATATAATATTTAGTTAATAATTATGTCAAACAAATATAAAACCATCCCTTTAAAAATAATATTCCTTATGACCATTGATGGAATAATTTCGCAAAATAAAATCTCAAAATAAAACAAAAAAAACACTTTAATGAAGTCATACCATTTAAAATAAACTACATTTTATTTTTGGAATCATATACCTTAAAATAAAAATTACAAGGTCTATTTTAGATTCAAAAAAATAGAATCATTTCATGAACGATATAAAGATATTCAATATAGATATTATATTTATACTTTTAATCCAACTATACACTTCTATAATACCTATCCTAAAATCAAAATATCTCTTCCCCTTCATTTCTTATCCACATATCAATTTTTTTATTTCATTTAAAACAAATTATATTATAATAAAAAAATTAATATACATTTTTAAAAATAAGAAATATAACTATTTAAAATGTCAACAAATTATTACATATTATTATCTTAATCATACATTGCATACAATATATTTTTTACATTTGATACCTAATAATATTATTATTCTTGGTCAATACACATGATATATATATCTATATATTTAAAATATACTTCTTTATAATATATTGCATACCTATGAAATTTTTATTTAACTAGTTTTAGTAAATAACATATATTTTAAAAATCGTAATATAACGAATTTTGAGTAGTTTTTGAAATTCTAGAATGTGATATTTAATACAATATTCTTATATATTTTTAATAACTATAACTCTATTTTGGCATGTATATACATTTAAATTCCAATCCAAACATATAAAATAAATTCACTAAAATAATTCGTCATTGATAATATTAAAAAAAATTTAATTATATTTCATTAATTAAAATAATTTTTATTGATAATGTAAATTATAATAATTCTTTTTTACCAAAAACCCCAATGTCTATAAATGTTTTTGGTACAATTAAAGTATCTAACGTTCATAAAAATCTTGTTAACATAAAGCCACAATGATTATAAATGTTTCAATAATATCTAAATGAACTAGTAAATCAATATATTCTGATTTTCCTTAAATTCCATATTTTTCCTATATTTATAATATCAAAATTAATGAGAAAGATAAATGAATAAAACAACATATTTTGAGATTAAATCAAAATTATATGGAAAATAAAGTTATATATGTTATCAATATGGTAGTTCATTATATTAGCAATTGTTAAAACACTAATATTTGATAGCAAATTATAATAAAATAAATGGTTGAGCTGGGAAAAATAATTACATTAATTAGTTTTATTTTGGATTTTCTTTTATATAAAAATAATAATTGATGAGACTAAATGAGGACAACATCATTCTAAAAATTATAGTAATATGGGAATTATGATGAGATTGATAGGAAAAATAACATGACTATTGAATTAAATATCAAATTCATTGAATTATCCATGTTGTAATTATATTTGACAGTTAATTTATTATAAACTTAAAATAAATAATTCATTCTCTCACATATGTACGTTTATTCCATATGAAATCATCAAATATTTATACATAGTAGGTGAAGTGTATATTGTGTCATTTTATAGCATGGATTCCATGTCATCCTGATATTTCAATGAGTGTCTTGAGTTTATAACTACTTTACCCCAAATATTGTTAGTTTTATATATTGGTATCATAGGAAATAATTTATTTTGTATAAATTTCCTCAAATTATGTGTTTGATTTTGAAATTGTATCCAACACCATTTTTATGAAAACTACTCTTATATGATTGTAAAATATTTTCCACCATATTTCAATAATAACTAAAAAACATCCATTATATAATTAAGTGCAATTTCTTATCCATTTATTATAAAATTTATTAATATGTTTTTCATAAATATCATATAAAAAAAATACTATATATAAATCTGTTATTAAAAGTATCTCCATCTTTTAAATTTCAGATAATCTTATTGAAACTATATTGATTATTATTATTAACTATATAAATTAAAATTTTAACATATTTTCATTAGATAAATAAACTCCAACATAATACTTATTCTTATAAGTTGATCCATTTGAATAAAACTAATGATGCAACATTGAGATTTTTTACATTGAAACTTTATATGTAATTCTATATAAATTCCATCCAATATAGGGATCTATATAATAGAAAATATCTTATCAGGATTTAGATACATGATGGTTTTTAGATGTAAAAATCCTAGCTTATCCACCATATGAAAAATAATATATAAAATAGTTACTATGAAGATCATCAAATTCTATAAAATATTATTCATCCATGAAATAAAAATTTTATTCAATTGAGATTCCAATTTCATGAATATATTTCATACACCTATATATTTTATAAATATTAAATAATGTATCCATTTAGATTATGAGAAATTCTTAAATCAGTTTTTAAAATTAATCGTAATATTCTGACTACCTTTCGATGATAATGATCCTTTTAATATTATTAGTAGACACAAATTTAAAAAACATCAATTAATTTTTTTAATAAATTTATTAAACATGATTTTTTTGTGAATTTCATGTAGAAACCATTAAATTTTTATATTCAATGATAACAACCTTCCAAAAAATTAAGTTTATTCTTAGAGTTGTAGTTTGAAAATCAATATTATTATTATTTTAAATTTAAATAGTAATACATTTATTGGGATTGAGTGTATGGAATTACACATTGATGTAAATGAATAGCATTGTAATTTAAAAAGGGAAATAAATCCAAAGGGAAATTTTTTAATTTAGTAAATATTCATGATTATAATAAAGTGTTCTTATACAGTGATAATATTATATGGAATTTGGATATTTGGTTTATGGATATGCTAAATTTTCATCAGAGAATCCAAATGAAATTAAATCAGTGTGAATATCTCAACATAATGTAGTTACATATGGATTGCATCTTGAGTCAATCTTCAATAACTCAGATGATACATTTGTTCTACATTATAACATTCATATGTTTTAAGAGAACATTAATTAGGGAGACAGTTATGGTAACATTATTTTTAGATAATTGGTTTTGTACCCTTATCAAATAATGATAGAAAGATCTAATTAAATTGTAAAAATTTTCTAAGAATATATATATCAGGGCTTATTTTGTGCAATGTTTGACACATAAGAAACTATGATTCATTGTTTTTACCATTTTTTTGTCTTATGCTTTTCACATGATTGATTTCAATCCATCTGTTCTGCAGAGGATGCATTTTCACGGTCGTAGAATGGTTTAAAATTAAATATGTAAAATTCATCATAGTTGAAACACCTTAGATGGGAAAGGTTGTGTGGTATGTCCCTGATCTATACAAACAAGTTTATAAACTATAATGACCATTAGATGTCATATTTTACTTTTTACCATTAAAATAAATAAGCTGTGGATCACCCCTATTCTTCTTATCCTCCCCTTCGGATTATACATCCACATGAGTGCCACCAAAATTCTATTTTCGCATGATATATATATGTAATTTATTGTAGTTCAATAGATATTTTTTGGAAAAAAAATTGATTACATTGATCTCTAAATTTGACTACCGGAGGTGGATTAGATGTTAATAAAAGTAATATGGACAAATTAAAGACCACCACAATGATTCATAAAACAATACCAACCTTACAGATAAATATGGAGTGCTTTCATGAGGTCACAACAACACACCATGGTCTATTCAGTCTCCCAATGTACTGTCTAGACTCAGTCTATCTATGAATCTACCCAAAGGCTGATCGTATGCACAAGGCATGACTCATGCTGGAAAAACCCATGTAGTAGACAGTATAACAATACCTAGTAGGAAACCCAAAAAACCAAAATTATACTGCAAAATAAAATTATTTTGCTCTATAAATTTAAATTTATACAATTAATATAACAAAAACCTCAACATTTACATAACAAAAACATCCAGCCTTATGGTATTTCACGATAATAATTCAATTATATGATAATAGCTTAACAATTAAACAAATCTCTATTTCAGGACAATAAATTCCATGAGTTTGAAAATACTGATGATGTCTATTAGGGAGGCATATCTCATCAAGTATATCCAATGGATATAATTGATGGATGTCAAAAGATATTTGATACATAATTGAGTGTCACACCAAAGTCCTAGGGTTTTACCAACATCTCAATTTGAAAAAAAAACCACATTGTATTAGATCTATTACCATATAGTTCTCATCATAATGATACTAAGAACAATAAAAATGGAATGATGATAAATAGAGGATCTCATTTCGGGCCTCATAAAAGGATTCAAACAACTGTCTCCATGAATTCATACTGAGGGGATTATATTTTTATGAGTATAAGGAGACTCAAAATTTCTTATTATTAAATGGATATAGTGAATGTAACATAATGAAAAAATTACAAGATTAATAGGAAAAGTGATACAAGAAAACATTAATGGTGTACAAAACATGTAGTATAGGTACACACTGTGTCCTTTCAACCATGGGTCCTACAAGTGTAAATAGACCATGTAAGCTTCCATGTAACATCACATAGTACGTAGCTACTTATGTAGATATTCACCTTCACATCACACATATATTCCTTTGTATACATTGCTAAGACATCTATATTAATGATTAATTGAAATCCCCAGGTATCTGTATTCCATCACTTGTATGTGTACACTATAAGGTACACACCAAGACTTTCAAGAGGGGTCACGCATCATCTAGAAAGGTCACACATCATGTTGTACCTATATTCTTCCCAAACCCATAGCCTAATTAGTTGGTTACCAGAAGAAATGTAATCAAATACAACACAAAATTTGGTATAGGATTTTCCATAATACCAGATAATTTCTCTACGAGTCTCCTTCACTACTCCAACTGCTAATTTGTCTGCACATCATCATGAATTCATGGTACCACATCAGCCAAGCATCTCCATCAATTAAAAATGAGTTCTTTCCAATAAATCAAATATTAAATGGTCTCATATTTTAGTTTCCATTTCACAATAAAGAACACAAATGATAGATATTCCCACCATATGATTAGATATTATTTCCACTTTCACACCAGAATTATGTCATGATAATCATAGATAAAAAAATATGAATATTTTTGGATGAAATGAGTACAAAATGATTGATTTCTAGATTGATGTTGAACCAAGTGTCACCATATATTAACTAGTGTGAATGAAAAATCATAGAGAAATGTATAAGGAATAGTTATGTGGAATATAACTCTTTCAATTTTCATGACAAAAATAATTCATTTTCATTAGAAAGATGAATTAAGGGATAACAATAAATAAAAATTAAATACAGTCAAATAAATCCATTGGATAGTCACATCCATAAAAATGCATAATCCATAGAGAAATATGTAGGTTGGTTGTTCTATTTTCATTGTATAAATACAAAACACGGAATTAATTAATCACCCAAACTGTTATAAATAAAAATGCTCAGGCATTTTAATAAAATGTATTATTATATAATATGGTAATCTAAAACACATGAAACTATTTTTCCTTATTATGAAAATTTTAGTTAATTTACAATAAAAAGTCATTACCTTTGATACTATAATTATTAAACACTAACCAAACAATTATTATAAATATATGGATTCATAAATTATAATTGTCATATGCAAAGGATGTGGTGTCCTCAACCAGTATAAATGTACCATATGATTCTCATTAATCTTATAATCTAAGAAATTTACATTTTTGTGATTTTTCAATACCCAATACAAAGATGAGATCTAAAAACATAACCACAAGTGAACCAGTTTATTAGATAATTTCGAAATCATTCAGCTCACTGACCAAACCATGTTTGTTGAATCACCCAATTATAGTCCCACTACCGCTAACCTTACCATTATAATGTTTTATGGTATATGAAAGTGATATGTAACAAGAAACTCTCAGTATTATTAAGAATATTAAATATTAAAAAATAATTAATATATATCCATCCTATTATTGTTTCTTTATCAGTGATTTTTATTATGATTCATTAAAACACAAATAGAATTTTGCGTAAATATTCAAATTCAATTAAAAATTATACTTTGATGAATTAATGGAATTAAGGAAATAAAGAATATTTTAATAAAACATTGTTATTAAATTATATCTCTCAAATATATAGTGTCTTCAAATTTCTAAACAAGAAAATGTGATATTTATAATGGTTAAAAAAATGTTATTATATAAAACACGCCCTATTCAATAAATTTCATTTTTTATATTACAATTTAAAATTATCATATTTTAATAATTATTTTTATAAAACTAAAATTAATCTTGGAATAAATACATCAAAATTACCCAATAGTTATTTTTTCATAATTTTCTGACACAATCAAATTTTCGAGTAAAAATTAAATACCATATAAATATACTTTATGTTTTATAACATAATAATGAAACAAAATTCATGTAATAAGAATTAAAAATAAGATCCATTAATAAATATATGATTTTACTTTAAAATAATCTGATTTAATGTTTATTGTATTTTTTTTATAAAACCATTGTGATTCCACCAAATACATATAAAATATATAATGATTTTTATATAATTTCATTAAAACTGTGAATCACATCCACATATCTATGGGTAATATTTTAATATGACCAGCCCCTGTCCTTATAAAATAAAAAATTTCCCCCTTTTCATAAAACATGATATAAAACACTAGTGTTTTATTGGGTTTTTATAATTTAATATATAGATGTCAAAACCATAATAATAAATAAATCTCTATATTTTCCTAAATAATCCCACACATGATCCCATTTGGTTACATAAAACTACATTGAGCACATCCATACACTCAATTAAACTCACTAGATAATTACCATGCCATCAAAAAGATTTTTATAATACACTCCAAAGCCTTTCGATACAAACACCTATGTAAGGTATATTAAAATATCCTTTTTTATCAATCACTAATTTTATGTCATATATTTTAATATAAATTTTCATTGTTTGGGATATGAACTTATTTATCCAACTTATTCCCCAGTTAAATTAGAAATGACGGTAACCCCTTTAACTCAAAATATTCCACATATTAACCATTACGTACATCTACTACCATGCCAAAATTTTGTAAGGGATATTTTGTCATGACCCGTCCTCAGGGCCCGTGCTGTGACAACCCCAAGCCCGCCTCCCATAGGCCAGGGGCTGGAATCTAGCACCAAAGGCGTAAATCATGAAAAAAGGGAAGGAATTTTATTTTATAAAAGAAAACAAACACCACAGAGTATGCAAACTGAAGTAAAAACTACGTAAACTGTAAAACAAACATGCTGAAGTACAAGGGTCCATAAATACTAGTCCAAAAGAAAGGTATAAATACAACTGAAAGTAATGAACAACTAAAAGGACAACAGCTGAAAGGTGATAAGCCATTCCTGGATCATCCTCTGGTTTCCTACCTGAAGGGTAGGTACAGATATCCTCCTCAGCACTCCACGTTTGTCCGTCTCCTCTGGGTACCGACTCTTCGTTAAATCCACCTCCAGGCACCGAATCGACGTGATATCCACCTCCGGGTAGCGACTCGTCATGAGATCATCTTCCAGGTACTGTCCATCTCTACAAGCCTCAACCTTGATCAGTGATGTCCGTCGTCTGCAACCAACAAAACATAGTACGGGTGAAGCCTGTGCAAGGGTGAGTATACGATACTCATTAGGGACCCCGAGACCACCGAAGGTCTCCCTGAATCCACAAAGGATAAACCACAAAGAAAAGATACAATCATGTAGTATCATCCAACACTACTTAAGTATATTCCCATACATATACCTAAGTCATCATGTTCGGTTCATCTCCAACTCACGAACTCAAGTACAACCCAGTCCAATCAGGAAAGTAAAACATAATCCACATAGGATAGAATGACCCAATCCACACATGAATGCATAATCCAATCCACACAGGATATCAAGTCAATCACATCGTAGATAATGATTGAAAGTCAAGACTCAGCTTAAACCAGGAATTTATTCATGATGTCAAAACCATAGCTACTGGGGAACTCCTCCTCTATCGAGTACAGTGGGCCTGCCGCTACTACCAAACGCTTCACACTAACCTTGGACTTCTTTAGTACTCCACCTATCGAGTACTGTGAGCCTGCTGCTACAACCAAGAACATCCCACCAGGGGTCTGCCGCTAAAACCAAGTGACCCCCTCATAGACTACAAAGGTACTCCTTCTGTTGAGTACCGCGGTTCTGCCATTACATCCAAGCGCTCCTCCTCCTTGGGTCTACTGCTACAACTTAGCACTCCCCACTAGTCTATCTAAAACACTCTGAGTCGATCGATCAACAGTCGTCAAGTCTCAGCCAGCTCTTGGGTTCCCGCACACAGCACGCTAGTTCCGGGAGGGTCCGCTCAATGACCCAGGGGGTCGATACATCAACTATCACATAGACCAAAGTTGATGTATCACAATGTTCCGTCACGTTAATGGGAACACAACGTGACAGACGGCGCGTCAATCAAACACTCGGTCTGAGAGTTATTGGATTTTTCGTCCCAGGGGCCCGGTTGATTTTACGTCAAAACCAACCTGACCGTACCCCAACTACGTCCAAACCTCGAGCAAAGTAATCCAAAAGAACCGTATCACTAAGAGAAAACCAATAAAATCGTCAGCACATCAATTGATCGTCCAGAGCTCAAGTTATAAGCTTTTCTGCTCCGAGGCCCCGGTTAGTTTTGTGTTCAAAACAACTTTTCCATACTTAAAGTTCTTTTAAACCTTAAGTGTAATATACCAAAACTACCATCTCGATCCAAGGATCGCATAAAAACCGACGGTGCATCGATCGGAGGTCCGTAGCCCATGTTACAGGTGTTTGAACGAAGCTGTCCGTTTTAGGGGGTTTTGGGCCCAGACCGACCCGGCCCAAGACCCCCTAGGTCGGCCCAAACGGGGCGACCCAACCAGAATTTGGGTCTAGCCCACTATGACGCGACGCGGCCCGGCTGGCGTGGCCTGGCCCAACCGGCACGGCCCGGCCCGACGCAGGGGTCCGGTCAAGAGCGGGCGGCCCGACCCCGCACACTGCCGCTCTCCGTGGACCACCGGACGTGCATCGGTGGTCCGTTTCGGCCCCTGACTACGTCTAAGGTCATTAAGGGTCCCAAAATTCACTGTGGAGTCTTCAAATCGCCTCTACGGCCCGTTTTGTCATCACCCGTTGATCCGCACATCAATAATCAATCTGTGGGGGGTTGTTGGGCCGTGTTTGTTCGGCCCGCACCCCCCGTGTTAAGAGTTTTCAATTGGAAGTCATTAAAACACATGATTTTCTTATCTAAGAGGGTATAATTTACTCAATTATAAATTATACTAACTTCATACCGTTAAACTCTTTAGCATGTGAGATTAAATCACTCGAAGTGTATTAAACAAATATTCCACTACATTTATCCCCGAAATCAAATATTCCCAACCCGCAAACATATTTGTTTGTGAATCAACTTAATATTGTGTTGATCTGTGCTCTTTGACATAGAAGGAAATAAACATGAGTTTATTAATATTCCAAAATTAATCCCCTACTTCATGGAGTTGTCGAACGATGATCATCGCGGGAAAACAACATCGCAGAAGACGGCGTCTCGGAACGAGGCACCGTATACAACGATGGTGAACGTCCATGGAAGAAGTGGCATCTCACTTTCCTCGACACAGGAAGAAGATGAGAATAAGAGACGGTGTTCTTCGTCGAAGCTTTGGTGTTCTTCGCGTTCTTCAAGGAGGATGAAGAACTTCTTCAGGGAAAAGAATGCTTCCAATCTCAAAAACACCACACAACGAAAACCACCCCCAAATAAAATAAGGTAGCTCTTTATTTTATTAACCCATGTCAATATTTCAAGATTTCGAAATTCAAGCCCTTAATTAAATAAATTGAATATCTTTAATCAACCTAATTAATTTGAGGGTTGACAAGCATTTAAAGTGGGGGAGGGGTGAGTTACAAATTTATGGGGGGGTTTCCAACATAAATATGGTTTCTTAGCGAATTTGAAGGGGTGGGGCTTGTGTGGGACCCACCTCACAAATATCCCACAAAGAGGAGTTAGAATTTATTGGGTCCCACCTTAACTTCCACACGTCGGTTATAATTACACAGAGTAGAAATAAAATTGCAGCACGTATTTTATTTCACTCTTTAATTAAACCAATTCATTTTTAACATCACCTCCCGAGAAAACGAAACTCCAGAGAAAGTCTCCTTAAGTAAAAATCGGTGTTATGGTTTCATCAGTGCCCTCAGATTTTGATTCCGAGCACCAGTTAAAAAGTTAGAAAAACCCACTCGTTTGTTCACTGAACGTACCCGATCTAAAATTTGGAAAATGATTTCGGGCACACCGGCCCTTGGAATCAGGTGATGAAAGAAACTACGCACTCATAGAATCCAAAAGAGATTTTTTAAAAAAAGTTCCTTGAAATTTACGGGTCTTTACCGTACTCCCACATTAGGGATTTACATCCCTATAAAGCTACATCAAAAACTAGGGAAACAATAGGGGGTACGGTGCATGTATTTGAGCCTCCTACTCCCATGTGCCCTCTTGGAGGTTCCAGTGCTACCATCTGATTCTCACTAGAGGAATCAAACATCCACGTAGAACCCGATCCTATCGATCCTCGATCTCCACCAGGTTATCCACAAAAGTTTCCATGTCATCGATGTTCAGCTCCCCATGGTCGATGATATGTGTCGGGTCATGCACGTATCTCCTCAGCTGAGATGCGTGGAAGTTGTCTTGCACCTGGTGCAACTAAGGTGGATGGGTCAAGTGGTAAACCATATCGCCTACCCTATTGAGGACCTAGAAGGGTCCGATAAAGCACAGAGATAACATGTCGCCCCGGTCAAAACTCTGTAATCCACATCGAGGTGAGACACATGGGAAAATGTGGTCTCCATCCTCGAACTCTAATGGTGTCCACCTCCTGTCACCATAAGACTTTTTTCGTCTCTGTGTTGTCCTCATCTACTATTGGATGACCTGGACCTTCTCTTGTCCTACAAGAACTGCTAAAATTTCTTCTTTGCCTATAACAGAAATCTGGTCTCATCCCCAGGATAATCCACGTTCTTTGCCTAATACAGTCAATCCAGACATGGATGATACTAATCCATACCAAGGGTGAAGTCATAAGGCCTCGACGCTACTAACATGATATCCAACCGTTAGTCTCGCCTAAATGGGTTGAGTCACACTGTCGGCATTAGTGTGTGGTTACTGGGTCTCCTCCAGTAGTTATCTTTAATGTGATGGTCAAGTCAATGGTTTTTAAACCAGAACCTCTTAGTAAAAACATAAGGAGAGGATAGGAAAGGAAACGCCACAAATAAAGGTGTCTTTTATTACTGCAGCTCAATGTAAAAAGACACATAAAACCACAACATCAAAAAAACGAAATCTATAATCACCAATAACAAAGACCTCCATGCCTGGAACTAGTCTCGTTCCTGTCCACCTGCTTCCAGAGCTCCACTACCTTGAACACTGCTTGGATAATGCTCATGTTTTCGCCACTGCTTCTGTCTCAGTGGATTCTCCAACGCCTGTGGATGAACTATGCAGGGGCGTCGGACAGTCATGTGCCATGTGACTTTGCTTGCCACATGAATAGAACTTCCTTCTCCTTGTATGACTGGCTCTATTTCATTTGCCTCGCACAACCGAACCTAAAACCCGAGGTCACCCACCTGTGGGCCTGGTCCTCTTGGACCTCTGCATCATCTGTCTCCTTCCTACAGATGACTCAGGTACTGAAGAAAAGCCCTATGGCATGGGAAGAAGCTCATGAGAATGCTCAGAGTGTAGAGTCGAAGGTATAAACTCTTCTCTGAAGAAGGTCTCGACATCTCCCCAGGTGAAGGTCATCCCGTCGCAAAACTGGAACATGTGGCTCCACCACCTCTCAGCTGCTCCCTCGAAGAGGCTAATAGCTGGGTACACCATCAAGTCTGTGGGTGTCCCAGCTATGTGGGGAGCTCACATTACAAACTCCATCCAGTTCCCAGCCGTCAGAAAATCCGACTCGCATCGAAACCTCGTAGGCCTCTGACACTGGAACTCATCCATCACGCTCAAGCGGCGTGCACTCTCTTCTGGTGTCTCAACTGGTGGAGGGCCATGTACTGAGGCCTCACTGCTCAGTGGGCTATCATCTCGTGCTACGCTCGGAACACTAACTGGTTGTCTTCGCGGGGCCATCCTGAAAAGAGAAAGTTGCTCCATGGTCAAAATAATATACCTGGTGAGCTCACACAATAAATCACAAAGAATAATTTGAAACACACATGAAAACAATGTTTTCATGTATTGAGTCGAAAATCAGATTTTCGGGTCCTGGTGTATGGATACATCGGCTGCCGCAACAACACTGGACTTCATGGACCGATAACCACACTAAATACCCTTAACACTATTGCATCACATAGAAGAAAGATCAGAGTCCTGAGTTCTTCGGTAGAACTAAACTCCTCATATAACAATTTTACACGACCCGTCCTCGGAGCCCGTGTCGTGACTACCCCAAGCCCGCCTCCCATAGGCCAGGGGCTGGCGTCCAACACCAAAGGCATAAATCCCAATAAAAGGGAAGGAAATGTGTTTACAAAAGAAAACAAACCCCACATAGCATGCAAGCTGAAGTAATCACTAAGTAAACTGTAAAACAAACATGCTGAAGTACAGGGGGCCAGAAATACGAGCCCAAAAGAAAGGTACATCTACAATTGAATGTAATTTACAACTCAAAGGACTATAGCTGAAAGGTGACAAGTCACTCCTGGATCGTCTTCTGGTTTCCTACTTAAAGGGTAGGTACAGATCTCCTCCTCATCCCTCCACGTCCGCCTGTCTCCTCCGGGTACCGACTCATTTTTATATCCACCTCCAGGCACCGACTCAATATGATATCCACCGTTGGGCACCGAATCGTCGTGAGATCCTCCTCCGGGTACCCTCCAACTCTACAATCCTCAACCTCAATCAGTGATGTCTGTCTTCTGCAACCAACAAAACATAGTGCGGGTGAAGCCCATGCAGGGGTGAGTATACGATACTCATTAGGGACCCCGAGACCCCTGAAGGCCTCCCTAGATCCACAAAGGATAAACCACAAAGAAAAGATACAATCATGAAGTATCATCCAACACTACATAGGTATATGCCCATAAATATATCTATGTCATCAAATCTAGTTGAACTCCAACTCACTAGCTCAAGTACCACCCAGTCCACCCAGGAAAGTAAAACATAATCCACACAGGAAAGTACGACCCAATCCACAAAGGAAAGCATAATCCAATCCATATAGTATATCAAGTCAATCACATCGATGATAATGGATGAAAGTCAAGAATCAGGTCAAACCAAGATTATATTCATGATGTCGAAACCATAGATACTAGATAAATCCTCCTCTATTGAGTATAGTGGGCCAGCTGCTACAACCAAGCGCTTCCCACTAACCTTATACTGCTGTAGTACTCCACTTGTCAAGTATTGTGGGCCTGCTGCTACAACCAAGCTCTTCCCACCATGGGTCTACCGCTACAATTCAGCGCTCCCACTCATAGCCTACAGAGGTACTCCTTCTATTTAGTCCCGTAGGTCTGCTGCTACAACCAAGTGCTCCTCCACCATGGTTCTGTTGCTACAACCAAGCGCTCCCCATTGGGATATCTGAAACACTCCGAGTCGATCGATCAGCCGTCATCAAGTCTCAGCCAGCTCTAGGGTTCCTGCACACAACATGTTCATTCTGGGAGGGTCTTCTCAACGAGCCAAGGGGTTGATACATCAACTGTCATGTAGACCAGAGTTGATGTATCTCAATGTTCTATCATGTTAATGGGAACACAATGTGATAGACGTCGTGTTAATCGGACGCCCGGTCTGAGAGTTATTGGCTTTTTCGTCCCGGGGGCCCGGTTGGTTTTAAGTCAAAATCAACCAGACCATACTCCAACTACGTCCAAACCTCGAGAGGAGAAAGCCAAAAGTACCGTCTCACTATGATAAACCCAATAAAGTGGACGGGATATCAATCGGACGTCTGGAGATCAAGTTATAAGCATTTCTGCTCCAAGGGACCGGTTGGTTTCGTGTTCGAACCAACCCGGTTGATTCCAATGTTTTCCTAAACCTTGATTGTAATATACCAAAACGACCGCCTCAATTCAAGGATCACATCTCAACTGACGGTGCGTCGATCGGAGGTCCGTAGCCCTTATTATGGGCGTTTGAACGAAGTTCTCCATTTTTAGAGGGAATGGCCCAGCCTAGCTAGTGAGGCCTAGCCCAACCAGCACTGCCCGACCCGGCGCGGGGGTCCGGCCCCGCGCGGGCGGCCTGGTTCGGCGCGACCGGTCCATGCGGTGCGGCCGGTTGGACAGACGCATGTGCGGCCCGCATGGCCTGTAAGCTCGGACGAGTGGGAAATGGGGGGGAGGTGCTGCCCCCCCCCCATGATTGAAACCGTGCGGCATTAATGTCGCACCCTCCCCCAAAACCTGCAACGGCTTAGCCATTCCGGTCCGCCGCAGCCCAGCCGCGGTGGTCTCCTCCGGCGGTGCGCCGCCACGCCAGGGGGGCGTGCCACCACCGCTCTTCGCTGACCACTGGACATGCACTGGTTTTCCTATTCGGCCGCCGACTGCGTCTAAGGTCATTACGGGACCCAAACTTCACTGTGGAGTCTTCAAATCGCCTCTACGGCACGTTCCGTCATCGCCCATCGATCAGCACATCAATAAACAATCTGCGGAGGGTTGTCGGACCGTGTTTGTTCAACCCACACCCCCCGCGTTAGATGTTTTTAATTGGAAGTCATTGAAACACATGCTTTTAATATCGATGAGGGTATAATTTATTCATTTATAAATTATACTACCTTCATACCATTAAACACGTTATCATGTGAGATTAAATCACTCGAAGAGTATTAAACAAAAATTCCCCTACGTTTTCCCCGCAATCAAATATTCCCAACACACAAACATATTCTTTCACGAATCAACTTAATATTGTGTTGATTCGCGCTCTTTGATTTAGAAGGAAATTAAAATGTGTTTATTAATATTCACAAATTAATCCACTACATCGAGGAGTTTTCTAATGATGATCATCATGGGAAAATGGCATTGCGGAAGACGGCGTCGCGGAATGAGGATCTGTATACGTCGACGGTGAACGTCGGTGGAAGAACCAGCGTCTCACATTCCTTGAGGCAGGATGAAGATGAGAAGATGATACGGTGTTCTTCGTCAAAGCTTTGGTGTTCTTCGCATTCTTCATGGTGGATGAAGAACTTCTTTAGAGAAAAGAATGCTTCCTCTCTCAAAATATCCACACAATGAATACCACCCCCAAATAAAATATGATAGCTTCTTATTTTATTAACCCATGTCAAGATTTCAAGAATTCGAAATTCAAAGCCATAATTAAATAATCTTAATAGCCTTAATCAACATAATTAATGTGAGGGTTGACAAGTATTTAAAGTGGGGGTGGGGTGAGTTACATATTTTTGGTGGGGTTTCCAACATAAAGAGTGGTTTTTAAGGAATTTGAAGGGGTGGGGCTCATGTGGGCCCCATCTCACAAATATCCTACTAAGAGGAGTTAGGATTTAGTGGGTCCCACCTCAACTTCCACACGTAGGTTATAATTACACAGAGTAGAAATAAAATTGAAGCACGTATTTTATTTCACTCTTTATTTAAACCACTTCATTTTTAACATCACCTCCCGAGCAAACGTAACTCCAGAGAAAGCCTCCTTAAGAAAAAACTGGCACTACGGTTTCATCGGTGCCCTCATATTTCGATTCCGAGCACCGGTTCAAAATATAGAAAAACCCGCTCGTTCGTTCAATGATCGTACCCGAGCTAAACTTCAGAAAATGATTCCTGGCAAACCGGCCCTCAGAATCAGGTGCCTTGAGAAACTGTGCACTCGTAGTATCCCAAAGTAAATTTTAAAAAACATTCCCTTGAAATTTATGGGTCGTTGCATATTTCTTTTCCCTTATTTATTAATTATTCTTGAATATTGTATGTCTTATATTTACAATTCCTAATGTCGGGAGACATGATTGACTGTACCTATTAATTTTAATTTCATTAATAATTTATTATATTTCTATTTCTCTATCACCAAAAACTTTTTTAAATTTCTATGTGACAATTTTAAGTTGCTGAAATTCCACAAAAACATTCCATGCTGAATTTTTTTTAGTGAATACCACACCCATTTCTTATCAATGGTATTAATAATTATGTCCATATATTTTTTTGATAGGGGAAAAAATTTTGGTATTTCACATAACATTATTTTGGAATAAATTATAAAGGTGGATGAATCCATGTCATATAATGTATGTTCCACACTCAAGACATAGAATGAAATGATTATGATGGGTACTCTGAGATATCACTACCATGAATTGGGTATTAATAAGTATCATTATACATAATTTTGGTAAAGGGTTGTACCCAATTCCTTTATGGTACTTTTTCCACCATGAAGTATTTCTAGTTTAGCATTGACATATTTTTATGATTTATTGATTTCAGTTGTTACCAAATTTCTCATGTTAAGATTATCATGTTATATCATGCCTTATTATTCATGTTCATTTTGTTCCACATTGATATTCTTATTTTATGAAATATATCACTTATGCCATGTTAATTCACTTACGGTGTTTTATATCTCACATATACCGTATGTATTTCCACTAGTTATCCCATGATGTTTGGTGTTCAATGGAGTATTTTTTTAGCATTTTAATGATGTTCTCAATAAATATTTATCATTTCCTATTTCATGATGATATGTAATGTTCATAATTTCCAAATAAATTAGCCTAATCAATCATCTTGGTTTTAGTTTATGTAGTCTTACGTATATATTCTGGTATTAATTTGAAATGAATATTTTGATTGTTATAGTTGGTATCATCGACAATGTTTACTTATATTTAGTAGTATTATTAAGTAACTCTAAAAAAAGCCTCGAGATTTAGACTCTGTAAATGAAAAAATACAAAAATTTATGTATTAATATATTTAGTGGTCTATCAAAAAAATAAATCACCATCTAGATAAGATATGATAATGTGGTTCTATCATAGATACACCTAGGATTATTAACTCAAACATGGTGTTCCAGGAATGACTCGGGGTATCCTGATACACAACAATGGGACATTATATGCCCCTCATTTGACACTTTATGGAAATATGATTTTGTATGTAAATAAACACATTACAATCGATTATTAAGGGAACAAAAAATACATAATAAAATAGATATCAGTAAATAGATAATGGAAAACATATATTAAAGACATTAAATTCATAATTTATGGAAATAAATTCAATTTATATTTTTCTCATGTAATTTTAATTGATACACATTTATGTTATTAGTGACATAAAATATTTATCCCTACCTTTCCTTTAATTGTATCCAAATTCTAGAAATTGGTTGAAGTGGGTAAACAATCAGTGCAATGAGCATTGTGATAACTGCCTCAATTAGATGACCATACCGATGGAGCAAGAATCACAAAATTTTTCATGATACACTCCCAACTAACTAATGTTATAAATTGAAACCTAGATCAAGAATAGTGTCCAAAACAATTTAATATTGGAGAAGTCCCAATCAATATCTTCATGTTACAAGGGAATCCTACTGTCAACTAAGAGTCGGATCCCTTAATTCTTAAACAAATGATCATATCCATTTATAATATTATTTAAATCCTTCAATGTTATGAAATATAGAATGTTCTGATTTTTGTTTATAATATAGAGGGAGAATCTGATAAAAGGTAGACACTGATCAAGAATACAAATATTTAGGAAGTGATCAATGAGATGGAGTGGAAGGGATTTCAGAAAATGGATTCTGATAAATACATTCATTGCACTCTCCAACATAAAATAGAATGGGATTTACTCTCCCTCATGTAAAAACAATGAAAAATCTATCATGTCAAACGTGGAAATATTCGCAAGATGGTGACGATGTGCCCCCATATTTTATTATTACCTATTAATGCCTATTTTCCAACATCCTTGGTTGGATAAATCCTATACATTGAAAATGCCTGATGATCTGTTTCTTTGACAGCTATGAGGAATTTTTCTAATGAACCCTCAACGTAGAAATGGATATCTGGGAATCCCATGGGTATTATGGGGTTAATATGGAGAATATAGATTATATATTTGGAACTATGATGTTGAAATCTATTGGTTCTAGGAAATTTCAAAATCCAAATTATCAATGTTAAATAATGATGCACATAGATATTTTTATGAGGGGGGTGAAGAAAATATCAATGTGAGGAAAGGAAGTACACCTAGATGATAATTTTATATAGCATAATCCCACTAATTTGATAGAGTAATTGGATTATCTATTCAAACCTCTGCAAATTTTTCATACTTACAACTATAAGGAATCATGGGAAACATGGAAATCAATACTATAAGAC
The DNA here is from genome assembly GCA_963277665.1 of Viscum album. Taxonomy (NCBI): domain Eukaryota; kingdom Viridiplantae; phylum Streptophyta; class Magnoliopsida; order Santalales; family Viscaceae; genus Viscum; species Viscum album. The sequence goes on along the minus strand of OY728163.1, from coordinate 1,895,919,185 downwards.
AAGAGTTTTCAGAGGGAACAAAAAAAATCCATGGTAGAAAAGGTGAAAATTTTCATCACTACCAATGATGTGATTTTCGAAATTGATTTGGAAACAGATATTATAGTAATTGATTCAGGAATAATTAATGTACATTGTTATTTTGGTTATACACATTCATTCATATCACAAATGTTTTGTAGAACTATGCAAACACCACAATAATGCATGGGATTTGAGATATCAGTGAAAATAGAATGTGATGAAATTATTGCATCCCATGTATATAAATCCTCTTCTATCAAAATTTCTATGATAAACATCCCAAAAATCCCTTTCATACTTCCTTTGGTGGAATTTCATGGAATTATGGGCATGGATTGGATTTCCATATATAGAGGTAAATTAAATATCTCCGAGGAATGAATCACACTCTATATGAGGAATCGACCCACGATTCTATAATAGTAGATGGATGATGTTGAATCTTCTTTAACACCATCATAAAAATCATTGATATTATTTACATATGTAATATAATTTCTACTTTAATTTATTGAGTCTATGGAAATTATTATCATCAATGACATGCCTATTTGAGGGAATATGTTGATGAAATTCTTGAAGAATTTCATTGTCTTTCTCTAGGAAGGGAGGTTTAATATTTAATCAATATTATACATGGAGATTTTAAAATATTATTGAATCTTCATTAGATGGATGTTATGGATCCATATAAGATAACGACACATATATATGATAAACATGATAAAGGGTTTATATGCCCATGTGCTTCAACATTGAGAGCTTCAGTCATCTTCATCAACATGATGGATGGGTCAGTGAACCTTTCCACTAATTCTCAATATCTCAGAATGATAATGATAAAGAACTGGTATCCATTTTAATGTATTTATGACTCATTCAATCAGATATTTCAAGTACAATACATCAAAAATGATGATCTTTCGTCAACATATAATCAAATTAGGGGAAATAAGGCTGATATCCCCAAGGCCTCTTTCGTACAAGGAATGGGCACATTGTTTTCATATTGATTCCATTCAGTCTCACTAATTCATTAATGTTCATCGTGAATTAGATGAATTTATTTTTTATTGATTTCCACGAAAAATTTGTTGTATTATATATATATGATATTCTAATATAATATAGAAAAAAGGACGATCATGATGATCATTTAAAAACTATTTGAATGACCTTATTAATGTATAAGATTTATGATATGTACATCAACTATATGTTCTAGTTGAAGGAATTCTCATTCATGGGGAATAAAATAACAAGAAATTGGATATCTATACATCCAAGAAAAAAACCATTTAAAGGATAAATGAAACTAACATATATGATAAATAAGTTTAGTTTCCTTTAGATAGCTAGGTATTATCACATATTTTTGTCAAATTTCTCATGATTATCAAACCCTCTTACAAAATATATTGGATGGTTGTCACATATCATGGAATGATGAATACAAGGAGAGAATCAAAGAGTTAAAAGGAGTCATATCACCACCTTTGTAATCACACTACCCATAAATGAAGATCTTTTTGTATTATTTAGTGATTCTTCAATGAAGGGGAAGGGCTGTGTCAGAAATCAGCTAGAAATATTTATTTTACAGGCCTCATAGAAGTTGAATGTTTATGGGAAAAAATATCTGACATAAGATCTAATGTCCAAATTATATAATTTTTTATTGAATATATGGTGAAATGATCTCCCAAGGAAGAATGGTATTATATATATTGACTATAGGGGAATAAAATATATTTTCACACAGATATAGAATAATATGCACCAATGATGAATGATATAAATGACCATGAACTTTGATTATTCAATTCACTTCAACCCTATTAAAACAAATATACTTGAAGAATACATAAGTAGAAATGATCCATGTATTTTATCATTTAAGGGAACTAAGAAGGATCCAATAATTATATAATTGAAGATGAATAAAAATTAAATAATAAAGGAAAAAATATTCCTTCCAGAAATAATTTATCAACCATCTATTCATGAATGTTTACTTTATGATCAAAAAGATGATGTGGCAATTCAGAAAAAAGTGGAAACTATAAGAAATGTGAATTCAATGGAGTTAAATGTTAAAATATTAGGAATTTTTTTTTTGAAGACTATGACATCCATCAATAACTATCATAATAATGAACTATTTGATGATTCACATCATTCGACGTTCTATATTCACCTACGAAACATAATGATGTATCAAGATCTCCAACAAAACTATTTTTTGGAGAAATTGAAGAAGGAAATCATTGAATATACATCAGTCTGAATGGTATTTTAGAAAGTTAATGATAAATTTAAAAACTCCAAGGGGATGATGTAACCAATAACCATACAATCATGGAAATGGTAAAACATCATCATGGTCGTTGTCACCAGGCATCCGAATAAATAAAAAGGAAAAAATTCAATTTAGATTGTTGAGGACTATCATACAAATACAAGACATTTCATTTATATTAAAGTGGATTTTATAGAAGATCAACATGCATGGATATACATCAGATATATTTTTATGATTCTTGTTGTAGCACTGTCAATTATGTTCAATCAAGATCTATGATTCACCTATATCTTTGGAAAATTTCTCCAGAATTCATTAATCACTATTCTGAACATTCGTACAGAATATCACCATAAAAAATATTTCCAACCTATGTGGACTATATAAAAAATTTATGACATGTTTAAATCAATATCAATTAACATCAAAGGAGGTAAACACCAAAATCATTCTTTGGGGGTGTTCTCTTACAACAAAAGTATATACAAGAGTATAAAAATGGATCCTGATGAAGATAATTATGAATAGATGTGTAGAACACCTACATTTTGGAATGATGTTAGAGAACAAAAACATCTATGTAATGAAATTATTGAGGATGTGGTGGAAAATGATAAGAACATTCCGCACCACAACCTGGTTTTCTAATGCGTAAAAAAGTCTTATGATAAATATCATCAATGATACCATGATTTGGATGTGGTAGACATCACATTACACTATAAATCTCTATGTATGAATGTTATCATAATTTTTAATAATGGAAACCTTAGTCCAAGGTGCATCATCTCTTTAGAAACCCTTGATCGCATCTGAATTTTACCCTATCGACGAGCACTCCCACTGAATCTCTCTCAAGTACCCGATATACTCAATGTATAGCTTTTGAGAAATTAAATAAAATACCTATCATATGTATCCCATATAGTGGTGGTGACATTGGGAAATTACATTTCCTGTGATGGGAAGGTGGTGAAGATATTAAATGATATAGTAAATGTTCTATGATATATGATAGTTCCCATAGTCAATGTTATGTTAATAAAATAATTGCTTGACCAACCAGTGTGGGAACCAGTTAAAGAGATGAAGTATGGTTATCCCCATCAATTTTAGTTTGGGAAATAAAAATTTCAAAGGTTAAATTCTTTAAGTGGTTGATTTTATCACGACCCAAACAATAAGAAATGAAATTTTTCAGGCATTTTTTTAAGCCTTATTATATAATATGGTTGTAGAAATCCCATTCAATTATTTTTATTATTATTCCTATTGGATTTAATTGAATATGATGAATAATTTGTGTTGGTAATATCTGCACTGATGATTGTTCTCATTATTAGTATAAATATAGTCCATTAACAAATAAAAATTTTGATGGCAAAGTATTTGATGACCTCAACCAGCACGATTGTACCATATGAAGTACATTTATCATCGTTTTTAAGGGAGATATCATTTTTTTGTAATTTATCATGTTTAAGATCATAATAATATGCAATTAATTAAGAATTATAGGAACCATGTATGGGATAAGTTCATGCTCATCAAGATCACTATAGAGACCAAGTTTGCAGAACAATGCCATGAACGTCCCACCATCTTGCACCTTACATGATGGGTGATTAATTGTTTATTAAATTAATAAGTAACATGAAAAATGAAATATGAGTATGTAAATTAAATCCTATATAATAATAAATACATTTACATCCAATTTTTTAACTTTATAAATTATTTTAATTATTATTTAATAAAATTGATATAGTATTTTTTTTAATATTCAAATTCAATTATGAAATTTATTCTAATGAATTAATATATTTTTTAAATGAATAATATTTTAATGATATATTATTATTAAAATAAATTTATCAAATAAAAATTATCATATAATTTTTAAAGAGTCAAATGTAATTTTAATATCGGTAAAAATATATTACTATAAAAAACATATAATTATCAATAAATTTTAGTTTTTTTTTTAACGAGAAAAATCAAATAAATGAATAATGATTAAGAAAAAATCAATATAATGTTTTTAATTAATAAATTAAAATTATATAGTAGTAAATGTTTAATAATATTCTGAGATAGTCATATTTTTTGATGAAAATTAAATACCATGTAAATATATTTTATGTTTTATGACATCATAATGACCCAAAACCGATGTAATAACTAAAATAAATAATATAAATGATGAAATATATTGTTTCCATTTAAAATAAAATTAATTTATGTTTATTTGATTAGTTTTATAATAACTTTTGGAATCCTCCAATATAATATATTTTATGATTTTAAAATCATTACTTTAAGAGTGTTCCACATCTCCACATAACCAATATTATTTTTTTAATAATCTTATAAATGGAATTATAAAATATTATGATACAAAAAAATTTCTGGAAAAACATGGGATGAACCATGGGATGGTTTTTGGTTTTTTATATTCTATTATGTCGAAGCTGAAATGAAAATAATAAATAAATCTCCCACTTTTCCTACATAAACCCATCTACGTGTCGATTAAACATCACTAACACTACTTGGAAACATAATTACTCTTCCTTACACTCTCTATATTCTTTCAAAGTCACCCCAATAATTCAATAATCCCCTTTGAATCCTTTGGTTTCACACAATATTGTATGGGATATTCCATCCTCTTCTTTTATCGATCACCCTTTTTGTGTTATGTTTTTTATTTCTGTTTGAATATATTGTGATATGTTATTACGTACTGACCTCACATCCTATATGATTTATAAATTATTATTTCCCCTTTAACTCTCATGTTTCCCGTTATTATCCCTTATGTTTAGTTGTTACCACACCCATAATTTGTAAGGGTTATTTCTTTTCACTTCTTTATTAATGTTTCTTAATAATAATATGCCATCTATTTCCAATTACTCATTATGTGACATGCCATTAAATGTACCTATTACAATAAATTTCTTGTATAAATTATTATATTACCCTTTCACTCTCATCAACCAATTTTATGATTTTTAGGTGATTCCATTATGCTTTTGAGATTTCATAGTAATTTTTCATTCTAAAAAATCACATAATGACAACCAAACGCATTTCTTATCATGGGTAATAAAATTTATGAACATATAATATTATAATATATACTTTTGTGTATGAATTCTACATTCCATCATCATGGAAAAAATTATGGGGAAGAATGAATCCATGTCGTAGGAACTCTGTGTCACCCTAAAACAAGAGAATGAAATGATTGTGATGGGTGAGCCCAGATAGTGCTTCAATGCATTGGATAATTTTTACTACCATGATACCTCATGTTGGTATGGGGATGTACCTAATTAATTTATAAGACATTTTCACCATGAAATCCTGGAGGTTTAACAATTACATATGCTTATGATTTAGCATTTTATGTAGTTTACATACATCTCATGTTATAATTATCATGAAATATCATTCCTCATTATTCATGTTCCATTAATTCCCCAATTTATATCAATATTTTCTAAGATGTATCACCTAATACATGTTTATTACATTATTAGGATTTATAGCTCCCCCCTTTCTTATGAATTCCCCCATGTAATCCCACCCAATTATCATTTCCATGGAGTGTTTGGACCATGTTAATGATGTTTTCAATAATGATGATTCATTGATCATTTTATGTTGTTATGTAATGTACATACTTCTAAACTATAGTATAAATATCTATCATCTGGGTTGTGTGTTGTGTAATCTTATTTTTCAAATCACTTATTAGTGTTAAATAAAGGGAAGGGTTGTAATAAAGAAATAAAAACACATCTTACCTCATCATAGATCGATAACTAATGAATAATGGGGTTATGTTGTTATTATGAGAGACTTCCACAAATTTTTTCTCTCAATGGTCATCCATATTTAATCTGGTCATATTCAACTAAAGAAATCTCCGTTAATTCTATCAACTGGATTTCTAGATCTCTAGGTTTTAGGAGCATGTCCAAGGAATTTCATTATAACAATATATTTATAGAAGAAGATGGTTCACAACATCATCAAAATAAAATAATTTATTTTTATTTAATAAATTATATAATTCATTTACCATCCATAGTAACATTTCAAAAAAATTCCTCACTTTAAATAATGTTATGTCGCCCCTAGTGTAAAAACCACATTCTGAACTCTTGGGTGGCCTAGATTTATTATCTACGACCTAATTTAATAAATTTTAAGCATTTATTCTGGGAAAACTATCCCTCAAAATAATTCATCATATTTTCACTTTATGTATAAAATTATCAATAAAATTTAAAAAATTAATACATGGAACATTTGTGTCATTAAAATATTCCCACCATGCGGATTTATATACCAAAAAACCCAAAACAAGTGGTGAAACAATGATTATTGGGAATAAATCGGGTATCTAAGACTCCAACTACAAAGTGATTTGATAATGATTTTTGTATTGAAACCTGACATGAACTATGGATTCAATCACTCATGAAGGATCCTATCATGTAGATCATATAAATGTATTGTCTTTTAGACAAAGGTATCTCCATCCTTTATGTTAATAATTCCGTGGTTGATAATGTTCGATGGGTAATACAAATACTTCCACAATTTTGAGACATGGAAGACATAGTCTATGTACTTCCACTACGACTGTATAGCCATGTGGCACAAAAGCATTCTAATTATACATAATATGAATAAATAAACAATGAATCTTAAAAATATCATGTCACCCCATCCAAATCACTGTTATACATGTTGATGTGAAACCCATAGGAACACATGATCTCCCACCTTAAACTCTAAAATATTTTGTTTCCTATCCACATAAGACATCAGAAATGTAGTTTTAATATTCATCCTATCCGGGATAAAGTACAAATTCCCTATAATTTCCCACACCAAATCTATTTCAATGACTCTAGACTCTCCATGGTCAGTTCATCGAAGCTGTTATCTATAACCTCTCTTATTCAAATACTTAAATGGATCCTTACCAATGGTGGAATTGTAGTGGGTTTTGTATGAAAACTGTACGAGTGGTATGAGATCTTCCAATCTATAGGTAATGTTAAACAAATGAGATCACAACATGTCCTCTAGGTCTATTTTTTCCTCATAGTCTGGCCATTAGTTTGAGGGTGAAATGATTTTCTCATGCATAAAATATTCCCAAAGACCCCCCAAAATCCATTATCAATGTGATATTTTAATTGTGAATCATGGAATGAAATATTTTACTATGTAAAACATTAGAAGCAAACTTTCTCCTACACGTAGAGGCATCTCATTCATTCAAAAAAACTACTCTGAAGTGGAAAAGATGTTGGAGGAATGGTCGTGTTGGTCTACAATAACCCAGATGGCATCATGTCCCCTAGATATATGTCGTAAACCCATCAGTAATTCCATGTATATTTCATACCACCTCCACTCTATCACATCAAAATTTTCAAATAAATACCCCAGAACATTATGTATTCCTCCTTCAGTTGTTGACAAGTAAGCCCTCACGAGACATACTAAAAAACTCCATTATTTATCCCTTTTCATCAAAACAAACATCATAGGTCATGTTATATTTTTTTACCCATTGAGATACTTTTAATAGATATGTATGAAAACATAACATATTCCCATATCAAAATGAAATTAGTAGAATTTTACCTCCTCTGAAAAGTAAAACATGCTACCCAACTATAGAAAATGCTTCAGCAGAATTTCTTGTGAATATCTAAGTATATAGGTTCTCAACGTTAGTATCCCCATGTTGTTCCTTTTTTACTCGTTATAATGGATTAGGGGAAAACCATTGATTGTGTGCAAGTAGCTCCATTTCCATCCATAAAGGATAATTATAATGATTCCACCTACTCTAACACCTCATTCATCAACTTCGATGAAGATCTCTTACATTGAAGATATTTTACCACATTCTCCTTCAAAGGAGAATAGAAAATGTTGATGTCATAATCAAAGTATTTTTCTATTAATATCATATGTGTCATGTTATTATCATTATAATTGAACATAAAAATGATATTTTTTTATTATAATAGATGATAAATATATATCCCATAACATATTCTCACCAAATCATTAGTGAAAATAGTACAATAACTACATTAAGATCATGAGTCAAATAATTATTATCATGTGGTATCCATTAACATGGACCCAACATAAAAACACATCCAATATTTTTTGTTGATGTATTACCAAACATTATATAATTGAAATACTCTGATAGAAATCTCATGATGTGATCTCACATCAACCTCTTCATCAACTCTTGAACATCCTACTAGAACCTCTCAAACCACATGATTTTATTTTCCTTTTTGGTTATAGATATTACGGGTGTTCGTATCTGGGGGAATTCAAGTATGTATATATGATCATATACATATTTAGTAAGGAATAAATGCACTTCTATCATGATCTTGGGAGGATCCCAAGCTAAATCCACCTCAACCCTTTCTCGATCCACTACCACTAAATCTGTTGAGATATCGTATCATAAGATGTGGACCTACTGTGTCCAAAACAAATTTTTTTATCTATAGATAAATATGGTTCTCTCAATATATTTATAGAACCATCCTCATGTGACTCTCATGACCCACTTCATACACTATGTAGATTAGGTTATCATCGATGAGGAGTTCCTTGAACATGTCTAATAGTGGATGAATGATTTGGTTCATGAGTCATGGAAACACATATGCGATGTTCTTTATGGCATAGGGCACCACCCGGTACACAATATTATCATAGTGACATCTAATTTACCTTATGTTATCTTTATATTGTACAAAGAACTTATTATAGTATGACCTGATTAGAACCATTGGGAAACATCGTTCCCCTCTAATCTGACCATGGATGTCATTGATGCGATTTAATGGATAAATTATCTTTATGGCTACCTAGTTAAATCATCAGAAGTATACACATAACCACAAGTTCCCATAATCCATATTGGTGAACCAAATTGGGGATACCAATGGTGATTTATATATCTTTGGTGGGGTGGTAAGCGCAAAACATCCATAGGGAAGTCTTCCTCATACTCCACCACCACATTAGAGAACTAGAAAAAAAATCATAAACTACACTGAGGGTAATTAAATACAAGTAATTTGTAATAGAATTATCCTTCCTATGAATTATTAAATTATAGACTTTCTCATATTCCATTTCACCATAATGAAAATCCACATACTTTCGTTTTGGACACCCCACATCCACCATATGAAATTTTCAATATGAACATGAATTGTAGACAACCAATACATACCAAATATGATATTGTATTCACTCATAAATTCAACAAATAGATCATGATAGAAACTCTCACTTATATTTTTCAAGTCACACTATTATCAGAAGTGTGTGATCGATGATTCATGTCATGAAAGAATCAACGAATGCATAGTTCGAAAAAAATGTGATCAACTATAATCATTAACCATTGAACTAGATAAGGGGAATGAAAGGAATGACCAAAACATGTTTCTATCAGTACCAATATTTATGTATAAAATAAACATATCATACTTTAAATCAATATTCAAACATGTAGTTCATAATCCTTGACCAATTTTAGTAGCCCCACCCTTGCCCCCCATCCCCATGAGCCTCGAAGGGACCACATGGTGGTGTTGGTAGTAACACTTTGTGGAATTTAATTATTCCACATATACTCCTAAATCATAGTACACATTCAAAATCATAAAACATTTCTATTATTAATATTTATTTGGGGCATGTGGCCTATCCACAGTCACCCTCTCTGTTAAATGGTTGGTTATTCAATTTCATCCACGATTTCCCATACAATCAAATTTGTAGGACCTCTATTATTTTGGATTATTGGAACTGATAGGTGATCACTGATCCAACAACCCTATATCTTGGTACCTCCACCAAAAATATCATATACACCTAGGGTATAACGCCCTAATCCTAGTTACCTAGAGTCGGGGTATTATTTTCTAAAATTGGCATGATCACAAAAGATCAAGTCTCGAAAGACCAATTATTTTAGTAGCCTTGAAAACACTAGATACATTCATAAATGTTACATTAAATCATAAATTGAAAAACTATAATAACATGGTCTCCATAGTCCACACTCATATCCCCTTTAGACTATCCCTACAGGTCAGTCATAAAATACTTCTTCACATCCTGGGAAAAATAAAACACAGAAATGGGTGAGCTCAGATGCTCAGTAAGTATATCAATATAACGGAAACATTCATAAATATACATAAGCATGTAAGACAATGTATAACTAAATCCAAATCCTTTTAAACTTGAACTTCATCATAATATGGAAAAAATTAAATAATACCATTTACTTTTCACATGGATAATCTACTAGTTGAATAATCACATGCAATATCAATAACTACTTTCATAATGATGGAATCCATAATTCCAGACTATCATAACCCATAGTTAAGGTGCCAAGACTACAAATAAGATTTTTTCAATCCCCTCTTCCAAGGAACTAGTTTTTCTCATGAGACCTACCGATTCATCGAGGAGCTATAGCGGGCTCCACCCATCACATACTAAGTCCAATGCATTCCTTATATGAAAAGGTTTAAACATATCATAAACCATAACATAATTTTATCACAGAAAACATGAATAATTGAAACATAACATTTCCACATTTCAACCACATGATATCAATAAAACACATTCATATGATAAAACCATTTTCAATACCAAAATAAAAGAAAAGTAAAACTTGGTTTTTTTTTTCATTTTAAAAAAAATTTGTCTTGTAGAGGAAGCCGAAACTAAAATAATGGTCATGGCGGAGGAGAAATCGTTGCCGCTTCATAAATACGGCAAAAACATTATTTTTTGTCATTTAGTAAAACAATTCGTATAAAAATATTCCTTTTTAATAAAACTAAATGTAAAAGGGGTTTATACACCGTATAAAATAAAGTTGTCTATAAAACAAAATAGGCCTCAATGAAATGAGATTGAGACGAAGTCCCTTACCTCGTGTCTGAAATGACTCGATCATTCTTTAACCTCCTAAACAATAAACTAGAGTTAATTTCTACATGCCTGAGAACCTTTTTCAAGTTCATTATTCCTTTTATATCACTTATTAGCATGTTATAAACATTATGTAATTATTTAAGTTAATAACGATCATTTTGTCGATCTTTGGTACTTGAGTCAAAAATAAACTTCTTATAATTACAAGTTCATCATGTGGTAAAATATCTATTATATTAAGAATTTTATTCATGATGTAGCTATCATATATATCATATATATCTAGTATATACATTCATTTATATTATTACATAAAATTTAGAGGTAAGAAATTAAATTCATCGTTCATGGAGACGGTAAGCCGTACGTACGCATGAATGCTACCTTCATTTCTATTTCTAATTTAATGGAATGAAATAACAATGATATAAAGTTATATTATAATTCTAGTATAATATAATATATAATTTCATTTACTTCATCCTTTATACGTCCCACATATGGAATTAACAATTCAAATCACTTTGAGGGGGCGGTAGTCCACACTTCTTAAAATGCAAGTATCACATTTTCCCATAATGGAAATCATAAAGGTATGACTTAAATGAAAAATACAGAAGCATAAGGAAAAAATAAAAATAATATATATCATATATAAATATAGTGACATCATAATGGAAACCATGAGAGGTGTTAACAGAATATTGAACAATCATCGTTTCGTGAGGCAGTAATTCGCCACCCACAGAAACAATATGCTCTTTAACCATTAGACGAAGGTGTGTGTAAGTGTAAATCATATACTTCTCATAAAAAACCTAATATATTGAAGATACTGGTTTTGTTAAACAAAAATATCATAAAAATATTTTAAGGTTTTGGAGAAGAAAAATAAAACAAAATAATATAAGAGAATACATTACAATAAAATCTGGTAAGTCTTTTTAATTTGAGAAAAAGGATTCTTTGTGAAGATTTCTGCCCAAAGTGAGGCTTCTAGTAGTTTTATAGGGAAGTTGAGAGAGTATTTGGGTAGAGTTTGGCTGAGAAAAATGGCTTTGAAGTTGTAAATATGGTGATAGAGGCGGGGGCCTTTTATAAAAGGAGAGGAGGGGCACTCTTGCAAAGTCATGAAATATTAAATTATTATGAAATGATTATCAGATTTTAAAGGACCCAATATGATATATTTCTATGATAAGGTAATAATGGGTAGAAATATACCCATCCAATTGGTTTTAGACGAGTTTAAGTCTTAGATTTTTCCTTTTATTTTCATTTTATATAAATTTTTCATTAATGAGGTAATCACTGGATCATCATGGTGTCATAAATAAATTTATTTATTTAGAGCCTAAAAATTAAAAAAAAACTATCATGATGTTGGAAATATATTTATCTTTCCATGTAATATTTATAGTCTAAATGTTAACTTATTTAACCTCAAGCAATAATTGTTTTAGTAAAACAACACATGTTTGTGACAATTTTATTTTTACATTAAATAAAAAGTTATTAATGTCATTTTCTTACCCAAGCGGCTCCATGGGGTCCCCAAGTTGACCCATGGATTTTGTCGGTCGACCCTGACTCATCCAATAAGGGTAGGACACGTGTAAAGGTAATTTCATATTTTTATAACATTATATTTACCTTAAATTACACTAATTACATTTAATCATGATTAATAGAACTTAAAAGTTACTATTCACCAAAAATTATTTTAATCCCATTGAACCACATTTTACTTTTTAATGACCACCATGTATGTCGGATTTTTGGAATTCAATTCACAGAAGTCGTAATGTTTAATTTAAACAAAAAATTAGTTTTTTTGACTACCACTTAGTGGTTTCACTATTCATCAAAAATTGATGTTTCTCAGAACAATACCAAAAATCCACCCTAAGCTATAATTGATATTCTGAACTAAAAAATGATGTCTATTTTACAGAATTCCAAATATATAAGTTTCATTAATTAATATTATAATTAATTCCCACTGTCAAAACAATTAGCGTGTTTTTAAGAAACAATATCAATCAAAAGATTGACAATTATTTATGTCCAATTTCAAATTGAATTTAATACTAATAACCACCACTGGATAAAATGGTAAATTTATATTCTAATTATAATTTAAAACTACCCAATAGTATAATTTATCATAATAAATTATTTTGATTAAAAAAGTTGTTTTTATGTATTTATTTACTATTCATCGAAAATTGGAAGTTATCATAAAAATAAAACAAATTCAACATGGGCTAATTTTGATATATCGAATCAAAAAATGAAGTAAATTTTGAAAAATATAATTTATATAATTTCAAAAATTGGGTTTTACTATTCAAAACAGTTACTTAGATTGGTCGAGGTGTGTTAAAATCTCGAACTTGCTTACAATGCAAGCTATTGCATTATTGAAAGAGAAGTGTAACGTGGAAGATTGGGGTGTTTCATTCTCCCCACCTTCAAAAAATTGCATCCTCTCAATTTAAAATTGTTCTTCGAAAATAAAATGTTGAATGTAAAAAATACCTTTATGGAAAACCCACATCAGAAATAGGGCTACAAAATATAACTTTAAAAGAAAGAAAGAGAAGTACAAAGGTCACCCGGGATAGCAAATACTAGGATTCTATGAAAACATGGATATGGAGGAGAAACAAACCATCAATGTCTGATGGAGAGTTGTAGAAAATAGAATTAGGAGGAAGTTAACTATAAGAAAATCACAAACTTATGATTGGTTAAACGGTCTTTGATTCCCCCGTAGGAAATGTTAACCGACAACGTATTTGTTTTAAGATACCTTTCATAAAGTTAAAGAATTTATATATGATATTTACTAAGAACGTAATGAAATATACTTACTTGACATATAGACATTCATTCCTTACTAAATTTTTACCACAAACCCATCTTTCACTCAAAAAGGTAATAGAACTCGAAAATATTATATTTATCCTAATCGTAAAAGGTTCCAAATATTAACACATACCATTTAGATTAGGAAAACTATTTTGTAATAACCAAGGACTTATTGTAGGAATGTGGTAGGTAATAAAGGCCTATTGCACCGTGGTTGTGGTTTCAATTCCTACAGCATTGTCTGACGCGACGTGTTATCCCCCGACCTGCAGGTTTTCCTTTTCTTAAAAATATAGTATTATAATATTCCAAAAATAATTTTCAGAAATGTTTTAACCTTAAACAATACTATCCAAAGTTCACCTTAATATATTCCAACCTTTATAGTTATCCAAAATAGCTTTGTCCAGACATTATCTAAAAGGTATCAATAATCCAAAATCAATTGTAACAACAGATTCCCCAAACAAAGTATAGTTTCTCTTATTATCACAGAATAAAAATAAGACTACCTTCATCAAATTAAGTCCTTAATGAAAAAAAGTACTGCTGTATAATCCTTATATATATATAACATTATTCTTATAACCATAATTTTGTTCTTGAGTCCAAAAACACAAATACAATCATTATTCCACTTCAACTTTAGTAACAACATAAGATTGGCATCGATCCCTTTGCATTTTCTTAGTAAGCTTCCTTGGCTCATAGGGAATTCATTTGCATAATTCTCCATTTCTCTACAATTTTAGCATTCAACATTGACAGACTTTTTCTTTTCCTTGCACTCACGAGCCTGATGACCTTTTTCTCTACATTTATAACAAACTCCCATTCAATTTATGCAATTACCGGGCTGATTGTTCCTACAATTATCGCATAATGAAATATCCCTCTTTCACTTTTTCCCATTATCTTTCTCTTGTTCCACCATTCTCTTCTTCTATTTCATTACTTTATTGTCATAAGATTTAGTGAATTCCTTTTCTTCCTTGATAGAACATGAGACTATATCTTCACATGACGAGAAAGATTGTGAGACTAAGGCTCGATGAAGAAACAATTTTAACCCATCAATGAAACGATTAATCTTACTTCTTGGGTTACATATATAATCTTTAGCATGCCTCACTAACCTTGTAAAGTTAGACTCATTCTTTGTGACATTGACATTCTCTTTTTCACCTAGACTCAGAAATTGCCTTTCCATATCTACTCGATGGTCACGAGGAAAGTATTTTTCTAAGAAAATATCTTTGAAATATCTCCATTCCATACTTGAAACTTCTTCATCTTCCTTTGTATATTGAATCAATGACCAACATTGATCAGCATCTCCATTGAGGCGGTAAACTGCTAGGATAACATTTTCCCTTTCACTACTCCCCAAGGAATGGAATATAGTCTCTAATAAATTTATCCATTTCTTAGCTACTAAGGGATTTTTACTCCCATTGAATGTTGGTGGTTTTTTCCTCATGAAGTTTTCTAACATTGATCATTCACATTGCAGATCAGGGTGCTCCATATGAGTAAGTTTATTATTCATAACTTGAGTGAGTTGTCCCATTATGGTGATAAGGTGATCAGCACCAGTTGTATCACCATCTCCACTATAATTACCTCGAGCAGGAGGGAAATCCCTACATGGAGTGCGTGCATTGATATGGTCTCCATTCCATCCACTAGGCGCCATTTCTAAACAATGGCATAAACTAGATTAGTTTATGAATCTAAATACATAATAACATACTTTCAAAACACCTAACATAAATTGATTAGTTTATGGATATAATCCATAATCATAAAAATGTTTTTCATTGAGGAATTATATACTCATAAACCCTACATAATGGTTTGTAACGAAAATGTTAATTATTCCAAGAATATCCCCGGGGAGAGTCGTAACCAAGAGTGCAGCTAGGCCCATTGTCGTGCACCAGTTCTCGTTAGAGTCTAGCTCAAAGTAGTGTTTTGGGTTTTACCCCTAGGTACATCTATGCCAGAGCCACCTCTACCTGATCGTATCCAGATAGGGATGTATTTCTCAGAAAACTCACAAAATATCTATAATACCAAAATTCTAGGATGTTCTAAATTACTAATCCTCAAAGTCTATCTTAGGGCTATGTTCTCTAATCAGAGTTTTTCTAAATCTAGCTTTTAAGGTAAATATTAAACTGCCTCTTATACCAACTGTAATGCCCCGACCCCAGTTACCCAGATTTGGTGCATTATTACATAACATTGGAATGATCAAAAAATATCTAGTCTCGAAAGACCGATTAGTTTAGTAGCCTTGGAAACACTAGATACATTAATAAATGTTATATTACAACATTAAGTGAAAAACTACAATATCATGGTCTCCATAGTCCACACGCATATACCCTTCAGACTATCCCTACAAGTCAGTCATAAAATACTTCTTCACATCCTGGGAAAAATAAAACATAGAAAGGGGTGCGCTCAGATGCTCATTAAGGATAAAAATATAGAGGGAACTTTCATAAATAAACATAAGAATTTAAGACAATGTATAACTAAAACAAAAGCCTTTTAAACTTGAAATTCATCATAATATGGAAAAAATGAAATAATTCCATTTACTTATTCTCATGGATATTCTACTAGTCTAATAACCACATGCAATATCAATAACCACTTTCATAATGATGGAATGCATAATACCAGACTATAATAACCACATAGTCAAGGCCTCGTGCCAAGACTACAAATAAGATTTTTCCAAGGCATTGTGCCAAGACACTAGTTTGTCTCATCAGACCTACCAATGCATTGAGGAGCTATAGCGGGCTCCACTCATCACATACTAAGTCCAATTCATTCCTTTTATGAAAAGTTTTGAACATATCATAAACCATAACATAATCATATCACATAAAACATGCATAATGGAAACATAACATTTCCACATTTCAATCACAAGATATCCATTCAAAACATTGATATGATAATAACATTTTAAATACAAAAATAAATGAAATCTAGAACTTGGTATTTATTTTTCATTTTTTTTAAAAATTTGTCTTGTAGAGGAAACTGAAACTCAAATAATGGTCACGACGCCAGAGAAGTCGTTGTCGCCGCATACGTACGGAAAAAAAACATTCCTTTTTGTAGTTTAGTAAAACTATTCATATAATAATATTCCTTTTGAATAACTGTAAATGTCAAAGTGGTTTAAACACAATATAAAAGAAAGTTGTGTATAAAATAAAATATTCCCCAATGAAAGGAGATTGAGACGAAGTGCCTTACCACGTCTCCGACTTGACTCGATCGTTCTTTAAACTCCTGAATAATAAAATATAGTAAATTTCTACTTGCCTAAGAACCTTTTTCAAGTTCATTATTCCTTTTATATCACTTATTACCATGTTATGAACATTATGGAATTATTTAAGTTATTAACCATCATTTTGTTGATCTTTGGTACTTGAGTCAAAAATAAACTGCTTATAATTACAAGTTGTTCATTTGGAAAAATATACATTATATTCAGAACTATATTAATGATGTAGATATCATATATATCCAGTATATACATTCATTTATAATATTACATAACATTTATAGGTAAGAAATGAAATGCATCGTTCATGGAGACGGTAAGCCGTACGTACACATGAACGCTACTTTCATTTCTATTTCATATTTAATGAAATTAAAATCATAAGTATATAAAGGTGTATTATAATTACAGTATAATATCATATATAAAATCATTTACTCCATCCTTTATACATCCCATATATGGTATTAACGATTCAAATCACTTTGAGGGGCGGTAGTCTGCACTTTCTAAAATGAAATTATCATGTTTACCTATATGGAAATCATAAAGGTATTACATAAATTAAAAATAAAGAAGCATAATGAAAATAGAAAGATAATATATATCATATATATATATATAGTGACATCTTAATGGCCTCCTTGAGAGGTCTTAAAAGAATATTAAACAATCATCATTTCATGAGGTAGTAATTCATCACCCACAGAAACAATATGTTATTTAACCATTAGACGAAGTTGTGTGTAAGTGTAAATAAAATCCTTCTCATAAAAACATCCTTTTATATGGATTATACTGTTGTTGTTACAAAATAAAGGATTGAAAATAGTTTAAGGGTTGGGGAAAAAAATAAAACAAAAGAACATAAGAGAAGACATTACCTTAAAATTGGGTAACTTTTTTTGATTTGAGCCAAAGGCTTCCTTGGGAAGACTTCATCCAAAAGTGAGGATTCTAGGTGTAATAAAGTAATGTTTAGAGAGTATTTTGGTAGATTTTGTCCAAGAGAAATGGATTTGACGGTGTGAATAAGGTGATAGATGTGGGGGCCTTTTATAAGAGGAGAGGAGGATAACTCTTGGAAAGTCATAAAATGTTACTTTATTATAAAATGATTTTCAGATTTTAAAGGTCTCACAATGATATATTTCGAGTATAAGGTCATAATGGTTCTAAATATATCCATCCAATGGGTTTTAGAAAATTATATGTCTTAGATATTTCCTTATATTTTCGTTTTTATTTAAATGGTTCATTAATGAGGTAATCGATGCATCATCATGTTGTCAAAAATAAATTTATTTATTTAATTCCTAAAAATCATAAATAAATTACCATGATGTGGGAAATATAGTAATATTTTTAATGAATATTTATAGTCTAAAATTCAACTTATATAACCCACTGTAATAATTTTTTTAGTAAAACAACACATGTTTGTGACAATTTTATTTTTACTTTAAATAAAAAGTTATTAATGTCATTTTCTTTCCCAAGTGGCTCCACAGGGTCCTCAAGTTGACCCATGGATTTTCTTGGTCGTCCATTGACTCATACAATAAGTGTAGGACTAGTTTAAAGGTAATTCCATATTATTATTACATTATATTTACATTAAATTATACTAATTACCTTTAATCGCGATTAATAGAACTTACAAGTTACTATTCACCAAAAATTATTTTAATCACATTGAACCACATTTTACATCCTAATGACCACCATGTATGTGGGATATTTTAAATTAAATTCATATATGTGGTAATGTTTCATTTAAATGAAAAACTAATTTTTTTAACTACCACTTAGTGGTTTCACTATTTATCAAAAATTGAAGTTTCTCATAACAATACCAAAAATCCACCCTAATCTATAATTGATATTACAAATTAAAAAATGATGCC
The DNA here is from genome assembly GCA_963277665.1 of Viscum album. Classification (NCBI taxonomy): domain Eukaryota; kingdom Viridiplantae; phylum Streptophyta; class Magnoliopsida; order Santalales; family Viscaceae; genus Viscum; species Viscum album. The sequence continues at coordinate 1,895,899,723 of OY728163.1, read as the reverse complement.
TATTTTAATAAATTCCAAATATATATGTTGAATTAATTAATTTTATAATTAATTCCCACTGTCAAAACCAATAGTGTGTTTTTACGAAATAATATCAATCAAAAGATTGACAATTGTTTATGCCCAATTTCAAAGTGAGGTTAATTATAATGACCATCGTTAGATAAAATGGTAAAATTATATTCTAATTATACATTAAAACCAATCAATATATTAATTTATAACTATAAATTATTTCGATTAAAAATGTTGTTTTTAATAATTTTTTACTATTCATCGAAAATTGGAAGTTCTCATAAAAATACTAAAATTTCCACATATGATAATTTGGATATTCCAAATCCAAAAATGAAGTAAATTTTGTAATATAAAATTTATGTAATTTTCAAAAAGTTGGTATTACTATTCATAACAACTACTTTGATTGGTTACGGTGTGTTAGAATCTCAATCTTGCGTACAATGCAAGATATTACATTATTGAAAGAGAAGAATACCATGGAAGCTTGGGGTGTTACACAGGTTCTTGAGAATGATGTGTGATCCCTTCTTCCATGGTATATACACCAACATTACCATAATATGCAACCCTTGTTCGTGTTTTCTCAACTACAAAACAATCAACCACAAATCCTCTCTATTTCTCCGAACCATAAGTTCAAATTCATAGGGGGATAAAAATGGATTTTTTTACTCTATGAAGTCCTTGCTCGATGGTATGTAATTGAATGAACTAATTCCAAATAGTATACATCAATTACATAAGAGGGTTGTTAAACCTTGATGAATACTCAGCTACTTCAATACATCCCAACTAGATCTGAAGAATCTATAATATTAATACATCCCTTAGCATCATAGTTATTATATTATATATGGAAATATACTCCAAATCTAACCATTATAGAGTAACCTCATAAATTTATTTGTAAACAAAAACCCACCATCCTCCATTATAAAAATTAGAAAGGCTTGGTACCCAAATAACAATCATAATAGCTTTTGTGTTTACGATATGTAAAACTTTTATCACAGAATAAAGTGAATACATAGCCACCTTAGGGTCGGGATAACATTAAAACATGAGGGGTCTCTATGGTGATAATCCTGATGTCTTCTTAGCATACACAACCTAAACACAAGTATTATGGGTACCATCTTCTACTCCGCAGGTGGTGGTATAACTGGATATCCACGTGGAGGTAACTTCTCTATAACTATTCCCTATATCAATTCTGTATCACTATGGGGAAAATCCTAGTTATCTTGATATTGAATCCTAACTGTCAAATATTTTTTAGGCATACATAATGTAGACATGATATACCATTTTCAATGAGTACATTTTAGTATCTAACTCAGGATTTATTTTGAAAACCAACCATCATTCTTATAAGATGTTTGTACCATTGTTTTACCTGTATCCAATGTTCCCATGTATAGATATGAATGGATTGTTATCAATGTCTCAGTGAATGGATACCTAGACCACCACACCAATACTTGATTCCATGACCAGAAATCCATACATGAAACACTTAACAATTCTATCCCAAAACAATCTCTTAGAATCTCATACTAGGGTAGTACCATGTACTCTCGTACCACTTTATCACAATATATACCAATGGGTCCCAATACCCTATTCCTCAAGACCCCATCAATTTGCCAGGGATGTTTGGTAGCACAAATTTGGAATATCTATAACTTGGTGAGCCATATCCTATGTAAAGTTATACAAACACACTTCTCAAAGACTATAAAATGATGAAACGTAAATGAAACTGAACAACCATGCATGCATACATTTAAATCCCACTACCAATTTACAAATGTTAGTAAAGAAGTTTAAGAATAGACAATTACATTCCCACCACAAAGAGTCTGAAAACATATCCAACATAAAATAAATATATAAACTACAGCCAACATACCATAAAATCAAACCACAATATTTCTAGTCTCACTGTGATCTTGGTAAGTGTATGAATTTATAAAAAATTCTATCATATATAGAATACAAATCACATGCAGGCAATTCTCGTAGAGGGGGTTGAATAACAGTACCTAGTATGACACCCATGAACAAAAAGGTAAATAACAATTACAGTACCCCAAACATTTTATGTTATGTTTCTTTATTCATCACTGAGTTACAATATATTCATCATTGTGTTCCATTAAAACAACGCTAGGTTATTTAGGAGATAGATAAAACCTATCCATTAAACATAAATATATCACTTCTATGTTTTGAATTTTAAAAAATCGTCATCTAGGGTTGTGTTCAGTCAGTCATTTGGAGTATGATAGAAACAAATTGATTTATGTTGAATAGTAACATACCCATATGAATAGTAATATTCATAGTAATATGAATATTAACATACCCTTATGAATAGTAAATAATATTATTTTTTTATTTTCTTAAGGCAATAAGATAATGAGATCTTAATTAGTTTTTCAATGGAAAATAAATCTAGTTGCACTTTAAGATTGTTATTTTTTGAATTAACTATGAACTTATTTAAAAATTAAATTCATAATATTTGAAAAACTATTTTTGAAAAATGGATTTACCTTTTGACGTTTACATGTCGATAAATGGTTAGTGTGAATTTTGGGAATTTTTCTGAAATAGTTGAATTTTCAGTGAATGTTAAAAAATATTGTTTTTAGTTTCGGTGTGTTAATGACATCATTAATGATATAATAATTATGTCATAAATCTGGTTGATTTTATTATAGTTAAATAATATGTGAGGTGTCATAAGTGCCTTATTCCATGGTCAAATACCATGGTCAAGCCCATGGTTTTGAAAAAACCTCTCATGAGGTGTCCCTTGAAAATTATTAAAATAATCCCTCACTTTTCCTATAAATACCAACTCTTCCCTTCATTGAATTCATTGCCATTTCTCCTTCAATAATGTTCTGGCCTCTTTACCTCCATATTATTCTGCCCACGGTCTCCTCAATCCCTCAAGGTCCCAACCATAAAGATCTAAGGGTTATTCTAAAAGTTAAGAAAATTCTCAATTTCATTCTTTTTTTCTTTCAAGTTCTCTTTTATGTGGAATATAATTCATGTTTCCATACCATGTTATTATTTTTCTTCTTATTATTTATCTACTCTATATTATGATTCATTTCTGGATATGTGACCCTTGTCCACTCTCTTTTTAATATTTTCTAAAACCATGTTGCATAGTCGTTAGGCTGCCAAATTTTTGTAAGCGATTTCAGAATTGTTCTTCTATCTAAAGTTCTTTATTTATTCTCTATTCATATCTTCTTACCCAAGAGGAATGAAATCTCCAAAATCTTTTATATTATGGATTTTATAATGTTCATGATAAATTCATCATCATTCTTCTTCTTTCCCCCACTTTTTCAAAAAATTAAAAATATTGTTCATGACGTGTCAATTTACTGACATCGTAGACGATGTGATTTCAATTCGCATTAATTATTTCATGTCTGTAGATGAAACCATTTATATGGTTGAATTAGGTTATAATATTTGTGTAATGATTCACCCATGTTTCTTTAAATCTTTAGTACTCATGTTTCTAATTTATAAAACAAAATGAGGTTGTTATTATCAAATAACCACTAAAAGGATCAAAACGAACATCAATGATGTTTTAACTAATTAATCATCAACTTGTAATATAACCGAAAATCATTATAAGATCATTAATATCTCTATAATTCAGTTAATAATATGTATTAACAATTTTGGATTTTTAACCATGTTTCAAATGAACTTCCATTCATGGAAACAAGTAACAAACTATGAAAATCAAGGGAGAAAATGCTTCCAAATCATTAAAATTGAACAAAATGAAACAATATAAAGGGCCATAAATGAACCTAATAAGGTTATAATATTTCAATAACATGTATATGAGGTTCTGGACATATTAGTTAATGATGATAAATTTGATTATTCATGTCATTGAAAAAAATGAAGAACACACTCAAGCATAAGGTAAGGGTTTTCTCATCTCACTTTCATTTTGGTGAGATTTTCATTTTTCACCACATATTTCTTGTATGTAGTATATGAGTACTTACATTTTTTATATAATAACATGATTCTATTTATATTCATGTTATTCAATTATTCACTTGATTTTCATTACGTTTTTGTCATACAACTCGACTAATTACATTGTGGTAAGGGACATTGTGTCAACTACCTTTTCATTGTGACTAAATTTTTATTGTGCACCTAATAATCCCTATTTGGTGTACCTAATAACAATTTTAGGCTACTTTTAATTTTAAATTGTATTTATATTAAATATCCACAATCTCATATCATGGATATGGTTGTTGTCTAAAACATATATCATTTTACATACTATGTTTATTTGGAATGTTATTTTCATTATGAACATATTGGTGAATCTGTATACTCTACTCTATTTGTATATTGAAAAGACATATTTATCTTATATTTAATCAATGTATAAATAATTGTTTGGACATGCAGTAGTGGGTGGGGCCCACTACATCCCCTGGATGCATCTGTAGGTCTTATGAGACAAAACAGTTTGGCGAGAAACCCTTGGAGTTTGATTCCTAAAATCAGAAGGGTTTCTACCCACAAGAACAAAACCGTTTTTACGGTATTATTGTTAAATGTTCCAGATACATGAAATCCAATTAATAATAATTCTACCTATTCATTATCATTTATTATTATTATCCATGTGGTTTTCACTATGAAAGAATCTTTGGATGAAGTTTCATTCTTAGTTTATTAATTAAATTAGTTATTCATTTATTCAATATGTAATATTGATTATGTCAGATTGATTTTTTTTCACTCGATATTGTACTAATGCTTCTGGTATTTGAAACCCTTACTGATCATTTGATCTCACCCCTTTCATTGTATACCTTGGACAGGGGAGGAAAAGAAGGTCTTCTTTTGAGTACCTGGATGCAGTTTTTAGTTTTTGTTATTTATTATATTTTGTAAGAATTTTTCCAATGTAATTTTAGTTACATCTATGTATATAGTTTCTTCTAGACTACTAAACCGGTCTTTACATTGGGATTTTCATTCCTCCTAACCATACCAATATCACAAGTAATGCACCGGCTCCATCCTAGAGGGTCGGGGTGTTATATTTGGTATCATAGGAAGTTTAGTAGAAAACATGGAAACTAGAGTAGGAAATATATAGTATGGAACAAAGCCATAAGGTAGTATCTGAAGATTAACATACAATAACGTCCTCGTATATTGGTAAGGAATAGATTATTTTGATATTTTAAGCAATACATCCTTGTCTAGATATGATCAGGTAGTGGCGGCTCTGGCTCTGATTTATCTAGGGGAAAAATCCTAAAACACCAATTTGAGATAGACTAGAATGGAAACTGGTGAACATCAAAGGGCTTTGCTGCACTCTTGGTTACGACACTCCTGCGGTATATGCTTAGGATAATTCATGTGTTCATTACAAGCCATTATGAAGGAGTTAATGTAATTTTTCCTTAGAGGAACCATGTTTATAAGATTATCTATGAATAGAATTTCAATCTATGTTGAGTGATTTTATAATTGAGATTCATAAACTAATATAGTGTATCCCATTATTTAGAAATAGAGTCTAATGGAAGAAGGGGAATCAATAATTTTGGGAAATGTAGGGATCTCCCTTCTGAAAAAGTCAACATAGTCAACATTGGGTTAGATCAGATCATGACCATATTGGGAAAAAATACTCAAGTAGTAATGAATAACCATTAAACATCAGTGTTGGATCATTTCATGTGGCAGAATCCCCCATCTTTTAGTGGGACTAATAATATAGTGGTATCTATGCAATGTATCAAGTCCCTCGAAATGATATTAATGGCATTAAGATTCAATGAAAATGAAACGGTAGTATTGGCAGTATATTGTCTCAAGGGAGACGCTGATCAATGGTGGTCCTTGATTCAAAATAGCATGGAGGAAGAATAGATAGAGGATATATAATAGAGGACTTTTAAGGATATATTCTACGAAAAATATTTCCCTCATGAGCAACGAACTAAAATGAATAGAAAATTCCTTGGCTTGAAACAAAGGGAAGAAGACAGTGTTCTAGAGTACAAGGCTACCTTCAGAAGACTAGCCAGGTATGTCGTGGATTACGTTTGTGACTCGGAAGACAAGATTTATCATTTATTTGAAGGTCTTAAGCCATATCTTGTAAGGGAACTGGCTTCTAAATCATTTTCAACAAATGATGAAATTGTATCAAGTGAAATCGAAATAGAGAATTAATTTTTTAGATCAAATTTTTTCAAAGGAAACCATGATAAGAAGCGGTATTCTGATAACAAAGGAAAAAAGAGAATCACCAAATAAGGGAAAGGGAACGAATAATTTACCATTATGCGAGAACTGTGGAAATAAATATCCCTGGAAATGCAAGAATGGAAAAGATGTCTACTATAACTACGGAGAAAAGGGTCATCAATTTGATGAATGTAAGGGGAAGTAATAATTCTGTGATGTTCAATGATACAATTTCAGAGAGATGGGACACTATGCAAATGTGTGTCCTAATCTCCATGGAAACATGCCTCAGAAAAATCTTGGAGAGCAAGGGAGAGCCTATGCAATTACAACCACATAGGTTGATGTTCCTATTGACGTGGTAGCATGCACTTTAATTGTTTCCTCAAACATATCCAACAATTTATTTGATTATGGATCATCACATTCATTTATATCCTCTCAGTTTTCCAGGAAAATTAGATATGTCCAATTTGATTTAAGAAAGGAGCTTTTAGTCAAAACTCACATAGTATGTATCTTTGCAACAAAGTCATGTCGACTAGTCCCCCTCTAAACACCAAAACATGATTTAGTTTCTAGCCCTATCATCATACCCATGATTTAAGTTTCTATAATTCTTGGTATGGATCAGCTATCAAATTATGATTCGAGTATTTATTGCAAGAAAAAGGAATCTACAATTTTTGAAAATGGTGTTGAATCTCTTATCTTTAGAGCAGAGACATTTCAATCTGATTCTTATCTAGACCTACCCCCAATAGCTTTATTGAATTCAATTCATGCAGATGAAAAGAACCAAATATCTATGGGTGAGGAAATAAATATTCATATTGAAGATGTGCATATAGTGAAAGAATACATTGATGTGTTTAGAGAGGATTTACCTGGACACCCTCTTTAGCGGGAAATTGAGTTTTCCATTGACTTAATTCCAAGTGGAAGACCTATATCAACGACCACATATATAATGGACATTGTGGAGTTAGTGGAGCTGAAGAAATAACTAGAATAGTTGAGTGACAAAGGACTTAGTCAACCTAGTGTTTATCCATGGGGAGGCCCGATCTTGTTTGTAATGAAGAAAGATGGATCCATGAGGACATGCATTCATTACAGAGAAATCAATGTTATTACAAAAATGAACATATATCATCTACCCCGGATTGATGATTTATTTGACCAACATCATAGAGCTCAATACTTTTCAAATATTGACCTTCGATCTGAATATCATCACCTGAGTGTGAAGAAGGGAAACATTATGAAAACCGAGTTTCGAACCAAGTATGGGCATTATGAGTTTAAAGTAATGACTTTTGGATTGAAGAATGCACCATCTGTTTTTAGGGATTAAATAAATAGAGTTTTCAATGAATATCGTGATAAATTTGTTGTCATATTCATCGATGATATCCTCATATACTCAAAAACAAATTAATTCCATGAGAGTCACTTGTGTGTTACTCTAAGAACTCTTAGAAGAAATGAATTATATGGTAAGTTTAGAAAATGCGAATTATGGCATCAATCAGTTTCTTTTCTAGGCCATATTATCTCTAAGCTTGGAATCTATGTTGATCCTGTGAAGACAAAGTCAATCCATGATTGGCCCATTCCAAAAAATATATAACTGAGTTACGCAGTTTTAATGGATTAACAGGTTATTATGGATTTTTCGTTCAGAGTTTTTCTCGACTGGCTAACCAGCTAACGAAGCTCACAGTAAAGGGGTTAAATGTTTCTGGACAAAAGATTGTGAAGAATGTTTCAGAGAACTGAAAATTATATTATTCAATGCTCTTATATTGACTCTACCATCATGGAATGACGAGTTTTTTATTTATAGTGATGCTTCAATGAAAGGACTTGGTTGTGTCTTTATGCAAAATGAGAAGGTTATTGCTTATACATCACAACAGCTAAAAGTTCATGACAAAAACTATCCTACTAATGATCTTTAGTTAGCTTATGTAATCATTTATTTGAAGATATGGATACATTATCTCTATCATGAAAAATGTGTGATTTATACTGATCACAAGAGTTTGAAGTATATTTTCTCACATAAAAAACTCATCATGAGGAAAAGGAAATGGCTTGAACTACTCAGGTATTATGATTTCACGATACACTACCACCCAGCGAAGGAAAATAAGGTGGTAGATGCTTTGAGTACAACAGATCATGGTGTTTTGAACAAGATGATAGTTGAAAGGGATCCTATTTTAATTGATCTAGTAAATATGGATATGGGAATAACCATGGAATGTGAAACATCAATACTTTTTCAAATGGTTTCAAAACTATATTAACCAGAAAGGTTAAAAAGTTCTCAAGCTGATGATAAGGAGTTAAAAAAGAAGATTAAAGCTGTGAATGATGGGAGATTGAGTGACTTCGTAAATGAAGATTGAATTTTGAGATTTGGGAAGAGACTTTGTGTTCCCAATATACCTGGTCTAAAAATGGAATTGTTGGATGTGCTCATAGTTCCAATTTCTCTATAATCCCTGGTTGCACTAAGATGTATAATGATTTGAATGAACATTTTTGGTGGGACAACATGATGAGGGAGATTGTTGATTTTGTGTCAGTACGTAAGGTTTTCCAAAAATTGAAAGCCGGAAGGCAATAGCTTGGAGGATTATTTCAACCTCTTCCCATACCTAAGTGGATATTTGATAATATCACGATGGACTTTGTAATGGGACTACCAAAGACTATTAGAAGGAATGATGCAATATGAGTCATTATTGATCATCTTACCATGTCATCACATTTTATTAATATAAGAGAAGATATATCACATGAACGTCTAGAAAGACTATATATTAATGAAGTGGTGAGACTTAATGGAGTACCCCTATCGATTGTTTCTGGTCATGATCCACGTTTTACATCAAGGACCTAGATAATGATCTTCGTTTGAGCACTTCCTACCACCCACAAACTGATGGAAAATCAGAACAGACTATTCAATCATGGTAAGACATGTTGAGGTCTTGTTCAGCTGATTTTCATGGCATGCGGGATCAGTATTTACCTCTTATGGAATTTTACTACAACAATAGCTTCCATTCAAGTATTTAGATGTCACCATATTAAGCATTATACAAGAGGAGATGTCGTACACCAACATTATGGGATGAAGTTGGGGAAAGAAATCTCGGGGGCCCACAACTTGTTGAAGAAACAACTGAAAAGGTAAAGATTATCCAGAACCATATCAAAATACTAAAATTAGGAAAAGTAGATATTCAGATGACCGAAGGATTTGGAGTTTCTAGATGGTGATCACATTTTCTTAAAGGTATCTCCATGGAAGGGTATTATACGATTCGGTAAGAAGGGAAAGATAATTTGCATTTTCATCAGACCTTTTGAAATTCTGGACGGAATTGGAGCCATATTGTACCATTTGGAAATGCTTCCAATTCACTCCAAGGTTCACAATGTATTCCACATGTCAGTGTTAATAATGTAAATGCCAGACCCAACACATGTACTCACTTATAAAGAAGTAGAACATGAGCTAGATCTATCTTATTGTAAAGAGACTATCAGGATTCTTGAAACTAGAGAACAAGTATTGAGAAATTGGATGACACTTCTGGTAAAGGTTCTAGGAAGGAACCATAATATGGAGGAAGAAACATGGGATCCATAGGATCCTATGTTAAAGAGATACCCGAATCTATTTAGGTAATATTTTCAAAATTTCAAGGATGAAATTTTCCAAAGGAGGGAATAATGTAGTACCCCAAACATTTTATGTTATATTTCCCTATTCATCACTGAGTTACATTCGATTCATCACTGTGTTCTATTGAAACAACACTAGTTTATTTAGGAGGTAGTTAAAACCTAGCCATTAAGCATAAATTTCTCACTTCTATGTTTTGAATTTCGAATAATCGTTACCTAGAGTTGTGTTCAGTATATCATTTGGAGTCTGATAGAACAATCTTGATTTTGGTGAATAGTAGCATACCCATATGAATAGTAATATTAATAGTATCATACCCTTATGAATAGTCTATAATATTATTATTTTATTTTCTTAAGGAAATAATATAATGAGATCTTAAATAGTTTTTCAATGAGAAACAAAACTAGTTGCACTTTAAGATTGTTATTTTTCGAATTAGTTACGACCTTATTTAAAAATTATATTAATAATATATAGAAAATTATTTTTGAAAAATGAATTTCACAGTTATTTCAACACGTCGATAACTTTTTAGGATGAATATTGGGAATTTTTCTAGAATAATTGATTTTTCAGTGAATAGTAAAAAATATAGTTTTATGTTTCGATGTGTTAATGACATCATTAATGATATAATAATGATGTCATAAATCTGGTTGACTAGTGTATAGTTAAATAAGATTTTAGATGTACCAAGTGGCTTATACCATGGAAAAATACCTTGGGAAAGCCCTTGGTTTTGCAAAAACCACTCATGAGGTGTCCATTGAAAATTATTAAAATAATCCCTCACTTTTCCTATAAATACCAACTCCTCCCTTCAATGAATTCATTCCCAATTCTCCCTCAACAAATTTCTAGCCACCTTCCCTCCATATTAGTACTCCCAAGGTCTCCTCAATCCCATATGGTCCCAAACCTAACGTTCTAAGGGTTATTATACAAGGTAAGAAAATTCTCAATTTCATTCTTTTATCCTTTCAAGTTCTCTTTTATATAGTATATCTTTAATGTTTCCATAATATGTTCTTATTTTTCTTCTAATTCATGATCTAACAAGCATTTTAATTCATTTATAGATAGGTGAACTATTTCCCCTTTTTTTAATATTTCCTAAAACCATGTTGCGTAGCCGTTTGGCTGCTGAATTTTTGTAAGCGATTTCGAAATTATTCTTATATCTTGAGTAATTTATTTAGTCTTTCTTCAACTATTAATACCCAAGAGGAATGAAATATCAATAATCTGGTATATTCTGTATGTTCTAATGTTCATTAGAAATTCATCATCAATATTCTTCTTTCCCCCACTTATTTAAGTAATTAAAAATATTTTCCGTGATGTGTCGAATTACCGACATTGTAGATTATGTGATTTCAATTCGAATTAATTATTTCATGTATGGTCATGAAACCATTTATATGGTTGAACCAGGTTATTATATTTGTGTAATTATTCACCCATGTTTCTTTGATTATTTGGTAGTCATGGTTCTAATTTATAAAACAAAGTGAGGTTGTTATTATCAAAGAACCACTAAAACGATCTAAATGAACATCATTAATGTTTTAACTAAATAATATTCAACATGGTATATAACCCAAAATCATTATAAGATCATTTATATCTCCATAATATAGTTAATAATATTTATTAACAATTATTAATGTTTATCCATGATTCAATTAACTTCCATTCATGGAAACAAGTAACGAACCATGAAAACCAAGGGAGAAAATGCATCCAAAACATTAAAATTTAACCAAATAAACCCATATAAAGGGCCATAAATGAACCTAATAAGGTTATAATAAAGCAATTACATGTATATGAGGTTATGAAAATATTACATAATGAAGATAAATTTGATTATTCAGGTCATTAAAATAAACGGAGAACACACCCGAGCATAAGGTAAGAGGTTTCTCATCTCACTTTCATTTCTGTGTGATTTTCATTGTTCGCCACATATTTCTTGTATGTGGTGTATGTGTAATGCGATTTTTTATATAATAACATGATTATATTTATATTAATTTTATTCAATTATTCAATTGATTTTCATTATTTTCAGGTCATATGATTCGACTAATTACATTGTTGCAAGGGACTTTGTCTCAACTACCTTTTCATTGTGAATAACTTTTTATTGTGCACCTAATAATCCCTAAGTGGTGTACCTACTGACCATTTGAGATAAAATTTCATTTAAAATTGAATTTATATTAAATATCCATAATCTGATATCATGGATATGTTTGTTGTCTAAACTATATACCATTTTACATACGGTGTTTATTTGGAAAATTATTTTAATTATAGAAATATTGGTGAATCTGTATACTCTACTCTATGCGTATATTGAAAAGGCACATTGATCATGTATTGAATCAATGTATAAAGAATTTTTTGGACAAGATGTGGTGGGTGGGTCCCACTACATCCCCTCGATGCATCGGTAGGTCTCATGAGACAAAACAGTTTGGCGAAAAACCCTTCGAGTTTGTTTCCAAAAATCAGAATGGTTTCTACCCACAGAACTAAACCATTTTTAAGGTATTATGGTTTCATGTCCCAGATACATGAATTCTAGTTAATAATCATTTTATTTATTCATTATTAGTTATTATTATTATCCATGAGGTTTTCATTATGATAAAATCTATGCATGTAGTTTCATTCTAAATTTATTAATGGCATTAGTTATTCATTTATTCACTTTGCCATATTGATTATGTTAGATTGATTGTGATTCACTTAATATTGTACTCATGATTACGCTATTTGTAAACTTTACTGAGCATTTGAGCTCACCCCATTCATTGTATACCTTCAATAGTTGATGAATAGAAGGTCTTCTTTTGAGATCCTGGATGAAGTCTATAGTTTTTGTTATGTATTGTATTTTTTAACCGTTTTTCCAATGTAATTTGAGTAACATCTATTTATCTGGTTTTTTCAAGATTACTAAAATGATCATTCTTTTGGGATTTTCATTCTTTCTAAACATGTCAATATCACATGTAATGCACCGGCTTCAGCCTAGAGGGATCAGGGTGTCACAAAAATTGAATAACAGTCATCTAAATATAGTTATATGTCTAATATTCAAATAACAAAAACATAATGATATAAAAAATTGATATAATGTTATATGAAAATCTAGATTCTAGCCTGGGATTCTATATTAATGGATCATATAGAAGTCATCTAGATGAACACACTCTAAGATTCTGATAAAAATAATGATTTTTGTCCCATTGGTAGTTCCCATTAGGTCTCTCAATATGAATTAATTTTTCATAGTCTAAATACATGGGATGGACAAATAAATATACCTCCTAAGGCCATGGGGTTTACCAACAACACATTCTGGTTTAACCTGGTAAGTAGAGATCAATTATGTCATACTTTTTGTCAAAATAATAAAAATAAATCCACCCAAGGATTGATCATGAATATAATATCTCACATGTAGAATCATGGAATGATTCCATCAACTTAATCCATGAAGACTTACTAATGAATTAATTTTAATTTTAGTAATATGTGATTACAAAAAACTATTAGGTAATGGATAAAGGGATTTACTTTATCATAAAATATCCATGATATAGATTATATCGTTCATAATCCTAAAATTACAGGATTAAAAGATATGTAAGAGGGTTATATTCCCTATCCCATGGACCCGTGGTCCTACCCGTGTAAACAATATAGATTTGTGTCTGTATAATAGTACATGATGTGATGTTGATAGTGTTCTTAATCTTGGTGTACATTTATACAAGTATTTCCATGTACACAAAACAATGATTTTTTGTGTAAAATTATATCTCCCCACAATGACCATGAATTACATATTATTCCCATGTACCCGCTGAGGTATGGACCAAGGCATCTGTGTGGGGTCACATTCTTTGTGAGAATGTCATGTGTTGTGTGAGAGTTACCGTCTTACAAAACCCTAGCTGCCACAATGAGGGACTCATATGATGTGTAATACCATGTTACATAGATTGTGTATTAGGATATTATAAATTACAAGATATGTTTCCCACATGTATAATCCACTACTCTAGACTCTAATGTATCCCTACCTCACATGAAAATAAAAAAACCAAGTTAGTAGATATTTTACATCAATAAAAAATTTGTTCTGGTCACCAAAGATGGTTAGAAAATATTCTATTCCATCAGTCACTATTGTTCTCAGATGTTGAAAAATTTCTAGTCATTCCACTATTCGATTACCTTGATTTTCAATTATCACATCATGTTCATGTATTACAGATCCCATATGAACATTATCCGTTCATTTCTTCAGAAACATGTGTCTAATGATTGATTTTTTGGTAGATATCAGACTATGTGTCAAACAATATCACCCACAATGAAGTATGATATCCAGTATAAAAAAATGGAACAATAAGGTAAAATAGACCCTAGTCATTGGTCATTTTTACCATTATTAATTGTTTTTAGAAGAATGAATGAAATATAACAACAAATAACAATGAAATTATCCCAAATAAATCCCCATAATATTCCCATCTTGAAACACACACAATCCATAGATTAATATATTGGTTGACTGAATATGTGTTCCTTATAGAAATAGAAAAAATTGAATGAAAACAAACATAAAAAATGCCCTTCATTAATATGGAATGATCAACGATGAATAATAAGGTGTCACAATGCTTGTTGGCAAGATCAAATTAATTCATATGGAATTAGTAATTGATCGTCAATTTGGTGATCATCCTTCAGCGTATTCTTTATCAACCCTCTCTAATTTTACTCTAGATATCTATGTTTAAAAATGTAAACCTAGATATCCCCTCACAACCATATAATTATAATATAATATAGGTCTCTATGACTATGAAATAAATTACAATAATTTAATTAGTTATTTTTTTCATTTTACACCAACAATGGATTTTCCACAAATTCCCTATGAAAATAAAGGATGTGGCAAGCCTAGTGTTAGACAAACTTTTTAAACTATTTTGAATCCCCATATTTATGATATGGTCTCCTTTTTATATTTTATTCCATTATTTTCCATAAAAAACCATGTGTTCATGCTATTTATTATATTTCATATATTTCAAACATTTAGTCTAGGGAAAACTAGCCTTGAGATCTCATGATGTCTCATATACTTATCTTGACAATAATCCCAACCATTTATAGCAATTATAAATGGAAAATCAATGTAATTATAAATCAATACAATTCAATGATAATGATTGAAAAAAAAATCATTGAATAGATTTCCTCAAAATTCCTTCTAAAATATATTTTTAGTTTATTATACTAAATAAAAAATAATATGAGTCTATTATGATATATAAAAAATGATTCAAAAGATTTTCATAGAATGATGCATGTTTTTCATCAGAACTAACAGTATTGTCTGTATCATCATTATTAATTAATGCTAATTCAAATAATAGATTATTTTATTTGAAAGATTAAAAGTTATGAAGAGAATATCTATTGTTCCCTAACTGTCGAGGTGAGTATTGGTGAATAAGAAGGGAGTCTAGGTTAGGGTGTAATGGCCCGGACCTCCCTGGTCCATTACATTGTGAAAATGTGGTGTTGGAGGTATTCCGGGAGGTCAAGATGACTTATCCCCCAGCTGCTGCCTACCGGTAGCCGGTCTACCGGTAGCTGCTGATTACTGGTAGCTCGGTCTACCGGTAGCTGCTGATTACCGGTAGCTCGGTCTACCTGTAGCTGCTGATTACCGGTAGCTCGGTCTACCGGTAGCTGCTGATTACCGGTAGCTCGGTCTACTGGTAGCTGCTGATTACCGGTAGCTCGGTCTACCGGTAGCTGCTGCCTACCGGTAGCCGGTCTACCGGTAGCTGCTGATTACCGGTAGCTTGTTCTACCGGTAGATGCTGCCTACCGGTAGCCGCCGCTTACCGGTAGCTCGTTTACCGGTAGCCGCGGCGTACTGATAGCTCGGTATACTGGTAGCCGCAGTCTAGCAGTAGCTCGGCAAACACTTTTCCAAATTTCCAGTTCTGTGAACAGTGTTTCTATCGGTGAGGTTCAATGAACAGTGTTTCTATCGGTGAGGTTCTATCGGTGGACTTCTATCGGTGAGGTTCAGTGAACAATGTTTCTATCGGTGAGGTTTAGTGAACAGTGTTTCTATCGGTGAGGTTCTATTGGTGGACTTCTATCGATGAGGTTCAGTGAACAGTGTTTCTATCGGTGAGGTTCTATCAGTGGACTTCTATCGGTGAGGTTCAATGAACAGGGTTTCTATCGGTGAGGTTCTATCAGTGGACTTCTATCGGTGAGGTTCAGTGAACAGTGTTTCTATCGGTGAGGTTCAGTGAACACTGTTTCTATCGGTGAGGTTCTATCGGTGGACTTCTATCGGTGAGGTTCAGTGAACAGTGTTTCTATCGGTAGACATGAACAGTGTTTCTATCGGTGAGGTTCTATCGGTGGACTTCTATCGGTAGACTTGAACAGTGTTTCCAGAATCCTAAGAGCTACCGATTCCATACTTTGCCAAATTTCACGAATGAATAGTGTTTCCAGACATCATGAGATCTACTGATTCCATACATTGCCAAATTTTGAGTATGTGAACAGTGTTTCCAGCTTCGCAAATTTGACGTTTTCTTTGACGTAAAATACTTTTAAAACCTTATTTTAAGGACTTTAAGACCGATTCAAAGGCCATAAATTCTATATTAATTATTCCTAAGGCCGGGATGTTTTTACTTGGTCAAACCGCGTGGGTTAATGCGATCCGTTTTTAATGGAGAATAAATCGGATCTTAAACCGTCGCCTCTCTAATTTTTTTTAAGGGAACGAGATATCATTATTCGTTGTTCTTCCTCCTGGTTCTCTTCTACGAGACGCTAGAACCTTGGAATCATTCCCATAGGAGTTTCACAATCAAATGTTACTCAGATCAGTTCCGCTCTATTTGATGCAACCGAGTTGTGTCGATCGTTCTTCCATATAAGGTATGTTTTATCATCGTTCCTTTAGGGATCACCTTCTCTTGTTCTTCCTCTTATATTAGCATGTAATCTCCATGGTTCTAATGGGTTTTCTTGTGGTTGGTTGGTACTGTCGTACCGTGGCATCCTCCGGTGGATGCAGCTGTCGTGAGGAGAAGGGGACCATGGCCCGTTGTGTGGATAAAGGACGTTAAGAACTCTTCGAGGTAGGGGATTCATGGCTTCTCTAATTTTGTATGTGCAACTGTAGAATTAGCATGATTTAACCCTTTGGATCACAATGAAATTGACCTAATTAAATACTTGAAATGGATTAAAATAATTGGTTGATCGCATGTTGTTTCTTTGTACCGTGATAACGGTTTGCCTCATGTTTTCCTAGATAAGAGTTATATCTATTATTTTCTTTAATTAGTTTCTCGTTCATGATGGAAATTGATAAAGAACATAAAGCCGGAATTATTTGTTAAATAATTGGCTAAAGATAAAGAGGCACGTTAATGAATCTGTTAATTCAATAGGGATTAAAGAACTATTAGTTTGATAAATTCAAAAGGGTTCTGAGTTACCCGCATGCTTGTAAGGATGAATGCCTTGTGGTTTGGAGCTCTGAGTGCTCATCTTGTATGAAGGCTGAATGCCTTGTTAAAGGGCCGAGAGCCCATTTTGTGAACTTTGATTTCCTGCTGCTTGTGATTTGATGTGAGCCTGGATGGCTGTTGTGATATGTGGAGGCATGTGGACTTGTGGTTGTGGCAGCGGATGACGCCTAGTGTGGCGAGATGCATCGGTTTATGCATGTGGGTGTCGGGGAGGACACCAAGGATGATGGTATGAGATGAATGTGATGGTTTGATGTTGGTGGTTTGGTTTGGTTGTTTATCTGCTTTACCTTTCCCCACTACTCAAGGCAGCTGGTTTTGGTTACCCTCTTTCCGAAGGAGGTAAAGACACGCGGGGTATGGCACGTGCTTTCCGTGTTTAGCCTCTCGTTGGAGGATGGGTCTATGCTCTTGCTATAGGCGGCAAAGACTCGACGGGTAGTATATCTACTCACCGTGTTGAGCCCTTTTTGTTTAGTAGCATAAGATTCTTTTCTAGAATTCCTGGGTATATGGGGAAGGTAATTCCATAATGAAAGTTTGTCTAAATGGTGATAATCCACGGGGATGGAGAAACTGGAATTTAATAGTGATGTGAATCCTAAAAAGGAGCAATTTTTGAATGTGATGCCAATTTAGTTTAATGTGGTAAATTGCTCATGGTTAATTAATGTTTAAGGAATTAATTAACGTACAGTGGAACTGATAAAATGAGAATGGAGTAATCTAATAAACCTCTTCAAATGGTTGTGTGCTTATAGGATACCTAGTCTTAGAAGTAGCAGCCTGGATTCTGAGAGACGTTAGCTGCAGTTGTGCCTATGACTAGGTAATGCCCACAGTGTGGTTGTGAGTTATATATATTCTATACTTTTTGTGTTTCTATATGCTACTCCACCCTGTCAGTAAGGGCAACTGACACCCCGGGGATTCTGAGCCCTGGGGAGGTGTTTTCCCCAACATTCTGATGGGAGGTTGAATGGCTGACTACCCCATTTGGCCCCGCTCTCTTCTCTTGGTAGATCTTTGTGCTGGTAGGAACAGAGGTTAGTTTTACCCATATATGTGTGTAGAGGGCTCTAATGGCTTGTGGTTATTTCACACACCTATATTCTGGATATAGTATCCTATGGACTACTATAGGTGTAACGTGTATAGGCTGTGATGGCTTGAGGATCCTTACTCAGCGTATGGGCTGTGATGGCTCGAGGTATAATACTCGACGTATGATACACGTTATACGAGCTATGGTGGCTCCCGGAAACTACCTGGTTATTTTGGTTGTGAGGATGGTGTGGTGCTTAGACTAGGTGTCTACGGGCAATCCTTTGTGGTGCACGTGGTGCAGGTTGTGTAGCTTAGCCCAGGTGTCTGCGGGCAAGCCTTTGGAGAGAGATGCACAAGACGTATTTCGTTGGGGCAAAGCGGCAAACCAGTGGGGAAGTAGTAGCGGGGTACCCTTCATATTCTTTACTATATGCTATTTTCCTGTATGCGTTACTTGGTGAGAGTAGCCATGGTGAGGTTGGGAACTTAGTATACATGTTTAGGTAATGAGTTAGTTTCACTTGTTGTTCACTGGGCTTTAGCATGCTTTCTTTACTTTTGCACGAGAGGATTGGGGAGGATCCTACTGAGTATACTGTTATACTCACCCTATGTACATATAAACTGTTTTTCAGGTCACTTGGAGCAGGTTGGAGATCAAGCTGGTTACTACTAGCTTGCGGTTGGAGGAGGAGCTGTTCGGGCTTGTCGTCGCAGCCGTTTGACTTTCTTTTGGGTACTTTGAGTTTTCCCCCTTTCAGTTGTAGTACTTTTGCATGACATTTCATATATGTACTTGGTTTCCTTTTATATCTCAGTTATAAGTTGGAGTTGATTGGATTCTATTCTATCTCTCTCTTCTGCATGTGTTCTCTTAGAGGGTAATGCCTCCCATTTGTGTGTGTATTATACCCTCGGTGCTAGTCCCCAACCCGAGGCCTACTGGAGGCGGGACTCGGGGGTCATTATCTCCCTTCTCACATTTCCGGCCCAGGAGGGGTACACTTTGTGGGGAGGGGGTCGTGACAGAGTGGTATCAGAGGTCTGGTTGAGGGATAGGATTGAGTTTGGAGTTAGGCACAGGTGAGGATGCATGGGATGGTAGGGCAATGGTGTCATTCATGTTTAGAAAGTGGGGTAAACACTGAAGACCGGCAGAGACATAGGCGTTTAGGGCCCCCTATGATCTGTTGCACGGACCTTTAATCTTATGATGGCTACTAAAAAAAGTGATACCGGTTGCAGGGTAGAGACATAGGAAAGGATCCTGCATCATTATTCTTTGCGCTTGTGTTTGAATGGGTAGGCCTTGGTATAGGTAACCTAAAATAAATAAAACAAAACAATTAATTAATTAATGTTGAGTCTTCCATATCCCAGGCTTAGGAGATCTAACAGTTGTTATTTTGCAGGTATGGCTCCAGGTCGACGTCCTCGTCAGGTTTTCCCAGAAGATGCCCATCAGGCTATTCCAGCAGATCTCCGCCGAGTAGAGGTTGAAGAAGATGACACTTGGAGGAAGACACTTCGAGAGTTTCAGCGCCAGAGTCTACAGAAGTACGAGGGTTCCGTTTCAGATGCAGTCACACAAGACTGGTTGGAGGAGATCGAGATAGGCTTCAGTTCGATTCATGCTCGGAAGGAACACTGGGTGTCCTTGGTTGTGACGATGCTGTGTGGAGTAGCGAGGCAGTGGAGGTTCTTGTTCCTCGGTGATCGTGAGGAGTCAGGGATCTCGTGGGAGGAGTTTCGATACAGGTTTAGAGTGGAGTTTCTTTCATCGACTGCAAAGGTGTCCAGTCACCAGGAGCTTCTCACCCTTCGGCAGGGGAGCTCCAGTGTTTGAGAGTTTGGAATCCATTTCAGGAACCTTCTGCGATATGCTTCAGACCTATTACCAGATGATGAGGCCAGGGCGAGGCATTTCGAGGAGGCTTTGCGTCCAGAGATCCAGTGCGAGGTCACCCCATTTATGCTGAAGACATATCTTGAGGTGCTGGCGAGGGCAGAGGTTGTTGAGAGGACTTTGGCCAGGACTGGATCGTCACGAGAGGGGAATTGTCATGATTCCTCACGAAGTAGAGCTATGGTCCGGGGTTCCCGGTTTTCAGGGCAGAAGAGTTTCCGTTCACCTGGGGGTAGGTCCCAGCCCTTCCCATCTCGTTTATCTGAAGGCAGAAACTCTCAGACCTATGCCAAGGGATCAGGCACTTGTTTTTCTTGTGGTGGTCGTGGTCATCAGCAGCGGGAGTGCCCGACTTTTCAGAGCAGTCATCTTGCACCAGGCACTCCACTCCAGGTTCCTCCATTGAGGCAGTTCCAGCCGAGGCAGCAGCAGCAGGTTGCACCAGCTTTAGATCACCAAAGGGTAGATGGAGCAGGCAGAGGGCAGCCCCATGACCCTCCCCGTCCTCAGAGAGCAGAACACGGCTGTGGTGGTGGTTGTCATCAGGTTCAGAGAGGCCGTGGAGGAGGTCGTGGTCAGCTTCATGCTCTAGCGTTACCATCCCCAGGTGAGTCAGATGTCGTTCGAGGTACCCTTTTCTTGTTTTCTACCTTGGTGTATTCCTTGTTTGATTCAGGAGCAACACACTCCTTCATATCACCTGCCCTTGTCCATGCTTTGGGACTTGAGGTAGAGAGGCTTCTAGTGCCCTTGGCGTTGACTACGCCAGTTGGAGGTCGAGCTGACTTGTTTGAAGTATGTAGAGACTGTGAGCTAGTGTTGGGGCAACACCGCTCTTGGGGAGATTTCCTATGTTTGCGAATACAACCATATGATTTCATACTTGTCATGGATTGGTTGTACTCGGTGCAGGCTGTTGTGGATTGCTACAGGAAGAAGGTCATTTTCTTTGATGAAGATGGAGAGAAAGTGGTGTTTGTTGGTGAGAGAGATCCTCGGATGAGTCATAGACGAGTTCCATCCTTATCATCCATGATGGCTGGGATGACGCTGAGTTCTTCAGAGGTTCAAAAGATGGCGTTTCCTAGGGTCGTAGAGGAATACCCTGACGTCTTTCCAGAAGAGGTTGTATCCTTACCCCCTCGACGAGAGATCGAGTTTGGGATCGAGCTACAGCCAGGAGCGTCTCCTATCTCTATGTCTCCGTATAGGATGGCCCCTTCTGAGTTACGAGAGCTACATATTCAGCTCGAAGGTCTGTTGCAGTGTGGTTTTGTTCGGCCAAGTGTTTTACCGTGGGGTGCAGCAGTTTTGTTTGTGAAAAAGGCTGATGGCAGTTTGCGGTTGTGCGTCGATTATCGTCGGTTAAACAAAGTGACAATAAAGAACCGCTATCCTCTCCCACGGATTGATGTCCTATTTGATCAACTGAAGGGTGCAAGTTGGTTCTCAAAGATAGACTTGCGGTCAGGATATCATCAGATGCGTGTAAAGGATGAGGATATCCCAAAGACTGCTTTCCGCTGTCGTCATGGGCATTATGAGTTTGTTGTAATGCCATTCGGCGTGACAAATGCTCCAGCTGTTTTCATGGGGTTGATGAATGCTGTGTTCTGTGAATTCCTGGACAAGTTTGTTGTGGTTTTTATCGATGACATCCTTGTGTACTCCACATCTGAAGAAGTGCATGCAGAGCATCTACGAGTCGTTTTGGGAGTTCTTCGCCAACATCAGTTGTTTGGGAAGTTGTCCAAGTGTGATTTCTGGGCTCGGGAAGTTCGTTTCTTAGGGAATTTTGTGTCCCTACATGGAGTAGCTGTGGATCCATCGAAGATAGAAGCAATAGTGTCTTGGGCATCCCCCAAGACCGTGGCAGAGGTGCGAAGTTTCCTTGGTCTCGCGGGCTATTATAAGAGGTTTGTAGCCAATTTCTCCCGAGTTGCGACTCCTCTGACAGCTTTGACCAGGAAGGATCAAGCGTTCATATGAACAGATCAGTGTCAGACAGCTTTCAAGTATCTAAAGGAGAAGTTGGTAAGTGCTCCAGTCCTTTGTCTTCCAGCGGAGGGAGTCTAGTTTGATGTTTTCTGTGATGCTTCACTTCTGGGGCTAGGATGTGTTCTCATGAAGCAGAGGTCAGTTGAATCTTATGGGTCTCGGCAGTTACGTCCACATGAATGCAACTACTCCACCCATGATCTTGAGTTGGCATCCGTGGTGTTTTCTCTGAATTTGTGGAGACATTACGTCATTGGTGAGCACTTTGTGGTTTTCACCGATCATAAGAGTTTGAGGTATGTTTTCTCCCAACGTGACTTGAACTTGAGGCAGTGTCGGTGGGTGGAGTTATTGCAGGAATATGACTCTGAAATATCGTATACACCTGGAAAAGGGAACGTTGTAGCTGATGCACTAAGCCGAAAGTCACGTAATGATGTTGTGCGTGAATTTGGTGATTCCTGGAGAGTGATGGAAGAGCTAGCAGCTTTGCATCTTGATATGGGAGAAGTTGGGGGTAGAGGTTGTCTTTTCCAGATGACGGTGCAGTCATCTCTGATGCAGAAGGTGGAAGAGTCTCAGTTGGGTGATCTAGAGGTGGACGTCTGGAGAGATAGAGTTGATTGTGGAGAGGCCCCTGATGGTTGGTCAGAGGATGAACAACACCGAGGGTTGTATCATGGCTGGCTTTTTGTTCCCATGGCGATGAGTGAGACGGTTCTCCAAGAGTTCCATAGTTCACCCTTGGCGGTACATCCTGGTGTGAAGAAGATGTACCGATCCTTGAGGAGTCAGTTTTGGTGGCCTGGGCTGAAGCGTACAGTTGCAGAATGTGTGTCTCGATGTTTAGTCTGCCAGAAGGTGAAGGCCGAACACCGTGTTCCTGGTGGTCTTCTCCAGCACTTAGAGATTCCTCAGTGGAAGTGGTAGGACATCTCAATGGACTTTGTTACAGGTTTACCTCGAGCTCCGGGAGGACATGATGTTATATGGGTGGTAGTGGATCGTTTAACAAAATCATCCCACTTCATAGCGATCAAGGAGTCGAGCTCAGTGGAAGTTTTGTCGAGGCAGTATCTAGAGGAGGTGGTGAGACTCCATGGAGTACCTAGGACGATCATTTCTGATCGAGATCCTTGTTTTACCTCCAGGGTGTGGAGAGGTCTCCAGCATGCTTTTGGTTCTCAATTATGCCTTATCACTGCTTT
Source organism: Viscum album (assembly GCA_963277665.1). Lineage (NCBI taxonomy): Eukaryota > Viridiplantae > Streptophyta > Magnoliopsida > Santalales > Viscaceae > Viscum > Viscum album. The sequence goes on along the minus strand of OY728163.1, from coordinate 1,895,875,939 downwards.
TCATCCTCAAACGGATGGTCAGACAGAGCAAACCATCCAGACTCTTGAAGACATGGTGTGCTCTTGTGTTCTTGATTTTGGAGGTTCATGGGTGAAGCACTTACCCTTGGTAGAGTTCGCTTACAATAATAGTTTTCACACTACCATCGGTAGGGCGCCGTTTGAAGCCTTGTATGGCCGGCCATTCCGTTCTCCATTGTGCTGGACTGGGGTCGGAGAGTCAGCAATTCTCGGACCAAAACTAGTGCAGAATACAACAGAGATGGTTCAGGTGATTCGTGAGAGGATGAAGACAGCACAGGATCGTCAAAAATCATATGCTGATCAAAGAAGGAGACCGTTAGAGTTTAATGTTGGGGATCATGTGTTTCTAAAGGAGACTCCCCGTCATGGGCATCGATGGTTTGGTCGTGGAAGTAAGCTTTCTCCCCGGTTTGTTGGGCCTTTCGAGGTGTTAGCTCGTGTTGGAGATGTGTCGTATCGAGTAGCACTTCCCCCTCAGATGTGTCGAATACATGATGTTTTCCATGTATCACAGCTCCTTCGTTATCTCCATGATGAATCTCATGTTATCGATTGGGGAGAGATCGATATTGACGATGATGCAACCTTCGAGGAGCGACCTGTTGAGATCCAAGACCACAAGGAGAAGGTGTTGCGTGGGCGTTCTAACCCTTTAGTTCGTGTCTTTCGGCGACACGGTGGCATGGAGGAGAGTACCTGGGAGCGTGAGTCACAGATACGTGCTCAGTACCCAGAGTTGTTTAATGTTTAACTCTTTTCATGTAATGATGTTTCCTTTATGGTTATACCTTTCATGTTTTATTTATGTACCTTTGATGTGATGTTATGTTTGAATTGTTTCGTTATGGATTGTTTGTTTCCATACTCTCGGATGTCATAGTTTTGTTCCAGCTTTTGAACAACTCATGGTGGTTTTCCCCTGAGAGGTATCTTATGGGGTGGTTGTTCGGACCCCTCTTTTCTTCTGGGTTGGTTTTTAATTCTCGAGGACGAGAATGTTTTGAGAGGTATCTAATGTAATGGCCCGGACCTCCCTGGTCCATTACTTTGTGAAAATGTGGTGTTGGAGGTGTTCCGGGAGGTCAAGGTGACTTATCCCCCAGCTGTTGCCTACCGGTAGTCGGTCTACCGGTAGCTGCTGATTACCGGTAGCTCGGTCTGCCAGTAGCTACTGATTACCGGTAGCTTAGTCTACCGGTAGCTGCTAATTACAGGTATCTCGGTCTACCGGTAACTGCGGATTACCGGTAGCTCGGCCTACCGGTAGCTGCTGATTACCGGTATCTCGATATACCGGTAGCTGCTGATTACAGGTAGCTCGGTCTACCGGTAGCTGCTGCCTACCGGTAGCCGGTCTACCGGTAACTGCTGATTACCAGTAGCTCATTCTACCGGTAGCTGCTGCCTACCAGTAGCCGCCGCTTACCAGTAGCTCGTTTACCGGTAGCCGCGACGTACTGATAGCTCGGTATACTGGTAGCCGCAGTCTAGCAGTAGCTCGGCTAACACTTTCCCAAATTTCCAGTTCTGTGAACAATGTTTCTATCGGTGAGGTTCAGTGAACGGTGATTCTATCGGTGAGGATCAGTGAACAGTGTTTCTATCGGTGAGGTTCTATCGGTGGACTTCTACCGGTGAGGTTCAGTGAACAGTGTTTCTATCAGTGAGGTTCTATCGGTGGACTTCTATCGGTGAGGTTTAGTGAACAGTGTTTCTATCGGTGTGGTTCAGGGAACAGTGTTTCTATCGGTGAGGTTCTATCGGTGGACTTCTATCGGTGAGGTTCAGTGAACAGTGTTTCTATTGGTAGACTTGAACAGTGTTTCTATCGGTGAGGTTCTATCGGTGGACTTCTATCGGTAGACTTGAACAGTGTTTCCAGAATCCTAAGAGCTACCGATTCCATACTTTGCCAAATTTCACGAATGTACAGTGTTTCCAGACATCATGAGAGCTACTGATTCCATACTTTGCCAAATTTTGAGTATGTGAACAGTGTTTCCAGCTTCGCAAATTTGACGTTTTCTTTGACCTAAAATACTTATAAAACCTTATTTTAAGGAATTTAAGACCGATTCAAAGGCCATAAATTCTATATTAATTATTCCTAAGGATGGGATGTTTTTTTGGGTCAAACCGCGTGGGTTAATGCGATCCGTTTTTAATGGGGAATAAATCGGATCTTAAACCGTCGCCTCTCTAATTTTTTTAAAGGTAACGAGATATCATTCTTCATTGTTCTTCCTCCTGGTTCTCATCTACGAGATGCTAGAACCTTTCAATCATTCCCGTAGGAGTTTCACAATCAAACGTTACTCGGATCAGTTCCTCTCTGTTTGATGCAACCAAGTTGTGTCGATCGTTCTTCCATATAAGGTATGTTTTATTATCGTTCCTTCAGGGATCACCTTCTCTTGTTCTTCCTTCCATATTAGCATGTAATATCCATGGTTCTAATGGGTTTTCTTGGGGTTGGTTGGTACTGTCGTTCCGTGGCATCCTCCGGTGGATGCAGTTGTCGTGAGGAGAATAGGATTGTGACCCGTTGTGTGGATAAAGGACGTCAAGAACTCTTTGAGGTAGGGGATTCATGGCTTCTCTTATTGTGTATGTACAACTGTAGAATTAGCATGATTTAACCCTTTGGATCAAAATTAAATTGACATAATTAAATACATGAAACGGATTAAAAGAATTGGTTGATCGCATGTTGTTTCTTTGTACCGTGATAATGGTTTGCCTCATGTTTTCCTAGATAAGAGTGATATATATGATTTTCTTTAATTAGCTGCTCGTTCATGATGTAAATTGATAAAGAACGTAATGCCGGAATTATTTGTTAAATAATTGGCTAAAGATAAAGAGGCACATTAATGAATCTGTTAATTCAATATGGATTAAAGAACTATTAGTTCGATAAATTCAAAAGGGTTCTGAGTTACCCGCTTGCTTGTAAGGCTGAATGCCTTGTGGTTTGGAGCTCTGAGTGCTCATCTTGTATGAAGGCCGAATGCCTTGTTAAAGGGCCGAGATCCCATTTTGTGATCTTTGATTTCCTACTGCTTGTGATTTGATGTGAGACTAGATAGCTGTTGTGATATGTGGGGGCATGTGGACTTGTGGTTGTGGCAGCGGATGACTCCTAGTGTGGCGAGATGCATCAGTTTATGCATGCGGGTGTCGGGGAGGACACCAAGGATGATGGTATGTGGTGAATGTGATGGTTTGATGTTGGTGGTTTGGTTTGGTTGTTTATCTGCTTTACCTTTCCCCACTGCTCAAGGCAGCTGGTTTTTCTTACCCTCTTTCCGAAGGAGGCGAAGACATGCGGGGTATGCCACGTGCTTTCCGTGTTTAGCCTCTCGATGGAGGATGGGTCTATGCTCTTGCTATAGGCGGCAAAGACTCGACGGGTAGTATATCTACTCACCGTGTTGAGCCCTTCGTGTTTAGTAGCATAGGATGCTTTTCTAGAATGCCTGGGAATATGGGGAAGGTAATTCCATAATGAAAGTTTGTCTAAATGGTGATAATCCATGGGGATGGAGAAACTGGAATTTAATAGTGATGTGAATACTAAAAAGGAGAAGTTTTTGAATGTGATGCCAATTTAGTTTAATGTGGTAAATTGCTCATGGTTAATTAATGTTTAAATAATTAATTAACGTACAGTGGAATTGATAAAATGAGAATGGAGTAATATAATAAAGCTCTTTAAATGGTTCGGTGCTTATAGGATACATAGTCTTAGAAGTAGCACCATGGAGTCTGAGAGACGTTAGCTGCAGTTGTGCCTATGACTAGGTAATGCCCATAGTGTGGTTGTGAGTTATATATATTCTGTACATTTTGTGTTTCTATACGCTACTCCACCCTGTCGGTAAGGGCAACTGACACCCCGAGGATTATGAGCCCTGGGGAGGTGTTTTCCCCAAAATTCTGATGGGAGGTTGAATGGATAACTACCACCTTTGGCCCCGCTCTCTTCTCTTGGTAGATCTTTGTGCTGGTAGGCACAGTGGTTAGTTTTACCCATATATGTGTGTAGAGGGATGTAATGGCTTGTGGTTATTTCACACACCTATATTCTTGATATAGTATCATATGGACTACTAGAGGTGTAACGTGTATAGGCTGTGATGGCTTGAGGATCCTTACTCGGCGTATGGGCTGTGATGGCTCGAGGTACAATACTCAACGTATGATACATGTTATACGAGCTATGGTGGCTCCCAAAAACTACCTGGTTACTTTGGTTGTGAGGATGGTGTGGTGCTTATCCCAGGTGTCTGCGGGCAAGCCTTTGTGGTGCACGTGGTGCAGGTTGTGGAGCTTAGACCAGGTGTCTACGGGCAAGCCTTTGGAGAGAGATGAACATGACGTATGTCGTTGGGGAAAAGCGGCAAACCAGTGGGGAAGTAGTAGCGGGGTACCCTTGATATTCTTTACTATATGCTATTTTATTGTATGCATTACATGGTGAGAGTAGCCATGGTGAGGTTGGGAACTTAGTATACCTGTTTAGGTAATGAGTTAGTTTCACTTGTTGTTCACTGGGCTTTAGCATGCTTTCTTTACTTTTGCACGAGAGGCTTGGGGAGGATCCTACTGAGTATACTGTTATACTCACCCTATGTACATATAAACTGTTTTTCAGGTCACTTGGAGAAGGTTGGAGATCAAGCTGGTTACTACTAGCTTGCGGTTGGAGGAGGAGTTGTTCGGGCTTGTGGTCGCTGCCGTTTCACTTTCTTTTGGGTACTTTGAGTTTTCCACCTTTTAGTTGTAGTACTTTTTCATGAAATTTCATATATGTACTTGGTTTCCTTTTATATCTCAGTTCTAAGTTGGAGTTTATTGGAGTCTATTCTATCTCTCTCTTCTGCATGTGTTCTCTTAGAGGGTAATGCCTCCCATTTGTGTGTGTATTATACCCTCGGTGCTAGTCGCCAACCCGGGGCCTACTGGAGGCGGGACTCGGGGGTCATTATCTCCCTTCTCACATTGCCGACCTAGGAGGGGTACACTTTGTGGGGAGGGGGTCGTGACATATGGAGTTAATAAGAAACAAATAATGATCAATTTGGTATTATTAATAAATAAATCCTATGCATAAAAGAAAATAGATCCTACCACATGTCAAAAATATGAGAATAGTCATATCTGAAACTATATCAATGGAACTGGGAGATTGTTCAACAGTGGAAAAAGTATTATTATATATTTTAAATATTAATGGGAGAATAATATTCCCACTAAGAGAATATATTAAAATAAAAATCTAATAAATAATCATATTATAGATTGTTGTTTCGTGTGAATTAAATAGAGGAATTATATAAACCAATTCCCTATCACATGTTTTATCATAAAAAATTAATGATAATAACCGCAAATGTGTCGTGAGAAAAAGTGCCTATTTTATTAATATTAATTAGGTGGATCATGAATAATATGTGGTGATAATAGTTCTTGACATTATACATTGAAAATTGAACAGAATATTTGATTCTTGTTCCACAAATTCTCTCATATCATTCACGTTTTGTATAAAAATTCAACGTACATAGTAAAAAAAGTGTTTGAGATATAACTAATAATAGGAAATAGAACAGTTATTGCATGAAATTTATATAAATCCTCCCCATTAAATGTCTATAGACTGAATCTCCCACAAAGTCATTTATAGTTCCATTATGAGAAATTATTATATATAAAGCATGGATTTTTTTTACCATCATTACATCAAACATCAAAAATCATGATATGGAGATCGCACGACACATCATGAGTCATCAAAAAATTATACATGAGTGTAACTATAATGATAAATTACCTAGGGAATATTATCTCCAATAGTGGATATAATTTCATTATACTAAATAATAAAAAGATCAAGTGATTGAATCCAATATTTCAATCATGCTTCAATGACTTCTATTTTTAAGTTACTATATGCATGCATACAATAAAAAGGTTTTATAGAATTCAACATAATCGAGTGGTTGAGTTCCCAATTAAATTAATACAAGTATTTATCCATGTATAAAACTAATCATATATAATGTCCCCTATCATGTTTCAATTATAAAATACGAATTTTCATTAGAATATTTACTTCGGTTTTAAACATATATGTGATTCACTATGGGGAGAGATAGTAAAACTTATATAAAATTCTAGATGGGGTAATGTTGAATTTTATTCATTTTCATGAAATAGACATGATAATGATACTGAACAATTATCCCATCTAAATATTTATGAATTGATCAATTTTCCGCATGGGTTCTAGTTCTTCTCTATGGATGATCTGTAGTTAGGGTATCATCGAAAAACAATGTGTAAAGTTGAAATTCCAAGGACTACATTTAAAACAATTTTGGGAGACTCTAATTTTATAGTAATTGAATTAGGAATAAATAATGAAATTAAAAACATCATGAAATAAATTAATATTGATAGGTGATATTGTCACAAAAATTTTTGAAGTAATTATATTATATGTTATGATATAGTTTATCATAAATGAGGATAATGAGGATAATTTGAGAAATGATAGAAAATGTTTATGAAAAGATATTTAATATGAAATGTAAATTAAATTTTAGTTCTATATATTTAAAATAAAATATATGTTTTATTTTATCATGTGAAAATAAATATATGTGGATTGAAAAAAGATAAAATTGAGGAGTAGACCTGACTAACATTTTTTATAATGATCCTTTGTCGCGTTGGCCATGCTTGGTATTATCAATGTTTTTTGGGAATCATTAGATGAATGTAAACATTCATAACCAAGATGAATCATAATGAAATAAATTTTTTCTATACCTATGAGTTTGGAGACTAGGTATGAGGATTGATTAAGAACAATATTGAGGGACTTATACTAATAGTAACATAATGTTTGGAACTTTTCATGATATATATTGATTCTTAAATGAGAGGATTATGATGTTTACGAATGATAATTGATTATTTTATATATTTTCCCTTTTAGTTTAACGTTCATTAGATGAAATACCCATAAATTGATCTGTAGTTTTCTATTGTGATATTAAGATTTAATTTTAGGTGGAATTATCATTATAACTAGAAATGTGAAATATATATGGGTGATAAAATACTTAATTATATATTTTAATATAAGAATGTTAATTGATGCTACTATATATAGTTATAAATGATATAATATTATGACTTCATACTTACTATATCGAGATGGGAGATTATTTGGGTTTTTCTTTATGTATAATAAATCATACAACTATATACATGATGTTAAATGAATAATATCATATCTTTTTATTCATGGAAAGATGTACATGGAATTCATAAACTACATAAAATTGAAATTACCTACCTAAATGATAAATAATTCATCATTTCTTGAGAAGATAAATTAGGTTTAATGTGATTTTATGAAACTATAGTATAAGGGGGACGCTTTATGAAATGTTAAATAATTAGTGTTCAAGATTGGTGAATGATTTGTATGAAATTTTTCAGTAGTACGCATTGATTAAATTCATTAGAGAAATAAAAAGATGTAAAATGATTTACATATATCAAATTGAGACCTAAACTGAAGGAGCATGATGATGAATCGATATGTATAGTAGCACAATTTTGGAAAAAAATGAATAATGTCATGAAAAAACATATGTAAAATTTAATGATATTTCATTATGATAATGATTAAATGAAATTGTTTAGGCAGATATACTATTCGTTACCCATACACTCATTGAAACTAAAGAACCTCACAACAAATATTTTTATAGTTGTTTAAAATAATTTAACAATAAAAAATGATATATGTGATGTATATTATCATCTTACAAAGAAAACTCAATCATCTATAATTTGAGAGAAATAATCACCTCCCAAAAATAAAATGATATACATCAATGAAGTGTATAGGATGAATGGGACACCATTCTGAATTGTTTCTAACTGAGATCCTAGAAATACCTCATTATTCTAAAAATGTATCCAATATTTTATAAACCTTGATATATTTTATTAAAATAATTATCAACCCTAAAGTAATTGATAATCTGAAATTAATATAAAATCATTGAAATGAATGTGAAAAACATTCTTGATACATATCAATGGATGATGGTATCAACAACTTCATCTATTAGAGTTATAATAATACCTTTCACCCAGTTATAAAAATGAATATATTTAAATACTATTCTTATAGAAATATTGAACAAATATTATCATAGATAAATTATATGAATGAAATTTTTTTTTAGATTAAATGGTAGATGAAATGGTGGAGATGGTCAAGACTATTCATCATTAATTTAGGGATTCTCAAAGAGAAGATAATATTTATGATGACTATTTTTGATTAAAAAAGTATCATGTTGTAGGAGAAAAAATTAACCATCCTCATAACTTCATTTATGTGATTCATGATATTTTTAAATAACTGAATGGTATATCCTTGTTATATATATTGCTTTGAAATTATTCAAGGAATTATATTTGTGGCCTCTAAAATATCCCTTCCAAAAATCCTATATCTATAACATGAAATGATTCACAAATATATGATAATAATGTAAAAACATTATACCACACGTTAACTATACTCTGATGTGTGATGGATTGAAAATTACATTTCATAACATGCATAGTATGTTATCATCTTAAATCATCTATTTAATAGCATATTAAATAGTATAACACACTTAATCAAACCAATATACAGATGGTATATTCCTGATACTGTAATATGGGATATAAAAGAAGAAGTATATTAGAAGTAACCATAATTATTTTCATGTAAATATGTATAATGAAATATCATGGTCGGAATTTCATAATGGGGAAATTATAAGGACATACAATTTTATAAATGCAATTTCCATTCTTAATATATAATTTTCAAAAAACTATATAGTAATATATATTAAATAACAAAATAGATAAAAAGAAACTACCATTTATTATATAATTTTGAAATCCAAATTTATATTATATACATGTATATATTAATTTTATATATTTTAAATAGTGAAAAATAAAAAATATGATAACATTAATATAAAAATTCCGATTTTCTCCATCCACAAAAATTATCATAGTCACAAATAACACCTTATTAATGAAATATACTATTTGTAATACAATATTAATATTGAAAATGATATTAAATATAACAATTATAGATAAAATTGTTGCATTATGAATAAATAAAATATAAAGTATTTTTAGAATGTTCAAGACCATAAAACTCTTACTAATCTGACCATTAGAACAATAATATGACTAATAGAATATTAATATGAAAATTATGAATTTTAAAATTACTATTACAAAAGTATATCCAACAATATAAGTGAACAATCATACGTGGGAATCATATTTTAAAAAAATATTACATATTTGCCTCATAATATATATAATAGATGTTTTAAAAATGATAATATTTGTGTTTATATTTTCTAAAACATTATTTTTTTATTTGAATTTTTATAATAAATGAAATTTTAATATAAAACTAATTTCATAAAATGGGTTTATAAATTATCACAATGTTATATTATAATTATTATAAAAATTTATGAAATTATGTGTAATTTGTCCATTGGTCATAAAAATGATCACAATATTTAAATATTTATTTAAGAAATAAATAATGATTTAAATTTAAAATTAAATTTCTTTCCATTAGAAAAAATTCATTAAAAGGATAAAATTTTGTAATGTACAGATAGAAAAATGGAATGGGTGAGTTTTGGTTATTTTTCTACAAAAACTGTTTTTTATTAAAAGTGAAATACAGAAAAATATCATAATTTTCAAAAGTAGTTAAAAACTATGGTAAAATTAGTCACTGATGGCGTAATAAAATATATACTCATAATAAAATTCTTAAATTACAACATATCGTATCATGATCAAAACAAATTATCTTAGATAGAAAATAAAAAATATGTTATTATTACATATATCAATTGGCCTCTTGTCCACATATAAATGCCACTCCTCACCTCCCCATTCCCTCAATCATTAAAATATATATAATGTAACAATGTTCTTCATATTTTTTTACCAATACCTCTCCCATATACCTAAAATATTTTTAATCATATTTTAAAAACAAGAAACATTATTTAAGCTGAATATTAATTAGATATGTCCCAAGGGGGGTGAAATAAAATCTTTGAATGATTTTAATTTATACATTCTACTAATCATGAATATCATATTACATCAAAAATTTCTTTGTAATTAATTTATCAAATATCTGTTGAAATGTTATATGTCAATGGAACACCTACCAGAAATTTTTATACCTCCAACTATAATTATAAATAATAGAATCATTTTTTATATTAGGTTGGGTCACTATCTTGAAAAAAATTGAAATTCATTTTTCTCTACTACCAGAAAAGGTGAATATAATTCTGTTATTATGGAAAAATGTGATTGAAACTTGTATATTATAATTTTTCTTTATTTATAATTTATTAAATAAAAAATTATGTTGTAATTGAGATTCTGTAAATCCAACTAAAACAATTAACATTATTTAGATAAAATTTATTATAAATGAATCATCAATGTGTTTTGGAACATATTAATATTTATGAACATATAAATTTATGGAGAAAATGAATATATTTCAATTTATGTTATACATTTTTTTAATATTTCAAAATAAAATGAATAATTAGAAAGAATTTATTCATCCATGACCCATGAAATGAAAAAACTGAAAAAAGAATCTATAAACATTACATCGCATTGATATATTTCTATTTGAACATAATACTATTTTAGTAAATAAAATATAAATAATTTTTGTGATACAAAAAATTAATGAATGTAATATTATTATTTTGGATGATAAATTTATATACATATTTTTTCAAGATCTTACGTATGAGATCTCTATGAAGTACCCTATTTTGGGGAGCCTCTTATTTCCCCCATTATAACTTACTTTTTCAATATTATTATAATATAATTTTCCTATATTATGAATATATTTAAAACTGATGTATACCTCGTATTTATCACAATTACAAGATATTGATATTTATATTTTAAATATTGCTTTATCAATTTCATGAATTAACCTGACAAGACGAAAGGGAACATCTATGTTTTATGTGCTTATTTTATGTATCAATCAATTTTTTATGATGCTTGTTTATAAAAAATAACTTTATAATGTAACAATTTTTTTATAATTATATGACATAATGGAAATTATTATTACCAAGATATCTTATTTTTTTTTAATTCTTTCACCTAAAATCCCACTATTATAGAATATATCAAAAATTATTTCACCACACCTTTTTTCATTAATTCACATGGACGTTATTTTCATGTCATATAGTTTTCAATCTATCTACTCAATTCAAATAATTAGTTATCACCTATTTTTGGAAGTCATTATTATATTCCCTTTTATAGTTATAATACAGGATTATGACACTACTTTCCTTTCTTTGGGTTTTGGTAATAATTTGGACCTTTATTTGATTTATATTCATAGAAAACCTATAAAGTAATAGATTATGATTGTTGTACCCAGGTAGTGCTAAATTGAATTGGATGATAATTATTTATCAATATAGTATATATATGTATAGTATTATGGTGTAAATCCAATCCCCGATGTGCCTTTTTTAACATTGTGCTATTATATTTGAAGTTGTCCTTGCCTTATACATTTTTCATTTTTTTATTATAGAATTATTATGTTTCCACAATCAAGTGATTTAGTATTATTTTTTTCAATATTCTATATAATCATTCATGACCCTTATCTCAAATGATATACCTATATTCCTTTTATTTCATTTTTTATTTATAATCATTAATTTTTTGTTAATAGAATTTATGGGGTAACTAATTTCATTAAATTAATCTATAGTATATCGTATAATGATTTTGGAAATCAGAATGATTTAGGATACAATTATATTGATAAAAAATTCTATTATTTATTATACTTTTGTGTTTATGATTATTGTTACCTAGTCATATATGTCCACGATAATTCTATTAATACCATGATCCATAAAAAAGTGGCATGCTTAGTCAATATCACTTTTATCCTTTCTCATACTAATTCTAAATAATATGAAGGATTATTTTAGTGAACTACAATATGATTTTATTTTAGGATCCTAATTATAGGAAGATCTCTTGTATCTTATTTGAAGGTTTTAAAATTTTATATATATAAAGATTTTTGATTTCTAATAATTGAATTAGAAACACATTATCTGTTGACTACTCACAAACATTCTAGTTATAATTAGTTTAAAAGAATTTATGTAGATTTATTTAATTATAATTCAATAAATAATGAGAATATATGTTATCTATAAACATATTATAACATATAGAACCCATTTAAAAGTCATCAATAATGAAAGGGACCGACTATGTTATACTGGAAGGGTTATGGCCTATGATGATCAATTACGACATTGAATTTTTTTTACTAAATATATATAATAATTTAAAAATAATAAGTATAGAATTCAAGAAATTATTAATGATTAATGAAAAACTAAAATAATGAAGATAAAAAATATTAGTTATAGAATCTTCAATTGAATCCTTTCTCAAATAATTTTAGTTTTATTTCTACCAGAATAAAGAAGATGAAATTGAAGAGAATAATGAGAAATAGAGTCCAATGTGTTTTGTGGAAGAAATAAATATTTATGAAAGAAAATTTGAATTTTTTTTTGAAATGTGATTTATAATACTTGAATTATATATATTGTAAATTAAATAATACACCCAATTTCTATTATGTACTCACCCCACCCATACATCATAGTTCTTATCTCATTGGCTACCAATCCAAGTGTCACCAGGAACCTAGTGATATACAACGGTAAACCCTTTCTATACACAACCCAACACATATTAGGTACTATGAAATTAGGTTCCCAAAGAATAACTACATTGAGGGAATGTATATAGAAAACATGTACCAAAATCATGAAATGTCTCATAAGAACCCACTATTTTTTTTATAAAACTACATTAATATTAAATTAAATAAGTCGTAATATAATTTATATGAAATTAATAACATTTAATATGGTGGGGAATATCATATGATCATAAAAACTCTCATAAAATTTAGTAGGGGAATATACAACTCTCTATAAATTGTTAATATTCGTATTATATTACAAATTTTATAATTCTATATTTTTTTTCTAATTGCCCAGTGAAATCAACAATCTCCCATCCATTAGTGTAAGATCTACTGATTAGACCTGCAGTATATACACTTTCAAAGGAAATGATAACCCATTTTCATCGTTCACCTACTATCATACATATCCTTTATATGTAAATTAAATAAAATTTCAATCGTTAAATAACTAAAATATAAAAATATATCTAATGTAGGATTCAACGTTACAACATTAAATCAATCATTTAGAATACTATGTGATATCATAAAATATAGTTACCAGATAACACAAATAATATCAAAATATGTGACATGGTCAATCAAGAAGAAATTAACGTGTATCATTTTACCATATAATGATCATTGGATTAGAAAAAAAATCATTACAAAGAGGAATATGTATCTCTTAATAATCGATGTATGTAATTATGATAAAATGAGCAGATAATTAGGAAAAAAAAATTCTCGATCATCATCAAATTACATATTTGTCCATAATGGTGTGTGTTTTATGATGATCACATGGAGGAACCTCTATATGTGACAAATATTTGAACCATAAAAAAATTCCAATCTATCAAACAATTATTCATGTGGTCACCAAACTTATAGATATAGTTACGAATAGTTTGATGACTGTATTACAACATTTAAGAAGTGTGTAGATATTAAAATTGTATTTAATCTTCCAAGGATCCAAATACATTCAAAATGAGTTTATCAGATACTCATATATTACCCACTATGATTCATTTAATTCAATAATGATTGTCAAACATACCTCGTCAAATAGTTTTCATTCCATGGAATCAATTTTTAAATATTATTTTTTGTCTATTTATTTAAATTCTTAGAAATTATTTTCATATTCATTGAATGAATGTATATATTTGTTAGTTTTATATGGAAATTAATATTGAAGTAGAATATGGCCCATGAATATATCTTTGGAATGTTAAAACCATGATATATTGAAACAAAGAGATAAAATACACAACCACACTATCGTAGTTCACATTTTCATTTATGTCAAAAAGTCTCCCAAATGAAATTAATCCCCATAAAATATTTTTTTAAAATGTAAAATTCACTAAGAGTTAATATAAAAATATTAAGGGATATTTTTTAATAGTTTTTTTAATATTATTATAAAAACATTCTAAAAACACATTCATTATTAGAGATAAAAATTGAGTGACTCTATTTGCCTTAGGATGTTTAAATAAACTATGAAATTCTTAATCAATTTTTGTATGAAAAGACTATACATAAGAAAATATTCTGTGATACTCAAACTACTATAGGGTCTCATGAAATATCCATCCAGCCCAATAATATTTCTACTTGCCCAATTCCCCCACAAGTTATTTTATATAGATAATATACATACCAATATAATAAATTTTTTTTGACAGCGATATACCATTAAACAAATAGATTATAAATCTACTCCAAATCTTTAATCATTAAGGATTCCCAAAAAATATGTCTACTATATTGATGAATAAATTACATGTCAATAAAATATTTAATACTCTAATCATATATAACTTAGTTAACCTGTTAGTCACATCATATGTGATGAATATAATGATTTATAGGAATTTCATCAATTAGATTTAACTGTGGGTTACATATCATTTAATGTCATACAAGTGGATGAATCCTATTTTACATGTTCTCAAACTGATGAAATTTTTAGAAACATCCTTATCCTTTTCCAAAAAAGAAATTATTATTTAATTATTATTTTTTGTAATGTATCAAAATATAATGATTCCCCTGATAATATTATTGTGATATAATATACCTCCCAAAATAGATCCAGTACTAATAAAAACATACTTTAAACAGTAAATTTGATAATAACTTTAAATTCATATATAATAAATAGTATATTTACATATCATATATGAAATAACAGATTAGATATATTCATAAGTCTATTTTTGTATAGAGTTTCAATTAAATATGTCAAATAAAAAATTAATAAATCCATATATTAATCAACCAATAAAATTTTATTCCCACTATATCTAAAAATCCTTTTTCTTTAATATGTCAACTGCATATCCCATAAATATACCACACATATATCTATACTAGTCATATTATTTTAAAAAAACTGTAATAATTTGTGAAAATTTAAACAAAAGAATGAATGAGTTATAAATCACATTAAGGGAAAAAGAATTTTGGGGAAATCACAGAATAAATAAAAAATGAATAATATGATATGAATAAGTAATCATCATAAGGACATATTGAATTGAAACTATGATAATAATATATAAATGGATATACATGAAAAATGAATTGAATACATTCATAAAAATAAAAGATTTCATCATAATACAAAATATAATTACAAACATCTTGAACTTATCATTCAAACCTAATAGAAGACAATAAAATTTTTCATCATGTTCAAAACCAAGATAGTATTATTGCCTATAAGATTAATTTTTTGCAATCACGATTAATTAGGAATGCATAAACAATAAAATAAAAAAATATATATCTCATGATACCAACCGATGGATTAAGGTGATGTATTTTAATGTGTCCCATATTTGACTTGTATATGTTGAATGTATTCATCAGATTAAATATTTTGTAAAAATTACATAATCGACTTTTCCAATAATTGACTATATATGCTTAAAAATATAATGAACTATTATATAATTCTCTATCTCAATAAAATATAAATAATTATCAAAAAAATTTTTATGAATAACGTTCGGTGATTAAATAATAAATATTTCCCAATCACAAGTAATTAGTAAGAATTCATATTAGAATAAATTGTATAACCATTAAAAATAGATAACCAATTAATTAATGGAATAAATTCTATACTTGAATATCACAATATAACAACATATATATTATGTGTTATATATATATATATATATTAAATGAGATGTTACCCCATGAAATATATTTATGGAAACAATGTAAACATCGTTCAATCAAGTAATTTAATAATACGATGTTCACAAATTAATTAAATATGATCAAATTTTATAAAAATTTATAAATATCGGTTAATATAATAAATGTATTATGTGATTAACTCGTTTATAGATAATAGTTTGGAATAATGCATTCATGGAATAAAGGTGGTTATTTATAATAAATTATAGTCATGGTGTAGTAAAAAAATTTAAGTGTTATTGAGATTATTGAATAATATCCTTGATAAATGAACCTTTTTATATCAGAAAAAATGATTATGGAAAATAATATGAAGCTGATAACCTAAAATGTTTTTTAGTACTCATTTTAATCATTATGGTAAATTCCAAATTAAAACCACTCTTTAATGTATAATATAAAATTTTTATGAAAATAATTTATAAAAAAATTAAATTTTAAATGAATATCATATAATTTATCATTGAATATGATGTAATGTATTCTTTTAAATTCTTGTATTTAATGATAATAATTTATATTTCCAAAGGATCATTCTTTAGTCTTCTAAATTGCGATTGTTGGAAACCCCCATTGTAAATGGAGTAATAAAACATAAATATAATCATATCTTAATATTAAAAAAATTCATAGTATACTGAATAAAAAAATATAATTATTTAACATCCCAACTGAAGTGCCACATACCGATTTCCCAAGACGATTGGTGACATAACCTCAAGAACAACACCAAGTACTCTAGAGGCATTAGAATATCAGCAGTGGTCTAATTTTAAATAGCTGAAGATTATAAAATATTTACCAAAGAAGTAATAAAAACAAAAATAAATAAATCATACTAAAAATGTTATAATAATGACAAAGAATAGATCCATAACCAATACAAACTAGTATTAGTTGACGAATCAATTCAAGAAACCATTATTTGAAAAAATATATTCAAAATGTAATTCTATATATGTGTCTATTTTCAAATGAAAACCAATATATAAATAGATTAATAAATCTAAAGATGGTTTGTAAAATATGTCTTTTTCTCTCAGCAATTCTCCATCACAACTCAACCATCCATAATTGGGAGTTTTCCCTTTTCATGTACTATAATAATGAGGTCTATTTGAGTTACAGATCATGCGGCACATGTAGGGTGTGAGTATGATCTAGTAATCCAACACCAAAAGTGTATATAAAAATATAAATTCTATATAATTGAATGTATTTGTATAAATAATTTGGTAAAAAATATTCAATAATCATTTTTAAGATTTTTTTATTTGTTAATTTACTATATAATTCCAAGAGTTCATGATGACACCCAAACCATCAAAACCTTATTCAGCCCATACCAGAGTCTAAACCATTCTTAATGTGATATATCAATCCATTACATCAAGTGTTTTTATTACTTATTTAATCTCTAATTCACATTAATCAAATTGTGTCGAGGACATGCATTTTTGAACCCCATTGGTATTTGGATCTACAGTCCCTATCACATAACTCAATGATCGTATGTATAAATAAATATAGGGGCTAGGGAGGTAGTCTGGAACCCTATAAATATTTAGATTATAATTTCTAGTCCTATAACATATTCACATATATCTTATAACATGGATCAAAATTCCCAACCATTTATCATTCATTAATATAATTCATTATTCCACCCATTTGACTATTTGATTTTTCATGAATCCAAATATTAGAATATATTATTTTCTTTATATCTGAACTCCAAATGGGTCGATACTAGTTCCAAAATTTCATTTATCTCTGATTGCATAATTCTGATTATTATTCAATTCCATATTCCAATTATTCATAAATTTCGTAATCACAAATCCAAAAAACATAATTTTAACATGGAATGAATTTTTTTAATTAATTCATAATGAAATTTTTGAAAATGGAAATTTCAACTTCAAAATAAACTATATAAAATTGAAATCAAGAAAATATGATTTAAAATTTAGGCCACATACCTCATGGTCACTGATGTAAATTCCCTAAACCAAAACCACCTAATTTAATAAGAAGAAATGAAATGTCCCTAGTGAGGATGATCTAGAATGAAAAAAAGAGAATGATCCAAAGGATTAACAACCATCATATCCTAGATATGAAAAAATTTATAATATATGAAAATTATTACACTTCCTTGAAAAAAATTTTGATGATAGAGATAAGAATCCAGACGCTGAAGAAATCACTTACCAATGGGGGATGATAATTAAATAATATATTCAATTCATCACAAAATGGGTTTGAGGAAACTTCAAATCCAATCTTTGAACACTATAAATGATGAAAAAAATATCAGGATAAAAAGATGGTATGTGGATAAAACTGGGGGATTCATGAAATATTTTAAAAAAAAATTATTAAAAAATTGCGCACACAATTTCATTAACTTGTAGAATGGTTTGAAAACCCATGCACAAACCAAAAAACACAACCTTTTTTAGGGTGCATGATTTTTTGGCAAGTGCGCGTGATTTGGTATCATCATTATCCAACAATGCACATCCCAAAAACATTGCAGGAATGTTAATAATTTTTATAAATTAACCCACATTAAGCTTCAACCAACATATGATAAATTCTATGTAAAATATTAAAGGAAATTAATTATGATAAATATCGATAAATGTCATGATCTTACATAAGGTTGGATAACCCAACTGCGTAATTACAATAATCATCATAAATTATTATTAATCAAATTAAAAAATATTAGATCTCTCAATACCCCTTAAGGAAAAAATAATCCAAAATGTATAAAAGAATGAATAATTATTTCTTATTATGGTATTTAAATTTCAAAATGTTAGAAAACCACATTATATTGTCAAGGTTATACAATACAAAACCTGATGAAAATATTTTCAATATAAATGTCATATCATAATGAACAATTTATGAGTTACCATACAATACTATTACTAGGTTGACAATTATATCATCACCCTTTTAATAAAATAAATTTTGTTCAGGTGATTATATGCCCGGAAAAATAAAAAATTACTAGAAAAAACATTCCTCTGATGTAAATACACCATATAAATAATCATGATGAAAAATAATAAATATGTCCCACTGAATTGATATTTACCCCATGAAAACTTAGACATATTACTGGAATCACACATCCATTCAACAACATCATAGATAAAAACTAAACAAATCATAATCACTTAATTTAAAAACATATTCATATATATTTCAATTTATACTCTTGAAATATTATAACCTACAATATGAAATATTATATGTTTTACATATTTTTAATAACATTTTTCTGTAATCGTGATCTTTATAATATAATATCCATAAAATAGTGTCAAAATTCATATATGATAGAAATTTATTCTTTCAAATTCTATTGTAGGTACTAGAATTAATTTTCCATATTATTTATAAAATAAAAAATTAATTATTTAGACGTTTTTTATAAATAATGAACAATAATTCAATTATGTTCATTTTGGGATGTTTTAATGAACATATATGTGTTTTAGGTATTATGTTTCATAATATTGATATCATAAAAGGAAATAATTATTCATTAATATAATATTAATTTCATTTTATAAAAATAATTTTTTTCTAAAACTAATCTTGGATTTAAATTCATAATAATATTATTATACGTGGTTAAAGAGACCAATCATGAGAATATCAAAATTAATGAATGATCATATAATGATTAAGAGTAATATAATTATATAAGGATCATAATGGTTATAAAATGATTATACATTTATGTTATTTAAATTTTCAAATGATGTACAATAATACGAAATTGATTTTAAATATTACATAATAGAAATAATAAGTTTATTATTATAGTATTAATATGAACTAGGTCACAAATCATATATAACTGTGTTTTATTTATAAAACTACTTTATTTTACATTGAGGGACTTTTAATGATTATAATTTTTGATAATTTCACCAAAAAATATTAATAAAAAAACTATAAAATAGAATGTACAATCTTCTCACATATATCCATTATTAAAAAATAATATCAAAAATATTGCTTTCTTTATATTCATGGAAAATCCACATGAATTCAGATGTGAAATATTCATTTATATTTCCAATCATTGATCCTATAAAATATTTTTAAAATCATTGAATTAGAAAAAAATATCATCACCGTATATAAAATTAAAAGAAACATTTTGATTTGTAAATACCTGAAAATCATATAATATTTACCTTTATATTTATTTAATATTGAGAATATGAAACAAAAAAATTTCACATGAATGAGAAATGAATATTGTTTTCACATAAAATTACTAATACCCATATCAATCAATTAAATTAATTTTTTGACATAGAGAATCATATTCATTTACCCATTTTAAAAAACGTTTACTTTGAATAACCATTATTATGACTTCCCATATCATAATTAACAAATGAATTGAAGATCATTAATGTGGACCAGCCTTAATATAATCTCTTTCGTAAACACATGTGATCTATAATTGGGTTCAACCAGAAATATAATCGGTATCAGGATCACCCTATTCTCATGACAAATAAATTGTATCAACCCTTTATAAAAGTTGTGTTGTGATCACTTGTGCGCTATAATGTGACTTACCCATTCATATAAGATTTATTAGGATCACATGTTCTATATAATTCATATTTCCCATATCATGGGTTAAATTTTCTCAAAAAATATCTATTAAAAACTCTTCTTAAATCTATATGAAATCACATGCATGTAATAGTACCATTATCTATTGAAATCCCATTTTCATTGCAAATAAAATTGATGGAGGATCTATTTTCAATACCAAAATATCCAAATAAAATGAAATATAGGTTTTCAATTATGAAAAAAAAATTAATCATGAAATGGAATATAGATATCAAATATAAGTCATGGTGACAAGAAAGTTCATTATCGATTTAACATCAAAAATTGTACATTTAATTTGTTGTTTGTCAAAACGTTCCTCTTAAGTCACATAAAAATATTAACTTTGAAAAAAAATTAATAAAATTAAATATAAACATAAAATTTTATCTATTAAATATTTATATTCATATAAATAAGTAATTGAATTAATATCAAGAATATTGACATGTTTAAAAATGACTGATAATTATGTCTTTAAACATTCTAAGCGTCTCATTATACATTAAAAATATAAATCATAATACCCATCAATAATCAACAACTAAAAAACATTAATGAACATGATACTAGATAATATATGGATATAAAATTTCAATAAGTCTTTTTATACACCTTATAAATGAATAAGGTGAATATCATCACGAAATGTCACATAGATAAATTGACTGTATATTTTATTGAATGTTACATATAAAATGTCATTGAAAAGAAAACTATTGTTCAAACTAATTATGTGTAAAAAAATAATGAATATATTGATGTTTTTATTATTTAATATCTTCATGTCGTTTTTAATTTGGAGGTTGAGTTTAATATTGATCCAGTTCCTATTGATAATACAATATAAAAAACCCATTATCGTATAGCATATTTTTAACATATTTAATTAAAAATCTACTTATATGTGTTTTTTATAAATAATTTATTCTTCCTAGAATTTCACTTCTAGGTTCATTTATTTGGATTTCTAATAGGAATGTCGATTTTATGGGGATTTATATTGATTAAAGAGATTTGAATGAACTAACTGCAACGAGTAGTCATAGTTTTACACAAATAAGTTTCTTTTTTGATTATCTCATGAGGTATAAGAATTTTTCCATGATTTTCATAAGATTTGAGTATAGTTGGGGTATGATAAAATTCTGAAAACACCATTCCATACTGGTTATGGGAATTAGAAGTATTTATTTATTAATTTTTGCTTGAAATTTTCTCCTGATTTATATTTTGATCTTATGAATAAGTGATTTTATAAATATTTGGATGAATTTTCGATTTTTTAATGAAAATATTTTTTATTTAAAGTATACGAGGTTTATGAATAACAACTAATGATTTTTTTTATAATCCATGAATGAAATAATTTTTTGGAAAATTTTTCTACTGTGAATTTTAGCTACAAAATATTTCATTTATTATGAAAATTTTTGTAAAGATGGAATAAAATTTAATAGCCTGAAAAAAGTGGTTGAAGAATGAAAAAGACATATCATGAAAATGATCTATATTTATCAAGTCAAAAGAATCTAATTATTGATTTCAGGAAACAAATTGAATAATTTTTAATGCTCTAGATATTTAATTTCCCAAGATAGATAGTGATTGTTTTCTTCTATATTGGTTCTTTATTGAATTGACTATATTATGTTCTATTTAAAATAATATTTTATTTTCATACCATTAATGAAGACTGAAACATTATGAGTCAAAATATCATACATGTGGCTTAGAAATAGATGTTATTGTTTTTATTCGAATATTTGGAAGCAAGATTAATATGGAAAAATTGGTGAAATATATATTGATCATAAAACACTTAAGTATATATTCACTCTAAAATAGTTGGACATCATGTAGGTATACTGAGCAAAAAAATTCTGGATTATGATCGCATAATTCACTATCATCCGGAAAATATAATATTGTTGTTTTTTATGTTAGGAAATTAATTCTATATTAACAATTTTACGTGTAAATCATGACCTATTGATTACTTATTTGATGAATTTTTTTACGGATGTTATGGTTTTATGAAATTAAACTATTGTATTTAAGGTATAAATGAAATCATCTCTCTCATACATAATTTATATATATTAGATGGCTGGCCGTTATTTAGCAAAAAATGATCAATTATTTAGGGAGGGTATGCTAATAGAATTTAATTTTCAAAAATATCGTATTTTAGGATTTTTAATGTGATTATATGTTACTTTTAATTCCCTAATGAAAAGATAATTTTTATTTCAAGATTATAAGGCATGATTTTTTGGTCATCTTAGAAGCACAATGATGTACAT
Source organism: Viscum album (assembly GCA_963277665.1). Classification (NCBI taxonomy): domain Eukaryota; kingdom Viridiplantae; phylum Streptophyta; class Magnoliopsida; order Santalales; family Viscaceae; genus Viscum; species Viscum album. Next base: position 1,895,852,800 of record OY728163.1, on the reverse strand, counting down.
ATGCCTTCAAGACAGTTATGAAATGTTTGAATTATCAATAGGTAAAAGAATAATGAAAATTATCCTTGGGAATGCCCCACCCATTTATAGTTCCAGATTGGAAATGGGAAAATATATCCCTAGATTTCATTTTGGGACTAACAAATACATCTCAAGATTATAATGTGAATCAGTTGATAATTTTGCAGCTCGATTAATCTACAAATTCTCATTTGATTCTATATACCCAATATTTAGATAAACATTCATAATTTGATGTTACATTTATAGATATATGACATATAATTCCACTCTCCATTGAATCTAATCATGATATTGGTTCAAATTATACCTTTTGGAATTTCCATATGATGTCATTTAGAACCAAATTAAATTTTATTACAAATTTTCATCCTCAATACGATGGAATGTCCAAGTGAAAAATTCATCAATTAGTGGAATTTTTTCATGAATTTTCAATATATTACCATGAATGATGGGATAAGAACCATTATTTTGTTGAGTTATCTTATAATACTAGTTTCCAATCTAGTTTATAAATGACATATATTGATGGTATATATAGAAATTTTCATCAACTATATAATTTTTTAATAAAGTCAGTGAATGAATGTTTATGATAACAAAATGTGTTTGGAAAATTGTTGTTAAGATAAAACTAATTCGGAAACATATGAGGAAAGACTGACGAAGGAATAAAATAAATGATGATAATTGGATGAAATATCATACAATTGAGGCATGTGATCATTCTTCCCTTAAAATATATACATCGAAAAGTGTTGTGTTATTTTTTAATAAAGGAAACATATTCCCATAATTCATTGGACCTTTTAAAATCATGGAGAATATTGGATGAATTTATTACATAGTTTTCATTATTCAATATTATCCCATGAAGACAATATATTTTGTGTTTCTATGTTATGAATATATGTTCATGATTTATATCATATTTTTAAATAAAATTAATTCAATTATGTAATCAAATTCCTCATGAGGAAAACTAATTCATATTCATGATCATGGAGAGAATTTATTGTGGGAAAAGGTAATTTACATGGTTAATGTTTTTTTGTAGAAACACTATGGTTAATGAAGGAACCTTATAAATATTAAAATTATATAATGGAAATGTATTTCAATATTTGAAATGATTGAATAAAATTGTGACAAAAAATTTCCAAAAGGAGGGATGTTACAACAAATGTAATAATAGAATTTTTTTTTTATTTATTAGTATTCATGAATTAAATAGTTTATTGATTTCAAATATGTTACAATCCATATAGTCATTCATTTCATGTATTTGATAATGTATATGACTAAAGAATATTTTTTTAATAAAGTATCCAATTTTATAAAAACACAATACATTTTTCCACCACAATCATTCAGGGAAATTGGATTTATTTAAAATGATATATTTTGAAATGAATCAGGGTGCTACAATCTCACCAATGATTGATTTTTATGTCATTAATGCTATAAAATATGGTTTTATTATATCAAAATCTCAGTGGATTACAGTATATGTCCCTTATATGTATTTCATCCATTTAACTAAATCATGATAACATATTTTAATGATCTAAAATTTTAAAAAAACTTATACTAGAATCAAATATAATAATAAAGTGGTTAATAAAAATTACTATTGATAAGATATAATTTTATGTATAAATTTCATCTATAATAACACATTATTATGATCCCATGTTGATGAATACAGTTGTGAAAAAATATATGGTCAAATAAGAAAACTATATTTTCCATGTAATAATAGTTGGTGGTATAGGTCATTGATCACAAGATTTTGAATGATTAAAAGAAAATCATCAAACAGAAAACCATAAATATATGATTTGTTATGGGACCACTGGATTAATCATTATTGATGTTAATATGATATCATTTTTTCTTCTATATAATTTTCATATAATTTAGGAATTCTTTTCACATCATGAAAGAGAACATATTAAAATAAATTCATGTGATATTATTTTATTAAACTGTAATGCTTCCTTCCCATAGATGTTCATTGATAAATTAAAACTTCATTTCTAACCCTATGAAATGATAATGTAAAGATTAATTTTAATGGTCAAATAAAACATAACATATATTTATAATTAAAATTAATTGATTCGTCATATATATAATCTTAGAATAAGGAATTTTTGTCAAAAGTTATCCCATAACAAAAAAAATGATACACATAATCCATTATATATATTTTTTACGTTGTGAATCATCCAAAATATGTGTGTCCAAATAGATAGTGAAAATAATTTGATTTAAGGTAACTAAATGGACATTACTTTCTCTATATAATATAATGTGTTTCTTAATGACACATTACAAAAACGTCAATACATTTATCTCTGTAGAACCTTATTTCATCATTCATTCATTGAAATAATAAAAATCATGCTATGTAATATATTCCGTAAATCTGTACATGTTTTAAAAAGCAGTAGCGATGACTTTAAACACTAAAACTCATGACATTATTATGCTAAAAACTCATATTCCACAAAAATAACATTATTATCATAACATCTATAACATAATAAGTGTTATCCTCCCTAAATAATGTATTAATAAGAGTTTAAAATTCTCATAAATATTATATTCTTATTCATTAGTATAATTAAACAAATTCTCTAAAATTATTCCATAATTACAATAAATATATATCTCATGTTTATTTAAACCAGAATATCATTGATGGAAAATTAATATCATATTTATAGATATAAAACATATGAAAAATAATCATCAGACTTTTTATATTATTATACCATAAGATAGTAATAGTCTAGGTATTTCACATTGAATGATTCTTTATTTCCATTCCAATCATGATCATGGTTTGTTTTATTCTAACTACACTTGTTGAGAACAATCACTCCTTACATACATGTATTGGGGTGTTATTTCCACAAATATCAAAATTTTGAATATTAGTATTAAAATCCACCCCCTTATAAATTTTTTGTATTCAATACGATTAATCCCAGGTTTCCTTTTCTAAGAATTATTACATTGAATATTATTTATGTCTCTTGATAGAATATTATACAATGTATTCTTATTATTTTAATATTTTTAGACCAAATCAAATTGAAATATCTCCTCCACCCATCAATAAAATGATCATTTTACTCATTGAATATTTTTAATTAATTCAGTTCTCATACCTTCCATCAAGTAACTTCTCTAAAGAACGGAATATAATATAATAGAAAAAAAATATTGAATATAATGTGTAAAAAAACTACTAAGGAATTTAACATAAATTGAGAGATTTATGAATTGATTATATAGTAATCCAGAAAATTGTATCTTTATGATAGTTCAAAAATAATAAAAATATTTTTAAATCCTTTATAATGGATTAGAATGAAAATGTAATTTATTTTATTAATACACCATGTGAGTATCAATCTATGGGAACCATATGGACCCATTTCATGTTAATGTAAAGCTCAAGTTAGGAAAGATGAGCATATTTTAAGGTATTTACGCCAAGGTACATTTATTTTAGAACCCTACGCACAGTTAATATCTATAGAGGGATGTATTTCAATTAAAAGACAATTAATATCTATGTTTACAAAATGTTTGTATGTTATTCTATAATTATCCCCAATATCTATCTCTGGGTTTTGTTCCATTTATATATGTTTTCTAAAATATGGTTCTCATGGTTACTTTTGGACTATTTTGATACAGAATGTAATGACCTAGACCCATGTATCTTGGTGGTGGTTTCAACATTATTAAATTGGAATTATGTATAATGTAACGCCCTGACCCCAGTTACCCATAGTCGATGCATTATTACATAACATTGGCATGATCACAAGAGATCAAGTCTCGAAAGACCGATTAGTTTAGTATCCTTGGATTCATTATATACATTCATAATGTTTACATTACATCAAAATGTAAAAATCTACAAAAACATCTTGTCTCCGTAGACCACACTCATTTCCCCTCATACTGTCCCCATAGGTCATTCATAAAATCTTTCTTCACATCATGGGAAAAATGAAACATAGAAAGGGGTGAGCTCAGATGCCCAGTAAAGATAACAATATAGCAAAAACTTTCATAAATAATATTTACTTATTCACATGGATATTCTACTAGTCAAATAATCACATGCAATATCAATAAACACATTCATAATGATGTAATGCATAATGCTAGACTATCATAGCCACATAGTCACGACCTTATTCCATGACTAAAAATAATATTTTATGAAGCCCTGGTGCCAGGACACTAGTTTGTCTCATGAGACCTACTGATGCATCGATGAGCTATAATGGGCTCCACCCATCACTTATTATGTCCAATTAATTCCTCATATGACCAGGTTTAAACATAACATAAACATTCGTATTAAAACTAGCATGCAAAATGTCAATAATTTCTCCAAAAACCATGAATGGTATAAAAATAACACATCCACAATAAAACATATAACAAAACCTTAAAATCAGTATGGAATTTTTGTATCATAATGAATCTACTTCAAATAAGCATAATGTCAATCAAAGTATGTTAACATAGATGAAACAAAACTATTTGAGAGAAATATCTATTTTTTTAAATCATTTTAAATTCACATAATTATAAAAGAAACATTGACTTTGAAAATATTCTTATAAGCTTGTAAGTGAATCTTCGACGATTTTATAACTGAGGAAAAAATCCACTCACGTCGTATAAGTTAAAAAACATTCTTACCTTAATTCTGTTGAAAAGGTTAAAAAGGACCTTGTTTAGAAAACGACGGAAATATTTCTTTATAAAAATCTTATAAAAATTCAAACAAGGGTATAAATGACTTTAACCCATAGTCTGTAAAATATTAATAATGATTTCAAAAACATTTTTAAGAAACATGGATGTGGATGATAAAGAGGTCCCACCAGAAAATTACCTATAAACAACCGCGTATAGTGAAGTGATAGTGAAATAAACCCTTACATTGTACATTTCCTTGGTCGAGGGTAGGTTAAACTCATGTATAATGGTGAAATAATTGTTATTAAATTATAAAGTAATCATATACATTAATACAATATTGTATATATTTTTTTAACATTGCATTGTTAATAATATGTTAGTATTATCGTCATTTCGGGTGTTAACTTACTCATTTTATTTTATATGTTTTGTTACATAAGCCATATCTGTTATGTATAGGTTTTATCTTATTCATATTTAAAATTATATCAAGTCCTTAAATTTTTTTTAAATAATCAAATTAGAATTTTTCTTGAATGGATACGATGGGGAATGAATCTCATCGCGTCAGTGGAGACGATAGTCCGTACGTACGCACGAGTTACAATATCATTGTTTTGATATTAAAATCGTATATAATGGGATGGTATATCATATATAAATAACAATTATAATGTTATATTTATTATTTACTCCAATTACAAATCATTATCATACCCATTCAAATAATAATGTTTTGAATAACAATTACACCATGACGTGGAGACGGTAAGCCATACGTACGCATGTATGGTGACATGTCATTAAAATGATGGATAGAATACTAAATATAGTAGTACAATATTTATAATAACATCAATGTATATATAAGATACCGGAGTTATTAATTTCTAATGTAAATAACAATGAAAAGAGAATTGGAAGGAGAAAGGAACTTGAAAGATCATGTTGAAAACATTTCCTCTTCTTCAGGTTCTTCCTATTGATTTGATCAAAAGGGCTTCTTAGGATGGCTTTCTGATCAAACTAATGACTCTAGGTTTAAGTGAGGGAAGTTGAGAGAATATTTTTTTAGGGTTTGGCCGAGCCAAAAGGCTTTGAATGTATGAATGTGACGGAAGGGGAGTGACCTTTTATAAGAAAGGAGAGGGGCACCTTAGGAAAAACTTAAATAATTATTTAATAATAAATTTATATTCGGTTAATAATGGCTTAAAAGTGAATTATTTCAAGGATAAGGTGAGTATGGGCCTAAATCCTTTCATCTAATAGATTTTAGATAGGTTTGGGTCACTATATTAACCTTATCATTTATATATAACTCTTTGTTAGATAGTTTGACATTTACCATGTCTCTCTGTATTTTTATATATATGGTTAATAAACATAATATAAAAAGACAAGATAACCCCAAGTGGTTCATTATTAATATATATAACATTATCTTAGTCATTTGGCCGATCCATAGATTTTAAGGAATAGAATATCAATTAATAATATAATATCCGTTTTAAAAACTCTTTTGTGTCTATTTTGATACTATTTGGAATTTTGTTTTTGATAAATTTATAACAGCATTATTACCTCGAAAAAAATTCATCTAACCAACCCTAATATTATATATTAATCTTTAATGTTATTGGAACTCATAAAAAGTATAAAATTGCATTTATTATGATATTTATAATATCAATTATTTTAATATTTCATTAATTAGGTAATTACTGCATCACCATTGTGTCATAATTAAATTTAATTATATAATGTCTCAAATTTATAAATAAAATACCATTATGTAGGAAATATATTTATCTTTCTAATTATTATTTATAATCATATTTCTCTTTTGTATGACCCTATATAAAAAATGTCTTATTTATTTAACTTTCATTTTCTCTCTTTTAACTCTTCTTTGATTTAAATACTAATAAATGTCCTAATATAATCCAAGTGGACCAAAGATGTTTATATTTTATTCCTAAGTTTGTTTTTGGTCGAATTATACTTAGCAAATACAATTATGACAAGTGTTATGGTAATAATATTATTATTTTTACCCTTAATTACCATATATACTTTTAATTGTGGTAAATATATATAAAAATTTAATATTCACCAAAATTTATTTGTCACTAATTAAACCATATTTTAATCATTTATAATAACCATTTCTCTCAGATTTTTGAAATTCCACTCACAGAAGTTGTAAAATTAAGTTTTCTGTAAATTTTCAAATTCTCCGAGGAGAAGGGTACAAGACGGTAAAAAGTTCAACAAAATTTTTATATATATAAAATTATTATAAACTGACTCCAATGGATTACATTGAACTTATATAGGTTTCATATATCTATTTTTAACTAAAATAAATAAATATTTAAATAAAAAATTTGGTTTTAAACTATAACTCAGTGTTTTTTCACTATTTATAAAAAATTGAACATTTTCAGAAAATTTCAAAAAATTCACTCTATGCGAATTTCGATATAATGAATCAAAAAATGAAGTCCATTTTGAAAGATAAAAAATATAAAATTTTAAAAAATTGTTATTACTATTCATAATGGATAGTTTCATTAGTTGTGGTGTTTGTTAGAACACGAAGTTGTGTACAATGCAAGCTACTGTATGTTTCAAAGAGAAGCGTACCATGGAAGCTTGGGGTGTTACATTCTCTACTTCTTCAAATAATTTCGTCCCCAAAATTTCTCAAATAATACATCCAAAAAATACTCAGGTGGTTCTTCATCATAAGTTCCTCGGGTTCCCACGTTGCCTCTTCAATCTTACGGGTTCACCATAGAACTTCTACCAAATGAGTTGTCCAGTTTCTGTCATGAACTGGATTTGTTATCCACCATTAACGGCACCAAACCTGGCCTGTGGCAAGGCTTGAAGGTCGTTAACTATCCCCACTAGCTGGTACAAGTGCCTGGGTATCATTAATTTATGTTTGGGAACGATTTACCCAAGTATGAAAGCATAAAACATTAAAAACGATCCATAACATAAATCCTAAATTTTTGAGCCAAACAAGACATAAGTCAAAAACCATAACTGAATACATTGGTTTAAATATAATACAAGTGGTCCAAATAATTTTAATTATAGCATCAAGATAGCCCCAAGGACTCCACGCGACTAGGGGGCATCGCCCTCAAGCTGTCTCCATCACTCCGCACCATCAATGAGAACTAACACCTTGAACCACCATCACCCTTAGCATTTCTTTTACTTGAATCTAACATAAAAAAATCTACTTACACCCAAGGGGTTTAATTAGGGTGTGAGCCTAATTCCAATAGGATACCACCCAATGATTCCAAGGAGTAAGAAATACAATGTGAAAAAGCATGCAGATTTCATACACAAGGAAATTTTGTGTTAAAATTTCAAGAAATAAAACCTCCAATTGAAAATAGTTTTCAATCCAAAATTTTCAGAATATTAAAAAATTAAAATAGAAATTTTATATACTATAATTTACTTCCAAACACACCCTATGATATTTGTAAATACTACAAATCCAATGAGCAACATCATTGGGAACACCCCTAGGAACTAGGTTGTCTTGGTCCCTATGTACCTCGTATCTCAGTTTAAAGTCACCATAGAAAAATCCATTCTCATTCATGAACCACAAGTAGGGAACATACCCATAACCTATTGGTCCCAAATAATCATCCACATAGTTTAGTTAGAGTTGTTGTTTTCCAAATACTATGTGAAACAGGGACAAAACCCATCTAGTCCACTAGCCATACTAGTACAAATCCACCCCACCAATGTACTCAGGCTTACCCTTTTATGCTCAGTCAATTTAGGCATGAAACATAAATAAATTATCATTTAAAACATTATTACTGTTCAAACACAACCAATACAGTAGCTATCACATTTTATACCACTTAAAACACGCAACAAAACACATATATTTTTCATAAAACAATTCCTCAAAATCCCGTAGTGTTTCGGACACAAAACTCCATATAAAACTCAATTGCATACTATGTGCACATTTTTAAGTTTCCAAAACAGAATGGGAAGCCTACTACATTTTATTGAAAACACAAAATAATTTTTAGGGCAGCCCCATATGGTTCATGAAACGACATAATTGCAAAATCACCATTTTTACACAACACAACTCTTAGAATTTCATGTGGTTCACAAACACCATTAAAACAAGATTTTTCTGAAAAAAAAACAAGGTATAATCATTAGAAACAGTATTTTTATCCATATTATAGTTCAATTAAATCAACTAATTACTTATAGTGTACTACAAATTAAACTAATAAAACATTTCTATGAGAAACCCCCAATTTCACATGAAATTGGCATTAATGATTCATTTTAAATACAAACACCACTAAATCTATTTTTTACTGAAATAATAAAATTAAATATGCATAAAAATACCATAAAAACATTTTCCAATTCACAAAATTTTCATACACAATTGAATCACCTACCAAATTAATGAAAATCCTTGATTCACCATGGAGAAATTAATTCGCACCACCACCGCACCAATAAATATCTAGAACAACCCTAAAACCACAAAAATTGGAAAAGAAACCCCATTTTTAACCCTTAGGTTTGAAACCCTACCCCCTGGTCATTTGGGACTTCAAGGAAGAGGAAAAAAACCCTAATAAAAACAAATAAAACTTGAAGCAATTTGAAAGAGGAAATGAATGAACTCACTTACTTGAAGTATCTTGAAGTAATCACTCCAATACACTAGTAGCTGAAATTTAAAACATCCACAACATTCGACTCGTTAGAACAAGAATGATAAGGTCATTTAGGAACTAGAATAGAGGAAAAATATTGATAATTGAGAGAGTTATGAACGAAAGACTTTACCTCTTCAAATCTAGGAGATTTGAGGAAGCCTATGATCTTCGGCACCAAATCATGCTTAACCAGAGATCCAAAGAGGGGGAGAGAGTTCAGAAGCACGGCTCTATAAATTGGGCGTGGGAGAGACTTTGAATCACCGAAAAATACCAAAAAATGAATATGTTATAATATAATCAACATTTATTTTTAAAATAGGAATTCGGGTTTCAGGCAGGCCCAACCTCTTAGATAAAAACCAAAATAAATCATGGTTATGCATTTCTAAAATCTCCAAATTACATTGGTGGTGTTTATAGGTTAGGGGAGGCTAATTTGGAATTTTAATGGATGAAAATTTTTGAAAAATGAAAATGTTATAAAAGATACAAAATTTATTTTTCAATTTGGAATTGGGCTCTCGGTTTGGCCCAATTCATGAATACTCATATATTCCTCCATAAAACCTAAGGAAAGCCCCAAAACAAAGCAAGGATGTAAATTAAATGAAAAATTCCTTTGAAATATGTCATTTATGTGACAATTCTCTCCACCATGAAGGACTTTCTACACCGTAAAGTCAACATGAAGCTTGGTTGGAAAACAAGAATGGGTACTCCTCCTCGACCCATGACTTTTTCTCTCATGTCTCATGTGTATCATTCACATGCTGCCACAGAACCCGGACTAAAGCAATAGAATTCCCTCAATGTATCTTCTCTTGGGAGTCCACTATTTTCACCAGCCTCTCAAAAATAGAAATGTCAGGCTCTATCTCTAGTTCTTCCCAACTCAACACATGGGATGGATCTGGGTTGTATTTCTTCAACCGAGAGACGTGGAAGACATCATGGATAAGCGTCAACTGCGATGGTAAGGCCAACCTGTATTGCACCATGACAATACGCTCAGTGATCTCAAAGGGCCTGATATACCGTGGCATCATCTTACCTTGCTTCCTTAATCGACAATGTCACAGACGAGGGGCCACATTTAAGAATACCATGTCACCCACAGAAAACTCTAGGTCTCGACGCCTCCGGTCAGCATAAGATTTATGACGACTCTGAGCTATCAATAAGCGATGCCTGATCAACTTGACCTTCTCAGAAGACTCCTGCACAAGGCTCGGTCCCAATAGTGAAGTATCTCCTACCTCATCCCAACATAGGGGGGACCGACAAAGCCGACCAAAGCGAGCCTCAAAAGGGGCCATTCTAATTGAGGAATGGTACTTATTATTATAAGAAAACTCAACCAATCCCAAATTTCCATCCCAAGAACCTCTAAAGTCTTGGACACAAGCACAAAGCATGTCCTCCAAATTCTGATTTGCCCGCTCTGTCTGACCATCCGTCTGAGGGTGGTATGTCATGCTCATCTTAATCTGAGACCACAAGGCCTTCTGAAGGAATTCCCGAAATCGATAAGTGAGGTGGGGGTCTCTATCTGAGAAAACAGCTAATGGTACACCATGGAGTCTCACCACTTCCTGAAGATAAAAATGGCCCAAATCATACACTTTAGTTGTATCTTTTATCAGAATGAAGTGGGATGATTTGGTCATATGATCAATCACCACCCAAATGACATTCTTACCCCGAGGTGTACAAGGTAAGCCAACAATGAAGTCCATGGATACCTCGTCCCACTTCCTGGTAGGAATGGGTAGTGGCTGGAGAAAACTATAAGGCCTTTGGTTCTCTGTTTTCACCTACTGGAATGTGTAGCATCTCGAAACAATGTCTGCTATGTCCTGCCTCATACCAGACCACCAAAACTGCCGACGAACATCATAATACATCTTAGTGGTACCCGGATGGACATCCCACTGAGACTGGTGGCTATCCTGCATCACAACCTTCTGCAGAGATAATGGAATTACTGAACGGACCTTGAAGCACAAGATGCCCTCGGGAGATGATGACCAATCATCGGATGTCTCCCCACCATGAAGAAACTACATCCACCGCTGACACAACTCATCACTATGTTGTTCCCTCAAAATCTACTCCAATAGAGAAGGAGTCAACTGGACACTCTCTAATAATGCCCTTCCATTGTGTTCTCTGGTCTCTACATGCATCTGTGAAAAGATCCCCATCAATGTCCACTCATCACTAGACTTCATCAAAGCCTGCACTGGAACTCTTCTGCTCAAAGCATCGGCCACCACATTACCCTTTCCTGGGGTATAGACAATGTCAATGATGAACCCCTGCAAGTACTTGATCCAGCGGCGCTGCCTCATCTTGAGGTCCTTATGCGAGAAGATATAAGCCATGATTTTGTGATCATAGTATACCAAATACTTCTCCCCAAAGAGGCAGTGATTCCATGTCTTTAATGAATGCATCATCGCTGCCAACTCCAAGTCATGGGTTCGGTAGTTCTTTTCATGTGGTCGGAGTGGTGAGTGCCATAAGCCACCACGTGATCATCTTGCATAAGCACACACCCAAGACCCATACCTGAAGCATCAAAATAGACCACATATCCCTTTACAGCTTCTGGAAAAATAAGCACAGGGGCAGTATTCAACCGCCTCTTCAGCTCCTCGAAGGATTCCTGACAATCTGGGGCACATAATAACATCACCACTTTCTGGGTTAGTGTGGTCATTAGTGAAGCGAGACGAGGAAAATCCCGAACGAATCACCTTTAATAACCAGCTAGGCCAAGGAAACTCCAGATCTTGAACACATTCATTGGTTTCTCCCACGACATGACCGCACTAATTTTCTCGGTGTCCACTAAAAATTTGTGCTCCGAGATCACATTCCCTATAAATATCACCTCCCTGATCCAAAAAGTGCACTTTGACATCTTTGAAGAGAGGCGGTGATCCCCTAATGTACCCAAAATGATCCTCAAGTGATGTTTGTGTTCCTACTCAGAGCAAGAGTATACCATAATGTCATCCACGAACACCACAAAAAAGGAATCGAGACACTAATGGAACACCCAATTCATAAGTGCCATAAAGACTGCTGTATAATTGGTCAATCAAAAGGGAATGACCAAATACACAAAGTGGTCGTACCTGCTTCGGAAGGCTGTCTTTGGGATATTTGACTCCTTCACCCTGAGTTGATGATACCCTGAACGCATGTCTATCTTTGAGAACCACATTGCCCCTTCAACTGAGCAAACAAATAATCTATTCTGGGAAAAAGGTATTTGTTTTTTATTGTTACCTTATTCAGCTTCAAGTAGTCAATGCACAACCAGAGGGATCCATCAGCCTTTTTTGCGAACAACACCGGACCGGACCAAAGAGAGACTCTCGGGTGAATGAATCCTTTTTATTATAAGTCGTCCAGCTGTAACATAAATTGCCTCAGCTCAGTGGGGTCCATGCGATAAGAGGGAAGAGATATCGATTGTGTTCCCAGCGCCAGATCAATCGAAAACTCCACATCCCGCTCCGGGGGTAAACCTGAAAAATCATCTGGGAATACCTCCAGAAACTCATTCACTCCATGAGGTAGTGAACCATTAGGAGAAATACCATCCTCTATAATGAGCGAAGATAACTGGAAGCTAACACTTCCGAAATCTAAGAGTGGAGGCCCCGCATGACCTGAATGAGGATCCCATTCTCCATGAAAAACATAACGACTCCCATCAGGTGCCGTGAAACTCACACGCCGTCTGTAGCAATCGATGTGTGCCTGGAAGTGTACTAGCCAACCCATCCTGATTATGAAATAAAAAAGGTCCATATCTAAGACCAGGAGGCCCCACTCCATCTCAACCCCTGACACACAAAGTGCACAAGAGGGGCACCTAAGGCCCTGCTCATTCTTCTATCCCAGCGGTGTCACCAACTCCATTGCAAAAGACATCAAATCAGTTGGAAAATTCAGAATGTCCACAAAATAGGTAGAAATGAAGGTAATAGGAGAACCAATATCAAAAAGAAAATTATCTACAGAAGATGTGATCAGAACTGTTCCTAGAACTGTCGACGGTCCCACCTCTTATCCAGCGGTGACCGAGCCACTACATGGAGATATCCAGTATCTGCCTGAGGACGACCGCTAGTCGGTGGCTGTGTCTTGAATTGGCTATGCTAGAAGATGACCCAGTCCTACCACCATGACCACCAAATCGAGATCCCATAGTCCTTGACAGCTCAGACTATACTGGAAGTCCTCTTGAAGCCACTAATTGTACCCCACTGGGGAGTGGACTTGCCACACCGCAGAAGCGCTGCAAATGCCCTATACCTCCACACTAGTAACAATGATTCAGAGGAAGTGGACATGCTGCTCGGATCTTCCCAGGCCTCCCACATTGGTGGCACATGACTGATCACACATCAGAAGTCGCAGAAGAAAACTTCCTGGAAGAGTGGCCTGAACTGCCCCCTACATTCATCACATGATCCTCTCGCTTCCTTTTCTTTTCTGGGAAGCTTCCACTGCACACTGCTGATACTGAACCAAAGAAACCAGCCCTGACCTTCCTATGAATCTACACCATTCATGCCCAATCAACTACCTCAGCATAGGTCCTGAGCTTAAACAAGAACACTTGGGAGTATATCTCTGGTCGCAAGCCTTTCTCAAACCTCTTGGACTTCGCTGGCTCATTAGAGACAATTTCTGGAGCATACCGAACCAACTCAGCGAAACGGTCAGCATAATCCATCACATATTGATTCCCATGAACATGTTCCATGAACACTATGGACCTGGCATAAGCCAACACCTCCGGGTAGTACTGTTCATTGAAGAGAGCATTGAAATCTCCCCAGCGCATCTGCTCATTCTTCCCAGCCTGAAGCAATGACTCCCACCATTTACAGCTGAGACCCTCCTTCAGAAAGGAGGTACACTTCACCCTGAACTCCTCGGGTTTTTCTAGGAACTGAAACATACGCTCGATCTTCTCGAGCCATTCCTCTGGTTCTTGGGGTTCTGAGCTTCCTCGGAAGGTTAGAGGGTTATTTTTTAGGAACACCTAGGCCTTTTCCTTTCTAGGACCAGTCCCATCTTCTCTAACATGAGCTAGAACTAGAGATGGTCCATATCCTAGATCCTGGACATCCCATTCCACGGCCTCGACTAGCCTCTGATAAATTTGTGTGGGATAACTCTCTCCGGCTTCCTCCCGTGGGTGCGTGAGAGCTTTCCTATGAGGCATGTTGCTAGAAAATGCAATAGTTACCAAATAATAATCAATACCACAATTCAGAAAATTGTAATCAAATACATAAAATATAAATAAACTAAACACAACTCAGTAATAAAATAAACATCTACTCCACATCCACCTGATGTCCACATGTGGTCTGCAACCCACACGTGTCACCTGGAAGTGATCTCAATCCGTGAATTCCAACATCCCCTGGTGACTCATGGTCTTCCATGAGAGGTGAGGTCCAGACACCCTACTCACAACCAAAACCCTGAGCCCCTATATTCATAGCTCTTATCCTTCCCGACTCATCCCAAAACAGCAATATAACGCAAAAACATTAACCTCCTCTGATTCCATTTTGTTACGAACCGGATCTGGTCTCCACCATTAACGGCACCAAACCCGTCCCGTGGAAAGTCCCAAAGGGCGTTCCCTATCCCCACGGGCAGGCACAAGTGCCCTAGTATCATTAATTTAGGTTTTTGAACGATTTATCCGAGTATGAAAGCATAAAACATTAAAAACAATCCATAATATAAATCTGAAATTTTTGAGCCAAACAGGATTTTATTAAAAACCAGAACTGAATACATTGGTTTATTGATAATATAGTAGGTCCAAATAAAAATAATTATATGATCAAGATAGCCCCAAGGACTTCACACGACTAGGGGTCATCGCCCACCAAGCTGTCTTCACAACTCCGCACCAAGGATGGGAACTAACACCCAGAACCGCCATCACCCTTAGCCTTTCCTTTACCTGAATCATACATAACCAAATCTACATACACCCAAGGGGTGTAATTAGGGTGTAAGCCTAATCCCAATAGGATACCACCCAATAATTCCAATGAGTAACAAATACAATGTGAAAAAGAAAGCAGATTTCATACGCAAGGACAAGAAGTGTTAAAATTTCAAGAAATGAAACCTCCAATTGAAAATTGTTTTCAATCAATAATTTTCAGAATATTATAAAATTTAAATTTAAATGTTAGATACTGTAATTTACTTCCAAACACACCCTAATACATGGGTAAATACTACAAATACAATGAGCTAAAACATTGGGAACACCCCTAGGCACTAGGTAGTCTTGGGCCCTATGTACCTCGTACCTCGGTGTAAAGTAGCCATAGAAAAATCCATTATCACACACGATCCACTAGTAGGGAACATACCCATAAACTAGTGGTCCCCAATAATCATCAACATAGTTTAGTTAGATTTATCATTATCCAAATACAAAGTGAAACAGGGACAAAACCCATCCGGTCCACAAGCCGTACTAGTACAAATCTGCCCCACCTAGGTACTTGGGATTCCCCTTTTGTACTCCATCAATTGAAGCAAGAAACATAAATAAATTATCATATAAAACACTATTACTGGTCAAACACAACCAATACTGTATATACCACATATTATACCACTTAAAACATGCAACAAAACACCTAGATTTTTCATAAAAACAATTCCTCAAAATCCCGTAGTGTTTCGAACACAAAACTCCTTATAAACATCACTTTCATACTATGTGCACATTTTTAAGTTTCCAAAACAGAAAGGGAAGCCTAATAAATTTTAGTGAAAACGAAAAATCATTTTTAGGGCAGCCCCATATGGTTCACGGAACGACATCATTGCAAAATCTCCATTTTTACACAACACAACTCTTAGAATTTCATGTGGTCCACAAAAACCATTAAAACTAGATTTTGCAGAAAAAACAAAGGGGATAATCATTAAAAAATTATTTTTATCCCAATTATAGATCAATAAAATCAACTAATTAATTATAGGGTAGCCCCAATTAAACTAATAATACATTTTTATGATGAATCCCCCAATTTCACATGAAATTGGAATTTAGGATTCATTTTAAATACAAACAACATTAAAAATATTTTTTCAGCAATAATAAAATTAAATAATCATGAAAATACCATAAATAAATTAGCCAATTCACAAAGATTTCACACACAATGGTATATCCTACCAAATTAAGTAAAATCCTTGAATCACCATGCAGAAATTAATTCGCACCACCGCCGCACCAATAAAGACATAGAACAACCCTAAAACCACATGAATTGGAAATGAAAACCCAATTTTAAGCCTTAGGCTTAAAACCCTACCCCCTGGTCATTTGGGACTTCAAAGAAGAGGAAAAAACCCTAATAAAAACAAATAAAACCCTAATAAATTTGAAAGAGGAAATGAATGAACTCACTTACTTGAAGTATCTTGAAGTAATCATTCCAAAACACTAGTATCTGAAATTTAAAACATCCAAAACTTAGGGATCATTCTAACAAGAATTATAAGGTCATTTAGGAACTGTAATGGAGGAAACATATTGATAATTGAGAGAGTTATGAATAAATGACTTTACCTCTTCAAATATGTGATATTTGAGGAAGCCTATGAAGTTAGGCACCATATAATGATTAACCAGAGCTCCAAAGAGGGGGGAGAGAGTTCATACACACTTATGGGTTAATTGGACTAGGGTGAGACTTGGAATCACCGAAAATTACCAAAAATTGAAATAGTTATTACATTATCAAATGTTTTTTTTAACATATTGAGCTTTCGGGAAGGCCCAACCCCTTAGATAAAAACCCAAATAAACCTTGGTTATGGATTTCTAAAAGCTCCAAATTACTATGGTGGTGTTAATAGGTTAGGTTAGGCCAAGAATGAATTTTAATGGATGAAACATTTTCAAAAATGAAAACGTTATAAATGATACAAAATATATTTTTCAATCTGGAATTGGGCTCACGGTTTGGCCCAATTCATGAATAATCATCTATTCCACCCTAAAACCTAGGGAAACCACTAAAACAAATAAAGAATGTAAATTAAATAAAAAATACATTTCAAATATGTCATGTATGTGACAGTTTATCATCACATTTTCTCTTGTATCAAGAATCATGACAGGCTCTTCACAATAAGACAGACCGGGTTTCAGTTCTAATTCCTCATATGTGAGTACATTCATTGGGTCAGACATGTATTTTATCAATAGTGATATGTGGAACACATCGTGAAAATTAGAGATATTTGGCAAAATTTCCAAACGATAAGCTAAAACCCCGATTCGTTCTAGAATTTTGAAAGGTCTTATACACCTCGGAATCAATTTACCTTTTTTACTGAAACGTATAACACCCTTCCATAGAGATACCTTTAAGAAAACATGATCTCCTACATTAAATTCCAAAACCTTCCTTTGATTATCAGCATATCTCTTCTTCTTACTTTGATCTGCTTTGTTGTTGGTTTGTATTACCTTCCCCTTTTACATTTTTTCCCCCAAACAGTTTTGGTCCTACAAGTTTTCTTTCACCAACATCATCCCAACAGGTTTGTGTCCGACATCTCTTTCCATATAACGCTTAATAAGGTGCCATCTGAATACTTGAATGGATGCTATTATTATAGGAAAATTCTACCAAAGTTAAATATTTATAACACATACCCTGAATGTCAAGTGAGCAAGATATCAACATGTATTTGAAGGTTTGAATAGTCCATTCTGAATGTCCATCAGTTTGGGGGAAGTAGGCAGTGCTCAAAATAAGTTTAGTATCCAGGGATTTCTAAAGACATTCCCAGAATCTTGATGTAAAATGGGGATCACGATTAGAAAAAATCGATAGAGGTACTCCATGAAGTCTCACAACTTCATTAATATATAGTCTTGCTAGAAATTAAAGTGGTAGATCTTCTCTTATATAAAGAAAATGTTCTCACTTGGTAAGACGATCAAAAAAGACCAACATTGCATCGTTCCTTCTTGGAGTATTTGGTAACCCCATGACAATGTCCATTTTAATATTATCCCATTTCCACTCAGGTATGGGAAGAGGATTCATGACTCCACCAGGCTGTTTCCTTCCATCTTTTATTTGTTGACAAACTATACATCTTGACACAAAATCAGCAATCTCCCTCTTCATGTTGTCCGACCGAAAATTTTCTTTCAAATATCTATACATTTTGGTTCTCCCAGGGTGTATGGAGGAATTGGAACTATGAGCATTGTCCAACAATTCCATTTTTAGATTAGGTATATTGGGAACACAAACTCTTCTCACAAATTTAAAAATTCCTTCTTCATACAAAACGTCACTCAATCTGCCATCATTTATAGCATTAATCATCTTTTGAAATTATTAATCACTCTTCTGAGAACACTTAATTATTTTCTAGTAAAGATAGTTTGGAAACCATTTGAAAAATTATTGATGTTTCACCTTCCATGGTTATTCCCATATCCAACTTTACTAAATCCATGATAATTGGATCCATTTCAACTCTCATTTTGTTCAAAACTCCATTATCCTTTCTGCTCAAAGCATCTTCCACCTTATTTTCCTTCCATGGGTGGTAGTGTATTGTGCAATAATAATCATTAAGTAGTTCAACCCATCTCCTTTTCCTCACGATGAGTTATTTCTATGAAAAAATATACTTTAAACTGTTGTGATCGGTATATATATCACATTTATCACCATAGAGATAATGCCTCCATATCATTAAAGGAAATATTATAGCAGCTAATTCATGATCATGAGTATGATATTTTTTCTCATGAATTTTTAGATGTTGTGATGCAGAGGCAATAACTTTTTCATTCTACAGAAGAACACAACCAAGTCCATTATTTGATGAATCAATATAAATAACAAACTCATCATTACCTGATGGTGGAGTCAATATAGGATCACTATATAATATATTATTCAGTTATTGAAAACATTATTCACACTCTTTTTTCCAAAAAAAAATTATCCCCTTTACGTGTGAGTTTCGTTAATGGGTTAGAAAATTGGGAAAAATTCTGGATGAAACACTGATAATAACCTACTAAACCAATAAAACATTGTACCTCATTTATACTCATCGGTGTTGGATATTCTTGGATTGCCTTGGTCATAGAAGTACCAACATATATTCCATTCTTATAGACAATATGGCCAAGAAAAGAAATCTTCTGAAGCCAGAATTCACATTTTCTAAACATCCTATATAATTCATGTCTTCTAAGAGTCTTCAAGATAATTCGTTAGTAATTTTCATGATCTTCATAGAATTTCGAGTATACCAAGACATCATCAATAAACACGACTACAAAATCATTTAGAAATTCCATGAAAACTTTGTTTACTAGATTCATGAATAGAGAGGTTGCATTAGTCAATCCAATATGAATTACTATAAACTCGTAATGCCTGTACCTGGTTCGAAATGCGGTCTTCAGAATGTCTTCCTTCTTCACACAAAACTGATGGTATCCAGATCAAAGGTCAATATTTGAAAAGTATTGAGATCCATGCAGTTTGCCAAATAAATCATCAATGAGTGGTAGGGGATACGTGTTCTTTATTGTAATAGAATTTATTTCCCTATAGTCGATACATAACCTCATAGATCCATCATTCTTCTTAACAAAAAGATAGGGTCTTCCCATAGGGAAACACTAGGGTGAATAAATCCATTATTACTCGTTTACTCTATTTGTTTCTTTAGGTCAACTAATTTAAAAGTGTCCATTCTATAAGGGGTCTTCGATATAGGCCTTGAACCAAGAATTAAATCAATGGAATACTCAATTTATTGTTCTAGAGGATGTCCAGGTAAATCTTCCAGAAACAAATCTACATATTATTTCACAACAGGTATATCCTCTATTTGAACATTCCTTTCCTCACCAACAGTTATTTCATTATCTTCCTCCTCAATAATTGAATTTATTTGAGCTATTGTTGGTGGATCTAGATAAGAATCAAATGGTGATGATTTTGCTCTAAATATAATGTGTTCATTATCATCATCATAAAAAATTGTAAAATCCTTCTTCTTACAATAAATATTCACATCATGTTCAAAAAGACAATCCATGCCGAGGATTATATCAACTTAAATCATGGTTATGACGATGAGATCAGTAGATAAAGAACATTTATGTGCTCTAATGGGGACTGATTCAAAAAAAATTGTTGCAATGATACTTCCCATATGATTTTTGACTGGAAACTACCTTGTTAAATCAAATTGGAAATATCTAATTTTCTTAGAAAACTGGGAATATATGAAGCAATGTGATGATCTAGAATCTAATAAAGTCTTTGATAAACTTCAGGAAACCGTTAAATTACCTACCACCATGTCTTTCAGAGATTCTGCCTCAGCAGTAGTGATAGCATAAGCTTGGCCTTGATCCCTTGGCATTTTCTGAGGTTACATCCCCAGACGCTTAGGAAATTCATTTTCACAGTGTCCCATCTCCCTGTAATTGTAACATTGAACATCATTAGCTTCCTTCGTCCCCTTCCAATCACAATCATGGTGGCCTTTTTCACCACAGCTCTAGTATACTCTCATTCCCTTAATGAAGTAATGGGGTGTTTCTTCCCCCATTTACCACATGATGGATATTGAACATTTCCCTTCTTCCACTTATTTCCATTCTCATAGTGATTAGCAAATCTCTACTTCTCATTCTTTACTTTAAAGACATAAGACTTAGATAATTCCTTTTCTCTCTTGATATCACATGAGACAATATCTTCGTATGACGAGAAGGTTTGTGAGACTAATGCTCGACAGAAAAATAGTTTTAACCCATCAATGAAATGATCAATCGTACTCCTTGGGTTACGTATATAATCTACTACATGCCTCGCTAGCCTTGTAATGTTGGCCTTATACTTTGTGACATTCTCATCCCCCTTTTGTCTCAGACTCAGAAATAGTCGTTTCATATCTGCTTGATGGTCATGTAGAAAGTATTTTTATAATAAAATCTCTCTGAACACCACCCATTCCATATTTAATACCTAATCATCCTTCTTTTTTTTGAATAAATGACCACCATCGGTCAACATCTCCAATGAGGCGGTAAACTGCCAATATAACTTTTTCCCTTTCACTACTCCCCAAATCATGTAATATTTTATCTATGAAATTTATCCATTTCTCAACTAATAATGGATATGTACTCCCATTGAATATTGCTAGTTGTTTCCCCATGAAAATATGTTTCATTGATCCTCCACATTGTGGATCTAGGTGCTTCATATGGGTAAGGTTATTATTAATAATCAGGGTGAGTTGTCCTGGTATTGTGATTAGCAGATCAGCACCAGTTGAATCACCAACTCCACTATAATTATCTTGAGTAGGAGGTAAATACATACATGGAGTGCATGCACTGATACAATTTTCATTTCATCTACTAGGCATCATTTCTAAACAATGGCATAAACTAGATTAGTTTATGAATGGAAATACATATTTCCGAACTTGTAAAACACTTAACATATATAGTACTGTTTATGGATATAATCCATAATCATTAAAATGTTTTCTTTGAGGAAGTATATACTCATAAACCTTTCATAATGGTTTTTATAGAAAATAAGAATTATCCTAAGCATATCCCCTGGATGTGTCGTAACCATGAGTGCAGCAAGGCCCGTTGTCGTGCACCAGTTCTCGTTCAAGTCTAGTTTAAAGCGGTGTTTTCAGGTTTTACCGCTAGGTACATCGGTGCTAGAGCCACCTCTACCTGCTCGTATCCAGAAAAGGATGTATTTCTCAGAAAACTCACAAAATCCCTACAATACCAAAACTCTAGTATGTTCTTCTATACTAATCCTCAATTCCATCTTAGGTCTATGTGATATAATTAGAGTTAATCTATGAAAAAACATTGGCATGATCACAAAATATCAAATCTCGAAATGCCGATTAGTTTATTATCCTTGGAATCACTAAATACCTTCTTAAAGTTTACATTACATCATAATGTAAAAAAATACAACAATATCTAGTCTCCAAAGACCACACTTACATACACTCATATTATCCCTTCAGGTCATTCATAAAATACTTTTTCACATCCTGGTAAAAAGTAAATCATAGAAAGGGGTGAGCTCAGATGCCCAGTAAGGATAAAAATATAGCAGAAACATTCATAAATAGGCATAAACATTTAAATAAATGTATAAATAAAACAGAAGCCTTTTAAACATGAACTTCAATATAATATGGCAGAAATCAATTGAAATAATGCCATTTACTTATTCACATGGATTTTCTACTAGTCGAATAATCACATGAAATATCTATAACCACTTTCATAATTATAGAATGCATAATGCCAGACTATCATAACCACATAGTCAAGGCCTTATGCCAGGACTAAAAATAAGATTTTGTCAAGGACTTGTTCCAAGACACAAGTTTGTCTCATGAGACCTACTGATGAATAGAGGATCTACCGAGGGATCCACCAATCACTTATTAAGTCCATTTCATTCCTCATATAAACAGGTTTAATCATAACATAACCATTCATATTAAAACTAGAATACAAAATGTCAATACTTTCTCCATAAACCATGAATCGTATAAAAATAACACATCCACATTCAAACATATCACAAAACCTTAAATAAAATCAAGATGTTTTGTATCATAATAAATCAACTTCAAATAATCTTAAAATCCATTAATGGATGTTGACATAGATGAAATCAAAAACATTTGAGAGAAATATATCTTATTTTTAAATCATTTAAAAGTCACATAATTATAAAAGAAAACATTTACTTTGAAAATATTATTATAATCTTGTAAGAAAAGCATCAATGATTTTATAATGGGGGAAAATAGCCACACCCTCCGTATAAGTCAAAAAAACATTCTTACCTTCATTCGATCGAAAAGGTTAAAGAAATAACCTTTTTTAGAAAAAGACAAAATGATTTCTTTATAAACATCATATAAAAAGTCAAAAAAGGTTATAAATGAAATTATATCATATTCTATAAAATAGAATGAATGGTTTTAAATACATTTTTATGAAACATGGATGTGGATGGTAAAGAGGTCCCATTAGATAATTACGTATAAAAAACCTCAGATAATGAATAGATTGTGAAATAAACCCTTACCCTGTACTTTTACTTGGTCAATAGAAGGTTAACCTCATGTATAATGGTGAATTTTTTTTATTAAATTATACAAGAATTATATACATTAATATGATATCATATATGATCTTTGAACATTTCTTTGTTAATAATATCCTAGTATTATCGACATTTCAGGTGTTAACTTACACATTTTCTTTTATATGTTTTGTTACATAAGACATGATTGTTATTGATTGGTTGTATATTATTCATATCTAGAATGATATCAAATCCTTAAAAATTATTTTTAATCATAAAATGAGAATTATTCTTGAATGGATATGATGGGGAAAAAATCTCATCGCGTTTGTGGAGACGGTAGTCCGTACGTACATACGAGTGAAAATATCATTCTTTTGATATTAAAATCGTATATAATTGGATGTTATATCATATATAATGAATCATTATAATTTTATATTTATTATTTACTTCAATTACACATCATTATCATACCCATCTAAGTAATAATGTTTTCAATAACAGTTACACTAGGACGTGGAGAGGGTAAGCCGTACGTACGCACGTATGGTGACATGTCATTCAAAGATGGATAGAATACTGAATATGGTTTTACCATATTTATAATAACATCACAGTATATAGAAGATACTGATGTTATTAGTTTATAATTTAAATAACTATGAAAGAAGATGTGAAGAATAAACGAACATGAAAGATGGTGGTGAAAACATTACCTCTTCTGCGGGTTCTTCATTTGGATTTGATCAAAAGGGCTCTTTAGGATGGATTTCTGAGAAACTAAGGCTTCTAGATTGAAGTGAGAGAAGTTTAAAGAATATTTGGGTAGTGGTTGGCCGAGAAAAAAGTCTTTGAATGTATGAATATAAGAGAAGGGGGAGTGCCCATTTATAAGAGGGGTGAGGTTACCTTAGGAAAAACTTAAAATATTATTTTATAATAAATTCGTATTTGGTTTATAATGGATTAAAACTGACTTATTTCGAGGATAAGGTGGGGATGGTTCGAAATACATTCAACCAATAAATTTTAGATAGGTTTAGGTCACTATATTAACCTTATAATTTATATTTAACTCTTAGTTAAATAGTATGACATTTACCATGTCACTTTGTATTTTTATATTATATGGTAAATAAACATACTATAACAAGCCAAGAGAACCCCAAGTGGTTCATTATTAATATATATAACCTTATCTATGTCATTAGGATTAACCATAGATTATTAGGAATAGAATATTAATAAATAATATAAAATTTGTTTTAAAAACACTTTTTTGTCAATTTTGACACTATTTGGTATTTTGTTATTGCTAAATTTATAACAGCATTATTACTTAAGAAACAAATTCATATAACTAACCCTAATATGTTATATTAACCTAGAAAATTATTTGAATTCATAAAAAGTCTCAAATTACAATTATTTTGATATTTATAATATCAATTATTTTAATATTTTATTAATTAGGTAATTACTACATCACCATAGTGTCATAAATAAATTAAATTATTTAATGTCTAAAAATTATAAATAAAATACCATTATGTAGAAAATATTTTCATCTTTCTAATTAATAATTATAATCGAAATTATCTTATGTATAAACATATTTTAAATATGTTTTAGTCATTTAACTTTGATTTTATCTCTTTTAACACTTCTTTAAATTAAATAATAATAAATGTCTTAATCGAATCCATGATGACCATAGAGGTTTATATTTTATTCCTAAGGTTTTTTTGGTCGAATTATATTTATCCAATTGAATTAGGACAAGTGTTAAGTTAATAATAATATCAATTTTACCCTTAATTACCCTATTTACTTTTAACCGTGGTAAATAAAAGTAAAAAAGTTACTATTCACCAAAAATTATTTTTATCTTATTGGACCAAATTTAACTCCTTGATATTATCCGTGTCTCTCAAATTTTAGAAATTCCACTCACAGAAGCGGTAAAATTATGTTTCATGTGAATTTGTAAATTCTCCTAGTACATGGGTAAAAGACGGTGAAAAGTTCAAGAAAATTTTTATATATCCTAAATTATTATAAACTGACTCCAATGGATTAAATTCATCATATATAGGTTTTTTGTATCTATTTTTTCGTAAAAGAAATAAAATAATTATTTAAATAAAAAAAATTGTTTTAAACTATAACTCAGTGTTTTTTCACTATTCATCAAAAATTGAACGTTTTCAGAAAATTAACAAAAAATTGCCTCGGATAATTTTGATTCTATGAATCTAAAAATGAAGTCCATTTGTAAAGTTGAAATTATTAAAATTTCAATAAGTGGACATTACTATTCATAATGGCTAATTTGATTGGATGTGGTGTGTGTTAGAACTCGAAGATGCGTACAATGCAAGCTACTGTCTTATTCAAAGAGAAGTGTATTGTGGATTCTTGGGGGGTTACATATAATATATCACATCATAAGGTAGTGAATTCTCCTCTAGGATGATCATACTTATCATGGTACTAACATTAATACACCTTAGTTAGTAATTGGGGATTCAATGTTATTTTCAATTCAAATGAAAAAATTGGCCCTTCCCATGCAATGATCCCAATGAGATACTTAAAATCCACTATTAAAGATGATAATCTAATAGAAATAAATCTTATGTGTTCCAAATACTCTTTGTATAGGAATCATTACAATATTATTGCTTCCTCAAAACCGGATAGAGATTTCATGAATGATCCTACTTTAGATTTTTGGAACTCCATTACTAGCACCGCCCTTCAGAAGTTCCACTATTATCACCATCCTATTTTGGTCATTGTATTCACCTCCACTATAAAACGACTATTTCCTTTTAGATTTAATATCTCTTGGTTCAATAACATTGAATACACTGACATCATTAAAAAAATTTGGCTTTCCATGACACATTATAATGATTCCTTTTATGTCTCTATCAAACTGAAGTCACCTAAATAGATGCTCAAAGGATGGTGTAGCTTTCATGACAAAAAATTCAACAAGGATATCCTCCATATAGAGAATGAGCTCAATCATCTCCAAAACCATAGCACTAACTCTAATTTTAGCATCGATCCAAATAACAAAATCAACAATTCAATAATGATAAACTATATGCTCATATTTAATAAAAAGATGTTGAAAAAACCTCCAATGTTAAATGGATTTATAATGGTGATAGTAGTACTATGATCTATAACTCTATATGAAGAGATCTAAATGATTGTAGGACTCTTGCATCTTCAAAATATCGATACAACATCTTAGACTATGATGGTGACATTTCTAATCATATTGTATAACACATTGAATCTTTATTTAATGGCCCTGATAATAACCAGGACCTCTTACCTAGGTTCATTCTGATGGTGTTCAATGATGAATTTAACATCATTCTTCATAACACTACGATAGATCATGAAATTAATGATACTATCTTTATTTTATATCATTATAGTGCTCATGGACCTGATGGATTTACTAATTGTTTTTTCCCGCAATATTGGGATATTAATCAATTTGATTTTTTCAAGATTTTCTACTTTTTCTTCTCTAATGTTGTTCTTCTTCATGTGATAAATTCCTAATATCCATCTATAATCCCAAAATATGACAATTCTTCTAAGATCCACATGTTATGGACTATTTCTATTATCAACACCTTTTAGAAAATTGTTACAAAATTTTTTGATAATAGGCCTTCATTAATCACTAAAAAGTAGTCTCCTATAATCAATTTGGCTTTATCAAGGGTAGATCCATCTAGAACTCCATTTATCTTTCATCATAGTTTATAATCCATTTAGACAAATTCAATAGAGGAGGTAATATTGACATTAAACATGAAATAAAAAAATTTGTTGATATCATTGACTGGGGTTTTATTTTTAAAGTGCTAAAATAGTTTTTGTTTTGGTAATGTCATTATCACTTCTGTAATAATATCAAAAAAATTCACCATGCGTTTCCATTTTAATAAACAGTTCCCCTCGAGGATACTTCAAATACCCCAATGGTGTAAGAGAGGGGGACCCACTCTCTACCATACATTTCATTTTTGTAGAGTATTATCTAATTTGTTTGGTCACTTGTCTTTCTAACCAAAACAAGATCAATCCAATTCATGTTTTGTGATGTTTTAATGCACTCACTCAAATATTTTATGCTTATGATAACATTATTTTTTATCAAGGTGATAAAACAAACATATGAAACCTCAAAAATCAGTTTCTCCTTATGAAGTGATGTCTGGGAAAATGAATAGTTGGAAAATATATTCTAACATATTTAGGAATCATTTTCTCCAAATATAAAAGTCAAAATTATAAGTGACTTAGGTATAAAAGAGGGATCTCATAATTTTAAATACTTAGGTGTCCCCACCTTTTGGGGAAGACCCAAATCTTTTCATTTCTCTGAAATTGCTAATCTTGTTATTAATCAACTCATATTTTGGAAGTTTAATTATCATTCCATGGAAAGTAGAATCTAGCATGTTAAATATACTATTTTCTATAAAATGGTTTAATCTATGAAGGTCTATAAGTTGAATTCTTGTATTATTAAAAAAATAAATACCTCAATAATTATTT
Organism: Viscum album; assembly: GCA_963277665.1. Taxonomy (NCBI): domain Eukaryota; kingdom Viridiplantae; phylum Streptophyta; class Magnoliopsida; order Santalales; family Viscaceae; genus Viscum; species Viscum album. The sequence goes on along the minus strand of OY728163.1, from coordinate 1,895,824,470 downwards.
TTGGATATTTTTCATTGTGTAAAGGATACATGTCACCCTTCTTTGGTTATCTTGTTTGAAACCCATTAAGAAATTAGGAATTGGCATTAAATAACATAATCACTTTAATGAGTCTCTAAAAAGGGAAGTTCTCTTGGGATCTTCTGCATGATAAATCTAATTCAACTATCTTCATTAAATATATATTTTGTAAAAATATCTAGAATGGGAAGTCAACTTTTATTACTTCCTATATCTAGCTAACCATAAAACAATATTTTCTTCCAATATGAATAATGCCATGTAGATGGTCTCTAGATACTCTTTAATTAATTTTTGGCTGGATAACTGATTTGGTACTCCTTTTATATCAATAATTTCTCTTTACCATTATCTTGAGAACACCAACCTCTCAATCAGATATGTCATATACTCCCATAATTACCATCTACCTGAAATCATCATGAGTTTCATCGATACCTACTATTTCTCTATCAATGATGACTTCTTGGTATAAGAATCTTCTCATAGTAGCATTCTTATTTCAAAAAACTATTACAACCAATATTTTTTAACCATAAAAGTGATTTTGTTGGGATAAATATGTTTGAAAAAACTTTGGATAAACCCCAAAAGATTTACTCTTATCTAGAGAATTTATCATATTAGTATCCCCACAAATGATCACATTCAATAATATGTTATTCAGATCTATTCTAAATGTAGTCATTGCAACCAACATAGAGAAGAAAACAATCATATCTTGCATTATCGTGAAACTTATTTTGCTCTTTTGAATTATATTTTTGAATTTTTTTAATGTATGTGATTGAAAAAAAATCTTTCAAATATCAATTAAATAGATTTAAGGATATAAATAATTCTCAAAAGATTTAGAACATTTTTCTTGTTGTTGTTTCTGATCATCACCATGTGATCTGCTATGATAAAAATGTTATTATTAATAATAGATGATCATTCAGTCAAAATGTTGGGTGAATGTGGGTTCTCTTTTCCATTTGTGAAGATTCTTTGATCGAAAAGGGACATTGGGACAATATGGTTCACAACTTTGGCATTCTATAATGACTCTATATGGATTGAAATTACATCCACCCTCACCGCAATTTTGATGTCTTCAAAAACACCCCTCTCACTAGATAGATTAATGTTAATGTGGATGGGGAGTCCATATGAATTTTAGGTCCTATGAGTTTTGATGAAATCCTTAGAAATCATGATGGTCAGATCCTTGGATGCTTTTTTTATAATTGTGGAATTACATATTCACTAGATGCAAAAATGATGCATATGATTCATGTTTTTTATTTTTCCAAAAAACATGGTTGGATCAACCATTGGATTGATTGTGTGTAACGACCCGAAATTTTGATTAAATCTTGTTTCCTAATCTTGTGTGTTATTTTATACTCAACAAAACTGTTTCATTTCATAACACGAGAAAAATTAAAATGAGACCATTGGGTTTTGACTATGATATGATCGTTGGTCAATATGACCACTGAAAACTAAACATTTCGATTACTGTCTCTAAATACAAGTGATCTTGGATAATTAATATAGAAAGAAGATTTTATGGCCTCATCCAGTAGTCTTGGGCCAGTCAAATCCCATCTAACAGAACTTGTGAATGAGGTAGCACCACTGGGCTTCGCTCTGGACCAAACCCATGTCGAACTTCATTGTGTGAAGCTAGAACATAATATCCTTCGCGAGAAGTTCAAACTGAGAGAAATTACTACTCGTGCAATGTTGGCTGAGCCACCCCAAGATTATATCCCCTAGAACACCTTACTCTTAGGTCCTATGCTGGTGTTATAAGGGGCTATGTAACGAGACGATAACTGCCTTGTGTAATCCTTTGTTATAAATAAAATTGTGTTCTCTAATTATGGTGATGTTTGTGAATTTACAAATGTCCGGATAAATATAGTATGCATATTTGAGAAAAATGATATTTTTAAAATGTTTATGTAATCCTTAAATAATTAAAAATGTGTAATTATTTACAAAAAATGGTCTTCTACAATTATGTTCACTACGAAATTTAGAATCTAATAAGATCAAATCAATTTTTGATTAATAATAAATTATGAATAGTGATTTTATGCTTAGGATTAGTAATGTGACCAAATGGATTTGTAATATCACTTAATGAAAGTATTAATAAAATCTAGGCACCTTGATTAAGTAATGTGATTCAATAAAATGATTAAATAACGGTTTCATTAATTATTAGTCAGGTATTAGTTTTTTCTAGTGAATAGTTTTTTTTAAATAAAAATTAAATTAAAAATATTTAGAAATTAATTTTATAAAATGGATTTCATTTTTGAACTCAGAGCATCGATATTATGTTAAGGTAATTTTTGGGGATTTTTATGAAAAAAATAAATTTTCAGTGAAAAGTGTATTTATTTTAAAAATAAATTAACAATATTTATAATTTTTTTATAAAATAGAGTTTATTTTTGAAATCATAGCATCGATATTTGGTTAAGGTGAAATTTTTGGGATTTTTCTGAGAAAGTTGAATTTTTGAAGAATAGTGAAAATATAGTTTTTAAGTTATGGGTGTTTAATGACATCATTAAATGATTAATTAAGAATTTAATCAATATGGTCGACATATGAATAGTAATATAAGGTATTAGGTGTACCAAGTGGCCAATACCAAAGGAAAATACTATGGGAAAGCACATGGTTTTTCCAAAACCACCAATGAGGTGTCCCTTGGCCATTAATTCCTTGTCCCCTCACATTCCCTACAAATACCGACCCTTTCCTCCTTTAGTTTTCACTCCCAACTCACCCCCAACGATTCTATGGTCTCATTACCTCCCAAATAGTCCTCCCAAGGAGCCCCCAAGCCCTCAAGGTCCCAACCTTCTAGTTTTAAAAGTAATTTTTAAGGTAAGGGATCCTACCTCTCTCTTTCTTTTCAAGAAATATCTTTTATGTCATTTATTTTATGCTCCATGCTCTTATGATGGAGGAGGTTCTTTTATATTACTCTTACTGCCCTTTTTGTTCATATGATTATAGATCCCCTCTTACTCTCATCATTTCGTTTTATGATTGTTTAAGTGGTGCCGTTAGGCTGCCGAAATTTTTGTAACAGATTCTTTCACCCTTCTCGTTTTCAAGATCTATTTTCATGTCAAGTCTTTCAAGTTCCTTTTATTATGTTGGGGTATGATCTCTATATCTATCATACTGATCATTATTTTCATATGATTAGAGACACTATTTGATATCGTCAATTCATTTTTTTGAAGTTTAAGTGAAGCCGTTAGGCTGCCGAATATTTAAGGGATTCGTTCACCCCTCTCATTTTCAATTTCTATTTTATGGTCAAGTATTTCAAGTTACTTTTTATTATGTTGGAGTATGATATCTATATATATCATACTGATCATTTATGTTCATATTATGAGATAACATATTTTATCTCGGCAATCCATTTTTGGAATTTTTAAGTGACACCATTAGGCTACCGAATTCTCATAAGAGAAATCTTATTTTTTTTTCTTCCTTTCAAGTTCTTTGTTTCAAATGGAATATCATTGAAATTTCATTAACATGTTATTAAATCCTTTATATCTTGTTCCCCTACTATTTTTTGTAACATTTATGAGTGGGTGACCCATGTACCATCTCTTTTAAATGTTTCTTAAAACCATGTATCATAGCAGTTATGCTGCAGAATTTTCATCTCAAAATGTCTTTGCGCTTTTTTAAATTATTTTATTTTATTGAGTGAATAATCAAAGATTTTTGTTCTACAGGGTTATTCACATATATATCAAAATATTGTATTTTAATTCTGGTATTTACATACATGATACCCACTTTCCTTTTTCCGTGGGTTTAAAGTGACATAAGGATCACTTTTTAAAGAAGTTTTTTTTAATGTGTTAACTATGAAATGAAACCCATTTATTTTCTGTTATATTGCTTTTTTATGAAATGTTTGATGATGATATATGTTACTCACATGATAATAAAGAAAAATTTAATGGTTATCCCTGATAGCGCTCTAATGTATTGGGTAAAGACTTAATCTCTAGAGATGACCAGTTTTTACGACTACTTTGTGAATAACCTTGGTAATTTTTAATGACACCTTGGGGATGGACCTTGGTGAAATGGAAATGATTGTAAATATTAGATGTTTTAGACACATATTCATGTTATAAAATACGTTATTTTTATTATTATATGCCGCATGATTTCATTCTCATGCCTTAATGTTCTTTTTCATGAAATTGTTGATGTATCTCAAGTTCACATGTTAAATGTTTCCCCTTGTTTCCCTTACTGGGCCTTCTGCCCACCCTTTCCTTTGATTTATGTCCCCAAGTTATGAGATGATGTAATGAACCTAGGATGAACATAAGGAGAAGCCTTTAAAGTTTTTAAGAAGAATATTTTATGTTTTCCTGTTTTAAGTTTCTGGTTTCGAAGACACTAAACCATAAAGATCCTCGGTTTTGTAAAATGTAATGAAAGTTTATGTGATAAATAAGCGGGATGATATAGTTGGTATCAAAGGATGGATTAGTTATTTGTTTAAATTAGGATATGAAAACTTTAGGAATAATCCTATATAAAAGTTTAAATAAAGGAAATATTCCTGGTATTTTGGTGAGTATTGAGTAATGGATTGCCATGAAAATACACCCCTATATGGATACGAGTAGGTAGAGCTGGCTCTGACAAAGATATACATAGGAGTAAAACCCGAAAACACTGCTTTGATCTAGACTCAAATGGGAACTGATACATGACAATGGGCATTTCTTCACTTTTGGTTACGACACTCCCAGGGGATATGCTTTGGTAGATTCATAAGCTTAGTATGAACCATTATTAAAGGAACAAAGATAAAATAAAATAAAGACTCACATAAGAATATAATATCATGGATAACCTAGATTGGAACCTATGGGATCACAGTTAAGGTATACTTTTCATCTAAAAGTTTATCCTTCTATGCTTAAAGTTTCTTTTTAATGATATTTGGCTAAGTATTTCATCCCCTAATTATAATTTATTTTCTTATTTAATGGCAGGAAATGGAAGAACATGTCCTAACAACCAATGTGATAGGAAATGTGACGATTTCCATATTAATGTCACAGAGATGATGAGAGATCAACTTGAACATATTGTGATTATGCCAAACTAGCTATCAAAAATCACAATTAATAATTGTTACCTAATTGAATTCCCAAATTAATCAAGGAAGAAGAATAAAAAGTCTCAAGGATGTTCATCTGATAAAGTTGATAAGGGAAAGATGACCCAATTTATTTTTGCAGAAAGTGTGGGAAGAGGCACCAAGGATAATATCACAAAGGAACCAGGATATGTTTTAAGTACAGGAAGATAGGGCATAAAGTATCCAATTTCATTAATAAAATGGATAATGTGATGAATATAGCTAAGGTTCGATCTAATGTACCTTATACTTTTCAATGTCGTAAATGTGCAGAAGTTGGAAATTATCCAAGGCAATGCTCTCTTGGAAGGGATGAGAAGCATGATGAGCATCAAAAATATTCAAGGACATGGGAAAAATGAATGTCCTATGCTGAGATGGATCATGATGATGAAATTACATGCAACTTATTTGCAATAATTTTCTATGACGTGTTTTATTTTAGTTCGTGCTCTATGAGTATATCTTTTATGTTTTTCAAGATCACCGAGTTAGTACCTAAGATGATTTTATATCATTAAGGAAAACTTCTATTTTTATAAACCACATGTTGATGTAGTAAAACTGTTCTTCTTAAAAAAAGGGTGATTAGGGGATTAAAAGATAATTATTATTTTGGAAGACGTTCACTATTTTGGGAACCCTATTTGATCGAGGTAAATAGATTACTATATTATTTTATTTGAGGAGTAAATGTTGACTTATAGTTTGAAGAATCGATGAATTCAAGGCAGACTTATTTTAATTTAGGTAACATATGGAAATTATTAACCTATCTTGGTGAAAATGAGATTAGGTTAGCTACTTTTGTTATATGATTATAAGAGCGGTTGATGTTGTTTGAAGATGAATGATAATGTCTATATTGGAGGACTATGTTATGATATCACTCTTATAATTGGGTTTCAATCTTAGTTTGGTTTATTTTGAAGAATTTTAAAGACAATTACTTATGGAATGGTCTATTATTAACTTTGGGTAGTACCTAGGAATTTTGACGATTTAAGAGTAGTTTCCCTTCCTAGGGGATTCTTTCTTTCTGAAGAGTTGTTTTATCTTACCCTTTCTGTTTTAAGGATAGTGTTTAAAGATAAAAGAAATAGATAGTTAATCTTTTATGGATTACACGACTCTCTAGAAGATGGTTCTTGTGCTTTTGATGAGACCATGTGTTTTTGAATGTTCAGCGTTTCGAGAAAAGATTAGTTTTTTAGAAACTTATTAAAGGATTAAACTCTACTTGAAGATTGGAATATTTACTTATGTTTTTATTCTATGTAGTAAATGAATTCCTAAAAATTATTAAAAGGAACGTAAAAGAAAAACATTGTCTGTTAACGCTTCCTACTGGGAAATCAAATACCATTTAACCCATCATAAGTTTGTGATTTTCTTGTTGTTAACATTCTCCTAATCATGTTTTCTATCACTCTCCATCAGAATGTGACCCTTTGTTTTCTCCTCCATGTCCATGTTTTCATAGATAGAATCCTAGTATGGGTTAACTCGGGTGACCTTTGTTCTTACCTTTCTTTCTTTTAAAGTAATAGTTTTATTGACTCTTTTTACGATGTAAGACTTACAATGATATTTCAAAACCCAATTTTAAAAATTGTAAGGACACAATTTTTTAAGGTGGGAAAGATTGTAAGGACCCGAAATTTTGAATAAATCTTGTTTCCTAATTTTGTGTGTTATTTTATACTCAACAAAACTGTTTCATTTGATAACATGAGTATAATTAAAATGAGACCATTGGGTTTTGACTGTTATATGATCGTTGGTCAATATGACTGCTGGAAACTAAACGTTTTGATTACTGTCTCTAAATACAAGTGATCTTGGTTAATTAATATAGAAAAAAGATTTGATGGCCTCATACTATAGTCTCGGGCCAATCGAAGACCATCTAACAGAACTTGGGAAGGAGGTAGCACCAATGGGCGTCACTCTACACCAAACCCAAGTCGAACATCATCATGTGATGCTAGAACGGAATCTCCTCTTTTAGAAGTTCAAACTGATAGAAATTACTACTCATGCAATGTTAGCCGAGCCACCCCAAGATTCTATCACCCTAGCACACCTTACTCTTAGGTCCTATGATAGTGTTATAAGGGGCTATGTAACGAGCCCATAACTACCTTGTGTAATCCTATGTTATAAATAAAATTGTGTTCTCTTCTTATGGTGATGTTTGTGAAATTTCAAATGTTCGGATAAATATAGTATGCATATTTTAGAAAATGGATATTTTAAAAATGTTTATGTAAACCTTAAATAATTAAAAATGTGTAATGATTTTCATAAAATGGTCTTCGACAATTATGTTTAGTATGAAATTTAAAATCTAATAAGATCAACTTAATTTTTGATAAATAGTAAATTATGAATAGTGATTTTATGCTTAGGATAAGTAATGTGACCAAATGGATTAGTAATCTCACTTAAAGAAAATATTAATATAATCTACGATCCTTGATTAAGTAATGTGTTTCAATAAAATGGTTAAAAAACGGTTTCAAAAATTATTAGTCAAGTATTAGTTTTTTCGGGTGAATTGTGTTTTTTAATAAAAAATTAAATTAAAAATATTTAGAAAATTATTTTAATAAAATGGATTTCATTTTTGAACTCAGAGCATCAATATTATATTAAGGTAATTTTTATGGATTTTTCAGACAAAAATGAATTTTTAGTGAATAGTGTTTTTATTTAAAAATTAAATTAAAAATATTTAGAAAATTATTTTTATTAAATGGAGTTCATTTTTTAAAATAGAGCATCAATCTTTGTTTAAGGTGAAATTTTGGGATTTTTCTCAGAAAGTTGAATTTTTGATGAATATTGAAAATACAGTTTTTAAGCTATGGGTGTCTAATGACATCATTAAATGACGTATTAAGTATATAATAAATATTTTCGACTTATGAATAGTAAGATAAGGTATGAGGTGTCTCATGTGGCCAATAGCATGGGATAATACCATGTGCAAGCCCATGGTTTTGCAAAAACCACCAATGAGGTGTCCCTTGGCCATTAATGCCTTATCCCCTCACATTCCCTATAAATACCCACCCATTACTCCTTTAGTTTTCTCTCCCAACTCTCCCCCAACTACGCTCTGGTCTCATTACATCCCAAGGAGTCCTCCATAGGTTCCCCAAACCCTCAAGGTCCCAACCTTCTATTTTTAAGACTTACGTTTAAGGTAAGGAATCCTACCTCTCTCTTTCTTTTCAAGTAATCTCTTTTATGTCATTTCTTTTATGAGCCATGTTATTATGTTGTAGTATGTTCTCTAATATTCCTCTTACTTCCCTTTTTATGTTTATATGATGATAAATACCCTCTTACTCTCATCATTTCGTTTTATTAATGTTTAAGTGGCGCCGTTAGGCTGCCAATATTTTTGTAATGGATTCTTTCACCCTTCTCGTTTTCAAGATCTATTTTCATGTCAAGTCTTTCAAGTTCCTTTTTATTATGTTATGGAATGATATATATATCTATCATACTGATATTTATGTTCATATGATGAGAGACCCTATTTGATCTAATCAATTCATTTTTTTTATGTTTATGTGACGCCGTTAGGCTGCCGAATTTTTAAGGGATTCGTTCACCCTTCTCATTTTCAAGTTCTATTTTCTCGACAAGTCTTTAAAGTTCCTTTTTATTATGTTGGGGTATTATGTCTATATCTATCAAACTTATCATTTATATTCATATAATTAGATACCCTATTTGATCTCATCGATCCATTTTTGGAAGTTTTAAGTGACGCTGTTACGCTGCCGAATTCTCATAAGAGAAATCTTATTTTTTTTGTCTTCCTTTGATGTTCTTCGTTTCATATGGTATATCATTAAATTTTCATTAAAATTTTCTTAAATCCTTTATATTATGTTACCCTACTATTTTATTTATCCTTTATTAGGGGGTAACCTGTTTCCCCTCTCTTTTCAATGTTTTCTAAAACCACGAATCATAGCTGTTATGATATAGAATTTTCATCTCAAAATGTCTTTCTCTTTTTTAAAATTATTTTATTTTATTAAGTTAATAATCAATGATCTTTATTCTATAGGGGTATTCAAATATATATCAAAATTATCTATTTTTATTCTGAGATTTACATACAAGAGACCCACTTTTGTTTTTCCGTGGGTTTAAACTGACATAAGGATCATGTCTTTAAAGCAGTTTTTTTAAATGTGATGACTATGAAATGAAACCCATTTTTTATGCTATATGGGTTGTTTATGAAATTTTTGATGATGATATATGTCACTCACATGATAATAAAGACAAATTTATGGGGTCACCTTGATAGATTTCCAATTCATTGGGTAAAGACTTAATCTCTAGAGATAACCATTTTTAACGAAGCCTTGGGGAATAACCTTGGTAATTTTAAATGACACATTGGGGATGGACCTTGGTGAAACAGAAATTATTGTCAATATTAAATATTTTAGCCACATCTTAAAGTTATCAAATACATTATTTTTTTATGATATGCCTCATGATTTATTTCTCATTCCTTAAAGTTATTTTTCATGAAATTGTTGATGTATCTCAAGCTCACATGTTAAATGTTTCCCCCTTGTTTCACTTACTGGGCCTTCTTCTCACCCTTTGTTTGGATGTATGGCCCCAGGTTATGAGATACAATAATGAAATTAGTATGAACATAAGTAGAAGCCTTTCAAGTGTTTAAGAATAATGTTTTATGTTTTCATGTTTTATGTTTCTGGTTTCCAAGACACTAAACCTTAAAGATCCTCAGTTTTGTAAAATTTAATGAAAGTTTTTGTGGTAAAAAGGAAGGATTCAATATTGTGACTCAACCAACATTGTGGATGAAATTTGGAATGGTGTGATACATCTTGTGTGGCCGATCACCACCCACTGGATGGGCTGCATCCTCACCCTTTTCAACAGCAACTACATCATTAATCATATTTATCGGAAAGATAGAATGGTTGATGATAGACTTGTGAACAAGGGGGTTAATTAAGATGTTACCTTGCATGATGATCTTCATTTTGATCTACATTCATTTCATGACAAATATGGCCATATGTTTCCGTAGTTTAGACTCTTGTCACCACTTTTTTTTATAATAATTGTGCTTTGGTTCTCTGGCTAGGAACCCCCGTTTTTAAAAAAATAGACTAAATAATTTAATGATTTGGTAAACTATTATAATAATAAAAAATAAAAAACGTAGGAAAACTAAAAAATTAAACTATTTTATTTTGTAATGACATTATTCATCATAATATATCTTTTAATATTAAACACAAAGATATTCTTCTATCAATGAGTAAATAAATCTTAATAAAGGGGTGATCTCAGATGCTCTGTAAGGGTAATAGTGCAATGTATGATATGATGAATAAATAATCATAACCAATATAGAATGGTAATAAAGTGAAATTCAATCCCTTTAATAAAGAAACATGGTATAATATTAAAGAAATAAATTATGATAGGATAACTCCCTTTAAATAATTCAAATTTCATTAATAAATTTCTTGGATATTATATATAATTGAATATTCACATGGATGTCAATAAAAAATATCAAAATGATTGAATGAATAATACCATATATCTGAATATTTGGGCTATTTTATATGTTATATTAAATCAGTGGGTAAAACATGTCTAATTTGGCAAAATAATTTTTCACATTAGACCTTTTGATGAATTGATGGGTTTACTATAACCTAGTGCACCTATACCATACAATTTCTAATTAATTATCATATGAAGGGGGTGAATCATAATGGGAAAAACATTCATATATTAAAACTGACATAAAATATTTTGATCTTTACCCAAATGAAATACAAATTTTCTAAGACCATCCCGAATAATTTCATGAATGGTACAAAAATTGAACTACTTCTGCCAAAATGATAATAATTCATCTAAATAATAATAAAAAAGATATTAATACAATATATCCATGTTTTAGTTTATGTCATATGAAGGGTTCTTGACTTTGATGAATAGAAATGCCATAAAAATTCATTAAAAACATTTTTTTGGAAAATATTCCTTTTCACTTTGAAAATAATCATTCAAAAAATTTAATAATTAAAAAAAATTCATCTAAAAATTAATTTTTGAATATTTTAAAATAATAATTAAAACATTTATAGTTTATGAAGATGTAAAATATTTTTCATTTAAAACATATTAAAACAAATATTCCTTTCTCAATTTCACTAAAATTTAACAAAGGAAACAATTGGAAATGAATTAATGATTAATATAAATTCTCATTGTAAGATTCCAATATGTGGTAAATATATTTACTAAAAAATTAAATATGTTAAAATTTAAGAAAATATTTTTTATAAAGCATAGATTTTATATAAATTGATTTGCGATTGAAGAGAATAATAATGTTGTATTTTCATAAAAACATTTTCCAAATTATATCAAGATAAAATTTATTAGAAAATAGTACTATTTAATGAAATATATCACTAATTAATATATGATTATAAAATAAATTTATTTTATGATATAAATATAAAATAATTACCTCAATGGATACATAAATTATAATAGTCCAAAACAATGATGTGATTGTGAAATAAACTATTACTACTTTGGTATATTCTATATAAAACATTCATAAATGATATAATAATAAAATGAAACACTAAATACCATATAAATAAATAAAATAAATTTATATAATATAAATGGTGAATTATATACACAACATAAAGGAATATGTGTGTAGTATAATCTATGTCTTATAGAAGATAAATTGAGTTCATACGGCATTACCTTAGGTTCCACTTCATTCATATATTTCTAAACATACATTAAAATAAATATTTTCTTATTATGAATATATTAGATACCATAACAATTTATCTTATACCATAGATGATTTAATTATTTTATTTTATCACCCATTTATTATCATATATTTGGTAAAATTTCCATTTAAGGTGATAACTACTTCATTTTTCATTTCTGTTGTATTTCAATATTTTTCATCCATTTTTCTAGATCATGGATAAAACATGAATATAATGATTAAAATTATATTATCATCATATATTTTAACTATATATGTTTGAAAAGTAAATTACTACCAATATATATATATAATTGACTATATAGTTAATGGAAATGATAAGCCTCATATATGTATAAAAATTATTTCCATCTTTATTGATAAATTGAAAAAATTCCAAAAACATATTAATTAAACATTATAAAATAACTATTATTTTATATATAGAGTTTATTTTAATAAAATCCATCCTTATTAAAACAAATATAATAAATTAGAAAACATTTCAAATCGCTATCTGGAAGAGGTAGTCCAAGCATATGCATGAGCAACGTTATTTCATTCCAACTAATTGAATGTTAATATGTTATTTGTGAAATTATATTTATAATGAATTATTTGGAATAAAAATATTAGATATATATATATATATATTAATTTACTTTATCCTTACCACATATTGTGTACAAATGTTAGTAAAAAAGAAATCATATCGAATAGATGGGGTGTAGTCCATTGTAAACAAAAGTAACATTTTGTAGCCCCCATGAAATGGAATTTGAGATTTAAATTGCGATATCATGATTCATTAAGTAAAATAACATTATAAATATTATATTCATATGTTAACTCCATCATTATATATAGTCCTAAAGTTGGTGATTGAAAACTAATTAAATCAATTTGTGATGTTTTATTCCTCTAAATACATGTTTGGTGGTTTAGTTTCCCATTGTATTGATATATAGATAAATCTATGATATAAAAAAATAATACATCTAGATATATATTATATACGAGTTTTATTATATTATAATAGTTTAAAAGTAATTTATTAAGATGGAGGAAAAAAAACATAGTATTAAAAATTTTACCTCTTATTTAGAGATCCATTATATGATTATAATTGAAGTCATCTTACAAGGTTTTCAAAATCAAACTGAAAAATATATGATGTTTATAAATAATAAAATAAGGGTTGTTTTTTAAAAGATGGTTTTGAATCATCACATTATTATTAATGAAAGGACCTCATTTTATTTTAGTAGAGGGAGACCCATTACATATCTAGAAGGCCCATGGCCAATTGGGATGAATACAAAGCATGAAAACCCTTTTTTGACCTAAAGAGCCCTTCAGTGAATAGAACTACTATAGTACATGGGATTCTATGGTACCTGCTTTAGTAACTCTATCACTATTGTTCCTAATACAATACCTATGTTGCTACCATGTCACTGATGCTGCATTTTGTTGCTGCTACAATTACCTGAAGATTCATCCAAACCCATATTCGATCCTGGGTCCTTTGGATGCCATGTAAGAGCCTTTACCACTTGGGTACAGGATCTTTATAAAAAATATTAAATGATTTTGGAAAGTATTCTATTATCCAAATACTATTGTGATGAGAATATGTTAGTATATTTCTGGGCATTTTATATGTGGACGAGGGACACAAATTGAAATTTAAAAAAAAATTACACCCACATTTCTCTTATTAAAGTGTCTCTAAAATTTATCATTAAAAATATATAGAGGCAATTATTTCAAAATATAGATATAAATATTTTTCTGATCCTGTTTTTGATAATTTCTATGCATAATATTCTTTAGCTTAACCCCATATGAAAACAAAATTTTAATAACCATGATAATTACGTATTAATTTTTATAATATTCAGTTTCACCACACCATTATTCTGACCTTATTATATAATATAAATTTTTACAATTTAATACTTTGAATCTGTTTTAAGAAATATTGTTCACAAATGTGGTATAATTCAATAAAAGGTAAACAATATATGTGAAAAATGATTATTTTTCAAATATAAAAATTATCCCATGTATAGTTTTTTTAATATAAAAATAAAAATAAATTTTTTTTGAAATCACTAATTTAGATAAATAAAAATATATTTGAAAAATTTATAATTTTAATCATATTTTTAATATAATATAAAATTTAAATAATTAAGATGAAAATTATGTTTTCAATAAAAATTTTTATATATCAATATTCATTAAAAATTGATTTTTTCATAACATTTTGTATTGTTCATATAATGATGATATTCTAATATATTTTTCAAAATATATTTTTATAATAACTATGAACTACATAAAAATGATAAAAAAATAATATTATCATATGTGTAAAAAATTGAATTACTTTTAAAAAAATATTGTTTAAAAATAAAATTTATCATTGAAATTATTATTATTTTACTTATAAGTATTATAAAACAATTTAATTTATAATAATTATATTTAATCACAATATTTTTCAAAATTTATTTATTACTATTTATATCCTCTATCATAATAGATATATTATAAATGTCAAGTTTAAATAAAAATATGTAAATTTAGTATCGTGTTTGGTTCAAACCAATTTTTAGTGCATTAGTAGTTGTTGATGAGATTGAATTAATTTAAAAATAATTAATTCTAAATAGATCTTTGTGTTACATTTTTTTCATTGATTTATGTTGAATTTAATTAATGATATTGAATTTAATTTACCTCTTCTAAAATATTGAGGTGTCAGATATTTCCATTGGTGGATAGATAATAAAAACATGTTTCATATTATCTTATGATGTATAATACATTTACAAATGAATCTGATAGCTGGAAACATCCCAAAATTCACCTCATTATAAACCATAAAATTTTTTCTTTAAGATATAAATCAATTATTATATCATGTAACGCAAGGGTGAAAATATGTTATATCCATCAAATTATAATGATGGTATAAAAATCAAAATGTTCTTCAAAAAACATATATATGAAATCACCTAAACATACACCATGTGTGTGTATAAAAGATATTTCAAAATAAATATCTTCAAAACGGTAAGTCAAATGGTAATTAAGTAGGTTGTTTATGAAAAATTACATCTTTGAATTGAAATACTATAGATAATATTGTGATATTGTTTCAAAATTAATATATAATAATTTAAAATCAATGTTATCCATTTTCTAAATTACATTCTTATAGTTTCATAATAAATTTTTATTCATAATGGAAATATAATAGAAAAGGAAAATAATGGATCTCAGAAACAAATATTATGAGGGAAATCTCACTAAAAATCATTGAATATAAAAAGTTTTTTTAAATGAATATATACATTTTTTGAAAACAGTTAATAATTATGAAAAAATATTATATAAATGAGATATTAAAATTAATAAAAAATTCCCTCAAAAAAGCTATGTGAAATCATTATTTAAATAATTACTTTTTATTAATAATCATTAGTAATTTATCCTTCATGAAAAGATAATGTTTCTCAATAATGTGAAGTAATTGATTTTTAAAACCTATTTGACATAAATAATAATAAATAATAAATCATTTAAAGTAAATAACAATAATGATAATAAATTTTTAGTTGAAGAAATAATAATTTTATTTATAATGGATGGAATAACATATGTCAAATTCAATGATATCCATGATTTAACACCCGCATTATTAAAAACTCATCAAAAATTTTAATATTAAAAGTGGTAATTGATGTATTAATGTAACATGAGACCAAAAATTATATTCCTCTGACTATAATTATTTCAATTCAATGTATTTCAAATTATGGAATTTGAGGAGAACCAACTGTCATGAAAATCGTAATTATTCTAAAAAATAATGAAATTTTTTGTAACTAAATAATTTAATGTAAAACCCTATTTGTAAACAAAATTCCAAAAAAAAATACACAATGAGACATTAAATATAATATTCATCATTTTTAAACAATTATTTAGTGAATAAATAAAAGAAAGAATAATTACAAATTACTGAGGTGGTACATGCTGATAAGGACCCATATAACATTAGTATACATTAAATCAAACTAATTTTTTTAGAAATATGTATATGGATTTCCAAACCCTATAAAGAAAAAAAGTATGGATTGGTATATTTTTTAAAAAGTTATGACACCATATCAATTATTTCCAGGTGAACAATAAGAAATATATAACTATAACTTATAATTTATACATTAAATATTTGACCCCAATTCATTATTTCAAATAAAGAAAAATATTTTCCTCTATTAAAAATTAGCTGACTTAATAATATCCTTTTGAACCATCTAAATATATTTTAAAATTTAAAAACAATATTTATAATTATTCTATACCTGTATATTTTTTAGTTATTATCATTTTTAAATATTAATTTTCAATAAAGATGATCATTTTCTCCATCCACTATATAGAATTATTGTTCGTTATCTTTTTCCCAATGTTGATTTTTACCAAATCATTAACAGAAAAGTAATTTTTTAATGATATTTTAGTATGTCATACTATCTTTATATGAGGGTAATGTTCATGATTCTTTTAGGGAAAATGAGAATCAACCATGTTGCAATGTTTTTTATATGATAATGATGGAATATAAATTTAGTAGTATAATTGTAATTTTAACATTAAATAACATAATAATGTGTATATTTTAATATTTTAACATATATCATTATTAATAAATTTATGTAATTAATTTATGATATTTTTTATAAAATTACACAAGATGGTTGTTTGATCTACCTAAATATGGACATTCCTTAATTCATGGATGATTATTATTATTAATGTGACTTCCTTTTTAATAAAATTATTACTATATAATTATATAATATATTAGATACACTGAAGGTTTTTAATAATATTCTATTTTATTATAATAATTAATATAGAAAAATAAATTTTATATTATTATGATGATAATATATACCATGAACAATTTTCATTTTCTATCCTTAGAGAATGATAGAGAAATAATTTGGATGATAATATGCCTCTAAAAAGTCATTATTATAGTATATATGTAAATTTTTTACCTAAATTTTAATTTTTTTATTTAATGAATATTGTTGGATGTGAAAATGAAAGACATGTATTTAATATGCCAATTGTTTATAAAATTCACAAATAGAAGTATCATATTTGATAATAGAAATTTTATATTGGTTATTAGTAGTTAGTAAATTTTAATAATTATGACAATCATAAATGATAAATTCCATTATGTATGAATTTAAAAAAATTAAATTTATGATTTTATGATAAAATGTAATATATTGTATAGAAATTGAGAACTGATATTGAAATAGATGACTTTCCCATTATGGACTCTATATAATTAAAGGATTTAAGATAATTTTAGGTGACCACAGCCTAATGTTAAAGGAATTATATTCACGTGTAAGAAAAATAGAATAAATTAATTATGAAAATTCATATTTTTTGTTATTGAAGTGTTGTTTATAGGTATTTTATAGATGTTGTAATATTGATTTTTTTATTTGTAACCACTTGATACAAAGGAATAACATGATAAACATGTATTGTGGAAATAAAATTTAAAATTATCTTATAATTTGGGGGGTTAATGTAATGAATCAGTCAACCATTTATTTCAAAAAACTATATCTTATACCAAAAATATCATTATTTTCTATTTTAAAATTTATAATATTTTAACAATTTCTATCTTAGTAACATACTTATAATTAATTAATGTAAAATTCATAATTTTTCATAATTAAAACCCAATTCTAGTAAATACTAAATATTTTTTATAAGATAATATTGATATTTGTATGAAACTATATTTTTAAAACTATCATAAATAACAATTAAAACAATTTTCCGGAAAATTTTCATTTCTAATCATGATATTTACATTTCATGTGAGTCAAAATAGGTCTATTATTTTCATGATATTAAATGGGTTGTTATAAATAATTTATATTTTCTCTTCCACTATACCAAAAAAATTCCATATTACTATTTAATTAAACTAAAAGTCAATAAATATATTTCATTAAAACATTTTTCATGTTTATAAACTGATTTCATATGATTCATACATCCATCATATAAATATTATAATGTACTTTTTTAATTCAAAAATAAGTTACATTGAAAATAATTTTTTTATACACTTTAAAAGAATGCTTATGTATTCAATGAAATTACATTTTATTGTGAAAAAAATGTTATGTAATTCTCTACATAAAAATATCGTAATTATTAAAATCCCCGAAACCTTATCATAATCTAAAATTTACATGATCAATCTATGAATAAATTTAATTTTATTATATTAAAATATAAAATTATATAATTTATCTATTCAACTAAAACAAAAAAATATAATTAAATCCTCATTCATTGGAAATAACCTTTTAATAATTATTAAATATTGTTCTGATTTTTCTTATAATTTAATAGTAAATTTAGATTAAATATATCATCATTATCGAAAAAAATATTAAATAATTAAGACATTAATTTTGGTAAAGTTTAACACATAAAATGTATAACCTTATAGGGCTTATATTTAATTGAAAAAATCAAAAATAGACAATTTTTAGCAACACTAATTGATTTTTATAGAGTAATTAGTATTATAAATGAAAATAATATTAATATTTATTTATTTATTTCATAATATATTAGATATCTATTCTTCTAGAATCCCTAAAATTACAAAATAATAATAATATCAAATATTTTTATAAATCTGACATTGTTTATTTTTCATATCAGTTTAAAATGTGTGAGAATGTGAAAAAACCAATATTTAATTAAAAAAATTTATTTAATGAAATCAAGTGTCCTTAAAATGATGGGTTGATAGATAACAATTTTGGGCCAGTATTCCTTACTTCTATGAAATATATATATATATAAGTTATTCCTGAAAACATGATGGGATAAATTCCATGGGTTGATAATGATATACTATGATATTGAGATACATATATGGGGCTTATGTATGATATAAGTAATTACAATACATATAAATGATTACCTTACCTTCCAGATTTTATAGGTAGAGAACATGTAAAAATTAAGATTGTTTTATACACACCTGAAAAAATGATGTGAGATGTAATGACTATTTACTTTGGAACATTTTTTTATATTCCAAGATGATGTCTCGGTTATAGTAGACAAGAATCAGAATCTTAAAAAATTATTTTTATTACGGAGTCCTAGTATTAAGAAAATATCTATATAAAATTTTATTATAAATTAATAAAAAATCATGAAATAATTATAAATAAAAGTTTAGTAAAGGATACCAATTTTATACAATTTTTTCCTTTTACGGGTTGGAGACATATATGGGGACGATATTTATAATAGTATAATATGATCTCAGTGATTTGGTTCTAAAATTTTAAACCTTACATTAATTTCATTAATGTAGATAATTTTTCCCTAATTTATATTATCAATCAAATGAAATTTCAAATTGAAAATTTTCATCACTAACAACCTCAAAGTCATTTTAGGTTTATGTATTAATTAAAATAGGACAAACTACAACATAAAAAATTTACATGACATTAATTAATCATTTTTCCTAGATTACAATGATTTAATGTTTCAATATAATTTATCTTCATGATCCAGATAAAATCCCATCTATACATATACTTTTCAACATCATTCCCTATTAACTATGGAAAATGAAACATGATATGAGTGATCAAAAATCCATAGTAAGGGTAAGTTAAATAATTTTCAATAGATTTTAATCAATAAAAATAAAAAATTCATATTAGTATGAAAAAATATTCAGAGTGTATGATCGAGTCACAAAACAATTCATACCCATGAATAATTGGATCACAAAAATTGTAAAATTGTGATAATTAAAGAGTTAAAAAACATTATTCACCATCCATGTGATGTTAATATTGATCATGAGAATCATTATAAACACATAATATAAAATTAAAAACATTTTTAGGAATATTAAGAATAATTTCCATATAAACCATTCAAAACACTTCTAATTTGAATAAACATATAGTGAAATTAAAATATAATCATTAGTTAAAGAATATTATAAGTATAAGGGTTCACTAATCATGTAAGATATAATGGGTCCACTAGTGTTTCCTGGGTCACAGCATTATATAAGTTGTAACAGGCTCAACTGAAACTCTCTAGGCCCACATCATATAAGAAATTACCAAGAAGCACAAAATTTATAATCATCGAATATATTTCATCATAAGAATTATAAAACAATATCATACCTTGAATAAATGTTGTTTTTATCAATTAAATTTTGACATTATTGACTCCAAAAAATAAAATGTGATTCAGAACAATAACATTAAAATAATATAAATCCACCTATAGAAATAATGGGGATGATTTCAGTAAAAGAAATATTTTCAATTTATCATAGGATGGAAAAACATATTTTTAAATAGATGATTTGATATACCATTGATATATCATTAAATAATTTTTTTCGAAAACACCCTTTTCATTTTGAAAATAACTATTTACTATTAAAAAAATTGAAGCGTTTTATTTGATAATATTTTATAAATAATATTAAACATTAAATGATAAAAAATTATTAATTTTCTAAAAAATTTCTAATATATTTTATAACATATTTAGAAAATATAATTTCAGATGAAGAAGATATTTCGATTGATTATATGATTTTTACAAAAATAATTAATCATAACTAGTTATTACATATGATGAGAAATTATAATTTGAAAAAAAGTATTATCTTGAAATAAAAATAATATATGAAAATTAATGGGAATTATTTAAGGGTAGATAATTTGATATCAACATTGGAGATATTATCGCCAATAATCTCATTGAATGTTGAGATTTTAACATCTTTCTCTTACTGTATTGGTATGATTGAATCATAATCCCCATGAATGAAAAAAACAATTAATGAAATATATAATGGAAAACAACATTATTCATGATATTCCTTTTTAATGGTAATATATAAACACCTCAAAATAGAATATAGGTTTATAATCTTACAAACATCTAAAAGAAGGCAGATTGAGACAAAAATGTCATACTGCATTTGTAATATCTAAAACCTAAATCCCATTAAAGAGGGATAATGAAATTGATATTTAAATCCCTATAAATTTATTTATAATAATCTTACAATACATTTATGGGAAATATATAACCTATACACCAAAAATAATTGGTGAATGTGGCATGTATCTAAGAAAAAAAATGTAAAATAAAAAATACATATACATTTATTCTAATTCATCAGGAATGATCATTATCATCCAGAATAACAATCATATACTAATAATAAACATTATTTATACTATTTCCAATGCCTATTATTAATTTCATTACAGTTATAAATGAGTTATATAAAATTACTTAATAAATTATGTCTTACTCGGATGATTTGACCATATTTATCTTATGTGCCAAAAATGACATTGGTAGGATGACTATGGTAAAAAGGATTATCACTTAATGAGTAAAAAAATAATAAAAAAATACATAATTATAATTTTTATGTCAACTATACTTGAAAAAAATTAATTAATTATTATTTTGAATAAAGAACTAATGTGTATATCAATGAAATAGTATGTCTTATGTATGCCCATGTAATATTTCTATTTTTAAATGATCTTTTGTAAAAGAAGGTATGTAATTTTAAAAATTTATAAAATATAAATTATTTTAAAAAATATTATTTTATTTGGTTATATTATCATAAATATATCAGTTAGGTGAATTTAAAGTAATCCAATTTCAACAAGGGAGCAGTAGACCACACATACACAAATGACGTTTTAACTTTTTTAGTGTGTTAAAACTAATAATGAAAATAATAAATTATAAATATATAAATATAATAGTTTCATAAATATAATAACTATATCATTTATATAATATATGTTCATTATAATTACCCACACATCAATTCAGGTATCGCATTAGTGAAAAATACTTTATATGACATCATCAGGCGGTATCCCATCATACACTTTAGTGATGTTTTTGTATTCTCTATGATATACAATATAAAAATGTGTATAATTGATATAACAACTACAAATGTATAATTATTTTATTAATACAATATACAATCATTAAATCTATCGCCTTTACAATTCTTTTCTTATGGAAATGGATAAATGAACAATGTTAGTTTGCAAGAAAGTGTTCCACTATACACATGAATGATTATTTTGGGACCCACTTGTTGGAATATTTTATTTCATAGGTAATCCCCTTATATTAAACAAATTTCACTATATTTAGGACCTGTATATTATTATAATTTTGTTCATTAGAGAGGAAACTCATGAGTGTGTGAATTGAGTTCCTACATAAAATTTCTATTAAAAAAATTTGGAAAAAGATCCCTCAATTTATAAAAAGACCAGTTAAAAAAGGAAGTAGGAATATAGATGATTATTTGGAAAAAAAGTATCTCAAATGGTGATTTGTCCTCATATTTATTAGTTTACAACACTTATTCAACTTTCGAAATAGGTTTACTAAATTAAACACATACACGCACTAACCATAACTAACTATCAGATGTAATGTAAAACAGTTTTATGTTCTAAAATTATTAGAAGTGGAAAATAGAAAAACAAGGTATTACAAAATATAGTGCATGACTGAGTTCATCAAGAGGTTCATTCTCCAGCAGTGATGTGATCCTCTTCACTTGGTGATCACCTTCCATCAAGCGGTTTATATTAACAATAAACTAGATAAATAGCATGTATCTCACTTTACAGCAGTTTTTAAAAACATTCAAAGGCTCACACATCTACTCTAGTTCTTTGTGGGAAAAACAAAAAATCCAAACCACACAAGGCCTCTTCCATGGTTAAATTTGGGAAATAAAGTTTAAGACGTTTTATGTGAGGGTTTTATGTATCCCTCAATTCCAGAACAGAAGACAGTGTGTGAAATATAAAAAAACACACACTTCATAGAAATGTAAAAGAAATAAAAAAATAGAGATAATGTTATAAATATAGAGTTTATAAGGCTCTATGTGTTTTGAGTTCCTCTCCTGACTCCATGGAATGAAGAATTTCTAGTTCGAGTCATTTTCTGGAAGTTTTCTCCAAAATAGAGTATCTCAAATCCAAGTTCCAGCTCTCCTATACAGATTGTTCTGATTCCTGGGTTGATAGAGTTTTGATAAAGGACATAAGACATTCTAGAATTTGTTTCTCCTGAAATGATTTTCTTGATTTACTTTGGTTCACAGTTTCAGTGCTGATGTTTTTCATTTGTTCTTATAATATAGCATGTAGTGACTGTCTATAGTATCCTCTTGAGTGATAATATATTCAATTACTTGGACCTCAATTTTATAATTGAGTTCGGGAAAAAATTATTGAAAAAAACCCAATGTGTTCTTCGACATACATCGTACTGTCTCCAGATACAGTCTCTGGATATTTCTAGAATTAGCATTAATTAATGTCCAAACCATTAAATTTACAAAATATGACTGTTAGAATAATCATAAGAATTTGACAATGTATGGAGTAGAAGATTAGGTATCAGTATGTGAGTAACGATATCCCTAACTATGGTTGACTCCATCAATAGCCTTCCCAATTTTTTTCCCTACCGGTAGACTTCAGTGGAAGCTTTCATCAGTATCAGTCATTGGTTAACATCATCGGAAAACTTCATCAGTAAATTTTATCAGTAGCTTTCATCGGTATCTTTCAGTAGTATAATTTCATTGTTATCATTCATCAATATGATTCATAACAATATTTATTGAGAGATAGGTTTGTATCAATGACCTTTTATTGATATTTCTGATGTGAGGTTCTTCAACGGTAACCTCTATTAGTAACCTCCATCAGTAACCTTCCAGCAATAACCTCTATCTGTAACCATCCAGTTGTATTCTCTATTCAAAGAGAAATTTTTCAATGTAAGCATAATCGATAGAACAATGTGATTAATGATACATAGTTATAACATGATCGAAACTATAAATATTAATGAAACAGATTTATAATATAAAAGAATTAAGATTTGGGATTATCAAAATATGTGAGACTAAAAAACTCCCCCTTTTGATAATCACAAATTATGTCTGTGAAAATTTAGATTTAATTATTATTTAATTATTGGTAATAATATTTGATAATCTCTCCAGAGATGTGAGTGTACAAATAATACACATCAGTAAAATATAACCCTGATGATTGTGAAAAATATAGCATAGAATATATGCAAGGAATCTAGTAAACACAAAACCTCTCCCCCTTTGTGATTAACAAAAATAATATATGAAAAAAGGAAAAATAAGATAATAGTACTAATGAAGAATTAATACAACCTAATTGTTTTTACAAAGATCTATATCATTTAAGACATCTCACATTCAATCCACATCAGAAATTCCCAATGGATATTTGTCTTTGGAAGCTGAGGAGGCAGGTTTAGAAGATGGAGGGATAGCCCTAGGGATGGAAGTAAGTAGTCTATGAGGTGCTTCTACCAAGGCATTAGTAGGCTGATAATGAGTACATCTCTTAAGGATTATAGCAGTCAATCATATAATGGCCATTGTAGGAGTCATCAAAGGGGAGGCACTGGTAGAGCCTAAGGCTACTAAAGAAGAAGGTAAAGCAAGAGGAACAATAATGGGAGTGCAGTAAACATGGAATAAGGGAAAAAAGATTCCTTAAATCCATAATGATGTTTCCTCCTATTTCCATATCTGAGATAAAATCATCCTTATTCTCCAAGAATTTCTCCAAGGCAAGAGTCAGTTCTTTATGCTTGCTAACTTGATCCATAAAATCCGATGTTACATGTGGGATCCTCAAGGTTTTTAATAGCATCATGAAGTGACCATCTATCTAATTATTATTGTACTAAAATTTATAATAGAGAACAACATTATCTTTAATGGACTTCTGAACTTTATCATCCTCCCTTAATTAATCTTCCATAAGAATATGAATGTCTCTGTTAGTGGAAATAACCTGATTCATATACTAAGGTTTGAAGATATATTTTCTGGAGATCTTATCTACTTCTTCAATAACAAATTACCTGAATGATTCTTGATCAATAATAGGACAGGATAATGAATAATAAGATGCACACAAAGGTTCCGTTGTAAAAGACATTATCTCATTAATGGAAATGGTCAGAACATTGTTAAATATTTTGACATCATCATCATGTCCTCTCGCATCCTCATACATATACATGTTAATGTTCTCAAGCACAGTGAAAATCTACTGAAAAAAACTATTAAAAAGTATAAGGTCTTTGCCTACATGAATCCTTGAATCCATATAGAAGTATAAAATAAAAATAGGCAATTTTATAGATTCCATATATTCGTCAAATGTTTTGACCTGATTCTCACATTCCTTCACTTCATGCCATTTTTTCAGTGAGGGGTAGAGATTTCAATTTCATTGGAAGATGCAGAAACATCTTGATTGAGAGACACATATCTCTTCATCCCAATGTATCACTCATCAATGTGTCTCATCAAATTATATTTTAATGATTCCAAATCCTTTTTATTAAAATAATCAAGTGGTAAAAGCAATATTTTTTGAATAATATCTTTCACTGAAACAGAATGAATTGGAGGGATTCTGTTAGGCTTATCATCTTCAGAGTCTCCATAGTCTAAGCCCAAGACCATTAATCGAGGATCTTCTGACCAATCCTCTATTTCCTGAGAAACAAAAACTGAAGCTATGGAAATAGTTTCCTCCCCCTCACTTGGAGAAATATCATGGTTAATGAAATTTACCTCTACCATTCCTCCTTGATTAACATCAGAAATAAGAGAGTCCATGGCTAATTATTCTACCTTATCTTCAACAACCACCATAGAAATTTTAGCTTGAATAGTTTCAACATTCTCTCCCTATCCACTCTCTACAACTTCTGTATAGCCTGTCATGGGACTGTGACACAAGCATTCTTCTTCAATTTCATCAATAACTGTCAAAAAATTCTTCAAGATCAGTGTCAGCCTTGTCCTCCTCCTTTGAGGTCTCTCCAAGAGTAATGTCTCTTATGAAATTATCTACTCCATCTTCTTTACTAGTTTCATCATCATCATTGTACCTTAGGACAACCTCTCATAAAGAAACTTTCTTTATAAGGATATGATAACCGAAGGATATAGCATTGGGATGAAGACTTGAGGGAAGTTCATTATAACTTCTTTCATCTACATAAGAATCCTCCTTAACATGCATAATAGGAGCATCCTCTACATCATCTGAGTAAACTTTTTCCACTTCATTAGGTTTTAAACTAGGTTCACTTTTATTCATTGGCCTTGGGGGATTGGTAACATGATTGAATTCCTCATATATATTAGCATTATCATTCACCAATTTTCCTTTCCAAGGGTTCCATATTATCTTCATATTTTTTAAAAATCAATTTGGAAATGTAGAAGTTGTCATGTACATCTACAGATTCCTCCTTATTTCTAGAAACACCATTCTCTCTCAACATCAAGGAAATAATCATTGAATGAAACAGATGATTTGTTTTTGAACTAGACATTGTCATATTCTCTAAATAAAAAATTAAAAACCTCCAAATATTTTTTCTATTTTCCATGATTTAGCAGATACAATAGAAATATTCCTTGATATCTCAATGTAGAAAAGTTCCCTATAATGAGACTCAAAACATGTTGATAAAATTTAAAAAGAAACTTGTTTTCTCCTTCCATTTCATCATCATTCACCTTTATAGAGATTAAATTCACTTTTAGTTCAGCTAAAGATTCTTCATAGTAGAAATAATTACTTTTTGGAGGAACCACTCTATATTTATAATCATAAATACCTTCATGTGATAAACTTAACCATTCAGCCCATTAAACAGAGGTGAATCTCACACTTACTCCATTTTCCTTTGAAGGAATTCGATTCTCATCCTCAGACTGCTCAAACATCATAGATTTATAAAATTCCATGAATGGATTTGGGTACTATGGTCCATTATTATTTTCCAAACAATCTACCCAATCTTGAGCTTCGTGTTCCTTCAGCACCCGAGATTTTCTTGACAGAAGCCATTTGAAACATAATTCCTTTTCATCCTCAATTCCTCACTTTAAACAAATGCCGATAGATTAGTTTTTCCATTAAATTGATTATACTACTAGACCCAGTTATAGGTCTCTTAGGGTTTGACACGTCTCCTTCATCGCCAACCATTGGTATCGTAAATCTTTTTATTTTGATTAAGAAAGGACTGAGGGTTTTAATAGAATGTTAGGTTCCAAGGTTAGGAATCAAGAGGTTTGGGAGACGATTGATGTGGATCAAAATATTTTTTGCACTTTTTTATCATTTAGGGATTGAAAAAATTGAGTCAAAAAATAAATAAGAATAAAATGTTTCAGATTCTAGTAGAAAACCACAATGTCCCGAACTTAAGTAAGGTCAACTATCTGTGAGGTCCAATGGTGAGGTCCAACGGTGAGGTCCTAACCGTGAGGTATTAACGGCGAGTTCTTATAGGTGAGTTCTAAGAGCAAGGTATTATCAATGAGGTCTAACGGTGTCGTCTTATTGAAGAGGTCTAACTATGAGGTCTTATCAGTGAGATATAATGACATGGTCTTATCGGTGAGGTGTAACAATGAGGTATTATTAGTGATGTATAATATTAATAGTTTATCATACCTAACTAATGTTTTATGTAATTTATCCTCTCAAAAATAAAAGCCATTTTTAATATATCAGCTAATTGATTATCAGTGCCATAGAATTCAAGAGTGATATCACCTCTTTGATAATGACCTCAGAAGAATTGAGGTCATACATAAATTTTCTTTGTCCTCATGTATGATACTGTATTTTTAGAGATGTTAATATAACTTGTATTATTACAGTTTAAATATACATTTTTGAATTGATAACCAATGACTAGTAATGTGTGTTTCATCCATATAATTTGAGTACAAAAACTAACAGAAAATATATATTCAACTTCGGCAGTAGATAATGAAAATGAATTCTATTTCTTACTATACCAGAATACAAGTGACATGCCCAAAATGCGACATGATCTAGATTTTGTTTTTTCTATCTAACGTATAACCAAATATTCATCATCTGAACAAATTATTAAAATAAAATGATTGTTATATTGGATAAAATTGACCTATGTTTATAGTATGGTTGATATATTGGAAATCATTTTTGAAGTAGTTAAATGAGATTCATTGGGATTGGTATGAAACCGAGCACACATGAATACACTAAATATAATATCTTGTAGGATTGTAGTAAAGTACAAGAGACTCTCAATCATAACTTTTTAATTGGTTTTGATACACTGGTTTCCTAGTTTCATTAGTATACAACATACAAGTAGTACTAATTAGTGTATCATTACCTGTATTACCATCAAAAACAAAATGTTTCAACAGATCTTTAGTATATTTACGTTGATTAAAAAACAATAGGATTTTTATTTTTAAAATTTTGATATCTAAGGAAAAATTTATGACCCTCCATTAAACACTTTTAAAATTCATCTTTGATCATCTTTGAAAAATCAATACACAAAAAATTTTAGATAATCCCAAAATATTGTCATCTGTATAAATCTGTACAATTAAAAAATCTTTGGAAATAATTTTAATAAAAAGTGTTGGATCATATATAAATTTAGAAAAACCTTTTGAAATATAAAAAGAACAAATTTTATCATTCCAAGCCCTAGATTAGGTTTTAGACCATATAAATCATTATAATGTTTATAGACATTTTTTGAAAAATATGGATTTGTAAAACCTGGGGGATGATCAACAAATACATCCTCAACTTTGTACCCATTTAGAAATGAAATTTTGACATTCATTTGATAATCTTTGAAATTTAGATGAGTTGTATAAGAAAATAGTATCTAATGGACTCTATTTAAGATATAGGTGAAAAGGGTTTCTAATTTTTTATTACCTATTCATGATTATATCCTTGTGCAACCAGTCTAGACTTGTTTATAACTAGGTTTATAGATTCACCGACTATATTTATAAACACCCATTTAGTGCTTATCCTAAATGTGTCTTTAGGTCTTTCAACTAATTCCAAAACATTTTTTCTATGAAATTGATTTAATTATTCTTTCATATCTATCACCCAAAGTTTGTCATGGATGTCATCATTAATATTTTTCAGTTAATGCGGTGAAAGAGAAGTTTGATGATAAACTTGGTGTTGCCGAGAAGCTTTAGTTTAGCGTCCCATTATTTATATCACCTACTAAAACATACTAAGGATGATAAATGAGGGTTTTATTACTTGTAGAATGGGTTTTACTAGTATCAACAAGATGTTTTATAGGTTTAGATTCAATATTCTCAAATTTTGATAAAATTCTAGAATAAAATGTTTTTACAAATGGTTCATTGTAATTATCATTATGGTCTATAATTGACATATCAACCTAAAAATGTTCTAGAGAGGTTTTGGGTTCACATGGATAGGTGTCATTAAATATGACATGAACTAAATATTTCAAACCTTTGTTTCCTATATAGAATACTATAAATGCTTTACTATAGATTGAGTAACCTAAGAAAATTAGTTCATCACTCTGGGAAGAAATTTTATAAAGATTATCTTTATTATAATGGATAAAGACATTCCATCCAAAAACTCTAAATTCATAAACCATAGGCTGCCAATTATTCCATATCTCATAAGGGATCTTTTTATGAACGGGCCAAATTAAGACTCTATTGATGATGTAACATGCTATATTAATATCTTCATCCCAAAAATAGATAACAAGTTTTTACTCATTTATAATTTTCTGGGAAATCTATGGAAGTGTCATATTTCTTATTAATATAAATCCATTATTTATGGGTTCTTGGAGGATATATATTGTGATTATATCAATTTTTTGTGTAAAATATTAGGTATCCATATTTTCAAACTCACGACCATTATCACTTATCTTTGTAGAAATTCTAAGTCAAATAATATTTTTATAGACATGGAATATTTAATGAAGTAAGAACATGCTCTACTTTTTTGTTCTAGAAAGTATACCCATGTTTATCTATAGAAATAATCTACAAGAACATAAACATAGTGCCTCCCAATTAATCATAAAACTATAGATGTTCTAAATAATCCATGTGAACAAACTCAAGTGGTTTAGAAGTGGAAACATCCTTCTTTTGTTTGAATGATACATTGTGTTGTTTTCCCTTTTGACAAGGATTAAAAACTTTGTTAAGAGTGAATTCTAATATAGTATTGTTTCTAATTGATCCATTCCTACATAGTTTCGTAATTGAGTGCACATACCAATGCCCAAATCATTTGTTCAATAACCAGGATTCCTTTTTTAAATCATTTATTCAGGAAACATTTTTCTTAGATAAAGAGTTTAAATCACCAGTATATACATTTTCATTTTTAAGTGAATTTAATATAAAAGTATTCGTATAATTAAAAACATTTCATGCATAATTTTCAATCATAACATAAAAACCATCATCACACTACTGAGAGATACTGAGTGGATTGTATTTTAACCAATAAACAAAAAGTAATTTTGAATTAAATATTGTATTATGGATACCAATTTGGCCTATGCGGATGATCTTTCCTTTAGAAATATCATCAAATGTAACGTGTCTTCCATCAACTTTAATTAGGTTACTGAAGCATGAATAATACCCTATCATATTCCATTAATATCTACTATCTATGTACCACAGGGTCATACAGGAGCTCTTTAAGCAATTTTTTTCCAAACCATATTATGTATAGTGTAACATTGGTACCCAGATTTTCATGGGTCCTGAGAGGCTGTCAAGTAAAAAATTGGGATTACATATTTGTCTAATAGGTTTTCTATATCAAAATATATATTTTCTGAGTCATGAACACATTGGTATTTCTTTTAGATAAATTTTTTCCCAAAGATGATCCAGAACAATAACTAGTAATGAACTGTCCAGAATTTGGAACAAATTTATTTTTAATAATACTTCTCTGTCCTCATTGATATCCTAGACCAATTGTGTATTTTGAAGAAATAAATTTTCCTAGACACTGAATCAATGTATATCTACCTTTATTTTACTTCTCATGAAATAATTTTAATTTATCATTCGATAATTGATGTTAATTATTTACTTTTAACAGGTTAGCACATTTTTCTTTCTTATTATCCAAATCAGACTTATAATTTGAATTTAAAGCATGTTGTCTTTTCAATAATTTATATTTATCCATGTTTTCATTAATGGTATCCTCAAGCAATCCAAAATATTCAAATTGTTAATCCATTGTCATATTTTCCACATTATTTGATTCACATTCATTCACATAATAGTAATCATTATGTATAGGATAATTAGTCATAAACTCAAATGTTTCTGTCCTGTTACACAGATTTTCATATCTGTTCTGTTCAATATTAGAAGTTGAATATCCACAGGGAATGCCTTATGAATCACTCCTTGTATCATTCATATTCACTTTTTATCCCTTTCTCTTGTCTTCATATTTCTTCTCAAATTTCAGTTTGGGGCAATCATCCTTCACTTGGCCTTTTCATATAGCCTCATAGCAAACTATCTCATTTGTATTGTCATTCCATTTTCTGTCTTTTACCATTCTCCATTACTATCATACCTTCCTCTATAGTTTGAATTTCTAAAGAACATATTAATTCAATAGAAAAGTTTTTAATCTCCTAGTATGATTATCCATCTTATAATCACTATCAGAATCTGAATCTTCACAGGTGGAACTGTCTAAAAAATCTTGAACTTTTTCCTTATCTTTTCTCATTGAGGTAGAATAATTGAATGCTACATATTTATTTCATTGTTCTTATTAATCTTCCAATTAATTCACCTTAATCACTTCTTCATAAATTATAATTTTTACAATTAGTTCTTTCACTGGAAGCTTGTGTATGTCACAAGATTCTCGGATAGAAAGAGAAGTTCCTCTAAATCTGTCAGGAAGGAATCAATGCGACCTCATAATCTGATCCTTTTTGTCCACTAGTTTCCCAAGAAGACTCGTGATATTTAATATTTCATTGAACCTAATATACTCTTCATATATAATATCATTATGATTCATTTTATAATCTTTTTATTAAATAATATATGTATTTAATATCATTTTGTAATATTGGTTATTCCCTAATGAGAAAAAGACAACGTATCAAAGATTTCATAATTATCTTTATAGGCAGTATTCTATTGAATTTTTAACCACCTAGAGAATAGTATAATGCATTAATTTATTTATAATTATTTTTATATGTATCTTTATTCAAATAAGTCCATGTGTACCTAAAAGTATGAGGCAATGCGTGTTGTACTTCAATTGTGTTCCAGATTTTAGGACCCATGCTTTCTATATACATTTTCATTTTTAATTTCTACTGATTATAATTATTACCATTTAAGAGAGGCCTATTTTATTTTTCCACACCTTCAACTAGGTTATCCATTTTTAATTATAATTTAAAGAACGGAAAATTTAGATATGACAGAAATTTTATGATCTTTATGATACAACTAAAATCTCAGTTGAAAAGAATTTGAAAAAATGAACAAAAATTCAGAAGTTATCAATGGAAATTTATTCCATTGATATCAAATTTTGGTCAGAGTGGAATCATATGAGGGGAGAGAATTGAGTTCCTACTTAATATTTCGATTAAAAACATTAGGAAAATGATCCCCCAATTTTGAAACTACCCAGTTAATTAAGGCAATAGAAATATATATGTTTAGTTGGTCAAATATTTTCTCAAAGTGTTGTTAGTATATAGTTGGATTAGTTTTCATAACATATTTATCTTTTGAAATAGGTTTTCGGAATTATACTCATACACACACTAACCGGAACTAACTATTCAAGTTAATGTAAAACAGTTTTCTGTTTTTGAAATTATAAGCAGTGAAAAATAAAAAAAAAGAAAGTATTAAAAAATATAGTGCACAATAGAGTTAAACAAGAGGTTCAGTTTCAATATGAGACATAATTTTCTCCACCTGGTGATCACCAACCACCACGTAGTTTATATTAACAATAAACTTGATACACATCCTATATAAGGATTTACAACATTTTCCTCAAACTATCCAGGGCTCACACCCTCTTCCACTGTTCATTGTGGTAAAATAAACAATGTAGACCACACATGGTCAGTTCCACAGTTACACGTGGGAATCCATGTGTAAGAAGTTTGATATGAGTGTTTTCAGTATCCCCTAGTTCAAGAACATGAGAGAGTGTCTGTAAGAGAAAAAACACACACTTCTCAGAAATGTAATTGACAGAACACAATATAGATAAAGTTATAACGATTGAGGTTTTAAGGCTCCATCTGTT
Organism: Viscum album; assembly: GCA_963277665.1. Classification (NCBI taxonomy): domain Eukaryota; kingdom Viridiplantae; phylum Streptophyta; class Magnoliopsida; order Santalales; family Viscaceae; genus Viscum; species Viscum album. The sequence goes on along the minus strand of OY728163.1, from coordinate 1,895,790,968 downwards.
TATAGATCTTCTTTTGATCCCTTGGAATGAATAATTGGTAGTTCGAGTCATTTTCTTAAAGTTTTCTCCAAAAAAAGAGTGTCACAACTCCAATTTCAAGCTCTCATGTACTGTGTGTTATGCTTCGAGGGTTGACAAGAAATTTGAGGAAACACATCAGATAGTCTTGAATTTTTTCTCCTTATATGATCTTTTAGTTTCTATCGGGTTCATTGTGTGAGTGATACTGTTCTTTTTTTGTTCTTTAGATCTAGTGTGTATTGACTCTCTTTCTAGTGTCTTATGGAATAATAATATCTTCACTTTTGTGGTCTTCGATTTTGTATTTGATGTCTGACAAAAGGGATAGAGAAAACCTCTTGTGTTCGTCCTCGTACCTCATACTATCTTCATACACAGTATCTTGATATGTTTACAATCAAAATTTATTATTTTTAGAATCATTAAATTTACCCAATATTACTGTTAGAATAATATCTTGAAATTTACAATGTATGGAGTTGAAGAGTTGGTATCGGTAGTTGGGTAATGGTCCCTTTCTCAACAGTTTCCTCCAACATTATCCATCTCAATGGTTACCTTTAGCGATAGCCCTTGTAGTTAGCATTCATTGGTATCTTTCATCGATAGAATTCAACAGTAGACTTCATCGATAGCTTTCATAGGTGACTTTCATTTGAATCTTTCATCGGCAGGATTTCATCTGTAGATTTCGTGGGTAGGGTTCATAAAAGTATCCTTTGAGAGATAGGTTCATAGTGATGACCTTGTACTGATAATTTAGCAGAGCGGTTCCTCAATGGTAACCTCTATTGGTTACATCCATCGGTAACCTTCTAAAGATAACCATTATTGATAACTTCCAACGGTAACCTCTATACTAAGAGAATTTTTCACTATAAACATAATCAATAGAATATTCAGATTGATGATACATAATAATCACATGATAGAAAAAATAAATATTAATTAATCAGGATTATCATATAAAAGAATAAAGATTTGGGATTATCAAAAAAGTTGTGTCCAACAAATTGGAATTTTAGGGGTGGTGGAGGTGAAACAAAATGAAAATTGTTCAATGGTTAATGATACCTCTTCCCCAGGTAACAAATTCCTTTTTGAAACAATGTCCATCCATTGTTTCTTTTCAACACAAAGTGAAGATTATATTTTTATAGGATTTTTTAGAAAATATTTTTGGATGAGTTTGGTAAATATAAATGGATCTGCTGGTGTAAATGAGTGAGGGGAGTGAGTTCCCTTATATATTTGAGGATGAGGGGAATTGTTTTAGATACTCACATGTCTTCATTATTTGAAGGACTTACTTCATGTTATTCATTAATTGAATAATATATGTTGGAGGGTTTATATGGTTATGAAATGAAAAATATTAAAATATAATTAATACAATTTTCAATAATTTTTATCCATAACTCATAAGCATGATTATTTTTCTCATTTGAGGTTTTCATTGAGGTTACCAGTTTTCTCACTAATGTAATTTATCCATTCAGAAATATTTAATTTAATATAATAATAAAATTTATAACTACTAAATACAAATTATAAATTTAATTTATTAATATATATATATTCCATGTTTTTTGTTAATGATTTTTAACAAAATAACATTTCAAGCACAAAAAACATATCTTAAACCATATTTGTGCCAATAAAAAATATTATATTTTGGGTTCAATATGATCATTATAAAATGTTAATTAGTACATTAATAGAATATTTTTTATATTTATTATAATTGAAAAAAACATTTAATAAGGGGTGATTTTTTAATATTTTTCAGTAAATTTATAAAATTCCATTTACTATAAAATAACAGTAATATCAATTTGAACAATATTTATTTAATGTAAATTAAAAATAAATAAAAAACTATGTAATATGAATATAATAAGTTAACAGTTGTTAATGATGATAAATATGACTTAATTATAAATGGAAGACCATAATTCATCAAATTTAACTCATGTTTAAGATTTTAACTCTAATTTATTTTATTTTATTATTAAATAAATAAATTAGTCATTCAAATTTATCATGAATTTTATGGAATATTTTTATATTATAATATTAAATATAAATAATCATTCTAATTCTATCTTTTTTATACTTTAAAAGGATGGTTGTTACTAAACATATAATTTTTTCTTTCTACCCAAGGCTATTAAGAAATTAAAAGTAAAAGGGGTTTTTTTTTATTTTTCATTAAATTAAATTTTATAGCAGCAACATTCATTTTATTGAGTACCAAAATCTGATAAGAACACATCGTATGAGAATATGAGTCAAAATTTTATATTCAATGGGTAATAGACATGCGTCTAAGGAATATTTCTATTGGATTGAATGGTTAGTCCAATGGTAAACGAGTTCTCACTATATTCTTTTAAATTAAATTTAATAGTTTCCAATAATCACTTTTTTAAAAAATTATGGTTCCAATATTAGAAATTAATAATTATTTTTAATAAAAATATAGAATCCATTTTTTATATTTTAATTCATATAAGTGAAACAATTTAATTTAATTTAATATTAATCCCATATATGTGGCAATATAGAAGGATTATAAGAATAGTGTTTTTTATTAAAAGTTGAATATTTATTTAAGCAATGATAAATTATAATCATCGTATGAAAAAATATATTTAATGATTTATAATAAATAAATTTCATTGAAAAATTATCTCATTATTTATTATGGTAATTAATTGAAAAGGATAAACATTATTCATTTTAAAATATTTCTTATAAAAACACTTTTTTAATCGAAAATAATACTTATACTAAATAATATATAATTCTAAGCTAAAATTGATTAACATGATTATATATAAAATAATAATAACTATGTTAATTATAAAATCAGAAAATATTACTGATTTTGAAATTATTATTTTATTAATGATAAAATACATTTTTTTCTGTTTTTTACTATTCACTAAAAAATCGATATTTTCATTAAAATATCATAATTTCATAGATTGTTCATTTATGAAAAAAAAATTATGAATAATATAACAATACTTAAAATTTAATGCAAAATTACTAATAATAAGTATTTAGTATGACATGTATATAAATAAATATTTATATATTTAAAAATCTATTCAATATTATTCATAACTACAAATTAAACTAGTAGTATATAATTGTATTATATAACAAGGGTCATTTAAATTTATTGTTCCATGTTGAATACACCTTCAAAAAAATATCGGGGTAACATGTGTTGAAATCTAAACATGGTATTTCTTGAAAAGAAAGACAAACTCAGCTTTTCATATCCATTTCACCATTGAATAAATTTTTCTTCTTAAAAAATCCTAGAATGTTATATCCTCCCAACAGCTATAGATTTTTTCCTAAAAATTTAAGCAACATTTTATTAGTAAATGGATGTAAATCTAAATTTTTTTGTTATAAACAGACATCATAAAATGGGAAAATAAACAATCCTAATAAGAATATTTAAATGGAGGTATAAAGGCCATATGAAATAACACATAACTTTTTTTCAAATAGTATATTTTTAATGGGATAGATCTAAATGCATAAATAATTATATAGAGTGACATAGGTCAGTAATCTTATTAAATATAATGATCAAATGAATGATAAATCCTACAAAATATAAATCTATAATGATAAAAAAGACCATGGATTCAACAGAAACTGAGGTAGAATGGAAAAAAATTATTAACATCCTTTTTTATATTTAGGTAATTCTACTACCATATATACATTTATAATAGGGAAATAAAATTACATGATTAGTATAATTTCAAAATATATCAATATTTCACTACAATATTATATTTTATTTCAATGTGTTGTGTATTGACGATGGATATTTAATTCCCAGTGAAATAAAATCAAATTTGAAGACATAGATACTATAAAATGGATAAAAATAGATTTCATGTATCGTTATACATTAATAAAATGTATATGATAGGGTAATATAATAGCCAAATTTAATAATCCATTATATGACAAACTAATCTTATAAACTCAGTATTAATACTACTGCAGAAATAAACCCCCAAGGTAACATTGAAGATTTTTTTGGGTTGAATGTGTTTGTTGATAAATTTGGTTTCGATAGTTTGTTGTGGATTTTATAGTGTTTTTACAAGATATATTGGAAAAGATCTATGTAAATGGATTGGATACTCTAGAGGTAGTATAAAAATCTCATATAAAAGGTGGAGTTATTTCATAGTGTTTTCCAAATTTATCATCCTCAAATAATCTGAAGAGTAGAGAATGGTGTTTTGGGAAAATAATGTAGCACAGAAGATTAAATGTGGTTTGTAATGTTTTGAGTAGGGAATTTTTTAGACCACCATGTCAAAATATGGAAATGAAATGAAGGGAACACAAGATTGGAAATAGAATGAAATATAATCGCATGCCAAACACAACGTCAGATGGGGTTTTACGTGCTCAGAGTGGATCATAGGAACACAGAAGAGGATGCATTGGGGTCTTGTGTGTAGGGTCGATTGGGCCTATAAATTGATGGACACACCCACATTTGAAGAGCACAAACCTTAAAGAAAATTATCTATTTGATTCATGTAAGAGTCGCAAGGTAGAGGAGTTGTGGATAATGGGATTTCCTCACAAATATTATTTCATGAATATAGAGTTTGGTTTAATGTATATATTTTACACACAATTCATTAAACATGCATGCACGACACTGATATGTTTTCTCGAATGATTGATGTTTCCCAGTAGTTATTTTGTAAAAGTGTAATCATCAATTAGATAAATGTGCAACATAATGATACACTAAATGATGTGCAAAAAATATTGATTCATGAAATCAATGGAGGATCTTCTGAAGAAGTAGTTACCACGCATCAGTTGAGTGAGTAATGAGATTTAAAATTTTGAATGGGTGTAAATGAATAGGGATGGTGAGTATGCTAATAACATTGTAAATATCAATCAAAATTTAGTGGATTTTATACATTTTCATGTTGTCAATGTATTCCCATAGCGAATATCCCAAGGTGTAACGCCCTGACCCCAGTTACCCAGAGTCGGTGCATTATTGTGTAACATTGGCATGATCACAAAAGATCAAGTCTCGAAAGACTTATTAGTTTAGTAGCCTTGGAAACACTAGATACATTCATAAATGTTACATTACATCATAAAGTGAAAAACTACCAAAAAAAGTCTCCATAGTCCACACTCATATCCTCTTCTGAATATCCCTGCACGTCATTCATAAAATACTTCTTCACATCCTGGAAAATATTAAAACATTGAAAGGGGTGAGCTCAGATGCTCAGTAAGGATAACAATATTGTAAAATCTTTCGTAAATAAACATTAACATTTAAGGAAATGTATAACTAAAACAAAATCCTTTTAAACTTGAACTTCAACATAATATGGATAAAGTAAAATGAGATAATGTCATTTACTTCTTTACATGGATATTCTATTGGTCGAATAATCACATGCAATATCAATAACCACATTCATAACGATGGAATGCATAATGCCAGACTATCATAACCACGTAGTCAAGGCCTCGTGCCATGACCACAAATAAGACTTTGTCAACGCCTCGTTCCAAGACACTAGTTTGTCTCTTGAGAGATACCGATGCGTTGAGGAGCTATAGTGGGCTCCACCCGTTACTTATTAAGTCCAATTCATTCCTCATATGAACAGGTTTAAACCTATCATAAACCATAACATAATTGTATCATATAAAAAATTCATAAAGGAAACATAAAATATCCACATTTCAATCACAAGATATCAATACAATACATTAATATAATAAAAAAACACTTTCAAAACCATTTTCAATACCAAAATAAAAGGAAATTAAAACTTTGTATTTATTTTTCATTTAAAAAGAAGTTATGGCTTATAGTGGAAGCCGAAACTCAAATAATGGCCACGGTGGCAGAGAAGTCATTTTCACCGCATATGTACAAGAAAAACATTCCTTTTGTCATTTAGTAAAAATGCTTCATATAAAAATATTCCTTTTGAATAAAATTAAAATTCAAAGGGTTTTTACACCGTATAATGGAAAGTTGTGTATAAAACCAAATATGCCTCAATGAAAGGAGATTGAGACGAAGTCCCTAAAATAGATCATTTTTTAAATAAAATAGATCTATTATGTGTATTCAATATATTTACACATAAGGAAAGTACAAATACAAGATATGACATAATAATATAATGACATAATTTGATAGTATGAGATTAACCCAGAGAATAGAAATTGGGTTAAGAAGTTCCCTTACCTCGCGTCCTGTCTTGACTCGACCGTTATTTAACCTCTTAAATAATAAACTAGAGTTAATTTATAATTTCTTAAGATCCTTTTTCATGTTTTTTATTCCTTTTATATCACTTATTACCATGTTATGAACATTATGTAATTATTTATGTTAATAACGGTCGTTTTGTCGATCTTTAGTACTTGAGTCAATAATAAACTTCTTATAATTACAAGTTGTTCATGTGGTGATATATCCATTATATCCAGAATTATATTCATGATATAGATATCAGATATCTCATATATATCCAATATATACTTGCATTTATAATATTCCATAACGTTTAGAGGTACGAAATGAAATGCACCGTTCATGGAGACGTTAAGCCGTGTGTACGCATGAACGCTACTTTCATTTCTATATCTTATTTAATGAAATCATAATGATATAAAGGTATATTATAATTCCAGTATAATATAATATATAATATCATTTACTCCATCCTCTATACATCCCAGTTATGGGATTAACGATTCAAATCACTTTGAGGGGGCGATATTTCGCACTCCCTAAAATGAAAATATCGCATTTACCCATAATGGAAACAATAAAGGTATGCCATAAATAAAAAATATAGAAACTTAAGTAAAACATAAACATATTATATATCATATATATATAAATATAGTGACATCTTAATGGCCACCTTTGAAGGTGTTTGATGAGTGTTGAACAATCATTGTTTCGTGAGGCAGAAATTCACCATCCACAGAAACAGTATGTTCTTTAACCATTAGATGTAGTTGTGTGTTTTTGTAGCTATAATAATTCTTATAACAACATTCTAGTATATTGAGGATACTGGTGTTATTACAAAATAAATTAATAAAAAGAGTTTAGGGGGTTGGATAAGAAAAATAAAACAAAATAACATAAGAGAGACATTACCTTAAAATCGGGTAACTCTTTTGATTTGAGCCAAAGGCTTCCTTGGGAAGAATTCTGCCCAATGTGAGGCTTCTAGGATTAAGGTAGGGATGTTGGGAGAGTATTTGGGTAGAGTTTGGTCGTGCAAAAAGGATTTGAATGTGTGAGTAAGGTGGTAGTGGTGGGGGCCTTTTATAAGTGGAGAGGAGGGTCACTCTTGGAATGTTATGAAATGATACTTTATTATATAATGATTTTCGTATTTTAAAGGTCCCAAACTTATATAATTAGAGGCTAAGGTGATAAGGGTCCTAAATCTACTCATCCAATAGGTTTTTGTCAAGTTTAAGCCTTGGATATTGCATTATCTTTTCATTTTATTTAAATCGTTAATTAATGAGGAAATCACTGCATCATCATGGTGTCATAAATAATTTAATTTATTTAATGTCTAAAAATTATAAAAAAATATCATGATGTAGGAAATATTTGTATCTTTATAATGAATATTTATATTCAAAAATATGACTTGTACTACCCCATTTAAAAACAGTTTAATAAAATAACTTATGTTTGTGACATCTTTATTTTATCTTTAAATAAAAGTTATTTATGTCATTTTCCTACCAAAGTGTCTCCATGGGGTCCCCAAGTTGACCCATGGATTTTATTGGTCGTCCATGACACATCAAATTGGGGTAGGACAAGTGTAAATGTATTTTCATATTTTTATAATATCATTTTTACTTTAAATTTCACTAATTACCTTTAATCACGATTAATTAAACTTAAAAGTTACTATTCACCAAAAAATTATTTTAATCCCATTGAACCAAATTTTACTTCCTAATAAAAAACATGTATGTCTGCATTTTGAAAATCAAATCATAGAAGCGGTAATGTTTCATTTAAATGAAAAATCAGTATTTTAACTACCACTTAGTCGTTTCACTATTCATCAAAAAATTGAAGTTTTTCAAAACAATGCCAAAATTTCACCCTAAGCTATAATTGATATTCCGAATTCAAAAATGATGTCTAATTTAAAAAATTTTAAACATATAATTTTCATTAATTAATTTTATAACTAATTACCACGGTCACAACAAAAAGCGTGTTTTTAAGAAACAATATATATCAAACGATTGACAATTGTTTATGTCCAATTTCAAAGTGAAATTAATTATAATGTACATCATTGGATAAAATGGTAAAAATATATTATAATTATAATTTTAAACCACTAAATAGTATAATTTATCATTATAAATGATTTTTATTAAAAAAGTTGTTTTAAGTATTTTTCACTATTCATAAAAAATTGGAAGTTCTCAGAAAAAAAACCAAAAATTCAACGTAGGCTAATTTCGATATTCTGAATCCAAAAATGAAGTCCATTTTGAAATATAAAATTTATTTAATTTCAAAAAGTTTTATTACTATTCATAACGGCTACTTTGATTAGTTGCGGTGTGTTAGAACTCGAAGTTGCGTACAATGTAAGCTATTTCATTATTGAATGAGAAGTGTATCATGGAAGCTCGGGGTGTTACATTCTCCCCTCCTTCAATAAATTGCATCCTCGTAATTTGAAATTTTTCTTTGAAAATAAAAGGTTGAAACTATAAAATACCTTTGTGGAAAACCCACATCAGAAATAAGGTTAATAAAAATATAACTTTAAAAGAAAGAATGATAAGTACAAAGGTCACCAGAGACAGCCCATACTCGGATTCTATGAAAATATGGATATATAGGAGAAACAAACCATCAAGGTCTGATGGAGAGTTGTAGAAATCAGGATTAGGAGAAAGTTAACCACAAGAAAATCACAAACTTTTGATTGGATAAACGGTCATTGAATCCCCAGTTGGAAAATTTAACCGACAAAATTTTTGTTTTAAGATACATTTTATAAAGTTGAGAATTTATTTAAGTGATTTTCTAAGAACGTAAGGAAATATACTTACTTGTCATGTAGGCTTTCATTCTTTAATAAATTTTTACCACGAACCCATCTTTCACTCAAAAATATTATATTTATCCTAATTGTATAAGGTTCCAAATATTACCACATACCATTTAGATTAGGAAAACTATTTTGTTATAACCAGGGACTTCTTGTAGGCTAGTGGTAGGTAATAAAGGCATGTCGCACTATGGTTGTGGGTTCGATTCCTGCAGCTTTGTCCGACGCGACGGGTTATGCCCCACCCTGCAGGTTGTCCTTTTCCTAAAACAATAGTATTATAATATTACAAAAATAATCTTCATAAATGTTTTAACCTTTAACAATACTATCCCAAGATCAACATAATACATTCCAATCTTTATAGTTATCCAAAATACCTCAGTCCAGACTTTCACTAAAGGGTACTTAAATTCCAAAATCAATTGTAACATTAGATTCCCTAAACAAAGTAAAGTTTCTCTTATTGTCAAATACTAAAAATATGATTTCCTTCATCATATTAAAACCTTAATGATAACAGCAAGTACTGCAGTACAATCCTTATATATATCACATTATTCTTATAACCAAATTATAATCCTTGAGTCCAAAAGCACCAATACATAAATTATTCCACTTCAACTGTAGTAATAACATAAGATTAGCCTTCATCCCTTGGTCTTTTCTGAGGTATTTTTCCCTGACTCTTAGTAAATTCATTTGCATAATGCCCCATTTCCCTACAATTTTATCATTCAACATTGATAGCCTCTTTCTTTCCCTTGAAATCACGAGCCTAGTAACCTTTTTCTCCACATTTATAACAAACTCTAATTCCATTTAGGCAAGCACCAGGGTGATTCTTCCCACAATTATCACATAATGGAAAATCCTTATTTCCCTTTTTCCCTTTATCCATCTCTTGTTCCACTATTCTCTTCTTCTCTTGTTTTACTTTGTTGTCATAAGACTTAGAGAATTCCTATTCTGTCTTGATAGCACACGAGACAATATCTTCGTACGATGAGAATGATTGTGATACTAAAGCTCGAATGAGAAATGGTTTTAACGCATCAATGAAATGATCAATCTTACATCTTGGGTTACGTATATAATCTGCAGCATACCTCGCTAACCGTGTAATGTTGGCCTCATACATTGCGACATTCTCATCCTCCTTTTGTCTCAGACTCAGAAATTGCCTTTCCATATCTTCTTGATGGCCACGAGGAAAGTATTTTTCTAAGAAAAGATCTTTGAACTCTCTCCATTCCATACTTGATACTTCTTCATCTTCCTTTGTATTTTGAATCAATGACCACCATTGATCAGCATCTCCAGTGAGGCGGTAAACTGCCATGATAACCTTTTCCCTTTCACTACTCCCCATGGCGTGGAATATTTTCTCTGTGGATTTTATCCATTGCTCAGATACTAATGGATTTTTACCCCCATTAAATGTTGCCGGTTGCTGCCTCATGAAGCGGTCTAACATTGATCCTCCACGTTGCGGATTAGGGTGCTCCATACAAGTAAGTTTATTATTCATAACCTGAGTGAGTTGTCCCAGTATGGTAATAAATTGATCAGCACCAATTGTATCTCCATCTTTATAATAATTATCTTGAGCATGAGGGAAATCCCTACACGGAGTGCGTGCATTGATACGGTTTCCATTCCTTCCACTAGGCGCCATTTCTAAAAAATTGCATAAACTAGATTAGTTTATGAATCAAAATACATAATTCCATACTTATAAAATACTTAACATAAATTGAACTATTTATGGATATAATCCATAATCATAAAAATGATTTCTTGGAGAAAGTGTATACTCATAACCCTTCATAGTGGTTTGAAAAGAAAACGAGAATTATCCTAAGAATATTTCCCTTGAGTGTCGTAACCAAGAGTGCAGCAAGGCCTATTGCCGTGCACCAGTTCCCGTTCAAGTCTAGCTCAAAGCAGTGTTTTCGGGTTCTACCCCTAGGTACATATGTGCCAGAGCCGCCTCTACCTGCTCTTATCCAGACAGGGATATATTTCTCGGAAAACTCACAAAAACTCTATAATACCAAAATTCTAGGAAGTTCTTCTATACTAATCTTCAAAGTCTATCTTCGGGCTATGTGCTCTAATCAGAGTTTATCTAAATCTAGCTTCCAAGGTTTGTACTAAACTGCCTCTGATACCAACTATAACACCCCGACCCCAGTTACCCAGAGTCGGTGCATTATTGTGTAACATTGGCATCATCAAAAAAGATCAAGTCTCGAATGACCGATTAGTTTAGTAGCCTTGGAAACACTAGATACATTCATAAATGTTACATTACATCATAAAGTGAAAAACTACAAAAACAAAGTTTCCATAGTCCACCCTCATATCCTCTTCTGACTATCCCTATAGGTCATTCATAAAATAATTCTTCACATCCTGGAAAAATATTAAAACATTGAAAGGGGTGAGCTCAGATGCTCAGTAAGGATAACAATATTTTGGAAGTGTTCGTAAATAAAAATTAACATTTAAGGCAATGTATAACTAAAACAAAAGCCTTTTAAACATGAACATCAACATAATATGGAAAATTTAAAATGAGATAATTCCATTTACTTCTTCACATTGATATTCTACTGGTCGAATAATCACATGCAATATCAATAACCACTTTCATAATAATGGAATGCATAATGCCAGACTATTATAACCACATATTCAAGGCCTCGAGCCAAGACCACAATTAAGATTTTGTCAAGGCCTCGTTCCAAGACACTAGTTTGTCTCATGAGACATACCGATGCATCGAGGAGCTATAGCGGGCTCCACCCGTCACTTATTAAGTCCAATGCATTCCTTATATGAACAGGTTTAAACATATCATAAACCATAACATAATTGTATCACATAAAACATGCATAAAGGAAACATAAAATATCCACATTTCAATCACAAGATATCAATACAATACATTGATATAATAAAAAAACACTTTCATAACTATTTTCAATACCAAAATAAAAGGAAATTAAAACTTTGAATTTATTTTTCATTTAAAAAGAAGTAATGGCTTGTAGAGGAAGCCGAAACTCAAATAATGTTCACGGCAACAGAGAAGTCGTTGTCGCCGCATACGTACAATAAAAACATTCCTTTTGTCGTTTAGTAAAAACGCTTCGTATAAAAATATTCCTTTTGAATAAAATTAAAAGTCAAAGGGTTTTTTACACCGTATAATGGAAAGTTGTGTATAAAACCAAATATGCCTTAATGAAAGGAGATTGAGACGCAGTCCCGTAAAAAAGATCATTTTTTTAATAAAATATATCTATTTTGTGTATTCACTATAGGTATACATAACGAATGTAAAAATACAAGATAGGACATAATAATATATTGACATAATTTGAAAGTAGGAGATTAACCCAAAGAATGGAAATGGGGTTAAGAAGTTTCCTTACCTCGCATCCTGTCTTGACCCGACCATTCATTAACCTCATGAATAATAAACTAGAGTTAATTTATAATTGCTTAAGAACATTTTTCAAGTTTTTTATTCCTTTTATATCAATTATTACCATTTTATGAACATTATATAATTATTTAAGTTAATAACGGCCGTTTTGTCGATCTTTGGTACTTGAGAGTCAAAAATAAACTTCTTATAATTACAAGTTGTTCATGTGGTGATATATCCATTATATCCAGAATTATATTCATTATATAGATATCATATATATCATATATATCCAGTATATACATGCATTTATAATATTCCATAACGTTTAGAGGTAATAAATGAAATGCACCGTTCATGGAGACGGTAAGCCGTACATACGCATGAACGCTACTTTAATTTCTAATTTGTATTTAATGAAATCATAATTATATAAAGGTATATTATAATTCCAGTATAATATCATATATAATATCATTTACGCCATCCTTTATACATCCCACATATGGGATTAACGATTCAAATCACTTTGAAGGGGCCGTTGTCCGCACTTCATAAAATGAAAATATCGTGTTTACCCATAATTGAAACAATAAAGGTATTCCATAAATGAAAAATATATAACCTTAAGTAAAACAGAAATATATTATATATCATATATATAATTATAGTGACATATTAATGGCCACCTTTGAAGGTGTTACATGAGTGTTGAACAGTCATCGTTTCGTGAGGTAGAAATTCACCATCCACAGAAACAGTATGTTCTTTAACCATTAGATGTAGGTGTGTGTAAGTGTACTTAGAATAATTCTTATAAAAACATCCTAGTATATTTAGTATACTTGTGTTATTACAAAAGAAATGAATAAAATGATTTTAGGGGGTTGGATAAGAAAAATAAAACAAAATAACATAAGAGAAGATATTACCTTAAAATCGGGTAACTCTTTTGATTTGAGCCAAAGGCTTCCTTGGGAAGAATTATGCCAAAAGTGAGGCTTCTATGAGTAATGGAGGGATGTTGGGAGAGTATTTTGGAAGAGGTTGGCCGAGCTAAAAGGCTTTGAAAGTGTGAGTAAGGTTGTAGTGGTGGGGGCCTTTTATAAGTGGAGAGGAGGGGCACTCTTGGAATGTAATGAAATGTTACTTTATTATATAATGAGTTTCGGATTTTAAAGGTCCCAAACTTATATAATTCGAGGATAAGGTGATACGGGTTCTAAATATATTCATCCAATAAGTTTTTGACAAGTCTATGCTATGGATTTTACATTATCTTTTCATTTTATTTAAATCGTTAATTAATGAGGTAATCGCTGCATCATCATGGTGCCATATATAATTTAATTTATTTAATGTCTAAAAATTATAAAACAAATATCATGATGTAGGAAATTTTATTATATTTCTAATGACTATTTATAGTCAAAAATATGACTTGTATAACCCCATTTAAATTTTTTTTTAGTAAAACTACTTATGTTTGTGACATTTTTATTTTAACTTTAAATAAACGTTATTTATGTCATTTTCCTACCAACGTGTCTCCATGGGGTCCCTAAGTTTACCCATGGATTTTTTTGGTCAGCCATGACATATCCAATAGGGGTAGGACATGTTTAAAGGTATCTTCATTTTTTTATAATATCACTTTTATTTTAATTTCACTAATTACCTTTAATCGCGATTTATTAAACTTAAAAGTTTCTATTCACAAAAAAATTATTTTAATCACATTGAACCAAATTTTACTTCCTAATGACAACCATGTATGTCGGATTTTTTAAAATCAAATCACAGAAGTGGTAATGTTTTATTTAAATGAAAAATCTGTTTTTTAACTACCACTTACTGGTTTCACTATTCATCAAAAAAATTGAAGTTTTTCAGAACAATGCCAAAATTTCACCCTAAGCTATAATTGATATTCCAAATTTAAAAATGGTTTCTAATTTATAAAATTCAAAACATATAAGTTTCATTAATTAATTTTATAACTAATTCCTGCTGTCACAATAAATAGCGTGTTTTTAAGAATCAATATATATCAAAAGATTGACAATTGTTTATGTCCAATTTCAAATTGAAATTAATTCTAATGTAAACCGTTGGATAAAGTGGTAAAAATATATTATAATTATAATTTAAAACGTCTAAATAGTATAATTTATCCCTATAAATTATTTTTGTTAAAAAATTTGTTTTATGTATTTTTCACTATTCATAAAAAATTGGAAGTTCTCAGAAAAATACCAAAAATTTAACATAGGCTAATTTCGATATTCTGAATCCAAAAATGGAGTCCATTTTGAAATATAAAATTTATATAATTTCAATAAGTGGTTATTACTATTCATAATGGCTACTTTGATTAGTTTCGGTGTGTGAGAACTCGAAGATTCCTACAATGCAAGCTATTGCATTATTGAATGAGAAGCATATCATGGAAGCACAGGGTGTTACACAAGGAGGGTGAACCACATAAATTTTTTGTGTCACATGAATTCATTGAATTTTGTTTCAAACATTTATATGGTCACGAGAGAGAAGAGTGTTTCTTTTAACAATGAAATAGGATCATAAAGAGAATTTTTATTACAATGTAATGCCCTGATTCCCCCCCCCCCGCACTATAGGTATTTAACATAGTTGGAATAAAAAATCCCCAATGATCAAACTAAATTATTCAATAATTAATTACCAATAAAATTCATCATAATTTTATGAATATATTCCAAACCCAATCGTTGGTCGGAATTGATAATCTATACTTCATTGATAAATCAACCATTCTATAAAAAAATTATATATGATATTATGATGATATTATCATAATATTAATCTTAAATAAATCCTCGCTAAAAGGGTATCATGTAGACGAGTGGTATTTTAAAATCCCTTATCTTCCCTTAGTCATGTTTTCATTCCCCACCTCCTTGCTGGACGCGATGGGTTGCAACCTAGTGTAAGAGTTACCCTATTTTTTCAATAATTTCAAAAAAAATAATCCCCTCTAAATAAATTTCATGTTGATCCATGTGTTTCAAATAACCCAACCAAAAACTAATGTATCCAAACATTTCAACAACCACTTGAAAATTTTTACTACAAAGAACACATAAATGAGGTGTCTATGACATTGAATTAATATTCATCTGTAATATTATAGAATTAAAATGGAATCTATAAAATTATAATAACCTCTCATGAAAACCGCCTAATATCTAAATTTACCTAAACATCATATTTTATACCACGTATCATAGCATACAACCCACACCCCTAGATTTAGTTATTAAATTGTAAACATTACATTTCCATCTTTTTACATTTTTTCATGACCTAATTATAATTATCTAATCCTCACAACATTAAAAATATAAATTATATAACATATAACACTGAGGAAAATATAGTTATATATATTTTATGAAATATTAATATCTCGTAAATAAATAATACACATTACAATAAATGGGGATTTATCCATATAACCTATATTTTCTTCTTCAACTTAATACATCATAATCATCCATAGAAAACTCCTTGTTGAAAAAAAAACAATCAACAAGATTATTTAAAACCATGGGAAATGAAAAAATTAAAATTGGGATCTCAAATACTCAGTTATGGTCAATATAAGCATTTACAGTTGAATGACATGAATGATCATAAGATGTGTAGATGGGTATCGAGACACAATCTAAGTGCACAATCAAATCATAAAAGAATAAGTACCTATCATCATCTGAATCATCATATATGAAAACATGGAAATATAAAGAGTAATCACATTCTATAGTCATGATACATGTGATATCAATCTCATTTATGAAAAAATATAATTCCAGATCATTAAAAAAAGTCTTTTTTGTAACATGTAGTATAATTTTCATTAATTACTTTTAGAATCTTTTTATCTGTAATGACTATATAACCGACATTCAATATAATCAATACTACTTTCAATTGAGAATTACCTTTTAACTCCCATAATATAACCTACAACGGACTCACCCAACACTATAAATGCCACCCCATCATTTATGTTGTATTATAATCACATAAAATTATCTTACCCACTACATTATAAAAAGTGTAATGGGATCACCTGGTGGTATCTAGGCCACCCAATCATATAAGATGTAATTGGATCACCCAATTCTATCTAGGACACCCCAACATTGACGTAATTTTTATTTTCACAAATCTGAATCTTATTCATATTGAATTCATAATAAAACAAATAATAAAAAATTTGACCAAAGGATAAGAAATGGTTCTCATAACAAACTCTTTGAAACATATTTTCTTAATGTAGATGAAATAGGATTAATAACAATAAAATTGAAATAAAAATAAACCATCTTGACAATGATTTAATATGGTATCACTACAAAATTCCCCATTTACGCATAGTAAAAAACATGGGTTGTTTACATTAATGGATAGAAATAACATAAAAATACTATAGAATATATATTTGAGGATAATACAATTTTCTTTTTAAAATTCACTTCTTAAAACATGAATCATTTTAAATATCATTCAATTTGAAAATTATATTTAATAATTATAATATATTATTTTACTAATATTTAGAAAATTATTTTCAAACAATCCTTTTATAATTGAAAAATAAATTTTCAAAACATTAATGATTTTTATAGAAAATATGGTTTATGAAGAAAATTAATTATTTACAGAAAATTTGATTCTTCATTAAAACAGTAATTTGTCCACTATTGTATATAAACAAAAGAGAGTGAAAGAAAATTTCGACTATGTTGAAATTAATTGAGGAGAAATAATTTCATTAGTGTATATTAAAAATAGATCAAAGTATTTCAGCATTGGATACATAATAAAAAATAATCAATATAATTGATTAGGTTGTATAATGAAAATCATAACACATGGGTAACATTGAGTAACATACCAGAGGAATGAAAAAAAAAGGAAACCTAAAATATCATGTGTCACAGATCGGATAGGGTACCCAGATAAATTTATAACCATGCTAGTATTGACGTATTCCAAAGGTAGTTCTCATTCCCCATTGGTCGAGGACATTCACCTAACATTATAAAACATGAATGTGGGAACCATTTTTCAAAAAACCTAGAAGAACAAAGATAAGAATGGAATTATGAATGAAAAATAAACTCCATTGCTGGTAATATACCTGAATTTGAAAATAAATTAAATCCAAAAGAACTACAATCCATGTACCAAAACAAGTAAAAACAACCCATGTCCCGGAGGACACAACTGACCATGTCCAAGTTTCAAAATATTGATCAACCTCCAAGATATCTTCTAACCTTGTTCAACATGGAAGGATATAGTCTAGAATCACCTTAAGGAACATGTTTTTTGTGCTATAAAATTCCCATATAGTGTCACCATGTATTACATATCAGTGGGAAACGATTTATTTACCAATGGAATGCATTCATTTTTAGAATAAATAGGTTTTTTATTTTAAATAATTTTTAATCAAATCATGCTATACAATTCACATGATGGGAAAAGAATTTTATAATTGTATTTAAAATGTATGGAATACTTATTTAAAATCTCTTAAAAATTACATTTATCATTTTATATAAATCCAAAAGTCATGTAATGTAGTTCAAAAACTATGGATCATAATTATATCTCAAATATAAAACATGCGAGAAACTTGTTCATCAACAAAATATGTAAGAAAGATCATATATATAGGAATCCACAATATATAATTGATCAAAAAAAATTGTTTATACACACATTCCAAATTTTTTTTGAGAAAAGGAGATCCATCATCATACAGTCATTGATGTGATCTGTGACATTTATGATTTAGAAAATTGTATAATAATAGAGAATATAAAACTAACTCATATACAACTTTTTTATTTCATCTACAATTACACAATAAATTATGGGATTATTATTTTATAAATACATAAAATAAAAATAAATTTCATTACTTTATTTCAAATTCAAATTTTCCCTTTAAAACCAAAACAAATTAAAAAAACACATTCATATTTATCAAGATCAAACCACTACGTGTCTATAAAAAAATTTAACTCATTATCCTAAGATCGATATAAATTAAAAACAAAGTCTGACAATTTTAAAATCCATTTCAATATTTAAATTAAAAAATTTAATTCAAATAACTTCCATAAAATTTATCATTTAAATTATGGAACTTAAATCAACCAATTTCCACAAATGCTTCCTAATTCAATTGAATTGGTAATTTTACCAATGTTATTGCCAGTACCCTTTCAAATATACAAATTCACAGTATTTTTGTTAAATAAATTAAACATAAATCAAATTTTATCACTGTATTTTTAATCAATAGTTGAAATAAATCATTAAATTCATTGTTAATAATATTTTCCGAATGAAATAGAACCACAATTTTTTTTCTTCCAAAAACCAATACTCAAAACTGAACCCATAAATGATAATGAAGGTGTATCAGACCATGAAAGTCATTCTAAAGTTTAAATCAAATTTCAAAAATCATATATCCATCAATAACAAAATGATCCATTGAAATATTTAAGGATGAGAAAGAGAGAATGAGGAATGATGTTGATAATTATTCCCCTGGAATCCACCCCGAAATTTCAATGACGATGGAACACCAAAATTAAGGAACTCAGAATGTTTTTGGATTCCAAAATAACATGGGGATGGCTTTGGATCAAGGGATGTTAATTTGGGGATGAAAAAATGAAATTGATCAGCCACACTTTCAATTTTTAAAAACCAGTCATGGTATTACATGACGTTTAAATACATTACACATCGTGAAATAGTAAAAATCAAAAACCATCAAAAAACTACACCTCGAATTAATGAAATGACGATATTAATTAAAAACTGAGATATAATTAAATCAAAATAGATTAATAATCCTCACATCATGAACACTTCACAACATGAATCCTTTCACGACATGAAACGATCAACTCTAACACACCATGTAACATGGTTTTATGGTTATAAACGTTCCTATAATCTTCCAAAAGAGTCATTTAATGATATGAGTACAAACAAATATCTAACATCACAATTATATGTATCCTCCCAATTCATTCTTAACCATACCCATCTAATGAAAATAAAAACAACAATAATATTATAGACGTACCTATAAAATCTATAACAGGATGTTACAACCTCCTTACCATAAAAACATTCAATCCCCAAAAATCCAATGAAGAAGATTCCATACAAAAAAATATTATTACACTAATCTATAATCAGTTACTCACATACCCATGTCTCATTATTATCAAAACCATGCTTCAATAAAACATGAACTAAAGGTATCATCCTCCCATGAGAACCTTGGATTCAGAATCAACTATCCTAATAGTCCTCATTGTCATAGATAAGTTAGGTTCAATATGAAAATCATTCCATCTCAAAAAATTATATAGATAAGATAATTGAATTCTCGTATTTCATTCATTGGTTATTTTATGTATCTACATTATTTGTGGTCTATGTTCAAAACTACAGGCAACATTCCCCACATGCTTAACAACCTCAAAAGTCCCCACAAAATGATGAGATTGTTTCCCTTTCTTCATAATTCATTGTATCCCCATTTGGGGTGAATCATTGATGAAAACCTATTCACCAATTGATAATTCAAAAGGTATATGACGATTATTAGAATAATAATTATATAATCTCTTAGCCTTCAATATTCTATTATTAATTAACTAATGATTTTATATAATTTGATGCACATAACATGATCCAACCAATGAACTTTCACCAATATATGACCATACGACAGATATTTATAAGGTTATGCATAAAAGGCCTTAAAAGGTTCTATTCAGATCATATACTGGTAACAATTGTTATAAGAAAACTTAATTAGATCTACATGATCATCGCAAGACCCACTAAAGTCGAGAACACACACACGGAGAATATCCTATAGAATATTTAATACTCTCTCCATTTGTACATCCGATTGCAGTTGGCAATCCATGGTTAAAAGGAACTGAGATCCACATGCCTCCTAGAAACCCTATATAAAAGAGATATGTTAAATAAGGATCACAATTAGTGAAAATAGAAGATGGAATTCCATGAAAACGAACAATATCTTTCACGTAGAGATTCCCCACCTCCTCAAGTTTGGCTGAATCATGAATGAGTAAGATGTGTGCTAACATGGTAAACCTATCAATTAGAATCCATATCCCATTATTCTTATTATGGGAATAATAAAACCCAACGAAAATGCAAAAAGAGTCATCATCCCACATTTAAGAAGGGATTGGATATGGATGATGAAATCTTGATGTTTTCAAACAATCGGCCTGAAACTCCTGGCACGTGTAATAGTGGGAAACAAACTCATCAATGCCCCATATCATACACTGACACTTGAACTATCACCACATTTAAAAAAACATATTAGTTTATATTGGGTGATAACCCTACCATGGGTTATAAAAACCCCTCACCACATCTTTTATTTATGCTAATGTAACAAGGAAGAGATATTTATTGAGGTGAACCCATTCCTTCGAGAACTACCATTGGGAAACTGTCTCTCCACCCTAATGATTGTATCCAATTATATGTAATAAATCATCAAGATCTTGACCTAGATAAATAATCTCTTTAAGAGTAGAATTCAACTGAACACTGGCTAAATAAATATCTTCCCCTTTCATTAGGACTCTAATATGAAACCATGCAAAGAGAGCCATCAAATTCTAGTCTTCTAATGATTCTCTAATTACTTGGCTTGTATGTTTCAATCCCAATGAATCATCAATGAAATTCCATTTCCAATGGTTGAAATAAATTTCATTGAAAATATATTTATGGTTCTCCACATAATGCATCTTGTGAATATTCAAATATTTTTTTAGAGAAGATATAAATCATGATTCTTTGGAATGAACAAACTGTAAACATTTCTATGTAAAATTAATGCCCCAAATTTTCAATGTGTGCATAAAAACAACATGTTCAATGAAAATTTGTTTATGATTTTTCTCATGCGTCATATGATTATGATATCCCTAAGAAACTATATTATCTCCCTTCATAAATATGCATCCAATGTCTAAAATCAATGCAAAAAAAGACTACATACCCTTGCCTAGCCTCTAAAAGATTCAACTCTAGTATAGTAATCAAAAGATTATTCATTTAAAAATGATAATTATAACTTTTATCATTCATATAATAAATTACCCCCTTCTGAGATAGATTAGGAATTGAATAATCTGACTTTGAGAATTAGTTCATGAACCTGCAATAATATTAGTCTAATACCATAAGTCATCAATGTAGAAGAAATTATGTGGTTACTCTGGATTAATAAAAACCTTCATCGTCTTAGGATCAACAGAACTACTATTTTTAGACACCATGTGTAGAATAAAATATACTTCTTAAATCAAAATATAACAATTTAAAATGTTGGAATAATGTTGGTGATTTATCAATAGACTCAGAATAGTTTTTAGATGATGCATATGATCCTCCTTGGAAACTGAGTAATTAAGGATGTTTTCAAAAAAGACTACGAGAAAGGGATCCAGATACTCATGAAAAATTCTCTTAATCAAGGCCATGAAATTTACATGATCATTTTTTTAATCCAATGGGATTTACTGGGTTCTCCTAATGGTTGTACCTACTCCAGATGTTGGTATTTTGATGGTCAAATTTCATTATCATCACTTCATTGTAACCAGATCGATGTTCAATCATTGAAAAAATCTTCTTCCATTTAAACATATTAAATAGATCACCAACATATTAAATCATTTAATTATTCTTTACCAAAACCCGATTGATCTTTTGTAATTTACACATATGTGATGTGAAGAATCTTCCATCTCAGTGAAGTGAAGCGGATCCACCCAAGGTGACACGCATGGGAATATTAACCCATTCTCAAGAATATCATCCAACTATAACTTTAGTTCTTTCATATCTATTGGATCCATGAGGTATTAGGGAATAAAAACTAGTACTATAAATTAAATTAATAGAGATATTGACCTCCCATACCAGTGGGAAATGAGGGAAATCAGAAGGGAACAGTTCAACAAAACTCAACAAAAAATCGAGGGAGATCACCACTCAAGATAAAATGAAAACACAAAAATGATCTTCTACAACTCTAGATAATAATGTCTGTACCAAATAATCCATGGTTCCTATTCTCCTTTAAATACAATAGTCACTCCACTAGGTGTAGTAATAAAGACTCATCATAGTTAAAAACATATCTGGACATTAGTGGAATTATTCCAATCCATTATAAAAATAAATTCTTGTGGTTTCATAGAGAGGGAAATAAAATTCATAGATTCCTCGACATCTGATAGTGAGAGGACATAAAAACTATATAGATAACCTTTTTTCTCCTCATTCCAAGGGTAGTTGTAATATCCATTACACAAGATAAAATCTGCATAGGATGATTTTTAAGATTAACAATAAAAGTTGAAATAAATTAATGAGATGAACCAATATAATATTTATATTTTACTAATGATGAATTAATAATAATGGTATCACTCATAGTCATTAGAACCATATCCCCTTCATCTGAATACTCTTCAACATTATGAAGTATCTTAATTCATGATGCCTATGGATTGAAACATTTTATTTGTAATGTATATAATTACCCCATAATATTAGAAGGATATTATATTCTTCTTCCACTATATAGACAACAATAGATATGTGATAATATCTATAAGTGTGTTGACTGTCAATAGGAGAAATAGTAATTGGGTGTCTTAGTGAGAACCTGTATAGAATGTTCTATCTTTTCACACTGAAAGCAAGTGAATGGACTTTCTATTGGCACTGTAGGAGGTGTGTAATGAACCTGTCATGATAAAATACTATGAGAATCATCACATGTTTTCATTACCTTGAAGGAACTGTCACATCCACTAGGATAAATTAGAAATATTGTTACCCCTAAAATTCCATATAGGTCTATCTCACCAGCATTTCCCTATCTTGATAATCAATATAAGTTGGAAGCTTCAATAATAATACCTGAAAAAAGAAAATATATCAAATTATCAACATGAAATTTCATTCCTTTATCCTCTCATTATATGAAACCATATATAAAAATTGCACCAACCCCAATGACTTTGAATAGAACTATTTGGTGAAAATAACATTGGTTTATTTCCACAATAATATATCATGTTTCAATTTTATTTCCATCACATCTATTCATATCTTACTTGGTGGTTACAGAATAAAGGAGGAACATTTAAACTTGGTGTAATTTTTTTCTCCATGAAATAAATCATAAAATCTATCCATCTCAACAATTCCTCAACATTTTTAGGATTATTGGATCCATTGAAAATTGTTAGCTCTTAGAAAATGAATTATTGTGAATGATTTTGAAAAATATCCCCCTAAGGATCCATAGTTATAGCAGAAACGGATTGGATTCAGTTATTTTAAATTATCTCATACACTGAACACAATCACATCAACTATATATAGGTACACTGAAGGATTTTCACTATGCAGTTCAAGAAAAAAATTCTTCTTGGATCCGATGTTCATGTCTTCTAGTAGGATTGATGCTACATGATGTCATCATAAAACAATAAAGATGATAAATTGATACTCAAACAGAGCTTCAAGGGAAATCAATCCCAACATATATAACATAAATGATTTAAATTTCATACTATCCAAATCAAAATAGGAAAAATAGTAGAGCTAATCTGCAAAAAATATTTCCCAAACTGCCCATGGTAACATAATGTTCACAATCTTGAGAAATGGACTTGAACTCAATCACAAATAACCATTAATCCCAAATAAGATTTCATAATACATATTCGATTCAGGAGAATAATCTCAACAACCACCACTAATACCATTTTTTCACACACTAGCATGGGTTCCCAGGAATCCCGAGAAATGAAACAGCCCATACATAGCTTGAAGGGAGTTCCTGATACCCAAAGGATGGTTAATAGTACCATGAATCATACAAAATTCAATTTCGAATGAATTTTCCACAATACATAGTGGAAAAAGACATGAAATACCATATCTATAAAAAAAATCTCTATTGGGAGTAATGTACCATATGTCAACAATCAATTAAATCCCAATGTACTAATACCCCTATAACAAACCAGTAAAAACAAAATGATTCCATATGGATACAACTAGATATATCAATCATTCAACAGTGGGATCCATCTCAATGAGATCCTTTACCCATGATCGTGACTGGAAGTAGATAATCTACAAACAGGTGACGGTAGAACTAGGGTGTGAGAAAAAAATTCAAAGACGGGTATCAACAAGGGTTCCATAACTGATGAATAGAGTATATTAGCCATTGGAATTATATCCAATTTAGAATAAATAAGTATGGAATTCTAAAAACATTATTTTATACAATTCAAATGATGAAGAAATATGTTATAATACCTTATTACTAGTGACGGAATACTTCTGAAAAAATTGATTATATTTAAAAATTATGTAAAAATGTTTGTATAAATCTAGATGGAATGAAAATAATTTCAATAACAATTTCATATATTTATGTCTCAAATATAAAATAATCCAGCAACATGGATATATACCAAATAGGTAAAAAGGGTTGAGGCTATAGAATATCAAACTCACTATGTGATTAAAAAAATATTGGTGTATAGATGTCCCTCTAACGCTGGACAAAGCCGACTCATCACCATGCCATTTAATATTTGACCTACTTTATCTATATTTTATAACATTGTATAATTGTAGAGTCTGTCAAAATAACAAAAAACCTACCTAAGGCTTGAATTTGATCTTACACAATCAATGATGAGAAATTTATTTTAATACTTTTTAAAAAACAATGAAACCACATTCCTCCATTTCGAATTCCAATTTTCCATTTAAATCAAAAAATATTATTTTTTAAAAAACATGCCTCTTTATCATGATAAACCCACTAGGTTTATATTAATTATATTTAAGCCCTTCTCAAAAGTTTTAAATCAATTCAAAAACAATTCCATAATTTTCACAATAAATTTAAAAAATTAATTTGAACATTTTAATTTAAATATAATCCATAAACTATAAAATTTAAATTAAATAATTTAAATCAACCAATTTCCAAAAATGCTCCCCAATTCATATTAATTGGGGGTTTTTTGAATTTTCATTCAAACACCCATTTTAAATCTCCCAATTCAATTTAATTGGGTTTTATAAAATCAATTGAAATAAATTTCAATCACTCTAATAGAAATTAATAATTGAAATAAGTCAAGAAATTTAAGGGTAAGAAATTTTCTCAAATAGAATGGAACCACCTACCCTTTTTTTACAAAACCAACTCTCACAAATACCCCATCAGTGATACTGAAAATTTGGAAGACATTGATGTAACATCCTGGTTCTGGAAGCCACCCAGAGGCGCCCCGTACCCGGTTGGTCACATGGCCCCAAGTGCTTTTTTCCCAATGCCGGAGGATTCCGACTAGTAGCGAGGTCCTTACATGTGATAGTGGGGAAACTATTCCCTTATTGGCAGAGCACACAACGAAAGTAAACAACACACAATAGAATAAGCAGTAAATATCCAACAACAGTAGATAGCAGAAGACTGATAAGGAAAAAACTGGAGCATAAATATATATAAATTAAGCATGATACATATATTTCCTAGAAAGCAGCCAAACAAGTCAGAATGCAAAATACAATACTAAATCAATGTACAAACAGAAAACAGATGAGAAACTCTTCAACATCACAAGCCTCGGCTTTGTCCCATACTCTCCATCTTTGGTAATCAAGTACTTGAAGTCGAAGGGCACCTTCCCTTGTCTATACCTGCAGCAATAAAATCTATTTGCGAAAAAATAGCCTTCCCCCAATAGGGTGAGAGACTAAATCCCAATAGGAGACCACCAAAATATATGTGCCTAATAGTTAGTGAAAATTAGGCAGGTAAAAGTATAGAATGAAGTAAACAATGAAGCTCCAAGCAGCACACAATCCATAGTTTCCATGCATTTAATTCACAAACAAGTAATCAACAACTCAATCTTGTAGAAACAAATAGGTAACCCTTAGGGTATTTCTAATATCCTAGCCTCTATGGTTCAACCAACAAGTACTAGAAACCCTCTGGGAAGCACACACATTCTCACCCCTCAAGTTCATCTAATGTATAGGATATCTGGGGAAGCACTCACTGTCAATTCCCCCTATAGTCCTGTATCCCAATAAAGGTGATCTATGGAAGAACTCAACATCTCATTCCCATGTGGCCCATCTCGAAGAACTATAAAAACTCTGAGGAAGCACTCACCATCACTTCCCCCTGTGGTCTGGCATCGTAAAATTATAAAGACTCTCTGGAGAATCCCTTATGTCACTTATATATGTGGTTTACTACAGTAGGTTCTCATGGCCCTATGTAAGTCAAATAAGTATAGTCTGTGTAACAGCCAAGGTAAACCTCAAGAACTACTTGGCTATCATTTTATGGCATATTATCACTTTATAACTACAGTCATTCCATCATAAAATACTAGGCATGAAAAGTAAATAGAATCCTAACATGAAAACTAGACCCAAAGGTCAAAACAGGTAAACATGCAGGGGAAATACATACAAAGCACAAAAATTAACACTATTAACAAACATATCCTCTACTCTAGCATATAAGAAAAGTAGGAAAATAATATGGCTAAAATAGTAAAAACGCAATACCCCGTTCAAGGGTATTTGATGAATTTTCACAAAATATTAAACTAAATTCAATGGAATGGAACAAACCACCTACCTTAGGGTTAAAAGATCAATATACTTGAACCTAAAAACATTAATCTCTTTAGAACATCATAGATATTTGAAAATTTATAAAACATTCAACCCACGATAAAGTAAAAACAATGAGGAATTAGAAAACGATGTTATAGAAGAAGGAAGAGAATACCGCTACGATTCCAATGCAATCTACGATAGTCAATTCAGAGAACGGATGCGCGATCAGGGGCTCAGGGAAGTCTTAGCACCATAGGGGTGCTCTGGGAAGTTTTGGCCGAAGAAGAAGACACCCCTGTCTATTAGACGTGACCATGGCCCATTTACTTAAAAAACAAAAATACAAGGCATGTACTTTTGATTTACATTGTGTGTACATTCCCTTTCAGTACACTACTATAGGCAACCTTCACGTCACCCAACATGACCCTTTGTGTGGCCACGACATGGCCATCACACTGCCTCCTGTGACAACGAAGTACATGATGTGTACTCAAAAAGTACACGGAGTATATTTCAAAAAATTGCAGAAACTCCTATTTTCTAAAAACACTTGAAAAAGGAAAAACCAAACTGAAAATATGATCAGGGTTCTTACAAACATCCCCCTTAAAGAAAATCTTCCTCGAATTTCCCTAGCGTAGCATAGAAGAAGAAACCCCAAACAACTCTGAACACTGCGATCGTACATGGCCTCCCTCTCTAAAGTCTCATCTAAGACTCGCATGTGCTGCCATAACACCCATACCGGAATAATAGAACGGCCAAAAAGAACCTTCATATTGTGATCAACAATCCAAATAGGATGCTTCTCGAAAGATTCATTCACCTCCAATTTGACTTCCTAGGGTGGTAATGCAGGAGACCGGCCTGAAAAGTAATGTCGGAGATGGGAATCGTGGAAGACGTCATGCATATCCCAGTACCTCTGAGGTAACTACAACGAATAAGAAACCAGTCCACTCCCTCTAACTCCTCAAACGGCCTGATGTACCATGGTTAAAGCTTAACCTATATCATAATACACTTTTTTCCCAACCTCGGTGTGACACATAGAAATACATGATCCCGGAACTCGAACTCCAGAGGTCATCTCTGCTAATCAGTATAATTCTTCTGACGAGACTGTGCAATAGCCATCCTCTTCCGAATCAACTCTATCTGCTTAGTGGTTTCTTGAACAAGATGAGGTCCCAGAAAACTACCTCTCCTGCATCAAGACAACATAAGGGTGGTCGTCATGGCCTACCTTAAAAATCCTAATAAGGTGCCACTTGAATATTTTCATGAAATCAATTAATGTAGGAAAATTTCATAGGGTGTATATGATTCTCCAAAGAACCTCCAAAAACTAGAATGCATGCTCAGAGCTTATCCTCAAGAACCTGAATAGTACGCTTGGATTGGCCATCTGTCTGGGGGTGGTAAGCTATACTCAAAAGTACATGTGTTTCCAAATCCTTTTGAAGCCCTTGCTAGACCCGAGAAGTAAAACAAGAATCCCTTTCTAAAACAATGGACTATGGAAGACCATGCCGAAGTATAATCTCTCATATGTAGAACTATCCCTACTCATCAACAATAAAGGTCTCCATGATCGTCAAGAAGCGAGAAACCATCGTGAGTCTATGAACGAAACCCCAAATTCTATCATTCCCTCGAGGACACCACAGAAACCCTGCCATGAAGTCTATCACAAAGTCATTACACTTCCACTCAAGGATGGGTAACTATTGTAGAAGACCTACTGGTCGTTGATGATCCACCATCACTTACTGAAAAGTACAACACCTCATGATGAAAAAAGAAACATCTCTCCATATACATGGCCACCAATACTGGTGGGTTAGATCAGGATACATCTTGGTGACACCAAGATAAAATTCCCAAACAGAGGAATGAAAATCCTGTATCAGGTCTCCGTTTATATCTGTTGGAACCCATACACATCCCTGGAAATGCAAGATTTCATCCTCTTCAATGGTCCATAAAGGAATATGGTCTCCCTTGATAGGCTTTCCGGTAGGACTAGGCCTTCAGAATCTTATATCTTCCTCATTAGTACCCAATTTATGAGGGTAGAGGTAACATTTACAGAAGATTGAAAAGTCTTCCTCTGTCTGTCATGAACCTCTAAATTAATGTTAGAGAACAGATCCATAAGCTGACACTCACTACTATCCTCATAAACTACATGTATCTGAGTCCTCCTGCTCAACGCATCAGCCACTGCGTTGCCTTACCCAGACGTATAAGCAATCTTAATGTCAAAGGAATGTGGGTACTCGACCCACCTACACTGTCTCAAATTAAGTTCACGCTGAGTGAAGAGGCACTTGAGACACTTTTGATCAGTGAAAACCAAAAAATACTCCCCCAGAAGGTAATATCTCCAACAGCGTAGGGCATGAACAACAGTTTCCAACTCTAGATCATGAATTGGGTAATTCCTCTCACGTGCACTCAACTGCCAACACCTGTACGCAACGACTCCATCTACCAACATAAATACAGCTCCCATCCCGGTACGTGACACATCATAGTAAATGGTATATCTCTTGAACGATTATGTAAAGACTAGTATCAGTTCTGAATTCAGCCACCCATTCATCTCCTAAAAGGCTAGATCACAAGAATCTGACAATAAAAACATCGCACCCTTATTTCTTAGACCTGTCAGTGGTGCTTCTAAACCTGAAAAGTCATGTCTGAAGCGCCTGAAGTATCAAGCCAGCCCTAGATAACTCTACACCTCAACGAAGTTCTCGAGATGCTCTAAGGAAAATACTGCTCCCACTTTCTCTAGGTCTACTGATACTCTTGTCTCTCAGATAACATGACCAATGAAGTGAATCTGGTCTATCTAAAAGTTGAACTTTGAGATCTTAGCATATAACTGATGTAACGTCTGGGATTCGGGTGCCACTCCACGGGTGCCCTGAACCTGGTTGGTCACATGACCTCCAGCGAATTTCTCCAAACGCCAGAGGCTGCCGACTAGCAGTGAGGGCCCATGTCTGATAGTGGGAAAACTCTGCCCTCATTTGTCAAAGTGTAGTGCAGCAGAATAAAATATACAAACATACAACAATAGAGGATGAAATAAACCATACACATTTAATATTAACAGCTGCAGTAAAAGATAACCAACTATTACATAGATAGTGATGCAACATGCCTCTAGTTCTATGAAAATAGACATAACATGTTACACAACAGTACAATAGGATACGAAGTACAGGTATAATAGAACAAAATAAAACAGCTGGCAACATCATGTTCCTAAGCTCTGTCCCATTCTCCTCTAATTCTCAACAACAATCTAGTACCGGTAGAGGGACCCTTGCCCATATCCATACCTGCAGAAATGTAATCTGTTTGGGGCCGAAGACATGACCCAAAATAGTGTGTGAAAAATAAATCCCAGTAGGAACCCATCAAAGGCATGTTTCCAACTGTGTGAAAATATGAAACAATAGTGTGCTGTAGTAAATGAAATAAACTAAGAAGTACTGAAAGATAACTATCTTTACCAGTTATTTTTTCATTTTATTAATCATTTTAACCATTTAATTTTAAAAAGATTCTATACTCAACAGAATAAAGACCTCAGGCCAACCAGAATCTTTCCCTCTGGATAATATAGTAAAACCATGCCCTCAGGCTTGCCCTCAGGCTATACAGTACCTTGCCCTCAGGAATTTCCCTCAGGCAAAATAGAATCTTTCCCTTATGCCAAACTGAAATGAAACCCTCAGGTAATCAGAATCTTTCCCTTAGGCTAATAGAACTATTCCCTCAGGCTAATCAATAATGTCCTCAGGCTAATATATATCATTTCCCTTAGGCTAAAAAAGTAACCATGCCCTCAGGCTATAATGTAACCAGGCCATGCCCAACATTTAAACATGAAATTATTTACAATTCCTCTCATGGAAAAAGTAATTCATAAAATAAACATTGCATACCCTTGAATATCCTGGAGAAACGACTAAATAGAGGAACGCACCCCAGAGGTGGTCCTGGATCCAAGATTCGATCCCAAACAACAGTTCATTATCACATTTAATTACCTATACAATTCAAGGTATTTAAACATCCAAGGCCTCAGCCACACGACACCCCACATGGGTTGCTATCACAACGGTACAAAAAAACGCAGAAAAGTTAGAATTTAAACACCAAGACACCTACCTTAAACGCCCCTAAATGGTATACATGAACAACGATCCTCAAATCTTCCAAGAACGAAATTTATTTGAGGTGAATGAAATCCCTGTTCAAACTCACATAACATCCCTTAGAGGAAGAATTGGCATGAGCGGCTTATGGAGAGTGGAGGGCTTACCCGTACGGTTCCGATGAGATCATCAGAGGTGAAAATGGATTCCCGATGCTCGATCTAGAGATCCATGAAGGTCCGGCCTCCTCTCCCAACTCCTTCCCCCGGTTCTAAGGCAATCATGTGAACAGGGTTGGCTACTGCCCATTTTATGCGAAAAAAACAAACTACACGGCGTGTACTATTGACAACACATCATGTAATTTTCTCATTTAACTGTTCCTTTGGCTGAACCACCGCACTGTTCATCCATCCACATGAGTACATGTCATGTATTTCTGATTACACAGCGTGTACTTCCTCTCCGATGGCGGCTACTTCCACCGCCTTACTATTTTCCTGCCAACTGACTACACAGCATGTAAATATCCACTGCATAGCGTGTAGTCGTTTTTTACACCCATCATCACTGACATGGCTACACACCCCGTGTACTCATCCCACATAGCCAAAGTACACGGTGTGTGGAATAGTACACAGCGTGTAGTCCCAAAACGTAGGATTTTCCTCCATTTTCCTTTTTTTTCTCAAAAACACTTAAGGAAAAGAGAAAAAAAGAAACGTGTCCCTCAAAATAATGAACTAGGTTCTTACAAACTTCCCCCTAAAAGAAATTTGTCCCCGAATTTCCCTTTCAAGGGTGGAAAAGATATAGCTATGAACAACTCCGGCCACTGATCACGTACGTCGGTCTCCCGCTGCTAGGTTTCGTCCTACACTCGGCCATGCCACCATAGCACTCCTACAAGAGGAACTGACCAGCCTCATAGAACCTTCATGCTCCTATCAACGATACAAAAATGATTCTCCTCAAAAGGACACATCTACCTCAAGCTCAACCTCCTCGGGCCGAAAGACGTGAGACGAGTCTGAATGATAGCGGTACAACTGAGATACCTGGAAGACATCGTGCATAGACCAGTACCTCTGTGGTAACTGCAACCGATAGGCAACCAGCCCGACTCCCTCTTGAATGTAAAATGGACCCACATACCTCGGAGAATGTTTACCCTGTCTCCTAACCTATCTATGTCCCAACCTCGGTGAAACATTGAAGAAAACCTGATCCCCGACCACAAAATCCATGGGTCATCTACGGCGATTAGCATAAGTTTTCTGATGAGACGATGCAGTATCCATCCGCTTGTGAATCAATTGGACCTGCTCAAGAGGTCTCCTGCATGAGACGTGGTCCCAGTAAAGCTACCTCATCTTCTTCCATTCAGCACAAAATATATCAGCATGGCCTACCATATAAAGCCTCAAAAGGATCCATCTCAATTGTTTCCTGATAAATATTATTATAGAAAAACTTGACTAAGGGTATATGGATCTCTCAAGATCCCCCAAAGTCTAGGATACATGCACGCATCATGTCCTCAAGAACATATATCATACGCTTTGACTGACCATCGGTCTGAGGGTGGTAAGCTCTGCTCAAAAGAACATGTGTACCCAGTGCCCTCTGAAAACTTTACCATAAATGAGACGTAAATTTGGCATCCAAATCTGAAATGATAGAATGAGTAACCCCATGAAGTCATACGACCTCTCAGATATACAACATCCTAAGCTCATCAACACCGAAGGTCTCCTTGATTGGAAAAAAGTGAGATACCATTGTGAGTCTATCCACAACAACCCACATGGCATCATTGCATCATGGTGACCTTGAAAAAATAGTCATGATGTTCCTCAATACATCATCCCATTTCCACTCTGGGATGGGTAACAACTGTAACAGTTCGACTGGCCTCTGATGCTCCACCTTCACCTGCTGACAGCTGGAACACCTCGTAACAAAACCAACCACATCCCATTTCATACCCGGCCACCAGTACTGATGTCTCAAGTCACGGTACATCATGGTAACTTTGGGATGGACTGCCCAAGATGAAGCATGAAACTCCCGCATAAACTCCTCTCGTACATCCCCTGGAACCCATAGTCATCCATGGAAACTCATAATTTCATCATCTCCTATCGTCCAACCAGGAGAAGGTTCCCCATTTTCCACTGAATCCCATTGAACTAGGCCATCCAAATCAGATAGCTACCTCATCCTCACTCTATCTTGGAGGGTAGAAGTCACAGCTAAAAATGAATGATAGGTTTTCCCCTGACTGTCGTGCACCTCTAAATGCATCTTAAATAACAAAACCATAAGCTTCCACTCACCACTGGCCTCATGAACCGCCTGTGTCTGAGTCTTCCGACTCAATGCATCAGCAACAACATTACCCTTACCAGGTGTATAGGCAAGATCATAATCGATGGACTAAAGGTATTAAACCCACCATCACTATCTAATATTGAAGTCACGCAGAGTATTGAAATACGTGAGACTTTTTTGGTCAGTGAAAACCAAAAAATTCAATCCCAAGAGATAATATCTCCAACAGCGCAATGCATGAACAACTACAGCCAACTCGAGATCATGTGTCGGGTAATTACTTTCATGTGGCCCCAACTACCGAGACCCGTACGCAACAACTCGATCACCCTGCACCAACACTGATCCCAGCCCAATACCTAATGCATTATAGTATACTATATTGCACTTCCCTTTCTCTAGAAGTATCAGGACTTGTACGGATGTCCACCTTCCCTTCAGGTCCTGGAAGGCTGTCTCACAAGCTTCTGACCGAACGAAATTCACACCTTTTTTAGTCAAACCCTTCAACGACACTGCTTAGCGGGATAAGTACTATGTGAAGAATCTGTAGTAACCAGCCAACCCAAAGAAAATTCGATTCTCAAACATGTTCTTAGGATGCTCCCAGGAAACCACTGCTTTCACCTTCTCTGGCTCTACTACAACTCCTACCTCTGAGATGAAATGACCCAGGAAGGGAATCTGGTCCATCCCAAAGTGGCACATTGATAGCCTAGCATACAGCTTACGCTATCTCAGTGCACTCAATACGATCTCATGATGGGTGGCATGGGCGTGTTGAGTGTGAGAGTACACCATGATTTATTTCACAAATACTACCACAAAATAATCCAGATAAGGATGGAACACAAGATTCATCAGAATGATGAAAATTTCTGTCATGTTCGTGAGTCCGAACGAAATAACCAAGTACTCATACAGACCATATCGGCTCCAAAAAGTTGTAATTTGTATATCCGATGGTCTCACGCAAAATTGATGATATCCGGATCTCATGTCCATCTTTGAGAACACTCGTGCTCCACGATGTTGATAAAAAAGATAATCAATCCTCAACAAGGGATATCAATTCAGGACCATCAATTGGTCTAGCTTCCAATAATCCACACAGAGTTTGAGGGTACCGTCCGCCTTCTTCACAAAAAGGACCAGTGAACCACAAGGAGAAGTATTGGGTTGGATAAAACCCTTTTCATGTAACTCCACTAACTTCCTCTTGAGATCCTAAAACACTGGTGTATCCATCTTGTAAGGAAGAATAGACACCATTAATGATCCTGGTACAAGGTCAATTGAGAAATACTCCTTACGCTCTAGAGGTAGACCTAAAAATCCGTTCGGGAAGACATCCCTGAAAAGATCAACCACTGGAGGGAAGTCATGCTGACAAGTCCCCTGATCATCCAAATATATACTCGCAATCTGGGCTATAACACCACCTCACCCACTATGCTCTGGTCCAGCTCGACTCACATGATCATCCCATTCACCATTGTATAGAAACTCTCTCCCCTCTGGTGATGTGAACCTCAAACTGCAACGATAGCAGTCTACAAAGCCTCGAAAGGGAACCAACCAGTCTATCCCAAGAATGATATCATAAGATGTCATATCTATGACATTGAGGTTCCATTGAATGTGACACCCACAAACCTCAAGGGGACACTCCTTGCACTAACACACAATAGTCGTCCTCGTTCCCAACAGTGTGTCTAGTGCTATAACAGCAGAAGAAGAAGAAATACAGAGCCCAAGGCTATCCACAACAGTTATAGATATAAATCTATGAGTAGAATCCGTATCAAAAAGTACTGATGATATGACAAAAGATACTACTATAGTACCTCTGACTGTAGAAGTTCCAAGATCATGCTCCTACTGTGTCTGTTGCACTGCATATGCCTGCCCAGTGCCACGACCCTGTAACACAGCCTGGCTACCCTGATCTGTCCCACCCTACTGCCTCTGAGATCCTGGTGTCTCGATACCATGACCACAACCACCATCCCTGCATGCACGCCCTGACCTATTCCAGTTCCCCGACTGGTAAGAAGATACTAGTCCTGCTCCCGCATGCGGAGTCTACACAGAACCCCAATCACTAGCAACTAATGGATACGCCCTGAAAAACTGCTGCAGATTACCCATATTTCCACAAGCTCGGCACTCCATTGGGTCTCATGGACACTGAGGACTCTTGTGCCCCTCTCTACCGCACTGGTAACAAAAGAACGGGAACCTGATGAAAATGCATGGCTTGTACTACCACCATGAGAGAAACTCATCTGTCACTTCCTCATCCTGGTAGAAATAGTACCAGAAACTGGTGTCAAACTGCTCTGGCCTGCACCACTAGCCTCTCGAAGGATCCTCTCTATAATCAGTGCCTGGTTAAAAATATCATTTACTGAAGGAAGCCTGAAAACATTCACTAGTTCTCGGATGTCATATCGAACACCATTTTCAATGTTTCTGGCTCTCAACCTCTCATCACCCACTAGAATGGGTGAAAAATGCTGAGGCTCAGTGAAACGAGCAGAATAATCCATCACTGACATAGCACCCTATTACAGGTTCATGAACTCTCGGGCTCTATCTACCCTCTGTGTCTCCAGGAAGAATAAATCATAGAAAGTTGTTTGCAAATCTCCCCAGGCCATGTCTCTATGATTCTTTGACTGGGTGGTAACATCCCACCACCTTTTGGCAGAATCAGGCAGCATATAAGTTGCGAACATGACCCTTCATCCAGGAGGCATCTTAAGATTCTAGATTATAGTCTTCATAGACCCCAACAAAGACTCAACAACATGTGGTCCGACATCCCCTGAAAATGTTGATAGATGCAGCTACTGGAATATACGAGTCATCTCAGCCAATGATGTGGCAGCCTGCGGTGCTCCCTGAAAGGTCTGCATGAACAACATAAAGCCTTCACATAACTGCGCCTACGCGCCTATGTCCGGTATAACAGCTAGCACCGCATCTGGAATTACTGGAGGATCCAACAGTATCCCATGGCCTACCATCGCTGGAGTATAATCGTTTCTGCTCTCCTGGAGAACAATGTCTGGTCATCTTGGGGGCATGAATCTACAAGGTAAAATGCACACCATAGATCCATATTATCAAAGACTGAAAATGAGGGGACCAAAAAGGGAACAAGAGGAAGAAGGCATTTCAATATTTGAAAAACAAGACTACATGACATGTATACTGAATACATGGCATGTAACTGACTTTTCTTCCCCTACCCGGGTCCTTCTATAAGGCCAAGCCACAGGGCTCCCGTTAAACAAAACTACATGACGTGTATACTAACTACATGGCATGTGTGGTGTAATTTTTCAACTACCCTAGTCATTTGTTACACGGCCGACTACTCGGATAAATGTACATTGCGTGTTACACCCGCACACGGCGTGTACACCACCCCATTTTCTAGCCACATGGATAAAACCACATGGCATGTCCTCAGACAAGACTACACAACGTGTCCCTCAGGCACACAACGTGTACTAGATGAGCTCCACCGACCTGTGTTGTTAGTTACACGGTCGGATACACAGCTCACACTACACGGCATGTTCCATATACACACGGCGTGTACACAAAATGAATACACCTTCCCATGTCGTTAGTAAAATGGATGAATCCCATGTCAGACTACACGTCATCTTCCATAGTGGACACGACGTGTATGTCGTAAGGTCTCCTCCATCCGTGTTGTTAGTTACACTGGCAGACTCCAGGTCAACACTACATGGCGTGTACATCTGGAACACTGCGTGTTTTCCACAGGCCTTTCCCCTTTCCTGTGTCCCTGCACCCATGGTCTATGACACGGGAAGAGACTCCACAGCGTGTACTGAGGATACACAACATGTACTTAAAAAGTTTTCTTTTCTTCCCGAACAGAAGAACACAAGGCATGTGTATGAGGAACTACACAGTGTGTATCCTCGGTTCTCCAGACAGTATGGCTCAAATACTACTTCGGAACCCAGAAAATATAGAAGAGCGACACCTATGGGGAAAATTATGATCCATGAGGGCCCATACTGTCGTCAAGTCAATGTTTGGCATCTTATTTGTCTAATACACAGATAAACAATCAATGATCCACCAAATTCCAGTCAATGAGGGCCTATACTCCCCAAAAACAAAATTTTGGCATACATTCTATTAATGGGATCATGCAACAATACCCTATAAAATAAATGGTATTTTATCAAAGAAGCTGTCACAACAGCTTTCTTTTCAAGCACAAAAACTATAACAACAACATGCAATTTCTAATGTACCTACATTGCATGGAACTATGCATGGCATGTGATTCCTAGAATGTTCACAAATGATGCATGAGATGGCGTAACCTCATCTTATTGGGTTGTAACTAAATAGAAACCGTGGATAAAATATAACAGCACACCACAAGTGCGTCACCCAATGGTGAAATCAAATCAACTGAAAAATTAGAAAATTAGAATAATTGAAAAAATACGAGGTAGACTGGCTTTTCCCAGTACACAGGTTAGCTACGCCTGGGCAAAACTTATTACCAATTACCTTTCCTATCCTATCCCTGACTAAAGCTCCAAATAGTATGTCAAAGAAAAGAACTCATCTAATACCACATTGTAACATCCCGGATCATGGTGCCACACCACCGGTGCCCTGAACCCAGTTGGTCACATGACCTCAAGTGCATTTCCCCAAACTCCTGAGGTTACCGACTAGTAGTGAGGACCCATGTATAATAGTGGGAAAATTATGCCCTTATTTGTCAATCTGTAGCGCAGCGGAATAAAATATGAAAATATACAACAACAGTGGAAGAAATAAACCATACACATTTAATATTAACAACTGAAGTAAAAGATAACCAACAGTTATATAGATAATGATGCAAAATGCCTCCAGTTCTAAGAAAATAGCCAGAACATGTTACATAGAAGTACAATACGATACAAAGTATAGGTACAACAAAAAAACAATACAGTTGGCAGCATCACAAGCCTAAGCTCGGCCCCATGCTCCTCTACACCTCAGCAACAATCAAGTACCTGTAGAAGGACCATGGCCCTTATCCATACCTACAGAAATGTAAACTGTTTGGGCCCGAAGGCATGAACCCAAATAGGGTGTGAGAAATAAATCCCAGTAGGCAACCACCCAAGGCTCATGTCCAACTGTGTGAAAATATGCAAAAACAGTGTGTAGTAGTAAATGCAATAAACTAAGTAGTACTCAAAAGTAACTAACATTACCAGTTATTTTGACATTTTATTATTAATTTTTAACCATTTATTTTTAATAACATTCTGTGCTAAATAAAATCAAGCCTTCAGGCCAACTAGAATCATTCCCTCAGGATAATATAGTAAAACCATGCCCTCAGGCTTTCCCGTAATCTATACAGTACCTTTCCCTCAGGCATTACCCTCAGGAGAAATAGAATCTTTCCCTCAGGTCCAACTGAAGCGAAACCCTCAGGTATTTAGAATCATTCCCCCAGACATTTCCCTCATGCTAATAGAACAATGACCTCAAGCTAATCAATAATTACCTAAAGCTAATATATATATCACTACCCTCAGGCAAAACAAGTATCCACGCCCTCAGGCTATAAAGTAACTGGGCCATGCCCACCATTTTAACATGAAATTATCTACAGTTCCTCTTAAGGAAAAAGTAATGCATAAAGTAAACATGGCATACCCTTGGATATCCTGGCCAAACGGCTAAACAGAGGAACACACCACAGATGTGGTCCTGGATCCAAGCAGTGATCCCAAACAATAGTTCATTATCACATTTAATTACCTATACAATTATAGGTACTTAAACAGCCAATGCCTCAGCCACACGACACCCCACATGGGTTCGTAGCACAACAATACACAAAATCGCACAATACCTGGAATTTGAACACCAATCCACCAACCTTAAACGCCCCTGAATGATATACGCGAATGACGATCCTCAAATCGTCCAAGAACGATGTAGATCTGAGGTGAAAGAAATCACCATTCAAACTCAAATAATTTCACATAGAGGAAGAATTGGAAAGAAAAGCTTAAGGAGAGAGGATGAATTACCTGTACGGTTCCAACAGGATCATTAGAGGTGAAAAAATATTCCCGATGCTCGATCTGGCGATCCTCGAATGTTCGACATCCTCTCCCGACTCCTTACTCCAGTTCTAATCCATTACTGTGAATAGGGTTAGATACTTCCCAATTTATGAGAAAAAAACAAACTACACGGTGTGTACTATTGACTATATGGCGTGTACATTTCTCATTGAGTTGTTCCTCTGGCGGCACCGCCGCACTGTTCATCTGTCGACATGAGTACACCGCGTGTTTTTAAGATTACACGGCGTGTACATCCGCTCCGCTGGCGGCTGCTACCAGTGCCTTACTATTTTCCTATGGAATGACTACAGGACATGTAAATATCCACTACCCATCATGTATTTAGTTTTTACACCCTTTGTAACTAACATGGCTACACACCTTGTGTACTCATCCCACATGGACAAAGTACACTGCGTGTGGAATAGTACACGACGTGTAGTCCCTAAATATAGGATTTTCCCCAATTTTCCTTTTTT
Source organism: Viscum album (assembly GCA_963277665.1). NCBI lineage: Eukaryota > Viridiplantae > Streptophyta > Magnoliopsida > Santalales > Viscaceae > Viscum > Viscum album. Next base: position 1,895,750,372 of record OY728163.1, on the reverse strand, counting down.
ATTTTTTTTTCTCAAAAACACTTAAGGAAAAGATAAATGAAGAAAACTATACCTCAAAAATAAGAACCAGGTTCATACAACTTATTCTCCCTCTTTGTACTCAAAACGATCTCAATATGTGTTGCATGATCCTGTCGAGTCTGACAATACACCAAGATATCATCCACGAAGAACACTACGAACGAATCCATGTATGGATGGAACACTGGGTTTATCAGTGCCATGAAAACTGTTGGTGCATTTGTGATGCAGAATGACATAACTATGTACTCGTATAGACCATATCTGCTCTTGAAAGTTGTAAGAGGTTTTTGGGATGGTCTAACGTGCAACTAATGATAACAGAACCTCAATTCAATCTTCAAGAATACCTGGTCTCCTTGAAGCTAATCAAATAGATCATCAATCCTGGGAAAAGGATATCAGTTTTTGACCTTCAACTGTTTCAGCTTCCGATAATCCACACAAATCCTAAGGGTTTCGTCTACCTTTTATTAAAACAAGACAGGTGAAACCCAAGGAGAAGTACTGGGTAAGATGAATCTATTTTCTTGTAACTCCCCTGACTGCTTCTTGAGCTATTGAAACTCTTGTGTAGCCATCATATAATGTGGAATGGACACTGGTGCCTCTCCTGGCCTGAGATCAATGGAAAATCCTACCTCATGCTCTGAAGGAAAACAAGAAAAGTCCTCTGGAATGAAATCCCTCAAACGATCCACCACAATAGGAAAGTCTAACTGCGAAGTCCGTTGGTAGTCTAGATATAGACTATAAATATGGGATATAACTCCACCTAGCACATGATGCTCGGGTCCTACTCTACTCGCTTGGACATCCCACTCACTCTAATGAAAAATAGATCTACCCTCGAAAGATATAAAGCTCACCCTACAGGAATAATGGTTGATGACTTCATGGAAGGGAACTAACTAGTCTATCTTGATAATGAAATCATAGCCTGTCATCTCTAGGACATAAGGTTCCCATAAAATGTAACAACTGGCAAGCTCTAGAGGGAACTCATTGTACTGATGTACACTAGATTTCTTTTTCCCCCAATGGAGTGTCTAGTGTCAAATCTTCGGCAGAAGAAAAGATACAGAGCCCAAGTCTCTCCACAACAGAGATATATATTTAAAGCTATACATAACCCCAGTTTCGAAAAGAGAAGAAGATAAAACTGAGGCTACTAATATCATTCCATGAAATGTTGAGGGTATGGGATCCTGCTCTTGCTGGGTTTGCGCCACTGTAATAGTCTAGCTTGAACAGCGGACATGTGACCCTACTTGACCACTCTGAGCAGATCCACTTTGCTGTCACTGAAAGACTGGAGACTCACCACCACGACCATGACCTCCACCTCAGCCTGAATGGCCAGAAGAACTCTAGTTCCCTGACTGGTGAGAAAATGATGGTTCTTCTCCCGAACGAGGATTCATAGAAGAACCAGTGTCACCAGTTTCTAGTTAAAAGATCTGATAGAAGCGCAGAAGGTGACCTTACATGTCATCTGATCGGCACTCCAATGGGCCTTTCTGACACTGTTTTCTTGTATACCCATCCCTTCCACACAGGTACTATACCACCTAGCTACCTGATGATGTGTCTCACTACCTTAGATCACCTCTCGTAGACTTCTTACGACGCTTCCTACTGTCATATGGCGGATCGATATATATGGAAGTGGAACTGCCCCATCTCTCAGCTTCAGAATCTCTCAAATTGTGCTCCGCAATCTGTGCCTGGTTGATGATGGAAGTGATGGAAGTCAACCTGAGGATATTCACTTATTGCAGATCTCCCATCTGAGACAATCCTCAAACATTTTTCCATGAACACACCATCTCTGCACATGAGGGTTTTGAAACGTTAATGCTCAGTGAAATGAGAGGAATACTCTATATCCGATAGGGTACACAGCTGAAGGCTCATAAACTCCTGGTCTCGGTTGGCCCTCAGTAACTCCGAATAGATGTAGTCATAAAATATGCGCTGAAACTCCTCTCATTCCATAACCTGATGATGAACCGCTGGTGAGATCTTGTCCCATCACTTCATGGCGATGTCTCGTAAAATGTAGGTAGAGATCTTATCCCGCCTTTTTATAGGCGTCTCCAGATTCTAAAAGATCATCAACATGGAATCTAGCCATGACTCTATAGCTTGAGGTCCTCTTTCCCCTGAAAATGTGGAAGGATGCTGCTGTTGGAAAAAATGGGTCATGTCTTCCATCGTCGAGGCATGATTCTGTGCTCCATGGATGGTCTACATCATCATCAGTAAGCCTTCCCTAATCTGATTATCGGCGCCTCAAACTGGTATCACTACTGCTGGAAAGGTTAGCACAATAGAAGGATCTACAAGAAGTCCCTGATCACCCATGTCCGCTGTCTGATAACCTTCTGGAAACTAACGTAGAACCGGAAGGAATATCAGTGGCATGACTCTGTAAGGTCAAGCACACACCTTAGATCAAGATATCAAGGACTAGAAACAAGGAGTGTAACAAGGGAACAGGGGGAAGAAAGCACTCATGTTTTACAAAGCATAACTACACTACATGTACATTTTCTACACGATGTGTTCCCTGATGTCATTCACATGGGCGTGTACTCTTATCCTATTTGGTCTTGTAAAACCCAAAACTCATGGCGTGTTCTCTAAACACAAGGCATGTTCTTGAATCTTATTCCCCTTCCCAGGTGATTCTCTATGGTTAAGCCACACAACTCTCCCAATACAAGACTACACAGCGTGTTGAAGGTAAACACGGCGTGTAATGGACAAGCGTCACTTGGCTCGTTTTGTTAGTGAGACGACCAGACACACGGCCAGACACAACATGGCGTGTTTCGAATGGAAACAATGTGTACATGAAGGGATAACACTGACATGTGTTGTTCGTGACAAGGCCGGGTACCTTGGTCAGACTACATGGCGTGTTTAGATGGCACACGACATGTATTAGACACTACTCAGTCATCCAGTGTTATTACAGACACGGGTGGCATGGGGTCGAAATGACACGACATGTAGGGAAGATACACGACATGTTCACTTTAGATTTTTCCAATCCCGTGTCATTGCCCACATGACCTAGGATACGGACAGAGACCACAAGACATGTAAATAGAGTAAATTTCATGTACATAAGAAAAAAAATTTATTCCCAAATAGAAGAACACATGGCATGTACTTAACAATACACGGCATGTATTTTGGGTTTTTCTAGACATTAAGCCTCAAAAACTACTTCGGAATACAGAAAAACACTAAAACGAACATTAGAAATGCCCAATTCTGATCCGTGAGTGCCTATACTCCCCGTGAATCAACTTTTGGAGTGCTATAAAAGTAATAAACAAGTGAAGAAGGCAATGATCTACCAAATTCATTTCCATGAGGGCCCATAACACCTCAAAAACCATAGTTGGGCATTCATTCCACTAAACCTATACACAATCAGTACCTAATAAAATAGCATATATTCATATCCAGGTAACTATCACAACATCATGCATATTCTACACAACATCTACCAAAACAACATGCAATTGATATTGCATCGTAGATGGCCTGGCATGAATACATGTCATGTGATTTCTATGAAGTTTCTATATGATGCATGAGATGGATTAACCTCATCTCAGTTGGATGGGATAGAAATAGAACCTCAATAACATCAACGGTAATCGTACAAAACATGTGAATCACCCAACGGTGAAAATAAAATCAACCATTTAATTGAAAAACCAGATAAATTGCAATAATGAGTTAGGTTGGCTTTTCCCTAGACACTGGTTATCTAATCCCAGGAAAAACTTATTACCAATTTCCAATTATGTCATATCTCTGGCTGAAAGCTCCAAACAGTAAGTCAATATAAAAGAACATGCCTCTAATATAACTTTTTAACATCCTGGTTCCAGAAGCCACCTAGAGGCACCTCGTACCCGGTTGGTCACATGGCCTCATGCACATTTCCCAAAACACCATAGGTTGATGACTAGTAGCGAGGGCCTTGGGTGTAATATTAGGGAAACTATATCCTCATTAGCAGAGTACACCGTGGAAGTAAATAGCACACAATAGTGGATGAAGTAAATATCCAACAACAGTAAACATCGGAAGACACATAAGGAAACAACTGGAGAAAAAATATAGGTAAATGATGCAGGATACATGTATGTCTAGGAAAGCTGCCAAACAAGTCACAATTCGGAATACAATACTATACCAAAGTAAAAAAGAAAAACAAATGAGAAACTCTTCAACATCGTAATCCTAGGCTTGGTTCCATGCTCTCTAACTCTAGTAATCATGTACTTGATGTCGAAGGGCACTTTCCCTTGTCTATAATTGCTTCAATATAATCTGTTTGGGCCCAAAAGCATGGCACAAATAGGGTGTGATTCTAAATCCGAGTAGGTAACCACCACAATATTTGTGCCTAACAGTTAGTGAATATAAGGAAGGTAAATGTACATAATGCAGTAAACAAGGAAGCACTAAGCAGCGCACAATCCACAGTTTCCAAGTATTTAATTCACAAACAAGTAATCAAATACTAAAGAAAGTAGAAACAAATAGGTAACCCTCCGGGTAGTTCTCACATCCAATCCCATATGGTTCAACCAAAAAGTACTAGTAACCCTATGGGAAGCACACACAGTCTCACCCCTCTGGTTCAGCTAAAGTGTAGACTCTTTGGGGAAGCACTCACCGTCAATTCCACCTATAGTCTTGTATCGTACTAAAGAAGCTATAGGGAAGTACTCAACTACTCATTTTCCCTATGGCCTACGTCGTGAACTACAGACACTCGGAGGAAGAACTCAACATCAATTCCTCTTACAGCCTCACATCGTAAAATTATATAGACTCTATGGGTAAGTCGTTACGTCCATTCTCCATGTGGTCTACTATACTGGGTTCTCACAGCCCTTTGTAAGTCAAATAAGTATGACACGCATAATGTCCAAGGTAAACCTCAAGAACCACTTGGCTAGTATTCTATGGAAAATAAACACTTCAGAACTACATTCATACCATCCTAAAATACTAGGAATTGAAATTTAATAGAATCTTAACAGGAAAACAAGACCCAAAGTTCAAAATAGGTAAACATGCATGGGAAATACATCTAAAACTCAATAATTCACCCTATTCACAAACTATATCCTCTACACTAGTATATAAATAAAGTAAGAAAAACATTTTGGATAAATAAGTAATCACACAATACTGCATTCAAGTGTATTGGTGGAATTTGAAAAAAAATACATTTAATTTCAACAGAAATGCACAAAAAACCTACCTCAAGGTTAGGAGATCAATATACTTGAACCTAGAAACTTGAGTCTACATAGAATGGCGTAGATCTATCAAAACTTTTATAAAGTTTAAACCATGATAACATAAAAAATAATAGTAATAGGAAAACGATTCTCTAAAAGAAAGAGGAGCATACCGCTGCGATTCCAACGCAATCGACGACGGTCAATTCGGTGAATAGATGTGTGATCAGTGGCTTAGGGAAGTCGTAGCATTTTACGAGTCCTCCGGGACATTTCAGTCGAAGATGAAGACATCGATATCCATTAGACGTGACCCCTGTCCATTTAATAAGAAAATAAAATACACGGCGTGTACGTGCCCTTTCTATACTCTACTTTAGGCGGCCTCCACATCACCCACATGACCGTCTATGTGGCCATGACATGGCCAGAACACGGCATGTACTCATAAAGTACATGGCGTGTACTTAAAAAATTTCCAAAAAATCCTCATTTCTCGAAAACTCCAGAAAAAGGAAAAACATTCCTGAAAAGAAGATCTGGGTTCTTATAATTGAAACTAAAATTATAAGAGAGATCTAGTAGAGTAGAGAATATATCCATAAATGTCAAGATGATCCATTGAAATACTAAAGGATGAGAAAGAGATAAATATTAATGATAAATATACCACATACCCATGAATCAACACCACAACTATAATGATGATGGAACACTAAATGCAGGAACTCTGAAGGGTATGTGGACTCCATCATCACCTGTGGATGGTTTTGGGTTGAGGGAGGAGAATTTGGATAAGAGAAAAATTGACATAGAAATGTTGTGATGCCTATTTTAAAACAATAGTTAATTTATTACATTACATGTAACATAGTTATATGTCATAAAGTGGTTAATATCAAAAACCTATGAAAAAAAATATCACTTAAAATTAAAAACATACTCTTAATGTTAAGAATGGATCAATCATTTACTCATTTGTTATAATGACCCATCATGTCGTGTACCATTTATAGTGTGAATCCTTTCATGAAATTAATACAAAAACCCATACCCATTTTGTAACCTAGTTTTATGGAACATAACCCTCCCTTGGACTTAAAAAAATTCAGTTACATATATGATTCCAAAAAATCATTGACTTCACCATTATGGTTATCGTCCCAATTCATTTTGAACTGAACCTAGTCAATGAAAAGGAAACACCCTGATAAGGTTATAGACATACCTATCCGATCAGTAAATTTTTTTTAAATGATGAAAAAAATTATTCGGGATATAATATGTTCAGAGGGATATATATATACATTATAAAATAATATTGTTTTACAAAATAACAAATGTATCAAATAAGGTAAATTGGGAAAATCAATAGCATACCTATATGGTAAATTTGAGAAAATATTCATCCTCAAATAGAGATACTATAATGGATATATAAATGTCATAAATTTAATTATACTATTCTTACAATGCATTCATGTGGACTATATACACCACATATGAAAAATTATCGATTAATATGGCATGTATCTGACAAAAAATTAATGTTGAGACAAGAAAAACCGTTAACCTCAATACAATTCATCGTGTATGATGTGTGTCTTCTTGAATAATAAGATTAGTTTAATTATTTAATTTATGTATAACATTTTTCATGTTTATTATTACATTCATTTCACTTATAACATCTTTATGTGTAATTAGGTAATCAATTCTGTTTAATTAGGGTTTTGTGACTATATTAAACTACTAATTCAAAAATGAAATTCATCCATTGAGTATGGTAAAAAATGACATTATTTAAAAATATCCAAAATAGTAATAATGATATAATTATAATATATGTAAATCAATTATACATTACAACAAACCAGAAATATGATTATGAATAATGAAATATATTTATGGTCGTAGAGATGGTAGGTCATACATAAAAATGAGTAGTATTTCTATTTTTCTATGATCATTACGAAAATTAGAAAAAAAATACTCCATCATTCACAAATTATAATTATATCATAGAAAATATAATATTTTATTATATAATAATATATATATCATGCATGTAATGTAAAATAAATAACATCGCTTCAAAGAGGTGGTAGTCCACATATTAACGGAAAACATTATCACTATTTCATTATAAAAAAGGTTGCAATGAAAATAATATATCATATTACTAGAAATATTATTATTTCATTAATATCATAATTATATCACGTATATCATCAATATTCATTTTCACTACCCTTATAACTTCTGTGTAATTCATTTTTGAAAAAACGCTTCACATCGATTCGTGAGACGGTAGTCCACCATACACAAGAGTATCATTATCATATCCCCTATAATATGGAATTGAAAAATGATATATATGATACAATGAATCCTTATGTTAGAATATATTCTAAATATAATATAAAATTTATATCCATTGTTATTCTCGATACTGATAGGTAAAAACAGAAAACTATTGACATCGATTTCTGATCCAGTAGTCCGACATACACACAAACAGTGATTTGGTAACCCATTTGATAGAGTTGTGTGGGGTTTTTTCTCAAAAACAAAAAATGAAAACGTATTAGTATATTTATTATTCTGATATTATTATATAACAATGCAATAATATTAATATAAGAGGTAAAGTTGAAATAATACAAATAATGCTCGCTGATGATCATTACCTCTAATTCAGGTAACTCATTTTATATTGGAAAAATCTAAAAACAGGTATTTATTTATGAAAATGGTAATTCATATAGTATTAGATGAATTAATTTTTGAATATATTCAGGAATATAGAGGATTGTAAAAATTTATTGATATTTTTTAAAAAGTGAGGGGCAGGAGTGACATTTTATTGTTGAGGAGGAGAGGCTTTCATGAAATTACATAAAAATATTAAATACTATAAGGTATCTCATCCCACTTGTGAATAAAAAATTAAATAATAATTGAGTGGTAGACTATGTTTTAGATAATAAACTTAAACAAATATAAAAAATATTATTTTTAAAATATTATTTTCCTTAACTCATATGATTTGATTTTAAATTTCAGTTTTTCATTAAGAAAAATATATATCAATCATGTGTAACTTATATATTAAGATAATATTAAAGTGATTCATATTTTATAATTTATACCCAATTATTAAAAATATTTAATAAAAATTTAATAATAAAATATCAATTTTTTAATAAATTAAAATTACGAAACAACACATAAAGCTAAAAATTTGGCTTCAACCATAGCTGTGGAAACAACGTCTTTAATATTTATTTGTAAATATGTTAATTTCAAAAGATAGATTTGTCCATGAATGAAAACTATTTTATATTTATTATCATTTATATATCAATTAGAAAATATATTTTATTTTTTTTAATTGTATAATAGTTAATTAAATATCATCTACTATAAAATAACAATAATTTAAATTTCCACATTTTTTAATTATATTAAAATAAAAAATTATATGAAAAATGTGGAATTTGAATATATTAATATTAAAATAAATAAAAATTTATATGATCTCATAATAATTATTGTATGGAAAAATCAATCAATTTACTTCAATTTTAAATTTATATTATCTTTTATTTTTTTAGTTGTTATGAGAATAATTACTCTCTTAAAACTACTTAATAATTTTATAATGTTACTTAATAACTCAAAATTAACGAAAAATATATAATGAAAATAAACTCATTTATCTTTAATTTATATATATATATAACCAAAAATATTTTTTCCATTTTCAATGGAATTATATATATTAAAATGAAAAAAGGGTTTCTTATTTTCCTTTTTCGGTACAAAACATCTTATATGAGTTACATTTAGGACCTATTGTTTCCAATACTCATAAAAATTTTTCCTAATGTAATGATGGTTTATATTGTCAATATAATTGTTTTTGAACATGTTTTAATGTCATTTATCAATTTCTTGGATTAATCTATTGGTAAATTAATTTTTTCCATATTGATTGTAATTAAATTTATCTTTGTTGCATAAGTGATTTTTTTTAAAAAATTAGTAATAACTTATTATAAATTATAAATTATTAATATTATAAATTTTAAAACAAAATTTTTTAAATTCAATTGACGGAAATGGTAAAATTAAATTTTATATTATACCTGCCGATGAAGTAAAAAATATAATTTTTAAGAAAATTATTGTTCTAGAAAATGATGATTCTATATAAAAAAATAGTAATAATGATAATTATATGAAACAAAATTATTATTTATTGATATAATGTATATAACTATTATTTAAATATTTTACCATTATTGGATATTATAATTTATCAAAATGTGTAAAAATTATGAATTAGATAATGGGGTTTTGAAAAAAAAATTCAATCCCCAAAAAACATTAAAATACCAATATAATGTTTTTTCAAAAATAAATAAGGGGGTAAAATATAAGTCAATAATAATAATTTTAAATTATGAAATATTAATAAAATTATGGGTATTTAAATTACTTCATATATTGAAAACAATAATTTTTTTAAAAAATTTATATTTTATACTAATCATCGTAAAACATGTATTTTCAAAAAATAAAAATAAAAAAAATAATCAGCAAATGAATGGTTGGTATTCCAATTAAAACAATGATATCAATTTATTAAATAAATTTTCTAAAATTTAGAACAATTGAATATAATATTTTTTAATGAATGTAAATAATTTTTTTAAGAATGCACTTTTTATTTAATAAAATCACTCTTCTAAATATCGATTGATTATTTAAAAATAATTTTTTTGATATATATATATATAATAAATTATTTCATAATATTTATTACTACTAATTTATAGACCAAATGGTATCAGTAATTTTTATCATTGGATTTTTCTGTTTGGATTTTCATGATGGATATGTTATCGAACTATGAAATAATGTGGTTTCATGCCAAACTAACTAAAAAATGTGACACATGTAACACAATATAAAATTAGTTTTTTATTTTTATATATTCTATTTAATATAATTTTCTTCTTTTAAAATCATAGGGGTTACACAATTGATTTTTATTTTATCTTATCACCATAAGTTATTTCATAAGTATTATGGGATAATTTTTATACAATAATATATAATCATGGAATTTAAGATAGTGTTTTTTAGATAATTGAATTTAAATATGATGTTGGAAAATTTATGTAATATAATATATACAGGTAATTTATCTACATGCATCCTTAAAAATCTATAAATATTCTATTTTTTACATAACCATTGTGTTATTTAGTGAATGGAATGTTTCTGATAAGAAATAATAGAATTTGACTTGGGACTACTGAGATTTAATCATCTAATGAATGCAATTTGACTAACACTCAAATAAATAATTTCTCATATGTCAACCATTGATAATGACTCAATGTATTAACTATGAATTATTGGGTCTTTTGATGGGTATCGAACCAATTATCCCATCATTAGTTTACTGTGAATGAAAAAAATACACCATAATTTTTTATATGGGATTATAAATATGAATGTTGATATCTCATATTGTTTACAAGATCTTATAATAATGTATTTCATAATTTTTTACAAAATTTAGGACTATATATATATGTTTTATACATACTAAAACTATTTGGTTGTGGTGATGACTTGGTAAAGGATTATAAATAGTTTTAAGGAGTAATTAATGAACTTCATGGAATGGAATGAGTAGATTCTGGGAATGAAGAATATATAACAATGAAAATTTTGAGGATATATAAATGTATTCTTATTATGGTAATGATAAATATGTCATATATTTGATTTATGGGATCGTATTTGTTTTTATCAAATAACTAGTGAATCGAAGTGAGTATGTGATTCGGTAATGTGGTATTTTTGTATGACCATCATATATTATTTTATAATATTTATGGAGCTTTTTTAATTGTTATATGATATTTTTAATTATATTATACATTATATATAGGTATTAGGACATTATTCATTTAATATGGGTATAGTAGGGGCCACATTTCATATATATAATATTAAAGGCCACTATGTGCCTAGATATGTTCACTTAGTGCCTAGTGAAAGGTTAATGAACACTATATCTTAAATATCCACACCTTTATAATTTTTCCATAGTTAGTGGTATATAGGTCATTAGATATATGATATATGAATTCTAGTTGATGAATGGTAAAATTTTGTTTTTCAGGGGATCACACATAATTTATCTCAAAAATCCAAATTAGTCTTATAATTCATCCTTCTATGACTAATAAATATTATTTATCATATATTTTTATTCTTCATCACTTATTTAAGATCTCCATACCTCACATCATTACTCATAGTGATTTAGTGGCTTTTTAGTCCCTATATATAATTAATAACCCCTATATTCACATTGACTCAATTTCATCGATTTTTTTGTATTAAGGATTTTACAATTTAATTTTCTATTACAAAAATAAAATTTTGAATAAATATTTTCACCTATTATAGTGATTAAAAAAATAGAACATTTATTTTCAGATAAAATACAACAATAAAAAAATTAATATTTTATGATGAACAAAAAATATTTCCCCTCTAGAATTTCAATGATGTTTATCACCCATTTTGATACAATTTATGTAAGGTGAAAATATACAAATAATCTGAAATAATAAAATATTATAAATATTAAGAATGATTTATATTATACATAATAATTAGTTTTTACCATTCAAAATATGGTTAATTGAAATATATGGTTTTTTTATTATGTTCCCATGAGAGCATCATGTTTATTCATAAAAAAATATTAATCATTATAATTAATATTGAAATAAATTACATTTATAATTTATTACAAAAGGATTGTTGTGAAATAACAATTTACTAATCATTTACCAATAGCAAAAAACACATTATCAGATATTTTTATAAATTTAAATATAATGGAATCAAGAATTATTTTTATTCTATAAAATTTTAATTTATCATATATTTGGAAGCATATAACATCACTAATATTTTTAATTTAATAATATCATAATGAAATTAATAATATAAAAATTGAGTTAAATTGATATTAATATAGGTTTAAGATTTTGCAAATAACTATTATATCTCTACTAGAAACACCCCCACATAAATTTATCACTATGTAATATCATACCCTTAGGTATTATAAAGAGGTTTTATTAGGTTTTAATATTTGTCTTTTGATGATGTAATCTGGTAAAATTAATTAACTATATTTTACTTTTATTATCAGTTTAATATAAATATTTATAGTAATATTTTTTTTAAATTAAACCCATATAATATATCAATAAATAAACAATAATGTCTGTGTACATTATTAAATTATATGAAATTAGTCACATATAATCTAAAATAAAATTATGTATTTTGAAATATATGTAATTTTCAATGGATTAAACATTCTATATATGATGCATATTTTCCATCTATATTAAAAATATTTCACTCTATTGAATTATTTTATTAAAAATTTGTTTTATAATAAATTTAAAAAAAATTTATATTCATCTAATGGTTAAGCCATAGAGGCAAATAATATAAAAAATTTATACCAAAAAAAGATTTTCTTCCAAACATTATCTATTTACAAAATAGAATTTTATTATATATAATTTTTCAATTTTTTATATTTAATACCATAATATGTATTTCATATTTAGAATAAAAATTTATAAATTTGGTTGTGGGATTAATTATTTTCACAATAATATAATAAATACTTAAAAGATAAGAACCATGCCAAAGGTAAGAATCTTAATTTCAATGACTTTTTTTAATAATTCAATTGATAAAAACTAAAATAGATTAGATTATTCTAAAATATCCATAAATTGAAATGATTAAATATATTTTTATATAGATTAAAAAAATTATAAATTATTAATAGATCATAAATATGAACATGGATACATAATGATTAAATATTTATATTTTTAGTGAAATAATTCTTATTATTTTTCATGGGAGTTAATTTTGAGTACATTTTTACCATATCTAGAAATTAAATTATGTTAAATAAAATAATATTTTTTAATAATCATATTTAAATTATGTTACATAGATTATCATATATTTTTGGTAAAATATAATTAACTTCAAAAGAAAATCTAGATTGTGAAAAGGGGAAATTAGATAAAATATAATGGATTTATTTTGTGTAATTATTAGGATTGTAAAATATTCTTGATTTTTTATGTTATTGTTGTATTAAATAATAATTAAGTAAATTTTTTTAATCAAAATTCACATAATTTTAATGTAATTTAATATCTACACTCAACCTATAAAATTTTTCTTTTGAAATAACAATCATTTTAATCTAGAATATGAGATCACTTAATCCCAATAAAACGATAGCGTATTTGTTGATTATCCCTCGACTTACAACATAATTTTACTATCCTAGAGCCACCTATCATGTTTTAATTCCACTAATCAGGTGAAGGAGTCCAAAATATTTAATTTTAATAGAATAAATCTAGATAAAGTGAGATTTAATCGATGCAATTGATGAAAAATAGTTTTCTTTTCACATTCATTTTCACCACCACTCATCAAAATATTCATTAAAATAACAATTTTATTTATTAGTATCATCACAATGCTTTGGTGAAAAATATATTATCAGTACAATAATCTATATTCTATCACATTTTTTTATCATGTGTCCCAAATTTAGTCAGTTGGATCTCCAACAAAAATGAAATTATAATTCAAATACCAAGATATAATATAAAATATGAATAATTTTATTATAATATAATAAGGAATTATAAAGGATGTTTAAATTATATGCAAATTTAACATTTTTTTATTATATTAATAAATAAAAAATTATATAGTTTAAGTATTTTAGTAGAAAAAGGGATTTTTATAAATGTTATGGTATAATAACAATTATTATGATTACATTAAATATATGGTTAAGACTATATCAAACACACATATGTTATCTCAATAAAAAGTAAAATGATGAGGAAAAAATGACGAATGATCAAGTACATAAACAATAATATTGAAATTGAGATATAAGAAATGAACAATTTTACATTAAATAATGATTGAAAAAATGAGAATAAATGTGTTAAAATGAATTATAATTCAAAATTCTATAATAATATAAATATAAATACAGGATTTTTATATTTTAATATTAATAAAAATTGAATATAATGTGGGATAATGTTTTTTTATAATGATGGAATCTAAAATAAATTTTCTCTAATGGAATATTCATTCAATGAGACACGATTCGAGTTATTCCCCTTTTTTTTATACGACTTTCTTACTAACACATTTAATTATATTTATACTATTCATGATTTATTTATTCCATTTAAAATCATTTTTTAAGATCATTTATTATTATTTATTGAATAATTTATGACCAAATGCATCATGGTTGTCTTAATCGAATTTTTTCCATTAGATCATGGTGTTTCTTCCAAAAATATAATGATATAAAACTATTATTTCTATATTTATCATTATCAGATTTAAATATCCATTTACATATAATTATTTTACATTTTCATGTCAAAATTATCTTCATTAAGATAAATAATTAAATCATAAGTATATTATAATGATATGAAAAATTCTTAGCCTTTTTAATTGAATATTTGTTTAGAGGTATATAGGCATTTATTCAACCAATATTTTTTTCTATTATATTTAATGATCAATATTTATATCCTTTAATTCACATAATATTTAACATTATTTGTTTTAGAATATTAATTTTTATAATTCTAATTTAATTTATATAATTTTTAAAATAAAAAATATGTAATAGTTTGTTACATTATAGACTATTATACAATGATATAGGGGTATTGGTTGTAATTTAAGAACATTTTAATAAAAATAGAAGGGAGATATATTTGAAATATAAAATTGATGATGATATAATAGTGAGAGTATATAGGAAATGGAATGGTAAATTATTTTTCTGTGTGGTAAAAAAATGTGATTTAGGGGTTTTATATGATTGATTTCTATTCCTCGTCCAATTATATGATGGAAATTCTATGATTAAGACTTGTTGTATGGAATCTCGATAGGTATTTTTTACCATGTATCCTCATATTAAGTGGTAGTAGAGAAAAGAGAGGGGAATTGAAATTTAGTCATTGAGAGGATGGTTTTTTGGACATGTTAATTTTATAGTTTTTATAAAATTCCTTGTTGTTTTGAAGATAATGGATTACTAGTGGGATACATGATTTTTTTCAATAATCCATTACATTGGGTAGGATATAGTGACCATTTTTTGTTATCTCAACTAAAATTTGAGTATGTATGGAATGTTAAAAGGGTTTTTATATAACTTTACCACGAACATATAAGATGTCAATGTTATTTATTGCATGTGTTTAATTAGACAGTAAATTCAATTTTATTGACTCATAGAATTTGAACATACATCACAGTTATGGGGAAATTATACCATATAAAACATATTTATAGGAATTTCACCATGGATTATTATATAATATATAGGGTATATCATTAAAACATCAGAAATAAAAATTCTACTAATGTTTTTATTGTCTCCTGGATGTCCTCAACACGTCATTGGGTTTCCTTCCACCCCATCAATATATATTATTACTCAAACCACTGAAGCATGGTTATATGTTAGAGAGGTTAATTCCTTCATATATCATTTCATATTCCCCTCATGTTTTCACTATATAGAAGGATTGATTTTTTCAAAATATGGCTTGGGATGTATTTTGGAATGAACATAGTGATACACCTTATGTTGAAATTTTTTTGTGGCAGTTATGTTCAATTTTTTATTTTTGAACGTTCACCATTTATATATTTTTTGGTGGTAATTTAGAATGGTTCAAATAAATTTATAGGATACTTGTTCTGTACCTATTACAATTCATCTCTATTTATATATTATTTGTTTAAGTGGATATTATTAATATACATAAAATGATAATCAAATAGTTAAACTAATTTTGATTTGGATGTGTTTCATATGTTTTCTCTATATTGGGTTTTTCTTCAAGATTTTTGAAAAATTATTTTTATTTTTAGATAATAATACTACTCTTTAACTCTATATTTGATGTTGTCGATTTAAAATTGAATTCCATGTTGGATTTTAAAAATACTATCCATAATTTTTATGTATACATTAATGGATGACAAATAAATTCAATATTGGTCTTTAATAATGTTTATTTACACGTCCAATTGATAAATATATATAATGAATATCCAATTTAAATAGATTTCAAAACATAAATTCATGGTTCAGTGTTTTACAAAGATGAAAATTATTTTGATTTATTTTGATATATGGGTCCTTTATAGTATTTATAGGGACCAATTAGGTTGTGTTTATGGTGAGGAACTGTTTATAATTTCGATTGGAATGGGGACCATTATAAGATGAGTTATTCTTTTTAGTAAATTAATATTGATGTGTAATAGTGTGTCTGTTATGATAACTGGGTTTAGTGGTCTGTATGTTTTTTTTTCATATGGTGGATAGTATTTCATGATTTTGAATGTTTTATTGTTTTCAAAAAACTATGTTTAATTATTATAAATAACAAAATGTAAATAACCTTCTTTGGGATTGAATATTTGTATACTGAATTTAATTATATGATAGTATGAATAATGATATGGATGATATTAATACTTTTTAAGTGGAAATTGGAATTTTCAAATTTAATATATGGTCTAATATAGTGAATATATTCAAATAATCAAAAATTCAACAACATATATGTAACAAAAACATTTCAAAATAATGTAATTATATTTGATGACATGTACAACCAGAAACCGTAATCTTAAATGAATTATAACATATTATTATTTAAATATGATCATTATAAAAGACTAAATGATTTTATGGGTATGAATAAGATTAACCGAATTATGATATATATAATATTTCTTATATTTTGACGTTTAGTAATAAATTATTATAAACTAAAGATTTTTTCTAGAAAAGTCATCTTATTCATAAAAATATTAACTAAAAATCATAATCAATATTTCTTATGAGTTAATATTATACACAATTAATTAAATTTTTAACAATTATATTTGATAAAAATGGTATTTTTTTATTATTATAATATCACGTATATCTCGGGTGATTTCTTTATGATATTACATAAAAGATAGATTCTTTTAATTTTTATATATTTTTATTGATATATAATAAAACATTATAATGAATTTATGTATTTATAACGAAAAATAATATATTATACAACTTTAAAAAAAGTTAGTTCATTTCTACTACAAATAATCATAATATAATCATGCAAAATTTTTTTATTTTTAAGATTGAAAAAAAATTAAATGAAATTGTTCTAAAGAAATTGGTATTTTTATGTTTTGTGAGATTATGTATATGATAAATTCTTCATCTTCAATGAACTAAATTTTGAAATATTGATTCCTTATTTGTATTTTGGGGGTACAAAATTGTTAAAAATTACACTTTTATTTGTATTTAATGTGAATATAAATCATGGTAAATTTGTTTACTATGGTAAAAGTAAAGTGGGATAATTATGTTTAAAAATAATGTGAGAACAACTATAAAGTAACCATAAAAATTGACAAAAATTTTTATATTAACGGCTTGAACGTAATAATAATAAAATTAATATATATCTTTTTGTAACTATAATAATACTTTTTATTTTGAAATGTTAATGATATCATTATCTTTGTTTTATTATCATATATTTTCACACAATGATAAAAAGAACATAGGTTTTTGAATAAATATTAATTTTAAATTCTTAATTTGTCAATTAATCATGGAAATTAATATATAATTATTATTGATGAAATAATTAACCTAAATTCGTGAAAAATATCAATATAATATTTCTAAATTTTTTGAAAAAATGAGTTTTATTTTTTAAAACATAATATGGTTTGTTGAATTTTCTTGATGTAAGATGTTTTATAATTCTATTGACATATTATAGTGGTTTAAATTTTTGATATTGAAATTTTATTGTTGTCACTTAGTTTTTCATGTAAAAGTAAATGAATTTTATTTTAATTTACATTATTGTTATTTTATTAAAAAATATTATTTAATGATTAACATGTCCATAAATTCCATTGACATGACACATTATTTAGATATGGTTAAAAACATCATAAATGGTCCATTTATAGTAACTTTATTTTTTATATTATCTATGAGGAAAGCAACATATTATAAATATTTCTATCAAAATAACAGTTAGAAAATGTTAATAGGGGTTTAAATAAAAAATAATTTTAAAAAAATGTGTTTCTTGTAGAATGATTAATATATGATATTTTTTCTAATCATATTAATTTAAAATTAATTTAATTTTAATTTGGATCAATTTTATGATTAATGTAAATTTATTTATGTTTAATAATGTATGAATGTAAAAGAATTAACCTTCCCACTCTTACGAAATGGATCATCATCTCTTATTTTATCACACATAATGAACTATTTTATTAGAAAATACTTTTAAAAATTCTTTACTCTAATTCCCTACCACATTTTGATTGTCTTATTTTATTTATAGTACAATCTTTAGAGGGCCTCTTTTTTAAATCTGTGTAGGATGTCCCATGTAGACATATACATATAACACAAAATGTATTGTTCAAATCATATTCTAATCCATTAAAAACATTTTTAAGAAAATATTGTATAATGAAATTAGTATCTTTCATCTAATTAGTTGTTTTATATTAATTTTATAATATATATCTATATCTATTTCTATCAAATTGAATATCAAACAATCATTCATGTGTACTCTGAACTAATGCCTCACGAATCAATAAAACTCATTTTCCATTAATTCCTATGATATATAGATTTAATAATTTAATGATTGATTATATATAATATTTGAGACATTTTTTCGATATGAACTAATAATATTCTCTCTAATTTGATTCCTATCAATCAATTCAAAAATGGTAACATCATTTTTTTCATATGTGTGGACTACCTCCTCGATCAAGTGATGTTATTCAATTTTCCACAAAACATCACATGAACTGTAAATATATGTTTTTATAAATAAAAATATGTTATTAATTATATAATTATAAAAATATTTATTTAAAATAAAAAAATCCCATCTTTTCTTAATGATAGTTAAAAATGGACATATTATTGATGTGTGCATACAATAATACTAAATGATTGAAATATAGTAAATTTTTCATACCAATCATTCATGTTTTGTTGTAGAATTGTAGGTTATTAATAAATAAATTAATTATACCATTAATAATATTATTTTTAATATAATAGAATGACCCCATCAACCATTTTCAACCTACTTACATCATTTTGGTATCATGATCAAAATATCATCAAAACAACTAATATAGATGTAATTGATTATTCATTTAATTAAAAACTGGTAAATAAAATAAATTAGTTAAAATAAGGATACCAAAAATATAAATTTAATTAATTTTTTATTCATCAGGATAATGAATTAACCTGATGAATCTATCTCGATGTAGAGAAAGTTCATAAATAATACATCTACTAATGTTTTCCGCTAATATATGTTTCTTCCAATTCCATATTTAGGAAATCTAGTTTGGTTGTATTTATCTGTAAATAAATAAATTTAGAGGAATTTTTTTATACTTTTTACATTGTTTTAGTGGTTGTTAAAATGAATCTTTTTTTATTTATAAATAATATTTTGACATTAATGGAAAATGACAAATGGAATGTTCTATTTTAATATATATGATGATAATGAATTTTTCCATTTCCATGATTATTATTTGATTATTGATATTTTATAGGAATCCAATTTTCATTAATGAAGATCCCTTCTTCATTGTGTTCTATATATTCTCATAAATATTCTTAAATAGAATATATATTTCTAAATCAAAAAGGGTTTGGCATATATTGTTGTAATACTTTATTCAATAGTGTTATTTTTGATATATACACTAGACAATTTTATTTTAAATATGTAGCTCTATAAATATCAAGATGATGTAAAATCATGATGTATATTATATATAGGGTTTTTAAAATGGTTCTCCAATACATTAGGTAATGATTATTTACTCTGTATAGTTATGTAAGAGGCATACATTATAGTAATTTCAGTTGTAAGAGTTGGTTAGGTTTATATGAAGTTGATGTCCAAAGAAACTGATAAGGATTTTATATTCAAAAAAATTCATTATAAATATTTATATTTTAAGAGGTATGATAATTATCAATTTTAGAATGATAATTTATTCTATGTTTGGGTAAAAACCTCTGTTTATTTTAAAATATCTATGGGTTTTCATGGTTTCGATGAAACCATATTAATCATTATTTTTTAATAATTTATTCATATAAATTATCTTAAAAAAATGTGTAGAAATAATTTTATCTTCTATAGGTAAATGATTTTTAAGCTCAAGATTTATAAATTTTTTGGATAACATATTTTTTGACCATGTCTTTTTAAAATAGTACATCATATTGTGTTCTTCTATTTATGTCTCGTAATAATATTATTGTTCTCATCCATCATATTATATACATTTTCATCTAGTTTGATAATTTAAAATACCATAGAAATAGTCATGTTGAAATACATGATTATTATTTATGAAAAGAAATCGTGTTTCATTTGGAATGATTTATTTTTTAGAAGAAATTGAAACAAAATATATGTGTCAACATTATAATATAAATATAAATATATATGTATATATATATTATTTATGGTATATGACCATAATATCAAAAAATCAATACCATAATGATCAATGGCAATGAAATAAATTAAATGTTAGTATACATAAAATAAATTAAGAAATGATTAAGGACTTTTCAATATTGTTGTAATTAGATTATGTTTTACAAAATAATGTAGAGTAGCTTTGTTTAAAAAGCGGATTTTTGGATTCTATCTTGGGTTATTAATTTTATTATTAGTCATATGTTCATATTATTCAATGAAAATATATTGGATTTTAGTTTTTCAATTTTATGGTATGTAATTATATATATAGATATATTTAATCTAGTTAAGATATATGTCACCCATAGGTCTAACATGATAGATTATTTATGAATAGTTTTGACACATTTTTGGGATGTATGAATGTAACGACCGAATGTTTTATCAATGGAATTAATTAATATAATTATTTTTTTAGTAGAATCAAATTTTTATACATAATGAGAAATAATGATACTAAATACTATGTGACCATTAATCAAATTTTTTCCAATTCAATTTTGTGATTTTCAAAAATCTAACACACACAGTTGCGATTAGTAAGATGTTTAGAGTCTGATAGGAAAAACATAAATTTTTATGTGAAAAGTAACCTAGCCTTATGAATAGTAAACTACCCTAATGAATAACATTATGAACTTTATTAATATTAAATATTACAAAATAATTGTAGCATTACCCTTAAATTATTAAATAAAATTTATACATCTTATAAGTTTCAATTTGACTACAGTAAAAATATTGGTATTTTTTTTAATTCATAAACAACTAATTATAAATAATTAATATAAAATAAAAATAATTTTTTCATAAATTATTAATTTTATGTTTTATGGTTTGTTGATAATTATATAAGACCTTAGGAAAATTTTTAAAGAATTAAGATATATGTTTTAACTTTAAATATGTATTTTTCAAGTAAATTATGATTTTCATTAAAAATTAAATTAATAATATTTAGAAAAAATATTAAAAAATTTAGTTCATGTTTTGATTATACATGCTAAAAAATGGTTTGGCGGATTTGTTTTTGGATATTTCAGATATACAGTAATTTTTGGGTGAATAATAAATACAATAATTTACTATATAAATATATTATCAATTAAATCCACTATTCTAGACATCACAAGTGATGTAAGTACCCAAATATTGATCTCACGTTCCTTATTTACTATTATTGTTCATGAAATATCCACTATTTCATTCCTTGTGGGAAATGAATAAACTAATGATTAAAATATTATGAAAACCCCTCTCACCCTAACTGTAAATACCACCCCTCACAACCTCATTACTTCACCCCACCCATGATTCAAGACAAGCCCAAATTCTTCCAAAGTATCTTTCCCGGTCCCTTCTCCATGAACAAGATCTCTTCTCTTCATCAAAAGACCAATCCTAGTTTTTTTATGGAGAATCTGAAGAGGTGGATTAAATATGTAATTCCCCCTCTATATTCCTTCAATTTCCATTCAAATGTCATTTCTTTTATTCTCTTATCCTCATCTTCTCTTATCAAAAAATCATGATAACTGCATAATGATTGATATAAAATTATGATATCATTTTATTTTAATATTATTCATTATACTTTTCCCTCCCTCCCTTTGATAATAAATATGAAATTGTGGCTCGTGATGTGTTAATTTACCAATAGTAGGTGCAGTGTAATTCAATTTTCCTTCAACACCATCAAGGATGTTAATAAAACAGTAAAATTACTGAAAATATATTTCAATGTGTATGTTTTCCCCAATTTTATATTCTTGAACTAAAATATTTACATGACATTATGTGAAATAATAATACATAGTCAATGTGATCGAAAAGGAAACCAAATTAACAAAAAATTATCATCATTAAATTTTATCTAATAATAGATCCTTCTAGTACATAAAAAATTAATTATAAGATAATTCATATATCTGTTATGTCAATAATATTAAATGATAACATATATGGATTTCCATCCACATTTAGAATGAACATCCTATAAGGCCCCGACCTTAAACCTTACATAATATTGAATTAAATGAATAATTCACATTGAGGATCTTTTCAGGTTTAGAGTTTTATAGAATTAGGACATAACTATTACATCTCAAAAGATTACAAAGTAGAAACTTCTACTAAGTTTCCAAAAAATAAAAACTCTTAAAAAGAAACATTTCTACTTCCATGTTTTAGGTAGCATGACTTTCCCTTGATCCCATCCTTTACCCTATTCCACGTTATGTCCTGTGAAAAACATTTCAAAAACATGGGATGAGCATAAAAAGCTCAGTAAGGGATACACAAAGAATAAAAATTGTTATTTTTTCAAAAAAACAAGTAAACCATGTATACATTATCAAATTAATACTTTTCACCTTTTCATACTAGTAAAAACTCTTCACTGAATAAAATTTCATTACTTACCCTTCTGTAACCAAAATATTACCATAAAACCCATATAAAGATCACATAACATATAAAGGTAACTTGGGACATAAACATACTTAAGTGGAATAACCATAAGGTCGACTTCCACACATATCAGTTAATGGAATAGACATTTGGCCAAATTCCATATATACTTAATGGAATAGCCATACGACCGACGTCCATACACAATGCATTAGAGGTTATAACAAAACCACCCGTCCTGGTATTCACGGCACCACCCGTCATATGGTTTATCATGTAACCACCCGTCAAATGTCCAAGTACCAATATAAAATCATAAAACATAAAACAAATATAATGGAATGATAAAATTTTCCACATTTCAATCAAAATATATCATTTAAATATATTGACATAATAGAATCCTTTATCAAAAACATTTTCAATACCAAAATAAATAAAAGAGTATATGGTATTTATTTTATTTTAAAAACATTACGGCTTGTTGAGAAAGCCAAAGACCAAATAATACTCGCGGCGGCGGAGAAGTCATTGTCACCACAAACGTACGACAAAAACATTCCATTTTGTCATTTAGTAAAATTCTTTGTATAAAAAGATTCCTTTTGAATAAAAGTAAAACTCAAAGGGTTTTATACACCGTATAAACGAAAGATGTGTATAAAACGAAATATGCCTCAATGAAAGGAGATTGAGACACAGTCCCTTACAAAGACGGTATCCTTGGTTTAAGGATAAATAAATTACATAATTATTTGTGACAAACGAATACACCCAATATAAGTGGATATTAAGTGTAAAACAATCAGAGGGTATCCACACATATTCATAGAATGACATATTCAAGGAGTACAAGATTATCCCAAAGAATCAAATTTGGGTTAAGAAGATCCCTTGCAAAAATTTGACGGCCTAATGGCGTCAACAAAAAATTCTGAAAATGAGTTGATGAGAGATAAAATGGGGTATCTCATTACTTGGACATAATACTTAAATCAATAAGTATATAGAAGAACATATCCCAACATAATATTATGTGAATTTAAAGACATAACAAAAGAAGTATTTTACAAAAAGAGGAGGGTGAAAGGTTACCTTACTGACATGGGTATCTTTCGAGACATGCACCCCATGAAAAAAGGACAATAAAAAATTGATGTAAATACTCATAAATGAAAGTATATTACACAATGAGTAAAATAATGGGCACTCTTGTAAAGTTACAAAATGTTACATTATTTTCAAAAGAGTTTCTGATTTTAAAGGTCCCACAATAATTTATTTATAGGATAAGGTGATAAGGGTTATAAATACAATGATACAATAGGTTTTGGACATGTTTATATCTTAGATATTACATTATCTTTCCATTTTATTTAAATCGTTAAATAAAGAGGTCATCGCTGCATCATCAGGATGTCATAAATGATTTAATTTATTTAATGTCTATAAATTAAAAAAAATACTATTATGTAGGAAATCTTTTTATCTTTCCAATGACTATTTATCTTAAAATATATGACTTGTATAACCCCATGTAAAAATTGTTTTAGTAAAACATCTCATGTTTCTATCATTTTTTACTTTAACATTAAATAAAAAGATATTTATTTCATTTTCCAACCAAAGTTGCTCCATGGGGTCCCCAAGTTGACCCATGGATTGTCTTGGTCGGCCATGACACATCCAATTAGGTTAGGACATGTTTCTAGGTCATTTAATTTAATTAAAACATTATTCTTACCATAAACTACACTAATTACCTTTAATCGCGATTAAAAACTTAATAATTACTATTCACCAAAAAATTATTTTTATCCCATTGAACCACATTTTGCTTATTAATGACAACCATGTATGTCTGATTTTTGAAATTCAAAACACAGAAGTGGTAAAATTTCAATAAAACGAAAAATCAGTTTTTATAAGTACCACTTAGTGGTTTCACTATTCATCAAAAATTGAAGTTTTTCAGAAAAATACCAAAAATTCACCCTAAGCTATATTTGATATTTTGAATTCAAAAATTAAGACTATTTTACAAAATTCAAAACATATATGTCACATTAATTAATTTAATAATTAATTCCCGCTGTCAGAGCAAATAGCGTGTTTTTATGAAACAATAAGTATCAAAAGATTGACACTAGTTTAAGTCTGATTTCAAAGTGAAATTAATTCCAATGACCACTATTGGATTTAATGGTAAAAATATATTCTAATTTCACTTTAAAATAAATTCAAAATATAATATAATCAAATAAATAAATTAGAATAAAAGGAGGTTTTGAATTAAAATACAACATTTTACACTATTCATTAAAAAAATAAACTTTATCGGAAAGATACCAAAAATTTACACAAAGTAAATTTTGATGTCCCAATTATTAAGAAGAGTTTTATTTGGTCAAATAGAATTTATAAGAGTGAAAAAAACTATATTTAATGATGGTTCGCCATCAAAAGGTGATAAGTGAACCTTTAGTGAAAACTAGGGCATATACGCCTAAAATTGAATTTTTTCCGTATTTTAAGCCTTTATCTTTTATTGGATAAATGTAAAAACATTTAAAAACATATATAATCATATTATAGTTATTTATATCCATTACACCAATAAAACAGCTACATGTTAACTACAATTTAAAATAATATTATTTTATTATTAGAGTGCAATGTAAGATTCCCAAGAAACTCATTGTTGCGTGTTGGGTACGCCATTGAGCATAGCATCACCTTTAAATTCATATTAATATTTTATTCACAAATATGGGTAAAAATGAAAATTTCATATTCTTTATTTACCTGGGGTGTTACATCCTTCCCCCCTTTTGGGAATTGCATCCTCATAATTTTTAAAATTGAGCTTGGAATCATCCTTGAAAGTCCCACATCGGAATAAGAGTCGGCAAAAAAATCACATTAACAAAAAGGAAGATAAGTACAGAGGTCACCCGAGTTAACCCATACTAGGATTCCATGTAGAAAAACATGGACATGGAAGAAAAAGCAAAGGGTCATGTTCTTGAGGGAGAGCGATAGTAAACATGTCTAGGAGAAAGTTAGCCATAAGAAAATCACAAACATGTGATGGGTTAAACGGTATTCGATTCCCCAGTAGGAAAAGTAAATAGACAACATTTTTGTTTTATGGTACTTTTTATTGAGTAATTTATTCATAAAGAAACATAATCACTTATCATGTTGACTTTCAACTTTTACTAGATTCCTTAGTCAAACTCATATTTTTTCCAAAAGACGAGTATTTAGGGAGACTTGTTCGCATTAAGAGTACTATAATCAACTTCTAGAGAATCACCTAATCCACCAAAGAGAACTACATACTTCCCATATCTTTATACCTTAACAAAAAACAAAACCAAGAAGGTTAGTACAAGGTCAGATAATCCAGAAAAGGATAACCCTTTAAAAATAAAATCTATGCTTAATCTCCAAAATTTGTCCAACAAAACCCAAAGTTCAACGTGGACCATCCGATAAAAAATTTGTCCATAAAATTCTTCAAAGTAAACCAATATAAGATTGAAACCCAAATATTTGAAGGATTAAGTCACATAGTCTTCCAAGTTAAATCGTAACATTTATCTCCAAACAACATCAGTTGCTCCTAAAGTCTCGTATTGAAAAGTAATTAACCTAATCACATATCCTCCATGATAGGTTAATCAATTTTCATAAATAACCCAAAATAAACATACTCTTAATTCATAAAATCATATAACTAAAAAGAATCAGTCAAACTAACCAGGGTCTTCACATAGTCCAGTGGTAGGTGATAAATACCAGTCGCACTTTGGTTGTGGGTTCGATTCCCGCAGCTTTGTCCGACGCAATGGGTAGTCACACGGTCTGCGTGTTGTCCTTCTTCCAAAACTATATAATTCTCAAATCATTCCCCAAAAAGATATAAAATCATCAAAAATAACCATAACATAATTTAACCTCAATTTTATCTCATGCCTTTCACTTCCATCATAACATATAGTAACCCATAATTACCTCAAAAGTAAGGATTATATAAACTCTAATGGTTACCTTTATAATTATTACCTGAACTTCCACATCGACTGGTCATCTCATACATGATGCATTAAATATCATACCAAGGTTCAAGTGGTTTATCATGACTCCTTGATAGTTGGTTTATAACAACCATGACTTTCCTCATTGAATCCCACATTTTATCTAGTATCTTAATCAAATAACCACCACAGTTTCCTTCAAACCTGTTGTCTCTTTGGTGCCTTCTAGATCCATCCATTCACTAAAAACAGAAATGTCAGTGTGAGTATATCAACAATACCATCAAGTACTAATGAGAAGGTAAACACTAAGATACACTTACTCATTCACTTTATCTAAAACTAGGACTCTTTCTGAAATCCTAACCATTATGGTAATGCCACTTATCCTTAAAGAATACCCTAGCCTCTAAAGATATCTAAACCGACCTTTGATACCAACTATAAGGCCCCGACCTTAAACCTTACTTAATATTGAATTAAATGAATAATTCACATTGAGGATCTTTTCAGGTTTATAGTTTTAGAGAATTAGGACATAATTATTACATCTCAAAATATTATAAAGTAGAAACTTCTACTAAGTTTCCATATAATTAAAACTCTTAAAAAGAAACATGTCTAGTTCTATGTTTTAGGTAGCATGACTTTTCCTTGATCCCATCCTTGACCCTATTCCACGTTAAGTCCAGTGAAAAACATTTCAAAAACATGGGATGAGCATAAAAATCTCATTAAGGGATACACAAAGAATGAAAACTGTTAGTTTTTCAAAACAACAAGTAAACCATGTATACTTTATCAAAGTAATACTTTTCACCTTTTCGAAGTAGTAAAAACTCTTCGCTAAATAAAAGTTCATTACATACCCTTTTGTAACCAAAATATTACCATAAAACCCATATAAAGATCACATAACATATAAAGGTAACTTGGGACATAAACATACTTAAGTGGAATAACCATAAGGTCTACTTCCACACATATCACTTAATTGAATAGCCATTCGGCCAACTTCCATACAAACTTAATGGAATAGCCATACGGCCGACTTCCATACCCAATGCATTGGAGGTTACAATGTAACCACCTGTCCTGGTATTCACGGCACCACCCATCATATGGTTTATCATGTAACCTCCCGTGAAATGTCCAAGTACCAATATAAAATCATAAAACTTAAAACCAATATAAAGGAATGATAACATTTTCACATTTCAATAAAAATATATCATTTAAATATATTGACATAATAGAATCCTTTATCAAAACCATTTTCAATACCAAAATACATAAAAGAGTATATGGTACTTATTTTATTTTAAAAACATTATGGCTTGTTGAGGAAACCAAAGACCAAATAATACTCATGGCGGTAGAGAAGTCATAGTCGCCGCATACGTACGACAAAAACATTCCCTTTGTCGTTTAGTAAAATGCTTCGTATAAAAAGATTCCTTTTGAATTAAAGTAAAAGTCAAAGGGTTTTATACACCGTATAAAAGAAAGATGTGTATAAAACGAAATATGCCTCAATGAAAGGAGATTGAGACGAAGTCCCTTACAAAGATGGTATCCTTGGTTTAAAGATAAATCAATTACATAATTATGTGGGACAAACGAATACACCCAATATAAGTGGATATTAAGTGTAAATCAGTCAGAGGTTATTCACACATATTCATAGAATGACATATTCAAGGAGTACAAGATTATCCCAAATAATCAAATTTGGATTAAGAAGTTCCCTTGCAAAAATTTGACGGCCTAACAGCGTCACCACAAAATTCAGAAAATGAGTTGATGAGAGATAAAAAGGGGTATCTCATCACTTGGAAATAATACTTAAGTCAATAAGGATATATAAGAACATATCCCAACATAATATTATGTGAATTAAAAGACATAACAAAATAAGTCTTTTACAAAAAGAGGAGGGTGAAAGGTTCCCTTACCGACATGGGTATCTTTCGAGACATGAACCCCGTGAAAGAAGGACAATAAAAAATTGATGTAAATACTCATAAATGAAATTATATTACACAATGAGTAAAATAATGGGCAGTACGTACACCACTCGAAGGAAATTGTGGCAAATTTAGCATAAATCTCACGGTAATAAAAGTGAGATGAAAAATCCATCACGAAAACTCGGCAGCCTAACGACGCCACATAAACTTAAAAAAAATGGATTTATGAGAGAGAATATGGTCTCTCATCATATGAACATAAAACTTACAGTAAGATTAATATAAAAGAACATCCCAATAACAAGAAAGATGAGCTTTATAAGGAATGACATAAAATAGTGTACTTAAAAAGAAAGAGAGGAGTAAGATCCCTTACCTCTGGTCCGACTTGACTCGATCATTCATTAATCTCCTGAATAATAAACTTTAGTTAATTTCTACTTCCTTAAGAACCTTTTTCAAGTTCATTGTTCCTTTTATTTCACTTATTACCATATCATAAACATTATGTAATCATTTATGTTAATAATGTTTGTTTTGTCGATATTTGGTTCTTAAGTCAAAAGTGGACTTCTTACAATTACATGTTGTTCGTGTGGTCAAAGGTTCATTATATCCGGAGTTGTATTCATGATTTAAATATCATATATATCATATATATCCAGTATATTCATGAATTTTTAATATTACATAACATTTAGAGTTAAGAAATGAAATGCACCGTTCATGGAGACGGTAAGCCGTACGTACGAATGAACGCTACTTCCATTTCTATTTCATATTTAATGGAATTAAGACATAATTATACATTATAGTACTTTAATTATAGTATGGTATCATATATAATATCATTAAATATATCCTTTATACATACCACATATGGTATTAATGAATCAAATCACTTTGAGGGGGCGGTAGTCCACACTTCCTTAAATGAAGATATCGCGTTTACCCATAATGGAAACCATAAAGGTATGCCATAAATGAAAAATACAGAAGCTTAAGTAAAACATAAACATATTATATATCATATATAAATATAGTGTCATATTAATGGTCACCTTTGATGGTGTTAGAAGAATGTTGAACAATCATCGTTTCGGGAGGCAGAAATTCTCCATCCACGGAAACAGAATGTTATTTAACCATTAAATGTAGGTGTGTGTAAGTGTAGCTAGAATACTTCTTATAACAACATCCTAGTATATTTGAGATACTGTATTTGTTACAAAATAAATGAATAAAAAGAGTTTAAGTGTTTGGAGAAGAAAAATAAAACCAAAGGACACAAGTGAAGACATTACCTTAAAATCGGGTAACTCCCTTTGGTTTGAGCTCAAAGGCTTCCTTGGGACGACTTCTGTCCAACGTGAGGCTTCAAGGAGTAATAGAGGAAAGTGGAGAGAAAAAATGGGCTGGTTTTGGCCGAGCCAAAGGCTTTGGGAGTGTGGGTATGGAGGTAGAGGTGGGGGCCTTTTATAAGAGGAGAGAAGGGGCACTCTTGTAAAGTTACAAAATGTTACTTTATTTTCAAAAGAGTTTCGGATTTCAAAGGTCCCACATTGATGTATTTCAAGTATAAGGTTATAATGGTCATAAATACACTCATCCAATAGGTTTTGGACATGTTTAGGTCTTAGTTATTACATTATCATTCCATTTTATTTAAATCGTTAAATAATGAGTTCATCGCTGCATCATCATGATGTCATAAATAATTTAATTTATTTAATGTCTAAAAATTATAAAACAAATACTATGATGTATGAAATATTTTTATCTTTACAATTACTATTTATAGTCAAAAATATGACTTGTATATCCCCATATAAAAATTGTTTTAGTAAAACATCTCATGTTTGTGTCATTTTTACTTAACATTAAATAAAAAGATATTTATGTCATTTTCCAACCAAAGTGGGTCCATGGGGTCCCCAAGTTGACACATGGATTTTCTTGGTCGGCCATGACACATCCAATGAGGTTAGTACATGTGTCTAGGTCATTTCATTTTATTAAAACATTATTCTTACCATAAACTACACTAATTACCTCTAATCGCGATTAAAAACTTAATAAGTTACTATTCACCAAAAAATTATTTTTATCCCATTGAACCACATTTTACTTCTTAATGAAAAAAATGTATGTTGGATTTTTGAAATTCAAAACACAAAAGTGGTAGAATTTCATTTAAATGAAAAATCAGTTTTTATAAGTACCACTTAGTGGTTTCACTATTCATCAAAAATTTATGTTTTTCAGAAAAATACCAAAAATTCACCCTAAGATATATTTAATATTCTGAATTAAAAAATGAAGTCTATTTTACAAAATTCAAAACATATAAGTCACATTAATTAATTGAATAATTAATTCTCACTGTCAGAGCAAATAGCGTGTTTTTATGAAACAATAAGCATCAAAAGATTGACACTAGTTTAAGTCTGATTTCAAAGTGAAATTAATTCCAACGACAACTATTGGATTTAATGTTAAAAATATATTCTAATTTAACTTTAAAAATAATTCAAAAGATAATCTAATAATATAAATAAATTAGATTAAAAAGGATTTTTGAATTAAAATACAACATTTTACACTATTCATTAAAAAATGAACTTTATTGGAAAGATACCAAAAATTTACACAAAGTAAATTTTGATGTCCAAATTCTTAAGAAGAGTTTATTTGGTCCAATAGAATGTATAAGAGTGAACAAAACTATATTTAATTATGGTTCTCCATCAAAAGGTGATAAGTGAACCTTTAGGGAAAACATGGGCATATACGCCTAAAATTGAATTCTTTCCGTATTTTAAGCCTTTATCTTTTATTGGATAAATGTAAAAACATTTAAAAACATATATAATCATATTTTAGTTATTTATATCCATTCCTGCCAATACAAAGGCTACATGTTAACTACCATTTAAAATAATATTATTTTATTATTAGAGTGCAACGTAAGATTCCCAAGAAACACGTTGTTGTGTATTGGGTACGCCATCGAGCATAGCATCCCCTTTAAAGTAATATTAATATTTTATTCACAAATATGGATAAATATGAAAATGTCATATTCTTTATTTACCTGGGGTGTTACACATCCTTTCTGTAATAAAAGTGAAACGTTTATAAAAACTACTGAAATTAACACTCTCGAACATTGAATATACGCTTTAAAACTCACCCAAAAGACTATAAAAGAACTTATTGAAACTTCAGTAAACCATTTTAACATTTAAAAAGATTTATATTTTCTAATTTATTAATATAATCTCATTATACAAGATATTAATGTGATATAATCTTTTAGATACATGGTAAGGTGAAATTCTCGAACCCAACTCTCTTTCTTCATGTTCCCCCTCATTCACTCCATGTTTAGTATGGGTTATCCGTAAAAATAATTTATCCATCCTTATTTTGTCTTTTCTATGATATAAATGTTCTCTAATTTATTTTATGAAAAACCCAATGTTTTCCAAAATGAACTCTTCTTCCAAATAAACTCAGCCTTTTTACTTCTTGAATATTGCTTCACTATTCACACATGGTTGATGTTTCTATGTCAATAATGCTATTACCTTGTTATTTTGGCGTCCAAATGTTAATTAAAGTAAAATTTATTATGTGAAACCCATTTCATTTCATGTTTTATGTTATGTTCGTGTTTTATATATTTTTAACGGGGCAAACATGATAATGTAAATATTATGATGTGAAGGGTGAATCTATAATTATAATGTGGAATATAAATATTTGAATGTGAAGGGTGTGACCAAAATTATTCAAATATCTAATACATTGGGTAAAGTGATGAATATAATGAATAAAAAAGAAATTATGTATAATCATGATCCTGTAATTTTTCACAACAATGTGTGGTAGAAAACAACTAAGAAATAATGTTTCATTTTTTATGCATTTCCAAATTTCACATCTCTTCTTATTGTTTCCTCTAATGATTATAATCCTATGCCTATGTTATGATGAAAATGATTATTCTCAAATCATTTTTTGTAGTTTCGTGTTCTTATCTATCCTTTTACGGGGATTTAGCACACCCCTTTTTTGATGTATATCCCTCAAGTGACTACTTGTACTTAGGAGAATTCAAGATCCATAAAGATGGTTGACAAGAAAAAATTAAATAAATGTTTATGTATTATGTTGTAAAAGTTATAATGGTCCTATTTTTTTGAATACATTAATCCTTTGGATCTTCTTTATGTAATGTTTTATTTCTTTTATCATTCATATGATGGAAAATTTATGTAAGAAAAGGCTAGATCTCTATAGTCGGTATCGGAGTCAAGGTTTAGTTAATTTGGGAATTAGGATTAGTGAACAAAGATAAATCCACTGTTTTGATACTAAGTATAAATATGAAAAAAAGAATCTTTACAAGGGGATACAATAAGTTACTATTTAAATGTAAATTTTAATTATGATTAAGTAATTGATGACTCAATGACTTTTTATTGTTCTAACCTTTTATATTTTAGGAAATGATGGGATATCAGACATACTAGGACAACAAATCTATTGAGGGATAATTAAATGATTGTATGAATTAAATCCACAATTCATTTTGGTGGAGGAGTTCAAAACATCTTTTAAATTCTTACCCAACTATCTCAGGTTATGAAAATTAACCAGAATAATGGGAAACATCTTCTTTCACCAAAGAGGGAGAAAATGACTATCGAGTGTTTTATACTGCAACGGCAATCAATATTTAGTGGATCTTCTGATCCACTAGTTGTGGAATAGTGGTTAAACTCTATTGGTAAGATCTTTCAATGCTTCATAGTTCTTGTGATGTAGAAGGTAGAATTAGCCATTTAAGGTCTTCAGGGAGAGGCTGACCAATGGTGGTCATTGACTAAAAACACCAAGCCAATAGACGAAATCGATGACATGGAATTGGAATACTATAAAGACATGATTCTTAACAAGTATTTACAATGAACACTTCGTAAGTTGATGGATAAGGAATTCATAGAGATCAAGAAAAAGGAATGATAATCTATCACAATCTAAGAAGCATGTTTTATTATTCATTCAAGGAACACTTCATATTTTTTTATCGATAATAATAGAAAAATTGATAGATTCTATAGTGGATTGAAACCAAACCTTTGAAATGATATTTTAATTCTAGACATTTGGAGTTATAAAGAAGTTTTTTGGTGTACCGTCAATGTGGGGAAGGATTTTTCATAATGTTCCCATGTCTATGGTGATGAGAAAACCAAAGATGAAGATTCAAGATAGAGGATCTAACGATAAAGGTGGGAAGAAAACTCAACAAAAATCTTTTCAAAAATGTGGGACACTACTTCATAGGAACTACCTCAATGGGATGGTGAAATTATTCATGTGAGGGAGATATGTCCACCATTCTCAAGGGAGTTGAAAATACATGAGAAGGAAGGATAATGTTGTGGATGAAAGGGGATCCCCACTGATGGTTCAATACTACAACTGTAGAGAGAAAGTTCACTATCCAAACCAGTGAAAGAAAAAACGAGTCCTTGACGGAAAATAGTGTCAACAGCCATCAAATCCAATGGAACAAGGAAAGGGTTATGCTATCATTATGGCTGAAGTAGAGCAAAATAATGAAGTCATACAAGGTGCACTTCTTGTTCAATAATTAATGGAAAAAGACTTATTTGATTCATGTTATATGAAATCCTTTATATCTATCATGTTTTCTAGAACTATAGAATCAAATACTACTAACCATATAGTGGATATTTCTTTTAAAGCACCACGTGGTGATATCATTGAAACCAAAGTGTTTGACTCTTCCCTTGTTGGTGTATTTGGGATGATTCTTTGATAAAATCTCTTAATACATCTCGTGGTGTAATTCGATGCAATAATGGGAATGGTTTGTCTCTCATTATATAGTGAACATATCAACATTAAAGCAACTATCCCATGATCCACTAAAAATGAAAGTAAGATAGTGAATATACTTCAAAAAATCCTTCAACAGTGTGGGTGTTGATACGATAAGAAGAAGAATAACTCACCCAAATGGTTGATTCAAAGGATTATTCCTACCTAGTGTACATCTACATCATGTCAGAATACAATGATTTATTTCTTGAAGTGTTACTTGGACTTCCCTGGATCATGAGGTAGAGTTCTCAATATAAATCATACCTGGATCTGTTCCAATATAAATGTATCAATATTACACGGATCCTACTTAACTGGAGTATATAAAGAAGATGATGCAAGATTATTTGTACAATGGTTTCATACATACAAGTGTCTCTACTTGGGGTGAGCCAGTACCCTTTTTGAAGAAGAAGGATGGATCAACATGGATATGTATTTATTATCTGGAAGACATCAAATATCACCATAAATAAGAAGTATCCTCTTCCAATGATTGATGACTTGTTCGATTAGTCAAGATGAGCTTAATACTTCTCTATGGTGGATCTTCATTTTGGATATCATTAGCTAATGGGGAAGAATGAATATACTTAGATGTCTTCCTTCTAAAAAAGGTATTGGCACTATGAAATACTTGTGATGCTCGTTGTACTTACTAAATCCCATGAAATTTTCATGGATTTGATTAATAGAGACTTTATAAAGAACGTCGACCAATTTTTGGTAGTGTTTATCGATGATTTTCTCATCTACTCCAATATAGAATGTGGAACAGGAAAAACCTATAAGACATGTATTGGAGAAATTGATAAAGGTGAAGTTATACGTCATGTTTAGTATGTGTGACTTTTGGATGAAGAAAGTCACATTTTTGGGATATGTGATCACAAGAGAAGGATTTTATGTGGACCCTACAAATACAAAGGTGATTATAGAATGGCCTAAACCCTTGAGTGTCATAGAAGTATGTAGTTTTCCTTGATTAGTTTGTTACTAACAACATTTATTGAGAAATTTCTCACTATTTAATTACATTTAAAAATGTTAACAAGGAATGTGGTAAAGTATCTCTGAATAAAATAATGTGAGGGAATCATTACGGAGCTAAATAATGAATGATCACTGCACATGTACTCACAATACCAAAATATGAAGAAAATTTTGTGAAATACAGTGATGATTTTAAAAAAGGAATGGGTTGTCTACTAATGGAAAATTGTAATGTGATATCTTACATCTCACGGCAGTTGAATATCCATCAGTATAGCTACGCAGAAGATGATCTAAATCTCAAAACCATGAATTTTTCCATGAAAATATGGCAGAATATCCTTTATGGTGAGATGTGTGACTGATACACTAACTAGAATAACCTAAAGTACACATTCACATTAAATTATCCCAACATTTGTCAAATTATATGGTTTTAGATATTCAAATATTAAGATTTTTCTATTAACTATGAACCTAGAAAGGTGAACAGGGAAGCTAATGCCCTGTGAAAAAATATCCTCATTCAATATCCATGTTATGGATTGAGAAAAAACATGTCTTCTTGGACATACAAAGGATAGATTTGGAAATCATAAGGGTATGGGATAAATCATGACTTTATAAATTATTGTGAAATAATCAATCCAATATATGATTATGGAGACACAAACGGATGGTATTAAGTTAAAAAATAGTGTGAATACAGTAAAGGACAGAAAATGTAAGAGATCCATAACAATGATGATGGTGTGAGTCGGTTTGGAACACGTTTGTGTGTGCCTTCATCACTTGGGATAAATATGGAGCAACTGGATAGTTCACATAGATAAAAATTCTTTATCCATCCCAGCATCACCAAGTTGTAATGATATGTCCATGAACACTTATGGTGGGACAACATGAAGAAGGATATTGTAGTATATATCTCAAGTTTTTGTTATGTTAGAAAATAAAAGTATACAGAAGAATGTCTAAATGGATGATGGAAACTTTTCCTATACCCATGTTGAAATAAATAAATATTATTGTGGACTTTTTCTTTGGTCTCCCAAATACTTCTAAGTGAAGTAATGTGATATGGTTTGTGGTTGACCGACTCACGAAGATGGCACATTTTTTCACTGTTCAAGAATATCTAATTCTTGAACAACTTTGGAATATACATGTTATGGAAGTGGTGAGACTACATAGTGTTCCACACTCGATTGCCTCTAATCATGATCTGTGGTTCACAAATATATTTTAGGGAAGTCTTCAACATGATTTGAGTACTGAATTAAATTTCTGCATGGCCTATGTCCCCCAAACTAATGGCCAATTAAAAAGCGCAATTCAGATTCTTTAAGATATGATAATATCCTTCTCTCTTTAAAAAAAAGGTTGATTGGATCATCATATCTCATTGGTTGATTTATTATACAACAATAGTGTCAACTAAAGTATTCAAATGGCTTTATATGAATCTCTATATGAAATGTTATGTAGAACTCCTACCATTTTCGATGGAATTAGAGAAAGAAAAATACTTGTCCTAATCTTCTGCAAGAGATGATAGAGAAGGTTCAAGTCATCCCAAATCATATCAAATCCCCTCAGTGTTCCAAAAAGAGCTATGCTAATAACCATTAAAGGGACATGGATATTGACTTTGGAGATAAATTCTTCCTTCAAATATCACCATCAGTAAGATGTTTGGAGTCCTATAAGGAAAATTTAATATTTGGTGAATAGTTACGTACCCTTATGAATAGTCCCCTACCATTAAGAATAATTGTATGACCTTTATTAATTGTAAATATTCCAAAATAATTGTTATTGTGCCCTTGAATGATTAAAAAAATTGAGGCATCTTATAAGTGACAATTTGACCAAAGTAAATGTACTTGTACTTTTTATAAGTCATAAAAAATAATGATAATTAATTAATTAAAATGAAATTTATTTCTCAATAATTTCTTTAATAAATTAACACTTTTATGACTTATGGTTTTTATACAAATCTATAAAATCATATGTAATTTTAAAAAGCATTATGAAATTAGTTTTAATTTTAAAACTATATTTTTCATGTAAATTATAACTGTAATTAAATATTAAATTAATCCTATATAGAAAATTATTTTCAAAAATAGATTTCATTTTTTGATTATACATGTCGAATAATTGTTATGGTTAATTTTTTTATTTTTATCAAATACTTATATTTTTTGGTGAATAGTAAGTTGATTTATTTACCATGAAAATACATTATAAATTAAATCCACTATTCATGAAATCACAAGTGATGTAAGCACCGAAATATAGAACTCACATGACCTCCTTAATATTATTGGTTATGGAATCATCAATACTTCTTATCATGGTGGAAATTAATTAATTAAATTCTAAAATATTAAAAAAACCATCTCCACTTTAATATAAGTACCACCCCCTCGCACCCTCAATACTTCCCACCTCTCAAGCATCGATCCTTGTCCAAAAGATACCCAAATATCTTCCGTAGGCCCTCTCCCACTTCTAGGATATCTTTTACTCATCAAAATTCCAAGCCTAATTTCTTTAAAGAGGATTCAATAGGTAATCCCTTTCTCTATTTTCATTATAAAGTCATTTATTTTCTTCTCTTATCCTCAAATTCTCGTATCAAAATTTTTGGATAACTCAATGATTATTGATATTATAGTATGATATCATGTTAATTTATTATTATTCATTATAATCTTATATCCCCCCCATTTTAATTAAAATGAAATCATTTCTTATGATGCGTTAATTTACCTACATCATGGGTTATACAATTTCCTTTACTGTCAAATAATTAAAGGTTTTCAATAAAACTGTAAAATAGTTAAAATAATATTTTAATGTATACGTTTTTTCCCATTTTATCTTCTTGGATTCATCTTATTTACATGTAACTGAGTGATAAAATAAAACTAGTTAGTTGTGATTGAAAAACCGTTCAATTTAACCAAAAATGATCATCATTAAATTTTATCTAATGATTTATCTTCATGGTACATAAAAAATTAAATTTAAGATCATTTGTTTCTATGTAATGTCACTAATATTATATGTTAAAAAATACCTATGTTAAAACTATAAGGCCCCAGACTTAAACTATACTTAATCTTCAGTTATTACAATATTACACATTGAGGATCTTTTCAGGTTTAGAGTTTTAGAGAATTAAATCATGAAACTTGCATTACATTCCACATTTAAACAAAGTGGTTACATAAAAGACAATATTCATTCTTCCCATCGACGGAAACATATTTAAAATAAAACATGGTTTCTTTCTTGACACATCATTGACACGATCATCACATCATGTACCTTTCCCTTGACCTGTGAAAAACATTTCAAAAACATAGGATGAGCATAAAAAGCTCAGTAAGGGTTATAAAAATATGGAAAGGAAACATGAGTTCATATATACATAAGAATGAAATCATACTTTACCCATAAAACATATCCACTTTAACATACCTCATCAAATCATGAATAAATCATAGAAATCATAAGACATAAAAGGTAACTTGAGGCATTCATAACATTCTTACGTAGGGAGTAAACCTCTTGGTTATGTTTGGAATACCCATCACAGTATATTCCCTAAATCTCTTCGGATAAACCTTAACGTTACACTCCTTCGCGTCACCCAATGCATTGGAGAGCTATATCGGGCTCACCCGCCCTTAGTTTGTCATGGAACCACCCGTCTTCATAATAATTCCCAAGAACCTCAACATAATCGTATCACATAAAACATGCATAACGGAAACATAACATTTCCACCTTTGAATCACAAGATATAAATACTATACATTTATATAAAAATATTATGAAAACTATTTTCAATACCAAAATAAAAGAAAATTAAAACATGGTATTTATTTTTCTTTTAAAAAGAAGGTATGGCTTGTAGAGGATGCCGAAACTCAAATAACGGTCACAACGGCGGAGAAGTCATTGTCGCCGCATAGGTACGACAAAAACATTCCTTTTTGTAGTTTAGTAAATGATTCATATAAATAAGATTACTTTTGAATAAACGTAAAAGTCAAAGGTGTTTATACACCATATAAAAAAAGGTTTTGTATAAAACAAAATATGCCTCAATTAAAGGAGATTGAGACGGAGTCCCATACATAGACGGTATCCTTGGATTAAGGATAAATAAATTACATAATTATGTGTGACAAACGAATACAAAAAATATAAGTGGGTATTAATTGTAATAATATCATAGGACATTCACATATAATTATATAACTACATATTCAAGGAGTACAAGTTTATCCCAAAGAATCAAAATTCGGTTAAGAAGTTCCCTTGCAAAAATTCGAAAGCCTAACGGTGTCACTTCATAATTCAGAAAAAGAGTTGATGAGAGATAAAAAGGGTGTCTCATCACTTGTTCATAAAATTTACATCAATAGGGATATATAATAACATATCCCAACATAATATTATGTGAATTAAAAGACATAACAAAATAAGTTTTTTAAAAAGAGGAGGGTGAAAGGTTCCCTTACCGACATGGGTATATTTCGAAACATACGCCCCGTGAAAGAAGGACAATACAACATTGATGTAAATACTCATAAATGAAACAATATTACACAATTAGTAAAATTATGGTCAGTAAATACACCACTCAAAGGAAATTGTGGAAAATGTATCATAAATCCCACAACAATAATAGTGAGATGAAAAGTCCCTTACGAAAACTCGGCAGCCTAACAGCGCCACTTAAAACATCCAAAAAAGGATTGATTAGATAAAATAGGGTATCTAATCACATTAAAATAAAATGTACATCAAGTTGAATATAAAAGAATATCCACCATCATAACAAATAGGATCTTAAAAGAAGTGACATAAAGGAGAGTACTAAAAGAGAAAGAGAGAGGTTAGATCTCTTACGAAAATCCGGCAGCTTAACGGCGCCACTCATAACATCCAAAATGGATTGATGAGAAAGAATAGGGTCTCTCAAAATATGAACTTAAAAATTACAGTAAGGGTAATATAAAAGAACATCCCAATAACAATAAAGATGAGCTTAGAAGGAATGACATAAAAGAGTGTACTTAAAAAGAAAGAGAGGAGTAGGATCCCTTACCTCAAGTCCAACTTGTCTTGTTCATTTCTTTATATTCCTGAATAATAAACTTTGATCAATTAATAATTGCCTAAGTTCCTCCTTTAGAGATTATTATTCAGTTAATATCACATATTATAATGTTATAATAATTGTTTAATAATGTGAGTTCATATCAGACGTTTTTGCCGATGTTTGGTACATGAGTAAAAAATGGACTTCTTTGAAAAAAGATTTCCCATGTAGTTATAAGTAAATAATTTCAAGAATATTATTAATGATTGAAATATAATATATATATCCATTAAATATTCATTTTATACTATTCCATATCATTTGGATATAAAAATGAAAAGCACTGTTCATGGAGACGGTAGGCTGTACGAACGCATGAACGCTACTTTCATTTTTTGTCATATTAATGGAATTAAAACAAAATGAGAGACATATATATATGTTATAATTAAAGAATTATATCCATAATTTAGATGTAATATATTACATATATAGCCATTATATATATGTACTTTTAATATTACATAACATTTTGAGATAAGAAATGAAAAGTACCATTCATGGAGATGGTAAGCCGTACGTACGCATGAACGCTACTTCCATTTCTATTTCATATTTAATGGAATTAAAACATAATTATACATAATAGTATTTTAATTCCAGTATGGTATCATATATAATATAATTATATATATCCTTTATACGTACCACATATGGTATTAACGAATCAAATCACTTTGAGGGGGCGGTAGTAAGCACTTCCCTAAATGAAGATATCGCGTTTACCCATAATGGAAACCATAAAGGTACGACATAAATTAAAAATACAGAAGCTTAAGTAAAACATAAACATATTAGATGTCATATATAAATATAGTGTCATATTAATGGCCACCTTTGAAGGTGTTAGAAGAATGTTGAACAATCATCGTTTCGGGAGGCAGAAATTCTCCATCCACGGAAATAGTATGTTCTTTAACCATTAGATGTAGGTGTGTGTAAGTATAGCTCGAATAATTCTTATACCAACATCCTAGTATATTGAAGATACTGTATTTCTTACAAAATAAATGAATAAAAAGAGTTTAGGGGATTGGAGAAGCAAAATAAAACAAAAAGACACAAGTGAAGACATTACCTTAAAATCGGGTAACTCCCTTTGGTTTGAGCTCAAAGGATTCCTTGGGAAGACTTCTGCCCAAAGTGAGGATTCAAGGAGTAAGAGAGGGAAGTTTAGAGACAAAATGGGCAGGGTTTGGCCGAGCCAAAGGCTTTGGTAGTGTGGGTAAGGAGGTATAGGTGGGGGCCTTTTATAAGAGGAGAGGAGGGGCACTCTTGTAAAGTTACAAAATGTTACTTTATTTTCAAAAGAGTTTCGGATTTTAAAGGTCCCACATTGATGTATTTCGAGGATTAGGTGATAACGGTTCTAAATACACTCATCAAATAGAATTTGGACATGTTTAAGTCTTAGATATTACATTATAATTCCATTTTATTTAAATCGTTAAATAATGAGGTCATCGCTGCATCATCATGATGTCATAAATAATTTAATTTATTTAATTTATAAAAATTATAAAAAAATTACTATGGTGTGGGAAATCTTTTTATATTTCCAATTACTATTTATAGTCAAAAATATGACTTGTATACCCCCATGTAAAAATTGTTTTAGTAAAACATATCATGTTTGTGTCATTTTTACTTTAACATTAAATAAAAAGATATTTATGTCATTTTCCAACCAAAGTGGCTCCATGGGGTGCCCAAGATAACCATGGATTTTCTTGGTCGGCCATGACACATCCAATGAGGGTAGGAAATGTCTCTAGGTCATTTCATTTTATTAAAACATTATTCTTACCATAAACTACACTAATTATCTCTAATCACGATTAAAAACTGAATAAGTTACTATTCACAAAAAAATATATTTATCCCATTGAACCACCTTTTACTTCTTAAAGAGAACCATTTATGTCGGACTTTTTAAATTCAAAACACAAATATGGAAAAATTTCATTTAAACGGAAAATCAGTTTTTATAAGTACAACTTAGTGGTTTCACTATTCATCAAAAATTGAAGTTTTTCAGAAAAATCCCAAAAATTCACCCTAAGCTATATTTGTTATTCAAAATTCAACAATGAATGATATTTTAAAAAATTCAATTCATATAAGTCACATTAATTAATTTAATAATTAATTCCCGCTGTCATAGCAAATAGCGTATTTTTCTGAAACAATAAGTATCAAAAGATTGACACTAGTTTAAGTCTGATTTCAAAGTGAAATTAATTACAACAACTAATATTGGATTTAATAGTAAAAATATATTCTAATTTCACTTTAAAACCAATTCAAAAGATAATCTAATAATATAAATAAATTAGATTAAAAAAAGGTTTTGAATTAAAATACAACATTTTACACTATTCATTAAAAAAATGAACTTTATCTGAAAGATATCAAAAATTTACACAAAGTAAATTTTGATGTCCCGATTCTTAAGAAGAGTTTTATTTGGTCCAATATAATGTATAAGGGTGAACAAAACTATATTTAATGATGGTTCTCCATCAAAATGCGATAAGTGAACCTTTAGTGAAAACTAGGGCATATAAGCCTAAAATTGAATTCTTTCAGTATTTTAAGCCTTTATATATTATTGGATAAATGTAAAAACATTTAAAAACATATATAATAATATTTTAGTTATTTCTATCCATTCCTGCCAATACAAAAACTACATGTTAACTACCATTTAAAATAATATTAT
This sequence comes from Viscum album, assembly GCA_963277665.1. Classification (NCBI taxonomy): domain Eukaryota; kingdom Viridiplantae; phylum Streptophyta; class Magnoliopsida; order Santalales; family Viscaceae; genus Viscum; species Viscum album. Next base: position 1,895,706,034 of record OY728163.1, on the reverse strand, counting down.
TTTATTATTAGAGTGAAACGTAAGATTTCCAAGAAACTCGTTGTTGCGTGTTGGGTACGTCACTAAGCATAGCGTCCCATTTAAAGTCATATTAATATTTTATTCACAAATATGGATAAATATGAAAATGTCATATTCATTATTTACCTGGGGTGTTACATCCTTTCCCCCTTTTGGGAATTGCGTCCTCGCAATTTTTAAAATTGAGCTTGGAAACATCCTTGAAAGTCCCACATCGGAAAAAGAGTCGGTAAAACAGCCACTTTAAAATAAAGGAAGATAAGTACAGAGGTCACCAGAGTTAAACCATTATAGGATTCCATGTATAAAAACATGGACATGGAAGAAAAAGCAAAGGGTCATGTTCTTGAGGGAGAGTTATAGTAAACATGTCTAGGAGAAAGTTAACCATAAGAAAATCACAAACTTGTGATGGGTTAAACGGTATTCGAGTCCCCAGTAGGAAAAGCTAATAGACAACATTTTGGTTTTAAGTTACTTTTTATTGAGGAATTTATTCATAAGGAAACATAATCACTTATCATGTTGACTTTTAACTTTTACTAGATTCCTTAATCAAACTCTTATTTTTTTTCCAAAAGGCGAGTATTTAGGGAGACTTGTTCGCATTAAGAGTACTATAATCAACCTCTAGAGAATCACCTAATCCACCAAAGAGAACTATATACATCCCATGTCTTTAGGCATTAACCAAAACCAAAACCAAAAAGGTTAGTATAATGTCAGATAATCCAGAAAAGGATAACACTTTAAGGATTTAGTCCAATAGTCTTCCAAGTTAAATTGTAACATTTATCTCCAAACAACATCAGTTTCTCCTAAAGTCTCGTATTGAAAAGTAATTAACCTAATCACATATCCTCCATGATAGGTTAATAATTTTCATAAATAACCCAAAATCAACATACTCTTAATTCATAAAATCATATAACTAAAAAGGACCAGTCAAACTAACTAGGGACTTCACGTAGTCTAGTGGTAGGCGATAAATACCAGTCGCACATTGGTTGTGGGTTCCATTCCCGCAGCTTTGTTCAACACGACGGGTAGTCACACGGTCTGCATGTTGTCCCTTTTTCCAAAACTATATAATTCTCAAATAATTCCCTAAAAAGGGATAAAATCATCAAAAATAACCATAACATAATTTAACCTCAATTTTATCTCATGCCTTTCACTTCCATCATAACATATAGTAACCCATAATTACCTCAAAAGTAAGGATCATATAAACCCATATGGTTCTTTATAACTATGTCCACAAAAGAAAAGATAACTATTCCTTGAATAAAATTTGCATATATTAAACATCGGGGTTACACATAATATAAAAAGTCTTCTAATGTAACCCCATCATCAAAAGAGACTTAATACTCTTAAGAATTTCACCATAACTCTTGAAACCCTTATATGTTGACATCTTACTCATTCAAAATTCTTCATGATCCATTAACCATACCTTTCCAACTTATTCCAAAATACCTCTTTCATACAAACAAAATCATGAATCATATCCTAATATTCCAAAATAGGAAAACAATAGTAATGAAATAATACATACCTTTGATTGTTCATTGTCAGTTTCTTCATCCTCAATCGGAATGGAATTAGGTATTGGCAAATGAACATTTGTACGCTCTTGGGGATCCCATTCACGAAACTTCTTCATAGGACATTTGTTTGCATAATGACCATGCACACCACATTTAAAATATTCAATTGATCCCTCAGAAAGAACTTCTTTCCCTTTCCTCATGTCAACTAGATGCTTCCTTTTTCCATGGAAGGTTCTTGCTTTATGACCTTCATTTCTACATCTATAGCATATTTCTGTCCCTTTGAAACATTTTCCTAGGTGTTTCTTTCCACATCATTGACACATAAGTTTTTGAACACACTTACCTTTATGATTATTACCTGTACTTCCGTAGGGATTTGTTTCTCGCATATATGATGACTTAGAGAAATAACCAAGGTTTAGGTGGTCAATCATGACTCCAGATAGTTGGTTGAGGATAATCACAAGAGTTATCATTGCAGCTCCCATATCATTCAGTTGCTTTCTCAAAAAACTGTCAAAGTTTCCTTCGCATCCACTATTACTTTGGTGCCTGCTAGATCCATCCATTTACTAAAACCAAAAAGGACAGTGTGAGTATATCAAAAAAACCATCATGTACTAATGAGGAATATAAACACTAAGATATACTTACTCATTCACTTTATCTAAAACTAGGACTCTTTCTGAAATCCTAACAATTATGGTAATGCCACATATCCTTAAAGAATGCCCTAACCTCTAAAGTTATCTAAACCGACCTTTGATACCAACTATAAGGCCCCAGCCTTGAACATCACTTAATCTTGAGTTATTACAAGATTACACATTGAGGATATTTTCAGGTTTAGAGTATTAGAGAATTAGATCATGAAACTTTAATTACATTCCACATTTAAAAAAGTGGTTACATAAAAGACAGTATTCATTCTTCCCATCAACGGAATCATATTTAAAATAAAACATGGATTCTTTCTTGACACATCCTTGACTCTATCATCACATCATGTAACTTTTCCTTGACCTGTGAAAAACATTTCAAAAACTTGGGATGAGCATAAAAAGCTCAGTAAGGGTTATAAAAATATGGAAAGGAAACATGAGTTCATATATACATAAGAATGAAATCATACTTTACCCATAAAACATAGGCACTTTAACATACCTCATCAAATCATAAATAAATCATAGAAATAAATAGACATAAAAGGTAACTTGAGGCATTCATAACATTCTTACGTAGGGAGTAACCCTCTTGGTTACGTTTGGAATACCCATCACAGTATATTCCCCAAATCTCTTCGTAGAAACCATAACGTTACACTCCTTCACATTACCCAATGCATTGGAGAGATATATCGGACTCACCCACCCTTAGTTTATCAGGAAACCACCCGTCTTCATAATAATTCCCAAGAACCTCAACATAATCATATCACACAAAACATGCATAAAGGAAACATAACATTTCCACCTTTCAATCACAAGATATCAATACAACACATTGATATAAAAACATTATGAAAACCATTTTCAATACCAAAATAAAAGAAAATTAAAACATGGTATTTATATTTCTTTTAAAAAGAAGGTATGGCTTGTAGAGGAAGCCGAAACTCAAATAACGGTCACAATGGCGGAGAAGTCTTTGTCGCCGCATATGTACGACAAAAACATTCCCTTTTGTAGTTTAGTAAACGCTTTGTATAAATAAGATTCCATTTGAATAAACGTAAAAGTACAAGGTGTTTATACACCATATAAAAAAAGGTTGTGTATAAAACAAAATATGCCTCAATGAAAAGAGATTGAGACGAAGTCCCATACCAAGACGGTACCCTTGGATTAAGGATAAATCAATTACATAATTATGTGTGAAAAATGAATACACGAAATATAAGTGGGTATTATGTGTAATACAATCAGAGGACATTCACACATAATCATAGAACGACATATTCAAGGAGTACAAGTTTATCCCAAAGAATCAAAATTGGTTTAGGAAGTTCCCTTGAAAAAATTCGACAGCCTAACGGCGTCACTTCAAAATTCAGAAAAAGAGTTGATGAGAGATAAAAAGGGTATCTCATCACTTGGTCATAAAATTTACATCAATAAGGATATATAAGAACATATACCAACATAATATTATGTGAATTAAAATAAATAACAAAAGAAGTCTTTTAAAAAGTGGAGGATGAAAGGTTCCCATTCCGACATGGTTATCTTTCGAAACATACGCCCCGTGAAAGAAGGACAATACAACATTGATGTAAATACTCATAAATGAAAGAATATTACACAATGAGTAAAATAATGGTCAGTAAATACACCACTCAATGTAAATTTTCTCAAATGTATCATAAATCTCACGGGAATAAAATTGAGATGAAAAATCCCTTACGAAAACTCGGCAGCCTAACGACGCCACTTAAAACATCCAAAAATGGATTGATGAGATCAAATAGGGTATCTCATCACCTTAAAATAAAATTTAAATCAAGAGGAATATAAAAGAATATCCCCCATCATAACAAATAGGATCTTAAAAGAAGCGACATAAAGGAGAGTACAAAAAGAGAAAGAGAGTGGTTAGATCTCTTACGAAAATTCGGCAGCCTAACGGCGCCACTCAAAACATCCAAAATTGATAAATGAATGATAATAGGGTCTCTCATCATATGAAAATAAAAATTACAGTAACGGTAATATAAAATAACATCCCAATAACAAGAAAGATGATCTCAGAAGGAATGACATAAAAGAGTGTACTTAAAAAGAAATAGAGGAGTAGGATCCCTTACCTCAAGTCCAACTTGTCTTGTTCATTTCTTTATATTCCTGAATAATAAAAATTGGTAAATTAATAATTTCCTATGTTCCTCCTTTAGATATTATTATTCAGTTCATATCCCATATTATAATGTTATAATAATTGTTTAATAATGTTAGTTCATATCAGACGTTTTTGCCGATGTTTGGTACATGAGTCAAAAATGAACTTGTTTGAAAAAAGATTGCCCATGTAGTTATAAGTAAATAATTTCCAGAATAGTATCAATGATTAAAATATCATATATATCTAGTAAATATTCATTTTATACTATTCCATATCATTTGGATATAAAAATGAAAAGCACCGTTCATGGAGACAGTAGGCCGTACGTACGCATGAACGCTACTTTCATTTTTTGTCATATTAATGGAATTAAAACAAAATGAGATATATATATATATGTTATAATTACAGAATTATATCCATAATTTATATTTAATATATTACATATATATCCATTATATATATGTACTTATAATATTACATAACATTTTGAGATAAAAAATGAAATGTACCGTTCATGGAGACGGTAAGCCGTACGTACGCATGAACGCTACTTCCATTTCTATTTCATATTTAATGGAATTAAAACATAATTATACATAATAGTATATTAATTCCATTATGGTATCATATATAATATCATTAAATATATCCTTTATATGTACCAAATATGGTATTAACGAATCAAATCACTTTGAGGGGGCGGTAGTCTGCACTTCCTTAAATTAAGATATCGCGTTTACCCATAATGGAAACCATAAAGGTATGCCATAAATGAAAAATAAAGAATATTAAGTAAGACATAAACATATTAGATATCATATATAAATATAGTTTCATCTTAATGTCCACCTTTTAAGGTGTTAGAAGAATGTTGAACAATCATCATTTCGGGAGGCAGAAATTCTCCATCCACGGAAACAGTATGTTCTTTAACCATTAGATGTAGGTGTGTGTAAGTATAGCTCGAATAAATCTTATAACAACATCATAGTATATTGAAGATACTGGATTCGTTACAAAATAAATGAATAAAAAGAGTTTAGGGGGTTGGAGAAAAAAAATAAAACAAAAGGACACAAGTGAAGACATTACCTTAAAATCGGGTAACTCCCTTTGGTTTGAGCTCAAAAGCATCCTTGGGAAGACTTCTGCCAAAAGTGAGGCTTCAAGGAGTAAGATAGGGAAGTGGAGAGACAAAATGGGCAGGGGTTGGCCGAGCCAAAGGATTTGGGAGCATGGGTATGGAGGTAGAGTTGGGGGCCTTTTATAAGAGGAGAGGAGAGGCACTCCTGTAAAGTTACAAAATGTTACTTTATTTTCAAAAGACATTCGGATTTTAAAGGTCCCACATTGATGTATTTCGAGGATAAGGTGATAAAGGTTCGAAATACAGTCATCCAATAGGTTTTGGTCATGTTTAGGTCTTAGATATTACATTATAATTCCATTTTATTTAAATCGTTAAATAATGAGGTCATCGCTGTATCATCATGATGTCATAAATAATTTAATTTATTTAATCTCTAAAAATTATAAAAAAAATACTATGATGTAGGGAAACTTTTTGTATTTCCAATTACTATTTATAGTCAAAAATATGACTTGTATATCCCCATTTAAAAATTGTTTTAGTAAAACATCTCATGTTTGTGTCATTTTTACTTTAACATTAAATAAAAAGATATTTATGTCATTTTCCAACCAAAGTGGCTCCATGGGGTCCCCAAGTTGACCCATGGATTGTCTTGGTCGTCCATGACACATCCAAAGAGGGTAGGACATGTGTCTAGGTCATTTAATTTTATTAAAACATTATTCTTTCCATAAACTACACTAATTACCTCTAATCACGATTAAAAACGTAATAAGTTACTATTCACCAAAAAATTATTTTTATCCCATTGAATGACATTTTACTTCTTAATGACAACCATGTATGTCGGATTTTTGAAATTCAAATCACAAAGATGGAAAATTTTCATTTAAACGGAAAAATAAGTTTTTATAAGTACCACTTAGTGGTTTCACTATTCTTCAAAAATTGATGTTTTTCAGAAAAATCCCAATAATTCACCCTAAGCTATATTTGATATTCCAAATTCAAAAATGAAGTCTATTTTAAAAAATTCAAAAACATATAAGTCACATTAATTAATTTAATAATTAATTCCCGCTGTCATAGCAAATACTGTGTTTTTATGAAACAATAAGTATCAAAAGATTGACACTAGTTTAAGTCTGATTTCAAAGTGAAATTAATTCCAACGACTACTATTGGATTTAATGGTAAAAATATATTCTAATTTCACTTTAAAACCAATTAAAAAGATAATCTAATAATATAAATAAATTATATTAAAAAAAGGTTTTGAATTAAAATACAACATTTTACACTATTCATTAAAAAAATGAAGTTTATCCGAAAGATATCAAAAATTTACACAAAGTAAATTTTGATTTCATGATTCTTAAGAAGAGGATTATTTGGTCCAATATAATGTATAAGAGTGAACAAAACTATATTTAATGATGTTTCTCCATCAAAAGGCGATAAGTGAACCTTTAGTGAAAACTTGGGCATATACGCCTAAAATTGAATTCTTTCTGTATTTTAAGCCTTTATCTTTTATTGGATAAATGTAAAAACATTTAAAAAATATATAATAATATTTTAGTTATTTCTATCCATTCCCACCAATAAAACGGCTACATGTTAACTACCATTTAAAATAATATTATTTTATTATTAGAGTGCAACGTAAGATTTCCAAGAAACTCGTTGTGGTGTGTTGGGTACGCCATTGAGAATAGTGTCCCATTTAAAGTCATATTAATATTTTATTCACAAATATGGATAAATATGAAAATTTCATATTCATTATTTATCTAGGGTGTTACACAAACACATTTCCATTGAACATATGTTCATAAATTAAATTGGAATTTTCAAAAAAGTAACGGAAATTAACACTCACAAATAATGAATTTAGGCTTTATAACTCATCCAAAGGAATAGAAAAGTACATAATGAACTATTTTAAAAAATATTCATTTATAAAAGGATCTGTAATTTCTAATTAATTAATATAATGTCATTATACAGGATATTAATGCAAAGAAAGTGTTCATATACAAGGTAAGGGGAAATTCTCGATCTCAACTTTCGTTCTTCATGTTCCCCCTCTTTCACTCCATGTTCGGTATGGGTTTTCCCTAAAAATATTATAAAAATAATTATATTTAATTTCTAGGATATACATGTTCAAAAAAAAATTTCATGAAAAATTAAATGTCCTTTAAAAGAACTATTCTCTCAAATAATCACATGCTTTTACTTGTTAAATATTATTTCACTCTTAACTCTGGATTAATGGTTTTATGTCATGGATTCTATTCCCTCTTTATTTTGGCGACAAAATTTTAATGAAAGTGTGATTTATTATGTGAAACCCTTTTCATTCTAGTGGTTATTTTATGTTCATGTTTTACATTTTTTTTAATTTGGAATTCATGATAATGTAAATATTATGCTGTAACAGGTTCACCAAGAATTATATAGCTCAATATAAATGTTTTAATGTGGAGGGTGGACACAGAATTATATAGTTCATTAATTAATTGGGTAAATTGATGAGTCTCATGAGTAAAATGGAGATGATGCGTGAACATGATGTTATCATTTTTGACAACACCGTGTTGTAGAAAACCATTAATACATGATGATTCAGTTTTTATGCATTTCCATATCACAAGTATCTTGTTATTGTTTCCTCTAAAGATTATTATCTAATTCCTATGGTATGATCATAATGATTATGGTCATATCATGTTATGTTGTTTCATGTTCTTATCTATCTTATTATTTGGCATTTAACTCACATTTTTTAATGTATATCCCTTAGGTGACTACTTGTACTAAGGAGAATTCAAGACCCAAAAAGTTTCTATAGAAGAATGAATTAAATAAGTGTTTATTTATTATGATAAAAAATTTATGAATTGTCTTTGTTTTACCATGAAACTAATCCTATGGATCCTCTTGGTGTACTTTTTTATATCGGTTATCATTAAAATAATGGTAAATAATTGTAAAAAAATGCGGGGTATCTATAACTAAGAAAGCATTGAGGTAGACTATGAAACTAAAACATTTTTTAATATCTTAGTTATTAATTTAATTTTTTTTGATAGATGATATATTATATATTTTTAATTGGTATTTTCATTATAATTTAAAATTTCATATTAAAAAGATTTAAATTATTTTACATTTTATTGATGTTTTTTATATATTAAAGAACACTTATAATGAGGAAGGGAAATGGATCTCGTTAAATATTCATATCAGTTATAGATTATTTTATTATCACTATCATAAAAAAATATTTTCATAAGATAGTGAATGATATTTGAAAATCCAAATAACCAGTAAGATAATTTTTGTTCTCTTCAACAAAATTTAACTTATCAAAAATTTATATATATAATAGTATTTTATTGATTTCAGTTCAAAATCTAAACATGCCAATATAATTTAGCAATGTTTATAACATATACAAATCAAATATTTTTTTAGAGATATGTACTTCATTCCATAAGATAAATGTGATAAAAAAACTCATAAAATCAGAATAGAATGTTGAGATTTATGATCATCATCATTTTCATATGTTCTATATACTGAAAATGAACAATTTTATATTGAAAAATCATAAGCTCATATTTTATAACATTTATTAATAGTAAAAATTTATTAGCTAATGAAAAAATAATTCTTATGATTTTATTATGGATGATAAATTAATGACATGAAAATACTTGACATTATGATATATTCTAAAAATAATGAGGATCATGAAAAATTGGTGGATTAATAAATACTACATTTTATTTAAACATTTAATTGTATGTTAGATTGAATTGAAACCTTTTAGATGTGGTGTAATTAAAAGTGAAAATTTTGGGATAGATTCATTTAAATAAATATGATAAATTTATAAATTAACCTTTCATATCTTATTTTGTAGATGATAATATAATGGTAAATAATTATTATTATTTTATGTTTATGAAAAATTATATATATTGAAAAAAACACATTGAATTTTTATCATAATTACAAATTTTTTTCTACAAGATAACAAATAAGTATGGAATGTTATGGAAATTTAGTTAAAATTTTTTATATATAAATGGAAAATGTATCATATTTTCAATTATCATGGGGTTGGGGGGGACAAGAAACTAATGACTAAAAAGGGTGAAATGTCTACAATAGACAAAATAATATCATGGTCAGTTTTACATTACATAAATGTATGGAATATAATTACTACATTTATAATGGAAGCATATTTTTTATGATATATTAAACCATGGAATTGAAAAGTTATTTGGTATTAACGTTATTAATTCTATTTCATTATGAGTTATAGTTTTTATGAAACATATATCATTATGGTAAATGTATTTTTTAGGATAATATGAGAATTTATTATATAAATATTGATTAAATTATCTATTGGTTGCAATATAATTATTTTAGTTATACATGGAAATAATTAAAAATCTTTTGAGATTATGTTACTATGTTATATAAATTTCTTATTAGATGTTAGTAGTTTTTGATGTTAATTTAAAATATATGTTAAATTTGTATTTGTATAATATATTAACGTATAATTAGAATATTTTTTCCTAAATATTAGTTAGGAATATTTTGAAAATACTTAATGATAGTTAATTATTAAATGATCTATTTTAAACCTCTAGTGATATGGATGAATTTTAGTTATTATGTATATATTTGATCATAATTTTTTTATATTTTGGGGTTGAATATATATTTTGTGAATAATATATTTTTTTTGTAATTTTAAATGTTAAAATAGGTATGATTTTAAACTGTTGTGGATGCATATGATCATATACATGTTTATTTTAGTGCATCAGGCGTAACAATAATGATCATTACTCGTCACCTATAGACAAAAGAAAACATTACTGTGGGAAAAAATTAATTAATTTAGTTATTATCATCATGAAATTAAATATACTTTATATATTATTATACATTTTATGGGAATTTTTAAACACATGGATATGGATTTTTAATAAATTTGTTATGAGATATTTATTTTATTGAATCGATTTCCTTTTTCATACCTCATTAGTGTATGGTATTATGATTGATAATTTTCTCCTCACATTAAATTAATTATGATTAATAATATATATCACACTTCATCATTTCGTTGATTTTATTATTTTTTTCCATTTCAATACTTTCACTTCCTAAGAAATCTTATTTTGAATCCTAGTTAATTGTTATTTCAGATTTCCACTATATTCCCATTTCACACATTTAAACGAAATATTATATAATATGTTATTATGTTGTCTAATTTTAACAAATTTAATTGTACACGATGAAACCCTTGATTATAGATATCAACATACAATTTAGTGAAAAACCTTATTATGGAATGGAGAATGAGAAAACATTTTCCATCATAAAATAACTAAATAAAATTTAATGGGAATTATATTATCCTCCTTATTTAATTCCTACATATCAATCAAAAAATAAATCATTTTATCATGGGTAAAATAAATCATAAGATATATGTGATCATTGGTGCCCCGTAATGGTAAGAGTCCATAAGAATATAGTGAAATATAATGAACAATAAATAGATAATGTTATATAACTCGAAAACACATCATTAAATCAATTACATGAGCCAAATATGATATGAATAAATTATTACAAAATAATTCCACATAAATAATAACATGATCATAAATCTGGACCATTGATATTGTATCTAATTAGATAAATAGTTGGAATCTAAATAACTAATTAATAATGATGTAATGTATAATTATGGAAATATAAAAAAAGTTTCTACTCTTATTCCATGAAATATATAACCTTTATAGATTGTGGGAATAAATCAGTATATATAGGTAACTCCTCATCCAAACCCGTATCTAGTTTTTCATATGAGTCCTAATGACAAATTCATGGGATATTTTGGACCACACCCAATATTGAAGGGGTAAAATTCCTTACACATGTGAATTTGGTCAAAAAAATTGCACATTAGCAATCACATTTAATCATTAATGAAATATTTAAATACAATATCAAATCAATAATCATAATCATAACAAATATTGAGTGACATGAATGATATCAACTGAGTATATCCCCACTCAAAAAGATCATAAACTAAATTGAATGATTATAATGATGTTCTCCTTGGATTATATCCACATTAATACATATGTTTCATCAAATAATATCTTCTAAAATAGAATATTATTTTGAAAAATCACATGGAACATTTATTGAGGATAATAACATTTCATTGAAAATCAATATTATTATTTTAAAACTACAAATTTCATTAAATGTTTTCAAAATACATTTCATTGAAAATCACATCCAATGTATATGAATATCTATATTTTATTAAAAAGTATTATTTTTAAAAATAATATAAATATTAAATGTATGATTTATGTAAATTAAGGCAATGAAAAATGATAATTTTGTGCATGTAGTATTAGTTATAAAAGCATCCTTTTTTGAGAAATAAATATAGATAATTAGATCATTGTGAAATATAAAATAAAATATTTTCAATGAAATTTTTTAAAAAATAAAAACATTTTTTTAATAATATGTTTTTAAAAGGAAAAAAATTAAAACATATTATAAACATTTTTTGGAAGAAACAAATTTGTTTTCCGAAGAGAGAAATAATTTCCTATATTCTACGTAAAATTTAATTGATAATTATAAATACCAAATATTGGATAATTTTAATATTAATACACAAATATCATTAATAACTATATTCAATGAAAATATTATAATTTCAAAATATAAACATCAAATAATTCCTTCTAATGGAGTCATAAAAACAACCCCAATGAATAATTGGATTTTAAAATATACCATTTCCAATTTGGAAAAATTTGAACCATAATACAAATGAATTAAGTAACATTAAATAAGGCTTTCAAAACCATTATAATAAATTAAATAATGATATAAAACAAATTTAGTATATATACAAAAAATAACTAATTTTTGAATAAGGTGTATGTCTCACAATAGTAACAGTGAAGTCAGAAACTCTTACCTTGAGTCAGACCCAAGATGTATGTTTTTCATCTTATAGAATAATAGAAATATTTTTTTATTTAATTGATTAAGATAAATTTTTTAGTTATTTTTAACATATATTTATTTTTTACAATGTGATATATTATTAAGTGTTCAATTTTGATTGGGTTGGATGTTTTGATGATATTTGGATTATGTGTCAAAAATGACTTTGGTAGTTTGACAATGGTCACAAAAGTCCTTATTTAAACATATCCAAAAAATAATCAAATATAATTATAAAATATATCAATAACTTATACTTTAAAATAATATCATGAAATAACGATATAAAAAATGTGTTTTATCATAATCCTATCGATGGTAAGTTATTTGAACGGATGATAAATGATTCTATATTACTTTGATCTTTAGGAAAAAATGATTTTAATAAATTATCTGAAATTAATTACCACAATTTAATATATATTACATATTTTTTATTGAAATATTATTATTCATATCATCCATTTATTGTGTTGATGAGAATAGAGTCGCGTCGCATTGTGAAGGTGGAAGTCCACAAATACATGAGGGACATTATAATTTTTCAACTTATGAATGTAAATGATATATTAATATCAAGAAAGATAAATTTTCCAATAATATCATAATAATATAGTAAAAATAACATATATTTACTAATGTTTTCTTTATCACCTTCCATGTAAAGTGTTAGTGAGAGAGGAATTACATCACTTTAGGAGGGTGCATTCCGTCGTACACTGAAACGATAATATTGTATCCCATACATTAGTGAATGTAAACAAATTTATGTACAAATTAATTATTTGAGAGTTATAATTATGTTATCAATATCAAATATTTTTGATATTATGTATAAATATATAATATAAGTTGAAATATATGGCGGATCAAACAAAATAAAAATTGACGTTGAAGAACATTACATATTTTTTGGTTGACCACTATAAGGTTGAACCAAATACTAATTATATTGTACTTTTTCCAAAAATTAGGTATATATTATTTGAGGAGGGTACTGTTTAACAGATTTGGGATGTTCATAGATGATCCATAATATTTTGAAGATATAAACAAGGGAGGATTTATGTTGAAGTGATTGGAACCACTGTAATGTTTTTGAATAAAAAATGTGTACCCTTGATTCTCAAATGACAAAATTCTCAAAAATAACACACTTTCTACTGAAATAAATTATACGGTAAATATATGTCTATATATTAGATTTTATTTTATTTTTTAGGTAACTATAACCATAATCTTCTTAGATAACCCCTTAGTGAATCCCTTTTTACCTTAACCACGATAAATAATGTTAAATGTTTTCACTATTCATTTGTGGAATCAATTGAGATGAACATAATTAGAAAACTCAATTTTATTGCATCAATATATTTATTCAATTTTTAAAAATTCCATGTTTATTAATTTAATAATTTTTTTAAATTAAAACCATAAACTGAATGAGAAAGCATGGGTTTTTAAAGAGAAAATATTTAAAAGATTATATATTTTTTTATAAATATTAAATTTAAAAATAAATGTAATGAAATAAAATGGATTGTTTAATATATTTTTAATCTATTTTTAATTAAAAAAATTACTATATTATTTTATATTTTAATTATTTTTAAAAAATGGATGTTTTTAAATAAAATTCAGTATTTGTAAATATTTATCAAAAAATTATGATGTCTTAAAAAATAAAGAAATTACCCCAAGAAAATTTTGATATATTGAAAAAAAATATTTTATTATTTTTTAATTTATAATATCTAAAAGTCATAAAAATAAACTATAATTTGTGTCCATAATTCGAGACTTAGCTGTCTTTTAGAAAAATAATAATTTTTTAGAAAACATTTCATATTAATAAAAATGGTTATTATTTTATATATAATTAAAATATATTCTCTCTATTCATTTATAAACTATGTAATTTTTATAATTTAGTTACTAATATTGCTACCTTACAAATAATGTTAAGGTTATAATGGTAATTATGATATAATAATATAATAATATTGTATCTTGTTTCGTTCAAAATTTTTAATGGGTGCATTTCATAGTACGAAGAATTTTAAATTATTTAAAATTAGATATAACATAAAGTAGCGTTTTTTATATTCCATTATAATTTTTTCATACACTCTATCAAATATGATTTTTATATTGTAATATTTTGACGTGCTATATTCCTACCCCTTAAAAAATGGAATCCTCTCAATTTATTCATTATCCTAGTCATTAATGGGTTGAAATTAAGGGGATGCATTGTAAAAAACCCTCATCCTAAAAACGGTAAATAAAAAATAGCATTAATAAGATAAATATGGTTTTGTGATGTTCATATTGAATTATAATAAAACACGGAATCAATTTAGGAGAATATAGGGTGGAAATGAAAATCGAGAAATGGAAGAGAATGGTAACAACCAAGGATTAATTGAGAGTGATAGAGTTCTGTTATCCCCTGAATGTGGGTGATCCAAATATGGTTAATGTTTAAAAAACCATATATATATGATGATTTAAGAGACCATTTGATTCATTGTAAATTAATATAAAAGGTTAAAAACAATTCATGATCCACTCCATCTATTGAGAAATTCTATTACTCTATATGAATATAAAGAAATACACATACTCAATAAATTTATATTGTATAAGAACTATTTAATCAATTTTTTGTTGATATAAAAATTTCCAATTCATCCCTTACAATAAGAAATGAAAAATAAAAAATGAATTTTTTAAGCCTGAAGTAATAAAATTCATTTTTAATAGAACTTATGATTTATTATAGACAGATAAGTCATTCAGATTATTTCTTGTTATTAATACATAAAATTAACAACACATGTAATGAATAAATTAATATCACTACATTGTGATGTAATAAATTAATCGTTATTGCCAAATATATATTTATACATAATCAATATTATAAATTTTTAACATTATGATCCATCCAATAAAATATAATCTATAACATTTGAATTAAGGTTACTAAATTACCAACAAGAACATATCATTAATCCCCAAAAAACATGTTGTAACTCTTAATCATTTCATTTCATTAATGTGAATAAAATAATAATTAATTAAGATAAAGTATGATATTAACATTAATAAACATACATATTTATTCATAATAAGAATTTTCCCATATTCCTAAAATAAAAAAAATTAATTGAATTAATTATATATATATATAAAATGATTTAAAATCCATCAATAATAGCATAAATTAGATTTGCAAAAAAATTATTCAGGTCAAAGGTATTTATTACTATCTTGTTTACTTAATCTCTACCTATAATATCATGATACCAGTATTACTATCTCAATATTAGGAATATATTTCATGATATATTTCTTTTCATCATTTGTTTAACCTAATATTAAAATTTTTATTGAAACATTTTTTATGGTCATTGGTATCATTAAATCTATTTTTTTAAATACCAAATGAAAATTTATTGTTGTTAAATATTTATTTGTATCAATAATTTAATTTAAAAAATATTTTTGCAACACATTTAGTAGTCTCGTATTTATAATCATGGTAATCATTCCACATACTATGTAGACATACCATAATCATGACCTTACCACCTTATCTCATTTTTATGTATTTTTGATTGATGATAGGGAAATTAATTTTCATAGTGGAACATCAACTTACAGTGTAATCCTTACAAATTAGATTTTTGTTTCTTTTTATAACAATCAATATCATGGTAGTTTTTTTCCACATCAAGATAAATAATTTTACTTTTCAGTATGTACAAGGGTGTTTCCTTTAAAATGTATCACATGTTGGAAAATCCTTATTTCCATTCTTCACATTATATATTTTTTATCTTTCATCATTTTCTTCTATTGATTCCCTAAAAATCCATAAGACATGGATAATTTATTCATCAAATAAATAGGATTTTATACTCATTCCTCATATGATTATAATGTTATTGTTACTGTCCACTTCATGTGATTTGATTAATCTGATCAAGGTATTTATCACTCTTGATCTTTGGATTACGTACAATGTCCACAATATGAATTTCTATCCATGTAATGTTGAATTTACACATAGAAACATTTTCCTATTATTTATATTATATAATCAATAATTGTACTTCCATTTACATTCATTTATTTAATGGAATTTTTTTCACAATTATAAAAACATTGAATTCATCTACTCCATGATTGATATTTTCACCTAATCCTTAGTCGATTAAACAATTAACATTGTTGACCTGCATCTCCTTAGAGATTATAAACTACCTTGAAAATTTTATCCCTTTGAATTTTTCTAATAGAGATATTTATATTCTATAAATATATAACTAATTTTCAAAATAAAAATGGATTACAGTCTGACTAACTTCTAGTGTGTTGCTAACTCAAGATGAATTCTGACAATGGTACACAGCATGGCTTATCAGTAGTCTTCTCCAAAGAGGAATGATTATTACTAATTACTAGAGTCAACTACTCCAATATTGTTATAATATTATCAGTTCATCCTCTAGATAAAACCATATCTTAATTATCATTCCTTGGAGTTCAAATTTAACATTGGGTACACATATTGATAAATTTCGTTTTTATTTTTAGGATCAATTTCAAAACAGTTTAACACACTATATTATATATTAAAATTATGAATCATTATCAAAAATTCATATATAAGTCAAACACAAAATATAAATGTTAAAATTTATGAGAATCTAATATAATAATCCTAAAATTGGGTCCTTAAGGATATAATTATTTTAAAATCATTCTAAATTGTTTGATTATAAAATGTGAGTTATCCAAATAATATCTCATTTGACTGTCAAACCAATTTTGCAGTAATTCTATTTTTCATACACTTGGTGCTAATTGGTTCATTTAAAATACACACTTTTTGTGTTATTACTCATTGGTGACTCTATTCTAGATCAAAATCCAATGAAAGTGTCTATATAGGGATATATTTCATGGAAATATCATATAATAATATCACAGAAAACATTAGAATATTCATAGATATATATATATATGATCAAATATTTTCATAGGGTAATGTTCCATAATATATTTTCCCCAAAATCGAGCTATCATGGTTACTAGTAATCCTCATCTGATCCTAACAGTTGAATTCCATCCTGAGTATCTCCAAGCTAGTGTAAAATTTATTACAGTGGCCTCATAAAAAATTAGTTGTATGCTGAAAAGAAAAATAGTTTTGTTGGATTTATAAACAAGATAAATAGATTGATTTCAAATTAATCTTTTAAATTCCTAATTAAAATAATACATTTCATTGATACTTCCATTATTTTCAATACTGTATCCCCTCATGTCAATAAAAATATACTTCATGGAATCCTTGGAAGAAATAAACATCATAAATAGGTCAGCATACATGGGAAATAAGGGTATGCATACAATAGAAGCTATAAAGAATAATTAATATATCAATGAAAATAAGTAAATCCCAATAGTTTTAATCAATAACATGATAATAATATGAAATATATAAAATATGATAAAATAATTATTTATAAATAATCACATGGGAATTTAAAATGTAAATGGATATTCTAACTAATTATAAAATAACATTGAATATCAATAAATGATTGATTATGAATGAATTAATAATGTTGGACATATTAAATAGACCATCACGGAATTTGAAATGCAATATAATACCTTGTAGGATTGTTCCATGATATCCATATAAAATTTTTTTACCTCGAACAATATCATATATAGTTTGTCTCATGGGACCTACTGATGCATTGAGGGTCTATAATAGACCTCTCCATTCACATGTAAGGAAAAATTCATCCCATATATGAAAGGGTTAAAACATAATGGACAAAATAATTCTTATATAAACTATAATGTTAAATTTTAATACATTCACCAATCAATAAACATAATAATAATCCATGCAATGTAAATTGAATGGTATCAACATCGTATATCATATGAAAAACTTATCATATACCATCCAGAAAAATAATAAGGATGGTATCATTGGTTTATATGCCTATTAAAATAAATTTAATATCAAATATTTTAAACCTATGTTATTTATTTATTTCATATGAGAATAATTTAGATATATTTTTTATTTTATTTATATTTTTACCATTTTATATATTATTACATTGTTAATTATATTTATATATATTGTTTTAATGATATTTGTATTACGTATAAAAATCACTATGATAGGTCATAAATGGTCAAAATGGTTATCATTATAAGCCCTATATATAATGTATATTCATTGTTTCTAGACACCGGTGCTCTATATTGGTCGATCATATGACTAATGTACTCCTCCTCGTACACTATCGTCAACTGATTAGAAGTGAGGGTCTAATATAATTCATGGGGAGACTATACCTTCTTATTCTTAGTATAACACAAGATGAATGAAATTAAAAAATATCCATATATATATATATATACATAACAAGAATATTACGATTTTTTTTAGTTTTCCAAAAACTAATGATAAAATTTCAAGAGGAACTATAAAAATTTCATGCTAATGTATGCACCATGTGTCAATGTGAAAACACAAAAGTAAAGGCATTGAAGACTACCAAATAGGTCTCGATCCATATCTAATTCCCACCAACATATTCCATCCGGATTTATATACCTAGTATAATGCCTTTTCCCTTACCATATAAAATAAACATAAAATCTATTTGGGTACCAATCATGCCACTCGAGAGGGATTTGAGTATATCTCAATAGACCGCCACAAATGGAATCTCAAACATAATATACTAAAATAAAAGTGTACACACATTTATAAGTAAATATTTTCAATTCATAAGTAAATAGATATAAAATTATCAATTAATCATTATTTAACAACAAATACAGTTGGGTTCCTGAAGATACTCGTACCTCAATACCTACTTCATCCTATATTAGATCCCAAAGTATTACAAGGTCATATCATATGTCACTACCTTCTTAGACTCATGTTTAAACCTAATGTATTCCATGCTGATATCATTTCTCAAAATTTGATTATTCTCATTCATTTATTTATACAAATATTCCCATGTTACCATTAAAACATCACACAAAAACATGTATTTATTTCCATTCTTTAATTCATATGTTACCATTTATACTCAAAAAATAGATTGACCATGTTCACATACATTATTTCTCAACTAAATGACCAATTTTCCCTTTATAACTTCACAAAATAGAATGACCATGTATCCATTATATGAAAAATAAATAATCCAAAAATTAATTATCAACAAAAATCCCATTGGTAATTCAACAATAAGTTACAAAATATTACTAATTAGTAAATTCATCAATTAAATAACCACATCAATAAAATAATTTAATTAAATAATTAATTAATCACATCAATATTATCAATTTATTAATAAATAAATTAATAAATAGTATTCTATTATTCAAATCAACAATTATCTAACCTCAACTTTTTCAATACTAATTCAAAAATTAGTTTTCACATAATCTAACTTAATTAGGTCCCAAATAAAATTAAAATTTCCATCCCATTAATTAATACTTCAATTAATTAAATCGACATACACAACCCGAAATCCCACAATCAATTCAAAAAATGTTCTCAAATAAAATACTAAATATATTATAATTAATTCATCAAATAATTATCCAAATCAATAATCTAAATACCTCATAATTATTTAATTAATTAATTATTTAAATATAAAATTTTAAATCCCAAATTTCACATCTTCAAAATTAATTAATTCACCAAATTAACTAATCCAAAAAGGAAAATTGTTTTTAGTCATCTAAAAACATTTATACAATTAAATTCACATAATTTAAATCACGAAATTGAGATTTCAATAATAGATCACCTACCTCATTTTTTATGAAGAACGCATGGAAATGGAAATCCCAATAAATTGAGATAAAGAAAGATGTAAAATTATATCCAGATCTAAAACCATAATCAAGATCAAATACATAATGATCTCACTAATATAAATCTAGATCAATACTTTTAGATTAATTTCTAATATTGTATATCTAGATCCATCACGAAACAAGAATAACTACCACTAAAAGAATATGGGAAGGATGGAAAGAAGAATGGGAAACCAAGAAGGGTGTTATTATCTCATCATGATAGGTGGAACTCATTTTCTGGGCTTCTAATCATGATTAATAGAGGTTATAATGGCATGGAATCTGTCTTGGAAACTCATCAATCATTAAATAATATATATGGTTGAATAAAGTGAGTTTCAGGGGTTCTTATGACAACCCAGCTTATTATTACACAATTAAACATGATTTATTATATAAAGTCGTCACTTGATACAACATGGAAGATCGTGACGTCTAGTGTCACTAGGGATTATTAACTATACATTACAACTTAAAACATTAATGACATCATCTTTATTTAATACTTATTTTACATTACCACAACATTCCTTCTTTCTTAGCATTGCATGGTATAACCTGAGGACATGTATAAGAGAAGGGTGAGATATAAATCCCTGTAATGGAATAAATAAGGAATAATATGAATAATACAATACATTCTTGAAAATATGCATATAAATTTAGCACAAGAGAGACATGAACATAAAGTAATGGTAAAGTAAGAAAATCATAACTTGGAGATGTGGAAAAAAATAACATAGAATTAGCTGATCCAAGGCCCATTGCACATGAAGGATGTGTAAATAATCATTGCACATGAATCATGAGTAAACCCTAAATTCCCTTGAATTATCAAGATTTTACAATCATTTCACATGACGTATCATGATAATATACTTTACTCAATGCATTGAAGCGCAATACTAGTGCACCCTTCTTAAACATTTCATTTCCTACATAATTGTGCCACATGGATCATATAACATGGAATAAATCAACATCATAAGTTATTACTCTATAATTAATGCGTAATAAAGACATGAAATTATCTTTTAACATGTATATGTGCATAATGGTGAATACAATTGATAAAGACATGGGTATGGTATTCACTACACAATGATCTTGGATAGAAAAACGGGATGCAATTTCGGCAGCATAACAGTGTGACATAAGGATTCATGAAAATGATAGATGAGAGGGAAATCAGTGAATAATTATATTTAAATGAAATTAATAGTAATGGGTTTATATGTATATATCCCAAAAAACATACTTGAATTGAGATGCATAATACAAATGAATTAATTCTATGTAAAATATGATAGATAAATCTCTAATGGAATTTCGACATAGTAACAGGTGTACATGAGAGGAATTAATGAGAGAGGAAGGGGTCTTATATCATCCAAAAATAAAGAGGGCTCTATGGGGGAGGTGAAAAATCAGACCCCATCATTTTTAATTAAAAACGAAATGGCATAACCACTTAAAATAATTCGAAAAAAATGAGAAAAGAAGAAATCCCTAACTTGGATGTGTGATATCAAAAGCTTGGGAGAGGATTGGGAGTGGCTTATCATGAGCTTGGGGCACCTTCTATGGATACTATAGAGAGGAGGTAAAGGGATAGTAGAACTCTAAAGTCTTTTAGTGAAGAGGATGTGTGAGCATGGGTGGGTTTATATAAGAAAGGAGTGGGAATTATTTATTATTTTGGTTTATGACATATCACATCAGACTAATCAAGAACACAAACAAGCCTATGGTTTTTCTCATGGTTTTTTCCAAAGGGGGTGGAAAAAAATATTAAATTGGCCAATGTCCTATCTTCTTAAAATAATAGGGTTGCATATGTGTAGGTGAGTCACACTCTCAAGAAAAATAATTTAAAAATAGAAACATTTTTATACGACATCAAGGGTCTAATGAAGCATTTTATAATAAATAATAAAACCCAAAATCACATTATTTTAATGGTAAAAAATATATTTGCGAAACATAATGTTTATTTGTATTTTATTACATCACTGTTGGGTCAATATGATGTCATAGAACACATCATATATCTAAACGATATTTAATTTTTACTCAAAACATCGACTCTACGAAAATTAAAAAAAATTCACCATTGGGTAATTTTGAAATTCTGATTCCCGAAATAATATTCATTTTATCCAAATAATTTTCTAATTTTTTTTATTTTGTACTTTTAAAATTAAAAATAATATTTATCGAAAATTCATGGGTTTTTACAAAAACAGCTATCAAACCATAATAAAAATTAACATTGCATTCATAAAAATATAAGATAATTTGTATTTTAATAAAAACTAATTTAATAATAATATTAATTTATTAAACTATTATTTAATTCAAAAATCCATTAATTCATCAAAATAGATTTCTTAGTTGAATAATAACTAAAAATATTAGTTGTTCTTAAAAAACAATTTACAAAGTAACAATAAAAAATTTATATTCTCTATACAAGAATAATGTAAATAGTCATAGTGCAAGGGTCTTGTTACGTAACCCTTTATAACTCTTGAATAAGACCAAAGGATAATGTGTGCTATGGTGATAGACACCTGGGGTGCTCAGATAAAATCACTCGGGTGGTAATCTCTATTAACATCCACTTCTACCGTAGTCAGTTCCAATCAAGCTTAATGTATTGATGCTCAGATTTGTTTTGGTCAAGAGCGAAGTCCAATGATGCCACCACCTTTCCATGCTCAGGAAAATGTGATTTTTACAGGGAAAGGCTTTTGGATATGGAAATCACCTCCTTTTTCTGAGTAAATTGAATTTGATAATGTACTATATTTATACTAATCAAGTGATCACTGTTAAATAACTATATTATCGACGATATAAAAAATTAACTATATTTTAAAATCCAAAACATAAAAGAAAATAAGTGCATATATTTTACATAACCATAACAATTCATTTAAATAGACCAAGTTCAAATTTCATTAATAAATTTTTAGGGCGTTACAATCTTCCCCCATTAAGAAATTTCATCCTTGAAATTTCATTTTCCAACTCTAAAACAGATGCAGATAACTTTGCTTCATCACTTCCTCTGATTCCCATTTTGCTTCTTCAAAATTGTCGTTTTTCTTCCACACCTTGATATGGGCATTGACTAATTTCATCAAACTTTTTGATTATTATCTAACATCTTCAATGTTTCTCCGCGTACGAAAGATCATCCTCTATTTGTACGACCTCTGAATAGAGAACATGTAAAGGGTCTGGTATGTACTTTCTTAAGAGGGATATATGAAAGACATCATGTACTTTGACAATGGTAGGTGGAATTTCTAGTCGATAGGCCATAGACCCGAAATGATTTAGAATCTCTAAGGGGCCGATGTACCTAGGACATACCATCCTTTCTTTACAATCCTTGGGACCTTTTTTCATAGAGATATTCGTAGAAATACCACGTCTCCGACTTTAATCTCATGCTCTCATCGACAGTTATCTTTGTAACTCTTCTATCAAATGTGGGCTGCCTTGATATACCGCTGAATTGTTTTCACCTTCTCCACAATTTCTTCTACTATTTCTGTTCCTAGAATCTTATGCTCAATGATATCACCCCACATGTCAGTGTTATGCACCTCTTCCATTACAAGGTTTAAAAAGGTGTCATTCAGATGACCAAGTGGAAATTATTATTATAGGACAATTCAACCAGTGTAAGATGTTTGTACCACCATTCATTGATGTCCAAAGAAAATGATCTTAACATATCCTCTAGTGTATAAATATTTCACTCTTATTGTCCCCATGTTTGAGGATGATAGGTCGTACTGATTTTCAGTATAGTATCTAGTGCATGTTGAAGTCTCTTCCAAAACGTAGAGGTGAATCTTGGATCTCGATCGGATACAACAGATAGTGGTATTCCATGTGGCCTTACAACATCCAAAATATATATATATGTGACAGTTGATCTAATGAGAAATACTCTCAAATTGCAATGAATTGTGAACGATTTGTAAGACGATCCACAACAAACTAGATTGCATTGTTTTCTTTTGGATGTCATCACAAGTCCAGTGACCAATTCCACGATGATGTTATCCCATTTAATTTCTCATATGGGAAATAGTTGAATCATCCCCTTTGGCTTCTGCCATTCTTCCATTACTTTATGCCACAATAAGGACATTGATTTATACTCAATGATCTACTTCTTCATATTATCCCACCAATAATTCTCCCAGAGATATCGATAAATCATTGTGTTTCCTAGGTGAAAATTTAGATCCAAACTGTGTTCATCATCCAATATTTTCTTCTTTTGCTCCAGACTTGATGGAAGATATATCCTTTTCCCAAATCTCACAATTACATAGTCATTAACCTTGAACTCTGAGGAATACACTTTTTCTGATAACTTCCATTTTCTTATGGATTACCACATCATCCTTTTGGGCATCCATTAACTTTTCCAAAAGATATGGTTGATAAATCATTTCTGAAAGGATTGATGATGTTCCCTTATTTATGATTCCCATGTTTATCTTCACCAAATCTATGAAGATTGGATCCTTTTCCATTCTAATCAATGATAGAATCACTGGGTCCTTTCTACATAGATCATCCTCTACCTTGATCGCTTTACTGTGTGGTAATGGATTTGGAAGTCATAGTCTTTAATTATCTCTAACCATCTTCATTGGAGCATGTTCAACTCTTTCTACATGAATATATACTTGAGGATTTTGTGGTCTCTATATATTTCACACTTCATCGAAAACATATAATTCCACCGTATTTTTAAAGTGAAGATCATTGTGTCCAACTCAGGATCATGTTTTGAATAATTATTCTAATGAACTTCCAATTTCCATTCAGTATATACAATGAATTTTTCATTTTGCATTAACACAAAGCCCATGACCTTCTTCAAATTATCACTGAATACCACAAAATTTTCTCCACTTGTAGGTAATGTGAGCACGATTGCAGTGATAAGACTCCTTTTAAACTCCTTAAAGCTTTATATGAATTAATCAGTATATGAAAACATTAATCCCTTCTAATATAGCTTGGTATGATGGTTGGACAATCGTGATAAATTTCTCAAAAATCGTCGATAATATTTAGCTGACTATAAGAAGCTGCGAATTTCCATTACCGATGATGGCCTTGGGCATCCCTCTATTGCAGCTGTCTTGGAGGGATCCATAGATATCCCATTGCTTGTGATGACATGGCCTAATAATGACACCTCCTTCAACCAAAAATCACACTTGTTTTACATTGCATAGATCTTCTCCTTTCACAAGGTATCTAGTACAGTTATTATATTCTTCTAATGATCCTCCTAATTTTTGGAGTATATTAGAATATCATCTATAAATACTACCACAAATATATCAAATTAATCTCTAAAGACTCTATTCATCATGTCCATGAAGATTGTTGGACCATTAGTCTATCCGAAAGCCATTAATATGAATTTATAGTGCTTGTATCTTGTACAAAAAATTATCTTGGGCTTATCTTCCTTTTTCACCCATATATGATAATATCCCAACCACAAATATACCTTGGAGAAATATTGTGATTCAAACATCTGATCAAACAAGCCATAAATTCTTGGGAGAGGATACTTGTCCTTTATCTTTATTTGGTTAAGATCACAATAATCGATGCAAAGCCACATCGACCCATCTTTCATCATGTCGAAGAGTACTGGTACACCCCATGATGAATCACATGGGAGTATAAACCCTTTATCCAGATTCTCCTATTTTTGTTACTTCCTCTCCTTAAGCTACACAATAGATAATCATTATGAAGTCTTGGATATTTTAACACCCCATGTATAAGATCAATTGATAATTCAAAATATCTTCTAGTAGGAAGACCATGCAATTCCTTAAGAAACATTTCAGCGAATTCCCTCACCATAGGAATATATTAAAAAATGGTTTCCATCTTAGACTAAATCATCTGATCCATATAAGTGTGCTCATAGTGGAGTAAGTTCCACACTTGATATGATAGAGCTAAAGAAGATTCAACTTCCTCCTTTCACTTGAACAGAATAGGGGGGTCAAATCTCCATATAGATATTGATTACAGTCTCAGAGCAATTTATGATGGATCTATATAAGGAAAGCAATTCCATGCCAATAATTTCATCAAATTCCCCCAGAGTGAGTATGATGAGTTTCACCATAATGTTTAATCCACATATTAAGATAGGGGAGGAGTTATATTCATGGGATGTAATGATTACACAATTTTTCATACTCCCTGACATCTTTACATCCACGATTCGTGGTGGTGTTGGGATTCTTATACCAAACATTTGGGATATAATAGAATGTGTATTACCTGATTAAAAAATTATGTTCACTATTATTGAATGAATAACTAGCCTATCTGTCACCACTTCATTGTTGAGGTACTCTTTGGAGGTATTGAGGGAAAAATCTTGCCCTTTCTACCTTGGAGGTTGTCGGTTGCCTCCGAAAACCCTTTGAGTAGGGAACTAATTTGAAAGATTCCATGGTTCTTTGCAGTTGATGAAATAAACAATTCATTGAGAGTCGAACAAAGTGTTCCTCTCCTCTATTGCAACTGCATTTTTTTCTTGTCAGTAGTTAATGGATTGGTGCTCTTCTCATCCACACCTAAAGTATTTCCTTATCCCGTTCAGGAAATTTCTGGGTGATTTTTTCCACACCTATGTCAAGTGGGGTACTGGATTTTATTTTCACCATTGGATTTATACATAGGACTACAATAATTGATGTCCACATTACACTTTTTATCCCCATGATACCCTTGATATTTTACAATCTCGATTTTGAACCTGAGGGCACATCAAGAAATTTTCTCCGAACTGTTGATGTCACAAAATGCTAGGGCCTTTTGCAGGCTAGGTTTCAGCCCTCCAAAGTAGTGTCCAACATTGAATTTGAGGGTAACAAGAAAGATGGATTCAATATTGTACAAGCCTTGTGATGTTTTCCCCATATGCTCTGACAGATTAATTGTATTTTTTAATGATGGCAATGAAGTACTGTTCTATATTAAGCCAAAGTGTTTGTGGAAAATATTTATCAAAAAGCATCTTAAAAAATCCATCTGTTCCAGCACCTCAATCTCCACCATAGGATTCATATTTTTTTATCATTGTCCACCCTTGATCGAATTCACCATTCATACGATAAGTATCCAGAAGAACATTCTCTTGTTTGGATGACTGAATGATAGAGAAGATCTTTTCAATGGAGTTGATCTATTGTTCCTCGATTTAGTGATCAGATGATCCCTTAAATGTTGGAGTGCTTTGTCTCATGATGCTCTCGGTATTGTCCTATTCTTTCTTCGGGGGGGGGGGGGGGGGTTGAATATTCATCTTGACCCATGATTCTATTCAATGCTTAAGTTTATTGTTTGAGAATCATGAAAATGTATGTGATTCCCTCTTCCATCGGATTGGGCATCTCATTAGCACATTCATCACATTGGTATTCACATTGGATGTTAGGTCGTGTCCTCCTATTACCAGCCTTTGGATTAAATAAATGGATTGTTATGGGTAAAACATAATGGATAATCAAAAAATATATGACTTATAAATATAATTTATTTCTTTAACTTATGACTCTATAGTTTTCAATTTAGGTTATCCATGATCTACATTTTAAAATATATTCATATTGATTTTTTCTAATTCCATTAATAATTTTTCATACTATGCTTGTGAATATACCAATTCATATACCCAGAGATTTGCGTAACAAATAGTAATCCAACGCCTATTTTCATATACTAGGATACCCTAGGTCAAGCCTGAAACTCTTTGTCAGGGGTTACACACCTTGTTACATCTGTTCTATAGCTGCCTATACCTACTCGTATCCAGAATGGGATGTATTTTCATGATAAACAACTAACTCAATAATCTCAAAAATATAGGTATGTTATTATTTTACATAGTCTTATCCATAAGTCTTTAACTAGGGTTCTCTAATCCTAATCCCAAAAAATAAATAAACTTATCCACTGATACCAACTATGAAAAGCTTTATTTTTAATACACACATAAACATTAATTATTACAAAAACTCTTCAGTCGATACAACATGGAAGATAGTGATTTCTAGTTTCATTGGGTATTAGGAACATTACATAACAGCTTAAAATATTAAAAACAATATATTTATGGAAAACTTCCTTTACAAAACCACTACATTCCCTCGTACATAGCATTACATGGGATAACATTAGAAAATGCATAAGAAAAAGGTGATCTATAAATCCCAGTAACAGAATAAGAATTAAACAACATCAGGAATAAAATAAATGTTAGACAATAGGTATATCTGAGGATTGAAACTGAAACATGAACATAAATGCATGGTAATGCATGAAAATCATAACATGGAGATGTGGAAAAAACACTTATCATGGAATTAGCATGAGACAAGGCTCATTGCACATAAATCATTAATAAATCATCATTGAAAATGAATCAAAACTAAATTCTCATTGCACTTTCATTATAATGAGTCAACACTCATTGATCATGATGTATCATGATACTATAATTTACCAATGCATTGGACCACTATCAGGGTTCACTCTTCTTAAACATTTCATTTCATGCATAAGTGTTCCACATAGATCATATAACATGGAATCAATCAACAAAATATGTTATTAGATGATTATGTAATGTTGAATAAATAAAATAAAATACCATTCAATATGTATATGTGCATAAAGTTTAATACCATTGATAGAGGCATGTGTATGTTATTCACTAAACAATGATCTTGGCTTGTAAAAACAAAGTGCAATTTCAGCAGCACACAAACGTGACATAAGAACTAATGAAAATTGTCGATGAGAGAGAAATGGGTTTCTCATAATATGTACATGAAATGGATAGTAAGCAGTGAATATATATACATGTCCCAACAAACATAATAGAATTTAAATGAATAATAAAAAATAATTACTTGGATGTAATAGAAGAGAGACAAATCCCTAGTGGAATTTCTGCATGGTATCAGGTGTACATGTGAGGAATTAATGAGAGAGAAAGGGGTCTCCCATCATCCAATCATAAATAGGGAGGTATGGGTGAGGTTTTAAATCATTCTCTAATAATTTTAATTTAAAAAAAGGGCATAACAACTTAATAAAATTGGAAAAATTGAGAAAGGATGCATTGCATTAACTGGAAGTGTGATCCCAAAAGATTGGGAGAGGATTGAGAGAGACTTCTTGGGAGCATGGGGAACATTGGGAGGATTCTAGAGAGAGGCGATCATGGCTTGGTCATACGTAAAATGCTTTGAGTGAAGACTAAGATGGATCTTAGGTGAGTATATATATAATATGAGTTTGAATTATATATTATTTAAGTTTGGGAAACCTCATATTACACTATTCTACACCAAAAATTAGCCTATAGATTTTTCCCATGGTTTTCGACAGAGGGGTGTGGAAAAAATATTTTATAAGGCCTGTGTCTAAACATTATAAAATAATAGGGTTGCTTATGTGGAGGTGAGTCATACTCTCAAGAAAAACAATTTAAAAAGACAAAATGTTTTATAAGCCTTTAAGAATTAACTAAAGCTTTGTAAAATCATTAAAAATAAAAAATATCAAATTATTCTAATAGTAAAACATATATCAGAAAAAAATATATTGTATTTTATTAAATCGCTATTGGGTCATTATGATGTTATATAAGACATTATATATTTAAATGGTATTTAATTTTTACCCAAACATTCTACGCTCAGAAAATTAGGAAAAATTCACCGTTGGATAATTTTGATATTCTGATTCCAATAATAATATTCATCTTATCTAAATAATTTTATAAATATGTGAATTTTTTATTTTATAATAAAAATCAACATTTATTGAAAATTCATGGGTTATGACAAAAACAGCATTCAAACATTAATAAAAATTCCAATTGAATTTATAAAAATATATGATAATTTATATTTAATAAAAATTAATTTAATAATATTTTAATTTTATTATAATATTATTTATTTTAATTTTCTATTAATTCATCAAAATGTATCTCCTAGTTGAATATTAACTAAAAACATTAATTGTGCTTTGAAAACTATTTACAATGTAACAATAAAACAAATGTATATTATCTAAACAATAATAATGTACGTATTCATAGTGATAGGGTATCATTACATAACTCATTATAACACCAGCACAAGATGAGTGGGTAACGTGTGTGATGCTTATAGACTCTTGGGGTGGCTCAGATAACATCGCTCTAGAGGTAATATTTATTAACCTTTACTTCTCTCGTAGTCGGTTCTGTTCAAGCATTATGAGTTTGAAGTCGGCATGGAATTGGTCATGAGCTAAGCTGAATGATGGTGCCTCCTTTCTGAGCTCTGACAAATGGGCTTCGTATGGGGCATGTTCATTAGATGAGGCCATCACTTCCTTTGTCTGAGTAAATTGTATTTGTTAATGATTTATATTTATACTAATCATGTGATCAATGTTCAATGACTATATTAGAAATGGACACAATTCTTAATGATATTTTAAAATCCAAAACATAAAACCGAATATGTACATACATTTTAGATAACCATAAGAAGAAATTTAAATACACCAAGATGAATTTTCATTAATGAATTTTTGGGTTGTTGTCGTTCTGAAGATATAAAATATATATTTATAATGAATTTAATTATCACACATTGTTTGATGGGTAAGGGCATAGGATTTACCATATTCCTGCTCCAAATTATGAACAAATATTATACGGGTGCACAGTTTATTATAATATGGAATATAGTTTGATAACCCCTACACTAAACCTAGAAATATCTACAACCCAGGGTATCCTAATTTGTTGGGCTGAGGCACATCATTTTCCCTAATCATGTGACAACCATGAACAACCCTATTTCATTCATTATTCAAAATTTTTCACTAAAACTTTTCTTAATGTAATGTAAAAAATAGTAATTACTCATAAAATAAAAAGTAGTAACTTTAAACAATCCCTAAACATCTCCCTATAAGATTGGGATATTATAATCTCCCCACATTATAACAACTAATCATCGAGGTTCACACCCATGAATATCCAAGTTTGGGAGTCAAAATTATCAGGTAAATGAACATGTATATCTTCTTCCCATTCCAACATATCTTCCTAATCACCTCCATGTTTTCATAATATTTTAACTATCAAGATTATCTTCCATAATAACTGGTTCTTTTATATGATCCAACACACGTTTCAGATGCTCAATAGATGACACATATATCAATATCTCAAAATCATTCTGATAGATCACATGAGAAGGGTCTATGTGATACTGATGTAGTTTTGACCTTATGAAAACAACATTCATATAAAATTATTTTTTCTTATGATTTGTTGGTTATGAAACCAGCGTAATTCTCTACAAAACCTCAAATGACTCTATAATCCTTGAAGCAAACATGAGTTGTCTCCATATCCTAGGGAGGACCAACCTAGGTGACACCAGAAAGAAAACATAATAACCCTATATGAGCTCTAGGGTTCTCTTATGTAAATCAAGATATTAATTCAGTCTAAGTTTAGACATATCCATTCATTTTTAATCATATGAACATGCTAGGATGTATCCTGCATGAGAATTGGTCCCAAAAACACTGACTCAACTACCTCCATCCATTATCGATGTGATATGAATATCCTACAATAATGTTCCAAATATGGTTCCATATATATAATATCATGATCACTGCTATTATAGGTGTACTCCACAACAACTATGTGATTTCCCCTAGAACCATCAAAGTCAATAACAAAGTGCCACAACGTATACACAAGAACCTATATAGTATACTCATATTTCCCGTCCTACTATGGGTGGAATGTTGTACTCAACATAGCATATATACCAAGTATCTTCTATAATTTTTTTATTAGTTCAATGTAAAGGGTTAATCATGGTTTGGAAAAATAGTCGGTGGAACCATGTGATGATGGACTATTTATCAAGAGAAAAATCACCATCTTCGGCATTGAGAAAGTCATTAGTATATACAATAAATGAACTAACACTATAAGTCCTTCCAGGATAACATAAATAGAATCATTCTTATATAATATCCTCATGATACCTACCAATATTTCCATAGACACATCATCCAAAATACACTCCATAATTGGAAATGACTAGCATAAACCAACAGGTCCTTGATGATCACTCCTATAATTTTCAAAAGGGTAATATTGATTCATTGACAATAATATATTATTTTTCATGCCTAGACTCCAAAAACTATCATTGTTTCATTTTGATGCATAAAGCCCATGAATCTTCTCCTACTACATGGTTTTGGGGACAACAACCTGATTCCTAGAAAATATAGGCTCATTCCCCTTGTATGATCTAATTATTAGGTGACACCACTTCTTCATGCATTTCTCTCATATCCAAACATTTTAGTACTTACTATTTATAGTAACAGATACCTCTTATATGTATATACTCCACTAAAATTGATTCAAGAGTAAGCATCTCCTTACATTACTGAAATACAATATATATCTCAGCCAGTAAATCCACCATCATCCACTCAGCACTATACTCTTGAACCACCTGAGTCTATGTTTTCCTTCTCAATGCATCAGAAATTTTGTTCCCCTCTCTAGGAATATATGCCAGATAAAAATTAAATAATTATATATTCTCAAACAATATATTCTACAAATTATTCAAATATCACCTTTAAATAGTATATTTCAGGCCCTAGTGGACCATATATACAGTAAAATTTCCACGCAAATGTATTTTCTCATAAACATTAAATCATAAATTATAGCTTCCACATCATGGTTCTTCATTGGGTAAATATTTTCATGATACCTTAACATTTTAGACCCATACTCCAAAACTCAGTCTCCCTATATTTCTAACTCATTGTATGATCACAGGAGCATCACAATGCAACATATACTTATCAACTGGAATGGGTAAAATAAAGACTACTTATTTTTTCAATGTTTCTTCAACTCCTATAATGAATAATAAAAAGAATATAACCATTTAAGCATTATCCACTTTTTGTACAAGCATGAATGTGGAACTCTTTAATATAAAATGTCATGAATTAACCACTAATAAGATCCATCTATCCCCAAAATGATTCAGATACCAAACATGTTATTATGATTCTCCCAAAAAAAACACTACATGAACTTGTCTTTCTATATTGACATGTATTACTATGAAATTATGTTACACAAAATATTTCACATGACCAATAAAAATGTGAAATATAGATATTAAGGATTATATATGATTCTATCTCAGTGTAATAAAGATGATTTCATCATTTTGGGCCTAATCATCCTGAGTAGTGGAGCACACTAAGATGTCATCCATTTACACCACCAAAATCTAATCCATGTAAATTTGGAAGATCCTATTCTTTATACCCATAAACAGGTCGGTGTGTTCCTCAATACAAAAGGAATTATGACAAAATCATAAAGGTCAAACCTTATTCTGAATATAGTCCTGCTTATATCAAAAGTCATAACATTCAACTATTGATACACTAATCTCAATTCTATCTTGGAAATTACACGTTCACACCTCAATTCATCAAAATATAATTGATACATGGAAGAGAAACATCATATAATCGACACATGGGGTAAAACTCCAATAGATATTTTTACAAAATAGAACTAATGAAGTGAAAGGTTATGTACTCTAAAAAATTACCGCTTTATCCTCTAACTATTCCCACTGAGCCAGGATCTTTTATCGATCTATCAGTGAAATTACATATGGTGTAGTAGAAAATAGAACATTGCATTAGAATTCTATTAATGTAAAATTCATCATCTCTATCATGTGGAAAACATGAGAATTTCTCAGGAAGTAATACCTTAAACTGGTTACTATTGGTGTAATGAAAACCTACTTTTTACCTCCATCATCACAAAATAGACTAGAAACATGGGATGTGGTGTCTCTTATTTTCTTGGTAATTGGCCTTACTCTAACTTCTTAGATATCCCGTTCTCCATTGTGTATATAGTTTTTACCCTTAGGTGTCATAAATGTCATTATCCTATAGTAATAGTGAATTTGGGATCAATATACTACTGACTAGGTCATACAATGAAATAGGTAGAAGCTTGACATATCATGAGTTCAAATATCCTATTGAAAATTATACTCTCCCTCTTTAATAGAAAACCCTTTACACATAAAACAATTCACTCGATCATTTTATCAGAGGTGGTTCTATCATCAATATCCCCTCAAAAACTCCACTACCAATGTCAAACAATTCACAGGAATTGCATAAATCAATGATTGAGCGACACCAATATCAAATATGTAAGTAGATAATATAGAGACCACAAGAATAATACCTCTCACGATCGATGATCTAGCTCCGCTATCGACAAGTGTAGGTAGCATATAATGAAACTGTCATTAAACTATTCTCTATGATGTGGTATTAATTCCTTGATCATCCCCACTCTACTGGTACATGTGTTATTTCCTCGAATCCCCCAATACACTACCTCAATATCCTTAGCAAGTAGAACTCCAGGTGCTAGAATGATATGGTGCCGAAGACAACCTTCTATCATCCAGGTAATGTCTAGATCCTCCATCACTACACATTAGTCAATACCTCATGTAAAACATATGCAGATTTATCATATTTACACATGATCAGCAATCAACTGGTAGAGTAGGGACCTATCCCTGATTATCTCTCAACTTAACACATTGGTGATATATCACTCTAGTGACATTTTATGATATTAATCCCTCATAATGAGTACCCTACATCACATTAACCGAAATAATTATATCATATTGATTCTTCCTACTCTCTGGAGGTTCACCTCATGGTCAATAATAAACAAATATCTACCACACAACAGAAACCTATTTTATGATCCCATCACCTAGTAGAGTCTGATCCACCTCAATAAAAATCATTATTAAAAAATGTATATATAAACCTGGAACAAAATATTTTATTTAATCCAATTCATAAAACTACTCACAATATCTATATCATCCCCTTTTAATGCTAGAATAAATCACTACATGTTTTTAAATCATCCTTGTAAGTATATCACGAACATACTCCCCTTAGTTAGCTGAATGAAATCAGCTGCACTCTCCTTCCTCAGTGTCTCTGGGTATATGGAATCCATAAATTTCTTCAATAATTCATTTAATAAAATACAATCAACCTATGATATCATAGTATGTATATATCACTAGATCCAACCTAATAATTATAGCATATATGATGAAAAATTGACCCTTCTCTAAGCTAGATTCTCTACAGGTTCACTTGTCATCTCAATGGTCTCAACCCAAAACTAAAAGCCCTCATGTATTCCCACTAAAATATAAGTTAGAGGATAGTAAAATTGATCTTTCCTCATCAGATCAAACACAATCCTCACTACGCACCCTAGGTATCCTTTCATAAGCTTAAAGAAGATAGGGATGTTCTCACAGAACTAATGACCAACATCCCTGCCTAGCAGGATGACTACCCCATGTTCCAACATTATATAATCATCCCTAGGCATGCAATTCAACATTCATATAAACAATTGTCACCTTATAATTTACTATAAAACATTAACATGTTTTCATAAGATGGAAAATACAACAAGAACAAACAATTCATTTACCCAAAATTCACCTCATTGTCAAAACAGAGGCACTAACACTAACATTAACAATCCAAAATCTAGTAAATGGTTCACAAAGGTTATTAAATTTATATTATTAATGTTTTACATGTATACATACAAATATTCACTTCATGAATAATTTATAATTCCCTATTTCATATTTGGAATCATTATCATTTCAATTTCATTGGAAATGAAAAATACTTTTGTTCAACAACATACAAATAGATAATTATTCCATGCATTCAAAAAAAATGATTCATTTCATTAAAGAATCATATGTTTCTAGAATGATGAATGAAAACTCAATTATTATGACATACCTGTCCATGATTCGTGTTCTAGAAAATCTCACCATCATTAACCACAACAAAAACATGAATATCACCTAAGGTGAAATAATGTTCCACTGTAACAGCAAACAGTAATAACAACAATACACCTTGGAACATGTGTTTTCTCTCATAAAACGACTTGAAAATCCCATTCATGTTCACATAACCAAGGCCTAATTCATTGTAGATTCATTTATACCATCCCCAGATAGTAATAAAAATTATAAAGTATAGATAAATGGGATATTATAACACGTTCTGATGTACCTACCTAGGTCCCTCACACTAGTTCCCCATACCTCTTTGTCACATGGCCTCAAAGGCACCTCCCTATATTCTCGAGGATTTCAACTACTAGAAAAGATCTAAAATCATTAAAATAGAAGTTATAACATTTTATCAGAGTAAAAAAAATAGTAGAAAATATATAAAAATAGAAAAATATATATATAACAATCACTATAATGGTACCATGATCACAAGATAACCAAAAAATAGATATAAAATTTTAATGTAGATAATAAAAACATAATGATAGTGTTTTTTTCCAGAATAAAAGTGAAAACTCTAAATTAATGAAACGTACAACTTCCAAATTTTTCTTGAACCACATATAGTTCGCCCATCAATTTTTCTTTTTGAATCAGTCCAATAACACGTGGACTTTTAATATATCTGATTATAAAACCATTTAATATATGTGGGTACCAATAAAGTCGTTGGAATTGGGTATGAGTAAAACACAGTAGGACATCACTAACATCTTATAAAATAATATCTAGTCACTAAATATTTTATAAAGTTATATATAGAAATAACAAAAATGAATAAGTAAATAGATATCACATTATCAAGTTTTCAATATGTAACCACATAAACATATCAGTTCTTGTAGAAATCCATTCCTCAATCCCCACTTCAGCTCCTTCTAAATCCTAATTAATTCCAAGGTGATATCATATATCAATATATATTTCTACTCATGTATGAGCCCAATGTATTCCCAGGGGATATCGTATCCCAAAATATCATTATTAGAATCATTTAATTCAAATATAAATTATTATGTCACCACTAATAGTTTGAATAATAGCATACCCATATTCAAATTCATTAATCCATGCATGAATGCTCTTGTTACTATTAATTATCTCACAATATAATAACCATGATTCCATTCATTTTTTCCAAATAAATGACCATGTTACCATTCATAAAATCCAACAATAGAATAAATATCTTTCCATTATTCAAAAAATTATTAATTTAACAATTATATATCCACAACAGTTCCATAAATAATTCCACAATTAGTTTAAAACAATTGTTTAATTATTTAATTCAAAAATTAACTAAAAACATCAATAACCATAATTAAATCATCAATTAATTAATCACATCAATAATATAAATTTTTATAACAATTAATTAATCACTTCAATTATAGCATTCAAATCAACAACTAACTGACAAATAATATTTCATTACTAATTAAGAAATTATTTTTTGTTATAATTCCCCTTTATTAATAATCCAATTATTTATGAGCAGCCATCCCATTAAATAACTAATCAATTTATAAAATCAATATACACAACTCAAAGTCCAATAAATAATTACTCACTTAATAATCTAAAATAATAAAATCAATTAATTATAATTAAGGAATAAATTAATTATCTAAATCAACAACCAAAATATCTCATTATTAATTAAACAATTAATCATATAAATATATTATTTCAAAATACCCATTTTCACCTCATATAAATCATTTATTTCACCAAATTAATTAATCCCTTCAAGATGTCGATTTATTATTATATAATAGAAATTTTATAATCACATTAATGTAATTTAAATCAAGACTATGGGATTATAATTATATACTAAAAACCATAATTTTCATGAAGAATGCTCTCCAATGGAAATCCTTAAAAATTAAATGCATCAACGATGTAAAACGAGATCCATATCCAAAAAAATAATCATGAAAAAAAATCAAGATATATATAATCTATATCTATATCTGTACTCTAATATATATATATCCAATTTTCAAGATCTATAACTATCCAGAAAGATGATGTAAAACCCCCAACAGAAATAGATAAAGAAGAAATGAAGATTTAGAAATGGAGAAGGATATTATTCTCTTACCAAGAGGGATGATGATATTCGATAAAAGATTTGAATTACAAATAATGATGGAAGGGATGTGTTATAATATTTTTGGGATGCTATGAAATCATAAAAGGACATCTTACATTAAATTGGGGCCAAATAAGTAGAGTTTTTGTGGATTGGGTTATTTAATATCATTTTTCTGGTGAATTAAATTCCCAAATTTATTTTTTGGGTTGTTGTGTTATATTTCCCAAATGTGCGTTCAAATATTATAGTGGTTCATGGTTTCTCTAGTGTGGGGTCATAGTCTTACAAAACATCCCTCAATCATTCAAATACACTCTATCGAGTGTTGAATGGTTTTCTTGGACGGGGAACATGATTTTACAGAACAACGAACCAATCATGAACAACATATTTCCATTAATTTTTCTCAAATATTCACCCAAAGATACCCTAAAGAAAAAATCCAAATGAAAATTACTCAGCACAAAGAATAATATTTCATGTTAAATATACATAGAAATATCTATTAAAAAATATGGATCATTAACTGAGGAATAAAAATAATAAATATTAAAAATATCTAGACATCAATTAAAAATTTATAACCATTAAAGAAATATGATAATATAAAATTAATTACGTTAAAATAATGGGAATAGTAGGCCTTAAGAACACATTTGTAACATTTCCATTTTTCAATTATCATTAAAAAAAGGAAAATAATTTAATATATTTCAAGATTGGTCATAATAAAATATAAATGTACCAATTTATTTCATTAAATATACTTATATATTGTTCATGTATTGTAGTTATTAAAATTGTGTCACATTTCATTATAAAGAAGATATCCCACACATACATGAATGTAATTGTAATAACCTGAGATTTTATAAGATACATTATTTTTAATTTCATTCATATCTTCTATTGTACGACACACCAAGATTATCTTACACTATACGCAACCATTGTATTAGCTTGCAGTATACGCAATCGCGACCCTCCTCGATAGCGTGTCTTCTACCCAATACCGGGTTTTACTAAACAACGATATATTATTATAATATTGTTATGAACTAGACATTATGAATAGTGTTAACTAAATTTTGAATTTTTTAACATTATTATTCATCTTACACATTTATAGAACATGGTATAAGAACAAAATAAATTTTTCGGGTAAAATAAGTATTTTTAAAAAAATGCAGTTTTGCCACCTTTTGATGGCACACCCACTTTAAATCTAGTTTTTGACATGTTTATAAGTTCAATTTGAAAAAATAAAATTATTCTTTTGAATCAGGATATAAAAATTTACATTAGATAATGTTTTGATATTTTTCCGATAACTTTCATATTTTAATGAATAGTAAAAATACGCTATATTTTAATTAAAAACAACTTTTTTTCATCATAATATCTTATGTGGTAAAATTATAATATTGAATGGTTTTAAAGTATAAATAGAATATATTTTTACCATTTAATATAATGTATGTCATTAGGATTGATTTTACCTTGAATTCATAGGTTAAATCAATTCAATCTTTTGCAATGTTTTAAAGAAAAACCCGTTTTCTTTAAACAACGGGATTAATTTTAATTTAATTTCTGCATCTTTTGGGTATTGAATTTGGAAAAATGGATTCCATATTTGGAATCAGTGGGTCCAATTTATGTTAATAAGCTACTTTTTATTTTTGGGAATTGTGAATAGTAACTACGGTAAATTTTATTTACTATAGTTAAAGGAAAATTGGGTAATTAAGGGTAAATATAAGATTATAAAATTACCCTAACACATGTAAAAATCTTATTGGACGGCTAAAAGTATACCCATATAACCTATGGGTTGGATTATATTCATTTTCATGGACTTTTGTCCATGAAAATAATTTAATTATTATTAAAACCAAAGAATGTGACAACATGTCACTTTCTTTAATCCTATAAGTATAATAATTTTAATTTAGTGATAAACTTCATAAAACATCGAACATGAATAGTCTCCAGAAATCTAATAAAAATATCTACATCATAGAAATTTATTTATAATTTTTAGGGATTAAATAATTATCATTTATTATGACACAAAGATGATGTAGTAATTGTCTTATTAATGAAATATTGAAATAATTGATGTTATAAATGCCCAAATAAATGTAATATGAGACTGTTTATGACTTAAATCAATTTTTTCGGTTATTATGACATGTTATTGTTGATATAAGTAACTTGGTTATAACTTATCATTCTGTTATGAATTTCATAAAAATCATGTACCAAATAGTGTCAAAATTGACATAAATTAGTTTTTAAAACAAATATTATATTATTAATTGTTATTTAATTCCTAAAAATATAAGGATCGACCAAATGACTTATATAAGGATAGATATATTAATAATAAACAACTTGGGATTAGTTTGTCTTGTTATGGTAAGTTTATTAACCATATAGTGTAAGATAACAAAAAGACACGGTAAAAGTTAAATTATTTAACTTAGAGTTAAATCCAATTGATAAGGTTAAAATAATAACCGAAACTTGTCTAAATCCTATTGGATGAGAGGATTTCGACTCATACCAACTTTATATTCGAAATAAGACCCTTTGGAACCATTATAAACCGAATTTGACCTTAATATAAAATAATATTTTGAGATTTTCCTAAGGTGCCCCTCTCCTCCCTTATAAAAGGGAACCTCCTCTCTCTCCTCCTCACACGAATTTCAGCATTCATGCTCGGCCAACCCCTGCCAAAATCTATTCTCCACTTCCCTAGTATCATCCTAGAGGTCCTGGTCTTCTTCAAAGACCATCCTTAGTTCATTAAGTGGAGGTTAAGTGAAGGCGCTTCAAAAAGAGGTAATATCCATTACCGATCTTTTTCAATTTCTTTCTTCTTCAAATTATTATTATTTAGTTGTTTCATGATAAAGTAATAACATAAGTATTTCTTATATACTGATATGTTATTATAATTATGAAACAACTCTAATTAACCTTCTATCCATCCTATGGAAAAAGGAAATCATCGCGCGTGCGTACTTACGGAATACCGTCTCCACGCCGTGGTGTAATCTATTTTCCACCACCACCATACTTGGATGTGTATAATGGTGTAAATAATAACTATATATGATTAATTTAAAGTTATATTTATTCTAAAATAGTATACATACTCTCGAATACAGTCCCACGATCATGAGAATGATATCATCGCTCGTGCGTACGTACGGACTACCGTCTGCACGACGCGATGAGATTCATTCTCCACTTTAACCATTCATGAATGATTATAAAGTATATATAATAAGTAATCATGAAATATATGGCATAATAATGATACTGGATTTATGTGTGAATATATATATGCCATCTACTTAATTCCATTAAACTCAATAAGGAAACGAAAACAGCGTTCATGCGTACATACGGCCTACCGTCTCCAGGAACGGTATATTTAGTTCCATTTAATGATTTATTATATATATGTATATTCTGAAAATATATTATATATAAATCATGTTTTATATTCTGTAATTATTTAATCATGATATATGTAATCATATGAATAATTACAAGTCAAAACACGAATGACAAATGAAACAATTTTACCCAAAACGCTCTTTAACATGGAATTTACAAAAAAACGGGTAATATAAAGTCATAAGTGAACCATATATGATATCATAACAATTGATATAATTATTTAATAAGTCAATGAAATTATTTAAATCATTATACAGGAGTTTCGGACACTTACGAAGCAAATCGGACCTAAGGTAAGGGGAATATCACAATCTCATTTTTATCCGAGATTGTTTATACTTTGGCATTTACTGGGGTGTATTTTATCATCCACATCCATGTTTAATCAATATGTAATATTCACACCCTTCTAAAATAATTTATATCCAATTTTACCCTTCGGTGAGTTTTTAGTAAAGGATATGAAAGGAATCTTTTGTCGTTTTTCGTACGAGGTACTTTTTGACTTTTCCGACAAAAGTAGGAAGAATGTTTTTTTAACTTATACGGCATGAATCGATTTTTAAAACATTATTTCAAAGAAACTTACTTTACAATTTTTCATGTTTATTTTTAATCAACTTCTTTTAGTAATAATTTTATGACATGTTAAGAAATAAAAAGTGTTTTTATCAAAAATATTTCAAGGATTTGATCAAGTGTTTTTATCAATTTTTCATGGAGATCAAGTGTTTTATCAAAAATATTTTCCCTCTAAGATAATAAAGGGTTCTGTTTCTATACCTATTATTACATGGATTTGATTATGTTGTGATGGAAATATTTTTTTGAATTACTGTATCTAATATGAATTGTTTTATGATGTCACGATGTTTAAGATTCCCAATTTTATTACATGGGTTATATAATGATGTAAGATTTAGGATTTTGTGGCACACATAAGAATGGTATCATTATGAGATGGGTGGGACATATATCTCCCTCTAATGAATTGGGTAAACATTTTATATCTCATGAGATAGACATGGATGGAACGGTAGGTTATACCGGTTCAGTGGAACAGGACTGAAACGAGGGTGACTCGGTTCAGAAATGGACTTTGTCCACTAAGATAGTCTTGGCAATGATTCTTGAATAATAAGAAATTATTCTCTATAATTATGTGTGTATTCCACAAAGATTCATGTTTTATGTTATGATTATTGTGATTACATTTCACTGCCATGATTTATCCCATGATATGAAATTATGATCACTTTTGCAGGTTAAGATTTCCAAAAGTTATGTTCTTATGTATATGATGTGATTGATATTTATTTTGTTTACCCTTACTGAGCATTTGAGCTCACCCTTTTATGTTTTCTTTTCCCCAAGATATAAATAAAGGTTTTAGGTATTAAAATAAGTAAGATCTTTATGAGAGATGTTGAAGATCTTTCACCACGATTAGAAGATTATATTCTGAGTTTCCAAAGACACTAAACTATTACGATCCTTGTGTGTGTGTTTTTGTTATGTACTAAGTATTCCGCAAAAGTAATGTAATGTCCATGTACGTCATGATTCGGGTCTCTACAGTTGGTATCATAGGAAAGGATTAGTCAACTTTTGGAAACTAGGATGCGAAAACGTTAGTGAGATCCCTAGAGATATTTCTAAGGTATCTCTAGGGATGTCCTTAAGGATAAGTATACGTATGGGATACAGTCCTAGAACTACGATAACGATAATATAATTTAACCTAACATGTTAGATATTGAGGATACTCCCCATTTATTATGTTGTTTTCCCTATCATGATTTTTGCCTCTCACACTATTCTTTTTGGGTTTTAGACGATGGCTGGAACCCGAAGGAACCGTGCTGATCAATGTAATGGAATATGCAATGATTGTCCTCCTGAACACACAAATGTTAAGGGAGATGGAGTGAAAAATATTATTTCTATACTTACACAAGCTATGAATCATTCTGGACTTCCAAATTAGCAGAGAAGGGAACAATATTCTATTGATTCTTTCATGAGGCAACGTCCACCTTCTTTCAGTGGGTCTTCTGATCCACTTGTTGCAGAATAATGGATCAGTACCACTGAAAAGATATTTTCAGTTCTTCAATGTTCTGAACATGATAAAGTCATCTTAGCAGTATATCGTTTGGAAGGTGAAGCTGATCAATGGTGGAATCTTATCAAGAATACGAGGCCAAGAGATGAAATTGAGTCCATGGAATGGGACGAGTTCAAGAACTTGTTTTTCAGTAAGTACATCCCTCTTATTCTTCGAACAAAGATGGAAAATGAGTTTCTTGAGCAGAAGCAGAAGGATGATGAATCTGTTGGTATATACGAAGCGAATTATACAAGACTTTCAAGGTATGCATCTGGCATTATCATCCAACCTGAAAGTAAAGATGATCGATTTTTCAATGGCTTAAAACCAAGTCTTCGAAGGGCATTAGCTATAAGAGACTTCAGTAGCTATGATGAAATTGTGCGTTGTGCTATCATGGTA
This sequence comes from Viscum album, assembly GCA_963277665.1. NCBI lineage: Eukaryota > Viridiplantae > Streptophyta > Magnoliopsida > Santalales > Viscaceae > Viscum > Viscum album. The sequence continues at coordinate 1,895,661,294 of OY728163.1, read as the reverse complement.
GAAATGGAAGTTGCTGTTACATATCCATCTCATGGTTTTGACAAGAAACGAAAGATGGAGTTCATGGATAAATCTCAGAATAATGGTGAAAAAAGATGAATGTTTCCTTATGAACAAAGTGTGGAAATAAGCATGGTAGAGATTGTCTTAAAGGGACTAGAAAATGTTTTAGGTGTGGAAAATAAGGTCATCGAGCAGCTGAGTGTCGAAGTAATAGAAAAAGGGTTTCTAATGATGTGAATAAAGAAAAGACTGCAGAGAACGCACCACCAACACTTCAATGCTTCATGTGCATGAAAATAGGGAATTATGCTAATAAATGCCCTAATCCAAGGTTTAGGGATGATCGACATGAACAACCGCTTAAGGGAAAGGAAAAAAGGGAAGTTACATGCAATCACTATTGGCGATGTTGAATATGAAAATGATGTGGTGGAATGATTAAGTGTTTATGTAATGGGATTCCAAATTAATGTTGTATCATGAAGTATTGGAATATTTATTTATTGGTCTAATGTGGTATTCATAGTGATTGAGATATTTTTGGAAATAAGATGATATGCACATAATGAAGGAAAAATGAGTAAATGAAATGTTTAACAGTATTCATGAGCTCATGATTGATATAAGGACTAAGTGATATCATGGATTGTGTATATAGAATTGTGAGGATTTTGGTATGTGAAAAGTGTTAACTTTTAACTGCATTCATGTTTTCACAAAGGTTCAATGGGTATTCATTCTTCAAGAGAATACATGATTAAGGTATTAACATGTTTGTAATTTGACCATCAAGATATATCTTATGATGTATGGGGATAAATTATGGCATTCACATGATTGTTATGTGACATTTCAAGTAATCATTTTCTTCATACTATGAGCTTGGACCGAAGTATTTTAACTAATCCTAATGATTGGAATGGATTATGTTGGACATAAGTTATTATTTTTCGATATAATTGATGGGATGTTATAGTAATATAGTTTTAGAAAAAGGACAACCTGCAGGATGGGCGACAACCCATCGCGTCGGACAATGCTGTGGGAATCGAACCCACAACCGAAGTGCGACTGGCCTTTATTGCCTACCACTGGCCTATAAGAAGTCCATGTTTAGTAGAAACTAGTTTTATTGTATTAAGCAGTATGATATATGAAGTATAAGTCCTTTTTAGGGACTGTATATGATTAAGCTCACTATAGATGGACTTATGAATTTTTTGATAACTTTTCTAACCTTTTGTTTGAGACAGATGGAATGACCCATCATTCTATAACATGATCTGCTAACACATCACGAATGACAAATTCAACTTCATTTCTTTAAGAGATTAAGTGGAAATTGTCCAAAGAACGACAAACGGTGAGACTATACCAAAATCAAAGAAAGTGTTTCTTCTAATTCCAATTTCATCAACTTTAGGGAAATGATCTTGAAAACCAAAAATGTTGTCCTAGTGCTCTTATATCTGATGAATCAGATGGTACCTTAGATCGTCAAAAATTTATTGCTTTGTTCTCTACCACTCTCCATCAGAACATGATGGTTAGATTTCTCTTCCATATCCATATTTTGACATATGTGGAAAACCAGTGATTAGTTTAATTGGGTAACAGTTACGTTTCATACTTTTGTTTTTAAATATTGGTTTTGGTATTCCTTTTTACGATGTGATTTTCTATTAAAGAAACTTTTGAATAGTAAACCATTTATAACCCCCAACGAATTTTGAGGGAGAAATTCATTTTAAGGGGGGTAGAATGTAACAACCCAAGATTTTATAACATACATTCTTTTTAATTTCATTCATATCTTCCATTGTACAACACACCAAGATTATCTTGCGCTATACGGAACCACTGTATTATCTTGCAGTATACGCAATCACGACCTTCCTCGATAGCGTGTCTTGTACGCAATACCGGGTTTTACTAAACAATGATATATTATTATAATATTGTTATGAACTAGCCATTATGAATAGTGTTAACTAAATTTTGAATTTTATAACATTATTATTCATCTTACACATTTCTAGAACATGGTATAAGAACAAAATAAATTTTTCAGGTAAAATAATTATTTTTCAAAAAATGCAGTTTTTCCACCTTTTGATGGCGCACCCACATTAAATCTATTTTATGACATGTTTATAAGTTAAATTTGACAAAATAAAATTCTTCTTTTGAACCAGGATATAAAAATTTACATTAGATAATGTTTTGATATTTTCCCGATAACTTTCATATTTTAATGAATAGTAAAAACACGCTATATTTTAATTAAAAACAACTTTTTTTCATCATAATATCTTATGTGGTTAAATTATAATATTGAATGGTTTTAAAGTATAAATAGAATATATTTTTACCATTTAATATAATGTATTTCATTATCATTGATTTTACCTTGAATTCGTAGGTTAAATCAATTCAATATTTTGCAATGTTTTAAAGAAAAACCCGTTTTCTTTCGACAATGGGATTAATTTTAATTTCATTTCTTAATATTTTGTGTATTTAATTTGGTAAAATGGATTCCATATTTGGAATCAGTGGGTCTAAATTTTGTTAATAAGCTGATTTTTATTTTTGGGCATTGTGGATAGAAACTACGGTAAATTTTATTTACTATAGTTAAAGGTAAATCAGGTAATTAAGGGTAAATATAAGATTATAAAATTACCCTAACACTTTAATAAATCCTATTTAATGGCTAAAATTAGACCCATATATCCTAAGGGTCGGATTAGATTCATTTTATGGACTTTTTTCCAAGAAAAAAATTTAATTATTATTAAAACCAAAGAATGTGACAACATGTCACTTTCTTAAATCTTATAAGTATAATAATTTTAATTTAGTGATAAACTTCATGAAACTTCTAAAATTAATAGTCTCAAGAAATCTAATACAACTATCTGAATCATATAAATTTATTTATAATTTTTAGGGATTAAATAATTATCATTTATTATGACACAAAGATGATGCAGTAATTATCTTATTAATGAAATATTGACATAATTGATGTTATAAATGCCCAAATAAATGTAATTTGAGACTTTTTATGACTTAAAATAATTTTATAGGTTAATATGACATTATATTGTAGATATAATTAACTTTGTTTGAACTTATCATTCTGTTATGAATTTCATAAAAATCATGAACCAAATAGTGTCAAAATTGACATAAATTAGTTTTTAAAACAAATATTATATTATTAATTATTATTTAATTCTTAAAAATCTATGGTTCGGCCAAATGACTTAGATAAGGATATATATATTAATAATAAACATCTTGGGGTTATTTTGGCTTGTTATTGTAAGTTTGTTAACCATATAGTGTAAGAAAACAAAAAGACATGGTAAAAGTTAAATTATTTAACTTAGAGTTAAATCTAATTGATAAGGTTAAAATAATAACCTAAACATGTCTACATCCTATTGGATGAGAGTATTTCGACCCATCCCCACTTTATCTTAGAAATAAGACCCTTTGGAACCATTATAAACCGAATTTGACCTTAATAAAAACAATATTTTGAGATTTTCCTAAGGTGCCCCTCTCCTCCCTTATAAAAGGGCACCTCCTCCCTCTCCTCCTCACACAAATTTGTGCATTCAAGCTCAGCCAACCCCTGAACAAATCTCTTCTCCACTTCCCTAGTATCATCCTATAGGTCCTGGTCTTCTTCAAAGACCATCCTTCGTTCTTTAAGTGGAGGTTAAGTGAAGGCGCGTCAAAAAGAGGTAATATCCATTACCGATCTTTTTCAATTTCTTTCTTCTTCAACTTATTCTTCTTTAGTTGTTTCATGATAAAGTAATAACATCAGTTTTTATTGTATACTTATATGTTATTAGAAATATGAAACAACTCTAATTAACCTTCTATCCATCCTACAGAAAAAGGAAATCACCCTGCGTGCGTACGTACGTAATACCGTCTCCACACCGTGGTGTAATCTATTTCCCACCAAAACCTTACTTGGATGGGTATAATGGTGTAAATAATAACTATATATGATTAATTTAAAGTTATATTGATTCAGAAATAGTATAAATACACTCCAATATAGTCCCACGATCATGAGAACGATATCATCGCTCGTGCGTACGTACGGACTACCCTCTCCACGACGCGATGAGATTCATTTTACACTTTAACCATTCCTTAATGATTATAAAGTATATATAATAAGTAATCATGAAATATATGACATAATAAAGATACTTGATTTATGTATATATATATATATATTTCATCTACTTAATTCCATTCAACTCAATAAGGAAACGAAAACAGCGTTCATGCGTACGTACGGCCTACCGTCTCCATGAACGGTGTATTTCGTTCCATTTACTGATTTATTATATATATATGTATATTCTGAATATATATTATATATAAATCATGTTTTATATTCTGGAATTAAGTAATCATGATCTAAGTAATCATATGAATAATTACAAGTCAAAACGTGGACGACAAATGAATGAATTTTACCCAAAACGCTCCGTAACATGGAATTTACAAAAGAACGGGTAATATAAAGTCATAAGTGAACCATATATGATATCATAACAATTAATATGATTCTTTAATAAGTAAATGACATTATTTAAATCATTATATAGGAGGTTCGGACACTTACGAAGCAAATCGGATCTAAGGTAAGGGAAATATCAAAATCTCATTTTTATCCGAGATTGTTTATACTTTGGCATTTATTGGGGTGTATTTTATCATCCACATGCATGTTTACTCAATATGAAATATTCATATCCTTCTACAATAGTTTATATCCAATTTTACCCTTAGGTGAGTTTTTAGTAATGGATATGAAAGGAATCTTTTGTCGTTTTTCATACGAGGTACTTTTTGACTTTTCTGACAAAAGTACGAAGAATGTTTTTTTAACGTATAAGGCATGAATCGATTTTTAAAACATTATTTCCAAGAAGATTCATTTACAGGTTTTCAAGTTTATTTTTAATCAAATTCTTTTAGTTATAATTTTAAAACATGTTAAGAAATGAAAAGTGTTTTTGAAGTAGAAAGGATATTTTCCTCAAGAATGGAGTTCAAGTGTTTTATCAAAATTATTTTCCATCTAAGATAATAAAGGGTTCTGTTTATATCCCTATTATTACATGGATTTGATTATCTTGTGATGGAAATATTTTTATGAATTCCTTTATCTAATATGAATTGTTTTATGATGTCACAATGTTTAAAATTCCCATTTTTATTACATGGGTTATGCAATGATGTATGATTTATGATTCTGTGGCACACCTAAGAATGGTATCATTATGAGAAGGGTGGGACCTATATATCCCTCCAATTCATTGGGTAAAGATTTTATATTTCATGAGATAGGCATGGCTGGACGGGAGTTTATACCGGCTTAGTGAAACAGGACTGAAACGAGGGTGACTCGGTTCAGAAATGGACTTTGTCCACTAAGATAGTCTTGGCAATGAGTCTTGACTAATAATAAATGATTCTCTATGATTATGTGTGTATTCCACAAAGTTTCATGTTTTATGTTATGATTATTTTGATTACATTTCACTACCATGATTTATCCTATGTTATGAAATTATGATCTCTTTTGCAGGTTAAGATTTCCAAAAGTTATGTGCTTATGTATATGATGTGATTGATATTTATTTTGTTTAACCTTACTGAGAATTCGAGCTCACACTTTTATGTTTTCTTTTCCCCAAGATATAAAGAAAGGTTTTAGGTAAAAAAAAGGAAGATCTTTATGGGAGATGTCGAAGATCTTTCACCACGATTAGAAGATTATATTCCGACTTTCCAAAGATACTAAACTATTACGATCATTGTGTGTGTGTTTTTGTTATGTACTAAGTATTCCGGAAAAGTAATGTAATGTCCATGTACGTCAAGCTTCGGGTCTCTACAGTAATTATCCTTTATAATGTTACAGACAATTTAAAAATGATAAATTATAATAATTAATATGTCATTGATATCAGACTAAAATAATGTATTAATGCATATTTAATAAATTTTCCCTTATCACCTTCCATATAATTCATTAATTAATAACGAATCACATCAATTTATGAGGTAGTAGTTCACCATACACAAAAAAGAAGTTATTATATCCCCTATTAAATGGAAATTAAAATGGTATATATTATATAATTACTCTATTAGAATAATAATTTTATAAATATCATATATATAATTTATATCGATCATCATACCCAATAGTGATCCATATAAATCGAAAAACATATTACCATTATTCAAGAGGCGTTTTTCTATTGTACACAAGAATGTAGATTTAATAACCCATTTGATTAATATGGTTGAGGATGAAGTTAATTAGCTTAACCTAAAAAAATATTATTATATTTATGGTAAATATTATATTATATCATCATGGATTAATAATAATTGATTCTGGTGTAGGATGAATTAAAAAAATCATAGTAAGGAATATTACCTTTTCCTTGGGGACCCCCTTAGGTTTGCACTAATACCTTCCTAGGATGGATTCCAACAAACAAATGCCTCTAATATCAGGGTAGTGATGTTAAGAGGTGGTATGGGTATCTAATATCTGATGCAATAGATTATTAATGTATTATTAAGGGAGGATAGGTGATGACCTTCTATATGTGAGGTGAGTGGATGGCTTGAAATTATTTTGAATGAAAAAAGAGTATGCATATTTTTCAAAATCCAAAGGGTAAAAAGGATTTTATTATATATTTAAACATGATAGGGTGTATATATATGTAGTAATAAATATATTGTAGATATGTTTCTTGGTCAAAGAAAACAATAAATATTTTTAAACGAATTTAAATCTATTTTTATCTTATCTATGTAAATAGTTTTTAATATTTTGACAATATATATTTGTTAGAAACTATGTTAACCCTATTAGACAATATAAATTATTTGGACTCAAAATATGTACATAGTTTATCTAATTTTTATGATGATATGTAGACTTTAATTCATTAAAATCCATCCTATATGCGTGATGAGAATGCATGTTTGAAAAAGGAAAAAGTTCCAAATTATTACATGATTTTACATTCAATATATATATATAAATGATTTAAATGTCTGAAATTGGAATTATAGAAATAATATTTAACAAATTTAAAATTGAAATTAATTAAAAACTAAGTTAATATTATTAATATTTAATTGAAAAAGTTTTTTTCAATTAAAATTCATTATGATTAACAATTGATAAAAAATTTACACTCTTTACAGAAATACAAAGAATGAAACCTCTTATAATTTCAATATTCCATCATTAAATGTATGTATTATTTTTCTAATAATGTTTTCTAAATTTTTTTAAAATTAATTATAAATTATGAATTCATGGAGTGAAAGAAATGTCTTTTAGACTAAAATATTATTTTTCATAAAATATTTTTTTCATTCCAATGGTTGTAAATTTTATTAAATTAATATATATCTATTTTAATAATGTTTAAAACAAATAAAATTATTCATTTAATCATAACTAATCAAACCCTCCAATTTAATGTCTATTTTGTGATGGGAATATTTATTTATAATATCTTAATAGTGTATCCAATAGAATTTGAACCCTTTGTTGCATGAATTGAAAACATTTAATGAGACTATATTTATTTTGAAATAGAATTATTATAATGTTTCACAGTTTTAGTTTATATTAAATAATTTTTTTTTATGTCACAAAACCATTGATGATAAAATAAGGAGATTATTTTTGGGAACATGTATGACACTTAACACTATTTATAAATGAACCAAAAATATTATTATTTAAATATGACTATTACAGACTAGTCACTATATTAAAGGGTAATGAATAGATGACTGTAATTATAAAATGTATATCAATACCAATTTTTTTGAATTCTCAATTAATGGTGAAAACTATGAATTTTAACTAGATACAACATATTATTTTCACTTATTTATAATGGAAAATAAAACATGAAATTTTTGTAAAATGAAATTATTTACTTTTTCTTATTAACAATCAAATATATTGTTTTTGTAGAAACAATTATAGTTTAATTTTCTATAAAATCATGATTGCACTTGAAGATGCATATTTTTTATTTTTTCAAAGTGTTTTTTGGGTTTAATAATAAATAAAATTATTCAGATTCTATAAAATAAATAATTAAAAATGGATTACATATTTTGAAATAAGTGGTAAATATTTTTTAAATATTTCCATTTTATTTTCATTTTTATTAATTGTAATCACTGTAAATTTTTTCAATGGTTAAGGTAAAATGGTTTAATTAAGGGAAAAATTATTTATAAAATATAAAATCAATATAAAACATGACATAATCTTATTGGACAATAATATATTTTTCATAATCATAAAAAAATATGATTATATGATCTTTTTTATATGCCCATGTTTTTCCTTATAATATTTTAAATAATGAGATGTAAATAATTTCATTCTCTTTGTTTTATTGAAATAAAATTTTAGAAATTTAAATAAAATGATGTTATATAATTTTTATAATATTTATCTTAATGATATTTTTATATCATGGTTATGTTTTTATATAATTTTGATCAAATAATTTTTTAAAATTTTAACATAATGAAGATAAATTTATTGATAAATTAATGGATAAATAAAAAAATGATTATACAAATTTTAAAAGTATTATAAAATTAATGAATTTTTCTATTCTAGGATTTTGGTTTATAAATGAAGAAATATAATATAATATTTATTGCCTTATATTTAACATACACTATTTACAATATTTATAATGGTAAATCTTATTTAATAGTTCAATAATTTTAATAATTATTATTTAAAAAAACTTATTTTATTAAATTATTAAAAACTCTTAAATATTCTATGTTCTAAAAAGGGACTGGAAAAAGTATTCATGCATTTACCAAAATCCATTTATTATCTAATTTTCCATTAATAGTAAATGTATTGATACCTGAAGATTAAAATTATTGTTATCATAATAATGGCGAGTATGTCTTAACACATGTTACTATAAAAATATAAGGATTAAATCTCTCCAAAAATATAAAATTATAGTTATTTCATAGTATTTATAATAATCCTAATATTTTAGTTTATTAATATTATGTTATATTCATTTGATTATGAAAATTATTTCATATTAATATAATACATTTTTAAATTCAAAAAATTTCCAACAATTATCTTTTAAATAAGAACCTACTATACAATTTTTTAACACATAAAAAAATTTGACCCATCAAATTATAGCCAAAATAAATTCCTATTGTCACGTACCACATTATAGTTTTATTTTATTAGGAATAATATCATATTTATTAGAAAAAATGTGCATTGAAAATCTGTTTATCCAAAAAAGTTGTATATAACTTGAGCAAGAGTTTTCTTTCTTATTCAAACCCATTAAAATATTTTTCATCCAAATTGAAATTTAAATTCATTACCTTCCAAATAAATATATGATTTTATATTAATTTCATATCCTATATCATTCATTTTTTCCATCAAATATGAAACAGAAAAGTTTTCCTATGTTTGGACGAATACTACCTCAGGAACTATAATATTTCTTCCATAAACATCCCTCATTGATGGTTATAATGATGGAATTTATTATGATACATGGTATTTTTGAAATATATTTAATTTTTAAATGATAATATATCATCTAATTTATTAATTTTTTGAAATATAAAAAATTAAAATTGTAGTATATAGGTATTTGTGGACTACCACCTCAATGAAGTGATTTGATACCTTTTTCATCAAAAAATCATATAGATGGTATATATCATTGAAATTAGTGAAATAATATTCTATTAGTTATATAATTATCATTATTTAAATATAATATTTTATTTACCTTATTATAATAATGATGGGTGAAATATTTATACAATACGCTTATGTTTGTACAATAAACCATATCAATTGTTGATTATTTATCATGTTTCGTGACCTTGATTCATGGATTCTATTATAATTGTAATTTATGAATAAATTTTAAAATTATGTTAGTATCATTATTTTGGAGATATTTGAAAAATGGTATCTTTGACCATGGTCAACCTACCATATTCAATTTTCATCAAATGAGCTGAATATCATCAAAAAATCTCATGAGAACATATTTGATTATATAAATATTTATAAAATATTAAACAGTATAACTGAAATGAAAATAGATCTTCCAGAATTAAATATTTAATATATTTCCATTTTCTATTATAGTAAAAAATTATTTAATGAGTCTAACTATATGTAATGGACATTATTTTAAAAAATCATATTTTAAAGTAACCCTTACAACAGTTTTTCCTTCCATGTCTATATTTTTTAATTATTTGATAGATAAATTCCTATATAAATAATTTAATTGCAATTTTCATTTAATGTTAATTATTAAATTCATTCAATTTTTTCAAATGTAATATGTTTAAATAATATTACATTGAATGTTTTGACATTATTTGCAAATGAAAAAAATAAAATTTCTATATTAAAATATTCGCGGAAAATGATCATCCACCATATCAATCATTTTATATGTCACTTAATATATATGATAAAATTATTATTAAAAATAAAAAATTCCTCCCTTTGTTATGGTTGATTTTAAAAATGGTTTCAAATATAATGGATATTTTGATATCTAAATATTTTTTTAACAAGGGTTTAAAGATTATTTCATGAATATTAATCATTATAGGGTCCTTGTAAATTTTTCATGACAATGGTTTATATCAATATTACTAATAATGATTTTTGATATTGATATATTGTATATTATTGGTATGAAATAGAATAATTCTTTGAAATTGTGTCATAATTGTATTCTAAATTTAATTTTTCTAGAAGTAAACTATTTGGTAACTCTAATTATAAGTTCTATATAACGATTATTTGAAGATAATGTATCAAGGAACAAAATAGAAATTTATATTCTTTCTAATTATCACTTATAGAAGTAATTTGATATAAAATGGTAATTTAATAATCATTTTTAAATAGAATGATTCATCCCATTTACTGTACAATGATATAAAATTCAAAAAAAATTACAAGTTCTCATTTTATCAAAGAATCACTTTAGACTGTGATTTTAAATTTTTTAAATTATCTTATGAAAACGAATTATGTAAAATAGATTTTTATCTATATAAACTTTTTAATTTGTGCGCATGTTTTGTTATGATAAATTAAAACATTCATTTTTATCATAATTTTTTCAAAGGGATGTAGAGTTTTATTTATTCCATATAGGACCCTTAATTAAATTATTGTACTCCTACAATAATTAAAAATGTTTTTCAGAATGATATAGAATATGAATGTGTAATTCATTTTTTAATGTAAATGTCTAAATTATTTTTCATTATAATAAAATATTTTCATTTTGAAATGCTTTTTTCTGGGAAACAGATTCCGAATATACGTGTCTAATTTTTAGTATACGGTTTTTTATGTATGTTTTATTACGTAAATATCTTAATATATAAACCATTATGATCTCTGTGACTATAAAATGTGAGATGTAGTATAAAGACACTATAATTTTTAATGTTGATGGAGTGATACTTATATTTTATATATAATGTTCATGGTAATTAGGATTAATATGAACATAAATAGATAATGGGAATTGATATTATTGGAATCCATGTTCAGTTGTTTTAATTGGTGATATAAGTTAGGTGATTATGAAAAGTATTGATATGTTAGTGTTTTGGGGAATACTATTAGTGATTAATTTTATCATTTCAGAAGGGTATTATTTTCTATAAATTATAAAAAAATTTATTTTCAATTAACATTAATATGTATCCCAGCCTTGTCGAAAACTATATAATTAATACCAACAGTTTTATGTTGGTGGTTTCACTAATATCCATGAAGAATATTGAAAAACATTCATGGTTTCCACAAATTCCCCACTGTCAATTTAGTAGTGTAATACAATAATGGATCCCAGATTGTGGAAAGAACCCATTGATGATATTAGAGAAGGAAATTATTCCTATTAGTTAATTCAAGTTATATTTGGTGGTGTGATGTGTTTTAGTTTGATGTAATTCATTTTAGATATATTTCATATAAAATATCATACTTCCATTTATTTTAGGTTCAACAGACAATGATGTGGTTAATGTGAGAGATAAATCAATATATATTATTGTCCAAAATGGATGTTCAGCTCAATGGGAGGTATGGTATGGTAATATCATGACATGAAAAACATCAGATGTGGCTTGAAATAGGATAACAAGATCATATTAAAGTAATGGTAGAGCAAGATTCTTAATATTGGGTTTTTGAGTTGAAACTCCTTGGAGAATTTATTATGGGGTGCATTTAGATTAATATGGTTCTCATTATATTATATTACTACTATTGTTTTTATATTTACTGAGTATGGCTTGGTGAGTCTAGGATGGATATATGAGTAATGAAGTTGCCTTTTATTTTTTCTCATCGTCAACATGAGTGTTTTTTATCTTATCAAATTTTTATGACTTTAATTTTTATTGATCCAACTATTTTTACTTGTCTTGTTCACCTAATATTTATAAACATTTTATTATTTAAAATATGGTTTTGGTATGTATATAATTGTCATATATTTTCTATCAATGGCCCTTGTAATGTAATTATATTTATTTAATACCATCGTGGGCCAACCTGACACATTAGCTGAGATGGTTATCCAAAAGGTGGCGATCATAAAAATAGAAAAAGGAGTCTCATAAATTAAAAATGTATGCTTAGAAAAATATTAAGAAATGTATATGTAATTTATAAATCAATGATAAAAATTTGTTCAAGATAAAGGGACTAAACGAATAACTAAAACCATAAAATACATAGATGAGTACCCTTGGGATTGTACACTACAACAATCCCAAACCACATTGATGGTAAAAATAAACATTAGAATCTTCCAAGCCACATAACTCTATTCTTTTTATATATATTCATAAAATCTAATGGTACAAACTCCCAATAGAAAAAGTATTTTATAAGCATTACATGAAGTCAGAATCCTCCAAGGAATCTATACAATGTCCATCACCCTGAAAAGAAATATTCATTATTTTTAATATTACGAGTTTATAAATCCATTTATATTTGAAAACTATAATGTAAAACATAATTTGGTTTTTTTTCTTAAAAAATTAAAATTGAAATCAACAAGAATATGAAATTAGTAATTTGATATAAATATAGGGAATTAATCAAAATAAAAATATCTCAAAAATATAACAAGTTAATGATATCAAGAACGCAATAGGAATGTAAATAAGATAAAACATTCTAGTGATAGATCATAATGTCTATATGCCAAGATCATTTGATAAAAATGTTATCATTCCTAATGGAGAAAAATAATGTATGAAACATCACAGGTCTATAGAATAAATAATATATAACATTGAAATGTTATATAAAACTAGTCTGATTAGACAATCCGATGATATAACGTCAGTCTATAGTCAGTTGATATAAAACATATGTGTTTCTCCAAGAATACCAAATGATCCAATGTTCATTATTTTTTAAAAATGAAATTATAATCCATTCTAAAAATTCAAAACTTCTTTTGACAGCACAAGTTTCTCCACTCAAATTTTATGAAAATCCATATCTAAATAAAAACATTTTATCAAAATAATTTTCGATGGTAAATAATAGTTATTCTACATAATGGAAAATAAATTTTAAAATAAATATAATTTATCTACATGATTTTCACATGAACATTAATAAAAATACATACCATGTAATACTGATAATTTGAATCAAATCAATCAATAATGGATTAAATTGAACTAAAGGTAAAATTAATATATTTAATGAATAATTCATGTGATAAAAAAATTAGTGTCCTGAGATTGAATTTTAGAAACATACATCACCAAAAAAGTTATTAATTTAAATAGTTTTCATACTAAAACATTATAATATTGATTACTATGTATCGATAATTTTCTAAATATTAATTTTTTTATATTCCATAAAATGATAAAAATAACATTGAGTAAATAACAATTTTATTTATTTTATATGAAACACTAATTATATAAAATTTAAAATTTAATGGCTCAGAACCCATACCTAGTAATTGATATTTTTCTATATCAACTAATATACTTCCATGGTTAATGTCAAAGGATGTATAAACTGTGACAACTATTTGATAATTTCATAGTGAATATGAACCACAAAATGATGTACTCAGTTTATCTTCATATAATGAATAAATATTATAGGATCTCCAAAAATCTATTTTAAATTAATCTAGGCTCTATAGTTATCATCATTGGAACAATAAGTGTAACATGGAATTACCCATTTTCATATCTGATGACTCACATAAGGTCATAGTGTTACCCTAATAGAAATATTGAAGAAATCATCATAACTTTATTCATATACAGATTACGCTTAAACAAGTCTGGGTTACACATTTAAATGTTTCTATTTCATTTATTAATTATAATTTACCCATATAAATCATTTATTAAATCAATGAATTTTAATTAATAACCATAGGAACCCTTATGAAAATTTAATACTATTGTGGCTACTCTTACAAAGTGAGGGTTTTCCAGTATTGACAATTGTGAAAATCATGGCATTAATTAAATTAAGATCCATTGATTCCCATAATCAAAAAATAGACCAATGCGCAGTATATGGTAATTAGATCTCATCCTTAAACATATCACCCATGTACTCATATGTAGTGTATATAATATGGTACATACATATATAAAATTCAAAAATAAACTTCTAATTTCTAGTGAAATGGTTGTTCACCATTAAAACCCCATAGGAAATTTTGTTTTTACCCCAAAATTGCATGTTAAATACACATCATAACATAACAGAACATCTATAAGGGGGGAGTCAACACTACATAACTCAAAAAAGTAACCCTATATAGGAGTATAATGCAATTACCTTTATGAAATACATATTCAATGGGAATGTTTAATAAATTTGGTAAACATAATATGATTTCAACCAAAATTTTAATAATTATTAAAACAAAATTAGTTTTATAAACAATGTTATAATATGATTTGTATACAAAATGAAGTGTTACAATATTTTTTGTTCCTATATAATTTTGTTAAAATACATTTTTTTGAAGGATTAGTTTCACAATATTTATATAATAGATGTTTTTAACAGTTATTCTATCTTCTATATAAATTATATAAATCATTTTAAATGTAACTCTATATATTTGGACTATTACTCACTCAGTGTTTGTGTAAAAGGTATTGTCTATTGGATTTAATCACTATTGGTTACTCCAACTCAACACTGCAATATCATATTGGGTAACACATGAAGGGGATTGTGATATATTGGAAACAACAATTTTTATTCAGTAATAGGATGGATGTTCATGTTTGGAACATTTAATTCTTTCATGTGTTGGTATTAAAAAAATTATATATTGAGATTATCACTTAATGAATGAAATGTATACATTAAATAATGTAGAATATTATATCCCCACATGATCGAATATAATTAATGGGTTTTTCACGACATGTTGTGCTATATTATGGGTCATTTATGGTATATACTAATTAAAAGAACACATATCATTGTTTTTTTAATTTAATTATATGTGGGGATATTAAGATATTGAAATGAATCTAAATAAATAAATCCAAAAAAATAAATTTTATTATGAATAATAGTTCTCTGGTTCCTCTCATTCTATAAAGGATTGTTGTCTTCATCTATGTGTATTTCTTAGTGGATGACTAAAAGGGTTGATCTGGTCGATATTGTTTAGATATAGCATATTGAAAAGGTTGATTATTCAGTGATGTTTAAAGAAGTATCATTTCAAATAGGAGGAAATTATGTTGCTAACATTTATAAAATATTGATATATCACTCTATTGGGGATCATGAGATAACCATCGATTTAATTTGATCTACTCCATAGTACATGATAACATTTTAGAGTTGTTAGAGGAAGGGTAAAATGTTTTATTTGGAAATTTTATATCACGGAGTACATGGATGTGTAAAAATTTCATGTACTGAAATTTTAGAGGGATTTATATCAAAATTTCATTCAATCAATTATGATTGAAAATTATTTTTTTATTAAAAGGAAAATTTAAGTTAAAAGTGAGAAACTGAACGTTACAACACATACCAAACAGTAACAAACATAAAATCAGAAAAAACCTCTTCCAAGCATTAGAAGCTACTGTTCACCCCAAAGAATGTCACTCGACGATCCCATGCAAGCATGGTCCCTCCCATTGGAAAGACACCCCTCTGTATCCACCATATCCCAAATGACCTGCAAAGGGGAAAACAACATGCTCTATCCCAACTGGTCAAGCTGACCCTCCAACAGTTACTCACACAACTAAGCTAGTGACTCAACAAAGCAAAGCTATGAAATAAGTAAAAAAGAGTCATTGTAAAGCAGTTGAACTCTACCAGAAATGTTGTCTCTAAATAACTTTAGGGATAACATAGATACCTGCAATAGGGGATCCGCCCATACTATGTCCTCAAGGGAATAGGATAGTTTATTCCATACCTGCAAATACTCTTCGAGACTAATCAACCCCTTATTGAAACCTCCGACCAAAATACCATCCTACTTGTCGACCCAACTATACTGTTCTTCATTGAGCACCACTTCAAGACTTAGACCCATCAACTTGGCTGCCTCCTCTTCCGAGGCGTTGAGAAATAACACCTGCTCGGCCACCACATCACCCGAACAGAAAACCCAATTCGAGGAGAGATCATGTTGTCCAGGTGACCTTGGGCTACACCTGCTCTCCTTGTCCCGCTTCTCCAACATTAGCTTCTTTGATGACAGTGTCTTCATAGGAGGAGGTAAAGAGGAAAAATCCTTCCTACACCTTCTCATTCTCTTACTCCTGTTACTCCTAGAATCGTTTTCTGCTTCTGATAAGATTCTGGTGGTCACAGTAGGTTCATCTTCCCCTCCACCCTCCTCACACTCTAGATAACCCTTCCCCAAGATCCGGACTTACAAAAGTAAAACATCGGGGTTTCTCCCGTTGTCCTTATCCTCCTCAGCCATGGCAGGTGATTCAACTTTGGATTCCTCCTCAGCCAGCTTTCCAAACCTGTTGCTCAAGACAACTGGGGTCCGGACTGGAGAGGTAGCCCCTGACAAACAGGCAGAACCCAAACCCCTTGGATCACCTCGGTTGGTCTGGGCCTTCCCCAAGACAGAAGTTTCCCCCTCCCCTGAACCCTCCTGTAGAGGAGGTTTCTCCAAACCCCTGCCCATAAAATGAGGCTGGGGATTCTGCTCCACCCAGCCTCTGCTTGTACCGCCGGTGGCCTCAAGACTAGCATCTACCCCTGTGGGAAGAGAAGACCTCACCAAAGCTCCATCCGGAAGACCCTAACCCTCTTTCCACAAGTTGTTAGACACCTGGAAGACACCCAAATCCTTCTTGAGACCTTCAAACACAGGCCTTACCTAAGGATCCATAACCATTGACGCCTCCTTCAGACCTGTATCTGCAGACCCCTCCTACCCCGAGCCAGATGGATCCCCTGCCAAAGCAATGTGGGACTGATAACCTCCACCCCAGGTTGGTCGGGAGACCCCCACACCTGAACACCCCGAATAGCCTCCACAAGACCATGGGTATCCTGAGTGCCCTCCTTTGACTTCAGCTTGCCCGCCACAGCCTCAGAGCCAATGTCATGACCAGTTCCCCCGACCTCAACTTGAACTTGGTCACTCTTTCTCAGAAAAGGCATGTCATCCACAGTCGCTGAAGCCCTTTTGTGACACTCCTCAACCTGGTGTCCCTGTCTATGACAGAATGAACAGATCATGGACCAGGATTCATAAAATACGTTTTGCGCGTACCTATATTGCTCCTCAATCACAATCATGACCTTATATGGTGGGGGACGAGAGATCTCCATTTCAACGCAGATATGCAAAACAATTGGATGTACCATTGAATCGGTCTTCCAATCCACACAGAGAAAACGGCCCAGAGAATTACTGATAGAACGGAGGACCGCTGGATTCTGAAAAGGTTGCGGTAACCCCGGATGATGAATCCAGATTGCATAAGTAGAGGAGTCACGACCCATATGCAAATCAAAAGTCCAAATAATAAGATGAAAAGGAAGCCCTCTAAATGGCCTACTAGCATGAGACCAGGCCCAGGCCAAGTAGTCTTCAACATCTAGACAAACCAGAATCTGTCATGCCCCAAGGACACCAATGACCGTCTGACGGCCTAAACCCCAATCCTGATTCACGTACCCTTCAAAAACTTCAATCGGGGGTATGCGACGAGTGAACTTAGAAACCAGAGACATAGAAGGAAGCGACGAAGCTTTGGATAATTCCTTGGAGGAAACCGAGAGCACTGGACGACCATTGACGGCTCCAGGTACCTTTGGAGAGACATCGATGCTGGGGAGAAAGGAGCACCTCCTGGGCCGAAGAGCAAGATCCTACCCCTCCCCCTGATAGGGAGGGGCAAACGCCCCGGCCATGGATCTAGGGAATTGCCATCGCCAAGGATCTTGAGCATGATCCTGGAAGATCACAACATCAGATTCGATGACCTCATTTAGTTTTCTCATTATGTTATTATATAAGAGATGTTTTTAGTATTGTATCTTGATAAGTGAAAACTTACGATGACTAGATACATAATAATTAAATTAATAATAATCTTATGTATTTTGATTTGTAAATTAAATCAGATGTGATTATGTGGACTCACCGATACAGAAGAGTTCCCTAAGATTTTGTGAATCTTGTCTTCTAACGAACCAAAACATTAGTCAGATGACCTCTAATATCAAGGAGTTCATGGTTATAATTTATAGTATTTTATATATAGTGTTCTAATATTTTCATTTTTAATGTAATTTTTTCAAAATCATTTAATAAGTTATCCCACATTTCACATAATTCATGAGTATTCAAAAAAAAATGTGTAACCCCATAGTTATGATGTATTGTTATATGAAACATCACCTATATTCCAACATATTAGTATAAATATCCTCAATGTTTTATTAGTGGTAGAGGAAACTAGTTTGAGTTCAGAGAGAGGGTCTGACGAAATATTTCCCATCAATGAAAGATAGAGTTGATACAAGCCCACATCATTGGGATCATCGTAATCTTCAGTGTTGACTGATGGTGGATATGGAGTCCATAATCAATGATAAAGAAATCAAATCAATGATAAATTCTTGTAAGGGAAGATCAAATTCCACATGATCCAAATGATATCTTATTTCTTGTAAGCTTATATTATATAACGATATTTTTAAATTTATTATTATGGTTCTTATCACTCCTTTTTTTCTAATTCGTTTTTCCATGCCCCTGGTCTTGTGGTGGAGATACACCCATTTTAATACTGTTATATATAATTAATAGAGGTAAATATATTTATATTAGTTTTAGTTGAGGGAATATATTAATGATGGGGAAGAATTGGTTTTCAAGTGGCTTATTCTTAATATTAATATAACTATAAAATTTTATTGTTGTCATGTATTTTTTTTGTAATCTAATAATTTAGATTAATGACAAATAGTAGGTGGGATTCAACTATCTTTTTTTATCACTAGGAAATTCCCTCGTGTAATTTAAAAATAATATTGATAATAGATTTAATATTTTCATACACTAAAAGTGTGTTGAGTATGATTTGGAAAATAATAGCTACCCACTTCAAAGGATATATGAATTTTTTGACTACTCAAAATGGGTCACACGATTTTTGATAGATTATATGCATTATAAAAATCATTAAATTATAGTAAATGGGGAGGATATCATAGTTATTTCACTAAAATATTTAGGAATATAATTTAAATATTTTTTTATGCATCATTAAAATGATGAAAAAATTGATGTATCTCATGATCTTCATATTCTGTGACATTAAAAACTTGTTCAAGGAAATTTTATTCAACGGAATTGTCATATACACAAATTATTTAAAGGATTATTTTTTAAAACATAGTGTTTTCTAATAAGTACATCAGCACCATTATATATATACATAGTAAAACATTGAACTCTATATATTAGATGTTAATGGTTTTCATTTTAGGATAATTTATTCCTTGTCTAGGTGTGGCTATGGATTTTACTAAAGTAGAAATAATTATTTCTTTGGAAACATAGAAATTCAATTAATATGGTCATAACATACATTTCAATGTGATAGTTTGTTATTGTTTTTTATTTATCAAAGATTAAATCTAATTTATTTTCCTTTTTTTGGATTGGTAATGATTTCATCTAGATATACAGGTTTCAATGTATATCAACTACCTAAATTAGATTCAAATATGATCCACATTTCTTTGGATTCCCAATAAAATGTTGATGATTGAGGAATCTTATTATTCCCCACATCTAGTTTTCAAATGTGTTTTGATGATATAGATTGTTGTAATTTATTATTGGTCATGAAATACAAATCAAATGGGATTAAATATACCACCCAGTATATTTATCTATTGTTATTTGTGATTTCCCTATTGATGGTGTGTTATTACCCCATTGGTGAGTGTTTTTTAATATTTATATATAATAAGAGGTTGAGTTAAATTTTTTACAAAAAAGTACATATATATATATACAATAGTGTTTGTGGTAGAATATTATATACTAAATTTATTTTGAGATATATTTTTTCAAAATAATGGTGCATTTTACTCACAATATGTTGAGTAGTGTTTCATGAAAATATTTTAATCACAATTGGATGTATAAATTCAAGGTTCTAAAGAACTATATTCCATTTATTTTACATCCTAACATGCCTATGGTAGAGGGTTTTTGTGTAAAATAATTGTAGAAATAACCATGTTTTACAAAGTATGGGTGTTTTTATATCAAAATTATATGGTGACGGTGAATAGAGACTGCATTTTTTTTGATACACCATGTGGGTGTTCCTATTATTTCAAAAATTACATGTTGATTAAAGTGTGTTTTTTCAGGAGATTATATGTAATGTAGTTCTATGTAAATTTCAATATTATATATTTTTATTACATTACAATATTTTTTTTTATAATTTCATTAGGATATAATTTTGATGGATTTTGATGAAGTTTTCCTTGGATGTGTTTGTGGAATGGTGTTTCATTTTCCTACTAGTGAATCACGATTAATGTGTCCCTAGAGGGTTGTTCAAAAATTTTAATAGTATCTAGTGGATGGGGTGGAAATCCCGATGTTGTATGATACTATGTTACATCATACCACATAGAATGTGATGGGGATTTACTAATTATTGATCAAATAAATATGTAGGATCATTTTTTAGAAAACTAGGAGTCATGTTACGTATTTGTTCTTATGAGGTAGTATGAATAATAGTTTGGGAGTATTATTGGAGTATTTTGTACTATAAACGTTTATTAATACCCCTTGTTCACATCTAGGTTCTCTATAGGATTAAATAATTATTTTTTCTCACATATATTTTTTATCTCATATATTAAACAATAGATATGTGGTTAGACATAGATGAACATTCAAATACTATTAGTTATGTTGCATATCTGTCTATGTCATACTTTATATTATGAAATCAAAAATGTAAAGATTTTCATATTTTTCCATGGATTTTAGAAATACTCTATATAAATACACCATCTCTTTTTTATAGTGATGGATATGGAATACCAATCCATTTACACCTAATATTCCATGACTTTTAAATTTATATTTCTAATATCTACAAATATAATTATTTCAGGGGATAATTTCATTAAAATACTTGGTTCATGTGACATGAAATTGTAACTCAAAACATGAAATTCTTATTTTTATATTCAAGATTATCATATAAATACATGTGATACCCTGAAACTATATTTTATATCCATGGTAATACAAAATGATATAGGTGATCTAAAAATCCTAGAAATGGAGTAAACAAAGTAAGGAAACCTGACATCTAAGTCAATGGTACTACATGATATCATTTAAGGGAAGAATATGGAGGCATAAAATAGAAAAATGACATAATTAACATAGAATCTAATGATCTTGGTAAAATAAAATGTATGGAATAAAAATAATAATTGATATAAAGTTGAGGAATGGTTTGTTACCTAAAAAATTTCAAAAAAATTCAATATCCCATAATGTATTAGGTTTACTTCATAATAGCATATATAGTGTCTAATGAGAGGAAATTTTGATTAATTCATTTTAGTACTATCTAGGTGGTCAATTTATAATATTTTAATGTTTCATGTGTTCCATATATATTAAAAAATCATAATTCAAATCATAAAAAGTACATGATCAAGGAAAATGTGTTTATAATAATTTCTCTGATCATAATAAATTGAAATATTATGATAAAAGAATTTGAGAAATGAAAATAATTCAGGAATTACCATATAAAAGGAAGGTATACTAATTTATTTATATATGTTATACCCATATATAAATAATTTAGAATCATTCTATAACATGAATGAGATAGTGTGTGTGATTTATAGATAGTACAGTCATAACCCTAATTAATGGGTTGTTTAGAGAGATGTTCTTCCTCAAGAATGATTATTTAGATGCATTCATTATCTTCATGAAAAATTAAATTGTGTAAAATCTGTTATTTGTTATTTTTTATTTTTTATGTTTATTATTCCTTTTAATTTACATATTTTTATATGATATTCAATTAGTTGCTCATTTATTATCAGGTTATATGTTTTGTAATGTTAAGCTAATATGTCCAAAATCAAATTAGAATATTTCCTAAGAAAAAATGGATTACTATTTTTCATCTATATAAAAATATTAATTATATTATTATAATTATTATATATTATTTATACCTTATTTTCCAATCATTATGGATAGTTCTGAAAACTAAAATATGTTCCAATCATTGAGATGTTTGGTCGTGTGTATGCATAAGTAATGTTTCCATTTTCAAATGATAATGATAGAAATAAATTATGTATTATATTAACTCTCATAATTTATCATTGTACATTATGTTTCATATTAATTTTTTAAATATAATTATATATATTTCATCCATGTTTTTCCAAATTTTCTAATGAATCACATCTCTAAATTGACGGGTTAATCCCCACATATACACGAATAATTTTGTCAATTTTATATTGATTTAAAGGATAGAAAATTTATGTTATATAAAATTTACATAATGATAAATATTTCATTCAAAAATTATATATACAATAAATCCATCATTGTAAATTTCCATGAGTTTCATTGATGGAAAATAAATTGCACCAGTTCACAAGGTGGTAGATAGAAATTAACATGAATGATGGATTAATTTTCCATCTGTTGGAAGAGGAGATAAATTTTGGTTTTTTCATTTAATTAAAATTTTTAAAATATATGGGATATTATTATGTTTTTATATTTTATTAAAATAAAATACAAATTCAAATGATGTGAACAAATAAATAAAAACATGCACTGTTATGAATAATTATTCTTCATCAAAAGAACTATTTTGGATCATATCTAAATTACAATGTTGATTGATATTTTTCTACAAAAAATCCCTCTATAAAATTGGAAGACATTTAATAGTTGTACTTTATTATTATTCAAAAAAAATTCTTTAATGTTTTGAAATGTAACCTCCTAACCCGGATTCGACCAAATCGAGGGCCCAAAATGGTGTGACACATTTCATCAAGCATGTATTCATATAATCTAGAGGATGAAAGCTACTAGTTATGGACTATGGTCTGAATTTGGGGAGTCTATAATTTAATATAAGTCTAGAACATCAGATCATATAAACAAATAGAAAATAGGTGAATATGGATATAAGGGATGGATTAATGGAGAAAAATATATTAAAAATTGAAGAATTATAATAACTAAGACACATTAAAAATTCAAAAATCCAAAATTAAACTTTTATACAGTGATTTAATTTCATTATGATGTACAAAAAATGGAAAAAATGGATACAGGTGACATACATATACATCATGTTATACGGAATTATAAAAAATAAAAGAATGGCTCCCCTAGCAATACGAGTCTATGCTTGGTCATCCACTCCCATGATATATTCTATAACGAAAGTCGGTCATGAATCTGTAACATAGTGATTTACCTTTTCCAAACCTATAGACATGTGGTCTAATCTTGTAGCCAAGGTAGCTCAAGTTGGGTGTGAGATGAAGTCAGTAGTTCACCACAAATGGTGTCCAAAAATTATCCAGTCGTTGTGCAAATAATAACAGTGTGAATGGAAAATAAACAATAAATATTTATGAAAAATAAAAACCATTTGTCATAAGATATAATTAGATCAATCAGATACCATATATATAGATATCTAATAAAATCATAGTAGTTATATTTTTATATGCACAATATACCTGAGGTCTCATAGAGACATATACATGGATATTATGTTCTAGTATGACCTTGTGTGTATCTCAAGAATCCATGAATAATATATTGATTCAATTTATCTAGTAATGGGAGAATCCCGGAATCAAATATTAATGTGAGATATCATTCTTAATGCTCATGTTTTTCTAGTTATTCAACATGACCAAAACCCAATGCAGGGGAACAAGGAACAGAATACCCATCATCATGATAATGGTATAGTAATGCGATATGTCAGGCCTGACAGCCAATGTAAGGGAGTGTGATGTCTCATGATCATAATAATCATTAAATATTGTTCAACATACAATAGTATCGAAATATTCATAATAATATTAATAAACACATGGTATCACCTATAATAAATTTATAAACATTTTTAAAAAATATCAAATGGTTAATAATTCATATATTTAAATTTCATAATAATAATATATGTGGTATAGCCACGAAAACTATCTAAATACGTTTAAAAAATCCTTTCATTTCACATAATAAAGAGGATACAAATTTAGGGTCAATTCAAACACATAGACAATGTTTGTAACTCTAAAAAATTATATAAAACTAGTAAATTCGTTTGGAATACCTAAAGGGTTTGAAATATGGTGTTATTAAATAATTAATATATAATGTTTTTAAAAAAATTGTATCTCATCATGATTTAATTAACCAATGAAGTGTCACGACCCGTCCTTGGGGCCTGTGCCGTGACTACCCCAAGCCTGCCTTCCATAGGCCAGGGGCTAGCGACTAGCACCGAGGTGTAAATCCCAACAAAAGTGAAGGAATTGCCTTTGAAAAGTAAACAAGAACCACAGAGTAAGCAAGTGGAAAAGTAATCACTAAGTAAAAACTGTAACAAGCTGTGTTGAAAGTAAAAGGGGCCGGAAATAGAAGCCCAACTGTAAAGTACAACTGAAAGGGAAAAACAACAACTGAAAAGAAAGGCCGCAGCGCCGATCCATCCTCTAAAGGTCCCACCTGAAGGGTGGGTACAGATAGCCTCCACAGCTCCTCAATCCAGCCATCCGCTCCGAGTACGTCCCACCCAGTGGTCCACCTCCAGGTACCGTCCTGCTCCGCAAGCCTCCACCACGATCAGTGTTGTCCGTCGTCTGCAACCAACACAATGAAGTGCGGGCATAGCCCGTGCAGGGATGAGTATAAGCTACTCAGTAGGGACCCCGAGACCCCGAAAGGTCTCCCATAATCCACAAAGGATAACCACAAAGGAAAGATACAATCACGAAGTATCAACCGACACTACATAGGTATATGCCCATATACCTAATTCATCAATTCCCGTTCGGCTCCAACATCCGAGACCAAGCACAACCCAATCCACACAGGAAAGAAAAATGTATACCCACACAAGATAGCACAACACAATCCACAAAGGAGAGTAAACAGTAAATCCACACAGGATAGTTCAACACAATCCACAATGGAGAGTAACACAAGGTTCAGCTCATACAGGTATACTTCTTTCATGACGATAATGATGATCACTGATCCATCTAAGTCATCGGACCCACAAAGGATCGAAAGGTACTAACCCCCGCAAAGACCCACACATGATCGGTCCCGCATAGGACTTGTAGGCACTGGCTCACACAGAACTGCTGACCGCTGACCCACCCAGGATCGGGCCCACACAAGACCTATAACACTGACCCACAAGGGATCGCTCAGTGCTGTAATCGTCGCAGTCCACTGAGGATCTCTGTACATTCGTCGCTGCAGTCCATTGAGGATCTCTGCATAGTCGTCGCTGTAGTCCATTGAGGATCTCTGCACAGTCGTCGCTGTCGAAGTAGCAGTCGCAACCAGCACTAGGTTTCCCGCACACAACAAGCTCGTTCGGGAGAGTCCGCTCCACGAGCCGAGAGGCTGACACATCAACTAACACAAAGTCCGAAGTTGATGTATCCAAAAGTTCCGTATCGTCAACAGGAACTCAACGTCGCAGACGGTGCGTCAATCGGACGCCCGGTATGAGAGTTATTGGCTTTTTCGTCCCAGGGGCCCGGTTGGTTTTTAAGGCAAAACCAACCCGACCGTACTCCACCTGCGTCGAAACCTCGGGCGGAGTGAGCAAAAAGATCCGTCTCACTTAGAGAAAAACAACAAAGTCGACGGCACGTCAATCGGACGTCCGAAGCTCAAGATATGAGTGTTTCCGCTCCGAGGGCCCGGTTGGTTTCATGTACGAACCAACCCGGACAAACTCAAAGTATTCGAAAACCTTGAGTGCGATATACCGAAACGACCGTATCGATCCAAGGATCGCGTTGCCGCTGACGGCGCGTCGTTCGGAGGCCCGTAGCTCATGTTATGGGCAAAAGACCGAAAACAGCCCGAAGACGGGGGGTCGGGGCCCGGGCCGACCCGGCCCCCCCTGGGTCGGCCGACCGGGTTGAAACGAACCGGGTCGACCCGACCCCCCCCTGGGTCGGCCGACCGGGTTGAAACGAACCGGGTCGACCCGACCCAGTCCAACCTGGCCATACCCGGTCCGGTCCGGCCTGGGCGCCGCCCGGCAGGTCGGACCGGCCTGGCTCGGCTCTGCCGAGCGGCCGAGCAGCCCCGGTGTCGCGGGGCGCTGCCCTCGCGGTTTGGAGGGGTCGCGACCCTCGAAGGGCCGCGCTGTCAAGCATACGCGGCTTCTGCCAAGTCCTGTGTGGGCGACCTGGACCCGCACGGCCGTGGGTCTGCTGGCCGCCGCCGCCGCGGCTTCATCCGCGGCGGCCCTCTCCGGTGGCGCGTCGGGGCGCCGCCGTGCCGGTGACCCTCGCTGTCGGCAACTTCCACGGGCCACCAGAGTTGCTCCAATGGTCCGTTTTCCTTCCCGTCTATGCCGTTGCCCCTCCCGGGTTCTGTTCTTCACTGCGGGATCATAAAAATGCACTTGTGTCACGTTTTGTCATCGCCCACCAAATCCCCACAACCACGAAGAACGATGGTGGGTTGTCGGGCCGTGTTCGTTTGGCCCGCACCCTCCGCGTTAGATAAAAAAACGGGAGAAATTATTCAACACATGAACCAAAAATTTTAATAAATTAAAATTGTTCATATGAATCTGATTCTTTAATTTTTATGAAATGTTAAAGGGAATATAAAAAAATTCACAACAACCCCTACCTTGTGAAGTCGTCGCACGTGGGTACTTCGCGGATTTGATCATCGCCGAAGGAGGGGATCGTCGCGTCGTCGCGGTATCCAGCGTCGCGTCGTCGTGGAAGGGTGTCGCGTCGATGAACTCCTAGGTTCAAGAACAAAAAGATTTAATTAATAATAATTAAATCCTTCTTGCTTCAAAAACCACACAGGATGTATAAAAAAAACCCGAGATCTCTTACCTCAAGCAGTTGGTGATCGGAGATCGTTGTAGAGAAAAACATCTCGGATGAAGCGTCATCAAACTCCGAGGGTGACAGCGTTCTTCGTGTTATTTGCGTTCTTCGTGTTCTTTGCTTTCTTCGCAAAGGAGGATGAAGGCTCAAGAATTCTGTCAAAGCCTCTCAACGTGTAATCCTCCAAAAGTCGTGTTGGTCTTATTTTATTATTACGCCAACAAATGAATAAGAGGTAAGTAATGACTCATTAATTCATAGAATTAATTCAA
The DNA here is from genome assembly GCA_963277665.1 of Viscum album. NCBI lineage: Eukaryota > Viridiplantae > Streptophyta > Magnoliopsida > Santalales > Viscaceae > Viscum > Viscum album. The sequence goes on along the minus strand of OY728163.1, from coordinate 1,895,633,178 downwards.
TGAAAGAAACTACCCATTTAATTCAATGAATAAAACTTCCCAATTAAATGGTGCGTTAAGAATTTAAGAAAACGCATCAGTTGACTTTCATAATGACGGGTTTTCACAGGTGCGTTACTTACCGGAAAAGAAACGGCGGGGCTCGTGCGGGCCCCACCTCCCAAATATTCTACCAATAGGGTAGGATATTTTTGGATAGTACCCTATCCGTTTCAACTCAGTTTAAGTGGCTTTAAAGTGGCTTCAAGTAGCTTAGGTGAAATAAAATAAAGTTTGTCGAACTATTTATTTTATTTTTTAACTTTAAGCCCAAAAATTTAAAACCACACCCGAGAAAATGCAACTCAGGAAGAGGCGTTTCTAAGAAAATACCGGCGCTGCGATTCCATCAGTGCCCTCAGAATTCTATTCCGGGAACCGATTCATAAGTTAGAAAAACCCGCTCGTCTGTTCACTGAACGTACCCGAGCCAAACTTCGGAAAATGATTCCGGGCACACTGGGCCTCGGAATCAGGTGCCATCAGAAACTGCGTTCTTGTAAAATTCCAAAGAAAATTAAGAAAAATATTTCCTTGAAATTTATGTGTCTTTACATTACTCCCACCTCATGGCTTTACGTCCCCGTAAAGATACATCATAAACTAGGGAAACAAATGTGGGTACTGAGCACGCATCTGAGCCTCCCGCTCCCATGTGATCTCCTGGAGGTTCCCGTGCTGCAATCTGATGCGCACTAGAGGAATAGATCGTCCACGTAGGACCCACTCCTATCGATCCTCAATCTCCACTGGGACCTCCGTAAAATTCGATCCATCGTCCACGTCTAGCTCCCCATGGTCAATGATGTGTGTCGGGTCGTGCATGTATCTTCTCAGCTGAGATACGTGGAAGACGTCGGGCACTCGGTGCAACTGAGGTGGTAGAGCCAGGCGATAAGCCACCTCACCAATCCTGCTGTGGACCTGGAAAGGTCCGATGAAGCATGGAGACAACTTGCTGCCTCCGCCAAATCTCCGTAATCCACGTCGAGGTGAGACACGCAAGAAGACGTGGTCCCTATCCTCAAACTATAGTGGTCTCCACCTCCTGTCAGCATAAGACTTCTGTCGGCTCTGAACTGCCCTCATCTGCTCCTGGATGACCTGGACCTTCTCTGTCATGGCCCAGACCATCTCTAGTCCCACGAGTGCTGACTCCCCAGGGTCTGTCCAGCACAAACGAGATCTGCAAGGTCTGCCGTACAACGCCCCGTATGGTGCCATCCCAATGGTGGAGTGGTAGCTGTTGTTGTACGCGAACTCCACCAAGGGTAGGTGGCCCTCCTAGCTGCAACCAAAGTCGAGGACACATGCGCGGAGCATTTCCTCGAGAGTCTGAATGGTCCTCTCTGTCTGACCATCCGTCTGAGGGTGAAAGGTTGTGCTCAGACGTAGCCGCGTCCCGAACGCCTCCTATAACCCCTTCCAAAGTCGGTAAGTAAAACGAGCGTCCCAATCGGAGATGATAGATGATGGAACACCGTGAAGCCGTATAATCTCAAGAACGTAGAGACGCCCCAAGCTCTCCACTGAGCCCTGCTCTCGGATGGGTAAGAAGTGTGCCGACTTGGTGAGTCGGTAAACAATCACCCAAATGGAGTCGTGACCTCTGAAAGTGCGCGGAAGTCCAGTCACGAACTCCATAGATATCCCATCCCACTTCCACTCTGGGACCTCCAAGGGTTGTACCAAGCCTGCTGGTACCTGGTGATCTGCCTTCACCTACTGGCAGGTGAGGCATCGAGAAACGAACTTTTCCATAGCCTTCTTTATGCCCGGCCACTAGTGCTATTGTCTGAGGTCCTGGTACATCATCGCCACTCAAGGATGTACCGCCAGAGGAGAAGTGTGAAACTCTCTCAGCACCTCCTCTCGTAAAGCGACTGGTACCAAGGTACGTCCTCTGAAAAGGACGTCGTGCTCTGCTCCAAGGGAGAAACCATCAGGTGCATGTCCCGAAGATATCTGTGTACGATGTGTCTCACAATCAGCGTCCCCACATTGTGCCTCTCTGACCCGCTATAGAAGTGGAGGAGAGACTATGAGAGACTTAAGTAAGGCTGCTCTGTACCTATCCACAAAGTATATCATCAAGGTGACTAGATGCTCTATCGCCTCCTCAAGTAGTTGAACGCCCTTCCTCCTGCTGAGGGCATCAGCTACAACGTTCCCCTTCCCAGGAGTATAGACTATCTCAAAGTCATAGTCCTAGAGGAACTCGAGCCATCGCAGCTATCTTAGGTTCAGGTCCTTTTGAGAGAAGATGTACCTAAGACTCTGGTGGTCAGAAAAGACTATAAAGCGCTCGCCCATCAGATAGTGCCGCCAAGTCTTCAGTGCGAAGACCACTGCTGCTAACTCCAGGTCACGGGTAGCATAGTTATTCTCATGCGGCCTCAACTGACGTGATCCATAGGCAATCACGGCCCGCTCCTTCATTAGGACACATCCGAGTCCGGTCCATGATTCATCGCAGTAGACTACGTATCTAACTCCCTTCTCAGGCAACCTCAAGATAGGTGTGCTGGTCAATCTTTGTCTCAGCTCCTGGAAGCTCTGCTGACATCTGTCTAACCACACAAATGGTTTCCCCTTCTTCGTCAAAGCTGATAGTGGCGCCACAACTCTAGAGAAGTCCGACACAAATATCTGATAGTATCCAGCTAGACCCAAGAAACTCCGCACCACCGTCACGCTCCTGGGTGGCTCCCAAGCAAGCACTGCCTCGATCTTCACGGGATCCACTGCAACTCCCACCTCATAAATGACGTTCCTGAAGAAGTGGACCTCATGTAACCAGAACTGGCACTTCGAGAGCTTTCCATAAAGCTGATGCTCTTGGAGTGTGTCTAGTACAACCCGCAAGTGGTAGGCGTGCTCCTCCTGTGTGGTCGAGTACACCAAAATGTCGTCGATGAAGACCATGACAAATCGATCAAGGTATGGATGGAAGATCCTGTTCATGAGGCTCATGAACACTACTGGATATTTGGTTATGCCTAATGGAATAACCAAGAACTCATAGTGTCCCTACCGACACCTGAAGGTCATCTTCTGCACGTCCTCGTCTCGAACTCTGAGCTGATGATAGCCTGACCTGATGTCTATCTTCGAGAACCACCGTGATCCCTTGAGATGATCGAAGAGGTCATAAATCCTCGGTAGTGGATACTTGTTCCTCACTTTCACCTGATTCAGGCGAAGTTAGTCGACACATAGTCGCATGCTCGAGTCCACCTTCTTGGCGAACAAAATCAGGGAATCCCAGGGTGAAATAGTGGGTTGGATGAACCCCTTGCCCTGTAAGTCCTCCAACTGTACCCGTAGCTCTCGAAGCTCGGCAGGGGCCATCCGATATGCTGGAGTGGATATCGGGGTTGTGTTGGGGTACAGATCAATATAAAAGTCTACCTCTCTGCGAGGAGGTATCCCTGGAACGTCTTCGGGAAAGACGTCCGCGTACTGATCCACCACTGCAGGAAAACTAGGATTCCGCACGTCAACTGCTCCAAGGATGAGGCTAGCCAACTGATGAGTGATGGGATGTCCCCTCCTCTGCGAGACTCCATCCTATGCTGCAAAGGCTCCCTTCTCGCCGGTGAAGGTGAACCTACTCCCGCCGGTGCACACACATCACACCTTGCGCCTAAAACAGTCAATTTGAGCATAGACTGTGGATAACCAATCCATGCCCAAGATGGCGTCGTAAGGCCACGACGCCGCTACTAGAAGATCCCAGCCGAAGCTCTCGCATCCTAGAGTAAGCTCACACTACCGGAACCAGTGCGTAATCGTTGAGTCTTCTCCCATATGGGTTTCTAGCCGTAAGGATCAAGCCAACAGATCTGTCGGAATCTCCGAGCTCCGAACAAGGGCAGCAGTTATGAAAGAGTGACTCGCTCCTGTGTCTATAAGAACTCCAACAAAGTTGTAATAGACACAGATCGTACCTCAAATCATCTCTGCCGCACCATGGTCGTAGTCCTCCGCTGCCCGGAGCTGTTCCTGTCTCTACCCGCCAGCTCCCTGGGGTCGGGGCGGGCCTCCTGGTGGTGGTGGTGGCAGAGCCTCAAAGCGTCGCCCACCACCTGCTGCTCGGCCAGCTCATCTGCCTCATCCGCCTCCTCCCTGCGGACCGCCACGGTCGACCCTCTGCCTCTGCCTAGGTGTCCCCTCCACCGTCTGCTGCTCCTCGGTACGACGGGTTGGGCAGTCATGAGCCATGTGGCCCTGCCCGCCGCACGCGTAGCACTGCCTGCCTCTCGGAAGACTTGCTCCATGCTGTGTGCCCCGCACTGCTGAACCAGTGTCCTGAGGTTGTCGACGAGAGGGTCTGGTCTGCCTGGAACACTGAGTCATCCGTCGACTACCTCCTGCCGAAGACTCCTCTACCTGCCGCCCTGTGGTCGGTATCGCTGTGGACTCAGCCGGAATGCTCTCGATCAGATGGCTCGCTCCAGTACTCCTTCCTGGGTCGGGAAGCTGAGAGAGATCAGTGATGCCTTGATCTCGTGTCTCAAATCCTGCTCAAAGGTCCAGGCCCAGAAGAAGGGGTCCCGTACCATGTCAGTTGAGTAGCGAGAAAGATCAGTAATCCTTGTCGCGTACTGGGCGACCGTCAAGATGCCCTGCCGCAGCTGAAGAAGCTCTTGAATGCGCACCGAACGGAGGGTGTCTAGGACGAACTCTAAGCGTAAAAGGCTCTCGAAGTCTGTCCAGATAATAGAGGCCTCATCGTTCACCTGGAGCATCAAGCTCCACCATTGTCCTGCTACTGCGTGCAGTAGGCTCGCTGCGAGGATCACCATGAGGTCTGCTGGTGTCCTCACAAGCCTGAAAACTCGAACGACCGCCTCCAGCCAGTCCTCGGCTGCCTGGGGGTCCATCTCCCCACGAAACCTGGGTGGTCATGGGCGCTGGAACTCTTTCAGAGCTCCGAGGTGACGTGCATCGTCAGCGGTCAGTGCTGGAAGCATCGGGGGCTCGGCGGGTAAAGGTACTGCTGGTGTCTTTGCTGTCAACGGGCCCTATATCGAGGCCTCGTCGCTCGGTGGGCTGTCGTCGTGCTCTACTCTGATAACCCTAGCTGGCTGCCATCGTGGGGACATCCTGAAAAGGAAACAAGTGTTCCACGGTCAAAACAGTATACCTGGTGAGCTGACACAAGTAATCACGAAAAAAACTTAAAAACACACATGTAATCAATGTTTTCGTGCATTAAGTCGAAAATCAGAAGGCAGGGTCCTGGTGTACGAATACTTCGGCCGCCACACCAACACTGGACTCCCTGGACTGATAACCATACTCAATACACTAAACACTATTTCTCCACATAGAAGAAAGATCAGAGTCTGTGGTAGAACCGACCGCCTCTGATACCAATTTGTCACGACCCATCCTCGGGGCCCGTGTCGTGACTACCAAGCCCTCCTTCCATAGGCCAGGGGCTGGCGACTAGCACCAAGGCATAAATCCCAACAAAAAGGAAGGAATTGCCTTTGAAAAGTAAACAAGAACCATTAAGTAAGAAAGCGGAAAAGTAAGCACAAAGTAAAAACTATAACAAGCTGTGCTAAAAGTAAAAGGGGCCGGAAATACAAGCCCAACTGTAAACTAAAAATAAAAGGGAAAAACAGCAACTGAAAAGAAAGGCTGCAGCGCCGAGCCGTCCTATGAAGGTCCCACCTGAAGGGTGGGTACAGATAGCCTCCACAGCTCCTCGGTCCAGTAGTCTTCTCCGAGTACGTCCCGCCTAGTGGTCCACCTCCAGGTACCGTCCTGCTCCGCAAGCCACCACCACGATCAGTGTTGTCCGTCGTCTACAACCAACACAACATAGTGCGGGCATAGCCCATGCAGGGGTGAGTATAAGCTACTCAGTAGGGACCCCGAGACCCCCGAAGGTCTCCCAAAATCCAGAAAGGATAACCACAAAGGAAAGATACAATCACGAAGTTACAACCGACACTGCTTAGGTATATGCCCATATACCTAAGTCATAAATTCCCGTTCGACTCCAACATCCGAGCCCAAGCACAACCCAATCCACACAGGAAGGAAAAACGTATACCCACACAGGATAGAACAACACAATCCACAAAGGAGAGTAAATAGTAAATCCACACAGGATAGTTCAACGCAATCCACAAAGGGGAGTAACACAAGATTCAGCTCACACAGGTATACTTCTTGCATGACGATAAAGATGATCACTGATCCATCTAAGTCGTCGGACCCACAAAGGATCGAAAGGTACAAACCCCCGGAAAGACCCACATAGGATCGGGCCCACACAGGACCTGTAGGTGCTTGCTCACACAGAACAACTGAGCGCTGACCCACACAGGATCAGACCCACACAGGATCGGGCCCACACAGGACCTGTAGCACTGAACCACAAGGGATCGCTGAGTGTTGTAGTCATCGCAGACAACTGAGGATCTCTGCACAGTCGTCGCCGTAGTCCACTGAGGTTCTCTACACAGTCGTCGCTGCAGTCCACTGAGGATCTCTGCACAGTCGTCGCTGTCGAAGTAGCACTCGCAGCCAGCACTAGGGTTCCCGCACACAGCAAGCTCATTCGGGAGGGTCCGCTCCACAAGCTGAGAGGCGGATACATCAACTGACACAAAGTCCTAGGTTGATGTATCCAGAAGTTTTGTATCATCAACAAGAACTCAACGTCGCAGACGGCGCGTCAATCGGACGCCTGGTCTGAGAGTTGTTGGCTTTTTCGTCCTAGGGGTCCGGTTGGTTTTTAAGGCAAAACAAACCCGACCATACTCCACCTATGTCCAAACCTCGGGCGGAGTGAGCCAAAAGATCTGTCTCACTTAGAGGAAAACAAAAAAGTCGACGGAACAGCAATCGGACGTCTGAAGCTCAAGATATTAGCGTTTCCGCTCTGAGGGCTCGGTTGGTTTCGTGTACGAACCAACCCTGCTGAACTCAAAGTATTCCTAAACCTTGAGTGCGATATTCCGAAATGACCGTATCGATCCAAGGATCGTGCTGCCGCTGGCAACATGTCATTCGGAGGCCCGTAGCTCATGTTACGAGCAAAATACCGAAAACGGTCCGAAGACGGGGGTTCCAGGCCCGGGCCGACCCGGCCCGACCCGGCCCGACCCCTCTGGGTCGGCCGAACCGGGTCGACCCGAACCCTTGGACCCGGTACGGTCCGGCCTGGGCACGGCCCGGTCGGTCGGACCGGCCTGGCATGGCTCGGCTGAGCGGCCGAGCAGCTCGGGTGTCGCGGGGCGCTGCCCCCGCAGTTTGGAGTTGTCGCGGACCTCGAAGGGCCGCGCTGTCAAGCGGATGTGGATTCTGACGCGTCCTGTGCGGGCAAGCTGGACCCGCGCGGCTGCGGGTCCGCTGGCCGCCACTACCGTGGCTTCAGCCATGGCGGCCCTGTCCGGCGGTGCGCCGGGGCGCCGCCGCCTCCGGCCGCATGCAGCTTCCGCAGGCCACCGGAGTTGCTCCGGTGGTCCGTTTTTCTTCCCGTCTGTGTCGTTTCCCCTCCCGGGTTCCGTTCTTCACTGTGGGATCATATCAAATGATCTTGCATCACGTTTTGTTGTCGCCCGCCAAATCCGCACAACCACGAAGAATAGCGGAGGGTTTTCGGGCCGTGTTCGTTTGGCCCGTACCCTCTGCGTTAGATAAAAACAACGGGAGAAATTATTCAACACATGAACCAACAATTTTACTAAATTAAAATTGTTCATATGAATCCGATTCTTTAATTTTTAAGAAACGTTCACGGGAATATAAAAAATTCACAACAACCCCTACCTTGTCAAGTCGTCGCATGCGGGTTCTTCGCGGATTTGATCGTCAGGAAAGGAGGGGATCATCGCGTCATCACGGTATCTGGTGTCGCGTCATCGCGGATGGGTCTCGCGTCGACGAACTCCGAGGATCAAGAACAAAAAGATTTAATTAATAATAATTAAATCCTTCTTGAGTCAAAAACCACAAAGGAAGTTTAAAAAGAAACCCGAGATCTCTTACCTCAAGCAGTTGGTGACCGGAGATCATTGCGGGAAGAACGTCTCGGATGAAGCGTCGTCAGACTCCGAGGGTGACTGCGTTCTTCGCGTTCTTCGCGTTCTTCGCGTTCTTCGCATTCTTCGCGTTCTTCAAAAAGGATGATGAAGGGTCAAGAATTCTGTCAAAGCCTCTCAATGTGTAATCCTCCAAAAGTCGTGTTGGTCTTATTTTATTTTTACGCCAACAAATGAATAAGAGGTAAGTAACGACCCATTAATCCGTAGAATTAATTCAACGAAAGAAACTGCCCATTTAATTCAACTAATAAAACCTCCCAATTAAATGGTGCGTTAAGAATTTACGAAAATGCGTCAGTTGACTTTCATAATGACGGGTTTTCGCGGGTGCGTTACTTAGCGGAAAAGAAACGGCGGGGCTCGTACGGGACCCAAATCACAAATATCCTACCAAGAGGGTAGTATATTTTTGGATAGTACCCTATCCGTTTCAACTCAGTTTAAGTGGCTTTCAAGTGGCTTCAAGTGGATTAAGTGAAATAAAATAAAGTTTGTCGAACAATTTATTTTATTTCTTAACTTTAATCCCAAAAATTTAAAACCACACCCGAGCAAACGAAACTCCGGAAGAGGCGTTTCTATGCAAATACTGGCGCTATGATTCCATCAATGCGCTCAGAATTTGATTCCGGGGACCGGTTCAAAAGTTAGAAAATCCCGCTCATCCGTTCACTGAATGTACCCGAGCCAAACTTCAGAAAATGATTCCGGGCACACCCGGCCTCGGAATCAGGTGCTGTCAGAAACCGCATTCTTGTAAAATTCCAAAGAAAATTAAGAAAAAAATTTACTTGAAATTTACGGGTCTTTACATGAAGGAATAATGAAATCAAAAGAATTTCCTTAAATTTTATGGCCTATAAAATGTTACAAACTATTCATTGACAATACCTAATCCTATGGGAAAAATACTAGATCACCAATCATAGGTCTATGGATGACCACTCATCCAGACATAGCTGTTAATTCGAAGAGGAATGGAACATATCTATGAAAAAACAAATTATTTTAAAATAGTGAAAATGATATTAGGAAAAAAAATATACAATATATTATATGATAGAATATGATAAGAATTAAAATTATATATATATAACCATTGTGTTTCAAATTATTCTACAAAATAATGTGGGACCAGATTGATCTCCTATCAAAAAACCTATTTGATACCATTGGAGAGATCAAGGGATAGTAAAAATGTGTGTTTTGTATGTTGTCAAAGAATAGAATATATGGGTGAGGTGTTTTAAACACATGAGGGTGAAATTTCTTTTTACCCAAACATTAATGATTTTTATTTTTTGGGTTCATTGTTATCCGAACAATTCTCCAACCAGGTTCCAATCTCCACCCAAGAAAACCCCACGCATGGGCTAGGTGCATGGTTTGACTAACCTTTCCCATCCCGTGTAAATTACATAGTGAATTGTTTTTGAAACATCACATGAACATTTTCCTCATCTCGCAACATTGTATAAAAATCATATGAATTCTACAATTCACATTATACCTCATATAGTTTTGTATCATAGTTTTTACTAACCGTATGCTAATTGTCTGGCCCACTTTATTTTTCTAATTTTGGAATTCCCTTCTCTTAAAATCACTGAACACTCCTAAATCTTGCTTGGGAAGTTAAAAAAATTACCATGTTATAAAACAGTACATTATCTAGATAAAATATGGTGTACCTTCTTGAGGATATGATTCATTAAAACCTCCCCTCCAGAATGAATTCCATCACCAACATAAATTTTTAAGGATAATGAAGGACCATTTGGGAAAAGATATGTACACTAGGTACATGAATCTCCTTTTAACACATAGTTCTCATTATTTACTCATTTATTGGACAATAAAACCAATTCTATAGAAACTACCACGAAATAGAGTGAATTCATGATATGACAGGTAACAAAAATTGGATACTCCATGAATGAATCATTTCTATCTAACTCAACCGCATTATTTTTTATAATATTTTACTGGCCTGGATAATATCATCGATGTTATGATCCATGAAAACATCAATTCATAGACCAGTATCTCTAAGGATGATCTATTTGTTAACCCACTAGTATAATTCACTTCAAATCTAAAAAATGTACCTGTATTCTAGGAGAAATATTACCTTTAAATATCATTAATTGATTTCTCAACCTTGGAGATGCAAGAAAGAAATCACAATCCCTGACCTCAAAATCACGTTTTCATTGATGGTGATTTCAATATGACTATTATCTATTGTATGGTGTTAATATATGATTTTTGATCGAATGGAAATCCCTTGATATCTCCTAGATGAAACTCAATATATGGACTGATCCACCAACCTCAAAATTTTACAATGGTGATTGACATGAACTACCATATACAGATTTATAAGGATCCATATGAATCGAAGATGGAAATCATTTATTATAATAATACTCAACTCGTTGTATTTTATTCCCCCAAACACCCCAATTATAAAGGAAACGTGCATCGAGAATCTCTTATAACACCTTAATTGTATGATTTGTATGACCATCGGCCTATGGATGATAGGTTGTACTCAAGTATATATTTATCTAAGGTCTTCTAGAACCTCTCAAAAACATAAAGTGGAATATAGAATCCCATTCAGATTTGAGAATCCAAGGATCTTTGTGAAGACATTTGAAATACATGAAATATCCTCTCTAGATCATATACATGGAAATTCACTTGAATAGGTGATAATTTTTAATCATTTGTAAAAAAATCATTGATTAACAGAACGGTATCGTTGCAACATGGAAATCATGGAAAACTAGTCATAAATCCAATGAAAAAATCATCCCATTACCACACATGAATATGAATATTATATAAAATTTCTAATACTAGATGATATAAGTTATTCACCAGATGATATGTGGAACACTAATTTATTATCCCAATTATATCCCATTTCATACAAGGACACAAATAATGGGTATGTATATATTGATAAATTTTCACGAAATCGAGATGTGCCACCCAAAATAAGGCATGGAATTTCTACATCATCTCCAGTATGATGTATTCCTAGAAAAATATATCCCCCTAAAAATATTTTGAATCATCCTTATGCATTTAGAAACATGATTATGAATCTCATTCTAAGATAATCTCACTCTGGGCTAATCCATCAAGTTCTGAGGATTGACTCATTCTCAACCATTCTATAATGTTACATGTAAATAATAAATCTATGTTTATAGTCTTCCCATGATCCTCTTGAAACTGAACTTGATTATACAATATATATTCTATAAGATTTTATTCTCTATTAGCTTTATAAACCTTTTAATTCTATGACTTTTGGTTCAAGTAATTAACTCAAGTATTTTCATTTGTTGGATTATTATAATGCTAAAAAATTGTTGTTTTTTTCAAATACTCAACCCATTTCTTCTTTCTGATATTTAGATTATTATATATATATATATATATAAATTAGGATTTTTTGCTCCATGAATAAAACAATACCCACCCTAAGAAATTAATGACACCAATAAGGTAAAGAATGAATTGGGAATTCTAGCTATAGGCAATGTGTTGGGTATTTCCTATCATGAGGCCTGAACTAACAAGGAATGTACACTAAAACTAAATTTTATTATATCAAAACTAATATGGTCTCAATACATGATGCATATAATAAATTTTTATGTTCTTTCTTGGATGAGGTAGAGTCAGTTCATCACTAAATTCAATCTTCCCATCAAATTGGTAAAGGAGACATCACAAACTTCTGACCATATGAATTCAAAAACCTTCTTAGTCATTCCCATCAGAGGATATTCTATGAATGATAAATCCTTAATGAAGAGTATTTAATTCTTGTTTATTACTATTAAAATCCATAAATAATATACATTCTTCGTATACTCCCACGATACTTAATATCACACATTGACTAGGTCTACTGATACACCTAAATCCATGATTACATTATCGACGATGTAGACCTTGTCAATCCAAAATATTCATTTGGTGATATTTTTATAAATATTCTGCTCTCATATTCAACATGTTCTCATGATGTTGTGAATGTTTGTGTCGAGAATGAGGATACACTATGGTCTATTTCATAAGGACTACAATGAATTAATCCAATTATTGGAGGAAACCATGATTCATCATATGAATTAATATTTATTGAAAATTTGTGAGACTAAATGAAATTATTCGATTCTCATAAAAATGTAACATAATACAATTTTTTTTTACAAGTTATATCTAATGATATGACATATAACTAATGAGATCCTATCATTAATATAGTCATTGAAATAACCAATGCTCTTAAATGTTAATCCAAGATATTTTCTATTCAAGGTAGAGGATATTGATTATATATCATGTGTAGGTTTAACCATATCTAATTTATACAGAGAATAAGGGATCCATATTCCTTATTGGTAAAAAGGATTAGTGAATGAAAAAGAGATTTTTTGGGGAATATAAAACCCATACCCTCTTTGTCTTCTAAATTTTTCTTGACCTCTTAATTCTCATTTGGAACTATCTTTTACTGAGGTGTAGACACTAGTACTAACCTGAGAAATAGAAAATTTGTTAATTCCATATCTATTAATTTAGGTATCCAAGAAAACAAATAATATAATATGTTCCTAAAATTATCCACCACATGTTAGAAGAAATCAAGTCATAAACCCTAATATTTCCATAAATTAATGGAAAATGGTCCTTCACTCTATCCCGTGATGATACACAGGTCTAGCTTGAGACACATTGAAATCCCTTTCTAACATGGGATACAACCATCATGATATGTAAATATCACCCTCTAGTGATTTATATCAATATTGGAAATATAAGGGACTAAATATTAAAACCCCATAATTACGTCAAACAATGTCATATCAAGGATGAAAAGATTCCATATAAAAATATATCCACTAATATCAAGTTAGTAAAACATAATTCAATGAACACTCTCTGACAATATATGCATAGGGGTATTGTGTACCATGTCACCACAAAAATGCTATATCTTATTCCCCAAGAATCTATGCAATTACCAAAGATATGAATGATGAACTTCTTTCAAATAAATATGACACTAATGTAGAGGCTAATAGAATAGTAACTTGAATTTTTGTAGGTATGACAACCAATCCCCTTTTTTTATAGGAGGTACTATATGTAATTGGATCGTACTATAGCCCTGATTCATATCATTAATACCCTTGTATGGTCCAATTTATTGGTGTTTTATGTGTTGAAATTTATTACCTCATCCTCAACCATGAACACATCCTACGGGGTTGGTGGTCTTACAAATATTTTTTTTATGAATTTCTATTATCTGTAGTCTGAAACATGGGGTAGGTGTACATCCTCTATCCCTCGACACTGATGTACATTTCTTATAGAAGAACTAGAGATTCCATTTCCTACCAAACCCTCTACATTTTTATAGATCCTTTAAAAATATGGATTTTTGTGACCCAATTTCCCACACATGTTATTCACTAGAATGTTTTTTGTGAGAACTCTATGTTCTCTACTGCCACTGTGAGAAACCTCTATTTGTTTATTCATCCTCCTAGAAGAATCAAATCATGGTCTAGATGATGAACTACCTTGTATCCCACAACCACCATCCCACAAATTCATTAATGTGAAGATATCTTTATTGACTATATGATAAATTATAGCTATCCAAATTTCATTTCCCTGTGATTATACGGAATATACCATCACACTATGAAATCACCTCGTAGTAATGATCTAATAACCTAGTAGAATCAAGGAAAATCAATTAAAATCCATGAAATGAGAAAAATACTCTAGGAAAAAGATGGATCACTATATTGGGATCATTAATTCTCAAAACCAACAAGATATCAATTTAAGTTGATAACATTAATTTTTAAATATCATATAGAATTATTCTAATATAATATCTCAATTTCAGTCTACCAAGGTAATAATATACCACCATATTTTTTGTATAACTAAATAGAATTTATTCATCAATCCAATCCCTATGCTTGGAGGGAATATCTAGATTCTCAAATATCGAAATCACAGATTCAATCCATGAATTAGTTGCATACATTCTGATATAATAGGGAATGTGGGATGATGTTGTTGTATGGGCTCCAAGTTCTTCTATACCATAGTTGGGGAATGTCAGTTGAAACCATTAATATACTACATCAAATGAAGAAAACATAGGTGAAATTGGGAATAAATTCTTACATTAGTAATAAATGAAGGTTCTATAGTAGGAAATTTAGGATGTTCCACACGAGTCTTAAGGCCTTCCACCTCGAGTGAATGGCCACCAAATCCTTCCTGATGTATATCTTCTGTCTGTCATGTTGAATTGATTCTAAAATTCAATATGTATGTCTCAAATAATTATTTATATTTAAAATTATTACATATATATTAATATAAAGGTAAAAATCCATCCAATAGAAAAGGTCACACCTATCTCTATGCTCTAATATATAGGCCTATATGAAAATAGAAAGACCATAAAATTCCATAATGACTTAGTAGATAGCCCCAAATACCTAAAATTATGTCGAAGCTCATTATTAGTTCTCATATCACAAAATATGGGTTACAATATATTGAGTTTCAATATTAAAGAATAGAGTAAATTTATCATTACTTTATAATTGGAATTTTTTATTTTTTAGTAACCATTTTATTTGAAATATTTAATTTCCTTTGTGTTTATAATATTTTAAATATATATATATATATATATATATATCATGGTATTTTTAGGTGTGTTTTCATTACCAACATAAAAAATTCTTACAAAATATAAATTGGAATTGGTAGGTCTTTGAATAGAATCTTGACCATTACATCTAGTAGCAAGATGTAACAGGTCTACAGAACTCTTATGTATAGCACCCAAAATATGCTATAATTTTCTAATTAAGTTGTCATTGTCAATCTATGATGGGAAAAATATATATTGGTATATTCACTTAAATTAATCCAATTATATTATAAATTTAATATGAATTAAAACATTTAATTTATTTATATTATGGAATAAACTATGTAAATCAGGAAATGTAAGAAAAAAGTACACATGGAATAGAAATAAATCGTGGAATATTAGCCTTGAAATTACTATAATGATGAATTAGAATCTAATTACTTACATTAACAGGCCATAAAAATATGTCTTTATCATTCACATTGACATTAATAATGTCACATAGTGTAAGTGTCACCCTATAGTGAAATCATATATACATTAGTATGTTAAATCCAATAAGGGAAATAACCAATCTCTATTAATTTTTGTTTCTCTATTATAAGGGTTGGTAACTGCCATGTATAGGATTTCGACCATGATACATTACAAACGAGTCTCATTTCTAATACAGATAATTTAATACAAAATAAATAAAGGGATATGATTACACATTGTAATATCCCAACCTGGAGTCTACTTAAATTAGGTAACAAGTAGGTGGATCAGATGGCCTTATGCTTGCATCCCCATATTACAAAGGCTTCAAACTAGTGGGGAGAGTATAAGATGGAATTTTTGCAATCCTATATACTCATATTAGTATGTTAAAATTGGTAACATAAATAAATAGGTAATAGTGGAAGCATGCTATAACATATTTAATAATTCGATAAAACATATCAATCAAAAGTAGAAGAATAATAACCACATTATAGATATAAATTCTAAAATATATAGGTTACATCATATATTATGAATGAATTTAATTATGATTGAAAAACAATATGGGATACATTGGATATGAAAAAACATTATGTCATACAAAATGACAAAAAAATAGAAAATGCATCCCCACTGGAATAACAACAATATGTTTGGTCCTCAGCTCCCAGGCTCCAAACTATAATTAAAGAAGATCAAGCATCTATAATAGGGTTCCTAATATTTTCCACACTTGAATACATGATGTCTTATGATGTACCTAATATATCATGTGTAAACATAGTGTATATCAAGAATTATTTCTAAAAAATTGATCCAATACACATAGAATAATAATGTTATGGTATAAGAAATAATAAAAAATGATGGAAAATAAATTACAATTTTCATAGGATGGAATATTTCAGATCAATGACTATATATGAATTATTCTTATATATATATATATATATTATTTTTATACATTTCGGTTCACACTATACGTGAGGATGTTTATATTCATATATCACATTACTATGTTGTAGTTAGACCTGTGGTGTAATTCAATTGTCCATAACCAATCTATCGAGTAAATGGATCCACCACAGGGAAAATAGCTGAATCTTATATGAATGTGTGACATCATTACCATCAATGAAGATGTTATGGGGATTAATTATTCCCAACACATGAAGTAATCAATGGTGGACCATCATGGTCGTATACAGGTAAAAGTATAATTATGTGAGAGACCATGCCTATAATACAATGTAAGGGAATGTAAAATGTCATTCTCAATATAAACATTAACCATCATTCAACATCCAATATTAATTATATAATAATAATAATCATCATCATCATCATCGTCATGAGAGATCAACTCTAATGGATTTATAATCCTTTATCACAAATATCCAGTGGTGAAAGATTCATATACTTATATTTCATAATAATTATTCACATGGATTGGACTTAACACCCATTTTATATTTATATAAAACAACACATTTAATTTTTTATGTTGCTAAGATATTAAATCAGGTTCATGGAAAACACGTAGATGGTGCATGGACCTCTAAACAATTTAATATAAGAGGAAAATACTTTTTGAACTCCCAGATTGATGTAAATCAAGAGGTATGAAACAAAAAAACATTATTTGGGTATACGAGTATATCACAATCCTATGTAATTAATTTAATAAGGAAAAACTCAATTTAAAGAATTTCACATAATTTTCCAACATGAGAAACAATGTAAAATGCTTTGGAAACACTTAAAAAGGTGTGAAAAGACGAATAACTCGTGTGTTAGGTCTATAGATGAATACTCATTCATTTGTGGACGATTATTTGAATCATATTGTTTGAAATCACTGAAATATAAAAATTCTAAAAAATAGTGAAAATAAGCTCAGATCAAAATAGAGATAAAGTATATGATGATAAAATATAATAAAAAGTAATAATATTAAATATATTGTCATTGTAAATCCAAAACATAGGATATTGAAATAAATACAGATTAGATGGAGGTTCTACAAAAATAATGAGGTTATGAAATGTGAGTGAAAATGGGAGGCAAAAATGGATATTCTTCCCACTAGAGATGAAGGGATTTAAAGGATGTGATATTTAATTATATTAATTGTGATATGTTATTCTACCCAAAAATTAATAGGTTGAAAAGTTCAATCATATGGTTGTCCAAATAATTCCACAAACCTTTTTCATGATATTCTCAAAAATACATCTTGAAAAGGATATTTCCACAGTTTGACTAACCCCTCATTGCCTATATGAAGTGCCTTTTTAATTTCATGGGTGAAAATAGAATGGATATGTGCCTCTCCTCACATGGTAGTTAAAAAATGTGGCCTCTTATGTACATTGTGTACCTTGAATGGTTGTGTCGAATAGTTTGCACTAAATATTTTCAAACTATGTGACCCACTAATTATTTTAAATTACTGGAACTCTGATATCCAAACACGCACTTTATGATTTAGAAACAATACATTGTCCATAGGGAAAATTTACCATGAAAATAACATTATGTGAAAAAAATTGATCCATACCTACATGAATGTGTATTTAGTAACAATAAGTGAAAGAAAATAGGATCCCTTTCTTATATAATAGAGATTCACAATTATTTAAATTCCTAAAAAATTCAATAATGGGATGTCTTAAAAAGGCATGTTCCTATAGAATTTTAAATTATTTATTTTTTTAGAGAACTTGTTGATCCAGAACTATGAAATTATATAACAACCCTTCTCATTATTTAACAAGTAAAAAATATTTATTATAGAAACATGCACTTAAGACCACTATAAGGATATATAGGTATAGTTGATTGGGAAAATAAGAACATTAAATTACAACTTAGAACAAAAAATTTATCATCTTTGTTTAATACTTATTTTATTACCACAACATTCCTTCGTACTTAGCATCGCATGGGATAGCCTTAGGAATTTCAAAAGAAAATGTTGAGCAATAAATCCCTATAATGGAGTAAACAAGACAATACATAATGAATATATTAAATGTTATGAAATATTCTTATAAGTAGATCACATGATAAACATGAATAAAAAAAATATATAGCATGATCATCATAACATGGAAACGTGGCATCATCATTTAACATGATATTAGCATGAACCAAGGAGCATTTCACATGGAGCATGAGTAAATCAATAATTCACATGGGTTAGCATGAGTAATCCCTCATTTCACTTGAATTATCATGAGTAAGCCCTAAATTCACTTTAACTATCATGATAATAATCTTTTCCCAATGAATTAAATCTCTATCTGGACACACCATTCATAATCATTTCATTTCATGCATAAGCGACTTCATGGATCCTATAACATTGATTAATTAACCATGAAAATTTATTCCAACAGAAAAGAAATTTAGAATTCATACATGAATAATTTTTATAAGTAAGTATATTTTTAAAATTGTGAATACCCTTGATATAGAAATGGGCATGGTATTGTCTGTTCAGTGACATTTTCAAGGAAAATCATTGTGCAATTTCGACAGTTTAACGGTGTGACATAAGAATTAGTAAAAACATTTGATGAGGTAGAATAGGGTACCTCATAATATATACATGAAATTGAAAGTAATCGGGTCATATATAAACCTATCCCAAAATATTTAATGAAATGTAAATAAAAATACTTAATTATTTCTTGATGGTAAATGATAAGATAGAAATTCCATACAGAATTTTGGCATCGTAACAGATGTACATAGAGGAATTAAGGAATGACAATTGAGCCTCTAATCATTCATATATAATTATAAATTATTATGTAGGTATTACATCATACCCATTACTTATAATTGGAAATAACAGGTCATAACAACAAAAAGAAATTTTTTCAAAAAATAGAAAGCATGAAATACCTTACTTGGAAGTGTGATCCAAAAGGTGTGGGAGAGGCCTGAAAGAAGTTTATATAGAGCATAGGGTGTCATGGAAATATTATATATAGTGGATTTTATAGGTTGGTGAAGCTCAAAAGGAATTGAGTGAATATGAAGTGGGATCATTGGTTGGATTATTTAGAAAAAGAGAGAATTATTTATTATTTCTGTTTTGGACACCATACATTAAACAAATGAAATCCCCAAACAAACCCATGGTTTTTACCCATGGTTTTTTCAAATAGGAAGTGAAAAAAAATATTATATAGGTCCAATGTCTGAAAATATTAAAATATTAGGCTTGCTTATGTTTAGTTGAGTCTAACTCTCTAGAAAATCATTTTAAAATCTAAAAATTATTTACATGTCTTGGGGGTCAACTAAGACTTTGTAAAATAAATCAAACAAACATAAAATCACATTATTTTTTGTTAAAACATATATCTTCCAAATATAACATTTATAGTATTTCATTACATAACTATTTTTTAATTATGTAGTCATAAAACACATTATATATTTCAAAAGTATTTCATTTGTACACAAAAAAAATCAAATGTCTCAGAAAATTTTGAATAATTAACTATTGGATAATTTTTAAGTCCAGATTCCAAAATTTATATTAATATATTTTACATATTTTTCTAAATATTTTAATATTTACATTTAAAATAATAACTGAAATTTACCAAAAATTCATGCTTTTTGTTGAAAACATCTTTCAAACCATACTAAAAACATAAATTGTATTCTTAAATATTATAAAATGATTTATTTTTTTAAAAAATTAATTTAGTAATAGTGTTTTATTAAAATTTTACTTAATTTAATATTCCATTAATTCAATACAATATATTTAATTATTTAATATTAACTAAAAATAATATTTTTTCTTTAAAAAATATATACAAATCATCAAAAACAAAATTAATATATATTATTTGTTCTATACCAAAATAATACAAATAATAATAGTGCTAGGGTCTTTTTTCATAACCTATTATAACATCCACATATGACATAAGGGTATGGTGTGTGATGGTGACATACTCTTGGGGAGGCTTAGATATCACAGTTCGGGTGGTAATCCTTATCACCTTCCACTTTTCCCGTTGGTGGTTCCCTTTGAGTTTATCATTTTGATGCTTGGATTAGTATTGGCCAAAAGATAATCCTAGTGAAACCACTTCATATCCAAGCTTCGAAAAATGGGCTTTATAAGGAGAATTTATACTGGATGAGGCCATTTCATCCTTTCTATGAGTAATTGGATTTGTTAAAGCCCTATATTTATACTAATCATGTGATCACTGTTCAACTGATATATAATCAATGGAAAAAATTCTTAATAATATTTAGAAATACAAAATCATAAAAACAATGAATTTCAAATGTTATAAAACCATTTTACATAATAATAAATTTAATTAGATCAATATGGGTTTTCATAAATAATTTTTTTGGCCTCACAATCTTCACACATTAAGAAATTTCTCCCCCAAAATTTCTTTTTCCCACACTAAAATAGATGGGGTAACTCTACTTCATTAATTCCTATCATTCTGACGTTACTTCTTGAAACATGGGGGTTTTCTATAACATATCAAAGGGAATTGACTTATTTTGTATAATTTTTTCCTATAATCATATATCTTCAATAATAATATTCATAGGAGTGGTCCTTATCCAATGGTACCGACTTTTAATTGTGTACATGCTATGGGCCAGTTATGTATATCCTTAAGAGAGATACATGAAATTCCACATAAACATCAGACATGTTTGGTGGGAGTGCTAGCAGATAGGCCATTGCTCAAATGCAATCAAGGATCTCAGAAAAACTGATGTACTTCGGACTATGATTTCCCTTCTTCCAAAATATCATAAGTCTGTTCCACAATGATATGTGGAGGAATTCCAGGTCTCTGACATCAAACTATAGGTCTCATCAATGGTTATTATTATAGCTCTTTTGTCAACTCTGGTGATATTTGTTGTGTTGTTAGATGATCTTGACCTTATCCTCCATTTCATCAACCATTTATAGACATAGGATATTTCACTACCCATCATCGTCCAATCATGTCGATGTTCTTCACCTCTTCCCATAAAGGGCTTCATGAGGATCCATTGGGATTCTTGAGTGGAAACTGTTATTGTATGTGAACTCAACTAGAGGATGGTTTTAATCACATCCTTCGTTGAAATCCATTGATCCTAATCTCAAAATTTCCTCAAGTTCATGGATAGTTCGCTTAGATTGTCCATCCGTTTGAGGACGATAAGCTGTACTGAAGTTCAGATCAGTATTCAGAGCATGTTTAAGAATCATTCAGAACATATATGTGAATCTAGGATCATGATCAGATACAATAGATTGTGGTACTCTAATAAACCTTACCACTTCTTTGATATATATCCGTTCAAGTTGATCTAATGAGAAATACTATCAAATTTTAATGAAGTGTTTAGTATTTGTAAGAGGACCCACAACAGCCCAGCTAGCATATTTTCCTTCTTATGTCATCGGAAGTACGATGACAATGTTCATGGTGATGTTCTCCCTTTTCCATGCCACTATGGTTAATGGTTTCATCTTCTCCTAAAACGTCTTCCTCTCATCCTTCACCTGCTCTCATACTAGGCACATTTATGTTTACTCAGTGATCTCCTTATTTATGTTATCCCACCAATAATGCTCTTGGAGATCGCTATACGTCATTATGTTCCCTGGGTGAATGGAGATATTTGAACTATGTACATCCTAAAAATATTCTTTCTGTAACTCCATATTTTATAGAACACATAGTCTTGACCCAAATCTCACAATTCCTTCTTCATTAACATCGAACACTAATAATTTCCTTTTTCAGACAGTTTCCACTTTCTTCTGAATTCTCACATCATCCTTTTGAGCATCCTTTAACCTTCGCAAAAGAGACGGTTGGGAAATAATTTGTGAAATGAGTGATAATTGTCCCTTCATTGTGGTTCCCTTGTAAATACTCATCATGTCTAAGATGATTGGATCCTATTCAATTATCATCAATGATATAATTGTTGGGTCCTTTCTACATAGAAAATCTTCCAATTTGTTCTTTTTTCCCGGATGGTAATGAAATGATTAGTCATAGTCTTTCATAATCTCTAACCATCTTCATTAGATCTTATTAATCTCTTTCTATGTGAAAATATACATGATGCTTTTTGGGTCTATAGATATTTCTTACTTCTACCCAAAGAGTTAATGTCTCCAAATTTTGAAAAT
Source organism: Viscum album (assembly GCA_963277665.1). Lineage (NCBI taxonomy): Eukaryota > Viridiplantae > Streptophyta > Magnoliopsida > Santalales > Viscaceae > Viscum > Viscum album. The sequence goes on along the minus strand of OY728163.1, from coordinate 1,895,610,665 downwards.
GAATATTACTACAGAAATCTTCAAATAATTTGTTGGATAGTTTATCTCATGAAAATTCAATTTCCATGAAGCTTAGCCAATTATTTTTTACGTTTTCATCAACACATAGCCCAGAACCCTCTTCAAAGGGACACTAAATACCACATAAATTTATCCACATGTGTGTAATGTGAGAACTTTTATAGTGATAAAACTCATTTTTAACTCCTTGAAGCTTTATTCGCATTCATCACTCTAAGAAAACATTACTCCCTTCTGTGTCATCTTGGTAAGAGGGTTTGACAATCTTGAGAAATTTCTGAAAATTCAGTGATAATATTCATCTTTCCCTAGGAGGCTATTGATATCTCTCACTTATGATGGTCTTGGACATCCCTCAATTACATCTATCTTATAGGGATCCATAGATATCACATTTCTTGTGATGATATGACTCCAAAATGAGACCTCCTTCTACTAGAACTCACACATTTTATACTTTTTATAGAGAATCTCCTTTCACAAGGTCTCTAGTATATTGCAAAGATTCTCTTCATTCTCCTCCTTGGTTTTAGAGTATTTTACAATTTCATCTATAAAGGCTACAAAAAAAATTTTAGGTAATCTATAAATAGTATATTCATCAAGTCCATGAAGATTGATGAAGAATTTGTGAGTTTAAAGGCATTAATATGAATTCATAGTTCCAATATATAGTACTAAAATTAGTCATGGGGATATCCTTTACCGTCACCCTAACAAGGTAATATCCAACCAAAAATATGCCATTGAGAAATATTTTTCTCCATGTAGCTCATTGAACAAGTCATAAATTTGGGGAAGAGGATACTTTTTATATATCAAGATTTTTTTGAGCTCATGATAATCAATGAAAAGAAAAATTGACCTATCCTTCTGGATATAGAGGGATAGTTCCCACCATGTTGATGCACTTGGTCATATAAACCCCATATCCAGATTCTTTGGTAGTTGTTTTTTAGCTCCACATGCTGCACAACATCCATTCTATACAGAGTATTGGATATTTTCAATGCCCCAGGTATAAGATCAATTGAGAATTCAACATCTCTTCTAGATGGAAGATGAGGTAATTCCCCGAGAAAAACTTCAGAGAATTCCCTCACAATAGGAAGGTCATAAAGGATGGCTTCATCCATAGACTCAATCATCTGGGCAAGATATGTGTTCTCATAGTGCTGTAAGAGCCACGTTGGAGGTGATGGTGCTAAAGAATATTCATCACCCTTCATCAAATTGTACAGAATCGGGGGTCGATCCTCTATATGGTGATGGATTTACCTATCAACGAAATTTATATTTTCTCTATATAAGGAAATACCAGCCATGCCAATAATAGCATCAAATTCTACAAGAGGGAATATGAATAGTAACTATAAAAAATTCAATCCACCAATTATAATAGGAGATGATTTATATTCATGGGATGCAATTACTGCCCCATTTTTAGTTCTCATATACATTTTCAAAACCTTGATTTGTGGTGGTGTTGGGACTCTTATTCTAAACTTTTTGGATATAAAATATTGTGTAGAACTAGAATCAAAAAGTATATTCATGATTATTGAATGAATAACTACTGTACGTGTCACCACTTCATTTTCGGGGTTTACATCGGTGGTAGTGATGTAAAAAACATGGCCTTGCTGCCTTGGAGGTTGTTGGTTTCCTCGGAAAACCCTTAGGTTAGGTCACCAATTTGCAAAGTGCCCTGGTTCCTTGTAGTTGAAGCAATGAACAATGCTTTGAGGGTCGAACGAAGTGTTCATTTCCTATGTTGTAACCACTGGGTTTCTTGTTGGTAGTTATTGGATAGGATCCATTCTCCTCCATACCTAATTCATTTCCTTTACCCTTCAATAAATTTCCAGGGTTCCTATTTTTGTACCTTTGGCAAGTGGTGTGCATTATTTTCTTTGAAAATTGTATTTATCTATCAGACTAAAGAATTTAATGTCCACCTTATACTTCTTGTCCCCATGATACCCCGGAGATTCTCATATCTCCATTTTGGACTTTGAGGGCACATCATACAATTTCCTCATAGTTCTCAATGTCACAGATTGCTAGGGATTTCTGTAGGCTTTGTTTTATCCCACCATTGAAGAATTCATCCTTGCATTCGGGGGTAACGACAAACCCAAAGGCATAACATATAAGACTTGAGATGTTTTCCTCTCAGGCTTTGATGGATTCATCTTCTTTTTTCTTAGGGGAAAATAATTCAATTTTCGTCTTGTGTTGAAGGGTTTGAAGAACATATTTATTAAACAACATTTTCATAAATATTTCATTTCAAATACCTTTATCTCCTCCTCACGCTTCGTATTTTAGAGTAATGTTAACCATTGATCAGCTTCACCACCCATATGATAATCATTTATAAGAATCTACTCTTTTTTGGAATATTGAAGGATGGAAAATATATTATCAATGGATTTGATCCATTGTTCACCAACAGAGGGATCAGATGATCTTTTAAAAGTATGAGGCCTTTGTCACATAATGCTCAGGATTGTGAGTTGTTATTTATTAGGGGGGGGGGGGTTGAACGTTTCTCTTGACCCATGTTTCTATTCAAAACATGAGTTAACTGAGAGAATACCATGACAATGTTGGTGATTCTTTCTCCCATCGGATTAGGAATCTCACTAGAATAGGCATCACATTGATCTTTGTAATGATTGTTCGCCCGAGTCCTCCTATTATAGGCCATTGGCTGGAATAATAGAAATGTTAGTTTTAAATACTAAAGGGTTATCTAACGACAAAAAACAGATGACTTAGAAATTAAATTTATATTCTTATTTTATGAATCTGTGGGTTTCAATCTATGTTATACATGTTCTACATCCACAACTAAATATTCACCTACGACCACATTTAGGAACTGTGGTTGTAGGCCTGAAAACATAGCAATAGAATATGGCCACAGTTTTAGATAATAGTGGCTGCAATCATCATCACATTAGAGGTAACAATGACACAGTTTAGACGTGGCAGAAAAACCCTATTGCCACAATTTTAACTATGGCACTATTCCCCCTAAAGCCACAGTTGAACCATGGAACATTGCCCCTTGATCCCCTGTGGACAGCCCCCTTTCACCCCTAGATAGCCCCTTTCACCCCTTACACCCCCCACATGGACAACACACCCTTCCCCCAAGCCACAAAAGATCACACTGCACAACCCCCCCCCCCCTCCACACACTCATGCCCACCCCCTGACCCCTACCCTACCCCTTTCAAAAAACTAGCACACCCCCTTAGACCCCAACCCTGCCCACGCTTCGGCCCACCACACCCCCTACACACACCCCTACCCCAACCCATGCACAATGCACCCCCATAGACATCACCACCCCCCTTCGAGTCACCCCATCCCTTCACCCCCACCCACCACTACCACTTCCACCTACCCCTCCCAGTCCCCCCAGCACCTTCCAGTCCGCCTATCCCTCCTGATAGTCCCCCCACCCAGTTTCCCCTCCCCCCGATCCCCTTCCTGTCCCCCTCCACCCGGATCCTACCAGTCCCCCAACCTAATAACATCCCAACCCATTAGCTTGTATCATGTCATAGGGTCTAATAATCATTGGTGAAATTTCCAAGGCATTAAATATATTTCATGGTTTTAAAAACAATGTTACAAAATAAGAATGATTTACTCTATTTATCACATAGATGATGAATGTGCAACTCACTCTAAAATTTTAATTATGCACTAAGTCTACATATATACTAAGAATGAAGAAAATAAAAATATAGAAAAACAAAAAATTGCACATACATGAGTCTCCATATAATAAAAACTATCAATGAAGTCTGGAACCATCTCACATGTACTTACAACACAAGGTAGAAAATAGTAGTACTCATCCCCTAAAATTATTGGAAAAAAACTTTTTAGAAAATTCACAAAGAATATCCATCAATAAAAAAGAATACTGTAGTAATATAAACAACAATAATAGAATAAATTCACTAAGTATGTGAAAACAAAACCTGTATCTAACTAAACTAATGTGATATTGATAAAAAATATATCATGTGTCAATCCATATATCTTCATGCAGTAGGATCCCATTTATCGGTCCATTGAGATTTTTTATAAATGTTTACGATGAAGTTATTTTCACAAGCTTCATCCATGGATCATTGGATGAAGAACTAATTATGAAAATTCCACCCCATTCCTATCTTGCACCCTCCCCCTACCACTACCAGTCCCCCACACCATGCCCCCACATGTCATCCCTTCCCCTACCCCTTCCAGTACCTCACCCCTATCCCATGCCCCTACCAGTCCCCCTACCACTGCCTGTCCCCCACCCCTTCACCTTCCAGTCCTCCTTCACCTACATCTACTAGTCCCCCACCACCTTCAACATTCCCCTAGCCCTACCATTCCCCCACCCACTCCCCTACCAATCCCCATCCCCTACTAGTCCCCCCTGACCCTACCTGTCCCCCACCCCATTTCCCCTTCCAGTCCCCACCCCTCTCCCAACTAGTCCCCCCTTCCCCTGATAGTCCCCCTCCCCATGCCCCCTCCCATCCCCAAGAACACTACCCTATCATTGGTGACTACTATATTCCATCACAAGGGTTATAATATTCAATCATTTTTTTGTGGATCAATTGATTATATAACATTGTTCTTTTTAAATAGTGTAGTATCTTATAACAAGATTGACATCTAAATAAGTAGTAATATAAATATTTTTTTATAATTGTTTTAATAGAAATTAAGATTTGAAAAATAATATCTAAAGGTTTCATGTTTAAATTTTTAGTATCCATTGTAAGAACAGGTTTTATTGTTCTATAAAGGTTTATAATTTTTTGAATTTTAATAATTTATTTCAAATGATAAATTTTACTGTTGGTTTTAGTTATATATAGATCACTTTATATGGTTCTTTTTGTACGTTGGTAAATATGACATGAAATAATTCCTAAGGTTATTTTAAATGTTATTAAGGTTGAAAAGATTTTTTTAAGGATTAAAATAAACCTTCCATAAAATTGACTAAAGAGTGTACAAGGATCTCCATTAATGTTTTAAGGTTATGTACAAAGGTTCTACCTATTTTAAAACAGTTGATTCAAAAATCTTTGAATGGTTATTTATACCATATGGCTTACCATATAATTATTGGGTCTCTTTTCACCTTCATGTGGTTCCTTCAAATAATCAATGGTTTATTTACATCCACCTTGATAAATGAGATCATCCTATGTTTTTACCCTGGAAGCTAAGGTCAAAACTGATCAACAAAAGGTGGTTGATGATACAAGACTCAATCATTGATGATCTATGGTTTTATTTGGATAAATGATTCAAACAATATTAATTAGGGATGAAGTGTAGATTTTTGATTTTCTGTCATTTCAAGGTTGGTCAATTCTGATGATGTTATAATAGAGAATGGCAATTATTGTTTCTAATGAGTTGATGGAAAACATTATAAGAAGATGGTGTTTCTGGAAGATGAATCAAAGGGAAGATGTGATGTAGTCACTTGAACATGTTCAATGATATGTCCACCAAAAATGAGTTATAATGTAATAGTGTTGAGTTATGGTGATGAAACTCTTTTAATTAGATGAGCTATTGACTGGGATCGATCACCAGGCAGCGCATAAACAATTTTTATGATAAATAATCACTTGAGATTGAGTTTATGGTTCTGTGTCATTTAGTTTATTCACTCACTGGTCTAAATAGATGATGTCTAAGAGGAACTCATTACTCACAAACATTTCAATTGTATGAACACATCTGAATGGATCAAATTTTCACAATTTAATGTGGCAGATGTGTCAAGGTTTTTAGTAGAATAAAGACTACAATGTAGGATTTTTTCACTCATGTCAATACTTATGATTACAAGATATCTATCCCTAGTGGATGAAGACAACCAAATTAATTAATTTATCTATTAAAACCCGTGGAGTATGATCATGCATCATCATTAATATTTCCCATGCATGGATGATAATTTGGAGCTGATGAATATCATGAAAGTGTGTCATCATATAAGATTGAAAACCCAATCTAGGTATAATAATTGTTAGAAATTGATATGGGAATCTTCCATGGATTAAGGGTTTGAGAGTTCTATGATGTTTCATTCACTAACCATATTGGTGAATTTATATGTACAAATTTAAGAGGAGTTATGCTCACTACATGTTGGTTCAATATAATGGGATAAAAGTAATGTTAGATGAGGAAAAGAAGGGTTTATATATTATTATTTAGAAGGAGATTAGTTAGACACAAGAGTAAGTGTATGATTTTATTTATGGGATTTAAAATAACTATAGAGGCAATTAGAACAATGAAAATAATTCTCCCATGCCAATAAATCACAAAATTTGGGTGGGAGAAATATAAAGTAGGGTTGTTGAAAATGATTCAATATAAACATAAAACCAAGAAATTTTGAGTGGGATGAAGAAATTAATTCTCAAACATAATTAATGTGATATTGAAGGTGGTGAAGTAGGAATTCATAGAATGAGATCTTAGTATTGCGAAGCAGTTTCATAGGAAACATAATCAATTCATTAGTGGAGATTTGTATTCTCATTATAACACCTTTATTCTTAATTTTCCCCAATATAATGAATTCATTAATAAAAATTAATATTTCAATCATTTCAATTTACAAAATTTTACTAGGAAAAATATAATTGTCAATTCATTATCTTTTACTTTATTTGAATTTATTTTATTCTAGGTTCATGCTCTTATTTTATTTACATAAATCAATTACTAAAACATTCAAGACAAAATAATGTTTATGTTAATCTAATATAGTTAAACTTTTAATAAAATATTTTTTTCAATATAAATTTTCAAAGAGGTTATCCAATCATGGAAGTGTATACCACCAAATTAAAAAAAAATATTTATTTTGTTAAGGCCTTCACACTCATTTTCGTAACCGAGATGTGGAATGTGAGATTAAATAATAAATAACATATTCAACTGCTTGTTTACCTCTTCAATTGAAGTGTGTTGAAATTATTGTTTTGGAATTTGGATTATATTGAACCCATTTTAAAAAATAAAATAATGTAAAGTCAATTAAATATTATAAAATTGATATTTACCATAGTTAGTATCCCATATGTTACTGCTACTACAATTTCAACCTATGGTTCTTAGTTTACTCAATACATGTTGGATCATTTCATACTATTTTGAATATGATTAGAAATCATAATCCACCTCATCATTTGACTTCCATCATCACTTTATATTGAGTCCTAATGTATTTATTTTATTTTGAGTTGTTTTTTCTTAGTTAAAATATATTTCTTACCTTTTCCAAGGGATCAATAATCACTAACATATAATTGGGTTAGTATGAAATATAAATAAATAATTAGGTATTCAAATGACATACCTTTCATCAATCACTACATACCTCTCCTCATTTGAGAGAATATGACACTCTATTTAGGTTATGTTGTGCATCATTGAAACCTCAAAAATTGACTGGTGTTTCACTTATGATCGTGGTCAATGTGTTCTACACCATTCAGGGATAGTGAAGACCTACTCAGTAGTTTGTGGAAGAATCCATCTTAGGGACTGTGTGAGGCAGTCATACTCTAATTAGAAGGAAAATGTTGTGAAAGATAGAAATAAAAACCAGTGGTAGGTAGATTACTATGTTATATAGAGAACCATTAGTGGTATGATAGTGCACATAGTGGGATATAATGTATGCATATTGAGTGACTATGTCATACCTAACCACATAAATTAATAGAAGATGAATCTATATACATGGTGCATAACTGTTTATTTCCCTAAATATTAGGCTCTCATTTTGACTATTCCATGTAAATCCATGTATTTTCTTCCATTTTCTCATAACACACATTTTTTCCAAGCCATGTAAATACTAAATATTTTTTTATAAGAATAATTCAATGAAAATGATTTTTTAGGGTTTATATATTATTTTAATTTTGATAGATCTTTTATATTATTGTATTTGAAATTTAGTATGGATAATGGTATTTGTATAAGAATGGATATAAACATAATTATAGGTATTCATACTATTAATTTGATAATGTTATAGTATTGCAACAAGCATTTGAAAATAATCATAATCAAATTCACTATCTAATTCAAAATGTTTATGTTTTATTAATTTTAAAAGTATCAGCATGAGCATAGGCATATGAATAGGCACAGGAATAAGCATATGTATGCATGTATTCAATATTCATATAATCTTGAGCATAAGAAAACTTAAAATTACATTATTTAAAATATATTTTATAGTATTCTTATATTGCAATTCAAGAAAAAGTAAGAATAGTAATAAAAGGTACTTTTTAATATATGTTGCGATTTATAAATTATTGTATTTTAAAAAGGTTGTATCTTTTAGTATTTTTTATGAATATGATGGAGCATATGGAGATGATATTTAAGAATGAAAAAAAATTATGGCTTTATGTCTGTTAGTATCAAATTAAGTATTTTATTAAACATAATAATATGTATAAGGATATATATCTATTAGTTTTTAGTTGTTATGTAATAAAATCCTTCCATATTTCATAATTTTTAAATGTGCATGCATTTAGGGTTTTTAATATTACAATTATAAGCTTATTTGTTATGCTTTATATCATCCTAATGTGTATCTTTTTCTTACAAATTTTTTTTTATGAATGAATCTTATTGAATGTTGATAGAATTTATATTAATGAATGTGAATGTATAAAAAATTACATAGAGATGAATCAAAATATATGAGAATTGAACTACAAAAAAGATATAATATTTTTTAAAAAGACATTGTATATATTGTTGTAAACATGTTATGACCAATATTTGAAATAAATGAATAATATATAAAGCACAAGTGCATACCACAAGGGGTCCATTCAGTTCAGATAAATAAACTGAAGAATTCTTCAACTCCACTACTATATCTTGATGTTCTAATAACTCCATGCACCTAGTAAGTATTAAAATATAACCTAAAACTAATTAGTATGGTTAAAAAAAATGAAAATATATAAGGAAATATGATTATAAATAAAAATATTACATATAAATAGACAAAATATTTCCAGAAGTCTATTAAAATATCATCAAGGCTTATACGTGATTACAAAATTTAAATGTACACCCATATTGTGTTTTGAAAATAGAAATAGTCAATGATATTGATTACATATTTAGTAACGGATAGTGCATGTATATTAAAAAAACAATGTATATTGTGTATACGAAATGGAATTCATATTGAATATAAATTGAACTTTTTGGTATATGATAATGCATAAAAGAAAGGTGGATTCATCACCAGAAATCCTCATGTATATCAACAAATTCATTTCAACATTAGTACGAGATAATGAAATCTAAGATTCAATATAAACCACAGTAAAAAGTTTTATTTAGACGGCGATATGAACACGAATAAAATCATGCAATTTCAGAAAAATATAAATTTTAATATAAACTGTGACATAAACGATATTATAAATAGTTGTTTCAGATCATTAATAAGCAAGAAAAATGAATTTTTATTCTACACCGTGAAATTACATTTATATTATTTTTAACAACAATATAAATGACATTTTCATGTTGTAGTTAATGATAATGAAGAACCATAATGTATATTAAGTGATTTTAATTTCATGAATAATGATTATAAATAGAAAATTCAAGAAGAGTTTATATGTATTAGTAGAAAATAAGACTCCATGTATATTAAATAAATGAAACTACAAGCATATTCAATGTAAGACACATTAATATATGAATTTACAAAATTATTATATTTAAAATGAATAGTACATGAATATATTCATAATAGTTAATTTAATTGAAAGTACCTTGGATATTTATAAGAACATAGTATACATCAAGGAATGTAAGATATGCAATGAGAAATACGAACTTACAGAAAATCAAGTTGGATATAAATGAAAAAAAATCAATATATTAAAACAAAATTATTGAACATAAATTTCATTAACAATGTATTGGATAAACATTCTTTGGAAGTGGAAGCACAAACCATCCTTGTTGAAGAAAGACAAAGACCCACGAGGGTTATTATAAGGACACATCCTTAAACATTTCCTAATATTGAGTTAAATCAAAAATTCAAATTAAGAATCTATTTTGGATTAGTGTTTTAATGAATTAGGACATAACTATAACATATCAGCTTGAGTATTACAAGTAGACACTAATACTCAGTATCCATATTTATCATAAAATATAAACTCTTAAAAACAAATGTGTTCAGTTCCATGTTTTAGACATCATTATATATCCTTGATCACATCCTTATCCCAATTCCTCTTCTTGTCCTTTGAAAAACATTTTAAAAAACATTGGGTGAGAAAAAAAGCATAGTAAGGGATACACAATGAAGGAAAAGAATTTGTTTATCAAAATAAAAAGTAATCAATGAATACTTTGTCATAAGTAATAATTTTTACCTTTATAAAGTATTAAATATTTTTCCCTAAATAAAAGATCAGTGCTTAGCCTTTTGTAACCAAAAGATTACCATAAAACCCATATAAAGAACACATAACATATCTAGATAACGTGGAACATAAACATACATAAATGTAATAACCATACGGTCAACATTTACACCTATCACAAAATGGAATTTCCATATGTCCGACTTCCATACCCAATGCATTGGAGGTTATAACATAACCACCCATCATAGTTTATCACGACACCACCCGTCATTTGGATTACAATGAAACCAACCACCAAATGTCGAAGTACAATTATAAAATCATAACACATAAAATATTGTAAATATAAAAATTTCAATATTAAATTTTCTACATTGCAGATATAATATATCATTTCCAGATATTGACATAATAAATGCTTAATCAAACAATTTTCAGAACCATTTAAAACATTTAATAAAGAGATTTTTGAATCGAAGTGTCCCATAAAACATTTAAACATTAATATAAATTATCATTTTAAAACATTAATGTCCATAAAAATAAATCCTTAGAACCTTTTTTTAAAATATTGACATTAATGATAAAGATTTAGAATATTAAATCTTTAAAACATTTAAAATGATATTTTAGTTAAAGTGTTTTTAACAAAATGAGAGACTCTTGAATAAAAATAATAGAGGAATAACATTGAATCATGACTTTATAAAATCATGAAAAAAGACTGATTCTTGATATAATACTCAAAAGGATAGTATATACACCATATTAGTGTGAATTAGTGCATAAAAATAATTAAGTCTCAATGGAATGTAAATTGAGATGAAATCCATTATAAAAATTGTATCTTTAGATTAAGGACAAATCAAATACATAATAATATATGAAAAATATAAATACACTCAATATGATTGTATATTAATTGTAAATCAATTATGTAACATTAACACATATTTTTTAAAAGAAAAAACCAATGACTTGGATTTTTAACTCAATGAATAGAAATTGAGTTAAAATTACTCTTATCAAGTTCATATCGATGACATGGGAATTTTTAAATGGAGTGATTATGTGTATCAAAATTTTATCCATCCAAAGGGGAGATGAAATTAGAACATATGTAAATAAATAGTGATTCCAGACATAATAATAGCATGACATAATTAAGAATTAGAAGATTAACCCAATGAACGGAAATTGGGTTAAATGGTTCCCTTATCGATTAGGTAACTTATGAAACATACAACCAATAAAATAAGGTTTATAAAATTAAAATTTTAATACACATAAATTGGAGAATATTGAACAGTGAATACAAACATGGTCTGTACATACACCACACAAAAGGAAATAATGGTAAATATAGCTTGAATCTAACAGGAATAAAAAGATAGATGAAAATCCCTTAACACGTAGTAATCAATCGAGTCATATGACTAAAAGTTAATAACCACCAAATGATTCGAAAAATAACATGAATATAAATATAATAATTATAATATATATATTAAATAGAAGTACACAATACACTACATGCAATAAATTAGTGGTGAACAATGGAAATCTCACGGAATTAAAAGTAAGCAAAGAAATCCCAAATCACGTTGTAATCAATCGAGTCGTATGACTAAAATTTAATATCAACCAAATAATTTACAAAAAAACATGAATATAAAGAAAATAATTATAATATATATATATATATATAATGGAAGTACACAATACACAACGTTCAATAAATTAGTGGCGAATAATGGAAATCTCATAGAATTAAAAGTGAGATAAGAAATCCCTTACCTCATGTCCCACTTGACCCAATAAATTTTTAATCTCCTAAATAATATACTAAAGTTAATTTATAATATTTTAATAATCATTTTAATGTTTATGATTACTTTTAAATTACTTATTACCATTTTATAAACATTATGTTATCATTTACGATAATAATGGTCATTTTGTTTATATTTGGTACTTGAGTCCCGAATGGAATTCTTATAATTACAAGTTGATAATGAAGTAAATATTTCATTATATCCAAAATTATATTCAAGATATATATGTCATATATATCAAATATATTCAGTATATAAATTTATTTATACTAGTACATTGCATTTGGAGATAAGATATGAAATGCACTATTCATGGAGACTGTATGTCGTACATACGAAAGAATGCTACTACCATTTCTATTTCGTATGGTAATAGAATGGAAACATAATGATAAATAAGTATATTATAATTACATTATAATATCATATATAATTTCATTAACTCTACCATTTATATGTTACACATAAGGCATGCACGTTTCATATCACTTTGAGGGGGCGGTAGTCCACACATGCTCAAATGAAATAATCACATTTACCCACTATGGAAACCAAAAAAGTATTCAATAAATGAAAAATAAAGAAACAAAGAGAAAATATAAATATAAGATATATCATATATAAATACAGTTCCATCATAATGGCCACCATGAGAGGTGGTTTGAGATATTTGAACAATCATTGTTTCGTCAGGTAGTAGTTTTCCATCCACAGAAACAATCTGTTGTTAACCCATTAGATGGATGTGTGTGTAAATTTAGTTGGAATAATTATCATAAAAACAACTTAGTATATTAAGGACACATGTTTTATTATAAAATATATGAATAAAAAAGTTTTTAGTGTGTTGGAGGAGTAAAATAAAACAAAATAAAACAAAACAATTTAGGATAAACTATTACCTTTAATTCGAGTAACACCCTTTGGTTTGAACCAAAAGGACATCTTGAAGTGACTCATGCCTAAGTTAGGGATTTCAGGAGGAATATAGGGATCATGAGAACTTATTTGGGAATGGTATGGAAGAGACAAGGGTCTTGATATGTGTCAGGAATGGGTTAGAAGTGGAGTCCTTTTATAAGGGAGAGGAGGGGCTCTTTGTGAATGTTTGAATAATTGTATCTATTATATATTTATCTTCGGTTTCAAAAGGTCAAAAATTCATTAATGTAGAATATTAGATGACTCATATTAGAAATAAGACTATACAATAAGAATTGGAGAGGTTTCTATATTATTTTAATATTTGTAATCTTATTTATTTAAATCATTTTCAATGAGGTAAATACTAGATCATTTTTTTGTTATAAATAATTTAATATATATGATGTATATATATTATAAAGAAACTACCATGATGTTGGAAATGTTATGATATTTCCAATGAATATTTATAGCTAAAATGTTATCTTATATATCCCTATGTAAAAATTTATTTACTAAACAATATTTGTTTTAGTGATTTTTATCTTTACATTAAATTAATTAATCTAATGTTTCATTATCACTCCAAAGTGGTTCAATGGGGTAATAAAATCTACCCAAAGAATCCCTTGGTCGGAAAGTACTCATTAAATAAGTATTGGAAAAGTGTTAAGGTAATTTTTTAATATTATGATATTATTTTTACCTTCAATTATCATATTTAACATTCACCGTGGTAAATAAAAGTCAAAAGTTACTATTCACCAAAAAATGTTTTCCTTTTATTGAAAAAAACTGTAATTACTAATAACAACCAAGTATGTAAGAATTTTGAAATTAAATTCACAGAAGAGGTAATGTTTTATTTAAATGAAAATGTCTGTTTTTTAACTACTACATAGTGGTTTCACTTTTCATCAAAAATTGTTGTTTTTCAGAAAAATACCAAAAATTCAGCCAATGATAAATTTGAAATTACAAATTCAAAAATGATTTCTATTTTACCAAATTCTAAACATATATATTGGATTAATTAATTTAAAATTATTTCCCTGTTGTCAAAATAAAATGTGTGTTTTTAAGAAATAATAACTATCAAAAGATTGAAACTTGTTTATGTCCAATTTCGAAGTAAAATTAATTTTAATGAACAAAATTTGATTAAATGGTATAAATATAATCTAATTACACGTGAAAAAAATTATAAAGATAATTTAACCACAAAAATAATTTATAATAAAAGGTAGTTTTGAATTAAAAGATGATATGTTTCACCATTCATAAAAAAATGAATTTTTTCCGAAAAATACCAAAATTTTACCCAAATTTAATTTTGAAGTCCTGGTTCAAAAAAAAATTTTTATTTAGTTAAATATAACATATACAAGTTATCAAAACATTATTTAATGAGTTTTCTCCATCGAAAGGCAGTAAATCATCCTTTTAATGTAAATTTTGCTTAAAATTAGATTCATTCATATTTTAAGCCTATAAATTTAATTGGATAAATGTAAAAACCATTTAAAAAGAAGTATAATAATATTTTTGTTAGTTCGATGCATTACCACCAATATAACAGCAAGGCATTAACTATCATTTAAAATAATAATATTTTATTGTTAGTGTGCAATGTAAGATAACAAAGAAACTCGTTGTTGTGTGTCAAGTATTCCCTTGAATATAACATGCCCTTTAAAAAATTAATATTTAATTCAAAAATATTAATAAATATCAAAATTTCATATTCTTTATATTCTTGAGATGTTACATTCTTCCCCCTTTTGGAAATTGTATCATCACAATTTTAAAATTTGTCTTTGATTCTTCATTGAATGTCCCAAATCAGAAAATGGGTAAATAAAACTATCTCTTTAAAATAATGAAATTATTGTGGAAAGGACACCCTAGATTAACCATAGTAGGATTACTTGAAAACATGGATATGGAAGTGAAAATAAGTTTCATGTTCTAATGAAAAGTGATAGAAAACATGATTAGGATAAAGTTAACGATAAGAAAACCACTAATTTGTGATAGAAAAAATGGTCATTGGTTTCCCAGTAAAAAATGTATTCAGACAATTTTTTTGTTTTATGTTCCTTTTAATAAATATTGGAATTAAATTATGTGCCTGACTAATAATATAAGGACACATACTTACTTGTCATATATACTTTCACCTTTAAATTAATTTCTAACACAAACTCTTCTTTTCTGAAAACGATGAGTATTCAAGTTGACCTGGAAAAATCAAAAGCACAAAAATAAAGTTCTAGGGATTAAAATGATCCAAAAAAATGAACCATATATTTCCCAAATATTTATATATTAACCAAAACCCAAATTGGTTTATATGAGATCTAATAATCTATATAAGTATAATCCATTTTAAAAAGAAATATTACACTTAATCTCCAAAATCCATCAAAAGTACGCAATGTTCTAGAAATACCATTCAATAAACAATTGTCCTTAAAATTATTAAAAATAATCAAAACTAATATTGAAACTCAATATTCAGAAAGATTAAAATCTCAAAGTAATTCACATGAAATCATAATATTTATCTCAAAAAACATTGACAACATGTAAAGAATCATACTGAGGTTTAATTAACCTAATCACATATTCTCTTCGATAGGTTAATCAATTCCATAAATAACCCAAATCACCATGTTTCCACAATAAAAACATAGATTCTTCCAATATAATATTTCATCTATTACTCCACAAATTAAATCCCGAGGTACTCTATTTCCCTTAAGCATATAGTGTTTCCAAAAGAGAGAATGTCGTCCAAAAAACATTTATCACATAATCACCAAATCATTTTCTTATAGTAATGATGTCCATTTGATAAAACACATAATCCCAAATAAACTTATTATTGATCAATAAAATCATTTAACTAATAAGAATTAGTAATACTAAACTGGGACTTCACATTATCCAGTAGTAGAAATAAATCCAAATCACACTTTGGTTGTGGGTTTGATTTCTGTAGAATTGTCAGATGCGATGAGTTGTCAGACGGTCTGTGTGTTTTCCTTTTTCTAATACTATACAATTCCATAAAATTCCAAAAATAGAGAGACAAATTACTCAAAAATAAACATAACAAAATTTATCCTCAAAGGTTATATAATACCTTTCATTTGGCACCCAAAAATTTAATATCCATTTATCACCTCTAAAATAACTATGACTCTTTCTAAAATGATAACCATTATAGTTGTGTCACATATGCTTAAATTACACCCTAACCTCTAATGTAATATAAACTGACCTCTGATACCAACTATAACGACATGGCCTTAAACATTTTATAAACATGAGTTAAATCAATAATTCAGATTCAGGATCTTTTCAGGTTTAGTTTTTTTTACAGAATTGGTCAATAACTATTACATATCAACATGAATATTACAAGTAGACACAAGTAATCAGTATCCATTTCTTCATAAAATATATTCTCTTAAAAAGAAACATGTCTACTATCATGTTTTATAGAACATGACATTTCTTGGATCACATCCTTATCCTTATTCTTCGTCATGTCCTATGAAAAACATTTCAAAAAACATAGAATGAGCTAAAAGATCAGTACGGGATACATAATGAAGAAAAACTATTCGTTTTTAAAAAAACAAGTAATTCCAGAATTCAATATCATAGGAATTTTTGTTTACCTTTATGAAGTAGTAAATAATTTTATTTGAATAAAAGATCATTCCATACCCTCCTGTAACCAAACGATTACCATAAATCCCATAGAAAGCGCACATAACACATATATATAACTTGAAAAATAATCATACATAAATAAAATATTTATTTGTTCGACTTTCTCAAATATCACTAAATGGAATATCCATATGGCTGACTTCCATACCCAATGCATTGGAGGTTATAACGTAACCTCCAGTCCTGGTTTATCACGGCACCACCCTTCATTTGGTTTATCAAGAAACCACCTGTCAAATTTCCAAGTACCATTATAAAATCATAACACATAAAATTTCATAAGTATAACCAATTCTTAATCAAACCATTTTCAAGATATTTTCATAATTAATGCTTAATCAAACCATTTTCAAACCATTTAAAAAGTTTAATAAAAATATTTTTTAATCAAAGTGTCCCATACCACTGTGAAAAAAATAAATAAATTATCATTTGAAAACATTTATGTTCATATAAATATGTAATTAAATGTATTCTTTCAAAACATGGAAATTAATGATAAATATATAGAAGAATAAATCATTAAGAGATTTAAAATGATATTTTAGTTAAAGAGATTTTAACAAAATGAGTGACTATTGAATAAAAATAATTGAAAAATAACATTGAATAAGAAATTTATAATATGATGAGAATAAAGGGATTAATTATATATTGTGCTGAAGGAAAATATATACACTTTATAAGATATAATTTGTGCATAAACACAGTGAAGTCTCAATGGAATGTAAATTGACACGAAGTCCCTTATAAAAATTTAATCCTTATATTAGGGATAAAGAAATTACATAATATTGTGTGGAAATTATAAATTAACTCAATATGATTGGATATTCAGTGTAATTCTATCATATAACATTCACACATATTGTTTTAAAGAAAAAACCAATGACTTTGTTGTTTAACTCAATGAATTGAAATTGAGTTAAAATTACTCTTATCAAGTTCATATCAATGCCATGATAATTTATAAATGGAGTGATTATGTATATCAAAAGTATATTCCCACAAAAGGGATGTAAAACTAAAACATAAACAAATAAACATTGATTTCACACATAATCATAGCATGAAATAATTAATAATTAGACGATTAACCACAGGAATGGAAATTGGGATAACAGGTTCCCTTACTAATTTGGTAACTTATGAAACAAACAAACCATGAAAAAGGATCAAAAAATAAGATGTAAATACCCATAAATTGAAGTATATTATAATATTAATTCAATAATGGGAATTACATACACCACAAAAAAATGGCAAATATATCATGAATCTCACAGGAATAAAAAGTGAGATAAAAATCCCATACCATGTTGTAATCAATCGAGTCGTATGAATCAAAGTTAATAACCAACAAATTATTCACATAATTACAAGAGTATAAATATAATAATTATAATATAAATATCAAATTTAAGTACATAATACACCACGTGCAATAAAGTAGTGCCAGACAATGGATATCTAACGGATATAAATGTGAGGTATGAAATCTCATATCACGCTTTAGTCCATCGATTCGTATGACTAAAAGTTAGTATCCACCAAATTATTCATATAATAACAATAATATAAAAATAATAATGATAATATATATATCAAATGGATGTACAAAATACACCACATGCAATAAATTGTTGGCGAACAATAGAAATCTCACAAAATTAAAATTGCAATAAGAAATCCCTTACCTCGTGTCGGACATGACCTGTTTGTTCTTTAAACTCCAGAATAATAAACTAAACTAATTGATACTTTCTTAAGAACATTTTTAATGTTTATAATTCCTTTTAGATTACTAATTACCATGTTATAAACATTATGTAATAATTTATGTTAATAATGGTCGTTTTGTCTATATTTGTTACATCAGTAAAAAATAGACTTATTATTATTACATGATGTTCATGTGGTCAAAGTTTAATTATATACATAATTATATTACTTATTTAGATATCATATATATAATATATATCTACTATATACATGTATTTATAATATTACATGACATTTGGAGATAAGAAATGAAATGCACCGTTCATGGAGATGGTAAGCCGTACTGATGCATGAATGATACTTTCATTTCTAATTCTTATGGTAATGGAATGGAAACATAATGATACATAACTATATTATAATTATAAAATAATATAATATATAATGTCATTAACTCTACCCTTTATATGTTCCACAAAAGGCATGAACGAGTCGTGTCACTTTGAGGGGGCGGTAGTCCGCACTTTCTCAAATGAAATTATCACATTTACCCAATATGGAAACCAAAAATGTATTCTATAAATGAAAAATACATATGCATAGAAACAATATAAATATAATATATATATATATATATATATAATATTTAAATAATGTTCAATCATAATGGCCACAATGAGAGGTGGTTGGAGATATTTGAACAATGATCGTTTTGTGAGGCCATAGTTCACCATCCACAGAAACAATATGTTCATTACCCATTAGACAGAGTTTTGTGTAAGTGTTTTGCTAATACATCTCATAAAAACAATCTTTTATATTTATGATACTATTTTTATTATTAAAAAATGTAATAAAAATATTTTAGGGGGTTGGAGAAGTAAAATAAAACAAAATAAAACCAAAACATTTAAGAGAAACTATTACCTTTAATTCGGGTAACTCAATTTGGATTGAACCAAAAGGACATCCTGACATGCCTCCTACCTAAGGAATGGATTCTAGGAGGAATATAGTAATTTCAAAAACATATTTGGGTACGATATAGATGAGCCATGGGGCTTGATTGGTGTGAGAAATTTGTTAAAAGTTGTGTCATTTTATAAGGAAGAAGAGGGGCTCTTTAAGAATGATTGAAAGTGGTTTTTTTATTATAAACTTATATTCGGTTTCAAAAATCCCAAATCTCATTGAAGTCGAATATAAGATGATTAATGTTAATTATTAAATCATCAAATAAGAATTGGTTTGGTTTTGGATATTTTTTTATAGTTTATAATCTTATTTATTTAAATAATTTATTTATAAGGTAAATACTCCATCATTTTTGTGTTATAAATAAATTAATTTATATGATAAATAAGAATTAAAAAAATTCCATGATGTAGGAAATATTTTTATCATTCCAATTATTATTTATAGTTGAAAATATAACTTATATAACCCTCTGTAAAAATTAATTTACTAAAAGATATTTGATTTAATCCATTTCGTCTTTACTTCAAATTAATTAATCTAATGTGTCATTATCACTCCAATGTAGTTCCATGGGGTACCAAAATTGACTAAAAGTTTTTATTGGTCGGCCATGACTCATAAAATATTGTTATGTCATTTTTTAAGATAATTTTGTATTATTATGATATTATTTTTACCTTGAATTATCCTATTTACTTTTAACCGTAGTAAACCAAAGTCAAAAGATACTATTGACCAAAAATAGGGTTTCATCTTATTGATCCACATTTTATGTACTAATAAAAACCATGTATATTTTATTTTTTATATTCAATTCACAAAATCATTAAATTTTTATTTAAATGAAAATGTCAGTTTTTTAAATTCTACTTAGTGGTTTCACTATTCATCAAAAATTGATGTTTTTTAGAAAAATTACAAAAAAAACCTCCTATGAGTTCATTGATATTTAAAATTTTAAAAAGATTTCTATTTTACCAAAATAAAAAAATAGTTTTTGGGTTGATTAATTTAATATTAATTCATGTATTAATAAAAAAGGCGTGGTTTTAAGAAATATTAACTATCAAAAGATTGACACTTGTTTCTGTCCAATTTTAATGTGAAATTAATTTTAATGAAACACATTGGATAAAATGGTAAAATATAATCTAATTAAACATTAGTAAAATTAAAAAGATAATGTAACCATACAAATAAATAAGAAAAGAAGGCAGTATTGAATTAAAATACCATGTTTTTCACTATTCATAAAAAATGAATTTTATCACAATTTTTTTTTACCCAAAGATGATTTTGATATAGCGATTCAAAAGAATAATTTTATTTTCTCAAATAGAACATATAATAGTGAAAAAAAGAATATTTTATGAGGGTATTCCATCAAAAGGCATAAAATCTTCATTTTAATGTAAATTATGCTTAAAATTAGATTCATTCACATTTTAAACCTCTAACTTTTAATGTCTAATGCTAAAAAAAATTAAAAACATGTATACTAATATTTTTGTTAGTTATGTCCATTACCACCAATACAACAGCTAGGCATTAATTACCATTTAAAATAATAATATTTTATTATTAGTGCGCAAGTAAGATTGAAAATAAACATGTTATTGTGTGTCAACTATGCCCATGAATATATTAAATATAGCATGCCCATTAAAATAATATTAATAATGAATTCAAAAATATGAATAAATATGAAAATTTCATATTATTCATTTTCCTGGGATGTATCATTCTTCCCTCCTTTTATTTATTGTGTCCTCATAATTTTAAATTTGTTCCTAGAAACTTCATTGAATGTCCTAGATCGAAACTAGGGTAAATAAAACTATCACATTAAAATAAATAATGATATGTAAAAAGGTTACCTCAGATAACACATTCTATTTTTCCATGAAAACATGGATATGGAAAAGAATCTAGGTGTCATGTTCTGATGCAGAGTGATGGAAAACACGATTAAGAGAAAGTTAACAACAAGAAAATCACTAATTTGGGATGGGAGAAATGGTCATTGGTTTCCTAGTAGAAAAAGTAATTGGAAAACATTTTTTTTATGTTCCTTTTAATAATGTTGAGTAATTTATTTATGAGCCTAAATAAGATAATAAGGACACATATTTACTTATCATGTATACTTTCATCATTTACTAAATTTCTACCACAAACTATTATTTTCTCAAAACGATGAGTATTCAAGTTGTCATGGATAGATCCAAACCCAAAAAAAATTAATTTCTAGAGAATAACATGATCCACAAAATATGAAACATAGATTTACCTATATTTATATATTAAACAAAACCAAAATTGGATAGTATGAGATCAGATAATCCCTAAAAGGATAATCCTTTATAAAAACAAATAATACTCTTAATCTCCAAATTCAAACAAAAGTACCCAAAGTTCCAGAAAGACCATTCAATATACAATTGTCCATATAATTATTCATAATAATAAAAATAAATATTGAAACCCAAAACTCCGAAGGATTTAAATCACATAGTATTCCACAGTAAATCTTAATATTTATCTCCAAAAACATGGACTACTATTAAAGTCACATACTAATGTGTAAATAACCTAATTTCATATTCTCTATGATAGTTTAATTATTTACATAAATAACTAAAATCACCTTAAATCTATAATAAAAACATATATTCTTGAAAAACAATATTTTAAACATTACTCCAAAAATTAAATACCAAGGAAGTCCATTTTCCTTAAGCATATAGTGTTTCCTAAGGGGAAAATGTCATCCAAAATAACCTTTATCAATTAATCACCAAATAATTTTCCAATACTAATGATTTTCATTTTATAAAATATATAATCCCAAATGAACTTATTCTTGATGAATAAAATCATTCAAGTAAAATGAATTAGTCATACAAACCAGGGACTTCACTTAGTCCAGTGGTCATCGATAAATCCCAATCGCAATTTTGTTGTGGGTTCGATTCCCACAACTTTGTCCAACGCGATGGGTTGTCAGACTGTCTAAGTGTTGTCCTTTTTCAAAAACTATAAAATTTCATAACATTAAAAAAAGAAACAAATTCTTCAAAAATAACCATAACATATTTTATCTTCAAAGGTTATCTAATGCCTTTCGTTTTTCACCCCAAAATGTAATAACCATTTATCACCTCATATATAGTTATGAATCTTTCTAAAATTCTAACCATTATGGTTATGTCACTTATTCATAAATTACACCCTAACATCTAAATTTATCTAAAATGGCCTCTGATACCAACTATAAGGACCTGGCCTTAAACATTTCATAAAATATAGTTAAATCAATAATTCATATTGAGGATATTTTCAAGCGAAGAGTTTTAGATAATTAGTCCATAAATATTACCTATCAGCTTGAATATTACAATAAGACACTACTACTCAGTATCCATATTTTCCTAAAATATAAACTCTTAAAAAGAAACATGTCCAGTTCCATGTTTTAGACATCATGAAATTTTCTAGATCACATCCTTATCCCTATTTCTCTTCATGTCTTGAGAAAAACATTTCAGAAAACTTGGGATGAGTAAAAATCTCAAGAAGGGATACACAACGAAGGAAAACTATCAGTTTTTCAAAACATCATGTAATCCTTGAATAATTTATCATAAGTAATAATTTTTACCTTTATGAAGTAGTTAATACTTTTCTAGAAATAAAAGATCATTCCTCACCCTCCGGTAACCATTAATAATACCATGAAACCCATAGAGACTACACATAACATATATAGATAACTTGAAACATAAACATACATAAATGGAATAAAAATACTGTGGACTTCCACACATATCACAAAATGGAATATCCATATGGTCGACTTCCATACCCAATGCACTGGAGGTTATAATGTAACCACCAATCCTGGTTAATCACAGCACCACCCATAATTTGGTTTATCATGTAACCACCCATCAAATGTCCAAGTAATATTATAAAATCATAACACATAAAATATTGTAAATATAAAATTGTCACTATTAACATTTCCACATTGCAAATACAATATATCATTTCATGACACAATCATTATTAATGCTTAATCAAACCATTTTCAAAACAATTTAAAACGTTTAATAAAGTTTTTTTAATCAAATTGATTCATACCACTTTGAAACATCTAAATAAAATATCATTTGAATAATATAATTCCGAAAAAAATAAATCCAAAATCAATTTTTTTAAAACATGGACATTAATGATAAATATTTAGAATAATAAATCATTAAATCATTTAAAACGATATTTTAGGTAAAGAATTTTTAACCAAATGAGAGACTCTTGAATAAAAATAATTGAAAGATAACATTTAATTATAACTTTTAATATCCTGAGAATAAATGGATTCATGATATAAAATGTCAAAGGGTTGTATATACTCCATATAATAATGAATTACAGCATAACAACAATAAAGTCTCAATGGAATGTAAATTGAGACGAAATCCCTTATAAAAACTGTATCCTTAGATTAAGGATAAACCAATTACATAATAATGCGTGAAAAATATAAATAAACTAAATAAGGTTGGATATTCAGCATAAATAAATCAGACAAAATTCACACATATTCTTTTTAATAAAAAACGAATGACTAGGATGTTTAACTCAATGAATGGAAATTGAGTTAAAATTACACTTATCAGGTTCATATTAATGACTTGAGAATTTATAAATAGAGTGATTATGGGTATAAAAAGTCTATAGACACAAAGGGTAGGTGAAATTACAACATTAATAAATAAACATTTATTCCACAGATAATCATAGCATGACATAATTAAGAATTAGAAGATTAACCAAAGGAATTGAAATTGTGTTCAAAGGTTCCCTTATCGACTTGGTAACTTATGAAACATACATCCCATGAAATTATTATCATCAAATGAAAATGTAAATACCAATAAATTTCAGTATGTTACACAATAAATAAAATATTGGGAAGTACATAAACCACACAAACAAAAATAGTGTCAAATATATCATGAATATTATGGGAATAAAAAGTGACATGAAAATCCTTTACCATGTTGTAATAAATCGAGTCAGATGACTAAAAGATAATAACCACCAAATTATTCCCATAATCACAAGAATATAAAGATAATCATGATAATATATATATCAAATGGAAGTACACAATACACCACATGCAATAAATTAGTGGCGAACAATAGAAATCATAGGGAATTAAATGTGAGATAAGAAATCCCTTATCATGTTGTAATCCATCGAGTCGTATGACTAATAGTTAATAACAACCATGTTATTCATAGAATAACATGAATATTAATAGAATAATGATAATATATATATATATCAAATGGAAGTACATGATACACCACATGAAATAAATTAGTGGTGAAAATTGGAATTCTAAAAGAATTAAATGCGAGATAAGAAATCCCTTACCTTGTGTCCGACTTGACCCGTTCATTGTTTATTCTACAAAATAATGAAATAAATTAAATTTATACTTTCATATGAACTTATTTCTATTTATAATTCCTTTTAAATATCTTATTACCATTTTATAAACATTATGTAATCATTTACGATTATATGGGTCGTTTTGTCGATATTAGTTTCTTGAGTCAAAAATAGACTTCTTATAATTACAAGTAGTTCATGTTGTCAAAATTTCATTATATCCAGAATGATATTCCTGATTTAGATATCATATATATCATATATATCCATTATATACATGTATTTATTATATTACATAACATTTGGACTTAAGAAATGAAATGCACCATTCATGGGGATGGTAACCCATCCGTATGCATGAACTCTACTTCCATTTATATTTCTTATGATAATGGAATTGAAACATAATGATACATAATTATATTATAATTACAATATAATATCATATATAATTTCCTTAACTCCTACCTTTATAAATTCCACATAAGGCATGAATGTGTCATATTACATTGAGGGGGTGGTAGTCCGCACTTTCTCAAATGCAATTATCGCATTTACCCACTATGGAAACCATAGTGGTATTGTATAAGTGAAAAATACCGAAGATTAGAAACAAAATAAATATCATATATATCATATTAAAATATATTTCCATAATAATGTCCACCATGAGAGGCGGTTTGAGATATTTGAACAATCACCGTTTCGTGAGGTAGTAGATCGAAGTCCACAGAAATAATATGTTTCTTAACCATTAGATGGAGGTGTGTGTAACTGTAGTTCGAATACATCTAATAAAAACAATATAGTATATTTAGGATATTGTTTTTATTATAAAATAAATGAATAAAAAAAATTTAGGGGGTTTTATAAGTAAAATATAACAAAATAAAACAAAATAATTTAAGAGAAATGGTTACCTTTAATTCGGGTAACTCCCTTTGGAATGAACAAAAAATTACTTCTTAAAGAGCCTCCTGCCTAAGGTAAAACTTATAGAAGGAAGAAAGGGATATTTAGAGCTTATTTTTTCAGGGGCTGGATGAGCCAAGGGGCTTGAGAGGTGTGTGGAATGGTTTATAAGTTGTGTCCTTTTTTAAGTGAGAGGAGGGGCTCTTTAGGATTATTGGAAACAATTATTTTATTATAAATTTATATTCGATTTCAAAAGTCCAAAGCTCATTAAGGTCAAAGATAAGATGACTAAATTTTTAAATAAAATAATCTAATAAAAATTTGATAGGTTTTGGATATTTTTTATTAATATTTATAAATTTATTTATTTAAATCATTTATTAATGAGATAAATACTGCATCATTTTTTGGTCATAAATAATCTTATTTATATTATATCAAAAAATTATAAAAAAATACCATGGTATAGGAAATATTTTTTTATTTTAAATTATAATTTATTGTCTAAATGATAACTTATATAACTCTATGTAAAAAGTAATTTACTAGAAGATATTTGTTTTAGTCATTTTTGTCTTTATTTTACATTAATTAATCTAATGTGTCATTATCCCTCCCAAGTGGTTCTTTGGGTTCCCAAAATCGTCCCATGGATTCCCATGGTTGGCCATGACTAATCGAAAAATTTATGACAAGTGTTAATTTAATTTTGAATTATTATGATATTATTTTTACCTTGAATTATCTTATTTACCTTTAACCGCGGTAAATAAAAGTCAACAGTTACTGAAAAAAATCATCTTATTAAACCAAATTTCACCTACTAATAAAAAACATGGATGTATTATTTTTTAAATTAAATTCACATAAGTGGTAAAATTTCATTTAAATGAAGAAATGATCTTTTTAACTACTACTTAGTGGTTTCAATATTCATCAAAAATTGATTTTTTTCAAAAAAATTACAAAAAATCATCCAAACCTATATTTTATATTCTGAATTATAAAATGATGTCTATTTTACCAAATTAAATACATATAATATGTATTAATTAATTTAAAATTAATTATCATTGTCAAAACAGAAGGCATGTTTTTAAGAAATATTAACTATCAAAAGATTGACACTTGTTTATTTCCAATTTCAAAGTGAAATTAATTTTAAAGACCACCATTGGATTGAATGGTAAAAATATAATTTTAATATACTTTAAACACAATTAATAAGATAATATAACCATACCAATTAATTAGATTAAAGGGTATTTTTGAATTAAAATACAGTATTTCCCGCTATTCATCAAAAAAATTTAATTTTTTCAGAAAAATACCAATATTTAACCTAATGTAAATTTTGATGTCACAAATCAAAATAAGAATTTTATTTTTTCAAATAGAACATATGAAAGTACCATAAACTATATTTAATGAGCTTTATCCATCAAAAGATGATAAATAAATCATATAATGTAAATTATGCTTAAATTTAGATTCATTCACATTTTAATGCCTACAAATATTAATGGATATAATCATATTGTTTTAGTTCTATTAATTCCCCCAAATAAAACAATTATGTGTTAACTACCATTTAAAATATTAATATTTTATTGATAGTGTGCAACACATGATTTTAAAGAAACATGTTGTTGTGTGTCATGTACTCCTTTGAATATTACATCCCCTTTAAAATAAAAATAACATTTAATTAAAACATATTTATAAATATGAAAATTTCATATTCTTTATTTTCCTAGTATGTTACAGTTATAGTTAAATGACATTGTAGTAAAATATAAAAAATTAATGTAATTGAAGTGGAAGGGTGAGGAAAAATAGAATTGATAGAGAACACACTTTCTGATTACGGAATTTGTTCTACCAAGAGATTAAGGTACTTATAATGAGGATGTTTTTTTGTAATGGATGGTTCCTGCAAAATAGGAATGCCAATTTAGTAAGAGAAAATATAATAAAATAGGTGACTGAATCCAATCATACCATGAGATTAATTTCTTTGGGAAATAAAGATGTTGTGAGAAGATTCTGGAATCAGCTATTAGGAAGATGAGGTACTGAGAGATAAAATATACGAGAGGTACATGAAACCCTAATCATATGGGGGTAAGAATTGTGACTAAGGGGAGGTAGAGGTTTGGGGGAGGTAAGGTGTCTACGTCAGAGCAGCGTCGGGGGAGGAGGGTCATGGAGATGTGCGGAGGCTATGTTAGAGTAAAGTCACTGGGGAGGTGGGTAGGCCACAATTAATCCACATCGGTAGGGAGGTGGAATGGCTGCACTAGAGCTGCATCAGATGATGATGATCATAGGGAGAAGATATGTGGATGTTTTGACTTGCTGGTTGGGACCATCCGTGAATAATGAGGATTGTCAGGAGAATCCATAGAGGAGGAGGTGGGCTCGATCATGAGGGAGTGGGAGGAGGGTAGACCCACTTTATGAGTATCTCTATGGTTTGAAATATACCATGGAAATAGATAAATAGTTTCCACAATTTTAATTAACCATGGCAATAAATGTGTGGCAATATAGTGATTTTCTAGTTATGATCCCAACATTTATTCATAGGGGCATTGTATATTCCCTTAATAATGGTTCGTACTAATATTATGAATTTTCCAAAGAATATCCCCCAGAAATTTCATAACCATTAGTGTAGGAAAGCCTGACATCATGAACCAATTCATTTTTGAGTCTACCACAAAGCAGTGTTTTTGGGATTTACACCTAGATACATTTGTTCTAGAGCCGCTTCTACCAACTAGTATCTAGACAATGATTTCATACCTTGATAAACCACTTACTCAATACTCAAAAAATTTGGTGATGTTTTTATTATTCTACATCTTATCCATAAGCCTTTGACATTTTTTTTCTAATCCTAATCCCAAAAATAACTAAACCTATCATTTGATACCAATTATAACAACATGTTCTTTTTTTAACACCTAAAAATGATTTCATAAATAAACATTCAATTTAGAAAACTCATAAGACTGTGAGGTTTAGTGTCTTTAGAAATAAAGAGCATTACATAATAACATAGAACCTGAAAACCAAAATCTTTGTTGAAAACATCATTTAAAAGACCACAACATTACTTCGTACTTATAATTGCATGGGATAACCTAAAAACATGCATAAGAAAATATTGAGATATAAATGCCAGTATGATTGTAAACAATGAATAACATGAATAATATAGAAATACATGATATGAAATAGGAATATCAATGGAAAAAAGAGTAACATGAACATAAAGACAAGATATAACATGGTTATCATTACATGGAAATGTGGCATCAAAATTTAACAAGATATTTTCACGATCCATGGTTGAGTACACATCAAGCATGACTAAAACATCATTTCACATGAATTATCATGATTAAACCCTCATTTCACTTGACTTATAATGATACTAATCTTTACCCAATGCATTGGACGGCTATAAGGGTGCACCCTTTTTAATCAATTCATTTCTTTCTTAAGTGTTCCACATGGATCATATAAATGGATTATTTATAAAAAATAATTTTTCCAACCACAAATGATTGATGAATTAATACATGAAACTATATAATAAATAAGTAAATGTGAATAAAGGTGAATAACCATGATAGATAAAAGATCATGGTATTCACTACATAATGACTTAGGCTTAGAAAATCACAATTAAATTTCTACAGCAAAACAACATGACATAAGAATACATAAAAATGGATGATGAGAGATAATGGAGAGTGTCATCATATGTACATGAAATGGATGGTAAGGGGGTTATATATAAACATTTCCCAACATATTTAATGGAATTTATATTCATTATACAAAAGAATTTCTAAAATTTAAATGAGAAGAGATAAAATCAGTAAAGAACTTTATGATGGTAACTAGTGTACATGGGAGGCATTATAGAGAGAGAATTCAATTCCCAAACCCCAGAATCCTGGGGCTGGGGCATTATTTTAATACATTGCTATTATTTCAACGAATTCATGTACCTAAATACCAATCAGTTTAGTAGTCTGGGAAATAGATTACATACATGAACATCACATTTCAGTTTCAAACATAAAATACAACATAGATAATCCTTTGATAATTCAATTATTTTCCTAGATTAAACCTGTATATAAATCCTAATATACATCATGGTATCCAATAAAAATAAACCATAAGAAAGGGGTGAGCTCATATGCTCAGTAAGGATAAAAAATATAGTGTAAGTTATCATAAATAATCATAAACTTTTACAGAAAGGTATAAAAATGAAAAACAAGCCATTTAATAATAAAATTCGGAATAATATGGAAAAAATAACAAAACAATTCAATTTAAATATTCACATTGATATTATACTACTCATATAATCTCAATTATTATTAATAACGAATCTCATAATGATGGAATGCATAATTCCTAACATCATAACCACAAAGTCAAGTCCCTGTGTCAAATATAGTTATGATTGTTTTATAAATACAATTTTGTATAGAAAGCATTTAAATAGTTGTGTTGTAGTAAAATTGACAGGGCCTTTATCAATGGGGTTTCTTTGGATACTTGGGGCTCCATTTCAGGTTCAACCCTCGCAAGACTTAATTATGATCATCATCCAATCCTAATGGATCTGTCGGAGAAGGAATCCAAGCCTCCTTTTCCCTTTCAGTTTAATAAAGCCTGGGTCTCACATCCAGATTGTAGGGTCACTTTGCAGAATACATGGAAATATGTGGATTGTAGGAATGGGGTTTTTGATTGAATTATCATTCTTAAGATTCTTAAGAGGAACCTTAAGATCTAGAGTAAGAATCAGTTCAGCTCCCTTGATTCTGATATTCTTTCTCTTAAAAAATCCCTTCAGAATCTTCAAGAGCTCAATACATCCAGTGATTTTTCTAATGGGTGTTTGGAAGAAGCTGATTTAATCATAAAAATCAATAAGATGATTAATTTAAAAGACTCATTTCAAAGGGACTCTTTCAAAGTGAAATGGTTAAAGGATGGTGATAGGAATTCGAAATTTTTCAATGCTCTACAAAGAACCAGATGGCTATCCAAGACCCTCTCTCTTATCACGAATGGGTACATCATTATTGATAATAGAAAGGATCTGGCTGATCATATCATTCAATACATCTAGAATCTCTTGATTGGGCCTCCTTCCACCACTTATCCCACAGATGGGGGGATTCCAAGCCTTGTGAATCATGCAGATGATGACAGTCTTACATCCATTCCTCTTGAACATGAAATAAAGGATGTTGTCTTCAGTCTAAAACCTGTGAGTTCTCTTGGACCGGGTGTATTTAGTAATTTCTTTTTTCAAACTTGCTGGGATATCATTCATGATGATGTTTGTAGGTTGGTAATTCATTTCTTCAAGGGTGGGTATCTTCCAATAGGGTTGAATGCCTAGTTTCTTGCTCTTATTCAGAAAGTGGATAATTCAAATCAAATTGACCTATTAAAGATCGTTGCTCTTGTCAACACTATTTACAAAATCATTTGAAAAAATCTTGCCATTAGACATTCAAGTATTTCTAGTCAGATTTTTTCTGCAAACCAGTTTGGCATCATTAAGTGGAGATCAATTCATGATTGTTTAATTACAGCCTCGGAGTGTGTTAATATTCTCAAAACTACCGTCAGGGGTGGCAACATTGCTCTCAATCTAAACATCAGGAAAGCCTTTGACACAATGGATTGGGGTTTTATTTGTAGGGTCCATGATATGTGTGGCTTTTCTGGTGTCTTCATCAGTTGGATTAAATCTATTTTATGTTCTGCCCATGTTTCAGTCCTTATCAATGGATCCCCACAGGGATACATTGATTGCTCAACAGGGGTAAGGCAGGGTAATCCCTTATCTGATATTATTTTCTCTATTACTGAGGATTATCTCAGTAGAATTCTAATTATTATCGCTGGCAATGGGAAGATGATGACTATTCATACTTGAAGAGGGTTGGTTGCTCCATCTCATCTTTTCTATGGTGACGATATTATTCTCTTTACTCAGTGGGACTAGAGAAATATCTGGAATATCAAGAGGTTTCTCCTCCATTATGAGATGGTTTCTGGATAGGAGGTTAGTCGGAATAAGTCATTTGTTTATTTTGGAAGGAACTTCGGTTCAGGTAGGAAGAATGACATCATCAGAGAGATGGGGATTCATGAGAGAGCTCTTTCTTTAATTTACATAGGGTTTCCTCTATTTTAGGGAATACCAAAATCATTCTATTTCTCCACTATTATCAGTTTTATAAGAATACAATTATAAACTTGGAAGGTAAAATCATTATCCAAGGAAGGAAGAGTGTGTCTTTTGAAATCTATAATTACTTCAAAATTTGTATACTCTTTTATGGAATACAAATTGTAGATTGCATTACTCAAGAGTATCATTGTCTCTATCAAGAATTTTATCTGGAGTTGTAGTGTCATAGAGAAGAGGCTTTCAACAGTCTCTTGCAACTTGGTATGTAAGCCTTATGATGAAGTGGTCTTGGGTATCAAGAATCTTCGATGCTTAAATGACTCCATGCAGTCTAGTCTTATATGGAGGATTATGAATACATATTATGGGTCTTTATCCTTTATCAGGGATAGGTTCTTGCAAAGGCTTAAGAAATGGAATTTCAATTACTTCACCTTCTCAGATTGGACTTCCATCAAAAGCATCTTCTCCAGAGTTGATGCTGACTCTCGATGGACGGTCTCAAGGGATCCTTTTCTTCAATTATGGAAATGAAACTGGAATGGTAGCAGATTGGAGGACATGGTATTTGGGGATAGCTCTAATCTTGATTTTAAATTGTCAATTAAATATCAATATACATGCATGGATGGTCATCCTAACAAGGTTAGTCACATAGTGGAGTAGTATTGTTTTTCTTCTCATGGAGATTCTTGGGCTTGGGAGCCAGTTTCTAATGGGATCCTTTCTCCTAGGTGTTTCTACAATAACATTGTGGGTATCATGCCTAGTTTTCAATGGATGGCTTTCCTGATCAAGGGATTTCCCATTCCTACTCAGGCCATATTTTCATGGAGGCTTTCCCATAAAAGGATTCCAACTAATGGATTTATTCAAAATAGTATAATATCGCTTTTCTCAAGGTGTGTTATGTGTCATAAGCATAGGGAAGAAAAAAATCATCTTTTCCTTACATTTTTTGTGGCCTCAGCAATGTGGGAAGCAGTATTTAGCATCTTTGAAGTTGACCTGCCCCATGACAATTCAATTGGGGACTTCATCAAGTGTGGGCCTGAGCTGAATCTCTCACTGCATGTTTCTTGTATTTTCATATATGTTGTTGAGTAACTATAATACATTATTGGGTTTTACATGAACAAGGCTCTTCATGAATAGCACACATTTTATAGTGGGACTGTCTTGGCAGGTCTCTTTGTTGCTGCGCATGTTGTTTCTATTCCAGGAGGCAGGTATTGTGTAAACTCCATTCATGACTGGTCTGTTCTAACTCATATTGGGGTTATGGGAAATTTAAGGCCACCTATTGGTTTTCATGAAGTATTATGGAAACCTCCCTTTCATGGATGGATTAAGTTGAACTAAAATGGTGCCTCAAGAGGTAATCCAGGTTCAATAGACTTTGGTGTAGTTTTTAGTTATCATAAAGGGTACGTTCATGGTGATTTATATGGCTCATGTGTCTTTGCTTCTTCTCTTGTAGTGGAGATTCATGGAGGCATGGAGTCTGTTGAACATGCTGATCGGAGGGATTAGAATAAAATTTGGATCGAATGTGACTCCATGACTATGGTCATGGATCTTTGGACAGGTTCTCTTCATCTTTCTTGGAATTTGACCAATCAATATATAAGGTTCATGGATATTCTCTTCTCTAAGGAACATATCATCACTCATGCTTAATGAGAGGTGAACTCTTTGGCGGATGGGGTTTCTGGAAAAGGAGTTAATGGTCCAGAATCTCAATGGGAGGATCAAGTTCCAGATAAATTATTTCCTATCCTTAGGAAGGATCAATGTAAATCTCCTACTTTAAGATTGATGTAATCATTCTTTTTTATTAATAAATGGATCCTTCTTTTCTTGGTAGGGTCTTTATCTTTCATAAAAAATCATTTTTTCAGGAAACCATATAAAAGTAAAATAATTTATAAAGGAATTCATTTAAAATAGATTTTTTTTTAATAATAGTTTCTAATACCACTTCGATACTTTTGAAAGGACTTAAAATTTTAAAACAACCATGTCATATAAAAAATCTTTAAAACCATATTCAAATCATGGGCATTAATGAGAAATATTTAGAAGATTAAATATTAAAAACATTTAAATTGATATTTTAGGTAAAGAATAACTTAAAAATAATCGTTTTTAAAACAAATTAATCAAAAATGGACATGGGTGAAAAATATATCCATGTATATACTTACACATAAACAAGCTCTGATAACAATGAGATTGAACAATTAACCCTTACCTTGTACTTTCCCTTGGTGGAGGGTATGTTTAACCTTCCGTATAATTACCATAGTATGTTATTAAATTATAACAGATCTATATTCATATTTATGATATCATTTTTGTTTAATTTATTGATTTTTACTACCCATTCAATATCAATTTCTATGTTAAAATAACATTTTGGTTGATAACCTCTTTCTTTTTTGTACGTGTTTAAACACGTTATTCTTGATCATATCACTTATCTCATGATTAAATTTATTCCATAGTATAAAAAATTATTTACGAATCATACATATTCAAAATATAAATATGTATAATAGATATATACATTGAATGGAAAACTAAGTTTATGGAGATTGTAGGCAATACATATGCATAAATGTCATTTCAGTTTTCATATCGTATTTAACGGATGTAAGTGAATGTGAAATATGTATATAAATATATATATTTCTAATATCATTATTATTTCATATATTATATACTTATTACTTATATATATTTATATTCATCGTTGAATGGTGAATGTGGAAATGAATATCATCGCGTCATAGAGACGATAAGTCGTACGTATGCACGAGAGATAATATCATTCAATTGATTAGGAAATATTATATAATTAGATGGTATATTAAATATATACTTTTATTAACATGTTATATTATTTATTTACATCAATTATACTCATCATTATACCCATCCAAATAATGATGCCTTGAATAACAAACTACACCACAACATGGTGATGGTAAGTCATATGTACGCACATATGGTGACTATTTCATTAATTGGATGGATTGAATAATGAATATGGTTGTAAAATATTTATAATAACATCTATAATGTATACGGTACTTAATTGTTTTTGTATGGAAACAAAAAATAAATAGGAAGTTGAATAAGAAAATAACTTTAAAAGAGGTGATAAAATAATTAACATTTCTTTGGGTGCTTCCTTTGGATTTGACTAAAATGGATCCTTATGATGGATTTATGATAATTTTAAGGCCTATAAAATTAATATAGGGTAAATGGTATGATATTTGGTTAGGTTTTTTCCAAGACAAATGGCATTGGAGGTGTAAATTTAAGTGAAAGGGAGGTATCATTTTATAAGAGAGGTGAGGGGCACATTATTAAAATTATGAAATATAAATTTATTATAAAATAATTTTCTGTTTCTAATAACTCCAAATGGATTAATTTAATGTATAAAATAAATATGGTTATAAATCTTCTCAACCAAGAGGTTTTAGGTTATTTTAGGTCACATTATTAACCATATATTTTAGATTTAACTCTGAGTAAAATAGTTTAACATTACCATGTCTTCTAGTTTTTTTTATATTACATGGTTAATATAGTTCATATAAAATAAAAATAGAAGCTCAAGTATTTTAGTAATAAAATTTATAAAATTATTTTATTCTTTTGATAGAACAATAGATTTTTTTAAATATAATATTATATAATAAAATAGTATATGTTCTAGAAACTCATTTATCTCATATTTTATTATATTTAGTATTCGGTTTTTGTAAAAGTCATAACAATATATTTTTTGGAACCAAATTCATTTTATTAATCCTAACATGTCATATTAACCTATAAAATTAGTGCATGGAATAAAATGATTCAATTTAAATTTATTTTAATATTTATAATATCAATTATTTTAATCATTCATTAATAAGGTAATTACCACATCTTCATTGTGTCATTAATAAATTTAATTAATTAATGACTAAAAATTATAAAGAAAATACGAAGATGTATTAAATCTTTTTAAATATATAATTAATATTTATGGTCGAATTTAAATTATATATAACCCTATATTAATAATGGTTTAGTAATATAAATTATAATTTATCACATTTAACTCATCTTTTAATAAAATATAATAAATGTCCTAATCTAATCCATGTGGATAAAAAAGGATCATAATTTTGTCCTAAGAATTATTTCAGTCATATTAAACTTATACAATAGAATTAGGACATGTGTTAGGGTAATTATAGTATCATTTTTACCTTTAATTACCCATTTTACTTTTAACCATGGAAATTTTAATTCAAAAGTTAATTTGTGCAAAATAAAATTATTTTCATCATATTTTTTCCAGAACCAAATATATTTTCCACTAAAACCAGAACCAAAAATAGCCCTTGTAAAGGATTTAAGGGCATTCCTTATCCCTATGGGAATGCACAAGTGTGAAGGTATCAATAAATTTGGTTTGGGAATAATTTACCTGAGTATGAATGCATAAAACCTTAAAACAATCAATAATACGAATCTGAAATTCCAATTCAAATCAAGACTTGTGAAAAAACCAGAACTGAATACTTGGTTTTAAATAAGTTACAAGAGATAATAATATAAATAAAAATATAAAAAAGTTATCCACAAAGACTATAAATGATACGGGGTCATCATTCCTGAGCCTTCTCTACAACACCACAAGATAAAAGGGGACTAACAATCTGAACAGCCTTCACCCAAGGCTTTTCAGTTACATAATTAAAACATAATTTTGTCTACATACACCAAAGGAATGTACGTAGGTTTGGAGACTACGAATAGTAGGAAACCACCCTATTATTCCAAGGGGTATGCAATAGAATGTGGAAATCATACAGTTGTATTATGTTTAGAAAACAATGATAAATTCCAAATATTGCAACATTAAATTGGAAACAAATTTTAGAATAAAATGTTTAGAATGTTAACAAAATTAGATAAGACATGATAGATAATGTATAGTATATCCATATATACCCTAATAATAGGGATAATACCATAAATAAAATGAGCAGCAAAACTGGGAACACCCATTGGAAACTTGATACTCTCGGGCCCCATGTACCTCATACCTCAGTGTAAAGTAACCATGTCAGAAATCCATTACTATTCCTGATACACTAGTAGTGAACATTTCCATAAATTATATCTCCCAAATCACCATCCATACAGTTTACTTATAGTTGTTGTTATCATTTTTCACTGTGACACAGGGACCAAACCTAATGAGATCACTAGCTATACTAGTATATATCGGCCCACCTAGGTACCCATGTTTCCCCCTTTGTGCCAAACAAATTTCAAAATTATAAAAAAAATACATTTTCATATAAAAACCAAAATTGGTCACGCAAAACTAATACAATAGTGTTTCCTCTAAAAATGGGTATGACCTTGTTTTTTTAAGGTTGAAGCATTCCAATTAGTTTCTAACGGGTTTATTCATGGAACTAGAAACATCTAATGATTATACATCCATTTGGACTTACATTCCCAAGGTAGGGGCTCATTAGTTGTGAACCGATCAGGCTTACAAATTGGAATTGTTCGAGACGATGGAAGGTTGGACTCATCACAGCTTTTTGGGGGGAATTATTTTCTACTCTGGGACTCACTTTATAGATTTGAGTTACGTTCCTGAATCCTTATTAATTTATCAAATATGAATAAGATATTTCCTTTAGATATGACCATCAATGATTGATATGTATGAGATTTAGAGAATCTTTTATATGTATTTGAGGTTATTCATCAATAGTGAAACATCTATGTTTATTATATATTATTAGTCAACGGTATTGTTAAACACATTATATAAAAATCTCTTGGTCATTATGATAACCATACTAGTATTAAAGCCACTCAGTGGGGAACATGAAGTTTATTGTCGTTCAGAAAGAAATAGATTATTTCAGAGTTGGGATCGTACCCACAGATGGGATATCTAAATATCCTTATTAAAGAGTAATCAGAACCCACATAGTTTGGGAAAAAAGATAAAGTTTAATGTCATATGGGATAGATGAGAATTAATGGGTTATAGGCTTGAACCATAGAAAACCTTCCTACAGATTCTTCTTTTATGGTATAGATCAAAGTCAACATAGTTTGATTAAGAATTTTGGGGCTTATGTATGAATAACATCCCAAAGAGATGTATCATGGTTACTTTTACACTCTAAGCTCACGTGAGTCATGATCAGTGTGAGAAACAAAAGCTATTAGTAATACTTGATGATTGTTCCATTAAATATTCAATAATATTAAATGATATGGGGATTATGTATGTATAACTTCCCAAGTAAATGATGAAAAAATATTTTTTTAGAAAATAATCCCAAGAGAAGAATCCATAAAGGTG
Source organism: Viscum album (assembly GCA_963277665.1). Lineage (NCBI taxonomy): Eukaryota > Viridiplantae > Streptophyta > Magnoliopsida > Santalales > Viscaceae > Viscum > Viscum album. The sequence continues at coordinate 1,895,571,914 of OY728163.1, read as the reverse complement.
TATGTGATTTATAAATATTTGGATACATAACTTAGGACTTAATCCTAAGTAGGATTCCCAAATTATAGGGGACAAATGATTGGGTTTTACTCCGGAGAATGAGGCATGTGTTAAGAGGAATTATGACTGGGGATTACTACTGAGAAGGACTCGCAGATTTAGGGAAAATGGGTCTTAATCTTAAAGAGGATGCCTAGATTAATGATCTTATCATCTTAAAGGATGAGGTTGTAAGAAGGAAATATCAAACCTTAGTGACATAATGTTATGTAATTCCTGAGGTTTTGAGAGTTGTTCCACAAAAAAAACTTCATATAAGTAATCCAAAAAAGGTACCATGCCATAAATGGCTTTGAAGAGGGTTTTTGTCACGAACCGGATCTGGTCGCCACCATTAATGGAACCAAACCCAGCCCGTGGCAAGACCCGAAGGGCATTCCCTATCCCCACGGGCTGGCACAAGTGCCCGGGTATAAAACAATATGATTTGGGAACGATTTACCCGAGTATGAAAGCATAAAACAAATAAAACAATCAATAATAAGAATCTGAAATTTCCATACTAAACCATTCTTAACAAAACCAGATCTGAATACATATGTTTAAAGACACTACAAGTGGTCCAAATACAAATAATGACAACATCAAGACATCCCCAATCACTTCACGCAACAAGGGTGTCATCACCCGCAAGCCTTCTCCACAACTCTGCCCCAACGATGGGGACTAACACCCTGAAGCGCCATCACCCTTAGCCTTCCCTTTACCTGAGTCAAGCATAAGAAGTTCTACTTACACCCAAGGGGTGTAAGTAGAGTGTGAGCCTAAGCCCAATAGGATACCACCTGACGATTCTAAAGAGGATGCAATACAATGGGAACAAAACTAGCAATTTTAACACACAAGGTGAAACAATGTTAAAAATTTCAAGAAAAGAAACATTCAAATGAGAACAGTTTTCAATACAAGAATTTCAGAATGATAAAAAATTAAATAAACATGTGAGCTACTGTAAAGTACTGCCAAAAGATCCCACAACAAGGGTAAATACTACAATTCTAATGAGCACAAAAATTGGGAACACCCCTAGGCAACTAGATAGTCTCGGGCCCTATGTACCTCGTACCTCGGTGTAAAGTATCCAAGTCACAATCCTTTCCCGTGCACGAGCCACTAGTAGGGAACAAACCCATAACCTAGTGGTCCCCAAATAACATCCACATAGTTCAGTTAGTGTTGTCGTTATCCATTTGCTCAGTGAAACAGGGACACAACCCATCCGGTCCACTAGCCTTACTAGTACATATCCGCCCACCTAAGTACCCGGGATTCCCCCTTTTGTGCTCAAACAATTTCAGCAAACAACACACATACTTTTTCATGTAAAGTATCTCTACTGGTCACAAACAAATAGTACAGTAGCTACACACATTTTATATCATTTGAAACAGTCAATAAAATATTTTGATCTTCAATAAAACAACCTCTCAAAACATCACATTGTTTTGCACCCAAAACTCTTTAAAATATCCACTTTTCACAGTATATGAACACTTGTAAGTCATAAAAACAAAATTTCAGTTCAACACAATTTAATAAAACCAAAAATTCAGTTATGGGGCAGCCCAATGTGAACCAAGAAATTATATATTTTAAAAACCACCATTTTCACACCAACATGGCACTTAATGCCCATTTGCTTCTCAAACACAATTTAAACAAACTTTTTCAGCCACAACCAAAAAGAATAAATATTTAAAACATTATTTTAATTCCTAATACATTTCAATAAAATCAACTATGTAATTAGAGTTCATCCCAAAATGAACCAATAAAAGACTTGCATGAAAAACCCTCAATTTCAACAAAAATTGTAACATAAAATTCATTTGCATTGTAAATGAAACTAAAACAAATTTTTACAGAATCATTAAAATTCAATAAGCATTAATTCACCCTCAACACAGCAAGCAAATTCCCAAAGAATTGCACACACAATGGAATCACCTACAAAAGATTCAAGAACCGCAAATCCTAGTGCGGAACATCAACCGCACGACCACCGCGCCACAAGGAAGTGATATCAAACCTAAAACCAGAGGATTGAACCATGAAACCCAAAATGAGACCCTAGGCACGAAGCCCTAGCTTCTGGAAATTTGGGGATTCAAGAAAAAAAAAAGATAAATCTCAAGGAAAAGGAGAGAACTAGAAGGATAGTCACTTACATGAGAAAACTGGACGTTTTTAGAAACCAGAGAAGTTAGGCCCAAATTCGCGACAGATGCGATCTCCAAAGAGGGGGAAACGAAGCTGGGGGTGCGGCCAGGTACAGTGGGAGAAGGTGAGAGGTGGAATCACCGAAAAAGAATAAAAATTGAATATTTTATGAAATAATTACAAAACAATTTTAAAACTGAAAATGGGCTTTCGGGTTGGCCCAATACCTAACTTGATCACCCAAATCCAAGATGCAAATGAATTTTTAAGGGGGCCAAAATTCATTGGTAGTTTTAATAGTTAAATTAAGGTCATTTTGGAAGTTGAATGAGTTAAAAATGTTGAAAAAAAGTGGGAGTTATTAAACAAACAAAATTTATTGTCAAAACTGGAAATGGGCTCTCGAGTTGACCCAAATTATGGAAACCCACCATTTCCTTCAAAAATGCATTGAAAAACCCCCAAAAAGCAATAATGTAAATTAAATACAAAAATACCTTTAAAATATGTCATTTATGTGACAATTCTCCAGATACTTTACATGAAAAAGTATGTGTGTTGTTTGCTGAAATTGTTTGAGCACAAAAGGGGGAATCCCGGGTACTTAGGTGGGCGGATATGTACTAGTACGGCTAGTGGACCGGATGGGTTGTGTCCATGTTTCACTGAGCAAATGGATAACGACAACACTAACTGAACTATGTGGATGTTATTTGGGGACCACTAGGTTATGGGTTTGTTCCCTACTAGTGGCTCGTGCACGGGAAAGGATTGTGACTTGGATACTTTACACCGAGGTACGAGGTACATAGGGCCCGAGACTATCTAGTTGCCTAGGGGTGTTCCCAATTTTTGTGCTCATTAGAATTGTAGTATTTACCCTTGTTGTGGGATCTTTTGGCAGTACTTTACAGTAGCTCACATGTTTATTTAATTTGTTATCATTCTGAAATTCTTGGATTGAAAACTGTTCTCATTTGAAAGTTTCTTTTCTTGAAATTTTTAACATTGTTTCACCTTGTGTGTTAAAATTGCTAGTTTTGTTCCCATTGTATTGCATCCTCTTTGGAATCTTCTGGTGGTATCCTATTGGTCTTAGGCTCACACCCTACTTACACCCCTTTGGTGTAAGTAGAACTTCTTATGCTTGACTCAGGTAAAGGGAAGGCTAAGGGTGATGGCGCTTCAGGGTGTTAGTCCCCATCGTTGGGGCAGAGTTGTGGAGAAGGCTTGCGGGTGATGACACCCTTGTTGCGTGAAGTGATTGGGGATGTCTTGATGTTGTCATTATTTGTATTTGGACCACTTGTAGTGTCTTTAAACATATGTATTCAGATCTGGTTTTGTTAAGAATGGTTTAGTATGGAAATTTCATATTCTTATTATTGATTGTTTTATTTGTTTTATGCTTTCATACTCGGGTAAATCGTTCCCAAATCATATTGTTTTATACCCGGGCACTTGTGCCAGCCCTTGGGGATAGGGAATGCCCTTCGGGTCTTGCCACGGGCCGGGTTTGGTGCCATTAATGGTGGCGACCAGATCCGGTTCGTGACAAAATGGTATCAGAGGAGGTTAATGTTTTTGGGTTATATTGTTATTTTGACATGAGTCGGGATAGACAGGAGCTAGGACTGTCGGGGCTCAGGGTATTGGTTGTGAGTAGGGTGCCTGGCCCGCACCTCTCATGGAAGACCTTGAGTCACCAGAGGATATTGGAATTTACTGATTTACTTCACTTCCAGGTGAGACGTGTGGACTGCAGACCACATGTGGACATCAGGCAGATGTGGAGTAGTTGTTTCTTTTATTACAAGAATGTGTTTAGTTTGCTTATATTTGATGTATTTGATTACAATTTTCAGAATTGTGGTATTGACCATTGTTTTGTGACTGTTGCATTTTGTAGCAACATGCCTCCCCGGAAAGCTCCAACGCACCCACAGGAGGAAGCTGGAGAGAGTTCTCCCACGCCGATTGATCAGAGGCTAGTCGAGGCCGTGGTCCGGGCTGTCCAGGCTCTAGGATATGGACCATCTCCAGCTCCAGCTCCTGTTAGAGAGGATTATACTGGTCCTAGAAAGGACAAGGCCCAGGAGTTCCTGAAAAATAAGCCTCCAACCTTCCGAGGCAGCTCAGAACCCCAGGAAGCAGAAGAATGGCTCGAGAAGATCGAGCGTATGTTTGAGTTCTTGGAAACACCCGAGGAGCTCAGGGTGAAGTGTGCCTCCTTCCTATTAAAGGGTCCCAGTTGTAAATGGTGGGAGTCAGTGCTTCAGGCTGGGAAGAATGATCAGATGCACTGGGGAGATTTCAAGGCTGTCTTCAATGAACAGTATTGCCCTGAGGTGTTGGCTTATGCCAGGTCTAGAGAGTTCATGGAACTTGTTCAGGGGAATCTATCTGTGATGGAGTATGCCAACCGTTTTGCTGAATTGGTTCGGTATGCTCCAGAAATTGTCTCTAATGAACAAGCGAAGGCCCAGAGGTTTGAGAAAGGCTTGCGACCAGAGATATACTCCCAGGTGTTCTTGTTTAAGCTGAGGACCTATGCTGAGGTTGTTGATCGAGCATGCATGGTGGAGATTGATAGGAAAGGCAGGGCTGGTTTTTATGGTTCAGTATCAGTAGTGGGAAGTGGTAGCTCCTCAGAGAAGAAAAGGAAGCGGGAGGATCATGTGAAGAAAGGAGGGGGCAGTTCAGGCCACTCTTCCAGGAAGTTTTCTTCTGCTGCTTCTGATGCAAGATCGGTCGTGTGCCACCAATGTGGGAGGCTTGGGAATATCCGACCAGCATGTCCACTTCCTCCGAAGCCTTGTTTCCAGTGTGGAGGTATGGGGCATTTGCAGCGTTTTTGTGGTGTGGCACGTCCACTTCCGAGCGGGGTTGGTTCAGTGGCTTCAAAAGGAGTGCCAGCATAGTCCGAGCCGTCGAGGACTGGGGGATCTCGATTTGGTGGTCGTGGTGGTAGGGCTGGATCATCTTCTGGGCAGAGCCAGTTCAGGGCACAACCACATACTAGCGGTCGTCCTCAGGCAGATACTGGACATCTCCATGCAGTGGATCAGTCACCAGCAGGATCAGAGGCGGCACCGTCGACAGTTCGAGGTACCGTTCTGATCGCATCTTCTATAGCTACTGCTCATTTTGATACTGGTGCCTCTGTTTCATTCATTTCTGGACATTTCGTGGACATGCTGAATTTGCCAACTGAGTTGATGTCTTTTGCGATGGAGTTGGTGACACCATTGGGAAAGAAGAAGGAGCAGGGCCTGAGGTGCCCCTCATGTGCACTTTCTGTATCAGGGGTCGAGATGGAGTGGGACCTTATGGTCTTAGATATGGACCTTTTTGATGTCATACTTGGGATGGATTGGCTAGTTCACTTCCAGGCACACATCGACTGCTACAGAAGGCGTGTGAGTTTCACGGCACCTGATGGGAGTCGTCAGGTTTTTCATGGAGAATGGGATCCAAGATCAAGTCGCGCAGGGCCTCCACTCCCAGATTTGGGAAGTGTTATCTTCCAGTTATCTTCGATTGTGCTAGAGGATGGTCTTTCCCCTGAAGGTGCACTACCTCATGTAGTGAATGAGTTTCCCGAGGTATTCCCTGATGATTTTTCTGGTTTGCCCCCAGAGCGGGATGTGGAGTTTTCGATTGATCTGGCACCGGGAACACAGCCGATATCTCTTCCCTCCTATCGCATGGCCCCCACCGAGTTGAGGGAATTAAAGATACAGCTGGACGACTTAGAATCCAAAGGATTCATTCGCCCGAGCGTCTCTCCTTGGGCCGCTTTTGTGTTGTTTGCAAAAAAGGCTGATGGATCCCTCCGGTTGTGCGTTGACTACCGGAAGCTGAATAAGGTAACAATTAAAAACAAATACCCTTTGCCCAGAATAGATGATTTGTTTGATCAGTTGAAGGGGGCAAAGTGGTTCTCAAAGATAGACCTGCGTTCAGGGTATCATCAACTCAGAGTGAAGGAGTCAGATATCCCCAAGACAGCCTTCCGAAGCAGGTATGGCCACTTTGAGTATTTGGTCATGCCCTTCGGATTGACCAATGCTCCAGCGGTATTTATGGCACTAATGAATAGGGTGTTCCATCAGTATCTCGATTCCTTTGTTGTGGTGTTCGTGGATGATATTCTGGTATACTCTAGCTCTGAGAAGGAACACGAACATCACTTGAGGATCGTTTTAGGTACATTACGGGATCAATGCCTCTATGAAAAGTTGTCAAAGTGCACCTTCTGGATCAGAGAGGTGAGATTTCTAGGGCATGTGATCTCAGAGCACGGAGTTTCAGTGGACCCTGAGAAAATTAGTGCGGTTATGTCATGGGAGCAGCCGAAGAATGTGTTCGAGATCAGGAGTTTCCTTGGCCTGGCTGGTTACTACAGGCGATTCGTTCGGGATTTCTCTCGGCTTGCATCACCAATGACTGCGCTCACCCAGAAAGGGGTGATGTTTGTATGGGGTCCAGAATGTCAAGCATCATTCGAGGAGCTGAAGAGACGGTTGACTACAGCCCCTGTGCTGATTTTGCCTGAGGCCGGGAAGGGTTATGTGGTTTATTGTGATGCTTCAGGTATGGGTCTTGGGTGCGTGCTTATGCAGGATGATCACGTGGTGGCTTATGGCTCTCGCCATCTCCGACCACATGAAAAGAACTACCCTACCCATGACTTGGAGTTGGCAGCGGTGATGCATGCTTTGAAGAAATGGTGTCACTACCTCTTTGGCGAGAAGTTTGTGGTCTACTCTGATCACAAAAGCTTGGCTTATATCTTCTCGCAGAAGGACCTCAACTTGAGGCAACGCCGCTGGATCGAGTACTTGCAGGGGTTCGACTTTGACATTGTCTATACCCCAGGAAAGGGTAATGTGGTGGCCGACGCTTTGAGCAGAAGAGTTCCAGTGCAGGCTTTGAGGAAGTCTAGTGATGAGTGGACATTGATGGGGCTCTTTTCTCAAATGCATGTGGAGGCTAGGGAACACAGTGGAGGGGCATTCTTGGCGAGTGTCCAGTTGACTCCTTCTCTGTTGGAGTTGATTCAGCGGGAACAACCTAGTGATGAGCTTTGTCAGCGATCTAGGCAGTTTCTTCATGGTGGGGAGACATCCTCTGATTGGTCGTCGTCTCCCGAGGGCATCTTGTGCTTCAAGGGCCGTTCAGTAGTACCGTTATCTCTACGGAAGGCAGTGATGCATGATAGCCACCAGTCTCAGTGGGCTGTCCATCCAGGTGCCACTAAGATGTATTATGATGTCCGTCAGCAATTTTGGTGGCCTGGTATGAGACGAGACATATCAGACTTTGTTTCGAGATGCTACACATGCCAGCAGGTGAAAGCAGAGCACCAAAGGCCCTCCGGTTTGCTCCAGCCATTACCCATTCCTACCTGGAAGTGGGACGAGGTTGCCATGGACTTCATTGTTGGCTTACCTCATACACCTCGGGGTAAGAATTCCATTTGGGTGGTGATTGATCGTCTGACCAAATCAGCCCACTTCATTCCGATCAGAGACACATCTAAAGTGGATGAGTTGGGCCATTTGTATCTTCAGGAGGTGGTGAGACTCCATGGTGTACCATCAGCTATTGTCTCGGATAGAGACCCCCGCTTCACTTCTCGATTTTGGGAAGGCCTTCAAAAGGCCTTGGGCTCTCAGATTAAGATGAGCACGTCGTACCACCCTCAGACGGATGGTCAGACAGAGCGGGCGAATCATATTTTGGAGGACATGCTTCGTGCATGTGTCTTGGACTTTGGAGGTTCTTGGGATAGCCATTTGGGATTGGTTGAGTTTGCTTATAATAATAGTTACCAATCCTCAATTCGAATGGCCCCTTTTGAGGCACTCTATGGTCGGCCATGTCGGTCCCCCCTATGTTGGGCTGAGGTAGGAGAGACTTCACTATTGGGGCCGAGCCTTGTGCAGGAGACTTCTGAGAAGGTCAAATTGATCAGGAAGCGCTTATTGACAGCTCAGAGTCGTCATAAATCTTATGCTGATCGGAGGCGTCGAGACCTAGAGTTTACTGTGGGTGATAGGGTATTCTTAAAAGTGGCCCCTCGTCTGGGCCATCGTCGATTGGGGAAGCAAGGTAAGCTGATGCCACGGTATGTCGGACCCTTTGAGATCACTGAGCGTATTGGTAAGGTGGCATACAGGTTGGCCGTACCTTCTCAGTTGACATCTATCCACGATGTCTTCCACGTCTCCCAGTTGAAGAAATACAATCCAGATCCATCCCATGTGTTGAGTTGGGAAGAACTAGAGATAGAGCCTGACTTGTCTATCGTTGAGAGGCCGGTGAAAATAGTGGACTCCTAGGAGAAGATACTTAGAGGAAAGTCTATTCCTTTAGTCCGGGTTTTATGGCAGCATGGGAATGATACACATGAGACTTGGGAGCGAAAGTCATGGGTCGAGGAAGAGTACCCATTCTTGTTTACCAACCAAGAATCATGTTGACTTTCCGGGGCGGAAAGTCCTTCATGGTGGGGAGAATTGTCACATACATGACATATTTTAAAGGTATTTTTGTATTTAATTTACATTATTGCTTTTTTGGGGTTTTTCAATGCATTTTTGAAGGAAATGGTGGGTTTCCATAATTTGGGTCAACTCGAGAGCCCATTTCCAGTTTTGACAATAAATTTTGTTTGTTTAATAACTCCCACTTTTTTTCAACATTTTTAACTCATTCAACTTCCAAAATGACCTTAATTTAACTATTAAAACCACCAATGAATTTTGGCCCCCTTAAAAATTCATTTGCATCTTGGATTTGGGTGATCAAGTTAGGTATTGGGCCAACCCGAAAGCCCATTTCCAGTTTTAAAATTGTTTTGTAATTATTTCATAAAATATTCAATTTTTATTCTTTTTCGGTGATTCCACCTCTCACCTTCTCCCACTGTACCTGGCCGCACCCCCAGCTTCTTTTCCCCCTCTTTGGAGATCGCATCTGTCGCGAATTAGGGCCTAACGTCTCTGGTTTCTAAAAACGTCCAGTTTTCTCAAGTAAGTGACTATCCTTCTTGTTCTCTCCTTTTCCTTGAGATTTATTTTTTTTTCTTGAATCACCAAATTTCCAGAAGCTAGGGCTTCGTGCCTAGGGTCTCATTTTGGGTTTCATGGTTCAATCCTCTGGTTTTAGGTTTGATATCACTTCCTTGTGGCGCGGTGGTCGTGCGGTTGAAGTTCCGCACTAGGATTTGCGGTTCTTGAATCTTTTGTAGGTGATTCCATTGTGTGTGCAATTCTTTGGGAATTTGCTTGCTGTGTTGAGGGTGAATTAATGCTTATTGAATTTTAATGATTCTGTAAAAATTTGTTTTAGTTTCATTTACAATGCAAATGAATTTTATGTTACAATTTTTGTTGAAATTGAGGGTTTTTCATGCAAGTCTTTTATTGGTTCATTTTGGGATGAACTCTAATTACATAGTTGATTTTATTGAAATGTATTAGGAATTAAAATAATTTTTTAAATATTTATTCTTTTTGGTTGTGGCTGCAAAAGTTTGTTTAAATTGTGTTTGAGAAGCAAATGGGCATTAAGTGCCATGTTGGTGTGAAAATGGTGGTTTTTAAAATATATAATTTCTTGGTTCACATTGGGCTGCCCCATAACTGAATTTTTGGTTTTATTAAATTGTGTTGAACTGAAATTTTGTTTTTATGACTTACAAGTGTTCACATACTGTGAAAAGTGGATATTTTAAAGAGTTTTGGGTGCAAAACAATGTGATGTTTTGAGAGGTTGTTTTATTGAAGATCAAAATATTTTATTGACTGTTTCAAATGATATAAAATGTGTGTAGCTACTGTACTATTTGTTTGTGACCAGTAGAGATACTTTACATGAAAAAGTATGTGTGTTGTTTGCTGAAATTGTTTGAGCACAAAAGGGGGAATCCCGGGTACTTAGGTGGGCGGATATGTACTAGTACGGCTAGTGGACCGGATGGGTTGTGTCCCTGTTTCACTGAGCAAATGGATAACGACAACACTAACTGAACTATGTGGATGTTATTTGGGGACCACTAGGTTATGGGTTTGTTCCCTACTAGTGGCTCGTGCACGGGAAAGGATTGTGACTTGGATACTTTACACCGAGGTACGAGGTACATAGGGCCCGAGACTATCTAGTTGCCTAGGGGTGTTCCCAATTTTTGTGATCATTAGAATTGTAGTATTTACCCTTGTTGTGGGATCTTTTGGCAGTACTTTACAGTAGCTCACATGTTTATTTAATTTGTTATCATTCTGAAATTCTTGGATTGAAAACTGTTCTCATTTGAAAGTTTCTTTTCTTGAAATTTTTAACATTGTTTCACCTTGTGTGTTAAAATTGCTAGTTTTGTTCCCATTGTATTGCATCCTCTTTGGAATCTTCTGGTGGTATCCTATTGGGCTTAGGCTCACACCCTACTTACACCCCTTTGGTGTAAGTAGAACTTCTTATGCTTGACTCAGGTAAAGGGAAGGCTAAGGGTGATGGCGCTTCAGGGTGTTAGTCCCCATCGTTGGGGCAGAGTTGTGGAGAAGGCTTGCGGGTGATGACACCCTTGTTGCGTGAAGTGATTGGGGATGTCTTGATGTTGTCATTATTTGTATTTGGACCACTTGTAGTGTCTTTAAACATATGTATTCAGATCTGGTTTTGTTAAGAATGGTTTAGTATGGAAATTTCAGATTCTTATTATTGATTGTTTTATTTGTTTTATGCTTTCATACTCGGGTAAATCGTTCCCAAATCATATTGTTTTATACCCGGGAACTTGTGCCAGCCCGTGGGGATAGGGAATGCCCTTCGGGTCTTGCCACGGGCCGGGTTTTGTGCCATTAATGGTGGCGACCAGATCCGGTTCGTGACAGTTTTGAAGGCTAAATATTGAAGAGGAGAGGTGGATTTGAAGAAAAGTGTTGAATAGACAGGAGGGGCACCCAAAAAGACGTAGGCGTGCAAGTCCGGTTTGGGTCCTCAAGACCTGGTCACGCAAGTATACTTGCACGACAAGTGTGTACATGGGCGACGGTTAACCCATGGGGTAATACTTGGGCGAGAATTGGCTCAAGCCCTTAGTATTATCCCTAATGGATTATAAATGGTTGGCGCAAATGTTCTGTTTAATGGATAAGATGGCATGCAAGTGTGGATATTTCCCTTAAGGGTTGGACCCTTAGGTGTGCAAGTGTTGATGAATTCCAACACTAAGGCCTTATTCACTTCTTTAGATCTTCCATTTTAATGAAGAAATTACCTTAGAAGTGTTCGGAATACATCAAGAAACGACTATGGCACCGAGAGCTTAAATCTGACTTTTGGCTTTTTTATCCTCGAAATGGGGGGCCCACAAGGGGTATTTATTGGCCATTGAGCACATTGGGTGAAATAATTAATAGGGCACACAAAGTCACCTATGCGACCAATATGTGGTGCACAAGTATACTTGTGCTACCATAGTAAAAATTTTGTGACCCATGCTTATAGAAATCCTTTTTCACGCCTTTGTCAATTTTTGATGTTCCTTCAAAGGATCAATATCTTTGTGCTAAAGGTATTCCCCCTTTTTCATTTGTTAGCCTCTGTGACAGAAATGAGCATCAACAAAAGTCCCCCTCATAGTTGGATCTGAAAATGGAATGAATATTTGACTCTGAGGTAGAGGAAACCCCCAAGAAATTTGGGTGTGCATGTGTTGAGCGCGCAGGTGTTGAGCATGTAGGTAGTGGCATACAGGTGCGAGCCGCACATGGTTCGGTGCACAGAATACAACGCACAGGTAAACTGATTCGCCTATAAATATGCGGCCCACTACGCGCAAAGCACTCAGTTTCAAATGCTCATGAGCTCTTGGTGTGCAAGTAGCTTGGATTTTTCACGTTCGCGTAGGTGCTGTTGTCTGCAGTTCATTGTTTCTTTATGTCGCTCTTTTGCAGAGGTATTTGGACTTGCGTGGTGACATCTTCACGCCCATACTTTCCTGACTGGATTAGACTTATGCACCAACAAGGGACTTTCACTCCTTAATTCCTTAGCCTTTTTTTGAATTTCTTTACAAACTCTATGAAAAATAAACTTAGTTAGGAGTTAATTATTCGACCTTTGTGTAGATTAAATTGCTCTAAAAAGAATTGTAATGAATAATGAGCTGGTTGGAAAGAAGATTGAAGACATGATGAGTGTATTTGTCCATGATTAATACAATATTTGTGATAACACACTCTCAGATTTTCCCATGTACTTGAAGAAGTTTCATCTTAATTCCCCAAAAATAATCTACCTGCCTCTGTATGGTCACAGTCATCTGCTAGGATTCAATGTTCTAGATGAAAATAACTATATGTATGATATGTAGATGCATTTCTACCACTCTATTTGGGTTATGTTGTGCATTAAGAGAAGCAAATATGGTGTGATCTTTCAAATTTTTTCTCCAATCCATTTCCTTTCAGATATGAAAATGGAAAACCCATGGGCTGATTTGTTTTCCACTACCAATTGGTGGAGAGTAGACTATCATGATGTTAGAACAATATCTGAAAAGGGTAATCTCTCCAAATGTCTCTTTACATCCAATGCTCTATTTTCAAATCCATCTATCCATCTTCCAAGTCTCTTGGATAGAAACAGAGTCACTGTTTGATCAGATTTTTTTTTTCAAACCACACTCAAGAGCATTATTTTACAATTGTTCCAAGAAGAGTTGGTATCACTGCATCTCTTATTGTATCCAATTGAATGAATATATTCTAGGTTTCTACTAATGAAGCTCGGGATGCTGTAAATTAAATGAAGAGTTATGTTGAAATCCTCTAGTAATTCTTGGAAGAGAGAACAGAATCCAATCTGTGGATGTCCTTATAACTATTTGTACATAATGAAAAACCCGTTCATCTTCAATCAATTATGCCATTATTCTCTTGCTACCAGCTTTAAATTTTTACCTAATCCAATGGGCCTAGTATGCATTGTTTGATTTTTTGTTGGCATTATAAAAATAACCCTACAAAGTATGAATATGATTATTTCTCAATATTACCTAGATCATACAAAATGTATGCTTAGTGAGTCGAGATATGACTTTTGTTCAGAGTTCCCTTGTCTTTTGTGGGTAGTTTAAAGTCATGCACATCAGATAAAAAAAGGCTAATGTTTAAGGAATGATATGAAAAAATGGATAAAGGCATTAGAATATGTATTTCTTAAGAGTGAAGTTACCATTATTTAATAAACCCGTTAGGGGGTTGAATTATGTAGGGCCACTTATGGGAATTGGCTGCATAGTCAAATAATAGCATCTTTTCGCTGATAGTTCCATTATGTAGACTACTTGTGCAAGGCCGCCTATGGGAACATGCAACATAGTCAAGAAAAATAAATCTCATAATTTTTACTTTCCTATAGCAAAAAATCCAATGAAATATTATAGAGATTCAAATTTTCCAAAGCATAGAGTCTTCTCTATAGAGAGAGGTACTTGAATATCGAGAATATATTAAAAATAAATTTTTTCAAAGAATTGGATGAATGTCAATCTTATGAAGGTCTGACCCAAACGTAGGGAACAGAAATATAAACCATAGAATTAAATACTTTCTGATCATGAAAAATAGTATGGGAAAAATATGTTAAGGGTGGAAATTTTTACCGAGGATCCCTACATATTTTTGTTAAGACTAATAAAGACAAAAGAGGTTTTCCTCCCAAGAATGAAATTAACACTATTTGAAAAACTTGTTAGGGGGTTGGATTATGTAGGGACACATAAAGTAATTTTCTGAATAGTCAAATAATAGCATCTTTTGGCTGACAGGTATGTTATGTAGAATACTAATGGAAGGTTGCCTAAGGGTACTTGCTGCATAGTCAGGCAAAAGAACTCTCAGGTATCAGACATATTGTGACCAGAAGTCAAGAAAAGGGTTATGGAGATCTGGAAGTATTTTCGGTTAGGATTATGACACATGAAAAATGATTATTGTCCAATGAATTAATGAGTTACATAGTCCAATGCTAAACATAATAATGTTGTGGTTGGGTCCTTATTTGAGGTACTGGACTTCACTACCTATCCCATAAAGATGGAAATCAAGCCATACATTGTTCTTGAAATATAGTTTAACATAATGTGGGATGAGGGTGTATGAGATCTTATATTAGGGTTATAGATCTCAAACCATAATGAGGAATACACATTGTGTGTTTTATAAACATGATGTGAATGAAGACCTGGGTTTTCAAACCGCATTCAAATTTTCATAGGGTGGCTTTGGGACTAAAAGTGGAATTTTGGGTTAGGCCCAAAGACTTGGTGCTGGATTTGAGGGATGCTCGAACGTTCCTAAATGTCCTATAAGGATGGGAATCAAGCCATTCATAGTTTTGAAATACCCTCTATACAGGTTTAGTTCGTACAAGTGAAGGGTGAAAGGGGAATTTAGTTCAATGATGGTTTGAACCAAGATTAAAGGTTCAGGTACTGCCATGTATGCACATAGTCTATGGATTATTACATTATTGGAGATCAATGTAAATAATGATTCCCTCTCAGGTGAGGGTGTCAAATAATGTTTTAGTTTATTTTCATACAGAACAAAAGTGTTAAGAGTTTAACGTGATATAAAAATGACGATGGTGAACCAATGTAAAAATATTGGTTATGGGGGTAGCTTCACGAATCAACATCGTATGAGATGGAGGTGAACCAACGTGAAGAGATTGGTTTTGGGTTGCTTCAAGGATCAACATCGTATGAGACAGAGGTGAACCGACGTGAAGGGATTGGTTTTGGGTTGCTTCACGGATCAACATCATATGAGAGAAAGGTGAACCGATGTGAAGAGATTGATTTTGGGCTACTTCATGGATCAAAATTTTTTGAGATAGAGGTGAACCATCGTGAAGAGATTGGTTTTGGGCTGCTTCACTAATTAACATCGTATAAGACAGAGGTGAACCGACATGAAGAGATTGGTCTTGGGCTTGAACCTCAGGGGGTTGCCTATGTACCCAGCCTAGAAGTAAAGGATCAAAGTATGCATCGTTTGATTAAAGAATGAATTGTTGATTGAGTTGTTCTTGAGGAAAACGACCTAAAAATGGTGTTGGGACATACACATGGTTAGTGAACCAGAGAGGGTGTTACGGTTGATGTTTACACTATGATCATGTGAGTCATACTTGGTGTGAGAAACAAGAGGTAGCAACAACCCAAATGACGCCCAGTTTAATATCGTATAGGACATATGAGGGGCTGGACACAGTTTAACGTCATATTCGACAAAATGGGTACTGTGTGGTTTAATGTCATGCAGTAAGGACAATAGAGGGACTATATATTTTAACGTCATATAGCAAAGATGACATAGTTTAGCATCATGTTGGATGAAGAAGGACTGTGTAGATTAAAATCAGGCACTAAGGATTAAAGAAATGAGACTATGCAGTTTAATGTCATCCAGTGAGGACAAAAATAGTTTAAGGTCATATTCATGGACCAGTGTTGCACAGTTTAACGTCATGTAGCTTGGACAACACAGTTTAACGTCATGTTGAATGACAACATAATTAAACATAATGTTGGATGTAAAAGTTTATTTGGGTTACACAAAATACTTATTCAAAAATATCGCATTGGTTGGAGTCGTGATGAGTTCTCCATCCATTGAGATTAAAGAATAAGCTCCATTGGAGTAGACCTTAAGTATTGAATAAGGTCCTTCACACATTGGCTCAATATTTGGAGGCTTCTTTCCCGGTATCAGTGGAGTTATGAAGACAATACCAATTCTCCTTGAATGAATGAACGAATATCAACTTTTTTGTTGAAATCCCGTGCTATTCGATTTTGATTGACTTCTAAGTGGTGCAGGGTGCACAATAATTTTCCATCTAATCGTTCCAATTCATCCAATCACTTTTGAGATTGTAAATATATATATTACTGATCATAAATGGCTACCCTCAGTGAGGGTAATTGAACCTCAATGGGAAAGACTGCTTCTGTTCCATATACCAATGAATATGGAGTTGACCGCATAATAGTGCAGGTGGTGGTCTGACAAGCCCCTAAAGCATGAAAAAGTTAATTAGGCCATGATTTCTCATATTTATCCAAAATCTTTTGTAGTATATTTGAAAGAGTCTTATAGAAAGATTCTATTTGGCCATTGGCTGCTACATGATACTGAGATGAGTGGTTGGATTTGATGTTGTATTCTTGATATAACTTCCTTACCTCGGATGAACAGAAGTTGGTGCCATTGTCTGTCAATATGGTATGAGGGACACCAAATCTGGTAATGATGTTACTCTTGATGAAGCTAAAAATGTTTTTAGAACTAACTTCATTGATAGGTATTGCCTCTGACCATTTGGAAAAGAAGTCAGTAGCAGTAAGAATATACATAAACAGCTTGGATGTAGCTAAAGGGTAAGGTCCTACTACATCCATACCCCATGTGGAAAATGGCCATTTGTATTTGGTTGTATGGAGAAACTTTGGGGGTTGATGAATGAAATTTGTATATACATTATAGGAATGACACTTCATAGTGAAATAAAAACAATCTTGTATCATTGATGGCCATAAGTATCCAAGACTTCGAATTTGATCTAACAGTCTATGTCCAGACTGGTGGGAACAAAAGACTCCTTCATGTACTTATTTCAAAACAGCCGTTGTCTCATTACCATCAATGCATCTGAAGTGAATTCCATCAAAACCTCCCTTGTATAGAATTTTTTCTAGATGATCTGGGCTATCATAAAGTGTAAAATTGACCACATGTCGTCAGACTTGTTCTTTTCCAGCTCTATCAGGTGGGAGTGTTGTATTTTGAAGGTATTCCCTGATAGGTGTCATCCATCATGTATAATAACTATATGGTTCAATAATGGGACTAATTTCATTGATTTCGTTTGTTCTTATTTGAACATATGGTGAAACTGTACGCCGATGGGAAATATTGATGATTGTCTCGTCCCAATTTGGATATGCTAGAGTTGTGGCTATATTAGCCAGTGCATCAGCTTGAGCATTTTGTGATCACAGGACATAAGAAAATGTCGGTTCTGAAGTAAATTCCTCCATTAAATCTCTGATGTAATCATACAAAGGGATTAACTCTTCTTTTCTGATGGCATATTCCCCATTTACATGTTTGATTACCAGGTATGAATCACATTTAACCTTTAAGTGATTCACTTGTGCCTGAAGCACCAAATCCAATCCTGCAATGAGAGCTTGATATTATACTTCATTATTTGTACCACCTTCAATCAATAAGATGGAATAGGGAAACACGTCCTTTTCTGGGGAAATAAGCCCAATTCATAACCGAACATTGTTGAATTTAGGATCTTCCATTTACATCCCGATTGGACTTCTAGAAGCACCAACAATGTACATTTCCCAGGTCTAATGATTATCATGAATGGAGAAGACTTCCACATCAAGGAGTTCAATATCTTAAGATGTATCATCTATTGGAGGGTGTTCAGCAAGGAAATCATCCAGAGCATGGCCCTTTATTACCTTTTGAGACAGATAGTGGATATCAAATTGCTGCAAAATAACTTCCCACCTTGCCATACGACCTGTAATCATTGAACTACTAAGGATGAATTTGAGCGGGTTATTGCGAGAAACCAATTGAACATCCGGATGTTGTATAATGTTTCCCAATTTTTAAAATGAAATGATTAATGCTAGGAAGCATTTTTCAATACTTGAAAATTGAGTTTCTGCTTTAATCATACTCCGACTGAGATAGTAAAGGTTGTTTTCATTCCCATCATCATTCTTTTGGGCAAGGAAGGCACCCAATGATCGCTCTAAAGATGTCAAATAAAGAATAAGTGGTCTTACTTCAGCAGGTGGAATTAATACTGGTGGACTCAAGAGATATTTCTTGGGGATATCAAATGCTTCTTGACATTCTTCAGTCCACTAGTAAGTGTCTCCCTTCTACATCAATTTGGTGGAGGGTAAACATTTGTTTGCCAGATTGGCTATGAAACACCGAATATAGGACAAGTGTCCTTGAAGTCCTCTCAATTCATTAAAATTTTGAGGAGGTGACATACCAAGGATTGATTTGGTCTTCTCATGATCGACTTCAATACCACGATGGTGTACAATAAAGGCAATAAATTTTCCCGAGGTTACTCCAAAAGCACATTTCAATGGGTTCATCTGAAAATTATGTTGTTAAATTTTGTGGAATATGATTTCCAAATTAGTCAAGTGATTAGAATGTTGTTTGGATTTAACCACCAAAATAATCCACAAAACATTCAAAAAATTTCCCTAAAACGGGGTTGAAGATACGGTGCATGGAATGCTGATATTTTTCACCTGCATTTTTTCAGGCCAAAGGGAATTATGTGATAGAATAACACACCCTGAGGGGCTCTGATGGATCTATATTCTTCATATTTTGAAGCCATTCAGATTTGATTATACCCATAATATCCATCCATTAACTAATGTGATTAATACCCAGCTATTTCATCAATTAACAATTCACTGATCAGAACAGGAAAATCATCATTGGGACAATGCCGATTAAGATCTCTGAAATCAATGAAAACTCTATTTTTTCCAATCATCTTTTTCAAAGGGACAAAATTAGCCATTCATTTGGGATATTTAACTTCTTTGATGAATTTAGCTTTGATAATATTATCCACTTCAACTTCAATTTTGGAAGCAAAAGTTGGGTGTGTTCTTCTTGAGGCTTTCTTAAATCTTCGATGTTCTTCTTGAAAATCCAAACGATGTGTAGAAACATCAGGATCAAGCCCTGGAATTTCTGTATAATTCCAAAAAAATATATCTTGATTTTTCTTTAAAAATAAAATATACATTTCTGTCTCTTCAAGAGTCAGGGATGAACTAATTAATGTGGGGTGTGGATCTTCTTTTGTAACTAGATTTACATCACTGAGTTCATACATAGTGGTAGAGATACCCTCTTAAAAATATGGAAGAGAATCCCTGAGATCTTCCTCTTCTTCTTCAACACGTCTTATTTCTTCTATTTCTAATTGCATAGTAGATGGTGAAGCATAATTTCCAGGATTAAGAGAGATGTTAAAATTTTAACATCTTGAAGAAGAGTCATCCATTTTTGACCCTATTGATGATGAAGGGTCTTCCTTGCCTAATATAGGAGATGAAGGATTAAGAATCGACATCATCGTTCATCTCTGACATTGCTATAGCTTCTTATAGAATGGTTGATGAAGTATAAAATTTCTGGATTTCAGCAGATGAAATGAAGACATCTCCATTTGCGCTTTCATCATTGCTTGGTGAATCACAAATTTCTCTCATGCTGTCTAGCTTGGTTTCTGTAATAGAAATTATGGAAGTTTTCATAAGAGTATTTGGATTTGGGTCAATCCTGTCAATTCGACTGATAGGAAACACATAATTTGTACTCACATGTATGAATGGGTTTACTGGAATCTTTTCCTAACCATATGAAGCGTTAATTTTCGTAACCTAATTTTTCGTAGATACCTTCTTTCACTCCATGTGATAGAATTCTTCCTCAATGTAATGATTTTCACATGTTTTGAATGGGGATTTATCACCATACAATGTCCCAATTTGACCATTGAAACAATATTTGAGAAATTGATGGTATGATGAAGGGATTGCTGAATGTTGATGTTGCCAAGGTCTTTCAAGAAAAACATTGAAGTTTGTGTCATGACGAACAACGATGAAATAATAATTGGATATAAGATCTCCAAACTGAGTTCTGAGTGTATTCTCACCCAGATGTTCTTCTTCATTTTTATCATATCCTTGAAACATCAATGTAGAAGGAGATAAATCAGATTCGGTGAGGCCCAATCGACGAATTGTACGAATAGGGATGAGCTTGACTCATGAACCATTATCAATGAAAACATTTTGGATGTCTATATCATTGACCATGGCAGATAAATACAAAGGTCTAATATGTCCATGAACAACATCATCTTCATCTTCATCGGTAAAATATATTACTGCATGGAATTATGCGGGATCATTCTCTACATGGTAGACTTCAGCCGTAGAAATTTTAGTTTTGAATTCATGGGGACTTGACAAAGCCTCAATGAGTGCCTCCTGAAGATCATTTGATAGATTCAAGGCATCCAGGATTGATAACATGGCTATTACATGAGCCAAATGTTTCAAAAAATCATACTTTTGGTCCAAAGGTCTATGTTTCCCAACATGAACATGTGGTTTCGAAGGTGCCTTAGAAGTTTATGATTTGGAATTAGATACATATTGTATCAGGGTATGAGTTTGAAATAATCCTAGATTTGGAAAATAAGAATGACTAGGTGTATTTATTTTCTAGGAGGAAGGAGGTGTAACCTTCAACCGATCCTCCAGAATAATTGTTCCAGGACTGAATCTTGCATGTGTAGAAAAACTACCATGTTCTTGTTGAGCCCACTGAAGGGCTCTCCCATGAGTTTGTACTGCATAGATAGTTCTAGCAGGGGTAAGATTGAAATAGTGGCTTCTAGAGTATCCACGGCTTCCTCTGAGTCTTAAACCCTTGGAAATCCCTCTAATTCCTCTATTTGATTCAGGTAACTCAGGATCAACAATATAGAACTGTGACTGGCATATGGATCCTTTAAGTGAATCATATTGATAGAACCAAAGAACAACTCTTCATCTAATGAACATTTGTCCTGATTATCCATTTTAGGTTATGTTGTTTGGTGCGGAGGTGTGCATGATTTTGATGTAGATGGTATAACATCTTCCAGAGTCAAAGGAAACATGGGCTTTGACACAAACTCGTCTTCTTATGACTGTTCTTTTTCTTCAACTTATGCCGCTTCTTCGAGGATTTCCCATCTGATGAAGAGGGTTTTTCTATTGCATTCATAGGAGAAGATACAATTGGTTTCTTCGATTTCATTCAAAAAATTGAATGAGTTAGGTTGGTCATTTTCCAGACCATCCAATCATCATATTTCTGCGCATTTTTTCTTTTGACTTCATGCCACTTTTCTTCTTCCTCTGGATTTGTAGTAGTAACACAAGCTACCTGGGCTGAAGAACCATTCAGTTTTACCTGTCCAGAGTCCACCATTTTTTAAAAGAGGTATTTAAAGATAAGAAACTCTTTAATAGGATGCCCCAACATTTGATGAAATGTGAAATAATTGGGAAGGACTTCACCTCCTTCCTTGTTTTTCATTTTAGGCATTGGCAACTGAAAGAAATTATTTTCCAGAGCCAAAATGAAGTAACAAGGAACATGTTCATTTCAGATAGAATAAACATTGTTCTTAAACTCCTAAAATTTTCTCCATCATTGATCTCATTGATCATCTTGACAAAACAACCTCTGTTGTTGATGATCAGGAGGTGGAGCCCTTTGGTAAGATAGCAGTTTTGAAGTAGAATTAGGTACAAGTGCTTGTTTATGTGTAACTGTAGCAGTCTGTGCTTTACCAATTTTCCTTCCCGGAGATGATGGAATTACACAAGTTTTATCCTTAGTCTTCATAAGAGAATCTTAAATCTGTTGAGTGATTTAAGTAAGGTCTCGAAAACCTCCTGTGTATTTCACAGGGATCAACGATGTGCATAATTCATCAAGTAGATTTTCCACACAGGTCGGCAAAAAATCTTCTTGAGAGAGTGATATGCTTAAATAATATGTTAATCCCTTTCAGTGAGCAATGAAATATGAAACTCTTTCATTCTACCTATTCTTACAATTTGTAAGATCAAAAATTGTTGTGTTTGGAAATGTTGAGCTAAATTGAAGAAGGAATCGTTGACAGAGATCTTCCCACCCAGTAATTAACCAAGACAACAAACCTGTATACAAGACAAAAGCAAGCCCTTGTAATGACTGCACTAAACATCTGATCTTAACTGCTTCTTGTTGTTCATGATTTCCCTTCATAGGATCACAATTAGAAACAAAATGTGTTAAGTGTTTTATTGGGTATCCCGAACCATTAAAAATTGGAAATGTGGTATTCACAAAATTTTATGTGGGAGGAATTTCATCAACCCATTAAGGGTAAGATTTCTTTTCCAGTTGAAATTGTGCATGTTTTCCTCACATGGATTCCAACTGAGCCTTTAATGACTCAATGGTAGTTTTTAACTTTTGAGAAACATCTCATGAAACCTGGACCTGAGAAGGTGCAGTTACTAGATCTTGGAAAGGTGTGGTGACTGGAACAACAACTGATGGTAGCACAACTGATTATTGTTGCGTTCTACCCACATGATTAGACTTATGAGGTTGTATTGGTAAAGGAAGATATTTTTCATCCATCTTAGTAACTACAAAAAATTCCCTTGACTAACTAACTCCAGCACGCTTAGGAGGAAGACTACGTTGAAGTAGTTATGCCTTCAACCTCCTTAAATCCTTTATTTCCTATTCCTGCAGTGAAAATATTTTCTCTAGTGATAGTGATTGGCATTGTCCAGAGTAAGGGTGGAATGTAACAAAAAAATTTCCTTTGCCCTTATTGGACGCCTTTCGGAGTGGGGGAAGTTGGATATTTGACAGAATACCTTGATTCTGGGTAAGCCTTTCATTTCGTGATTGCACACCTTCGTCATTTATTTCTGTGTGCACAGCCTCTTGAGCAGGAAATTATTCATTTGATCCCTCTGAGTGAGCCTCAAGTTCTTGAGGATCAACAACAATGACATTTATGACATTTATTGATTCATAATGCATTTCATCCCTTCAATCGGAATTTCTGCGATACTGTCTTCTACCATGTCATTGATGAGACATTGCCTTTTGTTGAGTTGACCCCTTCAGAATTTCTTAATGAATCATAATTTGGAGGGAATATCATGATAATTCAGCTATACATTCCTCTTGTGGCTTCTTCTCTAATCGAGAGAAGACTAACTTTTTCTGAGGAAGATATTGAGGATTTGAAAAATTCCCCAGTCCGGTGGAATGGTGTTGTTCCTGTTGTTCCTGCTCAACTCTTTGGATATTATCTGTTGATCTCGAGGGTTGGATTAAAAGAGTCTGCAGTCTGGAAAGCTGAGGTGGCGCTTGAGCTAATACATCTGAGACATTTATAAAATCTCTCTTGATTTGGAGGACTTTTCTCTGGAAATTGGCCAGATGTATCAACCGACATCCACTCAAATCACCTGGCTCAAATGCCTGTTGGAATATATCTAACACTTTTGTCACTTGATTATGTGCATGCTCAAAACAATAATCCCGTGTGATTTTCTCATTTCCCTGATGCATGAGTAATTCGACAACTTGTTCTTTATATGCCTGACATTGAGAAGAATTAGTTGAGCCCCGTTCTTGGGCAAGCCTTTGATTCTGCACCAAACCGTCTAGATGTGACCATCCCTGTGATATAACATTGCATGAGTCCACCTTTGGCAGCCATTGTTTACTGGAGAGTATAGTGAAATTTTGTGCTCTATGAACACCCCATCTCTTGATATGAATACAAGATGGGGCATCGGTAATTAACTGGCACACCCTTTTTAACACACCAAGGGATGAACGTTGAAGGGCTCTCTACTGCTTTTTAGCCTTTAGATATCGAGAATATAAAAGAGATTCCAAATCAATATGGAGTTTTAACCCATATATTATCTTGACATGATTTTTATATTCATCATAAGATAATATTTTCTCCTTCATGTGACAAAAATTTTTCCATATGTTTAGACGAATATCATGAATACCATCTACCATCATCATTTCTTGAATGTCATACTGAGAATCAGCCAATGGCCAAAACATGACTGGTACATCAACTTTCGCCAGTTGTTTCCCCATATTCATAACTTCCTCCTTATCATTCAATGAGGATTCTTCTACTTGATTAGACCAAAGCTGGTGCTTCTTTGTTGCTTCATCAGATTCAACAAGATTGGTAGAGAATTCATTTATAAAACTAGAAGATGAATGGCCAAGGGGTGGTTTGGAGAATGACCTACACCCCGGGCTATATTCTGATTGAGAAAGTATTTCACCTGCTAGCGGTAAAGCATTAGACATAACTGGATTCACATTTTCAAGTATCTCGTGATAAAAGGGAATTCTCGTTACTGCATTGTCCATTGAAGAATTTTCTAGGAAATGCGAATTACTACTACAGAGAGGACTTTCAAAGCTAAATTCATCATCATGGGGAGGAACACCATGGTGGGTTACAGCAAAAGATGAAACCTCTTGATCCTTGAACTTCTGGCCACAATGTGGGTTATCCTGGTACTCATATGAAGATGATAATTCAAGATCAACCGAACTGTCATGAAGAAAGCCTTCATGAGGAAATGTCTGATGAAGACCTTCGAAATTATTGTTTTTACTTACAGAATTTGAAAATGAATGAGTATAATCTTGAGTTGCAACATATAATTTTCTGAGTGCATTAAGTACTCTAGAATCAAGTAAAACCTTATTGCAGAATGGCTCATGATTTCTCGACTGTGGTGGAAATGTATTTTTTTATATTCCTTCTTACTCACTTGGGGAACCACTTGTTGACAAAAGTGGTTATTATGGGTAGGTGTATGTGACGGCCCCAGAGAAATGGTCAGGTAAGGCTGATCATCTCCATTCAAATTGGGTGTATGTGTCTTACTTGATTGTTCGTATGATATGGGTAGTATGCCTCACAACCCTCTTAGACTGGGAAATAGGTGTGTACATGTTCCGGAGTGATATGTTGATGAGTCACTACACTAGTAGGGACAAATTTTTATTTCATTCCCAGTGATGCTGCTGAAGTTGTTATAAAATTCTAACAGGGAACTAGAATATAAGTAGGGATTTTCTTCTTCTCTTTCACCATTTTTAGAATTTGATTGGTAAAATCAGCTATTGGAATAGGAATATATGTCCATTTTGTGCTTAGAGTAGGTTTGTATTCCTACTCATGTCCTCCTTTTACACTAAGTGATTTTTACAGTATTTATGTGTGGGGGAAAAGAGTTGAGTCTGCTCCAAATTTGTTTTTGGAGCATTCCGACTGACTTCTCTAGGTGCTACCAAAAGAGGTTGTTGGTAGGCTTGATGATCCTTGCTAGGAGTATGTGACTACTGTGTATTCATCATCAAGTATGGTTGACGAATTTCATTCAATACTGGAAAACGAGACTGCTGACAAAATTGTTTATTGTAAACAGGTGTATGTCCTTGCTTATCGGTTTCCACCATATTAGAATGGTGATATTCTTTGGTTGTAGTCAGACAAGCCTGATGGATCTCATATGAGTTATAAACAGGTTTATATGCCTGCCTATAATACTCCACCAGAATTGCCTAGCGGGACTATCGTTTTACTGCCAAATGATTCTGCTGGGCAGTAACATCAGGACGGATGGGAGTATATGGCCCCTCATTATTTTCCATCAATTTGGCTTGATGGACTTCTCTGGAGGGGGAAAAAGTAAGAACCTTCTCCCTGTTGACCAGATTTCACCTCTGGCAGTTTGTCCTGTATGCTCGGGTCTGAGGAACCTGAGCAGAACCCCTAAAGGCGGTACCCTCTTCATGTTTAGGGGCACTATCGCACGAGTTTGATGGCGCTTTTTGATGGGATCCCTCGGGAAGGACTCCTATCTCCTTGATTTAAGACCATGAGTGACCTTCACATTCACCTCCCCATTATATGGGAGGTACAGGTGATTGCGTTCCGAGAATAACGACCCGAAACGGTTGGATACAGTGGTTGGAACCACCTGCTTCTTGATCACTGGTCGTTGCTGTCCGGACAACCTCGGTGAATTATTGACATGGAGGGCTTGTCGATAAGCCTCTAGGGTCACAATGGTACCGTGTTGACGGTATTCATTAACTAGTGCATTTGAGACAAAACGTTGAAGAGGCTGAGTAGTTGATGTCATCCTCAGAGCGGACGATGATCCAGCTGGAGTAGCAGTAGATGCACTTATAGGTGTGACCTTTAGAGAAGCCATTTTTTGTAACATAGAGAGATCTTGGAAACGAGTTCATGTTTGATTTAACAGTCATAATCCTGATATGTTAATCCACTACATCTTTTGGATGAGCACATATGTTATTGATTTCTTTTGTGGCCCTCATATTGAATTAAATAGGGGCCTAACAAATAAGTAAAACATCATTTAACATGGTTAAGGATTCATGTCGGGTTCACCATTTTGGTTTTATCTTGATATGGGGATGACCTTGTTTTGATTAGGGTTCAAACATTCCAATAAGTTCCTAACGGGTTTATTCATAGAACCGGAAACATACAATGACTCTATATCTATTAGGACCTACTTTCCAAAGGTAGGTACTCATTAGTTATGGACCGATGAGGCATAAGAATTTTCTTTGGTCGAGAGGATGGGAGGTCAGAATTATCACCCCTTTTTTGGGGAAATATTGTCTACTCCGGGACTCTCTTTATAGATTTGAGTTAGGCTTGTGAATCCTTATTAATTTACCAAGTATGAAAATGATCTTTCCTTTAGATCTGACAATCAATGGTTGATATGTATGATATTTGGATAATCTTTTATATGTATTTGGTCTTCTTCATAGATAGAGAGTCATCAATATTTATTAGATATTCTTAGTCAATGGAATCCTTGAACAAATTATATAGAAATCTCTTGGTCATTATTATAACCATACTAGTTTTAAAGCGACTATGTGGGTCACTTGATTATTATTGTTGTTCTGAAGGACATGGATTATTTCATAGTTGGGATCGTACCTGTAGATGGGCTACCTACATATCCTTTTTAAAGAGGAATTAGAACCCACATAGTTTGGGAATTAATATATTGTTTAACGTCAAAGGGGACAAATGAGAATTAATGGGTGATAGTCCTGAACCTTATAAAGGCTTCCTGCATACTCTACTTTTAAGGTATATATCAAATTACTCATAGTTCGATTAACAATTTTGGGTCTTACGTATGATTAATGGCCCAAAGAGATGTATCGCGGATACTTTTACACTCAATGCTCACGTGATTCATGCTCGGTGTGAGAAACAAGTGGTATTAGTAAAACCTGACGATTGTGCAATGAAAGATTTAATCATAAGAAATGATATGGGGCTTATGTATGTATGACTGCACTTGTAAATGAAGACAAAAGATTTTTTGAGAAAAGAAACCCAAGAGAAGGGTCCATAAAAGTGTATGTGCTTTATGGATATTTGGATACATATCATAGGACTTAATCCTGATAAGGATGCCAAAATTATAGGGGACTTATGATTGAGTTTTACTCTGGAGAAAGAGGCCCAGGTTAAGAGGAATTATGACTAGGGCTTACTTCTGATAAGGGGGCCCAAATTTAGGGAACATGGGGTTACTTTTAATGATGATTCCTAGATTAATGATCTTATCATCTTAAAGGATGAGGGTGAATGAAAGAAATATCTAACCTTAGTGACATAAAGTTATGTAAATCACGAGGTTTTGAGAGATCTTCCACAGAATATCTTTTATATAATGAATCCAACAAAGGGACCAAGACATAAATGTATTTGAAGAGGGTTTTTCAGGCTATATATTGAATAGGAGAGGTGTATTTGAAGAAAAGAGTTGAATAGGGAGGAGGGGAACCCAAAAAAAGGTAGGTGTGAAAGTCTTGTTTGGGTGCACAAGTCCTGGTCGCGCAAGTATACTTGTGTGACACGTGTGTACTTGGGAGATGGTTAACCCATGGGGTAATACTTGGGCGAGACTTTGCTCAAGCACTTAGTTTTATCCATCAAGACTTAGAAAAGGTTGATGCACATGTTCTATTGAAGGGATAAAGTGGAACACAAGTGTTTCAATTTCCCTTAAGGGTTGGACACTTAAACGCACAAGTGTTGATGAATTCCAACACTTAGGATTTATTCCTCTTCTTTAGATCTTTCATTCTAGGTATGAAATTAACTTAGAATAGATCGGAAGACATCAAGCAAAGACTAGGGTGCCGAGAGCTTAAATCTGACATTTGTATTTTTCGTCCTCGAAATGGGGGGCCCACAAGGGGTATTTATAGGCCATTGAAGACTTTCAGTGATGAATAGAAACATTGAACATAAATTTCATATGATTCACAAAATCCATTACAACAAATTTTAACAGCAACAAACAATGGTTACAAACATTAAATACAGTATTTTTAGGCTCAATACATCCCAATAAAATTAAATATGTTGTTATTAAGAAGACCAATGTGAAACAATAAATGATTACTTTCAGAAACCCACAATTTCACATAAAAATGACACCTAAAATTTTGTTTCTTTCTAAATACCACTAAACATAATTTTATAAGAAACATTCAAATGATATAAATATGAAAATTTGACAAAAACAGTAAGCTAAGTCACAATAAATGAACACATAATGTAATCACTTACCAAATTTGTTAAAACCTTGAATCTATAGTGTGAAATCTCAAACGCACCAACGCCGCACCTAAAAGAAGATAGATAATGACTAAGACAAAATATTGGACAATGAAAACCCAAGGATAAAACCTCGGTTTAATACACTAACCTCTGGTCAATTGGGACTTCAATTAAATTGAAAAAAACTTAAATAAAAGGGGAGGAACTAAGAAGGGGAAACACTTACTTGAGATTGTTTGAAGTTCCTCCACCAAACACCCCTCCAAAGTGATTTTCCAAGGGAGTATTTAGGAATTTGGTAAGTTCCAATGGGTGTAAACTTATAATGGGGGAAGAAATGTCCGAGTTTGGATAAATACTGAGAGGGGAAGAAGTAATTTTCGCATATTTTTAATGACCTAGACATAGGCACACGACTTTTGTGCAGGGTTTGGAAAACCATGCACCTAAACCATGCACCCTCCATTCTCCGCTCAAAACTATATGAAAAGACACCACAATTTGGGTGGTATTAGGGGGAACATAGGGTGGATGTTAGTTGAAACATATAAGAAATATAAATACATTTAATGATGAATTTTTGTGTGAATCATTTCCCAACCATGAAAATCATCCATCCCGAAAAGTCGACTAGAGGCTTGATCAGAAAATAATAACGGATACTCATCCTCAACCCATGAATTTTGGTCCCAATTATTATTTGTATCCCTACCATGAATAAAATAAAACAAAACCATCGGAATAAACTTCCCTCAAAGCACCTTTTCTTGGGAGTCCACTATTTGCACTGGCCGCTAAAAAACTGACAAGTCAGGATATTTCTCCAGCTCATCCCAACTCAGTTTATGGGATAGATCCGATTTGTATTTCATAAACTCAGATACATGGATGAAATCATTGATGGATTCCAAATGAGTAGATAAATCCAACTTGTATTTCACATTTCCAATATGATCGGTGATCTCAAAAGTTCTGACATACCATGGTGTCATCTTCCTATTTTTCCCAAGATGAATTACATGGTTAACTCTTCCCACATCCATGTAGGAATGGGATATGGCTTGAGAAACCCAGTGGGCCTCTGATGATCTATATTCACCTACTTGAATGTGTATTATCTCGACACAAATTAAACTATGTCATGTTGCATACATGGCCACCAAAATATCCATTTCACATCATAATTTATCATAGTAGAGCCCGGATGGACATCCCAGATAGACTAATGTCTATCATTCATCACCAACTTTTGTAGAGATAACGACACTATTGAACAGCCCAGGAAGCATAAGATTCCCTCGAGGGACGACGACCAATCAAAGTACATCTCCACACAATGAAGAAGTTACCTCGACAGATGATAGCACTTGTAAGTATGATGTTCCCACTAAATCAACTCCAAGAGATAAGGAGTCAACTAAACACTCTCCAAGAATGCAGCACCATGTTTCTACTTCTTCTCCTTAGGCATCTGTGAAAAGAGACCCATAAAAGTCAACTAATCTTTGTACTAACTCAAATACTACACTAAAACTATTCTGCTAAATGCATTGTCCACCACATTACAATTTATTATGTTATAGACAATGTCAATGTCGAACTCTTTCATGTACTCGATCCAACGATGTTGCCTCAACATGAGGTCCTTCTGCTATAAGATTTACACAATAATTTTGTGATCACTGTAGACCAAAAATATCTCCCCAAAGAGGAAGTGACTCCACGTTTTCAAAGAATGAATCACCTCTTCTAACTCCATGTCAGCGGTTGTGTAATTATATTCGTTTGGTAAGAGTTGGCATGAACCATAAGCCACGATGTGATCATCCTACATATGCACTCACCAATGACTCATACCTGATGAATCACAATACACCACATACCCCTTTCCAGCCTCTTGAAAAATCTGCATGGGGAGGTAGTGAACCTCCGGTTCAGCTTCTCTATGGATTCTTAAAATTTTGGGGGTCATACCAACTTCACCCCTTTTTTGGTGAGTGAAGTCATCAGTGAAGCAAGCCAAGAGAAATCCAGAACAAATCGCCTTTAATAACAACAAGTATTATTAATAACTAATCTCAAAATGATGGAATGCCTAATTCAAAACATCATAACCACAAATTCAAGGCCTTGTGTAAAACAAAACACAACTAATTAAATATAATATGGATGATTGTGATATAATAAGTCAACCTCAATCAAGAATAATATCTAGTAATAGATGTTCAAATAGATGAAAATTATCAGTAAAACTCCTTTAGAGAAATATCAATTTTTCATGAAATAATTAAAAGTCAAAAAAACTATAAAGGAATTCGTTTAAAAGATGTTTTCTTAATAATAGTGTCCCACACCACTTTGATACTTTTGAAAGGAATTAAAATTTTAAAACATTCATGTCCATATAAAAAATCCATAAAACGATTTTAAAAACAAGAACATTAATGTGAAATATTTAGAAGAATAAAGAATAGAAATATTTAAATTGATATTTTAGGTAAATAATCACTTAAAAATAACCATTTTTAAAACACTTTAATTATATATGGACATGGATGATAAAAATGTCTTAGTAAATACTTACACATAAACAATCTCTGATAATAAAGAGATTGAACAATTAACCCTTAACTTGTAATTTATTTTGGTCTAGGATATGTTTAACCTCCTATATAATGACCATAGTAAGTTATTAAATTATTAATGATCCATATTAATATTTATTATATCATACTTTAAACCTTTATGATTGTATACTTCCAATTTAATAATAATTTCTATGAAAAAATAACATTTTGGGTAATAAATGCTTTCTTTTTCGTACATGCTTTAACATGTTCTTCTTGGTCATATCACTTATATCATGATTTAATTTCATACATAGTATAAATTTTTTTTTATGTATCATATATATTCAGAATATAAATATGTATAACATATATATATATATATATATATATAATATGGAAAACATGGTCTATGGAGATGGTAGGCTATACATTTGCATAAATGTCATTTCCGTTTTCATGTCGTATTGAATGGATGTATGCGAATGAAAAATATGTATATATATACACATATTTCTAGTATCATTATTATTTCATATATTATATACTTATTAATAATATATATTTATATTCACCGTTTAATGGTGAATGTGGACATGGATATCATCATGTCATGGAGACGGTAAGTCGTACGTATGTACAAGCGAAAATATCATTAAATTGATTATGAAATAGTATATAATTGGATAGTATATTAAATATATACATTTATTAACGTTTTATATTTATTATTTATAACAATAATACTCGTCATTATACCCATCTTTATAATGGTGTGTTGAATAACAAATTACACCACAACATGGAGATGGTGAGTCATACGTACGCACAAATGGTAACTTTTTTATTCAATGGATGGATGGAATAATGATGATGGTTGTAAAATAATTATAATAACATATGAGAATGTATAAGATACTTTATTTTTTATTTCGGTATGGAAACAACAAATAAATAGGAAGATGAAGCAGAAAAGAACATTGAAATAGGTGAGAAATAATTATCATTTTTTCGGGTGCCTCCTTTGGATTTGAATAAAATGGATCCTTATGATGGATTTATAATCATATAAGGCCTATATAATTAATATTGGGTATGTGGGAGGATATTTATTTAGGTTTCGTCCAAGAAAAATTGCATTGGAGGTGTGTGTTTAAGTGAAGGGGATGTTTCCTTTTATAAGAAAGGTGAGGGGAACTTTAGGAAAATTTTGAAATATAAATTTACTATAAAATAATATTTGTTTCTAATACCTCCAAATGGATTTATTTCAAGGATAAGATAAATATGGTTCTAAATCCTCTAAACCAATATGTTTTAGAGAATTTTATGTCACAATATTAACCATATATTTTAGATTTAACTCAAAGTTAAATAGTTTAACTTTACAATGTCTTCTTGTATTTTTATATGACACGGTTAACATAGTTCGTATAAAATAACAATAGAAGCTCAAGATGTTCAGTAATGACATTTATAACATTATTTGAGTCTTTTGTATAACCATATATTGTTTGGAATATTATATAATTTAATAAATTAGTATTTGTTTTAGAAACTCATTTAACACATTTTTTATAATATTAGGTATTCAGTTTTTATAAAAGTCATAACAAAATAATTTCTGGAACAAAATTGATTTAATTAATCCTAACAGGTAGTATTAACCTATAAAATCAATGGATGACATAAAAATTTTCAAATTAAATTCATATTAATATTTATAATAACAATTATTTTAATCATTCATTAAAAAGATAATTAATTTGTCTTCGTTGTGCCATTAATAAATTTATTTATTTAATTTCTAAAAATAATAAATAAAATAACATGATATAGTAAATATTTTAAAATATCTAATTAATATTTATAGTCTAATTTATTCTATGTATAACCATTTATTGAAAATGGTTTAGTAATATAAATTATAATTTAACACATTTAACTCTTCGTTTATAAAATATAATAAATGTCCTAATCTTATCCATTTGGATAAAAAATCATATTTTTGTCCTAAGATTTATTTCAGTTGGAATAAACTCATCCAATAGAATTAGGAAATGTGTTATGGTAATTATAATATTATTTTTACCTTTAATTACCCAATTTAATTTTAACCGTGGAAAGTAAAATTCAAATGTTACTCTTCACAAAACATTATTTTCATCCTATTATGTCATGAACTGAATCTTGTTGCCACTAAAACCGGAACTAAAACTAGACGGAGTTAATGAATTAAGGTTGTTCCATATCTCCATGGGTAGGAACAAGTTCCAAGATATCAATAAATTTGGTTTCGGAATGATTTACCAGAGAATGAATTCATAAATCCTTAAAATAATCAATAATACGAATATGAAATTTCAAATCCAAACAAGACATATGAAAAATCAAGAACTGAATAAATGGTTTTAAATAAGGTACAAGAGGTAAAAATATGAATAAAAACAGGAAAAAGTTATCCAAAAAGACTATACATGATAAGGGGTCATCAATCTCGATCTGTCTCCACAACACCGCACTATAGGAGGGGACTGACAATCTAAACGCCTTCCCCCGAGGATTTTCATTTACCTGATTAAAATATAATCTTGTATACATACACCAAAGTAATGTGTGTAGGTTTTAAGACTAAGCATAGTAGGAACCCACACTATGATTCCAAGGGTTATGCAATACAATGTGGAAAGCATGCAGTTTTATTATGTTACGAAAATGATGATAAATTCTCAGTATTGTATTATTCAATTGAAAAAAATAAAACTAAAATGTTCAGAATGTTTAACCAAATTACATAATATATGTTAGATAATGTATAGTACATCTATATATACCCTAATAAAATGGTTAATACCATAAATAAAATGACCACTAATACTGGGAACACCCTTAGGCAACTAGATAGTCTCAGGCCCCATATACCTCATAGCTCAGTCTAAATTAACCATTTCGCAAATCCTTTACTATGAATGATCTACTAGTAGGGAAAATACCCATAAATTATTACACCCCAAAAATCATCAATATTTTTTATTTAGAGTTGTCATTATCAATTTTCTATGGGAAACAGGGAGAAAACCCAACGATATCATTAGTTGTACTAGTACATATCAGCCCACCTAGGTACCCAGGTTTCCGCTTTGTGCCAAAACAATTTCAGAACTATAAAAAAATACATTATCATAAAAAACACGACTATTGGTCACATAAAACCAATAAAGTATCTATACATACTTCATACCACCTAACAGACTCAATAAAACAAAATCTGTTTCAATAAAACAACTTCCCAAAATCTCACATTGGTTTGCATCCAAAACTCCTTGAAATCCCAACTATGCACACCATGTTTATACTAAAAAGTCACAAAATAAAAATTTCAACTTAAAAACATTCAATGAAACCAAAAAATTAGTTTTAGGGAATCCCCATATGATTTAAGAAGTGATATCATTTTAAAACAAATATTTTCAAACAAAAATGAAACATAAAGTTCACATGATTCACAAAAGCCATTACAAAAGATTTTCACAACAACAACCAAAGTTTAGAAACATTAAAAATAGTATTTTCTTCCCTAATACATCCAAAAAAAAATTTGTTATCTAGAAGACCCAAGTGAAACAATAAATGATTACTTTGAAAACCCCCAATTTCGTATAAAAATGACACCTACAATTTCACTTCATTATAAATACCATTAAACACAATTTTCACAGCAACATTAAAATGAAATAAACAAAAAAATATGATAAAAAAAAGAAGATAATTCACAAAAAATTCACACATAATGGAACCACCTACCAAGTTTGTTAAAACCTTGAATCCATTGTGCAAAATCTCAAACCCACAAACGTTGAACCTCAGGGAAGATAGATGAAGCCTAAAACAAAATATTGGACCATGAAAACCCAAGGATAAACCCTATGATTGAAACCCTAACCACTGGTAATTTTTTAATTCAATGAAATTGATAAAAAACTTCAAGAAAAGGGGAAGAACGAAGAAGGAGAAAAATCACTCAAGATTGTATGAAGTTCCACAACCAAATCCTCCTTCAAAATGATGATCCAAGGGAGTATTTAGGTTCTTGGGAGGTAGAAAAGGATATAAATTTCTAATAGAGGAAGAATGTTCTATGTTTGGATAAATACCGGGAGGGGAAAGAATTAGTTTTCATTGAATTTTAATGACCTAGGCATAGGCGCATGACTTGTGTGCATGAATTGGTAAACCATGCACCAAAACCGTGCACCCACAATTATCCCCTCAAAACTACATGAAAATACACACAATAAAATTCTGGAATAGGGGGAACATATGGGGAAATGTTAGGGACAAAATATAATAAATATATAAACTTTTAATGAACAATTTTTCTGTGAAAAATCTCCAAACCATGAAAAACATTCGTCCCGAAAAGTCAACTAGAGGCTTGATCAGAAAATAAGAATGGATACTCAACCTCAACCCATGAAATATGGTCCCATGAATTATGTGTATCAATACCATTCTACCAATGAAACCGATCCATTGGAATAAACTTCCCTCAAAGCACCATTTCATGGGAGTCCACTATTTTTACTAGCCGCTCAAAAACTGAAAAGTCAGGGTATATCTCCAATTCTTCGCAACTCAGTACGTTGGATGGATCCGAATTGTATTTATTCTACTAGGATTCATAGATGAAATCATGGATGGATGTAAAATATGAAGATAATCCCAAATTGTATTTCACCTTTCCAATATGCTCGAGGATCTCAAAAGGTCTGACATACCACGATGTCAGCTTCCTTCCATTCCCAATCGATGATGGCCTGGACGAGGGGCCTCAATCAAGAAAACCCCTTAACCAATAGAAAATTCTAGGTCTCGATGCCTTGAGTCTGCATATGATTTATAGAAACTCTGAGCTATCAATAAACACTTATTAATCAACATTACCTTCTCTAATGCCTCTTGCACCAGACTCAACCCTAGCAGTGATGTCTCACCTACCTCAGCCCAACACAGGGGGGGGCCTGACAATGTCGACCACAATGCTCCTTAAAAGAAGCCATTAAAATTGACGATTTGTAACTATTAATATATACAAACTCAAAAAATCTGAAATGGCTATCCCAGGAACATCCAACGTCCATAACACATTCTTGGGGCATGTCCTCCAAAATCTGATTATCCCGTTATGTCTTACCATCCATTTGATAGTGGCATGTCATGCTCATTTTGATCTGAGACCCCAGGGACTTATGGAGGCCTTCCCAAAACTGAGAATTGAAGCAGGGGTCTCTGTCTGAGACAATTTCTGATGGCACAACATGTGGCATAACCAGCTCTTAATGACAAAAACTACCCAACTCACAATTTCAGTTGTAGATCTGATGGGAATGAAGTGGTCTAATTTGGTAAGATGATCAATCACCACCCAAATAGAATTCATACCCTAATGTGTATGATAAAACCCCAATTTGAATAACACGTTTAAATCGTCCCAATTACACATATGAATGGGTTATGGCTTGAGAAAATAGATGGGCCTCTGATGCATTGCATTCACCTGCTGGAATGTGTAGCATCTTTATGCAAAGTCTGCTATGTCTCTTCATATGCATGGCTGCCAGAATTTCCATTGAACATCATAATACATCTTAGTAGAGCCCAGATGGACATCCCGCATAGACTGGTATCTATCATTCATCACCACCTTTTGTAGAGATAACGACACTACTGAATTGACCTTGAATCACAAGATGCCATCAGAGGACGAAGACTAATCACAGGATGTCTCCCCACCATGTAGAAATTACTCCACTTCTTATAGCACTTATCAGTAGGATGTTCCCACTAAATCAACTCCAAGAGAGAAGGAGTCAACTATACACTCTCCACAAACACATCCCCATTTTTCTACATCATCTCCTTAGGCATCTAAGAAAAGATTCCCATAAAAGTACACTCATCTTTAGAATACCTCAAATTCTACACTAAAACTCCTCTGCTAAATGCATTGTCCACCACATTTCCCTTTCCTAGGTTATAGACAATATCAAAGTAGAACCCCTTTATGTACTCAATACATTTATTTTTCCTCAACATGAAGTCCTTCTGTGATAAGATATAAGCAATGCTTTTGTGATCAGAGTAGACCAAAAACATCTCCCCAAATATGTAGTGACGCCATGTCTTCAATGAATGCATCACCTATACCAACACCAAGTCTTGGTATGTGAAATTATTTTCATGTGGTAAGATTTGGAAAAAACCATATTCCACGACGTGATCATCCTACAAAAGAACGCACCAAAGATCCATACCTGCTGCATCGCAATACACCACATACACATTTCCAGCCACTAGAAAAATCAGCATTGGGCGCTACTCAACCTCCGCTTCAGTTCCTCTATGGATTATTAACATTCTGGGTCCCCTAAAAACGTTACCCCTTTCTGGGTGAGCATGATCATCGGTGAAGCAAGATGGTAGAAATCCAGAACAAATCACCTGTAATGACCACAACTATTATTAAAAACTAATCTCATAATGATGGAATGCATAATTCCAGACATCATAACCACAAATTCAAGGCCTTGTGTCAAATATATCATAACTAATTCAATACAATATGAATTATTTTGTTATAATAAATCAACCTCAATCATGAATAATATCTATTAAATGATGTTGACATAGGTGAAAATGATCAGTAAACTCTATGAGAGAAATATCAATATTTCATGAAATCATTTAAAAGTAAAAAAATTAATAAAATAATTCATTTAAAAATGATTTTCTTAATAATAGTGTCTCATACCACTTTGATTATTTTGAAAGGATTTAACACTTTATAACATTCATGTCCATCGTAAAAAATCCATAAAACCATTATCAAAACATGAACATTAATGAGAAATATTTAGAGGAATAAATACTAAAAAAATTGAAATTCATTTTTTAGGTAAATAATCATTTAAAAATAACCATTCATAAACCACTTTAAACATACATTTACATGGATGATAATTATGTCCTAGTAAATACTGACACAAAAATAATCTCTGATAATAAAGAGATTAAACAAATAACCCTTCTGTTGTACTTTACTTTGGTCGAGGGTATGTTTAACCTCTTGTATAATGACAATAGTATGTGATTAAATTATTAAAAATCCATTTTAATATTTATGATATCATACTTGATTAATTTATGGATTTATACTACTCATTTATTAATAATTTTGATGCTAAAATAACATTTTGGGTAATAACTGCTTTCTTTTTCTTATGTGTTTTAACATGTTATTCTTGATCATATCACTTATATCATGATTTAATTTCATCCATAATATAAAAAATAATTTATGTATCATATATATTCAGAATATCAATATGAATAATAGATATATACATGATATAGAAAACATAGTTTATGGAGATGGTAGGCCATATATATGCATAAATACCGTTTCCGTTTTCATGTCGTATAGAATGGATGTAAGTGAATGTGAAATATGTATGTATATATATATATTATAATATTTATATTATCATTATTATGTAATATATTATATACTTATTAAGAATATATATTTATATTCATCGTTGAATAGTGAATGTGGAAATGAATATTTTCACGTCATGGAGATGGTAAGTCGTACGTATACACAGGAGAAAATATCATTAAAATGATTAAGAAATACTATATAATTGGATGGTATGTTAAATATATACATTTATTAACATTTTATATATATTATTTACATCAATTATACCTATAATTTACCCATATAAATAATGATGCGTTGAATAACAGACTACACCACAACGTTGAGACGGT
Organism: Viscum album; assembly: GCA_963277665.1. Lineage (NCBI taxonomy): Eukaryota > Viridiplantae > Streptophyta > Magnoliopsida > Santalales > Viscaceae > Viscum > Viscum album. Next base: position 1,895,532,885 of record OY728163.1, on the reverse strand, counting down.
AAGTCATATGTTTGCACATATGGTGACTTTTTCATTAAATGGATGGATTAAATAATGAATATGGTTGAAAAATATTTATAATAACATCTAATAATTTATAAGGTACTTGATTTTTTATTTTGGTATGGAAACAACAAATAAATAAGAAGTTGTAAGAGAAAAGAACATTGAAAGAGGTGATGAAATAATTAACATTTCTTCGGGTGGTTCCTTTGGATTTGAACAAAAGGGCTCCTTAGGATGGATTTATGATCATAGTAAGACCTATATAATTATTATAGGGTATATGGGAGGATATTTGGTTATGGTTTGTCCAATCCAAATGGTGTTGGAGGTGTGAATTTATGTGAAGTTAAGGTTTTCATTTACAAGAGAGGTGAGGGGAACTTTAGGAAAGGTTTGAAATATATATTTATTATAAAATAATTGTTGGTTTATAATACCTCCAAATGGATTTATTTCAAGGCTAAGGAAAATATGGTTCTAAATACTTTCAACCAATAGGGTTTAGATAATTTTATGTCACCTTATTAAAAATATATTTTAGATTGAACTCTTAATAAAATAGTTTAACTTTACCATGTCTTATAGTATTTCTATATTACATGGTTAATATAGATCGTATAAAATTACAATAGAAGATAAAGTTGTTCAGTAATGAAATTTATAAAATTATTTGAGCCTTTTGATGGAACAATAGATTTTTTAGAATAATATAGAATTTAATAAAATATTATTTGTTTTAGAAACTCATTTATCTCATTTTTTATTATATTTAGTATTCTGTTTTTGTAAAAGTAATCATAATCTAATTTATGGAATCAAATTCATTTAATTAATCCAAACATGTCTAATTAAACTATAAAATTATTGGATGGCATAAAAAGGATCAATTTAAATGTATTTTAATATTTATAATATCATTTATTTTAGTCATTCATTAATATGGTAATTACTGCATCATCTTTGTGTCATTAATAAATTTAATTATTTAATGTTATAAAATTATAAAAAAAATACCATGACATATTAAATTTTTTTAAATATCTAATAAATTTCTATAGTCAAATTTATACTATGTATAAACCTATATTAAAAATAGTTTATCAATATACTTTAGAATTTAACACATTAAAATATAATTTTAATAAAATATTATAATTGTCTTAATCTTATCCATGTGGATAAAAAAGGATCATGTTTTTGTTGTAAAATTTCTTTCAGTCGGAATAAACATATCCAATAGAATTAGGACATCTATTAGGGAAATAATAATATCAATTTTACCTTTAATTTCCTAATTTACTTTTAACCATGGAAAATAACATTCAAAAGTTAATTTTCACAAAAAAAAATTATTTTCATCCTATTATGTCACAAACCGAATTTAGTTGCCACTAAAACCCAAACCAAAACATGCTAGTGTAAAGGATTTAAGGGAATTCCCTATTCCCATGGGCAGGCACAAGTGGGAAGGTATGAATAAATTTGGTTTGGGATTTATTTACTTGAGTATGAATGCATAAAACCATAAAACAATCAATAATATGAATCTGAAATTTCAATTCCAAAAAATACATTTGAAAATTATAGAACTGAATATATGTTATAAAATAAGGTACAAGAGGTCAAAATATAAAAAATAATAGTATAATTTATCCACATAGACTCTACATGATATGTGGTAATCATTCCCAATCCATCTTCACAACACTGCATCATAAGAGGGGACAAACAATCTGAACTATCTTTACCCGAGGCTTTTCTTTTACATGGTTAAAACATAATCTTGTCTACATTCTCCAAAGTCATGCACGTATGTTTAGAGACTTAGCATATATGGAAACCACCCTATGAATCCATGGGGTACGCAATACAATGTGGAAAGCATGATGTTTTGTTGTGTTAAGAAAATGGTGATAAATTCCAAGTATTGTGACATTAAATTGAAAAATAAATTCAAAGTAAAATGTTCATAATATTAACAAAATTAAATATGAAATTTTATATAATGTATATTACATCCATATATACCCTAATAATAGGGTTAATACCATAAATAAAATGAGCACAAAAACTGGGAACACCCTTAGGCAAATAGATAGTATTGGGCCCCATGTACCTCATACCTCAGTGTAAAGTATCCATGTCATAAATTCTTTACAATGAATGATCCACTAGTAGGGAACATACCCATAAATTAGTTCTCCCCAAATTAATTCATATAGTTTATTTAGAGATTTTTTATCTATTTTCTCATGGAAATAGGGACAAATCCCAACGAGATCACTTGTTGTACTAGTACATATCATCCCACCTAGGTACCTAGGTTTCCCCCTTTGTTCCAAAAAATTTTCATAATTATAAAAAAAATCCATTTTCATATAAATACACCACCAATGGTCACATAAATCCAATACAGTAGCTATACATACTTCATAACACTTAACACACACAATAACGAAAAATTATTTTCAATAAAACAACATCCCAAAATATCACATTTTTCTGCACCCAAAACTCCTGGAAATCCCAACAATTTACACCATGTTCACACTTAAAAGTAAAAAATAGTTTCATCCTAACACCATTATATGAAACAAAAAAATAAGTTTTAGGTCATCCCCATATGATTTAAGATGTGATATCATTTTAAAACCTTCATTTTCACACAAACGTGGAACATAAAGTTCATATGATTCACAAATCCATTAATACAGATTTTCATAGCCACAACCAAAGGATAAAAACATTAGAAAAATTATTTTCAGCCCTAATACATCACAATAAAATAAAATAATTTGTTATCTGGTAGACCCAAGTGAACAAATAAATGATTACTTTGAAAAAACCCTCAATTTCACATAAAAATAACACCTAAAATACCAATTCTTTATAAATACCACTAAACACAATTTTCTCAACAACATTAAAATAAAATAAACATGAAAATATGATTAACACAACATGAAAACTCACAAAAAAATTCACACATAATGGAATCACCGATCGAATTTGTTAAAACCTTGAATCTATTGTGTGAAATCTCAAATGCACCAACACTGCACCTAAAAGAAGTTATATGAAGCCTAAGAGAAGGTATTGGACCATGAAAACCCACGTTTGACCCCTAGGATAGAATCCCTAACCTCTTATAATTTGGTACTTCAATGAAATTGAAAAAAACATCAAGAAAAGTGTAGTGACATAGAAGGAGAACACTTACTAGATATTTTTTGAAGTTCCTCCACCAAATCCCCCTTCGAAATGATGATACAAGGGACTATTTAGGTCCTTGGGAGGTTACAAAGGCTGTAAATGTCTAATGGGGAATGAAGGGTCTATGTTTGGAAAAATTATAGGAGGGGAAACATGTAATTTTCACAAGATTTTTAATGACCAAGACATAGGCACGCCACTTGAGTGTATGGTTTGGAAAATCATGCACCTATACTATGCACCCGCTATTATCTCCTCATAGCTACATTAAAAGACACCAAAATTTTTTTGGGATTAGGGGTAACATATGGTGGGATGTTAGGTTGAAAATAAAAGAAATATATATATATATTTAATGAAGAATTTGGGTGTAACAAATCTCCCAACCATGAAAAACATATGTCCCGAAAAGTTAACTAGAGGCTTGATCAAAAAATATGATTGGATACTCATCCTCAACACATGACTTCAAGTCCCAAGTAATATGTCTATCACTACCATGATTCCAATGAAACCAAACCATTGGAATAAACTTCCCTCAAAGCACCTTTTCTTGGGAGTCCTCTATTTTTACTGGCCGCTCAAAAACCGTCAAGTCATGCTATATCTCCAATTATTCAAAACTCAGTACATGGGACAGATCCGATTTATATTTCTACAATAGGGATACATAGAAAAATCAGGGATGGATGTCTAAGGAGAAGTTAAATCCAACTTGTATTTCACCTTTCTAATATGCTTGGTGATCATAAAAGGTCTCACATACCATGATGTCAGCATCCGTTCCTTTCCAAATCGACAATGGTAAGGTCTTGACGCCTCTGGTTAGAATAAGATTTATAAAGACTTTGATCTATCAATAAACACTTCCTAATCAACATTACCTTCTATAACGTCTCTTGCACTAGACTCGGCCCTAGCAGTGAGGTCTCACCTAACTCAGCCCAACATAGAGGGGGATGACAAGGCCGACCACATTAATGCTAAAAATGATCCATTCAAATAGAAGATTGGTAACTATTATTATATTCAAACTCAAACAATCACATATGGCTATCCCATGAACCTCCAATGTCCAGGACACATGAACGGATCATGTCCTCTAAAATCTGATTCTCCCACTATGTTTGACCATCGATTTGTGGGTGGTACGTCCTGCTCATTTTTATCTGAGACCCCAATGACTTATGGAGGGTTCCCCAAAACACAGAATTGATGCAGGGGTCTCTGTCTGAGACCATTTCTGATGGCCCATAATGCGGTCTAACCACCTCTTGATGATAAAAACTACCCAACTCAGAATTTCAGTTTTATATCTGATCGGAAGGAAGTGGGCTAATTTGGTTAGATGATTAATCACCACCCAAATGGAATTCTTACACTGAGGTGTATGAAAAAAATCCTTAAATGAATTTCATGGTTTACTCTTCCCACTTCCATGTAGGAATGGGATATGGATTGAGAAAACTGGTGGTCCTCTGATGCTCTGCACTCACCTGCTCACATGTGAAACATCTCGATGAAAAATACTCTATGTCTCATCGCATACATGGCCACCAGAATTTCGATTGCACATCATAATACATCTTAGTAGAACCTAGATGGATAGACCACATAGACCTAGGTCTATCATGCATCACCACCTTTTGTAGAGATAACGACACTGTTGAATGTCCCTTGCAGAACAAGATTCCCTCAGGGGACGACGAACAATAAAAGGACGTCTCCCCACAATGAAGAAACTACCTCGATAGTTGATAGAACATTTCAGTAGTATGTTGCCACTGAATCAACACTAAGAGAGAAGGGGTCAACTAAACACTCTTCAAGAACGCACCCCCATTTTGATTTTTCATCTCCTTAGGTATATGAGAAAATAGTCCCATCAAATTCTACTCATCATTGGAGAACCTCATATCAAACACTAAAAGTATTCTTCTAAATGAATTTTCCACCACATTACCCTTTCCTAGGTTATAGTTAATGTCAAAGTTGAACCCTTTAATGTACTCGATCCAACGATGTTTCCTCAATATGAGTTCCATCTACAATAAGATATAAGAAATGCTTCGGTGATCATAGTTCACCAGACAATTCTCCCCAAATAGGTAGTAACACCATTTCTTCAAAGAATGCATCCCCTCTAGAAACTCCAAGTCATGTGTTGGCTAATTATATTTGTGTGGTAGGAGTTTTCATGAACCATATGCCCAGACGTGATCATCCTACAGAAGCACACACCAAAGACCCATACCTGATGCATCACAATACACTATATACCCCTTTCTAGCCTCTAGAAAAATCCACACAGGGCAGTATTCAACCTCTGCTTCAGCTACTCGAGGAATCCATGACATTATGGGCCCTATAAAAACATCACCCCTTTATGGGCGAGCGCAATCATCAGTGAATCAAGCTAAGAGAAATCCAGAACAAATTGCTTGTAATTACTAGCTAGGCCAAGGAAACTCCTAATCTCAAACCCATTTTTCAAATGATTTAATGAAACAACAGCACTAATCTTCTCAAGGTCAACTAAAACCCCCTTCTCTGAGATCACATGCCCCGTAAATTTCACCTCCATGATCTCTAAAGTGATGTTGACTACATTTCATAGAGGCGGTGTTCCCCAAATGTTCTCAAATCAATCCTAAAGTGATGTTCATGTTCCTCTTCATAGATAGAGTATACAAGAATGTCATCCCTGAACACCAAAATGAAGGAATTCAGATACCGGTGGAACACCCTAATCATGAGTTCCATGAATACGACTAGAGAATTGGTCAATCCGAAAGGCATGACTAAATACTCAATGTTGTCATGCCTACTTTGGAAGGTTGTCATTGGGATATTTTCCTCTTTCACCCTGAGTTGGTGGTATCCCTAATACTAATATATTTTTGAGAACAACATTCCCCACTTAAAATGATCAAACAAATCATCTATTCTGGGAAAATGGTATTTTTTTGAATTGTTACCTTATTTAGATCCTTGTAGTCAATGCACTATTGGAGCTATCCATTAGCCCTTTCATGAACAACATAGAAGTGGCTCAAGGAGTGTCATTCATGTGATTTAATCCTTTGGATTCAAAGTTGTTCAAAAATATCATTAATTTCCTCATCTCAGTAGGGGACATGCGATATGAGGGAAGAGATATCAGATGTGTTCCCAACACCAGATCAATTGAGAACTCCACATCTCTCTCTGGGGATAATCATGAAAAATAATCCAGTAATACCTTTGGAAACACATCCACTATATGAGGTATTTCTACTTTAGGGGAAATACCATAGTCCTATAGAGTGAGAGACAACTATTGAATGTCAATACCTCCCAACTCTGGGAGTGGAGGTCCAGCACATCATGACTGAAGATCCCATTCTCCACGAAATCCCAAATGAATCCCATCAGGTGTAGTCAAACTCACTCACCACATGTAGAAATAAATGTTTTCCTGGAAGTGTAATAGAAAATAAATTCCATGAATCACATAAAAAAGATCCATATCTAAGACCAAATGGTCCCACTCCACCTCAATGCCATACACGGATAGTGCACATGATGGGCACTGAAGACCATGCACATTATTCTTTCATATATGCATAACCAAATCCATCACAAATAACATCAAAAGGGTTGGAATATTTAGCGTGTCCCAAAAATGGGAAGAACGTATTGAAACATAGGCAGCAGTATCAAGTAGAGCAGCATTTACAGAAGACGAGATCAGAACGGAACTGAAAACTGTCAACAGTTTCGCCTCTGACCTTACAGGTGCCTAATCCACCGCATGAAGATGTCTGATCTTTTCTAAAGGACGATTTCTAGTCTGTGGAAGTCACCTAAAAGGGATCTGCCTAGAAGATGAGCCATCCCTACTACCATAGCCACAAAATAAAGATCCCCCAGTCATCAATGGCTCGGACGGTGTTGGCACTCCACTTTAAGCCACTAACCCTGTCCAACTCAGTAGTGGATGTTCCACCCCAAAAAAGTGCTGAAAATTCCCCCTACCTCAAAAACGTTAACCAGGATTCAGAGGAAGTTGGAAATATAGTTGAATGTTCCCTATATTCCCATAGTGGTGGCATATTACATATCTCACATTAGATGCCTCAGATGAAAACAACCTAGAGGAGAGGCATGAACTACTGCATCCCCTCTTCACCTGTTCCTCCCTCTTCCTTTCCATTGATGACAAGATGCCATTGCACACTACTGATAATGACCCATAGAAAACCTTCATGCCTTTCCGGTCAATATCCATATGCTCACCCGATCAACCACCTCAGCATTGGTCCAGACCTTAAACAAGAACACCCGGGAGTATATCTCTAGTCCCAAGCCTTTCTCGAACCTCTAGGACATCACATACTCATTGGAGATGATTTGAATGGACTATTGAACTAGTTCAATGAAATGGTTGACATACTCCATGATAGAAAGATTCCCCTAAACATGATCTATGAAATATTGGGACATGGAATATGCCAAAGCCTCGAGGCAGTACTTCTAATTAATGAAAACCTTTAAATCTCCCCTACGCATCTGCTGATTCTTCCGAATCTGAAGTACCGATTCCCACAACCTGCGGATGGGACACTCCAATAGAAAAGAGGCACATTTCACCCTACACTCTTCATGAATATCCAAAAACTCAAAAATTCCCTCGATCTTCTTGATCCATTCCTGTAGAGACCCTAGGCTTGATGTACATGGACATTACATTACTTTTGCGGAATACTTAATACATAAAAAAAATACACACAAAAGGACTGTAATAGTTTAGTGTCTTTGGAAACTCAGAATAAAATCTTCTAATCGTGGTGAAAGATCTTCAACATCTCCCATAAAGATCTTCCCCATTTTTTTCTTACCCAAAACCTTTCTATATATACTGGGGAAAAGAAAACATAAAAAGGGTGAGCTCAAATGCTCAGTAAGGTTAAGCATGGATAAAATAAAACATACTATATACATTTGAACTTAAAAACATGAACATAATGTTTAAACATCAAAATCTTGAGAAATGACATAAAACATGGAAGTACGTAAGTTATAGATCATAAAGAAACATTAAGAATGATAAAATAGAATGGGAATAAAACCTGTAATTGTGGAATCCATTAAACACATGTAATGATTTCCATAGTAGCCAAGGCATTGCTACCAAGACCATCTTAGTGCACAAAGTCCCATTCTGAATCGAGTTCACTCCTTGTTTCAGTCCTGTAACACTGAACCGGATTAACTTACCATTCCAGCCATGTCTATCTCATGAGATATAAAATATTTACCCAATGCATTGGAGGGAGATATAGGTCCCACCCATCTCATAATGAAATCATTCTTACTTGTGCCACAAAATAAACTTAAAACATTCATCATAACCCAAAGAATAAAATGGGTTTCATAAACAACATCCCATCATTTCATAATCCATATAAAACAAATGGAAATTTCATCATATGAAAAGTGAACCATGTAAATTATAGATACATTAAACTTAGAACATACACATACGAAATAATTTAATCTTAGATGGAAAATGGTTTTGATAAAACATTTGAAATGAATTCTTGAGGAAAATATCGTTTCATCTTCAAAATCAATTTCTTTTCACAAAACATCATGCTATTTTAAAAGGAATGGATTTTGTTGAAAATAGTCATGAAATCTTTTGAAGTAAGCTTCATTAAAATAAGGCTTCATAAAACCATAAAAATCCGTTCATGCTGTATAAGTTAAAAAAACATTCTTCTCGTACTTTTGTCGGAAAAGTCAAAATGTACCTCATCATAGAAAGATTCCATACATACCATGTAGTAAATGTCAAAAATGGGTAAAAAGGAATTTAAACATAAATGAAAACACTTTTATAAAACATGGACATGGATGATAGAAATAACCCCAGTATATACTTAGGAATAAGCAATCTCGGATAAAAATGAGATTTGCAAAATTATCCCTTACCTTAGGTCCGCCTTGCTTCGTAATTTTCCGAACCTCCTATATAATGATTTAAATAATGTCATTTAATAATTACAGAATAATACTCATTGTTATTATATCATATATGGTTCACTTATGACTTTATATTACCCGTTCTTTTGTAAATTCCAGGTTAAAGAGTGTTTTGGGTAAAATCGTTTCATTTGTCATCCGTGTTTTGACTTCTAATTATTCATATGATTAATTAGATCATGATTACATAATTACATAATATTAAACATGATTTATATAATATATATTCAGAAAATACATATATATAATAGATCATTAAATGGAAAGAAATACACCGTTCATGGAGACGGTAGGCCGTACGTACGCATGAACGCTGTTTTATTTTGCTTATTGAGTTGAATGGAATTAAGTAGATGAAATAAATATATATACAAATAAATACAGTATCATTATTATCTCATATATTTCATGATTACTTATTATATATACTTTATAATCATCCATGAATGGTTAACGTGGAGAATGAATCTAATCGCGTCGTGGAGACGGTAGTCTGTACGTACGCACGAGCGATGATATCGTTCTCATGATCGTGTAATTGTATTGGATTGTATTTATACTGAAATAAATATAACTTTACAATAATCATATATAGTTATTATTTACACCATTATACCCTTCAAAGTAAGGTGGTGGTGGAAAATAGATTACACCACGGCGTGGAGACGGTATTCCGTACGTACGCACGCGTGGTGATTTCGTTTTTCGTAGGATGGATAGATGGTGAAATAGGGTTGTTTCATACATATAATAACATATCAGTATATGAGTGATACTGATGTTATTACTTCAAAATGAAACAACCTAATATGAAGAAGTGGAAGAAGAAATAAAGTTGAAAGAATCGGTAACGGACATTACCTCTTCTTTGAAGTGCCTCTTTGAGATCTCCTTTTAGGGCACTAAAATTGGTCTTTGATAAAGACAAGAACCTCTATGATGTTTCTAGGGAAGTTGAGATGATAATTTGGCCGGGTTTCGATGAGGATGAAGGCTCAAAGTGGTGTGAGGAAGAGAGGGAGGAGGTGCCCTTTTATAAGGGAGGATAGGGGCACCTTTGGAATAACTAAAAATATTATTTTATTATAAAGCCAAATTCGGTTTCAAATAGCTCCCAATTGATTTAGTTTGACGCTAAGGTGGGGATGGGTCGCAATCCTCTTATCTAATAGAATTTATACAAGTTTAGGTTCATATTTTAACCATATCATTTATATTTAACTTTAAGTTAGATAATTTTACTTTTATCGTGTCTTTTTGTGTTCTTACACTATAAGTTAATAAACATACTATAACAAGCCAAACGAACCCCAAGTTGTTTATTATTAATATATATAACCTTATCTAAGTCATTTGGCCGAAACTTAGATTTTTAGGAATAAAATATCAATTAATAATATAATATTTGTTTTAAAAACTATTTTTTGTCAATTTTGACACTATTTAGTAATTGATTTTTGTAAAACTCATAACAAGATGATTATTTCGAAACAATTTAATTAAATAAATATTAACATGCCATATTAACCTAGAAAATTAGTGGAATTTATAAAAATTCTCAATTTACATTTATTTTGGTATTTATAACATCAATTACGTCAATATTTCATCAATAAGATAATTACTCCATCATCTATGTGTCATAAATAAATTACTATATTTAATTTCTAAAAAGTAAAAGTAAACTACCATTATGTAGGAAATCATTTTAGCTTTCTAATTAATATTTATAGTCGGATTTATCTTATGTATAACCCTATATTAAAAATGATATACTTATTAATCATTGATTTTATCTATTTTAACCCTTCATTAAATAAATTAATAATAAATATCCTAATCTAATCCAAGTAGGCCTAAATGGTCATATTTTATTCTTAAGGTTGTTTTTGGTCGAATTACACTTATCCAATAGAATTAGGACATGTTTTAGGGTAATAATAATATCATTTTTACCCTTAATTACCCTATTTCATTTTAACCTAGGTAAACAAAAGTAGAAAAGTTACTATTCACCAAGAATTATTTTCATCTCATTGAATCACATTTTACTTACTGACATCAACTGTGTCTCTCGGATTTTTGAAATTACACTCACAGAAGCGGTAAAATTAAGTTTTATGAAAAATTCATTTTTCTTAACTACCACTTAGTGGTTCCAATATTCATAAAAAAATGAATGTTTCCAGAAAAATACTAAAAATTAGGCCTAAGATATATTTGATATTATGAACTCAAAAATGATGTCTATTCTACCAAATTAAAAACATATGAGTTGCATTAATTAATTTAAAAATTAATTTCCGTCGTCAAAACAAATAGCGTGTTCTTAAGAGATAATAACTATCAAAAGATTGACACTTGTTTATGTCTGGTTTAAATGAGAAATTACATCCAATGAACAACATTGTATTAAATTATAAAAATATATTCTAAATATACATTAAACCCACTCAAATTAATAATTTATCACTATTAATTATTTTGATTAAAAAGGTTGTTTTTAATTAAAATTTTGTAATTTTCACTATTCATCAGAAAATGAAAGTTATCTAAAAAGTACCAAAATTTCACCCTATGCTAATTTCGATATTCCAAATCCAAAAATGAAGTCCATTTTGAAAAATAAAATTTAAGAAATTTCAAAAAGTGGTTATTACTATTCATAACTGCTAGTTTTGATAATATTTTAATAGCATATCATTGTTTAGTGAAACTCAGTATTGCGTACTACACACGATATCGAAGAAGGTCGTGATTGCGTGTAATGAAAGGTAAGTCAAGGATGCATGTTGTGCAAGATCCTTTTGGTGTAGCGTACAACACAAGACATTAATTAAATTAAAAAGAATATTTTTCATAAAATATTAGGGTGTTACATTCTACCCCCCTTAAAATGAATTTTTCCCTCGAAATTCATCGGGGGTTATAAATGGTTTACTACTCGAAAGTTTCTTTAATAGAAACCCATATCATAAAAAGTAATACCAAAACCAATCATTAAAAACAATAGTATGAAACTTAACGGTTACCCAAATAAACTAATCACTGGGTTTCCACATAGGTGAAAATGTGGATATGGAAGAAAAAATCTAACCATCATGTTCTAATGGATAGTGGTAGAGAACATGGCTATAGAAAAGCCAGGAATCACAAAGCCAAAAATTTGTGATGATCTAGGGTACCATCTGATTCATCGGATATAAGGGCACTAGGACAACATTTTTTTGGTTTTCAAGATCACTTCCCTAAAGTAGAAAATTTTGAATTAGAATAAATACTTACTTTATTTTGGTACAATCTCACTATTGTTCGTTCTTTGACTAGTTTCCACTTCATCTCTTAAATAAATGAAGTTGAATTTGTTATTCATGAAGTGTTAATAGATCATGTGATAGAATGATGGTTCATTCCATCTGTTTCAAACAAAAGTTTAGAAAACGTTATCAAATATATATAAGTCCATATATGGTGAGGTTAACCGTATACGATTCCAAAAATTAACTTATACTTCATATATCATACCGCGTAATAAAATAAAACTAGTTTATACTAACTAGGGACTTTCTGTAGGCCAGTGGTATGCGATAAAGGCCAGTTGCACTTCGGTTGTGGGTTCGATTCCCACAGCCCTGTCCGACGCGATGGGCTATCGCCCATCCTGCAGGTTGTCCTTTTTTCTAAAGCTATATTACTATAACATCCCATCAATAATATCGAAAATGTTCTATCCTTAAACAATACTAACTTATGTCCAACATAATCCATTCCAATTTTTAAGCTTATCTAAAATTCATTGTTCCAAGATCATAGTATAAATAAAATGATCACGTGACTGCCATCATTTATCCCCCATAAACATGTGAATACCTTAATCATTTATTCTCTTGAATAATGAATACCCATTGAACCTTATTGAAAACATGATTGCTGTTAAAAGTTAACACTTTCCACATACCAAAATCCTCAAAATTATATATACTCAAACCATGATATCACTTAGTCCTTATATCAATCACGAGCTCATGAATACAATCAATCATCTCATTAACTTCTTATCCCTTCATTATGCGCATATCATCTGTTTACCCAAAAATATCTCAATCATTTTCCATGGTTACCGGTACCATAAAATTACTGAAAACCACAATAGACCAATACATAAATATTCCAATATTCCACGATACTATATACAACATTATTTTGGAATCCCATTACATAAACACTTAATCATTCCACCACATCGTTGTCATATTCAACATCGCCAATAGTGATCGCATGTGACTTTCCTTTGTCCTTTGCCTTAAGTGGTTTCTTGTGTCGATCATCATTAACCATTGGATTAGGGAATTGATTAGCATAATGCCCCATTTCATTGCACTTGAATCATTGAAGTGTTGTTGGTGCGTTCTCTGCAGTCTTTTCTTTATTCACACCATTAGCAACCCTTTTTCAATTACTTCGACACTCAACTGCTCGATGACCTTCTTTTCCACACTTAAAACATTTTCTAGTCCCTTTAAGACAATCTTGACCATGATTCTTTCCACATTTTGAGCATAAGGAAGCATTCATCTTCTTTTCACCATTATTATGAGATTTCTCCTTGAATTCCATCTTTAGTTTCTTGTCAAAACCATGAGATGAATATGTAACACCAACTTCCATTTCTACCTTAATAGCAAAACACACAATTTCTTCATAGCTGCTGAAGTCTCTTATAGCTAATGTCCTTCGAAGATATTGTTTTAAGCCACTGAAGAATCGATAAACTTTACTTTCAGGTTGGATGATAAAGCCAGATTCATACCTTGAAAGCCTTGTAAAATTCGCTTCGTATACACCAACTGATTCATCATCCTTTTTCTTTAGTTCAAGAAACTCCTTCTCCATATTTGTTCGAAGAATACTAAGGATGTACTTATTGAAAAATAAGTTCTTGAACTCATCCCATTCCATGGACTCAATTTCATCTCTTGGCCTCATATTCTTGATAAGATTCCATAATTGTTCAGCTTCACCTTCCAAACGATATACTGCTAAGATGACTTTATCATGCTCAGAACATTGACGAACTGAAAATATCTTTTCAGTGGTACTGATCCATTGTTCAGCAACAGGTGGATCAGAAGACCCACTAGATGAAGTTGGACATTATCTCATGAAGGAATCAATAGAATATTGTTCCCTTATCTACTCTTTTGGAAGTCCAGAGTGATTCATAGCTTGTGTAAGTATAGCAATAAGTTTTTGCACTCCATCTCCCATAACATTTGTTTGTTCAGGAGGACAATCATTGCATTGTCCATTGCATTGATCACCATGGTTCCTTCGGGTTCCATCCATCGTCTAAAACCCAAAAAGAATAGTGTGAGAGGCAAAAATCATGCTAGAGAAAACGACATAATAAAGGGGGAGTCCTTTCAATATCTAACATCTTAGGTTACCGTAATTCTAGTACTATAACCTATACTTATAATTAACCTTAGGGACATCCCTAGACATACCTTAGAAATATCTCTAAGAACTCACTAAAGTTCTCGCATCCTAGTTTCCAAAGGTTGACTAAACCTTTCCTCTGATACCAACTGTAGAGACCCTAGGCTTGACGTACATGGACATTACATTACTTTTTCGGAATACTTAATACATAACAAAAATAGACACACAAGGTCCGTAATAGTTTAGTGTCTTTGGAAACTCGGAATAAAATTTTCTAATCATGGTGAAAGATCTTCAACATCTCCCATAAAGATCTTCCCCTTTTTTTCTTAACTAAAACCTTTCTTTATATCCTGGGGAGAAGAAAACATAAAAAGGGTGAGCTCAAATTATTAGTAAGGGTAAGCATGGATAAAATAAAACATACTATATACATTTGAACTTAAAAACATGAACATAATGTTTAAACATCAAAAGCTTGAGCAATGACATAAAACATGGAAGTACGTAAGGCATAGATCATAAAGAAACATTAAGAATGATAAAATAGCATGGGAATAAAACATGTAATTGTGGAATCCATTAAACACATGTAATGATTTCCATAGTATCCAAGGCATTGCTGCCAAGACCGTATTAGTGGACAAAGTCCCATTCTGAATCTAGTTCACACCTCGTTTCAGTCCTGTAACACTGAACCAGATTAACTTACCGTTCCAGCCATGTCTATCTCATGATATATAAAATCTTTACCCAAGGCATTGGAGGGAGATATAGGTCCCACCCATCTCATTATGAAATCATTCTTAGTTGTGCAACAAAATAAACTTAAAACATTCATCATAACCCAAAGAATAAAATGGGTTTCATAAACATCATCCCATCATTTCATAATCCATATAAAAAAAACGGACATTTCATCATATTAAAAGTGAACCATGTAAATTATAGAGACATTAAACATAGAACATACACATATGAAATAATTTCATCTTAGATGGAAAATTGTTTTGATAAAACATTTGAAATGAATTATTGAGGAAAATATCCTTTCTTATTCAAAATAAATTTCATTTCACAAAACATCATGCTATTTTAAAAGGAAGAGTTTTTGTTGAAAATAGTCATGAAATATTTTGAAGGAAGCTTCATTAAAATAAGGCTTTATAAAACCGTAAAAATTCATTTGTGTCGTATTAGTCAAAATAACATTCTTTTCTTACTTTTATCGGAAAAGTCAAAAAGTACCTCGTCATAGAAAGATTCCATACATACCATGTAGTAAAATTCAAAAATGGTTAAAAAGGACTTTAAACATACATGAAAATACTTTTATAAAACATGGACATGGATGATAGAAATATCCCCAGTAAATACTTACGAATAAGCAACCTCGGATAAAAATGAGATTTTCAAAATTATCCCTTACCTTAGGTCCGACTTGCTTCGTAAGTGTTCGAACCTCCTGTAAAAGGATTTAAATAATGTCATTTACTTATTCCAGAATCATACTCATTGTTATTATATCATATATGGTTCACTTTTCACTTTATATTACCCGTTGTTTTGTAAATTCCATGTTAAATATCGTTTTGGGTAAAATCATTTAATTTGTCATCCGTGTTTTGACTTTTAATTATTCATATCATTAATTAGATCGTGATTACATAATTACAGAATATAAAACATGATTTATATAATATATATTCAGAATATACATATATATAATAGATTAGTAAATGGAAAGAAATACACCATTCATGAAGACGGTAGGCCGTACGTATTCATGAACGTTGTTTTCGTTTCCTTATTGAGTTGAATAGAATTAAGTAGATGAAATACATATATATACAAATAAATATAGTATCATTATTATTTCATATATTTCATGATTACTTATTATATATACTTTCTAATCATTCATGAATGGTTAACGTGGAGAATGAATCTTATCGCGTCGTGGAGACAGTAGTCCGTACGTACGCACGAGCGATGATATTGTTATCATGATCGTGGAATTGTTTTGGAGTGTATTTATACTATTTAAAAATCAATATAACATTACAATAATCATATATAGTTATTATTTACACCATTATACCCATCCACGGAAGGTGGTGGTGGAAAATAGATTACACCACAGCGTGGAGCCGGTATTCCGTACATACGTACGTGCGGTGATTTCGTTTTCCGTAGGATGGATAGATGGTGAAATAGGGTTGGTTCATACTTATAATTACATATCAGTATATGAGTGATACTGATGTTATTACTTCAAAATGAAACAACCTAAGAAGAATAATTGGAAGAATAAATAAAGTTGAATGAATCTGTAACGGACATTACCTCTTCTTTGAAGCGCCTCTTTGAGATCTCCTTTTAGGGAACTAAAATTGGTCTTTGAGGAAGACCAGAACCTATAGTATGTTTCTAGGGAAGTGGAGAAGATAATTTGGCAGGGGTTGTCTGAGGTTGAAGGCTCAAAGTGGTGTGAGGAAGAGAGGGAGGAGGTTCCCTTTTATAAGGGAGGAGAGGGGCACCATTGGAATAACTAAATATATTATTTTATTATAAATCCATATTCAGTTTTAAATATCTCCAAATTTATTTATTTCAAAGCTAAAGTGGGGATGGGTCTAAAGCCTCTCATAAAATAGAATTTAGGCAAGTTTAGTTTCCTATTTTAACCTTATCATTTATATATAACTTTATGTTAGATAATTTTACTTTTATCGTGTATTTTTGTGTTCTTACACTATAATGTTAATAAGCATACCATAACAAGACAAAAAAACCCCAAAATATTTATTATTAATATATATAACTTTATCTAAGCCATTTGGAGGAACCTTATATTTTTAGGAATAAAATAAAAATTAATAATATAATATTTTTTTAAAAATCTATTTTATGTCAATTTTGACACTATTTAGTAATTCATTTTTGTAAAAATCATAAGAGAATGATTAGTTAGAAAAAATTTAATTCAATAATTACTAACATGTCATATTAACCTAGAAAATTAGTGTAATTCATAAAAAGTCTAAAATTACATTTATTTTAGTATTTATAACATCAATTATGTCAATATTTCATTACTAAGATAATTACTGCATCACATTTGTGTCATAAATCAATTAGACTATTTAATGTCTACAAATTACAAATAAAATACAATTATGTAGGAAAACATTTTATCTTTCTAATGAATATTTATAGTCGAATTTATCATATGTATAAACCTATATTAAAAATGATATACTTATTAAACTTTGATTTTAACTATTTTAACCCTTCTTTAAATAAATTAATAATAAATATCCTAATCTAATCCAAGTGGGCCTAAATGGTCATATTATTCCTAAGGTTGTTTTTGGTCAAATTAAACTTATCCAACATAATTAGAACATGTGTTAGGGTAATAATAATATCATTTTTACCCGTAATTACCCTATTTACTTTTAACCGTTGTAAAAAAAAGTAAAAAGTTACTATTCACGAAAAATTATTTTCATCTCATTGAATCACATTTTACTTACTGACATCAACCGTGTCTCTCAGATTTTTGAAATTCCACTCACAAAAGTGGTAAAATTATGTTTTATGAAAATTTCATTTTTCTCAACTACCACTTAGTGGTTTCACTATTCATCAAAAAATGAAAGTTTCCAGAAAAATACTAAAAATTAAGCCTAAGATATATTTGATATTATGAACTCAAAAATGATGTATATTTTACGAAATTCAAAACATATCAATTTCATTAATTAATTTAAAAATTAATTCCCGTCATCAAAACAAATAGCATGTTCTTAAGAGATAATAACTATCAAAAGATTGACACTTGTTTATGTCTGGTTTAAATGTGAAATTACATCCAATGAACAAAATTGTATTAAATTATAAAAATATATTCTAAATATACATTAAAACCACTCAAATTAATAATTTATTACTATTAATTATTTCTATTAAAAAGGTTGTTTTTAATTAAAATTTAGTAATTTTCACTATTTATTAGAAAATGCAAGTTATCCGAAAAGTACCAAAATTTCACCCTAAGCTAATTTCGATATTCAGAATCCAAAAATGAAGTCCATTTTGAAAAATAATATTTACAATATTTCAAAAAGTGGTTATTACTATTCATTACGGCTAGTTTTAATAATATTTTAATAGCATATCATTGTTTAGTGAAACTCGGTATTGCGTACTACACACGCTATCGAAGAAGATCATGATTGCGTGTAATGCAAGGCAAGTCAAGGATGCGTGTTGTGAAAGATCCTTTTGGTGTAGCATACAACACAAGACATTAATGAAATTAAAAAGAATATTTTTCATAAAATATCAGGGTGTTACAATTCCTCTACTTCCTGGGTTTCTATGCTTCCCTGAAAAGTAGAAGGTTTAATTTTTAGGAACTCTTAGGCCTTTTACTTTCTAGGAAGAGCCTCATCCTCTCTAAAAACAGTTTTAATGTGAGTCTTTCCCTACCATAGATCCTATATATCTGAGACTACAACCTTGACTTTCCTTTGATCAATTAGCATGAGAGGACTCTCTCTGGATTCCTCCCAGTGGTCCATAGGAGCTTTCTGGGGAGGCATGTTACAACAAAATGAAACAAAAAGAAAAAAATACAGAATAACGTAATTCAGAAAATTTTAATAATATATATCAAATCTAAATAATCTAAACTCAATGCAGTAATAAAAGAAACACCTACTTCACCTCCGTTCGATGTCCACATGTGGTCTGTAACCCTCATGTGGTTTGCAACCCACATGTATCACATAGAAGTGAAGTCAATCAGACAATTCCAACATCCCCTGGGAACTTATGGTCTTCCACGATAAGTGTGGTCCAGGAACCCTACACATGACTAAAACCCCATTCCCCAACACCCCTAGCTCTTTTCTATCCCAACTCATCCCAAAATATAAATATAACCCCCAAAGAATGGCCTCCTCTGTTACCATTTTTTCACGAACCGAATCTGATTGCCACTAAAACAATCACCAAACCCTACTAGAGAGAAGTCCCAAAGAGAATTACATATCCCCACGGGATGGTACAAGTGCCCATGTATGAATAAATTTGTATTGGGAATGATTTACTCATGTATTAATGCACAAACCATTAAAACAATCCATAATAAGAATCTGAAATTTCAATTCTTAACAAGATATAGGCAAAAAGGAGACTGAAATACATGGGTTTAAATAAGTTAAAAGAGGTTAAAATATAAATAAAAACATCATAAAGTCATACACAAAGACTCAAATGGAAAGGGGTCATCATTACCGACCCTTCTCTATAACACCACACCATAGGAGGGGATTAACAACCTGAACCGCCTTCACCCAAGGCTTTTCCTTTACGTAGGCAAACATAATCAATATATATACAAACATGGTGTTTATGTAGGGTTTGATACTAAGACCAGTATGATAACACCCATTATTTCCAAAGGGTTGAAATACAATGTGAAAATCATGTATTTTTACTATGTAAATAAAAACAATGATAAATTTCTATTAGTGTAACATTCAATTGAAAACAGTTTAAAAAAAACAGATATAATGTTTAAAAAATTAAATAAGAAAAGTTAGTTAAATTAATGTACAGTAAACACAACCTAATGCCAAGTTAAATACCTCGAATGAAATTATCACCAAAACCGGTAACACCCCTAGGTAACTAGATTTTCTCGGGGGCCATGTACCTTGTTCCTCAGTTTAAAGTAACCAAGACACGAGTAATTTACTGGGCATGGTCCACAAGTATGGAGAATATCCATGACCATGAGGTCCTCCAAAATCATCCATCTTATTTAGTTACAGTTTTTTTATCCATTTTCTCAGTTAAAGAGGGGAAAAACCCATCCAGATCACTAGTTGTTCAAGTACATATCCTCCCACATAGGCACCCGGGGGTCCCCCTTTGTTGTCAAACAATTTCATCATGCCAAAAACATCTATTTGACTATAAGAACACCACCATTGGTCACATAAAACCGGTATAGTTTCTATAGACCTTTTTACCACATAACACACAAACTAAAACACATGGATTTTCAATAAAACAGCTTCCCAATATCTCACATTATGTTCCTCCCAAAACTCCGGGAAATCCCATCTTTTCACACCATGTGCATACTCACAAGTCACAAAATACAAACGGAAGCCCAAAACTATTCAATGAAACCAAAAAATTTAGATTTAGGGAATCCCCATATGTGTTAAGAAGTTATATCATTGTAAAAATTCCATCTCCACAAAAACATGGCACTTATAGTTCATATGCATCACAAACACCATTAAAACAGATTTTTGCAGCAACAACCAATAGGTAAAAATATTGAAAATATAATTTTTAGCTTTAACACATCCTAGATAGTTAAAATAATTAGTTATAAGGATTCCCCAATTGAATCTATAAAATATTTCGTTGAAAACCCCCAATTATACATAAAAATAACACCTAAAATTTTATTTCTATATAAATACTAATAAAACTAATTTTAGCAGTAACATTTAAAAGAAATAAACATGTAAATACCACAAACAAAACAAGATTAGTATTAATAATTGCACACACAATGTAATAACCTACCAAATTTCTTAAAACCTTGAATCATTTGTGCAAAAACTCAAACGCACTACATCGCCCCTCATTGAAGGTATATCAATACTAAAAATTATTTGGACCAATAAAAGCCAATGTTAAAACCTAGGTTTGAAACCCGAACCAATGGTTATTTGGGACTTCAATTAAATTGAATGAAACATCATGAAACGGGGAGGAACTAAAAGGGAGAAAAAATTACTCAAGATTTTTTGATGTTCCACCACAAAACCCCCCTTCAAAATGAATATCCATGGGAGTCTTTAAGAGCTTGGAAGGATGAAAAGGTTGTAAGGGTAGAATTGGTGAAGAAAGGATGTGTTTGGATAAAAACCAGGAGGGAAAAGAAGTAATTTTAAAACATTTTTAATGACCTCGACATTTTTGCATGGTTAGGGTGCATGGTTGGGAAAACTATTCATCTAAACTGTTCTCCCATAATTCTCTCCTAAAAACTTCGTCAAAAGACACCACACTTTTTAGGGATTATGGGAAACATAGGGGGTGTAAGGATAAAAATATAATAATGATATTACATTTAATGAAGAATTTGGGTGTGAAATATTGAACCACATTTTATTTAATGATGTCAACCATGTCTGTCAGATTTTTGAAATTCAATTTATATAAGTGGTATAATTATGTTTTATAGAAATTTATAAATGTGCCTAGAAGGTGGGTAAAAGACGTTAAACTAGTTCACTAAAATATTATACGTATAATATTATTATAAAATGACTCTAATGAATTAAATTGGTCTAATATATGTATTGTGTATCTATTTTTACATTAAAAGAAATTTTTAGTTAAAAAATAATTATTTT
The DNA here is from genome assembly GCA_963277665.1 of Viscum album. Classification (NCBI taxonomy): domain Eukaryota; kingdom Viridiplantae; phylum Streptophyta; class Magnoliopsida; order Santalales; family Viscaceae; genus Viscum; species Viscum album. The sequence goes on along the minus strand of OY728163.1, from coordinate 1,895,510,743 downwards.
AATCAAAAAGTCGATTTTTTTCTACAACGTAATGTTTTTCACTACATCTCAAAAATAGAATATTTTTAGAAAAATACCAATAATTCACCAAAAGGTAATTTTGATATTCCAAATATGAAAATCATGTCATTTTTACCAAATTATAAACATATAATTTTCATTAGTTAATTTTATATTAATTCTCATTGTCAAAACTAGAAGGTAGGTCATAAAGACGTAAAAACTATCAAAAGATATACATGGGTTTATATCCAATTTAAATGTGAAAATATATACAATGACCAAAATTATATTAAATTACAAAAATTTAATCTAATTATACAATAAAACCACTATAATTAATAATTTAACACTATAATTTATTTCGATTAAAAAATATGTTTATAATTTAAGTTTAGAATTTTTTACAATTAATCAAAATATGAAAGTTGTAAGAAAAGTACTGAAAATTTGCCCAAACTAAATATTTATGTCCCTATTAAAAATAATATTTTAATATTATCAAATTTAAAATATAAAAGTGTAAAATATTGTATTTAAAAATGGTTCATCATTAAAAGGTGGAAATTGGTATTTTTTAAAAAATAATTATTTTATCTAAAAATTGATTTTTTTTATTAATATAATGTCTAAGAAACAAATTATATTAATTTTAGAATTATATTTCATTTATATAAAATAAAAAAATGTGGTTGATAACATTCATAACCACTTTCTAAATGGCATGTTTGATAGGTCATGATTTACATGAACTGGGTTTGGCGTGTCGCACAAGCTATGTAATTTAATTAAAGAGAAAATGTATTATGAATTATTATGGTGTAATATTCTCCACTCATTTAATAAATTATTTCCTCGCAATTTGAAATTATTTTCTTAAAAGAAATGGTTGAAAATAGAAAATACCTTTTTGGAAACACACATCGAAAATGGGGTTAATAAATTTTTTTCTTAATAATTGGAAAAATGGAAATGAAAAAGCCTCCACCAAATTAGGGTTTCTAATAATAGAACATTGGTGGAAATTTTAGACAAATAATTAGAGGGAAATCGTAAATATTTATAGGGAGTGATTGATGACATCAATCAAAAACAGGGGAATAAGAAATGGAAAATTGAGGGCCTCAAAGCCATAAATCTATGATGATGATTTAAAATATAATTGGTTAAATAAAATAAGATATTAGGTTAAAAATTGGTTTTATTATCCCATGCATGATGTTAAGGGAAAAAACATGAGAAGAACAGTTCTATCCATTATCTAATTTCTACCACAAACTCATCTTTCTCTCCAAAATATAATTGAACTCCAAAATATTCTATTAATCATAATGGTATATGGTTAAAAAAATAAATTTATAATCCTTTTATTATAAAATTTTAAAAAAAATACATTATACAAACTAGGACATCATGTTTGACAGTGGTAGCTGATGAACCCTTACTACACTTCAGTTGTAGGTTCAAGTATCGGGTCCTTGTCGGACGCAATGGGTTGTCTCCCAACATCTAGGTTATCATTTTTATAACAATCCAAAAATAATATTAAGAAATGTTATAACCTTAAAAAATAGTATCCATTGTCCAAATTAACTCATTCCAACTATTAGAATAATCTAAAATATATAGGTCTAAACTCATAGTCCAAAATTTATAAGAAAGGAATACATATTTATGATATATTTTTCAACGTAATAACATGTTAATACATTCATAATGTATTCCATTAAAACATAGTGACACTGTTAATTACTGAAAAACTATATTGATTACATTCATGCTCCCCTATTCCTTATAGAATACTATATATAATCCTTATATTGAAAATTGATATAAACTCCAACAATGATGGAATAAACAAATAATTAATTTTGTTTCAATGAAGAAAAAATATCCAATATAAAATGTCCAAATCAATCATATATTTCTTCGAAATAATTATATCATTTTCATAAATGAAATAAGGGTTATATTTCTTCCAACCATATATTTTTCAAAATATTTAACATGAAACTGTGTCACATTACATATTACGATAAAATATAAAAACCTTAAAAAAATATACTGTCGTACAATCCTTATAAAAATTTTAATTCTTATAACATGTACATAGTCAATAAAATACAAAAATTAAAAAAAATATTTAATAATCAATTAATAACACAAATCATTCCTCTTAATTTGTGTTAGTATCATAACATGATTATCATCCAATAACATTATTTGGGGAATACTCTAATGATTGGGAAATGGATTCTTGTAATGTCCCAACTCCATGTAGATGAATAATTGTACATTTCAAACATTTTTATTACTCTTGAAATCATGAACATGGTGTGCTTATTATCCACACTCCTAACAAACTATCATTCCATTCAAGTACTTCCCCAGATGATTCTTTTCACTGCTATCACATATGATAAAATTCATTTTTCCCTTATTCCCTTTATCTATCATTCTCTCTACTATCCTATTTTTCACTTTCTTCCCTTAAAAGTTGTAGGACTTAGAGAATTCATTTTCTATCTTATTAACACACAATACTATTTATTCATATTATGAGAATATGTGGGGGACTATTTCCATTCGGAATTTTGGATTTTGACCAAGAAAGATATGATCCATCTTACTCATTATATCATGTGTATTGTGGGAGTTCCAATTTCTTTTTTTGGGTTCCCTTTATAAACGATAAAATACACTCTGTTAGATCATATCATAATGAATAATCCAAAAAATGAGAAAAATTCTCAACATTAATATAAGATTTTCACAATTCTAGTCTCATAGTCCTAAAATGGGTTCTTTGCGAACATATTTACTCATAAAACCATTATAATGGTTTTTAAGGAAAATCTAAATTATCTTAAGCATATCCCCTGGGAGTGTCAAACCAAGTGCATAGTAAGGCCTTTTTTCATGTACCAGAATTCCCTAGGTCAAAACTAATACTCTTTGTCCGAGTTTTCACTCCTAGTTATGTCTGTCCCAGAACTACATCCACTTATAATATATAGAAATGGATTCATTTCTAGGAAAACCCACATAATATATACATTAACAAAATTTTTTGGAATCTCTTTCATACAAATCCTTAGATTCTATCTAAGTGTGATGTTTTCTAATCAGACATTATCTAAATCTAGTTTCCATGGTTATTACTATACATTGTCTGATACCAACTGTAATGACCCGACCCCATAATCCCAGTTCTAGTGCATTATTATAATACATTGGATTGATTACAAGTAATAAAAGTCCAAAAGGACCCATCAGTTTATCAATCATGAAAAATAGATTATATACATGAACGTCACAATATAATTTCAAACATAAAATACAACATATGATATTCCTTTGAAATTTCGATTATTCTTCCTACATAAACATGAATTTAATTCATAATATACTTCTTAGAATCCTGGGAAAAAACATAATAAATGGGGGATATCAGAGGCTCATTAATGATAAACAATATAGTAGAACCTATAATAAATAGACAAAAAAATTTATGGAAATGTATAAAATTAAATCACAAGCCCTATAAACATAATGTTTGGATTATATGGTATATATAAATAAAATATTTCCATTTAATTATTCACATGGATATTATACTAGTCGATTAATCACTTGTAAAATTAATAAGTAATTTCATAATGATAGAATGCATAATGTCAATCATCTTAACCAAAATGTTGACACCTCATTTCATGACCCTAAATATAAATTTTGTCAAGGCCTTGTGTCAAGACACTAGTTTGTCTCATTAGACCAACAGATGCATTGAGGGATTATATGAAACCCCTCCTATCACATACTAAGTCTAATGAATTTCTCATATGAAAATGTTGAAACATAACATAAACATTCTTATTAAAAAAAGAATAAGAAAAGTCAAAAGTTTAACCATAAACCATGAATGGTATAAAAATATCACATACACACTCAAAAATTTCAAAATTCATTCAATATAATATGGATGATTTTATTATAAGAAAGAAACCTCAATAAAGAATAATATCTAGTAAAGGATGTTGACATAGTTGATAATGATCGGTAAAAGTCAATGATTGAAATATAATTTTTTCATGAAATCATTTAAAAGTCACAAAATTTATAATGGAATGCATTTAAAAAATATTTTTTGAATCAACATGTATCATACCACTTGGAGACTTTTTATAGGAATTATCAATATAAACCATTCATATCCATATAAATAAATCCTTAAAACCATTTTGAAAACATGGACATTAATGAGAAATACTTATAACAATAAATATTAAAAACATTTAAATTGATGTTTTATTTAAATGGTACCTTAAAAAACATTTTCAAAAATATTTTATAATACATGTACGTGGATTATAATTATGTTCAAGTAAATACTTAAACATAAACAATCTTGGATAATAAGGAGATTGAGTAATTAACGCTAACCTTTTACTTTTCTTTGGTCAAGGGTACATTTAACCACCTATATAGTTACCATAGTATTTTACTAAATTATTGAAGAACCATATTAATATCTTTGATATCATAGTTGATTCATTTATGGATTTATACTACCCATTTAATATTAATTTATATTTTGAAATAATTATTCTGGTAGTAATGGTTTTCTTTATCTTACGTGTTTTGACTTGTTATTATTTAACTTATCACTTATATCATGATTTAATGGCCTCCAGTATATAAAAAATAACTTATTTATATTATATATTCAGAACATAAATTTGTATAATAGATAGATACATGAAATTGAAAACCCAGTTATGGAGACGGTAGATCGTTCATACACATAAACGTCATTTCCATTTTGATATCGTATTTAACGGAAGTAATTGAATGAGATATATGTATATATATATATATATTTCCAATATAATTATTATGTCATATATTACATAATTATTAGTAATAAATATTTTTATTATCATCGTTGAATGGTTAACGTGGAAATGGATATCATCATGTCATGGAGACGGTAAGTCGTATGTACGCACGACCGATGATGTATTTCTATTGATGGTGAAATATTATGTAATTTATTTCTATATATTGAATAAAGAATCATTAACTTGTCATATTTATTATTTACATCAATTATACTATTTATTGTACATATACAAATAATAAAATGCGGAATAACAAACTAAACCACGACGTGGAGGTGGTAAGCCGTACGTACGCACGTATGGTGTCTTTTTCATTCTTAGGATTGATAGAATAATGAATATGGTAGAAACATATTTATCATAAAAACACAGTATGAATAAGTTTCTAGAGTTTTTATTTGTTTATGGATACAACAAAGAAAGAGGAAGTGGAAGAAGAAAAGTATATTGAAAGATGTGATTAAATAATTGCCTCTTTTTTGGGTTCTTTCTTTTTATTTGAGCAAAAGGGGTCCATAAAATGGGTTTATGATCAAATTAAGGCCCCTAGGATGACGTGAGGGTAGTTGGGAGATTATTTTTTTTGGTTTTGCTGATCTAAATGGATTTGTATGTGAAAATTTACGAGATGAGGATGTTCCCCATTATAAGAGAGGTGAGGGGCACTTTTGGAAAATGTTGATATATTAATTTATTATTGAATAATATTAGATTTATAATACCTCCAAATTGATTTATTAAAAGTATAAGGTCGGGATGGGTCTAAATCATCTAAACCAATTGGTTTTATCCATCTTAAGGTCGCCATATTAACCATATATGTCAGATTTAACTCTTAGTTAAATAGTTTATCATTACAATGTATTCTTGTATTTTTATATTACATGGCTAATGTAGTTACTATTAAATGGAAAGATAACATAAAGTTGCTCATTAATGAAATATCTAATATTATTCGTGTCCTTTGGAAAATCCATAGATTCTAATATCTATTATATAATTTAATAAAGGAGTATTACTTTTAAAAACTCATTTATATAAATTTTGACCCTATTAAGAATTTGGTTTTTTTGAAATTCATAACAATATTATTTATTCGAAATAAACACATTGAATTAACCCTAACATGTCATATTCTCATATAATTTTTTTTGATGTCATAAAAAGTTCAATTTAATTTTATTTTAATATCTATAATATCAATTATTTTAATCTGTCATTAAAAAGGTAATTATTTATCATCATTGTTTCATAAATAAATTTAATTATTAAATATAAAAAATTATAAATAAAATACCATTAGGTATGAAATAATTTTTTATTTGTAATGAATTATGATAGTCTAGTTTTTCTTATGTATAACCCTATATTAAAAATTGTTTACTTGATAAAATTTGAATTTAACATTTTTAACACTTCATCAAATAAATGTACTGATCTATCAATGTGGATCAAAAAGGCTCATATTTTTTTATATGCTTGATTTGTGTTGAAATATGATTATCCAATAGAATTAGTACATGAGTTAGGGTAATTATAAATCATTTTTAATTTCAATTAACCTTTCCACTTTTAACCATGGTAAATAAAATTTAAAATTTCTTATTCACCAAACATTATTTTCATCCTATTAAACCACATTTTACATATCAGAAAAGTTCCAAAAATTTATCCAAAATATATTTTTATATCCCAATTCTAAAGAAGAATTTAAACTCAGTGTTTTGTGTAGTGAAATAAATTGAATTACATTAAAGATATAATGTTATATGATATTTTAGAGTGTTATAGAGAATGTGGTATATCATAATTAAAAATTAAGAATACAGTATCGGGATGAGGGAAATCATTCCCCAATATTTATAATTGAAAATACAAGGGCATACTGACATAGAGAAATTTGGAAAAAATGATAAAGGAAGAAATACCTTACATGGAAGTGTAATCCCAATGGTTTTGGAAAGGCTTGAGAGATGCTTCTTGGGATCATGGGGTTCCTAGGGATGTTTCTAGAGATACGAGGTCATAGGTTGTTCTGGATATAAAGGATTTGAGTAAAGAAGATGTGGGAGCTTGAGTGGGTTTATATAGTAAAACAGATGGAATTATTTATTAATTTGTTTTTAGAACCCAAACATTCAACTTATCAAAACAAAAAACCAACCAATGGGATTTCCAATGGTTTTTGATAAAGGGGATTGGGAGTCATTATTTTATAAGAACAATTTCCAATCATTTAAATATATTCGGTCAGCTTATGTGGATGTGAGTTACACTCTCAAGGAAATCATTTTAAAATGATAAAATGTTTTATAAGTCCCGGGGGGTCCACAAAGGCCTTTTAAAATAAATCAAAACAATCTAAAATAACAATATTTTAAAATTAAAATATATTTTTTCTGAAAATAAAATTTATATTATTTTATTACATCACTCTTTGGTCATTATGATATCATAAAATTGCTTACATATCTAAAGGATATTTAATTTTTACCCAAAAATTTGATTGTGTCATAAAATTATGGAAAATTCACCACTAGATAATTTAAAATTCCTGATTCTGAAAATAATATTTATTTTATCGAAATAATTTTCTAAATATCTGAATTTTTACTTTTAAAATAAATACCTACATTTATAGAAAAATCATGGGTTCAGAAAAAGGAATTTTTAAAACCTTAATAAAATTTACAATTGTATTATTAAAAATTATACAATCATTTATATTAAATAATAATTAACTTAATAATAATATTCTGTTAAAATATTATTTAATTGAAAGGTCTAGTAATTCATAAAAAAATATTTCTGAATATAATGTTAACTAAAAATACTATTTTTTCATTAAAAACTAATTACAATGTAATAATAAAAAAAATAATGTATATTCATTATTCTATACAAAAATAATGCTCATAATAGTAGTGCTAAAATATTGTTAAATAAACCCTAATTACACCTATATATGACCTAAAGGTATGGTGATAGATGATGAAAAACTCTTGGGGGGCCCGGATAACATCACTCGGGTGGTAACCTCTATCAACATCCACATATCTCATAGGTGGTTACATTTTAGAAAAGCATGTTGACAAATGGCTTGCACTTGGCCAAGAGTGAAGCCTAGTGACGCTACCTCTTTTACGAGCTCTTAAAAATGGTATTCACAAGGTGAAATTATACTCAACGAGGCCATAAATTCATTTTTCTATGTAAATTTTATATGTTAAATCCTTATATTTATACTAATCATGTGATCACTATTCAACATCTATATTAGCAATTGAAAAAATTCTTAATGGTATTTTGAAATCCAAAATCATAAAACAAAAAAAATTGAATTTGTTATTTAACAATTTTACAAAATAATAAATTTACATATATCAAGAAGAATATTCATTAATAAACGATTAGGTTTTTATAAATTCCAAATCAATATTATGTTAAATATGTTATTCAATATTTCTCTATGGTTACTCACTTTTACCATTTTAGTTTTTCAAAATTTTAACTAGTTCATTTTCTATTTATATAATTCATCTTAACCAATGTTATGTTTATAGTTTTATCTACAATTAATTTATCTAATTCTTAATAACTAATATATTTATCCAATTCAAAAATATAAGTGGTATAAAACAAATTTATAATTAAAACCACAAAACATGATAAATATATTTATTCAAGAAATGAATCTTCCAAAAAATAGATATAATAATGTTAACTATATGAGTAATAATAATAATTATTAAATTATAAGATAATATTAATTTATATAAAATATATTCATTTCACCAAAATCATTATTTAGTAAGGTCTATTTTAATATGCTAAAAAAGACATTCTTTTTACTATTAAAAATATTATTTCAAAAACTGTGCTTTTAGAATGAAATTAATTTTATAAAAAAAATTATTAAACTAATGATTAAATGAAAAATAATAATATTATTAAAAACTAAAACGTCCATATTTATTTTTTATAAAAAAAACTAATGGAAAATTTTAATTACTAAATTTTACGGAATGAAATGATTTTTTTAAAAGTTATTTTTTAATATTAAATGAAAAATAATAATTTCAAATAAAAAAATCACCCAAATATAATTTTGATATAATTTATTTACTAAATATTCCATTTTAAGAAATAAAATAAAATTAATTATAATAAAATAATTTTTATATTAATTTTAATATAATAAAATTTAAATAGAAAATAATTCATAATAATAAAATGTTATGTTAGAAAAGGTGGTAATTTTTATACCATTCTCAATAATTTCAAATAAATTAGAGTTCTTGTAATAATATTTTATAAAGTGACTAATACTATTCATAACCAGTATTTTAATTGAAATTTAATCATGTCCATGTTTGAATATACATGGTTCATTTAGGCTCACAGTTTCGTGTTTCGTAGTCTATGAAAAAATCATTTTAAAAAACATAGGTTGTTACATTCTAAAAACCCCTTAAAAAATTATAAATTGAAAAAAAATCATTCTATGGTGAATGAGGGTGATGGTTTTTAAACTGAACTACTTCATATATTACACATGTTTCTGCTTTATATTTATTGTCCCTCAAATTCTTATTTCAAGGGTTGATTTCTTGTTACCTAGTACATTCACTATATGATCCATGATCATCAATGACTTCTTCTAATAACATAGATAATCTTATATGTACACTACCACCGAATTTAGTAAAAGTGAGTTATATTGAATATAATTTCAAAATTAGGATTTTTGGAAGACATTGTATACATGAATAAGGTTTGGTGAGAGTTCTATTAAATAATTGATAGCTTTAATTTGTTCATTAATATCAAATGAGAAACTTTCATTGTGGTTTATGATTCCCTTTATACAAAATATCATTAATTTCTTCTATGTGGATATCCATATAATCACATTATACACAAAAAAACTCTAGGACTCATTAATTTTTTTCATAGATCTTAAATTGAATCTCAGAACTCAAAAGAAATTACTGATTGGCCTTGAATTTTTCTACCATTTCTATGACCATTTCCAAAATCGATAACTTGTGATCAAAAACGTCATCCCAAAAAATAATTATAAATTTAATCTCATAATTGGAATCACAAAAATCAATTATAATTCGTTAGTTATATATAATAATCTATGAGAACTCAATTAATGTAATATTTTGATCAAATCCACATTTAATGTCCATTGAACATTCTCTAAAATTCTTATCCTATTTCAGAATATTATATAAATATTTCCTTTATTTTATGGGGTTATAAGTGATAGTAAATTTAAAATCATTAATTAGGTCATGTTCGATGATATTCATGAACATGATGGTAAGTCAAAAATCGCTATTATATGTTATTTATAGTTATATTCCATTAATCATCCAAACCTCCCAAATTTATATCATTACATGATGGAATATCTAGAATCCCTCTTGAATTTAAATAACTTTAAAAAAATTGTAAGATGGCCAACTACCATTTATTTGAAATTGTACTATTCCACTTTCCTTTTTAATACTACTGACAATGTTCATTGTGATGTTCCACATTACATATATTTTGGATTTATGGAACCATAGTCCTCATAGAAATTTTTCTTTATGTGTTAAATTTTTAACATATAAGAGACTATAATTATATTCTATGATATCAATCATCATATTATTCAATCAATAATTATATTTTATATATCTATAAAACTTAATGAATTGTATGTTGGTTGAGAGGATGGATCTATGTTAATGATTCAATATTTTTTTTCAAAATATTATAATTATTTGTTACACATATACATTAACCACATCTTACAACAACTTCTTACTCAGTTTTGATATCTAAGGATTTACCTTTTCTAAAACACGCACCTATATTTGAATTTATACATCATCATTTTAGGAATTTATATATTATTTATAAGTGATTAATTATAAATCCTAATGAAAAAATGATTATGTTCATTCCTTTATAAATATCAGGTTTTTACATAACAAGTCTCATAATATTATAACATCCTTAATTATTATCACCGAAAATTTTTCTTTGAAATTTATAATTAGAGCATCTAAAATATTATTTAATTTATCATGATTGTAATGGATTGAGTTATGAAAGTCCATCATTCTCAATAACCGACTTATCTAGAAAATATTAATATTGTTGTATGAGAATATATATTTATGACTATTTGGGTCCCTTCTTATTTCACATATCTCTCAATATATATAATATTACCTATTTTTATTGCCAATATAAATACAACCTATATGAAATAGTTTTTCAGGTTGATTTAATCATTAAAATTCAATATCATTGAGGAGTATTGTATTAGTTTATCAATTTTCATTAGAATATATTCATATAACTTTTTTAATAAAAGTTTTATACCACTAAATGTACCCCATTACATGGAATCTATATCCTTTTTTTACATTTGGTTTTTGATCCTTAGAAACAAATATTTAGTATCTCCGTCTTTTGAAAGATTAGCTAGCACAAAATTATCCATCTCTGATAATTTTGGGATAAATATTATATAGTTAATAGATATAATCCATTATTCTGTGATGAAAGTATTTAATGTTCTAATAAATTTTGTATAACATAGTCACATAAAATATAAATTTGGAACCAGAAATTTCACCGGGGGAGGATTTAGTTTTCCCAGATTTGAGTTGTTATTTATAAAATAATAAATTTTATCTAGTATTGGAACAAATATAAAATTTATAACTTCAATAAATATTGTAATATTATTTTAAAAATCCCAAAATTTGATATCATTTTATTATTGATTTATTTTTTTTTTTCAAATTTCCTACCACTGTCCAAAAAGAATATTTTTTTTACAATACATCATCCTGAAAATGGAAACATATAAATAATAAATTAATATTTTTAATAGATAATTATATCCTGACATATGAGATTCTTGGTTTCAATATTGTTTACCCATGTTAATTTTACTTTTACCTACTTTAACCTAACAATTATTTGAAGTCCATCATTGTGGTTCATAAAGGGATTTCTGAATTTACAATGAATATAACATTAGTGTGTAAAACCTAGTTTATAGAAAATCCAAAAATAATTCACCAGGTGAAGATTTATTCTCACTCAATATGCATTTTCTATGTTTATTTTCAAATGGTACAATGGTTCTTCCAAAATATCCTCTTATAGTATCTAAACATGGATGTATTTTCTAGAATACCAAATACTACATACTTTGAACAAATTTAGTGATGATTTAATATGTGGAGTATTATCCTTGAGTATATCAATAGTGTTTTCTTAAATTAATCCCAAAATATGACTAGTCTTAGATCTGATACAAACTATTATTACCCAATCATATGAAAAATATTATTACAAGATTTGTAAACAAAAATATCCAATAAAAATAATCCCAAATATCATAAGGCCTTGCTTAATTGGAGTATTTGGATATAATTTCTTTCAAATGACACATAAAATAATAAATACTTATTTAAATTTCCATTATGGGAATCTGAATCAATTTGGGATCCTAAAACTGAATAATACAATATAAGTAATACATAAATTAAAGGGGTGTGTTAAAAAACACAATAATGGAGTATGCCTAATAATAAAACATAATATGTGAGTAAAATAGAAAACATTATGTAATAATATATAATGATCTTGGAAATAAAATTGAGGAATGATGTAATGAAAAAGAAGACAAAAGATCATGGTATCATATGAAATGTAGTAGAAACTTATAACATGTCAAAAAAACGATTCATTTTTAACTTCCTAGACAATATCAAATTGTCGAAAAATCCCTTAATAGATTGGGTTTACTCCTTAATCTCATAAAAACACCTTATGATACTAATGTATTATCCAATTAGTTAATCACTATATGGTTTCCCTCAACATAAGGTGTTCGTGATTCATGTGTGCTATAAAATTAAATCATTGTTTTTTATAACATAAGAATCACCCATGGATTGAAAATGGGGTGGATAAAATTTCCTCATAAAATTATCAAATGAGATATCATAGTAATGTAAATTGGGAAATGAAAATAACACATTTCAGAGCACAATAATGGGAGGAAAAATCATATAGAAATAAATTAAATACATAAATAGAAAAAAATTAGGAATCATTCTATTTCATTAATGTGGTGGTTAATGGGAGTTAGTGAGTGAAAGGTCAAAACTAAATGAAACTGGTGGTTTAGAGTGATCCCTTACCTCAATTCATATTTGAAACATATATTTTAAATATTCATAGAAACGAATTATCTGAAAATTATTTAATTTCATAATGTAATTTTATCAATTTTATTATCCAATATGTATTTTAATTATTATGTCATAAACAATTACTAAATCATTAAGGTTCATGTCGGGTGTTTCGATAATGTTAGACTAATATTTCCAAAATCACATTGGAATGTCGAAAAACCTCATATCAATAATGATTTTATTATAAAATGAAACCAAATAATGGAATAAAAATAATTTTTATAACTCATTTATACCCAAAATGATAGTAATGGATAATATTTATGAAAAATGATTTATGCTTCAATAATGTAGAGGGTAGGCTTAATGTATGCAAGAGAAGGGTTTCCATTATTCAATTCCCATAATGGAAAGAAGGTATGGGTTTCTTTATAATTACATAATGATAATTATTTCACAAGTATATTACTTTTTCTTTAAATAATATTATATATAACATCCAATGGATTTTGTAATTAAAAATGAATCACATTTCTTCTTAGAGGAGATAATCCATAGGTACACATGAATAATGTTATATTATTATATGAATTGAATTGTAAGGATAAATATTATGTATTAATTTTTTGGAATGAATAATATTTCATGAATTTAATTTATATACAATATATTTATAAAAACAAATATTTAAGATAGGATAATATTTCAAAAAAAAATTGATCGAGATATTGTTATATTTTTTAAACATGAAGAACGAGTTTGATTCCATTTGAACGATCAAGAGACAGATGTGGAGTTTTTCATTTACATATTTACATATAAGTATATGCGATAATGTTATTTTACGATATAATTATGATAAAAAATATTTTAAAGATGTTGAATTATAAATAAACAACCTATTCTTGGTAAAAACAATACTTCTTTATTATACGACTTCTTTAGGACTAATACAAATGCCTCTCTAGATTGACATTCTGAACGAATAGAGTCCAATAGAATTTTGTTAGGTAGTTCTATATTTTATTTTGTGGTTATTGGTCAATACATGTTCGTGTGGATGTACTAATATGAGAGAATATTAGGTGACCATATTTTATGTGAGACAAAGTGTCATTTTCAAAATACCAAAAAAAATTAAATAATAGAATTTCATACTCAGTACATGTCTTAAAAAATAAATTAAAAATAAATATTATATGTGTCCTTTTTATTTAAATATCCAACATTAAAAAATAACAATAATTTAAACATTTTATTTTATTTATCCCTATGGTTACTCCAATTTTACAATTAACTCTTTCTCTACAGTAACTAGTTATTTTAATGTAAACACTATTATGTATTCCCAATATTAAGATCAAAATACTAAGAAATATGAATTATTATGATTAAAAATATATAATACATATTATCATATTCCAAAAATAGAATTTTAAAATTCCATCTCCAATTAAACAAGCCAATCGTGTTAGGAGCTATTTTTCACGAAATATATTTCACATTAAATTAAGTATGATATATTTACTATATGAGAAGAAATAATAATAATATGAACTTAAATTCAAATACCTATATATATATATATAATTTAAATAATTATTTATTAATGGTTATTTTAATTATTTAAAAATTTAAATAGTTGTGCACTTACAAACAGTTTATAGAAAACCACATTTTTAAGAATTAAAATAATCATACTCCAATAACCACACAAAAAACTTTATTGATAAAATGATCAATTATATCATTACACCGGGTATCATTAAAACCCCAATGATATGAATTTTACCAATTTTTCATATCTAGTATTTCTATAACATTATTTATTTATGATATTATATAATTAAGTAAAATAATACCTATGAATTCTTATGTCTTTATAGAATATGATTTTTTATCACAATAATTTTTCATCAATGTTACACACAATTTTGTTGAATAAAAAATTTTATTAATTTAATGTAAATATTCACTATAAAAATAACGACTTTCCAAAATTACATCGTCTTCCTTAGATCATATGAATTGTTCTTAAACACGGGTTGATAAAAACAATACTCAGTAATAATTATAAAACAAAATCGCATTGGTTCATTAAAAGACATCAAAAACATTATGATGTTTACATTCCACATATTATAACATTACATACAAAATCTAGTAATTTAAATTTTTTAAATTTAATATTTATTCAAAGAAAAAAATTGAAACATGATATAATATATATAAAAAACATGATGTTATCTTTATGAATGGGAATCTAAAGGAAATATTCCATTGCAAACAAACAATTAACAAATTGGGATTCCAAACATCATGAATGTAAAAAAATTCCATAAAATATTTTCTCCAACAATTTTAACTAACATATATTATGAAATAATATGCATAAAACTTTTCTACCTATTATTAAATTTTTTACAATGCGTTAATCCCATTTAATTATATTGGACTAACCATCCAATTTACCTCCATATTTTTAAACTATAAATAATATACATTATAGAATTAATTAGATAGATATATTTGGATCTTCGCAAACCGAGAGCTAAATATATCTCAACCATCATAAAATAAAATTCCAAAAATGAATATCTTGAAAATTAAATTTATAATTCTTTACCTGTTTAAAATATAAATAATTGAAAATTCATTTTAACCCATAATTAATTCATATTCTGTATCCATAAAATGTTAATAAAATATTTCACACCCCTTGAATAGAAATTTTAAATCTAAAAATACCGAAAATGTTGATAAATTATTAACTGTTAAAAATTAAAAAGAATTATATAAATGAGTCCCAATAATTAAAAAATATCAAATATGATTGGAAAATTTAATCATGATGTCTATATTAAAAAAATTATTTTATTATTTTTTTAACAAAATCTGTGTGATACACATAGAAAAAAATAAAAAAAATTCTTTTAATACATTAAAATTAGTATATAAAGAATTTGAACATTATTTTTATCAATATATTTTGTATAAGTAAGAACATTTTAATAACCTTATAAATAAAAATTTTATTAAATAAAAATCTATGTTACAACACATTGAATAATGGTTTTAAATAACAATCCATTATCTTATATCCCATCTATCCATATTTGTTCTCTAACTCCTAATTATAAAATATATTTTAGATTTATGCTCTATTAATATATACATATTTGTGTTTTTTATTTATTTTACATAATTTCATAACCTACTTTATTTTTTAGTTGCATCCATATATTCATTTTATATTTTTAGGGGTACTTCAATTTATTACCATAAATTCATATCATTGTGTTCGATGTCATGAAATTGAATGTATCCCATTATCCCTAATTTATTAATCATTTAAATTTCTCATGTGTATCACATAGATGAAATTTTTGAGCACCATATAAGGAATACATGAAAATAAAACCATATTATTTCACTCATATGGTAATCACTATGATTTCATTAACATCATATTGAATTTTGAAATGAGCCGAAAATAATATATGTTAAAAAATATTTTACATTTAGATAATCACAAATAGGGTAAAATTTATTATTTATTAATTGTATATATCCTTATTTTTATCATTTTTTGTTGTTAATGAATATTTAATCACATCAATTTATTTATCTAGTACCTCATGTATACACCTGAGAGATGTTTAACTAATAGAAAGGGTATGCATTTAAATAATTCATTAATTTTTTTAAATTATAATTATGTCATAGGTATCATGTTTATTAATTCTTTTCAATCATTTTAACTATCTGTATGATATGTCATTTAAAAATAAAATAGATCGATTTATAGAAATTTTATTACACATATTTTCATAAAAAATGATTTCATTTACCATAAGAATGAAAAGGAGAGAAAATTTGATGTAGAATTATAATAATTTATTTATTTTTTTGATGATTGGGATTTCCTTATTTCATAATTAATGAATATTACTTTAAATAGGTTGATGAATAAATAAAAAATAAATAGATAAACTATTACTTATATCATCTTCTCAAAAGACATCCTTTGGATTAAACATTAATCTTCTGAGGATTGGTCTTTGTAAAAGAAAATGTCGTCTATTAAATGTTTAGGTTCTTTTGATTGAGTATTCATTATATATTTTAATAAATATCTTGAATTAAAGTTGTTAGTAATGAAGTATATTTTGATTATTTTTTTATGTGATGCGCGTTGCACAAATATAATGTTTATAAATTTTTAATCATGATAACTTCTCAATAATGGTTATGTGGATAAAAGTAATATCAAATATATGTGAGATGTTTTTAAGGATAATATCATATTATGAAATTAAAATTGATTATATACGTTATTTTCTTATGACATAGTTATTTAGTTAAATAAATTAATTTACACATTACCAAACTAACATATTCTCCCAATGGTTTCTTTCCATAATTATGAAAATTAAAATCAACCTTAATAATATATTTTAATATTATATTTTCAAATACTTAATGAAATTTTCTTTTTTAAATGTTTACAATAGATTATTTTTAATTTAGTATAAGAGTACAAAATGAAATTAAAAACACTTTTTTTAAAATTATATTTTTAATGAAAAAAATGAAGTTATACTGACATGAAATATAATATTGATTCAAATGGAATGAATTTTATCATTTTTAATAAATTTATTATTATGTAAATTGAAATTAAAATATAAATTATATTGAAGTATTAAAATTAACTGAATTAATAAATGGAAAGGGAAATATTTCATTGATCTAAAATGTATACTTGTCACACATAAATCATATATTTAAGAAAAATAATAGAAACTCATCATATACCAATTATAAGAAGATTATTTAAAAAAGGATGTAAAATTTTTAAAAATAGTTTTAATAATTTGTATAAATAAATCATAACAACTTACCATTATATTAAATAAATTAATTTTTAATCAAAATATATATATTATGTATAAAATAAAATTATTCACTTTCTATTCTAAACAAACACAACTATTTGATTATTAACTCATTCAATCGAATATTCAGTGTAATAATTTCAGATATATTATAAATTTTGATTAATTTAATCTTTTAAGATCAATAATATTGTTGAAAAAAAATTATGAAAGGTATATCCTTTACATTATAATAATTTGTGGAAAAGTTTTAACCTTTAAAAAATCTATATATAGGTTTTAAAAAAAATTATTGAAAATGTTATTATAATAATATATTATTTTGTTCTTTCTACTCATGAATTATATTATTCATATTAGGTTGTACCTTTTTTAATATATCGAGGTGAGATATTTTATCCCATCAAAATAAATATATGAATTTCAATATTATTACATGTATGATAAGACTTCTTAAGTATTTTATATCAATGTTTTTGATGAGGGGAAAATAATTCAAAAGCTCATGAAGGAATTTTTTATAATTTAACAATATAATTGTGAGGCCCTCATAATAAAAAGGGAAAATGAAAAATTTAATTGAAAAGAATAAAAGTGAAAAATTATATTCTTGATAAATAAATTTTTATAATTTACCTTCCTAATAATATCATTGGTGAAATTTTTAGACATAGATATGGAGGAAATAAATTAACATATCAAGAGAAATACTGTTATAGGGAAAATTTTCATGAGAATATTAATAACCATAAAAATAGAATTCATTTTTTGATACTGATGACCATAAATATATCAGAAATATTTATAATGGAAAATAAGTTTATCTTAATATCCATTTCCTAGTTTGGTGGTATATATTTACATTGATGAGAGAGAATATGAGAAAATATTCTTATGTGATTTGTATCTATTATCATAGAATAATTTCATCCATTGTTTGTAATTAAATTAAAATACACTTATCCTTAAAATCTTAGACCATGAAATTGATATATAAGAATATTTGTTGGACTCATGAAACACTAAAATAAAATTTTAACCTATAAAATGATCCAAGACAAGATATTAATTTTTACTTCATGTCATTTTACATTAACATAAACAAAATATTTACCAAAAGTTATTGTAATATCTATTATCTTGAAAAATAGAATTATTTTTCAAATCCTAAATTAAAACACAAAAAGAAACAATTAATATTTTTTATAAATAACATATTATAAATCAATTCATAATATTCTTGAACAAATTGAAAACATAAAAAATTTAATTATTTGTTCACAATTTTCATTGAAATAAATATAATATCTATATAAAAAAAAATTTACATAATAACTCAAATATCAAAAATAATATCAATACAGTTTTACTTTATTTCCCAAAATAATATAGGTTTCATTTAAAATTTACCAACACTTTAAATTTAATCTTAATCATTAGGGTTTTGTATAACTAACACTTCTAAAAAAATACCCCTCAAAAAATCATTAATGACCATGGAATTACATATAATTATGTCCTACAAATGACTATTTGTATGTTTTTTCATTTTATTATCCAATACCCCATCAACCCATATATAATATTTCAGTAAATAATAAATGATTGAACTATATATTTAAATATAACATTAATTAAGATTTCTTAAAATTCGATGACCTAATGATTTCGATCATATTCTATAGTAATGTTTTCCCAAAATATGAAGATGAATTTTGTATTAAATTTTTCAATATCAATATAGTGATTTTTAATATTTTTGAAATAATCAATTCATACATTTATAATATTGACCACTATTCATTGTAATACATGTTTTGATAGTGGATACCAGATATTCATACCATGTTAGTTCATAAATAGATAGACTGACATATATCCAATCCACGTTCCACGAAACTACTTTATAATTACAAATTTTTATATCTTGATTGAAATTTATATTGACAAAGATTTAAATTTTTATATAATCATTTGTTTAGAATATATATCATTATGACATTAATTAAAACATGTTTCTTTATATTGATTAAGATGTGGTTTGAATGTAGCTTTTCATCCATGGGAAGATATTTATAATAATAAAATTGACAATATTACAAGATAATGAGAAATTATAATCAAATGTCTCACTCATTTGTATTTATGTACATTTTTTTAAGTCTATTTATTAACTCGTCCATTTTAAAATTATGATAAATTCTCTTATGGTATTTTCCAAAATTGTAAGAATGAGAGAAAGTTTATTTCAAAAAATTTTAGAATGAATCCCATAGCACAATGTGATATCAAATTATAGAATCTAATTAGTATAAATTATTATATTTGGAACGTTACCTGAATATAGGAGAATCTTTATAAATAACATAAATTTGTATTTTCAATTTTTATTAAGATTTGATCCCCTAGAAAAGTAGTTAGGTTTGAGATTTAAGTATTCTCATAAATTTTGATGAATATATTTTATGATGATCAAATATATTTGTGAGTGAAATAAAATTATCATGTAAATAATTTGGGATAAATAAATCTATTTGATTAGACTATGTTTTTAATACCGTACATGAAAGGGAAATTTTTAGTCTTGGAAAAGTTATATTCATCACATGTTAATATACAGAAAGTATATACTTTTCCATTATACTTCTAATGATAATAATGAATAAACCATTAATAATAATAATTTAACTTTTTTTAAATTTAAAACATTTAACTATGGATTACATGAAAAAAACATTAATAATTGATGTTTTATCCTCAAACAAAAATTTTATCCTCTTCTGATATATAAACCCATAAATTCATATACACTATAAACCCCCATAAGATTATAAAAAAAATAAGAACATAAAAACTTCTTATCAGATTCATAAATTCCTATAATACTTTTTTTTTATATATTGGTAAATAATTAGGTAATACATTATATATGAATTCTAAAAAATACATAAAATATTATTTGTTCTAAATAATAATAAATATTACACCCCTTATGCATTAAAGGTACATAATTTTATGTTATCATATAACACCATAGAAGAAAACATAAAAATGATAAAACTTGTACTCACCCATAGATCCTGTGAAAAACATTCTATAATTTTTATGGGGAAAACAAATCCATTAAGTGATAATTCGAGTAAAATCATGAAATCCCCAAGGAAAATTATGTATTTATAACAATAATATGATATTAATAATACATTTTCACATATGAAAATATATCATTTCTTAATAAAAATAATTTTAACTACATATAACCCACATAAATCAAAAACATTTTTTCTTGGGCAATGTTAAACTCATGAAAATAGTCCATTTACAAACAATGATTTCAATATTATGTTTTCCTTAAAACATGGAATAAACAAATTATTTAAACAATTTTATTTTAGTGTTAATATATTAATTATAGATAATGAAATTAATAATATATGTTCAATCATGTTTAATTAATATATCAATAACTAAAATACAATTATTTACAAATGTTTAGCCTATGATATTATGTCCCCCTTTTGTAATCGTTGAAGACTATTATTTAGAAAATGAATCATAGAGATATATCGAACCCACCTATCATCATTCGCTATATCGATCTCACCCATCATCATCATTAATTATAATGTTTAATATCACGATGAATAAAAAATCATGATCAAAATTTTTATCATAAAAAATATAATTTATTTTATCTTTAGTCAAATAAAATTCAATTTCTCATAAATTTTACTAAATATATTATATTAATTTGATATCTAAAATTTAAAATTCAAAAAAAAAGAAAAAAAATTATAATTTTTTTGAAATAAATAAATGAGTGTTGATAATGAAAAATTGATATTCCTATCATATAAATTACATACGTCATAAACATTAGAAACCCTAAATTGCACATATTTCTAATTTTTTATAATAATAAACATATTGAAAATGTATAAAATATTTATTTGAAAATATATAAAATTATTTAAAATTTTTTCAAACAATATTTTTAACATTATATGGTTTATAAATAAGAAAATTCATCATTCATTTTAAATAAAATGTATACAAGTGATAATGATCTGATTGAATTACATTAAAACCTACAATTCAATAAATATATATTATTTTCAGTCATATCTAACTTAACATATTATCTAACTCCTACATAATAATATTATATAATATTTATATATCAATGATGAAATTATTAATTGATTTTTTAATATATTTATTAAATGAATTAGATATATTCTCTATTATTATTTTTTTGATATTATATGGAGTAATTTCAAAACAAGGAGCAAACATGGGATGTGTTTTTGAGACATTGTGAGCCTATAATAAATTACTAAAATATATTAAATTAATTAAAATACCAGCATGCATATTTTTTGTTGAATATTTTAATAACTATTGAATGGGGGCCCGATAAAAAAATTGATGGTACTTTTGAGTCCAACACACTAATTCTACCTTAAGAGCAGCATAGACATCTTAGAAATGGGTTTAAGATCCCAGGTCATGGAAGGGTATTCTATCATTTATGTATTGGTTTTAATCCCTTTATTTGGTAAATCAAGTGATTAACCAAGTCCTTGTAGAGGCTAATGTTTGTTCCAAGGGTTTAAAGCATGAAAAGTTGACAAAATGGGGTTTTATAGGTAGGAATCACTATCGGAGCACAATTAGAGCTAACCATGGAGACAAACTAGGACACAATGCAGGATATGGGTTTTTGGGAAGTGGCATCTGAACGGTTTTAACTCGGTTTGGAAAATTGTGTGGGTAAACCGTATGGCCTAGAAACTTTTAACAAATTATAATATTTCCACTGATCTATTTTAAAACCCATCTCATAATTTGTTCTTATTTCTTTCCTCATTACCCTAGGAAAGAACGAAATCCCCCAAGAACTCCATGATATCGATCTACATCGTTTCAAATGGGTTTTTGGTGTTGTTGGTTGAGGATCAAATCTCAGGGTAAGGCTAATCCCATCTTTAATTCCCTTTGAGTTTAAGATTTGTATTATCTTCAATTCCCATTCTGAATCATTAAAAAACAACACTTTTTGTGATATCTATGTTAAAGCATTACGGGTTGGTTGAAGTGGAATCTAAGGTCCGGATTAAGAGTGTGTTCACCGACTGAATTGATGTAGGTTTTCTACAAGTTATATCCCATGGATTATTTGTGGATTTGTGCTTATGTGGTTTTTTTCTTGGGTGTCTCTTGGTATGTTTTGATAATCTATTGTGTGCTTGGGTAAAATGGTTTTTAAGATTGTAAATGGAAACCCTCATGATCCCCATGGGATCTGTCGAGGGTGATGCGACTAATCTAGGGCCACCAATGGTGTGCACCAACTTCCCCAAACATTGGGAATTGTGAATAACAACTTAATCTGTTGAGTATTTATGTAGATCCCTTAAAAACATATTGATGTTAATTTTTTTGTTTTAATAGAATAAAGGTTATGTACGTAGGTATATTAATAACCTACGGGTTATTGGGTTAATATGTGAAAATTATTAACGACCATAATGGGAGAGATTATTAGTCTGGTTATGAATCATATTGAGTTAGGCAGAATGAACGAAGTATAATGATATATGCACAATGAATAAAATATTATCGAGATAATCAAAATAAATGGGGAATCTGGCTAAGTGGCTTAATGTTGTGAAATGTGTATGTGTGTTAAATTTTTATGGCATTGTATTAAATCTCATTTTATTATTATGATTTATGATTTCCTTGGGTAATGGTTCAGATATTGTTTGAATAGTTCATGTATATACACATATATAAATATAAAGAATATCTACATTTCTTGGTAGAGTGGGGTATTTACTTGAGGATCTAGACCCACGGGTTGAGTTGGACTTAGTCTCTAAACTCCTCCCCTAATGCATATTTTAGGTAAGATTTCTATGGCTCTCTTCCCCTAACATTTTCATCCACCTAGACTGAGGCTTTGAGGTGAGGATATGGTTCACATGAGGAATTTAATCCTGGTGATAAAGGAAAACAATTTATTTCCCAAATTCACGTAATTGTGAACATTGAGTATATGAAAGGGGTTGTATTTGATGAACCCGTGGTCAATTTTTTCAAAATGTAAGTAATGGGAAATGGGATGAAATTGTAAGATAAAAAAGTGGCAGTAAATGTTGGTAATGGACTTAAACATGTTAAGGAACTTAATCTCTTTTTTTCATTATTATTCATTTCTATTTATCATGCACAATTGTTTATACAAGATATTTTGTAGACACTATTTGTGGTGACCTACTGATTTGTACTCACACCCTACTCGGGCTACTATTGGGTACCTGAGTAGAGTTCATTTTTGCAGGTTAGGAGTATGGAAAAGTCCCTTTCATTGCAGTTGGGATGGAACATGTGTGTGTGGAGGAGGACACATACTTGGTGTTGGAACCATTTTATGGGATTTTGCAGTTTTCCTTTATTATGGTTTTTTTTCACCTTTTCACTTTTTGTGTGTCATGGATTATTTACTATTGTACAAGGTTTTTCCTCATTTGGGGAATGGTTTTTTATGAATGCTCCGGTATTATTGGTTATCATTACTCTATTCTCTTTATCTTTGGTTTTGTCTTACTTTGATAAAAAGGGGGTACAGTCTCGACCAATGACTATTTGGAGCACCAATTCTAGTTAGAAACCTTTTTCCCATGGGGAGGTTCACTTTAGGTCTTGTAACCACCAGGATTAGAGCACTAGTTTTGTGTCTCACGGGATGGGGACATTACAATGTGTTATCAACGAAGGTCTTTCTTGTACTTCTATGGAAGCTTGTTATTTTGGATGGTAGATGGGAGTTAGGATGTTTCCGGCTTGCTAATGGGCATGTTCCTAGTAGTTTCTAACCCATTTACAAGGGAGAACCCAAGTCACCCGATGTTGTAATTGTTGTTCTTGATCATTCGATTTTACAGTTGATGATATTTTACCATTGGGTGATGCACATGTTGTGTGATGTGATGTTATTTTGATATTTATCTTGTGGTCTCAATGTATAAGGACCCAACCTTAAACATTAAATAATATTCAATTAAATGAATAATTCACATTGAGTAACTTTTCACGTTTATTGTTTTATAGAATTAGGACATAACTATTACATCTCAAAAGATTACAAAGTAGACACTTTTGCATAGTTTCCATTTTTTTACAAAACATGACCTCTTGAAAAAAAGAGTCATGTCTAGTTCCATGTTTAAGATATCATGACTCTTCCTTGATCACATCCTAGACCCTATTACGCATTATGTCTTGTGAAAAACATTTCAATAACATGGGATGAGCATAAAAACTCAATAAGGGATACACAAAGAAGGAAAACTGTTAGTTTTTCAAAACAACAGTTAAAAAATTAATAATTTATCATAAGTAATACTTTTATCTTTTTTGAAGTAGTAAATACTCTTCACTTAATAAAAGATCATTAATTACCCTTTTATAACAAAAATATTACCATAAAACACATATAAAGAACACATAAAAAATAAAGGTAACGTGGAATATAAACATACATAAATGGAATAACTATACGGTTGACTTCTACACATATCACAAAATGAAATAGCCATACAGAAGACTTCCATATACAATGCATTGGTTTTTATAATATAACCACCTATCCTGGTACTCACAGAACCACCCATCATTTGGTTTATCAAGTAACCACCTGTCCAATGTCCAAGTACCATTATAAAATCATAAGACATAAAAAAAATATAATGGAAAGAAAAAATTTCCACATGTAAATCACAATATATCACTTAAATAAATTTACATAACAAATCCATTATCAAAACAATTTTAAATAGCAAAATACAAAAAATATTATTTGGTATTTATTTTCTTTTAAAACATTATGGCTTGTTGAGGAAGCCAAAGATCAAATAATACTCGCGGCGGCAGAAAAGGTTGTTGTCGACAATAATGTTAAAAGAAACATTCCATTTTTTTATTTAGTAAATTGATTTTTAGAAAAATATTCCCTTTTAATAGTTAAGTTTGTTTATATAGCGTATAAAATAAAGTCGTGTATTAAAACAAAATATGCCTCAATGAATGGAGATTGAGACGAAGTCCCTTACCTCATGTCTGACATGACTCGATCGTTCTTTAATCTCTTGAATAATAAAAAAAGTTAATTTATACATTATTAAGAACCTTTTCCAGGTTTATTATTCCTTTTATATCACTTATTACCATGTTATAATCATTATGTAATCATTTAATTTAATTATGTTCGTTTTGTCGATATTTGGTACTTGAGTCAAAAATGGACACCTAATTTTTACAAGCTTCCCCTGTGGTCAATATTAAATTATATCCATAATTATATTCATGATTTATATATCATATATATCATATATATCTAGTATATAAATTTATTTATAATAGAACATAACATTTGTAGGTAAGAAGTGTAATGCACCATTCGTGGAGACGGTAAAACCGTATGTATGCATTAACACTACTTTCATTACTATTTCATATTTTAATTGAATTTAAAACATAAATATGTCTAGGTATATTATAATTACAATATAATATCATATATAATATCGTTAACTCTATCTTTATACATCCCACATAATTCATTAACGAGTCACGTCACTTTGAGGGGGCGGTAGTCCACACTTCCTCAAATGAGATTATTGTATTTACCCACTATAGAAACTGTAATGGGTTGATATAATTGGGTAGTAAAGAAACATAAGTAAACCATAAACAAAATATTTATCATGTATAAATATAGTTCCATCATAATGGCCTCCATGAGAGGCGGTTGGAGATATTTGAACAATCATCATTTCGTGAGGCATTAGTTTTCCATCCACAGAAACATTATGTTCTTCATCCATTAGATTGAGGTGTGTGTAAGTGTAGTTATAATTCGTCTCATAAAAAAATCCTATTATATTTAGGATACTGGTGTTGTTACAAAACAATGGAATAAAAAAAGTTAGGGGTTGGAGAAGTAAAATTAAAGAAAATAATTTAAGAGAAACTATTACATTTAATTTTGGTAACTCCCTTTAGTTTGAACCAAAGGACTTCTTGAAGTGCCTTATGCCTAAGGTAATGCTTCTAGGATGAGGATAGGGATGTTGGGAGCTTAATTCGTCAGATTTTGGACAATCCAAAAGGATTTATAGGTGTGTTTAATTGGATAGAAGTGATCTCCTTTTATAAGGGGGAGGAGGGGCTCTTTAAAAAAGTGTGAAAACATTATTTTATTATAACCATATCTTTGGTTTCAAAAGGTCCCTAAAAAATTATAGTCTTAGATAATATGACTGATGCATGAAATAGAATATCCAATAAGGATTGGACAGGTTTTGGACAATATTTTATTCATTATAATCTTATTTATTTAAATAATTTATTACTGAGGTAAATACGACATCATTATTGTGTCATAAGTAATTAAATTTATTTTATGTCTAAAAATTATTAAAAAAATACCAAGATGTAGAAAATCTTTTTATATTTCTAATGAATATTTATAGTCAAAAAGATAATTTATATAACCCATTCTAAAAATTAATTTACTAAAATATATTTTCTTTCGTCATTGTTTCCTTTATTTTAACTTAATTAATCTAAATATTCATTATCACTCCCAAGTAGCTCAATGGGGTCCCAAAATTGACACAAAGATGCCCATGTTCGTTAATGACTCAACCAATATGGTTTGGACAAGTTTTATGAAAATTTTAAATTATTATAATATTCTTTTATCCTTGAATTACCGTATTTACCTTTAACTGCAGTAAATAAAAGTCTGGAGTTATTATTCACTAAAAATTATTTTCATATTATTGAACCACATTTTACAACCTAATAAATACCATTTATGTCAGGTTTTCTAATTTCAATTCACAGAAGTTGTAAATTTTCATTTAAATGAAAATTTTAGTTTTTTTAACTACTACTAAGTGGTTTCACTATCAATCAAAAATTGATGTTTTTCCGAAAAATACAAAAAATTCAGCATAAGTATTATTTGATATACCGAATTCAAAAATGATATCGATTTTTCTAAATTAAAAACATTGAAATGAAATTAATTAAATTAAAATTAATTGAAGTTGTTAATACAAATAGCATGTTTTTAAGAAACAATAACTATAAAAAGATTGACACTTGTTCATGTCCACTCTCAAAATTAAATTAATTCCAAAGACCAACATTGGATTAAATGGAAAATATAAATTCTAATTACACATTTAAACCAATTAAAAAAATAATATAACCATATAAATGAATTATATTTAATCACAATTTTAAATTAAAATACAATAATTTTAACTATTCATTAAAAATGAACTTTATCGGAAAAATTCCACAAATTTACACAAAGTAAATTTTTATGTCCCCTTTCTAAAGAACTATTTTTTTGGTCATATATAATGTATTAAAGTTATAAAAACTAAATTTAAAATGTTACTCCATTAAAAGGCGACATATCATGCTTTTAATATAAATTATTGTTAAAATTAGATTCATTCACACTTTAAGAATCTAACTTTTATTGGATAAATGTAAATACATTTAACAAACATGTAAAATCATATTTTAGTTACTTTTGTTCATTCCCACCAATAAAATGTCTACGAGTTAACTAGCATTTAAAATAATAATATTATATTATTAGTGTGCAACGTATGATTCCAATGAAACTCATTGTTGTGTTTTGGGTAAGTTATTGAACACAACATCTCTTTTAAAGTAAAACTAATATTTAATTAAAAAATATTAATATGTATGGACATATCTTATTAATCATTTACATGGGATGTTACATCCTTCCCCATTCTGGAAATTATATTCTTGCAATTTTTATTCACTTATCAAAACAAGTAGAGGTATTCATCCCTCATAGCATTTTCATATTCCCACGTGGCCTCTTCACCCATATGGTTTTTCCAAATAACCTTTACCTGGTGAATTACTTTATTTCGCAACACTTTCTCTCTATGATAAAGATTCTGGACTGTTTGTTCTTCACAAGATAGATTCTCTTCCATCTGAACTACCTCTGGGCTTAAAACATGAGATAGATCAGGCATATACTTTCTCAACATAGAAAAATGAAAAACACTGTGTATCTCAGATAAACATGGAGTTACTTCCACTCTGAAAGCAACTGATCCAAATATTACTATTATTTCATAAGGTCCAATGAACCTCAGACTCAATTTTCCCTTCTTACCAAAACACATCATACTTTTCCATGGAGAAACTTTGAGAAAGACATGATCACCTACCTCAAAAGAAAGATCCTTCCTCCGGTTATCTGCATAACTTTTTTGTCTGCTCTGAGCTATTCTCATGTGCTTCTGAATCAATAGAACTTTCTCTACCATCACTTCTACCAATTATGGTCCCATCATCTTCCTTCACCTACTTCATCCCAAAAAGATAGAGTTCAACAATTCGTTTAATATAATGCCTCAGATGGAGCCATCTGTATACTGGAATGACAACTTTTATTATATGAAAATTCAACCAAAGAAAGATGTTGGTCCCAGGTTCCTTGGAAATCCATCAAACAAGAATGTAACATATCATCCATTGTCTTAATTGTTCATTCTGACTACCAATCTGATTGAAGATGAAAATATGTAATAAAATTTAACTCAGTACCCAATGACTTCTGAAGGCCTTTCCAAAAGTTAGAAGTAAACCTGGGATCACGATCAAATACAATGGATATGGGAACTCCATGTAACCTGACTATCTCTTTAACATACAATCGAGAAAGTTGATCTAGAGACAATGTATCCTGAATTGGAAGGAAATGAGCAGATTTATTTAATCAATAAATAATATCTTAGATTGCATTATTACCTTGAGATGTCTTTGGTAATCCCACAACGAAGTCCATGGATATATTTTTCCATTTCCACTCTGGAACTGGTAGAGTCTGAATAATCTCTTTCAATAACAGCCACTATGCTTTAAGCTGATGACAAGTAAAACACTTCACATTAAAATAAAAAATATCTCTTTTCATTCCATCCCACCAGTAACACTCCCGAAGATCTCTTTATATCATAGTACTACCAGTATGAACTGAAAACAGGGAACTATGAGCTTCACATAACAACTCATTATTCAACTGTGAATCCCAAGAGACACATCATCTCTTCCCAAATCACAAAACACAATTATCATCAATGTTAAAATCAGATAACTTTCCCTTCTAAACAAACTCTACAATTTCTTGAAACTCACTATCTTCCTTCTGCACTTGCTTAATTCCGTCTGATAGAGATGATTTCACTGAAACCTGAATCAAAACAAAAGAATTTTTTGCACCAACGACTTCTATACAAAAGTTCATCAAATCAAAAACCAAAGGATCTCATTCCAAATGTAAAATCATTAATAAGGTATAACGTTTTCTACTTAAAAAATCAGCCACTTTATTTTCTTTTCACGGATGATAATGGATCGTGCAAGCGTAATCCATGATTAATTCCAACCATCTCTTATTTGTCATATTCAATACTTTCTGAGGTAATATATATTTCAAACTTTTTTGATCAGTATATATTTCACACTTCACACAATACAAATGATGCCTCCAAATTTTTAAAGCAAAAACAACAGCAACTAATTCCAAATCATGTGTAGGGTAATTTAACTCATGATGTTTTAAATGATGTAAAGCATTGGAAATTACCTAATCATTCTGCATTAGGACACACCCAAGTCCTTTCAAAGAAACATCATTGTAGATATCAAACTCACCATTTCTAGACGGTAGTTCCAAAAATGGAGCATTCATGAATCTCCTTTTCAATTCCTAGAAACAATCATCACATTCTTATGTCAAGATGAACTTAACACCTTTTCGAGTTAACATAGTCACTAGACTAGATAACTATGAAATATTTCAACAAACCTGTTGTAATAACCTTACAAACTATGAAAACTATGAATATCGGTTATATTTGTGGGTCTTGGCCATTATTTAACAACATTTGATTTACAAGTATCAATAGTTATTCCATTTATGGAAACAATGTGACCAAGGAAAGAAATTTTTGGCAACCAAAACTCACACTTACTGAATTTCCCAAATAGTTTCTTTTCTTTTATGGTTGGAAAGACAACCCTTAAATGACTTTCATGTTCCTCCATAATTTTGGAATAAACCAAAATATCATCAAAGAACACAACCACAAACATATCTAAGATTTCATGAAAAATTCTATTCATAATAACCATTAATACCGCAGGTGCATTGGTTAACCCAAAAGGCATAACTAAAAATTCATAATGGCTATATCTAGTACGAAACGCAGTCTTCGAAATGTCTTCTTCATTTAATTTCAACTGATGGTACCCAAACTCATTTTAATCTTCGAAAACTACTGTGCTCCACGGAGCTGATCAAACAAATCATTGTTATATGGTAAATGATACTTATTATTAATAGTAATGTTAGTTAATTCTCTATATTCAATGAAAAGTCACATTGAACCATCTTTATTTTTAACAATGAAGATAGGAGTACAAAATAGTGATGTTCTAGGTTGAATGAAACATTTATCTAATCACCCCTGCAATTTCTTCTTTAACTCTAAAAGTATAATTTGAGCCATTCGATAAGGGGATTTTGAAAGTGGCATAGAAGTAGCAACTAAGTCAACAGTAAATTCAACTTCTAGATCATGTATTATACCAGGAAACTCATCAGGGGAAACATAAAGGTACCCATTTACCACTAGAACATCATTAATCTGAACAATCTCTTTGTTTTCAAAAAAATGTGCCAGGTAACATTCATTTCCATCTTTTACTGGTTTTTAATCTTCCTGATATGTTATCAAAAGAAAGCGTTTATTCTTGTACACAAACTAAAATTCATTCTGAAAAGAAACCTCATTAGATCTGTAGTCAATCTTAACATGATAAACCAAAATCCAATCCATGCCCAAAATATCATCAAACTATACTAGAAGAAAAATATAAGGGTTTCAAGTAGATTCGTTCCACACACAAGGACAAGAAGGTTCTTCTGTTTTATTTTTATCTCTACATTTCCTCCATGTGTTTTTAATTTAATTTCTATATTCATTTCTTGATATGGAGTTTCCAATTTACTAGAAAACATCCCGTAAATGAATGAGTTTGTAAACCATGAATCGAGCAACACATTGTCATAATCTGAACAAACAAATAGTGTTCCTTATACTTCTTCATTTGATGGCCCAACATCTGCTGAAGTAGTTGCAAAGGATTTCACCACCCCTTTCTACTTGTAGTCTGGCTGCATTCTAACAGTTGAGTTCTTATCTGGACACTCATTTTCATAATGACCCATTTCATTCCGCATAAAAAATCTTACTGATGGATTTTCATTCCCTACATGATCCTCTTCCTTACAGTTACGAGTAATACGACTAGAATTACCACACCAGAAGCACTTTCTAGACATTGATAAACATTCTCTAGGATTATTTTTACCACACATCTCACAAGTTGGATATATGGTTTTCTTACCTCCAGGTTTCCTTGATGAATTCTTTCCATTTTCCTGCCAACTAGGCCTCTTATTCTGTTGTTTTTCAAAAAACACTTGATCATTGGAAAACTCCATTTCCGCATTCTCCACACATCGAAGAAGTTTTTCATAACTTTTGAACTCATGAGAGGATAATTCTCTATGATATCGTCGCTTATGTCCTAAGTAAAATAGATTTATCTTACTATCATGATCTCAGATGATATTTGGTGCATACCTTGTCGGTCGAGTGAACATTGCTTCATAAGCAGCCACTGAGTCGTTATCATACCTCAATTATAGGAATTGTTTTTCCATCCAAAGATGAACCACCGTGGGAAAATATTTCTCAAAAACATACCTATGAATTCATCCCAATCAAGTGGATCAATCTCCTCAATATCCCTGATATATTTCACTGTCCACCACCAATGATCAACTTCACCTTCAAAATGGTATACAGCGAGTCTAACCCTTTGATGTTCAGAACAACCCATAACATCGAAAATCTTTTACAATGCTTTAATCTATGCTTCTTGTAGAATAGGTTCAGATGATCATTTGAATTATGGTGGATTTTTCCTCAGGAAATGCTCCACTACTGACATGTTCCTCTCTTGTTGATCTGGTTGATCTCTTACATGGATACCACCACCATTAATACCCTGATTCAACTGTTCCATCACTCCAACAAACTGTTCAGTTCCGATTCTGAACATCTCATGTTGCTTATTTGGAAGGTCGTCTACCTCTTGAAATCATCCCAACATAGCTGCCCTAATTCCTCTATGGAAAACCATTTTGAACACAGAAATATCTTAGGCGAAGAAAAATGGAAATATGTAAATGCGAGATGATTTCAATATTATCATAAATTACTTTATGGAATTTTTTTTAACAATACCCTAAATCCTAAAGCTATATAATCCAACCTTTGATACCAGCTATAAGGACTCGGCCTTAAACATTACATAATATTGAATTAGATTAATAATTCACATTGAAGATCTTTTCAGGTTTAGAGTTTTAGAGAATTAGTACATAACTATTACTTCTCAAAAAATTACTAAGTAGACACTTCTACACAGTTCCCATTTTAAAAAAAAAACATGAACTCTTGAAAAAAATAGTAATGTCTAGTTCCATGATTAAGACAACATGGATCTTAATTGATCACATCATTCACCCTATTCCACATTATGTCATGTGAAAAACATTTAAAAAAAATGGGATGATCATAAAAATATCAGTAAGGGATACACAAAGAAGGAAAACTATTAGTTTTTCAAAACAACAGGTAAACCACGAATAATTTATCATAAGTAATACTTGTCACCTTTATGATGTTTTAAATACTCTTCACTGAATAAAAGATCATTACTTACCCTTTTGTATCCAAAATATTATCATAAATCCATATAAAGAACACTTAAAAAATAAAAATAACATGGAACCTAAACATACTTAAATGGAATAACCATATGGTGGACTTACACACATATCACTAAATTTAATAGCCATACATCCGACTTCTATACCCAATGCATTGGAGGTTATAACTTAACCATACATCATGGCATTCACAGCACCACCCATCATTTGGTTTACCACGTAACCACCCATCAAATGTCCAAGTACCATTATAAAATGATAATACGTAAAACAAATATAAAGGAATGAAAACATTTCCACATTTAAATCACAATATATCACATAAATACATTGACATAACAAATCCATTATCAAAAACATTTTCAATACCAAAATACATAAAAGTTTATATTGTATTTATTTTCTTTTAAAAACATTCCGCTTGTTGAGGAAGCCAAAGATCAAATAATTCTCGCAGTGGAGGAAAAGGTCATTGTCACTACTCACATTAAAACAAACATTACATTTTTTCATTTAGTTTAATTCTTCATAGGAAAATATTCTCTTTGAAAAGTCAAGGGTGTTTATACATCGTATAAAATAATGTTGTGTATTAAAACAAAATATGACCCAATGAATGGAGATTGAGACGAAGACCCTTACCTCGGGTCCGACTTGACTCGATCATTCATTAATCTCATGAATAATAAAATAAAGTTAATTTATACTTTCTTAAGAACATTTTTCAAGTTTATTAATCAGTTTTTATCACTTATTACCATGTTATAAACATTATTTAATCATTTAAGTTAATAATGTTCGTTTTGTTGATATTTGGTACTTGAGTAAAAAATGGACTCCTTATATTTACATGTTGTCCATGTGGTCAATAGTCCATTATATCCCTAACTATATTGATGATTTAAATATCATCTATATCATATATATCTATTATATACATGTATTTATAATAGTACATTACATTAGGAGGTAAGAAAAGAAATGCACCGTTCATGGATACGGTAAACCGCACATATGCATGAACGCTACTTTCATTTCTATTTTATATTTTAATGGAATTTAAAACATTATGATACCTAGTTATATTATAATTATAGTATAATATCATATATAATATCATTAACTCTATCCTTTATACATCCCACATAAGGCATTAACGAGTCACATCACTTTGAGGGGGAGTTATTCCACACTTCCTCAAATGACATTATTGTATTTACGCATTATGGAAACCATAAAGGATTGATATAATTGGGAAGTACAGAATCATAAGAAAATTATAATCATAATATATATCATATATAAATAAAGGTCCATCATAATGTACACCATGAGTGGTGGTTGGAGATTTTTGAACAATCAACATTTCGTGAGGTGTTAGTTTCCATCCACAGAAACATTATGTTCTTCATACATTAGATAGAGGTGTGTGTAAGTGTAGATAGAATACTTATCATAACAAAATCCTATTATATTTAGGATAATTTTTTGTTACAAAAGAATAGAATAAAAAGAGTTTAGGGGTTGGAGAAGAAAAATAAAAGAAAACAATTTAAGAGAAACTGTTACCTTTAATTTGGTTAACCCCATTTGGTTTGAACCAAAGGACTTCTTGATGTGCCTTATATATAAGGTATGGCTTCCAGGAGGAGGAGAGTTATGTTGGGAGCTTGGGAAAATTTTGGATGAGCCAAAAGGCTAGAGAGGTGTGTGTAATTGGTTATAATTGGTCTTCTTTTATACGGGGGAGGAGGGGCTCTATAGGAATGTTTGAAAACATTATTTTATTGTAAACATATCTTCGGTTTCAAAAAGTTCCAAAAATAATTATAGTTGAAGATAATATGACTCATGGTCGAAATAAAATCATCCAATAATAATTGGATAGGTTTTGTATAATATTTTAATCATTATAATCTTATTTATTTAAATCATTTATTAATGAGGTAAATACTACATCATTATTGTGTCATAAGTAATTTAATTTATTTAATGTCTAAAAATTATATAAAAAGAACCATGATGTTTGAAATATTTTTATCTTTCTAATTAATATTTATAGTTTAAAA
Source organism: Viscum album (assembly GCA_963277665.1). Taxonomy (NCBI): domain Eukaryota; kingdom Viridiplantae; phylum Streptophyta; class Magnoliopsida; order Santalales; family Viscaceae; genus Viscum; species Viscum album. The sequence goes on along the minus strand of OY728163.1, from coordinate 1,895,474,716 downwards.
GATAATTTATATACCCCCTTCTAAAAATTAATTTACTAAAAGATATTTTCTTCTGTCATTTTTGCCTTTACTTTAAGTTAATTAATCTATATTGTCATAATCACTTCCAAGTGGCTCAATGGGGTCCAAAAATCGACCCAAATACGCCCATGGACGTTAATGACTCAACAAACAATGTTTGGACAGGTGTTAAGGTAATTTTGAATTATTATAATATTATTTTAACCTTGAATTACCATATTTACTGTTAATCGCGGAAAATAAAAGGCAAAAGATACTATTCACCAAAAATTATTTTCATCTTATCGAACCACATTTTACAACCTAGTAACAACCATGTATGTCAGATTTTCTAAATTCAATTCACAGAAGTTGTAAAATTTCATTTAAATTACAAAGTCGGTTTTTTTAACTTCTACTAAGTGGTCTCACTATTCATCAAAAATTGATGTTTTTCAGAAAAATACAAAAAATTCATCCAATGCTTTATTTTATATACCAAATTAAAAAATGATGTCTATTTTTATAAATTAAAAACATATAAATGGAATTAATTATTTTAAAATTAATTTCCGTTCTTAAAACAAATAGCACGTCTTTAAGAAACAATAACTATCAAAAGATTGACACTTCTTTATGTCCACTCTCAATGTGAAATTAATTCCAATGACCACCATGGGATTAAATGGTAAAAATATATTCTAATTACATTTTATACCCAATTAAAAATATAATCTAACTATATTACTAAATTTGATTCAAACACAGTTTTGAATTTAAATACAATAATTTTCCCTATTCATTAAAAAAATGAAATTTATTTGAAAAATTCCAAAAAAATACACAAAGTAAATTTTGATGTTCCCATTTTGAAGAAGGATATTATTTGGTCATATAGAATGTATTAATGTGACCAAAACTAGATTTAAATCGGGTTCTCCATTCAAAGGCGATAAATCAGCCTTTTAATGTAAATTATACTTAAAACTAGATTCATTCACATTTTAAGCCTCTAAATATTATTGGATAAATGTAAATACATTTAACAAACATGTATAATAATATGGTAGTTACTTTTGTTCTTTCCCTCCAATACAACGACAAGGAGTTAACTACCATTTAAAATAATAATATTATATTATTACTGTGCAATGTATGTCTCCAAAGAAACCCGTTGTTGTTTATCAGGTACGCTATCGAACTTAGAAACCCTTTTAAAGTAAAATTAATATTTAATTAAAAAATATTAATAAGTTTGGAAATATCTTATTCTTAATTTACTTGGGATGTTACATAATGTCACAAATTTGTGCATTCATGCAACATTGTTGGCATCTATAGAGATAGGTTACATGAATCCTTGTAGGCACAAACGTGTTGGGTGTGTGAGGAAGGAAAGATAAAATGCACATTGAGTTTTGAAAATTTAAAATGGAAAAGTTGTAAACGAAACAATTCACGTGGGTAAATATATGTGACTGATAATAGATTATTAATGAAATATGTGTAATTAATGGATTGTAATGAATTGAAAATGTTGTTTGTAACATGTTTTGTGATACTTATGGAAGGTTATGGTTGTTAACCCCTAGATCATCTGAAGACTCTTGAGGGTAAATGGGTCATGTTGGAATATTATAGATTGTGGGTACAGGCAATGCGTTGTTAATACATCCTAGTTCAAACAGAGAAGGATGAGGGGATCTTGTGGAAATATTTCCCAGAATTTTTTCTGGAGAATTATTACCAAAAGAATTTGAGGCAAGAGCGAGTTGTGAATTTCATGACCCTGACACAGGGATCGATGTCGGTGATGGAGTATGATGGCTGCTTCACTAACCTGGGTCACTTTGTTCCAGCATTAGTGGGGGATGTGAAGCAGTTACGAGTCGTTTATAGAATGGGCTGAGATATGACATTTGGTCTTAGGTGAATATCATTTTCTTCCATAGGGTTATAGAGGTAGTGGATCAAGTCCTGATATAATAAGGGAACATGATGGGACCTTTTGGGGGTGGACCTTTCATGCCAGCTAGGTGTACATGTGGTGAAGATCTCGTGGGCTGAAAGCGTAGAATTGGATGTTTTTATTATGGAATAAGTGTGCGAGGTGGTCAGAAAAGAGGTTCAACCTACATGGGTGATGGTCAGGTGTTCTGCTATATGTGCTTTAGGTCGGGGCACATAAGTGGCATGTGTCCTCGACCTCCAATTGATTTCTGGTCATGAGGTAGATTGGGAGACATGGAAAGATTCTATAGGAACCCACAGTATATGAGAATGGATGTTGGTGTTATGTAGATTACATGATTAGAAAGGGGCTCAATGGCTCCATATCATGCAGGAAGATGGAGCACCACAGTCCGTACTAGTAAGGGTGGTGGATCTGGAACACCGGGGTTGGATCGCCCACATCATCAGGGTAGTGCAGTGCATGGCACACAGGTTGGAACCTAAGGTAGAGTGGCAGGTCAGCATCAGGCAGTTCAGTCAGCTCCCAGTGATGGAAAGGTTGGGCCATCAACTGTTTCAGGTATGATCCATGTAGCTTCTATTCTTGCTAGTTCATTGTTTGACACTGGTTCCACACACTCTTTTATTTCCTCTCAGTTTGTGGTAGATTTCTGTTTTCTTGTGCATGGGTGTGTAGGGTTATGTAAATTGAAACTTCATTAGGAGTGTGAAATGAAGATTTCCGGCATTGAAAGGATGTTCTCTAGATATACGTGTGTATTGCTTCTTGTGGGACTTGTTCATTCTCATTATGTCAGATCTGAACTGGTCTTGGGTATAGACTGTATGGTGTGGTTTTGATTTCACATTGTAATGACCTGAACTTTTTAATTATATTTTTTTCCTAATTTTTTGTGTTATTTTATTTTATACTCAACAAAACAATATCATTAAATTAATAAAGTAAATATAATTAATATGAGACTGTTGGGTGTCGATTTTTATATGGCGGTTGGTCAATATGACCATTGGAAACTATAATCTTAACATTGTGTTTTTATAAATACAGTTATCTTGGTTAATTAATACAGAAAGAATATTGAATGGCCTCATCTAGTATAATCGAGCCATATGAAGCACATATATTGGAGCTTCGGATGGAGGTAGCATCTCTGGGCTTTTCTCTGGACCAAGCCCAAGCCGAACATCATCATATGAAGCTTGAACGAAATCTCTTAAAGGAGAAGTTCATGATGATAGAAATCACCACTCGGGCAATGTTGTCTGATCCACCCAAATATTCTATCACCATAGCACACATTACACTTAGGACCAATGCGGGACTTATAAGGGGATACTTAACGAGACCTTAGCTACTTTGTGTAATGCTTTTATATAAATAAATTTTTATTTCGTATTATGGCCAAGTTAATAAATTTCAAATACCCAGATAAATATAGGATGTTTACTATTGATGAATTTAGGATAAAGGGTATTTTAAACTGGTTCTATATTCATTAAATAATTAATAATGTGAAATGATTTTCAAGAAATGGTCTTCTATAGTGGTGTTCAGTATGAAATTTAGAGTCCAATAAGATCAAATTGGTTTTTAGAGAATATTAAATTAGGAATAGTAGCATACCCATATTAAGAGTAATGAATAGTAATGAATTGTAATTTGACAAAAAATTGAAACTTCACCCATGAATGTATAAATACATTTTAGACATCACAAAAGTGAAAAAACAATCCGAGTTTATGTACGGGTATTTTTGTATGTAAAAAATATTTTATTTGAAATTTTATAATTAATTTATAAATTTAAAATGGAAATTTATTTTTATAAAATTTAATCATAAATTGTTACTTAATTTTCTTATAATCATTTGATAATTTTATGGTACCTTGATTACTCGTTTAAGGTGTTACAAAATGAGTTATTATTTTAAAGTTGTATTTTTGGGATATATAATGTTCTTATTTAAAAAATTAAATTAAAAATATTTAGAGAACGATTTTCATAAATGGACTTCATTTTTAAATTTAGAGCATCTATATTTGGTTAGGGTGAATATTAGGTATTTTTATGAAACAGTTAAATTTTCGGTGAATAGTAAAAATGTAGTTTCGAGTTTCTGGTGTTTAATGACATAATTAATGATGTAATAATGATGTAAGATATTTGGTCGACTAATTAATAGTGAGATATTCTATGAGGTTTCCCATGTGGCCAATACCATGGCCAAATACGATTGGCAAGCACATGGTTTTGCAAATATCACCAATGAGATTTCCCTTGGAAATTAATAATTTAGTCACTCAGTTTTCCTATAAATACAAAGCAATTCCACTCATTCATTTCATTCCAGAATATTCCTCAATAAAGCTCTGGTCTCCTTACCTCCCAAGTATTCCTCCCAAGGTACCCTCAAGCCTCCCATGGCCCCAACCATCACGCTTTCGAAGTTACTCTTCCAGGTAAGGGATCATTTCACCCACCTCTTTTAAGTAATGAATTACTTTATGTTGTGTCTTATAGCATCCATATCTTTATGTTGAGAGTATGTTCTTATATTTTATAATTACTGTCCATTTCATGTCTAATTGTTAAGAGACCCTTTCCTATCTCATTAAATTTGTTTTATAAATGTTTAAGTGACGCCGTTAGGCTGCCGAATTTCTCATAAGAAATCACATCTTCTCTTTCCTTTCAAGATTCCTTTTCTTAAGGTATGTCATTAAAATATCCATACCATGTTCTTTTATACATGTTATTAATTTTTTATATTATAATATATGTTATTTATGAGTGGTTTACCCTTGTACCCTCTGTTTTTATTGTTTTTTAAAACCATGTAATATAACTGTTATGCTGCAGAAATATCATCTCAAAGATTCTCTCTTTCTCTCAAGAAATTATCTTGTTTATTTATGTGAATTCCTAGACCTATTCCATTTCAATGGGTGTGAATAAATATTAAAAAAGGATATATTTTATTATGAAATGTACACTCATTTTATCCTCACTCCCTTTCCATGGGTTATAAATGATATAATGATCTTATTTTTAAGAACATTTAAAATGTCATGATATTGAAATGAAACCCATTTCTTTTATTTTATAGGGGTTATTTATGATATGTATGATTATAATATATGTGGATCACATAAAATAAATACATATTAAGGGTGCCCACTGATATCCTCCAATGCATTGTGTAATGAATTAATCTCTAGAGATGACAAGTTTCAGGATACCTTGGTGAAAAACCTTGGTAATTTTTATGACACCTCAGGGATAAAAATTGCTGATATTTTCTTGAGATTCAAAATGAAATGTTTTAGACACATATTCATGTTATGATTCATGTTATTTTTATTATGATATTAATATTCTTCCATTTCTCACGCCTTTATGACTTTAATCTTTTTCTTATTAATATTGCTCAAGATCACATGTCAACTATTTCACTTGTTCTCAATACTGAGCCTTTTACTCACCCTTTCCTTTGATGCATGCCTCCAGGTTATGAGATAAAATAATTTTACATAGGAATAACTTTTGATGAAGTCTTATGAGTGGTTTATAAGAATTTTTTATGTTGTTTTCATGTATTATGTTCCTAATTTCCAAGACACTAGACTTTAAAGATTCCCTGTTTGTAAAATGTAATGAAATGTAATATAATAAAAAGGCAGGAATCCAATGTTGGTATCAAAGGGTGGTTTAGTTATTTATGGAAATTATGCTATAAAATCATTATGAGGAATCTAATAGAAAATTTTAAATATAAGAAAACATTCTGTTATTTTAGTGAGTATTATGTATGTGGTTTATCAAGGAAATACATCCATGTCTGGATACGAGCAGGTAGAGGTGTCTCTGGAACAAATGTAAAAAGGGGTAAAACCCGAAAACTCCACAATGAGCTAGAATCAAACGGGAACTAGTTCATGACAATGGGCCTTGCTGCGCACTTGTTTATGACACTCCCGAGGGATATGTTTGGTTAATCCCAAGATTTTTATGAATCATTATGAAGGAATTATAGAGAAATGTAATTGTTTTAAAAAGGTTTAAGACATAAATCCTTTATAGTTAAAATATTTGTAAATGAAATAAGTTTCTAATTAATGTTTTTTTCTTTTAGAAATGGCATGTAATAGGAGGGACCGTGAAAATGGTGACCGCAATGGGCCATGCACTGACGGACCTCCAATGGAAGCCGAAATGGAAACATTAATGCGAATGTTGAACCAAATGACTCAAGTTATGGTAAATAACCTGAATCATGCTGAGAGACTGATCTCACCATGATAGGAACAACATTATTTTGAGTCTTTTATGTTTCAAAAACCATCAACCTTCCGTGGATTTACTGACCCATTTATTACTGAGCAATGGATCAGTTCTATCGAGATGATTTTTTCTGTGCTCTGCGGTTCAGAGCAAGAGAAGGTCACCATGTCTATCTATTGCATAGAAAGAGAAGCTGATCAGTGGTGAGAACTGATAAAAAACACAAGGAAAATGGTGGAAGTTGATGCTATGGAGTGGGAAGATATTAGAGGGATATTCTTTAGTAAGTATTAACCTTGTTCCATGAGAACAAGAATGGAGGAGTTTATTGAGCGGAAGAAGAAGGAGAACGAATATGTCAGAAGCTATGAGATGAATTTCACCCGACCTTCATGATATACCTCTAGGGTTTTAAAGAATCCAAATGGTATTGTTTATAGATTCTTTGGTGGACTGAGACCTCATCTGCGAAGGAATCAATCCAACCGAGACTATGAAAGCTATGAAGAGATTGTACGGATTGCGATGAAGGTTGAACTGGAGTTTGGTGAGATGTGGTGGTCTCATAAATCCAACGAGAAAAAAATATAAATGGATCCAAGATTAGGGAGGATCATTGATCAAGGAAGAGGAGTGAAGAAAGTGTAACATCCCACGTGTAATAAATGTGGGATGAAGCATTCGGGGAACTACTTGCTCGGTACTGGGAAATGGAACAAGTGTGGAAGAGATGGCCATATTGTGAGGAATTTTCATAGTGAGATGAAACCTCAACTTCAAAATAGTAATGACACAAGGACGATGGTGCAAGACCTACATGATGTCAAGTGATATAAGTGTAGACAACTTGGTCACTTTTCCAATCACTATCCAAATCCGAGGGTATTGGAGGGAAACCACCATCAGCCTTAGCAAAAGAAAAGGGAGGAAAGTCCTTCATTTTATATCATGACTGCTGAAGTTGAAGCTCCAAATTAAGTGGTAGAAGGTACTATTTTTGCTCTCTCAATGATATCAAGCAAATTGTTTGATTCTGGTTCTACGCATTCCTTTATATCCTCCAAGTTTGTAATGAATTTAGAATCAACCCCCAACATGCTAAATTTAGAGTTATCAGTCAAGACTCCTGGTGGGATTAGCCAAGCGTCATTAGTGTTTAGAAACTATAGTATTTACATTGGTGAGAACAATATTATCACGAATCTAGTAGTCATACCCATGTTTGAATTCGACATTATACTAGGGATGGACTGGCTCTCAATGTATAATTCTATGATCCAATGAAGATGTAAGGAAATCTCAGTAGTCTTGAACGGAAAACCGACCGTTATATTCTATGGAGAGATATACCAACCTGATATTTTCTAGAAGAACCTCATATATCCATTTTTGTGGAATTGATCGGTGATGAAGATGAAGGAAATGACAGTTTTAGGATAGAAAACTTCCCCATAGTCTAGAAATACATTGATGTATTTCTTGAGGAGTTGCCTGGAACTCTTCCAGAAAGAGTTGTATAGTTTTCCATTGAACTCGTACCTAGATCTCACTTGATATCAAAGACCCCGTATAGGATGGAAAATGTGGAGCTGTAGGAATTAATGACAAAACTCCAATAACTTTTGGCGAAGGGGTTTATCTGCCGAAGTGTGTCTCCTTGGAGAGCACCTGTTCACTTTGTGAAAACAAAGGATGGCTCGATGCGACTATAAATTGATTATAGAGAAAAAAATGATATCACAATAAAGAAAAAATACCCTCTTACATGGATTGATGACTTATTTGACCAACTTCATGGGTCTCAATTCTTCTCTAAGATTTATCTTTGAACTGGTTATCATCAATTAAGGTTGAAGAAAGAAGATAATCCAAAAACTATCTTTCGATTAAGATTCGGGTATTATGAGTTTGTTGTTATGCCTTTTGGACTGACTAATGCACCAACAATTTTTATGGATTTCATAAATATTGTCTTTAATGACTAAAATGATAACTACATGGTAGTTTGTGTTGATGATATTCTGATATATTTCAAAATCTGGGAGGAGAATGAGGATCATCTAAGGGTTATTTTGCAAACACTACAGAAGAAGAGACTTTTTGGAAAGTTCAATAAATGAGAATTCTGGTTGAAATAAGTTGATTTCTTGGGGCACATTGTTACCAATGATGGAATCACAGTTGACCATGTAAGGAATAAATTTGTAGAAGAGTGGCCTCGGCCTACAAAAATAACTGAGATTCGTAGTTTCCTTGGATTAGTTGGATATTATAGGAGGTTTTTGAAAAACATTTGATGGAATTCGAATCCATTAACCAAGTTATCTTGAAAAGGGGTCAAGCTCGTATAGACAAAGAAGTGTGAGGAATGTTTCTAGGAGCAAAAGAAGAGAATGGTTTCTGCACCCGTGTTAACTATGTCCCCATCTGGAGAAGGACTCAATATTTTTAGCGATGAATTTCAGAATGGGCTTGGGTGCGTCCTGATGAAAAATGACAAGGTCATTTCTTATGCATCTCGACAGTCAAAGAATCATGAGAAGAACTATCCAATGGATGATTTAGATCCATAAGAAGTTGTTTTTGGTGTGAAGATATGGAGGAACTATATTTATGGGGAGAAATGTGATATATACACATACCACAAAGTTTGAATTATATTTTCACACAAATGGAATTGAACCTGATAAAAAGGAGATGGTTGGAACTCCTTAAAGACTATGATTCTTCAATTAATTTTCATCCAGGAAGAGCAAACAAAGATATTGATGCATTAGGTAGGAAAGACCCAATTGTACTGTCCATGATGAGGACTCAATGAGATCCTTTGATCAATGACCTAGTGAAGCTAGACATGGGAATTATAAGGGAAGGGGCAGTATCAACCATAACCAAAATGATTTCTCAACCTTCACTACTAGAGAAGATCAAAGAAGATCAGAAAGAAGACCCTTTGTTAAAGAATATGTTTGAGGCTAGAAAGGATGGGAAGTTTCTTGAGTTCAATACTGATCAAGAAGGAGTATTGAAATTTCGTACATGAATATATGTTCTATCTATTCCAGAAATAAAGAAGAAGTTGATGGATGAAGCTCATACCACTACATTCACTATACATTCTGGTAGCAAAAAATTGTATAGGGACCAATGTGATCATTGTTGGTGAGATAATATGGAAAGGTAGATTGGTGAATACACTTCAAGGTTCCTGGTATGTCAGGAAGTGAAGGAAGAGTGGCAACTTCTTAATGGGGTATTGCAACCCCTACCCATACCAGCATGGAAGTGGGAAAATATCATTATGGACTTCATCAATGGTCTCTCGAGAACATCCAGAGTAAATAATGCGTTATGGGTTATTATGGACCTTCTCACCAAGACATCCCATTTTATCTCCATTCGGGAAGATTTCACTCTTGATCAACTTGCCCGGATTTACATGAAGGAAGTGGTAAGGTTTCATGGAGTTCCACTTTCTATCATATCTGATCATGATCCAAGGTTCACATCAAAATTATTGAGATGTGTTCAACAAGCTCTGTGCACTGAATTGAATTTTAGTATGGCCAATCTCCCCCAAGCTGATGTCCAATCGGAATGGACTATTCAAGCACTTGAGAACATGCTGAGAACTAGCTCAATGGAATTTAAGGGTGGAAGGGGTCAACATATGTATTTAGTAGAGTTATCCTACAACAAAAGATTTCACTCGAGAATTAAAATGTCACCCTATTAAGCCTTATATGGGAAGTGATGTAGAACACCCACTTGTTGGGATGAAGCTGGCGAGAGAATGCTTCTTAGGCTAGATATTGTTCAAGAGATGACATAAAAGGTCCATACCATCCAGCAACACATTATGGATACTTAGAGACGGAAAAAGATATATGATGACAACTGTCAAAGGGACTTGGAGTTAGATGATGGTGACAAAGTCTTTCTTCTGATTTCTCTTTGGAAGAGATTCATGAGGTTTGGGAAGAAAGGAAACCTTAGCCCTAGGTACATTGGCCCCTATGAAATCCATGATCGAGTTAGAGCAGTGGCTTATCAGCATGCACATCCTCTAAATCTAGCACAAGTTCATGATGTCTTCCACGTGTCCCTCTTGAAGAAGTAAATACATGACCCTCCAAATGTAGTAAATCTATTGGTGGTACAACTGGAACATGACCTCTCTTATGAGGAGCATCCAGTGGAGATCTTGGATCGTAGAGACAAGGTTCTAGGCATCATTACTACCCACCTTGTTAAGGTGTTATAGAGGAACTAGAAATATGAAGAATCCACATGGGAACTAGAGGATTCTATGAGGTGGAAGTACCCATTCCTTTTATCTTCAGAGGGTACTAGTTAAAAATTTCAGGGATGAAATTTCTTAAGGGGGAAGAATGTAACGACCTGATCTTTTTAATTATATTTGTTTTCTAATTATGTGTGTTATTTTAGTTTATAGTCAACAAAACTATATACTTTAATTAATGAAGTGGGTATAATTAAATATAGGATATAAAATATTGACGAATTTAGGAAAAGGTGGTATTTTAAACTATTTTTGTATTCATTAAATAATTAATAATGTGAAATTATTTTCAAGAAATGGTCTTCTATAGTTGGGTTCTGTAAGAAATTTAGATTCCAATAAGATCAAATTGGTTTTTAGTGAATAGAAATGTAGGAATAATAACATACCAATATGAATAGTAATGAATAGTAATGAATTTTAATTTGACAAAAAAATAGAAACTTCCCTCATGAATGTATAAATACATTTTAGACATCATAAAAGTGAAAAAAACGATCATAGTTTATGTATTGGTATTTTTGGATGTCATAAATATTTTATTCTTGATTTTATAAATAATTTATTAATTTAATATTGAAATTTATTTTCAATAAATTTAATAATAAATTGTTACTTTATATTCTTATAGTCATTTGATAATTTTATGGGACCTTGATTACTCATTTAAGGTGTTACAAAATGAGTTATTGTTTTAGAGTTGTATTTTTTGGATAAAAAATGTCCTTATTTAAAAAATTAAATTAAAAATATATAGGAAATTATTTTCATAAAATGGAATTCATTTTTGAATTTAGATCATAGATATTTGGTTAGGGTAAATTTTAGTTATTTTTCTATAATAGTTGAATTTTCGGTGAATCGTAAAAATACAGTTTTGAGATTCAGGTGTTTAATGATATCATTAATGATATAATAAGGATGTAATATTTCTGGTAGACTTATTAATAGTGATATATGCTATGAGGTGTCCTAGGTGGCCAATACAGGGTAAAATAACATGGGCAAGCCCATGGTTATGCAAATACCACCGATGAGGTGTCCCTTGGAAATTAATAATTTATTCACTCACATTTCCTATAAATACCAAGCCATTTACATCATTAATTTCATTCCAAAAAAACTATCAACAAAGTTATGGTCTCCTTACATCCCAAGGAGTCCTCCCATGTTGACCTCAAGCCTCCCAAGGTCTTGACCTTCATGATTTAAAAGTTACTCTTCAAGGTAAAGGATCCTTTCACCCTCCTTTTTTAAGTCTTTAATTCTTTTATGTTGTGTCGTCTAGTTTCCATATCTTTATGTTGACGTTATGTTATTATATGTTCTAATTACCTTAAAATTCATGTCTAATTGTTGATATACCCTTTCCTCTCTCATCCATTTTTTTTCTGAAATTTTAAGTGACGTCATTAGGCTTCCAAATTTCTCATAAGAAATCAGATCTTCTCTTTCCTTTCAAGTTTCCTTTTCTTGTGGTATGTCAATCAAATATCCATACCAAGTTCTGATCTCCATGATATTATGTATTTATATTGTAATATGAGTTATTTATGTGTGGGATACCCTTGTACCCTATCGTTCTATTACTTTCTAAAACCATGTTATATAGTCGTTATGCTGCAGATATTTTGCCTCAAAATTTCTATCTCTTTATCTCAAGAAAATATCTTGCATATTTATGTGAATACCCCAACCTATGTCATTTATATGGGTGTTAATAAATATTTTAAAAGGATATATTTTATTCTATGATTGACATACATATAACCCTCACTCCATTTCCATCGGTTATAAACGATATAATGATAATATTTTTAAGAACTTTTAAAACGTCACAATTTTGAAATGAATCCAATTTCTTTTATTCTCTTTGGGTTGTTTATGAAATGTTTGATTATGATATATTTGGATCAAATGAAATAAATACATATTAAGGGTTTTCCCTAATAGTTCTTCAATGCTTTGGGTAAATAATTAATCTCAAGAGATGACAAGTTTCACAATACCCTAGTGAATGTCCTTGCTAATTTTTATTACAGCTTGGGGATAAAACTTGCTGATATGTTCATGAATGTCTAAATAAAATGTTGTATACACATATTAAATTTATGATTAATGTTCTTTTTATTATGATATTCCAATTCTTCCATTGCTCACTCCATTATACCTTTAATCATGTTCAATTTAATATTTTCTCAAATCCACATGTCAACTATTTCACTTGATTTCTAAACTAAGCCTTTTTCTAACCCTTTCATTTGATGTATGTCTCTAGGTTATGAAATTCAGTAATTGTATTTAGTAAGAACATATTATAATGCTTTACGAGTGGTTTATAGGAATTTTTAAAAAAAAAATCATGTATTATGATTCTGATTTCCAAGACACTAGACTTTAATGATCCTCTGTTTGTAAAATGTAAAGAAAATTTTTATAACAAAAAGGCAGGATGCCATACATATATATTGTTACTATCGTAGAGTATCGTTTAGGTCACCGGAGGGTGATGATTATGTCCATTACGGAGAGTGGGATGTTCAAGTTGGTTGGGCAGGGTCATTTGGTCATTAGTTGGGTAGGATTACGACTCCAATATTATTCCTTGTGCTTGATGATAAAGGGGGGGGGGGATTCTATCTTCCCTCAAGTATTGGATCAGTTTCAAGAGGTGTTTTTTTATGATTTATCATGTTTTCCACCTATGAGGGATGTTATATTCATGATTGAGTTGTTGTCGTGAGTGGAGGTAGTTTCTATTATGCCATACCAAATTGCACTGGCAGAACTATAAGGAGTAAGGATTCATATTGAGGATTTGTAACATAAGGTGTTTATATTTCCTATAATGTCTCCTTGTTGATCTCCTGTTCTTTTTTCAAAGAAGGATGGTGGTTCTTTATGGTTGTGTATTTTTTATCAAATGTTAAATCAAATGATAGTGACAAATAGGTACCCTCCTTCTTGAATTGATGACTTCTTCGACCAGTTAAGGAGTGCATCGGTGCTTTCTATGATAGATTTTAGTTAGGGTTATCTCCATTTGAGGATGATACCTTCTGACATACCACTGGCCACTTTCAAGAGTTTGTATGGGTTGTTTTAGTTTGTGGTGATGCCATTCGGCTTGACCAATGCACCGGTGATGCTCATGGCTTTAATGAATTGATAATTTCTTCCTTATATAGATTTGTTTGTGGTTTTCTTTTTTGATGACATAATGGGGTACTTTTAAACTCATGAAGATCATCCCTAACATATTGACATTGTTTTTAGTACACTAAGAGAAAATCAGTTATACACCAAGCTTTCCAAATTGTCATTTCTATATTGGGGAAGTGAATTTTATAGGTCACATCATCTATGAGACATGGGTGTTTGTGGATCCAGAGAAATTACAGGATTTTTTGTCTTGGGTGTATCCCAAGACTGTTTCAGATATTCTATGTTTTCTGGTTTTGGCCGAGTATTATCTGAGGTTCATCTAGGATTTCCCTCCAGTGGCCGCACCACTGTCGAGCTTGAGAAAGAAGGAAATCGGGTTTGAGTGGACTGGGTATTGTATGAATTCTTGTAAATAGTAGAAAAATTGATTGACGACCGAACCGATCGTGATCGTACATTTTCCCGGTAGGAAGTATTTCTTATTTTCTGGAGCATTAGGCATTAATATTGGAGTTGTGTTGATTCAAGATGAGCGGGTTCTATCATATGGGTCATGGAAATTTGGAACCCATGAGTGAAATTATCCCAATCATGATCTTGAGTTTTATGTATTAGTGTACTCCTTAAAGTGAAGGAATCACTTTTTGTTTGGGGAATCGTTCATTGTGAACACCTATCACAAGAGTCTAAAGTATATTTTCGTAGTGGGATTTGAGTCATCGGTAGCGAAGAAGAGTTGAGTATCTCTAGTCATTCAACATTAAAATGGCATATAAAATGGGGAAAATGAATAGTGTTTTTGATAATTTGAGCAGGAAGGCTGAGAACTAAGTGGTTAAAGAATCTGTCATCAAGTATAAGGCAATGGATTTGTTTATGGAGATGGATATGGTGGTGTGGGAGGAAAATGGTCAGGTGGCTCTTGCTTCCTTGGCAGTTTAGTGAACAGTTTTCTATTTAGATAGGAAAATTCAGCTAGATGATACTGAATGTTTGTCCATAAAGGAAATACATAAATGTGGGGCTCCACATTTTTATTGGGCCACTGATGTAGATGGTATTTTTTGTGTTCATGGTCATGTAGTCGTGCCGGTAAGCATGCGGGAAGAGTTGATGTGTGAATTCCATGCCCCAAAATTGGCTATGCATCCTTATTTGACCATGATGTATCATGATATCTGTAGGTAGTTCTGGTGTCTAGGAATAATAAAGGACGTTTTGGGCTTTGTGGCATGGTGCCTTACCTATCAGTAGGTGAATGTCGAGTATCAATGCTCAGGTTGTTTGTTACATCCATTGTCCATTCTCGAATGGATGTGGGATGATGTGACGATGGATTTTTTTGTGGGTATTCTAAGGATGCCTCATAAGACTGATGCAATACGGGTGGTGATGGATAAGCTAATGGATGGGGATAATTTATTATCAATTTAGGATACATACATCATTGAAATGTTAGGTTGTTTTATTTAATTTATATATTCTTTGAATGTGTTTTTCTAAAAGGGTAATTCCTCTCATTTGTGTGTTCACTATACACTCTAATATATTCTCCAACCTGGAGCCTACTGGAGGTGGGACTCGGGGGGTCACTATCTCCCATATCACATTGTTGTCCTAAGAGGGGTTGACTTTTGGGGAGGGGTTTATGATGCAGTGGAATCAATGTAGGTATGAGGGATAGGATGGAGTTTTCAGATAGGCACATGGGAAGATTCATAGGTTGGTATAGAATTGGTGTCAATCAATTTTATCAGATGATGTAATCACTAGACAGCAGCTGAGACTTAGGCTTTTAATTCCCACTTATGATCTGATTTATAGACATTTATGTTTATAGAGGGAACCAAATGAGCTGATACTTGCTGAAGTGTATAGACCTCAGAAAGTATCAAGCATCATTCTTCCTTGTTCCTATGATTGAATGGGTAGACCAAGGAAAATATTATACAAAAATGAATAAAAGAAAAAAATTAATTAAATAATGTTGTGTCCCCCATATTTTTGGTTTAGGAGCTCTAAATATTATTTATTTTTCAGGTATGGATCTAGTTCAACGTCCTCATCAGTTTCACATACAAGATGTCAGGCAGACTATACCAACTGATCATTGTAAAATAGAGGTTGATGATTACGGCACATGGAGGAGGAAACTATGAGAATTTCAATGTCAAGTTATGCAGAAGTATGACGGTTCCATTTCATATGAATTAAAGTATTACTAGTTGTAGGAGGTTGATATAGCCTCCAATTCAATCTGTTCATAGAAGGATCACCATGTGTCTTTGGTTATGACAATTCTTTTTGGGGTACCGAGTAAGTGGTTGTTCTTATACATCAGGGATCACGTGGAGATTGTAGTCTCATGGAAGGTGTTACGAGACATGTTTAGAGTCATGTTTGGTGCCTTTACTGTGAAGGCAGCTAGTCACAAGGAGATACATACCCATTGATAGGGTAGATCCAATGTGCAAGAGTTTAGAATCCATTTATGAAACCTTTCTATAAATTTCGGCGGACATGTTGCCACATGAGGATGCCAAAAAGAAGCATTTTGAAGAGGCTTTGCATCCAGAGATCCCGCTCTAGGTCACCTAGTTTATGCTAAAGTACTATCTTGAGGTTGTAGGTAAAGAATAGATAATCAAGATTATGTTATCAAGTATCGGATATTCACAAGAAGGGATTCACCAATTTTCCTCATGATGAAGAGCTGTGGTCTGGGATTCCCAGATTTCAAAGAATATGTGTTTCAGTTTGGCACAGGGTATGTCCCACACCACTATATCTAGTTTCTCTAGGGGAACCATCTCTTTGGCCTATTTTAGGGGATTATGAAAATGCTTTTCTAAAGGAGGCTATGATCATCAATAGTGAAAGTGGCTGACTATTCAAATTGGTCGGCGTGCAATAGGTTTTTCTCTCTATGTTCCTCTATTAAGGACGTTCCATTCGAGGTAGAACCAGTAGGTTGAACTGGCGTTGGATCAACCGAGAGAATATGGGGAAGGTAGAAAATAGTTGCAGGATGATCATGATCCTCAGAAAGTACATCACGACTATGGTGCTGGTCATTATCAAGTTCATAGAGTTTATAGATCAGTTTGTAGTCATCTTCATGATTTAGGGTTACCAGCACTAGGAGAGCTATACATCGTTCGAGGTACCCTTTCTTAGTTTCCTAAATGGATTTATACCATATTTCACACAAGAACCACACACTCCTTTATATCACCTTCCATTGTCCATACTTCGGTACTTGAGGTAGAGAAGCATCTAGTTCCCTTGGTGTTGACTACAACAATTGTTTGTCAAGATGACATGTTGAATTTATATAGAGAATGTGAGCTAGTGTAAGGGAAGCAGTGGAGACTGAGAGTTTTACTATGTTTTTGGATACAACTATATGATGACATAGTCAATAGGGGTTGGTTTAATTTGGTCTATGATATTTTCGATTGCTTCAAAAGGCATGTTGTGTTCTTTGATACAGATGGAGATCCAGTAGTGCTTGATGGTGAGTGATACCCCCATATGGGTTGAAGATGTGTTCCTTCCATTCCATACATGGTGGATGAGCTAATGATATGTTCATTGAAGGTCCAATAATTATTGTTTCCTCGGGTCTTAGAAGAGTACTGTGATTTCTTTCTAGAGAAGGTTAGGGTATTACCCCCTTGATGAGAGATCGAGTTTGGGATTTAGCTAAAGCTAGGCATGAATCTTATCTCAAAGTCTCAAAATAATATGGATTATTTTTTGGTTCTAGAATAGAATATATAGGTTGATGTTCTATTATAGTGTGGTTTTTTCATCCAAGAGTATCATTGTTGTGTGCACACATTTTTTTTTTGAGAATTCTGGTGGTAGATATCAGTTGCATATAAATTATCATTTCTCAAAAAAATTTACCCTAAAGAATAATTATCCTCTTCCATGTATTGATGATTTATTCGATCAAACGAAATGTTCAAGTTTGTTACATAATCATTACTTGTGGTCATGATATCACCAGATATATGTGAAGGATGAAAATATATCAAAGACTACTTTCCATTGTCATCATGGGCATTACGACTTCGTTGTAATGTCGTTCAGTGTGAGGAATGCTCCATCTGTTTTCGTGGGTTGATTAAAATTTTGTTCTGTGAGTTCCTGGATAAGTTTTTGGTTGTTTTAATCTATGAAATGATTGTGTATGAAGCCTCTACAGAGGAGAATGTAGAGCATATGTTTTCCATTTTGGGATATCTTCTTCGACAAGAGTTGTTTGAGAAGTTGTCAATGTGTGTGTTTTGGGCTCGAGAAGTCTGTTTCATAGGGCATTTAGTGTCCCAAGTGGTAGTCGTTTTGGATCCGTCGAAGATATAAGTAGTTGGGTCATAGTAATTCCCCATGAATGTGGAAGAGTTTTGATGTATATTTGGTGTCGTAGGATACTATAGGTGGTTTGTAGTTGATTTATCTCGACTTTCTACTCCTCAGAGAGCATTGAACAGGAAAGATTAGGCATTTGTTTATACTAATTATTGTTAGGAAACTTTTTTTTGAAGGATAAGTTTGTCAGTGTTTTAGTTCTTTGACTACCAAGAGAGGGAGTTCAATGTCATGTTTTTTGTGACGTTTCATGTCTGGGGTTAGATTGTGTTCTGAATCAGTAGATATTAATCATTTCTTATGGGTCTCGGTAGATACATCACCCTGAATATAATTATTCCCCCAAGGGAATTAAATTGGTTGAAGTGATGTTTTATTTTAAGTTTTAGAGACATTGCATTATTGGTAAGAACATATTGGTTTTCAACATTCATAAGATCATGAGGTATGTTTTCTCCCAGTGTCACATGATATTTCAGTAGCATCAGTGCATGAAGAATGGCATTGGGAATCACATGTTTTAGAAGGAAACTCTGCACCATTGGAAGAAAATTATTGGTCATGGGAGTAAGATTTCTCCCAGGTTTGTTGGGCCTTTCGATGATTTGTCTTGTTTTCAAGATGTTTAATATCAAGTAGCACTTCCCCCGTAGATGCGCATGGTACTTGATGTTTTTCAAATTTCTAGGCTCCATCATTATATTCATAACAAATATCATGTCATTGATTGGGGATATATTGACGGTGATGCTGAAACTACCTTCAAATAGCTTCCTTTAAAAATCTAGGACCATTAGAAAAAGGTGTTTCATGGGCATGTTGCCCCCTTGGATCATGTTTTTTGATGACACTGTGTCATGGGGAAGAGTAAATTGGAACATGAGTCACAGATACAGACTCATTACCTCAAGTTGTCTTATTTTTATCTCTTTTCTTGTAACTATGTTCTCTTTGTGGTTGTAGACCTTTAATATTTATGATATTTAATTCTTTTTTCCATTTAGTGTCTTGCTCACTTTGAGATGTGTCTCCCCCAAGAGAGCCTTTAGGAGCTGGTTTTTATTTTTATATGGTTTCACTTTATCCCTTTGGGGATGTGGTTGGTCTATCCTTAGTATAGAGTGTTCTTAAATGTATCTCGAAGGGTGGTTGTTTGAATCCCTTTTTCATTTTGCTATCTATGTTTGTTTTGAATTCTCAAGGACATGAATGCTTTGATCGGAATCATACGTAATGGAATGGACCAATCTGATCCATTCCTTGGTTGAAATATGGTGATTGAGTAGTTTTATGAAGTCAAAGTGACCTATACCTAACACTTTTCCAAATTTCTAGTTATGTGAATATTGTTTATCATTTGGTGGATAGTACATTTGGTGAGTCATATGTAATGTCATAGTAAATGAGTAGTTTGTAATATTGGTTTTGGGGAGTAAATTTTACTATCCCCATTTGTGATTAATTTGTACTATCAATGTCAGTGGGTCATTTTTACTCTCAGTGTCAGTGATTCATCTTCATCTATCAGTGATGGTGAGACAAATGTGAGCAGTGTTTCCATCATCCTGTAGTTTATCCCCTTTAACATTTTTTTGAAAATAAACTCATTTATAGCCTCTGATTATGGGATTTAAGGCTGATTCTATGCCCATAGATCCAATATTATTTTTCCAAAGGCTTGAGACTAATTTACATGTTCAAACCACATGGATTAATATGATCTGCATTAATGGATGTTCTAAACTATTCCATATACCATAAGTATCAGACCTAATCCATCATAATCGGGAACCCTACCATCTTTCATTACATCTCATTATCTCATCGTGAGGTACCCCAAGACATTCTTACAATATGAGTGGTGTTATTGAACCATAATCCTTTGATCTTTTCCCATTGATGTTTTTTCATTCTACATGCACAAACCCTGTTTTGGTGCAAGTAGTAAGTGTTGATATATTTTCAATAGAAGGTATAATCCACCTTTATTACTATGTTTTATTCAACCCTGATTCTCATGTTTCTCCTTTCAATGTTGTGGAATGTGATCACCATAATTCTAGTATATTTTTATTGTGTATGGGTTTGAGAGGTCAAGTAGTGGCGTTACTGGGTGGGTTCTGTTGTCGCAGGGAATGGTGATTATGATCACTTTTCTTGGTCTATTATCATATAAAGAGAATATATAACATTTTGAGGTAGGGGATTCCTAGATTCTTTATTCTGTGATGTGAAACTATAGAGTTAGCATGACTTATCCCACTATATCAAAATTGAATTTACTTAATAAATATTTGAAAATATATAAAAAATTGGAATAGAGCATTTTTTATTGCCTCTAGTTTTTCTAGAGAGTGTGATAATTATGAATTCCTAGTTTAGAATTTAGTTCTTGATATAATTTGGTAAATAATGTAGAAATGGATTAGTTTTAAATTATTTGTAAAAGATAAAGAGGCATGTAAATCAATCTAGTTTTTAATGTTATAAATTTATGATAATCCAATTAATTCCTTAAGAATTTTTAATTAATTTGTGATAGTTATGATAGCTTGATGTTTAGTTTTCCATTAGTTTTAACCTACTATTAATAAATCGGTTAATTCTATATGGAATAAACATATGGTTGATCAATAAAATTTATTTCTTCATTGGGATCTCAGTTACCCTCCTTGTTGTATGGTTGAGTGCCTTCTACTTTGGAGGCATGAGGGATTGTTGTGTGTGATGGAAGAAATGCATTTTTTAGGTTCAATAAGACAGTTGGTTTTATATTTCCTACTACTTTTGACAGTTTATGAGACTGTATGGATGTTGTGATGTGTGGAGGTATGAAGGCCCAGTTTTTATGCCTGGTGTTGATGCTTAGAGTGGTGATATGCATCAACTTATGCATTTGGATGTCAATGATGACACTAGAGATAATGAAAGAGGTTGGATGTGAATTTTGGATGCATGTTGAATCATATTGTTTTTTTATATTCATTAAATTCCTTACTACTCAAGGAATATTTCAATTTTGATCCTCCTTCCAAAAGGGGAAAAGATGTGTGGGGTATACCACATGATTTCCATGATTTTTATTCTAGAGGAAGGATGGGTCTACAGTCATGCTATAAGCTCTAAGGACTCGATGGGTAGTTCATATACTCACTAGTTTGATCCCCTTGTGTTTGGTAGCATTGATTTTTTTATATATTTCCTTGTAATATGTTAATGTAATTATATTATTAATATATGATTGAATAAATGATTTTAACCCATGGATGTGGAGGTTGTTGGGATGCAATGTTGAGGTAATATTTTTGTGAAGTTGTGGACTGGGTTTGGTTGTGGTTGGAGGGCATAAAACATTGTTATGATGTTAATGAAATTTAATATGGAAATAATGATGGGTAATAAATGGTTAAAAATTTAATTAATGTAATGTAAAACGGATAAAAATGGATAATTTAATCCAAGGTGTCTCCTTAAATGGTTGTGAGCTTATAGGATACCTTGTCTTAGAAGTTGTAGTAAAGATTCTGAAAGATGTTTGTTGTAGTTGATTATATGTCTAGGTTATTCCCATAGTGTGGTTTTGAGATATAGTATATTATGTACATTTTTTATTTCGATGTGCTACTCCACCTCGTCAATTTGGAAAAATTACAATAGGCTGATTCTGGGTACTTGGGGTGTTTTCCCCAACGGTCTGGTGCGAGGATGGATGGTTGACTACTCCTTTGTCCCCACTCTCTTCTCTAGTTTGTTACATGTGATAGTAGGCACACTGTCCAGTATTTCCCATATTTTTTGTTTAGAGGAATATAATGGATTTTGTTAATTTATACACATTTATTATGGATATGGTTTCTTATGTACTACTAGTGGTGTAACATGTGTATGTTTTGAAGGATTGAAGATCTTTACAGGGTGTATGGGCTGTAATGGCTTGAGGTATAATTCACATTGTATAATACACATTATGAGAGATGTGGTGTCTCATGAAAACTACCTGGTAACTTTGGTTACGTGGACGTAGTGTTTGATATGCATGTAGTGCATGTTGTGTTGTTATGCCCTCCTATCTGTGGGGAAGACTTTTTGAGATAGATTATTAGGATGTGTGATGTTGGAAAAAATCAACAAACTAAATGGTAAGTGGTATTGGGTTACACAAGATATTATTTATTATAATATATACTCTTGCATGTGATACATAGGGAGAGTATCCAATATGGGGCTAGGAATATAGTATACCTGATTAGCTGAAGAGTTTGTTTCACTTGTTGTTTGATGGGCTTTAGCATGCTTTCATTACATTTTAACGAGATTCTATGGGAAGGATCCTACTAAGTATACTATTCTATAAACCCAATATATATAATCAATTTTTATGATTACTTAGAGAAGGATGGAGACCATATTGTTCACTACAAGATTGGGTTTATAAGATTAGTTTGGGGTTTGGGGTTGCTGTCATTCTACATTCTTTTGGTACTTGTTGTTTTCCCTTACAGTTGTACTAGATCGTGAATGAAATTATATATGTGTACTTGGGATTTCATTAATATAGTAGTATGAGTTGGAGTGTGTAGTTTTATTTTATACCTCTATCTTTAGCATGTGTTCTCATGGAGGGTAATTCCTCCCATTTGTGTGTTCACTATACCCTCAGTTCTAGTATCTAACATGGGGACTACTGGTTGCGGGACTCAGGGGTCACTATCTCCCTTATCACATTGCCCGCCCAGGAGGGGTACACATTGTGGGGAGGGGGTTGTGAAAAAACTCCCTTATACAACATTATTTACTCTTCCACTAGATAATCACACAATTAAAATCCTCCATTGGAATCTATAAATAATTAAACTTATTTATTAAAATTATTTATAACAATTAAATTAAAAAAAAATATCTCAAAAATAACTATGCTGTAAAAATATGGCACAAAATACCAATAAAATTGTTTAAAATATATTGGATGTTCATATTATTAACCTATCCTCCATTGTATATAATTGTTTAATATTGTATGTTCTAAATTAAACAAGTATAAAATTTTTGGAATTTCCTTGTAATTTTTTTTTCATTAATTCAACTCCTCCCTCACTATAAATGGGAACTCCCTATCCCACATATTCACACATCTCAAGAAATTTTTCTCACTAGAAATCTGTTAAATAAGAACCGAATATGCCTCCATAAATCCTAGAATCCCCCCTAGTGTATAAATCCATAAAGTAATCTATTTGGTGGAAAACAAGAGTTGTTACCCAAATAAAAGGTTTAATCCTTCATCAAACCCCTTAGTTTTATTGAAATTATCCACCCCTCAACTCTTATAACTACATTATTATATAAAAACATTAGAATAATCAACATAATGAGGTGCTTTTATTATAAGGATTTTTTCTAAAATTATACACAAAATCATATAATTGGTATAGAACTTACTGTTCATTTCTATGATAAACTAATGCCTCATAAAATGTTTTTGTATGTTGTTTCTATTAACACTTCTCTAGGATGAGAATTTTGATAACAAATGGGTTTTTATATGATATTTCTGTTATTCCAGATAACATCTCATTTTTTAATTATCATATAAAAAATACATTCATGCTTTCCATTTTTTTAAATATGATAACTACATTTTTGGACTTGTGGACTACCACTTCCTCAATGTTACCCGATTCATTCTCACATTACATGGAATGTATTATTATTGGTATTAGTGAAAATATATGATATATATGAAATAATAATTATAATCTAATGATATTATATTAAATAAATATATTTCATTAACTTGATTTTATTCAATATGACAATAAATCATAAACAATGTTGATGATAATGTATGACATACCATCTTAATGAATAATGTATTTTATTTCATAATTCTATATTTTAATGATTGTGTTAAGGATTAATAATATATATATATATATATATATTTGATAATTACATAATATTAAAAATTATTAATATAATTAAATAATAACATTTGTATGATGATCAAGATAACTAGTCAAAACAAATACGAAAAGGAAAACATATATTACTCAAAACATCACTTAAACATGGAAATATTGATAAACTTCTAAAATAAAGTCATAATAAAACATTATAAGGTATTAAAAAAATAATATTATTCTATAGTAGATTTATAATAAAATTATAATTATTTTAAATGAGTTATAAACTTTTTCTATGAAATTGAGGACATAATGTTTGGGTTTTCTCGTCTCACTTTTCTTTCTCTGAGATGTAAACCTTAATCCCCACTCGATTCATTTATATGGTGTATATGATTCCCATGAGCATATTATATGATTATTATAATTAAATTTATAGGTATTTTCCTCTCAATTTTATGATATATATTTATTGGGGATTATAGTTTAAATTTTACCAAACTACTAACATAATTTTTTATCAATTTGCCTTATTTGGGACAGTTTCCCTATTATGAACCAGTTTTATACTAGGAGGTATATAAACTAAAATTTTATTTTTTATTTCATAAGAATAATTATTTTAATAATACATTATATTTAAATAAATTTCAATTTATTATATTCAGATTATGATTCAATATTTCTATATGGTAAGTGTTCATTGCAAAAATATCATCGATTATTGATATTGATTATGATTTTTCATGAAATGATGAAATATTGTCATCCAAATATCAAACAAACTAATAATTATATAAATCTATATTTATTCATGATTTATAAATGTAATGGTAACATTTTTCTACAACTTTTAATTTAATATAATTAAAAAAAGAAAATTGAATAGTATTTCAATTTTTATCTGAAATCCGTGTTTATTTAATACCATGTTTTCCTTCTATGTTTTCAATGATTTCTTTTTGATTTTTCATATTAATTTTCATTGAAAATGTATTCAATATTTTATCAAATATTAATTTATACATTTTTAAATTTATTTTCAATGTAAATTATTTTAAAATGAATTCTATACTTCCTTTAAAAATATTCATTGTTATTTTCAAATAAATGGGTTTCAAAAAATTTTAAAGCATCATTTGTTTCAGGATTACTGTAAATGAAATGGTTTTATATTTTTTTAATTATTTCTTCCTTAGTTTTCATATCATTTCATATAAGAAGTATTTAAAAATATTTCGAAGATTTATTTATAGGTTTTCAATGTATTTTCATTAATAAATATCTCTAATGGTTTTCATGATTTCATTATAATTATTATATGAGTTTTAAAATTCTACTCAATTAAAATATTTTAATAAATTTTTCAATATTTAATTATATATTTTAAAATAATTTTAATGATTTTTTTAATATCATTTTTATGATATCATTATATATTTTTAAAGTGTTTTCAAAAATTTTCAATGATTTGTTTTCAAAAATACATTGATTATTATGTTTTATGTATTTTATGTATTTAAAATGAAATAAATTTTAAAAAAGGTTCCCAGGATTTTCTTATTACTTTTCAATATGTTTTCAATGAAAAATGTTTTCGAAATGTTTTCATGCTTCCATTATTATTTTTCAAATCAATTTTAATAGAAAACGATTTTCAAAATTATTAATCATTTACAACACATTTTTCCAAATTAGAAATGACATTTTCCCCCAGAAGTGTTTTCAATTAAATTACCAGTCATTTTTATAGGAAAATATTTTCAATGGTTCTAATAAATTTATATACAACAAAATTTAAATTTTCATAAGAAGTATTACATGAGATCATTCAATATCAATCTCAATCTAAGATAACAGCCATTGATATTTTTTTGGATTTATGAGCGATTAGGTACAATTATTCCATTCTTTTTCTTTATTTGAATCATTTATTTTTATGATGAAATATTCATTATGAAACCTATCTTTATTACATATGATTAATTTTTTTCAAAAATGATTTTTTTCACATGTTATATTAGATTAAGATATTACTATTAATTTTATTTTCCACCAGTTGGAATATAAATATATGTTTGTTAGAACCATTTAATTTCATTGGTTATGTTCTTATATTTCAGAAACCCGTCGCTTTTTTTGGGTCATTATTTTATGAGTTCTTTATTGTATTATGGAACACGTATGTATGATTTCATTATTATATATGATGGACCTATAGTTACCTAGGATTAATTTGGTAATGATTTATAACTCATGAGATATATGTGAACGTAATGGGGATTGAACTCGGATTAGTAATATAAATTTTCATCTATGATTTTTTTGGAAGTGAACATTCACTTCTAAAATGACCACAAGAGTGAACCATTGATTCCAAGATGCAATGAGGAAATGATTATGAAATCTGTATTTTTTCTATATGATTTGATATGATGACATATTCATGATACCTATTTCTTTTCAAAGGTTTTGTTATGATGATTCTAAAACCAACCAATTTAAATGGGACATGATATAATGAATGTTTTATTATCCTATGGAAAAATTAGGTCTGGATTAATTATGATGTGGTTCTGACAAATATCTCCCTCTAATTCTTTGTCTATTGATTTATATCTCATGAGATAGACATGGTAGGAATAATGAGTGAACTCAATTCATTAAAGGACATTGTAAACTAATATTATATTGGGATTGGACCATGGATACTAAGATTGTTATGTAAATGATATATAAATATGGATGTGTTATGGGATGAGAAGCCTAATTACTAATATGGGAATAGTAGTTATTACATTACTACTATGGCAATCATTTTATGTTGTTTTTTATGAAACTAGTTATATGTATTGTTCTAATAATATGGTATCCTTGATTATTCTATTGAATCTCTAATTCTTCATAACTTATGAACTCCCAATATATACTCTCTAAATCATGTATATGATAGTTAATATGAAGGGTATGATCTTCAAAATTTATTCTCATCATTGCACTCTCTTATGCCCACATTATGATTATATAGCTCTTTTTTTACAACTATTGAGAATCTGAGATGACCTCTTTCTTATGCTTCCTTTCCACAAGTAAGGAAGAAATGTTTTATATATATTCACCAAAGGGGGGGATCTTTATTGAAAAAAATGAAGTTCCTTCACTATGTCCGAATATTTTGATCTGGGATTCCAAAGAGACAAAATCATTACTATCATTAGTAATGTATTATTTAAATGTTTTAAATAATCATATAAAATAATGTAATATTCATGTATGAAATTTCTAGGTCGTTATAAATGGGTTTTCATATTTTTACAGTTTTCAATGTTAATAATTATCCTAAAAATTACATTAAACCTAATAAAATGATGTAGTCATTTTAAGACCCAATATTTCTATAAAAACCCATAGCACTCATTGATAAATCATGTAGATAACTTGGATAACCATTTTTTATCAGTTTTATAATAACTCTTACAAAAGGGATTACTGAAATAGTATATTATGATAATAGTTTTATAGAATCCTATCTAGTTTATTATTTTACTTCAACTAAATAATTGATGATCATTATTGGGATCTTCTAAAATCAATAGTGATCATGGGATCACCCATCAAGATAAAAAATATTTTTAGTATTAAATAATAAAAATACACGATTTATATATTTTATATTATCATACATAGAATAAAATTATATTTCCCAATATGAAAACATTTTTAAGTAAGGGAATATCAATTTTACTTGAAGCCCATCACGAAAATACACATATAAATGTAAGTATGGTTTATACTTAATTAAATGATGGAATATGTTATATTATGATAAGCAAAAAATAATGTTAACATAATAAAGAAAAAAGTTTCTATAATTAAAATTAATACAGAACATTCATTTTTCTTTTTTTCAAAAAATTTCAATATTAAATATTCAAAAACATTCTGTTTCAAAACATTTGAAATAATGGAAAAATATGGCTAAAATTTTGAATAAAATTTAATAATTTTCAACAAAAATATATAATTTTTTTTTCATGAATGTTGAAATTAGAAAAAATAATTTAGAATAAAATATATTTAAATAATTTAAAATGATGTTTTTAATGTATCATGTCCCCTAAATCAAGTCTTACTCTTCATGTACATTTTTATCATCTCGAATAATTAATTAAATTTAAATAATTACATGATTGAAATCAATTTCCAATATTATTACTTATTTCATTTTATTTATTACCATGTAATATTAAATAACATAATCAATTAAAATAAAGTCAGATATTTTAACGCTATTTGACAAATGTATCCACAATCACATTTATATGTTGAATTTGATAGAACTGTTTATTATTCAATTACCTCAAAAATTATAATCATGAAATAGTTATCAATTTTTATTTTCATTAATATTATAAAACAGAACCTGAAATTTTTATATAAAAAATGAATTATGTTGTAATCATTTTGACGGTAGGATATAAATACACATGGTTATTATTTAAATTTTTAACAAAAATATTGAAAATAAGGAAATTATAATATACCTAGTACATATTTATGATTAAATAATAAATATAATATTATTTTATAATATAATATTATATATGTAATCCATGTGATGTTTTTGTTAAAAATAAATAATACACCATTATGGGGTTGGTTTTCCACATGTACACATGAATGAATTTATTTCTTTAAATGGATTGGTTGATAATATGAATGATGATATAGAATATTTAAATAATGTTATTTATGTAATTTTATCATATATAGTCTCCCAATCAATAAATATAAGCAATCTATGAGTGGATGTGATGGAAAATGATTTACATTGGTTTATAAGATGATAATTTTCCCTACACAAAAATGATCGATTTATTTCTCATTTGATGGAAGTTGGAGGTTCATATATGTGATTCAATTAGTCTAGAGACATATCCTCATATGCATGATATTGGTTTCATTATTATATAATGCCGAAAGAATTTTTGAATTATATATAATAGAAAATAATACTAAAATAATCAATTAAAAGCAATACCTCTTTCTCGATGACTACATTTGGTTATATAATAATATCTCCTTTGGAATTTTTTTTAAAAAAACATGATTCTGTAACATGAGATGGTATGTGAGGAATTTATCTGATATGGGATGGGATGAGAATGGCTCTAAATTATATTTTGTGTCTTAGTAGATGTTATTGAGATGACACACTTAGAAATTTTAAATTTAATAAAATATATTAATCGCTTATAAATGAAAAATTGAAAAAACAAACCATTATACATTATAACTAAATAAATGGTCTAAATATGTCCATAATATAGAAATTAAAAATATATTAATGTTATTTTATCACATATTACTTATTTTTTTACAATTAGTAAATTTGTCAAAACCTTATATGAGGTAATAAAATTTTATTATAATTGTTAATTTTCATGAAAAATAATTATATTTAACTTTCTACATAATATATATAATGTTAATTATAATTATTTAAACAGTTTTATGTTTTTCAATTCAAATATTTGAAAAAATTTCATATTAAATTAAACAATTAAATTTTGAGAAAATATGGGATTTCATGAAAATGATTTTAAAATTATAATAGTTCTTTTATAGAAATTTTATTTATAAAAATAATTAAAATGAAATTAATTAAAATATTAATCAAACTTTCTATTAAATATTTCTTTTAAAACATTTATAAAAACAACATTTTATTATAATAAAATCAAAATAAGGGTTAGAATAAAAATCAAAATTTTTACTATTCATTGAAATATATAACTTTTTTGAAAATTAAAAAAACAGCCAACAATAATTTTAATATGTTGAATTAGAATATTAAATTTAATATTTAAAATATAGAATTTAAAACTTCAAAAAATATGTTATCAAATAAAACCATATAGATCATGAAAAAGAAATTTGGATATAAGGAATAATTTTCTCATTTTGTATAAAAAATCAAACAATTCTTATAGAGAATATTTATCTATAAAATATAACTAATAAATATTTATCTTTTAAGAAAATAATTTATATTCACATTGAAATTTTTTTTCATCCATACCCGTTTTTAAATTGATTCCTCTTAATTTTCTTCATTTCTTATACTATTGGGTTTACTTTATTCATCATAGAAGAATATGATTAACATATTTCTTCTTCGGTCCTATTGAGTGTCTGAAAACCATAAATTTTGTAAATTATTTATTTTTGGAAAATGTGATGACTAATTTAATGATTCTATAATGATTTTAAAATATTGTAATATTTTTATTCCAACTGAACTACATTAGTTTTAAAAATTTGAGAATCATACGGAACATATGTTGTGAACACTATAACATGAAATATTTTGTGTACTTACGAAAAACTCATAGAAAATGACATGAAAAATAAAATGATTGGAATTTCTTATAAGAACTCAGATCTTCTTTTGAGGAAAGTTCTTCTATTTTATGGTGTTTTTGTGAAAAAGAGTTGATTCTGTAAAATTTTTAAGTACACATCGTGTACTTATATTTACATGTTGTTTACTCTTTTTCCACAAATATCCATGTGTTGGTTGATTAATGGCCGAGCACAAAACCATGTGTGATGACCAGGATACCACCTGATACGAGGGATGGTAAGGTCATGTACACACTATGTACTTATAAAGTACACTCCATGTTATTTTATTTCATTAAATGGTATGGGTTCACATCTAATTGGAAGAATTGTCTTCTTCTTCGCCTTCATTGACTAAGAGCATCTATACTGTGACGATCCTTCCCTGACCCCCGATTGGTCATCCTTTCTCTAAATCGAACTCTTCTAGTTGCATTGGAATTTCATCGATGAGTTATCTCTTCTTCTTGAACATTGTTTCCTTATCTCTCTTCTATAGTGATTTATCCTCGATTTAACATTTTAGATATTTTTGTATATATTCCTCATTCTAGGTTGATCCAAGGGATGAATCTAGAGTGTATCTATCATACAACACCGATGTAGGTGGTTTGTGCCTTTATGTAGATGGTCATTAATATATATGTGAAAAAGTTCCCAATACCCTTGATCAGGGTATTGCGTGTCTACGGGTTTAGCCCTATTAATTGCCTGTTATTTTTTAATTCTTGAGTAGAGGATAATTGAATGTGAATAGGGATAATTGATATTCATTGGATGTGTTTTCCCATGCATGTTTTGTGTATGACCATTTGGTCTTACATTGCCTGTTTGGAAGCTTGCTTTCCATTCCTAGTGTTGATAGGATGGAGTAATATTATTTATTTGACATGTTGTTATGTTGTACACTGTTTATCGAAGTTTTTCTTGAGGTATAATTTGGACGTTTTATATCGATGTGCTAGATTGACCTACACGTAGGAAAGAGAACCAGCTGTAGTAGACCATAGAGAGAATGGATTTTGAGGGATTCTCCAGAGTGTCTATTTCCTATTATAATGTGAGACTATAGGGGGAATGGATATAAGTGGTTCCTCTAAGTGCATGTAGTTCCATGATTCTAGACACATGGGGAATTGGATGTTGAGTGCTTCTCTATAGCACGTTTTAGTTACTGATATGAGACTATAGAGGGAATTAATGGCGAGTGCTTCCTCAAAGAGTTTGTGTTAAGCTGAACTATAGGGGTTAGACTGTGTGTACATCCCATAGGGTTGCTTATATTTTTCTGATAGGAATAGAGGGGTTAGGTTGTGAGTAATTCCCAGAGGGATTCCTTCTTATGATTAGCTGCTTACTTGACATCTGTTATTTGAAGCCATTTGAAATTGTAGGATTTTTAACTTTCCAGTACTTATTTCATTACTACTTCTCTTTGCATATTGCCTAATATATATATTAAATGATTGTGAGGAATAGTTATTTGGGTGGTTTCTTATTGGTATTTATTCTCACAACCTCTTTGGGTCATGCTTTGAGCCCAAACAGATTATATTGTTGCATGTTTAGATATGGGAAATCTCCCTTATACTTCATGTATTTGATTGTTATAGATATTGGGAGCATGTGTCCAAGATGATTCTTATGATGCAGTAGAGAATTTTATATGTTTAATATTTTACTTTGTTTTAGTATTTTATTACTTCATTGTGACTTGTTTGGCTGCATTCCTAGAAATAAGTATCATGCATAATTTATATATGTGTTCTCCAGTTTTTTATTACTTCAATTGTTTACCTATTGCATGTTTTAATTCTTCTTCTATTGCTATCTGTTTTAATTTCATTGTGTTACATTTCCAATGAGGGAATATTTTACCCACTATCACACCCAAGGCCCTCATTTCTAGTTGTCAGCCTCTAGAATTCGATGAAATGTTCTTGAGTCCATGTGATCAACTAGGTACAGGGCACCTCTAGGCGGCTTCCGGAACTGGGATGTTACAAAGTGGTATCAGAGGGGTTTCATTCTTCATGAATTAATATTTGGATCCTATAGTTAGGGATAGAAAGTAATAGGTAATTGATAATAACCTGTGGTCAGGAGTTTCATACCCATGTACTTGGAAAAGGAAATATACATCATTTATTGTAATATGTTTTCTGGTTTTCCAATTTTATAATGGATTTTATTTCACTATTGGGTGACTCAAATGATTTTTTTATTGTTGATGTTATTGAGGATCTATTTATGTTGCAACCTTGTGAGATGAGGGTATGCCATATCTTTCATCATATGGGCACTTTCTAGAGATCACATGTCATGGATTCTTTCTATGCCATCCAGGTTGCATTAGCGATTCAATGTTGTTGTGATAGATGTTGTTCTAGATATGCATGCTGTTTTGATAGATGCATTTATAATATACCTCTTTTTTGATAAGGAATGGAATTTTTTAAGCTTTCATTTTATGGAATTCCAAACACTGGTTCTTGATGTGTTATGTTCCCTCATGGATTGGAACTTGGTTGATTATTGTTCCATTATCTTATATGTGATATGTATTGGATACCATGAATTGATTCGCGGGGAGTATGGGCCCTCACAGTTATTTATTTGTCACATTAATTTTTTTAGTGTTTTTTTGGGATTTCATAGTAGTTTCTAAGGCTTACTGTCTGAAAAAACCTAGAATACATGGCGTGTATTGATAAAGGCATGCCATGTGTACTTATGTTCTAGATGGAACTATTTTTTATGTGTACACACCATGTATTGTATGTACATGTCGTGTATTGCATGTAAATGCTGTGTAGTCTCTAACCGTGTCACAGACTATGTGGGTAGAGACACGTGGTTGAGAAATCAATGGTGGGAAACACTATGTACTAGATGTACACGTTGTGTTACATAGACCATGTGTCCTCTTATGTGACTAACGACACAGATAGATGAAAAATTATGTTTTACATGCTGTGTCAATATTGAGCACCCCATGCAGTGTAACCTATGTATCTGGATGTGTAACTAACCACACGGGTCGGTGAGGTTCGTCTTGTACATGCCATGTCATGAACTAACACGCTGTGTAGGATTTTTCTAGGAGAACCATGTGGGATAACCGTGTATAAGAACTCGGACAAGGGATGATGATTTAAGTACATGTCATGTGTTAGGAAAACACGTCATGTGTATGGAGTGTAACATCACCTGGGTTGGCAGAAGTTCACACCCATGTGAAGTCTTATGGGAACACAATTTGTAGGCATTATACACGACCTGTATCCATGTTTTCAAAAACATTAATGCTTCCATTCTCTTGTTCCCTTCTCGCACATCAAATTTTCCACCCCTTTAAATCTTTATCAATGGTGTGCACTTTCCCTTATAGATTCATGCCACTGAGACGTCCTCCGGTTGTCTTCCAGTTACATTGTAGTGATCAGAGGTCATACATGGGTGATCAGCGACTTCCAGCAGGTCCTATAGTTGTACCAGTCATGGAACCTGCCATAATTCGTGACACATGAGATGATTCATAGTTTTGAGTGGGCGTTATGAGGCTTATGAAGACCTTCTGAGGAGTATCACATCAAGACCCCCCTATAGCAGAACTGACATGGGTATTTCAGTTGTAGCATCCTCTAACTTTCATAGGGAAAGGAGGACCTCAGTCTACAGATTCATGGTTAGAGGCCATGTTTTCTATCTTAGAGCATCTGAAGATGCCTCTAGAGATAAGGATGATGTTCTATATGTATATTATTTAAGATTATTCCATGATATGGTGGGATGTGATCTCACTAGAAGGATTCTAGTAGGTTATGATATGGGATGAGTTCTAGAATACCATTTATGACTACATCTACCTGGAGACATTGAGGGCCGATCGAGTGTGAGAGTTCATGAGTGTTGAATTG
The DNA here is from genome assembly GCA_963277665.1 of Viscum album. Taxonomy (NCBI): domain Eukaryota; kingdom Viridiplantae; phylum Streptophyta; class Magnoliopsida; order Santalales; family Viscaceae; genus Viscum; species Viscum album. The sequence continues at coordinate 1,895,440,387 of OY728163.1, read as the reverse complement.
GGTACTCTCTCAGTCATGTAGTACTCTTCTCGTTTCACTGAGATGTAGTGATTCACGCCTATCCTAGAAGGTGATGAGTTATTACTAGAAAGGAATTTTTTTGATGGTCTCAGGAACAACATCTGATCTCTGGTGAACATCTTCAAGATGATTTCAATCACTTCTATCATCAACTAGGCATTGATAACTTAGCACAATATGATGTATTCTGGAGATGTGAGCTACGGAGGATTGACATATAGTGTTGTTATCCCACCTATTGTTAGCAAGAAGCATCACATGGAGTCTACACGCGGGGATCTGGAGAGGTGGGATGCTTCTTCTATAGCCTAGTGGTGTGGTACCAATGTGGAAATAGAGACCATACAAGGAAACATTTCATGAGAGACCCAATGGAGTGTCGATCATGCAGCAAGATGGGCCATCATTAGCGTTTCTTTTAGTTTTTATCCCCAGTAGTTGGCGACATGGGTTCTTTTATGACTCCTCGTTCAGGATCAGGACCACCAATTTCTCACCAGTATGGGAACTGGAGTTATTCTGGCCATTCAGGAAAATTGGAGGTTGTGGCAATGTTAGCTTGTTTCAAGACATTCAGCAACAACAAGGTGAATCATCAAAGAATAGTCAGGCAGGATCATAGGGCAGCAGTGCAGTTCAGACTTTTGCAGTGGAGTAGACCCAGTAAGAGTAGGATTCCGGACCCCCTGCAGTTTGAGGTACGATCCTAGTTGCTTCAGTTTCTTCTTCTTCTATTTTCAATATTTGGGGATTCCCATTGCATTATATTTATTTCTGTTGTGGAGATCCTTGTGCTCTGTATCTTTTCATATGATGATACCTTATATCTAGTCACACCGTTGGGGACCAGAATGAATAGTGTACAATAGTGTCAGGAGATCCCTTTAGAGGATGGTGGGTGTCACTTATTTTGGGACCTTTATGTCCTAGAGATGACAAGCTATGATGTCATTCTCAGAATTTACGAGTTAGTTTCCTTCCTAGAAGTTGTCGATTGATTTCATTGTAGGGTGAGTTTCACATCACTGGAGGGTGGATCATTTAATCATAAGGGAAAATGGGGTGTTCAGGTAAGCAGAGCGGGACCCGAGCATCATGGGTTGGGAGGAGTTATAGCCCAGATTTCTAGTAATTATCTGTATGACAAGGGTACTTCATAGATGGAATTTCCTCTACTGGTGGATAGTTTTGGGGATTTCATTCCAGATGAATTTTCAGGTTATCCATTGGAGTGATGGGTGGAATTTTCGATTGATCTCTATCCAAGACCGACACCGATGTCTATTCCTCCTCATAGAATGGATACACTAGAGTTGAAGGAGCTCAAGAAGAATTTGGAGAAGTTTTAGTCAAAGGGTTTCAACCTACCCAATACTTCTCATTGTGGTTCACCTTTTGTGTTTTCAATAAGGGTGATGGTACACTCTATCTTTGTGTGGATTATCGGAAGTTGAAGCAGTTGATGATCAACCACTGATATCACTTGCCAAGGATTTATGATCTCTTTCATCAGCTTAGAGGAGCCTGAGTGTTGTTGAAGGTTGACATGATATCTGGTTATCATCATCTGTGCATTAGACTATCAGATATACCTCTTACAGCCTGTTGGAGAAGGTATGGTCTATACGTTTATGTTGTTATTCCATTAGGTCTCACGAATGCACCAGTAGTTTTCATGGAACTCATGAACTGAGTGTACCATCAATACTTTGATTATTTCATGGTATTCCACATGGAAGATATGTTGGTGTACTTGGACACTTGACACGAAAATGACACACATCATGAGATCATTTTTTGTACACTGATCGAGAAACAATTATATTATAAGCTCCCAAAATTCCAGTTTTTGATGGACCGAATTCCCTTCATGGTTCATGTTATCTCATAGACAGGAGTATCAGTAGACCCAGAATAAGTGAGAGGATTAGTTTCTTGGGAGTAGCTTAAGAATGTCTCTGAGGTATGAACTGTTCTAGGGATGACAGGTCAATATAGACATTTCATACAGGACATATCATGGTTAGTAGTGCCACTGACAGACCTGACTTAGAAGGGTGCAATGTACTTTTGGATCGATTATTGTGAGTCATCCTCTCCGAAGTAGAATGGGAGGTTGACTTCATCACCGATCCTATTATTTCCAGAGCGGGTAAAAAGCTATACTTTATACCGTGATGCATCAGGTATCATGCGGGGAGTATCGCTTATATAGGGAGAAGGGTAGGTTGCGTAAAGGTGTCGACAGATGAGGGAAAATGAGAGGAACTAACTGACGCACGATCTCGAGATGGATACAGTAGTTCACGATTTACATTATTCGAGACACTCCCTATTGGGAGAGAATTTTGTTGTTTCCACCTACCAAAAGAGTCTAAAGTATATCTTCACTCATAGTGATCAGATTTTGAGATAGCGAAGGTGGGTTGAATACCTTCTGCCTTTTGAAATTGATCTTGCCTACACGCCTGGGAAGTGCAGCGCAGTGGATGATGTGTTACGAAGGAGGAATCATGTACAGGTAGTTCAAGAGGCTAGCTCCATGTTGTAGCTTATGATGCTATTCTATGATATGCATTTGGAGGTGCACAGTAGTCATGGTCAGAATTTTCTATATTTTGTAGTAGTTACCTCAACTCTGGTTGATCGAGTGCGAATAAGACAGCTATTAGATTCTGAAGGCCTAGTCCTACGGGATAGTGTTTCTAGAGATGAACCTATTCCTTGAAGGATAGTAGGAGAAGATGAGATCTTCTGTTTTCATGGGCGCGTATGGGTGCCCGCAGACCTACATGAGGAGCTGATGCAAGATTTTCATTCCTTAGTTTGGGAAGTTCATCATGGTGTCATGATGATATATCATGATCTACCCCATTAGTTTTGGTGGCCAGGTATGATGAGAGATGTTTCTTGCTATTTCATGAGATATTCCACCTGTCAGCAGGTGACGGTGGAGCATCAACGACCCATAGGTCTTTTGCAGTAGTTACCCATTCCCAAGTGGCAATAGAATGATGTCAATATGGACTTCGTGACGGGTTTACCATGGTCACCTCAAGGGAATGATGAAGTGGTGGTTGTCATTGATAGACTCACGAAGGTTGATCACTTATTGCCTATCAAGGAGACCTTCACTGTTGATGACCATGGGATGTTTTACATATGAGAGATTGTGAGTTTAAATGATGTTCTACACTCCATTGTTTCGGACAGAGATTCACATTACCTCTCGGGTAAGGCGGGGATTACAAAAGGACTTCGGTACACGGTTGCTTCAAAGTACAACTTACCATCCCCAGACAAATAGCAAGTCTGAGCATACGATTCAGGTGCTTGAGGACATTTATTGAGTATGCATCCCGGATTTGGAGGTTCTGAGGAGAAGAACATACCTCTTGTGGATTTTTCCTTCAATAATAGATTCCGGTCAACTATGCAGATGGTACCTTATGAGTCTTTGTACGGTAGGCTAGGCCAATCAACCTTATGGAGGATGGAGGTAGGAGTAGTAGCTATGCTGAGACCTCGACTTTTCTAAGAGAAAACAAAGAAAATAGATTTGATTCAGAAGAAGATGTCTACTGCACATTAATGACAGAAGTCTTCTGTTGATCGTCGGAGACAAACATTGGAGTTTGAGTTCAGAGATAAGGTTTTCATGATGGTCACACCGAGGTTAAGACACAAGAGGATTAGGAGGAAGGGTAATATATCACCGAGTTATGTCAAACCGTTTGAGGTGTTGGAGAGAGCTGGGTCGGATTCTTATCATTTGTAGTAAGCTTAGAGGTTTCAGGATATGCATGATTTCTTACAGGTTTCTCAGCTTCAAAGTTATTTCATAGACTTTTCTCATGTTTTCCAAACTGAGGAGGTTGAGTTAGAGGTAGATTCCTCATTTGAGTATCATCCTATCCAGATTGTTGAACTAAGTACAAATGTTCTCCATTGTTAGTATGTTCCACTCGTACGAGTGATATGGCAGCACGGGTGAGTACAGGACAAGACCTAGGAGAGGGAGGTCGATGTATGATCATAGTAGCTGGATCTTCTAAAGTATACTCCTTTTACACTACCTTGTAGGGAATTTTGTGGGCCATTTTCTTTAATGGGGGAAATTTGTAAGAACCCAGATCTTTTTTTTTCAGGTTTGTTTTTTATGGTGTTTTTGATAAAATTACGGGTTTCTATATATTTTTGAATTACACACCGTGTACATATTTATAAACTTCGTGTACTCTTTTTCCGCACATAGCTGTGTGATGGCCGTGTAACGGCCGACTACACAACCGTGTGTGGAGACCTAAAAACCAGATAATGTGGGGGCTAGTAAGGGAATGTACATGTCATGTACTTCTATATTACACACCATGTAGTTTTTTTCCATTAAATTGGTCATGGTAGCGTCTAATTGGCAAAAAGTGTCATCTTATTCACCATCATTGACCGAGAGAATCCATACGATAATGATCCTTCCCCGAGACCCTGAGTGAGCATCCATTTTTCAAATCTAACTCTGTTTGTTGGGTTGGAATTGCATTATTGATTTATCTCTTATTCTTGAACCTCATTTCCCGATTTCTCTTCTCTTGTGAGTTATCCTCGGTTGAACGTTTTTGATGTTTTCATAGATATACATCATTATAGCTTGATCCAAGGGTCAAAGATATAGTATATCTATTATAGAATGTTGAGTTAGGTGTTTTGTGCCTTTCCATAGATGGGATTTGAGTTATATAGGAAAAAGTGCCCAATACCCACGATTCGAGTATTGCGTGTTTGCGGTTTTAGCTCTGTTAATTGGGTTCTATTCTTGTTTGCTTGAGTAGAGGTTAATTGAATGTGAATAAGGGTAATTTCTTTTATTTGGATGTTGTTTCCCATGCATGTTTTTTTTATAACCGTTAGGTCTTGATTGTCATATTTGGATACTTGTATCCATTCCTAGTGCTGAAAGGATGGAGTAATATTATTTATTTAACATTCATTTATGTTGTAGACTGTTTATCCAAGTAGTTCTTGAGGTATAATTTTGATGTTATATATCAACGTGCTTGATTGACTAACACATGGCTGTGAGGACCTGGTGTAGTATACCACAGGGAGAATGGAGGTTGAGGGATTCTCCAGAGTGTCTGTTTAGTGTTATGCTGAGAGACAATTAGGGGAATGGATGAAAGTTCTTCCTCAAAGTGTTTTTAGTTCCTTAATGTGGGCCATAGGGGGAATTGGACATTAAGAGCTTCCACAGAGATCCTTTTAGTTACTGATATTAGTCTATATTGGGAATTGATTGTGAGTGCATCCTTAGAGGGTCTGTGCTAAGATGAACCCAAGGGGTTAGACTATGTATACATCCTAGAGGGTTTCATGTGTTTGTTTGGGTTGGATAAGAGGGGTTAGACTGTGAGTACTTCCCAGAGGGTTCCCTGATTTTTATTAGCTACATACTTGATATCTGTTATTTAAATGCATTTTAAACTTTATGATTTTTTACTTTTGAGTACTTGTTTACTGCTTCTCTTTGCTTATTCACTTCCATATATATTCACTAATACTTAGGGAGAAATCTTTTGGTGGTTTACTATAAGGATTTAGACTCAAACCTTGTTTGGGTCATTCTTTTGGAGATAAAAATAATATATTGTTGCAGGTTTATATAAGGGAAAGTTTCCTTCTACTTCAGGTACTTGATTGGTGCAGAATAGGGGAGCATGGGACCAAGATGAGACTTACGATGTTGTAGATCATTTTATCTATTTTGTTTTGTACTTTGGATTAGTTTTGTATTCCATAATTTTGGATTTTTTGGCTTTATTCCTAGACATATTTACCAAGCATCATTTATATATGTGTGATCCCATTGTTTATTACTTCCGTTGTTTATGTATTGTATGTTTTAGTGTTTCCAAAATTTCGATCTGTTTTACTTACACTGTGTTACAATGAAAATGATGGTATAGTTTCCCCCTATCACACCCAAGGCCCTCATTGCTAGTGAGTAGCCTTTGGTATTCGAGGAAATTCACGTAAGGCCATGTGACCAACTAGGTATGGGCACCTCTGGGTGGCTTTTGAAATAGGGACATTACATTTTTCAAATATTTTAATCATTCTAATGAGACATGAACATAGAATCCCCCTTATAAAATATTTATAACACTTCTCCACTAAGATATTTTATGAAAAACCTGATCTCTTACGTCAACATAATGTATATTCCACTAGTTATTGATATAAATACATTTCATTCTTTGACTCATAATCTTTACACTATGAATAATATTCTCTATATCAACCAGTTATTTTACCAATTCTCCCTGATAATTATATTTCAATGGCTCTATTAAAAGTTAAATTATAACACTGTATTCAAAAAAAACATTTCAAATTGATTCATCAATAATATGAAATAATTTATTTTATGGCATACAAAATAATATAATGTATTTTTTGATCTCAACATCCATTATAATACATTGAAAAATAATAAATCACGTCATTAATGGTCAAATTAGATCACTTATTTGGATTATAATACTAAGGATAAAATTTCATTTTAGAATTAAAATTACTAAAAAATATTTTATGATAAAAAATTAAAAATTAAACCAAATATTTGGATTATAGCCATATATAATAGAGGGATGGAAACCGTGTAATTTAAATATCCATATAAAAAAAATTTACAATGAAAATCCTATTTTATAATATATTTAATTGTAAATAATTAATAAATTTAGATTACCAATCAATAATAACACATATCACATTATTACAATGAGGTAGCTTTCTTCATCAACCCACGATCTCAATCTATATATTCTAGCATTACCATTCAAGTACTGGAGATTGATGAACTATCCTATTTAGAAATTTTAATTCTAATTCATCCTATTTACTAGTTAAACATTTAATTTTAAAATTAGAAATATAAAATTTCTTTCCAAAAATGTAAAATTATTTCAATTGGCCTTCATAAATATTTGTCATTCTATGATGAACTGAAAGAAAGAGAACATTATTACCCAATAAATATTTACTTATTAAACTAGGTCACACATAAAACACATAATTTTTTTCTAAATATCAATATATCATCTATGTTAATATAATAATATAGAAAATTAGTTTTCATATTCATTTATATCATCTCATATAAAGATGTATCTCATTTCTCAGCATTCATAATCATATATTATAATGAAAACTGTACAAACATATGGAAAAAAATAGATCAACTTCTTAGATGCATAATAAAAAAATAAACATTTATAATATCATTAATCAAAAAATTATTTTCTAGAAATTGTATATTTAATGTAGAGATATCCTTTAGAATCAATTCATTATCACTCAATTTTTATTTCGTAATTTATAGTGAATATTGCTTCCATAATCATTTACCAAATTATCCATATCCTTTATCACACACTAATCACTTTTTGATTGAATATATTTTTTATGTTTTTATGATACATTTCCATTTTCTTTCTATCCATAAACAAATTATTCATAATAAATAAAAAAATATTCCATGGAAACCATTTAATATTTAGTGGAACTATAGGAGAACTTATTCTTTCTATTTCAATCGAATATTAGATAATCTCACATAATATTGGTCCTCCGAATTGATACATTATTATTAATAAATATATTCCAATTTTAATTATATAGTTCATTTATAAATATTAAAATTTTAAACTACTAAATCTTGTAAATATTATTCATCTCTATATTTACCACCTCCTCCACTTATAAAATGTCTGGTCATTAGAGAGTCAGTTTAAAAAAAATCAAAATATAACCATTATTTATATTGTATGAATTCTCTTTAATAAAATTTTCATTGATAAAATTAAATTTAATATGAATTTCATGTTTTCATTTTCTCTTAATAGATTGTCTTCATCTAATTTTAAAATTTATTAGACTTTGGTTAGGTTCATCAATTGTTATATTATCAAGAACCATATCTAAAAGAGCAGAGATCGTAGAATCATATTTATAAGGAATGATAATCATAAATTTTTTTTAATTGGGTTATCTTTAATAGTGTATATGAATCCATTTAAATTTAATACAAAAACATTAATCTTGGTAATGAATTATTCAAATGATTACAACATATAAACATTTATATTATTAAAAAAATTTCTATAAACTTTTAATTTTTATTTTTAACTTTTAAATTTATTTAATAAATTATATAAATAATTATCCAAATATAATTAATTTTACTAATTCTCGTAACATTTTAAAACATTTTTTTTAGTTATGGTGATAATTATTAATTTTGGACCTTCCCATAAATTTTCAATATTTCTTTTTTTTATTTGAAATCAAATTTGAGTTTATATATGGAAATCAACATCTATATAGAATAGATTGGAAAATATAAAGACATAAAAAATAATTTTTGTATCCATTATATATTTCAATGATTAAATCTATTTTCCATCAAATGGTGGGATTTATTTTTATATGTAATAATATTTATTATTCATATATTCCTATATAGATGAAACTAGATTAAAAAAATCATTGATACAAATTTTTGGATAAAACAACGTTTAAAATGAAAAACTATGGGTAGTTAATTTAACTCTATAAAATTTTAAAATCCCTTAATCTGCCAATTTTTTTCCCCACCACTTTCTCACCACACTCACCAATTTATAAAATTATAGTAACGGAAAATGATTCATAATGATGATATTATTATTTTTTAAAACTACTTCATAGGCATGTCATGGTTATGATAATATAAGAATAATATCATTATTACTGTTATTGAGAACTAGATGAATGGTATGACCTTGAACATGTATGACTATAAGCACAAATCTCTTATAATTTCATATCAATTGAATAATAATTATCTTTTATATTAAATTTTAATATTTTAATATATGACCCTCTACAACAACTCTAATTTAGGATCATATTCATCTATGTTTTATAAAAATATCATGTATCCATTGAGACTATTTATTATTTCATCTTGATATTACATAATTCAGCTCTAATTAAATTTATTCTTCTTATGTCACATTACCTTTTCATTTTTGTTTTTAAATACTATATGGTTGATGCATAAAATTTTCCTATTAATTTATGGAAACCCATAAGACATTTCCTATACCATCTTGACTCATTAGTCATATAATCATTGAGATAAATATCCCTTAAAATTATTTGGAGATGTGGAACTCCTTGAGCTTCATGTTTTTCTTTGTCTAATCAACCTCATTGTTGAAATTTTTTTCATCATCATATTAATGGTAATTATTCATGATCCATGGTAATCATTATAATTTCATTATCAGATTTGATTCTTCATTTATTTATTTAGAATATATTTTGTTGGAATTTGAATTTTTCTCTCATTAGGATCATTAGAAACAAACATAATTGATTTCTAACCATAAACATAATACTCTTCTGTTATGTCCTAAAAATATGTAGAATAATTTTGGTTATTAATAATTAATATTAATGACATAATAATGGGTCAATTATTTATGTTAATGATTTATGATTCTTAGGTAAATACAGAAGATCATTCCTTTTTTAGCAACCTACCCCAAATCAAATCTGTATGATAATATGAACCATTATTTTGAATCATTATGATTACAAATTATTTTACATATATAGGATTAAAATAATTATATAAGCTTGATCAATGAAATGAAATATTTTTATATATTCTTTCTCAATTATGTATTATGATTAACTGAATATCTAAACATCACATTTTCCAAAATGTAGATTCATTATTCCATATTATGAAAATCTCAATATTAAACAATTATTTAAAAACATAATTGTATATATCATTACTTCCACATAATAATTAGGGAACTATCATTCCGGGTAAAAAATTTCCCCATCCTGGGAGACATATAACATGAAAAACTTATTATAATATGTAGATCCAATTAATTAGTTATAGTCTTGAGAATGAAGAAATATTAATCAATTATTATATGTATCATGTAGTTGAAATAAATAAAACACTATCCTTATTGTGAATAAATATTACTGCAATTTATTCTTGGTATATAAATTAATCTAGTAATTATTAAATGAAACCCTAATTAAAAATCTATATTAAATTGAATTTACCCTGTTATATTTTATAATGATAGTGTTTCATTTGAATTTCATTCAACACTTTTATAGTATAAATAATCAATTGGCTTATGGGTTTCATTGTTGGGGATCTATTGTTAGATTCATTCATAATATTTTATGTTTTCCCTATAAATCTCACCTATAATAAGGCTATGAATGTAAAAATTATTTTTTAATGGTGTTATTTAATGATTCCAGTAATGAACATTATGATTTATATTGATAACATTAGATCAATTTGATTTAAGCCTTATATGTGTTTATTCATATTCAATTCCTTATGTCAAAAAAAATTATTTAGGTATATGATACTTATTCTAACCATATTTCTATGAATATATGGGTTTAAAATTCATTTATTATTATATAGTTATATTTAATGGACTAACATAATATGTTAACGAACCAAGAAAAATAATATTGCCGGTTAGGTGTGTCCCCAGATGTGGTTAAATAATATTTTTTAAGTAATTTAATTTTTCATTCTTCTTTTATCATAGGAATTATTTTTTATGGCTATGATCTATGTGTGATGTAGTTTCGTTGACATTGGGAACCCATTTTTCATTTATTTCTCTATGTTCATTTTTTATAAAATGTTATGTATATATACGTTTCTAATTAATTGACTTTGTTTTAACATGTAATTGGTTGATGTTAACCATGAAATGGATGATTACATATTATGGAATGCCATAGTTAATTTAATTGCAATTTATAAATTTTTTTAATGGTTATTGGGGTACTTGATGTGGTTATGTTGTTCTTTTATAGTGCATTTAGGGAATATGGGGTGATATTGATGACTTGTATAGGTGTGGGATATATTGATTTGTGGAGGCTATGATTGATTGACACAGTGTCCAATGTGACCTATTATTTAGTTAATTTTTAGATGTATAATTGTGGGTCTTCATTGAGAATATAATAATATAGTCTGGAATTTTCTGTTGTACAGTTGATGGGATATTATATTTCAATAAGTATTGTACTAACTGGGTACCTTTAGGATCATGTTTGGAAGGATTAAATGGTTATTTAATGGGTTGAAATGGATATATTTTGTAATAATATTTTTTTTTGGGTTTACCAATAAATTTCATGATATATAATGAATTGGAATGAAATCGAAAGATAGTGAAGTTGAAATAAGTGTTCATATGTGTGACTTGTTATTACATAATGAATTAAAATACATTAAATTGGACCATTGTTTGTTATTTGTTTATATATATATATAATTGATAATGGTATGTGTGGTGGTTGTCTTGAATGGTATGGTTTTTTTAGTGCCGGAAACTTTTGTTGGTAAACGTTGAGTGGTGATGTGGTAGTGTTGAACAAAATATTGATAGCGTTGAATGAGGGCCTAATGATAGGTATTATGTGATATATATTAAATTTAATTATTTTCATTCATAATATATATACAAAATATATATGTTGAGTACTCTGTATAAAATGTCAAATGATTTGGTGGATGTTTTCCCATAGTCTAAGAGAGTGATGTAATAGAAGAATGATTTCCCACCTCTTCCTCCCATATTCGATAAACAATATACTAGAAATAGGTACCCAATTGGTGGAGTGTAAGAATATATAATTTTATTTTTATGGGATTTTTCTATTTAATAATTGAAATCATATGTCTAGGATGTTAGGTGTGGAAGGAGGAGGTTATTAGGTTGTTTTCGTTCACATTCATAAAACACTACTAGACTATATTTTCGGTGCAATAGAATATGATACAAAAATATAGATGTATTTAAGGATATTGAAATATGTCTATATCAGTAGTTTAGAACAGTAATAAGCTAATTAATATAGGGTTGTGACCCAAACCTCATCTTGATCCACAATAATTCTGATAACTCCAATACATGGAAGTGATCAAACTATTGGACATTATTGTTGCTACACCATGATCTTTCATATGTGTACGAACTAATAAAGATGGTGGATGAATGAGATAAATTTTTACATAACAATATAAATCCACGAGTCCTTTTTTTAGATAATTTAATTTAGATATAGCAATGTAGGATTTTGGATTTGGGCTTTTGGTATACATATCCTTATTAATTAATAAGATTAATGGAATGTTGATGAAAAAAATATTATATCTAGTTAGTGTTTAAAACATTGATATCATATAATCTACTATATTTAATAAACATAATGCATTTTATATGTTGTATAGAAAACATTAAAAAATTTCTTTAATTATACTATTTTAAAAAGATAAATGAAAAATTATATTTATATTTAATTCATAATATAATCATTAATAATAGTTAAGGCCAATTCACATTAAAAATGGTATTTATTAAAAAGAATATATTTGGAATGTATTTTCATGATTTATAAATACTATTATTACATACAATTATATATACCAAATTTTTTGACTAAATTGAAATAATAATTAATACAATAAATTATTATAAACTGTATAATGCTAAAATTTTGTTATGGAATATAAATAAAATGATTTTCCACGGAACTAAAATGACTATTTTACAAAAAAATCTTATATATAATTTTTTATTAATAATATTGACAATTATATGGGTTTACATTCCATTTTCAACTCACATAAATACAGAGGTGGTAATTTGAGGGTACACATCATGTACTCACAAGCCATGTACTTCTCCATTATTACACTTTTTAGGGATGCAAGTGTTTTTATATTATATAGATAGAATTTGATAAAATATTAGTTAACTATTAAAGGTTTTATACAAAGTCCATGATGGTGGAAACCTTTTTTTATAAAGATGAGCATTATGAGGTATTTTGGTGTGATATACCTAATGAAGAATACCTTCCACCATTAAATGAATACAAATTTCTCTTTAATGTGATACAGTGACTAAGTCATTATAGAGGCTCAAGACAAATGATTGAAAGAAATATATCAGTATCTTCTAGGTCCTCATTTATATAATTTTCATGATATGGTCCACGGTGAATGGGTCATCAATTTTGAATGATGAGAAAAATTGGTTAGGTGTTCAAACCATCCTAGATAGAGACCTCATTATGAGATTGATCATGATCCATATCATTATAGTGATTCTTATATAGCCTTTACTTTATACCTCCATGCTTGTAATACATTCTCATTTTCCTAGGAGGTCATGATATGTTTTTGGTGGACTTATAGAATATTCTTACCCATGAGATTAGCTGTGACCAAGTGTCCCTTTTTGTTTTATATGTATACATACTATTTTAAAGGATTATAAGTGTTATTTCTTATATTATATTCATACATAGGTGATCCCATGATGGAATACACTAAAAAATTAGTATTTAGTTATACCCCTAGAGGGATTACTTTTTTAAACACACTAATGTATAGATCCATAGTGGGATTCCATTACTTTTGTGGGGACGTTGAGGATTATGAGTAGGATGAATCTCCATTGTTTCCTTTTATTGAGCCTAGTGTGTTATCAAGTGGATAAGAACACAAGATTATTTCACTATGGGATTCAGTAGGTATGCTAGTGGTTGTCACCATAGAACTCATATCGAACATGTACGCATGTGGGTATATGGTTGTATGGTTGACATTAGGTGTTCAGCCACCCTCAATCCTTACATAAGTAATTCAATCAATTAATGATGATGTAGATACAATTCCAGTTATTATTCTATGACTCGTTCCATCAGGTAAAAAAATGATTTTATGATATGATGTGGACTCCCATATGTACATCCTAGCATCTAACATTTGATACTGACTAATTAAATGTAATATTACCAGGAAAACAGAAGTGTTTTTTCTTCATTATTGATGAGAATTCTGGCCATAAAATTCTATAGAGTATGTAGTATTATTCTTTTATAACAATTAAAAATGGACATGGATTACTTCATTAATTATTTAGATTTGTGGACCTGGTATTCAACAGAGGAAATCCAATACCATAGTTACGAATTGTATTAGTGTACATGGAGTTATACATGTGATATTGGTTAACGATACCACATCACACCATGTTTTAGATATTATGATATTCATTTGGATTAAGGATTACTCCCCTATGAAACTCATGGGATAATCCATATTCTCTTCATGGATGTATCATACTTTATTTTTAATATTGTCTTGGTAATGTGTTAATGATACATTTATTAAATTTATATATGTTATTTTCATCATTTTTATATCATTCCATTATTGATACATGGGTAATTGATAAAAAATATTATGGATGGTATCATAGAGAAATTTGAGTTATATTATTCCAAGATCAACATATGTATTTTGATTCCTAACACCATGGATGGGATAAAAGGATTAATGGATAATTATTATCATTACTATTGAATTCTATTTTACGTGGATGCCTTGGATACTATAATTCCCATTATTATTTAGATTATGTCATGATATTATAAATAGTCCAGAACTGTAAGAATATTTTATTATTTATCAAGATCTCTGGCTAAAATATAAAAAATGGTTTCACTTTAATTATTTCTCTATTAATTTCTTGATATTTTAAAAAATATTTCATTATCATGAACTTATTATATTATATTATAGGTTTTCCATTTTTTGTATCATATCGAAATTTATTTATCACCAATATTATTTGAACCCCATTTTATAGGCATAACTATTTTCTAGTTTTTGTAATGATCATGGAATCTTGATAATTAGATATCTTTCCTAGGGTTTCATGATCAGATGTTGTAGTTTGTGGGGATTTTTATGATGGGGATAGAGTAGATTGACCTTATCTTATAGACCGAATATGTGGATATACATGGTGTCAATATTATATCCTCATAAATTTATTTATATTCTATTATTTACTCTTGTTTAATTTATAAGCCCTATGGGTAATTAGTGTTATATGTATGACCTAGTTATCGAAGTTCTTACTACCTATTGTTCTTATTTAATCCTGGTTATATTTACAGGTTTTCGGCAATATTAATTTTCGGATATTGATGATGTTTTGTAACTTAAAAAATTTCTTATTCTCATATTAATTAATTGTCTCTAAAACAATCACACCCATGGCCTTAAATTATATGAAACCTCTGTTAGATTTTACTAATAAATTCGCGGGTAATTTTTTCCAATCATTTTAGATACCATTCATAGATTGATTTAATATGGGATTTTGAAAATTATATCAACATAAATAGTGAATTGATAAGTAAAGAATAACTTCACTACAATTAGAAATCAAAGAGGATAGTCATGATTAAAATCCCTAGAATCATACATGTTCTAATAGATGAAATCAACATCCCTTATATAATTATATCCACTTGTAAAACTATTTAAACAATCAAAACTTCTAGCTATAGGTATGGGGGTAGGAGAACACCCCAAATGAAAAATTGGCTTACCTACTCCTATGAAAATATATCCATAGATTTTTTGAATCATACTATCAATATCCTAATTTACCCATCATAGCCTATATAGTAGATTTTTCCCAATAGACATTTCATTGTTTAATAGTAGAAAGAAGTAATCCCCACTCGGAAGATGGAATATAATGATTTCAATGAAGAAGTAAATGGATGTTCTAGAAATATAGATATTAAAATGGAATACACCACCCACATTAGCACTACAAATAATTCCAGGGCCCTTTCCCAGGAATAGTCAAATTAAACCTTCACGTTCCTTAAGGAGATATGGTACATCTATTATGTTCCAGATATATCCTTCACATAGGTGTCACCATAGAGGTATAATACCACTAGAATGACCCTTTATTTATGTCCCATCAAAATAGTATATGAATTGGTTGGGATTATATATTTTCTTACAATAGTAGTTCAAGATATAGGGACCCACACCGTGGGTGGGTTACCATTCCCTCTCCAATTATTTATAATATATTTGTTCTGAAGGCCCATGTCACTATAAGAATATCCATATCCATCTTCACAACAATATACAGATATTTATTTCCTAAAATAAGATTCATTCCCTCAGATTCCCTCTAGTCATGCTGGATCCACTCCCCTAATAAAAAACTTAATATACAAACATCAGTATGGTCCTCCATATTATAAAAATGTCACTTTCCCAAAACACCACACCATGTTTGTAGAATTACTAGTCAACCCAAAGATCCTAGGTGAAAAATAAAATATAATTCTTCTCTTAATGATCATTGTTAATCCAAAAAATCAGATGCAGATAACACCATCATCATCATCAAAATAATTATATGTGAAAATTAACTACGTCCCTCCATTTAATTTATAATTCAATGGACATGATAGTTCTATAGATTTATTTCAACCTATTCTATAATAATATTTTGAAGGAAACAATGACATTTCAATGAAAATTCAATTCTTGATGTCCATATTGTCATAATGTACCTAAACTATTATCTACATGAAGAAGAGGTGTTGTATTTTTATAATTAATCAATATGAATTTGTTTTTATTTTATAAAACAAATTATATTTTGTATATAATTATATAATTTTGACCATAAACATTTAGAAAAAATTGTAGATCAAGAGGCACGATTCCATTTTGAACTAAGGTACCCAAAAAACACCGATATAAAAATGATAATACCAAATCATTATATTAATATTAATATATATATTATAAATAATTATTCCTTAAAATAATAAAAAAATAACATAGGGAATACAAAAAAAATGTTTTTGATCCACAAATCCCAATATGTGAATAAATAGATATGGGATTAACGAATATGAGTCAAGTAGGAAATGAGATATCCTGAATGGAAAGGGTCATGAATAATTAATTAAAATAATGAAATACGGGGCATGTAATAACTAGATCATTGAATCATTAGAATCTAGAAATAAGATAAATCATAACCTACATATATTTCAAGGGTCGCTACTAAGACATCACAACATGGTGGATAGAGTACCATCATGGACTGTGTTTTCACATTAATCACATACATATAATCTCTTGGGCTATATACAATACTAAGTAAATTTTATCCCAAAATTAAAATACCCATTGTAACATGTACACCAATATATATGAAAAAATTTAATCATACTTATGGATTGATCATCATAAGTTACCATCAAAATTAATGGGTAAAATAATAAATCGCCAATGTTTATTCAAATGATATTTTATAAAAACTACAAATTGGATAAGGTATTATATATTTTGGATGTTAATATTTTTATTCATCAGTATATGGATTATTTATAGTGTTTAATTTATGGATACATCACAATAAATGGGAGACCATATGGTATAACAATAATCAATTATAATGGAATTTTATGGAATGTGTAAAATTTTATTAATAAATGATTTAATTTGAATATTTCATTGAAATACAAAGGTATTATAAATTGGAAATATATGATATATTTATTTTTTAATGAAAAACAAGAATGTTAAAATTTCTATAAAATTGTGTCACGTGAATGGATTAATATATAAAAAGTACCCCTTAATTTTTTTTATTTCAAGGACTATACATAAAATTTATAATTTGGAATGTATTACCAAAATATGGAATTGGAGAATAATATAAGAATATATATGTAAATGAAATATACACATATATTTTAGTAATTATATTATTTTAAATAAATCGGGATATATGGTCGTTGAAAATTTACTAAATTGATGAAAATAGCATGACTTAGAGAGTTCCCTTTCCACTTTTACAGATTTATTCTAGACATTTATTTAAAATAACATATAATAATTTTTTATTTTTTGAAGAAATCGATGAAATAGTATTATAGTAGTTATAAGGTTTTTTTAGTATTTTAGGTGATACTTGAGTTATTTAATAAATATATTATATCTATATTCATTGTACAAAAGTAGTTCTTTTTATAGATTTATGGTAATATTAATTCTAAGGTAATTATGTGAATTCTACTAGGAAGGTTCCAAAACAAAAATAAATGACTGGTGAAATTATGTTAATGTAAATATAGATGTTCAATATGATTTTAATATTAAAATTTTATAAAAAATAAATTTGGATCAGTGTGTTTCACTATTATCTTTATACAGTTAATTCCCATGGGAGGGTTTTTTATCTATGAAGAACATATATTGTTTCACTTAACATAATAAAAAACAATTGATTTTTGAATGTGAAATATAAAAATATACTTATATATATTATTAAATTCAATAATAATTAAATTTAACCTATCCATAAATGTTATAGTGTAAAACTGGGTTCGTTGATCATGGATGTGGTGAACTTATTATAATGTAAACATCATTTTCATTTAGAATAAATTTATAGAGGAAGAAAATGTACATTCTAAAAAATATCACTATTATAATAATACTAATTTCTTCATTTCATTTTGTATGTAATATATTTATTGGGGGTAGTATTGGAACATTATTGAAAGTGATATGTTTTGATAATTCCATATTTAGATTTCATCGCTTGAGATACACCATATGGAACCTTATTTTTCATTTTAATGATACTAAAAAAACTTGTACTTGCGAGAGAGGGTTAAGAATATAATTGGGTATATATTTATAAATTTACTTATATTAGACCATGTAAGGATCATGGTATTGGAGTTATGGTATTTATAAAGGTTTTAGAGGTCGATTTTTTATAATTTTCATTAGTTTTTTATATTTACTAAAACTGCTATTATTATAAATTTAGATGATAAATACAATAATTATGACAAATGAGTTTATTATAATGATTAAATACATCATCCATGGCTCAATAAGTTATTTAATTATCTTCTCATGGTATTTTTATTATATTTCTGAATATCACAATTAAAAAAAATTAATAATCTTCTAGAAAATTCCTAAAAATTCCTCTTCATTTTTTTTCAAATATAGATTAAAAATAATTAATAATTTTTTTATATTTTTTTAAATTTTTCTATTGTATTATGCATATATAATCCTTATTTTCGTATAAAAAATAAATTTTATCATTGTGTTAAATTTTCTAACCTCTTGAAAATTATTTTACAATATCAAAACATTATATTATATTTATTAATCACAAAAACTATTTCCACAAATAATTCTATTTAAATAAAAAATCATTTAAAATTTTATATTTTTTAAAAATAATACATTAATAAAATTAATTTTAATAAAATACATTAAAACGTTTAATTATAATTTTTAGATGATTATTTATTTGTATCATGATATAAATTGTATTACCTTTTTCTTCCAACCCTAAAAAATATAATCTAATAATTAAATATGTGAAGATATTTTTCTAACAATAATGATAATGTTTTTAACTGTTAAATTAATTTTCCAATAGTTGAATTATTTTTCAAAAAGTAATATTTATAAATATAATATTGGTTTTTATCCTTCTACAAATACTTCATAATTCATAAATTATTATTTACTTTTATTTTACTTTCATGGAAATCTATATTATTATTTTCAAAGTATTTATTTCAATAAGTATATTCTATTTCAGTTCTACTGTGTTTTTCATTATTGATATTATTCTAGGGGATAAATCATATGGAAATTTTTATATAATAGTTATTTGATATTATATTGTTTTCCATGTTTTATTTATTGTAAATTTATACATCATATTTGTAATCTATATGTAATGTTTGAGTTAATATAAATATTTTATTTTTGTTTTTCATTATATGGTCTGTATGTTTTATATTATACTTTTTTTCTTGTTTGACACACACATAAATTAGAGAGTGATATTTTATTCATAATATTATATTTTTTATTTTCTCCCCCCTTTATGAAATCTCTCCCTTGAAATATCATTTCACCTAATAATATGGAGTCAAATATGGGTACATATATTTTATTCCATCTTATAGTTAATATACCGCCTCCAAATAATTACATTTCCACCAAATTACAGTCATTAGATGAGTGTAATTTATCCATAATGCATAGTTTATATTGTATAATGTCTTCATCAGTTTATCCTCATAAGTGAGATCATCATCCAATCGTACCAAATTAGGATTAAGAACATGTGTGGGGTATTGTATTTATATCCTTGTAAGGGATCCATGGAACATGCTATGAACTTGAGGAATGTTTGGCGGCAGTTATATTATGTAACAAGAAACTATGATGTGATTAATAATCTCAAAAATTATGATGTATATGGGACATTGTTATCCCTTATTCCCAAATATCTTGACATTTTTCTATTTATATGAGTTGATGACCACTATTCTGATAGCCTGTAACTCTTAGTCACTTTAATGGATATCAGTATAGCTCATATATTGTTTTAGTTATCCAAATAATATTGTTTATAGTCTATGCCTTTTTTAAAATTATATATATGATTTCTGGGAAAAAAGGATGTGTTCACAAACTATCAATCAAGACGTAGGTGTCCTTAATCTCTATAGATAGTTGGATTCTTAGGGATTTATGTGGTTGGTCGAGGTTAATAAAATATTTAATATAAACAGGATCAAAGGAATATGTTGGCCCTAGTTTTTGTTAAAACCTATTGAGAATGCTCTCAAAATATATACATATGTATGGATATTCAACTCATATTGGACTCCATTTATTAGGTGACAAGACATACAAATGATCAACTATGTATTTATATTTTTTGGTGAGTTTTATGGATTATGAGGTGAATAGAAAATATATATTATATACAATAAGTAGTGGTGTTCCATTTACAGTAATTATATCTATTATGTATATCTGTCTAAATTTATAAAGTGGGAATTCTTCTCTAAATAAATGAATACTTCTCTAAATAAATGAATATGTGAAATATTTTTATGATGATACACTACAACCCTCATCTGATTAATTCTTCTGAATGTCCTCAAAATTCCTATTTAAATTCATTGGTTATGTTTTAACATCACTATATTTTAATGGGTGACTGTTTCATTGCATTCGTCTATTTTTCCATATTTTTATTCACTTTTTGAAAGACAAGTCACATTGATTTAGAATTATTGATGAAATTCATTTCATTTTCCTTTCTATAGTATTGTAAAAAATCATTGTTCATTTTCATACTCCCATTAGTATTGATAGTGTTAAAAAAATATGCATTATTCAAGAAATCATTATTTATCTCAAATATTAATGGAAATGACCCAAAACATATTACTCATTCTTCATAAATTTTCATCTTTATTGTTTTCCCATATTTATAGCATCCACCTTAATATGTATTTTTGGACATAATCTTTTATGTAATCATTTATTATTTAAAAATTAATGATTGAGTAATTCCTTGAGAAAGGTATGACTGTTTTACATTATATATGAATTCTTTGTATATATAATTTCATGAATACAAATTTTGGATTCTTCATAATTGAGATAATAAATAATGTAATAATACATTTTTTACCTAAACAATCATACAATTTACACTTCATCCAAGAATGATAATCTATTGAGAATTCATATTCATTTATCCAATCTAATAATACGAAAAAATATATATTATTCTCCATATTTATTAATATTAATATGAGGCACTTATTATATATATATTTTTATAACTTCTCTCCATTTACATAATCCCTCAAAATGACCATTTTGATGATCATTTCATCCAACTTAAAATCATGTGATGCATTTTTTTCCATCAACATCAACATTCGTGATTCATATGATATCAATTTTAAAATTTTCATTTTTACATATCCCAATACCTTTATTGAAGTATCTCTATACACCATGAATAATTCCCCAAATGATGGTACTGTTAGTTCTAGTATTGTTAGAATCATTTTCCAAATTACCTGGACGACAATTTGAATGCAATTATCTAGAAAAAAATAAATTCCTTCTAGGTTTTTATGGCCTATGTGTCTTATAATTTATATATTTTCATAAAAAAATAAATTATATTACCCATATATTCTTTGGAAATTTCAGTATACTTCCATGGTTTTATTGTAGGACAATCATGCACTGCCATTGATTTAGAAATTTCCAAAGATTCCCATTTATTGGTTAAAAAGAACCCCAATACTAATACTTCATCCCAAAATAACATTTAGTATAAACGTCATATTACTTACCCTTTAATAATGTTTTTTCCTTATATTTAAAAGATTATCATGCTTCTCCATTCATTTGGGGAGTATAATAATAGAATAAATTAATAATATCATATTTTTTGGGGGACATCTCTAAACACTAAATTGATTATTACTATGAATATTAATTTAGAATTAGTGATCCCAAAGGTAATCAAAATAAACACTTATTGTATATACTAAATTCTAATGGTCTTATTATTATTATATACCTTAGTCAACATTTATTTTTGATATCCGAAGTTGGGGTTCACTATAGATAGTTACAAGGTCAAACCTAGATATAAAAAAATTCATTCTATCAATGGTAGTAGATACTGGTAAATTTTCTAATATTTTTGAGTTCATGTTAATCAGTGTATATGGGAATTGAAAAATCCATTGTAGTGACATTGGGACTAGATGATCCCATTTTATAGAAATTATGTGTATAAAAACCATTTCTATATTATCTTTTAACTATATTATGGTGTCTCTATCTCAATTTTGGCCACGCAAAATAATTTCGTTGATCTACAATTATATATCTGTATATGTTCTATTATGAAATAAATGTATATTTTTGAAGGGTGGGTATCAACCCATTTATAAAAATATTAGTGTATCCCAACGAAATTAGAATGACATTATATATGATTTTCTATATTTTCTCAATCATTTGATAAAGATATCCATTCTCATAAAACCAAAATATCTATTATTGGTATAATTATTGCAAAGAATATTAATCCTCTTACTTAGAGTTGTTAATAATGGGAGTATTATTTGATATGTGTAGATAAGTTTCCTTATCCTAGAAGTTGATATTGTATTTATTTAGGGATAGTAATTCCATGGATAATATATCATCAAATTTCAATAACTGATTTATAATAAGAGTTTGGATATTAAATACACAGTAATTGACAATGTATTGTCATTTACATGGGATGAAATAATTTCTAGGTTTATAGTTTTTTGGTAACTCATCCTTCATGTTTTGTGGTATTGTTTGAATATTTATTCTATACATGCATGATAAGATTGATTGTATAAAAAATAAAAGTATTATAACTTTTAGGTTTATTAATGGATAATGTTCCAACCATTCACTATTGTTTTATAATTCTTATCATTTAGTATAAAATAAGAAATAATGGGTATAGTGATACTCAAACTATCCTAAATATAGAATGAAACCTATGAAATTAAAGGGGATAAGTAAAAAATTACAAATATTTCCTATATTATGAGTGACTACAACTCAATATATGTTATCTTTGTTGATTTACCTTCACTATTTTAAAAATTCCAAAAAACAAATTACACTCCATTATAATAGTTCATAAGGATCAATGTAATTTAAAACTGCATAACCCTCACAACTACCAATTCAGTCCAGTATAAAGGCCATTTTTCATGATTTTTGTACTATATTTGTTCACACTCATAGGGCCCTTTCTGGTTCATTATCTGCAAGTAAAAAAGTTTCAATCCATATTCACATATAAATTCCAAACATGTATTTCATTTCATGGAAATGACTTTATCTATTCTATTACAAAATATTATATTGATTTTATTTTCGTAGGATAATATTGTTTGTATTTACTAATTAATTCATTTTATTAATTTAAAAAATAACTATTTGTTTATCTAATACTGAAATTATAATCCCATGTTTCTTACAAAAAATATTATATTCTTTAAAATAAAAATTTAAAATAAGAACAACCGAATGATTGAGATGTATAATTTCATTGTATAACCAGGTACATTAAAAATTCAAATCAATCTAAAAATATAAAATCATTATATTAATAATTGATTTGAGATCATAAACCCTATTGGGATTAAAAAACTAATAATGAAAACCATGGGAAAATTTTCAAAATTGAATGTAAACAAATCTTAGTTAGTTAATAAGAATGATCAAGGAGAATAAAATGTGTTCCAAAAAGTATAACAATATACCGTAAAATCTAATAAAATTGAGTAACCATATAAGAGATACTAATAATGAATATCAAATCATATAAATCATGAAATCTATGGATTGTGGTGAATAAAAAAATGTCATTCTCCTATGTTTGGTCTCAATTCCAACACAACATAATAAGGAAGATAGATTCCAATCAGAGATTATGCTAATATATTAATTTCATACAGTTCATCTTATAATAAATTAAAATTGCACAATGTATTAGGGAACTATATACACCCATCCATCATAACATATCAATGCATATGTGTTAAACATTAGGGAATCAACCATATTTCATTAGAACAAGTAATAATAATATAATGTAATGGGTCATTTGATATTTCAAAAGAAAATATTCAAAGGAGATATAAGAATTATTCCAATTAAAAGAATAAATTATTTATTTTTAATGATAATATTTTTATAAAAATCATTGTCTTCACATATTTATTGAATTTGATGAAATTTATTTGCGAATGGTAAGTGATTTTGGTATAAAATCTAACCAATAAGATGGTTCTTTAATGAATTCATGAAATACTTTTATGAATGGACTTAATATGGCTTTTCATTGAAAGCATGAGGTAAACTAGAATAATTATAACGAATGTCGATATTGTTTTTAATAAAACACGAGGGTGAAAAATATCATTAAAAGATAATTTCATGTATGTAGTAATGTATAAGAACAGTTTAATCTGTTTTGATTTGGAAAGAGGAAAAAATAAATAAAAATAGTAAATATAAAACCATGGAAAATAAAGGGAGAACATGTAAGGTACATATGTAGTTGAAAATATGTAAAATTTAGTGGAAATTTATATGTATAAATAAAATTGAGGTAACGAGAAAATGGATCATCCAATGGAATTGGGGTGGTTCTCAGAAATCCCATACCTCTGGTGTGAATTGGTTTTCAAACAATACATAACATCAATACTAATAATAATAAATTTGTTAAACGCATAATTAAAAATATTATTAAAATATATATGTTTTCTTATCTATTTATATGTCATTATAATTTCATTTCATATAGAGACCATATATATTCACTATCCCAAGTGTTTTCATCTCGTGGATAAAATATATGATTAATCTGTGGGTAATTATGAGCATTCCAAAAAATAGTTCTATAAATATCATGGTGTGATGTGATGATGAAAATTTTATTTAAAAATTTTAAATTTTTTTTACTATTTGAATTTTAAAAAATACTAAAATAGGTTTAATGTTCAGCAATTGTTTTTAGAGAGAAAGTTAAATAATGTGGTTTTTCATACCGTGAAGATCATATTTAGATAAAAAAAATTCTGATTTATATTAATAAAATATAATCTGTGAATGAAAATATTATATAGATATTTAAATTGTTAAAAAATAATTATTTCAAATCAGCTATGATGGGGGTGGTAGGAAATAATGTATTTTTTTGACGGAGGTGGTGAACTAACAACAATGAGGACAATGATCACACTAAAAAGATATTTATGGGAAGTGTAAAATGGATGTTACATTAACATAACAAAAAGTATGTATATATTTTATAATGATGTTATTATTTTATTTTGGTTGGATGTGACATTGAGTATGAATAATAAAAAATGTGTAGATAGATATAATTTAGACAAATTTCTACTTTCGATGTCATCCCCTAAAATAAAAATTAATGTTCCTTGGTTTTATGGTGTGGTGTGACCGTTATATTGGGGATATCATGGAGAGGGGTAGAATTACCACTGGGAAGAATTTCTCCGTACTTAAATACTTAAAACATGTGAAGATAAGGGGAGCAGAAGAGTGATATTTATAAGTGCGTGAGAGGGTTTTTTGATAATATAATATTCACAAGTTTATTATGTTGGGTCATGGTTTCCAATAGTAAAGAATATTATGACCATTTAATGTAATTACTACATGTGAGTTATAGATAATGGTATCAGATAGTATCTACGAATAATCGATTCATTTAATTATATTTCATTTTCAACTAACATATTATATAATTTTAATTTATTCAAAAAAAATAAACTTTTTTATAAATATGAAACTAATTCAGAAGAAATATTTTCACAAATTTGTATTAAAAATTTTAAATCCATTTCAAGAAAGTATTTTTCAAAATATGATAATTTAATTATCAAATAAGATATGTTTTTATTTGAAATATAAATATTTAAATATTATAATCTACATTCAATCCATTTGAAAAAGTCATTATGGGGATAAAATATTATATTATCACTATAATGCAGCATAATATTGTATTATAATCCAATTTTTGGAAAATTAACATACTTTTAAGCTTTTATATTTATCCTAAAATATAAAAGAATAAAATTTATTTATAATAACATAAACACTTATATTATCCTATTTTAAACATTAAATTCTTTATATCATTATATAAATTTTGTATATTATATTTTTATATGATGAATAAATATTATTTTTTAATTTCATTGGAGAGGATATTATTCTCATTATTTTTTTAATTTTCTTAATGGTTGTATAACCATTCAAATATATAAATTATTATTCCAATGTTAAATGTTATAACATTCAAATGGGGTCACAATATTTTCTAAATAAAAAATGTTTTAAATAATCATCACTAAAATCTATATTTATCTCATATATATATATATATCATTTACAAAATATATTTTGCAGTAAAAATCGAACTTTTTTATTTCTATTTGTTCTCTATCAGTTGAATATTTAATTGATATTGGGAGGATCAAATTTTCTTTTATAATATTTTTTATTTATAATTAATATCAAATTTTATGGTAAGAATATTATTGATTATATTGATAATATAAATGAAATGTTACAATTAATAAAGTAATGTTCTATTAATATTAATTAAATAATGAATACATTTTATATTATCTTATGTTACCTATTTTTACACACCCATACATTTATAAGGAAATTTTAAATTATAAAACTCATGTTCATTACACATAGTACCGTTATCATCCCTTATATCTATCGTCACAGAAGTAGTATAAGATATATTATGATACAGTGTAAAACACTCCGATTAAGAGTGAACACCTGTTCAGATAAAGGAACCTACCATTATTCCCCAAAAACACATTATTGACTCTACAATATATATGGGAATAACTATCATGCCTAATACACATCATCTGCAAACTTTTTAAGAATTGGGAGGTGCGTCTCAAAATGTAATGTCTCCAACAAAATGATTTATGACTAATGAGGTCATTTATACATCTCTCTATATCTCCCAAGAAATATAATAATTTCTAGAATGATTTCCCCTAGAATTGATGTATATCTATGAAGTATGTTTATGGGATGAATTATCCACATGGAATTTCTTATTCAACTTGTAGACACATGTGATCATAACTTTCTCCACCATAGTGTTTCATGAGTAATATAAAATGAATAATATACTGTATATTATTTTTAAGATGTTCATCACATATAGGTATTTAATCTTACATACTCAGAAAGATCCAAAAACATGAATACCCTTATGAATCAGTGATAAATAGTTCACATTTCTATAGTAATTGTGGATTAGTATCATAAAAATTATTTAAATCAACAAAACAATCTATTAGTGTACACCAAAATTCATATATTACAAACCCAATATTGTCGATGCGACCTATCCAATTTTCAAAAACAAATTTGTGGTGTATGTCTTTCTTTAGTTCAGCCCTATATTTTAGAGATGACCTAATCCTCATTATAGTTAGACTATGTTAATGCCATCAAAAACTGACTCCCACTATAATAAATTCAATCATCATCAATATAATATTTATGAGTGAAACATAAATGGTGTGGTGCATGGGGTGGAACAGTCTTATATGGTTTGTAAAAAACAGTTATTCTCTATAAAAGGGAGTAAACCTATAAATAGAAGTTTTTCATGGGATTTAAAAGTCTTACTGGATTATTAACATAGGGAACCCTTTTCAAAAACCAAAAAATATAATTTTTTTAATGGATTAATCTTGATAGACTAGAATAAATGAGGGAACTAAAGAGGGTGGGACAATTTAATTTTTTGTCTATTTAGAGATTGAGATCTATAATATGTTCAATTATTATATCATCAATGGATAAAATCCCAACTATAGGGATGGTCATTTTGACACTATGATTATTACTATAGTACAAAAAGAATATATTGTTCTTAAACTATCAATTATTTTCTACAAAGGATATTTCACTCATACTTAATAGATAGAATTTGGTGAATATATCCACCATAGACACAATACATTATTCCTCATATTTCCACATCTATTGAATATACAACATATACTACAATTTTATAACCCTATCTTGACATCATATATCAGCCAATCATTCAGTTATTATAAGTATGTCAATAGATTCCATGTTAAACTAACGGGTTCTCTTAATGGCCATATAGATGCTTCAGAGAAAAAATGAAAAAAAATCATTATTAAATAAATCCATATCCAATATTTCTTGATATTATTCCCCAACCACCAGATTTTGGAAACATGATCTTATCCTCTATCAATGGTATATAAGACACAAATTATAACATATATCACTTTTTCACTTTTTTTGGTCAAATTATGCGGACATTAGATCAATTCAAAAAAGATAATCTATGATAATTTTCATAAAAAAATTAAGGTTCTTATTTCTTTTGGTGTAGATATTATGGATTACAATTTTTCACCACCTAGGAGGATCTTGTTCATAAATTTGTCAATTAGTTTTCTTCCATTCAATTAAGTATTTTTGTAACTGATAAATACATATAAATACCTCAAAAAATTGATTTTTTCCATCATCATTAGATAGTGAAATTATGAAACATAATCCAATAATGTTTAAAATGTATAGGCATTGTTTTTTTGGATGCTTGTGTAATGACTCAGAAATTTCCATGTAAATTTTTCTATACTTATATTGGAATTTTACGAGTCCGTGAAAATTTACGGTCCGTGATTCCGATACCCGGTGTTCCTGGAGAGAATTTCTGAAATTTTATTTAGGTACATTTTGTAAATATATGAGCGAGTTTTTGTATCTTTTAAATTGGTACAATGAATTGAAATCGTAGGTCAACATTGAACTCGCAGTACAGGTATTATCTTAAGAAAACCATCACCTCCACTACTGCAGGTCGAGGGTTAAATATAGATTTTGTGTTTTTCATGGAAATGAAAAATTAAAATAAAAAAAAATTCTATTTTATTTATGTTGAAACCTCACGTGTGTGTTAAAGAGATGGGGACCACCTAAACTAACACCCCCCCCCCATTTTGAATTCAATTCTTGGTGGTGGGGACCACCCGAAACCCTCATAATGGGGGGGGGGCCTCTCAACTCCACCAATTAATTATATGTATTAAGATATATTAAATGATAAGTTATTAATTTATTTTATGTTTACTTCTCACTTGATGTTTTTGGAAAGGTGTTGGAAAATGGAGGAGCTTTGTAGATTTGTGGAGAAACTCATTCTCCAACGAAGAACGCACTCCGGAAATGAAGAACGAGGATGACACATGAGCCAAGATCGGGGGAAACTTGTGAAAACAACGAACGTCGACGCCACCATCTCCTACTACTTCATCTTCATCCTCACGAACTCCTCCAACGAACGACAAGGGAGGGTTTGATGTTTTAAATACCTCCCTTACCCGTTCTTAATGTTATTAGCGATTCAAAAGTTGTGAACCGCTTGCTACCGCCCTAACGCGGATGGTGCGGTCCAAAAAAATATGGTCTGACCTCTCCAAAATTTTCCCTTGAGGTATTTGATGAAATCATTTCAACAGAGGAAGATGAAAACCATGCCAGCCATGATGGAGGCACGGCGTGCTACCGCACCACGCTGAGAAAAAGGCTGGTCATCCGGCCAGCTGCGACACCCTACCACGACCACCCCACACCATGGGCTGCCCAGGACAAGACACAAGCGTGGTCTGTGCTGGAGCCAGCGGGCCATCCTGGAGCCATCGGGCTGGACTGGGTCGACAAAAAGTGGGTCGGCCCAGGCCAGATCGATCTGACCGGGTCCGACCAGACTAAGACCAGTTTGGACCCATTCTATACTTTTGGCCATAAAATTGGAACCAAACATCTGTTTGACGAACTGTTTGTGGAACTGAAAACCTTGGAACATAATAGACCTTTTTGTATGCCCCACTCAAGATTTGGATAATTTTGGAGTATGGTCAGGTTGGATCGAGCACGAATCTAAACAAGACCATGGGGAAAAAAGGATAATAACTTAAAGAACGAGCATCTGTTTGATGCATTTTCTATTGCGTTGAGACCCCTACGATGTGGAAGAACATTGAGATTCTTCTTATAGGGACTTCTTAGTAGTTGGAGTATCGACATGTAGCTTGTGGAGCAGACTCTCCCGGAGATGATCAAGCGTAGTGTAGGAACCCTGTAGTTGTCTCTAACGGTGTACTAGAATGATGTGTGGGTTTGACAACTTACAGATTTATGTACTGGGATCATGTGTGGGTTAGATGACATACTAATGATGTACTCGGATCATGTGTGGGTCTGACGATGTACTAAAGATGTACTAGGATCCTGTGTGGGTCTCACGACATACTGACCATGTACTAGGATCATGTGTGGGGTTGACAACTTACTGACGTTGTACTAGGATCTTGTGTGTGTATAACGACATAATAACAATGTAATATAATCTTGTATGGGACAAATGAAATACTTAATGTGTACTAGGATCCTTTGTGAGTCTGATGAGGTACTGACGGTGTGTTGGGATCAAGTTTGGGTTTGACGGTGTACTGATGGTGTCCTAGGATCCTGTGTGGGTCTGACGGCATACTAACATTGTACTAGGATACTGTGTGGGTCTGATGAGGTACTGACAGTATACTGGGATCCAGTGTGAGAATGAAGATGTACTGAAGTTGTACTAGGATAATGTGTGGGTCTCACGACATTCTAACGATCTACTAGGATCTTATGTGGGTCTGACGATGAACTGACGGTGTACTAGGATCTTGTGTGGGTCTGATGATGTACTGATGTTTTACTAGGATTAGTTTGGGTTAGACGATGTACTAGGATCCTGTTTGGGACTGAAAATGCACTAACTGTCTACTAGGATCTTTTGTGGGTTTGACGATGTACTGATGATGTACTAGGATCCTGTGTGGTTTAACGATGTACTAGAATCCTTTGTGGGTCTGACGATATAGTAGTATTCTCCGTGGGTTTGATGATTTACTACAATCCTTTGTGGGCCTAATGATGATTTAGGATCCTTCGTGGTTCTACCTCTTAATAGAGTAAGATGAATTAGTAGTTACATCTAATCATTATACTTGTGTACCTATGTAATACCTGAAATTTTCTGATTCTTAACATATGTTTTATTCTTCTGTGTGATGTACATGTGTGGTACTTACCTTCGTGGTGATACCTTTTTTGTATTCTTCTGTGTGAAATACGTGTGTGGTACATACCATTTTTGTAATTTTTCCTTTGTGGAACAGATGTACATTTGAAAAGGATTTGGGCCTTGTGATTCATCATGAATGAGACGGGTAATATTTGGTAACATAGGTATATGTATGGGCATATACCAAAGTAGGTTTGTCACTAGATTACATGCTTTTGGGTTTATCTTTTTTAGATTTTGTGAGACCTTGAGGGTCTCAGGGTCCCCACAGAGTAAGGTTATACTCACCCCAATATGGTATTTTCCCACACCTTGTCGTCATTGGTGTAGATGATGGATAGCGCTGATCGAGGTTGAGGGTACTAGGACTCGATGGTGCCCGGAGTTGGACCATATGATGTGTCTATATGTAGAGGAGATGGGAGAACATGGAGTTCTAAGGTGGAAATCTATATCAATTCTTCTGGTAGGATCCCCGGGGGAAAACCCAGTAGTTATATTTCTCTTTCATCAATTGTGTTGAATTTTCAGTTGTACTTATAACATTACTGTTGGGCTTTTATTTCGGCCCCTATTACTTTCTGCAATATTTTTTCTATACAGTTTAATTGTGTTCATATCTTTTTGTGTTTTTGGTTGCGTGTGTTTAAAAGATATAAAGACAATTCCTTCTAGGTTTTAGTGAATATGCATTTCTGTGCTAGTCACCATCCCCTGGCCTATGGAAGGCGGTCTTGGGGTATTCATGACAAGAGCCACGGGGTACAGGTCATGAAAAATTTGAATTAGAGGAGTCGATTTTACTGTAGAACATAGGAATATGATATTTCTTTTAATGGAAATTGTGTTAAATGTATTGAGTGTGGTTATCAGGTTAGGGATTCTAGAGTTGGTATGGCAGTTGACGTATCCCTACACCAGGACCCTAACTTCTGATTTCTAATTTAGTGCACCAAAACACTGATTGAATGTGTGTTTTGAAAAATTTTCAAGTGTTTTCATGCGTCATCTAACCATGTATAACTAAATGATTGTGGCACATCTGTTCATTACTAGGATGTTGTTACATGGATAGCCAGCTAATATTCCTGAGAGAGGACACGAAGATGGCCCACTAAGCGGTGAGGCTTCGGGGCAAGTCCCTATTACTATATTGGCACCTTCGGGTGGTGTACCAGCTGCACAACCACCCATTGGGCAGTATATATCACCAGCCGCACTAGAGGATGGTGCATGCCGACTGATCACATTGCACTTGTTTCAGCATTAGAGGCCTCCAAGGTTTCGAGGTGAGACAGATTCCCATGCAGGTGAGGGCTGGTTTGAGGTGGTTGCTAGAGTTTTCCCCCTAATTGAGACAGCAGAATATCATATGGCGATCATTGCTACTAGACTTTTATAGTGACTGACCATGAGGACGGTCCACATAGTGGTGAGGCTTCGGTACGTGGACCATTACTCGAGATAGTACCTTAGGGTAGTGTGTCAGCTATATCACTACCAATTAGTCAACAGTTAGAACTAGTGGTACCTATATAGAACACATATAGGCTTAGTGCCTTACGTGTGATTTTTCATCAAATTCCTCTCATGTTCCAAGGTGAGTATTAATCCTAGGCCACTGAGGACTAGCTTAAGGGGAGGCTGAGAGTTATCTAGAGATTCTACAACTTGGTAGGATGATATGTTGAAAGCTGATTATTCGTCATGGCATACCAATAATTCCTCGTACTCGATTAATACGATACGATCTGTGCTTAGGGGCTCGTACATTCGAGTGTAGTGTGTTTAAGAACGTTTGAGCCATCAATATTCCTCTTATGTAGGGGGGATAGAGAGTACATTTGTGGTTGAATGTTTTTTGGCTGACAAAATACAGATAGTGAAAGATAATAGTGGGAAAATAGGAAACTGGCACAAATCTCATAGACTTGGGTATGTAAAGATGTTTCAGGAAGATGAAGTAATAGGGATAGATGAATCTACAGGGCTGCATATGTGGAATCAGAGCTAGAGGAGAAACATGTGGTGGTGTACATTTCGGCATATTTCAACCACCCCCCTTTGTGGTCCCCACCAGGCTCATGTAGCTAGATAGAAGGGGATGGGATTAGCTGCATGCAGTCAAGGAGGTGGCCCAAGGACTCCAGGAATGATTAGAGGTATGGTCTGTGTCTACTATTAGTTTCTGTATCAATATGCATAGTTACCAATCATTCCTTCCTTCCATGAATCTTGTCCAAAACCTATAGTTTCTGATTAAATCAATGACTTGACCATCACATCTGGAGATACCTTTGGGAGGAGACAAGTTAATAACACTTACGCTAAAGGTGTGCTCTAACCCCTGAGGTGATAGATTCAGTTGGAACGTCTTGGCGGTTGCATCAAGGCCTTATGATGTTAGTTTGGGTATGGACTGTGCATCCAAATTTCATAATCAAAATGACTATATTAGGAAAAAAAATTTACAGTTTCTCTAAAACGTTGGAATGGTGTGTTCCTTGGTCGGTGAAAAGGAAACACATGCACCACAGGATAGACTCATGTATAAGAGGGTGAAGCTGATCACTCATGAGTCGTGCGGACTTACCCAGGTTGCCACAGAAGTTTTAAGCTTTCAGTTCCAAATATCAGTGGTAGAGCGTGGGGAAATATTTTCAAAATATTTTTCCAGAATTACATACCCAAAGGTAGGGGATGTCTGCTTTGGAATGTTACTACCAGAAATTTGTACCCATCTTCCATAGGGTAGCAATACCCTTTTCATCTTTGGTGGAAAAGGGGGAGATTTTCCGGTGGACGGAGAAGTGTCAGCAGTGCTTTCAAGAGCTAACACAGAGACTGTCAAGTAGAAATACACTACCCCTGAACTAGAGATAGCAGCGGTGGTCTTTGTGCTTAAGGCTTGTTGGAATTACCTTATGGATGAGCATTTTACAGTATACTCTGATCACAATACTCTAAGGTATATCTTCTCTTAGAAGGATCTGAACCTGAGATAGCTATGTTGGCTTGAGTTACATCAGGACCACGACTTATAGATATACTATTATCCTTGTAAGGGGTTTGTTGTAGTATATGCACACTGCAGGAGGATTGGCATATAGCTACTAGGCAAGGCGATGGAGCGGCTGGCTATTTGCAGATATCCTTTGTGGATCAAGATGGAGAAGCTTTTATGCAGTCTCTTACAGTCACTCCCCTACTTCTTCAATGAGTCAGGTAGGCACAACATGGGGATGCTAACTGCGAGGTATGATGTGCCCAGATATCCACAGGATAGGAAGATGATGGATTTTCTGAAGGTGCGGAGCACATCATACATTTCAGAGGATGTACCACGATGCTAGTGTCGCATCAGGAGGAAGTGTTGAGGGAGTTCCAACATCCCCTCTATCGGTACACCCAGGAGTAGTGAATATGTACTAGGATCTCTGACAACTACACTGGTGGCCATGAATGAAGAAAGAAGTACCAGAGTATGTACCTTAGTGCCTCACTTTTCAGAAAGTGATGTCTGAGAATCAAGTACCAGGAGGCTTGGTTTAGCTTCTAGAGGTCCCAGAGTGGAAGTGGGATGGGATTTTCATGGACTATATGATGGGACTTTCACATAAATCTTGGGGTCATGATTCTATCTGGGTGATCGTCGATCGACTCACCATGCTAGCCTACATTCTATAGATCAGAGAACAGGGTTCAGTAGAGAGCTTGGGACACCACTATGTGCAACATATTTTGTGACTACCTGGAGTAACATTGACGATTGTCTCCAATAATGATACATGTTTTACTTCTCTGCTTTGGAAGGGGTTTCAGGAGGCGTTCAGGATGCATCTTCTTTTTATCACCGCATTCCATCCTCAAAAGGTTGGCCAGACAGAGAAGACCATTTAGACCCTCGTAGACATGCTACATGATTGAGTCTTAAAATTCAGTAACACTTGGGAGGATCACTTGCCTTTGGTGAAGTTTTCATACAATTATAGCTATCAATCCATCATTGGGATGACACCTTTTGAGGCATTGTATGGGAGACCATGCGGATCACCTTTGTGCTGGACTAACCCAGGGTAGTCAACACTTATGGGACCAGAGATTTTATGGGCTACCAGAGAGAAAGTACATATCATCCAGGAGAGGATGAAGCCTTCCGAGAGCAGACAAATGTTTTATGTCGACATGATATAGAGACCTCAAGAGTTTGTGGATAGTGACAATGTCATTCTATAAGTATCACCTCAATGTGTATTGTTGTGATTTAGAGAGTGTGGCAAGTTATCTTCAAGGTTAATTGGATCCTTCCAGGTCCTCTGCAAAGTTGGCGAGGTGTCTAATCGACTAGAAATTCCCCCTAAGTTGCACTAGGATCAAGACTTCTTCCACGTATCCCCACTGAGGAGATACATTCACGACCCTTCTCACATCATCGACCACAAAGAGATGGATGTCGATGATGGGGAAACATTTATAGAGGTTCTAGTAGATATTGAGGATCTAGAGGAGCAGGTCCCTCATGGGTGGTCGATACCTCTAGTTCGCGTTCGCTAGGAGCACTAGAACCTCCAAGATAGCACACGAGAGTGGTAGGCTCAAATTCATGCTCATTATCCCTACTTATTTTCTTAGTTTTGAGTTGTGGTTTAAAAGGATGTAATGTAAATATGTGTGGAGAATGTAAAGTCCTAGAAATTTCCATGTAATTTTAATTATATGGTAATTTTACGAGTCCTTGAAAATTTACGGAACATGATTCCGAGGCCCGGTGTGCCCGAAATGAATTTCTGAACTTTTATTCGAGCACATTCAGTAAACTTCTGAGTGTACTTTTGTAACTTTTAAACCTGTCCTCAGAATTGAAATATAAGGGCACCATTTAACTCACAGTGTCGGTATTCACATTCGTAGACCATCAACTTGACCGTAGTAGGTCCAGGGTCAAAGATAAATTATGTGTTTTTCATGGAAATGAAAAATAAAAAAAATAAACTGCCATTTTTTTGAAACCTCCCATGTGAGTGTTAAAGAGGTGGGGACCACCTGAACTAACCCACCTCCCATTTTTAATTCCATGATTGGTGGTGGGGACCACCTGAACCCCTCATAATGGGTAATGGTGGGGAACCTCCCAACTCCTCCAATTAATTATATGTGTCAACATAATATAAATTATATTTTGTTAATTTATTTTATATTGGATCCTCACTTGATGGTTGGGGGAACGTATGAGAAAATAGAATAGATTTGGAGATTTTTGGATAAACTCATCCTCCAACGAAGAATGCACTTCGGAATTGAAGAATGAGGACGACACTTGAGCCCGGATCGGAGGCATCTTGCGGAAGCAACGAACGTCGACACCTCCATCTAAAAAGACATCGATTTCTACCTAATGTTCTACTCAAATGAAGTAAAAGTTATGTTTTGATTTTATAAATACCTCCCTTACACATTCATGATGTTATTTGGAATTCATAAGTTTTGAACTTCTAGCTACCGCTCTAACACGGAGGTTGCGGGCCAAGCAAACCTGGCCCAACCTCTCCAAAAATTTTCCTTGTGATTTTTGATGAAACCATTGTGATGGTGGAAGACGGAAACTAATCAGGCCATGAAAAAGGTGTTGTGTGTGACCGCGCCAGGAAGAGATGAAGATTAGCCATCCGGCCAGCT
This sequence comes from Viscum album, assembly GCA_963277665.1. Classification (NCBI taxonomy): domain Eukaryota; kingdom Viridiplantae; phylum Streptophyta; class Magnoliopsida; order Santalales; family Viscaceae; genus Viscum; species Viscum album. Next base: position 1,895,403,113 of record OY728163.1, on the reverse strand, counting down.
GTGGTGCCCCGCCGCGCCGTGGCCAACCCGCACTGCGGGCCACCCAGGCCAGCCGCACTGCGGGCTGGACTAGACCCAGTGAGTCGGGCCACCCAACGGGCCAGGTTGGTACTAGATGGTTGGGCAGGTTCAAACCAATTTGTGTCATCCTAGGTCAGTTTGGGCTTGGTCGGTCCAACCGGGTCGGACCGGAACCTGACAAGTTTCGACCCATTCGATACTTTTGGCCATAACATTGGCACCGAGCATCCATTTGATGAACTGTCTATGCTGCCAGAATCGTTGGAGCGAGATGGACCTTTTTCTATACCCCACTCAATCTTTGGATAAATTTGGGGAAATAATCGGGTTGGATTGAGAAAGAATCCAACCGGGCCCTTAAGACAAAAAGGCAAATAACATACAGACCGAGTGTCTGTTGGACGCACCGTCTATTGTGTTGAGACCCTTATGACATGAAGGACCTTTGAGATACTTCTTCATGTTACTTATTGGTAGTTGGTGTATCAACCAGTATTTTAAGGAGCAGACTCTCTCAGAGATGATCATACTTAGTGTGTGAACCCTACAGCTATCTGTGACGGTGTACTGGGATCCTAAGTGGGTATAATGACGCACTGACGACGTACTAGGAACCGGTGTGGGTATGATGAGGTACTGATGATGTACTAGGATCTTGTGTGGGTCGTATTACGTACATCATATATACTAGGATCATGTGTGGGTATGATGACGTATTGACGACGCACTAGGATCCTATGTGCGCCTGACGACGTACTAACGATGTACTAGGAACCTGTGTGGGTATGAGGATGTAGTGACGTTGTAATAGGATCTTGTGTGGGTATGAAAACGTACTGATGGTGTACTAGGATCCTGTGTGGGTATGATGATGTACTAACACTGTACTATGATCCATTGTGGGTCTGACGACGTAATGACAGTGTACAAGGAGCCTGGGTGGGTCTGACGATGTACTGACGATGTACCTGGATCCTGTGTGGGTCTGATGACGTTTTGACACTGTACTAAGATCTTGTGTGGTTCTGATGACATAATGAAGGTTTAATAGGATTGTGTGTGGTTTTGATGATGTACTGATGGTGTACTAGGATCTTGTGTGGGTCTGACGATGTACCGATGGTGTACTAGGATCCAGTGTCGGTCTGTGGACATACTGACGATGTAAGAGGATTTTGTGTGGTATTGACGACGTGCTGATGTTGTACTAGGATCTTGTGTGGGTCTGACAATGTACTGGAGATTTACTAGGTTCGTGTGTGGGTCTGAAGACGTACTGACAGTGTACTAGGATCGTATGTGGGTCTGACAATGAACTGGGTTCCTGTGTGGTTCTGGAAATGTACTAGAATTTTGTGGGGGTCTGACGATGTACTATGATCCTCCGTGGGTCTGATGATGATTTAGGATCCTTAGTGGGTCTACCTCTTAATATAGTAATATGAATTAGTAGTTACATCTAATCATCTCTACTATTGTACAAATGTTATATGTTGTGTGATCTGAGTCTTTACCTTTGTGGTATTCTTATGTGTGACATTATTGTGTGGTACTTACCTTCGTGGTGATACATTTATGGTATTAATCAATTTGGCATACATGTGTGGTACTTAGCTTTATGGTAATCTTTCTTTTGTGTAATAGTTTTACATTGTCTAAGGAGTTGTGCCTTGTGATATCTCATGAATGATATGGGTAATATTTGGTAACATAGGTATATGTATGGTCATATACCAAAGTAGGGTAGTCAATGGTTTACATGATTTGTGATTTATCCTTTGTGTATTTTGTGAAACATTGAGGGTCTCTAGGTCCCAACAGAGTATCGTTGTAATCACCCTACTACGGACATTCCATGTACCATGTTTTGTTTGATGCAGATGACGGAGAGCACTGATCGAGGATGAGGGTACCAGGACTGGATGGTGCTCAGAGGTGGACCATACGGCATGTTGGTACGTAGAGGAGACAGGTGGATGTGGACTGCTGAGGAGGTGATCTATACCTACCCAGCAGGTAGGAACCCTAGAGGATGACCCAGTAGATTTATTTCTCTTTCTTCATTTTTATTGTATTTTCCATTGTAGTTTTACCTTTAATGTCAGGCTAGTATTATGTCCCCTCTTACATTCAGCACTCTTTTTGCTACACAGTTTACTTGTGTTCGTATCATGTTTTGTGCTTGGTTGCATGTGTTTATAGGATATACTGAAAATGAAATCCGTGTTTCAGGGAATACACCTTTCAGTTCTAGTCACCAGCCCCCGACCTATGGAATGCGGGCTTGGGGTAGTCACAGCACGGGCCCCGGGGGACGGGTCGGGACAACTTGTGGAGAAATATTTGATGTCATAGCTACAAATATTTTATATCTTATATATAATAGAGTTTATTATTTGTTTTATTTAAGAGAACATGGACTCAATGAGGACATCAATTAGACAGACAAGGACTTACCCATTAAATCACTCTCCATAAAGGAATCCTATTTGAGAAACACCTATTTTATCATAGAGACCCTATCTCCTCATCTTGTTAGGAAGTAAAGGGACCTCTGAAATATACCTTTATAGGCATATTTTATGATAATTTATTTAACAAAAGTCTCCTATATATGAAATGAATCTAAAAACATCATAGAGAAATATAATATATTCTACACCATCTATAATGAGTAGGTGTCTAGTTTAATAATATGTGGAATAGAGAATTACATGATCATGATCCTGAATATGTTGAACTAATAGGTATCATAGATCAGTAAAAATACCATATAATTCCCCTGATATTGTTCTCACAAACACTTCATTAGTTTTTGTTTTCATTTAATTACAAGATACATGAAATTTTTTCTAATGTCATAGTAGTACCGGGTGATCCATTAGGTTATTTTATGTGAATTTATAATTCCACTGATTATAATTTTATTTTTTCATGTAATCAACTTATTGAAATTTTATCTTATAATTTGTATTATATTATTGAATTAAATATGATCCCTTTGGCACATAGGATAACTCATGCATGAATACACTGATTCAATCCCTTGGTTCTTAGCCTTCCACTTTTCACTACATAGTTAATTTATTATGCATTGATATTATAAATTTGTTATCATGGACCATGTTTATAGAACAAATTACCATTTCTAATACCACCTATGTCATATACCCTCATGAAAATATTGTCACCTAAATTGGGAGGATGATTCAAGACCTCTATGACTCTGTAGAACTCTTCTATTAAAGAGAATGATTACACCTTTTTCAATTTCATGAGTATTATTGTATTTGGATAAATTTTATATGAAGAAGAATTATATTAAGATGCTTTAAAAACTAATAAATAATTTCAAATATGTATAAAATTACCATCTAGATTGCATAACACTTGTAACACCACGAGATTTTATGAAAAATATAATTTTTAATTTCATTAATGTCTTGTGTTGTACGCTACACCAAACAGAGCTTAACTACATGCATCCTTGACTTGTCTTTCATTACATGAAATCAAGACCTTCCTCGATAGCGTGTGTAGTACGCAATACCGAGTTTCAACAAACGAGATATTATTATAATATTATTATGAACTAGCCATTATTAATATTAATAACCACTTTTTGTTGTTTTATAAATTTTATCATTCAAAATGGACTTCATTTTTTGATTCGGAATATCGAAATTATCATATGGTGAATTTTTTGTATTTTTCTAAAAACATTCTATTTTTGATTAATAGTGAAAACACAGGGTTACTATTTAAAAACCGAATTTTTATTAAAATAATTATTTAATTTATTTAAATTTATTTTAGGTAAAAATTGATACATAATACCTATATATATTCAATGTAATTCATTTGAATCATTTTACAATAATTATTGATATATAAAAATTTTATTGAACTTTTCACCGTCTTTTACCCACCTCCTAGGAGAATTTGAAAATCTACATAAAACGTAATTTTACCAGTTCTATGAGTGAAATTTCAAAAATCTGAGAGACATGGATAATATCAAGGAGTAAAATTTGGTTCAATAAGATAAAAATAATTTTTGGTGAATAGTAACTTTTTACATTTATTTTCCACGGTTAAAAGTAAATAGGTTAATTAAGGGTAAAAATGATATAGTTATTACCCTAAAAAATGTCCTAATTTTATTGGATAACTGTAATTCAAAAAAAAACAACCATAATAATAACATATTACCCATTAGGTCCACATGGATTATATTAGGACAGTAATTATTATTTTATTTAAAGAAGAGTTAAAATAGTTAAAATCAATGTTTAAAAACTAAAACATTTTTAATATAGGGTAATACATAAGATAAATTAGACTATAAATATTCATTAGAAAGGTAATAATATTTCCTATATAATGGTATTTTAATTTTAATTTTTTGACATTAAATAATGTGATTTATTTATGACACAATGATGATGCAGTAATTACCTTATTAATGAAATATTAACATAATTGATGTTATAAATACCCAAATAAATGGAATTTGAGGCTTTTTATGAATTCCAATAATTTTATAGGTTAATATGACAATTTATTATTGATTTAATTAACTTTTTTTGAATTATAATGTTTTTATGATTTTCACAAAAAAATCAATTACCTAATAGTGTCAAAATTGACATAAAATAGATTTTAAAAAATATATTATATTATTAATTGTTATTATATTATTAAAAATATAAGGATATTCCAAATGACATATACAAGGTTATATATATTAATAATGATCCACTTGGGGTTCTTTTGGCTTGTTATAGTATGTTTATTAACTATATAGTGTAAGAAAAAAAGAAGACACGATAGAAGTTAATTTATTTAACTTAGAGTTAAATCTAAATGATATGGTTAAAATAGTAACCTAAACTTGTCTAAAACCAATTGGTTCAGAGGATTTCGACCCATACACACATTAACTTCAAAATAAATCAATTAGGAATTATTATAATCTGAATATGACTTTATTATAAAATAATATTTTATGTTTTTCCAAAGGTGCCCCTCTCTCCCTTATTAAAAGGGCACCCCTTCCCTCTTCTCTTCACACCATTTTGAGCCATGATGCTCGGCCAAAACCTGACTATTTCCCTTATCATATTTCCTATAAACATTATAGAGGTTCTGGTATCCTCAATAGACCAACTCTAGTGCCTTAAGAGGAGGTTAAGGAGAGGCGCGCCAAAGAAGAGGTAATGTCCATTACCGATTCTTTCCAATTTATTTCTTATTCTACATCTTCTTCTTTATTTGATTCATCGTAAATTAATAAAATTAATATAAATCATATACTGATATTTTGTTATAAATATGAAACAACCAAATTTCATCTTCTATACATCCTACGGAAAACGAAATCACCGCGTGTGCATACGTACAGAATACCGTCTCCACGCCATGGTGTAATCTGTTTTCCGCCACCACCTTAATAGGATGGGTATAATGGTGTAAATAAATAAAAATATATGATTATTTTAAAATTATATTTATTCTTAAATATTATAAATACACTTCAATACAATTCCACGAACATTGGGATGATATCATTGCTCGTGCGTACGTACGGACTACCCTCTCCACGAATGCGATAAGATTAATTTTCCATGATTAACCATTAAAGAATGATTATAAAGTATATATAATAAATAATCATGAAAGATATTACATAATAATGATACTGGATTTATGTTCATATATGTTTCGTTTACTTAATTCCATTTAATTCAATAAGCAAATGAAACCATCGTTCATGTGTACGCATGACCTACCATTTAAATGAACGGTAAATTTCATTCCATTTATCGATCTATCATATATATTTATATACTGAATATATATTTTATATAAATCATGTTTTAAATTCTGGAATTATGTAAATCGGGATATAAGTAATAATATAAGGACTCACACTTATTTCATACATAATATTGAATTTAATCAAGGAAACACTTTATTTTACATTGATGATCATTTCAAGTTTAGAGCTTTAGAGAATTAAGACAAAACATTCATAGCATTACACATTGTTACATAGCGGATACCATAAAATCAGTTTCCATTTTCCTCAGAATATAAAACATTAAAACATAAAACAAGACTCCTTTACAATTCTTCAACATTTAACATGTCTTCCTTCCATGTATTATTCATCCATTAACCTGTGAAAAATCATTTAAAAACATGGGATGAGCACAAAATCTCAGTAAGGTATGAAAAAGAAGGAAAAATCACATTAGTCCATGAATACGCATGACGTATGAAAACATTTTCAAAATACATGCTTTACACCCATAAAATCTTACTTTGTGTAACATGATATTTACACAAGATCCACACAAACATAATTATAATCATAGAGGTATATTGGGGCATTACTTACATAATCTTGTAATCATCTTGGCTACCTTAAAATTTGTAACCCTCACGGCTACCTTACTTTGTGTAACCATCGCAGTTACACTTGAAGTAACCATACGGACGACCTCCAACTTAATCATACCCAATGCATTGGAGTGAAATATAGGTCCCACCCTTCATCATAAACAATTCCCAATAACCAAAACATAATCATACAACATAAACAATAGCATAAAAACATTGCCTTTGATTCTTATAAAACAGAATTTTAAAAAAGGATTTTAGAAGAAAAGTCCCTTATAAACATCATATACTTGAAGTGAGACTTAATTGAGTGGATGTAATATGTATATAATCTGTAAATACGCATAATTAAACATAATATAAACATAACCCATCACATAAAAAATTTAAATAGCACATAAATTATAAAGTAGAAGTTTAACACAAAGAATGGAAATCGGGTTAAGAATTCCCTTACCTTAGGCTTGTCTTACTTAAAAATTGTTTAAACCTCCTGTAAAATGGTTAAAAGAGTGTTATTAGTATTTTAAAGAAACATGTTCATGTTTATAACATCTTATATGGTCATTTCATAACCTCATTTCACCCCTTAATTGTTAGTATTTTGTTCCTTGCATTATTTTGGGTGAGTTCTTTTATGATTTTCACGATCAGTTCATGATGAATCGTTCTTGTTCATTGGATGTGAAACTCTAGAATTGGAATTGATTAGTATCTACATATTTACAGTACCATAAATGATACCATTTATAACTTTGATGCTTTATATGATGATGATTTATAAGTTAAAAAATTAATTATGTTCGTTTAGATCATTTAAATGGTTCCTTGATAATTACAACCTCATTTAGTCTAATAAATTTGAATCATGAGTACAAAAGAATTCCAGATCCTTATATGAGTCATAAAACATATATTATAACCTGGTTCAACCATATAAATGGTTTCATGACCAGACTTGAAATAATTAATGGAGATTGAAAATACATCATCCACGATATCGGTAATTCGACACAAATGGACAATGTTTTTTGATTCTTTAAATAAGTGAGAGAGGAGAGTAATAATGATTTGTAATTTTCCATAAACATGACAACATCCAGAATATACATGATTCTGGAGATTTCATGCCTCTTGGATAAGAGGGGGTGAAGAACGAAAAGAAGGGAATCTTGAAATGAAGAAAACATGAGAAATTTCTTACAAAAATTCGGCAGCCTAACGGCGTCTCTTAAAATTTCATAAAAATAAGATTGATGAGAGGAATGGAATATCTCATCATTCATACAAAATTTGGACAGTAAGGGGAAATATTAAATGAAATATCCAAACAAAAGGCAAAGGGAAAGGAAGAGAATAACATAAAATGGAAGGAAAGAATGAAAATGAAAGAGGATGTTTACCTCTTGATCTCTTCTCCTTGAGATCCTTCTTAAGGGATTTGATTTTGGTCTTTTGGTGAGACCAGCAGCTCTAGGACGTGGGGAAGAAGACTGGGGAGGGAATTTGGCAGAAAATAGGCAATGCTCAAGGCTTGAGAGGTGTCAGAGGAAGAGGGGAGTGAGGGTGATATTTATAGTGGAGGAGGGGAGGTATTTTAGATTATTTTAATCATTATTATAATATTTTTATCACGACTATGAATATTCTCAAATCAAGTGGCCTTAATTAGTGAAAATATCAAGTGATTTCGAAGCAAGTGGCCTTGCATCACTTATGATGTCATAAATAGTGCATTTTTACTGATAAATTGATTATACGGTATTTTACCGTATTTCACTATTCACCGAAAATTCAAGAGTTTCAGAAAAATACCAAAAATTTACCCCAACCATTTTCCGATGTGTAGAATTCAAAAATGAACTCAATTTTTCAAAAATAATTTTCTAAATATTATTAATTTAATTTTTAAATAAGGTCACAGTTAATTCGAAAAATAACAATATTGAAGTGCAATTAGTTTTATGTGACATTGGAAAATTAATTAAGATCCCATTATCCTATTTCCATGGGAAAATAAAATAATATTATTATTTACTATTCATGAAGTCATATTACTATTCATATTACTATTCATTAGGGCATGTTACTATTCACCAAAAAAACAAGTTTGTTTCATCAGACTCTAAATAACATACTGAACACAATTGTAGATGACAGTTTCTTGAAATTCAAATCATAGAAGAAATAAAATTATGTTTAAAGGATGCTTATAAATATATACCTTAAACAAAATTCCAAGCATTTTCAATTTATTTTTATAAAACCTTGGGATGTTACATTATCCCCACCTTCTTGAAATTTCATCCTCACAATTTTATTTACTTATTAAACAACTAAGGGTACCTTGATCATGGTGTCCACTCGGTTTCATCGTCATCTTGTTCACATAGGTAGAAGTCCCATGCATTACAACAATGATTTAGAGATCCTTCAAAAATCATTTTCTTCCTCCATCCAAATACACCTCGTACAACATGGGTCATATGGGTGTTCATAGAAAAACAGTTTTGGAAAATAATCATGTATGGCATATTATTCCAAAACATCTGATAAAACATGATTTCTATAAAATAGTCGGACCGAAATTGAGTTGAAACTTTCTATTATTGGTCCATTTAAAATACCATAAGTATGTGATGTGAGACTATAGTTTAAAAGAAAATATAAATAGGTTGCACAAGGGTCTCCTTCCTCAGCACCATTTTTAAAATCATAATATGCTTCAAATTCTTGTGATAAGGTAAAATATTTGAAAATATCTTTATAATATTTACCTTTCTTGAAATTATGTGTATATTGTGAAAATAGTGTTTGTCTAAAAACAACCCCTGCTCCACGATGATAACGAGGTATAGAGGAGGTGTTTGATATCTCAAAAAACTGCTTGCAAGTGAGTTGTATGCTAGAAAAAGTTTCACAATCATCCGAAGATGACTTTGCAATAATTATTGCAAGCATGTCATCAGGAAGAGATAGGAATGTCGTTTGAGATCCTTCTCCTTCCATTAGTAACTGACTTTACTTGACCTGAAAAAAAAGTTATAAAACAAGGATTTAACTAAAATAATAGATATAGGGACTAATCACGTGTCTCACAAGAACTCCTAATCCCTAAAGTTGTCTAAACTGACCTCTGATACCAACTATAAGGACCCACACTTATTTCATACATAATCTTGAATTTAATCAAGGAAACACTTTATTTTACATTGAGGATCTTTTCAAGTTTAGAGCTTTATATAATTAAGACAAAACATTCATAACATTACACATTGTTACATAGTAGATACCATAAAATCAGTTTCCATTTTCCTCAGAATATAAAACTTTAAAACATAAAACAAGACTCCTTGACAATTATTCAACATTTAACATGTCTTCCTTCCTTGTATTATTTATCCATTAACCTGTGAAAAATCATTTAAAAGCTTGGGATGAGCATAAAAGCTCAGTAAGGTATGAAAAAGAAGGAAAAATCACATTAGACCATGAATACGCATGACGTATGAAAACATTTTCAAAATACATGCTTTACACCCATAAAATCATACTTTGTGTAACATGAGATTTACACAAGATCCAAACAAACATAATTATAATCATAGAGCTATATTGGGGAATTACTTACATAATCTTGTAATCATCTTGGCTACCTTAAAATTTGTAACCCTCACGTCTACCTTACTTTGTGTAACCATCGCAGTTACACTTGGAGTAACCATACGGCCGACCTCCAACATAATCATACCCAATGCATTGGAGGGAAATATAGGTCCAACACTTCATCATAAACAATGCCCAATAACCAAAAACTAATCATACAACATAAACAATAGCATAAAAACGTTGCCTTTGAATCTTATAAAACAGAATTTTAAAAAAGGATTTTAGAAGAAAAGTCCCTTATAAACATCATATACTTGAAGTCAGACTTAATTGAGTGGATTTAATATGTATATACTCTATAAATACACATAATTAAACATAATATAAACAGAACCCATCACACAAACAATTTAAATAGCACATAAATTATAAAGTAGAAGGTTAACCCAAAGAATGGAAATCGGGTTAAGAATTCCCTTACCTTAGGCTTGTCTTACTTAAAAATTGTTTAAACCTCCTGTATAATGGTTAAAAGAGTGTTATTAGTATTTTACAGAAATATTTTCATGTTTATAACATCTTATATGGTCATTTCATAACCTCATTTCACCCCTTAATTTTTAGTATTTTGTTCCTTGCATTATTTTGGGTGAGTTCTTTTGTGATTTTCACGATCTGTTCATGATGAATCGTTCTTGTTCATTGGAAGTGAAACTCCAGAATAGGAATGGATTAGTATCTACATATTTAAAGTACCATAAATGATACCATTTATCACTTTTATTCTTTATATGATGATGATTTATAAGTTAAAACATTAATTATGTTCGTTTAGATCATTTAAGTGGTTCCTTGATAATTACAACCTCATTTAGTCTAATAAATTTGAATCATGAGTACAAAAGAATTTCAGAACCTTATATGAGTCATAAAACATATATTATAACCTGGTTCAACCATATAAATGGTTTCATGACCAGACTTGAAATAATAAATGGAGATTGAAAATACATCGTCCACGATATCGGTAATTCGACACAAATGGACAATGTTTTTTGATTCTTTAAATAAGTGAGAGAGGAGAGGAATAATGATTTGTAATTTTCCATAAACATGACAACATCCAGAATATACATGATTCTGGAGATTTCATGCATCTTGGATAAGGGGGGGTGAAGAACGAAGAGAAGGGAATCTTTAAATGAAGAAAACATGAGAAATTTCTTACAAAAATTCGGTAGCCTAACGGCGTCTCGTAAAATTTCATAAAAATAAGATTGATGAGAGGAATGGAATATATCATCATTCATAAAAAATTTGGACAGTAAGGGGAAATATTAAATGAAATATCCCAACAAAAGACAAAGGGAAAGGAAGAAAATAACATAAAATGGAAGGAAATAATGAAAATGAAAGAGGATGTTTACCTCTTGATCTCTTCTCCTTGAGATCCTTCTTAAGGGCTTTGATTTTGGTCTGTTGGTGAGACCAGCAGCTCTAGGACGTGGGGAAGAAGATTGGGGAGGGAATTTGGAAGAAATTAGACAATGCTCAAGGCTTGAGAGGTGTGAGAGGAAGAGGGGAGTGAGGGTGATATTTATAGTGGAGGAGGGGAGGAATTTTAGATTATTTTAATCATTATTATAATATTTTTATCAAGACTATGAATAATATCAAATCAAGTGGCCTTAATTAGTGAAAATATCAAGTGAGTTCGAAGAAAGTGGCCTTGCATCACTTATGATGTCATAAATAGTGCATTTTTACTGATAAATTGATTATACGGTATTTTACCGTATTTCACTATTCACCGAAAATTCAAGAGTTTCAGAAAAATACCAAAAATTTACCCCAACCATTTTTCGATGTGTAGAATTAAAAAATGAACTCCATTTTTCAAAAATAATTTTCTAAATATTATTAATTTAATTTTTAAATAAGGTCACAGTTACTTCGAAAAATAACAATATTGAAGTGCAATTAGTTTAATGTGACATTAGAAAATTAAATAAGATCCCATTATCCTATTGCCATGGGAAAATAAAATAATAATATTATTTACTATTCATGAGGTCATATTACTATTCATATTACTATTCAATAGGGCATGTTACTATTCACCAAAAAACAAGTTTGTTTCATCAGACCCTAAATAACATACTGAACACAATTATAGATAACAGTTTCTTGAAATTCAAATCATAGAAGAAATAAAATTATGTTTAAAGGATACTTATAAATATATACCATAAACAAAATTCCAAGAAATTTAAATTTATTTTTAGAAAACCTTGGGATGTTACAAATAATATCAAGAACAACATGTCAAAACACGTATGATAAATGAAATGATTTTACCCAAAACGCTGCTTTAACATGGAATTTACAAAAGAACGGGTAATATAAATTCATAAGTGAACCATATATGATATCATAACAATGAATATGATTCTATAATAAGTCAATGTCATTATATAAATCATTGTACAGGAGGTTAGGATACGTAAGAAGCATATCAGACCTAAGGTAAGGGATAACTTTTCCAATCTCTTTTTTATCTGAGATTGTTTATTTGAAAGTATTTACTGGTGTTATATTTATCATCCTTGTCCCTATTTTCTAAAAATGGTTTCATGAATTTTTAAAGTCCTTTTTACCCATTCATGACTTTTTCTACATGGTATGTAGGGAATCTTTATTTTTTTTCCACATGAGGTACTTTTTGTCTTTTCTGAAAAAAGTATGAAAAGAATTTTTTTAACCTTATTAGACATGAACAGATTTTTATGGTTTTATAAGGAATTATTTTCATGAATCTTTCTATACAAGGTTTCATGACTATTTTTAAAAAAATTATTTTATTTTTATATTTCATGGAATTTTGTGAAAATAAAATGATTTGGAAGAAGAAATGATATTTTTCTCAATAATTCATTTCAAGTGTTTTATAAAACCCATTTTCCGTCTAAGATGACATTATTTCATATATATATGTTTAAAGTATAATGTCTATATGATTTACATGGATTCATTTATCTTATGATGAAATGATATCCATTTTTTTGTATGGATTATGTTATGATGGGATGATGTTTTTGAAACCCATTCGATTCTTTGGGTTATGATGAATGATTTATGTTTATGTTGTTGAACATGTATGAATGATTTAATTATGAGATGGGTGGGACCTATATATCCCTCCAATGCATTGGGTAAATATTTATATCTCATGAGATAAAGATGGATGGAACGGTAAGTTAATCTGGTTCCGTGATACAGGACTGGAACGAGGAGTGAACTCGATTTAGAAAGGGACTCCGTCCACTAAGATGGTCTTGGCAAAAATGCCCTGGCTACTATGGAAGTTATGTCATCTGCTTAATGGTTTCCACAATTACATGTTTTATTCTCATTCTATTTTATCATGATTAATTTTCTTTTATGACCTATTCCTTACGTACTACCAGGATTTATTTCACAACTCATGATTTTGATGTGTAAACAGTATTTCCATGCTTTGAAGTACAAAAGTATATGGTTTGATTTATTTTAACCATGCATACCCTTACTGAGCATTTGAGATCACCCTTTATATGTTTTCTTTTCCCCAGGATATAAAGAAAGGTTTTAGGTAAGAAAACAAAAGGGGAATATCTTTATGGTAGATGTTGAAGATCTTTCACCACGATTAGAAGATTATGTTCCATGTTTCCAAAAAAAACTAAATTATTACGATCCTTGTGTGTTTGTTTTTGTTATGTATTAAGTATTACGAAAAAGTAATATAATGTCCATGTACGTCGGGTTTGGGGTCTCTACAGTGTGGTACCACAGGGAAGGTTCAGTTATCCTTTAGAAACTAGGATGTGAAAACTTTAGTGAAATCTCTAGAGATATTTCTAAGGTATGTCTAGGGATGTCTCTAAGGAAAAGTATGTTTATAGGTTATAGTCTTGGAATTAGGGTAACAATATTATAATTAAACCTAAGATGTTAGATATTGAAGGTACTCCCCCTTTATTATGTTATATTCTGATTATGATTTTTTCCTCTTACACTACTGTTTTGGGGTTTTAGAAAATGGCTGGAAATGGGAAGATTCACGGTAATGGAGGATATGATAGACAATGGAATGCTATTCTTCATGAGACACAAAATGAAATGGGATTTGGAAGTCCAAACATCATTATTATGCCTAATCATCAATCTCATAACTTGATCAATAGTCTCAACTTTGTTATGTTTCCCGACTCAGCTATTAAGAGAAAGATGGAGTTTCGTGATGACCATAGAGGAAAGAAAGTTCAATTTCTCTCATGTAAATAATGTGCGAAGAGGCATCAAGGAGAATGTTTCAAAGGAACTGGAAGATGATTTGGGTGTGGAAAATAAGGACATGAATCAAGTAAGTGAAAAGGAAAAGGTTTCAGGTAACACCATGGAGAAGGATAATGGTATTTCTATGACATCAACAATGATTAGATGTTTTAAATGTGGAATGTATGGGCATTATGCAAACCAATGCCCTAAGGGAAAATCTCTTGAAGAGAATCAGAATGGTCATATGGGTAGTATTTATGTGGATGATGATGAGCAGACTACAAATGATATATGAGATAAAAAAAGTATTGAAGCTTGGTCAATGGTTTAAGAAGGTAGCGGAATGATTGAATGTTTATAAAGAGTTATATTGCATAGGTAATTTAATGGTACTATGGAAAAATGAAATATCTAAGGATTGTTACACTATTATATTTCCTAAAGTATATGAAAGTATATGTTGAATGGTACTGGAACCCATGAAAGGTTATTCAGATATTTTTGTAAAGAAGTTGATATGTGCATAATAAAGGGATAAAGAGAAAATGAAATTTTGATAGTATTCATGAGCTCATGACTGATATAAGGACAAAGTGATATCGTGGTTTAAGTACATAGAAATTTTGGGATTTTGGTATGTTGAATGAGATAAATTTTGACAGAATTCATGTTTTCGCTAAGGTTCTATGGTAATTCATGTTTTAAAAGAATAAATGATTAAGGTATTCACTTGTTTGGAATATGACCAACAAGATATATCTTACGATATATGATAGATAAATGATGTTATTCACATGCTCGACAGATGACATTTCTAGAACAATTTTCTTTATACTATGAGCTTGGACAAATGATTTTTGGATAATCCTAAAGATTTGAATGGATTATGTTTGAAATAAGTCTGTATTGTTTAAGGCTATAAATTTTTTCAATATTATTTATGGAATGTTATAATAATGTAGTATTAGAAAAAGGAAAACTTTCAGGATGGGAGACAACCCGTCATGACAGACAAGGCTGTGGAAATTGAACCCACAAACAAAGTGCAACAGGCCTTTATCACCTACCACTGGCCTACAGGAAGTCCATGGTTATTGGAAACTATTTTTATTATATTACATAGTATGATATATGAAGTATAAGTCCATTTTAGGTACCATATATTATTAATCTCACTATAGATGGACTTATATATATTACTTTTACTAACTTATGTTTGAGACAGATGGAATAACCTATCATTCTATCGCATGATCTGCTAAAACTTCGTGAAATACAAATTCAACTTCATTTCTTTTAGAGATGAAGTGGAAATTGTTCAATACACAAACATCAGTGATAATATACCGAAATAAAGTAATTATTTCTTCTAATTTAAATGCTTCAACTTTAGGGAAATGATCTTGAAAACCAAAAACATTGTCCTAGTGCCCTTATATCTGATGAATCAGATTGTACCTTAGATCATCACAAATTTATGGCATTGTTATTGTAGGATTATTCATAGCCATGTTCTCAACCACTCTCCATCAAAACATGATGGTTATATTTCTCTTCCATATCAATATTTTCCCCTATGTTCTCTTATGTGGAAACCCAGGGATTAGTTAATTTGGGTAACCGTTACGTTTCATACTTTTGTTTTTAAAGATAAGTTTTGGTATTCTTTTTTACGATGTGGGTTTCTATTAAAGAAACTTTCGAGTAGTAAACCATTTATAACCCCGACGAATTTCGAGGGTGAAATTCATTTTAAGTGGGGTAGAATATAACACCTCGAGATTTTATGAAAAATATTCTTTTAAATTTCATTGTGGTCTTTTGTGGTATGCAACACCAAATGGAGCTTCATTACATGAAGCCCTAACTTGGCTTGTATTACATGCAATCAAGACCTTCCTCGATCGCATGTGTAGTACGCAATACTGAGTTTCACCAAACGAGATATTATTATAATATTATTATGAACTAACCATTATGAATAGTAATACCCACTTTTTTAAATTTTATAAATTCTATCCTTCAAAATGGACTTCATTTTTGGATTCGGAATATCGAAATTATCCTAGGGTGATTTTTTGGTATTTTTCTGGAAACATTCAATTTTTGATGAATAGTGAAAACAGTGGGTTACTATTTAAAAACTGACTTTTTATTTAAATAAATATTTATTTTATATAAATTTATTTTAGGTAAAAATTTCTAAATAATACCTATATTAGTTCAATGTAATTCATTTGAGTCATTTTATAATAATTTTAGATATATAAAAATTTTATTGAACTTTTCACCGTCTTTTACCCACCTCCTAAGAGAATTTGAAAATATACATAAAAATTAATTTTACCGCTTCTGTGAGTGGAATTTCCAAAATATGAGAGACATAGTTAATATCAAGGAGTAAAATGTCGTTTAATAAGATATAAATAATTTTTGGTGAATAGTATGTCTTTAGTTTTATTTACCACGGTTAAAAGTAAATAGGTTAATTATGGGTAAAAATGTTATTGTTATTACCATAACACATGTCCTAATTCTATTGGATAAATATAATTCGACCAAAAACAACCTTAAGAATAAAACAATACCCTTTAAGTCCACATGTATTTGATTAGGGCACTTATTATAAATTTATTTAAAGAAGAGTTAAAATAGTTAAAATCAATGTTTAATAACTAAAACATTTTTAATATAGGGTTATACATAATATTAATTCACCTAATAATATTCATTATAAATATAAAAATATTTCCTACATAATTGTATTTTATTTATATTTTTTAGACATTAAATAATTTAATTTATTTATGACACAATGATGATGCAGTGATTACCTTATTAAAGAAATATTAACGTAATTGATGTTATAAATACCCAAATAAATGGAATTTGAGACTTTTTATGAATTACACGAATTTTATAGGTTAATATGACAATTTATTAATGATTAAATTAACTTTTTTCAAACTAATAATGTTGTTATAATTTTCACAAAAAATCAATTACCTAATAGTGTCAAAATTGACATGAAATAGTTTTTAAAACAAATTTTATATTATTAATTATTATTATATTCATAAAAATATAAGGATTATCCAAATTACTTAGATAAGGATATATATATTAATAATGATCCATTTGGGGTTCTTTTGGCTTGTTATAGTAAGTTTATTAACCACATAGTGTAAGAAAACAAGAAGACACTGTAGAAGTTAATTTATTTAACTTAGAGTTAAATGTAAATTATAAGGTTAAAATAGTGACCTAAACTTGTTTAAAACCGATTGGATGAGATTATTTACACTCATAAACACTTTATCTTCGAAATAAATTAATTTGGAGCTATTATAAACAGAATATGACTTAATTATAAATAATATTTTAAGGTTTCCAAAGGTACCCCTCTCCTCCATTATAAAAAGGGCACCCCTTCCCTCTTCTCTTAACACCCTTTTGAGCCTTTAAGATCGGCAAAACCCTGCATATTTCCCTTATAATCATCCATAGAAACATTATAGAGGTTCAGTTCTCCTCAAAAATCCATCCCTAGTGCCTTAAGATGAGGTTAAGGAGAGGTGCATTAAAGAAGAGGCAATATCCTTTACCAATTCTTTCCATTTTATTTCTTCTTCTACATATTATTATTTATTTGTTTCATAAAAAATTAATAACATCAGTATCACTAATATAATGATATGTTATTATAAAGATTAAACAACCCAATTTCATCATCTATCCATCCTATGGAAAACAAAATCACCGCGCGTACGTACGTACAGAATACCATATCCACGCCGTGGTGTAATCTGTTTTCCGCCACCACCTTACATGGATGTGTATAATGGTGTAAATAAATAACTATATATGATTATTTTAAAGTGATATTGATTCTGAAATATTATACATAAACTTCAATACAATTCCACGAGCATGGGAATGATATAATCGCTCGTGCGTACGTACGGACTACCGTCTCCACGAACGCGATGAGATTCATTTTCCCTGATTAACGATTCAAGTGTGATTATAATGTAAATATAATAAATAATAATGAATGTTATTACATAATAATTATACATTATCTATTTACATAAATGTTTCATTTATTTAATCCCATTTAATTCAATAAGGAAATGAAAACAGCGTTCATGCGTACGCACGGCATACCATCTCCATGAACGGTGTATTTCATTCCATTTATCGATCTATCATATATATTTATATACTGGATATATATTATATATAAATCATGTTTTAAATTATTTAATTAAGTAAATCAGGATATAAGTAATAATATCATGAACAACATGTCAAAACACATACGATAAATGAAACGATTTTACCAAAAACGCTGCTTTAACATGGAATTTACAAAAGAATGGGTAATATAAAGTCATAAGTGAACCATATATGATATCATAACAGTGAATATGATTCTGTAATAAGTAAATGACATTATTTAAATAATTATACAGGAGGTTCGGATACGTACGAAGCCTATCAGACCTATGGTAAGGGATAACTTTCCGAATCTTGTTTTTATCCGAGATTGTTTATTCGTAAGTATTTACTGGGGTTATATTTATCATCCATGTCCCTGTTTTCTAAAAATGGTTTCATGTATGTTTAAAGTCCTTTTTACCCATTCCTGACTTCTACTACATGGTATTTAAGGAATCTTTCTTTTGTTTACTACACGAGTTACTTTTTGACTTTTCCGACAAAAGTACGTGAAGAATGTTTTTTAACTTATACGGCATGAACAGATTTTTACGGTTTTATTAAGCATTATTTTCATGAAGATTACTATACAAGGTTTCATGGATATTTTTAGAAAAATTATTTTATTTTTAAATTTCATGGAATATTTTAAAAATAAAATCATTTTGAAGAAAAAAGAATATTTTCCTCAAGAATTCATTTGAAGTGTTTTATAAAAACCAATTTCTATATAAGATGACATTATTTCATATGTGTATTTTTCAAGTATAAGGTCTATATGATTTACATGGTTTCACATCTCTTATGATGAAATGATATACATTTGTTTTGTATGGATTATGTTATGATGGGATGATTTTTATTAAACCTGTTTCATTCTTTGGGTTATGATGAATGATTTATGTTTATGTTGTTGCACATGTAATAATGATTTAATTATGAGATGGGTGGGACCTATATCTCCCACCAATGTATTGGGAAAAGATTTATATATCATGAGATAGACAAGGCTAGAATGGTAAGTTAATCTGGTTTAGTGATATAAGACTGGAACGAGGAGTGAACTCGATTTAGAAAGGGACTTTGTCCACTAAGATTGTCCTAGAAACAATTCCTTGGCTACCATGGAAATCATATCATGTGCTTAATGGTTTCCACAATTACATGTTTTATTCCCATGATATTTTATCATGATTAATGTTCCTTTATGACCTATTCTTTACATACTACGAATATTTATTTCAAAACTCAATATTTTGATGTGTAAACTTTATTTCCATGATTTTAAGTTCAAATTTATATGGTTTGATTTATTTTCTCCATGCTTACCCTTACTAAAAATTTGAGCTCACCCTTTATATGCTTTCTTTTCCCCAGGATATAAATAATGCTTTTAGGTAATAAACAAAAAGGGGAAGATATTTATTGGAGATATTGAAGATCTTTCGCCACGATTAGAAGATAATGTTCTGAGTTTCCAAAGACACTAAACTAGTATGGTTCTTGTGTTGTCTGTTTTTTTATGTATTAAGTATTCCGCAAAAGTAATGTATTGTCCATGTACGTCAGGTTTGGGGTCTCTACAACACTAATGGATATATTTCTATATAATGTTTTATTAAATTCTGATATATTGAAAAAAGTTAATAATGGATAAAATAGAGACCCCCTCCATTGAATAGTCTTCCAGTTCAAGTCCCTAGTCTATTTGGTGGATAAAAATTGACAGAAAAACACTTACTCATTGTTTAAACACCAAAATCCAACTAACATCAGTATACTATTGTTTCTAGTTTGACATCCCAGTATGATCTAGTTGGTCCCTCCATTCTTCCTATCACAAAGTGACCACTAACTATTAAAAATAATCACCATGGATGGATATATGATGTTTCCAACCAACATAATATAATTTCCCTTGAATATCAACATTGGACCTACTGTACATGTTAATAGATCCTCTTATGGTCCTTGTTGTATCCGAATAAAGTGTCCTGGAGTTTCATCCACATATATAGTTTTTCTAATTCAATATTTAAAATTATATGTTAGATAAAGAATAATTTTTTCAAAATTACTTTCATGGAAATGTTTTAAATTTTTCTAAAAAAATTATTTTTACTAGAATAGTGAAAAATATGATTTTTACAAAAATAACATAGAATTTAGGAATATAACATGAGTTTAGTTTGGCTGAAATACATATAAAACATTATAAATTATCAAAACATTTATTCATTGGTATACATATGAATTTAAAAACAATATTATGAATTTATAAAAAAAACTATAAACATTTTAAATACATATGTAATATTTTCTGAAAAAGGAAACCATTAATGTATTTTAATTTTATTAAATATTAAATTGATAAAAATGTATTTTTAAATCTATCCATCATTTATACCGATTAAAATTATTTTAAAATATAAATTTTTATAATGTTAAACACTTGAAAATTTTTCATCTGAAAAATAAATATTTTAAAATGCAGGTTTCTTTGTGATACATTTTTTGATGTTTAAATTAATTTTCCATAAAAATATATCCCATAAATTATTAAACATATAATATATTTTATCATGCAAAAAAAAATATATTAGGTCATATTTTATTTTTATGAGTCAAAATAAATCAACATATATAAAAATAGATTACCGCCATAAACACTAAACATGGTAAATGTGAAAATTTAAAAAATAAATTGCATCTAACATATTTTTAACATTTATGAAAATAATTTTTTGTCAATTTATCAACATTATTTCAAAATAAAAATATTTTTATTTCACATATTCATGACATTAACCCCACTATAATTTCATGAAAAAATAAAAAAAAAAGATCAGTAATTTTAAAAATTCAATATTCATTTCATATAAAATGGGATTCCTTTCACCAGTCAAAGTCCACATTTTCCATATAATATCTTCCAAAATCACCAGTATTTTTTATAATATAATCTTATATACTTTTTAAAAACCTTTAGTCTAAAAAATAAAGAAAAAGTTATTCATTTCAAATGAGATATCTAGGTGAACTCTTAACTAGATAGTATTAGTATTTCTGGCACATTGGAGTTTAAATATTACAATTTATATTCCAAACATCCTATAAAAAGACATATATAATGACACAAATGTTATTAACATTTTTTAAGGTTATGATATTAATAAAGGAACCATTATTCAGTCAGTTGCATCCACTAAAAATAAAAAACAACATTAATTGTTTATATGTGTAGAATATCACCTCTACAAAATGATATGTTAGGTTCTTCATCAATTCATCTAAGTGATGGAAAAATTGATTCATTTTAGGAAATAATTTAATTCCAAAATTGAAATTATAATTTTATAAATATATTTTGTTAAATAAATTCATTTCATCCCTTTCATTGTAAAATTTATTAATTAATCATATGAACATGAGGAGTACAGCCTCCATGAATGGTAAATTTCATTTGAAATCATTAAATTTCATTTATTTTATATTAAATAATTTTATTTATATTATATATATTTTTTAAATTTAAAATATTATGAAATTTTTTATTTAAATTATATCAAATCATATCCAATAATTTCGATTTGTTATAACACATTATCAGTAAAGATATATTTACCACCTATAAAGATGATGGAATAATATTTATTTCATGAATGATTATAAAATAGTATATAAAGTATTAAAATTTAATAATAGTATATATTAGTTATTTATATTATTATTTAATTTTCTTCTTATTATTTAAAACAATTATTTATATACAACTGTTCAAATATTAAACATATAGAAACTAGTTCTTCATAATTTCCTATTTCAAAAACTATACCATTGTCCTTCACCAGATCAAAATGGGATATAATTATTCAATTAAAACCCTGGATATATGTTTCATGAATTATCAAGGAATGATTATTTTTAGCCTTTTATTATGAATCATCCATGTCCCCATTATACTATAGGAAACCAAAAATATAAATTTAATATGGTCGAGTGATGGAAATAAACAATATCAAAGAAACACATTATTTAATAATTGTTAATAAAAGAATTATATAAAAATTTATCAAAATAAATATTGTTCTCAATAGATGAATTATGATAGTTAATTTTTTTATTTTGATTTCTGATCTTTCAAGGAATTTAGGAATTAATGTTTCAGTTTTTCATCAATATTTTGATTCATTGAGATATTCCATTAATTCACCAACTCTTTCCTAAGTCTGGCTATACATTTCTTGGGATGTATTTTTTCATCTTATACATGATTTTAATATTGATGTAAGATCATTATCCATCCAATAAATTAATTTTAATAACTATTCAAAAAAACTATTATAAATCATAAAATCATTCAATATTGGCATCCTAATGTTTTTGTATTGTATATCTGTGAATTATATCATATTCATACACCAATTTATTAAATGTATAGTTTGGATGAGATTTTGTAAGGTATAAACCAATTTATTTAAACCTTATAAAGCTCTTCTTGAGTGTCAATTCAATTATCAGCAATTATATAATGGGTTTTCCCTAGATTGTAAACATGATAATACACACTAGGGAAACAGGTTGGAAAATTAACATATAATTATAAACCATAAATAATAGTTTTACTACTATTTTTATATTCTTATTCCATTTCCTAATATTTAACTCAATTACTATATTCGATTTATAGTCCAATAAATTTTATTTACCATTCGGTATAACCATTATAATTTTATATGGGTATGTTCCATTTAATTTTTATAGTTTCAGTGGTTGGATATTATTCTAGAGGGACAAATTATTCTATTGAAATTAGAATTACTAATAATTTATATGTATACTAATTATATATATGTAACTATTAATTACTAATGAATTATTAAAGATGTGTCTCCTTAGGGAATAATAATAAATTTATTGTTTAATAATCTAAATTCATTATGTAAATTGGTAATGGGAATGTTACCCATTTTATTATCATGGGAAAACCTATTGAACATACATATGTTATTATTACAATATATATTTGTATGACTACATGTCTATTTTAAGGTTTTATTATTCATATCATGAAAATGATAAATTCATTGGACATAAGTAAGGGACATATGAGGCATAGATATATATTACAAATCAATAAATTAGTTGGCCTCAAGGGAAAAAAGTGCAGATATTTAGGGTTTGATTACAAATTGAAATCATGATTTCATGGCTAAAATACTGATAGTATGAATAATATCTTGGCCTATTCCTTTTAGGTGACGATTAACATATAATAAACTACTAGTTCAACTTTAAGGAATTCAGTTACTATTTTTTGTTTGATTTTTTGTATTTTAATTTTTTCCATAGATAATTTTCACACTCATTATATTTATTATATAACATGTTTAATGATTTTTTCACTAATAAAAATTATCTTACTATTATGATATTTTTTTTCACATGTAATGTTTATTTTTGAATTTGAGCTCATCATTGTAATATTTCAACCTTCCTAGGGTACAATGAAATAAAATACATATAAACAACAGGTTTCACTACAAGGAAGAAAATCATTTCAAGATGTTATTATGTTTTATTTTGATGTTCTAATGTAACATGGAAATCATGTATGTATCTAGTATCCCATGACTACAAAAGTGTTTAGTCTTTTATGATGTCATTACATATATCTCATTATATTGTGATAATGTAATCATCTATTCTAGGTTACTTGAGAAATGTATCAATTCATTAAATATAATATTTCTCAATAATAGATGTATTAAAATGGGTAAATTTTAATCATGGTTGTCATCAAATTTTAGATTATGGTCAACAATGGTCATCAATTGAAAATATACTTCAGTATGTAGATATAATAAAAATTTAATGTATGGATTTTATGATGGTATTCATTAATAAATACTTCTATATAGAGTATAGTTAGAGTATTTAATGAAAATTTCATAATTATAAAAAAATGGTAGAATATAATATTGAAATTTATATGCTTAATTTAACATGATTTTTAAGTCACACTTATAAAATAATACATAAATTTAAAATTATGATTGGCCATTTTTTATTTTCCTAATACATTCCTTTGAATGGTACTAGTCTCACAATATTGTTCATTAAACACTGATATTGTATCAAGCCCTGTCAAGACTAAAAAATAATTCCATGATTTCAATATTTTATGATCATTTTCCAATAAAAGGAATAAAACTGAGTAATATGGTCACAAAAATGTAGCGAATAATAATAATGTTAAGGTAAGACATATAATATTTCAAAAAAAAATTAGGAAACACCATGTAAAATTAGTGAAGGCGGATGTTTGTTTTCTTAGTAGAAGAGATAAGGTCAATCTAGTTCATAAATTATTTTAGATAATAAATCCACAAATATCTTATTTGTTCTTTTTAATGATAATTTTTATTTCTCAATATAATTATCCATTCATTATATGAATCCACCATATAATATTTTTCAAGGGAAGTGCGAAGATTATAAAATTACTACAATGAAATTGAAATGTCTAATATTTTTTGACATTTACATATATTGTAGACTCAATTATAGATAATTATTTATTCTATTATAGATATCCTAATTCGTTTATATAACAATTATTCTTAATATTATAATATTTATAATAGACTCATAAATTATTTGTAAATAAATACCCAACTAGAAATTTTATTATAATGTGTGTATGTTATGAAGTTCTCATTACAATTCTTGGAAACAACATATAAAAAACTATATTATTTAATATACAGTTTACATTGAAATAATTTTTTTTGTGGATTGGATTATGAATTATAATTAAAAAATATATTTCAATGAAATGAAAACTATAACTCGGGAAGGTGGGTTGATTTCTACGTATTTCGATGTGATTTATCATTATCTGAGTAATATTGGGATAGAATTAAAAAATCCCAAATTAATAAAATCCATTAAGAAGGAAAAAATAAATATCACTGAAGGTAATGAATAAATAAAATAATGACATGTAAATATTGTGGACATGCAGTTTTTTTTCTATTGAATTTCATGGTCAGTAGACATAGTGAAATGTAGGGATTTTAATTGAACATGTTATTGAAGAAAAAACTATATCAATGACTCTATATTGAATTGCAAAAATTTATTTTCATAATAATAAGAAATTAAATAATGTGTTTATGTTAATGGAGACTTTTACCCTATTGTTTCTCTATGGGGATCCCCTGTTCATTTATTTTGACAAAATTTTGGTCTTTGAGGTTTTGTGTTTTAAATATGAAGTTAACATTCATTACTAAAAATAATACAGTTTTTATTGATTGTGTTGATGACTAATTTGAAAAAGTCCAGAGTTCCCTATATTATTCAATGACTGATCATCTCTTTTTTAAAAAGTAATGTTGAATTTAGATTATATTTCCCTGATGACTTTTTAGGTGCCTTATTGTTATTATTAGTTTACAATGATAAAACTTGGATGTCATAATTCACCAAATAACTTTACATGTCTTATTGATAGTTAATTAAATGTATAAATTAATAATTTTTCTATATAACTAAATGATTATGTCTTGATATAATCAAATAAAAAATGGTATTATGAGAATAATTATTGAATCAATCTTGATACTCTGAATAAATAACCAATATTTGAAAAATTAAAAAAATTTGTATTTGGGTTCCCTAACATTTTTCATGGACATATTTCTTAGAGGATGGAAGTTTTTTTCCCTTAAATTGAGAACGAAGTAATGGAATAATTCAAACAGAATAATATAATAGAGATATGGAGTTTCCATTGAATATAAATTTTCTTGGAATGATTTTTTTCTATCATTTTCATGATTAGAAACGTTCTAACCATTATAACTGAAAAAACGGTTACAATTCATGTGGTTAATGAAATATGATAATTTGTTTGACGTACTAATGCGGATATTGATAAATTTTTCCATATTCACTCTAACAGAGAAAAAAATTATGAATTATTAATTTATAGTGACATATTGAAAAATTAACAATATCACATAATTATTCAAATAGATAGTGTGGTTTCGTATACATATAGTAAACTTATGACCCATTAATGAAATTTTTAGTTCACGATATTGAATTAAAATCAGTAAGTTTTGTGTTGATAATATGGGTGAACAATCTATATTTAATGGTATTTGAAATTTATAATGACTATAAAAGTATAAAATAATCTTCTTACTAAAGGTTATCATCATGAGATAATGTAGATGTCTATAACTACTCAGATACTATGATTTCATGATATGGTAGCCCCCAGTGAAAGAAATAAATGATGATGTTGTTGGAAATAATTCCCAATTACAAAATTTTATAATTTTTTTGAATATTTTTATATTATAATTATTAATAAACTTATTGTTACATTGTGATTATTCTTTTACGTGATTAATTATTTTATAATTTCTTAAGAGAAACATTTAAATTTAATGAATATAAGGGTAACCGAAAATTTATTAGGTTTATGAATAGACACAAAATTCTTAAAATCCATGTTATTAATACACAGATGATATCATATAAATAGAAATAAATTATATATTTTATCATTTTTGGATACCCATAGGACTCTGAATTAGTTTATCATTGTGTATATCATTATTAATATCTTGTACCATAGACCATGAGAACATTATCTATGAGCTATAAATACATATTTATTTGTGTTATTAGATGTTATAGTATGTGATGTTGTCTATTTATCCTTATGAAATGAATTATTATTAATTTATATTATCTCCAATGTACATTTATTTATTAATGAAAACCAGATTAGAATATTTTCACGTGGATGTAGTTTATGTAGTCGATTTCACAAGTGATATTACATTGATGCATAATTATTGAAATGTTTTATCAATTGTATAAATAAATAAAAGTTGATATTTTAGATCCTTTAATGTGAATGAAAAACAAATATTATTCATTCCCCATTTTATTCAAAGTGGTGTTTATTTATAAAATTTTAACAAAATAGAACTCAACAGTATAGTTTTATCTCACAAGCATGAAACCATCAAAATTAGATATACTAATAAAAATTAAAAATATTACATAATAAGTAGTAATAATAGTACTTATGTATATGTGTAATTATATTTATTCTATTTAGATTCCTTGAAAATTTGTTTAATCATAAAAGTGTGCTATATGAGTCCCACTCAATGCTTCTGTTAATGGGGCCTATAGGGAAATCTAGTAGCTGTAATTAGAACCTTAATTAAATATAAAATATTATTTACTATTTAAAATTTGGACTAAATAATACTATATATCATGGACTAAAAATTACTTATTATTTATATAGCATATAAATTTGTACAATATTTATTTGATAGAATATTTATTAGAAGAATATTTAATAAATATTTATTTAATATTTGGTAAATATAATATTTATTTATTTATTGGTGACTGAGGTAGTAATATTTATTTATTAAAATATATTCATTATTAGAGGCTTCTTAAATATTTTTTAGTAATGGATGATCGACTTTAACAATATGATGATAAATAATATACATTTAATAATATTTTAATAAATGGTAGATAGTTTATTCCTCCAATAATATTTAATTAATTAACATATTTTGTGCATGTCAATAATTAATATTACGAATATTATAGATGTGGGTTTTTTATTAATTTTGAAGATAATGAGTTAACATATGTAATTAATAATGTTTTACCATAGAAATACTTAAATTCAAATATGATTCCAATTATTCGACTATGGTGTGATGTAGAATATTCAAATTACCTGATTAATGAAGAATTCATCTAAAAAATAATTCAATACATAATAAAATTACTTATAAATAATTATGTTGTTATTCAGTTCATGGTTCTATAATTCTCATGTAAATTAAAAATTGATTCTATATCTTTTTTATGAGGTGTTGTATCATCTAAATATTTTATTACTCACTAATAATGGAAATTTTTATATAGATAATTCCATATAATTTAAATTTCATTCATTGTTATAGGATCATTCATGTTGTGTCTAATAAGTCCCAAAAATAATTTATAAATTTATATGTTATATTGGTTA
This sequence comes from Viscum album, assembly GCA_963277665.1. Taxonomy (NCBI): domain Eukaryota; kingdom Viridiplantae; phylum Streptophyta; class Magnoliopsida; order Santalales; family Viscaceae; genus Viscum; species Viscum album. Next base: position 1,895,374,450 of record OY728163.1, on the reverse strand, counting down.
AAATGATAGTTTTTCACAATTTTTAAGTTCATTTTTTGTAATTCATTAATTTGAAATGAAAGAATATCCAAATCATCCTCTTCGTTCATGATTTTATAATATAAAATATAATAATTATGAATAATGAACATCAGAAAAACTCATCAAGTGGTACCAATAATTATTACTAGGAACCATAAGAATACAATATATTTATCCCGTATATACATGTTTTGTACACATGATTAATGTTACAAGATGTATCATAAAAAAATTTAGATCATCATTCATTTATTACATTTGGTGTGTAAATAATAAAATATTTGTGTCTGCCGATCCAAATGGGAGAATAGTTAGACAACTACAATGTGTTTAAATTGAATCCACAAGTTGTATTCTATTATCCATATTTGATCCTTCTATTTTTAACGTAGCTTCTATAACTTGAAGTTATATACCTAAGAGACTAGAAAAATTAATTCTCGAGTTCACCACATACATTTAAATTTATTCCTACAGTAGGATGACATGCATATTCCCTGGGAATGTGTTCTGAATATATGTTGAAGACTTATACACAATGTATATCTTGATTTTACATTCCATTAATATACTGAATTACATATAATTAAATATTTATATATAATATTGTGTAAGAAATATCACTATGTGTTTTCACTGTAATTTATTTGACTCAAAAACACCATGTGATGGTTTTAAAATATAATGAATATATAATTAATTTCTTTATAATATTTAGAACATAATTTTGAGTGTAATTCATAATACAATAATTACTCTATACACATTAAAAAAATTCTTCATAGTAACCGGGACTTTTTCATTTAATTGATATAAAATACCATGGAAGTACATGATATGAAAAGTATGATACAAGGTGTTTGAATAATCATCATAGGAATATGATACATGCAAGGTTGTTGTGGAGGTACTTATTGAGTTTCCTGTACAGTTTATGTTTTGACATTAATCAATTATTAATAATTTTTTTAAATTTTTTATAATATTGATGGATGGATGTTTCATGATTTATTCTATACCATTTTTCATGAGCTACATTATCTTCTAAATATTGAATTATCCATTGAATATGAATATATTGATGTAGGTACTTCCCTATATTTTTAATTTCGTTCATTGTTCTAGGATCATTCATGTTGTACCAAAAGAATTCCCGAAAATAATTTATAAATATTTATGTTTTATTGATTAATATAATCCTTTTTATTTGGTTTTTAGTTCTAGTTTGGTTATTCATTATTTTTTAATGAAGGAATCTCTGCATCATCCTCATCGTTCATGCATGTATAAAATAAAATAAATTAATTATAAATTAAAAACATTATATGAACTCATTAATAAGTGCCACTAGTTATGACTAGAAAAAATAAGAGTACATGATATGTATCCCATATATACATGTTACATACACCTGATTAATGTACCAAGATCTCTTTTAACCAAATTTAGAGCATCATGCATTTACTTAATTTGGCATGTAACTAATAAAATTTGTGTGTCAACCAATATATTAAGTATAATAGTTATTCAACTAAATGGTTTATAAATTTTTTACACATCTTTTGTTATATCTGTCACATTTGATAATTGAATTTTTAAAATTCAATAAATAACTATAAACTATATAAAAAATAGACTACAATAATTCTATCTGTAGTTAACCACATATTGTAAATTTATTTTTCTGGAAGAATAAATTGCCCAATCCCTTGGCATATGTCATGAATATATGGTGAAGAGATATACTCAATGTTCATCTAGATTTTACATGCGACTAATATACTTAATCAGGTATAATTTAATATTCATTTTTTATGTTTTGTAAAAAATATCACCTTGTATTTTCTTTGAAATTTATTTGACTCAGAAACACTATGTGATGGGTTTAATATATAATTAATATCCAATTAATTTCTATATAATATTTAGATATGAATTTTATGTGTAATCCAAAATACTATAATTTCTCTATACAAATTAAAAAATGATATATAAATAACCTGATATTTTTTCATTTAATTGATAAAATATACCTTGGAATTACAATATATGACATGCATGATACAAGGTGTATGAGTAATTATCATTTGAATATAATAAATGTATGTTATTTTGGATGGGTAACAATTGAGTGGCCTCTATGGTATATGTTTTGAACATAATCAATTTAAAATAAATTATTTTAATTTCTTATAATGATAATTTGGTTAAATGAAAAATAAGATAAAATAATAAATTATTTAAAAACATAATAATTTGGTTTTTTTTATGATTTATGTTTAATTAGAATGTATGAGAATGAATGATAATTCATTATATTCTTACGTCACATCATGTATATGTATGATCGTTAGAGTAGACCCAAACATCATAGTGATTTATTCGCAATTAATTTATTTTTAAATTAAATTGATTGAATTTTTATCACCCCTCGTCTGATAATGTATGATTGCTAATTCCACTTGTTTAATTATATGTTGACCCATTAACTAGATCCTTTATTTCCCTCTCCTTGGTTGGGGTAAAATATTATGTATTATATGGTCCTCATACGAATGTGGGGGCTATAGATATTTGGATTTTATTAGCTACTAATTCAAGAGATACATTGGATGATTATGGAACACAACAATATAAACAAAGATAATGTTAACATTTTTTCACAATAGGTCTTCATACATTTTATAATCATCTTCATAAATTTAAAATATGATACAATGGAAGTCATCCACTGTTATTATTTTATTTAATTCATCTTTCCTTGTTAATTTTATTACGAGTATTTTTTATGATGAAATTATCAAATTAATTAACAAGAATTCAAGAAATAAATTTTATAAATGAAATTATGAATAAAAAATTTCTAAGACGTTCATAATGAAAAAATTAAGTCCTAATAACATAAAAAATCATGTAATAAATAATTTTTTCTATAAATATAAATATACATCAGTTATATATATATAAAGTTCTTATATTCTGCCACATTAGATTTATAATGGACTAATTGTTATTGTCCAACCATAGTTGAAATTTAATAATCATCAAGCTCTGTTCAACTTTTCATTCGATGAAATATATTAAAAGTCAAGGGTAGAATGAAAAGGTACGATATGGGGTAACTATGTAGGAAGGGTTAATGAATTCATAGTGGGGGATTTTAGGATTTTGTAATGTACGAAAAAAATCAAATAAATGTGATTTCATATAGTAAGAATAATTATTTGTTCCTAAAGCCCATCAGATAACTTTTCATGACAAATTCTATGTCCTATGATGTTGAATATGTGTACCATCAATATGAATTAATATAAAAAAGGGTATTCTAAAAAAAATGTGGTCTATTCTGTTTTTTATAGAATAGTTGGATATAAATAAATTATATATTTGACATATAATGTTATAAATCATATAACACCCAAAAAATATTATTTTCAAAATCATATAAATGAAAATATAAATGAATTAAACCATCTCATTGGAATCCATACATGATAAGTTTTACTATTTGAATTGTAAATATTTTCACCTATGCAAAAGTAACATTTTCTGTTATTCTATGATTTTAAGGGAAATTATATTTATTATAAAACCCCATTATTTGAGTTCTATTCCATATTCATGTGATGAATAATTATCTCTCTCCATTGAACATATGAAAGACACAATTGATAACCAATATTTCATGTTATCATCACTTTCAAATGAGCAGCTAATGAAATATGACGATTTGTGTGAGTAAATAATCATGTTTCTAATTTTTTATTTCTATCAAGAGTTGTTGACATAATGGAATTATGATATCATCAATTCACAACATACATGGAATTATAGGGAGTTTTACTAGATGCTCATCAATGTTAATATTATTAAATTCATATAGATATTATACATCATTTTTTTATCCTTGAGGATCTACCCATAGATTTCATCCCTGTCCCACTACTAAAATCCTTCCCTATTTTAATTTTAAATTACAATGATAATAATAGTTATAATAAATATTCATAAATACTTACTCCCATTTACCATTACAATATAGGCATGGTCTTTAATAAATAGACAATCTATATGGAGAACAAGAGAAAGAAGAATAAATAAAAGTATGTTATAGATCATGTTCTGTCTAATGGTCTTATGAACTATTCATTTATGAAGTTAAAGGTAAAACTACTAGGGAAGGAAAATTATATAGTATTTTTTATATTTCCAACTATGATACTTCAAGTAGATATGAACCTAGTAGAAAGGGGACATTAACGGTGTCTTTATATTCATGTATAATAATTTTATATTTTTAGAATTAGTAATAGATTCTCTTTATGGTTATCACATATGTATTATTATCAATGAACAATGTTGATTTAAAATTTTTTTTAGGATAGTTTGAACTTTCAATGTGCAATAGAGATTAATATTCAACAATGGGTACTGTAATGTCCAAGAATATTCGTAAAATGTTATTTAATTATATGGAATTATTTCGAGAGAGAGAAATTTTAAGGTACATGATTCCAATTCCTAGACTTCTTTTAATGATCCGTCAGAAACTGGTATGCTTTAAATAGCATGTGTGAGGGGTTTTCCTAAAAGGGTGGAATAACTCTTAAATGGGTTCCCAGATTAGAAATATGAGGGCACCGTTGCGTTCAAGAGGGATGGTTTACCCTATGATATAATTTTTGTTTATTTGGCACATTCCTCCAAATAGGACACACAAAAATGGAATAAACATAAATAAAACAATTACATAAAATTGTTTTATTTTTCAAAAGATTATAACTCACGAATGGAGACTCAGATTAAAAACCGTAGACCACCGTTGAACTCATATGGGTATTCTTTCCGTAGGATGATCTGAACATTGGCCAGCATGGTCCAATAGTGGAAGATAGTTTTTGGCCATAAAGAAAATAATTAATTAATAATAATTTTATTGTTAAATCATTTAAAATCAAAATGGTAATTTAGATTGAAAATCCAAGAGTATCGTTAATATCGTGGGGGCGTGTTTCCTTTAGGAGGAGACTTACCACAACCAAAGCGGGTCGAGGGTGAATGAAAATTACATTTGAACTTTTTTTAAGGCACGTTCTGTTATTGTGTTAGTGGGGATTTCTATCTTTTGAATCAGTCCTCAGATTGAAAATTTGGGGGAACCGTTGAATTTATACTATTGGGATTCGATTAGGAGAATAATAACATCGTCTATCTTGGGTCGAAAGAAAAAGTTAATTATTGGAATTTGTGTAAAAATAAAAAAAAAGTACTAAATGAGTTATTTTTTCTTTCTCTAATAGTTGAGAGGATGTTGGTTGGACAACAGTGTATTGCCAGGATTTGAAAATGAGGCATTTATTGACATGAACCTTCAGTTACATAACCATGACGCTTTTAGGATTAATGGACCATTAATTTTGATTCATTAATGAACCAAATTGATGAAAAAAATGTGAGTGGTTACATTACATTTATTTTAACAAACATTGCAAAGTGTCTTGGGAACCTATAGAAGAAACCTATAAAAAAATGCATGTGACCAATTCCTCCAATGAAGAACGTAGTTTTGATCAACGATCATTGGAGGATTCAAAATTTACATCGACAAGCAATGTGAATGCCAACGAACATGGAATGTCTACGAACATGAATCTTCTCATTCGAACGCATCCCCATTTCTAGGTAGGGGTTTTACATGCTTTGATGTTACATATCTTTCTTTTCTTGGAAGATACAACAAACATGGACCAAACGACAAATGTGGTGATCCCCATATCGTATGTTTATGTGGGTGGATATTTTGGGGTCTTAAAATGGATATTTTTCATTCTCTTTTATTATTAAATTCCATACCATGTTATAACACTAACATAGAGGGCACTGGCCGAACCGAACAAGGCCAATACCCTCTGCATATCTTATTTTCATGAGTTATTCGTGGGTGAAAGAGAAATATGTTTCCAAGGAAAAACCGAGGTCCACACAACATAGGAATTGTCCCTTGTGGTGAATAGGTGAAAATAGGAAGAAAATCGTACCATCAGAGTTTAACTGGTGACCCGCAGAAGCACTACGAGGGCTCCACCGATTTCCCGCAGAAGCACCACCGAGGCACCACCGATGGATCACGGAATCTCTATAGGTTCATCCCATGTGGCCCATGAAATCCACGTCGGTTCTTCACCGGTGGCCCATGGATTCACCGCCGGTGTGGTGGCACCGGAGACGGGCGGAGATGACTGGCTGTAGAGGAAGGCCCCTGCCATCCACTAGAGGACGGCAACAACTGATGGCGATGCGGCGGAGTGGGCAGTGGCCACAGATCCAATCCATGATGGAGGGTATACCCATTCCCATGGGTCATGGTTATTTACTAGTCCACGTGGGATGTTAATATAGAGATCACCCAACCTAGTGACATTGATTTAGTATCCTGCAAGGACTCATCCATTCAGGTAGGTAGACCATTCCCTATTGTCAAGACGTACCCCGCCCTGTTGGGGGGTGGGGATCCTGTAGCCCAAGAAGCAGATCTAGTTGCCCAGGGACCAAGATTGGGCCTAGCCAAACTGGGTAGGGCTCATCCAGTTCAGGTCGAGCCTAATGGGCCGGGTCGTATAGGTCCGACTAGGTTGGGATGGACCGTGATCTTTTTTAAGCCAAATTCACTTAAAGGGCCATATCTTCTAAAATAGAAATCCATTTGACGAACCATCTATGGTGATGAAATCCAAAGAAAAATATTATCCTTTTGAAAAACTCTAAATGGGTTTTTGAGAAAGTTGGAGTATGACCTGGTTGGATTGAACCCAAATCCATCTAGGCCCTTAGTACTAAAATGCTTATAACATACAGGTTGGGTATCTGAATGATGCACCGTCAATTGCATTGGAATAATTATAAAATGTTAGTTATTTTGGGTATGTATTCATGAGACATAGTGGTATTTTAGGTTCGAATAATGGCTTCAGATGTGGATCCCCAAATAATATTGTGTGCTATGTGCGGAAATCGGGTGGCTGGTTGTGTCATGAGGAAGCACCTAGCGATCCTCTATGGGTTATATGATAGGGATCTTTTGTGGCTTAGCACATATATATACTTTGAGGGTCATAAGTTAGTGTTCCTCTTTGGTTTAGCACATAGTGACCCTCTATGGATCATCACATATAGATCCTCCATGGAACATCATGTAGCAATAAACAGTGGGTCAGCACCTAGATATCCTTTGTGGGTCAGCACCTGACGATCCTTTGTGGGTCATCACTTATCAACATTTAGTGGTATAACATCAAAATCCTCTCAATAGAATAATATTATCTAGCTTTATGACCAATCATTCATATTCATGTTCTTTTGGTTGTATACCTACTGTGAGTTGACTTTTATTTTATGCTTCCTGATTGAGATCATGCTTTAATGTTTTCATTTGTGGAATTCTGAGAAAACATTGGGTCTCTCATGGTCCCTATTGAATATGGTAATACACACCCATGGACGGTCTTTTCCCAAATCATGTTTTGTCTTGTGAAGATGTTGGACAACTTGAATGAGACTCGGGGAGCCGAGGATAGATGGTGCTTAGAGGTGATTGACAGACAGGGTGAGCATTAGTAATGATATAGGACAATTTGTACCTACCCATTAGGTATGATCCTTGGTGGATGACTTATGGAACATGTTTTCCCTTTTTTATATACATTAATTTTAGTTGGGCTTCTATACTGTCCCATGTACATTAATTACTGAAATTTACTCTCAGAGGTAGTTTATAGTAGTGGATATACATTACCTATTATATCATGGTTTACTTGTATGAAGTGAGCCCCATATCTGTGTGTATAGGTTTAAAAGAAATGCCTTCCCTTTTTTGGGTTTCTCTTTTCTAATGCTAGTCACCAGCCCCTGGCCTATGGAAGGCTGTCTTGGGGTAGTCACGACACGGGTCATAGGGGATGGGACATGACAATGTGGTATCCAAGGCGGTCAATTCTACTAGAAGAACTACGAGTATGTATTTTCAATTTGGGAAATAGTGTGAAGTATCTTGAGTGCGTATTTCAGTCTAGAGAGTCTACTATTGGTGCGGCGGCCGACGCATCCATACACTCGAACCCTGAATTTTGTTTTCAAACAAGGTACACGAAAACACTAGATTCAGCTTTTTTGAAAATGTTTTTCTATTTATCTATTTTGATTCATATGAATAGGTATAACATAATGACTCAGGATCATCTTGATAATATTTCATGATTCCTCCACAAAGACATCCTTCCAAGATTCTAATGCATGACCATGAGGATGGTCCATATAGTGACGAGGTTAAGTCTGTTTCCTAAGATAATACCTTTGGGTAGTGTCCTAGGGATACCATTGCCTATTGGTCAGCAGTTATTACCGATTGAACTGGAAGAGGAAACATATAGGCCTAGTTCCTTACACGATTTTTAGTGATAGATACCCCTCAGGTTTGGTGCTGATCCAAACTCGCAGGTGGCTAAGGACTGGCCTGAGGTGGTGACCGATTTTCCCTCTAGCAAGGGTTCCATTATATTTTATGGATGTCCTAGAATTGAGCATTCTATTTGGCCCTGTAGGGTGATGAATGGGTTTATATTTTCATGGTCTTATGATGCGGTGACATTTCCGGGGACATATCTTGAGAACCTTCCTTAGAGGAGGGGTCCCATGGCTTAAATTTATATGGGGTATGTGTTCCAAGAGCTTCAACATCTTTGGTAGGATGAAATTTCAGAAGCTGAGTATTCCTAGAATCATACTAACCATTCAAGGTAATTTATGAATATGATTCGACTAGTGCTTTAGGGATTATACCTCTATGAAAGATGGGTTTTGGTACATCTGACCCAAAACTATTCCTCTGTGCATTACAACTTATGTTAGGGTGCTAGAGAAAACTTTTTTTGGTTGAAAGTTATTTGGATTAGTGGACAGAGCCAATTAATGTTGGCAATGGGAAAGCAGAAAATAGATGTTAGACTCAGAGACATGGACATGTAAAATGATTCAGGAAGAAGAAGTAATAAGGATTGTTGAATCTGCAAGGAACTAGACATAAAAGAAGATCTAGAAGAGTAGTAGAAGCTGGTATAATTTTCAACATGTAAAAAGAACCACCAAAATGTGGTCCCCCTAGGCTTAGTGATCTAGAGGACAGGGGAAGGATCATGTGGTCAATGAGTGTGACCCAAGGGCTATAGGAATGATTCGATTTATGGTATGTGTGATGTAGTAACTTCCTTATTAATATACATAGGTACTAATAATTAATTCTTGTCATGAATCTTGTTCATGTCCTAGAGTTTCTAGTAAAACCATTGGCTTGGCCCTTACATCTAGAGAAATCTATAAAAGGAGACTTGGTAATCAAACTTATTCTGACAGTGTGATCTAACCCTTGAGGATAAGGTTTTGGTTGGAAAATTTTGGTGGAAATGTCTAGGTATTTCGGCAATAGATTATGTAAGGATTGTTCCTCCAATGTTCATGATCAAATTTATTGTTTCTAAAAAAGGATGTTCTATATCTACATCATCATAATGGTTTTTTCGGTAAGTGAAAAAGGAATCATAGACAGCACATGATAAACTCATGCATAGGAGGGTCCATCCAGTTAGTCTTGAGACAGCCAGCCTTACCCCTGTGGAATTAGGTGTTTTGAGTTTTTAGTTCCCAACAATATTTTCAAAGTGATGGAATTACCTTTCAAAAGATGTTTCCAGGATTAACTTCCCTTAGGGAGGGGTCTTACGTATTTTCTAGTACTGAGGGATGACACTGATATATATAATTTCATATTGGATGGCTTCCACAGAGCTCCAGAAGATGTGTGTATAGTTAGAGGACTTGAAGAGGATGGTATTAGCATGTCCCAGTGTTCATGGTTCTGTGTGGATTTCTGGCACTTTAACCATGTGGTTGTGGATTTTAGGTACCCATTACAAAAGGGTCGATGGGAACATCTTTCAGTTAAATGTGGTAGCCTTTTGTGTGGATGGAATGTTGCTCCTAGGATTTTCCGCTGGTGAGAAAATGTTGATTGTGGGAATTCCACAGTGACTATGACTTTGATATAGTCTATACTCCTAGGAAGGGGGATGTGGTGGCAGAAGTGTTAAGTAGGATTTCTGGTTCATATAATCTGAGTGAGTTGATAGAGAAACTAGTCACGTTGAATATTTCTTCCGGAGGTAGTTACTGAGCAATTTACATTCTCTATGACAGTCAATCCCCCACTCCTTCAGTGTGTTAGGGGGCGCAACTTGGGGAAATTTACTGTGAGACTTGACGTCCTCAAATATCCTCTAGAAAATTTTCAGATGAATTCTTGATATGTGGGGATCAAATCATCTTTATCATTGGATGCAACATGTTTCTAGTGACCTTATAAGAAGCAGTGTTGGTAGAATCCCAAACATCCGCATTGGCAGTACATCATAGCGTGGAAAAAATTTACTAGGACATCTGACATTAATAATGGTTGGATGGGATAAAGGAAGCAGTGGTAGAGTACATTCTATGATGCCTCACATGTCCTCAAATAAAAGCTGAGCATCAGGTTCCAACTCATTTGAGCACAAATTCTACCACCAGACAGATGGATAGAAGGAGCAGACCATACAGACCATAGAGAAAATTATTCATTATTGGGTCCTAGATTACGGTTATAGTATCGAGGATAACCAACCATTGTTAGTGTAAGCATAAGATAATATCTATAACTACACCATTTCCATGGAACTGCTTGACACATTAAATGGGAGACAATTCAGATCACCCCTATGTGGGATAGACCTAGGGGAGTTATCACTCAGAGGTCCATAGTTGTCATGGGCTACCACATTGAATGTGAAGATAATCCTGGAGCTGATCAGTCCTGTTAAAATTAAAGACAAGTCTTATGCTGATAGGAGATAGATAACCTTTGTGTTTGAGGATGGGGATAATGTTTTCCTTCGGGCATCACCATGAAGTGGATTATGGAGTTTTGGCCATGGAAGCAAGCTATCTACAATTATCATCAAACCATTTCAGATTCGTAGTAAATTTATCGAAGTCGCGTACCACCTATCTTTTCTCGGTAGATGAACCAAGTGCATAGTGTTTTCCATGTGTCTTAGTGGATGAGGTACATGCATGATCCATCACATGTCATCAACTCTCGAGAGCTGGAAATTGGCGATGGGGTGAAATTTGTGGAGTTCCCGTCGGAGATAGTGGATTGACAGGATCGGGTCCCTCATGTACAGTCTATTCCTATTGTTTTCATTTAGTGTCAGTATGAGAATTCCCAGGATATCACAAGGGTATAGGAGTCTCAGATTAATTCTCAGTACCCCAACTTGTTTGATTTTCCATTAGTTTAGCTTTCTGGGATGTAAATCTCTAAGCCAGGAAGAATGTAATGTCCTAGAATTTTTGTATTATTTTTTTGATTATATAGAATTATTTTGAGTTCTAGAAATTTTACGGCATGTGATTCCGAGGCCCAGAGTTCCCAAAATGATCTGTCAAAAAATCATAAGTTTTAAATAGTGTGCATGAGTGGTTTTCATGAAAAAGTGGAAGAACACATAAAGGGGTTTTCGGATCAGAAATCTAAAGGAACCATTAAATTTAGGATCGCAAGTTTACACTAGGAGATACGAATTTTTATTCGTCACAAGCCTCCAGTTAGGAAACCTAAAAATGGAATAACCGTAAATAAAATAATTAAGTAAAATTATCATATTTTTCAAATTCTTGTAACTCCCAAATGGAGTCTCGGATAAAAAATACAAGACCATCAATAAACTAATGAGGTAATTCTTTCATTAGGGTGCTCCAAGCATTGGTCATCATGCTAAAACAATGAATGTTAATTTTTGGATGTAAATAATATAATTATGTAACAACTATATTATTCTAAAATCATTTATCTTCTAAATGGTAACTCGGATGGAAAATCCAAGAGTATTGTTGAGTTTTTGGGGGAGAGTTTTTCATAGAAGAATCCTAAACATGATCGTTGTGGGTCAAGGGTTGATGTTAATTATTTTTTAACTTTTTTAAGGTATGTTCATAAATGTGTGAGTGGGGATTTATATCCTTTGAAAAGGTCCCCAGAATGAATATATGATGGCAGTATTGATTTTTTTGCAGTGTCGTGGTTCACTTAGGAAAACCTTAAATCGACCAACAATGTTTGATAGAAAAAGTTAATTTTTAGACATTACTGAAAAAATTAAATAAAAAATGAGTTATTTTATTGTTCCTCGAACCATTGTGTCGCATTTAAATGGACCACACAGTAACATCCACAATGAAAAAAGATAAATTTAATCGCATGACCGTTCAGTTGTGTAACTGTGACGCTCGTAGGGTAATTGAATCATTATTTATTGTTCATTAATGAATCACATTAATGAATGTAGCGTGGGTGGTTAATTTTATTTTATTTAAACAATCCTTTGGAATGGGTTTTGGGAACCTTCTATAGGAACCTCTAATCAATCATCGGTGAGGAATTCCTCCAACAAAGAAGGGTTTTTTGATCGATAACCATTAAATGATTTGAAATGGACATCAATGGGCAACGACGAGCACCAGATAATGTGTAATAGCTACGAACATGAATCTTCTCCTTCGACCACAACACCTTTTACAAGAAGGATGTTTACTTGTTATGATGTTCTCTCTCTTTCTGTTCTTGGAATATACAATGAATACTGACCAACTGACTAATAGGTTGATCCGCGTCACATCTATTAATGTGGGTGGTTATTGTGTGGTATTAGATTGTGTATAGTTATTCAAATTTTATTATTGAATTATTTAACATGTTATAATTCTAAGGAAGAGGGCTCGAGCAGAATCCAACAAGTCCCAAACCTTCCACTAATCATAGATTGGTTCATTTTTTGTGGGAGACTGAGAAATACGACAGAAAGGGAAAACTGAGGGTTGTGAATTATAGGTCGCATCTTGAGAGGCATGTAGGTGAATAAGAGAAGAAAATCGGACAAATGAATCTTCATCAGTGGCCCGAGGAAGAAATACCTGTGCGACGATGCTGGTGACCGAACGAGGCTGCCGGTGGGAGCAGTGGTGACGCCTGAAGGTGCTACGACACAAGTCGGACCCATGACCGCACAGTCTCACATGTTTATCTATCTACGCAGACCAGTCAAGTGAAGTTTTAACATCATAGTGCTACAATTTGAGGATCTCGAATAGACTCAACCATTTGGGGAGGTAGACTGCTACTATCTGGAGGGCCACACATAGCCAGCGGGTTAGGCGGGTTCCATTTTTAGAGCCCGCTACCCCGTGACCTAGATCGGGCCAGGCCCATCCAATTTGGGATGGACCCAGCAGTTTAGGTCTGTGTGGTTCGACCTATACCAAGTCTGGTCAGTTTGACCGGGTCTGGTATACAAGGACCCTTTTTGATATAGAATATATTAAAGGACCATATCTTCTAAACCAGACATCTGTTTGATGGATTTCATATGGTGGTAGAATCCATAAATTGAAGAGGTCCTTTTGAAAACTCTATTCAGGTGTTGGGAAAATTGGAGTTTGTATGGGTTGGATATAACTTGAATCCAACTGGACTATTGGTACTAAATTTCCTATAGCATAGGGATTAGATACCTTATTGATTCACCAACTATTACATTGGTATCCTTATAACATGGCAGTTTTTCAGGTCACTTCTTCATCGGACATCGTGGAAGATGAGGTACGATTGATGTATTGAGGATCAGATCCTCCCAGAATCAAGAGTGCTAAGTATAAGAATCATGTGGCTGGATGTGTTCTGATAAAGCCCCTAGCGATCCACTATGGGTTAGAAATTAGCGATCCTATATGGGTCAGTACTAAGAGATTCTACGTGGGTTAGCAATTAGTGAGCTTCTGTAGGTCAACACCTAGCGACCCACTGTGGGTCAGCACTTAGAATTATTTTGTGGGTCAACCCTTAGTGATCCTCAATGGGTTAGCACCTAGAGATCCTCTGTCGGTAGACACCTAGCGATCCACCTTGGGTAAGAACCTAGTGACCTTGTGTGGTCGAGAAGAAAAATCCTCATGTTAGAATAAGATGATCTAGCATTGTAATTAATCTTTTTATTCATGTTAATTATGTTTTATATCTAGTGTGAGATATCTTTACTTTGTGATTTGTGATTGATATCATGAGTTTTGGTTCTTCTTTGTGGAATTATGAGAGCCCTTCAGGAGTCTCAGGATCCCTACTGAGTTTTTTAATACTCACCCCATCACGGGCTTCGTCCGTACCTTGTAGTGTCTTGTGTAGATAAACAACTGATACACTAAGACTACGGGAGTTGTGGCTAGACGGTGCCCAGAGGTGATTAATATATGAGGTGAGTAGTATTGATGACAGGTGACGAGTTGTACCCACCCTTTAGGTAGAATCCTTGGTGGACGACCATCATAGCACGTTTTTTTCCATTTTTTGTACTTTATTTTATGTTGGTCTTGTATACTATCCCTGTTACTTTCATAACCCACTTTTACACTCATTGGTTGTTTTTTTAGTTGTTATACATTACATTTTATGTCAGGTTTTAATTGTATGATGTGTTCCTTATCAATGTGTGTTCATTTTAAAATTAAATGACTTCCCTTTTTCAGTTTCACCTTTCCGGTGCTAGTCAACAACCCTAGGACTATGGAACACAGGCTTGGGGTAGTCATCTTATGGGCCTTGGGGTACGGGTTTTGATATCTTGAGTATACTACCCTATTATAATCCATAATAGAATGATTAATGATTTCAATAAATTTTTTACTCCATGTGTTACAAGGAACATCATCAATGTTTAATTCCATGATATAGATTGGTTTATTTTCAAAATTTTAAATAAATAATGTATCATTTACAATGTTATCATTTTTTATTGTATGACAAAAATAAATAATTGTTATTATGTATTTAATTAAAAAAATTGTAAATCAATTAAAAAAATACTGTTCTCATAACCTATAAAACCCCCAAATGGGGAATCATCTTGTTTCCATGTATAGGATTTATGTATGTTTGTGATCTATGAACAAGGTTATTTATAATAGTCTGAGATATGATCACATAATGTTTGAACTGAATTTTTTCAATGAAAAAATTACTAAACATTTATGTGGATGATAGGGTGACTAGTCCATATATATTATAATATGGGTACATGGTAATATATATAATCCTATTCTATTAGAAACTAGAGGTGGTTATTTTTACATCATGACATGTATTGATAACAAATGTTTTCAATATCCACTTGACTTGGTATTGGTCTAACACCTTTGATAAATTTAATGAGTTCAAGATGGATGTATGAAATCTATCTGGTATGAATATATAGAATCTTTGATCTTATTTAGGTGATGAATATCCCAACTAATAATATATCCACATTCTAAAATATTTTGAGATTCAATCTCAGCTCACTGAATCTTATATAGAATAGTTGAAGGCATTCAGTTAAATGAAAAACTATACCTTGATCAACATATTAAGGTCAACAGATATACATGGAAATCATCCATTAGTGTTTTGGAGTTATTCCACTGAAACTATTACATTACACTATGATTAGTAACAATGAATGTTGAAACATAATCCCTTAAAGTTATAGAGTATAAGGAACCAAATTTTTCATATACACATGTATGGTGGTATGAAATCTTTATAATGTATAATTTTTTTCCAAAAACAAGTTTCTTGATTCCCAATGTGTATAGTTATAGTATTTTATTTAAATGAAACCTCTCATAAGAATGTGATCGTCATAATACTATATATTTTTATTGAGGGGAGAATTTATTAAAAAAGTATATTGGTTTTATGACTAACATTAATGAAGTTGTTGATCAAGATAAACATCTTTTGGTATACTAATAGTTTCCATAATTTTCTATGGATAATTCTATTAATGAGACACATGAATTATGTAAGAATACTATATAGTTAAGGGAACCATAAAGATATGGTATGTAGTCTTGAAATATTGGGACTTTTTATTGGTTAATAATTAAGAAACGATATTTTAAAAAAGGTAGTAGAGATCAAAAAATCAGTAGGAAGGAAATAATCCATGAAACGTATGATATATTACATATATAAGAACAATAAATCTATAATGGTTGATCCTCTATTTGATGAATATTGCTTGTGTTTAAATGGGTGTTCCAAATAAAAATTTCACATTATCTATTTTTGATACCTATAATTCATAGCTCATTATTAAAGGGTTTAACAAGAATTAATTCATTCATAATGATAATATATGTTCTCTATTTAACATATATAAACAATTAAAATCCAAAATTCAATAGAAAAATACAATGACTATGAAATTTGGATGATTGATGTAAAAGTAGTTTTTCATAATGGGAACAGTCTTGAAGATGTATATATGATATACCCAAAAATTTTTATAACTCTATGTAATGAAAATGTGTTTTGAATGATGTATTGATACGTTTTTGGATTGATGTATGAACCCTGTTCATGGATAATTTAGTTCAATGACGCTATAAAAGATATTTAATTAATTATAGATTAAATTGATTAATATTTTTTGATGAACTTAAGTGAGATAATATTCATTTTCCTAAATATATATTCCAATGACATATTACTTAATGTGAATGACATATCATGTAACATTATAGGAAATTATAAAAAAAATATTTTTCATATTTGTTAATTTTTTTAATTATATTTTTGTTTTTTATAAATATGGACACATTGTCTGATAGTGTACTCAACCCACAACATCAAATTTCTCTAAAATCTGATGTTTCACCTAAGACAGAGTTATACAGACAAATAATATATGCATATTATTATTATTTTAAATGGAAATTATAACCTAGTTATTTTATTAGAGGGAATGAACATAGATACTATATTATTTTTAAATTATTTTTAAATATTATTACATTATTCCAATAAATGTTTTGGTCTTCAAATAATAATAAATTTGATTTTAAGTATTAAAGAGTTCAAATATTTTTAATAGGTAGTTTTACCATCTATTAATGGAGAAAAATTTTAAAATATCAATTTTGATACATTTATAAGTTCTATTTGAAAAATTAAAATTCTTGTTTGGAATATGGACATAAAAATTTAATATGGATGAATTTTTAGTATTTTTACAATAAAATTTATATTTTAATGAATAGTGAAAATAAAATTTTGTTTTTCAAATACTCCTTTCATCAAATTTTTTTTGTAGTTAGTTTTTTATGTTTAATTATTTTTAGAGAATAATTAAATAATTTTTTAATCAATTAAACCAATTTTATATATTATAATTAATTTCTAATATAAATTGTATTTAAAAACATTGTGAAATTCTGAACATTTTACTTTTAAAAACTTATTTCCTCAATCCGTCAATAGGATTATTTTATGTCACATCTGTGAATTTAGTTTTCAATAATAGAAATACATGGTTGTAAGAAAAATGAAAAATGTGATATAATAAGATAAAAACATTATTGAATAGTATGTTTAGTAATATATTTACCATAGTTAAAGGTAAATCAGGTAAATAAAGGTAAAAACAAAACCATAAAAATTTAAAACGATCCGAACACCTGTAATAATATTATTTTATGAGTTATTTTCTTCAATTAAAATAAATTATCTAAAATAGTGGCCTTTGGAAGCCACTTAGGTGTGATTATGACATTAATAACATTTTATTAAATGTAAAAACTGAGTTATCATAAATAATATATCTTATTACAACTCAATTTTAATATGGGGTTATATATGTGATATATTAAACAATAAATAGTAAATAGATAGAAAAAAATATTTTCTACATCATGATTCTTTATTTATAATTTTCTGACATTAAATTATTACATTTTATTATGACACAATGATAATGTTGTAATTGGTTTATTAAAGGATGAATCAAATAAAAAGTATGAAACACTATTAAAATAAATATAAATTACAATATTTTATTCTATCCAAATTTTTTAGTAGTTCTTTGACATGCAATTTATAATTAAATTTTTTTTATGAAGGAATCAATTTGTTCTGATTTAAAAAAAATCATGTGACAAATATTGACACAAATTATATAAGTCATAATTTATAATATATAATTTATAATTAAATGATATAAAATTTAAAAAATGATATTAGGAAAACATGTTCATAAAATTCTGTAAGTTTCCTTAATGACACGTTCATGGGTCTTTTAACATTTTATGATTATTATTTTTAACTCTCAAATTGTAAATTACTTAACAAAATAGTAAGTGATAAAAGTGGTAAAATATAATTATACAAATTAAAGAATATACAAAACATGTCAAATTTTAATTTGATGAATTTATTTTGACCCCCACCCAATCAATTGGAGAAAAAAATTAAAAATTACGAATTTTGATTAGAAAATTAATTTATATTAATTAAATAATTTTAATAATTTCAAACGTGACCCTACACTCTCATATAAAAAAAGAAAAATTTCATCACTATTACATACTCATAAAAAACTTTTGGTTCAACAAATACCTACCCAAAACCCTTATAAGAACAATTCTCTCATTCTTGAGGACATATTTTAGGCAGATTGCCATCCTTATAGTTGTTAATGTGTTAGGAAAGGTTCTCATCTGAAGGAAAGGTAATATTTTTTTTGTATTTCAATTTAATTTTTTTAAACATAATTCTAATAATATTATTAAAAAATCATATAAAAATAATAATATACAAAATATAACTTACGGTTATTATGTTAATATCATCACCTAAATCCATCTCCACTTACAATAAATAAGAATGTTATTAATCGTTTGTGTGTGCGTGTGAACTATCACCTTCACGAATCGATATAATTATTTTTATAAAACCATATCTCATGAGTGGTTGTAAAAGTTAAATTAATTCTAATATTTTATACTAATAAAATATTAATTATTATATTTTAATAATATATCAGTTATGATATCACTTTCTACGCACATAAAAATCATAATGCCCTTCTTGTGTATGAGTGAACTATCATCTCTATGAAGCGATGCGAGTTTTTTTGTACATTACATCAATTATATAATATATATAAGTATATTCATAATATTAACATGATATTGGAAAGGTTATGATCATTCAAAAAATATAAATTAATCCTTAACCGATTTTCGTATTGATAAATGATAATTTTAAAACATTACTCAAACATAGGTACAACTTACCGTCTCCATTAATTAATCATTGTTCATTTTTCGTAACAATAATTCATGATTAATTTTAAGAGTATAATTTTTATTGTAATAATTATAATAATTTCATGACTATTATTCTTGGGGTGAGGGTCTTATGACCACATGTACTGGTGACATTAAACCATGTTCATTTTTTACTCATGTACCGAATATCAAAAAAGAATCCTACATGAACACATATAATTAAAAATTTATTTATTACATGGTAATTAATGAAATAAAACCTATAAAAAACAATAATATCTTATCAATCAATTATTATTTAACTTAATTTTATTAATCCAAATGAAAAAGGAATATTTGTAACAAATCAAACTCAAGGTATGTGACTTCATCACAAAATCCTTTCATTGAGGAATATTTTGACTTTTTATAACCCCTTGTTTTATAAGGGGTATAATCAAATCCTTTTACTTATAATTCATTACCTTGATTTAAAAAATAATATTTCTAAACAAATATTTTTCATTATTTACATAATGACACATATAATTTTTTCTTAACATCTGTGGGGAAATTGACTTTTTCTTCACGACAACAGATATGTGATATTTGGATTCCTCCATAAGCCTTTATGTTTTTAGAAGAAAAATAAATTCATTGTTCTCTTTTTTGGTGATTTGGTGTTGAAAATTATTTTGAAAGTGGATTAGCTATTTACGTAACTAGAAGTGGTTTCATGTGATTCAAATTGAAATTTTATTTTTAAAATGTTGAAAATTGGAATCCTATATGTCTTATGAATATATAAATATACTATTAAATTTGATAGGTGGTTATGTTATCAAAAACAAAAAGTGGTTACATGATAAAAAAATACATGGGGGTTTCAATGATATACCTAGGGTTGTTGGTTATGTTATATCCTCTAAAAGATTGGGTATGGAAGTTTGTCATATGTCTAATCCAATTGTAATGTTAATATTTTTGGAAGTAGATCGAATTATTATTCTAATTACATATTATTATATCAAAAGTCACCCTTATATGTTATATGTCTCATTCTATGGGTTTTAAGGATATATTTTTACTACAAAAGTGTAATAAATGAGATTATAATATGTTATGTGTATTTACTACTTATTAAAGATGAAAAGAAATACATTAAGATACTGTATTCATGACATATATTTTTTTCGAAAGACTGATAGTTTTACATCATTGTGTGTCCCTTAATAGCATTTTTACGCTCATCATTAATCTTGAACTTTTTTTTAGGATTTAAAGGAGAATAGAGTCAAGGAAGTGATCATGGGAATGTTATGATGTTTAAACATGAAACAAAACCATGTTTCCTTTAAAAAAATTGTTTTATAAAAAACTATATATATTGGGTAGAAGTGTCTAATATATAATATATAACTTTTTATTTCTCATTTATGGATTAATTATCTAATGATATAAACTTGAAAAGATCATAAATGTGAAATAAATTAAAATTATTGACTTAACATGTCACGACACATCCCTCAGGGCCCATGTTGTGACTACCCCAAGCATGCATTTCATTAGTTAGGGGTTAGAAACTAGCACTGGAATGTAATAACCAAAAAAGAGGAATGAATTTCCTTTAAACATGTACAATCACACAATCCATGAATACAACAATAAGAAACAATTAAGTAAACTGTTGTAGTAAAAAATGTGTTGAAAGTAAAGGGACTATAATATATTCCTAACTAGAAAGTTCAAGTACAACTGAAAAAAGAAAAATAGCTCATGGATCATCCACTGAGGATCTTACTTAAGGGTAGGTACATATCATCTCCAAATAACTCCATGTTAGCCCATCTCCTCTGTGTACCGCCTGGTTCTAGCTCCCTCATCCTCGATTAACGTTGTCTGTCACCTGCAAAAAACACAACAAGGTGTGGTCATAGCTCATGCAGGGGAGAGTAAAACGATACACAGCAGGGACCCCGAGACCCCCAAAGTTTTCCTATAGTTCAAAAAGGAACAACCACCAAGAAAGACCTCATCCACAAAGCATGGAAAATACAACAACACTACATAGGTGTATTCCCCTATATATAACTAATTTATCTAGATATATAATTCTCATATATGAGGGAAGAATACCACAAAGGTAACACCACGTCAGTAAATGCATCACAAAGGTAACATCATGTCAGTAAATGCATCACAAAGGTTACACCACGAAGGTATCACCACGATGGTAAAACTACCACATATGTAACACCAAGAAAGTAACACCACCTAGGTAAAAGTACCACAAATGTAACACAAAAAAGATAACTCCACGAAGGTAAATGTAACACCCAGGTAACAACACCAAGATAACACCACGAAGGTAAAATACTCAACTCACACTAGGTATATAAGTTCGGAACATAAGTACAGATGATTTTTCATGAAAATAGATCATCTTATTCTATCGAGAGGCACTACTACTAATTATATAGGGTATGAACCATGCCACTTCATTAGGTACTAACCCCTGCAATGATCCACACAAGATCCAACCCACACATGATTGGTATGTACTGACCCACATAAGATTGGTGAGCACTGAACCACTTAGGATTTGACCCACACATGATCACTGAGTGCTGACCTATATAGGATCTGACCCACATAGGATTGGAAAGTGCTGACCCATATAGGATCCCTTGGAAGTAACCTCTGTATAATCTGTCTCCAACCTCCACCCCACTACCATCCACTGGATTCCCACTCATAGATAGCTTGATTCTTGGAGAACCACTTCAAAATCCATTATTCATACCTTAAAAACTATGAAACTCTATGAAAAATTATCCCAAGGACCACCATATCATAAGTGTTCCAACGTGACAGACAGCGCGTCTATCAAACACCCAGTCTGTGCCTTTTAAGAATTTTAGTTCTGGCGGAACTATTGGGTTTGGGATTGATTCCACCTAGGCACACTCAAAAATTATCTAAAACTCATGTGGTTTATTCCAAAATGACCACCTTGTTCTAAGGGTACAAGAACTGTAGATGATTTATCAAATGGACACTCGATTCATCAGTTACGAGTGTTTCTTTATTCGAGGCCATGTTGGGTTTAGGCCCGGTCCGAATCGGTCAGGCCATCCCAAGGCAAAGTGTCTTAGGGTCTACATGACGCAGCTCAGGTCCGACTTGCAAAGGGTCGGTCCAATTTACTTGGTCTAGCCTCTTAGGGTGGCCCAGTTTGGTTCGTGGGCCCGAACCACTGTTGGAACAACCCATCGAGTGCGGCTTGGCCCCCCAATGTTGGCCCACTGAGCCGCAGGTTTGGCATAGACCACTAGGTCGCAGATTTAGCTCAGCCCACTCTACCGGCACAATTTTTCCAGATGGAGAATTGGTCTTCCCAGCTGGCCCTACGAGTGGGAGGCTGTTTCAGCCAGCTGGTGGGTCGTTACCCCACAACGTAACGATAGGTTGTTTTGACCAACCACTGGTCTTCCAACCTGGTGTGGCGTAGGTCCATGTTGCTCTCCACCTACCACAGCCTGCTGGTTTCAGTTGTAGATGCAGATGGTGCCTACGGCCACCACTCCTAATCATGTGTGGCCGGTTCGGGTCGGCCGCCTTCGGACTCTATGGAGCGATGTCATGTGCCACCCTCCTCCACCCACGTATGGATTCTGTAGGGCTCATCCGACTACCACCGGCCTCAACCAACATGGTGAGCTGGAGGTTTGGCAGTTCCATCCGCACTGCCACCAAATTCTTGTTGCCATCACCCTAAGGATAATTTCCCCGAGGAACTCAACATAAATGGACCTACGTGGGGGGGGGGGGTGTCTGAGCCTTGTTTGTTTGGCCCCCACCCTCCACTTTAGTATGACAACAAATGAAATAAATGAAAAGATAAAAGATTATCTTAAAAATAACACCCTACATTGTGATCATTGGAGAATACCCGTGATTGAGGATGAGTCGGTGTTCATCGTCCCCACAACAAGCCGTCGCCATTACCACTCAGACTTCATCCTTCAGTTCTTGATTCGGTGTTGCTCGTCACCACCTACTAGAACCAGCTCCATCATCCATGTGATTGGTTTCACGCCACATTATCATAACAACATTTCTTGGTGATGTTGTGCCAATACCTTTAACAAAGATCATTATAAAAAGAATATGGGGTGGGTGAGTAATGCTCATGGAATTAATGGGGGATCATTTAATAAGAACCTACCAAATTCCAATGGAAATATTACATAGGATTTGAAGAGTCAATCCATTTAATGGATTGACACTTTGTTGGTCCCACCAATTCTTCTTTTCAGTTAGAGGAAAAGAATTAAAGAAAAAAATAAAAAAGTTATTTTATTATTATTTTAAAGATACCAAAATCTATCTTTTTCCCCTTACATGTTTTGGTTTATATGAAGAGTCCCTTATGTGAATCTCGGCTCTGCGGATTCAATTATACCCTCAAGTTTTAAAAATTTCACCATTTCAAAAGATAGAAATCGCTGCCCATGATTTTACTGAACACACCTGAAAAATGATAATAAATTTATTCTAGGCACCCCAAGACACATAATCATGCACCATAAATATTCACAGACTCATAATTATTCAATAGAATTAAAAACCATTACATGGAAAATATGGGTCTTTACATTCTCCCCAACTTAGGGCTTTTCTTCCCTGAAATTCACAACATAGACTAAGGGAAATAATGGGGGTACTAAACAAGAATATGAGCCTCACACTGCTATATTCTCTCTGGGAGGTTCCTGTGTTGCCCCCAAATTTTCACCAATGTTATCGATCATCCATGAATGACTTGGTCGTTTCAATCCTCAATCCCCACTAGAACATCCATAAACGCTTCCCCATCATCAAAGTCTAGCTCACCAAGGTCGATGATGTGAGAGGGGTAATGCATTTATCTTCTCAGCTATGATATTTGGAAGATGTCGTGCACCCACTCCAATAGTGGTTTTATTGCCAAGTGGTATGTTATCTCTCTAATTCTCTGAATTATCTGAAAAGGTCTTATAAACCATGGTGAGATTTTGTCGTCTTAGCTAAATCTCTAAAAACCTCATCATGGTGAGACCCGTAGGATGACGTGCTCTCCCTCCTCAAACTCCAATGACCATCGTCTCCTGTCAGCATAAGACTTATATATTCTATCTTTAATATTCATCTACTCCTAGATGATATTCTCCTTCTCAGTGGTAGCCCATACCAACTCTTGATCCATAAGTATTGACTCCCCTAGGTATTTCCACAAAATAAGTGATCTTAAAGGTCTACTATATAAGGCCTCTAATGTTTCCATAATGATGGTGGACTGGTAACTATTGTTGTATGTGACCTCCAATAAGGGAAAGTGATCCTCCCAACTGCAGCTAAATCCTAGGATGCAAACACATAACATGTCATCTAGTGTCTGAATGGTCTGCTCCATCTGACCATCTATTTGTCGATGAACGATGTTGCTCAGACATATCTGAGTCCCAAACACCTCATATAATTCCTTCCAAAACTGGGATGTAAAACATGAATCATGGTTATAGAAGATTGTTGATGGAACCCCATGGAGTCGTACAATCTCTTGTACGTAGAGGCATCCAAATCCATCTAGAAATCCCTTCTCCTTGATAGGTAGGAAGTGGGCCATCATGGTTAGTTGTTCAATGATCACCCATATGGAATCATCTCCCCTTGACATATGTGGAATCCATGTCATAAATTCCATGGAGATACATTCCCACTTCCACTCTGGCACCTCAAGTGGTTGTACTAAGCCTACTAGAACCTGATGCTTAGGCTTCACATGCTGACAAGTGAGGCATAAGGAAACAAACTCTGCTATTTCCTTCTTCATCCCTAGAGACTAGTGTTGATTTCGGAGGTCCTGGAACATATTCACCACCCCATAATGTACCGCCATAGGGGACATATGTAACTCTCTCAACACCTCCTCCTTTAGCACCACTAGTACCATGGTGCATCCTCTGAAGAGGATATACTTCTCCCCACCTTTAGAAAATCCATCAGGATCATGTCCTGAGTATATGTGAGCGTGTCAAGCCTTGTAATCAATGTCTCCAAGACGTGCCTCTCAAGCTCACAGAATAAGTGTGAGACTGACAATCATAGAATGGAGGTATGATTTTACTTCTCTATCCACAATGAGTATCTACTACGTGGCATGTGGATTTGTTGCCTCACTCAGAAAGAATAGACCAGAACTCCTACTGAGTGAGTGTTCCACAACATTCTCCTTCCCAGGAGTATATACTATCTAAATTTCACAGTCCAAGAGGAACTCCAGCCATTGTCCTTGTCTCAGGTTCAGGTCCTTCTATGAGAAAATATAGCTGAGACTCTTGTGATCATAGTAAACTGTTAAACGTTCGCCCATCATGTACTGTCGCCACATCTTAATGGCGAAGACCACTACTATTAACTCTAGGTCATGGAAGGATATGTTCTTCTCATATTGTCTCTATTTTTGAGAACTATACGAGATCACCGCTAACTCCAGCATCTAGACACAACCATGTATGGTCCTTGATGCATCGTAGTAGTCTACAAACCCAACACCCTCTTTAGGTAGCCTCAAGATGGGGGCACTCTTCAGTCTCTACCTCAGATTTTGAAAACTCTAATGGAATCTCTCCATCCACATGATGGGATGTCACTTATTCAATAGCACTGACATGAGTGTCACAAATCTGGAAAATTCCGGTATGATTCTCAGGTAGTACCCATCAATCCTAAGAAACTCTGCACCTTAGTCTCACTTCTTGGTGTCTCTCAAGAAAGATAAACCTCTATATATTTTTGGATCTAAGGAAAATCCATCCTTTGTAAGAACATGTCCCCGAAAGTGGAACTCTCATATCCAAAACTGGCACTTTGAGAGCTTACCAAAAAGATGGTTCTCTCAGGATGTATCCAGAACTGTCTACAGATGATATGAATTCTTCTCCTCTATCGCTGAGTAAACCAAGATTTCATCGACGAAGAACACTACAATGTGATAATGTTATGGCTGGAAGATCATGTTCACGAGTACCATGAACACTGCATGGGTGTTGGTCATGCCGAAAGGAATAATTATGAAATAATAGTGGCCATACCGACATCTAAAGGCCATCTTCTACACATCCTTATCTCCTACCCTGAGTTGATGATCACTTGATCAGTGGTATATCATCGAACCCCATCAAAATCCCTTCAACAGATCAAAGAGATCATCAATCCTCAGGAGTTGATACTAATTCTTCATGGCCACCTGCTTCAGGCACTGATAATCTACACAGAGTCTAAAAATCCTATCTGCCTTCTTGTCCTAAAAAATCAGGGCAGCCCAAAGAGAAACACTAGTCTTTATAAACCCCTTCCTATGAAAGTCGTACAATTGTACTAGTAACTCACGATGCTCCGCAAGAGCCATCCGAAATGCTGGTGTAGATATTGGTGCCATCCCGATGTGTAGGTTGATGTAAAAGTCTGCATCTCTATGCAGAGGTAGTCCAAGATCATCATCAAGAAAGAAATACTTCTACTGGTCCACACCTATCGGATAGCTCAGACTCTCAATATCTACTACTCTCAGAGTAATTCTACCCAACTGATGTGTGATCGGGTGCACCGTCCTCTAGGTAAGTCCATCATGTGCTGCAAAGGTTCCTTTTTTCCATTAAAGGAAATCCTGGCCCCATCCTCATGGAAACAACACATTTTTTTCCTAATATAGTCAATTTGAACATGAACTATGGATAACCAATCCATTCCCAAGATGACATCATAAGTTATTGATTCCACTACTAGAAGATCCCATCCAAAGCTCTCTCCACCTATAGAAATGTCACACAATGGGTACCAATGTGTAATCATCGAATCTTTTCCCATAGGAGTCTCTAGACGTAAGGATCGAGCCAACGACTCTATTGGAATCTCAATGCTCTGAATGAGGGTTGTGCCATTAAAAGTGTGACCAGAACTTGTATCTATATGTACTACAACTAGGGTTGAATAGACACATATTGTGCCTCTAATCATCTCTAGAACTACGTGGTCATAGGCCTCAGCTGCATGGAGTTGAGCTCGTCCCTATCCCCCTGATCCCTCTGGTCGGGGTGGACAACACAGAGGTGGTGGTTGCAGAACCACAAATCGCCACCCACCACCTGCTTCATGAACATCTCCTCTACCACATCCACCCTGTATGGACATCCTCGCTCTGACCACTTCCTCTTCCTTGGATGTCCCCAGACTATCATCTAGTCATCCATATGGCAGGTCGGGCAATCATGAGCCAAGTGACCTTTACCATTGAATGAGTAGCACTGCATGATCCTCATCTTTTATCCATTGTCCTATGAGCCCCTCACCACGGACCCTATGTCCTGAGGTTGTCCACCAGAAGTTATGGACTGCTTGGGCCCCTACATCATCTATCTACTACATACAATGGATGACTGTGCTACCTAACATCTGGTGGTGGATCTCTCTGTCAGTGCTAGATCAGTTAGTAATATCCCCATAAAATGTTCTTTCTCTAGGATGGAACACCCCAAATTTCCACGGTATTATTCTCTTTGAATAATACAGTAGTGTGTGTTGTACGCAACTTTGAGTTCTAACACACACAACAAACAATCAAACTAGCTGTTATGAATAGTAATACCAAATTTTGAAATTTTATTCATATTATCTTCCAAAATGGACTTCATTTTTGGATTCGGAATATCTAAATTATCTTAGGGTGATTTTTTTGTTCTTTTCTGATAACTTTAATATTTATATGAATAGTGAGAATTACTAAGTTTTAATTATATAAACTTTTTTAATCGAAAGAATTAATAAAGATAAATTATGCATTTTAGTGGTTTTAAAGTATAAATAGATTATATTTTTACCATTTAATCCAATTTTTGTCATTAGGCATAATTTTACATTTAAACTGGACATAGGCAAGTGTCAATCTTTTGATATTAATTATTTCATAAAAACACGCTTTTTATTTTGACTACAGGAAGTAATTTTAAATTAATTTATGCCACTTCAGTATTTTAAATTTAGAAAAATGGATTCCATATTTAGACTTAGGAGGTCCAAATTGTGTTAATATTTCACTTTTATTTTTATAAATTTTGAATAATTACTCAGGTAAATATTTTATTTAACATGGTTAAAGGCTAAATCCGGTAAATAAGGGTAAAAAATAATATTATAATAATATTAAATTACCCAAAAACATGTTCTAACCCTATTTAATGATGCATGTATGACCATGGGCATCATTGGGTTGATTTGGGGACACCATGGAGCCACTTTTAAGTGATAATGACACTTTATATTAATGAAGTTAAAGTAATACAAAAATTACATAAGCATATATCTTTAGGAAAAACAATTTTACATAGGGTTATACAAGTTATCTATTGAACTATAAATATTCATTAGAAATATAAAATGATTTCCTAAATAATGGTATTTTATTTATAATTTTTAGACATTTAATAATTAAATATATTTATGACACAATGATGATACAATATTTTCTTTATTAATGAAATAATCAAATAGTTGGTATTATAAATGATAAAATAAATTTTATTTGAATGTTCTGATGTCATAAAGGAATTTCATTGGTTAATATGACATGTTATTATTGATTAAATGAATTTGGTTCTAATTAATAAATATGTTAATGCTTTAAAAAAATAAATTATTAAATAGTGTCAAAATTGACATAAAGGAGTTTTTTATAAAAAATGTATTATTAATTGATATAATATTCCAAAATAATCAAAAATTCGGAAAAAAGACTAATATAATGATATTTGTATCATTAATAAACCACTTTGGGTTCTATTGGAAGTATATAGTATGTTTATTAACAATAAAATATAAAAATACGAAGACACATAGTAAATGTCAAACTACTTAACTAAGATTTAAATATAAAAGATAAAGTAAATATAGTGACACAAACCTATCTAAAACCTCTTGGTTGAGTGGTTTTAGACCCATAACCACCTTAGTCTTTAATGAATTTATTTTTTAGCCACTATAAATCGAAAATTATTCTGTTATAAAAATAATATTTCTAGCTTTTCCTAAGATGCCCCTCACCCCTCTTATAAAAGTGCACTCCCCCTTCCCTCAAATTAACATTTTCAAAGCCTTTTAGATTGGAAAAACCCTACCCAAATACCCTATCAAATGTCCTCCCTTCATCCTAGAGGCCTTCCATTGGTCATAAAGCCAATCTAAGGATCCCTTTTGAATAAATCAAAAAGGAAGAACAAGAAGATGATGTAAATATTCCATCACCTCTTTCAAGTTCCTTTCTTCTTCCACTTCCTCTTTATTTGTTGTTTTCATTCTAAAAAAATATCTCCAGTATATTTTATATATTGTGATGTTATTATAAATATGGTACAACCATATTCATTATTATATCCATCTTTTGAAAGACATGTCACCATACGTGTGTACTTACGGCTTACCCTCTCCATGTCGTGGTGTAATTGTTATTCAATACATTATTATTTGGATGGGGATAATAATGATGTGTAATTGATGTAAATGATTAATATAACATGATAATTATTCTTTATATATGATATAAAATCCTATTATATAATATTTTAATATCAAATGAATGATATTATCGCTCATGCATACCTACAGATTACCGTCTCCTCGAATGCGATGAGATTTGTTCCCCATCAAATCCATTAAGAATAATTTTTATCAGATGATTAAAAATACAGTTAAAAAACATGATATAATTATGGATATTAATAATATTCATCCCATCCATAATAAATATGGCTCACATAAAAAATAATTTAAAGGAAAATGAATCCTTTAACATGATAAATGACATTAATACTACGATATTATTAACAAAGCAATGTTAAAAGATCATATATGATATCATATTAACTTATATAATTCTTGTATAATTTAATAACTATTATTTCACCATTATACAGGATTTTAACCTACCCTTG
Organism: Viscum album; assembly: GCA_963277665.1. Lineage (NCBI taxonomy): Eukaryota > Viridiplantae > Streptophyta > Magnoliopsida > Santalales > Viscaceae > Viscum > Viscum album. The sequence continues at coordinate 1,895,344,178 of OY728163.1, read as the reverse complement.
ACCAAGGAAAAGTAATATGTAATGGTTAATTCTGTAATCTCTTCATTATTCGAGGTTGTTTATGCGTAATTATATACTGGGACCTCTTTATCATCCACATCCAGGTTTCATTAAAAAGTAATTCAAAACATTTTTACTATTTACCTTAAAATGGGTTAATGTCATTTATACCCTTATGTGTTTTGAATGGAATCTTTCCGTCATTTTCCAAACAAGGTATTTTTTGACCTTTTGGACAATTTTACGGTAAGAATGTTTTTTAACTTATACGGTAGGTGGGGTTATTTCCGCCATTATAACATCATCAAAGCTTCCCTTACAAACATATAAGAATATTTTCAAAATAAATGTTTTATTTATTATTATGTGACTCTTAAATTATTTCAAAATAGAAAGGGATATTTCTCTAAAAAGGGTTATGATTTCATCAATGTCAACATCCTTTGATAGATTTTACGTTTATTTGAAGTTGATTTATTATGATACGAAACATCTATATTTTATTGAAGATTTTGTGATATGTTTGAGTATAGATGTGATATTCTTATAACATTCATGGTTTATGGTTAATGTATTTACATTTCGTATGCTGGTTTTAATACGAATGTTTATGATATGTTTAAACCTTTTCTTATGAGGAATGTATTGGACTTAGTAAGGGATGGGTGGAGCCCTCTATAGTTCATCGATGCATCGTTAGATATCATGAGACAACTAGAAGTGTAATTGGCCAAGGTCCTTTTCCAATTTTAGATATGGTTTTGGCTGAGTGCTTAATCATTTTTAGAGGTCTTAGTCGTGGCGTAGACAAAATGTTTCAGAATGTCCGGCATTATACATTACCTCATTATGAAAATAATATTAATGGTTCATGTGTTCATTCGACTAGTAGAATAACAATTATTATGTTTTATTATGGAATTATTTACTCATCTCATATTCCTTCCATAAAAGTATTCTTTTTTATTATTAGTAAAGAAATTTTGTTTCAATTAGTCGACATGCTTAATATTTGTGTCATTTTCCGCTATATTGCTTACCCTTAATGAGCGTTTGAGATAACCACATTCTATGTTTTATTTTTTCAAGGATTACAAGAACTGTATTATGATTGTCACGCAGGGTTATGATAAAGGGAACAATGGTGTTCTCAAAGGATTATTTAGGATGTGTTGTATGTTATAAAGTGTAATGTAGCATTCATGTATGTAATCAATTTTCCAAGACTGCTAAATGGATCGGTCCTTCGGAACATGATTCCTTGAGATCATTCCAATAAATTAAATTAATGAACCAACTCTGGGTAACTGGTCTAGGGGAATTACAGTTGGTATCAGAGTATGTTTAGTAAAAACATTGGAAACTAGATTTTGATAAACTCTTATTAGATCACATAGCCCTAAGAAATACTTTGATGATTGGTATAGAAGAACTTCCTAGAATTTTGGTATTGTAAAGATTTTATTGAGTTTTCAAAGAAATGCATCCCTGTCTAGATATGGGCATGTAGAGGTGGCTCTGGCATAGATGTATATAGGGGTAAAACTTGACAACAACGCTTCGAGCTAGACTCGAACGAGAACTAGTGCACGACAATGGTCCTTGCTGCACTCCTGGTTACGACACTCTTAGGGGATATGAATAAGATAATTATAATTTTCTTTATAAAAAATTTTAAAGGTTTTATGAGTATATACTTACTCAAAGAAAACATTTTTATGATTATTTATTATATCTATAAACTGTTCAATTTACGTTGGGTATTTTACAAGTTTGGAATTATTTATTTCGATTCATAAACTAATCTAGTTTATACCATTGTTTAGAAATGGAACCTAGTGGATGGAATGGAAATCATATCAACGCATGTACTCTATGTAGATATTTCCATCCTACTCAATATAATAATAGTGGAGCTGGTGATGCTACTGGTGCTGATAAGATTATCACCATACTGGGACAACTCACTCAGGATATATCTAATAACCTTACCCGTATGGAGAACCCTAGTCCACAACACGGAGGATCAATGTTAGATCACTTCCGAAGGCAAAAAACACCAACATTTAATGGGAATACAAAACCATTGGTAGCTGAGAAATGGATAAGTTCCCTAGAGAAAATATTTCAGGCTTTAGAGAGCAGTGAAAGGGAAAAAGTTGTCATGTCAGTTTATCGTCTCACTGGATATGCTGATCAATGTTGGCCATTGATTCAAAACACAAAGGATGGTAAAGAATTATAAATTATGGAATGAAGGGAGTTTAAAGAGATTTTATTAGAAAAATACCTTCTCCATGACCATCGAGCAGATATTTAAAGGCAATTTCTCAGTCTGAGGAAAAATAAGGATGAGAATGTTGCAATGTATGAGGATAACATTACAAGGATGGAAAGGCATGTAGCAGATTATATACATAACCCAAGAAGTAAGATTATTAGTTTCTTTGATGGGTTAAAAAAATTTCTCTTTCGAGCTATAGTATTTAAATACTTCTCGTCGTATGAATATATTGTCTCATGTGTTATCAAGACAGAAAAGGAATTCTCTAAATCTTATGACAATAAAGTAAAGCAAGAGAAGAAGAGAATGGTGGAGAAAGAGATAGGTAATTGGAAAATTGGAAATAAAGATGGTCCATTATGGTATAATTGTGGGAATATACACCTTAGTACTTTCCTAAAAGAAATGGGAGTCTGTTTCAATTGTGGTGAAAAATTCCACCAAGCTCAATATTGCAAGGGAAAGAAAGATGATGTCAATGTTGAATGCTATAATTATAGAGAAATGGGGAATTATGAAAATTAATGTCCTATGTTCCAAGGAAACTTGCCTCAAAAAAGGCCAAGGGTGAAATTCTAAGATTATGTCATTAAAATAGTTGATGTTGAATAGTTAAGTTATTTTTGTTTTTGGATTCATGAACTATATTCTGGTTATAAGAATAACGTGATATATAAATGGATTGTAGTGTAGTACTTTTTTTTCATTAAGGTTTTAATATGACTAAGGCAATCATATTTTCATTATGTGAAAATTTTAGACACAATACTTTGTTTGGGGAATCTAATGTTACAATTGATTTTGGAATTTAGATACCTTTTACTGAGAGTCTAGACACATGAATTTTGGATAACTATAATGTTTGTAATGGATTATGTTGAACTTTTGATATTATTGTTTAAGGATAAAACATTTCATATGATTATTTTTGGAATATTATAATACTGTAGTCTTGGGAAAAGGATAACATACAGGTCGGGTGATAACCTATCGCGTTAGACAAAGCTGTAGGAATCGAACCCATAATCATAGTGCGACAGGCCTGTATTTCCTACCACTAGCCTACAGGAATTCCCTGGTTGTTAAAAAATAGTTTTCAGCACTCAAATGACATATGTTTATATTTGGAACCATATAGGATTTGTAAAAATAGATTATTTTTGAGTTCTATAATGTTTTGGATTGTAAGATAAGTTTGTGGTTGAAATTTATTAATGGATAAAACTCTAATTATAAAATGAGTATATCTCCTTATGATCTTATCAAATCTCATAAATAAATTCCTCAACATTAAAAAAAGGAATTTGTACCATGAATGTTGTCTGTTTACTTTTCCTACAGGGTAATGAAAGACCTTTCAACCCATCACAAGTTTACGGATTTCATATCGTTAACATTCTAATAATAATATTCTCGATCACCCTCCCTCAGAAAATGATGATTTTTATTCACTTCCATATCCATGTTTTCCCACATGGAACCCTAGTATGTGTCTTTTTTTAAACCTTCATACTTACCATTCTTTATTTTAAAATAGAGGCCTCATTAATCCATTTTTCGATGCGGGATTTCAAATAAGATATTTTGAAATGTAAAATCCATGTTTCCAATAACAAGAATAAATTGCAAGGATACAATTTATTGAAGGAGGGGAGAATGTAACACCCTAAGATTCCATGGTACACTTCTCTTTGAATAATACAGTAGCGTGTGTTGTACGCAACTTCGAGTTCTAGCACACACCACAACCAATCAAACTAGCCGTTATGAATAGTAATACCCACTTTGTAAAATTTTATACATTTTATATTTCAAAATTGACTTCAATTATTGATTAGGAATATCAAAATTAGCTTAGGTTAAATATTTTGTACATTTCTGATAACATTCATATTTTCATGATTAAAGAAAATTATTAAATTTTAATTAAAAAGAAATTTTTTAATCAAAAAATTAATAGTGATAAATTATTCCTTTGAGTGGTTTTAAAGTATAATTATATTATATTTTTATCATTTAATCCAATGTTGGTGATTGGACATAATTTCACATTTAAACTGGACTTAAGAAAGTGTCAATATTTTTATAGTTATTATTTCTTAAAAACACGCTTTTTATTTTGACAATGGAAATAAATTTCAAATTAATTTATGCCACTTCTGTGTTTTGAATTTAGAAAAATGGATTCAATATTTAGAATCAGGATGTCCAAATTGTGGAGATAGGTATCTTCTTGTTTTTAGATATTTTGAAAAAATATTTCGGTAAATATTTTATTTACCATGGTTAAAGGGTAAATCCGGTAAATAATGGTTAAAAAAAATATAATAATAATAATAAATTACCCTAAAATGTTAACTAACCATTTTTAAGTTACATGTCTAACCACATGCATCTTTGGGTCGATTTTGGGACCCCATGGAGCCACTTTTAAATGATAATGATAATTTATATTAATAAAGTTAAAGTAAATTCAAAAATGACATAAGCATATATCTTTTAGTAAAACAATTTTACATAGTGTTCTACTTGTTTTATATTCATCTATAAATATTAATTAAATATATAAAATTATTTCCTACATAATATTATTTTATTTATAATTTTTAGACATTGAAAAATTAAATTTATTTATGACACAATGATGATGCAAGATTTTCCTTATTAATGAAAGTATCAAATAGTTGGTATTATAAATGTTAAAATAAATTTAATTTGAATTTTTTGATGCCATAAATGAATTTTATTGTTCAATAATACTTGTTATGATTGATTAAATGAATTTTTTTTGGTTTAATATAGTTGTTAAGACTTTAAAAAATACATTATTATATTGTGTAAAAATTGACATATAGATGTTTTTTAAACGAAAATTATATTATTAATTGATATAATATACCTAAAAATATAAAGATCAGTTAAAGGACTTATATAATGATATTTATATCATTAATTAACCACTTGGGGTTATCTTTGAGGTATATATTAAGTTTATTAAACATATAATATAAAAATACAAAGAGAAATGGTAAATGTCAAACTATTTAACTAAGAGTTAAATCTAAAAGATAAGGTTAATATAGTGACCCAAACCTGTATAAAACTTATTGGATGAGTGTTTTCCGACCCATCCTCACCATAGATTTTAAATAATCTATTTTGGAGCCATTATAAAACGAAATTGATTTTATTATAAAGTAATACTTCTAGATTTTTTTAAGGGGCCCATCACCCCTCTTATAAAAGGGAACTCCCCCTTCCCTCAAATTCACAACATCAAAGCCTTTTACCTTGTCCAAACCCTGCCCAAATACACTCTAATAATTCCTCCATTCATCCTATAGGACTTTATTTGGTTATAAAAACAACATAATGATCTCTTTTGATCAAATCAAACGGAGGAACCCGAAGTAGAGGTAAATATTTCATCAACTCTTTCTAGATCCTTTCTTCTTCCACTTCCTATATCTTTGTTGTTTCCACTCTAAAATTATATATCCAGTATATTATATATATTGTGATGTTATTATAAATATGGTACAACCATATTCATTATTCTATCCATCTTCTGAATGACATTTCACCATACATGTATATGTACGACTTACCGTCCCCACGTCGTGGTGTAATTGTTATTCAATACATTGTTATTTGGATGGGTATAATAATGATGTGTAATTGATGTAAAGAATAAATATAACACTATAATTATTCAGTATATATGATATAAAATCCAATTATATATTATTTTAATATAAAAATAATGATATTATCGCTCGTGCGTACGTACAGATTACTGCGTCCACAGACGCGATGAGACTCGTTCCCCATCATATCCATGCAAGAATAATTTTCATTAGATGATTAGAAATAATTTTTAACGACTTGATATAATTATGGATATTAATAATATTCATCCCATACTTAAAAAATATGTCTCACATAACAAGGAATATAAAGGAAAACAAATCCTTTAACACCCGAAACGGCAATAATACAAAGATACTATTAAAAAATCAATGTTAAAAGATCATATATGATATCATATTAATGTATATGATTATTGAATAATTTAATAACAATTATTTCACCATTATAATGGAGTTTAAAATACCCTCGACCAAGGAAAATTACAAGGTAAGGGTTAATTCTACAATCTCTTCATTATCCGAAATTTTTTATATATAATTATCTGCTGAGACGTCTTTATCATCCACATCCATATTTCTTAAAGATTTATTTCAAAACATTTTTACTATTTACTAGAAAATGGGTTAAAGTAATTTATACCCTTATTTGTTTTGAGTGGAATATTTACGTTGTTTTCCAAACAAGGTAGTTTTTGACCTTTTCAAAAAAATTAAGGTATGAACGTTTTTTAACATCTCCTGTGGGTGCGGCTATTTTCCACCGTTTTAACATCATCAAAGCTTCCCATACAAGCATATAATAATATTTTGAAAATAAATGTTTTTATTAATTATGTGACTCATAATTGATTTCAAAATATAGAGATATATTTCTCTAAAAAGGGTTTTCAATTCATATATGTCAACATCCCTTGATGGATTTTATGTTCATTTGAGGTTGATTTAATATGATACTAAACTTATATAATTTATTGATGGTTTTGTGATTGGTTTGAATGTGGATGTGCTATTTTTATATTATTCATGCATTATGTTAAATGTATTAACATGTCATATGATAGTTTTAATTTGAATGTCTTTGATATGTTTAAACCTTTTTATATGAGGAATGTATTGGACTTAGTAAGTGACGGGTGGAGTCCGCTAGAGCTACTCGATGCATCGGTAGGTCTCATGATACAACTAGACATGAAATTGGCCAAGACCCTTTCCAAATTTGATATATGGTTTTGGTCGTGGCCATATTCATTTTTAGATGTCTTGGTTGAGGCCTTGAAAAAATGTTTCAGAATGTCCGGCATAATACATTCAATAATTAGGAAAATATTATTGATGGTTCATGTGGTCATTCGACTAGTAGAATACCCATGATTATGTTTTTTTATAGAATAATTTACTCATCTCATATTCCTTCCATAAAATTATTCTTGTTTATTGTAGTTAAAGGCATGTTGTTTCAATTAGTCACCATGCTTAATATTTGTCTCATTTTCCACTTTATTTCTTACACTTACGGAGTGTTTGAGATCACCCCTTTCTATGTTTTATTTTTTCCAGGATTCCAAGAAGTGTATTATGATTTCTACACAAGGTTAATCTAAAGGGAACAATGGCTTTTTCAATGGATTATTTATATTGTGTTTTATGTTATAAAGTTCAATGTAACTTTAATGTATGTAATCTATTTTTCAAGACTGCTAAACTGATCGGTCCTTCGGGACTTGATTCCTTGAGATCATTCCAACGTATTAAAATAATGCACCATCTCTGGGTAACTAGGGTTGGGGCATTACATAGCACCCCAGCCGGTGTCTGAATGCTGTGTGATATCATCGGTGCTCTGATCATCCGTAAAAGACCATTCTCAATGGTATAGTCACTAAATAAAGGGTCTCATACCATTTCAATGGAATATTTGGAGTGATCAATGAACCTCACTGAGAACTGGGCCATGGTCATGTTGTCCTGTTGTATGTGTTGCAGCTCCTCTATACGCACTGAGCGTAGAGTCACTGAAAAAAAAAATGCTTCCCTAAAAAGAATCTTGATGATCGCCCAAGTGAGGGTCACCTCATTGTGTAACTGATGTGTCTGAATCCACAATCTCCCTACTGCTAATTGGAAGAGACTAGCAGCTAGGATCACCATCAGATCAGCTGGTGTCCCAACTAAGAAAACAAATTTGGCCACAGCCTCTAGCCAATCCTCAGTCGCCTGAAGATCTATTTTTCCTCAGACCCTTAGAGCTCTATGCCTTTGAAACTCATAAAATGTTCTTAGTCGGCATGAAACCTATAATAGTGGGGTAGGTGGCATCTGCTTCTCACAAGGTGGTGCTGCTACTGGTACACCACCTGATTGTACTATCTCTATAAAAGGGCCCTGAACCGAAGCCTCATTGCTTTGTGGGCCTTCATCGTGTACTCTATTGGGAATCTGGGATGGCTGTCTACAAAGAGGCATTTTAAAAGAAAATAGGTGTTCCATGTTAAATAATTTATACCTAGTTGGATGACTCAAATAAAACATATGAAATCATTTTTAAACACACTCAATCAGTGTTTTCATGTAATGAGCCAGAAATCAAAATTCATCGTCCTGTTGTATGGATACGTTGGCCGCTGCAACAACACAGGATATCCAAAACTAAAAACCACACTCATAAAAATTTACATTATCTCCACATTAAATAGGTCAGATTCAGAGTTATTTGGTATAATTTAATCCTTTGATACAACATTTTCATGCCACATCCCCTGGGCCCCATGTCGTGACTACACCAAGCCCTCCTTCCATAGGCCAGGTGCTGGAGACTAGCACTAGAATGATGTGTCCCTAAAATGGGAAGGCATTGCATTTAATCTTATACAATCACACAATCAAATAACACCACAAAAAGAAACCACGATTTAAAATGCTTTAGTAAAAAGTGCGCTGGATATAAAGGGGCAGGAATACAAGCCCCATTGGAAAGTACAAGTACAAATGAAAAGAAAAAAACATATACTGTATCATCCACAGAGGATTTTACCTGAAGGGTAGGTACAGATCTTCTCCACAACACTCCACATTAGCCCATCAAGTTCTTGTACCACCTGGTCCTGGGTCACTTAGCTTAGATCAACGTAGTCTATCGTCTGGACATGACACTCCATGGATTTCATAGTGGGATTACAACAGAATACTAAATATTATAATGTGATCAATGTTATTATTGATCGGTTGAAAATATATTATTATTTTATTCATATTTGAGATTCCCTGTATCTAGTTAAATTTATTTATTTTATAGTAAATATATTGTTATGTTACAAAGTGTTACACTATCCATTCTATTTGATCAAGATCCCAAGATCACTTCTATCTTTTGGAAAGGCCCTCAAAAGGTTTTGGGTACTATATTATATTTCTGTACAACTATTCATCTTCAATCAAATAGAAAATCTGAATGAACAATTAAGACAATGAAGGATATTTGACAAGAATGTTCAAAGAATTAGTAGTGATTTTGGGATTAACACCTTTTTTCATTGTGTTTTATTATAAAAATAGTTTTAATTACAATATACAGATGGCACTATTTGAGGAATTATTTATGACGTGGTGTCAAACTACATATTTTTGTGATGAATAGAGTGAAAGGAAGTTGATGGGACAAGAATTAGTGGGGGAAGTGGTTGAGAAATTTTAGTTGATTCAGAGGCATGAGGATAAAACAGATAATGAAGAAAATGTACACAAATAACGAGAGGAAGGATAATTCTTTCAGGGAAGGTGATCGTTTTCTTCGCAATGTTTCACAAGGGAAAGCTATTATTTGAAGTGGTAAAAATGGATGTTTTTTCAAAGGTTCATTTTACCCTATGAAATCCTGGAGAAATTTGGATTATTTTCCCACTGAGTGGCCTTACCTCAACATATATTGAAAGTAAACAATGGTTTCCAAGATTCAATGTTATGAAAGAATATGCTGGATCGATCTCATTGTCTATGTACAGATGCAGTTTTTTTTATAAGGAATATTTTTTATATGGAACTTTTAGTCCATATTCTTGACAATAGAGAGAACGTATTCCGGGATAAGGTGATTCTTCAAGTTAATTTTTTTGTTTAACAACTGAATGGTTTATGTGAAAAAATGGGAATCTTAAATTTATATGTCGGAGAAATACCCACACTAATTTGATATGTGAATAAAATTTAGAGGACTAAAATTCCAAAAGGGAAGAAGGATATAACATCCCAGGTAATTATAGAATAATATTTATTTAAATTTTTATGAATTATGAATTAGATAATGATTATACCTTAATGGAGACACTATGTATGATAACATACTCGACACACAACAGTATGTTTCTCCAAAATCATATATTTCTCACAAGACTGAGTTACACAGAAAGATAATATACTACTATTATTATTATTTTATATTATAGTTATCAGAATGAAATCGTATTGGTGGGAATTATTATAAATAAATATATTTTTTTACACAAGTTTATTCAATATTTTTATTTGTTCAAATAATTTTTATGGGATTAAAATGATAATAAATCTGATTTTAATCATAAAAAGCTATTATATTTTTACAAGGTTGTTTTATCGCCTATTACTTGGTAACATTTTAAAAATATAAATTTAGAAATTTTTATATATATTTTTTTTGGAAATATATACATATTATTTGGATGTGAAACATGAAAATTTACTTTGGTTGAATTTTTTTCATAACACACTTTTCGATATTTAGCGAGGGGCACATTGTGTCACAAGGAATGGATTTTATTCTTAACATAATTTTCTATAATGAATTGATACATAGGTCACAGATTAGCGGGTTTGCAAATCTCAAGCCATGGATACTGCAGTGTTAGAACTGGGACCCCTAGTTTGACCCTGGTTAGACTAACAACATTGTGTCACAATCCTAGATTCATGTAAAAGGGTTGAATTGGGATTATTGGAACCCAATTAGACTTTCTGATGTGTCTGTAGTTGTTGTTACTCTAGTTAGGAATGATTATGAGAGTTGAATAGTAAGGTACTTTCACTTTTCGCATATGTTGATTGAGTTTGATTTATCTTTTCCACTAGTCGAGACTCTTTATTTGACTGCTGGACAGTTTAGATTTGAACTTGAGATTAAATTTGACCAGGTTCTTTAATTTTGTCTTAAATCCTCCACTATCATGAATTTCAAGTATAATTCTCAAAGATTTATTTGATGATTCCATTTTTAATAGTAAATAAATTTGGTCGATCATGAATTCTCGAAATTCCAATTATATGTGAACCCACTTATGGGAAGAAGGACAATGTTATGAAAATCAAAAAAGACAACCGTGTAAAAAAACTAATAGAAATTTGATTCATAGACATGGTAATGGGGGAATGGCCTCCTTTTATGAGGTGGTGGAAGTGAAAAAAGCATCTGGCTATCATGGAACTAAGAATTTTCAAGGGCCATGAAAAGGACCTGCCTATGATACTTTTCTTAGTGGGGAAACCATCACGTTCCAAATGGGTTTATGTCTATTATGATCATCCTTATGGATATGTTGAGATTTATCCTTCTTTATTTAGGGAGGAAAATTTTTTATATAATGGTAAATATGTTCATGGTTCCACTAATACTATTTAGAAGAAAATTTCTAGGAAGATCTCCTCTGCTAGTTTAGATGTCACTGCAGATGATAGTGTTTTTTCCTTGAATCACTTGGCTACTTCGATAGCTGCAGATGAAACTAGTCTTGGTTCAAATCAATGACTATTGGTTGCTACTACTCAGGGGAATGTGGAATCTACGCCTATCCTTGGTTCTATGATTACATGTGAGGTTGTTGGTCTTGGGATGGCCTCTTCATTGGAGCTTGTACTTCCCGCACATGTCCCTATATCTGACCTACTTGCGATTTTTCTAATGCTAGCGATGTGAAGCACATTTTTTTTAATATTCATGAATCTATAAGTTCTCCATCCATTGATGTTCTATACATGGAGATCATAGAAGGGAAAGGTATGAAAATTTCATCATCTCTAGTGACCAATGATTATCTCCCCAAACATGTTGATTATATTAGGAACCATTGTTCAGGAAGAGAATTGTGGGAATGGTCAGCTATTGATAGTGATATTGAGGATGTTGACAGTTATGTTTTTCTGGTGCACAATATGATTGTTGATCAAGACATTTTTGTTGCTGATCATGTAGATATTGATGTAGCTAGTGGGTGGTAGATCCAGAAATAATGGTAAAGGGGTAGCCACCAACGGGGGAACTTCGCGTTTCATGGGTGAGGTGGTCGAGGATGAATGTTATTTCTATTGATTGTGTTGTTGGTGGGTTTATCAATTTTACCTCAATCCTCACTTCCCCTATTTACTTTAATTATCTTTTCTAACAAATTTATTGGGCCATGGAATTACACCTTTGTCTGTGATGTTCGGGTTTATATATATAAGTATATAAACATTATAAATATGATACTAATGATGTTATGACAATTCTGGGAAGATAAATTTATATTCACATTCTATCTATAACAATCAATTAAAATTGGAAAATTTTACTCATGCGTATGTATGACTTACTGCCTCCATTAATATAACATTGATAATTTTTTCATAAACACACATCATTTTTTGATTAAAAATATATCTTTTTGTATAAAAATGATAATAATCTCATAAATATTATTATATAGTTTAAGGGCATCTCATTAAATTGACCATTAACATCATACCATTTTTATTTTCTACTAATGTACCGAATATCGACCAAATGCCCGACATAAACTCAAATAAATTACTAATTATTATTACATGATAATTAATGATATAAATTTAATAATAATAATTACAAGTTAGTGAAGCAATTATAAATTTACAAATTTATATTTTTTAGGGAAAACAGGGATCATGTGGGATGAATCAAACTCAAGTAAAGGGACTTAGTCTCTATCTCCTTTCATTGTGGCATATATTGATGTTATACACCACCTTCTTTTATAAGTGTATAATCAACCCATTTGAATTTTAATTCATTACATAGATTTTAGAATTGATCTATTTATATGATGAATTTTACATTCACTATAAAACGACCAAAATAATGTTTTTTAATGTATGTGGCGAAAATTACTTCTCCTCCTTTGTAACTATTATTTTAAATTTGGATTCATCTATAATCCATAATGTTTTTATATGGAAAATAAATCCTTTATTCCCATTTTTGATGTGTTTTCTATTAAAATTTATTTTGAATGTGGATTGACTATTTCAATATATTGAAATTGTATTTTTTATTTAAAATGATATTTTATTATTGAAATGATGATAGTTGATATCTTTAATGTGTTAAGATTATATAATGGTACATGGACATTTGATGGGTGGTTATTTGATAAAAAATGATGGATGGTTATGTGATAATCCAAATATGGGTGGTTCTGTGATAAATCATGGAGGAGTGTTAATGTTATAACCACCAATGCATTAGGTATAGATGTCAGTCATATGACTATTCAAATTGTATGAGTTATATGTGTGGAGGTATACTATATTTTTTTCCATTTAAGTATGATTATGTCTAAAGTATCCATTTTATGGTAAATGTTTCTTTCAATGGGTTTTAAGGTAATATTTTGGTTAATTTTTTTATGAAATGATCTTATATTTAGTGATGTTCATTTACTACTTCATCAAAGTGAGAAGTATTACATTATGTAAAATTATTCATAGTATACATCTTTTTTCAAGTCTAATAGTTTTCCTTCTTTGTTTATCCATTACATAAATTTTTTTATTCATCACAAATTGTTTTTTATTTTTCATTGGATTTATAGGAGAATTTAGACAGGTATGGGATGAAGGAAATGTTTTAATGTTCAAATATAAAATAAAACCATTTTTTTAAAATTATTTGTTCTATTATAAAATTTATAGTGTGTAAATGTGTCTAAATTTTAATTTTTATGTTTTTATGTATATGTTATGGACTAATTTTATAAATATCAAATCATGAAAAGATGGTCAATGTGAAATAAAGTCAAATTATTGAATTAACTCAATATTATGTAATGTTTATAGATGTGGCCTTATATATAGGTAATTAATCCTTTTATGTAGTGATTAGTCCACTATATAACTATGAAAGGGTTGGCTGGGGAAGTTATCATTAAAGTGATCACAATCAATCAAGATATGTCCATGAGGATACTTGGACCAATGATAGAATCATTAATTGATTATATTCTAATGATATATAATATAGAACAATCCAATAGAGGATTAGTTTGCAATTCCCATGGAATATTTCTTTCTAAGTCAATATAAAAATGAGTATAATAAGAGTAAAAGATAATAGAATTAAGATTATATATGATTCTATGATTGTATCAATAATGTATCATACAATATTAATTGGGATTAATGTTTTCTACACATTTATCGTGGAAAATTGATATCAAGCTAATCGATGTGAACCAACAGAGTATGTTGTTAATGAAATCCTTATATACCTCATATGAAATTTGAATATGTTCCAAGTGTGTGTAAGAGATTAAGAGTTAGTAATCCTTGGTGATATAGATGATGGATTTCTAAGATATAAAAATTATCAAATTTCATGATCTAAACATGTCTCCAGTATCAATATATGAGTTGTGGGGTGGAAAAGATTAATGAAACCAAGTTTTAATTATTATAAATTGGATTAAAACTACATATATGCTTCTAATGTAGCCAAATGTGTTTTTCCATATTTGTAACTTCTTCAATGTGTATAATGTGGAAACTAATTATTTATATGAATAAAATTATTTTGTGATAATAAAACATTAGTGTCTCTTTAAAAGAAAACAATTCATCTCCAATAGAGAAAGAGAACAATATAGATGTATAGAGTCATGATGTTTTTTATTATAGTTATAAATTTATGGATAGTAAAGTTTTTATAGAAAAAAATATGGATGACTCATTGACTACTACCTTATCTTATCAAATGGAGAAGTATCATTTTATAGTCATTGTACAATATAATGTATGTATTTGGCTCTACTAGAAGTGTGAGTCTATTGGGGTTGGTGTATTATAATAAACATGATTATACTTGATGGTTCCTGGAATTCATTTAATTTAAAAATATTAATAATATAATCACATACTGATTTATCATCTATGAAATATATTGTGTCTTAATATTTTTGTATAAACTGACACAATGAATGGAAATTGTGGTTCCATGCTTTGATGTGGTTCCCAAATATCCACAACAATTTTTAATATATAAATATTTACTATAGATAAATTATATAATTTGACGTGATATAAATTAAATAGTCTATTAATTGTAAGGAATCAAATAGTTATATCATAGAATGTGGAATAATAGTCTATAGGGGGAGAATAGACATTTTAATAATTAAGCAAAAAAACATAATTACCAGACAACTAAGAAATATAAATATAGAAAAATTAATGAAATAAATTAAATTATATGTTTATTATTGTTGTTAAGATAACCATTTAATAATATTCACATAAAAACCCTCTGGTCTATCTGAATAATTTTATTTAAAATTTCATAAATATTGATTGGGAGTGATTACCAAATTACATACAGACATACATTTTTCTTACCTAGTTGTATAACCCCCTATCTTTTGATGGAGTCACAATCCAACTAACTTTTATCTAGGAGTCAAAAAAGAACATTATTTTGTATTGATGTAATTACACATATGAAATATTTTGAATAGTAAAATATTAAAACAAATCTTGAGTACATAATGAAGGTAGTAATAAAAAATGATGAAAATGAGACAGAATAGAAGAAAAAAAGTGGAGTATATGATCTATACTTTTGATGCTTCTTATAAAATTTGATCAATTCAATGTGTCTGATCAGAATAATGAATTCCATCATGATCACCATAATTAAATAACATTAATTATCATGATTAATTACTTTTATAAATTCATATCAATATTGTATTTTTTTCTCTCACTATGCTCGTATTAATGGTCATCATCAATCATTCGTCAAGAATCACTATCAATATTATATTATCTCATTTTTCTTATTTTTACTGCACTAGCTATTTATGAGACATAAATTCCAATGATAATAGAGATTATGATTTTATAATTATAGAAATACATATTATAACTACAAAAATCATTGAAAATAAATATGACACATATAATTTTAATTTTTTAGAAATAATTGGATTCTTAAAACTCTATAATTTCTAAATGAATTAATGTTTCAATATATAAAATATTATATTTTATATTTATCAAATAAATTTACATAAATAAAAAATAAATAAATAATTATAAATACTTTTAGTTTTATGAAAAATGAATAAATTATATAATATGGGTCATTAAATAATTCTAATGAAAATTATAATATCATAATATTTTCTATATAAAAAATTTGAACGTAATTCAAATAATATATTTATATTTTATAATTCAATAGAATAAAAAAATTTAATTCAATTATAGTTAATAAATATATAATAATAATTATTATAAATAAGATTCTTGAAAATATTTATTTTATAATAAATTATAAAATTAATATTCTGAATTTGTGATGAATTGTTCATGTGGTCAGTATATGACCATGTCAACATGCATGGTTAGAATAATAATAGTGGATGAATAATTCATGTGGTTACAAAATATTAATACAACATGGTATCATAAAAAAGAAAATTAATTCATGATACCTAGAAATTCTATCTTAATGATAGGTATAAAACATATGTGTATCATGTTACCTATTAGCATCATCAGAATAGGATCAAATATTTGTGGATAGTAGGAGGAAACCACTGAGTAAGATTATATATTATTTCAGAGTCACCTTCCCGGTGTCTCCACAAGCTCATAGTATGTATAAAATATGTAAAAATATGATAAATACAATTTCATAATGTATGTTTAATTGAACCTAACTGTTGGTTCTCTTACATAACAACTTCAAATAGTATAGATCATAGTATATTCAAAGAGTAACCGATTGTCTGTCTAGATAAGATGAGGAGGTAAAATACCGATAATTCCACTACTATCTCTAAGAAATATGAATATTTCATGAAGTTCACTAGGTGACATGTTTTCATGTGAATCCAGCATTGATGTTGAGATTCTACTGAACAGAGTGGATGTGGGGACGATGAAACCAAGGTCTAAATACCATGTGATATCAAGTTATTGTTGTAGTTTGGAGAAAACTAATGAGTATTTGGAGATTTAAGGTGATATTTCATGTCTATATTAGTGAGTTTTCGTGAAATAATTACTTGTTCTAGGAGATGTTGAGCTTTTATAAAGAACATAACTAATATGAAGCGGTTGATATTGGGTGTGAAATATAAGGGAAAAAGCTAAAAAAATTTATTAATGGTGTTTGAATGTTCTTTGGTAATCATAAATAAGGTGAAGATGTATAGTACAAAAAACACCAAATATATATATAATAAAAATGATATACACATAACAATATATATATAATTTAATTTTTTTATTTTTTTATTTAAAAAAATACGCATGAAATAATGTAATTCTATACCATATTAATAATTAAAAAATTAATAACAATTAATATAAAATAATATGTATTCTATATGATATAAAATAATAAAAGTAAAAGTAATTTTGTTAAAAAATATTATATATTTAGAAATTATAATTTAAAAATAGAAACCATAAAATATAAAAAACAATCATTAAAAACATTATTTAATCAATTAAAAAATATATAAATTTATAAACATCAAAGTTTAGTAAAATAAAATAATGAAATTAAATCATATTTAAAAACAATTAGTGGGAATAAAAATTATCAAAATTAAATAAACACAACCCTCAATTTTATCAATCACCCATTATTATAAATTGAAAAATAAATATTTATAATTTCCAAATTTTCTCCTTCTTTATGAATTATGTCAAAAATAATTAAACAAAAAATATTATTGAAAAAATATTTCACGAGAGAGAAAAATAAAAATCAAGTGGAAAATCCATTTCATGTTATTCCAATTTTATAATAGATGTATACATATTTTTATAAAAATAATAATGCTAAAAATTTATATTTCAATTAATCCTAGTTCAAATATTAATTTTTCTAACCTCATTGAATATTATACTTTAGTAAAGATAACAAATAGTTAGTTTTATGTGGGATTCAATTCCATGAAAATATCAAATTTCTGAACATTATCTATTATAAAGTGATTTCCAACACCTATATGTTCTTTCAAAAACTAGTGTAATTCTTTATGATATTGATTTGTAAGATGTGTTATAACAATATATGGTCATTATTTTCTATTTATGCATTGAAATCACATAGAGTTCATTTTACCTAGAGTATTTGAGAATAGAAATTTAATTTGGAAATTTATTCAGCCTCATATGTTGGGACAAAAATCATTTTTTAACACTCTGATATTTTAAATTTTATTAATAATAATATCATATATGATGTTCTTTTTTAGTAATGAATTCAACCTCCAAAGTAAGAGTAATAAAATGATAGATAATTAATTTTTTTAGAGTAACAGGTCATTAGTGATAATTCCATTAACATATGTTTTTATTCTTTTTATAGTAATTAAATGACTTTAATTTTTACTTTATTTATATCTTCAAATCATACATAAAAAAACATAATACCTAGGTAAATTTAAGTTATATATAGTGGTTTTCCATTCATTAATCTATTAAAATAATCGTATATAGTGTTTCTAGATTCATCCACATCATTTTTTGAATTATTTATCATTAGGGATATCATTTTTTCTTACCAGAATCATGTTTTATTTTTTTAACTAAATCATTATACTATTTTCATTTATTTATAAAAATAAAGTCCATTAATTATAGAATTTGAGGAATAAGGAAAAAAATTTAATTCACCCATTTGGCTCATATTATATTCCTCTTTAATTTATTTTAAAAACATGTTACTATTAATATCATGTGTAGGTACGAATAAAATAGCATCCACTTATATCGATATAATTAAAATACTATTATAATTTTTCATTACAAATAAGGTTTGATAAAATTATCTATAATTAAATTCATTTTTCAAGTAATCAATATTAGTTTATCATACCATTCTTTTATAAAATTATTTAGACTATTTAATTAATTATAAATATTGATAACATGGTTTAAAAAGTAATCATGTTTAAAACCATATGGTATATTAGCATATATCTCTTCTAAATTTACAATATTTAAAAACCACTATTTGTATCAATTTGAGAAAGTATAAAATTTCAAAAAACATAAAAATGTAATAAATTATTATTGGAATATAATATATGAACTATTGAATATGAATCATAAAAATTGATTCCTTATTATTGTACATTTTCTTGAGAAACTAATCAAACCTTATTTCTAACTATATTACCTGACTAATCAATTTTGTTTGGAAAAATACATTATCAGAAAATAGATTGTTTATCATTAGTTATATCCACTGTATTAGATACATTATTCATATAAAAAAATTTACTTTATCATTCATATAATTTATCATGTTTTAATCATTCAACAATTCTATAATTTTAACAAAAACAAAATCTGCTACAAAAATATAATTAACTCCAAATTTCACAATGGTTTTATTATTTCTAATTCCAGATTCCACATTTACAATAACATTAATAATTAATTACATATTTTTGTAAAAAAATTATATGAGTAGATTGATTAGGTATGGTCTCCCACTCAACTGATGCATTATAATTTCCCATTTTTGTATAAAAAAATTGAATTCAATAAATTCATCAATGGAATAAACAATGATTGTATGTTTTGGTAATTATTTCAAATGAAAAATACATTCCCATATACCTCCATTGGAATAGATCTAATTTTATATACTCTATATGAAATAATATTTTTTTAATATCCTATATACATTAATTCAATAGTTTTAGCATCAGATTATCCCATTTTATCAATAATATTTTAAATATAAAATATAAATATAAATACATTATAATAACCAATCATAGGTCTGTATTAATAATAAATTTCAATATATGTTTCATTTAAAAATGTTCTATTTTAAACTCAATTTAAAATATAAGATTAATTATTGAATAATTCAACAAAAAATATTTTGTATCGATGAATTCGTTAATAATTTTCCTTTCCATTTCACTAATAGTTTGTTTTTCCTCTCTAAGACAACGTTCTATTGAGAACTTATATTGGAGGGTAAATATTTTAAATAAAAATTTAGTTCTTATTATTTATTGTGGTATAAATTAAAAAATTATCCACCATTTCAACTTCTTCTTCGTGATATTAAATTTTATTTATTTTTAAATTTTATATCAAAATGCAGTAAATTTTATATATGGTTTCAGTTTTATGGGAGAAGAAAATGTCCATGTGAATCTACTAAAATCATAATCTACTAAAAACACAAATCTCTTATTACCAAAAAAATATACTTCTGATGTGTCTAAATAAATAAATATGAAACAATTCTAGTCATCTAAATGTGTGGAGGAAATTATATAATATAAGAGGCTCATTTGATTTCATAACATTTAGGGTTGAATCACATAAATAATAAATACATTCCATAAATTTAGGATATTCCGAAACCTGATTATTTTTTATAACTTGTAATGATATCCCATATTAACATGTCTCAAAAATAATTTCTAATGGATGTGGTCTTTTTCTATAGAATTTATCCAAAACACAATTTTTATGTTTGTTCTATAAAACCCACAGAATCAATATTTTATTTTATATATATATAAAATAAATTATTCTAATTTTTATAAGAATAATTTTTATAATCATTAAACATTAAACATATATTTTCATCACAATCATGTGATATTATCCTTAAATTATATCTCTATGCCTCTACATATCATATTTACACCATATTTTGCTACAAATTCTACTTTAAACAACTAATAATACATTTAAGGTTTTCACTGAATGTAACAGGTCCTCGATTATAAGAATTAAAATATAAAAATTCTAATATATCACTAGTTATTTTCCCTTACAACCCCTATAAATATATGATTTATCATTCTAACCCTATCTTCACGCTTCTAGAAAAATATATTAAATATGTAATTTTTTCTTACCCATTCTATTTTTGGTCATAATCATTTAGTAATAAATGACTTAACACCCAATAATGATGTCATAAATATATAGTACCTTAATTTAGAATATAGATTATTATAAATAAAACTCAATGTTTGACATATTTATTGATTAAATCAGAAATAAAATTCATCCCCATACAACCCATTCATATTACAATTATATCATGTAACAAGTGAAAAAATTATTTTACTACATTTAATAAAATTATTTATTTACATTTGGGGCATATTTATATTATGATCAATGGGATTTTTATGTATATTATATTTTCTTGAAGTAATAATATTATAATATTTTTATTTTTTAAGGAAATTTAGATACAATATCTTTGGATTCAGTTATTTCACTTTTTCGATTCTAATTATCTTCTTGTATACATATAGGTAATTACAAATTTTCAAAATAAGAAATAATATTTCATTTAATTATTTAATATTTTCAAATTAATGTTTATTAATTTTCCTCTTAGTTTTACATTAATCATCACAATATAATTTAAATCTCTTTTCATTAACATCAAATGTTTTTGGAATGAAATATTTCAATTTTTTATTCTAATTAACGAAAAGCTATGGGAAAATCACAATTTATTAAAAGAAAAGAAAAAATCCATTTTTTACTGGGACAGGGTAACCCATTACATCCCGAAGGCCAGAGGAACACAACCATAGGTTCAAGAGACAAAAGTATAGAAATACACAGTTCAAAACAAAAATAACCCTGCAAACCCTAGCCAACCACACCAAATACCATCGATGGATCTATGGAAGAGTACGAAGTCGCTGCAAATTTCCTCACAGAAATTCCATATCAATTCCAGAGCACGGGACCAAATAGGCCCAACCCTATCACAGCACAGTGATTCCCACGTCGCGTCGCTAGCTGCCCAGTGAACCACACCGGCACTTTGAGACCAGATTGCCACCAGACGCGACGATCGCCGAATCCAGCCACTACAGACTGATCTGTCGTCAAAACCACTCACTGAGGCCTCTAAAAAATCCACCAAGGACCATCAGAATATCCAAACACTATTGACTATATTATTTCAAAATATGAAAAACAATTATTTACTATATAATTCACATTTTTCTTATTTGGTTCCCTATAAAGTTTATCCATTCTTGAAATATCACATCGACTCTTCTTTTATTTATTCATTAATTCTATCACATATTTTTAAATATCATACCCCTCACTAGAACGATGATGAGAATCAATGGTTACTTGATTCATTGTTTTTTTAAGAAGATAATATTGAAAAATTACTTTTCACTATCTATTACATCACCACTAGAGTCTCAATCAACTATATACAACTCTATCTAGTATTATATTATCATTTTCACTCATTTAATTTCTTGTATATCCCATCTTACTTCAATTTTGGATAGTCTGATTATATATGAACCTTTTTCTTATACTCGTCGAATATTAATATTTAAACATAATATTTTATACTTCTACATCCTTTGGATCCCATTAAATCATTACTTTACATATGTATTCTACAAAAATTGTTAGTACCTATATTACCTTTCACGTAAATGTATACTCTTTCAAAGAAATTTTCAATTTCGTCCTTCTCACTATTCAATAACTATGAATCATAGGAATTATAAATAACATTTGAATCATATTTTAATTATTTAAATTTCATAGTTTTACTGATCAATATATTTTTTATTAATTTTTTATAGATGATATTGATGAAGTTATCACATCATTATATTTTTAGAATACTTAATGAAATTAATAATATATTTGTTTGAAACATTTTTTGGGTTCAATCAGTTGGGTAAATCTCAAAGAATTTATTTAATATGGACTTAATTATTAATTTTATTCTCAAGTGAAATAAATATGGTTAGGATCCTAGTTATTCATTTGTTCCTATCATTGATTCTCAACTGATCCGTGAATCAAAAATCTTGAAACTGAACTATTTATATACCAAGAGTTGTTCCTAGAAACAAACCAATTATATGAAGTGTGGATATTCACGAACTCCAGATTTCATAAGTGTTTGTACATGAAGAAATATGGAAGTAAATATTTTTACTCAATAATAAATATTGATTTATCATAACATTTTAATTTATAAGAAATATTGTTGCATAATCTCAAGTTAGAGTTACAAAATATACCTCAGGTATTTCAAAAGGTTTTTTATAATGTCCTACAATTCAAGACCTATATTCTTTATAAATATCCTCATTTTATAATTCTAGTAAATATGGTGGATTCCATTAATGGGTGGTGTTTATGGGATTTATAATCACAGATTACAAATATTTCACAACCAATTAGTGGATTTTTTCTTTATACTAATACGAATAAAACATTAACAACCAATTTCGTAAAAAATATTTTCCTATTAAAACGATTTTTTCCTAGTGTATGAGAATGTTGAATATAGGGGGAGAATTTTACATTATAAATATAAGAATAAAATTAATATTATTAGAGTGTTAATCATGTTAATATTATAGAGGACATGCAACAAATAACACATGATGATTTTATAATATTTCATATC
Organism: Viscum album; assembly: GCA_963277665.1. Classification (NCBI taxonomy): domain Eukaryota; kingdom Viridiplantae; phylum Streptophyta; class Magnoliopsida; order Santalales; family Viscaceae; genus Viscum; species Viscum album. The sequence continues at coordinate 1,895,320,519 of OY728163.1, read as the reverse complement.
ACCATTATCATAGTATACTTGTCCATATCCTCTACTCTTTGAAGAGATAAATATTTACTAGTTCATTACCATTCCTAGGGTTTGTGAACCAAATTACATTTTGATTTATCTTCTCCTCACACTGTATTATAACCATTAACATTTGAAGGAGTCAAAACCCACAAAAATAATTTCTATGAGTCACATACTCACAATCATTTTTATATGATATGAATAACCCATTAGAATCATTTTTGGAACAAAAATTATTAAAATTACACTAGAGAAAAAATATAGTATATAATGAAATACATTGATCAAAAATAATTCTGAGAGCTAGATGAGTAGATAATATAAAATTTTGATACATATCTATAAATTATATTAAATAAATTGTTTATAATCAAAATTATGATGCAATTAATGATTGAATAAATGTTACATTGTCCATTGTTGGGTATTTACATGGTAAATCTCATTTCAATATAGTACTTTTTAATCTCTCAGAAATCAACGGGAATCATCAATCATCCTTTCAAAATCTTTCTTATGTATATTTTATATATTTTTTATACTCATTGAATATGCAAATTTTAATTCATTATATAAAGATATATTATAGTATCTCATTAGAATTTTTTTGAAATCCTTGTTATAGAATTAACAAAAATTAAACACACATCTGTTTCCAATTAATTGAATTGATTTGCTCATAAATATAATCTCTATGATATTTTACATCTTCATTATTTTAAATACTATAAATTCAAATTTTATTATTGATATAAAAAATAAATACTTAAATTAATTTGACAATATGATAAAATTAAATAATCTCTAATTTTTTGATTATTCAATAAATTTTACTAAACATATCATATAATAATTGTTATAAAAAAGAATATTTGAAAAATAATTTCATTATATTTTCTCCATAAAATAATGATAATTTTTATGTTATAAAATATATTAACTTTAAAAAATATTTGAATTATATTAATAAATTTAATTCACTTTTATATAATCAATAAATTAAAGTGATAGTAATTTATAGTGTTTTGGGAAAGATAGAAGTTCTAATAAATAAGAAAGGTAATATACTAACTATTGGATGAATTATTGATACATTATTTATACCAAAAATGGGTTATATTTATCAAGTTGTCAATATGTTTAAAATATCATCATTCAAATTCTACATATAAACAATGTGTAAATTATTTATTTGGTTACTTTGTAATAATAATAAATGGTAAATTATATATAGAATAAATTTAATGTAAGAAATAAAATTATGATCATGGTGTGTATAAAAATACATTAATAAAAGAGGTTATATCCTTATTCCAGGTGTGTTCACTTCAACTAATTCATGTTAAGTAGGTGGAAACCTCATGGTATGCTGATAAATTGGGTCGTAGACACCTTCAGGATTACTTCTCAAACCATGACTCACAAGGAAAATTCACATTGTATGTTAAATTAACTAATTAATTTGTAAGACAATTTAAATATAATTATAGTTTACCCAACATGAAAATATAAAATTGTGTGTTTTATGGTCCCTTTAAATAGGACCTATGTGTTTTCATTGATGAGCTGATGAATCCAAAGCTAGGTGATGTCACCGTTATGGCACTGCTATTAGTGAGTATCATGTAGATTACATGATGTTGTGCTTCCATGTGAATTGGGAAATTTTGTGGAGACACATCCATGAAGTTTTAATGCATAGTAGAGGTAGACAATGATAATATTATTTTTGAATTTAATTTCATGTTATATGGTGTTTAAAGTAATTGTGGATCACGATCCTAAAGGTGATAATGCATGCGGGTGACGGTGTACTATCATTAAAGATGTGCTAGTTCAATTTGTGGTTGAGTTTCTATATAGATGATTATTTTATTAAAGATAGTAATACATGGTGTGATACATATAGTGACCATGAAAATAGAGTGATTCCAAGATATACAAAAAGTGGTATGGAGGTGAGGAGAGAAGGAGAATATCTAAAGTGGACATGGTGCATAGTTTGTTTAAATATGTTTATAAATTAAAACTAATCACCATATACCTGTATCAATATATATATATATATGTAATAATATAATTTTTTTCTATATATAGATATATAGTGAAAAAATCTAACATAAAATAATGAATTAATGAGATATATTACTAATTATAAAGGACAAGAATAATAAATTTAAAAGAAGTTAATCTATATTTGAGATAAATAATTAAAATTATATAAATCAAAAAATATCTATTTAAATATTCATAATTTAATTTTATAATATTAAAGACATTATAATATGATATATAAAAAAATTTTAATGTCAATATTTTTAAAAAAAATTAACATTCCAAAAAATATGACATTTCAATATTAAATAAAATATTAATAAAATTACATAATATAAAAAATTAAATATGGAATTAAATTTATAAAAATAAAAAAAATATTAGTATAAACACACAAGAAATTAACGAATATTATCATTGTTTGTTATTGGTAATTCATTTTAAATTAGATAATGATAACATGGACCACAAGTATTACATCCACATTTTTATTTTTCATTAGATGATCCTTTATGCAGATGTGTTTATTGATACATAAATATTATGATTTAATTAATGAAAATTAGTAGTCAGGTAGTTTGATGTATTGGGTAAAACTATGATATCTGGTAATGTGTAGTATGTTTGATGCGTTGTGAGTGATATTTCTTTCATATATAATTTAACAATGTAATTCCTCCTTCTACTCTTCAAGATAACAATATCTCATTTTCCCACTGATGAAAATGATACATGTGAAGTATATAAGGGTCCAATGTTTTTTATGGTAAGGTTAAAATTATGTTATTTGACGAAAGATACTTTGATCTCATGGGTTAATAGCAATTGATGGAAACCTAATTGATTAGCGATATCTTGATAAATTGATTTCATTAGAACATAATAATTTATATTAGGATTTTTCTTATTGAAACGTCACAATCATTCTCTATAGAATATGATTTACACATCTTAATCTATTCAATTTTCATTGGATTTTTTGGCCAAATACAACAAAAAAAATATTTAAAGGATAAGGAATGATGTCTATCCAATAACACATTTAAATATTCTATATTATATATTATTTTATATTATGTAAAGTTATTATTAACATATATGGTTTAATAATTATTAATTTTATCTTGATCACATAAATTTAGTCACTATTTATTTCAGATCATATGGGTTAGTATAATATTTGTTAACTATATATTTTCAATTTAGATTCTATTAATTTTTTTTTCAATGACTATATTTATATTTATTAATGAACTAGGTAGTCATTATTCAAGGCTCTATATATATTTAGATGAAATGGGATGTAAATTTTAATGATCTAATAATAAATAATAATTATTAATTTTTTAAAATATATATTTCTTTAATTTATTTCAAAAATAATATTCAATTTATTCACTAGTTTTTATCATGTTAAAAATAATATTATTATAATTGTATACATGGGGTTTTACTAATTGTAGAGAATTAATAAGGGAAGATGTAAAATTAATATTTTAGTAAACAAGAACTTTTTAAACCTAATTATATTATTTCAAACACCAAAGAAAGTTGTTTTTATTGTTATAAAAAATGACATTTTGATATTCCTCTAATTTCATAGACAGTTCATTTATCATTACACTCTTGTGAAAAAAGAGATATCCTCATCTATAATCCCCCTTGATTATATAGTTTTTATTTAGTATCCTTATTTAATGTAATTGTCTTGGTGATCATAGAATAGTGATGTATGAGTTATGAGTATCATCGCCAACACCCAGATATTCCTACAACATCACTCAAATGTACATATTTAACATTTGGATCACATTTTGAGAGAATATACACATGATTACTCTAATTAATTTATGGTATAATTAGGATATATCATGTTCATCAATGATAAAATAGATATTTTAAAGTTAGTTTTATTACTACATATATTAATTATCAATCAGTATTGTATGATCACGCATTTAGTTCTACAATCCTCATATCAATTAATATTTTGATAAATTCTATTTGTAAATGCGTTTTTCATTATCTATATACCCTATTAATTAACAATTATGTCAAAAACAATGCAGGTAATGATATGTGAGTGCTTTTTTGTGTCATGAAACATTAGATGATTCAATAATTGGGAACAATACTAGAGTTATAAACCACATGAGGTAATAAAATGATGCATATATTCATTGTGTTTTTAATATTGGATATTAGAATCATTATGAAAGTGGTAATATTATTCCATTTCAAAAGTATTATCAAAACATTCTTTTTTTCTGGAAATAAATTAATTCCAACATAATCATGATGGGTTTGTAAAATTATTTAAATCAATCAATGATAGTAGATTAATAGATAATTCCAATGAAGATGTTGTGTTACTATTTGGAAAGATAGTATTTTTTCAAGCCTTACCAATGTTGATATGCAATTTACAAGATGAAGAACATTATTAAAATTACACTATAATAACTATAAGAAAAATTATATTTAGGGAAATAAGACAACAATTTTAGTGTGATGATATAATGATTGATCATGAGCAGTATATGTCATGATGATATATATTCCATATTTTAAATTATTAAAGAACCATCCTAAAAGATTCATAATACCTATCTATATACTAATTTTTTTGTTTGAAAATATTTTAATAGACATTTTCAATAAACATATGGGGGATCCTAAATAGGGTAATTATGTATGTTTATTTTTTGATATTCATACCAAGTCTATGAAATATAGATAACAATTGTAGGATACAAACATAACTATTTGTGTAGGAATATATATATATATATATATATATATATATAATTTAGTGATACTTAATGACTCACCTCAAATGGTAGTATCTAAATATGACCCTTTGTTTATGTTGAAATATTTGGGGATCCTTTTGAAGGCTTCCAACATAAAACATATCACCATAATAGTGATGGGTTGTATGAATTTAATATTTATATATGACAAGATATTATATGTTCATGAAAACTATTAATTGACTGTATTTAGGATCCATATCTTCCTTTGGATGAATTTTCATAAATTTATATCATCCATTTATGTATCCAAATGACACCATATGATTAAATTTACGGGAAGATATTTCATACTCTAACATATTGGAATAAGGTTGGAGAGAGGAATATAACTAGAAATAATATAATTTAGGGGACATGAGAGAAAGTGGGAAAAATTTAAATAACATTTAAATTGCTCAAATAAAAAAATGGAGATATATGGATAATCAGTGAATTGTTCGAGAAGTCAAAAATAGAGTCCTTGTATTTTTAAAGATATCTTCATGGGAATAGAGTTATAAGGATTTTGAAGAAAGGGAAGATAAAATAAAGTTAATTTTTACTATTTACAATCATGGTGTCATTGAATATATTTTGTTAAAAAATGGAGAAAATATTTTTTAGAATAATTGAACTCTTACTTTTCACATTGGCCCAAAAACATTACAGAAAAATACCATATTTCTCAGTTTCCCTAACATGTTTTATCATCGTTGTGATCACAAAAATCTTCACTATGAATTTTCCAAATACTATAAGTCTTTTCCTTCAATGAAATAATATCCAAATGTGTACTACCAATTTTTATTCTTGAGAAAATTTCACCAGAAGCCTCCATTACCCATTGTGCCCCACACTCACATCAATTACATCCAAGATATCTAGGCATCCACCTAGTATAACAATCACCCTTATTCAAGGCTAATAATTACCGAATATCTAACACCATTTGGTCTGATATGGATTCAGTAACACTCTCCCAAAAACCCCATCTATAATGTAAAATATAAATTTAGAAATTTTTATTGATTTTAATTTTTGTCAAATCGTATGATCATTCAACCAAACCTCTCAGAAGTGCATGAAATTTTCCATGTTTAATTATTAATAATGTATATAACAGACCCAACATAAGTACTCACCACTAAGGAAAAGAATTTTAACTTTTAATAACTTATATAGGTGATAATGTGAGAAATCATTACACTATAGATAAACTATTTTAGAATATCAAATCTCAAGTTTTTATTTTTATTGGGAGAAATAATTAGTTGGAGGTGGTATTTTTGTAACCATAAAAGGAAATGATGAATAATTATCTTCATTAAATTATGATATGATGATTATAAAATTTTAAGGGAAATAATTAATATGGGGATAATATAACACCCATGACTCAACTAGAGTGGGTAAACACAATATCATTAATATTATCCCTCAATATGAAATATTACATAATAGAAAGTACAACAACACATATTTTATTGCACTTTATTACATTAATTATAACATAAATATATTGAAATAACTAAACTATTATATCTTTGACCATAATTTATTTTTTTAATTAGTTACATAGAACATCAACCTCAAACATTCAAAAAAAATTATTAAAATCTTCCTCAACATGTTCATAAAATTACATAATTCTTATAAGAATATATCAGTTAACATTGGGTCATACCTGGTAAAGGGTTCAACATTAAATCCATCTAGTTGAATAAAAAAATAATAGCATAATCATATGTAGAACATGTGATCAAAGAGGTATATCAATTTTGAATAAGATTTGTGAAAATAATAATCATGAATGATGTATAATGATATAACATGATAGACTAAATGTAAAAAAGGAAATGTGATGGAAAAATTAAATAATTTCATAAAAAATAGATGGCTAACTAACAAGAAAACATCATATGGTAGATAGAGTCCCACAATGGATTAAATTTTCTCCATAATTTCATACATGATGCCACATGAGACTAAAACAATAACTAATTCTTTGTGGATTTTTCTTTTTCCATACATCATAATATATATATCTCCAGGTATTTCATGTATATGATTAAACATAATGTAAAATGATTTCATATTTACTCAGAAGATAACGAATTTTCTGGTACATAAATAGATCTCCCCAATCCTTGAAGGATGTGTTGATCTATTTTAATAACATTTAGTTGAAATCACAATATGTATTCATAATATATATGCTTGGAGTAAAAAAATCATAGGATAGTTTCAAACCATACTAAGAGAAAATAATGATTCCTGAGAATGATTATTGTGAAATAAAAATGAGCATTTAATTCCGTGGACATTATAAGGTCTTTAATTCAGTTGTAGAAATTATTTCTAATCATGAGCAAATGAAAGAAATGAATGATATAAAACATGTTATTTAATAAGGAGGAGATGTGGAGGATCACTTTCCTTGTGAGGGTGCATCTAAAAGATTGGAATGATATTCCTAAGGTCATGGGGGAAGCTTTCTAGGGACCCATAGAGGTAATGTAAGGATAATTATAGGATCTATTAGTTTATATTCATATAAAATGAGAGTTTGGGTTGGTTTATAGTGAAATATATATGTGAGCTATTGGTTAATTTACAAAGATATGTTTTTGACTCTATATGATAAAGTAATAAAAAGCATTAACTATTCCATGGGATTTCCTAGTAATTATACCAAATTGGATTGGTTTTTATTATTTATATGGTTATGAGCCTTTATCATTAATTAAACACCATTATTGATGTGTATGTGACTTCTGTTTGTAATTAAATGACTTTAATAACATAAAATATAATATATATTTTTGGGGTTTCATTATGGAGTTATAAAACAAATAAAATAACCTCAAACCATATTATATTAAATATGAAATATACATATAGTCATTGATACTTTTTATGGACTACATTACATCACTTTTTGGTCATTATAAATTTAGAATATCCATCATATATTTGTACTATATTTATTATTTTCCCGATAAATTCAACTATCCCAAATGATTATGAAAAATTTACCATTGGAAAATTTTTACATTCTAATTTCATAATTAAATATCATATTTAACAATTTAATATTACATTTCCTGGAAATTATATTTATAAATAAAAATTCTACTTTACTAAAAAACTAGTTTTTTTACAATAAATATTTCATTAACCGTATTAAAATAAGTTTTTAGATTATATAATAATATTATCATTTTATATTAATAAAAATTTTCTAATAAATATATTTTTTAAAAATATAACTCATGTAAGAAATTTGGAATTCGTTATAAATAGTGTGTTGATTGAAACTACTTATTTCCCATAAATATTTATTCTTCATTGGAAAAAATTTACATTTATCATACATCTTATTTAACATTTTTAATTGAAAAAAGGATAAAGACAATAAAATTATAATTTGAAAAAAATAGTCATTTAAAAATTAATTCTATTAGTGTATATATATATATATACACACCTTTATTACATGATTGAACACATTAAAAGTAAGGTCCATGATTTTGACATTCGCATGTGCTGGATCAACATACAATGTTTGGTATGTGTTATTACCAAGCATTAAATTAAATAATAAATGGTTTTTATTTGTTCCTTAACATTTAATATCATCTTGGACTTGATAAAGATAAAATCACAATAATTCTGTCACACTTAGAAGATCATAAAAATTTTCATCATAGGATATGATCTTACTGGTCGATGCCATCAGATGTTGTATATTTTTCAATTTGACATTGTCATGACCCTTTATATATACAAGTTGTACGATCAAATTTAAATATACATATAATCAATATTTATCATTAATAATGGTATTTTAAATTTGATAGGCCATATAATAGTTTAAGAAAGGCATAATAGTTCATGTGATTCTATAACATCATTTATTAATAGGTGTTTACTCATTTAAAATGAAATTTTTATTTTTAAAATCTCATGTGGTTAAATTATTCACCCCTCAAAAAAAAATTAACCTCAAAATTTTCATATTTGACCATAAAATGAATTATGATACTTCGGTTTCACCGACTCTTTTGGTTCTTATGTAACTATATAATTTTTTTTCATCCATGTCACATTGGCCAGGAGGGTTGTCTCATTTTGTAAAACCTTTCCTTTTTTATCTTATATCTTTATCTAATGAACCTTTTATGAATCTTAATTTTCCAATGGTACTAGCTATATATTAAATAAATGTGGGTGGTCTAGTATGTAATTTCTCAATAAGGATATATAAAACATGTCATATACTTGTGATTGGTTATTCGAGAGTTCTAAGCCACCAGATTTCAATATAATGTGATTGAGGATCTCAAAGGGTCAAATTTATCAGGTACTAAATGTTCCCTTCATTGTGATCCTCAAAACATTCTACAGTTTAGAAGTTCATATGAACACATAATATATATGACATTAAACTCTACTTATAGCTAATTATTATATTCATATCATTTATGTCCACTTTTTTAATATTTATAATGTTACCGAATGGAATGAACATTCTCATTCATCTCATGGAAAGTGTAGAGACCCGAAGCTTGACGTACATGGACATTACATTACTTTTGCGGAATACTTAGTATATAAAAAAACACACACACAAGGATTGTAATAGTTTAGTGTCTTTGGAAACTCGGAATATAATCTTCTAATCGTGGTGAAAGATCTTCAACATCTCCTATAAAGATCTTCCTTTTTTTACCTAAAACCGTTCTTTATATCTTGGGGAAAAGAAAACATAAAAGGGTGATCTCAAATTCTCAGTAAGGATAAACAAAATAAATATCAATCACATCATATACATAAGCACATAACTTTTGGAAATCTTAACCTGCAAAAGGGATCATAATTTCATAACATGGGATAAATCATGGCAGTGAAATGTAATCACAATAATCATAACATAAAACATGTAACTTTGTGGCATACACACATAATCATAGAGAATCATTTCTTATTAGTCAAGACTCATTGCCAAGACTATCTTAGTGGACAAAGTCAATTTCTGAACTGAGTCACCCTCGTTTCAGTCCTGTTTCACTGAACCGGTATAACCTACAATTCCATCCATGTCTATCTCATGAGATATAAAATCTTTACCCAATGCATTTGAGGAAGATATAGGTCCCACCAATCTCATAATGATACCATTCTTATGTGTTCCGCAAAATCATAAATCATACATCATTGCATAACCCATGTAATAAAAATGGGAATCTTAAACATCGTGACATAATAAAACAATTCATATTAGATAAAGGAATTCATAAAAATATTTCCATCACAACATAATCAAGTAAATTTAATAATAGGGATTGAAACAGAACCCTATATTATCTTAGATGGAAAATAATTTTGATGAAACACTTGAACTACATTCTTGAGGAAAATATCCTTTCTACTTCAAAAACATTTTACTTTCTTAAAATGTCATACAATTTTAAACTAAAAGAAGTTGATTAAAAATAAACGTGAAAACTTGTAAAGGAATCTTCTTGGAAATAATGTTTTAAAAATCCATTCATGCTGTATAAGTTAAAAAAACATTGTTCGTGCTTTTGTCCGAAAAGTCAAAAAGTACCTCGTACGAAAAACGACAAAAGATTCATTTCATATCCTTTACTAAAAACTCACCGAAGGGTAAAATTGGATATAAAATATTGTAGAAGGATATGAATATTACATATTGAGGAAACATGTATGTGGATGATAAAATACACCCCAGTAAATGCCAAAGTATAAACAATCTCGGATAAAAATGAGATTGTGATATTTCTCTTACCTTAGGTCCGATTTGCTTCGTAAGTGTCTGAACCTCCTGTATAATGATTTAAATAATGTCATTTACTTATTACAGAATCATATTAATTGTTATGATATCATATATGGTTCACTTATGACTTTATATTACCCGTTCTTTTGTAAATTCCATGTTAAAGAGCGTTTTGGGTAAAATTGTTTCATTTGTCGTCCGTGTTTTGACTTGTAATTATTCATATGATTACTTAGATCATGATTAATTAATTCCAGAATATAAAACATGATTTATATATAATATATATTCATAATATACATATATATATTAAATCGGTAAATGGAATGAAATACACCGTTCATGGAGACGGTAGGCCGTACATACGCATGAACGCTGTTTTCGTTTCCTTATTGAGTTGAATGGAATTAAGTTGATGAAATATATATATATATATATACATAAATACAGTATCATTATTATGTCATATATTTCATGATTACTTATTATATATACTTTATAATCATTCATGAATGGTTAAAGTGGAGAATGAATCTCATCGCGTCGTGGAGATGGTAGTCCGTACGTACGCACAAGCGACGATATCGTTTTCATGATCATGGGAATGTATTGGAGTGTATGTATACTATTTCAGAATCAATATCACATTAAATTAATCATATATAGTTATTATATACACCATTATACCGATCCATGTAAGGTGGTGGTGGAAAATATATTACACCACGGCGTGGAGACGGTATTCTGTACGTACGCACGCGCGGTGATTTCCTTTTTCTGTAGGATGGATATAAGGTTAATTAGAGTTGTTTAATATTTATAATAACATATCAGTATATAATAAATACTGATTTTATTACTTTATCATGAAACAACTAAATAAGAATAAGTTGAAGAAGAAAGAAATTGAAAAAGATCGGTAATGGATATTACCACTTTTTGACGCGCCTTCACTTAACCTCCACTAAAACAACTAAGGATGGTCTTTGAAGAAGACCAAGACATCTAGAATGATACTAGGGAAGTGGAGAAGAGATTTTTTCAGGGGTTTTCCGAGATTGAATGCTCAAATTGGTGTGAGGAGTAGAAGGAAGAGGTGCCCTTTTATAAGGGAGGAGATGGGAACCTTAGGAAAATCTGAAAAAATTATTTTATATTAAGGTCAAATTCGGATTATAATGGTTCTAAAGGGTCTTATTTCGAAGATAAAGTGGGGATGGGTCGCAATCCTCTCATCCAATAGGATTTAGACAAGTTTAGGTTATTATGTTACCCTTATCAATTAGAATTAACTCTAAGTTAAATAATTTAACTTTTACCGTGTCTTTTTGTTTTCTTACACTATATGGTTAATAAACATTCCATAACAAGCCAAACGAACCCCAAGTTGTTTATTATTAATATATCTATCCTTATCAAAGTCATTTGGCCGATCCTTAGATTTTTAGGAATTAATTAACAATTAATAATATAATATTTATTTTAAAAACTAATTTATGTCAATTTTGACACTATTTGGTAAATGATTTTTATGAAATTAATAACAGAATTATAAGTTCGAACCATGTTACTTATATCAACAATAACATGTCATATTAACCTATAAAATTAATTTAAGTCATAAAAAGTCTCAAATTACATTTATTAGGGCATTTATGACATCAATTATGTCAATATTTCATTAAAAAGACAATTATTGCATCATCTTTGTGTCATAATAAATGATAAATATTTAATCCCTAAAATTTCTAAATAAATTTCTATGATGTATATATTTGTATTAGAGTTGTGGAGACTATTCATGTTCGAAGTTTCATTATGTTTATAACAAAATTAAAACTATTATACTTATAAGATTTCAGAAAGTGACATGTTGTCACATTCTTTGGTTTTAATAATAATTAAATTATTTTCGTGGACAAAAGTCCATAAAATGAATCTAATCCGACCCTTATGCTATATGGGTCTACTTTTAGCCATCCAATAGGGTTTTTACAAGTGTTAGGGTAATTTTATAATCTTATATTTACCCTTAATTACCCGATTTACCTTTAACTATAGTAAATAAAATTTACCGTAGTTACTATTCACAATGCCCAAAAATAAAAAAGTAGCTTATTAACATAATTTGGACCCACTGATTCCTAATATGGAATCCATTTTTCCAATTTCAATACACAAAAGATGCAGAAATTAAATTAAAATTAATCTCGTTGTTGAAAGAAAACGGGTTTTTCTTTAAAACATTGCAAAAATTGAATTGATTAAACCTACGAATTCAAGGTAAAATCAATGCTAATGACATAAATTATATAAAATGGTAAAAATATATTCTATTTATACTTTAAAACCATTAAATATTATAATTTAACCACATAAGATATTATGATGAAAAAAATTTGTTTTTAATAAAAATATAGCGTGTTTTTACTATTCATTAAAATATGAAATTTATCAGAAAAATATCAAAACTTTATCTAATGTAAATTTTTATATACTGATTCAAAATAAGAATTTTATTTTGTTAAATTGAACTTATAAACATGTCAAAAACTAGATTTAAAGTGGGTGCGCCATCAAAAGGTGGCAAAACTGCATTTTTTTAAAAATACTTATTTTACCTGAAAAATTTGTTTTGTTCTTATACCATGTTCTAGAAATGTGTAAGATGAATAATAATGTTATAAAATTAAAAATTTTGTTAACACTATTCATAATGGCTAGTTCATAACAATATTATAATAATATATCGTTGTTTAGTAAAACCCGGTATTGCGTACAAGACACGCTATTGAGGAAGGTCGTGATTGCGTATACTGCAAGCTAATACAGTGTTTGCGTATAGCGCAAGATAATCTTGGTGTGTCGTACAATAGAAGATATGAATGAAATTAAAAAGAATGTATCTTATAAAATCTCGGGTTGTTACATTCTACCGCCCTTAAAATGAATTTCGCCCTCGAAATTCGTCGGGGTTATAAATGGTTTACTATTCGAAAGTTTCTTTAATAGAAAACCACATCGTAAAAAGGAATACCAAAACCAATATTTAAAAACAACAGTATGAAATGTAACTATTACCCAAATAAACTACTCACTGGGTTTCCACATAGGTGAAAATATGGATATGGAAGAGAAATCTAACCATCATGTTCTGATAGAGAGTGGTAGAGAACAAAGCCATAAATTTGTGATGATCTAAGGTACCATATGATTAATCAGAGATAAGAGCACTAGGACAACATTTTTGGTTTTTAAGATCATTTCCCTAAAGTTGATGAAAATGGAATTATAAGAAATACTTTCGTGATTTTGGTATAGCCTCACTATTTGTCGTTCTTTGGACAATTTCCACTTCATCTCTTAAAGAAATGAAGTAGAATTTGTCATTCATGATGTGTTAGCAGATCATGTGATAGAATGATGGGTCATTCCATCTATCTCAAACAAAAGGTTAAAAAAGTTATCAAAAAATACATAAGTCCATCTATAGTGAGATTAATCATATATAGTTCCTAAAATGGACTTATACATCATATATCATACTGCTTAATACAATGAAACTGGTTTCTACTAAACAGGGCCTTCCTGTAGGCCAGTGGTAGGCGATAAAGACCAGTCTCACTTCGGTTGTGGGTTCGATTCCCACAGCCTTGTCCGACGCGATGGGTTGTCGCCCGTATTGCAGGTTGTCCTTTTTCTAAAATTATATTACTAAAACATCCCATCAATAATATCGAAAAATACTAACTTATGTCCAACATAATCCATTCCAATCATTAGGATTATCTAAAATACATCGGTCCAAGCTCGTAGTATAAGGAAAATGATTACTTGAAAAGTCACATTACAATCACGTGAATGCCATAATTTATCCCCATACATCATAAGATATATCTTTTTGGTCAAATTACAAACATGTTAATACCTTAATCACGTATTCCCTTGAAGAATGAATACCCATTGAAACTTAGTGAAAACATGAATGCAGTTAAAAGTTAACACTTTCCACATACCAAAATCCTCAAAATTCTATATACTCAAACCATGATATCACTTAGTCCTTATATCAATCATGAGCTCATGAATACTATTAAACATTTCATTTTCTCGTTTTCCCTTCATTATGCGCATATCATCTTATTTCCAAAAATATCTCAATCACTTCGAATACCACATTAGACCAATACATAAATATTCCCATACTCCAGGATACAACATTATTTTGGAATCCCATTATATAAACACTTAATCATTCCACCACATCGTTGTCATATTCAACATCGCCAATAGTGATCGCATGTGACTTCCCTTTGTCCTTTTCCTTAAGCGATTGTTCGTGTAGATCATCACTAACCCTTGGATTGGGGAATTTATTAGCATAATACCCTATTTCCTTGAACTTGAAGCATTGAAGTGTTGGTGGTTCATTATCTGCAGTCTTTGCTTTATTCACATCATTAGAAACCCATTTTCCATTACTTCGACACTCAGCTGCTCGATGACCTTATTTTCCACACTTAAAACATTTTCTAGTCCCTTTAATACAATATCCACCTTTCTTATTTCCACACTTTATGCATAAGGAAACATTCATCTTCTTTTCACCATTATTCAGAGATTTCTCCTTGAACTCCATCTTTCGTTTCTTGTCAAAACCATGAGATGGATATGTAACACCAACATCCATTTCTACCTTGATAGCACAACGCACAATTCCATCATAGCTAATAAAGTCTCTTATAGATAATTCCCTTCGAAGACTTGGTTTTAAGCCACTGAAAAATCGATCAACTTTACTTTCAAGTTGGATGATAATGCCAGATGCATACCTTGCAATCTTGTAAAATTCGCTTCGTATATACCAACAGATTCATCATACTTCTGCTTCATCTCAAGAAACTCCATTTACATCTTTTTTCGAAGAATACGAGGGAAGTACTTACTGAAAAACATGTTCTTGAACTCGTCACATTCCATGGACTCAATTTCATATCTTGGCCTCGTATTCTTGATAAGATTCCACCATTGATCAGCTTCACCTTCCAAACGATATACTTCTAAGATGACTTTATCATGTTCATAACATTGAAGAACTAAAAATATCTTTTCAGTGGTACCGATCCATTGTTCAGCAACAAGTGGATCGGAAGACCCACTAAAAGAAGGTGGACGTTGCCTCATGAAGGACTCAATAGAATATTGTTCCCTTCACTGCTCATTTGGAAGTCCAAAATGATTCATAGCTTGTGTATGTATAGAAATAATATTTTGCACTCCATCTCCCATAACATTTGTTTGTTTAGGAGGAAAATCATTGCATTGTCCATTACATTGATCAACACGGTTCCTTCGGGTTCCAGCCATCGTCTAAACCCAAAAAGAATAGTGTGAGAGGCAAAAATCATGATAGGGAAAACAACATATTAAAGGGGTATTATCTTCAATATCTAACATTTTAGGTTAAATTCTATGATCGTTACCGTAGTTCTAGGACTGTATCCCATGCGTATACTTATCCTTAGGGACATCCCTAGACATACCATAGAAATATCTCTAGGGATCTCACTAACGTTTTCGCATCCTAGTTTCCAAAGGTTGACTAAACCTTTCCTCTGATACCAACTGTATAGACCCAAAGCTTGACGTACATGGACATTACATTAGTTTTGCGGAATACTTAATACATAACAAAAACACAGACATAAGGATCGTAATAGTTTAGTGTCTTTGGAAACTCGGAATATAATCTTCTAATCGTGGTGAAAGAACTTCAACAACTCCCATAAAGATCTTCATTTTTTTACCTAAAACCTTTCTTTATATCCTGGGGAAAAGAAAACATAAAAGGGTGAGATCAAATGCTCAGTAAGGGTAAAAAAAATATCAATCACATCATATACATAAGCACATAACTTTTGGAAATCTTAACCTGCAAAAGAGAGCATAATTTCATAACATGGGATAAATCAGGGTAGTGAAATGTAATCACAATAATCATAACTTAAAACATGAAACTTTGTGGCATACACACATAATCATAGAGAATAATTATTTATTAGTCAAGACTCATTTCCAAGACTATCTTAGTGGACAAAGTCCATTTCTGAACCGAGTCACCCTCGTTTCAGTCCTGTTTCACTGAACCGGTATAACCTACCGTTCCAGCCATGTCTATCTCATGAGATATAAATTCTTTACCCAATGCAGTGGAGGGAGATATAGGTCCCACCCATCACATAATGATTCCATTCTTATGTGTGCCACAAAATCATAAATCATACATCATTGCATAACCCATGTAATAAAAATGGGAATCTTAAACATCGTGACATCATAAAACAATTCATATTAGATAACGGAATTCATAGAAATATTTCCATCACAACATAATCAGGTAAATGTAATAATAGGAATAGAAACAGAACCCTATATTATCATAGATGGAAAATAATTTTGATAAAACACTTGAACTCCATTCTTGAGGAAAATATCCTTTCTACTTCAAAAACATTTTCCTTTCTTAACATGTCATACAATTTTAAACTAAAAGAAGTTGATTAAAAATAAAACTGAAAACTTGTAAAGGGAGATTCTTGGAAAGAATGTTTTAAAAATCCATTCAGGCCGTATAAGTTAAAAAAACATTCTTCGTACTTTTGTCGGAAATGTGAAAAAGTACCTCGTATGAAAAACGACAAAAGATTTCTTTCATATCCTTCACTAAAAACTCACTGAAGGGTAAAATTGGAGATAAACTATTGTAGAAGGATATGAATATTACATATTGAGGAAACATGGATGTGGATGGTAAAATACACCCCAGAAAATGCCAAAATATAAACAATCTCGGATAAAAATGAGATTGTGATATTTCCCTTACCTTAGGTCTGATTTTCTTGGTAAGTGTCCTAACCTCCTGTATAATGATTTAAATAATGTCATTGACTTATTACAGAATCCTATTAATTGTTATGATATCATATATGGTTCACTTATGACTTTATATTACTCGTTCTTTTGTAAATTCCCTGTTAAAGAGCGTTTTGGGTAAAATTGATTCATTTGTCGTCCGTGTTTTGACTTGTAATTATTCATATGATTACATAGATCATGATTACTTAATTACAGAATATAAAACATGATTTATATATAATATATATTCAGAATATACATATATATAATAAATCAGTAAATGGAATGAAATACACCGTTCATGGAGACGGTAGGCCGTACGTACGCATGAACGCTGTTTTAGTTTCCTTATTGAGTTGAATGGAATTAAGTAGATGACATATATATATAAAAATAAATCCAGTATCATTATTATGTAATATATTTCATGATTACTTATTATATATACTTTATAATCATTCATGAATGGTTAAAGTGGAGAATGAATCTCATCGCGTTGTGGAGACGGTAGTCCGTACGTACGCACGAGCAATGATATCGTTCTCATGATCGTGGGACTGTATTAAAGTGTAGGTATACCATTTAAGAATCAATATCACTTTAAATTAATCATATATATTTATTATTTACACCATTATACCCATCCAAGTAAGGTGGTGGTGGAAAATAGATTACACCACGGTGTGGAGACGGTATTCCGTACGTACGCACGCGCAGTGATTTCCTTTTTTCCGTAGGATTGATATAAGGTTAATTAGAGTTGTTTAATATTTATAATAACATATCAGTATATAATAAATACTGATTTTATTACTTTATCATGAAACAAATATAGTAGAAGAAGTTGAAGTAGAAATAAAATTGAAAAAGACCGGTAATGGATATTACCTCTTTTTGATGCACCTTCACTTAACCTCCACTTAAAGTACTAAGGATGTTCTTTGAAGAAGACCAAGACATCTATAATGATACTAGGGAAGTGAAGAAGAGATTTATTCAGGGGTTGGCTGAGCTTGAATGCTCAAATTGGTGTGAGGAGTAGAAGGAAGAGGTTCCCTTTTATAAGGGAGGAGAGGGGCACCTTAGGAAAATCTCAAAATATTATTTTATATTAAGGTCAAATTCGGTTTATAATGGTTAAAAAGGGTCTTATTTCGATAATAAAGTGGGTATGGGTCGAAATAATCTCATCCAATAGGATTTAGACAAGTTTAGTTTATTATTTTAACCTTATCAATTAGATTTAACTCTAAGTAAAATAATTTAACATTTACCGTGTCTTTTTGTTTTCTTACACTATATGGTTAATAAACATACCATAACAAGCCAAACGAACCCAAAGTTTTTTATTATTAATATATAAATCCTTATATAAGTCATTTGGCCGAACCTTAGATTTTTAGGAATTAAATAACAATTAATAATATAACATTTCTTTTAAAAACTAATTTATGTCAATTTTGACACTATTTGGTACATGATTTTTATGAAATTCATAACAGAATTATAAGTTCGAACCAAGTTACTTATATCAACAATAACATGTCATATTAACCTATAAAGTTAATATAAGTCATAAAAAGTCTCAAATTACATTTATTTGGGCACTTATCACATCAATTATGTCAATATTTCATTAATAAGACAATTACTGCATCATCTTTGTGCCATAATAAATGATACTTATTTAATCCTTAAAAATTTTAAATAAATTTCTATGATGTATATATTTTTATTATCTTTCTGGAGACTATTCATGTTCGAAGTTTCATTAAGTTTATCACTAAATTAAAATTATTATACTTCTATGATTTAAGAAAGTGACATGTTGTCACATTCTTTGGTTTTAATAATAATTAAATTATTTTCATGGAAAAAACTCCATAACATGAATATAATCCGACCCTTAGGTTATATGGGTATACTTTAATCCATCCAATAAGATTTTTCCAAGTGTTAGGGTAATTTTATAATCTTATATTTACCTTTAATTACCCTATTTACCTTTAACTATAGTAAATAAAATTTACCGTAGTTACTATTCACGATGCCCAAAAATAAAAAGTAGCTTTTTAACATAATTTGGACCCACAGATTCCAAATATGGAATCCATTTTTCCAAATTCAAAACACAAAAGATGCATAATGTAAATTAATATTAATCCCGTTGTCGAAAGAAAACGGGTTTTTCTTTAAAACATTGCCAAAGATTGAATTGATTTAACCTACAAATTCAAAGTAAAATCAATGCTAATGACATATATTATATTAAATGGTAAAAATATATAATATTTATACTTTAAAACCATTCAATATTATAATTTAACAACATAATATATTATGATGAAAAAAATCTTTTTTTAATTAAAATATAGCGTGTTTTTACTATTCATTAAAATATGGAAGTTATCGAAAAAATATCAAAACATTATCTAATGTAAATTTTTATATCCTGATTCAAAAGAAGAATTTTATTTTGTCAAATTAAACTTATAAACATTTCAAAAACTATATTTAATGTGGGTGTGCCATCAAAAGGTGGCAAAACTGCATTTTTTTAAAAATACTTATTTTACCCGAAAAATTTATTTTGTTCTTATACCATGTTCTAGAAATGTGTAAGATGAATAATAATGTTATAAAATTAAAAATTTAGTTAACACTATTCATAACGGCGAGTTCATAAAAATATTATAATAATATATCGTTGTTTAGTAAAACCCGGTATTGCGTACAAGACACGCTATCGAGGAAGGTCGCGATTGCGTATACTGCAAGCTAATACAGTGGTTGCGTATAGCGCAAGATAATCTTGGTGTGTCGTACAATAGAAGATATTTATGAAATTATAAAGAATGTATCTTATATAATCTCGGGTTGTTAAAGAATGTATCTTCTCCCATTAACTACTTTTATCTTACTCCATCCTGTCAAGTCATATTCTAACACCTCTTCCAATATAAGGACATATAAGGCTCCAATTTAATTCTAGAATAGAAAATATTGTTATATGTGGACACTGATATGGGTTATTGTTAATCCTGAAATCCTTTTAAATCCATCAAACATGATATCATCATAACTTTTAATGTGGGATCGGTTCTTTTACAATTACAAAGCTTTTGAGGGTGTTAGACAATGTTGGATATTAAATCTAAAATCCATAATTATTGAAGGCTTCACCAAAACATCACATTAATCCTTATATATAAATCATAAAAAATAAGGAGTGGAAATCCATATTGACATACCACTTCACATCTATATGACATGCATATTTTTTTAAAATAAAACTATTTACTATTATCAATTAAAAGTGGTTATTTTTCCAGGTGATCGACTAATACATGTATGGAAATATTTCCCTTACATTTCTAGAGGATTCCTATGACGAAATAAATTATTATATTTTCTTATTTTCAATATTTCCATTGAAATGGATTCATCATACCATTACACATAAATCATTCAGTTATTTCATGCATGAATAACATTCATCAATGAATGAATTCCCCCAATATCTCACATTATATTATCCCAATAGACAATTTTCTTCAAATACCTATAGATCATGTTACATCATGGATTAATAGAGATGGATGAGCTCTGTGATTTATCCAAAACATACCTCTAAATTTTTTATGGGAAAAAATATGGGTTTCGTACAATATAAAACCATATTCATAAATATTTAACTCTATAAAATTATCAACCTTATCCTATTAAAATTATACATATTTATGAGCCTCTATGATCATTTAAATAATGGATATTTACATATTTATTTTAGAAATATAAGTTGTATATTATTTTATTCCTATAATATCAATTCTTTTTATGTCGAGTAATATTGGATCCTTTTAAATTATTATCATTGATATTGATTTAGAGTCATTCTAACT
Organism: Viscum album; assembly: GCA_963277665.1. Lineage (NCBI taxonomy): Eukaryota > Viridiplantae > Streptophyta > Magnoliopsida > Santalales > Viscaceae > Viscum > Viscum album. The sequence goes on along the minus strand of OY728163.1, from coordinate 1,895,299,037 downwards.
CGATTCATATTCTATTTTTTTATCCATCCCATGAAAGAAATGGATGGAAAAATTATAATCCTTAATCCTATATAACCACCTTATTTGAAGCATATTAACATCCTTTTGTGTGAATTTGTACTTGATGATTTTATGATACATTGTTATGAAGCACTTCACCCCATATAGATAATTCATCAATATAATTAATGTGCAGATCACCATATAAAATTATAAATCAGTATTTGTGTACTTATTCTATGGATATTTTTTTCTTGTGATGCATTAGCCACCAATTTTTCATATTTAATTATTACACATACCTATAATTTCTCATAGTCATCATTATAGATAAACAACTAAACCCCACTAGTGGTTAATGTGTGAAAACATATAGTGATAACATTTTCTCTGATCTCTTTCAAATATTACAAAACTTTTTTATTATAAAACATTACCCACTTCTGAGTTATCATTATTATTGGTATTGAAAAAATTGATAAGTATCACAGAAATCAAAGATAGTACCCATCTATTATTATCCATCATAGAGGTCAGTCGTGGTCATCCTTAAATTTAGTATATTTTTTATAGTCCTTATATATCTTATTTCTAATGATAATATTACACATGGGGGTTAATTTCCCCCACAATTATTAACATTTAATTTACATATCTTCCAAACATCCATTTTTGAATGGTATTCATTGTTTTATTCATATACATAGCACATTTCTACTTTTTTATTAGATTTGATAATTGTATCCTATATAAAAACAACCAATAAAAGGTAGTGGTGGCCTATAAATAATATAATCATAATATTAATTAAAATTGGTGTATTATTACTACATCCAAATGTTTATACTATAAACACATAGTTCTAATAAAATGTACAAAAATAATCCCTTGGGATATCATCCTTCTACAAATTTATATAATAATAATGATCCACTTTATAAAATTAATGAGATTCACTTAGCTGATACAATAATTCATTAATCTATGGTAAATCAGTATTTTGTTAATTTTATCTCACTTATCTCACCATAAATAATAATCATTTTCTCATAGATAAATAATATTAATTTTTATATCATGGTATAAAAGTAAATACATCCTCTTCCTTTGAAATTAGAAGAATTAAAGGGTGATTTTTAATATGGATGTTTAATCCCTTATAATAGTGATTTATTTTGGGTTTATATAAGAAAATAAAATCTATATATATATAATTAAATAATATTATATTCAATATAGTATCATAGTGTTCATTGTAATGTTCAAACAAACAAGTTTCATAAGAAAAGAGTTTTATACATTGGATTGAATGATGCCCCATTTTCTTATTTCCAATGACATCCCTACTTCCATGATTTTTATAGGTGTCTAAATATTCTTTTTAAACATGTGTGCCATTAAATAATGTATTTAACTAGAATCTGGAAGTATGTTCTCTATACATGAATGAATAACTACCATACCTCTCACCAATTCATTAAACTGGAAATCCTCAGTAGTTTTGATGAAATAAGCACTGCGATGATAACTTTGACATTTTTAGTGTTTATTATCTCTAACTAACATTGTCTTACATAATTTAATTTGAATTATGTATCCTTTATGTGGAATTGATACATAATACTACTTTATGTGGTTTGACTAAATTATTAATTTATTATGTCACATTATTGTGTTTTTATCCTCAAGAAACACTTGGTTCAAACACTTCCTTCACTTTGACAAATCATTTTCACATCCCCATTAGTAAATTTCTAAGATTATTCTTCCTATACTTTTTACGAGTGGGTTGTTTTGATTTCATTAGAAAATTAGATTTCTCCCTCACAATATAAGAATATAACCCAATTATCCACTTCTCATACCCCAAATGACCTTTAGATTCAATAATCTATATTTTATCATTACTGTTAAATCATTCAATTTTCACGTAGGCATCGAAGTATCAAATATACATTTATTTTCATAGAATTATATTTGATCGTCCAAATAAGTTTATAACATGAATTTGAGGTGTAATGTTAAATATAAAGGAATATCATCGAAGTAATGTGAGGTTTTCACCATACACACTAATGAATTCATCATCCTTTTCTTGAGGCAATGATAGTTACTATCCATTTTTAGTAGATGAGTTCATAGAAACAAAAATTACATAAATTACATCATCTTCTTGGTGTTAATGTACTCTTGAGGATTCATATTTTGGAAAATCTTACAATAATGAACAAATTATCATTTCATGATCTCAATATAAATCATGGACATCTTTTTCATAGATCACCAATGGGTGGAGAAGATCATCTCAATGTTTTTAATCTAATATTCAGAAATAAATTGATCAGAGGGTCCATTGAAATTTAGAGTCATTTGTATGATTAATATATAAATTGAAATTTTCACTTTATCATGGGGCTTTGGTAGTTGCTAATGATTCATTTTTTAAAAAAGATAGATCGATTGATAAATATTATTACAAATTTTATGATTTGCACTCCCATTTGTTAGTGATTTCATTTGGGAATTCAATACATTTTTTCACAATGGTTGTTGAATTAGTTCCCCTTTTTCAAAGTCACTAACTAAAATAAATCAATAATTTGGATGATAATTTTTAATTAATTAAAAAAAAAATAATAAAATATTAACAACAAAAGGATTACTTATAATTTTAATATATTATTTTACTAATGTATTTATAAGAATCAATCTAATTCTACAATGATCTATTTCATAAAATACTATATTTTGAAATTATTTTCCTGAAATATTATCTAATATGGATATAATTAATTTAATAATATAGTATCACCAAGTATTTTATAACTATATGGCTAGCATGGGATATTTCTATGCACTATGTGATGATCAAGTCTCACTCGATGTTCCTTTTTATGAGTTATAACCCATATATACCTCTATGCGATATCCATATCATCTTTAAGTATAAAAACATGGAATTATTTCCTTGAAATCAAAATTACATATAAATAACCAAAGTTTAGGTATTTTACATTTCTTATAATCCCAAAGGATTCATATAGACATTTATAATCCCAATCCAAAAAATATCTATACATTCCTCAAATTGCATCTATGAAAACATGTAATTTATGAAAATTCATTCAGTGGATTATTAAATGATGGAACACAATAAAAAATCATATAAGATTAAAGATCCTACTTATTGGGTAAATTAGGTACCTATAGCTTGAAATTTCATAATGGATGTAAAAAAATTATTGAAAACTTCATAACATGTTCGTAAAACTCAGTCCTTCTAAAACTAGAAAAGATAATCTTAGAACATACCTAAGAATGGTTTGATCTATAAATCCCAAAATAGGAATAAATACATAATATAAAAAGTTATATTAGTATATGTGATCCATGATTAATATTAATTTTCAACAATATGGGAAATAATAAAAAACCAAAAAAAATAAATCATGATATAATAAGGTAGTATAATAGAGACATGGTAACATAGAGACGACATGAATCTTATTGTAAATATAACTTAGGGATAATTTCTTTGATAAAAAAATATGGTGGATTGATTCCCATTATGGATTATTTTTACACCTTAATCCTATACATTATGCCTCCTAATATAAAACATTACCCCGTGCATTGGATCTCTATCTAGGTGCCCCCATTATAATTTTTATATGCATATTCCTCCCACATATATCTTTTAAAATAACGATATGTATTATCAAATTTATTCCAATGTTTTCGTTTTTTGTGATAAAAAAATTAATGTTTTATTTATATGATGTTTAATTATGTATATATGAATTTCTTATTGATTAAATGGTGATGGTCACTCGCCATATGAAAGGCCAGCATGGAAAAATCCTTGGATAATTTAGCCACCATAATGGGGGTGGTTAATAATTAATGGGAGTGATTAAAGAAATAGAAAGTGAAGGGTTTCTCATAAACATGACTTAATATTAGTATCAATAGGTTTTTTTTGTGAACATATCCCACAATTAAAAATTAAACGAAAGGTTATATCATAAAGTAGGTTCATGAATATAAAGGGGAATGAGTGGATCCCTTACCATGAGAGGGTGATTCGAAAAGTTTGGGTGGATCTTTTTTATAGATTGGGTGAAAATAGATTGGTCTCTAAAGATTTAGCTTCATAGTAATTTTTTTCTAAAATTATTTTTAATGATGTTAAATGGGAGGTTGTGTGGGTTTGTATAAAAAAATAGAGGGGAGTTTATTATTAATTCCCAAATATGTGGTTTGGACTCTATATGATATTATAATAAAAACTAAAAACCATAATTCATTTTTGATTAGGGTATCTCTAAAAGTGTAGTGGTTTTAAAAATTTTGAGGGTTTATGAACCCATATCATTAAAATAATACCCTTTTTGATTTTTATTTCAGTCATGTTTATGATGAATTTATTTTAAAACCATAAAATATAACATATATTTTTTTGAACTCATTAAGCATTTATAAAAATAATAAAATTACCTCAAAAACACACTATTGAAAATTGGAAATGTTTGTTTTTTCATGGAAAGTATTTACTAAATATGTTACAAAACATTGTGTTCATTATAATGACATAATTGGCACATTATATTTAAATCAAATTTAATTTTTTCAAAAAATTGTAATATATTTGTAAATAATGTAAAATTTAGTGTTTGATAATTTTGATAATATTATTTGAGAACTAATATTTATATTATATAAATAATAATATGGGTATGGTTATTTTCACATTTAAATAAAAAATTCACACTTATTGAAAATTAATTATTTTTTCCATATTTTTTTACCTTTATAAATATTATATTTTACATCTAAAATTTATATTACAATTTTTATTTTATATTTTATTTATTAATAATTTATTTAAATATTATTTATTTTGAAAAATATATATTTAATTTAAATTATTATATTGAAAAAAACAATATATATCCACTAAATTAAATTTCGGTCTAATCACATTTACAACAGATTTTATCATAAATATTATTTTATCCTTCAAAATAGATTTTTAATGGATAAATAAAAAAATTAATCATTCAGAAAAAAATATTAATTTAAACTCTTAGGGTCTCGATACTTATTTATTAGTTAATCTAGAAAAATATATAAGGGTCTGGTGTGTGGGGGCAATATTTTTATTGGGTGCTTCAACATAAAGGGTACGTTCCATGATGTTGATGATATTTAACATTCTGGGAAACAGTTTCATTCATTCATTATTAATTGATTCTTGAAATTTTATTTATCAGTGTAAATCACTAGGGATACTCTCTCCATCAGAATCTCTGATAAATGGGATTCATAGGGTAAGGTCAGACTGGTTACGACCATCATTTCATTTGTTTGTTTCAATTGGACTTTATAATAACCCTTTATATATACTAGTTTGATGATCATTGTATAATGGATATATTATAAATGTTTATTATGCATAATGTTATTTTAATTTTTTTAAATTTATATTTTTAGAATATTCCAACAAGTGATTTGTTTTTCTATATCTTTTATTACTAACATGTTTACTCATTTAAAGAATAAAAAATAGTTTATAAAAGTTTAAGTCACAATAGAGATACCCTTCACTCATGTTAATATATTAAATTTTCAAACCCTAAAATACATATTAGGTAAAAAGTATGTCTTTTTTATTTTACCTGTAAAATATATTCATATAAAGATTTGTTTACATTTTTTTATAATAATTTATTTTATTCATAGTTGTGGAGGTAAATTTATACTAACATCAAAATATTTAGAAATATTAAAATATGTTAGTATAAAATAAACACATATAAATAATTTCACATTTTCAATGATATATTTAAGAAGAAAATAAATACATTTCAAAACACTATTAAGAATTTTTGACATCAATTCTTATCAATTTACAAACCCTTGCAATATTTTCTATCAAAAGAAACTATGTTTAGTATTATATTTTTTTAATAATTATTTTCTAAAAATATTATTTTTAAGAACATTAATTTGATAATAAAATAACATTTATTATTAAAATATAAATCCTCTTAAATTTTACCCTATACATATATTTTATGCTTAAAATGTAATTTTTTAAAAAAATGGGGTTTTCTCCTAACATCTGCAAATATTTAAACTAATTATTTGTCGATAAAGAAATATGGTTTTATAAAATATATTTCATATTTATAATCATAAGGTGAATATTATTCAATATGGACTATTATATTTCTAGTGGTGAATGTGAACTCTGTTGGAAAAACAATTTCAATATAGTATACTAAAAATATTTTAAAATAAAAATTATAAGAGTCAAGGGTATGAAATTGATGTGAAACTGAATTTATTAGGGTTTATACAACATATATCCCCCAATAGATTACTATATATCACTTTTTAGATAGTTACAAATTAATAATATCATGTTATCATTTAAAAAGTTATTACTATTTAAAAAATAATTTATCTACACGTACGAAAAGTTATCTATTCAACAACATCTTGTAATCCTATTATTTAAAATATCATTCAAAAAAATGAAACTTTTCAAATATTATGTTTCCCAACCAAGTTAATAATTATCTTTTCAAAATTATATTTCCAAATTCCTCTATTTATTTTAAGATTTCCATGATTAATTATATACTGTAAATATTATTAATTCATACAACATAACTATTCTTCATAATATGTATCTTTTAAAATTAATTTTTCAACATTATTATAAAAAATAGATATTATTAATATTATATAATTTTAATATATTAATACAAAAATCATTATTCAATCCTTTCAATAAATTAAGAAAAACTCTATAATATTGGTCACGTGTATATGTGTACTACCACCACTACGGATTGATGTTTTTCATTTTTCATCAAATCCTATCAATGTAGGTAAAAATGTTAAATTTTAAAAATGAATTTTTTTAGATGTACTGTTTTTATAATCAAATGATAATTTATCATATACCTTTATTACATCCAAATTATAGTGAAACATAACTATTATTCATCTGAACATGTGAAATGTGAACTACTTGATTATGGGATTTAAGTTTTAATCCCTACCATTGATGGATGGTAATAAAATGGTATTTAAGGAATATATATGATCATCATTGAATTATTATGATTATTTAAAATATATATTCAAATTATATAATATCATGTCTTTACACAGTCAAAAAGTATATCATGATCTCATTTGGGTCAGTTATACCAACTATCAATATGTAGATATAATAATTAGTTCATTAATTGTTAATATATATTTTATAATTATAATATAATGTAATAATAATTAATTTAATATATTTAATTATTAATGATTGGTTTTTTTCTTATTTAATGTATTTACTAATATATCATCGTTCAATCATTAATCATGTTGAAATTACTTCATCGAATATTCGTTTCTCACAATCTAGAACATGGTCAATAAAAAAATATGTTATTATGAATCATTTAATCACCATTCATCATGAATATTTTATTTTATTCGAATTATATAATTTAAAAAATATGAATGAATCTTCAACATCACAATGTTACTTGTACGATACAAACAATCAAAATTTCATAACAAATAGTGTTGAAAATATACTATTAGTAAGTAATATATTTCTAATTTATTTTCATAATAGACATGTGTAATGGGTTACATAAATAATTAATCTTATAATTTATGTGATTAATATATTTATCATTGACATATAAGATATTCTATAACTTTCATTGATGTTAGAAGTTATGTTAGGAGTTTTTTAATCTCAATTAATATTCCTTGAGATATGATTTATATTCACCACTAGTTCAATAAGGACCCGACCATAAAACATACATAATATTTAATTGAATGAATAATTCAAATTGAGGATCTTCTTAGGTTTAGAGTTTTAGAGAGTTAGACCATAACTATCACATTTCAAAAAAATACAAAGTAGACACTTCTATCGAGTATCCATTTTTTAACCAAAGATTAACCCTTGAAAAAAATAGTCATGTCTAGTTCCATGTTTAAAACAACATGAATTTTCCAAGACCCCATCCTTGACCCTATTCCAAATTATATCCGGTGAAAAACATTTCAAAAAATTGGGATGAGAATAAAAATCTCAATAAGGATACACAAAGAAGTAAAACTGTTAGTTTTTCAAAACAACAGATAAACCATGAAGACATTAACATAAGTGATACTTTTCACCTTTATGAAGTAGTAAATAATCTTCACAGAATAAAAAATCATTATTTACCCTTTTGTAACCAAAAGATTACCATAAAAGTCATATAAATAAAACATAACATAAAAAGGTAACATGGGACATAAACATACATAAATGGAATAACCATACGGTCAAATTCCACACATATCACTAAATGGAATAGCCATACTGCCAACTTCCATACCCAATTAATTGGAGGTTATAACGTAACCACCTATCCTAATATTCAAAGCACCACCCATCATTTGGTTTATCACATAACCACCCATCAAATGTCCATGTACCGTTATAAAATCCTAAGACATAAAAAAAATATAAATGAAAAAAATGTTTCCACATTTCGTTCACAATATATCACTTAAATTTGTTTACATAAAAAATATATTATCAAAACCATTTTTAATACCAAAATACATAAAAGAGTATATGGTATTTATTTTCTTTTAAAAACATTATAGCTTGTTGAGGAAGCCAAATATCAAATAATACTTGCGGCCACAGAAAAGATCATTGTCACCACGTACGTTAATAGAAACATTCATTTTTTTTGTTTAGTAAAACTCTTCATAGAAAAATATTCCCTTTGAATAAAATGAAAATTCAAAGGTGTTTTATATAGCGTATAAAAAAAGTCTTGTATTAGAACAAAATATGCCTCGATGAAAAGGGATTGAGATGATGTCCCTTACCTTGTATCCAACAAGACCCGATTGTTCTTTAATCTCCTGAATAATAAACTAAAGTTAATTTCTACTTGATTAGGAACCTTTTTCAAGTATATTATTCCATTTATATCACTTATTACCATGATATAAACATTATTTAACCATTTAAGTTAATAACGTTCATTTTGTCGATATTTGTTACTTGAGTCAAAAATGGACTTCTTATAATTACATGTTGTTCATGTGGTCAAAGGTTTGTTATATTCAGATTGATATTAATGATTTAGATAACATATATATCATATATATCCAATATATACATGTAATTATAATATTACATAACATTTGGAGGTAAGAAATGAAATGCACCGTTCTTGGAGACGGTAAGTCGTACGTACGTATGAACACTACTTTCATTTCTATTTATTATTTTGACAGAATTTAAGCATAACTATACATAGGTATATTATAATCCCAGTATAATATCATAATAGTACCATTAAATCTATCCTTAATACGTCCCACATAAGGCATTAACGAGTCACATCACTTTGAGGGGGCGGTAGTCCGCACTTCCTCTAATGAGATTATCGTATTTACCCACTATGGAAACCATAAAGGCATGCTATAAATGTGAATTACAGAATAATAAAGAAATAATAAACATAATATATATCAAATATAAATACATTTCCATTATAATGGCCATCATGGGAGGCTGTTGGAGATATTTGAACAATCATCGTTTCGTGAGGTGTTAGTTTTCCATCAACAGAAACTTTATGTTCTTCATCCATTAGGTGGAGGTCTATGTACGTGTATTTAAAATACATTTCATAACAACATCCTAGTATATTGATTATTCTTTTTTTGTTAGAAAAGAAAGGAATAAAATGATTTTAGGTGTTGGAAAATTAAAATAAAAGAATATGATTTAAGATAAACCGTTACCTTTAATTTTGGTAACATTGTTTGGTTTGAACCAAAGGACTTCTCGAAGTGCCTTATTCCAAAGGTAAGTCTTTTAGGAAGCGGATAGGGATGTAGGGATCTAAATTGGGTATAGTTTGGATGAACCAAATGGCTTGAGATGTGTGAGGAATGTTTTATAAGTGGACTCTTTTTTTAAGGGGGAGGAGGGTCTCTTTAGGAAAGTGTGGAACTATTATTTTATTATATAATTATATTCTGTTTCTAATGGTCCAAAAATCAATAAATATGACGATAAGATGACTCATGGTCGAAATAAAATCATCAAATCAGATTTTTACAGGATTTGGATACTATTTTAATCATTATATTCTTATTTATTTAAATGATTTATTAATGAGGTAAATACTGCATCATTCTTATGTCATAAATAATTTAATTTATTTTTGTCTAATAATAATAAAAAAATTACCATAATGTAGGAAATATTTTTTCATTTCCAATGAATATTTATTGTCGAAAATATGACTTATATAACACCATATAAAAATTAATAACTAAAATATTTTTGTTAATGTCAATTTTGTCTCTACATTAAATTAATTAATCCAAATTATCATTATCACTACCAAGTGGTTCAATGGGGTCCTTAAATCGACCCAAGGATGCACATGGTCGGCCACTACTCATCCAATGAGATTAGGACAAGTGTTAAGGTAATTTTGAGTTATTATAATATTCTTTTAACCTTGTAATACCCTATTTACCTTTAACCGCGGTAAATAAAAGTCAAAAGATACTATTCAAAAAAAAAATTTCCTCTTAATGAATCACATTTTACATCTTGATAGAAACCATGTATATCAGATTTCTGAAATTCATTTCACAGAAGTGGTAAAATTTCATATCAATGAAAAATTCAGTTTTTCAACTACGACTAAGTGGTTTCACTATTCATCAAAAATTCACGTTTTTTTGAAAAATATAAAAAATTCATACCAAGAATTATTTGAAATTTAGAATTCAAAATTATGTGCTATTTTTTCAAATTCAAAACATATAAGTGGCATTAATTAATTTTAAAATTAATTCCCGTTGTTAACACAAATAGCGTGTTTTTAAGAAACAATAACTATAAAAAGATTGATACTTGTTTATGTCCAATTTCAATGTGAAATTAATTCAAATGACAAAAATTGGATTAAATGGTAAAAATATATTTTATTTTCACTTTAAAACCAACTAAAAAGATAATATAACCATATAAATAAATTATAATTAAAGGCAGTTTTGAAATAAAATACAATATTTTTCACTATTCATTAAAAAATAACTTAATCAGAAAAATTCCAAAAATTTACAAAAAGTAAATTTTGATTTCCCCATTCTATAGAATGATATTTTGGTCATATATAATGTATTAAAGTTACCAAAACAATATTTAATGAGGGTTCTTCATGGAATGGCGGTAAATCGGCCTTTTAATGTAAATTTTGCTTAAAATTAGATTCATTCATATTTTAAGCCTCTAAATTTTTATTGGATAATGTAAATACATTTAACAAACATGTATAATAATATTGTAGTTAGTTTCATTCATTCCTACCAATACAATAGCAAGGATTTAACGACAATTTAAAATAATAATATTATATTATTAGAGTGCAACGTAAGATTCCAAAGAAACTCGTTGTTGCGTATCAGGTACGCTATCGAACATAGCAACCCGTTTAATGTAAAATTATTATTTAACTCAAAAATATTAATAAATATGAAATATGTCTTATTCTTTATTTACCTGGGATGTTACATCCTTCCCCCTTTTGTAAATTGCGTTCTCACAATATTTATTCACTTATCAAAATAAGTAGGGTATTTGTCCCTCGTAGCATTTTTAGATTCCCACGTTGCTTCTTCAACCATATTGGTTTTCCACAAAAACATTACCCAGTGAATTAACTTATTCCTCATCCATGCTATCTACGTTCAAGAATCTGGACAGGTTGTTCTTCAAAAGAGAGATTCTCTTCCAACTAAACTACCTTTGGGCCCAAAACATGAAATGGATCTGGAATATACTATCTCAACATCGAAACATGAAATAAATTGTGTACCAGGGATAAACATGGATGTAATGCCACTCTATATTCAACTGATCCATCTTTCTCTATAATTTCATAAGGTCCAATGAACCTCAGACTCATCTTTCCCTTCTTACCAAAATGCATCACACTTTTTAATAGAGAAACATTGAAAAAGATATGATCACCTACCATAAAAGAAATATCTTTCCCCTAGTTATCTACATAAATTTTCTATCTACTTTGAGCTGTTTTCATGTGCTTCTGAATCAATTGAACTATTTCTACCATCACTTCTACCAATTCTGGTCCTATCAGCTTCCATTCAACTAATTCGTCCTAAAAATCTGGAGTTTGACAATTCGTTCCATATAATGCCTCAAATGGAGCCATATTTATTCGAGAATGAAAACTGTTATTATATGAAAATTCAACCAAAGTAAGATGTTGGTACCAACTTCTCTGGTAATCCATCGAACAAGCACGTAACATATCATCCAAGGTCTAAATTGTTCGTTCTGGATACCCATTTGATTGAGGATGAAAAGTTGTACTAAAATTTAATTCAGTACCCAATGACTTCAGAAGGCCTTCCCAAAAGATAGAAGTAAACCTGGGGTCACGATCAGATACAATGGATAGGGGAACTCCATGCAACCTGACTACCTCTTTAAAATACAACTGAGCAAGTTGATCTAGAGACAAAGTATCTCGAATAGGAAGTAAATGAGCAGATTAAGTCAATCGATCAACTATAACCCAGATTGAATTATTACCTCGAGATGTCATTGGTAATCCTACAACGAAGTCCAGGGATATATTATCCCATTTCTATTCTGTCACTGGTAAAGGCTGATACATTCCTTTCAGTAATTTTCGCTCTTCTTTAAATTCTAACAAGTCAAACCCTTCATTGTAAAATCAGAAATATCTCTTTTTATTCCATACCACCAGTAATACTTCCGAATATCTCTCTACATCTTAGTACTATCAGGATGAACTTAAAACAGGGAACTATGAGCTTCACATAACAACACATTCTTCAAATTTGAATCAAAAGTCACACATAATCTCTTCCCAAATCTCAAAAAACAATCATTAACAAGATTAAAATCAGGAAGCATACCCTTCTGAACCAACTCTACCTTTTTTTGCAACTCATTGTCTTCTTTTTGTGCTTTCTTTACTCTATCTGATAGAGATGATCTCACTAACACCTGATACAAAATAAATAAATTTCATGCACCAACAACTTCTATTCCAAATTTTATCAAATCATAAATCAAAGAATCTCATTGAAAAAGTAAAATTGTTAATGAAGCATTACTTTTTCGACTCAAAGCATCATCCACTTTATTTGCTTTTCTCGGATGGTAATGGATAGTGAAATCATAATCCTTGATTAATTCCAACCATCTACACTATCTCATTATCAATTATTTCTATGTGAATATTTACGTCAAACTTTTGTGATTAGTATATATTTCACACTTTACTCCATACAAATGATGCCTCAATATATTTAAATCAAAAACAACAGTAGCTAATTTCAAATCATGTGTAGGGTAATTTAACTCTTGAGGTTTAAACTGACGTAAAGCATAAGAAATTAACTGATCATTCTGCATTAGGACACAACCATGTCCTTTCAATGATGCATCACTATAGATAATAAACTCACCTTTTTTGGATGGCAGTTCCAAAACTTTATCATTCACCATTCTTCTTTTAAATTCATGAAAACCGTCATCACATTCTTTTTTCCAGATGAACTTAACACCTTTTCGAGTTAACTTAGTCATTGTACTAGATAACCGTGCAAAATTTTCAAAAAACCTCTAATAATAACTTTCCAAACCATGAAAACTATGAGTCTTGGTAATATTTGTTGGACTTGGCCATTCTTGAACAACTTTCGTTTTAGCAGGATCAACAGTTATGCCTTCTTTTTAAATAATGTGCCCAAGGAAAGAAATTTTTTGTATCCAAAATTCACACTTTCTGAATTTCCCAAATAGTTTATTTTCATTTAAGGTTTTCAATACAACCCATAAATGACAATCATGTTCCTCCTTACATTTGGAATAAACCAAAATATCATCAATGAACGCTACCACAAACATATCAGAGAACTCCTGGAAAATTATATTCATAAGATCCATGAATACAACAGGTGCATTGGTTAAATCAAAAGGAATAACTTGAAATTCATAATGGCCATATCTAGTATGAAACGCGGTCTTTGGAATGTCTGTTTCATTTACTTTCAAATGATGGTACCCCAACCTCACGTCAATCTTCTAAAAATACTGAGCTCCCTGGATCTGAACAAACAAATCATTAATAAGAGGAAAAGGATACTTATTCATAACGGTGATGTTATTAGATACTCTATAATCAATACAAAGTCTCATCGAACCATCTTTCTTTTTAACAAACAAGACAGGATCACCCCATGGTGATGTTCTTGGTCGAATGAAACCTTAATTTACTAACTCCTGTAATTGTTTCTTTAACTCTAAAAGTTCAATTTGATCCATTCGATAAGGGAGATTTGAAATTGGATTAGCATCAGAAACTAAGTCAATAGTAAATTCAACTTCCTGATTAGGTATAATGCTAGGAAACTCATTAGTAAAAACATCATGGTACTCATTTACCACTGTCACATAATTAATCTGAACAGTTCCTTTTTGTTCAACAATATGTGCAAGGTAACAATAATTTCCATCTTTTACTAGTTTCTCAGCTTTTTGATATGTTATCAATTGTAAGGGTTCATTTTTGTATAAAAAAAAATCATTTCAAAAATAAACCTCTTTAGATCTGCAGTCCATATTAGCATGATAAACAGAAAGTCAATCCATGCCCAATATAACATCAAACTCTACCAGAGGAAAAACAATAAGGTTTGCAGGTAGATTCTTTCCACACACAAGGACATGAATGTTCTTATGTTTTCTTTTTTTTGTCTCTGCATTTCCTCTAGGTGTTTTTACCATAAGTTCTATATTCATATCTTGGGATGTAATTCCCAATTTACTAGAAAAATTCTCAAAAATGAAAGAGTCTGTAGACCATGAATCAAACAACACATTGGCATAATCTGAACAAACAAAAGTGTACCTGATACTACTTGGTTTGATGTCCCAACATCTTCTGAAGTAGTTTCAAAGGATTTCACCACCCCTTTCTTCTTGTATTCTGGCTTCTTTAACTCAGATTAGTTCTTCTATGGACACTATTTTTCATAAAGGTCCCTTTCATTACACTTAAAATGTCTTATCGATGGCTTTTTATTCCCTGCTTGATCATCATCCTTACAGTTACGAGAAATATGACCAGACTTACCACACATAAAGCACTTTCCAGACATTGATAAACATTCTCTAGGATGCTTTTTACCACACTTCTCACAAGTTGGATATATAATTTTCTTAATTCTAAGATGCTTTGATGAATTCTTCCCCTTCACCTACAAACTGGTTCTCTTATTTTTTTTGTTTCTCAACAAACACCTTATCATCGGCAAACTCCATTTCCACCTTCTCCGCACATCGAACAAGTTTTTCATAACTTTTAAACTCATGAGAGGCTAATTCTCTTCAGTATCATGGATTTTGTCTGGAGTAAAAATGATTGATTTTACTATCAATATCTCGTATGAAATTTGGAGAATACTCTACCAGTTGAGTGAATTTTTCTTCATAAGCAGCCACAGAGTCATCCTCCTGCCTCAATTCCAGGAATTTTTTTTCCATCATAAGAAGAACCAACTTAGGAAAATATTTCTCAAGAAACATACCATTGAATTCATCCCAAAGAAAAAGAATAAATCTCATAACTATCCCTGATATTCTTCACCATCGACCACCACAGATCAGCTTCACCTTCAAACCGGTAAATCGCAAGACAACCCTTTTGATGTTTTGAACAACCCATGACATCGACAATCTTCTCCAGTGCTTTAATCCAACCTTCAGCAAGCACAAGGTCAGGTGATCCTCTGAATGAAGAGGGATGTTTCCTCATGAAATGATCCACTACTGACTTTTTCCTCTGTGGTTGATTTGGTTAATCTTATACATGGATACCACTTCCATTTATAGCCTGAGTCAACTATGTCATCGCTTCAACAAACTATTCATTTTCGATTCTGACCATCTCTGGTTGCTGATTTGGAAGGTTGTCTTTCTCCTGATGTCGTCCCAAAATAGCTGCCTTGTTTCCTCTGCGGAAAACCATTCTGAACATAGAAATATCTCAGGCGAAGAAACACGGTAATATCTAAAGGCTATATGATTTCAATATTAACATAAATTACTTTATGTATATTAATTTAACAATACCCTAACTCTTAAAGTTATATAAATCGACCTCTGATACCAACAATAAGGACCCGACCTTAAACCTTACATAACATGGAATTGAATGAATAATTTACATTGAAGATCTTTTCAGGTTTAGAGTTTTAGAGAGTTAGACCATAACTATCACATTTCAAAAAATTAAAAAGTAGACACTTCTACCGAGTATGCATTTTTTACAAAACTTGAAATCCTGAAAAAAAGAGTCATGTCTAGTTCCATGTTTAAAAAAACATGAATTTTCATTGATCCCATCCTTGACCCTATTCTGAATTATGTCCTATGAGAAAAATTTCAAAAACATGGGATGAGTATAAAAATCTCAATAAGGGATACACAAATATGTAAAACTGTTAGTTTTTCAAATCAATAAGTAAAACATGAATACATTAACATAAGTAATACTTTTCACCTTTATGAAGTAGTACATACTCTTCACTAAATAAAAAATCTTTAAGTACCATTTTGTAACCAATAGTTTACCATAAAACTCATATAAAGAACACATAACATATAAAGGTAACATGGGACATAAACATACATAAATGGAATAACCATATGGTAGACTTCCACACATATCACTAAATGGAATAGCCATGCGGCCGACTTCCACACCCAATGCATTGGAGGTTATAACGTAACCACCCATCCTTGTATTCATGGCACCACCCGTCTTTTTGTTTATTACGTAACCACCCATCAAATGTCCAAGTACCATTATAAAATCATAATACATAAAAAAAATTTAAAGGAAAGAAAAAATTTCCACATTTCCATCACAATATATCACTTAAATATATTGACATAAACAATCCATTATCAAAAAAAATTTCAATACCTAAATACATAAAAGAGTATATGGTATTTATTTTCTTTTAAAAACATCACTGTTTGTTGAGGAATCCAATGATCAAATAATACTCGCATCGGCGGAAATGGTCATTGTCACCACATATGATGAAAGATTCATTAATTTTTCTCGTTTAGTAAAATGATTCATAGGAAAATATTCCCTTTGAATGAAATGAAAATTCAAAGGTTTTTATACAACTTATAAAATGAAGTCTACTATTAGAACAAAATATGCCTCAGTGAAAGGAGATTGAGACGATGTCCCTTACCTTATGTCCGACTTGACTCGATCGTTCTTTAATATCCTAAATAATAATATAAATATAATTTATACTTGATTGAGAACCACTTTCATGTTTATTATTCATTTTATATCACTTATTACCATGTTATAAACATAATTGAACCATTTAAGTTAATAATGTTAGTTTTGTCGATATTTGGTAATTGAGTCAAAAATGGAATTATTATAATTACATGTTGTTCATGTGGTAAAAGGTTCATTATATCCATAATGATATTCATGAATTAGATATCATATATATCCAGTATATATATGTATTTATAATAGTACATAACATTTTGAGGTAATTAATGAAATGCACCGTTCATGGAGACAGTTAGCGTACGTACGAATGAATGCTACTTTCATTTATATTTCTTATTTTAATGCAATTTAAGAATAATGTTACATAGGTATATTATAATAACAATATAATATAATATATAGTATCATTAAATCTATCCTTTATACATCCCACATAAGGCATTAATGAGTCACATCACATTGAGGGGGCGATAGTCCGCACTTCCTCAATTGAGATTATCGTATTTACCCAATATAGAAACCATAAAGGTGTGCTATAAATGGAAAGTACAGAAGCATAAGTAAATCATAAACATAATATATATCATATATAAATACAGTTCCATCACAATGGCCACCATGATAGGCAGTTCGAGATATTTGAACAATCATCATTTTGTGAGGTGTTAGTTTTCCATCCACAGAAACATTATGTTCATCACCCATTAGATGGAGGTGTGTGAAAGTGTAGTTCATATAATTCACATAAAAAAAACCTAGTATATTGAGGATACTGGTTTTGTTACAAAAGATAGGAATAAAAATAGTTTATAGGTTGGAGAAGTAAAATAAAAGAAATTTGTTTTAGAGAAACGGTTACCTTTAATTTGGGTAACTCCCTTCGGTTTGAACCAAAGGACTTATTGAAGTTCCTTATACCTAAGGTAAGGATTATAGGAGGAGGAGAGGTATGTATTGAGATTAATTGTGCAGAGTTTGGACGATCCAAATGGCTTAAGAGGTGTGAGTAATTGTTTAGAAGTGGTCTCCTTTTATAAGGGGGAAGAGGGGCTCTTTAGGAAAGTGTGAAACTATTGTTTTATTATATAATTAGATTCGGTTTGTAATGGTCCAAAAATCATTACAAGATAAAGATAAAATGTCTCAGGGTCTAAATTAAATCATCAAATCAGAATTTGAAATGTTTTGGATACTAGTTTAATCATTATAATCTTATTTATTGAAATGATTTATTAATTAGATAAATACTACATCATTATTATGTCATAAATAATTTATTTTATTTGTTATCTAAAAATTATAAAAAAATACCATGATGTAGGAAATATTTTTAGATTTCCAATTAATATTTATAGTCTATAATATGACTTACATAACACCATAAAATCATTAATTAATAAAATATTTTTGTTAATGTCAATTTTGTCTTTACATTAAATTAATTAATCCAAATTATAATTATCACTACCATGTGGCTCAATGGGGTCCCAAAATCGACCCATGGATGCCCATGGTCGGCCACTACTCATCTAATAAGTTTAGGACATGTGTGAAGGTAATTTTGTGTTATAATAATATTGTTTTAACCTTGAATTAACATATTTACCTTTAACCGCGGTAAATAAAAGTCCAAAGTTACTATTCACCAAAAAATTATTTTCATCTTAATGGACCACATTTTTCTTTTTAATAACAACCATGTATGTCGGATTTTTAAAATTCAATTCACAGAAGTGGTAAATTTTCATTTAAATGAAAAAGTCATTTTTTTAACTACGACTAAGTTGTATCACTATTCATAAAAAATTCAGGTTTTCAGAAAAATAGAAAAATATCAGACTAAGGATTATTTGATATTCCGAATTCATAATTGATGTCTATTTTCTCAAATTAAAAACATAAAATTTGCATTAATTAATTTTAAAATTAATTATCATTGGTAAAACAAATAGCGTGTTTTTAAGAAACAATATCTATCAAAAGACAGATACTTGTTTATCTCCAATTTCCGTGTGAAATGAATTCCAATGGGAAACATTGGATTAAATGGTAAAAATATATTTTAATTTTACATTAAATCCTTCAAAAAAGGTAATCTAACCATATAGATAAATTATATCAAAATGAACTTTTGAAATAAAATACAATATTTTTCACTATTCACTAAAAAATGAACTTTATCGGAAAAGATCCACAAATTTACAAAAAGTAAATTTTGATGTCCCCATTCTAAAGAAGGATTTTATTTGGTCATATATAATGTATTAATGTGACCAAAACAATATTTAATGAGGGTTCTCCAATTAAAGGCGGTAAATCGGCCTTTTAAAGTAAATTATGCTTAAAATTAGATTCATTCAAATTTTAAGCCTCTAAATTTTTATTGGATAACGTAAATACATTTAACAAACATGTATAATCATATTGTAGTTATTTTCGTTCATTCCCACCAATAAAACTTCTAGGAGTTAACTACCATTTAAAATAATAATATTATATTATTAGTGTTTAACGTAAGATTCCAAGAAACTCATTGTTGCGTATCAGGTAAGCTATCGAACATAGCAACCCCATTAATGTAAAATTAATATTTAATTAAAAAATATTAATAATTATTAAATATGTCTTATTATTCATTTACCAGGGATGTTACATCCTTCCCCCTTTTGGAAATTACATCCTTGCAATTTTTATTCACCTATCAAAATAAGTGGGGTATATATCCCTCATAGGATTTTCATATTCCCATGTTGATTCTTCAACCATATGGTTTTTACACAAAACCTTTACCAGGTGAATTACCTTATTCCGCAACACTTTCTCTCTATGGTCATGAATCTGGATAGGTTGTTCTTCATAAGAGAGATTCTCTTCCAACTGAACTACCTTTGGGCTCAAAACATGAGATGAATCTCGCATATACTTTCTCAACATCGAAACATGAAATAAATTGTGTAGCTGGGATAAACTTGGAAGTAATTCTACTCTATAAACAGCTGGTCCTACTTTCTCAAGAATTTCATAAGGTCCAATGAACCTAGTACTCAACATTCCCTTCTTACCAAAACGCATCACACTTTTCCATAGAGAAACATTGAGAAAGACATGATCACCTACCTCAAAAGAAATATCCTTCCTCCGTTTATCTGCATAACATCTCTGTCTACTCTGATATATTCTCATGTAATTCTGAATCAATTGAACTTTTCCAGCCATCTATTCAACCAATTCTGGTCCCATCAGCTTCCTTTCACCTACTTCATCCCAAAAAGTTGGAGTTCGACAATGATTTCCATATAAAGCCTCAAATGGAGCCATCTTTATACTAGAATGAAAACTGTTATTATATTAAAATTCAACCAAAGAATGATATTGGTCCCAAATTCCCTGGTAATCCATTGAACAAGCACATAACATATCTTCCAAAGTCTGATTTGTTTGTTCTGACTTCCCATTTTATTGAGGATAAAAAGCAGTACTAAAATTTAATTCATTACCCAATGACTTCTAAAGGCCTTTCCAAAAGTTAGAAGTAAACCTGGGATCACGATCAGATACAATGGAGAGGGGAACTCTATGTAACCTGAATACCTTTTTAACATACAACTGATCAAGTTGATCTAGAGACAAAGTATCTAGAATAGGAAGGAAATGAGCAGATTTAGTCAATCGATCAACCATAACCTAGATTGAATTATTAACTCGAGATGTCTTCGGTCATCCCATAATGAAGTCCATGGATATATTTTCCCATTTCTATGCTGGCACTGGTAAAAGATAAAGCATTCATTTCGGTAATTGTCAATTGACTTTAACCTGCTGACAAGTCAAACACTTCATAGTAAAATAAGCAATATCTCTTTTCATTCCATCCCACCTGTAATACTCTCAAAGATCTTTCTACATCTTAGTACAGCAAGGATGAACTGAAAATGGGGACCTATGAGCTTCACATAACAATGTGTTCTTCACCTTTTAATCACAAGGCAAACATAATCTCCTCCCAAATCTCAAAACACAATCATTATCACGATTAAAATCAGTTAACATACACTTCTGATCCAACTCTAGCTTTTTCTGCAACTCACTGTCTTCATTCTGTACTTTCTTTATACTGTCTGATAGAGATGATCTCACTGACACCGAATACAAAATAGATGAATTTCATGAACCAAAAACTTCTATTCCCAAGTTAATCAACTACCAAACCAAAGGATAACATTTCAAACGTAACATAGTTAATGAAGCATTACATTTTCGACTCAAAGGATTAGCCACATTATTTTCTTTTCCCGAATGGTAATGGATGGTGAAATCATAATCCTTGATTAATTCCAACCATCTCCACTATCTCATTATCAATTATTTCTGAGTGAATATCTACTTCAAACTTCTGTGATTAGTATATATTTCACACATTAATCCATACAAATGATGCTTCCAAATTTTTAAAGAAAAAACAATAGCAGCTAATTCCAAATCATGTGTGGGGTAATTTAACTCATGAGGTTTCAACTGACGCGAAGCATAAGCAATTACCTGATCATTATGAATTAGGACACAACCATGTCTTTTCAATGATGCATCTCTGTAGATAACAAACGCACCATTTCTGGATGGCAGTGCCAAAACTAGAGAATTCACCAATCCTTTTTTCAATTCATGAAAACAATCATCACATTATTTTTTCCAGATGAACTTAACAACTTTTTTATTTAACTTAGTCATTGGACTGGATAACCGTGAAAAACATTCAACAGCCCTATGGTAATAACCTACGAAACCATGAAAACAATGAATCTTGGTTATATTTGTGGGTCTTGGCCACTTTTCAACAACTATTGTTTTATCAGGATCAATAGTTATGCCATTTTTTAAAACAATGTGACCAAGGAAATAAATTTTTTGTAACCAAAACTCACACTTGCTGAATTTCCAAAAATAGTTTATTTTCTTTTAAGGTTTTCAATACAACCCTTAAATTACTTTGATGTATCTAATTAATTTTGGAATAAACCAAAATATCATCAATGAATGCAACCAAAAACATACCATTGAACTCAATTAAAATTCTATTCATAAGATCCATGAATACAATCGGTGCATTGGTTAACCCAAAAGGCATAACTAACAATTACAAATGGCCATATCTAGTACGAAACGTGGTCTTCAAAATGTCTTCTTCCTTTAAATTCAACTGATGGTACCCCATCTTAATGTCAATCTTCAAAAAATACTGAGCTCCCTGGATCTGATCAAATAAATAATCGATATGAGAAAAAGGATACTTATTCTTAGCCGTGATATTATTCAATGCTCTATAATCAATGCGATGTCTCATTGAACCAATGTTATTTTTAACAAACATGACAGGAGCACCCCATGGTGATGTTCTAGGTTGAATGAAACCTTTATCAAATAACTTCTAAAATTCCTTCTTTAACTCTAAAAGTTCAAATTGATCCATTCAATAAGGGAGTTTTGAAATTGGCTTACCATCATGAACTAAGTCAATAGTAAATTCAACTTCCCGATCATGTATAATGCCAGGAAACTCATTAGAAAAACCATCAAGGTACTCATTCACTACTAGAACATCATTAATCTGAGCAGTTCCTTTTTTTCAATAATATGTGCAAGGTAACATTCATTTCCATCTTTTACTAGTTTCTCATCTTCCTGATATGTTATCAACGGCAAGAGATCATTTTTTGTATACAAACTGAAAATCATTCTGAAAAGAAACCACTTTAGCTATACAGTCAATCTTAGCATGATAAACAGAAAGCCAAACAATGCCCAATATAACATGAAACTATACCAAAGGAAAAACAATAAGGTTTGCAGGTAGATTCATTCCGCACACAAGGACATGAATGTTCTTATGTTTTCTTTTTGTCACTGCATTTCCTCCAGCTGTTTTTACCGTTTGTTCTGTATTCATATCTTGAGGAGGAATTCCCAATTTACTAGAAAAATTCTCATAAATGAATGAGTGTGTAGACCCTGAATCAAAAAACACATTGGCATAATCTGAACAAACAAAAGTGTACATGATACTACTTCGTTTGATGCCCCAAAATCCACTGAAGTAGTTGCAAAGGATTTCATCACCCTTTTCTGCTTGTAGTCTGGCTGTGTTCCCTCAGTTTAGTTCTTCTCTGGACACTTTTTTGCATAATTACCTATTTCATTACACTTAAAACATCTTACCGATGGCTTTTCATTCCCTTCTTGATCATCTTCCTTACATTTATGAGTAATATGACTAGTCTTACCACACTGAAAGCACTTACAAGACTTTGATAAACATTCTCCATGATTCTTTTTATCACACTTCTCACAAGTTGGATATTTAATTTTCTTTCCTCCAGGCTACTTTGATTAATTCATCCCCATTATCTTCCAACTGGACCTCTTATTCCGTTGTTTTTCAACAAACACCTTATCATCGGCAAACTCCATTTCCACCTTCTCCGCACATCGAACAAGTTCTTTCATAACTTTTGAACTCAGGAGAGGATAATGCTCTTCAATATCGTGGAATTAGTCCTGAGTAAAAACGGTTGATTTTACTATCAAGATCTCGTATGAACTTTGGAGCATACTCTTCCAGTCGAGTGAAATTTTCTTCATAAGCATCCACTGAGTCATCCTCCTTCCTCTATTCTCAGAATTGTTTTTCCATCCTAAGATGAACCACCTTAGGAAAATATTTCTCGAGAAACATACCTTTGAATTCTTTCCAAACAAGTGCATCAATCTCCTCAATATCCCTGATATTCTTCACCATCGACCACCACTGATCAGCTTCACCTTAAAAATGGAAAATAGAAAGACTAACCATTTTGATGATCTGAACAACCCATGACATCGAAAATCTTCTCTAGTGATTTAATCTACCCTTCAGCTAGCACATGGTCAGATGATCCTCTAAATAATGGGTTATGTTGCCTAATGAAATGATCCACTACTGACTTATTCCTCTGTGGTTGATCCGGCTGATCTCATACATGGATACCACCAGCATTTATAGCTTGATTCAATGGTTCCATCAATGCATCAAACTGTTCATTTTCGATTCCGAACATCTCAGGTTGCTAATTTGGAAGGTTGTCCTCCTCCTGATGTCATCCCAACATAGCTGCCATTTTTCCTCTACGGAAAACCATTCTGAACAAAGAAATATCTTTGGAAAAGAAATATGGTAATCTTTAAAGGCTATATGATTTCAATATTAACATAAATTACTTTATGGATATTAATTTAACAATACCATAACTCTTAAAGTTATCAAAACCGACCTCTAATACCAACTATAAGGACCTGACCTTAATCCTTACATATTATGGAATTGAATGAATAATTCACATTGAGGATTTTTTCAGGTTTAGAGTTTTAGTGATTTATACCATAACTATCACATTTCAAGAAATTACAAAGTAGACACTTCTATCGAGTATCCATTTTTTTACAAAACATGAACTCTTGAAAAACAAATTCATGTCTAGTTCATTTTTTAAAAGAGCATGACATTTCTTTGATCCCGTCCTTTACCCTATTCCAAATTATTTCCTTTGAATAACATTTCAGAAACTTGGGGTGAGCATAAAAATCTTAGTAAGCGACACACGAAGAAGTAAAACTGTTATTTTTTCAAATCAACAGGTAAACCATGAATAATTTAACATAAGTAATACTTTTCACCTATATGAAGTACTAAATACTCTTCACTGAATAAAAAATCATTACATACCCTTTTGTAACCAAAATATTACCATAAAACTCATATAAAGAACACATAACATATAAAGGTAACTTGGGACATAAATATACATAAATGGAATAACCATACTATCGACTTCCTCACATATCACTAAATGGAATAGCCATACGACCGACTTCCATACCCAATGAATTGGAAGTTATAGTGGAACCACCCATCCTGGTATTCATGACACCACCCGTCATTTGGTTTATCATGTAACCACCCATGAAATATCCAAGTACCATTATAAAATCGTAAGACATAAATCAAATATAAAGGATAAAAACATTTCAAAATTTCAAATAAAAATTTATCACTTAAATTTGTTGACATAAAAAATCCATTATCAAAAACATTTTCAATGCCAAAATACATAAAAGTGTATATCGTAATTATTTTCTTTTAAAAACATTACAGCTTGTTGATGAAGACAAAGATCAAATAATACTCATGGCGATGGAAAAGGTCGTTGTCACTGCGTACGTTAAAAAGAACAACCCTTTTTTTCATTTAGTAAAACGATTCGTTGAAAAAGATTCACTTTGAATGAAATGAAAATTCAATGGTATTTTATATAGCGTATAAAATAAAGTCTTTTATTAGAACAAAATATGCCTCAATGAAAGGAGATTGAGATGAAGTCCCTTACCTTGTGTCCGACATGACTCAATCGTTGTTTAATCTCTTAAATAATAAACTAATGTTAATTTATACTTTCCGAATAACCTTTTTAAAGTTTATTATTCCTTTTATATCACTTATTACCATGTTATAAACATAATGTAACCATTTAAGTTAATAACATTTGTTTTGTCGATATTTGGCAATTGAGTGAAAAATGGACTTCTTATAATTACATGTTGTTCATGTGGTCAAAGGTTCATTATATAAATAATGATATTTCTGATTTAGATATCATATATATAATATATATACAGTATATACATGTATTTATAATAGTACATAACATTTGGAGGTAAGAAATGGAATGCACCGTTCATGGAGACGGTAAGCCGTACGTACGCATGAACACTGCATTCATTTATATTTCTTATTTTAATGTAATTTAAGCACAATGATACATAGGTATATTATAATAACAGTATAATATCATATATAGTATCATTAAATCAATCATTTATACATCCCACATAAGGCATTAATGAGTCACATCACTTTGAGGGGGCCATAGTCCGCACTTCCTCAAATGAGATTATCGTATTTACCCACTATGGAAACCATAAAGGGGTGCTATAAATGGGAATTAAATAAGCATAAGAAAAGAATAAACATAATATATATCATATATAAATATAGTTCCATAATACTTCCCATCATGAGAGGCATTCAGAGATATTTGAACAATCATCGTTTCGTGAGGCGTTAGTTTTCCATCCACCGGAACATTATGTTCTTCATCCATTAGATGGAGGTGTGTGTAAGTGTAGTTGAAATACTTCTCATAAAAACATCATAGTATATTTAATATACTGGTGTTATTACAAAATAAAGGAATAAAAATATTTTAGGGCTTATATAAGTAAAATAACAGAAATTGTTTTTAAAGAAACATTTACCTTTAATTTGGGTAACTCCCTTTGGTTTGAAACAAAGGACTTCTTGAAGTGCCTTATGCCTAAGGTAAGGATTATAGGAGGAGGAGAGGTATGTAGGGAGATTAATTGGGTAGATTTTGGATGAGACAAATGACTTGAGAGGTGTGAGTAATTGGTTAGAAGTGTTCTCCTTTTATAAGGGGGAGGAGGGGCTCTTTAGGAAAGTGTGAAACTCTTATTTTATTATATAATTATATTCGGTTTCTAATGGTCCAAAAATCCTTACAGATTACGATAAGATGACTCATGGACTAAATAAAATCATCCAATCAGAATTTGACATGTTTTGGATACTATTTTAATCGTTATAATATTATTTATTTAAATGATTTATTAATGAGGTAAATACTATATCATTATTATGTCATAAAAAATTTAATTTATTTGTTGTCTAAAAATTATAAAAAAGTATCATTATGTAGAAAATATATTTATATTTCCAATGAACAATTATAGTTGATAATATGACTTACATAACACCATATAAAAATTAATTATAAAAGTTTTTTGCTAATGTCAATTTTGTCTTTACATTAAATTAATTAATTCAAATTGTCATTATCACTACCAAGTGGCTCATTATGGTCCCAAAATCGACCCAAGGATGTCCATGATCGTCCACTACTCATCCAATAAGGTTTGGAAAAGTTTTAATGTAATTTTTAGTTATTATAATATACTTTTAACCTTGGATTACACTATTTACCTTTAACCGCGTTAAATAAAAGTCAAAATTTACTATTCACCAAAAAATTTATTTTCATCATAACGGGCCCCATTTTACTTTTTTATAACAACTATGTATGTTGGATTTTTGAAATTAAATTCATAGAAGTGGTAAAATGTCATTTAAATGAAAAATTCTGTTTTTTATCTACCACTAAGTGGTTTCAGTATTCATCAAAAATTGAAGTTTTTATAAAAATACCAAAAATTCAGCCAAATAATTATTTGGTATTCCAAATTAAAAATTTATGTCTATTTTTATAAATTCAAAACATAGAAGTGTAATTAATTAATTTTAAAATTAATTCTCTTTTTAAAACAAATAGCGTGTTTTTAAGAAACAATAACTATCAAAATATTGATACTTGTTTATGTCCAATTTCAAAGTAAAATTAATTCCAATGACCAAAATTGGGTTAAATGGTAATAATATATTTTAATTTAACTTTAAAACCAACTATAAAGATAATATAACCATATAAATTAATTTATATTAAAAGGCACTTTTGAAATAAAATACAATATTTTTCACTATTCACTAAAAAAATGAACTTGATCGGAAAACTTCCAAAAATTTACACAAATTAAATTTTGAAGTTATTCTAAAGAAGGATTTTATTTGGTCATATAGAATGTATTAAAGTGACCAAAACTATATTTAATTAGGTTTCTCCGTTAAAAGGTGCTAAATCTGCATTTTAATGTAAATTGTGCATAAAATTAGATTCATTCATATTTTAAGCCTCTAAATTTTTATTGGATAATGAAAATACATTCAAAAAACTTGTATAATCATATTGTAGTTCGTTTCATTCAATCCCTCCAATACAATGGCTAGTAGTTAATAACCTTGTATTATAATAATATTATATTATAAGTGTGCAACATAAGATTCTGAAGATACATGTTTTTGTATATCGGGTACGCTATCAAACAAAGAAACCCCTTTAAAGTAAAATTATTATTTAATTCACAAATATTAATAAATATGAAATATGTCTTATTGATCACTTACCAGGGATGTTACATGTTCTCTATGTGAGTGTTATAAATTTTCATGGACGTATTATATCATATATAAAAAAATTAAAAAATTTATGATTTTATATAATTATTCCTCTTTGTACTTTTGATGATATAATTACAAAAATCAATGTAAAACGCAATACATTCCATTAAAACATCAAAATTGTTTGGTAATCTAAAATATTGTGTATTTTCATATAACTAAAAACCTATTTAGATACTAGAAGATGTATGAAGCTATAAATTAGATGAACCAATTGAAAATCACTATAAAAATTACTTTTCATATCATCCTAACCATTAAATTGTTCATTATGAGCATGATTTAGACTACAGGGCAGTCGAGAAACTCCATAGTAGTGTTATTTAGTTAATTTTTATTCTCTTACTAACTATAATTATTGATTTTAATACTAATGAAATAATATCCTATGTTTCTCCATAGCTATGATTGAAAAATTTCCAAGTGGTGGGTGAATTTTCATTATAAAAATTAATTCAAAGCTATATGACACATTCAATGTAAATGTAGCTAATGTAATAGAAAATGAACATATGATATTTTTATAGTGGTCAATATATGAAGGACCATATTTTATTCTTTATGCATCACCAAAAATTAGAGTTATGGAACCCAAAATAACTAATATATAGGTATATTGAAATAAATTTTTTTGGACAAGAGTCATAACAAAATTAAAATTCATTTTCTCCTATTGGACTAAATCCAAACCAATCCAACCATTTTCTACCTGGAGGAAAAATTAAAAAATAATCCAATTTACCCTCAGGGGCCTAACTTAATGCATTATTTTTTTAGAGACACAACCCAGTTACCTAAATTTTGATGCGGAGTAAAACACATTACAGTTATCCACACAGAAAATGAAATGGTAAATTCCCATTGAATTATTATTTTGCATTTCGTATTGGGATAAAATAATCATTATCATGTTATTGGGATAGTTATTTTAGGACAAGATTATGTCAATCAACAATGGATATAGTTATGTAGATGAATCAGGGGATCTTAATACCATTTTGGGCATTATACATCGACTATAATATCTTTTATTTTATTTTTATTACTTTTATATAGTAAGTGGATTAATTTGGAGACCAAACACTGAGATGGTGTGAGAATATGCGGCTTGGGGTACCCAAAATATTTGTATGGAAAATGATTATCATTAAATAAAATGTCTAATCAGTTTCCCTAAAAATGTGAAAAACCATCTGAATGGGTTCTTGGAATAGAAATCCAAGGACATCATTGTGATCAGAGCAGTGAGTTTACCTTTGGCGGGGCCTATCACCGACCAACACTAGTTAGACATGAAATTTAGTTGTTTGATGTATGTGTAATAAAATATTTAATATTCCCATAGTGAATAATTTTTTTATTGTGTTTAAACAATCTAGGATCATTACCATATACCTGGAATTCCCCAGAGACATGGAAAAATAAGTTCTCTTGACTTCAATGATTGATTGAGTGGATCATGGATCATAAAAGTAGTGATTTTGAAGGATCTCAATAATGATGACAACAAAATCATTCTCTTAAAAGAATGGCCAAACCATAATTAGGGTGAGATTTTTAATTTGAGTCCTTCCCCAATGTTTATTTCCTATGATTACTAGGAATAAATTGATGAACGAAATAATTCTTGGGTCATGCGTAATATGGGATTGGTATTTTATTTTCAGAATGATTTTCTTTGGTGAATTTGTTTAGATGTTTTAATTGTTTCATATTCATTCTATATTATAGTAGGAATTGAATGAGTCCAACAAGAACAAGGGAGAAATTTTTATTTTAGTAATTATTTTGCATTTATTTCTATTCCCTAATTTCTTGTGTTCTTAATTCTTCATGGGATATGAATAAAGTATATTTTCACCTTCAATACATGGTGCAATGATCTGATTTTTAAGATCTTACCTCATGAAGATGCAGGAAGGTGTAGCAGTGGCAACACTGCATGATTCGGTTACGATGGACTTGCATGGTGCGGACCAAAGTAGCGACTCTGGTTGGTCTAAGAAAACGGTGACACTGTTGGGTCGGTCTAGGTGGAATGTCAGGTGGATAGATGGCCACCAGAGGGGTGGATGATATAGAAGGTAAAACAAGTTCTGGTGGGGATGTGTATGAGAGTAATATGGATGATGGGACACTAGAAATAGAGGAAAAATATATCCCGGTGGAACGATGTAGGAGTTTGAGGCAGTGGCGAGGCCACTGGCAAGCAGTGCATGCAGGGCATATGCTGAGGTGGGGGGCTGACTGCATGGTACATAGAGGAAGAAAGTAGACTATGTGGGATTTTGCAGCATCACAAGATCATGTGGGGAACATAGTAATGTTTCACCACGTTGTGATAATGAATTTGACCCGCATATGGTAGGTCAAACCAAGATACCATGATCGCATCGAAGGTCTAGTGGGTTGGGAAGAGCATGCCAACAGGCCGGGAAAGACCCAACATGCCGGTTAGATTGGGATGACTAAACTAGGTCTAGATGGCCATTGGGTTGGGTCGGGTTCATCAAGTCAGGTCGGACCTAGAACGATCTGGGGTTTGACCTTTTCACTAAAATGATTATGACATTTAATCCACTTATCCATTTAAAGAACTGTTTTTGGTGTTGGGACCCTTGCAATGAGGAGATACTTTTGAGAAATTCTATTTGAGTTTTTTTTATGATTGAAATATAAATAATGGATTAAGGATTGAGTTCTCCAAGAACGAGTGTACAACGAGTATAATCTGATGGTTGGTTGTGAACATGATACAATGTGACTTTCTAAGACTCCATATCTAATTGGGACATAGAGTCTCAGTGAGATTGAGAACATTATTTGGATATAGAGTATCATTGAGACTGATTGTCTAACCAAGACTACATGTCTCATTAAGACTATTTCTCTTTTCGATAATGGGTGTTTTGGGGACTATATCAGATAATCTTATTTTACACACTAGAGACATATACATGTGTAAGCTAGCTATGTCTCTATTTTTTGATATAATTTGTTCTTTATTTAAGGTATACTTCATGAAATATTTTTTGGTATACTTATTTTATTTCATAGTGTTATTCCATTGTGTTTTATTGGGAGTCCATTTGAGTATTTGTTCACTCTCTCCTACATGGGCTTTTCATGCATGTGTCGTGTCTTCTGTACAAGATCAACACTTTGATGCAGTCATCAATGGACTAGGACTAGGTGGTTCATAGATAGACCATAGAGTCGAGGTGTGCTCCAATGAAATTAGGTAGTTATCCTGGTACATACCCTTCATGTATGTTTTTTTCGGATGCCTTTCAAGAACTTATGAATTCACTCTATAGCCTTTTTTGGAAGGAATTGTATTCATTCCCTATTACGTTACAGTTTTTTACAATCATGATCTATTTTTGGTTGATTAGCAATATTAATTATTTTTTACTTAGTGTTATAGTTTTTAGAATTTATGAGACTTTGAGATGTCTGTGTACGTACATGTACTCTGGAAAATGCCTCATATTTGTTTGATATGCCTACTCGATACTACTCGCCAGCCCCTAGCCTATTGGAGGTCATCTTATGGTTGTCACCAAATGGGCCCCTATAGGGTGGGTCGTGATAGAGTGGTATCAAATAAGCCAGTTCTACGTAAATGACCAAGAGTTTATAATATTGTTTTGGGTAAATAGTGTTATGTGTTTTGAGTTCTGATTTCAGGCCATAAAATCTTGTCTTACTATGGTGGTTGATGTATTCATAACCTAGGATTATGAATTATAATTCTCAACTCAGTACACAGAAACACTAGTTGTTAGGAAAACAATGTTATATATACCATGTAGTATTTGGGTGTGTTTTCATGTAATTCTTGAGTCATCTCACTAGGTACACTCTATTGACAGTGGTACATCTTATTCTATTTCAGGAAGCCTCTATAGAGATAGACGATCAGTATTTTTTTGCATGATCTGAAGGCTGGTCTGCCTAGTTATAAGGCCTCATTACTTGGTAATGAACTGAAGATAGAACCTCTGACTTCTGAGGATACCTTTTGATTAGATGATAATCCAAGTCGTGAGTCTTCTTTAGTTCTTAACAGGGTAAGGTTGAGGCTTACTAACAAAGACACAGGATGAGATAAATCTATCATGGGAAAACATCATGTGTATCTTCAGATAAGAGTTCTCTCTAGATACGTTACACTTAGTCTGTACACTGGAGCTTATGTATCAGCATAAGGGCGGTCAAACTATGGAAGAGTACTCGATGAGATATACTAATCAATATTACTACTTCGTGGATAAGGTATGAGACCCATTAATCAGAGCTTTAAACATGTAACATGGTATACACACGGATATCATGGAATCCATGATATCCCATAGCATTCCTAAATATGTTGGGGTAGTGGAATGAGATTTTCATGAGGACAGATTTCTAGCGGAGAAGACACTGGCAGTGGGGGATTCTATGGGGCACTTAGTAGATGAGTCTTTTGAAGTAAGAAGCTGATAGAAGTCCAAGGGACCCAAATGGGTCAAGCACTACATGGGACAAAACCCTGACAAAGAAACAGAGGTGTGAGGTTCCCAGGGTAGAGTGTTCTAGGATAAGGATATTCTGTGTTATTTGTGAGGCGGTCTGGGACATCTAGCATGATATTACCATACCAATCATATTGTTAATTAAGAGATGGTCAAGGGACTTCCGAGGCAGAGGTGGAGGGTAGGGACAACTATTTCATGGGGTGGCAGATATGGTAGAGTAGAATCCATGACAATAAGAGGTGGGCATAGGTTTGATGTGTTTTCACCCCCACCCCCATGTGGTCCAAATTTGTCTTAGGGAGATGGTGGACAAGGATGAGCCCATCACTAGGTGATGGAGGATTATGGACCTGAGGCTCTATGGATTATTATTGGTACAATATATGTCTTTTCCAACTTTATTCATTTTTTATAGACATGGGTTCCATTAATTCTTTTCTTTCCACGACCCTTGTTTGAGATTTATTGTTTTGTTGGAAATAATTACTCAACCATTTCATTTAGCGACTCCTATGATTGGCTATTTGATGATCACACAGTGATGATGAAAGTGTTACCATAAAATTGTATGTGAGATTTTCAACTAGGATCTCTTGGTAACAGTTTCAATGCCTAGATATATCATTCTCGATATGATTGGTTATCCACAGTCCATGCTAAGATTAATGGTTTAGGCACCGAGTGTTGTGTGTCCGTGGTTATGGGACCATGTTTTACTTTTTTGAAAAAAAAATGTAAACCCAAGATATTGTAGGATGGGATCGCACATAAGAGGGGGTAGTTGATCAGACATCAGTAGGCTAGCATATCCCTTAGTGTAGTGGATGTTATGAGTTCCCAGTTTCCTGCATCGGTGGAGGATTATGAGTAAATCATTCCCCAACATGTTCTTAGATTATATCATCTCATTTAGGTATACTTATATGATGATCTTTACCTTCGAGATGATAAAGTTATCTACATAGTCACATCATATGGGTCTCACTAATCATCGTCAGATGAGGATTCCATTGGTGGACTTATAGTGTAATGGCTTCGTGGGGCCCAGTTTTTAACCATGTCCAAACCTAGTTTTCTTTTTGAAGAAGTAATATGGGGGATTGATGTTATGTGTGGACTTATGTTGAATGAACCAGGTAACAATGAAGAATGTGTATCCACTACCGATGATCGAGGACCTCTAGATTAGTTGAAATATTTATAGTTGTTCTCAAAGATAGACCTCATTTCTGGCAATCATGATCTTCACTTATGGGTTGAGCATATAACAAATATGGATTTCAGGTGTCGATATGGCCATTATGAGTACGTGGTGATTCCATTCGGTGTGATGTGAACCCCAGTAGTATTCATGGAACATGAAAACATGATCATCTAGCCTTACAGAGAATATTTTTCGTATTCTTATTTGATGA
Source organism: Viscum album (assembly GCA_963277665.1). NCBI lineage: Eukaryota > Viridiplantae > Streptophyta > Magnoliopsida > Santalales > Viscaceae > Viscum > Viscum album. The sequence continues at coordinate 1,895,264,473 of OY728163.1, read as the reverse complement.
TATCCTACTGTACTTGAGGTCCAATTATGAGAACATGATACACTTGAGAATGGTCCTAAACACACTCTGAGAGCACAATATTTACAAGAAGTTCTTGACATATCAGTTCATGATATGAGGGTTCAATTTTTTAGATCACATCCTTATAGAGGATGGATTTCTAGTGGATTCATTAACGATTAATGTAGTTATTTTTTGGGAACCTCACAAGAGTGGTACCAAGGTGAAGAGTTTCATTTGTTTGGATGGATACTATTAGAGACTTGTACCCAAATATTATAGAGTAGGATCACCCATGACATATCTGATGGGAAATGGGTAGATTTTTGTGTGGATGGAAATGTTTCATGATATTTTTATACAGTTAAGGTAGAGTTTTATGAGCACTCCCATTTTGATATTTCTAAAGGAGGATTCAAACTACATTGTATTTTTTTGATGCATCATGAACGTGGCCTGAATGTGACCTATTTTAACGGAAAGGGGGGATGAAAATGTTCCCTTATAGTTAATACCACATGAGTATAACTAAGTGACATATGATCTTGATTTAGCAGTGGTATTTTTGGCACTGAATATGTGGAGACAGTACCTATAAAAAAATAAATTTATCATTTAATCTAACCACATGATACTCAAGTATATCTTCTTTCAGAATGATATGAACATGAGACATAGTCGATGGCTGTAGTTCCTCCATCAATATGAATTTTTATATTTTCTATACCCCAACAAATGATAATGTGGTGGAAGATTATATTATAATGGGATCCCTTTCAAAGATGTTGTATGAGGCATCAGAACAGTTATCCACAATGCAGATATTCATTGTGAATAGTGATGAAGCATCTTACCTCTAGTCGATGGTTGTCACCAATCCACTCTTAAAATGATTTATGAATGCACATCTTGGTGATACTGACTATCAGACGTTACGTGCTCTGATTTCCACAAGACATTCCCTTGATGCATTTTTGAAAGGAGGGGAGAATTTAATTAATTTTAGAGGATGTCTAATGGCACCAGTACTGGTATATGATGAGCACTTGATGGAGTTCTATAGACCCCCACAGATGATACATCCTGGTGTGGAAAATATGTACCAGATCATCCAACAAAATTTATGGTTTTTTGTGGATAACTATGGTAAATTTTGAGTTTATATCTCGAAGCGTAACTTGTTATCAGGTGAAGGATAGGTACTCGGTTCCAGGGTTTGGACTCAACCCCATTAGGTGCTAGAGAGGAAGTATAATGTTATATATTTGGGCTTCATGATAGTGCTACCAAATACAACGATTGGTCAATATACCATCAAGATAAACATTGACTGACATAGTTATTCATCCCAATTCCTAGGGAATCGTGAGTAGAGTTTAATAGAGGGAATGGAATTCCTCAATGTGCAAGAAAATAGTTAGACTAGATGGATTTCCTTGAACGATAAGATCATATTATGAATATTTCTTTATATCTCGATTGTGTAAGGGATTGGAGGAGATATTTGGGACCTAGCTGCGATGGATAAGTACTTTACACCCATAGAAGGATGGACAAAATGTGAAAACCATATATGATATATAGGAAATTATATGATCTTTAATCCAAGATTTTTCTTTAGTTGGGAGGATCACCCACCTCTGGTGGAGTTTGTGTACCACTACAGCTACCATTCAACCTTCGATATGGAACAGTTCGAGGACCTGTACGATCAGCCCTGCAAGTCACCACATTGGTGGATGGACCTATTAGAGTTAACAATTATGGTACCAGAGTTGGTGCATGTGAATAAAGAGAAGGTGCAAGTCATCTAAGATAGAATAAATAATGAATAGAGCTATAAAAAGTCTTATGATGACCAGTGATGAAGGCATTTGGAGTTCATGGAGGGTGATAATTTTTTTATTTGGGTCTTCCTTCAATGTTGTAAATCAATATTTGTATGGGTTGGGATGTTATTTCCAAGGTTAATCAGGCCTTTCTTAATACATATAAGATCTAATAAGGTGGGGTAACGCATAGCACTAACACTGCCATTATTGTGGGCGCACAATGTCATCTATGTGTCACATCGAGGAGATATGTGAATGATCTATACCATATCATTGAACATGTATAGATAGGAATTGATGAGGCAGAAACCTTCATAGAGTACTTAGTGGAGATCAATGATCGATATGAGAGGAACCTCCATGGGAAGTTGATTCCCCTGGTTCACATTCAGTTGCATCTTGTGGGTCTGTAGGAGAGAAAATGGAAGATGGATGTTCAAATTCCTACTCAGTAGCTTTATTTGTTTCTATATCCATTAGTTTAGTTTTAGGGATATAAATACCTAATTCCGGGAGAATGTAACATCTCATAATTTATAGGTATTATTTATAAATATTATATGGAACTATTTCTAGACCATGTGATGAGATGGGATGCTATTTTGAGGCCCGATGTGCTTCCCACAATTTTTTGAAAGAGGATAACCATTAAATAGCACCATCAAAGGTTTTTATAAAAAATTGAAAAATCATCCAAATGGATTCAGGGATCATAAATTTGGGTGCACCATTGCATTCAAAGAAAAAAAAATTACTATAGGTAGGGCCTCACATCGACCGGATCAGGTTAGCCATGAATGTATTTTTTAAGCATATTAATAAAAAAATATTAAATAAATATATTTAATTTTGATATAGTGAGTAATATTTTTATTAGATATTTCCAATAAACTAGGGTTCTCTCTATAAACCTCGAATTCCCTAGAGATAAAGAGAATTTTGTTCTCTTAGCAGCTATGACTAATCGAGCGGATCGTGGTTCATTTTTCTAGTGGAGTTGGAGGATCTCATCGACAATGTAAACATAATTGATCTGATAAATATTATCTAAAAAAATGTAGTTCATGTGTTTAAATTCTATTACATCCTCATTTGTTTCCGAAGAAAATTGTGAATCAATCAATGAATGGATTGATTCATTGGTCATCCTTATTGTGGGATCCTGATTTTATTTACATTTTTATTATAGCAGTGGATTTGGTTTAGAAATTTGAATTGTTTCATATTTGTTATGTGGTTTAACATTCAAGGATCAAGGTGAAAATGAACAAGGCCAATATCCTTTCTTTGGGTGTTCTTATAAATTTATCTGTATCCTCAAATTACGTGAGTGTTTTGTTCATTACCTGATATGAATCAAGAATCGTTGCACCTTCAATCCATTGTTTAATAATCTGAGATCGAAGATCCAACCTCATGATGATGTGGAAAGGGTAATGTGGAGATGTCACAATGAGATTCAGATAGGAAAGTGATAAAAAATGGAACTCAGAGCAATAGAACAAGTTTTCCTATTAAAAAGTTGCAAGGAGGGCTCGGTTCATGTGAAACACTAGGCTGGCAGTGGGCAGCGGGAGAGGCGGTCATTGGAAGTGGTAGAACATGGCTCATTGGAGAAGTGTAAGATGGAGAGAAAACCAACTGGCCACAAGCGAGGTAGCCAACGAGTGTGGTTGAATGTGGCCCAAATAGGTTGCGTAAGGGCTCATTGTGGTAGTAAGGCTATGAGCATGCGAGGTGTACGTGGTACACGTGGAGGTAGTGGGCCGACCATGTAGGATATGGTGGCCCCATGGCACCAAGAAGGGCACATGGTCAGTATGAACCAAATGATTTAAATGATGAAAGCCTACATACGGTGGGACAAACCATGATAGTTGAGCTACACCGGCATCCTAGTGGGATAATAGGATAGTCCCATCCTAGAACGACAGGTTAGGTTGGGTCGATCAGACTGAACCTAGTTGAGAACATTTCATTAAAATATCAAAAATGTACAAACCACCATTCTTCTTTATGAGATATTTGTGAAATTGGGACACTTGAAACTAGTTATTCCTTTTGAGATACTCAATATGAGTTTTTTTTACGTTTGAAAATGAAATAATTTCTTGATGACTTAGTTCCCTTGAAATGAGCATGCTATGAGTAGAATCATGTAGCAAGATGTCACCTTTTGACTATAAGACATTCGAAGTCTCTGTGGCTCATCCGGACTGAGTGTATCATTTGAAAAGAGTGTCTCATTAGGACTGATTCTCTTATGAGGACTGATTTTCTTATTTGGGATTTTTTTCTAACAAGTACTATATATCTCATCAAGAATACATGTCTTATCGATACTGATTGTTTGTTGAATATTTTATCTTAAACTATTTAGAATGTTACAATTCTATACCTATGTGAGATGACTATGTATCTTATCTATGGTATTATTTTTTTATTTTAATGTGGTATAGTTGAAGTTTTTTTACTCTATAATTTGTGTATTTCTTAGTGATATTCTATTGTGCCATCGAGGTGTCCTGCTGAGTATTGTTTTAATCAACCCTCCATCGGATTTTCCCCCATGTGTACTATATTTTGAATTAAATGAATGCTTTGATGGAGTCCAAGGTGGACTATAAATAGGTGGTACTTATTGAGACCAAATTGTCATTGTGTTCCCCTGTGACTTCAGATAGTGGTCCTTATACCTACACTTTATGTGGGGTTTTCAACAGATGAGTTTTCAAAACTTGTGCATTCACTATCCAGACTCTATTCTAGTTGGTCTTGTATTATGACACTTTTACTATCCTTTTTTATACAATATTACTATGTTGTTGGTATCTTATTGATATGCATGTGTTTTTACTTAGTTTTTTATATTTCATCATTTTTAGGATTGGAGATGTGTGCATGTGTACATGTACAAAAAAAATTTTCCCCATTTTTGGGATATTTCTTCTTGGTGCTAGTCTCTACCCCTTGCCTTTTGGAGGTATGAATGGGTAGTCATGGAAGGAGACTCACTAGAATGAGCTGTGACATTTACTACGTAAGATATTGTTTTTTTCAGAGCTGCAGATAAGGTTAGAATAGGTCATATTCCAACAAACTACAAAATGGAGGTTCTCTCAAACACATATCCACATCATACGGATTTATTAGGGGTTGAAATGGTGGGTGAGGATGACTCAATTTAAGACATTTGAACATTGTAGAGTTTCATTGAATAACTAGACTATAGTGCATATAATTCTATGAACACGTGCTTTGTAGTTCTTTTTTGGTGATCTAGGGCTTCAATAGTGTGAAAACTAAAACACCCCATATGGATCATGGATAACCAGTTCATTTTGTATAGGGGGTACATTACCCTAATTCTATGTGGAGTTTCTCTCCATGTTATCTATTCCACACATCATGTACACACTAGACGGTAACTCATCATGTATATGGAGTACATTCCTAATATATCTTAAGGTCCTGCAAGCCATATACAATGATCCACATGCCATGTACAAATGAAAGTACATGGGAATGGAAATGATACATGTCGATTTCCATCCTAGAATTCAATAAGTCATGTACCCTCCGGTAAATGACATGTACCAATTTGGGGATTGGTTGTATTCCTCATTCTCTCTAGTATAACTTAATTTAATGATTTTGTGATATTTTCTGAATATATATTGGTTTATATTGTTCTCTTGGAATATTCCATGATAGTTATAATGGAATTTCATCCTTCACATAGGATTTTAATCCATTTAGTATGTTTTATTGGATATAGTTTTTGAAATATATCTCTGTGGAACAAATTCAAATCATCTTTCATCATTTTCTTCTTGGTGGAATTCTTGGTGTCATAGTGACCAGTACTACGCTAGTACTAATCCTCTAGTTAGTGGGTAATTCAACATAATGTTGTTTTTAAACCCCAAGGATATGGGTTTGATCCTCATCTATGCATTGTTCTCTTCAAACATCACTTGTAAACATTTTATGGTGAGATATGACTATCAAGTCATCATGGATATTCACTACGAGTTCAATGTGATCATGGAGTATGTTCTCATTGATGAGTGCTATATAGAACTATTGAGCACGGGTCATACAGTGGAATTACAGTTGTGATCTTACCATGAGACTATGTGTCTTCATTGATTAAACCTATGTACAATTGTTGAATGATTTAGAGTCTTATACATATGAAGAGATATTTATTACTCTTGATTCTTTGTTATTTGTTATTTCATGGTGTCAGGCAGAGTATTGTAATACTCACCCTTTCATGGGTTGTCCTAAAGCTTTTCATGTATCATGAAAATGAAAGAACCTTATATTTTGTTCTATGTGGACTAAGATTACTTGGTGTGATTTTGTTCTAGATAAATTAAAGAATTTATTAGTGTTTCATTTTAAATCATTCTCCTGCATTTGAATTGGGGAAAAATACTTCCCAGTTTTGGATATTCTTGTACATGGCCCATTTCCTTTCCTATAATTTATTTCATATGATTGTTGTGGTATTGTAGATTTATTCTGTAATTGTTATGCTTTTTTTTAAAGAAATCAACATTTTATGAGATTTTATATTTGTGCGTGTAAATATACATTAGGATAATGCCTCATATGTGTGAGATATTCCTTTTATGTGTTATTTCTATCCAAAATCGTATTGGAGGAGGTCTCAGAGTAGTTTTATCAGAATTCTCATTGATTCATGTTGTGATGGAATTTTATAATAGGAGTACCCCACCTAATGTCTTATGAAACTACCTATGTTTAGGAAATGTTTTTTAAATAATTTTGATTTGTGGTGATATTTTTTTTAAAACTTGTGTGCCAGTGTTAATCTTTTGTGGGATTGGATCATTGAATCGTTATATATAGACATTTGTTAGTGGGAAACATTGGAACAGGCATGATATAGGAATTGGTGGTTATTTCCATTTCATTTTTGAGTCATCCTTCTATATATACTCATTGGGGAGGTACGACCTGATAATATTCATGATACCTCTATGATAGAAGAATAAAGGACTCTGATATTGTGTATTCATGATGACTAAGTGAGTTATGAGGTTTTAGTTAGGAGACACACTCATTATATATTTTTCTTTAGGTGGGCAAGAACAGTTTCCACCGCCCCTTGAGAAACTCCTAGATCATTTATGTGGATCAGGTATATAATCAACCACTTATTGAGTAGTTGATAGCTCGATAAGGATGGGAAACCAAAACATGTGTGGTTATTGTATTATGTGAGTTATGTCAATGAATTTCATTGAGGAACCATTATGATAAAGACCCTTAGTCATTAGCGGTTTGACTCGAGGTAGTGGTCCAGGTTTCCGGTGTGTAAAAAACCCAACTAGTCAGATGGTTGTTGTTATGACCCAGTATCTCTATGGATATCCAATTTGAACCATTATTAATAGAATATGAAAAAACTATGATGTTTTTTCATTGTGTTTTCTAGATATAGAGTTCTCTTATGATAAATTATGTGGAATTACCCATTCTTGGGTGCTGGAGGACTTGAATGATCTTACTGTCTTAATGTCCCACATGCATGAGACACATACCTGATGTTGGTCAAAGTGATAGCACTTCTCAATGGTAACATGGGGAACTGATAGAGAATTTATATTGTGATGTTTCACAAAAAATATTATGTTCTTTTATGGGGGAAATTCACCCCACCAAGACTCATTCTTGAAATGTGATCCAAAATAGTAAAGGCGGGTCAGATCCACCAAAAGTAGATAGTATTGAGTTGTGGGGAATTAATTTATATGAATTTGTTAGTTATATTTATGTTATTGGGAGTAAATTTAGTTAATAGTTGTGTTTAATAGGATGGATATAGAATGTATGAGTTTCATGATGTAAGAGTGGGTATCATATTTGGTAGTCAATAATGGTATGAGATGTGTTTTCAATTCCATAGTTATATTTTATAAAAACCGTTATGTGAAACATTTCCATATGTGTTTCTTCTATTATTGACCTAGTGATACCATTTTAGCAGTTTCTATCAAACCATGTGTGGGAGGATCCCTCAAATATGGTCCGTTATTTCACAATTCTACCAACAGTGTGACCTGAATCTAGGAGGAGATATAATGTGTGCGACATGGAAATATTAATGTAGTGGTTGTGGGGCCCTATGATTATTTCCTCAATAGGTAATGTTGCCATACCATCCATTATTATATGATTTATACTAGTGATTATTTCAGTTCTTCTAGATTTTTTGGGATTATTTTTCCATCGACTGATAATGATTGATCCTAATATAGTGTAGGATGAGCTCATTCGTGGGTGGTGAAAACCATTTATTTAACATATTCCTAGTATTACCAATGAATTAGTGGATTACATGATATTAATTAGTTATTTTGAAGGTTAATGAGTATGATTTAATCCCTCTTGAATATGTTGTTTTGCATAAACTCCCCATCAAATTTTTTTTTAGGCTATACATTTACCCGAGATGGCCCCATATCTATGTAATTATATCAGATCTCCCTCGATAGCTGTAAGTGCGAAAGGCATGGTAATGTTTTTTTTCATAGAAAGGGTAATTGTAAGACCCAGTGTGTTTTCATGGGTATACCTATGTTTTCTTCTAGATAGGTCGATGGGGTTTTGAGGATTGATGTGGACTAGTTTCTCATAGACTATGTGACTTGAGGGAAAGTATTTACTACTTGGGAATCGATGGATTTTTATCCCAATTGATGTGTTTATTGTACATATTAGAGTTTAACTTTATTATGTCTTGTCATCATCTCTATATTTGATAGGTTCTTGTACCTACCAGTGCTTCCTAGGGAAACATTAGTTTTATTGATTCATTAGTGATTCCCTTTGGCATGGTGAATTCCATAGTGATGTTCTAATACCTTATGAGATGGATCGTTAAAATTTCTTGGGCTAGTTTTTTGTATTCCTTGTTAACGGTACCCTCATGTCCCTAGAATCAGAGATTTATCACACAAGATATAGTTTTATGATCATATACATGGTCTATGAGTTCATGTCATCTGTAATATCTCTTGGTGTCAATTCATAGAATATGTCATCTCTGACATGGGAGTCATAAAGGACCCTATCGAGGATGATGCATCATGATATTGAAAGCTACCTGAGATGTGTTCATGGATATATATAATCAATGTAGGTTTTTTAAAATACTATTCTCGAATGAGGTGGAAGTGCATATGACCAATGTTTTATAAACCAAATGTTCATGAGGACGGTGAAATGTACATTAAATAAATAATTATAACCCTTTTCTTCGTCGGATATATAGGGATGTATAACTATGTGATTTCAATTGTGATATATTTCAGTACCAAATCTCCCTTTGATACATACCTTATTTATATTCTTTGAATGATGGAATCATTTCATCATTTGTTGAAGGGAATATATATATTCTAGTTATAATGAGAGAAGAGTTTCTAATGATGTTGTTTTCCCTAATTCATTAAATTATGTACAGAGGGTATGTACTATGATATCATAATAATTGTTGGATAACCTATATATTTTTAGATAGTTTTTAATTTAAATGTCATATTTTAATTGTCTATCTATTGGTGATGGGAAATATATATTTGGGGAGATTTATGACACTAGTTCATGTAGGAAATATTCTAGATTACCATGAATTCAGATCATGATCATTATTTATTGTGATTATTTAATTTGGAAAAAAATTTGGATAGAATTAATGAATCTTAAAAGAACTCTATTTTAGTTTAGATCATTGTTTTTTAGCTATCTGGATAGCTAAATTTGACCATTATTGTTTTTGTGAAAACAATTTGGCTTTACATCTCGATTTTGAGCCACATGTGGGTGAGTCATCAACCATTGGTGGGTTTTTTAGAACATCATACTTCCCACCCCACTTGTATAGTACAACCATTTCATGGTCATATATATGAGACCACGAAAGACATTATTATACTGGTTGGATTCATTGGAAAACATATCTTAGGTCCTTGTTTTGGTGTTTATTAATTTGAAAAGGGTATATTTCATCCAATGAAGGTTGATGGCCCCCTCTAAAACATCTATATTCATTGGTGGAATCATTAAGGAGAATTTTGTATTTGTTAAGTTACAATGGTTTCCCTAGGGTAATAGTAGGTATCCGGGAATCATAAGAACTCTGTTTTATTACTGTTAATTCATGTTAGAGAGGTAGTTTACCTATTAAGTCAATAGAAATTATATTTTTTGTACTTTGGTGTTATCTACACCCTGCAGCTAAGTAGGTATGTTAACAACTCTTTCATAGGTTCCGAAATGGGTTTACTAGCTTGGGGGAGTGGTATTCCATTAATAAATTCTAGTATCATTGATAATGAGTAGAAGAATGAAACTTCTTAGGAATGTTTTTTCAATGGGTGAATGATTTTTGACAGAATTAAGAACCATTATGATAGATCATTGGAGTACATGACCCAATAGAGAGATCAATATCCCCAACATCTCATAGTGTGTGCATTTTAGGGATGCAAACATGTGATGGAGGAAAAATGTCATGTTCCATTTTTTTAAGACTAGTATTGAAATTATTTCAAGATATATGCACTAAGATGGTGTGAGTTTCCAAGTCCTACTATTCTCAGAATTAATTTTTGAATTTGAATCAATATATAAAATATCAGGGACATGAATATTTCTTCAAAATTTAAAAATATGTTTAAATGATTTATCAAATCATAAATTAAAGAAAACCTTTGAGATTATATTATAGGTTTTACCCAAGGTGCAATATATCCTTTTCAGTGTAGGGTATTTGTAAAACTGACATCATGGGTGTTAAATGAATAAAGTAAATTAAATGAACAATTTTAATTGGTTCTTCAACAAAGAATCCTTGAATTTGTTTTAAATATGTTATTATGAAAACATATCAATGTTATCCACACAACCTTCGATATTTTTGGGACTCATTAGTGATATGTTTTCGGAGGTTCTATTAGAAAATGAAAACCTGATCAAAGATCGACAATCAGGGTGTGGCAGAATTGGAGGATCTTTTCCATGAAAATGACACAGAATCATTCATCATCCGTGATCATTCTAAATTTAGTTATTATGTTTTTATTGTGTATTTATCTACATCTTTTACCCTAAAAAATATTTTAATAAATATGAAAATGGATTGATGTTTGGATAGATCCTATTATGGGTATGGGTTATATAGAAAATTTGGGGATAATTAATTAATTTTTTTGTTTCTTTAAGGAAATAAATATTAATTTATCTATCTTATAATAAAGGATACATGACCAAATTAACAATTTATGAGGTGTTAATCACTTATCTATTTTATGGGTTTCTCTCCTCATTCTATATGTGTTCATCCTTTACAGTACAATATGGCCTACAATATGACAAATACATGGAGAATGGTGTTTGCACATACATTTCCTTCAAAAAATGATACAATAACATGTCATTAATTGATATTTGATGGTAATATTGTGGTTCTAGACTACATTAGTAGATTCATTGATGAATCAATAGTATTCAATACCTGTTTTGGCATCCATTATTAATGATTTGTGATGGAATTGTTTCTCGAGGTGTCAATATGAACTAATTTGGCTAAAATCCATCCATTAATGCAAATGAGGATTATTCAAATTCATATCTGCATCATTAAATAGGATTCAATGTGGAATAATTGGGTGTTGATGAATCTCATTAAGGTTCATGAATGATATGATGTTTCAGAAATATAATTAATCTACATGGTATGTATTCCTATGAATACACCACAAGTATTAATTTAAATATGTCTATAGGGTTATAGAATAGAGAAATTCATCACATTCCATGTAACCCAAGTAACACAACATGTTTCCTTTATCCAACTAGTTTGACAAATATATAGCGTACACTTCGAGGATCCTATGTGGATTTTCTCACCATGTAATCAATGGAACAGGTCATTTACACCGAAAGAGGGGGCTAAACATGTATAGGGAGTACCCGCTTTGTATATCTTGTGGGAATACACTCCATTTAGGGTGATCAAAATTCATTTTACTAGAGAATTTACATTTCCTTGGGTAGAATACATGTTGAGTACCATATGAGACATATAAAATATGTTTAACCTTGTGATGATCTGTGTATTGGGAGAAAGTACAGTCCACGTGAAAGAGAGACAAAGATAGTACTATGGTTTGTGATATGCATCTTGTTACCCTCGGGACAAAAAAAAGTACCTCTATGAGGATAGGTCAGATCCCTATTTATACATAACCCAACTTTCACTTGATCTTTTGTGATCTTTACTAGACCAGTATCGATTAATAGTGTTCATTTATTTCATTCTGTGAGGGTTAGTATAGAGTTTTATCATACACATATGATGATGATCACTTCACTTGTATTCTATGGATACAGTTTGTCAGAATATTTTTATAAATATTAATGGGGGATCTACTCAAATAATAATTCCCATAGTGGAGTTTTTGATATCATTGTGACCAAACCTACTCGACACCAATCCTCTACAAAATATGTTAATCTTGTTAACCTTACATGTACATCATATGGATTTGAGGGTAATCCTAATATTTGTATCATTCATCTTAGAGTTCCTGTGTAAATTCCTTATGGTGAGATTTGATGATCATGACACCATTGACGGACACCATCAATGATATTTTTTTGATTCCGTGTTCTCTCAAGTATGAGTGTTTGGTGGTACCATCGAGAGTGAATCCTTGGTTGGATTTACAATTGTGATAGTACCTTGAGATTTGGTGTATTTTTTTGGGAATTATGGGTATTATATTTGTATGTATTATTGATATATATATATATATATATATATATATTTGTGTGTTTCTATATATGAACTTCACTCTTGATGATTTTTGCATGGTTATTCTGGGGTGTCAATCTAGGTATTAGTACACTCTCCCCTTCATGGGATCTTACAACACAAGTTATTTATAATTAAAAAGAAGAATGTTTTTGTAGATTTCATGGTTGAATAATAGAAGATATATCTAGATTAGGCTATATATATCAATGAATATAGCAATGTCTATTTTTATAGTATTCCCATATTTGTTAGTGGGATATACATTACATTATATTTTTCTATCCTTCTTGTAATTGGACCCTATTCTCTTTCTTGTTTATTACATCATAATTTAGTTATGAGATTATAGATATATGAATGTATTATTATCGTTTCATTCATATTTCATCATTTTATGAGATTATATATGTTTATTTTCTTATAATAACTTTAGGATAACTCCTCACATGTGAGTGATATGCCCCCATGTAGATAGTCGCCAGCACCTGGCCCATTGGATGTGTGCATGGGGTTCTTGCGTCACAGCCCCTATCAGGTAGTGTTAAGGAACCAAAATTTAAATATGTTATGGAAACCAATAAATTTGTAATGATGATAAAGTTAAAGAAATTACAACATTTAGAAAAAATGATAGTACACAATATTACAATGTTATTCCATTCAACATGATTTTTTTAAGAAACCCATGTATGGGGTATCTATCCTTTCACAAATCCCCTCTATAGAATAATCATTGAATGATATATTGATGAAATGGTTGTAAAATGTAAAAACCTAAATCTAGGTAGAATAGAGTTCATTGTTACATTATTTCATAGGTATTGGATAAAAAAATCAAATTCTGGTTTAATAAATAGTTTAGTATTCTTTGAAGACTACATACATACTTGAATATTATATTAAAATTGAAAACTTAAGATACAACATAGAAATTACATGTTGAACACCATTTTTATCTAACCTAATACATGAATATAAATAGAATAATATTTATTTTAATTCTGGGAAAATAATCTTATGAAATAGGGTTATCTCATATGCTCAGTAAGGGTATGCATACAACTGAGAGTTAATAAGGTGTGAATAATATGGACGGAAATAAATGGAAATATGATAATTATATATAAATAACCACATGATCTAAAATCTATAGTTGTATATCATGTGTAATATTTTAATCACGTGTAAATAATTAACTAATATCATGATAAGAGAATTGCATAATGCCAAAAATTATAAATAAACTATTGGGACCTCTTGCCAATACAAATAATACAAATTGATTATTGTTAAACCAATACCCAAGATAGATTTCTCAAGATACCTAATGATACAATGGGGGATTATAATGGTCTCATGTCATCACATAATATGTACAATTAATTTCTTTATAATATGTAATAACAATATTTTACCATAATGCATTATTGTAAATATTAACTGTCTATATTTGAACAACTAGTCTTATGCAATATCAATTATTTCTCAAGTCAAACTGATTATATAGCATTAAAAAATAAAAATTGGGTGAAACATAATCAACATAAATATTATTCATGAAACTAACATATGAATTTTTTATAATTAAGCTAATAATTAAAAAGTTCATATCCTATTCAATGTATTATGGAGAATGGTATAAAATATCGAATCCCAATCAAACTAATCATAAGAAATCTAATGAAATATTTTTTATAGTACCATAATGAATTTAAATTATTAAAAACTATAATTTAACTAATGATTTTGATATATTTAAATGTACAATAAATATATCCATGGATATGTTTTGATGAAAACACTATGTCCACATTGAAATTGCTTATTTTTTTAATTAATTATGCACATATAAAAGAAAATTTTTTATTTATAAATAATCCTGTAAATTTTAATTTAAGCTTCAATGAATATATAATTAATTACAGATGGAATGATTTTTCAATTATTATATTTCAAATACAATCAGTTCATGTATTTCATGAAAATGTTGAAAAATACCTCATTCAAGGAAAGACAAGAAGATTCTTTTCAAACCATTTTTTAATAATTAAAACATGGTTAAATAAAATAGTAAAAATCATTGAATAATAGTAGAAAAATCATTAAATAAAATCAGAATACATGTTTATGGAAATTAAATATTCCCCAGATTAAACAAAACAAAACAAATCTTGAATAATGGTGAGGTTTTGAAATAAACCCTTAACTTCGGTTCAACAACCTTTTTATGTGTTCAAAGAACCATTATTATTAATATATTTTTTAAATCTATTAATGTACCATAATTATATATAATAAAATTTATTTCATATTTATAATCCTTTATTATTTTGTTTCATAACAATCTTCCATTAAAATAACTATTATGGTAAATAATGACTTCCGGTTTTATATATGTTTTGGTTAAGTGGTTTCAATAGTTACACATTGGTAAACCTTATGCCATCTTAAAAATGATAAAAATGATAAAAATATCATATATATACATGTAAATAATCATAATTATCATCTAGAAAATATTCCATTGAATATTTGATTATATCCATATAAGGAGACAGTAAGCAGTACATATGGACAAGTGACAGTTTCCCTTCTAATATGATGGGAAAGAGGGTGAGTAATGGGTTTTTCGTAATCATTATAAAATTTAATTGTTTTTATGTTATTGAAATTAATATTTTATGATAACTACAATATATTTAGAAGAGTATTAAAAAGAATAAATTGAAACATGTCATGAATTATAATTACCTCTTCGTTGGGAGACCTTATTAGATCATTCTTAAGAAAATTAAGGATAATAATTTCTAAGGACCATGACCTCCAAAATAGGAATAATGAAGTTGAGTAAATAAGTGTATATTTATTGGTCAATATAAATAGCTAAATATGGTGTGAATAAGAGACAGATGAGGTTCCCTTTTATTGTAGAGGCGATAGGCACTATTGGAATATCTCAATGATTTTATTTTAATAATTTATATATCAATAAAAACACATATAAATGGTAATGGATCACAAAATAAGTATGGAAATATAATTAATAATATCAATCATTAGAATTTATACTCGTAATTGTTTAAATTTAAACAATATCATTTTAATTAACTCTTTGTTAATCTATTTAAAATTTTACTATGGAAAATGTTTTTCGTTTGACTAGAGTTGTAGTTTTTTACATTTATGGTTAAAATTGAACAAATAATTGATGAGTAATTATATTATATCCCAAATAATATCTAATTTTTCTTATTTAAATATTTTATGATTAATAAATATTTAATAAAATGATATTTTATGAAATATAGTTTTTTTCAATTTTGAAACTATTCACATAATTTGATATAAATACATATTGACAAATGATTAATTTGAATATTATGATTTACCATGTATCAAATATTTTATTTAGATCTATAAAATTCGTTTTTCAGGTAAAATCATTCAAATTATATAAAAATTAATATTTTTAATGTATTTATTTTTCAATTTAATTTTAATTAAATAAATCTTATATTTCTAATTCCTAATAATTTATGGTAATTATATAATTTATAAAACATTTAAAAAATATTTACAATGATAATATTTTTATTAGGCTAAAAATATGGACTTTTTCATTAATTTATTAATTTTTTCCCTATGGAGACATGTTAAATTCCTTAAAAAAGAGATTTAGATTTTGTAACTATATTTGAATTAAATAATATTTAAGTAATTTTACTGGAAAATTTTCCATTAAAAAGCAAAATTAGCAGAGAATGTGTTAATTGTGAAATTATATTCATACTATAAGAAAAAATGTGAATAATTTTTTATGTATCACTTAGTTTTAATCTAAATTAACTAAATTTACACGTTACTAATGTGACAAATTTTACGTCAGTTACTATTTATTTTCCATAAAATAAAAGTATTCCAATTACCAAGTATGGACTTATAGATTTTATATATTTATTTAATTTTATAAAATATAATATATATTTGTATATGAAATTAACTTTCAATTTATATAAATTTTTTTTTATTGAAACACATTTATAGATATTTTAGTTTTTAAGAATTAATCTCCATTTATTCTTATACTATACATAAAAAATATTATATAAATGATAAAGTATTATATTAATTATATAATATGTAATTTTCATTAAAATTACACACTAATAATGACTAATTATATTAATTATGATATAAATATATTACAAAAAAAAATTATTCAGATAAAAACTTTCTTTTATATTTCTAATTTTTATTATTAATAAATTGGTTAATAATGAATTTTTTCAATAAATTCATAATACATATATTTTTCAAAATATAATTAATCTAATTTACCCTAAATAATTTTATATATAGTTTTCTACAATGAAGAACAATTTTATTAACATGGTGTTGCATGCAATGCAATATATCATAATGACTAATTTTATATAAAATTTGACATACCGTAGAATCATGGTGTGTAAAATTAATTCTTCCTTCAAAAAATATCATTCAAGAAATATCAATAATTACACATCATAAACATATTTTCATAGTTCTTAATAAAAATTTCTTTAGTTTTGAACATCACTTTGTTTACCTCTTAATTTTTACAAAGTAACTTTTCTAACATAGTTATTTGAATCGAAAACCCTTATTCTAAAGCATCCATAATCTTGATAGGATCATAAAATTTTAAAAAATATCAAACCTCTTATATTTCTAAATAACTTAAATCATTAATTTAGATAATAATTTACAACTATAACAATGATATATGGAACATGTAATGTACATTAGAGAGGAAATGTGGCATTTTCAAACTGTAAGACACGTCTCAAATTCACTAAAGTATTACAAAATTTCTGATACATATGGGGCATGACTTTCCTTTCGAACCAAAATTTTTAACACCCTACCATGGATATTCAATTAAAAAACATAATCTCTCACTTAAAATTTGAAATATTTAATTTTTTTTGCATAAGTTTTTTTTACTACACTAAGACATGTTGATATGGGTCTGAATTTTCATTGACATTTTTGTTGTTTATGCCACAATTTCAAGTCCTACAAGCATCCATTATCAAACATCATCCCAAAATATTTGGGGGTCAAATGTCTTTCAATATAATGATTATTATGATGAAATTTTTATACTTGAATTGATTATATTTTTATAGAAAAAATATATTGAAGGTGAATTCTAACCACACAAACCTAGAATGTCATGTGAGATGAATCTCACTATTCCTAAAAAAAATTAAATAACCATTTTTTATTCAATGTCAGATTGACGGTTATAAGGGGTGCTAAAATGATGTTATTATTAAAACAATCTAATGAATATTCTATATGATCGATGAAAAATCATGGATCAAAACTTAAAATGATTATAATTATTGCACTATGAAGTATTATAACTTCACTAATTTAGAGTCATGAAAGTCACTTCAGTGGAAATAATTCTCCTAGATTAATAATATGTGCATATTTGGTATATTTATCAACTATAAACTATGAAAAATCATTATTATTTTGGGTATTTGGTATTGTAGTGACATTGTTTATAGTAATTTCATCCCATATCCTTGTAACAATTGGTATATGATTCATTAATCTTATAGTATTTTGTCCCTCATCCATAATTTTTTTAATAATCGAACTTCTTCATACATAATCATCAATTTCACTGTTCATATTATACAACTAAACATTTCCCTAAAATCCCAATACATCTTGGTGGTAACATTGGGTATTTATAAATTCTAGATCTGGGTGTCATCTCGTAATTACATTATTTTTCATGGGTATAGATAAAATTCAAAGACTCATTATAAATTGAACAACACCATCCTCATATTTGAATTATTCCAATTTCCCAACATTCCTAACATTGTTTTTCTTCAAAATTCTCCCCATCATACTATGAACATTTCATCTTTAATAGTAATGATGGTTTTTAAAATAATTTGATAAAAGAGTGTTGATTCCCCATTTTAATAATTTCCAAATACACATTTACTATGTAAATTAATATAGTATACATTTAAATAATTATTATTTCCCACAAATCCATGGTCCTTCCTATGAAATGCATATGCGACATTACATTCTGTCACTGGGTGGTTGTGTGTTGAGAAGTCATAATCCATAATTAGTTTGAGCCATCTCCTATTCAACATAGTGAGTTACTTCAATGAGAAAACTAATTTAAAAACCTTTATATATGTATATAATAGATTATTCACCACATATGTAGTGTCTCTCTATCTTGAGATAAAATATTACACATTCTCACTCAAGATCAAGAGATAGATTGTTCAGTTAATGAGATTTTATCTTTCATCACGAATTGGAAAAAACTCTATCAGTCCAAAAAAAACTAATTCTCATAAATGATTCATAACAATATATCACAAATAAACTATTTAAATATACTTTATTCAAGGTTATATAATTCACTGATATCATATTAAAATCGTCATAACATTATTCGATTTCATTTTTTCAAATACGCATAACCCCTATTGAAGTATTCTTAGTTAAAAAGTTAACAAATCAAGTGAAATTTTGAATAAATCCCCTATAGTATTCTTCCAAACCAATGAATCTACATAACTCTGTTATGATAATTACTACATGTCATTATTTGAATACATTTTTCATCATATAATCAACTAATATTCTATCCTTGGAGACATTGTTTCCATTAAAAGGAAAATTTTGATATCAAAATTCACACTCTAAAAATTTCACATATAACTCTTTCAACTAAGACCTTCAATTTTGATCTACAATTGGTTATCATTTTCCTAAATGTTATTGGTGTAAAACATATATCATGCATATATATAATAAACATTATCATGATATTCCATGAATAACCTATTCATTAGATCAATATAATCAAAGTATTATTTTTTCAATACAAATAGAATTAATTTATACACATATTTTCAATAATTCATCTTAAACATTGTAATAGAGAAATCATCCATTATTAGTCTCAATTTTTGAGGTCCAAAATAAAGGTCAATAATTCATATTTTTTTATCTCTATATATTAGAATGAATAATTCATCAATGTGAGGTATAATATACATGTTCCCCATATTAGTAAAAATTATTTCCCTATAGTAAATTAATAGCCTCATAGACCGATCATTCATCTTCCCAAAATGAATAGTTGACGAAGAAGTAGAAAAACTATTTTGTATAAATACCTTCCCAATCAAATCCATGAGTTTGTTCATCAACTCCAACAACCCCGCTCTGAGAATTCAATAGATATTATTTGATAAAATTCATCAATTAGGGATTAAAAAAAAGGAAAAGCTAAACTTCTCCCTTTACTGAATTTCAAGGGAATTATATACAAAATAAATCATGTTATTCCAATAAAAAATGTGAATCCTTGATTTTAATACTTCATTTTTCATAAACATGTCAAGTATACTCGTATTTTATAGAAATTTAATTCATAATAGATTTTATAGAAGGATCCATAATTGAATCTGATGATGAATTCTCCCATCTAAGGATATGTAGTTACATATCATCATTAACAAACATAAATTACACCTCTTTACAATAAACTTTTTCACTATGTTTTTAGATACATTATATAACCAGAATTATAACATATTCGATCATTGTTATGATAATAACATAAGAATAAAATCATGTATGTCAATCATATTATGGACTTCTTGACACATATTTTCTGGTCTGAGGTTCCCACTATGACTCTTAACTAATAACATTATTCATTAGGCTAATGTAAAATTTATGAATATTTTAGATAACTATAAGCATATAAAACTATGATATGTTCCAAAATAAAATAAATATTTATACAAATTTGAGGATATTCTTAAATAATGTTCAACCAACACATTTAGACTATCAAACTATGCTATTGTTATCTTATATGATTCCCCTTTCTCCCTTCTCCATTTCTAGTGAATTTTCAATTTATTACAAGGACAATAATTTAAATAATTTCTCATCTTCTTATAGATGAATAATTTCATACTTCATGACACTTTATTTCTATTAAAATATTTTTCATGGTATCCTATATATTTACACTTATTGTAAAATCTAATTTCCAATAAGGACGATCAATGATGTTTCATTCCCAAATTATCTCAAGATTGAAATACAACCCATCCCATTTTCCCTTATTGCTTGTTTATTGTTCTGATGTACTCACCATCCCTATATAAATCATTATTCTCATAGAAGCTTCATGATATGGAGAATTATATCACTTTACTTATATAACATGATACGATATCCTAATATGATTATATTTTTTAGTAGAATAGTTCTCATAGAATCACCGCCTTCAGCAAATAGAATAATGAATAAATATTTTTTATATGGATTATGTATGCAGCCCATGGAATTCCATGATAACATTATTATGTTAGATTCATACATGGAAACATTACCATCTTTATTTTGTATGAGACTCATTAATTTTATCTTCATATCCACTTTTAATTTGTGAGAAAAATATTTTTCTATGAAAAGTAACATAAAATACTTCCATTCCATGTATTCTACTACCTCCTCTACATTAGTTATTTTAATCAATGCACCCAATTTATCTAGGTCTCCTAATTTAAAATAATATTTAATGACATTAGTGTCCCATTTATACTTCCCAAATAATGAGATATAATGCCTAGGAACTTATCCATTTCTCAATAAGAACTAGATATTTGGTCCCATTTTATGACGATTTTTATTGACGAATAATCTAGTTCAACATTGTTTTACACATTTTGGATTAGTATTCCAATATATATAAGTAAGGTTATATCACATAAATAATACATATATGTCAATATGATTATATGGTGTTCACCACTATCAGCACCTCCAACTCTATCTTCATTATCATTCTTGTGAGATAAACCCTTATATGGAACGTGTACATTAATATGGTTTCCTTTCCATCATATAGGATTCATTTATAAATAAATACATATATATTATTACTCTATGAATAATAATGTATAATTTAGAAACTATTGAAATATGTGAAATACATTGAATATTTATTTATAACTAATTTTAAAATCATATGCTCTGTTTCATTGGAAGTTTCGAAAATTCATTATAGGATTATTTCTCCAAAATATAGTTCCATGTGGTTCCACTAAACATAA
The DNA here is from genome assembly GCA_963277665.1 of Viscum album. Taxonomy (NCBI): domain Eukaryota; kingdom Viridiplantae; phylum Streptophyta; class Magnoliopsida; order Santalales; family Viscaceae; genus Viscum; species Viscum album. The sequence goes on along the minus strand of OY728163.1, from coordinate 1,895,242,616 downwards.
ACTAAAAAATGTCATAATTGTTACCCAATTTTCCTAAAGTTAGTCTTTACATTATTAACTTGGCCTCAGATAAAGATTATTACTTCCCAACAGCTGAATAGTTTAGTAATCTTATAGAACTACATATATAATTGGATCTTACATGATAATTGAAAACATAAAATATATTATAGTACTTCCAATAAAAAAACTATTATTATCTTAGATCATCCAAACATATCAATCATAATAATATTCACTCTATCTGAGGGACAAATAAACATAAGAAAAAGTGTGAGCTTATATGCTTAGTAAGGGTATGAATACAATGAAAACTATATAAGGCATGACTTCTAAAGAAATAACTAAATGAATATATAATAATTACATATATGTAATCGCATGATTTAAAAAGTATCCATGTATATCATAAGTAATCAAATAATATCATGGTAATTAATAACAAATCTCATAATGAGAGATGTTGGTAATGAAATACATCATAAACATACCTATTATCCTTTATACCAACACATATTATAGAAATGGATAAGGCCCCTTCCAATTTCAATTATAGAATAACTTATGGGACCTACTAATGAATCACGATACTATGTTAGGGCCCTCCTCTCACACAGTATGTCCATTTTATTTTTTATATTAACAAATAATACAACTGAATCACCATTAGATACCAAAATCATTAACTATCCTTTTCAAAAGAATCATCCACATAAAATATCATCACTTTTCCTTGTCGAACTAATAATAAATGATCCAAATAATAAGGAAATGGTTAAAAATAATCAAAATTAATTTTCATGAAACTAACATTTGAAATGATAATAAATAAGGCAATCTATAAAAATAAGCAGAACCCATCCAATGTAATACAAAGAATGGTATTTAAGTAACACATATCCCATAAAAAATCATAAAACATACAAAAGTATATGATAAATACTACCATAATAGAATAACCCCAAAACATAATTTTTAACAAAGTATGTTTATATAGATAAAAGTACTCTAATATAATTATTGTATTTTTTTATTAAAATACCCTTTTCACTTTGAAATCACTTATTCAAGAATAATATTAATATATATAAGAAAACATTATCTTTGAAAAGAAACTTATAAACATGTAAACATTGATTCAAAAAATTAGTAATTATATTATGAAAATATATTCAAGGAATATATGTGAAAAATTTATCACTTTCATATATATTTTATAATGGTTTGAAAGTAACATGTTTAGAAAACCATAAAAAGATTTTTTACAATAATTTTGTAAAAAGATAAACATTTGTAAAAAACAAATTTTAAAAATGATCAGTTAATTTTTAAAATAGATGATAATATTTTTATAAAACATGGATATGGATGTGTTATATTACTTAATGTATAAATAAACCTAAACAATCCCAAATAAAGAGGATATTCTAAAAAACCATTAACTTGGGTTCTACATCCATCATATGTGTTCACTAGTAATGTATAAAAAATATTTATTTATTATTAGTTTATTTTAGACCAATAATAATATATATCATATAATTTATGACATTTTATTAATCCTTGACCACACATTTCTTAACAATTCATTTTTAAAAATCACTATTTCATGAAATAACATCATCATTTTTCATGCATGTTTTTTGTGATGGTTTCAATATTTACACTTTGATCAAGGTTATATCATCTATATAGTATCAATAAAAATAAAAATTTCTTATATACACATTAAAACCATCATTATTCCTACCCATAAGAGATGGTAATGAGAAATGAATTATTGCACATTGTGGATATGATAAGTTATACGTATGGATGAGTGATACATTAAATTCTAATTTGTTGGAAAAGAGATTGTGTAATTATGATTTAAAAAATATGAAAATAGTTTTAGAATAATTAGGATATTGAAATTATTAATTTTTTGTAACATTTACAGTATTATAAGTGGTAGAAGAATGAATAAATTGAAAGAGTTCAAGTATGAAAATTAACTCATCTTCCAGAGACCTTATTAGACCCATTTTTAAGAGACATATAGTAAGTATTTTAGGTAGAGTAGAACATCCAAATAAGGTTTAAGAATTTTAAAAACAAAAATGTACATGGATTTGTATATGTAGATAGCTCAATGTAGTGTGAATAAATAATGTAGGGGGTTCCCTGTTATAATTTATGGGAGGGTAGTTATGGAGTCTCTGAAAATATTAATATATAATAAAATAATTATTTTTACATAATATTATAAATGAAAATTTACATAACGATAAATTACAATAGGTTTTTACTACCATAAAAAATAATTTATGTGTTTGGTAATTATTTTAAACATTATCAATTTGATTGACCCATAGTTATTAAATTTTAGTTTTAACTATGGAAAAAATATTTTAATATTGAAGAGTTTTAATTTTTAATAATAAGGTAATAAATTTCCCCATAAATAGAAATGACATGATATTTTAAACCATATAATATGCACCTTGTCTTAGTTCATGATCATGTACTTATTATAATTTAATTGTAATAGCCATGACCTCTCTTTCCCATTCCATTTTGAAAATAAGGTGTATGAGGTGTTTCCGGAGGTCATGGTGACTTATCCCCAACACACTACCAAATTTTAATTTCTATGAATAGTTCAATCAATGAATAGTTCCAACAGTAGAATGTTGTGAATAGTGCATCAGTAACCTTCTGTGAATAGTGTCATCAGTAACTGTCGGTGAAAAGTGTCATCGGTAACCTTTTGTGAAAAGTACAATGGTGACCTTATGTGAACTATGACATCGGTGACCCTATGTGAACAGTGTCATCATTGACCTTCCATGAACAGTGTCATCAGTAACCTTATGTGAATAGTGACATTAGTGACTATATAAGAATAGTGTCGGCAGTGACAATCTATGAATAGTTTCAAGGGTAACCTTATACGAATAGTGCTATGATAAGCTTTTATGAATAGTACATCAGTAGCCCTATGTTAATAGTGTAATCAGTAACCTTCTTATGAATAGTGTAATGGTGAGGTTCTAATAGTGACCTTTTTCCTTTGCCAATTTTTTATTTCTTGAATTTCTGATTCCAAAAACGGTGAGGTTCCAACATTATCCTTTTTCCTTTTCTAAAATTTGATTTCACAAACAGTTTTTCCAGAATGATGACTTTCCAAAAGACACCTTATTCCTTTTCCAAATTTTGAGTTCATGAACAGTGTTTCCAGAATAGTTAGGTTCCACCGTTGACATTTTCCTTTTTCCAAATTTTGAGTTCATGAATAGTGTTTCTAGAATGAGGTGGTTCTAATGCTGAGGATCATAAAGAGTGTTTCTAGAATGGTGAGGATCCAATTATGAGGTTCTCAAACAATATTTTTCTATTTCCAAATTTCATGTTCATAAACAGTGCTTCCAGCTTCCTACAGTAACCCCTTTATAATTCCCTTTGAAGTAAAATGCATTTAAAGCCTGTTTTATGAACTCTAAGGATAATTCAAAGGTCAAAACTCCTATATTAATTTCTCCTAAGTCATGGGTTGTTTTTACATAGTCTACCCGTAGTATTTAATGTGATTTGCATTTAGTGGAAAACACAACATATTATAAACCACTACTCTCATAAATCGTCTAATGGGACAAGACATCTTTAACCCTAGTTCTTCCTCCTTGTTCTCGAGTGTTAGACCCTATAACAACTCATTACATCCCAAAGGAGTTGTGCAGTCAATCTTTACTCCTAGGATTTGTTCCACTTTTTTTGATGAAACCAAGCAATATTGATCAGTCTTCGATATAAAGTATGATCTATCTTCATTATTTTGGGTTCATCTAATTCTTTCTCCTTATTTTTTTTATTTAATTTTACCCCAACGTTCCTAATGGTCTTTTCATGGGTGTTAGCTGATGTTGTGGTGTCTCTACATCCTCAGGATGTTACAATTTTCACAGGGGAGAAGATCGTAACCCATTGTGCTGCATGTTCTCTTATAAAGAACAACATGAATTGTTTGAGGGAGGGGATCTGTTCCTTCTCTTTCCTTTTATGTGCAACTATATTGTTAGCATGTTTTATACCACTCGATCACAAAAGAATTGGCATTATATATATTTGAACTAGATAAACAATTTGATATCGATCGTATGTTATTGACTCTTGTTTTCCCAGATAGTGTGATATCTATTGTTGCTTTCTTATATTTTTCGTTCTCGATTGATATTGGTAAACAATTTAAAGATGGAATTTATTGATAAATGGTTGGATAAAAATAAAAATACATGTAAATGAATGTTGTTTCTCTGTATCTAATTTCATTTTAATAAAATAGGTGTAGTAAGTATGTTTAATTATTTGTGATAGCTTTTGGATTAGGTTTCCCGAATTTGGAAGCTAATAATAATAAATTGGTCAATCCAATATGGATTAATGATTTGGTTTTTTGATAAATTCTAATTCCTTGTAGGGTACCAAGTTACCATCTTTCTTGTTTAAGGGCTAAGAGCCCATTTGATATGGTGGATTTTTCCTACTGCTTGGGTTTTGGTGTGATCATAGATGGATATTGTGATATGTAGGGGCATAGAGGCCTATTGTTTGTGGAAGAAGTTGATTCCTAGAGTGGCGAGATTCATCATGATATATATGTGGGTTTCGAGGAGGGCATCAGAGATGATAAAATGGGTTATATGTGAATGTCTAGATTATTACTAATTCTTATTGGTTGTTTATCTACATTACTTTCTACACTACTCAAGTCAGATGGTCTTGATTACCCTTCTCCTGAAAGGGGCGACGATGCGTAGGGTATGCCATGTGTTTTTCGTGCTTAGCTTCCCATTGGGAGGATGGGTCTACGGTCTTGCTATTGAAGGAAAAGACTCGACATGTAGTTCATTTAATCGTCATGTTGAGCCCCCTTGTGTTTAGTAGATGAAAATGTTTTTCTATAATGCCTGTGAATATAGGAAATTAATAATGTGGTTAATAATTTATTTAATAAATAATGACAACCCAATGGGTTCAAGTTTGGTGGGACGCAATGCTGAGGGTACAATTTAAAGGGACAATGGACTGTGGCTGTGATGATAATAAAAATTAATGTGGAATTATTGAAGGTTAGTTTATGTTTGAATAATTATTTAACATAAAGTGAAACTAATAAAAAGGTAATTATGTAATTTAATTAAATTCATTAAATGGTTGTGTGCTTATATGATACCTAGTCGTAGAAGTGGTTTTCAGGAGTCCAAGCGACGTGAACTGCAGTTGTGTCTAAGACTAGGTTATTCCCATAGTGTGGTTGTGAGCTATAGTATATTCTGTACCTTTTGTGTTTCTATATTCCAATCCACCTCTTCAGTTAGGGACACTTATAACTCAGGGATTCTGAGCCCTAGTGGTGGTGTTTCCCCAACATTCTGATGGGAGGATGGATGGCTGACTACCCCCATTGGCCCTGATCTCTTCTCTTGGTAGTTACTTATGCTGTTAGGCACAGTAGTTAGAATTCCCCATATATGTGTATAGTGGGATGTAATGGATTGTGGTTATTCACTAACATATATTCTTGATATATTTTTATATGGACTACTATAGGTGTAACGTGTATAGGCAGTGATGGCTTGATAATCCTTACATTGTGTATGGGTTGTATTGGCTTGAGGTTTAATACCCTATGTACGATGCATGTTATGAGAGTTGTGGTGGCTCCCAGAAATTACCTTGTTTTTCTTGTGTGGATGTGGTGGTGTGGATACATGAGATTCATGTTTTAGTGCTTCACCCAAGTGTCTGCAGGGTCGCCTTTTTTGGAGCGAAAGCATTAGACATGCATCATTGGGGAAAAGTGTAAAACTAGTGTGGAAGTAGTGGTGTGGTACCCTTGATATTTGTTTGTTATATTATATACTCTTGTATGTGTTACTTGGTGATATTATCCATGGTAAGGCTTTGAAATTTTTATACATGTTTAGGTGATGTGTAAGTTTTAGTTATTGTTCACTGTGCTTTAGCATGATTTATTTACATTTACACGAGTGGCCCCAAGGAAGATCCTACCAAGTATACTATTATACATGCCCTATGTGTATGTAAACTATTTTTCCAGTCACATGCAGTAATTTTTAGATCATGCTTGCTTCTACTAGCTTGGGGTTGCAAGAGTTGTTAAGGAATGTGGTTGTTTCTACTTTTACATTCTTTTGGGTACATACAGCTTTCCCATTCTAGTTGTACTTGTTTTGCATGAAATTGCATATGGTCACATGGTTATTAATTTATATTAAATTCTGATTTGGATTTTGTTGGTGTTTATCTTATCTCTCTCTTTCGCATTTGTTCTCATAGAGGGAAATGCTTGCCATCTGTGTGTATATTATACCCTCAATGCTAGTCGCCAAGCCTGGGCCTACTGGTGGTGGGAATCGAGGCACATTATCTATCTTCTCACATTTCTGGCCCAGGAGGGGTACACCTTGTGGGGTGGGACTCATGATAGATTGGTATCAAAGGCCTGGTTGAAGTATAATATGGAGTATAGATCTCTACAGGTCACTCCTTCCAGCTCCACCTTTATCTTTATGATGACTCTCAGATTAGCAAATGGGGAGAGATCGATGTAGATGATGATGCGACCTTTGATGAGTGACCAATAGAGATCCATGATCACAAAAATAAGGTGTTGTGTGGGAGTTTTATTCCCTTGGTTCATGTCTTGTGGTGACATAGTGGCATGGAGGAAAGTACCTTGGAATGAGAGTCACATATACATGCTCAGTACCCAGATTAGTTTTATGTTTAACTCTTTTCATGTATCAGACAATCTCTTGTGGTTATATACCTTTAATGTTTATAATATGGATTTCATTTGTTGCTTCTTGTGTCTTGATCTCCTTTGAGAGGTATCTCGATGGGTGGTTGTTCCTACACTATTTCCTTTTCCCTTTAGTTGGGTGTTGAATTCTTGAGGAAGAGAATGTTTTGAGTGGTATCTGATGTAATGGCCCGGAACTCTCTGGTCCATTATTTTGTGAAAATTTGGTGTTTGTTGTGTTTCAGGATGTCAATGTGACAAATTCATAACCCTTTTCTTAATTTCCATTTCTGTGAATAGTTATATCAGTGAACAGTTCCAACGATAGTCCATTGTGAACAGTACACTGATAACCTTTTGTGAACATTGTCATCGGTAACCTCAAGTGAACAGTGCAAAGATGACCATATTTTAACAGTGATATCGGTGACCTTATGTAAACAGTGTCATCAGTGACCTTATGTGAACAGTGTCATTGGTAACCTTTTGTGAACAATGCAACAGTGACCTTATGTGTATAGTGCATCAGTAGCCCTAGGTGAACAATGTCATTAGTAACATTCTTTGAATAGTGAAAAGGTGAGGTTCAAATGGGGTAGTTCCAAGAGTGACCATTTTTCTTTTCTAAATTTATATTTCAGGAGCAGTGTTTCCTGAACGGTGAGCTTCCAAGTGTGACCTTTTTCATTTTCCAAATATTGAGTTCAAGGAAAATGTTTCCAGAATGGTGAGGCTCCAATGGTTACCTTTTTTCCTTTTCCCAATTTTGAGTTCATGAACAGTGTTGCCTGAACGGTGTGTTTCCAAAGGTGACCTTTTTCTATTACCAAATTTTGAGGTCATGAATAGTGTTTCTGTAATGGTGAGGTTCCAATGGTGATTTTTTTCCATTTCCAAATTTTGAGTTCATGAACAGTGTTTCCAGAATGGCATGGTTCCAATACTGAGGATCATGAATAGCGTTCCCTAAATGGTGAGTTTCCAAGGGTGAGGTTCATGAATATTGTTTTTCCTTTTCCAAATTTAAAGTTTGTGAAATGTGTTTCCAGCATCCTATAGTTTCTTCCCTTTATCATTTCCTTTGACGTAAGACTCATTTAAATCTTTGTTTTAAGGACTCTAAGGTTGATTCAAAGTCTGTAACTCCTATATTAATTTTTTCTAAGTCTTAGGATGTTTTTACTTGGTTATATATAGTGGTTTAATGTGATCATGTTATATTCTAAAACCCATTGTATCTTAAAACAATGCCCCGTTTAATATTATAAAGGGATTAAATATCTTTCTCCTTAGATCTTCATCCATGTTCCTTGGTGTGAGACTCTCAAACATCCAATTCCTTCCTATAGGGGTTTTGTAATAAAACATTCCTCCTATGATTAGTTCCATTTTTTTATGCAACCAAGAAATATTGATTATTCCTCGATATAAGGTATGATTTATATTCATTATTTAGGGTTTTTCTACTTATTTCTCTATTACCTTTTTATTTAATTTTACCCCCATGTTATTAATGCGAAATTATTTGGTGTTGGTTGATGTGGTAGTGTCTTGGAATCCTAGGGGGGACACAGTTGTCAGAGGGGAGGAGATCATAAACAGTTGTGTGCCTCATTATTGTATAACGAACATCAAGAACTATTTGAGGTAGGGGATCCATTTCTTCTATTTTCTTTTTTTTTTGAAACTATATAGTTATCATATTTTATCACATATCATCACAATAGAATTGGCATAATAAATATTTTAACTTTCTATATAAATTCATATCGATCATTTGTTATTGCCTCTTTTTTTCTAGATAGTGTGATAGCTATAATTGCTTTCTTAGGTTTTTCATTCTTCATTGAGATTGGTAATGATTATAATGCCAGAATTAATTTATAATTGTTTTCATAAAAAAAAGTGGCATGAAAATGAATCGGGTTCCTCTTGTTGTAATTTAAAGTAAATAAAATTGGTTCAGTAATAATGTTTAATTATTTGATACATAATACATAATAGGTTTCCTATATTTGGAACATACGAATAATAAATCTATTAGTCTATAATGAATTAAATAACTAGTTGTTTGATAAAAGATAATTCCTTGTAGGGTTATATGTTACTATATTTCTTGATTATGGGAAGAGATCCCATTTGATATGATGTTTGTTTTCCTGCTACTTGTGTTGTGGTGTGATCCTTGAGGGATTATGTGATATGTGGAGGCATGGAGGCCTATTTATTGTGGTAGTGGTTGATGCCTATAGTTGTGAGATGAATCAGGTGATACATGTGGGTGTTGGGAAGGACACCAGGGATAATGATATAGTTTGGATGTGAATGTTTGGATTCTTAATGATTCTTATTGGTTGTTTATCTACATTACATTCCCCACTACTCCAGGAATCTGTTCTTGCTTATCCTTCACCCTGAAGGGCCAAAGAATCATGGGGTATGCCACATGCTTTTGATGGTTATCTTCTTAAAGAGAGGAGGGGTATACACTATTTTTATAGGTGGAAAAGACATAACGGGCAGTTCATCTAATCACAGTGTTGATCCACCTTCTGTTTAGAATCATAAAATGCTTTTCTAGAATTCCTAGTAATATAGAAAATTAATAATTGTGTAAATAAATTAGTTAACAACTAATGTTAACCCATGGGGTTGGAGCTTGTCGGGACACAATGCTGAAATTATAATTTTAAGGGATAGTGGACTTTGGGTGTGATGATAATTAAATTTAATGTGGATTATTGATGGTTAATTTAAGTTTGAACAATTAATTAACATTATGTGAAACTGATAAAATGTGATTGAAGTAATTTAATTAATCTCTTTAAATTAGCATGTGCTTAAATGAACCTAGTCTTAGAAGTGTTAGTTAGGATTCCGAGAGACATGAGTTGCAGTTGTGTCTAATACAAGGTTATGTCCATAGTGTGGTTGGGATATATAGTATATTCTGTACATTTTGTGTTTCTATATTCTATTCCACCCTATCAGTTAGGGAAACAAATAGCTCGATGATTTTGATCCCTAGGGGGTGTTTTCCCCAATCTTTTGGTGGGAGGATGGACGGCTGACTACACCCTTTGGACATGCTCTCTTCTCTTGGTAGTTAATTTTACTTGTAGGAATGGTGGTTACTTTTATAAGTACATGTGTGTGGAGGGATGTAATGTCTTGAGGTTATTCACTGATATATATTCTAGATAAAGTTTCCTATGGACTTCAGTAGGTGTAACACATATAGGCAGTGGTGGATTTAGGATCCTTACTCGGTGTATGATCTATAATGGATTGAGGTTTAATACCCGACGTATGATGCACAATATGTATGTTGTGGTGTCGCCCAGAAACTCCCTAGATAAATTGTTGTGTGGACATGGTGGTGTGGTTGAATGAGGTGCATGTTGGGGTGCTTCTCCCACGTGTCTACAGGAAATCCTTTTTTTTATAGAGAAGCTTAGGGTGTGTGATATTGAGGAAAAGAGGAAAACCAGTGTGGAAGTAGTCATAGGGTAACATTTATATTCGTTATTATATTATATACTCTTTTATGCCTTACATTGGGAGAGTATACATGGTGAGGCTGGGAACATAGTATACATGTTTAGTTGACGAGTTCGTTTCACTTATTGTTCACTGTGCTTTAGCATGCTTTCATTACTTTTTCACAAGTTTCCTCAGTGATGATCAAACTAATTATATTGTTATACACACCCTATGTGTATATAAACTATTTTCTAGGTAACTTAGTTCATGTTTGAGATCAATCTAGTTTCTACCATTTGGGGATACATGAGTTGTTCGGGCATGTGGTTGGTGCAGTTTTTTCTTTATTTTGGGCACTTGTAGATTTCCCCTTCCAATTGTAGTTGTTTTGAATGACATTACATATCTGCACTTGGCTATTCATTTATATTTTATTCTTAGTTGGAGTTGGCTGGTGTCAATCTTATCTCTCTATTTTGCTTGTGTTCTCTTAGAGGGAAATGCTTCTCATCTATGTGTTTACTATACCCGCAGTGTTTGTCGGCAACTCGGGGCCTACAGAAGGCGGGACTCTGGGGACATTATCTCCCTTCACATATTTCTGGCCCGGATGGCTACACCTTGTGGGGAGGGGTCATGACATTAATAAAATTTTATTTTGATAAAATATCAATTTTGTTCAATTTTTACACTATTGATTTTATTTCAATTGATTTACTTCATGATAAAAGAGAAATTCTAATATAATGATTTAAAACCCATAAATAATTCATTTAGTTAAAAAAATTGTCACATTAACTCATTCATATTAAATCCAAAATTATATTTTTATATTTATTTATTTTATTTTTCAGTTAATTATATAAATACCATATCCACATTGAACATGAATTTAAGGTAATAATATTATTTATAAAAATTATAAATAATTTTTTTTATGAATATAAATTCATTAAGATCCAAGATAATATTTAGTTTAATTAATATCATATATAATTCCCTATTTAGATACTTAATTTTTTTAAATAGAATGGTAATTTGATATTGTAACTATCATTAGTTTTAATATTAGATATGTCATTTTCATGGACAAGTTTTACTTATAACAACTCATATTAAAGAATAGGAATATTTTATTTGAATTCCCTTCATCTAATAAAAATTAATATTATATGGTTTGATTTCAATTCATCCAATAAAAATTTTGAAGAACAGTTCTCCCTTTATACCATATCTTTAAACCAAATTACCTCAATTTACTATTTATCGAGGTGATAAATTTTACCACGGTTACTATTAATTTTAACCCAAAATAAGAGGTTTAAAATTATGAAATTGTATCCTCTTAATTATAAATACTTCATTAATTTAATCATTTAAATATCTAAATGATTGAGAAATAATTTTTAAAATAAGTACACAAAATGATTCAAAAACTACTTTTTTGAAAATACCATTTCTATAATACAAAAGCAATTTTTCTAATACAAAGTATAATAAAAATATTATATTAATTTTTTAAAAATTTATTGATTATATAATAGATATATTTTAACAAACCGTTCACCAAAATTATATAATTCAATTTATTATTATATAAATATATCATATGTGAATTCATAGTTTTATCTAAAATGACTTATTTTATTTAAAAAAAATATTATAAACAATTGATAACCAATGGATTTATAATATAAATGTATAAAACATGTATTTTTATATATTTAGTTTGTAGCATTTATACCATCCAAATTAATGACATAGATATATTATTATATTATAGTTTTTTTTGAAATTGGTGTTGTGTACAAAATAAGCTATTGATGAGATTAATATTATTTAAAAAATGAAAATGTCATAAAATATTCAAATGTTAAATAAATTCCCAAAAATAAAAGAAAATAAAATAAACATGATATTTTTTAGTATAGTTTATTTTGACAACCTCAAGATAAACCCCATCGGGAGGGTTATATAGTGTTACCTCTGAGACATTTCTCAGATTTATTTTATGTCAAAAAATCACAGGTATCGACTAACAGTTTATCAATTCCATAATTGAAATTACACCTATATTTAATCTATAAGATCTGTTGGTCATCAGATCTACCATAATAATATATATAAATTCTTTAACTAATATGTATGGAAAATTTAATCCCATTTACAATATCATGATGAAATTCATCAGAAATTCATTACATGAAAACATTTAGACATTATTTTTGGGTATCATTCAACTTATAATATTTCATCCCTTTCACATACCATTTTTCAAGGGGAATATGTTTTTCTATACCTAAAGAAACTATATGGTCCCTTGGTTCTATCCAAGCATCTAACCACTATGAAATAAATTTGAATCCTATATAGAAACTCAATCATGTGATGTATGGGGATGAAAAACTCTACTCAATTAAACCAAAGACGATGTTAAAATTAATAAATTTATAATAGAAAAATTATATGACACAACTAATGATATAAATGTTTATAATTCTTAAAATCATAGAAAAATAACTGAATTTAATATTACAATATAAGACTAAATCATAACATTATATAATTTCAAGCATCATAGAAATCTATCTTATATACCCTCTTCAAATCACGACGTATGAAATAAAAATTGAGGGTGATCTTAGATTCTATACTAATGTATAGTGAAATAAAATCTCTCATGTGTAGTAATAAATAAATAAATAATAAGGTGGATTTTATATTCAATATTTGTTCCATATAATTTAATTCATTAGCTTAAAAATATATCAATCTAAAATATCATTATTATAATCACATAAATAATAATAACAGAATTGTTAATGAATTAATTGAATAATGTATGTATTTATGATCATTCTATGAAGGCCTCATTCTGAGACAACATGATCCTCACTATTAGAGATATATTACATGAAATTTCAATGAAATTGTTATTATACTTCTAATACCCAATTAATTTTCATAATGGGTTTCCTCATGATACAACTTGATGCTTCGATGATAAATCTATAACTGCTACCACCACTAAATTAATTGAGTTGATTTCATTGATTACATATTTTATAAATAATATATTACATATTAATATTATTTATTAACAAATAAAAATATATAAGTATTAAAGGATAAGAATTTTCAATATTTCTCTAGCCTGACTGAATATTACATTTTTAATAAAAATGTATCAGGCAAGCTAAATTCATCAAATATAAAAAATTGAAAAAAATAAAATAAGAAATTCCTAATGAATAATATATTGTTATAGATTACTTGATCATAAGAATCTGAATTATAATAATATGATTCATAATCCATACATCATTAAAGGGTGACAAATTTACACCAATTCATTAGAATTTATGATCTAAACAACATTAAATTATTCATAGAATTAAAATTAAAAATCAAAGGGAAATATTAAAAAATATTCCATAAATATTTTTTAACATGATTTGAAAAATAGATAAATCATTTCCAATTATTATATTAGACATTATAGGAAATAAATATTTTTAATTTTAATATTAAATCATAAAATTTAAATTTAAATGGAAAAAATATTGTCATTGAAAATTCTTAGCCACATATCCGGGACCCCTGAAAATGATCATAAAATTTTGTGATGGGGAAATAAATTCAATTTGAAAATGTTTAAATGAATATTCACTACATGATTTTCAAAATAATGATAAAATCAACTTATTAATTTAACATTTAATTAATTATTTTAAAATATTTCTAAATAAAATAAAATGTAGTATGAAATTTATTTTGAATGAAAGTTAAATGTCTATAATAAATCCATAATACATATTTAGGAATGTAGATAAGGAAGTGAAAGATTCCTGAACATATAAAAGTAAACAAGGTTTGCTTATATTACAAAGATCCTTTATTCCATTTTTAGTACTAATAGTTGAAAAAACTCGAATTAAATATGGAACCACAGGAAAAAAATGTGATAATTATTTCAATGGATTTTATGTACACATAGTACATATAATTATAACAATTATTATTTAAATTTAAATAATTATAAATTAAAATAATGTTGTGAACTAAACTCTTACTTCTCTAATACCCTTAAAATAAAGTACCCTAAATAGGAAAATTTTAAAATTAATCTTTATATTCCATTAATAAAATGGAATTAATTTTAGAATAATTCCAAGAGGCAGTATAAACACCATATAAAAAAAGTTATTTTCATAATATAAATTATGTCTATATGTTGTGTGATTGAGATGAAAACTATTTCCTCAGATTCATTCATTATCGAACAAGGTATATCAACATGAAGTGTGTATAGAAATTTATTAAATAATTTAATGTCATTAATTTTAACATATATATCAGTATGTAGTGTTATTTTAGAATATTTATACATCTATTCATTATATATTTTTACCTTTTATATACCACTAATGGTTGTTCCATCAAATAATCTAAAACTGCATAGATAAGTCAATCATCCTCAAAAGTAATATAAAATAGATCCTTCATATATAAAATATTAAAAATGATACGAAAAAAATTTTCATTCATTATATAAAATTTTATAACACTTTCAAAAATTTAGGTAATAGAAAAATGAAATATGTTGTTCATATAGTTGGTAGTCCACGCATACAAATATCGACATTTTCCTTTCACGAGTCTTTAAAAAAGAGAGTTGGTATAAAATTAGTAATCACAATAGTAAAATATTAATAATATATATATATATATTATAAATCTATCATAATATTCAGCAGCATAAATAAGAAATAAAATGTAGAACACATTTCTTTATGAAAGTTGTTGTCCACGCAAAGGGGAGAGAGATGTTACCATTACCCAATTGATTGAATGGTGAGATGATATATGATATATTATGTTTAAATTAATAATAATTTAAAACATATTATATATATCTATATATAATCATAAAATAATATTTATAACCACCCATGTGAGGTAGTGATGAAAAATATTAAACCAATACATGGTGATTGTAATCCATATAGATTCAAGAATAATGCTTCTATTTACCATATGATAGGAATGATATAGAAAATTGATATTACATCAACATGAAACAATTTACTTATAGTAATTATAAAAATATCATTTCATTAACATGTTACAAAAATATTTTTAAGAGGTATTCAAATAAGATAACATGAAAAATCCTGACAATTACATATGTATATTCTTTTGTTAATCTATATTTGATAAAATACATGCCTTCCAAAAATAGTATTTTTGATATACCACGACCTATATGTTATGATAAATAATATTGGGTTGGTAATTGTGCATGGATAGATTCAGATACGTGGATCATTAGTTTTTGGAAGATATAGGAGTGGTCGAGCCCTTAAATTAGTGAGGTGGGTGGGAAACTACTCAATATATAAAAATGATTTCATAATAAATTTTATACAAGGGTAATTTGATTTCAAAATAAAATATTTTAATGATAATAATGTTATAGAATAAATAAATAAACTAATGATATTTATGTATGTTTTTTGTGTTATCATGATAACTTATCCCTTCAGTTTAACATTGTTAACTGATAGTTACCATAAAAATGGCGATACCTTTACATAATGGTTACAATTAATAATTATTATTATAAATTTAACTCATTATAATATTATAATATTTGGATCCGAAATATAGAATAAAACATTTAAGCAATAAAATAATGTAGCAAATAGAAATAATATTAAAATTTGTTCTAAGAATAGAATGAAACCTATTTATTTAATATCCTATGGAGGAATCCATATGCTTTTACTCCAAAAGAATGTATAATAATATCACATTTAATTAATTATATTTTTATAAATCAAATAATCATAATATTAATTTTCATTCCATACAAATACTAATAATAACACGATGAATAAATTATTAAAAACTAATATTTAAAATTAATTTTATTTTAATTAAACAATAATTAGTTTTTAAAAAATTAAAAAATAAATGTATAAAAGAATATATTCAAATGAAATATATATATTATTTAAAAAATATCTTTACTAGATAATTTTACATAAAAATTTATGAGAATATTATATCTTTATAATATATTAAAATTGACAGTGTTTATAAAATATATATTTTTTAATATTCACTCTAAATTTTACTATAACAAAAATATCTCAAAATTCCCCACTAATATTGTTTTTTTATAAAAATAATAAAATATATCTAATTAAATAATTTATTATAAATTTATAAAATTTATTTTAATATTATATCAAAAAATATGATGAAAATCCAATTTAATAAAATATCCTCTTAAACATTAACAGTTCACAAACATATATGTTCCAATTATAATAATTTAAAATTTAGTAATTATTTCCAATAAAAAAATATTAATATATATTTGGTATAATTTTATTCCCATATTTTATATTTTTTTTATTAAATTCCAATATTAAAATCCAATAACTAAGTTACACTAATCCTATTTAAATAATAATATTGATATGGTAAATAATTGTTCGTTAAAGGAGAAGGATGTGTGTATCACAAAATAATGTTCACAATAATAATAAACTAAAATCATATCATGGTAAATTATTTCTTATATATATAAATTTCATTCCATTATTTTTAATTTAATTTAGGAAAATCATGACATAATGAAAATTTTATCATATATTCTAGTTATAATGTTAATACTCAAAACCTTTAAATATCAAAAATAATTTTTTTACTCAATATATATACATTTATAAGAATATAACTTGATAATTTATTCCAAATATTATAACCTAATATTTATGTAATATATTACATATAAAACCTATAAATTTTATCTTATATATTTTTGAGTTTGTTGAATTATATGAAAAAAATATATTATTTATTTCCCTTTTATTTTTAGATTTGTTTTATATCATAAATTAATATCATTTTTAAAATCGTAAATAAAAAAGAATATTTTTTTCATGAACTATATAAAAAAATAAACCTTTTAATCGTTCTATTATACATTGAAGTGAACTTTCCTTTTTCATATGAAATAATTGACAACTAGCGATCCCACAAATTTATAGCTAGTTATTATAACTGAATATGGTTAATTTAAAAAAAATAATATTTATCCAAGAATAAAATAAAATAAATGAATAATTACTCCAAATCACCAATAATAACATCCATGCTTCATCATTTTTCATTAATACAATCTATTAATTAAAATATTATAGAAAAAATTAAGACACATTATCATATTATATTCAAAAAAACCATAATTATCATTAAATGAAATGACATAATAATCAAAAGAAAAAATATTTTTCATTGGATATGAAATTTCGTTACAACATCGCTAAATATTATCTGTTTAAGGAATGTATTTATAGGAAAATAAACATTCATATTCAATTATTAAAACATACTAAAATTTCAAAATAAATCGTTTCCTCTAAGACACTCACCAATGATTCCTATTTTATTCTCATGATTCTGAACCATTCTATATAATTTAGTGACAAAATTAATGTATAAAAAAATTATGAATTTAATCCTTCATTTTTTATTCAATGATTTATATATTTCGTCATCTTTTTATAGTTAAAAAACTGAATATTAGTGGATTCACTCTCTCTTTGAATTTAATGATCTTTATATACATTTTCTTTAAAATAAGAAACAAAATCATACACCCACAAATCATTTAGAGGGATGTTTGTTTCAATATTTTCTTATTTTTTATGTTTATCTATTTATTTCTTCTTCGATGAAAAATTTCATTTTTTTGGTGTTCAATCATCATAATCTCTAATTTATGTGGCTCGAAAATATATTATGTGGATAATTCTATTGCACTTAATAGTGCCTGGAACCATGTATTTATTTTATTTTAATTAATTTTTTACTAATTCACTTGAAATGCTTGGAATAATCCCATCAATGAAATTAAGAACTATATATTATATATTATGTATATTTTCTACCTCATTTTTCAGTAATATTTTAATATTATATTCATACATAGAAAACGATATTTGCAACATAAATTTTAAATCTTAAAAAATCCTTCCATATTTGTTTATTAATCTTATGAATAAACTTATCAATGAATATCCTTATAATTATATAAATTTTAGATCATTATCTCCAATTTCATGTTTGTATTCTAATTATATTATCAACATTGATTTTCATGTCTTTTGTAAACAATATTTATCTCGAATAACCTTATACATTTTGTTGAATTCAAAAAATAGAGATATGTTTTCAAGTGACCTCATACACTACTCATCTACATGTTTTTTAGTATTTTCATTAAAATTAGAACTCTTTTTTTCAAATTATTCATTACTACATAATTTCCCTATGATTAGATGTTATATGATTCTTTATATAAGAAATATTATTGGTAATTTCCTGATATAAATATCCATATATATTTATAATGGTTTTCACTACAAAACCCATAAAATTGTTATTCTCTTATGGGAGATATTAATATTTACCAAGGTTGCTGATATAATTTCTCCTCTATCATTAAAGAGACATGTATAAAAATGGAAAACATGTAGTTAGCTGATATACATAATAAATATTTATCCATAGTTTAAAAATATTTATTAATATTTCTGTTCTTATATTTTGGAATGGATTATTGCAATGCTCATACTATCTATGTAATTCGAAAATCTGGTTCTCATGGGTCCTACTAATAATACTCAATTTCTAAAAATAGAAAACCCAACTCTAGTATTTTTGGGATTGTGATGACATTGTCATATGGGAAAAATATACAAGTAATTTCACCACCAACAAAAAATCATTTTTGTATTACTATAAAAAAAGATACATACATAACATTCAGTTTACAAAATAAGCAAAATACATAGAAAAAGACATTATTGAAACCATGATAATCAATAAAAATAACCTTATTCATATGATAGGAAGAGGAAATTAAGATAAATGGTGTCTGAGATACTAAGTATCATTAGTGTAAAAAAATATAATGTTATTAATGTAATGTTATAATATATACCATATCAAAATTATATATATTTCAACCATTTAAGGTTTTTATAAAAATTGAGACACCTCTATTTGTGAAGGTTGTACTCTACACTTACATTGAAGATGTTATAATAATTTGGTGAGTGAAATGTAAAGAAAGAAAATCATATATATTATCTTTAAATAAAGATAAATATTTAATTTCAAAAATAATTTTTTCATTATTATGAAATCTTATTATTAATATTTTATTTTTCACCTTCCATGTGATGTGTAAGTGAAAGATGAATCACATTGCATCACAAGGTGATAGTCCACAATACACAAGAGCTACGCGGTCTCATGTCGTACCGAATGAGAGGTAAAAAATATATATGATATAATGACTAATGATATAAGGGCCTACATCTACATGGTTCAACACTTTTTTGTAGATCAATGTGCTGAGAGAAGGCTCATTAGAAGTTTGCAGATATTCGGTTACGTAAAAACTGGACGGGGGATTACACATCATGTAACTGAATTACATGACATGAAATTTTATCTCATGTGATCTTTCATGGTGTTAAATAAGGTTTAACTATGTGTATGTTTTTGGCGTTTGAAAAAAAAATAAATCATCAAGGTGAAACATTTTTCAACGGACACCTTCCCAGAGGCATTACACTAAATGAATGGGGATTACACATTATGTAATTCCCAACTACTGTATGTTTTAAAAAAATCATCAGCTCAGGATTTCAAAAACCAATGGTTTTAATGAATCTCCCTTGACCCCAGGTGACATGATGGTGCAAACATCAATGGTTTGTGGATTCCTTATCCAAGGAATGATCCCGAGCTCCCTCCGTTGACCCATAGTGACCATCTTTGATATAAGTTTTTATGGGAGAGGTGATCATTATTCATTTCCTTTATTCGTTCTCATGAATATAACATCAATGACCTATTGAGATAGCAGATTTATTACTTCTATATTTCTTTACATGTAGTCTTAGAGATAGCCTGATTTATCACCTTGTACAAAAATGAAATTCTCATAATAAATATTTGATCTATATTATATAATTGTTATCGATCATGTAGCGATGCTTCGGATTTTTAATTTGATAATTGATTTCATTTAAATATTCTAGATTATGAGATATAAATGAGCTTATTAGTTAATCCTGACGTAAGTGATGGAAATCGGTAACAAAGTAAAAGTCAAAATTAATAGATAAAGACTTGCCTAAAGATAAAGATGCTTGTTTAATGAATTTATTTGTTTTTATTATAATGGATTTTGATAAAATTGATGAAGATATGTAGGTATAATGGATTTGGGTAATGAATTTAAAGAATGTTTATTCAAGATTATACATGAATAAAGTTATGATATATTAATTGGTAAATAAATTTTTGATTGCTTATGAATGTTTGTTTCTTTGGTTTCACATAGTTGGAATCTAGGAATAATGAATCAGTTGTTCAAGATGGGATAATAATTAGTTTTGGGGTGAACATAATTCCTTTTTAGGGTTTGCGTTTCTCGCTTTCTTTTAAAGCCCATGTGCCATATGTTTTGAAGCTATGAGAGAACGTTGTGTGTTAAGGTAGGACTCCATGTTTTACGGATGAGATACAATTGCTATGTTGTTTCTTTCTTACTGGGATGTTATCTGTATACATGAATTGTTGTATGTGGGGTATGGAGGCCCAAATGTGAATTGGGACTAATATGGCTAATCGTAGAGGGGTTTTGGGGTATTTGGGGAAGGATGACCTTTTTTTGTAGTAGTTAACACCTAGAGTTCCTCAATGCATCAGTTTATACATGTGGTTATGGGGAGGACACTAGATATGATGAATTGAGTTGAATGTCACATTACCCATTGATGTGGATTTTGGGTTCTTATTGAATCTAATTTTCCGTTACCAATTTTTAATTTCCCCATTTCCTAAGGAAGCTAGTTTTTCTTTTTATCCATCCAAGGGAGTAGAAGACACACAGTGTTCTCCATATTCATTCCATGTTGAGCATATCATGGTTGCATGGGTCAATGCTCCTACTATTGGTGGAAAAGACTCAATGGGTAGTTCAATAACTCACTCTATTGATCCACATATAATTTCAAGCTTATAATGTTTCCACAGAATAGAAAAAAAATTGGAATGTGGTACTGTTTTTTAAATGAATAAATGATTATTAACCAATGGGCTTAGAGTTTATTAGGATACATGTCTAGGGTCATATTATTGAGAAAATGTGACCTCGGTTTCGTTATACCTTGAGGGCATGTTACATTGTTTTGATGCTAATTTAATGAATTGTGGAAGATGATAATGGACATTTAATGGATAAAGAATTAATTAACGTATATTTAAACTGATAAATAGGGACAAAGTAATTAAAGATTTCTATTAAATTTGTGTTTTAATTATAGGAAAGCTAGTCTTAGTAGTGGTTGATTAGAGTATGAGAGACATTTGATGTAGTTGAGTCTATGAAAAAGATGTGCCCATAGTGTGGTTGTGATATATATTATATTTTGTAATTTTTTTGTTTATATATGTTACTATACCATTTATTTTAGGGAGACTAACACCATGTGGATTCTGTTCCCTTGGGGGTTTCTCTAACATCCCAATGAGAGGATGGATGACTGATTATCCCCTTTTCCCCCACTCTATTCTCTTAGTAGTTACCCGTGATTTAATGAAAATTGGTTAGTTTGTTCATATATGTGTATAGAAGGATGTAATGGATTGTGGTTATTTTCACACATGTATTCTGGATATAGTTTTACATGGACTATTATATGTATAATGTTTTTAGGCTATGCTGGATTAAGGATCCTTACTTGGTGTATGTGTTGTAATGGATTGAGGTATGAAACACCATGTATGATACACAATATGTGTGATGTGGTGGCTCTAAGAAACAACCTAGTTACATTTGATTATTTGGTTGGGCGGTGGGTTTCAAAAGGTTCATGTTATGGTGCTTCGCCCCAGCTTCTTAAGACTATCTTTTTTGGAGAGATATGCTTATGATGTGCGGCATTTTTAGAAAGCGGAAAATAGTGGGTAAGTGGTCTGTGGGGTAAAATTGATATTATTTATTGCATTGTATGATCATTCATGTGATACATTGTGAGAGTAGGCATTATGTCAATGTGAACAGAGTATTCTTGTTTTGGTGATGAGTTGGTTTCACTTGTTGTTCATAGTGAATTAGAATGATTTATTTACATTTTCACAATAGGCTACAGGGAGGATCTTACGGAGTATAATGTTACACAATCCAAACATTCCTATAATTTCATTAGGTCACATGGAGTAGGTTGGAGATCATGTTGGATAATACTAGATTGGGGTTTTCAGGAGTTGTTCAGGTATCATGGTCACTTTCATTTTACTTTCATTTGCTATTTGTTGTTTTCCTTTTCAGTTGCTGTTGAATTTACATGAAACTCCATATGTGAAATTGGGGTTTTCCATTATATTTTTGAATTAGTTGAATTTATATAGAACTAATTATATCTCTCTCTTCTTTATGTGTTCTCTTAGAGGGTAATGCATCACATTTCAATGTCTATGATACCATCGGTACTCATTTCCATCCTGAGACCTACTAAAGTTGCGACTCATGGGTCATTGTATTTCTTCCCCCATTTCGGGCCAAAGGGGGGTACACATTGTTGGGAAAGAGTCATGAAAGAGTGGCATCAGAGGCTCTGGATGAGGGATATGATGGAATTTGGAGTTAGACATAGGTGATAATACATGTGTTAGTTGGGAAATGGTGTCAGTCATGTTCATCAAGCACTCTGAACACTATAGATTGGATGAGACATAGGAATTTCGGGCACATGTGATCTGATAGAAGAACCATTAATCATGTTGTGGCTAATAAATGAGGTGATACTTGTTAGATGGTAGAGGCCATGGACAGTATCATTCGTCAGTATTCTTTCTGAATATGTTTGAATGTATATACATTTCTATGAGTTAGCCTAAAATTAATAAAACAAAACATTTAGTTAATGTTAATGTTATCTGTATTTCATGTTGAGGACCTCTAATTGTTTATCCTTTTACAATTATGGATATTGGTTGACATCATCATCAGGTTCTCACAAAATATTTCTAATAATTCAGGCTAGTAGATCATCTCATACAATAGGTTGAGGATGACAACTATTAGAGAAGGATACTCTATGAATTTCAGCTCCAGAGTTTTCAGACATAAGGACTTATTTCAGATGCAATAATTAAAGTCTAGTAAGATGATGTTGAGATATCTTTCAGTTTGATCCATTCCTAGAATAAGTATTGGGTATCATTGGTTGTGATGATCATGTGTGGGGTCGCAAGGTAGTGCTGGTTTATGTTCCTTATAGATCGTGAGGAGTCAACAGTCTCATGGGAGGAGTTCTGAGTCTAGTTTAGAGAAAAGTTTCTTTCTTCGACCATGATGGAATACAGTTTCCAAGAGCTTATTAACCTTTAGTAGCGTTGTTCAAGTGTGTGAGTTTTTAGTATTTGTTTCATGAAACTTTTGCGATATGATTTCGACCTATTACCAAATGAGGAGGCCAGTTTGAGGAATTTTGAGACGGCATTATGTCCAAAGATCCAGTGCTTGGTCACCCTTTTTATATCGAAGACATATATTGAGGTGATGGAAAGAGCATAGGTCATTTAAGAGATGTTATCTAGAAATGCATCATCATGAGAGGGGAGTTTTTAGGATTCCTCGTGAATAATATTTGTGGCTCAAGATTCATATTTTCCATGGAAGAAGAGTTTTTGGTCAACCAGTAGTGAGTCCCAACACTTAATGTCTCATTCCACCGTGGGGATTGGTTATAAGGCCTATGCTAAAGGATAATTCACTTTTATTTCATATTTAGGTGGTGTTCAAAAGTGGAATGAGTGATCGACCATTCTGTGTAGTCAGATTATTTGAGGTGTTCCGCTCCCAGATTCTGTATTGAGTCAGTTCTAGCCAAGGCAGTAGCAACGAGATACAGTAGAATTTGATCAACAGAGAGTAGATTGGGTGGGAAGAGGTTAGACCTGAAATTAATCTCATCCTCGATGAGTATATCTCTGAATTGAAGGTGGTTTTAGAGGGGTTAGAGAGGTTATAGAGCAGTTATTGGATAGATTCATGTGATAGTGTTACCACCACCAACTGACTAAGACATCATTTGATGTGCCAATTATTTGTTTTCTACAAGGGTGTACTACTTTTTGGATTCAGAAGCAACACATTTGTTTATATCACCAAACCTTTCCATTATTTGGTAAATGAGGTGGAGATAAGTATAGATCCATTATAATTTACTACGCCAAATTGAGGTCGAACTGACATGTTTTAATTATATAGGAAATATGAGCTAATGCTGGTAAGACGAACTATTGTGGAGATTTCCTATATTTACAGATACAACCATATTCATGAGGTAGGTAGTGTTCTTCGATGCGTATAGAGTGACAACAGTTTTTTTATAAGAAAGACCCCCAAATGGGACAGAGGTGTGTTCCTTCCATTTCATCCTTGACGACTAAGATTATGTTGAGTTCTTTAGGTGTTTAGAAGCTTGAATATCCAAGGGTGGTGTAATAGTACCCTAATGTCTTTCTAGAAGTGGTAGTAGATTTACCCACAAGGAGAGAGAATGAATTTAGGGAAAAGCAACATCCAAGTGTGTCTCCTATCTTTATGTCTCTGTATAAGATGATTCCTTCAATATTAGGGATCTGTGTATATTGTTCGATGGTCTATTTCTTTTTTGTTTTTATGGATGAGTGATCCACCAAGGGTGCAGTAGTTTTTTCATGAATAATGATGACAGCAGTTTGTGGTTTTGAATATATTATCATCACGTGAGACATGTTACTCGGAAGAACTGCTATCATCTTTACATTATTGATGATTTTTTTGATCAAATGAGTGGTTCAAGTTGGTTCTCGAAGCCCTATTACAGTCATGACACCATCATATGGGTGTCAAGAATGATGATATTCTAAAGACTACATTCGGTTGACATCATGGGTATTATTAGTTCATTGTGACGCATTTTAGCATGATGATTTCTCTATCTATGTCCATGGGGTTTGTTAATGTTGTGTTCTTTTAGTTCCAAGATATGTTCATGGTGGTTTTAATAAATGAAATTCATGTGTACTCCGTGTCTAAAGAGGTGCATGAAGGATGTTTGCATTCTATTTTGGGAGTTCTTCACCATGTTGAGCTGTTTGGGAAGTTGTCTATGTGTGAATTTTGGGTTCAAGAAGTCTGTTTATTAGGGCATGTTATATCCCATTTGAGAGTATTCATGGATCAATAATATATAGAAGTAGCCATGTGTTTGGAATCCCCTAAGATAGTGGAAGAGGTTTTATGTTTTCGTGGTTTTAAAAGATATTATAAGAGGTTGGTTTCTAATTTATCTAAAGTTGGGACTCCACTAGATGTGTTTACCATAATGGATTTGGAATTTGTGTGTACTGATCAATGTCAATATGGTTTTGAGTATCTGAAGGATAATTTGGTTGGTGATTCATTTCTTGTCTACGAATATCTAAAGATGAATTCAATGATTTCTGTGAAGCTTCATGACAGGTGTTGGGCTATGTGTTGATGCAGCCGAGATCTATCACTTCTTATGGGTAATAGATGTTATATACCTATAAGTGTTACTATTCCCCACATGTTCTCGAGTGGGAAGAAGTGTTTTTTTCCATCAAATTTTGGAGACATTACCTCATCATCATGTGCTTTGTGGTCTTCAACGATCATAAAATCTTGAGGCATGTATTCTCCCCGCATGACATGATCATGAACTAGCATCAGAAGATATAGTTGTTATTTGATTAAAACTATGATATTTCATATACAAATAGAAAAGGGAATTTTGTGGCTGATTCATTGCATAGGATGTTGTGTTGTGATGAAGTACATGAATATGTTGATTCCTAGAGAGTAATCGAAGAGCACCCAAGATTACATCTGGATACGAAAGAAGGATGGGGTATACAATGTATTTTTCAGATGACAGAGTAGTCATGTCTAGTTCCACATGTAAAGGAAAACCTATTAGGGGATCATTAGGTTGATGTCTTGAGACACCATGTTATTTTTGGTGAGGCCCCTGATGTTTGGTCAATGGTTGAACAACATTAATTATTGTTTTAAGGAAGGATCTTCATTTCTCTGATAGCACATTAGATGGTTCCCCTAGAGTTACATAGATCACCCTTGGAAGTAAATCCTCACATTTAAAATATTTATTGAGCATTCATAGTTATGTTTTTGTGGCCGGGGATGAATCATGAAGTTTCTGAAATTTTATTTTGATGTTTGATATGGAAGAAGGTGAAGGACAAGGACCACAGTCAAACTGGTTCTCTCTAACTGTTAGATATTTCTTAGTGGAAGTGGGTGGAATATTAAATGGAGTTTTTTACTAATTTAACTCAATCCTAGGGTGGAATGGATTCTATATGGGTTCTAGTAGATCATTTTACAAAATCATCCTAGTTTATAATGATCTAAGAGTCAAGATTAGTTGTTTTTTTTTCTAGGTGGTTTCTAGAAAATTTGGTCAGACTCCATCGAGTCCTAAGGATGATATTTTCTGATAGAGGTTGTAATATTACCTCCAGGAAAGGCAGTGGTCTCCAACATGCTTTTGATTCTTAGATATTATTTAGCACCGTTTTTATTGTGCATACGGATTGTCAGATTGAACATACTGTGACGAACTTCGAAGATATGTTTCACTCTTATATCCTAGATTTTGGAGGGTTTTGGATGAGGAACTGTCTCATTGTAGAGTTCAATTACAACAACAGATTCCACTCTACCATTGATATTGAACCATTTCTTGCCATGTATGGATGACCATTATGTTCTCTAGTGTACTATGCAGGGGTCGGAAAGTCTTCAATTCATAGGATAGAGATAGTACCAAATATGAAAGTGATGGTTTAGAAGATTCACGAGATAATGAAGGTAGTGGAGGATCATGAGATAGAATATTCCAATCATAGGAAGAGACCTATGTATTTTATTATTGTGGATCATCTATTCCTCTAGGTGACTCCCAATCGAGGGAATCAATGTATTGGTCTTGTGAGTGTGATTTTTCCCCAGTTTTTTGGTACTTTCTAAGTGTTGGATCTTATTGGATCTATGACATTTCAGGTAGCACATCCCCCATGGATGATATGAATACATAATTTTTTTATTTTTCACACCTCTAATGATGTCTTCATAATTAATCTCAACTCATTTATTGTGGTAAGATCAATTTAGATGAAGATATGTCCTTCAGGGAGTGGCCAATAATGATTCAAGATGATTAGGAGAAGGTGTTGCACTAGCATTTTATCCCCTTGGTTTCACTCTTGTGTGATAAATATGGTGTAGAGGAGAATACCTGAGATTGTGAGTCACAAATATTCATTTAGTACCAAGAGTTTTTTTAGGCTAATTTCTTCTCTTGTATTGTAATTCATTTTATGGTTGCAGACACTTTATGTGTATGAATTTTATTTATCCTGATTCTTATTGTGTCTCACTCTCTTCAAGAGGTATCTCCCTTGGGAGAGTTTTTAGGAGCTAGTCATGGTAATTTTTAGTTTTTTAGTTGTTACTTATATTGAGGTGGTGAGATCCTTGGTGGTGAAATATTTTAGAGGTTTCTCACGGGGTGTCTTTTTTGATGACCCTTTTCAGTTTCTTCTACCGGATGGTTTTGGATTCTCAAGGATTAGTTTTTTATAGGTATTTAATATAAGGACTTAGATACAAATGGATGAATCCTTTACATGTTTTTGATTATTGATGTTCTCTTTGGTGGCATAAAAGGATTTTGAAGTTGTTTGGTTAAGTAAAAAATGGAAATGGGGATCACATGTCGTGTAACTAAAATACAAGATGTTAAATCTTGTATCATGAGTTGTTTTGGGATGTGAAATAGAGTGTCACAACTTCTATGTTTTTGGAGTTTGAAAAATAAAATAATGCTTTCAAGTGATGAGTATTAAGGAAAAAGTCGACCTCGAGACACTACATGACGTGAAAGGGTATTACACATCATGTAATTCCCCAAAACTGTATGGTTTAAAAAAATTTATCCGATTGGTTTTTCAGAAACATACAGTTCAAAAAACATTCCCTCGGCCATAGGCAACTAAACAACCCACTCTTCATCATTTTGGGGATTCATTCACCATGAAATATCCCAAGCTCCCTCATTTGATCTGTAGTGATCCATCATCGATATAATTTGTTTTCATGGAGGGGATTGTGATTTTTTTTCCTTCATTGGTTCTAGTGTGATGAATAACAAAAAACTTTTGAGTTAGTGGATTGGTTGATTCACCACTTTTTTCATGAAATCATACTGGTACCAATATTTCCCCTTGTATGGAAAGGAAATTGACAACAGACTGAAATTAGGTTAAGAAATTAGTATCATTTCCAACGTGTTGTTGTTTTTTATACCGTGATAATGGATTCCATATATATTTTCTAGATACTGTGATATCAATTCCTTTCTTAGTGTAGCGTGATTTTCATGATGGAAATTTGTGAAGATCATAAATCAAATATTAATTGATAATTAATTTCATAAAATATTCAGAGGATTGTTTAATTAATAAATTTGTTTTTCTTGAAATTGATGTTGATCAAATTGATGTAGATATGAATGTATGACGTAATTGGTTAATAAACCAAATGATTCCTACTGCTTGTTGAAAAAATGATTAAAATCATAAAAAAATTAACTCATTAATTAATTTATAATAGCATGTTCCTTTCTTTTCTAATAGTGGAAACATGTGAATAATGAATTGGTTAATTTAATATGGAATGAGTACCGGTTTTCAAATAATTATAATTATAATATAGTTACATATTTTTCTAGTCATTTGTAATGGAATGTTTCATATGATTTGAAGCCATGAGGGTTCATTTTGATATAAGTCTATATGCCTTATATTATTTCTAAGAGCCTATTTATATGTTTGTTAATGATGCTTGTGAAGTCCTTTGGATATGAGATTTATGTTATGTGCAGTGGGGAGGCTAGGATGTGATGTGAACATGAGATAGCTGAGCCTAAAGTGGTGGTGCGTTATATGGGTAAGGGAAGCCTAATTTTTGGGGTAGCATTTGATGCCTAGAGTGGGGAGATGCATCTGTTTATGAATATTGTTTTACGGAGGTTATCAGTGATAGTCGAACATATTTACGCTGGGATTACCTGTTGATGGGAAATATGAAAGCTTTTTGAAACTATTATTTATTTATTTTCCTTAATTTACCCATTACCTGAGGTTTCTAGTTTTTATTCCACTCTTTCTAATGGAGACAAATACATGTGGAGTATGCCCCATGATTTATGTCTTTATATTCTCATGGTTGGATGATTTTATACTCCTTCTTTAGGTGGCGATGACCTGATGGGTAGTTCATATACTCACCGTGTTGAGCCCCTTCTATTTGGTAGCTTATAATGTTTTCCTAGAATAACTAGAAATATGGATAGTTTAATGATTGTTAAACTAAAAAATCTGGTTTATCTTATAGGGATGGATTTTTTGGGATGCAGTGGTGATGTTATATTTATGTGAAAGCATGGACTCTATTTGGATACTCTGGGAGGGAATGGAACATTTTTGGGATGCTAATGCTATAAAATTTGGATGTTTACAATCGCTAATTAATTATTAAGTAAATAATTTACGTTTGTTATAACTGGTAAAAATAGATTAAGTAATTTAATATATCTCTTTAAATGGTTTCTTAATTATTGGATAACTAGTCTTATTTGTTGTACCTAGGATTATGAGAGACATTATCTACAATGGAGTTTAAGACAATGATTTTCCTATAGTGTTGTTTTGAGAAATAATTTATGTTTTAATTTTTAAACATATATATGCTACTCCACCATATCGGCTGGGGAGACCAACACCCCAGGGATTCTAAGACCTAGGGAGGGTTGTCCCCAAAATCTCGGTGGGGGGATGAATGGATGACTATCCCCTAAGGCCCTACTCTTATCTCTAGGTAGTTGTATGTGACGGTATGAATGATAGTTAGTTTCCCCGTATATGTGTGTAGAGGGATGTACTAGCTTGTCGTTATTTCACACATATGAATTCTGGATATATTTTCATATTGACTAATATAGGTATAATGTTTATTATTTGTGATGGATTAAGAATCAATACTCATTATATGTACTATAATGTCTTGAGATGTAATACCTGATGTATGATACACATTATGCGTGGTTTTTTTAGTCCTAAAAAACTACATGTTTACTTTTTGGTATGTGGATTTGGCGATTTTTTGCATGAGTTGAATGTTTTAATTCTTCACCCAGGGGTCATTTGGGCCATAATTTTTAGATAGAGATAATCAAGATGTGTGACATCGGGGAAATGCAAAAAAACCAGTGAGGAAGTTGTGGAGGGGTAACCTTGATATTATTTATTCTATTCTATTCTATTGTACATGAAACTTGATGAGAGTATCTATGGTGATTTTGGGAACATATTGTACCTATTTTTAATTTGAGATAGTTTAAATTATTGTTCATTGTACTTTAGAAATATTTCAGTACTTTTTTATTATAATATCGAGGGAGGATCCAACCGAGTATACAATTATACACACCCTATGTTATGTAATTTTTATTCTGTCACTTGAAGTAGGGCAGAGATCAGGCTGGTTGCTAAAATATGGGGGTTTGAAGGGGCTATTCAGGCTTCATGGTCACATTCATCTTATATTATTTTGGTATATATAGTTTCCATTTATATTATTGTAGTCTTTTCATAACGTTACATATGTGTAGACAGGGTATCATTTATATGTTATTTTGAGAATGAGTTGGTTGGTTTATGTATTTTAACACTCTTTAAAATGTTTTCTCCTTGAGGTTAAGGCCTCCCATATATGTTTTTATTATACCCTCGTTCCTAGTTGCTAACCTGGGGCCCATTGGAGGTAGGACTCATGGTGTCACCATTTTTCAACCCTCATTGCTGTCACAGGAGGGTTACACATTTAGCGGAGGGGTTCGTTAAAAATGATATATTAATATTTGAAAAATATATTGTATATACTTTATATACAACATCATACCTAACCTTGCAAGTTAGAAATGGAAAAATGAACAATATCACTTCATGAGGTGGTTGTATGTCGTACACACAAATGATGAATTCGTAAACCATTTAATGGAAGTTGATAAATTTTTAGGTCATTAAATATCATTAAAAATAATAGTATATGGAATATACTGAGTTTATTATAGTATAATGGTTTAATAAAAAATGATTTAGGAGGATTGGTAATGAAAAAAAATGGTAATTAATGATGATGGCCACATCTTCATGGATCCTCATAATATTTTTCCTTAACCTTCAGATAAAGGATTTATTCTAAAAAATTATTGATGGATTAGTTTAGGGAAGTTGGGAATTGATTCTGGTATGAAATTTACTATCCAATAAGGTGCGAATGTGTGAAAACTATTGGAAAGGGTTTGTATTTTTATAAGTTGGGGGAGAGTACACAGAAAGTATTTTTGAGATAGATTGAGTGCTCACATGTTTTCATTTTTCACAGGGGTCTAAAATGGACAACTATAAAACTTTATATGTTTGATGGTTAGAAAATGATCAAAAAATAGTTTCTCCAAAATTATTCTGGTCATTTTAATCCTATCATTTTTTTAACCCCATGATTAATCAATGTTAATCTTAACCGTGTTAAATAATATTTATTAAGTCATTACTCATTTTGGTAAAACATTAAGTTAACCAGATTAAGCCTTAAAAATTATTTTAATTTTAAATATGGACCCATTTTCCTATATCATATTGATTAATGTGGGAAAATTTAATTTTAAACTAATCAATTACTTGTAAAGAGAAAGTGGGTGTTTAAAAGATAAAATGTTCTAATGTTTATAATGTTTTTATAACCAAATTCAAATTGAAAATTATTCTAAAAATATAAATTTTATTAATAAATTTATATTTTAACTATGGAGACTAAAAAACCAATTTATAAAATAATATTTCATTATATATTATTTAGATGAAAATTTAGTTTCAATTAGAGTCTATTATTTTTCAATATTAATCAAAAAATGAAACATCATAAATATATCCATGAAATTCACCCAATGATAAATTTGTAACTATGATATCAAAAATGTTGTTTATTTATTCAGTTAAATAATTTTGATGTGTTAAAAATTATTTTTTAATTATTTTCACGGAAGAAAACTCGACCACATTCTTTGAAAATACATATTTTTCAGAAAAAAAAAATTATTAAAATATTATAATTGTTATTTATAATATTCAGATAATATATAATTGTGTGTAAACTGTTTATTTTAACATCATGATGAATCATATTCCTTCCCACCATTCCAATAGTTATATGATAACTTTAATGTTAAATAATATAATTAATAGTATATATGGGTTGGTAAATATTGGTCTTTCATTTGACTCATTCTATTGAAGAAAACATGTTATTTCATGTAATGGAAGATAGATTCCATGTTTTTTGAATTGAAATATATAAAGTATTTTAAAAATACATATCATTTTAAATATACAATATTTTCTCTGTATTTTATATTCTTTTCAATGCTTGGTGACGTGTTTCTTACACACTAACGAATATGATGGTTATATTTTAATATTATCAAGTGTTAAAAAATCTTTGTTAAATGTCACTAAAGTTAATCCTTCATTTTCTTACAAGAATTATGAAATCTATATATATTCACAGCTATCGGTGGTTTATTTTATCAGCATTTGTATTATTTCCGTTTCATATATCACTACATAATTCCACAATGGAAACCTCAACTACTTGGTCTGAGATACATGGAACTTATACATATAAAAATGTGTGGTTTATGAAACATGAAAATAAATATTTGGTAACTCACCCTCTTAATTATTATTAATTCTAATATATGGTACTTATAAGTTACATAATGTGTATATTGTACTTATTAAAATATTGGTATAATAATTTTTTCTATTCCCTATAACTATAATCTATATGAAATCAAACTTGAGTTAATTTTTTTATCATTTGGTTTTAAAATAACTTTGGGTTCACCCTATCTCCCACTACAATGTAGTCCCTCACTCCCACAATGTAACACTATCTGTTTTTATGGGCATTTTTTGAAATGAAATAAATTTTAATGATCTATTTCAATTCAGTAAGTGAAGCATTCATTTCACATGGCCAAATCATGGTTTCTGCTACATGAAACACCAACTTGTTGTGAGTTACATGCAACACTGAGTTTCTATAAATAATAATTTTAGAATTATATTTTTTAAACTAGATTATTATGACATAGTTATAAAGATTAGTAATATTAATAGTAATATCTAATTTTGAGAAATAAATCCAATGTTTTTATATAAATAAAAAATGTTGATAACAAAAAAATATTTTTTGTAAATTAATTATTTGATTAAAAATACTATCTCATAAAATGAAATAAATTTCATGTCCATATATGAAAAAACAAATATAATTTTAGACACAATCAGAAATTTATTTTGATAAAATGATCTTCTTTTTTTAATTTATGATGTCAGAATTACGATAGAGTGATTTTTTGTGATTTTTTGTAAAAACATCATTTTGTGGTGAATATTAAAAAATAATGAATTTAAATTCAAAAAAAAATCTTTCAACAAATTTATTAATATAGCTAAATTATATTTTAATTTTGTTTTAATGAATAAATAGTCAAATATTAATAAATTAATCTAATTCAAAACATTGGAATCAATTTAATATTGATATTGAATATAAAAACATCGAAGATGATTGATATTTTTACATTAAAAACCATTAATTTCATCCTGACTGCAAGATTAAATTTTATTTAATTTTTTATACATATATTATTGGAATTTACAAAGGGAGGTTATATATTTATAATAAGAATGTTTTAAATTGTCTAATAAGGTCAACATTGTATTTGAAAAAAAATATTAATGAATGGGATTAAAATTAATTATAGTGATCAAGAAAAAACATTAGATCAACAATGAACTAAATCTTAATATTCGGGAAAAAATATCAATAGGGTTTTATGACATCAAATTTATGGATATATTTATCGCATAAACCTTTCATTAATGTTTTTTGGTTTTGGATGAATTGTGTTATGTAAAAACGTGGGTACAACTATCTTGTTTCAAAAATTTCCATGTATGGTCCCTCAATTATTTATAAGAGTCCACGACCACTCCACAATATTCATTACTCAAAAAAGTAGTATATTATATGATTTAACTAATTGACATAACCACATCCTAACATTCCTAATTTAATCCTACCTTTAGGAATAAATAAATTTAAGGAATCTATTTTGTGAAAACTAGAAGGATTTATCAAAAGAAGAGGTAACATCCTTCCTCAAGCTCTTTTATATTATTTTCATTATACACCGCAACACTATACATATTTCATTATTATAAAACATAAAAATATCCTCCATATAATGATATGTTGTTCTTATATTTTTTCTACCTACACTTACACACACATCCATATGATGGGTAATGAACATACTATTTATGTGTACAGTGAACTATAACCTCACAAAATGATGATTGGTCATTCCTATTTTATAGCATATCAGGGTAGGTATTATGATGAAACTATTTTTATATATGATATATATGATATATATTATGTTACTAATATTATTTTAATCTTTTAAAACACATATCTTTATACTTTCCATTTTTTGTAAATACGATAATTTTGTTTGCGGATGTGTGGTCTACCTCGCAATAAATGTGATGTGAATCATTCACACTACACATAGAAAGTGTTAATGATTTTATTTGTAAAAATATATTATATATAACATAATAATTCTTATTATATGAAATATTATACATCTTTACAAATATTTAATTTTCGTTCATTCATTCGATTTAAAAATAAAACAAGAAAAATCGTTATTGTGTACATATAACCCATCGTCTCCATTAATAGTGTTTTCCATTTCATAAATATATATTATATAGATTATATTAATACAAATATATTTAATATAGATTATTTTTATATCAATTTTACTCTCTATAAATCATTATATATGTAATAGTACAATAGATATGAAAAATTCAGATACATGTGAAGAACAAAGTGGATATTACCAGAAATAAAAGCATAAAATTGATTTGATAATTAATGATTACTATATATTCATTATAAATACAAATATGATATTATAGATAATAATATGGATCTTTTTTACCTAATAAATAAACTTATATTTATTATACAGAATGATTCAATGACTGCAATGAGATTCTTGTCCTAATGTATGGTAATTACATCCTACATTTTACATTTTGAGATACACACTTTATTCACAACTAATTCCTCTAGTGTGGTGTGTATACATACCATTGATTTATTGTATTATTCTTACGTGTAAATTTATTGGAATTTTCATATCAATTTTATGACATTTCGTTCATGGGTTTAATGTTTCAAAAGTTACCCATTTGGTAAGGTCATTTTTCCCCAATTTTTCATCATTGAGGCACATTCCATGTTAAAAAAACTATATTTATCATGTAGTTTATATAATTCCATTGAAATGTAATATCTTAAATATAATTGTTTTATAATATTTCAATATTCAGGTAATTTAATTTTCATACATGTATATTATGGTTCAAAGTTACCTTGTGATGATAGTTTTTTTAAAATATCATTCACATTAAAAAAAATTGATTATGAATCATTTGATAAAATCTTATGATCCATATCCTAAGAAATCAGGTCTATTTTATTATCATTGGTTTCAAAGAATTTAATCTTTTGTTGGATATTACAGGTCAGTGTATCATTGTGATAGATTTACTGATAAGTAATAACTCTAACAAGGTGTGTCTGGCCTAACTCAACGTAAACTCATACATGAACATGGTTCTTGAGACACACCTCATTTCACAACCCTAGGTGAAATGATTTGGGAATTAAAAATATATTTATAAACCATCATGATATATTTTAATTGATTTTGGGTATGAAATACATACGATAAACCTATGGTTTCATAGATTAAGAATAGTGTCATGATTTATAAATCCTCTATGTGAATTTTCAGGATAAAGGTATTCCCCATTATGATAATTCATTCTTACTCTAGGATTTTTGGATCTAGTAAATAGTTGGATCTCAAAAGAAATATGTTAATAGTGATTATGGTGAACAAAAAAATCATTATCCTACCTAGAAACATAATGATATGGTATTTTTAATGAAACATCATTTTTCTATGATATCCCAAATATCCCAAACTATGAATCCTGATTGGCATCAAAATTTGAAAAAGATTAAACAACATTCTGTTGATTCCTTCGCGAGGAATCGTCTACCTTCTTTTAGAGTGTATTCATGTACAATTTTTACTGAATAATGGATTAGTTCTTCTAAATATATATTCAACATTCTACAGTGTTTCTAGCTTATGGAATTCATTCATGTTATATTTTGGATAGAAGGAAAAGTGGACTATTTTTAGGCTCTAATCAAGAATACAAAGCAGGATAATGAAATTGAATCTGTGGATTGGGAAGTGTTTTGGAAAAAAAGTTTCAACAAGTAAATTAATAGTATTATTCATAAAAATATTGATAAATAGTTACTCTTATTAATGAAATTTAAGGAATAATTATTTGGTAATAATGCAGATAAATTCACAATACCTATGTGGTACGACTGAGGAAATATAATCCAACACAAGAGAAAAGTTGATTGATTATTCCTTGTGTGTACTGACAAGTATCACTAGTTAATTGACCATAAGAGACATTAGTAAGAATGAAAATATTTTTTATTGAGAAATCATGGTTGATAAAGAGGTTGAATTTACACATCAATCTCGTTGTCTTGACATGAAAAATATGACTTAGTTTAATGGAATATCAGAAAACCACAAATAGAAGAAGATGGTATTTCCTTTATTCTATTCGTGTGGGATAAAGAATGAATGAAATTTCATCAGGGGTCTAAAATAAAAGATTAAATATGGAATGGAATTCCACCATTCATTCAATAGTTAATTTGATGGGATGATGTTATATAACATTTAGAATATTGAAAAAGAGGTATAAAATGTACCTCCCATGCATCAATGCTACAAGTGTGAGGATAATGGGAATTCTGTTAACCATTTCCCAAACATAATGGGCTAGTGAGGATAAGCATTCTCATAATCCTAATAAGAGAAAGGATAAATAAAGATCTAATTCAATCACTATTATAGAAGAGAGGTGTGATAATGATGTGGTCAAATGTACACTAACCATTTTCTATAGAATTTATAGTGACTAATTTGATTCATGATCTAAAAAATCTTTCATATCTATATAATTTTATATGGTTGTTAATATTTTATGCTAATAATAAGATGTGGAATTAGTAGTGTAAAATGATAATGGTACGATGAATGCATCCTTATTCTACGATTCCTCTCCAATTGAAATTTTTGGGTTAGTGATTCCGGAAAATAATCTCATTATTTTTCATATTTAATTTTAAATCATCTTAGGAATGGATTGAATTTCTATTCATAAATCCCACATCAATTGATATTAAAGGGGTGTTATAATTGATATTTCAAACCTAACTTTCAGTTTACATCAATGTGAGGGTAATTATGATCTTCTAACAGATAATACATCTCATGTATTCATCAAAATTCTAATTCATAATTTCTATTTATCAGAAATGGTTTTAGAGAAAATTTACATCGATGATTTTCCTATGGTTTGGGAATTTTGGTATGTATTTTGGGATGAGTTGCATAGCCTACCACCAAAACTCAATGTTGAATTCTCAATATAACTCATACCTAGTTCCACACCCATTTCAATGTATCCTTACATAATTTCCCAAAACGAGTTGTAGGTATTGAAGAATTAAATTCCTGAAAACATTGAGAATATATTTATTTCACCATGTCTATCACCTTATGGTGCACCTATTTTTTTTGGGAAAAAGAATGATCGGTCGATGGAAGTCATTATTGATTATTGGGAGTTGAACATGATCATGATCATGAAAAAATACTCACTTCCCTGTATTGATGAAAATTTGGTTCAAATATGTGGATCTTAAGTATTTTCAATGACTGACCTTTTTTCTAGATATCATCAAGTGTTAGTCAGTATGGAGGATATACCCAAGATGACATTCTATACAAGGTATTGAAAATATGAATATATAGTGATTACATTTGTTCATAATAATTTTCCTGATATCTTCTTTTATTTGATGAATAAAATATCATGAGATCACCTAAATAAGTTTTTGTTAGTCTTTATAGATGATATTCTTATCTATTTAAAAATCAAGTAAGGGCATGATGATCACATGATAATTATACTAAACATCCTGAAGAGAAACTATAAGAAAAATTTACACAGTGTTATTTTTTATGCAAATAAATTCATTTTTTTGTATATAATCCTAATTGATGGTATATCAGTAAATCCATTAATGATAGATTATATTGAATGATGGCCTAGAATAACCCTGGTGACTGATATCCGTAAACTTCTTGGTTTTGTTAGATATTATCAACAGTTTGAGAAGAATTTATCTAGACTATATCATCATTTGAACTATTTTACTTTGATGAGTTTTATGTTCCTCTGGACAGATGAATGTAATATAAATTTGATGGAACTAAAGAGAAGGTTATCCATCACACCTGTACATACATTACCCTATAGTGGAGAAAAATGTCCAATTATTTGTGTTTTGTCTTAGAGGGAATTTGGATGTGTTCTTATTAAAAATATCATGGTTATAGATTATGCATCACAATCATTAAAGATTCATGATCAAAAGTCTGCAAGACCTTATTAGGTGTTAGATGTAGTAATTGTTTCATTAAATATTTATAGTAATTATCTTTAATTAGAAATGTTTTATATATATAGAAATCATAAATTTATGAAATAGATCTTCACACAGAATGAGTTCAAAATGCTCCATAGAGGATGGTTAATATTGATAATGGATTACAACTACTAAATACATTACCACTATATGAAATCAAGAAAGATGGATGATACATTCAATTAAATGTATCATGTTATCTTTTTCAAGATGATAATAAGAAAAAGATCAAATATTTCAGGAATTTAAAAGGATGAGTCAAGAAATCCTGACGTATGGTGAAAAAACATATCTTTCTCAAACAAATGTTCAACCCTTTATCCATGTAATTATTAATGAGGAACTGAAGGAATATTTAGATATGAAAATTAATGATAGAAATATTCCAGAGTATAACCTTGAATATGATGGAATTATTAATATTAGTAACCATGTATGTCTTCTATTCATACCATAATAAAAGAAGTAACTATTATAGGGTGATCAAAGCTCTTCATTTTATACTCATCCAAAAAGTATTATGCTGTATAGGGACATGAATGAATACTTTCAGTGGGATGGAATCGAGAGATATATCATAGATTTTGTATCTCAATTCTTGGTATAAAATCTATTAGGTATGGAAGAAAAAAATTACCAAGGGAGGTTTCTTCCATTACACATACCATAAATTGATATGGAAGAACATCACTATGGATTTTTTTCATTGGATTAACGAACAGCTATAATGGTAATTATTCCATATGGGTGGTAGTCAATCGCCTTTAAAAGATGGTAAAATTAATATCAATAAAAGAATAATTATCTCAATATCATATTTTGAGGATATATAATAAGAATGTTGTAAAAATTTATGGAGTAACACATTCCATTATATTGAATCTGGGTGCAACGTTTGACTAAAATTTAAGGTGATGTATTTATCATGAACATGATATAATATTGAGTTTCAGCACTACATATAATCCTAAAATAGATGGTGAATATGAAAGAACATTTCAAAACCTGGATAATTTTGTGAGTCCTAGATTGTATGATTTCAAAGGTTTTTGAGATCAACACATTCTTATCATCGAGTTTTCTTAAAAGAATATTTTTCACTCATGAAACCATATGGAATTGTATGAATCCCTCTATGGGAATAAATATAGAGAATTATTGTTCTAGGATAAAGAGGGATAATGAAAGATATTGGGGAATAAGATCACTGAAGAAATGGTTGATAATGATATAATCATTCAATACCAAATAAAGGTATCTCAAAGTAGGATTATAATTTATGATGTTAATAAATAATGTGATCTAGTATTTGAAGTCGGTGAAAAGGTTTTTCTAAATGTCTATACGCAGAATAAGGTTATGAGATTTAGGATGAATGGGAAACAAAAAAAATGATATTACTATCCCTTTTAGATTCTAGAACATATCATGATAGTAGATTTTCTCTTAGAACTTCCTCAAAATATAACTCAAGTCCACGATGTGTTCCATGTATATCTCCTGACCATGTACATACCTAGACCTTCACAATTGCTGAACTCAGAGTTCTTACAATATGAAGAGGAACATTCTTACAACGTTCAACCTGTTGAAATTATGGATAGTACAAAAAAATGTTATAAAAAACAAGGCCACTAATCATGTCAATGTTTTGTGGATAAATCAACAATTAGAGGGAGCTACGTGGGGACATGAGAATATGATGACGAATATTTATCTTCATTTTTTCTTACATGAATGAAGAATATTCAAAGAGAAATTTATTTTTAAGGGGGGGAGTGTTGAATGTAATCTATAGATTTTTTATGGACCATTTTACGAATGAATTAAATTTCATCAAGTTCATTCAATGAACTAAGTCATATATCCTTCTAAAATTGAATAGACATTGTTTTTTCTACATGTAACGTTGACTTGGTCCATGTTACAGGAAACACATTGTTTCTATGAAATAGATTTTTATTATTATAATTATTTAAACAATAAAAATATAACCAAGACATCAAAAATTATATTATTAATAGTAGTAAAATATTTTAAAAAAATAACAATGATTTTAGACAAATAAAACCTATTGAAATTAAAATATATAATTTTCAGTAAAGTATTTATATGATTAAAATTACTATTTTCTCAAAAGAGCTAAATTTGATGTCTTTATATGAAAAATGATAAAATTAATTTTATAATAATTTAGAATTTTAGTTTGATATAATAAAAATAATTTCATAAATTATAATGTCTAAAGTATCATAGGAAAAATATTTGTGATTTTTCAATGAAATATGTTTTTTGGATGAATATTGAAAACAACTGAATTTTAATTCAAAACTGCTTTCTCAGCTAATTAATTTGTATAGTTAAATTATATTTTCATTTGGTTTTAAAGTATAATTAGATCAATTATATATCAATTAATCATATTTAGTTAATTTTAACCATTTCCACATTGAAATTTAATATAAAAAATTATCAATATTTTGATCATTGTATATTTAAAAACAAGAAGTGTCATCCCAATATTTGAATTAAATTTCAATTAGTTTTTCCACTTATGTGATATGAATTTTGAAAAATGGATTCAATATTTGGTATAATAATAATTTATTACTTAATATAATGTAAACATATTTCTGATAATATAATATTACTGAATGTTATTAAAATAATAACGATTGATGGAGAAATTAGATTAATAGAGACATAAACCACACTCTTTGGATAAAATGACCAATATAGTATCACAATATCAATTTTAATTACACATTTAGGCCATAAAAATTCTATAATTAAATTTAGTTAGTTTGTGATGACTTTTTTAGGTAACAACATAGGGACCCCTAACTTGTTTTAAAAATTGCCATGTATATCCATTCCCTTCCATATAGATGGACACCACCTATGTCAATTTGGGACACGAATCAATACACTTATTTTCAGCCAATTTATACCCAATAAACATAATATCATACCTTTATTCATCCTTAACACCTATATTTTGGAAAAATGTATTCCATTGAATCACATTGGTGAAAACCAAAACTAGTTACCCAAAGAAGAGGTAACATCATTCTTCAAGATCCTTTATATTATTTTGATTTTTCACCACCACCACTATCCTTATATTATGATAATTAAATAAAAATATTGTCCTAAATATATTGAAATTTTTTTTTCAAAGGGTTAAAACAATACTAACACACACATCCATATAATGGGTAACGAAAATATAGATTATGTGTACGACTAACTACCACCTCACAAATGGATGACTATTCGTTCTTTCTTTTTATCCTCTCATGGAATGAATTATGATGTAAAATATTCATATATATGATTTATATGATATATATATATTATTTCCATAATATTATGTTATTATTTTAGAGAATTATATTTTTATACATTCAATTTTTTTCAAATACCATAATTTCATTTCCGGAACTGTGGATTATCACCACCAAATGTGATGTGATTCATTCACACACAACATGGAATGTATAAGGATGTTTTTATTGAAACTATATGATATAAATGAATGAATAGTGATAATTTTATGATAGTATATACATATATACAAATATAAAACATTCTTTCTTTCATTCAAAATGTCAATAAAATTAAAAAAGTATTCACGTGTACTTTTGACATATCATCTACATGAACAGTGTATTCCATTTCATACATCTATATTATATAGATTATTATAATATATATATACTAAATATACATGATATTTATATCATAGATTACATTACTTAAATCATGATATATGGATAAGGACAATAGGATATAACAAATTATGACACATGTGAAGAACAAAGTGGATATTACCCGAAGTGAAATCCTAACATATAATTTTTATCAAGCATGTAATATAAATTCATAATCAAACCATATAAGATATTATATATAATAAAATTTTTCATAGATATATATATAATAATCATATATTTATTGTACAGGATATTTGTAAAATTATGATTAGAGTCAATAAACAATGTAAGAGAATACCATCTGAGTTTCAATTTTAATGAAGTACATGCATTATTCCCCTCCCATTCCTTTTTGTGGTTTCTATATTACCCATTGATTTATTCAATTTTTATTAAACTAAAATTCATTGTAGTTTAAAAATCTACTTGATGATATTTTGTTAATTGTGATTATGTTTCAAAAGAAAAACAATCTAAAAGGTAATTTCGTCTCAATTTCCATTATCTAAGACATAATCCATATAGAGACTTGGGTTTTTTCTTGTTAGACATTCGAATATTTCAAAGATAATTTTAATAATGGGTGGTTGAGAAAACATATTATTATAAGGCCCGATGAGCCCAATATTTCATTCATAATAAATAAAAAAATTCAAGAGCATTTTTTTATAGAAAAAAAGAGAATATTTCCTAAATAGAGACACAGATCGATAATTTGAGACAATTGTTGAGTCTAAAAGACATGTTTTACGCTATACAGGACATAAAATGGTTCAACATGAGAGTCTTAAGAACCTTTCATGGTGGTGGTGTTTTTAGTTAGTTAATTAATTGTTATATTTATTAATTATATTATATTATGTCTAATAGATACTCTATAAGAGTATATCCATGAATATTTTTAAAGGTTATATGTATAAAACCCCAGAAAAATATTGAGCTCATCCAAAATCCTCTAATGAATGATAATGATGAAATCTCATATATTATAAGATCAGGATGCTAAAAATGCAATGAATCCTCCAAAATCATTGAAAAACGCATTATTCACCTTTGATCATTCCATATTTACTATTGAACTTTTCAGTTTGGAGACTTATTCACTTTTGATAAAATGATTGAGAATATCGAATGTTGTTCATCTATTAGCACCATTTAAAAGCCTTTGTATTTGATCATATATATAAATTAATTTATTTTCCAATGTTTTCTAACCCTGGGATACCCATTTTTGATCAACTGGATAAGAACGCTTGGCCTCAACCCATAAACCATTATTCTTATTCCTTACACCTTCTTTTCTGTTGAATTCAACATCAGCTAGATCACCGTAGTCCCGATTCAGCTATTTTGAGAGGTATCAATCTCGATTAGACCCCCAGATTCACTGTGGATTGAAAAAATGACAATCGATCAATGAAACATTTTTAGAACAACAATTAATGAGGTGTGGATGGATTGATTCCAAGTGGATGCCTTAGGAAG
Organism: Viscum album; assembly: GCA_963277665.1. Taxonomy (NCBI): domain Eukaryota; kingdom Viridiplantae; phylum Streptophyta; class Magnoliopsida; order Santalales; family Viscaceae; genus Viscum; species Viscum album. The sequence goes on along the minus strand of OY728163.1, from coordinate 1,895,198,128 downwards.
AGTATCATGGAAGATTATAATCAATGTTAAAGTGATGGTGGTTGTGTGTGGATCTCCAATGGTGTGGTCCTACTTTGTCAACGTGGTGGGAATTAATAATAAATTATAACAATAATGATTTAGGAATAACACAATAGGTAAATTAAATTATTATTTTTATTTTATTAAAGTAAATAATTATAAAATATTTTTATTTAATTTAATAAGATATGATATTGGGATATGATTAAAGATAATAGAAAAATATTCAATATGAGAATATATAGGGGACAGGAGAGATATGAATGGTAATAAAATGGAGAATAAACCATGAATGTCCACTACATGTACATGGAAGGAATGAAGGGGGTAAATTTTGACCCCGCTAATTACATTAAATAAATTATAATAATAATAATAATATAAAATATTGTGATTATAAATATTCGTTAAATAACATTATATTTGTTATATTTTTAACTGAGTTATCTATTTAATGAACCATATGTGGAAGCATGAGCACGACATTGAGATGATCATTTCAAGGACATTCTTGGATACCTTTGTTGACTCCCGTCTCTGGTCAACAAAACACCTAATAATAATAAAAATTTATTGTGGAATCTTGTATCCAACATATCACCCTCATATAATGTCAGAATGAAAAACCGTATATGACATTGTGACCATAAAATTAATTAAGACGTTTCAAGAAGAAAATTTGGGTATTTAATTTGGACTCCTGGAATAAGACCATGAATAATCATTTGATCATGATGTAGTGAAATATGACTTTTTAATTGGGTGTTTGATTGAGGAATGAGAATAGAATGTCACATGTTCTTTCCCATGTAGATCACAATATTGGGAACTAAAATTTCTTAGTCAAGATAGTTATATCCATGACTAGGGGAGTGTTGATGTAGTGATATCTTTTTAGTGTATGTTTCCTTAAATATGAAACAATATTTATTGGAATTAAATATTTCTATCCCATATGAAAACTAAATGTGCACAATTCCACATGAACATAATAATTTACATGGTTCACTACTCTGTGAAAGTGAATATGTCCTTTTTGTGGTTAGTAACTGATTATATACAACATAATTCACTAGAGAAAAAAAGAATATTTTGTGGAATACAATGATTATGATTTTCTTTTAACTCATGTATCACTATGATCAGTAAAACTCTACAAGTTATTATAGAAGCATGAAATGATATAAGAATTTTCTATACCAAAAATTGTAATAGGTTTTTTAATCAACAAAGAAAAATTATATTTTTTAGTAATTAGTCACATTCTAATCATACCAATGGTATGATCTTCATGGACTTCGTTATGATTTTCATTCTGATTTCCTAGTCTGATTTTCTTTGTCAGAAAGATCAATATTTTGAATATATAACTCCATTAAAAGACCATGTAAACAAATCTGGATTAAATATTCTTTAATATAGAAATACCAATAAGATTTTTTGATACTGATGAAAAAACCCAGTTTTGTATCCAACTGAATACAATGATCAACTGAATGCAATCATGTCACCTCTCTTTTTTTCTTCTATCCGAAAAGACTTATTCAATGAAACATAATCTAGAAACATCTTCTATCTATGTTTTTTCATCATGGTACCTTCACTCTTCATTTCATGAATAATACTTCTTTTTATATAGAACAATGTAACTTTCCTTTTTTGGTGATAATATTATTTATTGGGTGATATTCCTAAAACATTTACCACTTAACCCAATTTACATTGAATTATGGATGCATATTACCTCGGAAAAAACTTATAAAATATATTTTTTCATCTCTAGAATTCTTGAATATTCTTGAATATTCATATCTACTTCATAATTTCTTCACAAACATCAGTATAATTCTATTTACCCACCTTAAGATTTATTCATTAGGCGTCTATGTTCCAATTGAATATATGATGAAATTGACAGCTTTAGTCTTCTTATAATGTTGTAGATCAACTTTGGTTCCCCATACTAATATCCATTATGATCTACATCATTATGATGGAGAAAAATTTTAAAAAAATATTTCCTCACACTTTTGTTTTGCATCAAATGTATAAAGGGAAAGATAAATTCTCTCGTTATGATTCCATAAACCAACTCTCCTTCTGATTTCATCATTATGGTGAGGACATCAGATTATTTCAAACAAATTCAATTGATTCCACTTCTTCTTTTCATCATAATGATGAACTGACATAATCTTTAATATTATTAATCTTGAGAAAAATGATGAATAAATAGGAAAAAAACATATCACTTCTCTCCATTATAAAAAAGATACCAATGATATTTTATCTCTAAAAAGGCTTCCTCTAATAAATATGATGACATACTAAATCTGATAAAAGTGTATCATTATCTTAATTACGTTTTGAATACAATTTTCGTCACCTTATTTCTCTATGGATTTAAATCTTTTGGAATTTGGCCTAATTAAAAACCATTACCATTTTTACAATCATATTCTTCAGCCTTTCAACAAAACATCTTTATCTAATATCATTATGAATATTTTATGACTAAAAATAATCATCTTTATCAACTTTTCTTATTCTAAATAATTATGGTATCTTTACTTCTTTCAAGATTTTGATTAAGTTGAATATCAGATTTTGCATCATTTGAATTATAATGGAATGTAATGTAACATCATATTCTTTTAGAGACATTTTTCTTCATTACTTATCCAAAATATAATTTTTTTGAATTAAGCCAGACTTAATATTATTTATATCAATATTTATCCCCTTTTAAATAATCAATATTTCATCACATGTCTTAAATCATGCTTATTATTTATAATAATTCCCTAATAAGAAAGGCATCATCAATTTTTTTTGAAGTCTAAAAGACTCTGATTCAGAACCACATTAGATCACTTCATTCATTCTAGGACCATTGTAGGTCTAGTGAACATATTCAACCAATAAGGATATTCCCAGTCCAATGGGATTTATTAATCTTTGTTTTTTCTGGTTTTTGAAAAATGACGCTCTGTCCGATTTTCCCCAAAAATAAATTGTGATGATTTATTTTCTTCTGGAATATTCTGTAAAACAAGATAGAATACAACAATATGATAGTCATCCATAACAACATGGTTCTAACAATATCTCCTTTGTATTTTTTCCAACCATGTTTTATATATCAATAAAAATTGTATCCTTATGAAATATATTAAATATCGAAAATTATAAGCCAACATGAGACAGGTCAATATAGGAAGGAGGAATTGTTGACAACAAAAATATGTTTTACAAAATAAGTGATCATGAAATCCACCTCATCTTTATTCATCAAATTTACATTCTCATATCTTCATATTTATTGAAATATATAAAAATCACCTAAAACCACTCCAACAAAATGTTAGAATAGTTATCAAACTTACATGTTGGATTCACAGCTTACACACAAATCGCTATTTATAAACAATTTTGTTGGGATATAAATTGGATAAAATTATCCACCATGAAAACACTAACAATATATAACATGAGAGGTGGAAAAATCTACATACCATGAACCTTATGAGAATGATGCTGGATTCCCATGGTCAACCTCAATTTTGAAAAAATTTCATTCAGTAAGGGTTTTGTGAACATGTCAGCAACTTGTTCTGATGTAGGACAAACTACAAATTCAATTAAATCTGATACACATTATATTTTATGATACTTTATTTGAAATAAAATTATTTGAATGACAATGATATACTAGATTATGGTTAAGGTTCATTTCACTTTGATAATCACAATCCAAGGGAATGGGTAACTTAACATCACCAAGTAAGTCATCCAACCAATTCTTCATCCTCATAAGTTAAGTAGTGGATTGAGTTTTCGATATATACTCAAAATCAACCATACAATGAGTTATTGATTTTTTTTATTTTTATGCCAACTAAAACAAATTTTCCCAGAATAAAAACTCAACCATATGTGGTTCTTCTATAATAAATATTTCAATCCTAACCAGTATCTAAATACATAAAAAATCATTAATTAATTATCTTGCTTATGCGATTCCTAATTTTTTTTGGATTTAATACATATGAGAATTATTTTTCTAGAATATAAATGTTATTATTTAGGATCAATCTTAATTATTCCACATATTGTAAAAACATAAACAATTTCAGGTCACGAGGTAGTCAGATATAGAAAACTACCAATTATCTGATGAAACTATTTCTGATAAAATTCCTTGCATTTTCTATCTTTAATCTTCTTGGATCCCACATAAATTAGTTTAGAAAATACTTTATATTTTAAAATTATAAACATGTTATGAAATTCTATAGAATAGTTTTCTTGTGAAATATAATTATATTTCATCTTTTGTAAAAATTTTAACCCAATATAGTTTTTCATTCCCCCCACCGTGGACATCTCAAACAAAATTTTCATTTTTTTATAAAATAGTTCACAACATCGTTCATCATTCCCCACAAAGAAAATGTCATCTACATAAAAAATTATGATGGGGGAAAAACCCAGTCATTATTTGATGTAATGATTGCTATCAAATATTTCCTAATGGAAACTCATATAATTATGAAAATATCTAATTTGGAATAAAATACCCTAGGATATTATTTCATCCCATGTAAGGATTTTTTCAATATTAACATATAACATTCATATTTTCCAAAAATAAATCCAAAATTTTGTTCAATATAAGCATCATCATCAAGATCCTCATTCAAACATATTAACATTACATCTATTCGAAAAGATTGTTATCTCAATTGTTCACCAATAACAAGAATTATATTTATTGTTTATAAACCTTTAATTAGTAAAAAAGAAACATCAAAATAAACCTCACAAATTTGTGGGTAACAATTGAACACTAATCCCACCTTGTTACTTATCACATCACTTTCATCATACAACTTGTTCTAGAAGACTCACATTGTACTGGTTACATTTTTTATCACTAAATTATCTTTGAGTTACCATGTATAAAAATTTTATATTTATCTAGAACTTTATTTGAGGGATGAACCCATTAATGATTCCAAAAGTCATTACATACGTCATTCGGATAAACATTTTAATTCAAATACGTATGTCTAATAGAATTTGTCATTATTCTTGGTTGATCTTTTGGATGTTAATCCCTAATAATGTATTGAGATTCTACTTGGTCCAACATCATGGGATGAGGTTTTATGGAAACATCCTCATTTCATGAAATAACATAGTTTGATTATTCTTCTTGAGTAGGATTACCCAAATCAGTAATGTCATCAAATTTTTCAACAAAAGTTGTGTTATCTAGCTCAACTTACATACCATCCCTATTCTATTTATCCTCTTGATATTTTTCAATAACATTCACATAAACTGAATAAACAATTATTCACATTTAATTATTGAAAAACCTATATCCTATTCCTTCAAGAGCATATCTAATTAAATTTTCATATTCAACTTTCTACTAAAACATTCCAATATTTCCAATTTTTTTATTTATGATACATAGACACCAAAAAACACATAAGTGTTACAAACATAGAGTTTTACCATAAAATATTTCTCAAAGATTCATATGAAAACCAAGAATTCATAAATATTTATTTCGAATATATATAGATGTATTCATGGATTTACTCTAATATTAACGAGAATGACAATGTTCAAGTAACATAGTTATTCATATTTCTACCAACACTAGTGCAGAAATCGTTCTTTACGTCACTATTTTTTACGTCAGTTATATATAACTGACGTAAAAATGCGTCGTGTAGATTTTTCACGTCGGTTATTTTAATAACCGACGTTACAAATCGCGCCTATTGGGTTTTTACGTCGGTTATCTTAAAATGGACGTAAAAAACCAATGTGTGGGGGTTTTTTACATCGGTTATTTGGTAACCGATGTAAAAAACCCGATATCGTCGTGTTTTTTACGTCGGTTATCAAATAACCGACATAAAAACCCCCGGGGCTTTGGTTTTTTACATCGGTTATTTGATAACTGACGTAAAAAACGCGTAGATATCGGGTTTTTTTACGTCGGTCATAAAATCACCGACATAAAAAACCAAAGCACGGGAGCTTTTTTAAATCGGTTTTAAGATAACTGACGTAAAAAAGCTAAAAAATAGTTTATAACGTTGTTTATATAATAACCGACGTTATAAAACATTTAAAAAAATTAAAGCACATGTTCTGTCATTTACGATTTTTCAATTGACAGTCGCCGGCTCGTCTCCCTCTCGCGCGGTAAACCCTAATCAGCTCGTCGATCGCCTGCATTAAACTCATTTTGGCTTCATTGTTTATCTTCTTCACTCCTCTCGGATCTATCATCTCAACTCGCGACATTCAAGTAAGCCTTCCACGAATTTATTTTGTTCGTTTTTGTTTCGATTCTTGATGTGCTTTTCGTTCGTTTTTGAATCTCGTGGAATTTTTTGTCATTGCAAATGGTTATTATGTCCATTCAACTCGCAACATTAAACTCGCAACATTAAACTCGCAACATTCGACTCGCAACATTCAACTCGCAACATTCAAGGAGGTTTATTTTGGATAAGACTATTTTTAACACTTATTCTAGATTTTCATTCTGATATACGCTTACGAGCAATCTCTTAAGTATCTAAATAAATCAATATCTGATAAAAATATTACTATGATCATGAGAACATATATATTTGACTTCACAAATATTCAAATTATTCAATCATTTAGAAAGATTAATTAATTTTAAAACATTGAGGATTAGCTTCCGCAAAATCTGAAAAATAATGGGTAGGTACTGTAACGTTCCATTCTTCTAGCAACATTATTATTTCCTACTTAGATGGAATGTGTCTTTCTGGATGAAGATTGGTAGTACTTATTTTCTTAAAATCATATTTTCAATTTGATTGTCCAGAAAATGATTTTCATGAATGAAATTGGACCAGGTACAATCGGTAATACATATCCTTAAAATTTCATTCAACATTCTTACATCATAATATTTTTTCAAAAAATTATGATTTTTACAACTCCTAGATCAGAAAACCATCATCTGTTTTCATCTGCATTCATAAAAATATCAATTCATACCTATTACAATCAAATATTTCATTCTGGACTCATGGTGAGTCTGATAATACATTTCTTCTTTCAGTCATCTCCTAAAAATGATGGACCTTTTCATGCAAAGTATATCTGATTTCTTGAATACGATGGTATGTCCGATTTTCAACAAAACATAGTGAGGTGATTTCTTTTATTATTAATAATTCATAAAAAAATAATAATACCTAAATATTATTATCATCCTCTTCATATTTTTCATTATAAGAAAGTTAAAGGGTACTTTATTTTCATTCTCAAGTTAAATTATATTTTTTATAAAGGTCTTTTCTATATAGGTAGAAATAATTTAACGATAATTATATTGAATTAGGTATATTATCTTATCTTACCATCCAAACACATTTTTTTGTATTAATAATTATTATGTTTTGTAAAAACAATTATGACACCCATTTCATTTTTGTTAGTTAATTGATCTACGAAAGTGTTAGAAATGATTTGATGATCACGATTCACCCATATATATGGTTAGTCATTATGTGACATTTGGGTCCATAATATCCTTCTAATGCATTCGATAATGCATTATATATCATAGATCAATATGGGATACAAATGGTTATACAATGTCCAATGTGTTATGTGATGTGTCTCGTAAGAAATATTATAATAAATTATAGGAAAGGTGATTAACATATCCCAATATGAGGTGAATGAAACTATGTTTTCCCTTGACATATGTTATGACTTATATGATTATGTTTGTGCCACACTCTTATGTTATTCCACATGCCAATGTTGTGATCTTGTGAATAAGGTTTTTTAAATCATGTTCCCACTATCATATAAATCATGTCTTACGTTATGCTAAAATTGTTATACTTGGACTCAGGTTTTATGATCTATGATTATATAGAACTGTTTCACTTATCTTTTTGATCATGTGCTTTGTGTATGCTCTTATACCCCCATGGATATCTTTTTATGAGATTAGATATTATATTTATATATATCATGTTTACCCATAATGAGTATCGTAAATCAAAACTTTTATTATTTTCATTCCCTAAGTTATAAAAATAAGTATTATGTAGGATGATTCAAAAATTTAATCTGTGAGATGAGTTGTTTTATGTGTGAAACCCAGGCCAAACACATATGTATTTTTTTATTGGTATTACATATATATAGTTCGACATATACTTTTTTTACATTACCATGATATTAACATTACTTTTTCTAAAGAAATATTAATCCTTAGATTATATATCGGATCAAAAGGATATAGTAATTCTAATATATAATCAGAATGATCAGATAATATGACAATATTATTTAACATAAAACAAATGGTCTATATTCATATTTCTAACATGACACTTACGATGTATAGCTATTTGGTGTTGGGTACTTATGAAAACTACTACTACTTTCAAGATTTTGGCACTTGAAAGTGTTGAGTACTTTAGATTATAATGATTGAACAACAAGCATGAATAACACATGTTATATGCTCCATTAGGTATTCCTATATTTTAACATGTTTATTAGTATATTGGCATGAGATTATTATAAATGTGTATCATCTGATCATATTCACTTATTCCAGATAAAAATCATTTTGTTTATGTTTTATTGATGTATATTTTATTTGGAGAGTCATTAGGCGTCATGGTTTTCTTTGATTCAATGAAATTTTAAACTGTTAAATATAACTATATTTTGTTTTAAAAATAATATTCAAGCATATTTTTTTAAATACCTATAGATTTGTTTTATATTTTAAATTGTTTTACATTCAAATTATGATTTTTTTCATATAAACATGTATTTGTCTTATCTTAAAAATATATATTTTTTGTTGATATTTGTTATAGGTAATAATGAGTCGAAGTTGGATTACGGCACATCGAATGAGAAATGAATTTGAGGAAGGTGTTGATGCCTTTTTGGAATTTGCAAAAGGAAATGTTCCAAGTAGTGACATTTTTTTCTATCCATGCCTGAAATGTTTTAATATGAAGAAGATGAAAAGTAGAGAGATAAAATATCATCTGATATTTCATGGTTTTAATCCGAGTTACAGCCCTTGGATTTGGCATGGTGAAACTGGACGGAATGTCACTGATGATGATGATTCGCAAGATGGTAACTCCGATGGAATTGAAGAAATGATTCGCGATATTGTAGCAGAACAAATTGAGATAGAACCGACAGTTGCACGTCTATATGGTGATGCTGATAAACCATTATATCCCGGTTGTACAGATTTTACGGTTCTGTCGGCGGTGTTAAGATTGATTAACCTGAAGACGAAGCATGGATGGAGTGACAAAAGTTTTACAGATCTGCTACAATTGATGAAAGACATTCTTCCAAAAGATAACGATCTTCCAGATCCACATTACAAAGCCAAGAAAATATTATGCCCGATGGGATTGGGATACAAGAAAATACATGCATGTCCGAATGACTGCATTATATATAGGAAGGAATATGAATTTCTGTTAGAGTGTCCAAAATGTGGGACATCACGGTATAAGGTGAAAGAAAAATAAAAGGGTGATGTAGAGATTACAAAGCTCCCTTCAAAGGTATTTTGGTATCTTCCTATAATTAATCGTTTCAAACGTTTATTTGCTAATTCACATGATGCAAAAAGGTTAAGATGGCATGCTGAAGAGCGGGTATGTGATGGGAAAATACGTCATCCAGCTGATTATCCACAACGGAAGAAAATTGATGCGCAATATTCTACATTTGGAAGTGAAATAAGAAATCTCAGACTAGGGTTGTGCACAGATGGAATGAATCCATACCGAACACTCAGTAGCACACATAGTTCATGGCCTGTTTTATTGGTAATTTACAACCTCTCTCCTGAAGTTTGTATGAAGCGCAAATATGTCATGTTGAGTACAATGATCTCTGGTCCAAAGCAACCTGGTAATGATATTGATGTTTACTTGTCACCGTTGATTGATGATTTGAAACTGTTATGGGCTGATGGTATTAGGGTGTATGATTCTTATAAAATGGAATATTTTCAACTGCATGCAGTGCTTCTGTTCACTATAAATGACTTCCCAGCATATGGAAATTTTTCTGGATATAGTTTTAAAGGGCATAAAGCATGTCCAATTTGCGAACAATAGATGTCCTATTCTCAATTGCATCATGGGAGGAAAACAGTGTACATGGGTCATCGAAAGTTTTTGCCTATGGAACACCCTTATAGAAGACTAAAAAAGGCATTTAATGGCTCACAAGAATTTGATACTGCTCCAAAACCTTTATCCCCTGATCTTTATTTTGAGAGGGTGAAAAACCTTGACGTGACATTGGGAAAGACACAAGAATCTGGTAATGATAGACATATTTGGAAGAAAAGGTCAATTTTTTTGAGCTACCATATTGGAGGTATCATGAAGTTAAACATAATATTGATTTCATGCACGTGGAGAAGAATATCTGTGATTCTTTGATTGGAACATTGTTAGATATTAAAGGAATGACTAAAGATGGGTTGAATGCAAGATTATACATACTATCAATGGGAATACGTTTGGAGTTAGCTCCCACTCCTAAATGAAGACGAACATTTCTTCCCCCGGCTTGTCATACATTATCGAAGAGGGAGAAAATTATCTTCTGTCAGTGTATTCATGATACCAAAGTGCCACAAGGTTATTCTTCTAATGTAAAATATTTTGTCTCATTGAAGGACTTGAAGTTGATAGGTATGAAATCACATGATTGTCACGTCATGATGCAACAAATTCTACTAGTTTCATTGCGTGGAATATTGACCATTCATGTCAGAAAGACTATAATGAAGTTGTGTTATTTTTTCAATTCAATTTGTAACAAGGCGATTGATGTGAATGCTTTGAACATTTTGGAAAAGGATGCAATTTTTATACTTTGTCAATTGGAAATGTATTTTCCTCCAACTTTTTTTGATATAATGGTGCATTTAATGATTCATCTGGTTCGAGAAATAAAGCTTTGTGGACCTGTATATCTTCGTTGGATGTATCCTTTTGAAAGGTATATGAAAATATTAAAGGGGTATGTTAAAAATCCATATCGACCTGAAGCCTCCATTATTGAAAAGTATATTTCTGAGGAGGTAGCAGAATTTTGTACGAGCTACTTGGCTGCGGCGCAACACATAGGTTTGCCTCCATCTCGACATGAACGAGTTAATAATGAGGGAAAGGGGATTCGCGGCTTGAAAGTCAAATCATTGTCAGCTGAACAGATGAAGAAGTTAGAATCATACATCTTGAATAACATAGCTGATGCTCAACCATATATCACATTGCATATTAATGAGTTGAAACAATTTCATCCAAAGAAGAAAGAAATGTGGATTTTGAATGAGCACAACAAAACTTTTTTGTCATGGATTAAAAAGACTTTTCTTGGTAGATCAGATGTATCAGAGACATTAAAATGGATAGTGGGTGGTCCATATTTAAATGTGATAACATGGTCTAGTTATTACATTAATGGTTATACATTTCATACAAAAGCTCAGGACAACAGAAGTGCAGTTCAGAATAGTGGTGTATTGGTGTTTGCATAAGCAATGCATTTTTCGAGTGCTAAGGACAAAAACCCAATTTCTGCATCAAATGCATATTATGGATGATTGAAGAAATATGGGAGGTTGATTACTTTAAAATTAAAGTTCCCGTTTTTAACTGTAAATGGTTTAATGGTAACAACAGTGTCAGACACGATGAATTTGGAATGACACTTGTTAATCTGAATAGATTGGAAGACACAGCTGATTCTTTTATAATGGCAACACATGCAAAAAAAAAATTATGTAGTAGATCAATCAGATATGCAGTGGGCTGTTGTTTTACAAGGGAAAAAACAATTTGTTAGTGAGGATGAACTTGATGAATATTCCGACTTATGTGAGATCCCTACTTCAATGGAAATATTAACAGAACATAATGATGATCATGTTGAAGAAATAGTTTGTGCCATAAGGAACGATCACGATGAAGGAATTTGGGAAAAAAATCCATCTGTACATTCCTAAAATTACAGGTAACATATGTTTATTTCTTGTTTACATTTATTTTTTCCATAAATGTTAGATATTGTAAGTTTTTTATTTATTAAAACATGTTTTAAAATAAAATAAGTATATGTTTTTGTTTGTTTTAAGTTTGTTTAGTTTACTTTATCATGTTTATAACCATTACATGAATTTTAAAATGCTTATTTTTGTTCACTGACAATTACTTTACCATGTTTACAATGTTTACCAGGTTTCCCATTTTTACCATTTTTACCATCTTGACCATCTTGACCATCTTTGCCATCTTTACCATTGTTTAACATGCTTACCATATTACCAATGTTTACTATTATGTAACTTAGTACTCTTTTATATTTTCTGATTACAATTAATTTACCATGTTTACAATGTTTACCAGGATTACCATTTTTTCCATTTTTTACCATGTTGACCATCTTGACCATATTGAACATCTTTGCCATCATTACCATTGTTTAACATGTTTACCATATTACCAATGTTTACTATTATTCAACCTAGTACACTTTTCTATTTTCTGATTACTGTAGTATTAAAATATTTTCATTTGTATATTTGTGAACTGACGTTTGTTTTTTTGATTTGAAGGATAATGACAGATCATTCAGACGATCAACCACATGATTCTGGAGAGGAGCATATTGCTGGTCATACCTCTGGGGAAGAACATTCACATGATCCTATTACGACAAAGAGTTCAAAGGTTGGTAAACGTGGGTGCACACGTTTACCAAAATTATCACTTTCTCGTACGCAGGATCAGAGGATAGTAGTTGAGTTTGATGATGATGACATTCCTAGAGGTCCGAATGCCAAAGATTTTAAGAGTTTTGTTGCAACTCAGGCTAAGACCAAAGTAAGCATTCTGTATGATGATTGGAGAGGTGTGGATAAAGATATTATCTCTCAGTTGTGGGATACGATTTTGGTAAGATCTTTTGTCATTGTTTGACCATTATTTTAATGTTTCTAGTATATATAATATGTTTAACCTCTTCTTTATTAGATGACATTTGATATTCCTGACACTAGAGGAGTCAGGAAGAAATGCTTATCATTGGCTGCCAGGAGATGGAGGGATTTCAAATCAACCCTCTCATCTGATTTCATTTATGGTCATAGGAGTCATGAAAATCCATGTCGTATATATCCTTTTATAGATGAAGACACATGGAGACAGTTTTTTGAAAGTAGAAAAAAAAAGTCATTTCTGGTAAGGCCAATGTAAACTTTTATAATCTTTCTTATATAAATGATTTTATTAATGTTTTTTTAATGATTTCTTATTCTTAAATTATAGAAAACAAGGAAAGCTCATCAGGAGATCCAATCTAAAAATATATACCCTCATAGTTTATCTCCGGGAGGGCATACATTATTGGAAGAAAAAATGATAGCGGAAAAATTTCAACAACTAATAGCTGAGTCTTCAAGCTTTGGAGAGGTGGCCTCTCCATCCCCTCCATTTAGACATGAAAAATGGAAGAGAGCTCAGAAGGGAAAAAAGGGCAATATCTTTCGGATGAATCGAGAATCGTAGCTGAGAGGATTGTAAGATATCTATTTAATTTATTTAAGTTAACTTTTTTCTTCATATAAGTTTCAATCATTACATAAATGATCAATTAATTAATACAGGACTCTCTTGAGGAGCAGAGTTCAGAGGGGACATTTACAGCTACTGGGAGGGAAGATATTTTATTTGCAGCATTGGGAAGGCCCGAACATCCTGGTCGTGTAAGAGGATATCCGGCAGGTGTATCGGTAAGAAAAGTGTTTCCACGTTCTTCAACTTCTAACATTGAGGGGGTTTATAAAAAAAATTAGAATCCTTGGAGGCTGAAGTTAAAAATATTAATGCGACGATGGAAGACAAGATTAGAGATTCGGTGCAGTCTATGTTTGCAGAAATGCAAAGACAATTTCAGACTGTAGCTCCCACTCCTCCACCTCCCCCTGCAGACCCCATTATTTATCCTCCACCTCCTCTTGTAGCTCCCACTCCCCCACCTCAGCCTGCGGACCCCATTTTTTATCCTACGCCTCCGCCGCAGATTCCTACATATTGCGAGTTGTATGTTGATGATTCTCAACATCATATAGTAGCATACGGGTTGGTATATTGTATAGGAGATACAGTTCATCATCAATAGTTAGAGGTAGAGAATCAGAGGGTCACTGTACAGGATATTATAGATAGATCAGCTAGAGTACCAATACCTACAGATGAGGTGGCGACAGTTGGACAGAGTATCGGCCATTTTTTAGTTTGGCCATCCAGACTTCTTCTACTCATTACCATAGAGGTATGAATGTTATATCTTTTATTTTATTATTTTATTAATGTTGTTTTATCATTTGAAAACTACTATAATTCTCAATTTTTTTTTCACAGGAATACTTCAAAGGTCAAGAAATATTGTACAGACAACAATAAAGACAACAGGCTATGACATCAGATACAGATTCCAGTGGTCTTGACAGATTGTCAAGATATTCACATTTGTTGTTGGGTTTTTATGAGTTTCCAATGGAATCTCATATTTGTGGACCTGAAATAAGTGTGGGGATTACAAAATCTGATATCATGGAGCTTGTTACTGGAGATAAGTTGGGCATCAACGTGGTGCAAATTTTTTCCATGTAAGTCTTAACACCTTTTCCCTGCGTTATATTTATTAAAAATTTATACTTATATATGTTTTTTATTAGGTATCTTTATAAAAGTTGTGAGAGGAATGAACTGACATATGTATATGGATTCATGGACCCGCAATTGATTCCCCCTGAAGCATGTGCATTGACTGAGGAACAAAGAATGGTTTATATTGCTGAAAGATTTGAAAAGAATATAATCCAACAATGTTGGATGATGCCTTTTTGTGAGAGGTATGAAACAAATTCCTCTCAAAGAGTTAATTATATTTTAACATAAAAAACCACTAACATTAAATTTCCTTTTATCAGTAATCATTGGATGTTAGGGATTTTTTTCCCAAGGGAGAAAGCTCTTTATTGGATATGCTCTGTTCATGGTGATATGCGGGCAAGTTTTAAGAATATATTGGAAAATTAATTTTCAATTTATCAATAGTTTTATATATTATAATGAATTTTAAATTTACCCCATTCGTATTATTTTGTAACAGTGCATGGTTCTACTTTCGAAAAAACACAAAGAAACGAAATGCAAAGATCAAATATGTAAATGCGAAGGTAAATTTCCATTTATAATTTGTACTTTTTGATTTATTACATAAAAATAATATATTGAATTTACACTCATTCAAAACAGAAATTTCATGAACAACAAGGCCTCATCGAATGCGGATATTATATGTTAAGATTTATTTATGAAATAATAACAACTGGGACAGTTGTGAATTTAGACCTGGTACGATTTCCCCTTAAACATTGCCATCATTTTTTAATTTGATTTATTCGTTATACTTGTTAACTATCTTCTTTTTCATTTGTAGCTTTTTGATGACCCTCAACCCTATACTTCTGAAGACATCAAACACGTACAAGTGGAGTGGTCAAATTATTTTACAGGTTTGATTGAATTTTAGTTGTTTGTAATGTAAAATGTAATTTTGAATATTATCGTTTTAATTGTGTATTTGGTAGTTGTTTAGGTTTGATTTAGTTTTTTTTTGAAGTTGACAGTGTAAGTATTGAATGTTATATAAGTGAATGTTTAACTTTGCTATACTTATTGTTTTGGTTTACTTTTTATGGTTCTTATTGTATGGATTTGGGTCTGTGGGGGAGGGGTTCCAAGGGTGTGGGGGTGTGTTCAGTGGGGTTGGGGGTGTCCAGCGGTCTGGGAGGGCTTTCCGGTGGGGTGGGGGCAGTCCTGGGGGGTGGCAGGGATGTTCAGGGGTGTGAGAAGCCGGTCCAGGGGTGTGGGAGTGCTGTCCAGGGGTGGGGGGGTTGTCCAGGGGTGTGGTGGGGGCTGTCAAGTGGGGTGAGGGTGTAAGGAGGTGCTGTTCAGGCGGTTGGGGGTTGTCGAGGGGTGTTTGGGGGTGTCCGGGGGTCGGGGGGCAGTCCATGAGTGTGGTGGGGGCTCCAATGGGGTGGGGGAGGGTTGTCCAAGGGGTGTTCATGAGGGTGGGAGCTCGAAAGGGGTGGGGGAGGGCTGTCTAGGGGGTATACATGAGGGTGAGGGCTCCAACGGGGTGGGGGAGGGCTGTCCATGGGGTATAAATGAGGGTGGATACTTTCTAGTGGGTATGTTTTATATGTTATCTATGTACATGCTTAATTTTGATGTACTTCTGTTTTTGTGGTACGATTTCTTGATTTATTTTCGGGTTGATTCTGGTGGAGAGAAGATCACTGTATTCTGCTTAAAAAAATTTGGGTTTATCACGTCGGTTATTTAATAACCCACGTGATAAAAGGCCTGGAGAATGGTTTATCACGTCGGTTATTTAATAACCAACGTGATAAAAGGCCTGGAGAATGGTTTATCACGTCGTTTATTTAATAACCGACGTGATAAAGGGCCTGGGGAATGGTTTATCACATCGGTTATTTAATAACCGACGTGATAAAAGGCCTGGAGAATGGTTTATCACATCGGTTATTTAATAACCGACGTGATAAAGGGCCTGGAGAATGGTTTAGCACATCGGTTATTGAATAACCGAAGTGCTAAACGGCCTGGAAAATGGTTTATCACGATGGTTATTGACTAACCGACGTGATAAACCCCCCTCCGCTGGTTTTTCACGTCGGTTCTTATAGAACGGACGTGATAAACCACCCTCACCCCAGTTTATCACGTCGGTTCTATATGAACCGACGTGATAAACCCCCTCGCCACTGTTTATCACGTCGGTTGTTTAGGAACGGACGTGATAAACCATCGTCCAGGCTGTTTATCACGTCGGTTCTTCGATAACCGACGTGATAAACCTTTCTCAAGGCCCTTTATCACGTCGGTTCTAAAATAACCGACGTGATAAACCATTCCCCAGACCCCTTTATCACGTCGGTTCTAAAATAACCGACGTGATAAACATCGCGATTTTATGTTTTTGACGTCGGTTTTTAAATAACCGACATGAAAAACCTTATTTATAACGTCGCACGTATTAACGTCGGCTAGAAACCGACGTAAAAAATTAAAAATAACTGACGTAAAAAACATTTTCTGCACTAGTGCAAACACATATTCTTCCTTTTAGCTACCCTATATTGATGAGTACAACATAGATAACTATAATAATTCCAAATTCCATGATTCTCAATATAAATTTCAAATTATACACTTTTATAATCATAATAATTATCAATTCTCAACATCTTCACTGAATAATCAAAGTGCCTCTTAGTATTCCTCATGAAAATATTAAAGCTTTTAAAGGAATTTGACTTATGTTTCATAAAAAAGCACAAGTAATGATATTAAAGTAATAAATATAAGTAAGGATGTACATATCTCCACTTTTTAATTTTTTTCTCAATAGACCACAATTATCATATTATATATGTTTATGTAGTTTATTTGAAAAAATATCAACTTTATTAGGTAATGAGATTGTAATTTTTTCATTTAGATAATGTTTCATCACCAATATAATATTATTTAAAAATTATAAAACGTCTTTGACACTATATCTCATTGATAACATGATTATTTTTTTTAACTCGGGTTCCCTAGCATTTTATTCCTCAACTAATTCTATTAAATTAAACACAATTAACTAGAGACTTTCATTTCACCAACATAAAATAAATTTCCTTTTGTAGATTGTCCTCTTGAAACTATATTTCAATAATATCCACATATTACAAAAAATATAAACATTATAAAAATGACATTACTTCCTTCATCAAAATGTTGTGAAACATATAACATGTTGTGTTTAATCTTGTTAAAATATATGTTTTCTAGGATTTCAACTTTTATTACCCAATTATGGTTTATTTAAAACATATTATTTTATGATATTAATTAGTATCAAATTTCACCATTACTTCTTTTAATCCTTTCATATTCTTCAACAACTATTTTTATACCACCATATTTGAAGAAGTCAATTTGTCAAGAATCTATTTTCTTTACTCTATTGTATCTTTCATATTGATTTCAAAAACAAGATTTTTTCATTATTCATCTTTTCTTTCTATGAATTGTAAAATAAATCAAGACAATAACAAAACAAGATATCCATTTGTGATCTGTCTATGTTATTCACACATTTCACAAATAGTTTCCTTGGTTTGGAAAATGTATTCATCTTTTACTCTAAACATCTCTTGATTCATCATAACATTCTTCTATGACTTATTCATTTGTGGATATTGACCCCTCTAAAATTTTAAATTCTGTAATTAATTGAAAAATATTATTGTTTTTGGATAAACCAAACTTTATTTTATATATTCACAATTCCACCACAATACAAGCTATATCTAAAAAAAGATATTTTCTAGTGAAACATATATACTGACCAAATTTTATATCTTGTTTCTTAACAAACAACTTTTCTTTATTATCTAAAACATATTGATCATAAACCATTTTTTTATCAATCAGAATAGTATTTTTCATCTCGGTTTTAATTGTATCATTATCAGAACCATAAGTAATAGAAATACACTCATATTCAGTATGATTAGAAATATTTCCAGAATCAGGGTTGTTAGAAACATCAATTTTATCCAAGTTGATAATCATGTCCATGAACCTAACGTTCACATCATTCTATATTCCAAAATAATCTCCATATTTTCTCCCATCATTTTAAGGTATCATTTTTTGACCATTATCAACTTCCATATTTTAAGTACTTTCACCCAATTTAGATTTAGTGTTTTGGAAACATGTACCATTTGTTCTTCATTTGAAATTTATTATGGAAAGAGATCATACTCTAGTCCATTTTCCCTTTAACATCACTTCTATATTTTCATTATGATTATTTTATTTCTCAATATATTTTTTCCGAAAAATTAATTTATGATATTAGCTTCGTATCAGAAATGCATTCATGTTTGTTTGACGAGGAACCTTCTTCTTCGAACGTCATAATTTATTTCTATTTCATTCCAATATTTCTTAGTAATTCATTCAATCCCTCTTTCTCATTATAATCCAATCAAGTTTCTTCTTTACCAAAACATCTAATTTTGAACTCTTAATTATTCTCTATTGAAATAAAATTCTTATCAACAACATCAACAACAATTTTTTAAGATTCGCCATCACTGCCTTCATCAACATCATCTTCAGATAGGAAATAACTTATTTTGTTTTTGAATAACATTCAATCTATTTCCAAATAAAATGGTCTTATCTTGATAACCTTGTTTCTTCCACAGTATTTACGGCATTATTTCTTTTTATCATTATCTTCTTCTCACATTCTTTGAGTAAAATATGATACAAAGTGCCCAGTAGCTCCACAATTAATGAAATTCAAGGTACTCTTCTCTTTATATATAACTATGCATATTTCTACATTTTGAGAAAACAAACATATAATATCAACAATATTTTTACATTCCTCTTTTATAAATTTATAATCAAAAAATTCCTCCTAAATAAGAAAATTCATTGACTTATACTTTTTTGAAACCTGGAAAGACATCTTACTATAATCTTTTATTTTTATTTTCATATTTTTTCCCTTATCATTTCATAAGTGATTAGAGTGCTATGAATATCATATAGAGAGAATGTTTCAGTACATATATCTTACAATATAGAAAATTTATCATTACTCATGTCAGCAAGGATTCTTATGGACTTTTCAACTAATATAGAATCATCCAACTATTCAACAAGACATCTAATAGTGCTAATAATTTCATATACTCTGATAATGAATTTCTACAAAAATTCTACTCAACCATTTAAAAATCATTTCAAAACAACCACTATTTTGGTAATTTTTCATTCCATCATTTTGTATTACCATATTATATGACCTTCTACTTCTCCTGTTTAGATTTGGATGTTTAAAAACACTTCACCCTTATAAATTCTCCTTTAGATTGTGATGATAGTAAAAAATTCATATCCATTCCATCATTCTTAGGATTCGTCTTATCAATAACTAAAATAGGGAATTTTTAAATAACAAGATGAAATCTATATATCACTTCTAAAAGAAAATAATACCATATATACATAATATAATGAAAATTAAATAATTCTAGATATGAAAATTATTACCATTAAAAACTAAAATACCTTTATTGTTGAAACAATTCACTGCCTCCCTCAATGTTTCTTCCAAACAACTGCAATAAGTAAACGAATGGATCCTTCAGCATTGATACCAATTATAATTTCTCAATCAAGATGTTTTTATCACATAGAGGGGGATTGGTTGAATTGTTATATATTATTATTTTATGTTTTCTTAGTTTTTATATTATATTTTACTCTTATTAATAATTTTTTTCCTCCTAAAAACAAAAAATGAAGACAACCACAAGTACACAATAATTTACAAGGTTTTCTACTCAGTAACAGTATATTCTCCTTGGGATTGTTTAAAAATGATCCAATACCACAATCCACTATAAAACAATCCTTTTCTCTGGTATCACTATGATCAACAAAATAGTGCATGTGTTTTGAGAAGCAAAAAAGTAAATAAATTTTTTTAACAAACAATTAAAATGCATATTGATCAACATTGAAAAATATTATATTTCCAAACAATACATTTATTTCATACACAGAAGCTGGTACGATCTTCCGGGATAGATTATCCATCCCAATATAGTAACTAGCTAAATACGAAGATCAATTGATAATTATGACAACATAAATGAAATATTAACTCCTATAATTTCTTTCAATGTCAAACATGACTTCATTAATAAACAATAATCAATAAACTTATACTCTCTAAAATTATATAGCACTCTAACTTCCCACGTCCTTTAAAAAATGGAACATCAATACAAAAAATTAAAAAGTGCATTCCCATTTATTGATGATCCAAATGTGGTTTAGGTGGTATTCTAAAAAAAATTTCATTTAACCAAATTTCCTTAAATATATATTTCCCTTTAATTATAGATTAATCATGACTATATTCATGATTCTAAAATTTTCTCGTTTATTATCAAACCTTCTCAAATCTTTTTAAAACATCATCACTTCTTCAAAAACATCAATCCCATTCTGATTCTCCACTCAATTTATCTGATATTATTTCTTCCTACCGAATCACTATAGATATTTTATTTTTGATGAAATATATATTTTTTAACATTTTACAATGTTTCAATTTGATTTTGATACAATATGAAAATATCAATTTTTTTATACCCCAATACAATATTTAAAAACATAAAACAATAGCTTCCCTATTTAATTTATATACACCAAATGTATGAAGGGAAACATAATTTTTACCCATAAAATTATTAGAATCAACTCTCATTCGGATTTATTTATTATGATAATTAAATCAGATTATTTCAATGATCATTGAATGCTTAAAATGGGAGTGTATGTTATAATTTTTGGATGCGAGGTCATATGTTCATGTGAACCCTACCCTTATTTAAATAATGAATTGTCATAAAAATAAGTTATAACTCTAATGTATATGATAAATTAATTAATAGGATTGAATGGTATATAAGGATTCATTATTTTCTAAATAATATGCTCATCGACATCTTTCTCCAAGGGATTAACCTTTTCGATATTTTACGGAAAAATTGCAACACTATTATGATTATCCCCATCATCCTAAAAACTAAATAACATTTAGTAATATTATAACGATGTTATTGAGATAGAAGAGATTCAACATTATCAGATTTATTCTTTTACAAACATCATCTAGTATCATAAATTACATCATGAGATTGATTACATTGATTATCATCTTCTATATTGTCTAACATATAACTATAAGTATTGTAACATCAAAATCCTTCAGCAACATATTACATCCTTACTCATCCTAAATATGATTTTCCAAAATATGATTATATTGAATATGATTGGTAGATAAATTTCCAACAATTCTTTAATGGAACACTCATCACATGTTTTATAGATTACTTATGATTTATGAGAACTCCAAGATCCATATGGAATCGTAATATTATTATCGATGTCAAGAAGACTCTGATTCATCACCTTAGTAAAATATGTTCTTTCATTTTGGTCTTGATAAGAGTAAGATGAACCTTTCCATCCATTAATCATATTACTAATATGGTATAATTTCTTAATTATTTTGACTCTGAATTTCTTAAAATGATAGATAGTATTGTTTTCATGAAAGAAATGTGGTGAATAATTATATTATTAATATAGATTGAGAAAAAAATAAAAACAACATAATATGATAGTTATCATTATCTATGTAGTCCTAACCAGACATGTTTTCCATAAAGGGAAATTTGAAGAGGAATGTTAGTGGAATTAAATTTTTTCCCATCAGACTGATGATTATTCTCATGTGTTTGTTAGTCTCTTGGTCAAGACATTTCATTTAGTAACCTTACCCGATTTATAATACTACATGGAAAGAAATTCGTATACTGGTGAGAACACGACCCAATAGTATATAAGGACCATTGGATGTATGTTTCCCTTACTTGTTGTGTACTCGTTAAAGAGTCTTAAACATTCAGTATCTACATACATTGATCTCAAATTTTGACCTTTTAGTACCTTATCATGAGTTATATTTCACATAGTATGTGATGGAACCCTCATTGGCTGCTTTTAAGATGCGATGTAAAATTTTATTTGATTTAGAAAAATTTAGGAAACCCCTGATGATGGTAGAAATCATGTAGTATTTTCAATCATTAATCGGTGTTACCCTATATTAAATATTGTAATAGGGTTCCCAAAAAACCTTTTTTCGAGCGTTTCCCTTCAGAAGGGCTGGGAAGTGGAGTTCCCTGAAGACTATTCAAGTTGTTTCCCTCTAACAGGGCTGGGTAGTGGAGTTCTTTGAGGACCTTTTTGGGTGTTACCCTCTATCAGGGCCAAAACATGGAGTACCCTGATTACATTCCCATGAATTACCCTCTAGTGAGGATAGTAGGTGGAGTTATTCCATGACTAGGATAGTAATACTCTACTATCGTACCTTGTTATGTGATCCTTACGTGTATTTTGAAATCCCTTGAATGTGTGACATTGTTTTGAGATTTGGATTTAAATAACTTATGACTCACAAGGAAGTGGGGTATATTTCCCCATAGGTACACGTTCTTGTGATGTGACCTAAAACCATGTCAGTGAGTCCATACCTCCTAAAGAAGATAGTATCAGGGTGTGGTATTTAAAATCCTTACACATTTTTATCAAGGAAAATGCATTGGATTTTGACGCCAATTAAGGGAATTTTGGAATGGTTTTCTACTCATCTTTTGGGGATGACCTATGAGAAAAGGATCCCCTTAATCTCTTGATTGTTATTATATGAATTAATATATATATATATTCAGAATCCAAAGCTCACATTTGGACACTTTTATCCTGGAGAGGGGAAATCACGGAGGGTATGACACATTCCTTCCATGTTTATCTTCTGATTTTTTGGATGAGTATACTCTCTTGATATTGGCAGTGTAGAAGTGGTGAGTAATTCATCGAATCACCATCTCTAGACCCCTATGTTTGGATGGTTTTAAATTCACTCTCTATTTTGGATTATCTGTACTATTTCACTATACCATTTGTTATCTTATATCTTTCTCATTTATTGTTTCCCTCTCTGCTCCCCCTTCCGTATTTTGGGTTTCATACTAGTTATGTTTATACTGAGCCTTTTATGGTAATTCCATACATTATTCATGTTATGTACATATTAAATTTATGTTGACCATGAATATACAGAGTCATGGGGATACTAGGTTCTTGGAATGTGAATGGTGGTCATATCATGGGATTCATGAGATGGTCTCTCTTTTAGCTATTTACTTCTCCAGTTTTCTATCAGGTCTAGACACATTTTAGTTTATGTATGTATTTTTTCACTTTATTTTTAGTTTACGGTACAATACATTTTTATTTTCCATAGGTTCATACATGCTTGGTTTTATTTTAAGTAATGTTGCATCTTTCATTCTTCCCCAATGCAATTTTTCATTGAGGTAGTTGTGTGTGAGCATGTACATAGGAAAAGGAGTCCCAAAGTTAGTTGTTCCATTATATATTTTCACAACCACTGGCCTATAGAGGAGTTATTGGGGTAGTTGTGGCTCAAAACCCAACATTCATCTTGTCATGATAGATTTTTACCATATAATGTTATTTCCATGGGATGTTGTTTAGACATATCCCCTAATGATTATTTATTTGGATTTAGGGTAACAATTTCAAAGTGTCTCATGTGTAGTTCTTATTCTATGGAGTCCATTGATGGTGACATGGATGATGTATCTACACACCAAGATCTTGAAAAACATCGTGTAGACTCATCATGTAGAGAAATTTGTTTTAGAGACTAAAGGTTCATGAATCAAATTAGATTGAGTCTTAGAATTCCATTCCTGATTCTGTTTTCCAATTCTGTAGATATATATGTCTGATCATTGGATTGTGGTACTCTTTGATAACTTCCAAGATACCTATGTGACAATATCTATCCAAGATACCATCTCTTGTTTGTGTCGAAGATCATATGAGTGATGAAGCCTCAGTTTATGGCCCATCCTGTGACACCATTCATACATGTTGGTAGGTCACAATACCTACACCTATCAAGTAGAAAAACAACCACATAGATATGGATAAGGACATGTGAAGGATAAGAAAATTCCATGTATTCTATTATAATATACATTTGATTTTTCATGGAGAGAACGATCCTCAGGAAGCATAGGATTCTCAAGAGTCTGTGGTCTACATCTTTATGATTTTCTAGACTCTGAAAGATTAATTGGTGGAACTCAAAACCATCCACTTCCATAGAACAGCTAGCCATTGGCATAGCCTGGTTATGAATATTCATGATGAGTCTACACTTTCATGGGATGAATTATAGTTACTATTCAATGATGAGTAAAACCCCATCCTACATAAACTGAGTCATAATTCATGAGTTTCTATAGCTAAAGTATGGAAGGATGAAGATGGATATGTATACATAATGGTTCACATAGCATAAAATATACTCCTTGAAATGAAGCGTGCTAGAAGAAATGTAGTTGGAGTTATGGGTTGTGGATGCTTCTATGAGAGCCTTCCAACCACATAACTTGGTGACCCACATAAATTTTAGGGAGCTAGAACTTGTGGACACAAACACCTGTATGCATTGGGGGATTATAACCCCAAAACATATGAGATAATTATAGGTATGATAAGTGTTCGTTATATATTAATCATTGTAATATTTTTAGAAATTTTTGTTAGGTACCCATTTTGTTTTTCTATATGCTTGAGGTTTAACTATGGTTTTTTGGGGTGTTGTGTTAGTCATGTGTTGGTGTTGTTTGATATAGCTTAAAATTAATGAAAAATAAGTGTAACCCCCCCCCCCCCCCAAGATGCATTATTGAGACTTGATAAAAGCTATTAGAGTGAGATAGTTCCTACCAAATAATATTGTTTCAATGTGTGGTGGATGAGTCCCTCTAACATGTGCATTTAGAGAGAGGTTATGTGATGGAGTGTCAGAGCATGTCATGTCATTACCTGTAGTGTTTTTTACATGACCCCTTCTACTTGGCATGTCACTAGTGTGTGTGGTTGAATTTTTGTTATGGGTATACTCTCCTTCCATGAGATGTAAATATGAGCAGGGAATTCTAAATTCTTTATGTGTATAGTTTCTCGTGGTTGGATAGGTCTACTCACCTCCCTTATACATTGGTACCTTTGGGTTCTCAATGTCAACATTGATACATTAATAATAAGTTATAAAATTTGGGATGAGGTAGTTGAGAATCCTTGAATAGGACTTAGTGACTCACTATCTAGATTAGTAATTTGTAGTTTTCTCCTTGAGGATGTGTAGGCACTACCTTTTGGGGGATATTTTCTACAAGGTCATGCGTGACTAGATATCATTATGAGTTTCACCCAATGGATTTTTTTTGAATTAAATAATGTCAATATTATTTTCTAGGGATGAATGTTGATTTTAGTAAAGTTACAAGATGAAATGATGAGGGAGTTGCGAACTTTTTATTTTCTTGTACAACCTAGTGTTTCAAAATATGTATGGAAAATCTCATTACGGGCCTATTATACCCATGATTTTACATAGTTATGTATTTTTTGGCAGAAAACATTTTAATATGGGAATAATGTAGAGACTCTATTTTTCCCATGTCATACTTTGAAATATTTCTATGAATATTTTTAGATTCATTCAAGTAGACTTCTTGTGATTTCAAGGATTAGTGAGGCAGAAAATAATTATATAAATATATTTTTATTTATTTTTATTACGCTTGTGAGTTTTTCTTTAAAAATGGAATATTTCATAAAGGGAGCATCAGATCACATATATAAAACAAAGTTTAAGTCCATAATATATTTTTTTACCATATGTGTGACATAAAATAGGTTTGTGTGAATCATTTTGTCCCATTTTTAATTGGCAGTGCATTTAATGAGTTAATTATAAATTATAATAGTAAATTAATTTTTTTACTTCAAAGGAACTATATCGATATATTTATAAGAATATATTACAAGGGTTATCCACATAAACCCTAGAATAAATCCAGAGATCATCCCACCTCCCCCATTAGATGATAATGATATATCTTTATATTAGAGAAGATATGGATGCAGGAAATTCCACTACTCTAGTCATATCATTTAAAAATGTGTTCATCACTATGGAATGGTCGATAATATAGGTAGAACAAGTCAATTTAGTGTCTCAATCCATTTTTATAAAACAAATTTGTAGATAAAATGTTGTTATTTTTTTTGAGAAAATTTTTATCTATTACCTATTCCCACATACCGAAATTAATTCATTTTTAACTGTTTTAACCAAGAGATCCCCATTCCAGATTGATTGGTGAATAATTATTCACCTCCATTCGTAAAAACTTTTTCATGTGTCTTTATCCCTTTTCTTCTTTGTTTTCATCACTAGATAGATCCCCTCAGTCGTAGATTGAATTTTCTGAGAAGTACCGATCCTGGGCGGACCCCCGAATTCAAGGTGGATCAATGAAATAGGAACATATCAAAGAATAGCGCATATACCTAGGATACATGTGGTGTAACATGAATAATTATATGTAAGGGACATGTGTAGAGTCACATAGGGGAGGATACTCATCATGAACATGATAGTGTCCATGCTTGGATATCCTACAAGGTTTTCAATCACAGCCAATGAGGTGGGCATTAATAGTTATTAATAACTATAATAACAATGGTGAAAAAACATTTGGTTAATGAAATACAATGGTTCTATGTAATAAATTTAAATAATTTTAAATAAATATGATTAAATTTAATGAGATATGATATATAATATGTGAGTTTTGATAGTATAAACTCATGTATTATGAGAATAGATAGGATATTGACTAAATTTGACGAGAAATAAAAAGAAGTGAAAAAGAGAAGAATCAACCATGGGTGTAACACCGCGAGATTTTATAAGAAATATTCGATTTAATTTTTTTATGTCATGGCATGTACGCTACCCCATTATTATATTTTACTATATGCAACACCGTATTATCTTATAGTATATATGAAAACACTATTTTTGGCTTGTGTTGCACGCAAGAGCGGCCTTCATCAGTAGTTTGTGTTGTACGCAATACCGAGTTTCACAAAACAAAGATATATTGTTATAATAATATTATGTTCTAGAAATTTTGAATAGTATTAACCAAAATTTAAATTTTATTACATTATAATCTAAGACATTATCTAGAACATGTTCTGAGAAAAAAATAAATTTTTCGTGTTGAATAAGTATTTTTTAAAAAATGCAGTATTGCTGCCTTTTGATGGCGCACCCACTATAAGCCTAATTTTTTTCTCGTTTATGAGATCAATTTGAAAAATATAATCTTATTAATTGCAATAAGTATATAAAAATTTACTTTAGATTATATTTTAATATTTTTCTGTTAACATTCATATTTTGATGAATAGTAAAAATATGATAAATTTTAATTAAAATCATCTGTTTTCATCATGAAAATTTATATGGTTAAATTATAATATTGAATGGTTTTAAAGTATAAATATAATATATTTTTACCATTTAATATAATTTAAGTCATTATAATTAATTTTACACTTAATTCTTAGTTAAAATCTATTCAATCTTTTGTAATTTTTTATCTTTAAAAAACGGTTTTCTCAAAAATGGACGTATTTCTAAATTAATTACTACAACTTGTGTGTTTTGAATTTGTAAAAATGGATTCCATATTGGGAATCAGGTGGTATAGATTGTGGAAATAGTTAACTTTTATTTTTAGACATTATGAATAGTAACTACGGTAAATTTTATTTACCACAGTTAAATGTAAATCAAGTAATTAAGTGTAAAAATAATATTATAAAATTTCCCTAACACTTGTAATAATATAATTGGATGATTATATATCACACTATATCATAATTGGGTAAAAACGGTTTCATCTGGAAGTCACATGTATGTGATTAGAAATTTTATTTTATTTTATTTAAATAAAAGTTAAATATGTCTCACTCAAACATTAATAAATAATTTTTTAAATATAAGGTTATACTAAATATAAATTAGAGTATAAATAA
Organism: Viscum album; assembly: GCA_963277665.1. Classification (NCBI taxonomy): domain Eukaryota; kingdom Viridiplantae; phylum Streptophyta; class Magnoliopsida; order Santalales; family Viscaceae; genus Viscum; species Viscum album. Next base: position 1,895,169,269 of record OY728163.1, on the reverse strand, counting down.
TCATTTTTATTATAAATTGTTTTCCTTTATCATGGAATTTTATTTTTGAATTTTATGAAATATATATTTACCGTATTATATTATACATTAATGATGCAGAAATTATTTATTTAGTGGAAAATCAATAATATAGTTTTTAGTAAAATAATAATACCCATAAAAATAACCATCAACTTGACTAAACCATATTAGTCGAGTATATGATTAACCTAATCATCCAAGGGTCATCTTGTGGACCATTTGGAGCCTTATAAAACAGATTATGACATTTATATTATTTTATTTTAAATGATGTCATAGTTGTCACCTTCAAACATTAATAAATATAAAATTTTAAATGATGGTTGTTTTAGAAAATAGATTCAACTAAAATTATTCTAATAAAAGATATTACATTTACATTAATCATTGTATTTTATTTTTATATTTCCAATAAAAATCAGTTTATTATATAATTATACAAAAATGTTGTAGTAATTGTTTTATTAAGAGAATTATTAAACAAATGGATTGAAAATATTAAAATAAATATTACATGAACTAATTAGTATGACCACGAAATTTTCTAGAAAAATATGACATGTTAGGAATCTATTAAATATTTTTGTTCTAACATATCATCTTTCTGTATTTTATTTAAAATCAAATAAATGAATTGTTTCCAAATTGACACTATTGATATTTTATAAAAATAACATATTAGTAAACTGTTTAAAAATCAAAAAAAAATATTTAAAAATAATAAATTTAAATTTATATGGCCTAAAATGTCATTTAGTATCCATTTATGGACAATTAACAATAAAAATTAAGTATTTATAACAATTTAAAATTTAGAAAATTATTACAACCAATAAGATTAAATAGATTAAATAAGGATAAATCAAATTGATAATGCTTAAATTAATTTCCCAACATGTATAGATATTATTGGGTGATGATATTATAACCCTATCTAATCTCATATTCTAATTTTAGACCTTTTTTATGTTTTTATGTGAGGTTTGAGGTTATTATAAATTAATATTTTTGAGGTTTCCAAAAGTGCCTCCCTCCTCTCTAATAAAAGATGACATCCTCACTCTCCTCTTCACTACATTTTAAGCCTTAAAACTTGGCCAAACCCTGCCAATTCCTATTCTAAACCTCTATAGTTATATTATAGAGGATATGGTCTTCTCAAAATTCCAACTCTAGTGCCCTAAGAGGATGTTTAAAAGAGGCACGTCGGGGAAGAGGTAACCCTTTCTTCTGATTCATTCAAGTTTCTTTCTTCTTATACTTCTTCTTATTTAGTTGTTTTATTATAAAGTAATAACATCAGTATATCTAATATACTTATATGTTATTATAAATAAGAAAAACCCCTATTTCACCTTATATCCAACCTACTAAAAAAGAAATCACTGCAAGTGCATACGTACAGCTTACTGTCTCCACGCCATGGTGTAATCTATTTTTCATCACCAACCTACATGGATGGGTATAATAATGGAATAAATAACTATATATGATTACTGTAAAATTATATTTATTCTGAAATATTATACACCATACATTTCAATATAATTTCACAATCATGGGAACGATATCGTCGGACGTGTGTATGTACGGCTTACCATCTCCACAACGCGAAGAGATTCATTCTCCATGTTAAGCATTGAAGAACGATTATGAATTATATATAATGAATATTAATGAGATATATGAAATAATAATGATTCGGGATTTATATATATAAATAGATATGTGTCATTTACTTCCATTCAAATTAATAATCTATTTAAAACAGTGTTCATGCGTACGTACGGCCTACCGTCTCCATGAACTGTTTATTTCATTGCATTTATCGACCAATTATATATATATATATATATTCAAAATATATATTATATATAAATCGTGTTTTACATTCTGGAATTATGTAATCATGATTTTAGTAATCATATGAATAATTACAAGTCAAAACACATATGATAAATGAAACGATTTTACCCAAAACGCTGCTTTAACATGAAATTGACAAATGAATGGGAAATATAAAGTCATAAAGAATAATATATGATATCATAAATATAATTATGGTACTGTTATAAGTTAATAATATGTTTAAACCCACTATATATGATTTTTGGACACATATAGAATAAATTGGACCTAAGGTAAGGGATAATTATTCCAGTCTTGTTCTTATCGGCTATTGTTTATTCATAAGTATTTACTAGGGTAATATTTATCATCCATGTCCATGTTTTACTAAAATGTTTTCATAATGTGTATAATATTCATACATGTATTTTTAATGTCATTTTTTCCATTTTTTTACTTTTACTACAAGGTATGGAAGGAATCATTGTCTTTTTACCATATGAGTTACTTTTGGACTTTTCCAGCAAAACTATGAGGAGAATGTTTTTTTAACTTCTATAGAATGAATGGATTTTTAAGGTTTCATAACTCCTTCTTTATATGAAGCTTCCTATACAAGATTTTATGGTTATTTTCAACAAAATTATTTTTTAAAAATTTTAATGAATAGAAAATGATTTTGAAAAAGGAAGGATGTTTTCTTCAAGAATTAATTTCAAGTGTTTTATCAAAACTATTCTACATATATGATGAAATTATTTAATATGGTTATGTTTCAATTATAATTTATCATTTATTTACATGGTTTTAATTATATTATGTTATTACTGAATGATGTTTATGAAACCCTTTTTATTCATTGGGTTATGATGAATCTTCTATGTTTATTTTGTAGCACACGAAAGAAAGATTTAATTATGAGATTGGTGGGACCTATATCTTCCTCCAATGCATTGGGTAATGATTTATATCTCATTAGATAAACATGTCTAGAATAGAAAGTAAATCTTGTTCAGTTATATAGGGAGAGAATGACAATTAAACATGGTTCATTAATGGAAGTTGTCCACTATGATGGTCTTGGCAACAATGTGTTGGAAACTATGAAATTCATGTCATGTGCTTAATGGTTTTCAACAATTAAATGTTTTTTCCCATTCTATTTTATCATGAATAATGTTCCTTTATGATATAATCCTTAATTACTGCCAATATTTATTTCACAACTCAATATTTTGGTGTTTAAACATTATGTTCATGTTTTTAAGTTCAAATGAATATGGTTTGTTTTATGTTCTCTATGTTTATAGTTTCTGAGCTTTTGAGTTCATCCTTTTTTTATTCACTTTTCCCCAAGATAAAAAAGAAAGGTTTTAGGTATGAAAACAAAAGGTGAATATCTTTATGAGAGATGATGAAGATCATTCACCATGATTAAATGATTATGTTCCATGTTTCCAAAGATACTAACTAATATGGTCTTTGGGTGTTTTTTGTCAAGTATTAATTATTCCGCAAAAGTAATGTAATATCCATGTACTTCAAGCTTGGGAATCAACATTTGGTATCAGAGGAAATGTTTGGTTAATCTTTGAAAACTAGGATTCAAAAACATTAGTGATATTTATAGAGATATTTGTAAGGTATGTATAGTGATGTCCCTTAGGTTTATTATAACTATAGATCATAGTCCTAGAATTATTTTGACAACCATGAATAACCTAGGGTGAACCAAAGGTGTCATGGATTAATTAATGTGTGATATGTTAGACATACCATAAGTGACTATTTATTATTATGTTGTTCCTTATTATTTTAACTATTTCTTACACTATGGTTTATGGTTTTAGTCAATGGAGGGAACGAGAAGGAATTCGGTGAACATTGATTCCAATGGACAAATTACTGATTATGATCAACAAATTTGTGTTATTCCTAGAGAGAAATATATTTCGATTTTGCTGAATCATTCATTGTGATATATGATTAAGAAGGTGAAATTTAGTTGTATTCCTATGTCTTCAAATAATATGAATATTGACTTTTATTCATGTTAAAATGGTGAGAAAGATAGAGGAAGGAAGATTTGGCTTTCTACATATCAAGAAGAAGGGAAGAAGAACCTTGGGAAATACCTAAAATGGAGTGGAAGATGTTTTCTGTGTGGGGAAATGGGGCCTAGAGTGACAGACTGTTATGAAGTTCAATGTCTTATCTGTGGAGAACATGGGAATTACCCAACGCAATCCCTTGACCAAAGAGGTTACTTCTAAATCCAGGAAGGACCAATTATATGACAATCATAGGAGTGGGTGGATTGAAGGGCTTATGTATTGGAATTCCAGAATAATGTTGTTGAAGTACATTTATGGTATATTGAAATATCTATGAATTGGTTTTCAATAATTGTATTGTATCGGTAACCATGAAAAGTGATTGAAATATTTTTGGAAAGCCGATGATATGCGCATAATGAAGGGATAAGGAGAAAATAATATGTTGGATATTATTAATGATCTCATTACTGATATATGGAAAAAGTGATATAATGATTTGAGTATATAGATTTTTTTGTGATTTTAGGATGTGGAAAGAGTTAACTTTTGATAGCATTCTTGTTGTCAATAAGGTTCTATGGTAATTCATGTTCCAAGAATACACGATTAAGGTATTTACATGTTTCGCATGTGACCAAAAAGATATACGTTATTATACATGGGGGATAAATGATGGTATTCACATTCTTGTTATATGACCTTTCTAGTAATCGTTTTCTTTATACTTTGAGATTGGAAAAAAGTATTTTGGATAAGCCTAAAAGATCGAATGTATTCTGTTGGACATCAGATAGTGTTGTTTAAGGCTAGATCATTTTTATCTATATTATTTATTTAATGTAATAATGGTGTATTTTTAGATAAAGGACAACCCGCAGGACGTGCAACAACCCGTCACGTCAGAGAAGGTTATGGGAATCGAATCCACAGCCGAAGTGTGAAAGGCATTTATCACCTACCATTGGACTACAAGAAGTCTGCAGTTTGTTGAAATTAGTTTTATTTTATTTATTGGTATGATATATGTTGTATAAGTCCATTTTTGGTTATATATATGATTCATATCAACATATATGGACTTAGGTATATTTACTGACTTTTTCTATCTATTTGTTTGAGATAGATAGAATGACCTATCATTCTATCAGATAATCTGCTAACACTTCATGAATGACAAATTTAACTTCATTTCTTTATGATATGAAGTTCAAATTGTTCATGGAATGTCCAATGGTGATAATGTACCACGGTCAAGTATGTATTTCTTTTATTTCAAATTATATAACTTTAGGGAAATGATCTTGAAAACCAAAAATGTTTACCTAGTGACCTCATATCTAATGAATCAGATAGTACCTTAGATAATAAAAAAATTATGTCTTTGTGATTATTGGATTTTTTATAGAAATGTTCTCTATCACTCATCATTAAAATTTGATGATTATATTTCTCTTCCATATTCATATTTTCACCTATATTCTCTTATGTGGAAACCCAGTGCTGAGTTACATTAGGTTAACTTTATGTTTCAAACATTCCTTTTGAAAATTATTTTTCAGTATTACTTTTTACGATGTCTAATTCTACGAAAAAAACATTCAAGTAGTAAATGATTTATAACCCTCACGACTTTCGAGGGAGAAATTCATTTTAAAGGGGGGTTGAATGTATCACCCTATGATTTTATGAGAAATATTCTTTTTAATTTCTTTGATTTCTTGTGTTTTACGCCACACACAGATTATTTTGTTCTATATACAATACATTATTAGCTTGTAGTATACGCAAACACTATTCTGGGCTAGTGTTGTATGCAAAAGTGACCTTCCTCAATAGCGAGTGTTGTACGCAATACTGAGTTTCACTAAACAACGTTATATTGTTATAATATTATTATGAAATAACATTTTTGGACAGTATTAACCACATCTTTAATTTCATAACAATATAATTCATCTTAGACATTATCTAGAACATGGTATGGGAAGAAAATAAACTGTTCTGGTAAAATAAGTATTTTTAAAAAAATGCATTTTTGCTACCATTTGATGGCGCACCCACTATAAACCAAGTATTTTACTCATTTATGCGTTCAATTTCAAAAAATATACATATTAATTTCAATAAGTATTTAAAATTTCACTTGTGATAATTTTTTAATATTTTTCTATTAACATTCATATTTTCATGAATAGTAAAAATACGCTAAATTATAATTACAAACCACTTTTTTTAAACAAGATAATTTATATGGTAAAATTATAATATTGAATAGTTTTAATGTATAATTAGAATAGATTTTTACCATTTAATATAATGTATGTCATTATCATTAATAAGACATTGAATTCATAGGTAAAATCATTTCTATCTTTTGAAATGTAATATCTATTAAAACATGTTTTCTCAATAATAGGATTAATTTTAAATTACATACTGCAACTTCTGTGTTTTGAATTTGGAAAAATGAATTCAATATTTTCAATCAGGAGGTAAAAATTGTGTTAATTGGAAACTTTTATTTTTAGACATTATGACTAGTATCTACGGTAAATTTTATTTAATAGAGTTAAAGGTAAATCAAGTAATTTAATGTAAAATTAATATAATTATGTTTCCCTAAAACTTGTCATAATATAATTGGACGATTATATATCACCCTAAAACATAATTGGGTTGCAATGGTTTCTTTTATAACCCAAATGTATGATATTAAGACATTTATTTTATTTTATTTAAAGAAATGTTAAATATGTCTCACTCAAACATTGATAAATAAACTATTTTTAATATAAGGTGATACGAAATATAAATTTGATTATAAAAACTCATTTGAAAGATAAAATTCTTTCATTTATCATGGAAATTTATTTGTAATTTTTAAGAAATATAAAATTACTTTATTAGCTTATACATTAATGATACAGAAATTATTTATTTAATGAAAAATCAATAATATAGTTTTTATTAAAATAATAATACCCATCAAAAAGAAACATAAACTTTAACAAACCTTATTGTTCACGTATATCCATACCCTAAACATCCAAGGGTTGTCTTGTAGATCATTGTGAGACTTATAAAACAGATCATGACATTTATATTATATTATTTTATATGATTTCAAAGTTGTCACCTTCATACTTTAAGAAATATAAACTTTTAAAGTTGGTGTTTTAGAATATAAATTCTACTAAAAGTATTCTTATGAAATATATTAGATTTATATTAATCCTATTATTTAATTTTTAATTTTTATGTAAATATCAGTATATTAAATAATTATACAAAAATGTTGTAGTAATTATTTTATTAAGAGAAATATCAAATAAATGGTTTTAAATATTTTCAAATAAATATTATATGAACTAATTAGTGTGCTCCACACATTTTATGAATTAATATGACATGTAAAGAATATATTAAATATTTTTATTTGAACATATCATCTGTGTGGATTTTATTTAAATTCAAATAAATGAATAGGGTCAACATTGACGCTATTGATATTTTATAAAATTAACATGTTATTAAATTGATTAAAAATAACAAAAATATTTAAAAATTATAAACATAAATTTATGTGGTATAAAGTGTCATAAATTATCTAATTATGGAAAATTAAAAACCCATAAGTAAGTATTTATAATAATTTAAATTTTAGAAAATTATTACCACATATAAGATTAAATAGATTAAATAATGATAAATCAAACTGATAAGGTTTAAAATAATTTCCAAACATGTCTAAATTTTATTGGTTGATGATATTACAACCCTGTATCATCTCATATTATAATTTGAGTAATTTTGGATTTTTTTCTGTGGGTTTTTAGTTTATTGTAAATTAGTATTTTGGAGACTTCCAAAAGTGCCCATCTCCTATCTTATAAAAGGGCCCCTCCTCCCTCTTCACTTCACACCATTTTAAACATTAAATATTGTCCAAAACCTACCAATTCCTCTCATAAACCTCTCTAGTAATATTATAGTGGTAATGGGTTTCTCAAAAGTCCAACTATACTGCCGCAAGATAAATTTTAAAAGAGGCATGTTGAGGAAGATGAAATATCTTCTACTGATGCATTCATGTTTAATTCTTCTTCTACTTCATCATTTTTAGTTGTTTAATTATAAAGTAATAAAATAACTATAAATAATATACAGATATGTTATTATAAATATGAAACAACCCTATTTCACCTTATATCTGTCCTATGAAGAAAAGAAATAACCGTGCATGTGTGCATACAACTTACCGTCTCCACGCTGTGGTGTAATATGTTTTTCATTACCAACCTACTTGGATGGGTATAATAATGGAAGAAATAACTATATATTATTACTGTAAAATTAAATTCATTATCAAATATTATATACCATAAACTTCTAAATAATTTCACAATCATAGGAATGATATTGTCACTCGTGCGTACATACGACTTACCGTCTATGTGACACGATGAGATTCATTCTCCATGTTAAACATTAAAGAATTATTATAAAGTATATATATTAATTAATAATGAGATATATGACATAATAATGATACTGTATTTATGTGTATATATATATATGTCATTTACTTCTGTTTAATTTAATAAGGAAATGAAAACATCGTTCATGTATGCGTACAGACAACCATCTCCTTAAACAGTGTATTTTATTCCATTTATCAATCTACTATATATATATATATATATTGAATATATATTATATATAAATCAGGTTTTACATTTTGGAAGTAAGTAATCATGAACTATGTAATCATATGAATAATTACAAGTCAAAACACATACAATAAATGAAACGATTTTACCCAAAACACTACATTAACGTGGAATTGAGAAATGAACAGGAAATATGAAGTCATAGGGAATCATATATGATATCATAAATATTATTATGGTTATTTTACAAGTTATTATTATGTTTAAAACCACTATTAAATAGTTTCTGACACATATGAATGAAATTAGACCTAAGGTAAGGCATAATTATTCAAATATTGTTCTTTTCTGAAGTTGTTTATTCATAAGTATTTACTGGGGTTATATTTATCCTCAATGTCCATGTTTTATAAAAATGTTTTCATAAAGTGTTTACTATTCTACCTTGTCTTTTAAAAGTCATTTTTACCATTTTTTATCTTTTACAATAAGGTATGGATGGATTATTTTATTTGTTTACCATATGAGGTACTTTTTGACCACTTCAGCAAAAGTACGAGGATAATGTTTTTTTAACTTATATGTCTTGAATGGATTTTTACAGTTTCATAATTTCTTATTTCCATGAAGCTTACTCTAATAGATTTTATGGTTATTTTCAACAAAATTATTATTTTTTAAAAATCAATGAAATTTTGAGAATAGAAAATGATTTTGAAAAAGAAAGGATATTTTCCTCAAAAATTCATTTCATGTGTTTTATCAAAACTAGTTTTCATCTATGATGACATTATTTAATATGGTAATGTTTCAAGTATAATGTATCATTTATTATATGGTTTTATATGGATTATTTTTTGATGGGATGATGTTTATGAAACCCATTTTATTCATTGGATTATGATGAATGTTTTATGATTATTGTGTGGCACACGAAAAAATGATTTCATTATTATATGGGTGGCACCTATATCTCCCTCTGATGCATTGGGTAAAGATTTATATCTCATGAGATAAATTTGGATGGAACAGAAAGTAAATCTGGTTCAGTAATACAGGGCTGGAACATAATGTAAACCCAATTCAGTAACGTAATTTTTCCACTATGATGGTACTGGAAGCAATGCCTTAGAAACTATGGAAATTAATCATGTGATTAATGGTTCTCAACAATTACATGTTTTATTCCCATTCTATTTTATCATGATTAATGTTCTTTTATGATCTATGCCTTATTTATTTTCCAGGATTTATTTTAGAACTCTAGATTTTGATGTTTAAAATTTTTTTCATGATTTTTAAGTCCAAATGTATGTGGTTTGTTTTATGCACTCCATGTTTACCCTTAATGACAATTTGAGCGCATCATTTTTATGTTTTATTTTCCCCATGATATAAAGAAAGGTGTTATGTTAGAAAAAAAAAGTTGAATATCTTTATTGGAGATTTTTATGATCTATCACCATGATTAGAAGGTTATATCCATGTTTCCAAAGACACTAAACTAATAGGATCCTTGGGTATTTTTTTCATGTATTAATCATTCCGTTGTAGACGCTCAAAAGTCCTCAAGTTCTAAAGAATGTTTCAATATGAGAAATTGAAGTCGTATTTAGATCCGGGGACCCCGTCCGGGGGGCGGAGGGGCTACATGAAATAAATTAATGGGTGCGCCAAAAAATGATGCCCTACGCCGAATGTCCAGGGATTCTCGAAAGGTCAGCGGTGGGGGCACGAAATATTTCATGCCCCACCCCTCGCTATAGACATTCTGCATCCCCGCCTCCATTGCCCAATTATTTTGTACCCACCTGTTTTCCACGCCCTCGAACACCTATAAATAAGATGCAACCCCCTTCCCCTTAAGGGCTGAAAAATATGATCCAGCTCTCGTGCGTGAAATTCATCTTCTACGCATGCAAAAATGGCCTTCAGGTATGGTTCTTTTCATTCCAAGTCACCCTGGGGTCCTAGATCAAGCTAGATTCCCATGGTTTAGACTGAATTCCAACCCCTTTAGGGTCCCTCCCTTGCATGAAATCCCTTCCCCTTACACGCAGACTGGTCAATTGCATGCAATCTCTTCCATTGCACGCACCCCTATCCAATTGCGAGCAATCCCCTTCCATTGCAGGCAATACCCTTCAATTTCACTCACCCCCATCATTCTGCGCATTATCTCCTCGTGCGTGCTTCTTCTAGTTGTGCACAAATCCATGGCATTGATTACGCTCAATCATCACCTATTTCATGCCAGCTCGGTGTTTTTTGCACTGGTCTATTAATTTCACACAAACCTCAAAGGTTGTGCGCAATCCCCCTGGGACCTCTCATCTCGGTACACCCTGTGTGCCCCCTTGCACGAGCACCTGATACTCTTCTTATGGATGCCATTTACGGGTGTCTCTCACACCCCAGACATTCACATCATGCGTTGTTTTCCCGGGAAACCTTCTAGGATCATAAGAAGTAACTTCAATGTCCCCTGGATGACACCACCTATTGTGTTGCTTTGCCTTGTGCTTCTTCGCATTGTCAGACTAACGAATATTTCTTTTTCCCATAGCCACGCTAATGTGGAACCCTCTATGTTCTTTCTAACACACCCCCTCTCTATGGCGTTGTCAATTCCTTCCCTCCCACAACTATCATAGGGTACCAGTTTTGTAAGCACTAGGAGTGTGGATAAAACCCACCTCATCCGAGATAAAGGACGTTAAACTACCAAGAACATTTGTCCTTAGAACAAGACGTTAAACTATAACCTCTCCCCGTGCCTCGCACGCAGGGTCCCCCCTACCTTGGACATTCTCCTCTCCCACTTGTCTCTATGGGAATAGGACCACCCCTCATAGGGGATGATATCCTCCTTATTGGAGTGGAATTTGTCCATTGGAAAGGGAAGCCAACTTGCTGTAAGACCCTATTTTCACATCTAGGAGGTAGTATCCCTTCTCCTACTTTCATCATCAGTCCACAAGGCCAGCAGAGGGTGTGATGGGGAATGAGTATCCCCCTTTATTCAGTCCCAAATCCCTCCCCCGTTGCGCTTTTTCTCCCTCGGGCCTCTATCCTGGCTTAAGCCCTGACTTCTTGGTCCACCTCATAGCGTAATCCCCACCCCATTTCCCACGGATGCACCTTTCGTGATGTGATCATTGGGTCTCTTCTATCTCTAGTTTCTCACACCAATCATGACTCACATTGTCTTAGAGGTAGCATCGAGTCTGAAAAAAATCTTGGGACACCTCAGAATGTAAGTCCTAATCCATCCCGAAATATGGGGACTTTGATCCATGTCAAGGTATGATTCGTTTGAAGCCTCCACGATGTTTAAGCCCCAAACACCTTTGTTGCCTCAGAGTGTAAGCCCCAATCCATCCCGAACTACGAGGACATTGATCCATGTCAAGCCATGGTACATAAGAAGCCTCCATGTGGTTCAAGCCCCAAATACATTGGGCTTCCTCAAAGTGTAATCCTCAATCCATCCTGAAATATGAAGACTTTGATACATGTCAATGCATGGTACGTAGGAACACTCCATGAGTTTCTAGCCCACCACCTAGTTGTTCAGACCCCCTTCACGTCGGTTCACCCCCATCCCGCATGACGTTAACATGTATTCTCCATCGGAAATATGTGGTCTTTGATTCCCCTACACGGGGAAGCGTAGTAAGCCTCTACGAGGTTCAATACCATCACTCATGTATCATCCTGACCTCCCCCTTGAGTTTATGTGTCTCGAAAAGCTCATACCCTAACCCAGAGGTTCCACTTCCTCAAGGTCCCATCCATGCGTCCATTCTCATAGGTCACCTCCTCAGGTGTCCCATCATTTCACTGAACTATGTGGACTTTAATTCCCTGCCAAAGGGATACGTAGGTAGTCTCTTTGAGGCTCATTCCCAAAGCCATCGTCCATCCTGATTCTTACCCGGGCCTCCACATCCTGGTGAGATCATGCCATAACATTCCCCATTCCACTTGGCAGCATTCGAGATGCCAACCATATGTTTTCCCCATTATCGGTGTTCCCCTCAGGGGGTTCTTCGATCTGATCCATTGTAATCAATGTTCCAATCAGTCTGATCTATCTCTACTAGACATTAAACTCACGGCATACCCTATGTTAAACATGGGAAGCTGATGAAAACATCAGATACATGCTCTTAGCATACAATTTCCTGCATTTGATGTGAGATGCCTCAGGCTTCTGTTCCCACGAGAAGCCCTACAGTAAGGCATAGAAGAGAGACATGCTAATCCCCTAGCATCAAGACGTTCCATTGGTGCCCAACGTGACTACTCCCATAACTGATAGTTGTTTCCATGGACATACCCCTTGGAATTTCCAGATAGAAGTAGTGTAATTAGCTGGTGTCCATGAAGATATGGATCCTGGAAGAGTTTCACGAACAATGTCTTAAATATCTTAGGGAGACCTGAACTCGGTGAAAAGTTCTGTGGAGGAATCCATGGAAGGAAAAATAGACATCACATCATCATGTATCGATCACGGAGCATACGCACCTGAATATGGAGCATATGTCACCCACCTTTGGAATGTGGGAATGTGGGGTAACAACTGTGAATCCTCTACGTGACAGATGTGTTCACCCCATCGAAAGAATCAGAAATTGAAATGAAGAACCCAACGTGAAGATATTCTCATCTACATGGATACTTGTAGCGTTTGAGGTACCAATGGAATAACTAGTCAGCAGACCCCATCGCTCGGCACCAGGTCCACCAAGAAATTAGTGAGCCTAACGTAAATCACTCAAGAATTTGGGACAGTCAGGACATTGGGAATTCTGTTATGTGGTGTTGTCAGCGTGGATCCCTCTTTCCGAACACAGAAGACAGAATGGTACTGGGGAACTAGTTGATGATTTCTTTTCCTAGCAGTATTAATGAGTTCAGTTCCTTGCTTTCAAGAACCAATGTTTTCACCAAGAGCTTGATCACCTGCCCACCGACGTAGTGGCAGGGGCAATACTGACATGTCCACCCCGCGCGGTTTTTCCTCCACTGTGACCTCTTTAACTGCCTCGACTACTAGGCACCCTCTCCCCCTCTCCCCATCGGAAATTATCCAGTGACAGGTAATTAATGACCTTGTACACCGGAACGAGGAGGAGGGGATCATCCCAACCAGGGATATGGCCTAACTAGATATCGAGGTGGATGTGCCTCCCTATGAAAACTGCCCCCTAGGGCCATGTAGGGAGCCGCTTCTCCCAACCCCAACATTCATTCATTTCCGGAGCTTGTCCTCAGAACGCCTTTACAGCTCCCTCCCCTACGCAGATGAGGTAGGGGATGTCCGGGTTGGCCCAATCGGAGCCCATCTTCACTGGATCCTAGTGAGGGATCCCACCAGGTTATGTCAGCACCACCACCCGGTTCCCAAAGCCATGAAGCAGGTAACCCACATGCCTGCACCACAATCTCTAGTTCACCAAACCTGACGCGAGAGTCGGGCGAAAATGGAAGAGGGTGCCCACCATGGGGCGTCATCATCAGTGACTAGTATGGCCTGAGCCACCACTGACTCAAATCCCCAACTCCCTACATACGTCATGTAGGGAAAGTTATACGCCCGACCTAGATCAAGGTCCCAACCGCCACACGGGCAGGCTAGGTCAATTCTCTCCATTGTTGGTACAGGAAATGGCCGCTGCGGACCAATCTGCAGCAATTCCACCATGTGTGGAGGCCTACTCCGCACCGCCACTTTAGATGGTGTGGGTCCTCCCTGTTTCCAACCTCGGTATGGAGGTCTTCCCCATGCCACCTTCTTCCAAATAGAGGATCTTCCACATGATATCTATACTCCGTATGGGGGTTTCTCTCGTGCTCACCAAACTGGGTACGAGGTCACTCCCCCTACTGCAGACCACAGGTATGGAGAAATTGCATGTCTTATCACTTGTCAACATCAAGGTCCTCCGCATGTACCCGTTCCAGTCGGTGAAGTCCCTCCTGGCCCCAATGATCAAATAGGTGGAGGCCAACCTTACTTCACCAATTCCCAGCATGGAGGTCCCCTCCGTGTGCCTTTCGACAATTGTCCTGGTGCTCCTCACACCTCGGTTTTCTCGGATGGAAACCCTTTCTGCCCCATCACCAGTGCGGCTAGAGGACCCCATGTCAGAAATCAGCCCTGTCTCGAGGAGCCACCCAAGGGCCAGAAGGTGAGTTGTTTCCGCCACAAGAGGAGTTTTGGGGAAGGATGGATAGGAATCAGACCAGTCAGCTTCACAGACTCTGAGGCGGTGTACGGCTCAGCGCTGGAGCCCTCTCTTCATCCCTCCGAGTCAAGGGTTGGGGCAGGAACGAGGCGCATCAGCCTCATACTCCCAGAATGTGCGATCCATAGGATACCTATTTCCCTCCTAAGGTATATCCAATAGGACGAGAAATTGGCATGTCCCCATGGACCGACCGTGCAGTCTCCATCAGCATCTCCGGGAGCAACCTCAGTCTACAGAGAGCTATTTTGGGGGCTAATGGTAGGAGAACCGTGGTATAGACCACCCTTGGTAGACACTGATGTTGTGTCTTGAGATTTGGTCACTGGTCAATCCTATCATGATATAGTGGCCAACTCGCTACAGTCCTCAGAGGACAACCCAAGGATTGATGGCTAGTCAGCTCGCTCACTGTATTCTCCACCGGCCAGCCCGTCGTCCCAACGGTCTGCCTCAGTGCCTCTGCCAGTTCCTCAGCCACCCCCAATTGATGAGTGGGGAAATCAAAGACCAAACCTTGAATCTGAGCCAAGGATCTTCTGGACTATCCTCACAGTGGACCACTTTTCTGAGAAGTTTTGGCTGGTCATAGGACCAAACTTTGGTACACCAGATTCTCTCACCCCGGAGGAGTTTGAATGTCTCTGCCAGACCCTTTGGATGACTCACGTCCATCTTCTCCACTAGCATTTGACTTATCCTGGTATCCAAGGACACCTTGAAGGCATTAGTGAACAATGTCGTCTGGTTGATCAAGCCACATTCCCCGTGGTCCAGCACCCTGTGTCAACTTGTCACCACCGGGGCCTCCAGCAATAATGCGTTCAGAGCTTCCAAGTACTCTGCAAAGTTATTAAGGAGGATACCACTCATTCACCAGTCCACGGATGGGGGAAGTATGCTTCCCACCCCTTCAGTGCTATTAACAGGCAGCCCGACTCGCTAAGAGACTTTGAGGACATTCCCCTGAGAAGAGTTGTGGGTACCATGATCGATCTATCAGGAGGGGAAAACAAGGTGGAACTTATCGATGGGAACTTCCTCCCTGGGACGTGCCACCACTAATGGACCCATCAGGGAGGGTTACTCGTCAGCAGAGGAACCTCCTAGGTCTCTCTCTACCCACCAAGGAAATGGTACTCATCGAGAAATCAAGTAAAGGAAAAGATCACATCGGAGCTGTCAAGCACTCTGACACATCCGTTCAGTGTAAGAGAGAGAGGAGTATCCTAAGAAGGACACATTGCGCCATTAGCTTGCTGAGAAGAAGATGTTGGTCGATGAAATCCAGGATGAATGCATTGCAAAGCGACGACCTAACTACATTGATCCTAGGCTGGGGCAGCAGAGGCAAGAACAACTGTTTCTTGGTGACCTGCCCCCGGAAAACCTTGATCATATTGTTCCAGTTGATAGGATAGAAGCCAAATCTCATGGAAAGACGGCGCATTATGTCTCTCCACACCCTCTAGAACGGAGCAACAATCCATGGAACCCCACTTGGGCTCCTCCGGCAGCCCCAAGGATCGCTCCACCAGCCACTCCATGAGCCACTGAGCTTGTCTACTACATTGAAGTACCCAACAATGTGCTCGTGGTTAGGGATCCCTGTCAAGACAGAGACACATGCCCTTATGATCCAATAGAGACAGTAATCGCCCACATACAAGAATTGGAAACATGAAAGGTGTCCATCCCACCTGATGGTAAGCCATATCCAGCATCGGTGGATGAAATGCCAGCACCCCCGGGATTCAGAAACTCAGCCTTCTCCCCCTTTAATGGGACGGGGAACCTACCACAGCACCTCTCCCACCTTAACTCAAGGTGTAGGGATATGTTGGGGACCCTAGCGTAGTAGGAGGCTTTCATGCTCTACAGTTTTGTTCAGACACTGGAAGGGTCGTGATTTGTTTGGTACAACAAATTCCCCATCAGATTCGTGACTAGTTGGGAGGACCTTCGCAGGAAATTTCTCTACCAGTTCAGCTACCACCCGGAAGACGAGTATGACATACCAATTCAAGTGAAAACAAAGGCCTGATGAGAATGTCGCAGACTTTATCACCCGGTGAAAGGGGCTCACATACTCGCTTGACATTCCTTAGAATCTAGAGCAATTACTGACGATTTTCATGGGGATTGTCAAGATGGACCCGGTTCCCTCCCTAATCACTCAGAACTATCCTAGAGGGTTCTGGGGCTTCTCATAAAAGGACCAGCACCTCGAAGAAGCCCTGAAACATGCCATCCAGGAACGTCTGTTTCATCCTCTAATCCCGGCAAGGAGGTCTGCCAGAGCCGATCCCGCAGTAGTGGCCCAGATAGAGGCCCCTAAGAAGCTAGAATTTCTACCAGTGGTGCCAGCTCAGCAGCCCCGTAGAGGTCCACCACCACGGGCGCAGTCTCCAGCCTTGTAGTGACCACCTCAAAATCAGAAGAGACCTCCGCGCAACGCGCCACTACCGCCTAGGTGAGATAATTGAGTTCCACCTCTTTAGAAGACTCCTCCGACCCCACGTCTAGGTCAGGCTCCTAGTGCCCCATTTCTGGACCTACTCATTCAACGAAACTTAGGTACATGGTAAATTCCACAGTGCCTTAGATTAGAGGATTGTATGACTACCTAAGAGAAGAATGCCCGAAGAGGCATATCTCACTGATCACCCCAACTACTACCCTTATAACTGAATCCTGGGGCACACCCTCAGGCAATTCTATGTGTTCATGTACTGGATCCAAGACCAGATTGATGACAACATAGTTAGGATGGGATTGGCCCCAACATAAGTGGCAGATGTATTTGTAATGTCAGATATCGGTAGAGATGGCGAGGGCGAGTGACAGCCGATTACTGATCATGGGTCTCTGAAGTATATTGACGGGATGACACCCAAGATGGTCTTCTGCTCCCATGGAATTATCAGTGCATGCCTAAATCATCTAGAGCCTTTAAAGGCTGTGACCACCACTTCTGTGTCATTATGTTAACTGGGCTCTTCCCAAAAGAGCAATCATCAGTGGCCCAAGAAGAAACAATGTGCCCCGCCAGTGCCATCATCGCCTCACACTCTTGACGACTTTATGCCCCCAGAGATGGGGATTCCAACTAAAATCCACCCAGTGGTGGATGATTCGTCATGTGATATTCAAGGGTATGCTTTGAATAAAACTGTTGAGTTGGTAAACCCCATAATGACTCCGAAAGAGGGGGAGAACCATGAGAACCTCCCCAATTCCCCATGCCAATGCCAACGTCGGTGGAGCCACGAACATATGGGTCATCGGGGCACGTTAGTTGGAACCTCCAGCTAGGCGGTGCATGCCCCTGAGACCAGACAGCAAGCCCAGCGCAGAACCCAGCATGCGCTGCCTCCTTATCTGGTGTCTACAGGCCTATCTCCACCACCATTTGTGCTACTGAATTAGGCAGAACCACTTTGGTCATGCCGTGAACAGCTTCGTCCTGCCACAAGATGATCCCAGCGGTCATGTCCTCATCCGATAGCTACACTATGGTCTTCAACTAGTGATCAGTGGGATATTCCCAGTACCAATCAACCGCTGATCTGAATGGAAGGTCCCACCATTCCTTCTATTACAGAGCGGCTTCCGCAAATAGAAGTTCACGCCTAGCGCGGAAGTATGATGATCTCAAGCACCTCGGAAGAATCCCAGTGAGTTTTGCCATCCTTGAAGCCTTTCTCTTATCTACAGATATGCGTGAAGCACTCAATGAGTCTTTAAGAAGCCCCCTCCCATTTGAGACAAAGGTAGCAGCTGCAGAATCATTCCATGCTAAAACAGTTGAGGATGCAGAATGCCTTACCACCATTTCATTCTATGGAGAGGATGAAGGCTCCCCCATACAGGGGAAAAACTTCCCACAATATATCACTGGCCAATTCAATGGCGTGCTTGTTCACCGCTGTCTCGTTGACACCGGATCTGGGGTGAATCTTATTCCAACACGTACATTGCGGAAGACGGGGTTATCTGAAGAAGACCTGACTCCCTCCGATTTATGAATCCAAGGGAATGACTTGACATAGCATACCCCGAATGACAATATCCATCTAAAGACTCAGTTTGATGGCTTATTTTCAAGCACCGAGTTCATAGTTGTCTCCCAGGACACCATGTATAATGAATTGATTGGCTGGCCATGGCTCCACCTGCACGTGGTGGTCCCCTCGTTATATCACTAATTCCATATGTACTCCATTAATGGTCGAGTGGGTTTACTCTAAGGTGATGCATCTCTTTTTACCTCTAGTGAAGCCCTCTACTTAGACGCTGACTATTACAAGAGAATGGATAAGAATATCCAAGCAAGTAATGTTGAGTCTGTCATAGTTACAACCGACCCTTGGGCAGGAAAAAATGACGCCTACATCTTCCTAATCCATCAGTTGGAAGCCACGACCCCCGATATGGGGAAATGTTTTTTCATTTATAAGAAAAGGGGAAACCATTGTCCCAGATCCGAGTGGAATCAGAAGATAACTTTATATTCTTATACGAATCAGGCTTCAGTGATCCCAGAGCCTCCCACTCCCATCAGGTATCGGGACTTCCGGCTCCTGGCAATGACAGTACGTCATACTTGTCTATTTTTCCAGGCTAGAATAAGTCATCTCTGGACGACACGCCACTAATGCTTTGATATTGTCAAGCATGTCCACTTGGGCTGGAGACCAGATGGGATTGGGTCGACATCCTTCATCACTATGGTCTCGACAGCCCCGGAGTTCCTCGATGCAATAACCACTACCGCACAAGTTGCTACCAGCCTCCCATCAAAGTATGGTAACTCAGAAGCAACTATCCATGTGGAAGATCCCTCCATAAGAGGAAAATATGATCTAAAGGATGCCCCTTCCATTGGGGAAGGCGTCTCTATCACAGTCGACGAGTTGGTATAGGTGAACCTAGGAAACAAGGCACACCCGAGACCCATGTTGATCAGCACCGCTATGACCCCTGAGGAGCAGCAGCAGTACATAGGCTTCCTTAAAAATAACTTTCATGTATTTTCCTAGATTTATGATGAGATGCTGGGAATATATCCTCAGGTTGTCGTCCACGGCCTCTGTCTTCCAGCAAATCATCAAGGATTCAAATAACCTACCAGAATGATGTATTCATCTCACTATGCCATAGTCTAGGCTGAAGATGACAAGATCATTTAGGCCAAATTCGTTAAGGAGGTCTAGTACCTCAAATGGCTGGCCAGCATTGTACCAGTCAAGAAGAATAACGGATAGATCAGATTCTATATCGACTTTGGAGATCCCAATCCCCATTGTCTGAAGGATGACTTTCCCCTTCTAGTGAAAAATTTGTTGATCTATGCTACAGCAGGGTTCCAAGACCCCTCTTTCTTGGATGGTTACTATGGATATATTCAGATTCGGATGGCCCCCGAGTATGAGGATTCCACAGCATTCATGGCACCACAAGGTAATTTCTGTTACCAGGTTATTCCCTTTGGCCTGAAGAAAGAAGGTGCCACCTATCAGTGGGCCATGAATCACATATTCATGCCAATCCTCAGGACATTGGTGGAGTGATATGTGGATGATATGGTGGTCAAATATCACTAGTGCCAAGACAATATCAAGGTTCATTAGAAAGTGTTTGGCTTCCTCAATTACCTCAACCTGAAGATGAAACCATTGAAGTTTGATTTTGGGGTCACCTATAGCAAGTTCCTTGGATTTGTTTTTAGGTACTGGGGCATCGAGATCGATCTGGATAAGATCAAGGCCATCAACCAGATGACACCCCTGAGTAATAATCGGGAGTTTCGAGGTCTCCTTGGCCACTTAGCCAACTTATGCGGATTAATTATGAATCTGGATGGAAAGTGTATGCCCTTCTCTCTGCTCAAGAAGGACACTGCTTATGAGTGGGACGATAAGTGCTAGACCACCTTTGAGGAAATCAAGCATTATTTCTTCAAGCCCCTATTATTGATTCCACCCATCTAGGGAAATCCCCGAGCCCTCTATGTAACTACCCTCGAACGGTCCCCCAGTTCCCTTCTTTCCTAGAAGAAAAATGAGGGGACAGAGAATAGCCTCTACTACCTCGGCCACATGATCCTAGATACAGAGACAAGATACTCCCCCTTCAAGAAGAGCTTCCTTGTGCTCTTGATTTCCATACAGAAATTTCGAAATTACCTGTAGCACCTTCAGGTATTGATTGTATATTGAGTAGACCCATTGAAGTAAATATTAAGTCATCCCATGTTGACTGGCCAACTAGTGCGGTGGGAAGTAATCCTCTAGAAATTTGACATCTGGTTCGTGCCTCAGAAGGCTATCAAAGGCAGGAGTTGGATGATTTCATTGCTTCCCATCCAACCTCCCTGGACCAGTACCTGTAAATGGATTTTATGGACAAGGATATCCTCTTGGTCAATCAAGCCATTTGATGATGGCATATGGACATTGATGGTGCCTCCTAGAGCCCCACCAGTAGGAGGCACAAAGATCCTCAACTCAATAGAGTGGGCCTGGGTATCATTTTTATTACCCCGGAGTAAGCCATTCTATTGTATTCATTCCTACTATCGGAAGGCAACACCAACAATGAGGTGGAGTATCAGCCCCCATTAATGGTCTCGAGTTGTCCCTTGAAATCAACGTGCCCCATTTTCATGTAAAAGGGGACTCCGAGCTAGTTATTAAGTAGGTCAATGGATACTATGTTGTCAAAAATACAATGCTCATTCCATTGATGGAGCACACCCTCCAGCTAATGGCTTAGTTCCTTTCTTGGCCAGAGGTTACCCATGTCCCTTGGTCACAAAATGGATGAGTGGATTCTTTGGATAATTTATCTACATCACTTGCAGAGCCCGAATAGGATGATCTGATAATCCAGGTGGCATATTAGATAGTCATTGATCCTGTTACCCCGGATGGTGATGACGACCCACTGGTAGGCCACCATACCATCATTGACTCTATATCAGGACCCCCGGGTCATCCGGATGCAGCAATCAAAATGATTTCCAATTGGAGGACAAACTTGGTTGAATACCTCCAACACGATAATCTCATGTCCTACTGGTCCGAGCGCGTGTGAATCTGACACCGCAAGCTACAGTTTACCCTCCATAGTGGTCCCAGTCTTGATAAGATACTCTATAAGTGCGGGTTTGATGGTGTTCCCCTTCATTGAATTCTGGGGGTTGAGATTCCACAGGTCAAGCAAGAGGTTCACGCTAGTTCCTTTGGTGCCCATCAGGCTGGGAAAAAACTTTCTCACCAAATCCATAAAATAGGGTATTTTTGGCCCTCCATGATCCACGACTACATTGATTTCACCAAGAGGTTCCATGCATTTCATGTTCATGCTAAATTTGTGAATCGGCCACCGGAGCCTCTCCACACTACCAGGTATTCATGGCCCATTTCAGTTTGGGAATTAGATTTCGTAGGACCATACCCACCAGAAACGGATCACCAATGTCGATTCATTATGAACAATACAGATTTCATAACCAAGTGGGCAGAGGCAATTGTGCTTAAGGATGTCAAGGCCCATTCTATCGTTGACTTCATGAGTTCCAATATCATCCATTAGTTTAGGGTTCCTCATGCTATCCTCACTGATAATGGCACCAACTTCTAAGCATCCGATTTGAAAAAGTTATACGCCAGGTACAAAATCCACTCTAACCATACCTCCCTCTATTCACATGCAGGCAAATAGAAATATTTAGGCATTCAATAAAACACTCTCTAACATCCAAACTAAAAATGGTTGGTCAGAACAATAATATTTTCCCGGATAAGCTCCCCAACGCCCTCTGGGTTTATCAGATGACGACTCGTAATTCCACCCAGGTGACCCCATATTCCCTAGTGTATAGATCTGAGGCCATCCTACCCATTTTGATTCAATTTCAATCATTTTTCATAGCGGTCTATGACAAGAAAGCGCTACATAGAGTTGTTGAAATCAGTCTAGTCATATTGGAACAACTTGACAAGAATAGGTTTCATGACTTGCAAAATCTAGAAAGGCATCAGAGCAGGATGGGTCGATCCTTCAACAAGAAGGTTCACCTTCACTCTTTCCTGCAAGGTGACTTGGTACTTTCCCTCAGGGCGCTAATGATCACTGGTAGGAAACTACCCAAGTTGGATCCCAAATGGGATAAACCATTTATTATTCATAAGGTTTATCCCAATGGAGAATACTCCCTGGTGACCATGGATAGTGAGCTTAAAACTCCTCCCACTAATGCCATGTTCCTCAATAAATACTTTACCTGAGCTCAACAGTCCTGCATTACCTTAAACTGTTGGTCCTGCATGACCCTAAAATGTCGGCTCTTCCTGCATGAAGTTAAACTGTATGTCTTCCTGCATGATGTTAAACTGAACCTTCAATAACTATGTGTGGCTTGATTCCCATCCTTATGGGATATGTAGGGCCTCTTGAAAATTCATATGTCGGGTCCATCCCTCTCTCTTAGAGATCTTCCGGTCACCTACCATGGCATGTTCCTTTCCTTGAGAAGGATGTGTAAGTGTGATACTGGGTTATGCCCTCCATCATGTTGGGTTTTTGGCACCATGCCCCCCTCTTCCCCTGGGAATCTGACATATCTTGGACACTCTCAAAATGATCCCCTAGACACTTCAAAGTGGTTCACTGATGTGTCTAAGAATAGTCTAGTCTATGACCTAGAGTGTCAGATTCAACTAGGGCAAGTTTCCATCCAGTTTTCAATCTTCATGTTACCCTTAATTTGGCCCCCTGTTATTTTTCACACCCAATGGGACCCCCGAAAGTCATGGATGCTAGGCCTACGGGATCTCCTACCATTATGGGCCAATGACCCTGAGGGTTTTAGAAAAAAATTTGATACAAATCCTATATAGAGAATAAGGTCATTAATTGATGCTCATTTGTTTGTCCCTATTTCAGGCTAACATGACATGATGATGTCTTGTGAACATTGTCAGTAGTAATCCTCCTTCATCAGGCCATCCACAGCATGCCTGTAATGTTGGACACATGATTAAAATTATGTTCCACCCCATCATGTCCAGGTGGAATATCAACACTCTTGGCATTATCCCTTAGTGCACCACCACGTGTCAAGGGGACAAAGTTGCAATATGGCATCCTCTGGGGCTCCTACGATCCGAGCACTAAGACCATAATCTAGGATCTTCTATAAGAGTTATGTGCAGCTAGGTCCTCATTCTCATGGGATATGTGGGATCACTCGGACATTGTGTTTCTGGGTCCAGCTCAACTGGAAGCTGGCTTCTCCTACTGCTTATCCTATGACCCTCGCTTGCCACTTGGCCCGAGGCTCCTCTCCCAGAATTACGCACAATGACGATCTGGACCTTGTCCTCATTCACGTAGAGTATAATTTATCTCGTCATGAACATTCTTTCTTGTCCAAGGCATATGACTTTAAATTTTTTTGATTGGTCCGATCGCATGACCCTACACTGTGATAATATCATCCCGACCGCACAGACGAAAAATTGCACTACATTGTGTTGATCTCATCATTGGAAAAATCACGTTGGGTATCGTTCATCCACCATACCATTTTTCAACGCCTATATATGGCTTGATTATTGTGGAAATTCTATGAATTTCTACCCTAGGCCTGTCGCTTCACAAAAAAACCATTCACCTTAAAGGAAAAACAAGACACATCAAATACCACTTCATTTGGTGTGGGGGCTAGACCCGCACGCCCCTTTCATACATTCCACTTGTACCTTATCGTTATATTTCAAGAACTATGTATGGCTCGATTATCATTCTTATGGGATACATAAGAATGCCTAGGAACTTTTCCACTGGCCCATCTTAACCTTTGTGTTCGGTCCCTGGACCTATAAACTTCCCCCAAGAACACATGGTAATTTAGACATATGTCCTCATTCATGTCGGGTTTCATAATCACATTACAATGTGTCCCCTGAATTCCTTACCAATCCATGATCTGAGTTCATAGACCTTAAACAAAGACCCTTTCCAGAACTACATGTGGCTTGATTCCCGTCCTTATGGGATATGTAGGAATTACCATACCTTACATCTCGGGTCCAGCATCGGGAATCAAAAATCCCATCATTTCCCCACCATCGGACCCTTGGCCTGACCCTTCGGGGAGTTGTGTAACTTCAGAATTTCCCATGAACAAGTTCAGGATGACCTATAACGACATTGGGAAGCAAAAGTTCCCTCACCATAGAGGTCGTGTCTAAAATTAAGGATGATCCAAGAACAGATTAATGCGCCCACCTAATGCACTTCCACCAGAGTGGTGTAATTTCAGGAGTGTTGGATTCTATTAGAACAAACCATCACTTCACATTCCATGCTTTTTGTGCCCCTTCGTTAATACACTCATCCTCTTTCACATTTGGAGGAACCCGCTAACTATATGGATGCTCGACCTATGGTTCTCCTACTGTCCTTGGACAACGTTCTGAAATAATGATGGATGGTATTTGAGTTAGGTACTCTGTTACGAACATGGCCAATAGTCGACCCCCATTTGTTGTCATGATTTCAGGCTAACTCAATAGGGATGTTTATTTTCGAACACAGTAAACAATTGTCCTTTATTTCCACGCTCCTCCCATATTGTTCTAAATTTGGGCAACGTGACTCACATTTTTCATTCACCTTTGTTTGAACTGATTCAAATTCCCCTGGAATTTCCCCGCTCATGCACTAGACCACATTGAGAAGATAATATATTGATCGGTCTGAGTTCCTCTTCCTTTGATCTGGCCTCCCTCTTCTCCTCGGAAATCCAGGTTCGAATTTTGAATGTCTGATGCTTGGTTTATGCTCCCGTGATCAAACTAAGTGATAGTACAAGCAGTCTTTGTTTCTCACATCGGGTACGGCCCACGTGTGCTTAGGAATAGATTTCAATTTATTTCGGGATTGTGGTTGAACATGTTAAACCAAATAGACAAGTAAATAAATTTTTCCATATATAGAGTTCAAAAAAACAAGAAGCATTAAAGAGATATAATTTTTTTGTTTCGGCCAAAACAGGGCCCTTAAGGGTCGGCTTCTTTGATGGATCTCTCCAATACTTCCACCTTTTGGTTGGGGGCCTCCAGAATTTCCTTTCAACCCTTGAGGACTCTCTCTTCATTAGTGGCCATAGAGCGAAGTTCGCTGAATCTTTCCAGTTCCCATTTCTGTTCAGCATAGAGCTCAGTTATGTGGTGACTCACTTACACGAGTGGTTCTTGGGCATCTGCCAGCTGGGCCCTCAACTGCTCCACGAGCTCAGAGTAGTTTGAGATCTATATATATTGTTATTTTACTTGTTTTTAGAGGCGTTGATTCTTAAACTAGGCCCTCAGAAATGCATGGGTACTCCCCGACTCCTCCTGACACTGAGTGACGTCGGAGTTCCGGATGCTCTCGCACATCATCTCGGCCATGTAATCATAGACCGTCAAGTGAAGGCGTTGAGAAACTTCCCCTCCAGTACACATGAAACGCAAACATGTCTAGAGTGATCCCATCCATTTCATCCATTCCTTCTAAGGATGACTTGGAAAATTCTAGATGTACTTCCACCTCTTGCATCGCATCATCAATCTCTCCTCGGATGATTTTGAGTCTGAATCATTGATTTCATCGGGGTCAGAGGGCCAATATATAGGAAATATTTCGAAGAGGCTAGCAGCAGGGTCTTCTTCAGAATTCCCCCATGGTGAATAGGCTCCTCAGTGTCTGAGCGACCTTCCTCTATCGCCTCTACCCTGGTGGTACATTCGTTGACTACTGGCCCTTCCCCGACAGCAGCTCCAATGATTTCCACCACTCTCTGATCGCCAATTTCTGGGGCTGACTCAGTTTGGGAGGCATTTTCGGGATGGGGCGGTACGTTTTCCATTGGTACGCCCATGGATGGTCCATGCTCTGTAGCCTGATGAGCCTCTAATTTTTTGATCACTATACAGACAAGAAGCACCTTAATCAACTGAGTCCTCTGACGGTATGTACCGGTATCAAAGCAAGGAACATATAGAAACCCAATGCTTCAGCCTCTAATGTTTTGGCCACTACAAGAGCTGTCATAGTGGGGGATCCCTCAGTGATATTTATCTCGATAATGGGCACCGGTGCCCCATCATGTTCCATTGGTGCTTCTCCCCCTCCTTCAAATAGTTCCACTTGATCAACAACAATATGATACAAATATATATAATGAAGGGGGGTTAAGAATTGAAAAGGAAACTAGAGAGAAGGAGGTGGGTAGATAACATTTATATCATACCTCGAGCAGTTCAATCACATCCATGTCAGAACCGATGATCTCGCCACTCTCCTAGAGACTCCCTTGGTGGGATTTCCTTTGAGACCCCTCACCATCGGGCTCCTCTTCTACTTCACCTTCTCCTTCTACCTCCTCCTCTTTCGTCTTGCCGCCCTCCAACTCATCATTACTTTCATCATCCCATGGCAACATCGTTTTCAGATCATGATCCTGGCCGAGTATAACATTCACCAAGAGAGGTGGCTCTACACGCTGACCCCATTGGCATTTGTACATGTCCATGGCCATCGGATATGCATTCCGTCGATGGAAGTTCACTCTTTTTCCAACCCGATGAAGCCCCACTTCTGGCAGCTGGATTCCATCTCGCATAATTTTCTTCCATACATCTTCAGTGCTCACCGACTGTCGTAGGGTTTAGCCAAGCCGACCATAGCGCAGGGAAGATTTCCACATGAGATGGTTGAAACAGATATTTTATTTTCTTCCTGGGAATTTCTCTGGCCGCTTCGTGGGACCCTTCTCCCCTAGGCGGTGAGGGAGTGTCCATGCAATGCGAAATCCCCGCTGCTGAGGTCCCGACCTTTGTGGGCCTAGTTGTCTATCGTGCTTCTGATCTTCCCCCTCTAGTGACACTCTACCCGCTCTCTCACAGCCCGGGATCCACACTGGAGACCTTGAGTTGCCGAACTCTCTTCTCCAAGCGCCCTTCAGGGTATTCTATGGACCAATGTTCAGCATACTCGGTTGGGAGACCAACATCAACTAGGGTGGGAGGAAAGGTGATGACGTCGACGTAGCTGTAGGTAGTGAACATCAGCCACTGTTGATAGATAACACAAGGATTCCTTTCTTCTTAGACATATGTGTATACTTTTTCAGAATTTTCTGGAGGCACCCAAACTTTCTGGTGAACCTCGACGACATATAAAGCTCACAAAAAATCTCCCCATCAATTCGGGCTAGAAACACCATGCCTCTGATTCTCTTGAAGTAATCCTTCTGCTCCAGTGAGCCTTTCCCATTGTCTACCATTTGACTAGTTGAGGTGAGCAATGGGTTGAAGGTGAAGTTGACATGGTTAACAATTCTGATCTGTACTCCCTCCTCATTGAGCGTCGGCGGCATGACCCCGAAAATGTTCTGCAGGGAATGTCGCATGTCATTGCCTGGAGGACGGATGGAATTCGGGAAGTTGTATCTATCAGAATGATCCGCAACCCAGCCATGGAAGTTCTTGAAGGGTCCACATACCTTACTAGGTGATCCCCCTCTTGAGATGCGACCCAAAATGGTGTACAGACGAGCCATCACGGGGACCCACATATTGAATCTTTTGTTGGCATCCATGATGCCAGCCATCTCCAGGGTCGCTGGATGGACTCCATCCTTGCATCCCTCACCAGAAAGAGCCACCTACTAAGGAATGTTGTGGGAAATACATCATACTGAAAATTCGTTTCCCAACTCTTGTTTATGTTGTAGCCCCATGAATGGTAGTGTCGCGCCTCCAGGACCCTCTAGTATAATCATCTCTTGCTCCTCTATGCCACATTTGGACACTGTATCCCCCACCTTGGCATCTTGATTTCTGTATCCCTCTCTAGGAACAGGCTAAACTAGTTCTTGTAGGCCATGTCCTTCAAGAATTCCTTGACCCCCATCTTCTCCTTGGCCAACTACAGCAGGTGCCATGTCAGTATGGGGGTTCATGATCTGTCTCCCCAGGTGCTCATAGGTGGAAGGAATTCGTCATATTGGTTTCACTCTCAAGGGATACCCCACGAGGCAGTGAATGTACTAGAGACTGATGTCAACTTCCCCATGATGGAGATGAAATATGTAGGTATCAGGGGACCACAGGGTGAATAGATATGGCATGAGCCCGTGATGGTCGTAGAAGTTGAATTGCGATGTTCATACTGCCTTAAATAAACCAATATACTGTAGTTAGGCCGAAAATTGGTCACATATATGGTATACCCAGTATGACTAGGCCCATTCACTGGTGTAGCTTCCTCCAGATCGCGGTTCCCAGTCTTACAGCTAGCCCTTAGACTTTTCAGTGATGCTCTGAAGAAAGGTGCTCGCGTTGAGGGCTGGGGAACTCTCTGTGATAGGGTCACCCCTAGTAAATTTACTAGTCCTTTTATTTAGGACATATACGTCCATGTTCCTAGTTCCTCTGGAAGGATTACCATTTTTGGTGATGTTGTACCGAGGATGATCGTCCTCATGAGTCACCAATGACCACGGTGTATCCACCTCAAATCCTAGTAGTGGGACCTCCTCTAGAATGTCAACATCCAATAGTTGTAGATTGTTATACAAATAATACTCTTTTTTGGAGGTTATTAGCATATTGAAGATGGTGTGGTTGTTGGATATGATCCTTTTAGCATCATAAAACTCTAGGTTTGCAACCATTTTAGTCCTTCGAGTAGCGGCTTCTCCCTCACCAGCCAGGTTTGCGGCCATCTTCTTCTGATAGTTTTTTTGGGTGGTTGGTGTGAAATAAGAGAGGGTGGAGCGTAAAATCAGTGGGTGGTGTGAATTGTCAGACTACGGCATGAAAAACCGAGATTATACACATAAAACAACGCCTAATCTCGGTCGAATTTCACGCACCTATAGAGGTTTTCCACATGGGACCAGAAAAAGTTTCACACATGAGATCACAGAACTTATCGCGTGAGAGAATTCGTATTGCGCATGGGACCCAAAACCTATTTTATAGGAAAATCCTAGTTTACACACCCGTGCGAAAAGTAGATTCCACGCCTTCTAATGTATTGCATGCTACTTCAAATTTTGTTCTTATGGACCCAACTGAGCCTTGTATTTTAGTGTTTCCCTCGAAATCTGACCATTGCGACCCATCACCGATCTAATTCTGATGGGGGAATTTGACGAAGCCAAAAATTGGTCAAGTGATGAATAATGTTTCAAAATGGAAAAGTGATGTCATATTCGGACTCGGGGACCCCATCCAGGGGGGCCGTAGGGGTCGCGTGAAATAAATTCATAGGCGTGTGAAAAACTGATGCAACATGAGGAATGTTCTGGGATTCTTGAAAAGTCAGTGGAGGGGGGGGGATATATTGCGCCCCGCCCTGCGTGGCTGAAATTACATACCGCTGCCTCCATCATGCAGTTATTTCACGCCCACATAGTTTTCACTCTACTAGACTCCTATAAATAGAAGGAGACCCCCTTCCCCATAAGGGTGGAAGAATCTGAACCAGCTCTCGTGTGTGCAATTCATCTTCTGCACCCACAAATATGGCCTTCAGGTACGGTTCTTTTCACGCCAAGTCACCCCATGGTCCTCCTTCATACGAGATCCCCATGGTTTAGTCTGAATTCCAACCCCATCGGGGTCTGCCTCTTGCACACAATCACTTCCCCTTGCGCACGGGCCAGTCAATTGCACGCAAACCCTTCCGTTGCTCGCACCCCTATCCAATTGCTTTCGATCCCCTTCCATTGCATGCAATCCCCTTCAATTGTGTGGAACCCCATCATTCCGCGCAGTCTCTCTTCATGCATGCTCCCTCTATTTGCACGCAAAAACTTGGCTCCACTTACATGCAAGCATCACTAAATTCTTTCCATCCCTATGTTTTTCGCACATGCCTACTTATTTCGTGCAAACCTTAAAGGTTGCGCAGAATCTGTATAGGACCTCTCATCTCGATACTCCCCTAGCGCCCCTTTGTGCAAGAGCCCGATGCTCTTCATATGGATTCTATTTTCGGTTGTCTCTCACGCCTCGGGCATTCACATCATGCGCTGTATTCCAGTGCGACCTTCTTGGCTCGTACGAAGTAACTTCAATACCCTCTGGATGACACCGACCATTGTGTTGCTTTGCCTCATGCTTCTTCGCATAGGCATGCTAATGACTATTGCTTCATCACATCCCTGCGCTAACGTGGACCCCTCGATGGTTCTCCGTAACACACCCCCTCGCAATGGCATTGCAGATGCCTTCCCTCCCAAATGTAGTTGATGGTACCACTTATGTAATCCCTAGGGGTTTGGAGCAAACCCACATCGTCCGAGCTAAATGAAGTTAAACTACCATGCACCTTTGTCCTTACCACATCACATTAAACTGTGACCTCTCCCCCTGCCTTGCACGCAGGGTCCCCCACCTTAGACATTCTCCTTTCTCACTCGTCTCCATGGGGATGGGATCACCCCTCATAGGGGATGATATCCTCTTTCTTGGAGTGGAATTTGTCTGCAGGAAAGGGCAGCCACCTCGGTGTAATCCCTTAGTTATCCTTCTAGGAGGCAGCATCCTGGATCCAACTTTTATCTTCAGTCCTCAAGGCTAGATGAGGGTGTTATAGGGAACGAGACTCCTCCTTTCTTCGGTCCCAAATCCCTCTCCCGCTATGCTTTTTCGCCATCGGGCCTCCATCCTGGAGTAAGCCCCGACTTCTTGGGTAGCCTTAGAGTGCAATCCCCATTCCATTCCCCATATACGCACCTTTCACGACGTGATCATCAGGTCTCTACTATCTCTTTTTTCCCACACCAAGCATGACTCATGTGGGCATAGAGTGAGAACCGACCCTGAAAAACACCATGGGAAACCTCAGAGTGTAAGCCACAATCCATCATGAACTACGAGGACTTTGATCCATGTCAAGGAATGGTACGTAGGAAGCCTCCATGAGGTTGAAGCCCCAAACACATTGGTTCACCTCAGAGTGTAAGCCCCAATCCATCCCGAACTATAGGGAATTTGATCCAACTCAAGGCATTGTATGTGGGAAGCCTCCAAGATGTTCCAGACCCAAAAACATTAGGCTGCCTCAGTGTGTAATCACCAATCCATCCCGAACTACAGGGGATTTGATCTAGGTCAAGGCATGGTATGTAGGAATCCTTCATGAGGTTCAAGCCCACCACTCGGTAATTCCGACCCCTCCATGTCGGTTCACCCCCATACTGCATGACGTTAAACTATATATGGGGCCTTTGATTCCCCATACCAGGGATACATATAAAGCCCTCACGAAGTTCAATCCCAACACTCATGTCTCATCCTAACCTCTCCCTCGAGCCTATATGTCTTAGGAAGCTCATGACCAAACATGGAGGTTCAACTTTCTCTAGGTCCCATCCAGGTGTCCATTCTCATGGGTCGCCTCCTCAGGTGTCCCATCATTTCACCGAACTACACGGAATTAGATTCCCCACCACAGGGATACAAAGGAAGTCTCTTCGGGGCTCAAGACCAAATCCATCGTCCATCCTGATTCTTTCCCGGGCCACCAAATCCCGGTGAGATCAGGACATCCCATTCCCCATTCCACTAGACATCATTCAGAAAGGCGCCCAGGTGTTGGCCCCAATATTGGTGTTTCCTTCATGTGGTTTCCCAATCTTATCCACTCTAATCAGTGTTTTGATCAGTCTAATCCATCTCCGCTAGACGTTAAACTCACGGAATACCCTATGTTAAACATGGGAAGCTGTGGAAAACCTCAAATACATGATCGTGGAATAAAATTCCTCACGTTCGATGTAGGATTCCTCGGGCTTCTGCGCGCTCGAGAGGCCCTATAATAAGAGACAAAAAACATACATGCCAATCCCACAGCATCAAGACACGCCAGTGGTTCCCAACATGACTACAAACCTACCAGGAGGTGGCTGCCCCTGCCAGACCCCTTGATCCTAACATAAGCAATGTAATTAACTGGTGCCCATGAAGATATGGCGCCGAGAAGAGTTTCACGAACAACAACTTAAATATATGTGGGATACCCGGACTAGGTGACGAGTTCTGAAGAGGAATACACGAAAGGAATAACCAACATCCCATCATCCTGTTTTGATCAAGGATCAGACGTCCCTGAATAAGGAGCTGTTGTTGCCCACCTTTGGAAAGCCGGAATGTGGGTTAACAGCTGCGCGTCCTCTACGTGAAAAATGTGTTCACCCTGAAGAAAGTGTCGGAAACATCCACTAAATTTATTTAGTGTCCATGTACGTCATGCTTGGTCTCTACGATTAGTGTCAGAGGAAAGGTATAGTTATCATTTGGAAACTAGGATGCCAAAACTTCAGTTGGATCCCAAGAGATATTTCTAAGGTATTTCTTGGTTGGTCCTTAAGGTTTAGTATTACTATGAATTATTGTCCTAGAATTATTTTATTGATCATGAATAACCTAGGGTGAACCTAAGGTGTCATGGATTAATGAATGTGTGATAATTTAGACATCCCATAAGTGACGTATTATGATTATGTGGTTCCTCGTTATTTTAACTATTTCTTACATTATGGTTACTGGTTTTAGTCAATGGAAGGAATGAGAAAGAATTCAGTTAACATTGATTCTAATGAAAAAATTGGTTACTATTAGCGAAAAATTATGTAATAGCTGGAGAGAAAGATATTATGATTATGAGGAATCAGTCATCACGATATATGATTAACAAGGTCAACATTAGTTGTATTCTTATGTCATCAAATAAGAGGAAGATGGACTTTTTTGCATGTTCTAATGGTGAGGAACAAAGAGGAAGGAGGATTATGATTTCTAAATATCCAGAATAAGGGAAGAAGAACCTTGAGGAATACCTCAAATGGTGGGCAAGAAGTAACCTATGTGGGGAAAAGGGAAATAAAGTGACAGACTGTTATGGAGTTCAATGTCTTATCTTTGGAGAACATGGGCATTACCCAACTCAATTCCCAGACCTAAAAAGTTACTTGTAAATAGCGGAAGGACCAATTCCATGAAAATCATTGAAGAGGATGGAATGAAGGGCTTATGTATTGGAATTCAAGAATAACGTTGTTGATGTACTTTTATGGTATATTGAAATATCTATGTATTGGTTTTCAATAATTGAATGGTATCAGTAACCATGAAATGTGATTGAAATATTTTTGGAAATTAGATGATATGAGCATAATGAAGGGATAAGGATAAAATAATTTTTTGGATATTATTAATGATCTCATGATTGATATAAAGACAAAGTGATATCAGGTTTTGGGTATATAGTATTTTTGGAATTTTGGTATGTAGAAAGAGTAAACTTTTGACAACATTCATGTTTTCACAAAGTTTATATGTTAATTCATGGTCCAATAATACATGATTAAGGTATTCACATGTTAAGTATGTGTCCAACAAGATAT
This sequence comes from Viscum album, assembly GCA_963277665.1. Taxonomy (NCBI): domain Eukaryota; kingdom Viridiplantae; phylum Streptophyta; class Magnoliopsida; order Santalales; family Viscaceae; genus Viscum; species Viscum album. The sequence continues at coordinate 1,895,134,939 of OY728163.1, read as the reverse complement.
ATTTTATGATATATGGGGGATAAATGATGGTATTAACATGATTTTTATATGACCTTTCTAGTAATTGTTTTCTTTATACTGTGAGTTTGGACAGATGTATTTTGGATAAGCCTAAAGGATTGAATGGATTAAGTTGGAATCAGATATTATTGTTTATGGATAGAAATTGTTTTCAATATTATTTATTGAATGTTATAATGGAGTAGTATTAGAAAAATGACAACCCACAGGCTGAGCGATAACCCATCGTGTCGGACAAGGCTTCAGGAATCGACCCCACAATCGAAGTGTGACGGGCCTTTATCCCCTACCACTGGCCTACAGGAAGTCTCTAGTTTGTAGAAATTAGCTTTATTTTATTTATTGGTATGATATATGAAGTATAAGTCCATTTTTAGATCCATATATGATTAATATCACCATATATGCACTTATGTATATTGAATACCTTTTTCCAAACTTTTGATTGAGATGGATGGAATGACCCATTATTCTATCACATGATCTTCTAAAACTTCACGAATGAAAAATTCAACTTCATTTATTTAATTTATGTAGTGGAAAATTTTCATCGAATGACCAATAGTGAGATTGTACCCAAATCATGTAATTATTTCTTCTAATTCAAATTCATCAAATTTAGGGAAATGATCTTGAAAACCAAAAATGTTGTCCTAGTGTCCTCATATCTGATAATCTGATGGTATCTCAGATCATCACAGATATATGGATTTTTTATTGTTGGATTTTTCATAGCCATGTTCTCTACCACTCTTCATCAGATGTTGATGGTTAGATTTCTCTTCCATGTCCATCTTTTCGCCTATATTCTCTTATACGGAAACCCAGTGCTGAGTTACTTTGGGTGACCGTTATGTTTCTAACTTTCCTTTTTAAATTTTTGTTTTAGTATTACATTTTAGGATGTGAGATTTATTGAAATAAACTTTAAAATTGTAATTGATTTATAAACCTGATGAATTTCATGGGTGAAATTCATTTAAATAGGGTAGAATGTAACACCCTGATATTTTATGAGAAATATTCTTTTTTATTTCTTTTATGTCTCTTGTTGTATTCTAAACCAATATTAATCTTACGCTAAACACATCACCATATTAGACTTTATTATACGCAAACACTATTCTTGGCTTGTGTTGCACGCAAGAGCGACCTTCCTCAATAGCTGGGGTTGTACGCAATATCGAGTTTCACTAAACAATGATATACTATTATAATATTATTATGAACTAGCCGTTATGAATAGTATTAACCACATTTTTAAATTTATAACATTATAATTCATCTTATATATTATCTAGAACATGTTATGAGAATAAAATAAATTTTTCGGGTAAAATAAGTATTTTTCAAAAAATGTTATGTTGCCGCCTTTTGATGGCGTATCCACTGTAAACCTAGTTTTTGATAATATTATGAGTTCAAAGTGTCAAATTAAACTTATTAATTGGAATAAGTATATAAAAATTTACTTTGGATAATTTTTTAATATTTTTCTGTTACCTTTCATATTTTGATGAATAGTAAAAATATAGTAAAATTGAATTAAAAACAAAATTTTTCATCAAGATAATTTATATGGTTAAATTATAAAATTTAATGGTTTTAAAGCATGAATTAAATATATTTCTACCATATAATATAATGTAAGTCATTATCATTAATTTTAAATTGAATTCATAGTTAATATCATTTCAATCTTTTGCAATGTTTTTACTTTTAAAACCTGTTTTCTAAACAATGAGATTAATTTTAAATTAATTACTGCAACTTCTATGTTTTGAATTTGGAAAAAAGGATTCCTTATTTGGAATTAGGATGTCTAAATTTTGTAAAATTGTATCTTTTATTTTTAGACATTATGAATAGTTACTAAGGTAAATTTTATTTACCAATGTTAAAGGTAAATCAAGTAACTAGGGGTAAATATAATATTATAAAATTTCCCTAACACTTGTATTAATGTAATTGTATTATTATATATCACCCTAAAACATAACTGGGTAGAAATGGATTCTTTTAGAACCAACTTGTATGTGATTAAGACATTTATTTTATTTTATTTAAAGAAAACATAATTATGTCTCACTCAAACATTAATAACTAAATTATTTTTAATCTAAGGTTATATGGAATATGAATTCGATTATAAATACCCATCTGAAAGATAAAATTTCATCCCTTATCATGGAAATTTATTTGTAATTTTTATGAAATATATCATTACTTTATTATCTTATACATTAATGATGCAAAAAATATTTATTTAGTGAAAACACATACGATAAATGAAATTATTTTATAAAAACGTTTACATAAAGTGTTTAATATTCTTCCATGTATGTTTAATTTCATGTTTAACCTTTTTGGATTTTTACCACAAGGTATGGTAGGAATCTCTCTTTTTTTAACCTTATGAGTTACTTGTTGACTTTTCTAAAAAAAGTACAAGTAGAATGTTTTTTAACTTATACAGAGTGAATGGATTTTTATGGTTTGATAACGCCTTCTTTCCTTGAAGCATCCTATATAAGATTTCATTGTCATTTTCAGAAAAATTATTTTCTTTTAAAATTGATTAAAATTTTGATAATAGAAATTTTTTTTAAAAGGATATTTTTCTCAAGAATTCATTTCAAGTGTTGTAACAAATTTTTTTCCCTCTATGATGACTTTATTTAATATGGTTTTGTTTCAAGTATAATGTTTCATTTATTTACAAGGTTTTATATTGATTATGTTATGATGGGATGATGTTTATGAAACCAATTTTATTAGTTTTGTTATGATGAATGTTTTATGTTTATTTTCTGGCACACAAAAGAATGATTTCCTTATGACATGGGTGGGACCTATATCTCCCTCCAATGCATTGGGTAAAAATTTCTACCTCATCAGATAAACATGGTTGGAACAGAAAGTAAATAATGTTCAGAAAAAGAGGGCTAGAACGACATGTAAACCCAATTCAGTAATGGAATTTGTCCACTATGATAGTCTTGGAAGCAATGACTTGGATACAATGGAAATCATATCATGCAATTAATGGTTTTTAAAAATTACATGTTTTATTCCCATTATATTTTATGATAATTAACGTTCCTTTATTATTTATGACTTACGTACTGCTATGATTTATTTCACAACTCATGAGTTTGATGTTTAATCTTTATGTTCTGTTTTTAAGTTAAAATATATATGGTTTGTTTTATGATCTCCATGTTTACCCATACTGAGCATTTAAGTTGACCCTTTTTATGTTTTCATTTCCCTAAGATACAAAAAACGTATTAGTTAAGAATACAAAATGTGAATATCTTTATGGGAGATGTTGAAGAACATTCAGCATGATTAGAAGATTACTTTCCATGTTTCCAAAGACATTAAACTAATACGGTCCTTGGGTGTTTTTTGTCATGTATTAATTATTTCGTAAAAGAAATTTAATTTACATGTACGTTAATCTTGGGTCTATTCAATGGTTGAGTCACTGCGTGTGTTGGGAGATAAGGATGGGGGAATATCATTAAGTCCCATTTTAAAATTTAATAAAAATTTATAATTGATATATTATTACTAAATATCATTATATCAGATATATATTTTAATTGAGATTATTGTTTCATGAACTATATCTAGTAATGTGACACTGAATTTGAGACAGTAATTTCAAGACCAATTTAGTATACATTTTTTTTGTGCCTCTGGTCGACGAAACAGCCAATTAAATTAAATTATTATTGTTGTGGAGTCTTGTATCTATCATATCTACATCATAAGAGGTCCAAATGAAGAACTGTCTATGATGCTGTGACATTGAGATTATGGAAGATGTTTAAAACCCAATTTGCGTTTCTAAATCAGTCTTGGAGATCATTTCCAAGAAACAACCTTCAAGGGTGATAATTTAAAATGATTCCTTTTCACCAGGTGTCTGATATAAGCAAGTGAGTATCCTATCACAAGTTTTTCCACCCTTGATTGTAAATGGGTGAAAATTTTTTCTATATGGGGTCTTCTGTAGAGTCATGATAGTGGAATTACATTTTTCCCACTTGAACGATGATGAGACTCATGTGTTCATCATGCTTTTGGTTGAGACATGCCTTGTAGTAACTTTCCAGACCATATAGTACAACAAGGCCCTGAATGCGTGTGATAGTGAGAACAAAGTCAAACCATGGATTTGGTCCACACATTATGTGGGTACCTTAAATTTTTTGTAATCCATAATGAATACTCAACCTATTGTATCTCATAATATTGATGTTTAATTATTTCTTGTGAGTTTCCTATCTGGAGTGTTTTCCAACTAATAATGTGAAGGTTCTATATGTGGAAGGCTTTGAGATACAATTTAAAATGTTTTAGACTTTTCATGCCATAAAGAGACCCTCAATGATTGATGTGATCATTCATGATCACAAGATATTACATGGAATTATCCTATAATAGTACTAGACAATGGAGATCCCAAATTACCTTCTTTCTAGGTATTACCCTCCAGTAAGGATGGTCTGTGTAGTTCCCCGACATGCTTTCTAAGTGTTACTATGCATCTGGGTTTGGCTATAGAGTTACTTGAGAACATATCTAGGCCTTACCCTCTAGTAGGGATGGCTATTGGAGTTCCCTGATGACTTTTCCATGTATTTCCCTCTATCGGGGCTCAAAAAATATAGTTCCCTAGTGACTAGTAGACAAGGACCCTCCTTTTGTACCGGGGGATGGGTTACTAACCTAGGGTTTGATCTCCCTTAACACTATGAGATAGAGATGTTATGTGTGTTGATGTATCATTATAATCAAAAGGAAAAAGAAAAATTTCCCACAAAGATGTATTCTTGTGATCCAACCTAATTTTTTTGGGTGAGTTAGTTCTGCGCTGATAGGATGCTATGAAGATTTGGTGATTGAGTTTTATAGAATTGTGTGATCAATGAAAATTTATGGGATGATGATAATTGTTAATAGATATTTGGAAATATTGGATACTCCTTTTATTGGGATGATATGTGAGATGGATATCCCCATATTCTCTTTTTTGGGATTCTTTGACTGAGTTTATATATATATCCATATTCTATATCCACACCTTGGATTTGGATATTAACATTCTATGAGAGGTAAAGATGCATGTTGTATGCCACATTCTTTCTGTCCTTATCATCTCATGGTTGGAAGAGAATACCATCCTACAATAGATGGTGAAGACTCAATCTGTAGATTATTTACTCCCCATTTCAATCCCATTGGGTAAGTAAGTGGTTACCTTCACACTTTTTTTGGGTTGACCTGTACTATTTCAATGTATCTTTTTCTCTCTACTATATTTTTCTTATATTTTATCTCTTACAACTCCCCTGTCATCATTCATGGTGTCCTACTTTGAAACTATATACTTTCCCCTTTATTGGATTTTCCCACATTTATCATGTCATTTTAAAATAATGAATAGGTTGAGCATGACAATAGAGGAGCATAGGTAAAGTAGGTACATTGATAGTGTATGGTTGTCCTATCCTGTGATTCAAGAGGTGATATCTCTTTTAATTTTTCAAATTACCTATTTTCTATTATATTTTGAAACATTTCCCATTGTGTGTGTATTTTTTCCCATAACATTAAATTTAAACTTCCATATGTTTGTACAATCTATATGTTCTTTCATTTTTTGTTTACTTTATAATAATTTTGTGTCTTTTATTATTTCCCAATGTAATTTTACTTAAAGATGGCGATGTGGTTTTTTATGAAAGTAATTAGGAAAATGCATCCTTGATTTATTTATTCCTTTGGTTCTTTCCCCCACCTCTGACTTATGTGGGAGGTCTTGTTGAAGTTTTGTCTTGAGCCCTATCTTAGGATACATTGTAACATACCATTTTATGCACCTATATTTCTTCATGAGGTGTATATAATTTTATTGTAATGTTATATTATTAATATCATTCTTTTCATGTTATTTTATACTTCATGTATTTTCTTTTTGTTACATGGGGATTTTAGTTCAATGTTAACAAGTGGTATGAGTTTATTGAAACAATCACTTCAATTGTCGATATTTTTTATGAGTGTACTTATTATTAGGAAAAACTATGATCCATATCTTTATAAATGTAAATAATTTTATTCTGCTATGTTTATTTAAGATATATTCTTGTATTCAAAACTTTTTAATGATCTTCTGTACTAAATATAATTAAGTAATTTTTGATAATAAAAATCATACAAAACTTATCTCTTCATTCCAAGATCTATTTTATTTCAAATACAATTTGTCAAAAAATGTTTTAAAAAATACACTCCAAATAACATTAAAGATAATTTTATTTGAAAAATGTATTCAAATGTTTTATTGATTTCAAATACTACATTATATGTTTTCAATAATATTTTTCATGAAAAGGATATTTAAAATGTGTATTGTTTTAAAAATTATTTTCCAATGTAAAATGGTTATTTTCTTAAACAAATATTTTTAATGATATTTTAAAATTATTTCAATCATAAGATGACATCAATTAGTGTTAGTCATGTATTTATGGAAAAATAATACAATGTTTCTATTTATGAATGGATTATGTTTTGAGTGTGTGATGTTTATTAAACCTTCTTCGCTTTCACGTGTTATATTCTCTTCAAACATGATTCTTTTCACTGGTTATTCTTTTGATGAAATTATTAGGAAACCAATAACTTTTTCTATTGGTTATGATATGATTACATGTTTTTAATTCCCATAACATTTCACGTTTAATGGTATGATATTAAATGTTCTTCTAGAAAATGATTGTACGATTTTATTATGAGATCGGTGGACCAATATATCTATACAATTTAATGGGTAATAATTTACATCTCACAACGTAGTTTAATATGCTACTAGGTCTGAACCCCGACTATTATGTTGTCTATTGGAGTTAACCATGACTGTTAAGATGGAATGAGGACTTTATTAATACCACTAAGATGGACATGGGAGTGAACAATGACAAACAAATATGGTATAGGGTGTAATCACATACAACTAAGATTGCATTGGAATTGATTCCCTGAATACGATGGAAATCATATTATATGTTTATGTGTATTCAAAACTCCCAAATTTTAATCCTATGTTATAATTTTATATGTTAGGTTTTTTATTTACTTGTGATTGATATGAACTACCACTATTTATGACATGATTCTCATTTATAATATATTTTATGCAAGGAATGATCATATATTTTGATGATTGTTTTACCAAAACCTTATGCTCATGTTTATGTTTACAAACCCCTTTTTACTGTTACTAAGAATCTAATCACACACATTTAAATGATTATTTTCCCCTAGGTAATTAAGAATAGTATTTTGTTTGATTTTTCTTATAAGGTTTCACATCGAGATGAATCTATAAGAATTAATGTTTCTCACTTACGTGCCAGTGTTTATTTTTTCATGTATCTAAAGGCACTATATTAATATAGTGTTTTTCAGTCTCATAGTATAATGTTTGATGTATTTCGCAGAAGTTATGTTATATCCATGTATGTAAAGAGAGGGTCACTATATTTGGCATCAAGGAAAAGGTTTTTTTATCCTTTAGAATCTAAGAAGATAAAACCATAGTGAGAACCCTAAGAAAATGTCTATGGATATGTTTTAGTATAATGAAAGGTAATGGAAAATGTCCCTGAATCTTGGTAATGGATAGTGTGAGTGGTTTCATATCAATAAATTATCATACAGATACCTAAAGTTGTTGTGGATCTGGAACTAATGTATTGTGGTGTAACAACTCCGACATGGGGTGTCAGACCTGGATCGGCATAACATGGAACATGAAATACAATCCTAGTGGCACACCTTTTTTATACTCCTAGTAATATTCATTTTGAATTTACAAACCCTTCCTAAGAAATCATGAAGTATTTTAATAAACATTTTCTAGGATTGACATATAATAAAACTATGATGTAATATATTAAGTATGGTGTTAGTATTTACACATCCTATAAGTGAATTTACATTATTATGTGGTTCCCCACATTTTTTTCATTCTCTGTTCTATCTAGTTCTAGTTAATGGATAGAACCTGAATGAATTACTTTCATGGTGATTGTAAAAAACAATGAAATTAGTTTCCTCTTGATGAAAAACTATGGGATCTATGATTAGAAATCATGTTGTTATGCTAACCCAAATCACTCTAGGTATAAATAATTGTGGGCATTGAAATGATCAATGGGGGGAATAATATTTCATTGAGTCCTTCAGGTAGAAATTTACACCTTCTATCAAAGACTAATTTAATCTACTTGTTTCTTAAAAATAGATCATAATTATTGAAATGAATTTCTCCATTCTCTAGTATTTATAGAATGAGAAATTCATTTAGTCTATTTATCAAAAATAAGGTGATGCGGGACATTGGTGGACTCTAATATAGAATATTAAGTAGCATGAGGAACATTAATCCATGAATTGGGATGAATTCCAGAACATATTTTCGAGTAATTAATTTCCTTATATTCATCATAAAATTATGTAGAAAGTGTTCCATGAGACGATGAGAAGGTTTTAGAAATCTATTGATACCAATGAATCCAATTTTACCAAACATATGAGGTACACTTCATGAATTATCATCCAACCTGAATGTAATGTTAATAGTTTCTCTAGTGTCATACAAGTATGTCACAGAATGGAATTTTCCAAAAGATACATTAGTTGATGTGAAGATATTTATGTTGTGAATTAATGGTATAAATATAGGTTTGAGTCACATATCAATCCCAGTATTTTGATATGAAAAGGATGTTTGAGTTTAATAAAAAATCTAAAAACAATGAAGAGATGAAGAAGAGATTTCATTCAAGCTCATTGTGGGGGAAGAATGATAGATGAAATTTATATAAGGGGTCTAATAAATGTTTATATGTGGAAGGTAATTACATCAATAATTATATTGATAACATGATGGGAATAAGTTAGCTAATTGTGTGAATGGATTAAAATATACACAAAATTCTCCCTCATGAATCGATACTACAAGTGTATGGAAAATATGCACTATGAAAAACAATTCCCATACCCATGTGATTGTGAAGATGAATGAAAATAGAATACTATTGAGTAGAGGTACAAGAGGAATTCTTATGAAATCTATATTTCTAATGAGGGATGTGATAAAAATTAGGTTAAAGTTACAATTACCATCCACTCTATAAATGAAAATGTCTTATTTATTTCTAGAAATACACTTTCTCTCGTATTTAATGAATTTTTTAAGGGTGTTATTATTCCACCTAAATGATTATCTATTGAATTAGTAGTGAACAACATTAATGTAATGATGATTGAATCACATGTCTAGGATTTCTATCTAGTTGATCATTTTGGGAATGTGCTTCATGACAATAATATCATTCTTCCTCTAGTTGAATTTTATGAATTATTAAGAATATATTGGTTTTTCCAACATAATAACCACATCAATTATAAATAAAGTGAAGCTAAATTTTATATTTCAAGCACACATTTGATTTTTTATCACTGTTATTAGAAATATGAACGTCTTATGAGTATGACTTCTAGTTTATAGGACATAATTCACTTTCAAAATGGTTTTTTTCTCAAATTATTTGGTGGAAAATCAATATCAAATATATATTCCTATTTTTCATTATTTTTTGGATGTCCTTCCTAGGGTGATTCCTATAATTACAACAAAACATGAGATTGAGTTTTGAAAGGAAATAATACCTATTTCCAAAAACAAATCTATGGATCCGTCAATAATGTCCCAAATTGAGTTTCTAGAATTGAATAAAAACCCTCAAAAATCCATGATATGGGATTCATTCTCCATGTTTTTCTCCTTGTGGTAACCCTGTTATTTTTTTTTATAAGACAGGATGGTAAAATGTTACTATTAATTGATTATCGAGAGTTGGACATTATCACAATTAAGATAAATATCATATACCCTATATTGATGACTTATTTGATAAACTATGAAAATATCAATTTTTTACAAGGTTGACCATTATTTAGGATATCATCAATTTAGAGATAAAAATGACCTTATACTTTATACAAAATTTTGTAAAAGGTATGGACACTATGAATATATAGTATGAAATTTTGAACTTACTAATTCCTATACTATTATTTTGTCGTTAATGAATAGAGTCTTTATGGATAACCTTGATCAGTTTATGGTAGTCTTTTGAGATGATAATCTTATCCATTCAATGAGAAAGGAAGATCATGATGTTCAATTTTGAATTGTACTAAAGACCCTAATTAAGGCTAAACAATATGAAAGTTTTACAAAGATTAATTGTTTTTGTAAATGATTTATTTTTTTAGTCACATCATATCAATTGATATTATATTAGTTGTTCCAAAAATGAAATATTCTACTAAATGTTGGCCTAAACCAACCACAGTGATTATGATCTGTATATTTCATGGTTTAGATGGATATAATCGATGGGTTTTTGAATATTTGTTGAGACTATCTAATCATATAACCATGTTAACTAAAAAGAATTTCATGTTATTTTATGGTATATTTATTTAAGGAACATTTCAATGAACATAAGATAAGGTTACTCAACACACCTATTATTACATTAATCTATCCTAGAGAAGGGTTTAAATATAATGCGTAACATATATTAAGGAATTTGGATGTTTTATTATGTACAATTATTGGGTTATATCTTATGACTGGTTGTAGTAGAAGATTCATGGGAAAAAGTATCTGACTTATGATTTTGAGTTAGCTGCAACAATTTTTGTATTAATGACATGAATAAATTATCATTATTCAGATAATTATGTAATATATCAATCATAAATGTCTAAAATATATATTCATAGAGATGGAGTTGTACATGCTTCTGGTAAGATAGTTAGAGTTTATGAATATTTATGAAATATCTATACATTAACACCATGTGAAAGAGAACAATAAGAATGATTCTTTGAAGAAAAAGGATCATGCTATATAATCTGTGATGAAGATCACAGAAGTGAAAATATTGATATATTTTCATAGGATAAATATATAAATCATCATGAAATGGGGAATGTATAATATTTCTCAAATGAATTTTCAACCCCCTCTCCATGGGATGACTATGGAGGAATATAAATATGATATAGAGGTGAAAAAGAGAAATAGAAATTTTCTTGTGTTTATCCATAATTAGTAAAGAATTATATGGTTTACAAACCATATATCTGTTACTTTCAAACTATATTTGAAGAATGTACAGTTACAGGAATACCATAGTTCTTTATTTTCTATTCATCTTGGTAGCATTAAACTGTATATAGGCATGAAATTATAGTTTTTCTAGGATGAAAGGAAGGGATATATTTTGGTAATTCCTTGACCCCAGATAGATTAAAGTCCATGCATTATTACATTTTATTGGCATTTTTACAAAGAAGAATATACTAAAAGAAAATTCAGTATATCAGTCTGAGAAAACTAGAATACATAGATCATACTTATAATACATTGGGAAATAGAAAATACAAACATGACGCAAAAAAATAAAATGAATGGAATCCAAGAATGCTAATTAAATTATTTCTTCTTCATAACATGTGGATATAAACATAATAAGGGGGAGCTCAAATGATCAGTAATGGTTTATAAAGATGAAGAGATAATAAATAAATTGAACTAAATTAACATAGAAAGGTAAATTACTAATAACAAATACCATTAAATATCTAGATATGAAAATATCAAGTTGGAACAGTAGGAAACTAAAAACCCATTCCATTAAATCACTGAACTGAAAAAGAAATGAATCCATCGATATGTCACTACAAAATCTAATTGATAAATAAAAACTGAATTATAAATAGAGGAAATTCATATTTTTTAGAGGCCATGTTTCCCACGAAGATGATACCTTTACCTTTAAAATATAGTTTTAACAGTATTTCCAACTAATTCCTCTTATGAGACAACCGATTTATTAAGGGGATTCCATTAACCGGTCCCGAACCCGTAGGTATTTCCATAAATGGTTCCCAACCCATATATTGCATGTACAAATAATTACTCATATATCAAATAAATAATTTTCCTTATTAAATATCTATATTGAATAATTAATTAGTATTTATTAATAATACCTCATATGTGGTTTTCTAACAATAATGTTTGTTGACATTAAAATGATCTCTAGGAAAAATAATCATTACATATTTCAATGCATCCCATAACCCATTAAAATATTTAAATAATATTTCCGGAGGAATTAAATCAGAATTATAATATAATGATAATTAGTTTACTCAGGATATATCATGTAAATAGAAATTATTTTCAAAAAATAATAGTGAATTGGGGCATAATAATAATTGAGTCTCAATGAAATATAATTTGATACAGAATCCCTTAAATTATCATTCATTTCCATTATGTGGTATTTATCCTCCTATATATGTGTTTATAACATGTTACTAATTTATACCATAACCATAATCATGTTTATAATATAATATGATAACTTTTAATGGGATTTCATTACCAGTTTCTTAACACCCTTTCATTATTTTAACAGTTTTGGGTGTTAATTGCATAGTTTTATAAATTTTGTTTGAGTTGTTAATTATTGTTCATCCTAATTATATAATAGTTTAATAATATCCATATTGTACCCCAAGACTAAATTATATTATATATTCAGTAAATATGTATTTGTAATAGTCTATCATATTTGTAGAATATAAATTAGGCCCACCTCTCATGGAGATGGTAGACTTTACATACAAATGAATTCTACATTCCATTCTATATTGAATTAAAATAATTAATGATATAGGGTAAATATGTATATAATAATTAAAATATCATAGATATTATATATATGTTACATATTTTTATTTAAACCTTCTTTTATTCTTTTCATGTAATGCACGAATGAGTCATATCACTTCGAGATGGCTGTAGTCCACACTTCCTCAAACAAAATTATCATATTCACACAACCTGGAATAAATAAAGGTAGGTATTAAATAAAAATATCAGAAGAATAATGACATTATAGAGAACATATATATCATATATAAATAGAGTTTACTTATTAATTTCCTCCAAGAGTTGTGATAACTGAGAAATGAAGAGTCTAAATTTCATGACGCAATAATTCTATGTACATAGAAACTCTATGTTTGTTACCCATTAGATAGAGGTATGTGTTGGTGTAGTTATAACCCATAGAATAAATACATCATAATATATTTAGGATTTTTTTAGGTAATCATAGAATGTGAATTGTGTAGGGAGTGGGGTATGGAGATTAATCTTAAAATCATTGAAGAAGACGCTACTTTTTATTTTGGTAACTTTTTTGCTTTAAACCAATGGGATTCTTTTAGTGGAGTCATAACCAATGAGAGGATTCTTGTGATATGTGAGTTATTTTTGGAGTCTAATTGAGTACATCATGGATGAACCTACGTGGTTAGAGAGGTTTGGGAGTGAGGAGAATTGGTGGCCTTTTATAGGGAAGGAAAATGACTTACATTGAAGTTTTGGAAAGGCGTAATTTCTGAAAAAGATATTACATAAAAAATAAATAAAAACCAAATAAATTTATTAATATATGTTAAATGGAAGAAATATTTCCAATAAATGAATTTTTACATGTTTATATTCCATTTTGGTTCTTAGATTAATGGATTAGTCCATTTTATGCTTGCTTTTACTTTAATAATTATAATTAATTATAATCGCCTTCACTAATAATTTTTGTTAAAAAATGTTTGTCTTAGTATACATAATAAATTATGATTATTCCAAATATGGAATCCATTTTTTAAAATTAAAATCAAAGATGTGGGAGAAATTAAATTAAAATTAATCCCGTGAGGGGGTGATAATGTAGGTTTTTAGAGAAAAAATATCCTAAAGTTTTCTTCTATTTTTTCAATCAATTTCAATGTAAAATTGATTCCAATGACATAAATTAATTTAATTGATACGAATATTATCTAATTAGACACAAAAATTATAATAATAGTTTAATAATATAAATAAATTCAATTAAAACACAGTTATGATTTAAATTTAAATATTTTTCAGTATTCATTAAAAATGAATCCTCTATAAAAAAATAAAATAAAATCACCCTAAAATAATTTTTGTGTTCTTATTTAATGTAAGAACATAATTTTGAAATTTTAAAGATATAAAAGGGTCAAAATATGGATTTAAAATGCGTTTACTTTCAAAATATGGCAATACTACTTTTTATAAAATTATTGTACTTTATGTGTTATATTGGATATCATTCTATATTATGCCTATTATACAAGAGTCAGAATATTTTTTTATGAACTGTTATATAAAAATTGATAATATAAACTCCATAAAAGTGTTATAATGTAATTGAAATTTCAAAACCTGTCTAAATATTTTGTTTAAAAAATTAAGTGCTTTTTATTATAAGGATATCCAAAAATATAATGTTAAATAAGGTAATTTCGTGTGGTGATAAATTATTCCATACTAAAAATATTTATACCTCTAAATCATAATGTTTTTACATTTAAACTAATTTTTTTAGTTATTCTTCAAAGAACACTCTATTTCCAGTTTCACTTCTTCGATTTAGTGTTTTCTCCTGAGAACTATTACCAGATGAGTCGTCTGGTTCCTCGATAAATGCTCTCTAGTGTATATAATCGGGAATGGTTTTTTCACAATATGATATTCCTGGTTCCAAATATATTTCTTCATATATGTGAACATGTTGTGGATCAAGAAATTTCTTCTTTAGCATAGATATATGAGACATATCATGATCCTTTGAGATATGTAGATGCAATTCTAAATTATAAGAAACAACTCCAACTCTTTTTGGAATATCGAAGGGTATGATATACCAATTACAAAGATTCCCCTTTTAACTCAATCTTATATTACCTTTCCATAGAGTTACCTTTAGGAAGATATGATCTCCCTTAAGGAACCCCAAATCTGTTCACTGATTATTAGTATAACTCTTTTTCATACACTAGACCATTACGGAATGAGCTGGAATAGCCTTTACCTTTGTAATTATCTAATCAAAAAATTTATTGCGTATGAGTTTATATTATCCAACATTATACCCACAAGATGTAGTACGCCATCTTTTACCATATAATTCTTTATATAGGACCATTTGAATATGTGAATGGAAGAAATTATAATATGAGAACCTTACCAAGGGTATGTATTGATCCTGCATACCTTGATAATCGAGTGAACATGATCTCAACATGTATTCTGTGGTCTTAATTGTTATTTCGGAGGTTCCCTCATTTGGAGGATGGTAGTTCATGCCCAAATGAATCTCATTATCGAGATCCTTCTTAATACTCTTCTATAATTTTGATTCAATGAGGGGATCTCAATCAGATACAATTGATAGAGGTGAAACTTGATGTCATATTAAATCATTAATGTAGACTCTTGTGATGTGATCAAGATGAAGGTATTCTCATAGGGAAAAGAAATGTAATTATTTGGTCAAGTGAACAACTAAAACCCATATTTCATCATTATTTCTAGGAATCTTTGGATGTCCTGTGACTATGTTTATAGTTTAGAATCATTTAAACATTATGATAAAAAGAGGTTGTAGAACCCCTTTAGGATGATGTTGTATTTCTTTCACAAGTTGGAATACTATAAATTGGGACACATAATCTGAACTTTCCAATTTCATGTTATCACACCAAAAGTGTTACTTCAAATCCATATACATATTCCTGCTACCATGTTTTATAGAGAAATTTATTCCTTGAGAATCATCCAACAATTCTCCTTTTATCTTTGGTAATGATGGGACACATAGCCTCTTTCAAGATTATAGAACACTATCCCCACAACCAAAGTATGCTAATTTTCCATCATTCATGACATTAACTTTTTCTTGAAAGTCACCATCATAATATTATAATTCATTTTCCTCTCTAATAAAGGTGTTTTTCAATAATTTGATAGATTATTGGTGTCCCCTTCCTTAGAAATTCCCATATCCATATTCCCTAGATATATGATCATATGATCCTTCTCACTCATCATTAAAGTTAGAGCACCCTGGTCTTTCTGACATAAATCATCTTCTATATATTCTCTTTCCCGGGGTGGTACTGTATTGATAAATAATAATATTTTAGTAGTTTCAACCATCATTGGTCTATAATATCGATCTATTTTTGTGATAGTATTCATTTTAGGATAATATGATATGTTTATATATTATATATTTCTATATAAAGATAATGAATATATGTTTTCAATGTGAAGATTACAGCCGCTAACTCAAGATAATGGGTTGGATATTTTTGGTCGTGAGTCATGAATTGCCTTGATTCATATGAAATAGTTTTTTCATTTTGAGTTATGAAAAAACCATGTATTTTATTTCCAGCATCACTATAAATGAAAAACCCATCCCTCCCATATGGTAGAGGCAAAATTGGAGCATTTAATAATATTTTATTTATTCCAAAAAATAATTCTTCATGTTCCTTTTCCCATTCAAACATAACCCCTTTACGGAAACTCTTCATTAACGGTTTATCTAATCAGGAAAAATTAAAATTATATCACAAATACTAGCATGTTAAACAAATGAAACTATGTAAACATGTTTTTTTGGGGGTAGGACATTCTCTATGTTCCTTTATCTTTTCAAGGTCACCTGATATTTCATCTTTCCAAAAAATATGACCATTAAAAGAGACTTCTTAAATCTGAAAATCACATTTACTAAAATTCATCTATAAATAATACCTTATTAAAGTCTTATATATGATATAAAAGTGATAACCATGATACTTATAGTTTTAAGAATACAATATAATATCATCGATGAATACTAAAACAAAATCATAAACATATTCCTTGAATACACTATTCATTATGTCCCTAAATATATAAGGTTCATTAGTCAATCTGAATTATATTAAGAGAAAAATTTAATGTAAATACCTCGTCCTAATGGTTTTCATTAAAATTTAATCATTCATTACTTCAAATTGGGGATACCCGAAATAAATATAAATCCTTGAAAAATATTTTTCTCTGTGAAATTGATCAAACAATTCATCATTGAAAGGTAGTGGAGTCATTTTATTTATTTTATTCGCATTGATTTCACTATAATAGATGCACAACCTCATTGATCCATCTTTCATCTTCATATAGTGAACCATGGATCTCGAATGTTAAATACAAGGGAGAGTAAATACCTTATTTCCATAATACCATTTGTTATTCAACTCTACCAATTCAGTAGTTTTTATTTTATAAGGAGTCTTTAATAATGGTTTTGCATCAGGTATTAAATCGATAGAGAACTTAACATCACTTTCTGGGTGATATTGTAGTAAATATTCATGAAATATGTCAATGTATTCTATCAAAATTGGTAGATATTCAATTTAAATGTTACCTTACTCTTCACTAGACATTGTTTTCTCTTCTTCCCAAGGAATTTCATTCAATAGAGAAACTAAGGGTGGATACAAAGAGGAATTAGGTGTGGAAGCCTCTAGTATAAACACGAGGTATTAAACATTTTCTTTAGAAGTCATCACTTCATATCTCTTGCAATAATTTTATTCATTATATTTTGAGAGCCAAACTATACAATGGATTGTATCAGAGTAATACATTGTGATGATAACAAGTTCAGCACATAAAGTTTGTTTAAGTGTAATAATTGGGACTTCCCAATACATATTTGTTGTAATGATACTTATCGTAGGAATTTTGACTAATAACTCTCTTATAAAATCATAACTGAAATGCCTAATTTTCCTAGGAAACAGTAATGATATAAAAGAATGTGATGATCCAAAGTCAGAAAAACCTTGTGGCTAAATCTGAATATAGGATTAGTATACCTTCCAAAATTTCATTTGGTACTCCAACCACATTTGTAGCGATTTCATAAGCTTTTACATATCTATTTGGTATCTTATGTGGTAAATTCAATTCATGATTGGGGATTCAATTAAGTAGTACCCCCATATACCTATAGTTAAAACACTAAATATTAGTGTTTTCCTTATTCCCTTTTAATTCATTAATATAATTTCCCTTTTCTCTTGAAATGAAATACACTCTCTGTCCATTGAATCATTTCCCAGAGTGATTTTTTGCACAGTTCTCATAAGGTGGGATTTTCTTTATTCCCTTTTGTTGACACACACCATTTCTCATGAGTTTCATAAGTCCAATTCTCTTTATGGATGAATTTCAGTAAATATGATATTTAGGATTCAATATCCATTTAGATGGAACATAAAACAATTTCTTCAAATGATGAAAAGGTCTAAGAAATAAACACCCTTTATAGATTAGACTTATGGCATTTGAAGAAGTGGTCAGTAATTCATTATTCGACATGTATTTAATTAGTATTATATCATGATAACCTTGTAATTGTAGCATCAGAATCAAAACCATTGTCTTATTCATTCTTCTTTATTCTAAAGAAAATTCTATTCACCTAAAATTATTTATCTTTTGGGAAGTATTTATCATATAATTTATCCTTATAAGTCCTCTATTACAAGATTTGAATTTCTTCTTCATCCCTATTATTCAAAATTAGAGACCACCAATGATCAACATTACCTTGGAGACAATAAATCAAGTATAACTTTATACTTTTTTCTGCTTTCCTATGTTTTAAATATCTTCTCAAGATATTGAATTCATTTCTCATCTATAATTGTATTAGTAGCCACATTGAATAATGAGGGATTCAGTTGTATAAAAATTTCTATTATAGGGTATTCTATCCATGTTATAGGATTCTATAATCGGGAAATGTTATTTTTCTTATCGTAATTAAGTTTCCCTAGTACTTCCATGATTTCCCTATTCTAATACTTGCTATATTTGTTTCCTCATCATGGAAATATTGTTATTTGTTATGAGTATGGACACAATTTATCAATCTAGGTGTTATTTCTAAACAATGGAATATAATGGATTAGCTCAAAGGTGATTCTATCCAGGTGTGCAGTAAAGCCCGTTTCTATGTCCCAGGTTACCCGAGACAGGCCCAAAACACCTTGTCAACGTTGTTACTCCTATGTACATATGTTCCAAATCCACATCTACTAGTATTATATGGACATGGATATACTTATTTTAATACCCACATCATATATACATTTCCAAAATTGTAGTATGTTCTTCTATAATTATCCTCAATATCTATAATAATTTTTTTAGCTAATATTAGTTTTAAAAATATATTTTCCAATTATGTTTCTAAACTATATTTTCTGCCAAATATAATTCCCTAACTCTATATATCACAAATATTTTACATTATTAAATTTAATTGGAATAATTACATGGATGAATATCTAGAAAGACCATTCAATTTAGCTATTTTGGAATGCTAGATTACATTAATTACACCCATACTACATTGGGAAATAGAAAATATGGATACAATACATAAAATAAATAAAATATATCCTTGAATTCTTTTTAAATTATTTCTTCTTCATTAAATAAGAAAAAACATAATAAAAATGATCTCAAATGCTTATTAAGGGTATGTAATGTGGAATAAAAAATGAATAAATGAAAATGATTTTACATGGAATGGTTAATAAATTATAACACATTCCATTCAACAAAAAGATAAGGCAATGCAAATATGGAATGTTAAGAAACATAAAACACATTCCATTTAACTGATGATCTAAAAATTAAATACACCCATAGAAATGTCGACATGAAATATTAGTGATAAATAATAAATAAATTCTCAATAAAGAAAATTTGTATTTTTATGATGTCATGTTTCTCTGGAACATGATACATATTCTGTCAAAGGATACATTAAACTGTTTGGCCAACTAATTAACCACGTGATACTACGTATACATCCAGGGGAATTATTTATTCATACTCAATGCATAGTTGTTTCATTAAACGGTCCCCAACCTTACATATCCATTGAATTCCTCATATATGAAATAAATAATTTTCCTTATAAAATATCAATATTGTATAAATAATATAGATTTCTCAACAATACATTAGAAAAGTTTATTTATCAATAATATTTGTTAACATTAAAATGATCTCGGGGAAAAATAATCATTAACCATTCTAAAGTGTTCCATACAACTTTGATACATTTTGAATAATAATTCCCTGTGAATAAAATGAAACTTATAATATCAGTAGTATATGTTTATTCATGATATAACAATACAATTTTCAGTATATATACTAATTAAAAGTGAATTGGTGAATAATTACAATAAAGTGTCAATAAAATATAAGTTAGGATGAAATCCTGTACCTTATCCTTCATTTTTGTTATATAAAATTCAGCCTCCAATATTGTGGTTTAGAAACTTTTAATGACTAATAATAGAACCATACTCATGTTTTTAATTTCAAATAATAACTTCTCACAATATTTAATTTCACATTTTTTTACACACTATAATTATTTTAACTATTTTTTGGTTTTATTTTCCTAGTTTTCCCAATTTAAATTTGACATGTTATTTGGTGTTATTATTTGATATATCATGGTTTATTAATATAATGAATTTTACTAGTGAAAAAATTATGTTATATATTCAGTAAATATTTATTTAGAATATTCTACTATATTTTAAGATTAGAAATTATGTACACATTTTATAGAGGTGGTAGGTCTTACATACACATTAATTCTATTTTCTATTAATTATTAAATTGATAAATTAATGATAAATGAAACAGATTTATATTATAATTCCAGTATCAAATATATGTTATATATGTTACATTGGTTTATTAAAAAAATCCTTTAGGTGTACCTTGTATGGAATTAGTGAGTCATATTGATTTGAGGGGCGGTATTCCATACTTCCTCAAACTATATTATGGCATTTCACAATATGGAAGGCATAAAAGGGAATTGAACAATAATCGTTTCATGAGGTAGTATTTTTTCGAACACAGAAACACTATGTTTGTTTCCTTTTGATGGAGGTGTTTGTAAGTTCTGGAATAAAAAATAGAATAAAAAACCTATTTTGTTAATTATACTTTAGTTTTTATTTAATCATAGAATAATATGAGTATAGGGAGAGTAGAATAGAAATTAAACTACAAATCATTGAAGAATACGTTACCTATTAATCGGGTAACTTCTTTTAGTTTAAAACAAAAGGATTCTTTTTGTGGTCTCGTGAACAATGATATAATTATAGGTATAGGGGAGGGATTTTTTGAGACCAATTGGGATGATTTTTTCTGAACCTATGTGGTTTGAGAGCTATGAGGAGTGGGGAGAAGTGGTGGCATTTTATAGGAAAGGAATATGAATCGCCTGACATTTTTGATAACCAATTAGGTATGCATGTTCTCTTACCTAATAAAAGACATAAAAAACCAAATTCCTATATATAAGGACAAATTCTGTATTATGTCCAGTAAACTAGTGTTGGACAAGTTGATATTTCATTTTTTTCAGTTTAATTAAAGGTTTAGTTCATTATTATGCTTGATTTAACGTTAAAAATTATATTTACTTTTAATAAATTTGACTAAATATTTTTGGTCAAAAACAAATTTGGTATTATTATAAATTTTAAATTATTTAGAATACAATGATATAAAACATTTTTTCAAATTAAAATCCTTTATGTGGAAAATATTAAATTAAAATTAATCCCATAGACACGATGATAGAGTGTGTTTTTAGAGGAAAAATGTCCAAAATTTTCCTTTGTTTCTATAGTCAATGTCAATGTGAAATTGATTATAATCACCTAAATTAGACTAAATTATAAAAATATTATCTAATTATACTTTACAACCAATTTAATTTATAGTTTATCAGTATAAATTTTTTTGATGAAAAAACAGTTTTGAATTAAATTTCAGTATTTTTCATTATTCATTAAAAAATGAATCTTCACCCAAAAATAATAATGCATCAACATAACCAAATATTTTTGTTTATATTTCATGGAATATGTTTATTTGGTTATATTAAATTTATAAAAGGGAAAGAATTTGATTTGAAATTGTATCTTTATCAAAAGGTTAGAAAACTATTGTTAAAAAAATATCTTATTTATGTGTAATAATGGGTTTATTATACTATTATGCTTATTAGACTACTAGAAAATTATTTTGTGGGACATGTAATATATAAATTCACTATACAAAAACAGTAATATTGTTAATATTTAATTTACTATGAATAATGTGACTAAATTTTTTTCTTAATCAGGATTTGTGTATACTGTATAGAAATCAATAAATAATAAAGGTAAATAAGGTAAAATCTTATTGTGATATAGTTATATATTTTATCTTGGTTATTGTTATTCCATAAATTTAAAGCTAAAATAAAAATGCCTATATTTATGTAGAATCCATTACCCAACCCATAATTTAAATTGGAGAAAAACATTGTGGATTTTGTTTTTGGACTACCTAAAACCACTAAATGGTTTAATGGTATATGTGTGGTAGTTTATTTTCATACAAACACATCAAAATTATTCACTATTATCAAATAAATATCTCTTGGGTATATTTCGAGTATATATATTAAATAATTTTTATGGTTTGTTGGAGTAACACATTCTACAGTATCATATTGGTATCTGAGGTTTACATAAATGTTCTAGTGAAGTATTCATAATTGAATAAATAAAAAATTGTGTTCTAGTACTTCTGATCATCCAAAGAATAAAGGTAAATTTAAAATAAAAATTAAACCCCAAAAATATTTTTTGATATCTTCTATTTTATATTTCAAATATGGTTGGGATGAACAACTTCCTCTAGTTAATTTTTTATACCACAACAAATTTCACCCATGATTTCATATATAACCATATGAATACCTCATTGTGTTGAAATGTAGTTCTTTAATGTGATGTGATGATGTTAAGAAATAATATATATTGTGAATTAAGATGTCTAAAAAATTGGTCAGAAGGATAGAACCATCCAACAACATATCAATGCAGATCAATGCCGGTAGAAAATTTAAGCTTATAATCGATGATGTGATCTTGAATTTGATGTTGGAAAAATGTTGTTTCTATGAATATCCCCCTCGAAAATGTTTATAATATTCAAGAAAAAAGGTAAATTGATACCTTATTATATATATATCCCTTCGAGATTATTGATCGTATCATGATGGAATCCTATCAAATGAGAAATTCTCCAAATCCCTATGATGTACATGATGTGTTCCATGTGTCTCCCCTAAAGAACTACATAACTAAAAATTCACATGTACAGAACTCAATGGTATTACTGATGGAGTAGGATATTTCATACGAAGAATAACCAGTTGAAATTACATATTATAATGTGAAACCTCATTGAAATGAGTCCACTCACATGGTCAATATTTTGTGGAGAAATAATTAGTTACAAGAAGTGACATGGGAACATGGGGATATAATTTTACATAAGTATCCTAATTTGGTTTTACCCAATGGATGAATTTATCTAGAGAAGTTATTTTAAAAGGGTTTTTAATGTAGCACGCCTAATATTTATGAACCATTTTTATTGAATTAATTTTCATTGATTTATTTCAATGCACTATGTCAAAAATTCCTTTTACACGTAACTGACAAGGTTTACGCTACATTCAACACCAACATGGCATGTGTCACAAAAAATAGTAATTTTATATGAATCATTTTTTGTTGTTATAATTATTTAGATGAGATAATTATAATATTTATATTAAACATATTAATACGAATATCAATGAAAAATTTTAATTTATTTATGGATTTATATAAATAAACCATTTGGATAATGAAAATTAGAATTTCTGTTAAGTATTTATATGTTTAAAAATGTTAATTTCTCAAATGAACTGATTCTCATGTCCTTTTATGAAGAAAAATTAAATTAAGTATAGACACTTTTAGAAACATAAATTGATAATATAAAATAAATTTTTTAATTCAAAATTTCCAAACTATCCTGAGGGGAATTTTGGATTTTTTTAGAATCATTTTTTAGGATGAATAGTGAATGATAAAAAATGTTGAATTCAAAACAAATTTTCCATATAATTTATTTATATGGTAAAATTGTTTATTTTATTTTTATAAAATTTTAATTAGATTAATATAATTTTATTATTCCACTTTAGGGCATTAGAACCAATTTCACATTTAAATTGTATATAAAATTAGAAAAAACATGGGATCCTTTTTACCTTAAAAACCTATAGAGTCATATAGAATACAAGATTAAATTTAAATTAATATTTTACACATCTAGTTTTGGAATTTTGAAACCTATATTCCATTTTGGGATTCATAATAATTTATAATATTTAATATGGTCATCAATGTTATTTAAATAAATATTACTGAAAGTGTTTAAAATTAATGTTATCCATTAAGAGAGAAAAAATTAGCATAGAACTAAACATTAATCATAGGGGATAATGTGACGTATATTTTTGTTTAAAACCATGTTATTGAAATAAATCGTCCATAAAATTTATATTCATAAATTTTGATTGGTTTGGACGTATTGTTTTGGAAAAATTTATGGTGCACCATTCTCTTTTTAAAAAATCCCAATTGTGTCCCCTCCCTTCCCTATAAAATGACATTGCATATCCCCATTATTCACACATCTGAAACCACATAGTTTCATAAAATATATTCCCAATAAACTTCATCTAATCCCTCTATTATACCTTTAATCCTCCCTTTTGGTTGAAATCATTCCAAGGAATCCCTTTGGTGAAAACCCAAAGGCATTACCCAATGAAGAGTTAACATCCTTCCTCATGATCCTTTAACAAATTTTGATTCATCACCCCCTTCACTATGATTATTACATGATTTAAAAAACCAATTTTCATAAATATAATAATATGTTTTTATGCTATGTGAAATAACTATACTTATACACAATTCTGTCTAATGGGTAACTAACATACTATTTATGTGTATGGAGAACTACCACATCACAAAAGAGTAATTTGTTGATTTTCTTTTATACCTCTAATGGTGGGAATTATGATTGAAAATATGATTATATATGATATATATAACAAAACTTCTTTCTTAAATCATCTATGATTCATTTTCAACAAAAATATTTCTAATTTACTCTTTGTGTGAATATGATAATTTTGTTTGATGAAGTGTGGACTATCACAACCTCAATGCGATATGATTCATTCACAAACTACATTGAAAAAATTAAAAAAATTATATTGAAATTGTATGATTTATATTAAATTTTAATTATATTTAAATTTTATTGTATAAATATATACATATATTTCATTTTCATTCTTTCTTTCAATATTAAAATAAAATAGAATCGGTTTTCATGTGTACATACTACCTACTATATCCATGAAGATTTTATTCCATTTCATAATTATAAATTATAATTATTATAATAACTCAGATATAATTAATATAAATTAAATTTATATCATGTTTTCTATTATATAAACATTATATAATCATTACAACCAAAGATATAACAAATTAAGACTCATGCAACCAATAGAGTAGATACAACCCAATGTGAAACCTGAACAAAGAATTATTAAGAATTGGGTTATGTAAATTCATATTAAAACTATATATGATATTATATATAATAATATTTTTCTATGATTGATATATAACAAACATATATTTATTATAAAATAATATTGTATGAGTATGATGAGATTCAAGACATAACGTAAGAGAATTTCATCTCACTTTTTATTTCCATGATACACCTGTTTTATTCAAGAAACATTATTTTTTTTATTTTTATAGTTACCTTTGATATATAATAATAATATTATTAAAAAATTTATTGTTTTTTACATATACATTTGATGATATGTTTTTCATCGGTGTTATGTTTCAAAAGTTACCCAATCAATAATTTAATTTTCAATCAATTTGTCTTCTTTGAGACATATGGAATGTTATGCACCTATACATGTCTATGAGGTGTATATAATTTCACTGAAATTTTATTTCATTAATACCATTCTGTTAATTATATTTTCTGATTCATGTTTTTTCATTATATTACATGGGGAGTATACTTCAATTTTCCCAATTTGTAGGAGTTTATTGTAATAATCTCATCACTTTTCCTGTTTGTTTATGATTATGTATCCACTGATGAAATTTTATAGACCATATCTTAAGAATTATCATCAAATATATTATACATAATTAAGTCAATATATATTTATGTACGAGTACCATTTTCAACTATTTGGTACTTAATACAATTAAAATGTTTTTTTATTAAAAATATAATTGTACTTCTCTCTTCAATCAAAAATCCATTTTTAGGACTATGTTTTCAAAAATGTTTTCATAAATATATTCAAATTATATTTGAAATTTATTTTCAAGTAAAAAAGTATTTTAAAATGTTTAATGGTATTCAATACTTACATTATATGTTTTTTATTCTATTTTTCCTGAAGGAAATATTTAAAATTCCTTTTGAATTGAAAATCATTTTCAATGATGAGTGGATATTTTTTTTAATAAAAGTACTTAAAAGATCTTTCAAAATTATTTCTCATTTAATATTAAATGTTTTGGTATTACTATTTCCTTTAATGGGAAGGGATTCAATTTTTTTTCATATACATTCACAAAATGGTTTATGTTTTGAAGAAATGATATTTTGGAAACCTATTTTTTACATCATACCTTATATGCTTTTGAATGAAACTTATTTAAAAGTAATATGGTTTTGATGAAATGATAATAAAAAATGTATAGATTCTCATGGGTTATTATATGATTACATGTTTATGATACATTTATCATTTCATGGGTTATGATATGATTTTTATTGATCTTGTGGGACATGTATGTATGATTTCATTATGATATGGGTGTGACCTTAATATCCCTATAATTCATTGGGTAAATATTTATATTTCATGAGATAGACTAAGATGGTATTTGGAGTGAACCTTGACTAATAATATGGACATGTATGTGAACTATGACTAACAAAATGGTATGAGGAGTGATCCCATTACTCTAAGATGGCCTTGGGAGTGAAACATGAAAACCAAGATGATATATGGAGTGAAATAATACTACTAAGATGGAATGATAATAAATTCCATGACTACTATGGATATAATATTAAATTAATATTTTTTTACAAAATTCCATTTTCCATTCCCAGCTTATTCATTCATAGATTATGATCTTGAATTCCTTATAATTTATAACAACCTCTGATCATTAGGGAATGATTCCTATTTAAGGTCTTCTATATGAATGGTATGATCTTATGTTTATATTATCTTTTTCACCTATCATGGAGTTGATTTTTATTTTTACATATCTCGCTTGATTATATGTACTAAGAATCATAAATAACCCCTTTTTATATTTCCTTCCCCCTTGTTTATGAAGAAATGAAATTTTTTAAATGTGTATAAAAAGGTTGCAGGCCAAGATGAAACTAGTGGTAGATTATGTAGCACACTTAGTTACCAGTAATTGGGTTTACATGTTTTCAATAGATCTGGACTAATGTATTCTTTGGGTGTCTAATTTTATTATGGTGTAAGTATTCTGAAAAAGTTTTGTAATGTATATGTATATAAAGAGAGGGATATATACCCCATAAATTTTTCATAACCCTATAATGCATGAACATAAATTAGAATTCAACTATATACATTTAATAATAGATTCTATCAATATAAAGAGACGAATTATTTAATGATTTTTATTTTTATTTCAATGGTTGTTATTGATTTATAGTTGTGCTCAATATAATATAAATATTTCAATTATGTAATTTTATCGGATATGGGATCAAGAAATAAGATAATAGATGTGAATTATGTAATATTTGAAAACTTGATAACCAAAATATTAAACCATGGATGAATGGATTAGGATGAAGTTACTCAAGTCTACTCTTATGTTATCATTATAACCAATTTATTATGAAGTATTAAGTATAATAATGTCATTATTCTTTCACATATATTAATGTCTAAAACATGTGTCACTATATTTATTAACATGAAACATTTTTTACTACAAAGTATATTAATTGAATAATATATATTACTTGATAATTGAATGATTTTTTTGAATTTATATTCTGAAAATAGAATAAAATTAGGATTTAATAAAGGTTGTGAAATGAAGTGGAGGACTTATTGAAGACCATGAATTAAAAGTGGTTTAGTAAAAAAATAAAACATTGCATAACCTATGTAAAATAAATAATATTCATAAATATTTCTTCATAACATTACCAATTTAAAAAGGATTAGTTTTCATGATCACCTAGTCATCACAGTCAAATATCATTTAGAGAAATAATAAGATTGTTATCATTGGTTTTTACCTATTTTAAATAATGGGCACCATCAATGAATTTATCTTTATATGGAAGGGAAATTGAAAGGCTACATCATACATTTCATTTAGAAAATACCATTCCTCTTTGAAAATATTCTTTTAAAAGATTAGTATTTTTAAAAATAATTATGTTTTAAAATAAATATGGAATATTTTAAATAATGAATAAATGATTATTTAAAAAACAGCCAAACCAAAATATACTTTTAAAATTGAATATGTATTTTTTGAACTAAAAATACACAAATCATTTTTAAAATAACATTCTTTGAAATGAACAGTGAAAATTTTTAATGTATGTTACAAATAAAATAATTGTGATGACGGTGTGAATTTATTTTCATTTTTAACACATAAAACAAACAATTTTAACACATTTTTAGTAAATTCTAAACTATTCTTTTTATAAATTAAATTGTTACTCCTTATTATTATTTTTTAAAATATTTAATCCTGGGTAAAATTTTCATTAATAAATCATTTTAATAGTTAGGTCTGAATTTTGAAATCATTTTGAGGAAACAATGATATGGATGAAATGGGTTCTCGTCCAAATTGGAAAATAAAGAAGACATTTTTTAAAATAGTTGGAATTTTAAATCCTTTAAAATGTATTTTTATATAAAAAATGTATACTCCATAAATAAAAATATGATAATAAAATACATCATGTTCTTTATGTTCGATCAAGATATTTCATTATTGGAATCATAAACAGAAATAATGTGTATGAAGGATGAGATAGAATCATAAAAACATTACCACATTGATATCACTAAGTTGTATGACATGTGAAAGAATAAAAATAAATGAAAAATTGTATATAATAAGAACATGTAAAATAATGTTATTACATGTCAAATTATCTATATATTAAACTCAAAAAATAATGTAGTTGTATAACAAAACATATGTCTCAATGAAGAAAATTGAGAAAACAATTCTCGTATACTTTTGATAATATTTTCAATCATAAGAAACATTAAATAAAAACATTAAATTAAACTTTATATATAATTTAATAATTGATATCCATGATATATCATGCAATAGGGGTAGTATATACATCCAGTAGATTTTTTTTTAATTTGACCTTAAACTCCCGAGAATAAAATTTGGTCTAGAAATCTCTTTCCTTAGGTTTCAAAATCCTTCATAAATGTTAAATAAATGTATAATTAATATATCATTATTATAAAATTATATAATAACCATTCTTATATAAATATAACATATATTTGTAAAATCCTTTTACAAACTTTATTACATAATATTTTGTATAATATCACATTAAATAAAAAATAGGGACATAAAGTTATATTGTTTTTGGTAGACTAGGTACATAATTTAGTAACGAAAAAATATAATGAAACTTATTTTAATTAGTCTTCCCAGTGAGATCTTAATTCTCTTGTGATCCTATAACTACATAGCTTATTTTGGGTAAAAATAGACAATAGGGATGAGCTAAAAAAGCAATTATGGGAACAAAAAAATGCATTGAAGATAAACACAAGAGCTAGAAGACCTAACATGATAACATAAAATAAATTTCTAGTGAAAAAATGTAATAATGACATATATATAATGTAATAATATGATCACATAAATATAGTAATGTGGAAAAATCATATATCATGAATTAAAAAGGGGTATTAGATAACATTCATGAAAATATGACATAGCGGAAGACGTCCCATAATGTATTATGATTAGAACGTAGTCTCATTTATATCATAACATAATAATAAAACACTACCCAATAAATTAGAAAAATATCTTGGAGAACCAATCTATAAAGAACCACTTGTTTTCATTTGCTTGAGATGACAAAGAGTCATTACATCACCTTGAGTGACATCCCGAAGATGCCAAAAAAGAAATAAATTCCAAAAGGATTAAAATGTAATTTGGGGACGATTTATCCTTTATGAAATAAACTAATAAATGAACAAACCATAACCTAACCATTTACTAAATGGAGCATGAAAAAAAGATAGACAACTAAACAACTTTATGTATCTCAAAAAAATATCTAAATGTAAAGCATCAGAATACAAAACTAGTACCAAAGAAAATAGCTGATAAACAACTCATGACTCTAAAGAGGCCATAGGACTCTATGTTCCACATTCTCCATGATCAAAAATCACCGAACAACCCAAATATCATGAGGTAGTGATGAAAACATGACAAATATTGCCTTTTCCCCTATCCTGAAAGATAGCATTTGCAAAAGCACTAATGTGCCAAATTAGGGGTGAGTAAAAAACTCAGTATGTTATCACCAATGACTTATCTAATCACTCCACTACGATAAAAATGATTACAACATTTATATAAAACAATTTATATAAAACAATTTTTATAACAAAATTTACCAAAAATAGTTTATAACGAAATATAAACATGTTACAAAACCCATTTATGAGAAAGTGAAAACCAAACCAAATGAGGCCCATTAAAAAAAAGTTGTTTTCCAATATGATAACTAATCAAATCATAAATCCAATTATTCTTATCATTTGGCATACCCATTACATATTTCAAAACACACCCACACATGTATGCTTCGTTTGACATTTCCAAATTCATAAGTCGTCTCTTGTAAATTTACATAATGTCCCAATTAAAAAATCCCCCTATCTTGGTTCAATTCCCTTGTACCCCAATGGTACTCATCACTTATTAAGGTCCCATTAATAATGAACTGAAAAAAACAATATATATGCCAAATGTTTCTATTACCAAAATAAAACACTCCAATAAAATTGATTTTCTTTAAACCAAAAGAACAACCAATTTCAAAGAAACATTTCATTTCAATAGAACAATCAATTTCATAAAAAACATAATAGCCAATTTATGTGGCAAAAATTCATATAATCCCCTTTTTAAAAACTATATTTTAAAACTAAGAACAATAACACTTTACTCAAACACCCAATTTTTCAGATTTCTCAAACATCACTCATAAATGTTTCCATCTTGTGTTCATAAATAAATACAAATAAAATAAACACTAAAATTTCAATTAGAAAGTATTCCAATCAGTTCTACTACGTGGAGTCAGGAGATTAGCCTCTTGTATAGAAGGATTTTACAAAAACCACATTGAATAAAGAATACAGAAGACAACTGGGTTGAATCTCCATGAACCAACCTTAGATATTTACACCTAGAAAGATCAAGACAAAATTTCATCTTATTTTTCATCCACAAACATATATCTACCCATATAGGGTGTAGATATAATAAAACAAGGGAAGAGGAGATGTCAATATAGGCAGATCTAAGAAAATGATCATGAATGAAGAAGAACGATCACATAACATAAGAATCCATCTTTAATTCATGAAGGGAAACCTTAGGATCGCAGTTGAAATGATGGATAGAAATTTTTAGATCATAGGAGAAGAGAAATCCTGAGTTAGGGCCATTTTGGTTCAAAAACATTGGAGTTATGGGAAATTTTGTGAGATCCTATTTTTAGGATCTCATTAGGACTCTGCGCGTGGTTTGATAGAACTGTTTGGAAAACCAGGCTCTAATTATGTGATATCCCCTACCTTTAGGGTTTCCCCTTGCGTAGATTCCCAAACCATTCTCCAACCATGATTAATCTACTCCCTCAAAAGGTCCATTGCACAATTTTTGGCTACATGGTTAGGCAAACCATGTGTCACAGGTGTGTCTTTTACATATCCCAACAATCTCTTCCATAGTTCTCCCAACTCTCCCAACTATCACCCTTACAATTTATAACCATAAAAATAATCATTTAAGGGTTTCGTAATAGAAACTGGGGTTACTATAGTCCCCCCACCATTGTTATTTCCTTCCTTGGAATGTAGAAAACCCACATGGATCTGAAAGTGTTCTGGACACTGCTCCCTAATCTCATTATCGCATTCCCCAACACCTTCATGAATCCGACCATGCTTCCATAAAACCCTCACTAGACATATGATTTTTCAATTAAAGACTTCATTTTGATTATCCATAATCCCCTCTATGATATATACAAATTATGAATCTAGATATTGGTAGATGGTTCCCATCTGATCACATGATCATGATCGGGCTGATACTTTTTCAACGGAGATACATGGAACACATTATGCAATGAACTGAACCATGGTGGTAATGAAAAATGATATTCCACCTCTCCAATCTATTAGAGTATCTCTAAAGGGAAAATGTAACTTGGAGATAGCATTCCCTACATCCTAAAATGACGATGTATAGGACTTGGAGATATCCTCAAAAGATATGACCACCTAAAGTGAATGACAATAGTCTTCAATGGTAATTGACATATTATTTTAAACAAATCTGAGCCATATCCATCCTCTGTATAATCTACTGTATCTTCTCTGTTGTTTCTTGTAAAAGGCTCAGCCCAAATAGTAATGATTCCCTTGTTTCCACCTAACAAAGTGGAGGGATACAAGGATGCCCATAATGTGCTACAAATACAACCATGTGTATCGAGTCTTGATAATATTTATTTTCTTAGAACTCCACTAAATCTATATGCTCCTCCCATATGCCACAAAAATCCATTACACAATCCTACAACATGTCATCGAAAATTTGTATCATCTGCTATTATTTCCCATCCTTCTAGGGATGATATGTTATGCTGATATTCAACTGAATCCAAAGGTGTTTCGATAAGGAATTCCAAAAATTTGGTTTAAACCTTGGAAATCTGTGTGAAACACTTGACACTGGTACACCTTGCCTCTTTACAACTTCTCAAATATATATTTTTAATATATCCTCCATTGTATAAGTTTTATGAATTAGAATGAAATGTCCCGACATAAAAAGTTGATCCAATATCACCCAAATGGCATCGTATTTTTGGATCATTCATGGAATACCATTGAAAAATTGCTTTCCATTCCAATTCCCACACTAATATAGGTAAAGACTACAACATTCCGACAGGTCTATGATCATATTCTTTATCTTGCTAATAAGTTAAGCACCATGAGATAGAGTCGACCAACTTCCTATTCATTCCATTCACCAAAACTATGATGTTTTGACCTTATACATCTTCTATGTACCTGGATGTATAGCCCATATCTAATGGGGGTAAGGATAAAGGAGTTGTTCTTAACAAGCCATAGGAAAAACCATTCGATCTACGAAACACATAAATAAACTCCCATCAAGTTCCCACCCCTCAAGTGTATCTCGACAATTGAGTATTGAACATACAACCATACATTAAAAATGAGATGTTTTTGTCTATTTGATCATATTTACCAAATCCGAAACAAGCATAGCTAAATAGAAAAATGCCAAATCACCGTAGTCTTCACATTTAATATTCTTGTAGGATAGGACTGACATCAACATCAATTCATCTAAATCTTATTTCTCCAATAGATCATATGACTTTATGATTAATGAATCTTCCACTGAATTTATATTCCCTGGTTTGTACAATAAGTCAAAGTCAAACATTTAGAGGTATACTATCCATCTCCATTGCCTCATATTAAAATATCACTATGAGAAAATGTTTTTCTATATTTTTTTGTCTGTGAATACATTAAATTTACCACCAAAGAGATAATGCCGCCATGAATTCAAATCATAGACGACTGCAGCTAACTCTAAATCGTGTGTTGGGTAATTTTTCTTAGGCACCATCAACTACATTTGACTACAAGAAACCACATGGTCTCCTAGCATGAGAACACAACCCAACCTAGATCCGAATGTATCACAGTACACCACATGCCCCTGTCCTGATTCGGGTATCATTAAGATAGGCGCTGATGTAAAATGAAATTTTTGTTTCTAGAATGATTTATGGAATTCCTTTTTCGGTTGTAACAATGCATCATTCTTTCATAGAGCTTTAATTGGAAAATTTGGTCATGATAACTCACACATAATACATTTGTAGTAACCAGGTAGATGACGAAAACATTGTATCTCAACGACATTCAACGTTGGTTTCCATAAGATAACAACTCATATATATTTAGGATCAATAGAAAGACCATTATTAGAAATTACATTGTCAAAAAAACATAGATTATTTATCCAAAAATCGCACCTTGATAATTTGGAAACAGATGATTATCTCTCAATATTGGTAACACTATTTCTAGGTTACTCTCATGGTCATCCCTTATCTTCAAATACACCAATATTTCTTGCACAGACACAAAACCAAATGAATCTAGATATTTCTGAAATATAGAGTTCATCAAATACATGAAGACTATTGGTGTATTCCTTAGCACGAAAGGCCTGAATAAATATTCATAGTGGCCAGATCTTCTTCTGAAATATTTCTTCAGAATATATTTATTCCAAACATGAAATTGGGATATCATGATCACAAATCATTCTTGGAGAACCACTAAGATCCCTTTAATTTATCAAATATATCATGAAAGTGTGGAAGTTGGTATATGTTCTTTATCATGTCATTGTTAAGCATGAGATAATCAACACACAAATGAAGAGTTCCATATAAATTATTTACTAATAAAAAAAGTGCATCCCATAGAGATATACTTAATTGAATGAATCCATTGATTTACAGCTCCTCTAACTACACATTCAATTAAAAAAACTCAATTTGTGACATCCTATAAAGAGAAAAAGAAATAAGACTAGTCCCCAGAAGAAGATCAGTCATAAAATCCCTTTCCCTTACAGGTGTTAACCCTAACAAGTTATTGGGAAATGCATCAGGAATGTGATCCCTAAATGATGGAAAATGATTTCCCTCAATCTCTTCTACTGACCCCAAAGTCATCACAACCAACTAGAAATAGATTGTTCCCACCATTTGTGCCAACAATCTCTTTTCACCATTCTTTACCATCCTCTCTCTTTTGAAGGGATGCTTGATGTTTTCCTTGGTCATGAAACTAATTGTTCTCTTATAATAGACTATGTGAGCCTTAAACATTTTCCACCAATCCATGGACATGATTTCATCACAAACATCGATGTACAATATTGATAAATCTCATTTTATCTCATCTAAGTCGAAAATTATTGCACATTCTCTACACGCAAAGGCTTGATATTCTCATTCACTAAGAGGAGTCTTTAGTTTTAAAACAGAAGGCATCATTTCCCACATTAAAACAGAATAAATCGACATCATGAGAAGCAATAAAATAATTCGATGATCCATTATAGATAATCACTTGACCAGGGTCATAATTAAAGAGAATCGTACCTATCACCATAGATGGTCCATGCTAGTCATCGATAATCATCTAGTCAGACACATATAATTGTTTCATCGCTACATTGTTCCCTAGGTTTCCATGCTCATATTTCCATGGATGTAGAGTAATTGTATTTCTAGAAGCATAACATCTAGGTCTTCTCTACTAATGATACTGATTCTTTTGTCCTCTGCCTCTCAAAGAAGACGATTCTTACGATGTCTGAGAAGTGTCTTGTGCACCTGGCCATGGTGTATTTAAAAAATACCACTAAAGATGCCCCATCTGCAATTAGTTATGACATGCTCTAGTTTGTGTCATACACTCTCGAATTATGTGGTCAAGATAACCACATTGATTGAAACCTTCTTTCCTATAGGGTCGTGGGGAAAGGTTTACCAATCCAATATTATGGTTCTGATTTCCACTTCCACCGTGGAAATAGGTGTCCCATTTCCACTTGTTCACAAAATTTGAGTTCCCACCATTTCTTAAAGGGTTCATCGTACCTTCTCCCATAGATTCCAAGATATCAAGTTCATCCACAATCACTCTATTCACCATTCTATATAATTGGTCATACATAGCACCACCATACTCTATGATTGAGAGAAACTCTTATTTCGTGCTGTCAAAGTCTATCATTTTCTAGAACATGAACTTATGAGGATATAATTTTTTTGTGGAACAATTCCCCAAATCCTCCAATATAAGGCCTTCATCAAAATTAGAAAGAACATCTAAATCCCACCACTGGTGTTCATGAACCTTGAGCATATACTTCTCCAACTTGACCATTAGATCTAATGGCCTGTAGATGAAGTCAATGAAATGATTCAACCAAATCTGCAATAACTTTGGCTTCTTGGGTTCAGAATCACCCCATATATTAGGGGGATTCTGCTTCCTGAACTTGAGGGTTTGATCCACTTACTCTAGCCCATTACTCTATCTCCTCATATCCACATATTTAAAATCATGGACAACAATTACAACCAGCTCTTGGTTCACCTGTGGTTCAGTTGCAAACACACTCTTTATAACTTCTTCATGTTGGTTTTAATGAAGAATATTGGGTACCATTTTCTAAACCAACAACAAACTTTGTCAATCTCACTCTCTGGAAACTGATGTCCTAACATTTCAAATTCTATCACATCAACAATCACAACATTGTTTTCCAATACAACATTTTCTATTTAAACCATTTATGAAACCCTCATTTGTGATTTTGAAAACCAAGCCATTTTTAAAACACACCAAATATCCCCTTTCCAAAGTCATTCATTCTATAAAAAAATTCTGCATTTTTCCAAAATTTACAATGTGCACCATATCAAAAATCATTACTCTAAATGAAATATGTAATCCTATTGAAAATTAATTCCTCAACAATGAATTTAATTCAATTTTCATTGGCTAACCTCGTGATAATGAGATTCCAAGATCCAAGAATTTTCTCTAAAAACTTGTGTACCCTACTCCCTGGTAACATGAAGGTCAGCATTAAATGGTTAACTATATCTTTTTATGATATTAATTTCACATTCTAACAAAACTACCTTTATATAAGATTTCATCCCAATGGATTGACAAGAAGAAATTTCAACTCCTAGACAAAGAACACTGATGAACACTTCTTATGGAAGGACTGAACAAGCTGATAACATGTTCACCACCAAGGAATGAATGGACTGATATCATTTTTAATGACCCGATCATTTCAATTGGCTTGAGTTCTCAATGCATCATTACATTTTTTAAGAGACAGCCACAAGACACAAATGGCTCGAAATAAATTCCAAATGTTTCCAAATACGAGTGGGAGATGATTTACCGTTTAAGATATAAACCAAAAAACAAACAAACCATAACCAAAACCATTTACTAAATGATTCATGAATAACAAAAATAAAGCTAAGCAACTTCATGAATCAGAAAACCATGTAATAGTGTGAAACAGTAGAAGACCAAACCATAATCAAAGTAAATAGAAGATAAACAACTCAAAACACACAAGTGACAACAAGGATCCATGATACACATGCTTCGAGCACCATAATCACCGAACAACCTAAATATCATGAGTTAGTGATAAAATGTGGGAAATGTAACCATTTCCCCTTTCACAGAAGATAACATCTACAAAACCACCAATGTTCCAAAGAATGGTTGAGTATAATACTCAGTATATTTTCCAAAATGAGTACCCTACTCATGACACTAGGATAGATATGTTATCCTTATTAATATAAAATTTTTTATATAAAACAATTTACCAAAATAGTTTATAACTAAATATAAAAAAGTTCCAAAAACTGTTTGAAAACAATTGAAAAAAAACTAAAAAAATTAAAAAATTAATTTCTCTAGAAAAATGACGAATCAAATATTAAAAAAATCATTTTATCATTTGGCATACCAATTCCACAGTTCCTAACACACCCACACATACATTCTTCCTTTGACAGTTCATACTCGCGAGCGGTATCTCATCCAATTACCTTTTGTCCCAATGACACACACACCCCAGATCTAGGGTCATGTCCCTTGTATCCCAATGGTACAATCCCTTATTAAAGTTTTGTTATGCATGAACTCACACCAACACCATTTATTCCAAATATTCCAATTACCCAAATAAACAACTCCAATAAAACAGAAATTTTATTGAAAACCGAAGCACAAACAATTTCAAATAAAAAAATTCATTTAAATTATACCGTACCATTTATTAAAAACATAAAAACCAGTTCATGAGCCAATAATATAGAAAATTACCCTTTTTTAAAATACATATTTTAAGACCATGAATAAATAAAATTTACTAAAACACCCAATTTTCCAGATTTCACAACCATCACACAAAAAGGATTCCAACAAGTGTTCATCAATAAATTAACAATCCCATCCACACCACATATTAATTTTGAATGCATTAAAATCATTTATATTATGTGGAGTCGAAAAATAAGACTTCTAACTCGATGGTTTTGAAAAAAACCCAATGAACAAATAACGTAGAAGACAACTGTGTCGATTATCCAAGAAGCCAAATTATATCTTTTCTCCAAGAAAGATAAAGATCAAATTTTATCATATTTAGAATCCACACAGCTGCATATACCCATAAAAAGTGTATATCTATGAGAAAAAAAGACAAGATAAGAAGTATATTTCTGTATATATAAGAAAATGATATAGAATAAAGAAGAACGATCACATACCTCAAGAATCCAGCTACAATTCACAATGGAAATCCTTCAGATTGACTTCGGGCTAATGGAAGATCATTCACTGACCTTAGGAGAAAAAAATCCCAATATAGGGCTAGTTTGGGTCAAAATCAAGGGAGTTATGTAAAATACGAGTGAGATTCTATTTTTAAGGATCTCATTCTGACTCTATGCACGGTTTGACCTCAAATATTGGTAAACCATATTTTAGCCACATCCCACATGGATTACCCTTACATGGCCTTCAAAATATTAATCCAACCACACTAGATATATAATCTCAAAAGGACCACTATGCATGGTTTTTCCTCACAGTTAGAAAAACCATGAATCGCTCGTGAGACCTTCACATATCCTGAAAACCTCTTCCAAAGTTCTCCAAACCCTCCCAACTCTCACGCTGACACATTATAACCATAAAAAGAATCAAGTAAAGGATAAATTCCAGAAATCTAGGGTTCAAAATTATCCCCACCATTGGTCTTTTCCTCCTCGGAATGTAGAAAACCCTCACCAATCTGAAAGAGTTTTGACCATTTCTCTTTCTTCTTCTTTTCGTGTTCCTAATTCTCATCCTGAATCTGACCAGGCTTCAATAAAAACTGCACTAGACTGAGGATTTTTCAACATAATAAATTCTATTGATTATCCAAGATCCTCATCAGGAAATGTACCAATGATGAATATCTCTCTAGATCAATGCGCTCCCATATAATCACATGGTCTGGATCTTGCTGATAATTTTTCATCTCAAATAAATGGAAAAAAAATTCACGGAACTGAAACATGGTTGTAATGAATACTGATATACCACCTCTCTAATACATTCCAGTATATTGAAAGGTTCAAATTATCTTTGTGCTAACTTTCCATGTATCCCAAAACGATGATCTCTATGCCTTGGAGAAATCATAAAGAAGATATGATCACCCACAATGAATAAAAAGGGTCTTCTATGGATATTTGCATATGATTTCTGATATCATTGATTCATCTCCATCCACTTTCTAATCATCTTGTTCTTCTCCACTCATTCTTGGACAAGGATCGGTCCAAAGAGTGATGTTTTTTCTATTTCCACCTAGAATAGTGGAGAATGAAAAGGACAACCATACAGTGCTTCAAATAGAGCCATGTTTATCAAGGACTGATTGTTGTAATTGTATGTGAACTCTAATAAGGGTATATGATTCTCCAATGATCCACCAAAATCCATTACACATGCCCTCTATATGTTTTCAAACTTTTTTTTTCATCTACACAGATTTCCCATCCATCTGGGGATGATAAGTTCTATTCATATTCAACTATGTCCCACATGATTGCAGTTAGGATTTCTAGAAATGATACTTGAGCCTCAGATCTCAATCTGAGACTATTGTCACTGGTGCACCATACATCCTTACCATTTCTCAGAAATAGATTTTTTATAGATCATCCACCATATGAGTTTCATGAATTGGAATGAAATGACTTGACTTGGTTAGCTGATCAACTATCACCCAAATGGAATCGTGTTTCTAGATAATTCTTGGATGACCTATAACAAAATACATCATTATCTAGTCTTATTCCAACAATGTTTTAGGTAAAGACTGATACATTTCTACTGGTCTTAGACTCCCTTCTTTAACCAGCTGACAATTGAAGAACAATGAGACAAACTCGGCCACATTTATTTTATTGTCATTCAACCAAAACTACTCTTTTAGAACCTTATACCATTTCAGTGTTCCTGGATGTACAACCCATCTTGAATGCTGGTAATAATTAAGCATTTTTTTCTTAACAATTCACAGGTTCAACCATCTGATCTCTGAAACGCAAAATTGAACACCCACCAAGCTATTGTCCCTTAATGGTCTCCCCACAATTGAGTTTTTTACTCACAACCAGAAATTCTACATCAGATGATTGTGTATCATTGACCCTATTTACAAAATAAATAATAAGCATAGATGAAAATAAAACTGCCACATCACCTCAGTATTCACAGTCTATGTGCATGTTGGATAGGACCGAAATCTACAACGATTCATCTGAAGCTACTTTTGACAACTAAGCATAAGAATTTCTACTCAGTGAATCCTCCACTGAAGTTTCATTCCCTAGTGTTCAGATAAAGTCAAAGTCAAGCATTATGGTTTATTCCATCCATATCATTTTCCTCAGATTCAAATCTCACGGTGAGAAAATGTTTTTCAAGCTTTTTCAGTCAGTGAACATAATAAATTTCTCACGAAATATACAATGTCTATGTGCCTTCAAAACAAATATGACTATAGCTAACACCAAATCTTGTGTTAGGTAATTCTTCTCATGCACCCTTAACTACCATGACCCTTAAGCAACCACATGGTCTACATGCTTCAGAACACAACCCAGCCATAATCATGAAGCATCATAGTACAATGTATTCCCCTTTCCTTTTCAAGAAATATCATCATAGTTTTTGATGTAAGATCACTTT
Organism: Viscum album; assembly: GCA_963277665.1. Taxonomy (NCBI): domain Eukaryota; kingdom Viridiplantae; phylum Streptophyta; class Magnoliopsida; order Santalales; family Viscaceae; genus Viscum; species Viscum album. Next base: position 1,895,093,564 of record OY728163.1, on the reverse strand, counting down.
TTAGTTCCTGGAATGATTTATGGAATTCCTCTGTATATTGTAATACAACAATATTCTTTTTCAAAGCTGTCATGGTGAATCTAGTCATGGGAAATCATGCACAAGGCATCAGTCATAAATATCTAGAGAAAGATAAATTCGTATCTTAAAGACATTTTTCGGTGGTTTCCATGAGATTATAGATTTTTTCATTCCCTGATCAATAGGAATGCATTTTTCAGGTATGGAATTTCCATTAAAACGTACTACTTGTATCCATAAATCACACTTTGATAGTTTGGAATACAAACGGTGATCTCCCATGATTTTTAACACTTTTTCATCGTGATCTTCATGGGCATCCTTTTTTGTTGAATACACCAGGATGTCTTCCTCAAAGAAAAAAATAAAGAATCTAGATATTGCTGAAATATTTGATTTTTTCAAATGCATAATGACTAATAGTCCATTTGTTAGACCTAAAGGCATTAATTCGTATTCATAGTTTCAATATCTACTTTTGAAAATATATCTTCAGAATATCTTGTTTCGAAACTCACAATTGGTGATAACCTGATATCATGTAAATCTTGGTGAACCACTGAGATCCCCTTAATTGATCAAACAGATCATAAATGCATGGAAGTGGATAAAGAGTCTTTATCTTAACATGGTTAATTTTATGAAAATCAACACAAAACTGAAGAGTTCTATATGAATTCTTCATGAAAAAATCTAGTGTTTCCCACAGAGACATACTTGGATGAACAAAACCTTGATTTCCATCTCCCCCAACTACACTTTCAATTCCATTAACTCTATTTTTACCATGCTATAAGATGGAAGGTATATATGACTAGTCCCTATAACAAGATCAATCTTGATCTCCACTTCTCTTATAGGTGGTAACCTAATGAAAATACATATAGAATGTGATCTCTGAATACTAGAATATATGTCCCTCAATCATGTCCATTTATACCCAAGTCAACGTCATCTACTAGTAATATATCATCCCAACCATTGTTTCCAACTATCACTTTTCTAATTTCTTTATCATCCTCTCTCCACTGAATAGATCCTCAATGTTGTCCTTAGTTGTGAAACTAATTGTTTATCTATAATAGTGATAGAGCCTTAAACTATTTCCCTTGATCCCGCCCATTCCATGTAATGTAAAATATAATATAATAAAAATATCTAATTTCATAATTTTTAAAAAATTCTACAACATTTTTTTTATTATAATTTTATTATTTTCATTTATGTCTATTTCAAAGAGTTATAAGGTTAAATTTCATCATTGTTGGAGTGTGTGTCTCATGGTTTCATGTTTATTTCCATTGTATATAATTATGGATGTTCTTTCCAAATTGAATTACTATTATATATGTTAAATGAATTCAACTTCATAAATTTATAGAATATTAAATGAACGCATATATCCTTTTCGGATCTGAGGCATATTAATTCGATAAATAATTAATCATAAATGTTTAGTTCATTTTGGTCGTTTTGCAAAACATCACACATTATATTTATTTTATTTCATATAATATATGTATATTACTTCTAGGACATGGAATAATATATAATATACTTATTAAAATCCTGTTTAACAACAACTATAGTTTTATGACCATCCTTTAATGAAGTAATGAAGAATGAAAACTCCTTTTCCATGGAGATAGTTGACCAATATATATTGGAAAATGATTCATTTACTTTAAAAAATGATGTGATAAAAGGGTCTAGATATAAGAAATTAGATAATCAAAATAACATTCAATTATAATAATGATCTTGGTGTTATTATGATATGATTTATGAAATAGGAAAGGAGAAGTTTGAAAAGGAAATGATATTAAAATAGTTCATTGGAGAATATTCTACTTGAATATCTCCTCCTTGATGGACCACGTGAGGAACATGGAATTGGTATTTTGGAAAGACCATGAATGGTAGGTTTTGGGAATAGTTGGGGGGAGATCATTTGGGAGAGATTAAAAATTATTCATGTCTTTTATGGTGTGAGGATAAGGGGTGGTGAGGGGTAGTATTTATTTGAGGAGGAGAGAGGTGTTTTTTGAAATTATAAAATTATTAAAATATAATAAAACTATTTTTCATAAAAATGATTTTAAATTTCCTATAAATGAAAATGGGATGAATTATAAACCATATCGTTTCTTATTGGTGAATTTATAATACTTTTATCATTTTTAAATAATTTAATATAATATTGTAATCATTTAATATAATTATTTTCATATTTAATGTCATTCATTAAATTTACTTTGAAAACATCAAAAAATTATTATAATTTGAAAAATAACTTTTATTAAATAATGAAAATTTTATGGTCATTTTATAGTTTATTGAAGACCTTAAATATATAAAATTAAATTTATTTTACTAGTTTTTAATATCAATTATTTGATTTTTCAATGGATTTACAAATTAATCCATCGTCTTTGTGTAAGAATTTATGTAGTTGTTTCTCATGATAAAATTAAAAATAAATTTCCATGATTAAGATAAATAATTTATATTTTATTTTTATTTTAATTTTATAACACATCTTTCAGATGAAAAAATATTTTTCTTTTAATACTTGTTAAAAACAATAATGTGACAAGTTTGATATTTTATTAAATAAAATACAACAATGTTCATAATGTCAAACAAGTGTCACCAACAGTTTATAATTATGACCCATGGATGATTATGGTCAACCATTACTCAACATATAGATTTGAGGAATCATTAGATTTTTTATCTAATCATTATTATATTATTTTTACTCTAATGTTTTTGAATAACCCTTAAATATGGAAAAAATATTACTAGGGTAAAAATTGATATTTAAAACCAAATAAAATAGTTCTATATATTAAATTTAGACTTCATAGTTTTAAATATGGAATAAAATTTAGATAATTCCAAACATGTAATTGTTATAATTTAATTTTATAATTAAAAAACTAAAAAAGACAATTTTTCTGAAAATTTAATATTTTTAGTAGAAAATGTATTTATATTATATTCATGTAATAATTTAATGTAAAATAAAAATTTTATAATATTTAAAATTAATTTTTTTGGATTAATTTTGACAACTAATCCAAAATAGAATTTTATGTAGTAAATACAATCACAGGAAATAGAGTTTCCAATGTAAATCATTATTGTTCAATTTTTATTAAAATTTAAATATTTTTGGAAAAAACTAAAAAATTAAATATAAGATAATTTAGACATGATGAATTCAAAAATGATTATTATTTTTCAATTAAATTTTATAAATTTTTCAAAATTATTTACATTTATTTTAACAAGGAATGTAAAAAAACATTTTTTGATGAAAACATAATTCTAATGAATAAATTGTCATATAAAAAATTAAGGTTTTAAATCCTAGTAATTAAAAAAATTAATAATTTGGTTATTATGATTCCTAATGAGTAATTAAATAAATACCTTATAATAGGAATGTTAAATAATATTATTTCAGCAGCGTATAATTGATTGTATAAACTCAGAGAAGCTTGCAAAACGAACTACCGATGAAACCTAGTTATTTAATGAAAAATATTTCCAAAAAATATCAAGGTGTTTCATTGTTTCTCAACTAATAAATATCACCATTAAATGTCATTTCTTTACTCTGCTTTAAATAGGTGAGGTTACTTTTCCTTCAACTCATCCCTTGGTTAACATATCACCTCATTGTATTTGTGTGTATAGAAATTTGACTTGGTGAATGGTCTTGTGCATATAACATAGTATCTATAGTCCAATATCATCACCATATGATCCGCATAAAAGGAGTAATTTTCAAACTATACCACCTATGAGTTCGGTACATGTGAGGGATGATGTATATATTTCTTTAGGATGGATTCATTGAATAAATTGTCTCCAACATTGAAATCTATATTCCATCAATGATGGTATATATAGAACTTTTCTCGGTGTTGGGAATCCCTATTGTGTTTCTAAATGGGACTCACGTTTTTTTACCATTTCGTTAGCCATTTTAGATTATAGCATCTTAAATTCCCAAACTTCATAAAATAATGATGATTTTCTGAATGTATTTTCATAAATTTTTTTATATTGGGGAATTTGAAGGCTTGAGTAGAAACTATTTTTGTAAGACAACATCACCATTGGATGATGTTAATACCATCCTCATTTCAAGTCTATTTTCATGATATCAACATGTCTTCTTGTTTATTATTTTTCTTCTCATATATCCCATTAATTTTATAGTAATAATTTATTCTAATGTACCACTATGTTTTTAGAGTATATTGGAGATTTTACTATAACAATGTGTTAAATCTTAGTTCATGATCAGATACAATCGATATTGGTACTCAATACATCCTTAAATTTTCTATGATGTCTGTCAGGGAATGATGATAAAGCGATAATCAATTTCATGTTTTAATAATGTTCGATGTTATTTTATGAAAATCCATAGGAACCCATTTAGAATTATTTTATTTGGAAATCATCTGAATTATTGTGAAAAAAGTGCATACTGATGCTTTCCCATTTAAATGTAATTATAATTAATGGTTTCATTATCCTTTTATAAATTTTTCATTCAACATTTACTTACCATAATACCAAGACCATTATGTATATTAAGTGATGTAATTCATTATATTTTCCGACCAATAGTGATCTCAGCGACCTCGATATGTCTATGTGGACCTTGGGTGGATGAAAATAGTTATGCTATGTGACTGATTGGAAATTTATTTTTTATCATAAAAACACATTTGAGGAAAAGTGAGAAAACAAATCATCCAATGTTACACTAAAAAACCCATAAAATGATAATTCGTATCACGGATACAGAATCTTCTCCTCCCCAGTTATTACACCTAGGTGTCAAGACATCACCATCACATGACCACTCATCTATCTGTCCCATGTATGTTTTACAGGCATAGAGTTGATTCTAGATCCACTCCCACTCGAAATTCCTAACCCAAATTGAATGCGCAGGTGAATGTTTCTTTCTCTGAACCTTGCCTGGAGAATATACCTGTAGAAATCTTGTTTCAGACACATCCAAAATCAACCTCTTTCAAATTGGAACTCCATTAGGAGCTTCTGATTCCTCAAAATATCATAAATGATTCATCAAAAAATCACCATTTCATCAACATTATAATATTATACTTCATCAATATATCACAAACAACCATTACGAGTTATTCACAATTGAAACCCCTAGAAAACCTGATTCAAACCGAGTAGGAAACCAACGCCGAAATGTGAATCCAACAAACCTGAATGCATTGAATCACCGACTCCAGATCGCCAGATGAGAATTTCCAACTACCAAGCAAAAAAATCAATGCGATCCTCAGAGCAGATTCGTCTATAACCCTCCAATGAAAAAACACAGAATCTAATAAAACATTCAATCAACAACTAACAAATACAAAATCAAAAAAGAAGTAAAAAGGTGGATGATTGAGAACCCATCACCATGCTAAAGACCACCTGAGCACTGTGGTTTGATGAAAACAGTGAAAACCAAATCGCTGATCTAATCTCTTCCATAAAAAAAACTGATACCATGGCAGTCCACCCAGTTTACAGACTGACTATGAATTTCCAACCCTCGTGCACGATAGATGGAATTTAACGATTGCACCTTCACTATGCCGACAAGTGAATCTCTATGAAGAATAGGTGGAGTGAGGTGAGAGGTATGCTAGAATCAATGATAAAATCCAAGAAATATGGGTCCATGATGTTGAACGACATAGCCGCAAGAGAGAGTTCCTCCATAATCCCTTCGATCAACACTGAGGCTGAGAGCTGAGTCGATCAGAGGTAAGGGCGGTAGTTACATGGAGAGAAACCTAGGGTAATAGTTCCCCTTAAGGGTACATATAGTCCTTGAGATATATGAATCATTCAAACTCTAAATAATTATCTCAATATATTAATGTACACATAGTCATGAATCAAATCATAGGACTCCTTCCTCCTCAATTTTGAAATTTGATGAGTTCATATTTCTGATATATTCCTCCATCATCTAAATCTCCACATCATTAATTTGTGTACCCATTATCTCATCTTTAAGATATTGTAGAGAAATAATTTGAGTAAGGAAGTATGATTTTTTATTACTTATTATTTATATGTATATCATTTTTCATCTTTATAAGATTATATACATACCAATTCATATCACTGTATTTTAATAGGATACTTTTTACATAGATCATCTTCCACTTTATTTTCATTACATAAATGGTGGATGATTGAAAAGTTGTAATCATTCATGATCTTTAACCATCTTCAACAGATCATATAAGATCATTCAGGGTGAATATATGTATTATTTAATTTTGATCACTATATAACTCAGACATATTCTCATTGAGATCATGTTTCCATACTTTTATCATGAAGATCACTACGACCAATTATATGTCATTCAAGGGATAATTTTTCTCATGATGATTCAACTAACATGTGGCGTAGGATATAACATTCTCATTTTTCATCAGTAAGAAGACCAATACCTTTTATAATGAATCGATGTATACAAAATAATATCCACCTTTTGGTAGTGTATATACAACAGTAGTGATAAGAATAATTTTCAAATCTTGGAAAAAGTATCCAAATTCCCTGGATTAGAAAAATTTTACTCCCATTTAATTAATCTTGGTCATTGGGTTTGATAATAAAAAAATTTTCTTAAATATTTATCTTTATTTACCATATAGATGAAGGAAATTATGTATCATTGTTTCATATGATGTTATGGAACAGTCCTCAATTTACTTTTTCTTATAAGGGACCACATATATCCATTTACTGGTTATAACATTCCCCAAGAACGATACATTATCTATAACTCAGATTCAGTATAATTTTCATATTTTTTATCTTTTCTAAAAGTTTATATCATATTATTTAAATTACCCTCATGCTCCTCCATTCTGCTGTAGTTTATAAGAATAACATCTATAAAGACCACCATAATTCGTTTTAGGTAATATAAAATGATTGTTATTTATGTCAATGAAAATTTTTATAGTATTAATGAGATTGAAGGGAATCACTAAAAACAACAGTGTTCATTCCTTATTTGAATTTATTCCTTAACTTATCTTCATTATTCAACTTTAGTTTGTGATATCCTAATCGAAGGTCCATCTTAGAAAAAAATATAGGCCCATGAAGTTGATCAAACAATCCATCAATCCATGGTATCTGATACTAGTTATATATCATGGTTTTTTATCTCATGATAATAGAGATAATAAAGTATTTATAATTCCATCTTTTGTTCTAAGAGCACCATCTACCCCCATGATGAAGCACTCAGGCATATGAAACACTTCTTCAGTGCCTCTTTTGGTTTCTTATTCAATTCGTAAATCTTAGTGGTGTACATCCTATAAGGAGTATTTGATATGGGAAGATATATTGAATAAGTTTAATTAATACCTCAACCTATCAGTCCTGAGGATGTCCAACCAACTTATTATAGAATAAATTGATATAGGCCATCACAATAGGTTTTTATTCAAGTGTAACTCCATCATTTTACTCAATCAATTGAGAGAAATATGCTTTTCCATTTTGAAATTATATCCAAAAATTATTTTATGACTATGAAAGGGATTTAACCTCCTCCTTACACTTGTACATAATTTTGAGATGATATAAGATATGAAGAGGGATCTCCCACTTTAGATTGTTGGTTTTTTATTTGTCTAGTGATAGACAATATAAACTAAATATAGAATCAAAATCAATTAATGTACGTAAAAAAGATTTAAATGGATGTTTAGTACATAAAAATTTACCAAGGATGAGTTATATAGTTTGTATTCAAGATTATTCCCACATCATGTTGTAAGAGATAACTCAAACTCTATATTTTGATGTTGTTTATGAATAGGACTACTAAAAATAAAAGATATAAAATATTTTTTAGAACCATAATGAAATAGTATGTTCACTATTCTTGAATGAATAACCATTTTACCTATCAGCGCATCATTTTTAGGATCCACCTCACTAGTTGTAAAATAATATTTTTGTTTCCTCCATAGAGGTTGTTATTTTTTTATCTATAAAAACATATGGATTATAGAGTTTGATATGCTAAATTATATGATCCTTACTATTGAAACAAAATACTACTAGATGATTTTTTATCTTTAAAATGCTTTATTCTTCTGTATTAGTGGAATTCTTCATATCCCTTTGGAAATGATTATCCAATTTTTCCTCTATTCCACATTTGACGTATCTCTTAGTACAATTATTCAATTCTTGGGATGTTTATTCCCATTATTTTGAGAGGTTGGAAGTTGTGTTTTCCATCTTCTATGGGAGTTCTCAGTTGATCCACCAATATTAAATTTCATCTTCCTCTTTTTATCTCTACTCTGTGAGACAACTAAGAGTATCCAACCACCATCTCAACCTTACAAAAATAATTAAAAATATCCCCATAACAACGAATGTATCTAATTTCTAAATATTTTCATGGTCTCAAATTTAATCTGCTAAAAATGCAATACATAAATCTTTGGGTGTCCATGAAAATGGTGAAGGTGTATTATGAAATTCTTGAAATGAATTCCTCATATATTCCAATGGACTCATCATCCTTTTTCATCAGTTTGAATAAATACCTCTCAATATTAAGAGGTTGAGTACATGGAAAAAAATTGATTTTTTTTCATGAATACATTTCAATCTGTGGATTAAATTTCATATTTAGAATTTGTGTTATTAATAAATTTCCTCTATTGATCAACTTTCTCATCAAAATGAAAGACCCTACGTGAAACTTTCACATATTATGAGATATGGTTGACTATGAATATCTTATCAATGGATTTAATCATTTTTTCCATGATGAGAGGATTATACTATCTACTAAAGTTATTTGTATGTGTTCACATAAACTATTTTAATATAACATTATATTTCTTTTTATAATATTTTTCTTCTACATGATTCTTATAGTTATTCATAAATTTTTCTAGCCAGGCTAGATCTGTTTGGAATTTCTAATCTCCTATTTTAATGAGGTTTAGAATTTTATTAGAAAACCCATTAAATTTCCAGTCATAGTGGTTGTTAGCATGTCTTATTCTATTTCAATTATTTATTTAAAAAATAATTTTATTATTAAATTAACGGGGATAGAATACTTATATTATTAAAATATAAATATAAAATGAATAATATAGAAGGATAAATTAATACACGAAATGACTATTATTACTTTTTATTCCCTAAGATTCAATCAATATTAACAATAGTTATTCTGTTATATATAGGGATTTTTTTAAATTTTTCTAGAGCTAATACCCAAAACAAATTGGATCATCCTCGGATACAAACTATAGCAGCTTAAACATTTATGCAAATTATTACAATATTCGAGGAAAAATTATACATTAAATTGAAACCAATGATAGAAAATTCAAATGGATTTGGAATACTAGGTACATAATTAGGAAAATGAAACTAGAATAGATATTTTTTAAAATGTCAATAATGAGCTCCAAGCACCATTTCATATCATGAAATTACATTGGGTAACCTTTGGAATACAAATACCAATTTGATCAACAAAAAACCTCGCTAATGAATAAAAATTATATGGAAGAATATTCCATGATTTAGAATGAATAACGTGACAACTTAAAATTAATGGATCATGAATAAACACATGGTAGAATAAAATATCAAAAATGGACTCATATTATTATGGAAAATATGAATATAGTAGAAGTATATATTTCAATATAAACATAGGAAAGTTCTTTCTATCGTGTCTTTATCAGAAGGTGTAAATTTTCACATAATGGATTATGTTTAATCACTAATACCAAACATAACATATCATGAGACTAAAACACTACCTAATGCATTAGAGAACTATTTATGTTCAACCATCATAACATGTTTTGAAAAATTTGAATTGAAATAATAATCAAAATCATAATGAATAATCATACGGGTTTCCTATGAAATGAAATGGGTTTCATAATTATGTTATGAGGAAAAAATGGTGTATTATAATGGTTTCTGTGAATGAAGTTATATAAATCATTTCTAGGAATTTATAATGGAAGGATAAGAATAGGTGATGAAAAGATAGTACAACTAATGTGAAAACAAAAAAATGAGTGGTTATGTTACTTTATAAATGTTCCACAAAATTATGGCATTAATATAATAATGTAGTCTTAAAAGTGGATAATGTAGTACTAATTTCTAAAAAACAAAAAGAATGAAATCATATTTATCATGGTAAATTGATTACTTTTAGAAAAATATTTGAGTCTTAAAATACTTCCTGGAGTTCACTTTAATATGGGTAATAATGATAGTAATTTCCTTTAATCAAGTACTCTTAATCAGATGAATTGAGAGGGGGATATTTTAAAACAAATAATTATAAATAAAAATTAATTGAATTGAGACAAATGAAGATGGTTTGTAAATATACAAAGAATATATTAGAACTATGTAAGAATAATTTAGATATAAATTGAATAAAATATAGATAAAATGTAACCCGAAAGAAATATGGAGGTTCTGAGAGATCCCAAACATTGAGTCCAAATCCATTCTGCACAGGTAGTTAATTTCATAGATAATAAAACTAGATTCACTACTTTTTTAATTTATATCATATTCCACTTGTAGTTGATTTTTTATATGTTTGAATTAAATTTCTTATCATTTTCATGAGTTATAAGGTTCACTTTCGTTATTCTATTAGTTTTTATTTCATAGATTCTTGGACTATTCATTTGTATATAATTATGAAAGTTATTTTAAAATGGGAAAAAATTATAGAAATTAAATGAAATTTAATTAAAAAACTTCCTTATGTTTTAATGTTCCCAAGCATAAATTTGTTACCTGAGTATGAAAAATTTGATAAATTGTTAGTGATAAATGTTATGTTTATTTTGGAGGTTTCTCCAACCATTAGAAATTAGTTTATTTTTTTTATATAAATATAAATAAATATATATACTTCAGTTCCTAGAAATTAAATATGTTATAATACACTTACTGAAATATTATATACCATAATAATAGTTTTCATACCATCTATTATTTTGGTAATGGAAAATGGAAACCCATTGTCCACAAAAATTGTTAATCGCCATAATTTGGACAATGCTTTCCATTTTTGAATTAGTTGATATGAGGAAAATGGTTGGATGGAATATATTTCCCTAGAAATATAAAATTAATGTTTATAAATGATATTATAGTTATTTATCTTTAGAGATGAAATAGGTGATAGGATATAGGAAGAAGAAGAGAAAATAAAAGAGTTGGTCTAATCATGTTACCTCTTGAAAGTCACCTCCTTCGAAGACCACATGAAGAACCATAGAATTTTTATTATGGTGAAAAAATAATTACCTAGACAAGATGATATTTGGTATGAGATTTTTTGGAAGTTATTTGTAATGGATCATTGCATGTAATTTCTTAGGAGATGTCATGGTGAGTGTTGGTATTGATAAGGGGGGAGAGGGGTACATTTTGAATATATAAAAATATTAAAAATATAGTAAGACTTTTATTGGTAGAAATACTATAAAGCATTATATAAATACACATAAGATAAATATTTAGACCATATATTATCCCCTTTGATATTATAAAATATTTTAATATTTTTAATTAATTTAAAAAAGTTATATTCACGAAATATCATTGTGGTGAAATTTTATTATATTCATTACATGAATAAAAAATCCTCAACACAAAAAGTCCAATTAGAAACAACTACTTTTTAAAACCTAATCATGTTGTGGTAAAAATATAATTTTATGATTCAATTTTATATCTCATATTTATATTTATTTAATTATTTAAATATAATTTATATGAATTTTCATCTAATTGAATAGTTTCTGCATCATCATTTTTAAATATTTTATGATACATATTTATTACTATAAATTTATTAATAAATGACAATGATAAAGAAAAAAAATTTACATATAAAAATAATATTTATGATCGAACATATGTTATGGATAAGAACATATTAAAATTTTCATACTTATTAAAAAAATATGGATACATGTTTGAATTTTCGTTAAATAATAATATATAAAAGAATTAATGTCTACAAAGTGGAAATAATGATGATAAATTAGACCAAATTTGAATATGGTCAATAAATTATCAAAAAAATGGATTTTTGAAGGTTTTATAGTCATTTTCATATCCTTATCATAATATTATTACCACTAATTTTATGAATTAACCAAAACAATGGTAATAAATATTACTATGTTTATAATGAAAAAGGGGTCTCTTATAAAAAAAATTTATAATTGGATATAGAATCAATTTTTAAAAATTTAAATCATGTATGGGGAATAATTCAATTTAATATTAAATCAGGAAAAATTAATGAAAAAAAAATATTTTTAGAAAATAGATACTTTATATATAATATGTTTTCATACTAAATTAATTTGTAAGAATTATTTAAAAGGAACAGAATATATTATTTATAATAAAATTTAAATAATCATATTTAAAAGCTAATCAAAAATAGAATTTTATATTGTAAATGCTTTAAATTAAAATACAGTTGTCATTGTAAATTATTATTCCACACTATTCATTAAAATTTTAACAAAATAAAAAAATTATTAAAGATTTATCCTAAGATAATTTTTCAATGGTTGATTAAAAAAATAAATTTTAATTGGATAGGTAGGTTTTCTTTTTGTAAAAACATATTATATTTATTTTGTTATAAAAAAATAAATTTGTTAGAAAACATATTTTTATAGAATAAAATGACAATAGAGATAATTAAGTGTTTATTTCATAATCATTAATTATTATATTTCATAATATGGTTATTCTTATTCATACACACTAATTCAACTGCTTGGTTATAATGTTCATGTTAAATAATAATATAGTAATATTATATTGTTATTAATTTCTATATATTGTTGCGTTAAATAGATGTTATAGAAGAAAAAAAAATATTCAAAAAAAAATATCACATTATAATATCATTCTTTCACATATAATAAAATATATAATTTACTTATGAAATCTTATTACATTTTTTTAAAATTCACTATAAAAATCACATATTGGGTGACAACATCATTATTTTTTATTTGTGCGTCGATTTTTTATTTTCAATCCTTCTTCATTGATAACAGATAAATCGTATCATTAATTTTGACCAACTTATAAATAATATATATATATATATATATATATTATATATATATATTAATTTATAAACATTATGGATATTAAATAAAATACATTGTTCATGCAGAAGGTAAGTTATATGTATGAAAGTACAATATTTCAATTTATTAATGTAAGGAGGAAAATAAAGATAAATATTAATTGAAAATTAAATATTTATTATGATGTTATATATATCACAAATATTTTTTACATTTTTCCTTATTACCATACATTAAAATCATTAGTGAAGAATGATTCTCAATGGTCTTGGAGATGATTGTCCACGGTACACAAGAATAATGCTATCATATCTCCCATGAACTAGGATGTATGATGTTAATTATGATGTAATAATTCTATAAGAATAATTATTTAAAGGTTTTATATATTCATTTAATAAATTCATTTTACTATCCAATTAAAACATAAATGAAAACCGCAACAAATTGATTCGTGAGGCGGTATTCAACTGTAAACCCAAGCAACAATGTTGTTTTTCAACAAGTTGCAACGTATTAAGGTATGTATGATATTTTAATTCTATATGTACAATAAAATAACAAATATATTTATAAAAATTATATAAAACATTATAAATAGATGTGATATATTGTAAAAAATTGAATTATAGGATGTGGGTATAGATTATTACATTAACATTAATTGGATGTGGTTATAAAATTGAATAATAGGATGTGGATATAGATTATCATCCAAAAAATTATATACATCATTACACAAGATAAATAGTTCTTCTTTCCATTTTAAATAATAGTATATGAATATAGATTATTACATTAACAAAAAATATTTCATTTTATGGTATATAGTAGTTTTATTATATCATCGCAATTTAAAGAATGATTGAATTAGTTGGTGGAAAAAATGAAAAAACATATAGGACTATAGAACTTCTCAATAGCTTCTCATTCCTTTTACACATAAATACCTTATATAAGGAATCCATAATAAAACAATTTCTTCTACTGTAACAGTATAGAATTCTCTACTATGAATGTTCTATTCAATAGATTTTATGATATAAAACACCATTCATATAAAAAATATAACACCCTAGGACCATATAATTTATTTTAAATAATGTAAATATTTTCAATAAAACTAATTACATGAAACATAGAGTTTCACTTATGTTACACACAAAAAATATCTTCTCCTACATTAAACGCACCACTAATTTTGTTTGCATTGCACAAATCACTATGTTTCAGTGAAAAATGACATATTATTAAATCATTTTCATTCAATTTCATAACATTAAATAGTTTTTAAATTTGAAATTTTAAATTCTAATATCTAAATTATATGGTTGTATTTGAATTAGTAATAAAATAATAGTCATTTAAAATAAAAATATATGTTTTTATGAAAAAAAATATAATTTTTATAAACGAATGCTAAGTCAAACATTGTGAACATAATGTAATATTAATTTTTAAAACATTTAGAAATATTATTTTAAAAAATAATAATAGATTCTAAAAAATTTCAAAATTAGTGATGACTGAATTTAAATGTTTTTCTAAAATTATACATTTTTTATTAATAATGAAAAAATTATATTTTAACTAAAAAGAACCTTTTGTTTAAATTATTTATAAAGATAAAATATTTATTGATTTTTTTTTATGTAAAATTATTTCAATTAGATAAAAATTAATAAGTTTTATCATTGTAATTGTTTCCATATTTATTTTCTATATTAAACCTGGGAAACTTTTCAACATTTTCATTGAAAAACTCATTTTCCCATCTTGTGAGCCTCATTAATTTTAATTTACATTTTCTCAATTATATTGTTTTAATTTGTAAAAAAAATTCATATTTTTTGTCATAATATGTTATATTATCTAATAAGGAAAACGTATGTTTTTAATGAAATTAATTTTGAATATAACAAGAAGTAATTACCCCAGTTACGGTAAAAATGAGTTTTTCGTGAGGTTAAACTAAAAAGACAACCATTTAAAATGAAATCATAAAATCTAGAAGTAATATTTTGTTAATATATTTTCAAATTATTAGTTAAAATTAATAATATAATTACATTTTGATTAATACGTAAAGTGAATTACTTTATAATTTTTGGATTGTTTTGGGAAATTTCCAAGTAAATAATAAGAGGGTTCTATTTCACCACTTATAAAAGGGAACACATTACATTAACTTATTCACACATATAATACCATTTGTGTTGATATAAAACCATAAAATTATCTCCCATCTAAACTTAGTCACATTCTAGAGCTTTTGGTATTATAAATAGGTCATCCTCAATGTCTTTAAGTGGATATCCAAAGGTGGATTCTCTTAGAGAAGGTAATTATCATTTAAAAACTCATTCATTACCATTAATGTTTTCTGACATTAAATTTTCTATTATAACATAAAATTTATTAACAAGAGTTTATAACATATTATTTTATGTTTTAATTTTTAGGAAATAATTATCATCCATCTACACATCCATTAGATAGGAAACAAAATCATCGATCTAGTGTACGATAGATTACCACCTTGTGAAACGATGTAGTTCGTTTCCATCACCATCATTCACATGTTGATATAATGGTAGATTTAAAAAATTTATATTATATTTATGATATAATTATACTTATGTAATTTTTAATTGAAAAATATCTTTTTGGGTTCAAATATGATTAAAATATGATAATGTCGCATGGGTGTTCTGCAGACTACCTCCTCACAGAGGGATATGCTTTTATTTTAATATAAAATATACATGTAATGTAATAAGGATTAAATTAATGAATATAAGTGATAAATATGATTTGATATTAAATATTTATAATTAATAGTGTAACCACCTACATACCCCTTCACTCATTAAGGGAATGAGATCGTTGCTTTTGTGTACGTATGACCTACCGTCTCCATGAATCGATGCAACTCATTTTTCATTCCCAACAATTAATATGGTCCTAATAATGTATAAAATGAGTAAACATTATATTTAAAACATTATAATAAGTATTTATTGATTTTATATATATTTTATATACAATATTTTGAAGATTCATAATAAAACATGACAGAAAAAGTATGTAATTAACTCCAAGAACAAAAAAATACTAAAATATTAATAATTAATATGTGATAACTTTATAGAATATGATAACATATGATATTAAAAAAAATATTTGGTTCTTATATCAATTAATATAATCTGAAAATAATTATACATGATAATAATTCATCTTCATCCAAATTGAATCATGAGGTAAGGGATTCCATCTCAATTTTCCTTAATTGATGTATATTATAATATAATGCACAAAAACTCCTTTTAGGTGATTCAAATAGTACCATTTTTATGTAATATCACGATTAAATAGTAAATGATGGAATTTTGTGTTTAAATTTTAATTAGATCATCACAGAATGCGTGATATAATTGTTTCCAATTGAGTTGAATTTCTTAACAATATTTTATTTCTATAGGTTATATTACATCTTCATTATCATTGATATTTTATGGTTATTTTTGTATTTATTTGTAATTATATTTTTTTAAACTTGTTTATTGTGTAATTAAATTTTATTCACAAAATAGATTCTATAAATAATTATCACATCAAATATTTCACAATATTAAGGGTGTATTACACAATATCATTCTCATCATGATTTTTTATACTTTAATTTCAGTTCAAATAAATTATATGACCATTTTATAATAACTAAAATAATTTTATACTATAGATATTTTTTATATTTTCATTTAATATTAAAATTTTCTACATTTTAGAATAAAAAATTAATGATAAAATGTTTTTATGAACATCATCATTTATTTCCCTCTTCAGTCAGAAATTATTTTTCATTCCAAAACATAATTTCTATATATATTTTCAAAAAAAATTCAAAATTTCTCAAAAGGATATAACAAATAAATTTTTACCAAAATTTTTTTCTAAAAAATGTGTTGAAATTAATGTTCTTGTTGTTTTCATTATAATTATAGTTCGGATTTTACAAAAAAAAGTGAAAAGAATTCCTATTCAAATATGTAATTTATGAATAGAATATCTAGATTTCATGGAAACTATTTTTTTTAAACAATCATTTAAATAATTCAATGATTATTTTTAGAACAATGAATTTTTTTTTAAAAAAATGGTTATTTTCAACATAAAGAGAATATTTTATTGAATTTTTAGAAGATCCTTTTTGGGATATTTAAAATTTTCATTGAAAAAATATCTATATTTTATCATCTACTTAGTTGAGTGCATTTTATATTGATAAAATACTGATTATTACTCTCAATGTTATATGATTAATTATACCAATGTGATTATTATAATTCATTTCTTTGATTCTTTTTTGTATCCATTATCATTTATTTGAATTATTATTTTTGATTTGATATTTGGATAGTATATTTCCCTTATATATCCTTATTATTATTCATGGATATGTTTATTTCATAAACTACATATCATTTTTCACATACTTTGTTCTACAATGAAGTCTATTCTTACATGCAGAAATACTGATAAATCTTCATTCTTTACTCAATAGAGATAATTAATAATAAGGAAATTTGTTCAAAAAAATAGATTATTTGATATTAGAGGAATTATTTTGACCGTGAATGATGGATGGTGATTGGAATTATATATCCATTTTATTCATCGATATTTCATTGAGAAAAATAAGTATTATAGTATGAAATTATATTTCCATACCTAATGCGTTTGAACATATTTCTTTAAACTATCTTCTAAATGGTCTTGACAGTAGAGGTATCGTGATTCCGGAGATCATTAAATCTAATAAGTAATAATTCCATCATTAATAATTCATATATTAATATCCATGAAATTTTAAAAATTATATTATATATGGATTCATTTCATCCACAGTTTATTTATTAAATAAAATTTATTTTTAGTTATTTTAATTTACATATCGATTATTCCATATCTAGTTTTTTCTACAGAATGTGTGTTATGTTATTTATCTTTTTTATTGATTATTATTTATTGATTCATGATATCGTACACTTTTCTTATCCCTTAAAAATAATTTGACCTCACCAACATATATTTCCTTTCCGAAGGATCATATGAATGCTACTATGTTTTATATGCTTCAATATTCAAGAGGGAATTATATTGTTATTGAAGAATAAAGACATTATGTTGTAATTTTTCTTTCAAAATGTGATGTAAGAATCAATAATGTGTCTATTTTACCAAGGATACTAAACTATTCAGTCCTTTAGGATGTGCTTCCTTGTATCATATAACAGTTTAATTAAGTAGACACTAAATACAGGATACTAGGGTCATTGTTGCTAAATATATTATGTTCTGAGTGTAGAAAGGAATTTAATTTTGATTTTCAAAGTTTAACCAATTATATTTACTGCATAAATACAATAAAAGATGGGTTGGTCATTTATATGGGGGGGATAAGACACACATAGATTTTTTATAATAATAATGTGTACACCTAGTTTTCACATGCCAGAAGGAACCATGATTTTCAATTATAAAAACTCATCAGTGATAAGGTGTAAATGTGGATATAAATTGATTTTAATAATAGATTTTTCGTTATTTTAACCACAGTTTTTTTATCAACAAATTAAACATTTATTCACCTAAAATTTAGAAATGAATTTTTCCCTTTTATCTATTTACTATTTTCAAAAAATTTGATGAAATTATTAGATGATATTAATTATATGGATTAAAAATATGGAATCAAATTTTTATAAATTCAAATCTCATAATTTTAAGAGTTTCATTAAAATTTAAGGTCCGAATAATGCTGAAAATGTTTTTCCCCATGTATAAAATTTCCACAAGTTAAAAATTATATTACATTGAAATTAAGTGTCTAATTGATTCTAATGTCCTATATTATTTTTATTTTAATATAGTTGAAGTAATTTTAACTTTTAAATCGATTTCAAAACCAAATTTACTCACATTATATATATAATCTAACAGAAAATTTCATCAAAACCAAACATTTTTAACTATTCAACGAAAATTTAATATTTTGAAAAAAATAACTGTAAAATATTTTTGATATGCAGATTTGAAATGATGATTTTAATTTTTTAAGTATTGATTCCAAATTTTTCATAAATAAAATTATTTATCCATCATTAAATTGAATTTAAATAAAATTTTATACCATATAATTTTCAAAATATATAAATATTTTATTAAAAATAATGAGATTTAATATTAATATGTTTTCATTATATAAAAACATTACACATAATGATTATAATTAAGTCATAATTTTTCATAGCACCAATATTAATGGTTAGGTTATAATTTCTATTGTAATAAATATTGTATATTTCATATCGTTAGAACACAGTGTTGCTTGTAATGCATGCTATCTAATAAATTAAACTTTTTTAAAAAAAATTAAATCATGAGGTGATAAATACCCATAACATTTCAATAACTATATTTCTATGTCAAAGAATATTTCTCAAATATAGGGAAATAATGGGGAGAAAATGAAATATGGTTGATATGGACCTCAACCACTAATTCCCCCAAATTTTTAAACAAGTTTTAAACTCATTACAACTATATTTTTAACATTTACACTATTTATATTACTGTGAATGACAGTATTTGCATAAGATAAGTTTTCCTTTTTGAAAAGACATTTATAGAAGTATTATGTAATTTGGACTTAAAATATAAAATTTATATTCATTATATATTATTCAATTTCTAAATTTTTTGGAAATTAAATTTATAGAAAATAATTAATGTCTAATATAATAAATTTTTCAAAAAAAATGTATTACTTATGTTTCAAAATTTTCACTATAGGTTTTTAAATCAAAATAAATATTTATAAATTTATAATTTATTATAATAAAATAAATATTTTTTCTTGAATATAGTTCTAAAACATTCAAAATAAAACAATTAGACTAACAATTACATAAATTTCATTGTATTTGTAAAAAAATTATTTTTTACAATGAACATAATAATAATTAGTTGAATCTAAAATATTAACCTAAGATAATATTTTTATTTGGAATGAAAAAATGAGTATTTTTTTAACATTAGACATTATAAAAAATATATAACTTTTAATTTAAAATATAAATCATATTGAAAAAACTATTTTTATTGGAAAATAATTCATTAACACACTATTTAACATTATTCATAATTTATTTAAAAATTTATTTACGAAAATATTAATCAAACAATATTACATATTAATAAAAAATGTTAAAAATAATATAAATAGTATTATTTAAAAAAAAATGTATTACCGCAATAAATTCAAACGCATAATAATGTAATATGTAGGTTTTAATAAAATAACAACTATATATATAGTAATATATTTATTAATTATTCGACTCTTATTCCTAACTAGTATTTCAACTTTAGTTGTAACAAAAATATTTAATATTTAATTTACATATATACATATATATATATATTCCGTCGTTTCATTTTAGTTTAGGGTTGCTTGTAGAGAGAGATATCAAACATATTTGACATAATTGATGGAAATCACACATTAAAATATTTGGTTATTACACATGTTCTCTATAATTTTTTTCCAATTAGTGGATTATTTATATATATCAAGTGTTCCATTAAAGTCTCCCACATATTATTAAGGATTAGTAAATTCATCTTTAAGTTCTAAAATATATTCATTATACTTTTTCAAATTTCCTCTAATATTCTTTTTATTCATAATTTTAACATAAAATTCATATAAATAAACATCAATTATTACTTCAATATCATTAACACCATATTTTCAAATATTATATTGAAATATTATAACAACCTTCAAATAAATAGTCTCAATTCATGTCTAATAATAAATCATCAGTATTAATAATTTGATGTCAGGATAAATTAAATAAAAAACATTAAATTTTAATGCCACTAAAATGGACTTGAGAGACCAGGGTTAAGGTCAAATCAGGGTGATATAAAAAACATACTGCATTTCAATTTTCCATTATTCTTTTTTAACAATATTATATTGTTCTATCATCATTATAAAATATAATCAAACATCGATTACCCATTCCATACAATAATGAATAAGTAAGTAACTAATTACCAAGGGCCACTCTCTATTTTCCACCTCCATGCGTTGAATTAGTGAAGGTATTATTCTATAGACTACTAGGTATCTTCTTAATTAATAAACTTTTTTGGTATCCTCCAAATTTATATGTGAAATATACATCCTAAAATACAAGATTTTGATGGATAAATGGATTAATATTATCATCAAAAATACTATTCTATTAATGAACAACATTTATAAATGTAGTTCAGTCTATTTTGATCAATATGAATTTATACATTAGAAATCCAATACAGTAAATAATTATTCTATAAGTGTTATTATTCATCATTCATTCAATTTTATTCCCATCAATAGGAATTATGTGTCAATAATACAAATATATATTCATCATACTTTAAAAAAATATATTCATAATGGATATTCAACAATTATAAATCTCCCCAAATTTTCTCACATATATATATATCACTCTAAAAACAAGTCATCAATATGAATCAATCCAATAACCTGGTAGTTTATTAATTCACATCTTTAATAATATCCTTTTTAAAATCACCATTTAATTTAACCACCTAATTCTATATATTCTCATAGATAAAAAATTCTAAACCTCTTTTATTTTACATTTTCAAAATTACAAAATATATCTACTTTTAAATCACCATAGAACGCTAATATATTACTAGATTATACATTTAATTTTCATTTTGAAATGACATAATGAATTTTATTCAAACAATATGGATATTATCTTTCACTACATATCATTTTTAAACTAACCTTCTCCATTAAAAATCATATTTTTAATTTAAAAAAATTATAACAACTACAATACTCTAAAGAAAAATATATTTCAATAATTCTATTAAAAATTTAAAAGAAACTGGAAATGTATCATATTTTAAATGTTTTATTTTATTAATATTATATGGAATTATTTTGAGACCAAGCACGGAGACAACAGATCATTCAAGTAGCTGGTGATCCTAGAATGGTAGATTGATCTTTTTATGTTAAGTGAGTCAGTGTGTGTACGTGTTTATGGATGTTTCCAAATGGGTTCCCAGATTAAACTTATTAGGGAACCTTTTCATTCGGGTGATTACTTTACATAAAAAACGTTTATCCTCTACCATTGTGGGATGAGGGAAAAAGTTATCTTTTCAGAATTTTTAAGTAAAATAGAATAAAATAAAATAAATATGAATATTTATATTATTTTATTTAGAAACATTCACTGCAGTGCAACGACATGGAAGTTTTTTCAATAATCCATGACTCAACATACTCATTCTGAAACAACAATGATGAATCATTAATTCCATAGCCTAATAATAGTGACTCAGAATGACAGAATGGTGAAACATGTTCGCTCATTTTAATGTGTTAATAAAATATTAGTTGTTGGTAGAATATTGAAAGAAACACTGGAGAATTATTGGATATTTGCAAATAACTCTAAACAATGAATGATGAAGAATTAAAATTATGAATCTCTATTCCAAAAGAGTTGAAGGATCTCAATGAAGATGGTAGATTGATCCCTTCGTCAGTGATCGATCCCACCATGAGGTAGGGGTTTTGTTTTATAATGTTTTGCATCCTCGTTCATTTACTCAATGATGAATGCTGATAATCCCATAATTTGGTTGATGCACGCATCATCATTATTATGGGAGCACTACATCAGGTTTGTTCATTGGGAATTTATTATTCAATGTTTTATGCTTTTAAATTTATACGGATTAAGCATTCTAACATGAGAAGATTAATGTAGAGATGAATGATGGAAGAGGTTTGTTCCTCCTTTGTTTATTTTATTTCTTTCTCCCTCTTACTTGTGTTGTTTGAGTTCATCATAGGTATATTAATGAGGAATCGTTTGTCACCCGTTCCTTTGCACAATGATCCCAAACCAGATATCTGACACCATAAAGACCTAGAAGAGGTGAAATGAAGATGATGGTGGTCGAATAGATAAGGTTCAAGAGTTCTTTTTCATCGAGTTTTCATCATCTGGGTGGATTGTAAATCATTGTCAAGGCCGATTAGATGACCAGAAATAGTAGAATCGGCTTCAGTGTGTCGGGGATACTTAAACCCTTCATTTTCGTGGTGATCATATGACCAAATCAAATAATAATCAGCACCGAAGCAGTGCTGGTGAAGGACTGGTGATTCTAGAAATTTCCAAAGAACATGGTGTATAGACCAAAGAACATGTGATGAAGGACATGGTCTCTACCGTCTAGGGTTTTGGGAGACAGACAAGTATCACACAATGTGTGACCCCTATCACTTGGCATGGGGGCCCTTCCCTGTAACTAAACATTTATTCTAGGAAGTACATGGACACGGGATGGACTACATGGCTTCGAAACATGGCATATAGACCACAAGTGTCATGGAAGGGGAGGCTACGCCAGACTCAATGTGAATCTCAGGGATACATGGAGATGAGGTGTACTACATAGTGATGTACTCTATCACATGGCTGGACCAGCCCAATTACATGGGTTACCTCGTGTACTTTTTACACGGGATGGACTGCACAGGTTGAAGCCATGTACGGGTACAAGTCCATGTACTTAGAGGGAACCATGGAAACTCTGACATGGTTTCTGTTCCTCCTAACATTTTGTGTACATACCCCCATTTAACACGACATTTTTTCCCTACTCAGGCCATTTTACATTGGTAGTAACTGGAGTTAAAAGACATGGGGTTTGATCCTTCTACACGCCATGTATATAAACGATCATGGATTTATCCTCTTATACAATGTTCCTTGGACATGTTTTGTTTGGTTTAGTTCTCCTATTTTTTTCTCGTTATCCTAAAGGTCAGGTATTGTTTCTATCCACAGTAGTATGATCCCTTCAGTATGACTTTTTTGAAATAGAGGTAGGTATTTCTTTAAGTGGCCTTGTGTGAGATACTCTATCCATTATAGAACCTATTTAGAGTTAGGTATCAATGTGACTAGTCCTACAGGATGCCAATAAAAATCATAGTAGGTGAATCTGGATGAGTCCTGGTATCTGCCAAGGCCCAAACAGGGATCCTCATATGTGTATCGTAATCATTCCTCACTCATGAGTGTGTTTTCCTAGAATGAGTGTATCTATCTCTCATAGATTTCCAAAAAATGTACTTCTCAAATGTACACCATTATATCTATCAAACACATCGACTATGTTTTCCTAGATGAGTGCTTATTGTAATATTTGAATTGAACCACTTCTGTGGGTATTCAGAAGTGTGACGTGTCTCTAGACTATGGTTATAGTTTTCAAGTATATCAAGAAGTGATTATCTTGTTATATGTTCAACAGACATATACTATGTAGATATTGTTGTACCTTTACATTGCATATTATTTTTTGGTTTTCAATGTCCTATATTGTGTATTGCTATACTCACCCATGAATTGGATTCTCCCACATGTATCGTATCTTATGCTGATAAGAAGCCTTTTGAAAAAGTCCAGGGTGGACCATGACTTGACTGAGCATTCTATGTAACCTATAGGATGAGGTGTTCCTATAGATATGAGCAGCAGTCCTAGTACCTTTTCGTTCTTACAGGTTGGAATTAAAATTTTTCAATCTCTTGTTTTTGTGGGGCTAGTATTTGGGGAAAGTTTACTTTCGGCACATTACATTCCATTGTACTATGTTTGTTAGGTTTAGTTGTATGCATGTATTTTGTTCCTTAATGGTTTTTAACATTTTTTCAATCGCGGTCTTGGAGATGTGTTCATGTGTAAAAGTAATAAGGAAATGCCTCCCATTTTTGTGATATTCCTACTCAGTGCTATTCACCAGCCCCTGGACTATTAGAGGCGGTCTTGGGGAGATGCGGCACGGGCCCCACTGGGATGGGTCGTGACAGAGTGGTATCAGAACTGTTCATTTCTACCATAGGACTGAGATTCTATGAGATTTTGTTTTGGGATACAATGTTATGTTTTTCTTGCTCATCATTCACAATAGAGACTATAGTTTTAGTGCAAGAAACCTACATATCCCTACACCAAGACACTGGTAACCTAATTCTCAACTCAGTACATTAAAACACAAGTTTTAGTGTAATGGTACATGGATCAAATATGAATGGTTTTTGTATTCCATTTTTGTTGTGTCAGTAATCTAGATATACTCATTGACCATTCTACAACTTTTTTCCTTACATGATGCCTCTATGACGCATTCCTACTCGGGACCATCATCTTGACTACAAGGATGACCCCATCAATGGCGATGTTTCATTATTGTTACAAGTTCTCCAGACATGAACTCCATGTGGTGTACCTGCTAAAACACCACCAATGAAGAATCTTGTGGTACCTGCAATACCAAAAGATTATGGGCACAGGCTTGGCATGCTCAATTAGTTACAGAGACAGAAACCCCTCATGTTTCGAGGTGATCCCGACACTCTTGATATTGAGTACTAGATTGAGGTAGTGACCAGATTCTTCCATCTAGTGGGGATACTAGCAGACTATATGGTGATCTTATGAGCGCACCTTCTTCATGGTTCGGAAAGATGACGGTGGATTTTGACCGTATAGTCTCATCCAAAAGAGACACTTTCATGGATGGATTCTGAGAGACTCTTTAGGGAGAAGTTCACTCTGTTTACATTGTGAGCAGTGTGTATCCTACAGCTTCATCACCTTCAACATGGCTATTTGACGATGGTCGAATATTCAGTGAGGTTTAGAAACCTCTCCAGGTACACTATGGATATGGTAAGGTATCTATATATCGGAGATCAGACCATCGAAGAAGGTCAATGATAAGACATCCGAGCTAGTGTAATTCTTCTTTGTATTTTGATTTTTTTCTTGAGTACTCAAGTGGGTCGTGGTGATCACGATCTTCTTGGAGGAGCAGAGATAGCCAATGGTAGTCAAAATCAGGTAGATATGTGAAGAGACCTTGGAAACAGTGAACTGATGTGAGGAATAGGGTTCGGGACATGGGATATGTTATAGGATGACCTAGTATAGGGGATCGATATCCCTGGGATCTCAGGCAGGATCTAGTCATCCTAGGGAGAGGAGATTCTACTCGTTCGACAGTAGTGTAATTCCCTCTAGAGACATTCCAATCCATCTAGATGATTATAAGGAAGCGGTTTATGGACCCCCGATTGAGTTGTAGAGAGTTGAGAAGATAAACCCTCCTTGTAGCAGACGTGCTAGAGGAGCAGGGAGAGCTTCCGGTGGTGGAAGATGCTAAGATATACTTCCACCGCCATCACCAGGAGGGTCACACTAGGCTTAGAGAGCTAGGGGATAGGGGTAGGGACATCTTCATGGGTTTGACACATATGAAATGGGAAATTAATGGAAGATATGTGGTAAAATATGTGTCTTTCCACCATATCATTCATTCTTATAGAAACAGGTTCCAGTTATTCCTTCATTTCCACATGTCCTATGCAAAACCCTGAGAATCCGGTAGAGCCATTTACTTGACCCTTATGTTTGGAGACCCATGCAAAAGAAGATTCAATGTTCACTCATCTTATCAAATATTGTGATCTTTCCCTTTGAGGTTAGAGTTTCGGTAGAAACCTTTTAGTTTTAGCATCGAGGCCTTAAATTGGAATTCTTAGTATGGATTGGTTATCTTCAGTCCATTCCGAGATTGACTACTTTAGGTGAACAGTGTGGTCTGTCTGTAATGATGGGATGAGGTGTTCCTTTGTCGGTGAAAAGGAGACCCAGGGAATAGAGTATGGTATCAAGCATATGATGGTGCATCTGATCACTCAAGAGATGGCTAGCCTTACTATCAGAGCAGTAGATGTTGTGGGCATCCAGTTTTCATCCGTTGTGGTGGAGTATGAGGATATCTTCCCCCAAAGTTGTTTCAAGGCTACCTCCCCGATGATAGATCGAACTCCGCATCGAATTACTCCCCTAGACAACACTAATATCCTCCCAAGTTTGTCAGATGGTTCCCATAGAGCTTCATGATATGAGGTTGTAGTTGGAGGTTCTGTAGATTAAGGGCTTCATAAGACTCAGTGTTTCACCTGTGAAGCCCCCGATTTATTTCTCATGAAGGAATATGGGAGATTGAGGATGTGCATGGATTAGCGGTGCTGGAACCAGGTGACGGTGAAGAAAAATTACCCATTTCCTATGATTAATGACCTCTTTTATCAGATAAGTGGTTCAAGTTGGTTCTCGAAGGTTTAAATCAGTTTGGGTTATTACCAGCTTCGAGTATTTGATGAGGATATACTGATGTTGTATTTTAGATGCTACTATGGTCAATACGAGTACTTGGTTAGGACATTTGGCATGAAAAACACCCATGCATTGTTCATGGGACCTATGAACCAGATCTTCCATGAAAATTTAGACCAGTTCATAGTGGTATTCATCGAAGGCATCCTTTTATACTTGGCATCAGAGGAGGATCGCACGCGACACCTGCCGATGGTTCTAAATGAACTCCAAGAACACAACCTTTATGGGTATCAATCGATGTACCAGTTCTGGATATAGGATGTATACATTATGGGACATGTTATCTAAATATAAGCAGTATTAGTTGACCAAGCTAAGGTTGAGGTAGTGTTATCATGGGATGCCCCTCAGAGTGTGACAGAGGTGAAGAGCTTCCTTGTGCTTCCAGGATAATACTTGAGATTTATCCCTGATTTATCCCAGATATTAGCACTGATGAAATTCTTGACACGGGAAATGCATCCTTTTGACTGGACAGATTAGTGACAACAAGATTTCTAGAATATGAGGTAATGTTTGACAAGAGAACCAATCATGAGATTTCTAGAAGATGGTGTCGAGTACGTAGTTTTTTCGAAACGCTTCAGGGACTGGGCTCAATTGTGTCTTGATATAGAGACAGACGGTGATTTATTTTGGTTCTCACAAGATTAGACCACATGAGTATAACATTGTGACCCATGATCTAGATTTTTCATTAGTAGTCATATTATTGATGATGGGAAACACTGCCTTTTGGGTGAGTGGTTTATCTTCAACTTTGACGACAAGATCCTCAAATACAACTTCTCACAAAAGGACCAAAATATGGGGTATATTTGATGGCTAGAGTTCCTCCATGACTACTATTTTGAGATCATCTATACTCTAGGGAAGGGGAATAAGGTGGAAGATTCACTTATCATGAGATCAAGCACATAACTATTCAGTGAGGCGATAGTGCAGTTGGTATCGTTATAGCTAACCATTGTAGACATAGAGGATTTATCTTACCTTTATTCGATGGTTGTCACCCCTACACTCATACAATGAGTTAGGGATGCACATATTGGGGATGTCAAATGTTAGGCTATATGTGCTCAGTTATCCACAAGAGATTCTCTAGATGTATATTCACATGGAAGGGACCACGTTGTTTTTTTTTTCAGAGCACGCACGACCGTGCCAGTGGTGTTGTAGGAGGACGTTCTAAGGAGTATCACACATCCACCCTTATGGTAAATCCTCGAGTATAAAAATGTACCAGGACCTTCAAAATCAGTTCTAGTGGTCATGTATCAAGAAAGTAGTAGAAAAGTTTATTTCACGATGCCTTTTATATCAGCAGGTGATGGTTGAGAACCATGTTCCAGAAGGGTTAGCTCCCCCTGGAAGTGTTAGAGTGAAAGTGGGATGGGATATCAATGGAATTCAACATGGGATTTCCATGACCATCCAAGGGAAAAAATTCCATCTAGGTGATTGTTGACTGACTCTCCTAGCTGACCCACATATTAGCTATGAGGGAGCATGGTACCATAGAGAGATATGGACACATCTATGTGCATGAGATAGTTGGGTTTCATTGCACCGCTTCAATGATAGTCTAATATCGTGATGCCCGTTTTACATCCCAGTTGTGGAAGGGACATCAGATGATATTTGGGACTTATCTACCCTTGAGGATGGAATTCCAACCCGAGAGAGATGGTCATACAGAGAAGACCATTTTGGTTTTGGAGGATTTGTTTTTGGCTTGTATCAGGTAATTTTTCCGTGGTTGGGAGGACCACTTACCACTAGTGGTGTTTGCATAAAATAACAGCTACCACACCACCATTGGCATGGCACTGTTCGAGGACTTATATGGGTAACTTAGCCAGTCACCGCTTTGATGGAATGACTTCAGAGAGTTATCACTCACGGGCCCAGAGTTGGTGTGACCAACCACCGAGAAGGTGCATATCATCCAGGAGCATATAAAGACTGCACAATTCTGAAACATGATTTATCATGAAAGGAGAAATATACCTATAGAGTTCGAGGGGGGAGACCATGTCTTCCTTTGGGTCTCAAATCAACAAGGGTTGCATAGATTTGGCTAGGGTATAAAAATTTCCCCAAGGTTCATAGTCCCTTTACAGAAACTAGGCAGAGTAGGATAGGTGGTGTATCACTTAGAATTACCACCGTAGTGAAACCGGGTACATGATGTCTTCCACATGTCCCATTTGAGGAGGTACGTGTCTGACCCATCACACGTCATCGACTAGGGTGAGCTGGACATCGAAGATAGAGCAACCTTTGCTGAATACC
The DNA here is from genome assembly GCA_963277665.1 of Viscum album. Classification (NCBI taxonomy): domain Eukaryota; kingdom Viridiplantae; phylum Streptophyta; class Magnoliopsida; order Santalales; family Viscaceae; genus Viscum; species Viscum album. The sequence goes on along the minus strand of OY728163.1, from coordinate 1,895,063,635 downwards.
TAGTAGAGATCAGGTATTGGCAGGAGAGGATACTTCCTAGGTGATCTATTCCCTTGGTGAATTACTGGTGCATCACGATATCCTTTAGGAGAGAACTTCGGAGTGAGAAGCTCAGATTCATGTTCATAACCCACATCTTTTAGAGTAGACCTTGTTTTGGAATTCTATGATAAAAATCCCAAAGGTGGGGAGAATTTATTGTCTTGTACTTTCCATATATTATTAGTTTTAAAATATTATATGGAATTATTTTGATAACAATAGTAGATAAGACACGTCATTTTGAGTTCCGGTGAGCCCAGAATGGTGGTTTGAACATTTTATGTTAAATGAGATGGCATGTGTGCACAGTTGTTTCAGTCTCCAAAAGGATGCCCAAATTAAAAATTTTAGGGAACCATTGCAACTGAGATTATGAATTTACCTAATAATGGGCCTAACCTCAAATGGTGTGGGTGGAGGGAACAAGTATTTTTTATTATGTTTTATGTAAAATAAAATATATTTAATTTAATTTAAAATATTGATTTATTTTATTTAGAAACGGTTGTTGCAATGCAAGGACAGGGAAAGAGTTTTGATAATTAACGACACAAAATAATCACTCTGAAACAAAAACTTTGACTCATTAATTCCCTAACATAACAACTATGACTCATTGTGATTTAATGTTGAAACATGTTCCTTCCCTTTAATGGGTTAACTGAATGTTTTCCATTGGATGAAGATTGAGAGAAACACCAGTGAATTCTTGGATCATTGGAGAGAACTCTCGACAATGAATGATGATGAAACAAATGAGAGAATCATTGGTCAAACCGAGTTGAATGATCCCAGTGATGTTAGTAACATGATCCCTTCGTCAGCGATCAATACCTCCTAGAGGTTTTGGTTCTTCATTACGTTTTTTTATCCCCATTCTTCAATTCATAGATGAACACGGATCAACACACAACTTGGTTGGTTTAAGGAATTTCGTTACTGCAGGAGGGATTTATAAGGTTAATTCTTGGGGAATTTATTATTAAATGTTTTTTTCTTTTAAATTACTCTTTTTAAACCATCTAAAGGTATTTTAATAATATCATGATGAATGATGGAAAAGGTTCATTCCTCTTTTGATTGTTGGATTTCTTCCACCATCTTCCCTGCATTCTTTGTGTTCTTCATATGGGATATAAATTTTGAATTATTATGTGTCATTTACTCAGTGTAACAATCCCATACCATAGTTCCAAAATCATGATGACCTAGAAGAGGTTCGACATCAGTGGAGGCAGACGAATCGACATGGTTTGGGAGTTCTCATTCTTTGATCGTTGTTCATGAGGGTGGATCAGAACGCAGTTTTGGGGCTGATAAGAGGCCCAAAATATACAGAATATGCTACATGGTTTTAGGTTGACCCAAAATCATGAGTTTTGTGGTGATTGGATGACCAGAATGAAGAACATGCATCATTGGCGGCACACCAGTGAAGAGCTAGTGATTGAGGAAATTTCAGAAGAACACAGCATATAACCAAAAGAACTGGCCATATTGGGCCAGATCTGTGGAGGATGGGGTTATGGGAGATTGATAGGTATTACAAGGCGTGTGGTCCCTTCCACAAAACTCTTCGTGTATTTTGGGAAGTTCACATATGCAGGATGGACTACACATCTTCACAACATGGCATGTAGACCCTATGCGGCATGGTAGAGGTGGCTACATGGGACTCACCATGTATCTAGGGGATACATGAACATGTGGTGGAGTACATGGCCATGTACTCCACCACACGGACATACCAGGATGGTAACACGGGTTACCCCATGTACTGGTTATACATTATGGACCAATTATGTCGAAGCCTCATACGAGTACATGACCGTGTACACAGAGGGAACCGTGGTTACTCGGACATGACATGGGGTCCATCCTACACACTATGTACATACCAACATCAATAGGGAATTTTCTTCTGAATCATTAAATTTTACACAGGTAGCACCCAGAGTCTAGGGACATGGTATGTGACCCTTATACATACCACATATATCCTAGAACATTGCTTCATATTCTTGTTCTTCATTCATAAGATCAGTTATGATTAGATTAGTTCCATTTTATTCATGTTCCCCTAGGATCCATGTATCGTTTCCATTCATAGGAGTATGATCCCTTCAGTAAGAGTTTTCCGAGATAATTTTAGGTATCCTTCTGATAGGCCTGGAGCGATATCATCTATCCATTCTTGATGCTAGGTAGAGTCAGGTATCAACAAAACTAATCCTATAGGATGTTGATCCTCTACATAGAAGATGAATCAAGAAGAGTTGTGGTATCCTCCAAGGCCCTAGAAGTGATCCTCATATGTTTATCATCATCTTTTCCCACTCAAGAGTGTGTTCTCCCAGAATGAGTGAATTTATCTCCCATGGCTTTTCTTGAAGAATAGTACTGCTGAAACATAAATCATCAGAGATATGAGACTTGTTTAGTGTGTTATATTAAATGAGTGCATCATAGAATCTTCTAACTAAACCACTAGAATGGGTATGTGGTTGTGTGAGATGTATCTAGACCACGGGTCTGGGTTTTGAGTATATCTAGATGTGTTTCTCTTGTTATATGTTCCGTAGAAATATATTGTGTCAAACTTATTGTACCTTTACATTTTGTATTTTGTTGTGGATTTTGGGATCCTCTATTTATTAATGTTATACTCACATGTACAAGGGATTTTCCCCCACATGTCTTGTCTTGCGTAGAAGAGTGGCCTTTTGATGGAGTCCAGGGTGGTCTAGGGATCGATCGAGCATTCTGAGCTCCCTACAAGCTGAGTTGTTCCAATGACTATGAGCAGTAGTCCTAATATATATTTTTTGCTTAAAAATTGGATATTGTAGTTTTCAGACTCCTGTTTTTGGTGGGCTTATATTCTGGCACAGTTTACTTTCTTCAATTTACATTTTGTTGTACTATGTTAGTTGGGTTTAGTTGTATGCATGGATTTTTTTCCTTAGTGGTTTTTATATTTCTACATTTTTTGTCTTGGATATTTGTATGTTTGTACATGAACATAGGAAATGCCTCCCAAGTTAGTGATATGCCTACTCAGTCCTACTCACCAACACCAAGCCTATTGGAGGAGGGATTTGGGATTTGCAGTGCAGGCCCTACAAGGAAAGGTCACGAGAATACACATTTCAGATAATATTTTTATGGTTTACAAAATATTTGATTTTTCATGTCGTTATCCTCAACAGTCACAAGAAATTTCATCATAGAAAAAACTCTATGCCCTAGTTACCATCAAAATTACTATGATTCTTTATATCACATTACCAATAATATAATATGGTATTTAGGATACTGGATGGACATATTAAACGTGTAAAATCCCAAAGAACACACTTTTGTAATTCTATTTTCTGGTATTCCATTTCACGCATCCTATAAATTTGAATGAATCTCATAAATTTAGCTGTAGAATATACCATTATAGTGTATAGTTAATTTCAGTAGCCTAGTTTCATTGTATAAGACCACTATTGTGTATGTCCCAATTGGAACATAAAATCAACATATGTTAAATACAATCCCATCAAAGGAATAAAAAAATCTACTTTCTAGATATTTTTTTAATTCATTATATAGAGTAACCATAATCTATATCATTATTATTACAAAAATTCCAATGAGTATTTGATTTTCTTGGTCAAATTCTAGGTATAGGCACGTATGTCCTATTGTAGATTTTTTCAACATCTATGACTATCATTTATCATATAAAACCTTTCAGAATTATATCTAATGAAAATCACATATAATAATATATTTTTTCACCGAATAAAATTGAAAACATAGATATATGATATCATTAAAAACGATATGTTCTTATAAAATTTCCCAAAGACATAATTACAAATTTTTAAAATTTTCTATGATTCTATAGAATTATCATGTATTCAATTTATTTTCAATAATATAAAATTTCCACAATTAACATATATACATTTCACAATCAATCGCAACATTTCCATGATTATTAATGTGTATAACTGAGTGCACATGTATTCACATATTCAACACTTCATTCAGGAACAACACTATAATTCCACAAAGAATTATATCCAAATCTTATTCACTGATATCAATCTATCATAATCCAAAGATAAATATCAAAAACATCATTTGATACATCATGAATGTTTTCACCCCAAATTAAAATACATCCATCCATAAAATATACATTATTATAAATATATTACTATTAAAATTTAAACAATCTTTATGCTTCAAAACCTAATATCCTATATTATTATATACCATACTCATATTATGATAGTAGTTTAATAATGTTTCTATATTCATCATTGTTTTTTAATGTGATCATCAGGTGATTTGATATATAAATTTATATTTCCTTATACAAGAAATATGAATGGGCTCGATGTTGGGAGAGCCAATCAATTTCCAATTTGACATTAAATTCTACCAAATGGGTAAGGATGTAGTGTTATAAGATATCCTTCCTCAAATGAAATTTAGATACATATTTTAAAATTTGGATATAATCGAAGAAAATGTACGTGTATACAACAATTAAATATAATTCCTTATTTTGGGGGAGAAAATTCGATTTTAAAAAATAAACTAGACTTGAGGAAACGAGTAGAAACAGGGTTAAAATTTTTTTTTTAGTTATTGAAAAGATGATATTTGATCTTTTCCTTAATTAATTTTCATCATCCACCAAATTAATAGTGTTGATATAGGATTTCTATTTCTTAAATAGATCTAGATAATGCTCATGAAAATTTATCTCATTTATCATTGGATTAGTGCATTGGTTATATTACCATTGAGCCTACTAATAATTGAAACATTTACGTGTGGATGGTGTGTTTGGTTGAGGAATACATTTATCAATTGTATCATACATCATTTTAAAAACTATTTTAATTTATTTTTTTGGTCCTCTTATTTTCCACACATTTTATTTAAATTACATATTTTCATGGAATATTATTCCTATAATTATATCCTGTTTAATATAGAATATATTATCATCAATTCACATTATCTTGTGAGATCTTCTGAAACTCAATTGATTAACACACGTACGTAAAACACTTAATGTAACAAAATAATATAATTTCCATGTTAACAATGAGAGTAATCTAAAATATATATAAATTCGAACCAAGGTCGATCATATCACTACTTATTGGTTAATTTATTAAAGCCACAACACAATCATAAATTAAATTTGGGTTAACAATAAATCAAGATGTGTGGAAGTTATAAATTTTGTTATTTTATTCATAGTTACAAAATGTTTCATCCTATGTTTCATTTATTTCAATGAATATATTTATTTATTTTAATGGGAATAATTTAGGAATTAATTTATTGAAATTATATTCTCATACTACAGTAATTTCATTGAGTAATGTTTTCATTTTTATAACATTTTAAATATACACCACCGTTAATCATCATTGGCTAAAAAATGAGAAGTATCTAAAAAGTAATTTCATGATATCTTAACTATTAAAAATATTAAATCATTTCAACCACATTATGAAATTTATCATTAATTAATTGATAGAAATACCCAATAGATATATTTTTAGTTATCACATGAAGGACTAAATTGAATGTTTATCATTCTTTGAGGAATTTAACAGATCAAAAATGTTTTTCCCAAATCCTGTTATGGTTGGGTGATAATTTCAAGATAATATATCTCTAAATATTTTATTCTATTTGGTTACATACTAAACAATTCATCTAATTTTACATATCATTGATTATATAAATCATTCCACTGTGTTAAAACCATCTACTTATAAAATAGTTGATCTTATTATTAATAAATAATAATAAAAATGTAACAATATAAATATAAATAAAAATAAATCCTATGATTTATTCGTCTATAACAACACCATTTCAACATTAAATCATTTAATATTAGCTAAAATTAATTTTGTTATAACATGTATTGATTAATTTCTATTTATATAATTCCACGGATCATAATACAAAAATATATCTAATCAAATCTCTAATTACATAAAAAAAATGTAACCATAATATATATATATATATATATATATATATATATTTGTTATAAATTATTATTCATTAAATATCCCAATAACTCAATCCCCAATAATATATAGGATTAACTGATTTGTATATTAATTTCATAACTAACTTATTTTATAACCCACTATATAATTCATCAATAAATACATTTGAAATGAAACATTTCTATAAATATAACATGTTAAATTATTTAATATGACATAAGTAATGTTAAAAATGAAATTGATGTGCTTTGATGGTAGAAAAGGGTAAAACAAAATAGACATCTGGTAAAAGAACAATAAGATCCAATTAAAGATCTTAAATGAGCATAATATTATCATTTTCCTATGAGATCATAATTAAGGTTTATAGATACTACATAAGGAAGTCATATTCAACAAAATATTAAATAAAAATCAAAACCCAAAATAATATCATATTTATTTTCCCATAATATAAGAATGATTCATTATATATTTTTACATACACAAGCAAGTAAAATTATATTTTTCCCATGGTTCGCTACACTAACCATTTTCACATAGTGGAGACACATGTAAAACACATAATATAGAAGGATATCATTATATATCCTATAACATCAAATATAATTACATATAAGATTTATTGATTGAATTATTCAGATATATAATCAAAGGAAAACCTTCAAAATATTAATAAAACACACATATGGGGTACCATATAGTAATAAAAAAATACATTAATGCATCACCAAAAAAATAAACTATGAATGTAAATAGATATTTTAAAATTTTCAATTGAAATAAATATATCATCTAGATAAATAATGTAAATGATTATATTTAAAATATCCCATGCCATAAAATAATTATAATATAAAAAATACCTTGAATATTATCATATAAATGCTGTTAGCTTTTTAAAATAATAACTAAATAAAAATGTGGTAGAAACTAGAATTTTAGGAATCAAAATTGAATATTGATGAAAATATTCTATTTAAATATTCATATATAACTAAATTTTGATATAAAATGGTCTTAGAAGATCATAATTAATATATATAATAAATTTTACGATATAATATACAAAATATTATTATGATGTATAATGATTCGAAACTAAAAATAACTATTAACGAAGGTTCCACTGGAAAAAATAATTTCAACTAAATTTTATTCAGATATGTGGGTAAATAGTAAAAGTCATCAACCATAATCATTTCATAATATTTAGTTAATAATTTAATTTGACATTATTTCTCATTGAGGATATTTTTATGTTTATTTCTCTAGAGAATTATTTCATAACTCAAACACAACCAAAACAATGAAATACAAAGTGTACACTTTTAAAAATATTTATTTCTTCTATATTACAAAACCATTTAAAATGAAATGTGGTTTATATTAAAGTTATTCATCGTAACATTTCTCAGATCCCATCATTGACTCCATTCTCCAAAAAATCATGTCAAAAACATTTAAAAAATATGGGATGATTACAAAAAATTTTGTATGGGATATAAAATAAGGATTGAAACCATTTGTCCACGAATATTTCCAAATCATAAAAACATTTTAACAAAATAAAACTTTTCACTCATAAAACAAAAAACCATTATCTTACCTCATGAAATAATAAGAGTCATATAAAAAATCATATAAATCATATAACATAAAGGTATCTAGGGGTGTCCATATCATATTTACATTGTAGATTTCAAATATAAATAGTGAGTAATATTCATGGTTACATTTGGAATACCCATAAATGTATACTAACAAAATAAATTAAGAGATATTATATCATTTACACCCATCTCATTACCTAATTCATTGTAGAGCTCCCACGGGCGCAACCTCTATTTTTTTATCCTGGAACTACCCATATACTTAAACAAACTGCACACTCATATATTAAAACACTTTGTTCATTAATGGTAAAAATATAAATTAATCATCAATACATGATAGTAAAAAGAAATAAAGAAATTAAAATCATGTAATATATGTTAAAAAAATCCATGTTATGGAAATAATCAATTAATTTTTAATACACAATTATAAAATTTAAGAAGAATATTTTTGAATCAATGTGTCTCATTCCACGTTGAATCATTTGAAAGGTGTTATAAATTTAAAACATTCATGTCTTTATAAATAATTCTTGAAAACCATTTCTAAATCGTTGACAATGTATATAATGATTTATATGAATAAATCATCAAAACATTAAAACATGGTTTTGAGTTAAAAATACCTTTACTGTGAGTCAGACGCATCGCAAAAAATATTTAAAATCCAAAATAATAAACATAGGTTAAAATTTATGTACATTAGAAGCTTTTTCATGTTTATTGTTATTTTTATATAACTTTTTACTATTTTAGGACAATTATATATTTTGTTTTTTTCATATCATATGTTTTGTCGTTCTTCAGTACATGATTCAAAAATGATATTGGTATAATTTCAATAGTCTGTATGGTTATAATTCCATCATCCCCATAATAAAATTCATTAAATAATAATCACTTTTAAACATTAACTATACCTTTTAAATATAGTCATTCATTTATGGAATTAAAAATGAACCACATTATAATCATAGACATGATAAGTCGTACGTACGCTTGAGTAATGTTTCCATTTTTTATTTTTCATTATAGAAATTAGTTAATTTTTTTTATCATTACATAATTATAATTATATTATTAATATAATAATAATAATTAAAATATTATTATATATATCATACAAATAATTTGGGGAATAAAAATGATTCACATCGCTTTGTGGTAGTGATAGATTACATGTAAGCCAGAGCGATGTTATCATTTTTATGTGAATGTAAATTACAAATGTAATTGATATATTATTCTATTATAACAATAAATATTTCATTAATACCATAAATAAACATTAATATCATATTTATTAACAGTCTTAATATTAGGTAATGAAAATTTAATTATATCGGTTTGTAGAAGAGATTGTTCACATAAACACACAAAAAATTAATTCATTTCCCATTTAATTGATTTGAAGATGGATATAGGTGATGATATTAACAAAATAATATATTATTATATTTATAATAATTTATTTGTAATTTAATAATGGCTGAATAATATTTTAAGGTAGTGGAAGAAGAAATAAAATAGAAACACATGAACAAAAACATTACCTTTCCTTCAAATTATCACCTTTCATAACACACAAACACCATAAGAATGTTCTTCTAAAAAATATAATGACAGAATAATGTGTGTATAGATTATAGTAAGTTTTTTGGGTAGTTATTTTCCAAAACAAAAGGTTTATTTATTTGGGAATATTATAGGGGAATGGGTGGCATTTTATAGGAGTGGGGCGGGGAACCCATAGAATTATAAAAATAATTAATATAATATAATTAAACTTCTATTAAAAATTGTCCCAACATTATTTAATTATAATATGAGATGATTATTGGTCAAATAATAATCATTAAATTAAAATTATACAAGGTTTAATATTTTTTAATCCTTACCTTTTTTAACAGCTTTTAATTTTTAACATTTTATTAAGTAATTTACATTTTGATACTTAAAATAAATACAAAATGGTACAAAACGAACATAAACTGAGTCATTAATCATATATTTAGACATATATAAACTTTTTTCCTGAATATTATATTTTTTAAAAATTTAGATAATCTATTTAATATATTTATATATTATGTTATTAATTATGGGGTTGGTAACACTATTCATATCGTGACTTTTTTTAAAACTCATAACAGCATGATTCCTTTCAAAAAACTTCATTAACATACTCTTAACATGTCAGAGTCATCCATAAAATTCTATCATGGAATCAAATATGTAAAATTATATTCATTTTATTATTATTAAAATCATTTATTTGATTTTTTTAAAAAAATATACTACTACATCATCTTTGTCTCGAAATTTAATTTAATTATTTAATTATAACAATAATAATAAATTAGCTTATTTTAGGAAAAAAATTTACAAATCAAAATAATATTTATAGTTTTAGATATACTCATTTTATCTCAATTTAAAAATACATTATTTTTTAAAAAACAAAAGTGTACCAAAATAACTATACATTGAATAAAATATTATTAATGTACTAATTTCATTTTAGTGGATTCAGGTGGTCCTAAAATCTACCCAAGGATGATAACGGTTGTATTACACTCATATAGATAAATTGGGGCATTTTCTTTGGAAATTTTTTTATTATTATAAAATTATTTTTATCATTAATTAAATGATTTACCTTTAACCGTGGTAATAGAATTTATTAAGAAAGTTACTAATCATAATTTCCCAAAAGAAAGGAGGCCTGTTTACAAACATTGGAAACTATGATTCCATATATGTAATCCATTTATCTAAATTGAAAGCATATAATTGGTATATATAAATTAAAAATTAATCCCCTTAATGGAATAAAAAATGAATTTTTGAGTAAAATGTTCAAATGTTCAAATGGATTTTATATTTAATTTTAATTTGAAAAATCATCCAAAGAACTACATTGGATTATATGATAGAATATTCATATAATTATTACATAAAACCATCCAAATTTATACTATATAAATATAAATATATTAGATGAACATGGAGTTTTGAATTAAAATGCATTATTTTCACTAATCATTAAAATATGAATTTAATAAAAAAAGTATCAAATAAGTATCAAAAATAAATTTTGATTTCCTAATTCGAAATAAGCAATTTAATTATTCAAATATACCAAATAAAGGTTTCAAAATTAGATTTAAACTTGGTTCCCCATCAAAAGGTGGTAAAATTGAATTTTGTGAAAAACACTGATTCTATACTTAAAATTATATTTATTCTTATAAAATCTCTAGAAAAAAACATTTGATGAATGTTAAACATTATATTGAATTTATATTTAATTAATATAATCAATAAGTAGTTATTTAATTATTTTATAAACAAAATTATTTCTATTTAAATATGTTTTCATAGAAAATACATCGTTTATATTTGATTGAGTTTTAGTTTTATTACATGTTAATTTTGTGACCAATGAATCATTATATAAACATTTATAAAACATATTTTTAAAATTTATTTATCATTGTTCATTCCCTATATTATAATAACTAGGCGATAACTACCATACTAAATAATAATATTTAGTTTCTCGTTTATGCTCTCTGTGTCATATCATGAACGCTATCGAAAATTATGTTTCCTTTTAAAAATTAGATATATTACCATCAACCTTTATTTGGAACTGCATCATCAAAATTTTAATTTATCATCAGTAACTAATTTATGAATCTTCAAAATTTATTTATTTCATTCCCACAATGGAAAAACTATTAATAAAACATCCACATAAAAAATGATTTAAATTTATTATTTCACCTAAGATAACAGATACGAGGATTCCTTGTGTGAAAAAAATAGATATGGAAGAAAATAAATATCATAATTTTCTTATAGAGAATGATAGAAAACATTTTAAGGATAAATATAATAATCACAAAGTTATAAATTTTTAACAGTTTAAATGGTCTTTGACTTCGTAGTCCAAAATGTAAATAGAAAATGTTTTTGTTTTAAAATAAATTTTATAGTGTTGTGAAATTATTTTACTACCTTTAATAACAAAATAAACAAATATATCTACTTGAAAATTATTTTTCAATCCTTTAGTCAATTACAACTAAAAACCCAAAAAAAATTCCAATGGATGATAATTTAATATGAAATATTCATTCTGAAGTACTATAATAAAATTCTAATAAATAACATGATAAAAAATGTTAAATATCCATTTATTATACATTTAAACATTAACCAAACCAAAATAGTTAGTAAAATATTGGATAATTCTCTTAAAATGGAATAATCATTTATAAGAATATTGACTTCTCATAATCTCTAAAATTTATCAGTAATACCAAAAGTCAACATAGACAATTAAACAAATAATTTTCCATAAAATTCCTCTAAATAATCCAAACAAAAATTGAAAACCAGAAATTAGAAGGATTTTATGACATATTATTCTAAGATAAATTTTAAAAATATTCTCAAAATGACACCAACCACTCTTAATGACTTATAATAAAGCCACATATTTTATATAATTAGTAAATAATTTCCATAAATAAACCAAATTTACATAAGTAAACAAAAAAAAATTAACCCATATTGCCTCAAATAAAAATACATATTATTCTATTTATGTTAATCAAATAAAGTTCCCAATATATTGAATGTATAATATTATATTAACTATAACTTAATTACCAAATAATTTTCCAATCCCATGGTTGTTTATTTGATAAAATAAATTTATCCAAAATAAACTTTATATAACTCCATAAAATCACGTAACTAAATAGAAAAAGGCATACTAAAAAGATCCTTCACATAGGTCATTTGTAGGCGAAAAATCTATCTCACACTCCAGTTGTGGGTTCAATTCCCATAGCCTTGTCTAATGTGAAATATTGTGACAATGTCTACCTATTTTACTTATTATAAAATTACAAAAAATGAGAAAAAATCATCAAAAATAACTGTAAAATATTTTATCTTAAAATTTTAAATCAATCCATTAGTTTTCCATCCCAATATGTAACAGTGCATAATTGCCAAGAAAATAAAAAACTTCAAACAATACGATTAATCAAATTAAAATTTCAGAACATAAAGATTCAAAATGGTTTTCTAAGAAATTGAACTTATGGTCAGCCTTTAATATATAAAGACATGACAATATCACAATATCTTAAGAAAACCTCATGATCTCCATAGTTTTCTAAACCGTCTTAATATACTAACAATAAGGCCCCGACCATAATAATTACATAATCTTGAGTAAGTGAATAATTTGACATTATTTAACATTGAAGATATTTTAAAATGTAAAGATCTTGAGAATTATTTCATAACTCAAACATAATAGAACCCTATAAATTCAAAGTTAAAACTTCTATCAATATCAATTTCATCTCTAAAACAGAAACTTTTAAAATGAAATGTGAATTCTTTTCATGTTTAATCATCATAAATTTTCCCAGATCCCATAGATGAATTTATTATCCCTTAAATAGTGTAAAAAATATTTCAAAAACATGGTATGAGAAAATAACTATTTATGGGATATAAAATAATGAATGAACCGACTAGTCCATAAATATTTTAAAACCATGAAATCATTTTCACAATATCACACCCTTCACGCATAAAACATAAACTCTTTAACAAACCACATGAAATAAAAAAGATTCAAAGAAAACATAGTAGAAATCATAATAAATTAATACAATATAAGGCATTCATATCATACTGACATTATCGCTTTCACAACTACATAGGGAGTAAACATCATTGTTACATTTGGAATACCCATCATAGTATATTCCCAAAATATATTAAGAGAAACTATAATGTTTAAATTCATATCATTACCTAATGCATTGTATAGATATCACAGGATCAACAACTCTCAATTTATCATAGAAATAACCATATACATAAGAAATACCCAATAACTATAACATAATAATTTCACATAAAACATGTTTTTGCTAAAAATAGGGTTCACTTTGAAATCCTATTCAATTTTTACAAGCCTTACAATCATAAATGAAAAAATATATTCTAAAATAAAACTATAAACATTTAAATTAATCATAAATACATTATAACAAAAATAAAGAAAGAAATTGAATTCATATTGTATATGTTAAAAAATATTCCAAGTTATTGAAGTAATTAATCCATTTTAAAAATAAATTAAAACATTTAAATAGAATACTTTTGAGTCAAAGTGCGACTTACCACGTTGAAACTTTTGAATGGAATTAACATTTCAGAAAATTTATTCCCATATAAATAAATACTTAAAAGTTTTTTTAAAACATTGAAATTAAAATGAAATATTTATAAGAATACATCATCAAAACATCAAAATGTGGTTTTGAGTTAAAATTGTTCCATACATTAAGTCTGACACCTCTCGTAAAATCTTTATAATCCTAAATAATAAACATAGTCTATATTCTACATTCATGAAAACCATTTTCATGGTTATTATTAATTTTATATCACTTATTACAATGTTATAATAAATATATATATTTAAGTTCATATTATTTGTTTTGTCATTATTTGGTACTGGAGTCGAAAATGAACATGGTATGATTTGAATAGACCAAGTGTTCCTAAGCATATGATCTCTAGAATAAAATTCATGATATAATAATAACATATATACATAAATAATTCTTTTTCAATTAAACCATCCATTTATGGTTTGAAAAATGTACAATGTAATAATCATGGAGACGGTAGGTCATACGTACGCATGAGTAATGATTCTATTTTTCATTTATTATCATAGAAATAAGGTTTTTATTATTATTTATAATAATTATAATAATATGATAAAAATATTAATAATATTCTAACTATACTTATATATATCGTATAACTAATTTTTCAGACAAAAACAATTCACATATCTTCATGTTGGTGATAGTTCACACGTTCACACGAACAATGTATACATTTTTATTTTCATGGAAATTAATGATGTAATTTGATATATTATTCTATTATAATGATTGAAATTTCATGAATATCATATATAAATATTAATTCCATCATTATGATCAGTATTTAGAGATAGTATTTAAAAATGAATTATATCAGGTCATGGAGGTTATAGTTCACAAATACGCTAGAATGATTAATTCAATTCCATTTCAATGGAATTGGAGATAGATTTATGTGATGAAATTAAAATAATAAAATATATTTATATATAAGAAACTAGATTTTCTACTGAATCATTGTTTTAGAATATTGCATGTTATTGAAATAAGAAATAAAATAGATACGCTTGAATAAAAATATTACATTTTCTTCAGATGCTCACCTTTATTAACAACTTAACACCTCAATGATGGGTTTTTTCCTTATATACTACATAAATAATGTTTCAACGCATTTTATATAGGGTATTGAGAAGATATTTTCCAAACCAAAACGTTTTAAAGCTATAAATAATTTTGGGGAATGGGTGCGATTTATAGAAGATGGGTGGGGCACCCTTGGAATTATTAAAAGTATTAAATTTATATAAATTTAATTTAGATTCAAAACAGTCCAAAAATTATTTATTTAGAAAATTGGATGATTTTAGGTACAATAAACACCATCCAATTTCAATTATATATCCTCTTAGTATTTATTAATCTTTATATTTTATATCATTTTTTCCTCTTAAATTTTTCACATGTAATTTAAATCTTAAGGGTTAAAATAATTACCAAACCAAGTGAATCGGCCAATTAATGAGTAATTAATGTTATATTTAGAATTATATAAACTTTTTTATCGAATATATTATTTTAAAATAAATTCTATGATTTAATTAATTATTTTATAATTTATCTTATGAATTTTTTAAATTTTGACACTATTCATCACTTGACATTTTTAAAAAATATTTTTAACATTATTCCTTAGAAAATAGTACATTAACACACTTTTAAACTGTAATATTCATCGATAAATTTTTTTTTATGGAATCAAATATATAAAATTATATATTTTTTAATTTTATTAAAATCATTTAATTGATACCTTCTTTAATAAATCTATTACTGTATCATATTTTTTTCACAATAAATATAAAAATTAAACCATAAAATTTATAAATAAATTACCATGATTTAATTAATTGTTTTATGTTTCTAAATTATATTTATATTTTAAGATATCTCTTATATAACTTCATATTAAAATATATTACTTTTTTAAACACAAACGTGAAACAAAAATGACTATTCATGGAATATAATATTATAAGTGCATTAAAGTCATCCATGTTTCCCTAAGTTGTCCCAAAATCTACACAAGGATGATCATGGTATGAATACACTAATATAATTAAATTAAGAAATGATCAAGGGTAATTTCATATTATTATAATATTACTTTTACCTTTAATTTCATGATTTACCATAAATTGTGGTAATAATATTTTTACTAAAGTAACTATTAAAAATGTACAAAAATAAATGGGATCTATTTATATATTTTTTACCTTTTAATTGATAATAAAGAATATATTTTTTAAAAGTTCAAAACACATAATATTCATGAACTAATTATAAATTTTTCATGTTGATGGAATAATAAAACCATTTTATAGATAAATTGTTAAAAAGATCACATAGTTTTAGTATTTAATTATAATGTGAAATTTATTCAATTAAATACATTGTATTAAATGATAAAAATATTCTATTTATACCTTAGAAAAATTAAAAGAATAATGTAAAACTATAATTAAATTTGATGAAAATGATGTTTTGAATTAAAATGCAGTAATTTTCAATATTTATTACAATATTAATTTAATCAGAAACATTATTAAAATACATCCAAAATAAATTTTTATGTCTCTGTTACGAATATTTTTTTTTATTTATTCAAATATAACATATAATTGTGTCAAAAATATTTATAAAATAGGTCTTCCATCAAAATTTGGAATAATATTATTTTTAAAAAACACTCATTTTATCTGTAAAATTGTATTTGTTCTTATATAATGTCTAGAAAACACAGAAGATGAATTTTAAAAATTCTATTGAGTTGAAATTACGTTAATAAAATCTAATAAGGGTTATTTTTTATAAACACAATTATTCACATTTATATAGTTTTCATAAATAAATATTTCCATTATATTCGATAGGTTTTTTTCATTTCACGTTAAATATGTTAAATAATGATTCATTATATAAACATGTGTAATTTTTTTTTTCAATATTTAGATAAAAATTTTCATTCCCCCCTTACTAATATCAAGATATAACTACCATAATTAATAATAATATTTAGTTATTTTTTTCAGCTCGATTTCGCATATCATGTACACTATAGAACATTGTGTTTCCTTTTATTAAGTAGGGATGTTACAAATAGTATGATAAAAACCCCATAAATGAAAATCATATATTATTATAAAAGAATATTTACTGAAAAAAATTATATTTCACCTCAAGGGAAATTTAGAAATTGAGACCCCTTGTTTATAATACATATCAGATGAAAAATACTTACCACTACTCTTGACCCCATATAACATTATTTAACCCTAATATAATTTTCTTTATAATAATAATTAATTAAAAATTATTAATAATTATATTTTATAATGGTAAATTATAATTATTTATTTTATAAATAAGTTTTAGTTAATTTCCTACATCAAACGTGGATATTATTGAAAATTTCATAGTATTTTCTATTTTGAATTGTCAGCCTATATTTTATGATGATATTTTTATGATACCCATATTGATGAATGTTGTGGAATCATATTGGTGTTAAAATTTATATTGGCTCGTGCTAAATTTTTTTATGATATGGGTAGTAAACTCCATACTGGAGTTCACAACACAAAGGTTGTACATTGTTTTATTATCAACAGATATATATTTTAAATTAATAATTAATTTAAGCTTCAACCATTGAAAAATAAAATAATCACATAAATTAATAGTTAATATAAATCTTTTTCTTTCTAAATATTTTAACCCAATCATGATTCTAACATCCCATATTTTTACAGCCTCTACAAAGACTAAACACCATTACTACACCCCTCTCACATGCCTCCCTATGAATAGAAAATTAATAACATATAAAATTGATTTGATAAAAACATATGAAGATATTGTAACATTTAATGGTGATATGACATTATAAAATATATAATAAAGAACAATAAATAATGCATACCATATCCTTATTATCCTTTCAGACACCCAAGATCCACAATACCTACTTCAACTTTTATCAATGTTTAGTCTGAATATCTAATGTAGTAATGCCAAGGAATAATATGATATTATCCCATTATATCATATAAAAGAAGGCAACGAATACAAGTTGTAAATACAATCAACTATAAAAGCAAGTTTGAAATTATTGAATGTAAACCTCAATCATCCCACATAATAATCCTTGGTCGAATGTACATACAGCTTATATCATGAGTATATAAATGGTAAGGAATACACCCAACCCACATATCATGAATAACAATTGTCTGAATTAAATTGAGCATACATAATATGAGTAACCATAGATATAATTATACATATCCATTTTCCACAATATTTTGATATATTCCATGTGATCATTACATATAACTACCTAACAAGAAATAACCATGGCTATACGTTTCTCCTAACTCCATCCATGGGTCAGAATTATACCTAACCACCCATCATTATAAGTGCCCAAAATTTATTTAACACTAACCATATATATATAATTTATTTTTTAATTAAATAAAAAAACTAGTTATACACATGAATTGATGGGAATTAAAACCAACCACATCTGAGATAAAAACAATTTAAAATTCAAAGAATGAAAAACATGTTGTAATTATTTATTGTTGTAAAAAAATATTCAATTATTATTGATAAATAATGAGGAAAAAATAAAAAGTATCTGAATATGTTTTCAAACAAATGAAACACTAGTATAAATTTCCTTCTATGTTTATTACTCAAACACAAAATAACTTCTCAATTCCCATTTTTATTCAAACATATTGCTATGTTATCTGCATATCATTTTTATTTAAATTACCAAGATATAAACAATAGAATAATATAAAGGCTTGTATGGTTATAAAATTATTATAGACACCACTATGGTTTATAAACATTATTTTAAAATAAATTATGTTTAGAGAAACTACCATAAATGTCCATAACATTGCAAAAAACCCATGATCAGACCCTCATATCCTAGTCAATCCTTTCGCACATTAAAAAATAGAATAAATCCATTTTATAAGTGAAATGACACATAAATAACATGATAATTTATCATATAATTCATGGAAACATATATTAATTATTTTTAATGGTTAGGGAAGACATACCATATTAAACAGGAATCCTTCCTTTTGAATATCATTGGGTGTATTCTCTTCAATTTTTTGTTTCCCCAATATATTGGAATTACATTACTTCATAAGAATTTGAGATAGTGATTGATATAGAAATAAAAACAATAGAATAGAGGAAAATGAGTGATAGATAACCCCATGTATATCTAGTGGGATAAATAACATAAATATTATAGATAAATTGAAAGATAAATCTTTTTCAAGGGAGATACGACATCATGGTGGGGTATATCCGAAAATAAGAATCTAGGGGAATTTTGTAAGATCATGTTTATGAGATTTATATTTTTAATTCATTATTTAATTATTAGAATTTTATTTATAGAAACAATTGTGGTGTGTCCAAATGGATTATAATGAAATTCCATTCTTGGGGCCACCTTATTACCTGATCCAGCGGGTCATGGCACAATACACCACTCTGTGGGTGAGAAATAAAACATAATCACCATTGACAACATCATGTTGTTCTGTAATTGGTCTCTTTATGGTGTAACCCCTCAAAATGGTAAATAATTATTCTGAATAAAACTACTATAGAGAAAAACACCCCCATTTGAGTATTTATTCAAAAAAATAGTCCTTCGTTTAGGCATCACCAATGATTCGTTCCCAATTATCAATTAGAACCTAGGCTAAACACTCAAATACCAAATTTATTCCTTCATTTTTCCCACTAATAACACATTACCATAAAAACATGAGTTTAAAAAACCATTGAATTATTACATATAAAATACTAAGTGTCTAAAAATTAAATTTATAAAGATATTATAGAGTTATTATTTTTTGTTATTGGACCTACACAATAATTAAAATTCACATCCAATGAATGAAAATTAATACATTGTTATTTTTATACAATGATCACATCTTGTGAATCATAGTGATCATAATCATAAATCATTATTGTTTATAATAAAATTTAAATAGTGGAGATTACATGTAAATTCACAATTAATGGGATAAAAAAGTCATATTCTTTGATGAAATTTCTTTTTATCGTAAATGATACCAACATATTGGAGGCTATTGGAATCCTTCATGAGATTTTATGAAATTTTACACTATATAGGTACATAGTATAACATATTTTGGTTTATATTCATGAGATAAAAAAAGAAGAGAAGTAACTTAGGAATATTGGATGTGGGGTTATATAATGGATTTATTTTGGGAATTTTTTGTGTCTTATAATTTAAAAAATGTTATGAATGACTATAAAATCATTAAAAAGGTCTATATTTAATCAATCGGGCCTTAAATTCCATCAATTTTCATTGTCAATTTTTCATACTACATGTTTTTATGTTATATTTACCAAATAAATTGTTTTTTATTTTTATAGTTTGTCTATTTTATCAACTAATCACCCTTGTAATTTAATTTTTACCAATAATAAAATTGACACACTATAAAAATAGTGATTATTTGATATAAAAAATATAATTACATTTATAAAAGAAATTATAAAAATATATGATATTTAACTTCTAAAATTAAATTTTAAATACCTGAGAAAACTACATTTTCTTGTAAACAAACAATTTATTATATATTTAATTTTTAAAAAATAAATTTCATCATTTATTATTTATCTTATCCATATTAAATATTTTTTATAAATATTAAAAAGATTTTTAAAATCAAGATAATTGTGTCTAAAAATAGATTAAATTATCACTATAATAATTTCAATATACTCTTGGGTTTCAAACATATAGAATTTATAATAACATATTTTTATCATATTTTTCATTTTTAATACTGCATTTATATTTCTATACATCTGATAAATAAATTAATCATAATAATTCAATAATTTTTTATTTCAATCCATAGTTATATGTGGTCCTAATATTTTGAAGAAAAATGTGAATATAAAGATTTGAATTTTATATATTTTTATTTTCACATTTTTTTATTCCTCTTTTAATTTTATTACAGATGTGTATTATTACATTATCATAATGGTTTAATGTTCATCCAATGTTAATATTAATCTCTAATAAAATAATTTTTTAATACTTTTAAACAATATTTTGTGTAAAAAACATTGATGAAGATATTCATGGTATAAAAATGTGGTGCATTACAACCGATGTTCTAGATGTCCATTACCGAATCAGGACATGTAGTGAAGGGTAAAACAAAATACAATAACACCATTAATATATTACTAGAATGAGGATAAAGATTAAACATAATCTAATTTACTATATATGCTTAAAATCCTTCGTATTTTTTATTTTTATCTTCTTCCTCGGGTGTAAAAATCAGATAACTAAAGGGTCTAATCAAACTTAATATTCATGTAGTACATAATGGTAAAGTCCTCTTATTAATCAGTTTATATTGGCATAAAATTGTATATATTTTGATACTTTATGATTATTATAACCAAAAATATTGTTGAAGTGAGGTAATCAATAAAAACATTGAGTTCATATGTTCCCTCATGGGTCGGAGCATGGTTCTTCAATCATTTGGTTCATGAACTCCCTTGTATAATTGAGTACTTTAGGTCATAGGACAATCAGTTTATTTTGTAGATATTTACTCTAATAAATAATTGGTTTATTTTCCATCCATTTAAGGGTTGTTATTTCTCAACTCAAGAATTACCTTTGGAAATTCCCCAATGAAGATGTTGTCTAGTTAGCCCATAATACCACTACATTCAATAGTCTGACAGTTGATGAGGCATGGTTACTCTAAATCTATATATTCCTTTTTTACTATATATATAATTTTTGAGATGTATTTAGGTCATGGTTTTCCACTCCCTTGATTAGTATCCATAGTTCAGTAATTCATGGCTCCCATACATCATTTATTGAGACAAAACATTGATGTTATGTTTTTTTTGTATTATAATACCTAATTTATATTTTTCAGCACAAAATTATTTTTACCCATTTTTACATTCCTTTGATAAATTTATTGAAAATAGTTTGTCAAATTTATGCACACAAATTTTATTATTTTTTTTAATCTATTTTTGACGTTATATTATTGTTATATCTCAGTTTAGAAAAGTATTAATGTACTATTACTCATGGTTTTTATGGAAAGGGGTCACATCTAGCATCATTAAGATTCAAAAAATTTCATCAATCGTGGGATTGATTTACCTTTTTTCATTAAAATTACAATTATGATTCATCTAACTAGTAATGATTATACTCTCATTTACACAAGAATCCTATTGGGAATGATTATACTCTAATGGATGTGATTTCATCAGATATTTTTTTGTATCTATGAATATCATTTAATCACTATGTGGATATATCTAGAGACTAATCATGACATAATACAGACTATACCTCATGCCAGAAAATTTTTATTTCATATTTTTGTTCACGTGATGAGGATTTTAGGGGGACAGTTTTTCTGGTCAAACTATAGATTAGGGTGCTGAAGGGCCTTGGAATTTTAATTACAATAAAACACATAGTTTATAAAATAATTTTTTTATAAATTAAACTTGTATATTATATGGAATGTACTAAAAAAATTTCTATATTTACACGACGTCCCCATAAGGTTATGGAAGTAATTATTTCAATTTTTTTATATTCAGTCCCAAAGGGATCAACAATAATAGTATTTATGTACAAATAGAGGATCTATGAATTTATATTACACAAATGGAATATTCGATATGAAAATTTATTACATGTTTATTTTATATCATTAAAATTTATAGTTCTAATAGAAATGTAAATTTGGATCTATTGTGTGGGAATTTCATACCAGAATTGTGTTTTTTGTTCCATTCTAACCAATTTCCTCTATATATCCCATGATTTGTGATATTTTTCTCCCCTATGTATATGCGGTTTATAATGCACAAAACATTTTACTAACATATTTTAAATTTTATTCGCTTTTTAGAATTTATATATTCTATAATATTATAGAGATGAAATTGGTGCAGTGGATATTATACGGATTGTGCAGAGCTAGATCACGGTGATGTATAGTGATATTTTATAACAGTGGTTATTTATGGTTATCTTTTCCCAGGATTTTATGTGGAATTTAGATATTTATAATTATCATATGTTTATCCTCAATGGTGATGTTATCTATTATATCATAGAATTTTTTTCTTATGAGATGTTATACTTGATAGTTGTTATCAAAAATAATAATTGTTTTATATTTAGATTATTAAAACAGTTATGCTGATTTGGTGTATATAATTTTTTATATCTGAAATAATATTTTAAGTTGATATATAATATAGGATTCATTGTATTTTATGATTTCTTGGTGAGTATTTTCTTATCCTTACCAATTTCTTGCCTCCACCATAATTGTTTATTACATTTTCAGGACTACCACCAATTATTATTGGGATATTGGTAAAGTTCTTACATGGAAAACTTACAAAACTGTGATGTAGAGTTATGTTATTCCATATTTTATTATATATTCATTAGGATTTTTATTAACCTACATAAACTATAGGGGGAGCTATCAGGATATTTTTTGTTCCACATACTAGAGTCTTGTCGAGTTTTCATCATCTGGGAAAGTGATTATTTGTGTCTTTATATCATTTGGTGTAACATTTATCTTACAGATATTATAGATGGGGGCTTAGTGGGTTGGATCGTGTAACATATATAAAAAATTCCCACTATTTTTATTATAAATTATTTAAATAATACTCCAATAAATATTTTTTTATTATTCCTTCCCATAATGTATCATCTTAATTCTATTCTAGATTATTATAATTAACTTGGTGGACCATCATAATAAGAATTTTCCAACATTGATCATAATTTTATAATTTTAAATTTTTTAGAATAATAAATCCCATATTGGAAAATCATGTCTTATATTTATCATTAAAATTATCCTTATATAACTACTAATTTAACATTTTATCTAATATAATTTAAAAATTATACCTATTTTATATAATAATTTATAATCACATTATTATTTGAAA
This sequence comes from Viscum album, assembly GCA_963277665.1. Lineage (NCBI taxonomy): Eukaryota > Viridiplantae > Streptophyta > Magnoliopsida > Santalales > Viscaceae > Viscum > Viscum album. The sequence goes on along the minus strand of OY728163.1, from coordinate 1,895,039,581 downwards.
AAAATTAAATACATTTTTAATGTTCATTTTCTAAATCTTTTATACACACTAAAGTGTTAATTTTATTCAATTTTAACAACTAAATGATTTTTCAATCATTATTTTTTAAAAAATATTCAAAATAAAATATACCATCATACCTCAACCATATGTGATATCATATTTCCGATGTATCATATTTGATTTTACCATGTTTCTGTAACAAAAACTATAAAAATAATCTTCCCTATCATGACCTTAATTTTTCAATTAATAATTTTCTTTAACAATTCCAAAAACATATATATCACACTGAATTAATAAAAAAAAATTTAGAACAAAAGACGAGATGAGTTATTTAATAAATTGTTTTGGAACATGGATACAATCATTGATAAAATCTTCCGTTGGTAATTATACTAAATATTAAGATACCACCTCAGCTAATATAGTGAAATTAAATATTTTAACATAGAGAGGTGGTAAGTTGATATTTTTTAACATATAATAATTTCTTGTCTAGTTATTAAACTATAAAAATAATCTATTTACTATTAAAAATGAAATGTTAATTTGTAATTTTATGATCAATAACTCAAATATGTTTATAATTTTATTAAAATATTATGATATTGATGAACACAATCCATATCTATTTTCACAAGAAAATAACCATAAGAGTCATTTCATATGATTCTTCTAACCAAAATTCTCATAAACATGGTCACCAATATATTTTTTTACAAGGTTCCATCTAAATAAATTAATCTTAATGACCAATATATTAAAATTACATGAATTTAATATAGAAAAACACGTGATATATTAAATTTTATTTCAAAATATCACAGAATATATTAAAATATATATGTTATCAAATATAATATCACATTATGATATACCACAACCTTACTTTTTATACTCGATCATTTTTAATCCTTTTTAAAAATTTAATTTAATTTAATGAAAATTATAAAACATGATTCATTTTACATGATCGATTACTTTACACATAAAATATGAATCAGTTCTATAAAAAATCTCTAAAATGAGTAAATATTTTTCTATTTTTATATAATGAAAAATCACAATGAAAAAATCGTCAATACATAATGAAACTAATATATTATTAGATTATAAATTATTTTTTGAAGTTATATGGATTCATAGAATGTTTATAGATTCACCTATAAATTATGATAGAGTCAGAAATGTAATATCCATAAGGGTGGATGACGAAATCCCCAATATATTTTTACTAGTGTGATCCTTAATAGAGAAGTTTTGGAGATAATATGAGTGTATGAACATGACATATAGACCTACATTAGTATAAATGTAATGATTAACAAAAATATGGAATCATGGATGAATGGAAAATTGAATCAAAGGATTTAAGAATCATATTAAGAAACTATAGTTTGTTGGGATTGAATTCATTTCTTCATGATACATATTATTTAATTTATATTAACATTACATAAACTCTATGTTTCATTCCCATGTTTTATACCATTCCTTTCATCAGCTAATTAGTAGTATCCATCATCCCCAAGATGTTTAAAGTGAAAAATTGTCCATAATAATTAATATCTAGAAGTCATGATATGTTTTCCTCAGTATGTAACAACATTATCATCCTTCTATGAAATAAAAAACTACTCTATGTTTGTGAGATTGAATTTTTACTCCTAAAACTACATTAGATAACATATGAAATACTTAAACCACATGGGTGGGATAAAAATATCATTAACATAAAAAAATTATTATGAAACATAATGTGTGATTCAAGTAGATTAATATGATATCAAAAAATACACAGCTCTTGCAAAATAATATGTTGAAATAGTTTATATAATTTGGAATAATAATATCATTGAAACATAAAAATATCAAAAATATATAAAACATGGAATATGAATAAATTATGAACAATATAAAATAATAAATTACTTGATGCACATAGCCTTATCATAGATTAGGATTACTACTTAATCCCACACAAATCACCTCAAGAGGTATAAAAATTAAACATTACATTAGAGGGTCATAGGGGTTCACCCACCAAAAAATATATATGATTTTGTTAGACATGCATTTAATTCATATATATATAATAAACATTAGAATTTTCAAGGAATTAAATGGATTGTAAAATAATAATATATAACAAAACTTGATGGTGTATGATTAAGGAATTCATGAAAAATGAATTAAAATAGTCTTTGAAATTTATTGTTAATTTTTTTAAAATATAGATAATAATTATTTCCAAATGAATTGACTATATGAAAAAGGTATGATAGGTAAATTATAAAACGTACCACCTAATAGGGGTTTTATAAAAATTGGTAATGAATCATTAAGTAGGGTAAAATAAAATTAATTTTAATAATACATATAAATAACTAAAAAAAGTATTTTCATAATATAATGAGGAGTTTTAGAAACCATGGTATGTTTAATCCATTTATTATTTTTTCCAATAAATGGTTTATGAATAATAATATAACATTAAATTGGTATACATATTGAATGGTATTGTGAATATTACCATTAAAACATGTATATCCCCAAAATGAATAAGTGAATTTATATATGTATATATGTTTAGGGAAAAAATACAAAATATATATATATTTCATAAGATAAATTCAGATAGATTATAGGGTAAAGGCATGTAATGTATAACCTAATGAAAATGGGGTATTTCAAAGGTGTCCCATACCATATTTTTCATAATGTTTTCCATTAAACTTAACATCTTGTTCAATGAGTTGCATATAATTACTATACCCCTTAATGTTCCTTGAATTGTGAAAATTTTCTTCCAAGACCATAGAGATGTTCAGGATATCATTGGGTATTTAATATGTTATAAACTTTTTATTCTCAAAGGAAGAGAATATATAAAAAGAAGTGGTGGTATTAATAAGTGTGTGAGGTTTTTTTTGAAAATAATAGTTATAAATTTTGTATTTTGGATAAAAAATAGAATTGGTTTTTAATTTTGGTTGCATATATACTGAATGGTTCAAATCATTTTTTAACTTATAGTTTCTTATGTCATCAATTATATAATTCATCATGTATTTATTATATACTGTTAAATACTCTATTTTAATGTATCTAAAAATCCACTAACAATTCAACATTATTAAAAATATAATAAAAATTTTCCAAAACATTCTTTGATTTTTTGTATTCAAAAATTAAATCCGTTTTGAAAATTGTTATCAAATTAATAGAAATTAAAATCTTAAATAAAACAATTATTTATTTGAAAATTATCCCAATTTTAATATTATGGTTAATTTTCCAAACTCTTGACACATAACTTATAATTTCAAAAAATTAAATAATTATTATAGTACATCCCAATAAAAAATTATAAACCGACATAAGGAAATATAAAAAACATTTAAATACTAAATTTGTTATAAAAAAGAATACTAATAATATATGTTTTTCAAAAATATAAAAACATATTATATCAACATTTGAACATTTATTTATTCTTATTTTTAAAAAATAAGTTATATTGTAATTTTAGAAATAAAAATATATATTTTTCACATCCATGTTTAGTGAAACTATTCTAATGATAAGGTTACTTTATATAATTATCATATTACAATTCGGACCGTCATTTTATTTTTACAATAGTCACACATGTTAGGGTCATATGGGTTCCCAACATCAAATAAATAAATTATATTTCACTCATTCATAATTATATTCTATTATAACTCAAGGTTATAGATTTGTTTCAATTTTAGGATTGATATTTAATTATTAATATTCATACTCACATATACAATTATTACATCCTTACCTGAATTACCATCAAACTAGTAGTTGGACTGCTGGGTCACATGGCCTTAATAGAGTCTCCGATTATAGTAGAGGCTATCAACTATAATAGAGGGTCTCATGTGGTGATATTTTATTGCGTATATCCTCTTATTAGAGATGCACACATGTATTATTTCGTAATAAACAATATATAGTTGTGGAATCAAAAAATAATGATATAAGAAGAAGAGAAAGACAAATAATATAATGAAATTATTAATTTCATCCAATGATATTTATATAATGTATGAATAAAAGATGATGATTCATGATCTAAAAAGAAAAAATATAGAATGCATTTCAATTCATAACAAATAGAGGAAAAATGAAAAAAAAACAAAAAAATCCTTAAGTGATATCAACGAGAATCCTGATCTGCATCTCAGTCCATTTCCCCTATCATCGAGGTATAAAAAGAACATCATAAGTAATCAACCATGGTCTATAGTTCTATGAATATAATAGTCTACTCAGGTACCCCAGTGCAATGGCGGACCAATCAGGGGGTGAGGTATAAATCTTTGTAGGATGGAACACATGGTTTCTAGCCCACTTTAGATAGTGGAATATAATTCCTAATAGACCTTAGGTATAGTGGATGTGAATCATTACTGAATATTCATATAACCTCACACATTAATTATTAAAGGACATATGGAGAGTAAACCTGCTTCATCTGAAGGATGGTATATCTAGTCATGGAACATCATATATATATATGCATAATATCATTATATATATATATTAATATATAGATATAGTTTCAGAAGGATCGTGATGTAAACACTGCCATCCCATTCTAGGGTATACACTCATGGTCTAGCCCCTAACCCAATTCCAAGATCCCTCATTGCCACTTAACATATAAAAATGGTAGGATATGGATGTACCCACTATCATCCATCACCAGTAGAGCTCTCAGAGTCTATCCCTTATCTCCAGCTATTGGCTAGACCATGACATACCCAAAGGAAACCACCAGTAGGGGAGCTCTCACAGTCAATCCTCCAACTCCAGTTAGGAAGCTCGCAATGTATCCCCTCCCAAAGACCCTCACCGTTCAATGGATCCACATATCGTAATGACTGGGATAAACCGAAATTCGTCTATCACCAGGGGATCTTTCATGATCAATATGCGAGCCCAGATAAGAAGGTAACATAGTCATCCCATCCAATAGCTCTCATAGTTCCCTATCTCTACAAGCCTATATGGAATAATTGTTTACAATATATATTTCACAAGGAATTTACCTTCAAGGCATCTCATTCTGCCATTTCATTTACATAAAATCATTTATATTCACATTATTCTAAAGTTAACTCATAATAGGGATTAAATTGAATCATTTTCATGGGCTTTGTAACATACAATTCAACCCACGTGGAAATGACCTCTCATGCATGTCACTATCCATATAAAATTCCATTTCAATGATAACTTTAATTTACAATATTCAATATAGCGAAAAATTCATTATGACTAAATAATTTAATCAAAGAATTCTATTTGATGTGAACCATCCTAAACAAGGTCATCTCACTCAAATTTCTAAAACACATTAAATTGATGTAATGTACAAGTTCCAAAGGAATAGATCTTATTCATTATACTAAATAGTTTAAACCATCTTGAATAATCCATTATATCTATACCATTTACCATAACCAAAACGTTATATCATTCATATTGTTAAAATTCCACAAAAATACTAAGAGGTATGTTCAAGGAAAAAGGGTCATTGAAATAACTAGATTACCATGTTGGGTAATTCCATGTCAAGGAAACCAAAGCACCCCTGGGGTGTCATAGGTTAATTGAATAACACATGAGATAAGGGAAACTTATTTTAAATGTAAGTCCAATCTATTGACTTATGAGGTTCATTAATTATATTAACAATTAAAATGAAAAGGGGAAACTCATATCATAAAATTAATGGTGTCCTGGTGTTAACATGCAATTAAACAGACATTATCATCATGGATTTAAAGGATAATAACAGAAATAATGAAATATGGAATAAAATTCAAATCATAAATTTGTTTTTTGAAAGAAAAAACACCACTGTTGGAGGTTATTTTTTATAAAACCATGACTTTGTATATAAAACCAATCATGACCCAGAACAATGAATTTCATCCAACAAGGAAAATCATTTCAGAAAACTGCCATAAATTGAAAATAATTAATATAGGTGTGAAGAAAGGGAAATTAATTAATTATTGATTTTGTAAATAATAAGGGAATAGAAAGCGATGCCACCTCAGTATGTACACCAAATCCAAGATGAACACTTTGGTGCTTGGCAGTTTTACCGGCAACCACTCGAAACATCTTCACACTTTCATACACATACATTCATATATATATATATATATATATATATATCCCTTAAACCAATGCACATACTCCAAAATCCATGAGGGAATATGTACATGGAAGATATATATAATTATATATATATACACCTATTTATATGATTTCATGTCCACAATGAGTCACCAAACCCTCTATAGATTAGACAAGGGTCCAAAATTCACTTAAAGGCTCTAAATAAACTATGTGAAACCACTCAAAAAGAATAAAACCTTACATCAAATAAAGGTTGTAAACTGAATCGACCAGAATGATATCTCCATTGGTGATATACATCAAAAATCATATAAAGGGGTCCCATGAGATGAACTTCACAACATAACATTGCTAGAAACAAAAAATATTGTATCTCCCCATTGCAAATAGATCAACTGAACCTCAATGTAAAATAGAGAGAGGTAAACTCAGTTGTAATAAGAGATATAATATGTAATATGACCATACCAGGGATATTTGAAGAAAATATAAGATTAAATGGGGGATAAAAAATAGATCATAGGTAGTAGGTGGTGGTGGGTCATCAAGCACAACTAAGGAACCAAGGGGAGGGTGTCGCGGTGGTATGATTGAGGAGGGGTAGTAGGTTTAGTTTTTATTTTCCTTTTTAATTTAATATAATTTAAAATAATTCAAATATTAGATTAGGGTATGAATCTTTCTTTGGAACGCATGTTTTTGAAAACTATGATCCCTCCCCTAGAAACCTAGGGCACCCCTCACGGTTTGTCCCGCATGGTTTTCCTAACCGTGAAAAAAATAAGTGGTGATTAGTGTTTAAGAAATACCTATGACACTAACCATGTGTTATATGATAATGGTTTAGTAAATAGTACATATCTTGTGTGACAGAAACTGACCACCTATATAAGGCCATGTGGTTTTTTACTATGGGCCAGATAGTTTCAAATAAACCATGAACACAAAGCTGGTCCTTCAAAAGTTTATTTTTTAGGTCCAGTGCTCTGTAAACTCTTAAGGATGCCTATGAATCTTCTTAGGCCATCACCTATATCAAAAAAACAACACTGTTAAGGGTTTTAACTCTCATAAATACATTCAGAATCATTGTTTTAATAATGGATCAAATAATATACCAAAAGTTTCAAAATTCTTCTAGATTTTTCTCTAGATTGAAAAAGAGGATAATTACAACATTCTAACCATTGAAATTCCCATCTTGGATTAGACTTCAGGATCATCCAGAACATCACCTGACCTACAAGGGTTGGGATGTTCCATTCAAATGGTCGTGTTTTTTTTATAAACACCCAATGCACCTCTGAGTATTCTTTAAAAAACACGACACTTAAACCACCAAGGCATGTGTCAACAATGATTCTCCAAACGAAACATTGAAACAATACATATCCAAACCTGTTCAACTAGATACATGATTTTATCATTGTCTCGTTAAACATATGGCCAATGTTACATCCCTCTATAGGATTTAATGATAATGAGAAAATTACAAACCACAGTTCATCTTATGGCCAGAATAGACATACAAACACAACTTTAATAATTTTAAAGAATCCTCTTGTGTGATTGATGAAATGGTTAAAGTGGTTGATTCCCCATAATCCTCAAATACCATGTCGAGTAGAATTTCCTTGAATGTCCTCATCCCACACACACAACACTTGCCTTCACCTGTAAATGTGTTTTAACACAGTCTTTCATCATCTTTGAACATTAAACAAGAAGAACCCTGAGTTGTGCCACATCAGGATGACCATTCAAGAAGATTCTAAGATTAGACATCTATAATTTTAAAATAGAACATTGAATTATTCTCCTAAGTCACCTCGGATATACAAAAAACATATACCGGGAATTCCACCCCTGAATTCTGGTGATGTTATGTAACCAAACCATCTATTTCCCATTTCAAATGTCGTACCACCACTCGAACAAAGTTGAAATATAGATTCATCCCCCTAGAATAATATCTCATTAAAAATTAACTCTTATCCCATAAATTAAATCGGGTTAACCATGGATTCATAGAACTAGAGTCCAATAGACTATTACGAGTTACTTCAAATTCTATAGTTACAAGTGAGTCATGGGTACAATGTCACTATATCGACATCAAATCAACGACTATGATCAGAGTGGAATCTTTCTAGATGTGGAATAATAAGAAACAACTAATGTACCAAATATTTTCTGGGGAATTCTTACATGAAAACCCAATGGTCACTAAGAACCACCATTCCATGAAAATAACCATGTATATAGTGTTCAACACAGAAGGGGTTCTTCCAAAGAAGCCCCTGGCTTTTAAGGATTTAGTGTGGAATACGACCACTTCTACCTTTGTACATCTTGGATTAATTCAAGAAAAGTAACATGCTCATCACTCAGATAAATACACAAAGATGATTTGAACAGCTCCAGCCAAACACACCCTACATCAATAAAGAATACTAGTCTAACCACAACCAGTCGACATATTAAAAGAATCCCGACTCCACTTACCAATAAAAATACACTAATTGACCACATTCTTTTACAACCTAAGGAATAACATAATAATTCAACATACCAATGATGTCCATCACAGACTAATGGTTCTTCACAAGTGATTCATACACTACAAACTAGATCAAATTTGTGCAGCTGATCAGGTATGACATGATTTATCATTTTAAAGGCTCAATGACATTCTAGAAAAACAAATCATCTAAAATGGTCATCATAATTTGTATCCTTATAAGGGACATGATTCATTTAATCATATGTAACATGACACTCCCCTCGTTAGTAATTTTCTAGTCATCAACATGAATGATAAAATACCCATTCAAAAGCATGCTAGATCAAGTACACCAATAACAAAGTGGGACGCTCCTCATATCCATGATCACCACATCAATAATACAAGATATCCAAAACTAGACCTACCAATGTGTCAAAAACCCCAGGTTTCATGATTCACTGTAAAGATTATTAAGTCAATTTTTATTTATTAACACTCTATATACTCTACTTAGATGATTAATTGAGATCGTTGAAAAATATACAAGCCTCAAAGATTTAATAGAACTCATACAGTTCTTTATACCATTTTACACTCAATAGTACCCCTTGCCATGCATGAGGCATATATATTCTAATGTAACTAAGAATTACCAGGTTCTCATATTCATATCAAAGGCCCAAAACACAAACACAACCCATCTAAAAAATGGAATCACTAGAAAATAAAGGCCTACAAGGGAAAACGACACCCAAACTGATTCCAACGCCAAAAAACACATTGAAATGAAAATTAAATTGGCTCTATAGGTGATACCTAAAATAGGATATCCCCTTAAGAAGCATAATCATTAACTAGGTCAAGCTGTCACACTTAAAAAAAGTCACAAGGATCAAAATCAGAACATTTAAGCTACTAAGAAACCAGAAAAATCCTAATGGAAACTCTATCGTTTCTATTCCAACTATACTTGTGTAAATATTAAACTACCCACACATGACTATTTTAAACAAAGAATACCATCCATGTTTCATTTCCAAGATCATTATATATAATCTCATTTAAATATTTAACCATTTACATTATTTAACTGACACATCAAGGAAAAGCTTGAATGGATCAACAAAAATCAGTTTTAAAACATTAACACTTCATTAAATTCAGTTATAATTAAGAAATTTATCAAAAAGACTTTTTTAACAAATACAGTGACCTAGGAGTCTCCGACTAATCCAAATTCTGTTATTTAGAAAACTAAATATATATATTTGTTTAACCATAGATTGAAAAAGTACCCATAACAATTCATCACATAAATACATGACCCAACAGACCTACATGGGTTGAGTTGAGTATTGTGAAGTTACCTAATTCATTTCCCATTAAAATTTATCTTTTCATACATATTAAAAAAATTTCACAACATCACATAGTCATATATCGATGATCAACTACATGGGTTGGAATTTCCCATTTCTGGAAGTTCTTGTACACCTCATTTATTGAATATTGGAACCCATTAATCCAAAAAAACACCATTTATGATTGTATCATACTCAATTATAATGATCCATCTATATGGGTGTTCATCTAAAAACATGTAAATAATAAATACACATTAAAATTGGGAATTTTTCTCTCTTTAGACAAAATCAATTCACATTATAATTTTAATTTAGTATTCATAAAATTTTAACTATTTCCTTTTATAAGGGTTCAAATATATGGGGTTCCTTTTCCCAGTTTTATGGAACACATAAACTGTACAACTATAAACTGGCTCCCATCATAATCACAACCCTTAATTTTTTTACCCTGAAACCGTATACATATAAAAACTATCATGTCATTATAATATGTAAACATAAAATCATGCTATAATAAATAATCATGGTACATAATGGAATACAATTCAAAATAAACAGGAAGCATGGAATATAACCAAATCAATGAAATATAAGAAATAACTAAATATGTCATAGCATAGATGGGACATAATCAAATAAATAATCGACCTAAAATGAAATTTCATGGTTTGATGTATGAATGAAATGATAATTTATATGTTCTTAATATGAAGCATGTTATACTTCATCCATTCCATGATAGGGAAAGGGAAAAACTAAAAAAATATTCAAATAACTCATGGTGATATACATCAAATATAATACGAAATAGAATGAAAAATAATCCCTTCCCTAACTACTTGGTCATTTCTTATACATGGGATGATCAGGCAATATCACAACTATTAACTAGGAACCAACACATTCATTATCATAGATTTAGAAACCCAAAATATTAACCCAAAGGAAATATTTAACTCTGATACCACTTTTAAACATCATGACCTAGATTACCATCAAACCCATAACTAGATTGGTCAGTTACAAGGAATCAATCATGTCTCTACATATTCCATAGGCTACTGACTAGCATTTAGGGTCTCATGAGGTGACAATGGGGAGACTATACCCTCTTATTAGATATAGGCAACTGATTTATCTATTAATATTCAATTGATAGTAGTAGATGTAATAAATATTAAAAATACTAATAACTAGAAGAATAATATTATAATTAATATATTAAAATCAGATAATACCATTTCATGAAATGTATGCATAACAGATGATGATACATAATCTAAAATAGAAGAAAACAAAACATGCATTAAATATCAAATCAACACAGAACTCATATAATGAAAAGAACTAAAATTAATTGAGACTAACTCCATGATAATCCTAATCTCCAAATTAGTCCCTTTCTCTTAACTCTGAGTTATAAGATTCACAAAATAAGAAATCAACTATGATTTTCAATCCTTTAATATGAGAGTCTACATAGGTACCCCAGGAAAATGGTGGATGGATCAAGGGGATAGATACAAATATTATTATGTTGACACCCAAAGTGTCTAGCCTAATCAATATAGTACAATATAAATTGTAATAGTGTGATGAAATAGTGAATTTAACGTGATACTGAATATTTATATAGCCTCCTACTAATGTTCCTAAAGGAATCCTTGCAGGTATTTGTTATTAATCCCAATGATGGTATGTATTATAATGTTACATTATATATATACACACACAATGTATAGATAAGATATATATATATATATATATTGGTTGGGATGGAATAGTATGTAACCACCACCATGATATTCCTTGGGAAGCTCCCACGATCTAGCCCCTAACCTAATTCTAAGAGCTCACATGGTATCTCAGAATACACATAATGGTAGGACCAGGACATACCCACTATCATAAGTCACCAAAATATCTCTCATGGTCTATCCCCAAGAATAATCTACATGTAGGACCAGGGAATACCCAAAACAATCCGTCACAAGGGGAGCACTCACAGTCATTCCCCTAGCTCCAGCTAAGAAGCTCACACATCACCCCTCCCAAGGGCTCTTACAGTCCCTTGAATCAACATGTTGTAAGGATAAGAATTCTCCTAAAGGTTTCCATCTCTAGGGGAGCTCTCATGCTCAATCATCTAGACCATCTATAAAGCTTAAACACTCTTCTCTTACAATTTCTCTCAAGGTCCATTGGATCCACATGACTATAAGGAGTAATTATTCACAATATACAATTTATGAGGCATTAACATCTCATGCATCACATACTCACCTTTCAATTACATAAAGGAAAAAAATTTCACATTTATAATTATAGAAATTCATATTACGAATTCAATTAAAACATTACCATGTGCTTGGTCACATTCAATTCAATAAATGAGGAACAGACCACTCATGAATTTCACTCTTTTTATTCAATTCCATTTCAATGATCCATTTAATTGACACAATTCAATAAAGGGAAAAATAATTATGACTAAACAATTTAATAAATGCGTTCTATTGGATGTGATCCATCCTACTTCATGTTATCTCATTCAATTTTCATAAACATGGTATATTGATTTGAGGTACATTTTCCAATGGAATGAATCATGTTCATTGCCCAAAATGGATGAAACAATATTTTATAATCCAATATGAAAATTAATTTTACTATAACAATAAAATTATCGAATTCATAACATCAAAATTCCACAAAGAAGACCATAGGTCATGTTTAAGGAAAAAGGGTTATGGAAACAACCCAATTATTTACATTTGTAATTCCAAGTCTATGAAGACCAAAACCCTTGGGGTATATTGTATTTATAGAATTACATATGATAAAAGGGTCACGTTATTTAAATAAAATGTAACTATATGTACTTATAAAGTGTATTCGTTAAATTAAAATTTATAATGAAAAGGGGAAGCTCATTTCATAACATTAATGAAAACTAGTTCTCAGTGGTCTATTTTCCTAACCATACCATCAAGGAATAAAAAGAAAACCAAGGTAATAATATATGAAATAGTAAAATTATAATAAAAATTTTGGGTTTTTGAATAGAGTGCACCTCCAATGGGGGGGTTTTATTACCAAACTATGACACTTCTATTGAAAAAATCTTTTAATATAACTAAGCCATTCATTTATCAAGGAAAATCATTTTGAAAAACTAATATTCATAGAAAAATATTAATAAAGTTATGATGAACATGAAATTTATTAATTCATTCATTCATAAATAAAAAGGGAATTGTTATGGAACCTACCACATGATAGTGACCAAAAAAATTCCATAAACATTGGTACTTTATAGTTTTACTCACGAACACTCAAAACTGCTCAATGATTGCATGCACATACATTCATATATATATATCCCTTATACAAGTGAACATACTTCCCTTTCCATGAGGGCATATATACAAGAAAGATGTATATATATATATATATTCATACATATATATATATATATATCTATATAAGAGCACATGTATTCAATGAGTCGCCAAACACTCTACATATTATACAAGGAACCCAAAATCACAAAATGTTCCCAAATAAACATTGTAAAAACACATATCATGATAAGTCTCATACCTTGTCATGACCCGTCCTCGGGGCCCGTGTCGTGACTATCCCAAGCCCGCCTTCCACAAGCCAGGGGCTGGCGACTAGAACCAAAGGCATAAATCCCGATAACTGGGAAGGAATTGCCTTTATAATAGTAAACAAAACAAAACAGAGTACAAGTTGATGTAAAACACTAAGTACAAAAGAAAGTGCTGAAAAGTAAATGGGTCAGAATACAAACCAAACTGAAGGTATAGCTACAACTGAATGATAGTACAACAGAAAAAGACAAACAACTGGATGAAAGGAAGCAGCTCCTGGGTCGTCCTCCTCGGATCCTACCTGAAGGGTAGGAACAGATAGCGCAGCTCCTGGATCGTCCACCACGGATCCTACCTGAAGGGTAGGTACAGATAGCGCAGCTCCTAAATGATATCGCCCGTCAACCTCCTCCAAATGTCATCTCGTCATGATGTCCACCTCCAGATACTAACTCATCGTGTAGTCCACCTCCGGGTACCGTCCAGCCCTCAAATACTGGGCCTCCATCAGCACTGCTCGTCGTCTGCAACCAACACAATGAGGTGCGGGCATTGCCCGTGCATGGGTGTGTATAACGATACTCAGTAGGGACCCCGAGACCATCAAGGTCTCACTAAAACCAACAAGGATATCCACAGTGAGGATCTCAAAAGATAACCTCTACTTAGGTATATGCTCATGCATATACCTAAGTTATCAAGTAACCCATCTCAATCATGAGGAAAACACCAAGATCATGAAATCAACGGATATCCCCTACCCATGTATATTCCCATACATATACCTAAGTTATCAAGTGACGCATCTCATTCATGAGGTAAACACAAAGGTCAGAAGTCTCAGCTCAAACCAGGATTTTCATTATCAAAACTGTAACTGCTGAAAAGCTCCGTCTCTGGAGTGTACAGTGGTCCTGTCACGACTCCGAGGTACTTCTCACTAACCTAAGACTACAGAGGTACTCCTCCTATCGAGTACCGCGGGACAGCCACCCAAACACTGTAGTCCTTCCCGCTGGGGTATGCCACCCAAACACAGTAGTGCACACCGCCTAGTAGCCTGCAGAGGTACTCTCTGGACGAGTACTGCGGGTCTGCACTGTCACCCAGGTAGTGCTCCATCTGCCATGGATCTGCACCCAAACAAAGTAGTTCTCCGTCCATTGGGCTAATCGACTCACTCCAAGTCGAGTCGGTCAAGCAGTAGTCAGGTCGTCGTCGGCTACATGGTCTTCGTACTCCGCACGCTCGTCTCTGGGAGGGTCCGCTCCACGAGCTATAGGTCGATACTCCAAGTATCTCAATGTCCCATGAAGAAGTATCTCAAAGGACCGCCTCGTCATAGGGGTCTCAACGCAACAGACGGCGCGTCAATCGGACGCCCGGTCTGTGAGTTATTAGCCTTTTCATCGCAGGGCCCGGTTGGTTTCGTGAGCGAACCAACCCGGCCGTATCTCAACTGTACCCCAAACTCCCATAGGGTATACTCATAGGGACTGTTTCTCAATGTGATCACCAACGCCGCTGACGGTTCGTCAAACGGACGTCTGGTCTGAAAGATAACAGCTTTTCCGTTCCAGGGGCCCGGTTGGATTTCGGGTACAATCCAACCAGGCCACTATCTAACAGCAACCAAAACTCGGGCGAAGTATGCCAAAAGTTCCATCTAATGAAGAGGAATTCAGCGAGACAGACGGCGCGTCAATCGGATGCCCGGTCTGTGAGTTATTGGCTTTTTCGTTCCAGGGGCCCGGTTGGATTTCGTGAGCGAACCAAACCGACCACACTCCAACGGCGTCCAAACCTCGAGCGAAGTAAGCCAAAAGTTCCGTCTAATCAAGAGGAATTCAATGAAGTCGACAGCACGTCAATCGGAAGTCCGGATCTCATGATATGAGTGTTTCCGCTCCGAGGGCCCGATTGGTTTCGTGTACGAACCAACCCGGCTGAACTCAAAGTATTCCGAAACCTTGAGTGTGATATACCGAAACGACCGTCTCAATCCAAGGATCGCATCGCAACTAGCGGTGCGTCGATCGGAGGCACGTAGCACAAGTTATGGGCGTCCGACCAGAAAAGATTCTGTATTAAGGGGTTCGGGCCCGGTCCGACCCAAACCGTGTCCCGGTCCGGCCCGCTTGGGCGTGACCCGGCCCGGCCGGCATGGCCCAGCCCCGGGCAGCCGGTTTCTGCCACCACGGGACTGGAGACAGCCGGTCCCCTCCCTGCTCCGACACCGGCGGCCCGTTACCGGTCGCCGGTCACCCTGCTCCGCCACAGCCCGGAACCGGCTGCAGTTATGGTTCGTCCGGCATGGCGCGACGGAGCCGCTCCCCTCCGCCACTGCCCCGCTCCGGCCACGGTGTCTTCGGTTCTCTCCGACGCGGCACGACGATGCCGCGACTTGGTTTAACTTCACGGCATGGCGCGACGGCGCCGCGCATCACTTGCTGCAACATTCCGTGCGCTGCGACGGGACCGCGCCATTCCCATTCCAACACTTTAGAATCAATATCAAGGATAAGGGAGGAGGGTCAGCCGTGTTTATGCGGTCTGGCCCCCTCTCGTTAATCGAAAACATTTAGTCGTATATCCACAAGGAATGACAAAGTATAATTCACAAACGAAATAAAATAAATAAACCCCTACCTCGTGCGAGTTTGAATGGAGGTTCGTCGTACGAGGATTCATCGCGGGAAGAGTCTTTGCAGAAGAAGACGTCGCGGAAGAACCGTCGCGGAAAACGGTATCACTTAGTCGGTCTCCGAGGACTCGGCGTTCTTTGACGGAGTTCAATGCGTTCTTTGCGTTCTTTGTGTTCTTCGCCAAGGAAGATGACAAACACTAGCTTTCCTTAGCTTTCCTCCCCAAACCTCTCAAACAACAAAGGTTCCAACCCCAAAATAAAATAAGCTTACCTCTTATTTTATTAAAATAACAGAAAATTTGAATTTCAAGAGATTAAAATTCAAATAACCACACTTAACTCACTTAATTAATAAGATAAGTTATTAAACTTAAGTTGTCAAATATTAAATGTGAGTTGAGGGGGTTAATGAATGTGAAGAGATATGGAAGGTTAGGGAAGGTGAAGTGGTAGGGTTCGTGTGGGCCCCACCACCTTCATAACCTCTCTTGGGAAGTTGGGTAGTTACCCAACTTCCACCCATAGCATAAACCACTAAATGAAAAATAAAAATTGTAGTTAATTTTTAAATTAAACTTCCACAATTTTTATCATATTCTCTCGTTAAAACATATCTCCGGAAATGAAATTCCTAAGAAATTACCGGCACTACGGTTCCATCAGTGCCCTCGGAATTCGATTACGAGCACCGGTTCAAAAGATAGGAATTCCCGCTCATTCGTTCAGTGAACGTACCCGAGCCAAAATTCGGAAAATAATTCCGGGCACACCGGGCCTTGGAATCAGGTGCTGTCAGAAACTGTGTTCTTGTAAAATTCCAAATAAAATTAAGAAAACAATTTCCTTGAAATTTTCAGGTCTTTACATTACTCCCACCTCAGGGCTTTACATCCCCGTAAAGCTTCAACACAAACTTGGGTCACAAAAGCGGTATTGAGCACGCACCTGAGCCTTCTTCTCCCATGTGCTTACCTGGAGATTTTGTACTGCCAAAGAAAGCGCACCCGAGGAATCGACCATCCACATAGGATCTGCTCCTGTAGATTCTTGATCCCTACTAGAACCTCCGTGGAAGTAACCCCATCGCCATCGTTCTGCTCCTCATGGTCGATGATATGCGAAGGGTCGAGCGCATATCTCCTCAGTTGAGATACCTGGAAAACTTCGTGCACCTGGTGAAACTGAGGTGGATGGGCCAAGCGGTAACCACCTCGCCTACCCATCTGAGGACCTAGAATGGTCCGTTGAACCTCAGATATAACTTGCCGCCTTGGCCATATCTCCATAAACCTCGTCGAGGTGAGACCCGTATAAGGACATGATCGTCATCCTCAAACTCTAGAGGTCTCCAATTTCTGTTATAACTGAAACTCAGACTTCTATTGCCACGAGGGTATGGTTTACTGACTCAAGAGTGACCGGTTTCAACCTCCTATCAAAGAGTTTATCATGTGCTTCCTGGGGTTTCCTTTTTGCCGACCGAGGAAAACCCATCCCGACGTTTTCCTAAAATCTTCAATTTGAGTATGAACAGTTATTGCACATTCCATACTCAAACTAACGTCGTAAGGCCTCGACGCTGCCACTAAGAGATTCCAACCGAAACTATCAACTTGAGAGTCTGACCACACCGTCGGCGTAAGTGTGATTATCGAGTCTCCTCCCAAGGTATCTCCATACGTGAGGGTCATGTCCATGGCTTCCGGAAAATCTAGGTCTGGAACAAGATTTGTGAAATCAAGGAATCATTCATATCGACGTCTGCTACTACAGCATCTAGTAGTGGAAACAGTCTATCCATTAAATCATTTTTAGAGCAATTGGGTCACACTCCTTGACCGCATGTATCCGCACTCTTCCTCCGCCCTCCAACTCCCTGAGCATGGCGGGGATAACTAGGGCGAGTGGTTGTAGCATGTTAAGATGTAAACCACCTCATGCTGCTCTCCTAGCTATGCCTCCATATCTGCTGCTTCGCAGACTTATCTCTCCTTAAAGATTCCTCTTCTTGAAACATTTAACACGCTCGAGTCTCTAAGACTGGCGCCAGTTTTCTGTTTCTTACTGCACTGAACAGTCTTCATCCGCTCCTGGATGATCTGCACCTTCTTTGCATATGATCTAGAAGAGCTGCTAAAATTTCTTCTTTGCCGAAAAGAGAAACTCGGTCTCATCCCCTAGATGAACCACACCCATTGCCTAATACAGTCAATCCTGACATGGATTATACATTCATGCCATGGATGACGTCGTAAGGCCTCGACGTAACTACTAAGAGATCCAACTGTCACTCTTGCCTCCAAGGGTCGAGTCACACTGTCGGCATCAGTGTGAGGTCACTGGGTCTCCTCCGGTAGAAATCTTGAAAGTGAGGGTCATGTCAACAGTTTTAACTGGGACCACACAGTATAAACAAAACAAAAGGACAGGAAAGAAAACAAAGTTATGTGTCTTTTTATTATTTCAACTCATAGTACAAAGACACGAATACAACAGCTACATGGAACTAGAAGTACAAGGGACGTATCCACCAGTTCCGCTCCTGTCTACCTGCTCTCGGTGCTCTACTGCCTTGTCCACTGCTCGGCTGATACTCAAGCACCCGCCGCTGCTTCTGCCTCGGTGGATCTTCCAAAGCCTGCGGATGAACTGTACGAGGAGTCGGACAGTCACGTGCCAGGTGACCCTTTCCACCGCATGAGTAACACTGTCTGTTTCTAGAACTCCTAGCTATGTACCCAACTCGGGTGCCCCGCACCACTGATCCTAAAACCCGAGATCGCCCAACTGCTGGTCTGGTCCTCCTGGACCTCTGCATCATCTGTCTACTGCCCATAGATGACTTGGCTACTGATCGAAAAACACGCAGAAAAGGCAGCAGCTCCCTAACATGCTCGGGGTGTAGAGCTACTGGCACAAACTCCACCCTGAATAAGGTCTCGAAATCTTCCCATGTAAAGGTCATCCCGTTGCAAAACTGGAACAAGTGGCTCCACCACCTGCCTTCTGCAGCCTGAAGAAGGCTGGCAGCAAAGATCACCATGAAGTCTGCAGGCGTCCCCACTAGCCTGAAGACTCTCACCACTGCTTCCAGCCAAACCTCAGCCGCCTGCGAGTCCATCTCTCCCCGGAACCTTGGTGGCCTCTGGAGCTGGAACTCGTGCAGCGCACTCAAGTGGCGTGCATCGCCTACTGCTGGCGCTGCTGGCATCGGTGGCCCTACGTATGGTAGTACCGCTGGTGCCTCCGCTGGTGCCTCAAATGCAAGAGGGCCCTGTACCGAAGCCTCGTCACACCGTAGGCTGTCAGTACGCACATCCCTCTGGGCTCTAGCTGGTCATCCATGAAAAGGCATCCTGAAAGAAACATCGTGACATGGTCAAATGATTATACCTGGTGAGATGACCTGGTTTGAGCTGATATTTAAATAGAACATCTGGAAACACACAAGCAATCAGTGTTTTCATGCACAAAGTCAGAATTCAGTTATCAGGGTCCTAGTGTATGGATACGTCGGCCGCCCGCACCAACACTGGACTCCCTGAACTAATGACCACACTCGGTACCCTTAACACTATTTCTTCAGAGAAAGAAAATATCAGAGTTATAAGTTCTACGGAAGAACCGACTCCTCTGATACCAATTTTTCACGACCCGTCCTCAGGGCCCGTGCTGTGACTACCCCAAGCCCGCCTTCCTTATGCCAGGGGTTGGCGACTAGCAACAAAGGCGTAAATCCGGATAACTAGGAAGGAATTGCCTTTATAATAGTAAACAAAACACCACAGAGTACAAGTGGAAGTAAAATATTAAGTAAAAAGAAAGTGATGAAAAGTAAATGGGCCAGAATACGAACCCAACTGAAGGTACAACTACAACTGAACGATAGTACAACAGAAAAAGACAAATAGCTGGAAGAAAGGAAGAAGCTCCTGGGTATTCTTCCTCAGATCCTACCTGAAGGGTAGGTACAGATAGCGCAGCTCCTGGATCGTCCGCCACGGATCCTACCTGAAGGGTAGGTACAGATAGCACAGCTCCTAAATGATCTCGCCCATCAACCTCCTCCAAATGTTTTCTCGCCATGAAGTCCACTTCTAGATACTGACTCATCGTGTAGTCCACCTCCGAGTACCATCCAGTCCTCGAATACTCGGCCTCCGTCAGCACTTCACGTCGTCTGCAACCAACACAACCAGGTGCGGGCATAGCCCGTGCAGGGGTGAGTATAACGATACTCAGTAGGGACCCCGAGACCTTCAAGGTATCACAAAAACCAACAAGGATATACACAAAGAAGATATCAATAGATAACCACTACTTAGGTATATGATCATGCATATACCTAAGTTAACAAGTAACCCATCTCAATCATGAGGAAAACACCAAGATCATGAAATCAACGGATAACCCCTACCCCGGTATATGCCCATACATATACCTAAGTTATCAAGTGACCCATCTCATTCATGAGGAAAACACAAAGGTCAAAAGTCTAAGCTCAAACCAGGATTTTCATTATCGAAACCGTAACTGCTGAAGAGATCTGTCGCTAGAGTGTACAGTGGTCCTGTCATGACTCTGAGGTACTGCTCACTAACCTAAGACTGCTGAGGTACTCCTCCTGTCGAGTACCACGGGTCAGCCACCCAAACACAGTAGTGCTTCCCACCAGTGTTTTCCACCCAAACACAGTAGTGAACACCACCTATTAGCCTAAAGAAGTACTCTCTGGATGAGTACCGCGGGTCTGCACTGTCACACAGGTAGTGCTCCGTCCGCCATGGGTCTGCACCCAAACAAAGTAGTGCTTCGTCCACTGGGCTAATCGACTCACTCCAAGTCGATTCGGTCATGCCGTCATCAGGTCTCAATCGGCTACACGGTCTCCGTACTCCGCACGTTCGTCTTTGGAAGGGTCCGCTCCATGAGCTACAGGTCGATACTCCAAGTATCTCCAAGTCCCACGAAGAAGTATCTCAAAGGACCACCTCATCATAGGGGTCTCAACGCAACAAACGGCGCGTCAATCGGACACCCGATCTGTGAGTTATTAGCCTTTTCGTCCCAGGGGCCCGGTTGGTTTCGTGAGCGAACCGACATGGCCGTATCTCAAATTTACCCCAAACTCTCATAGGGTATACTCATAGGGACCGTTTCTCAACGTGATCACCAACGCCTCTGACGGTTCGTCAAACGGACGTCTGGTCTGAAAGATAATAGCTTTTTCGTTCCAAGGGCCTAGTTGGATTTCGGGTACAATCCAACCCGGACACTATCCAACAGCAACCAAAACTCGGGAAATGTATTCCAAAAGTTCCATCTCATCAAGATGAATTCAATGAGACAGACGGCGCATCAATTGGACGCCCAGTCTTTGAGTTATTGGCTTTTTCGTTTCAAGGGCCCGATTGAATTTCATGAGAGAACCAACCCGACCACACTCCGACGGCATCCAAACCTTGAGAGGATTAAGCCAAATGTTCCATCTCATCAAGAGGAATTCAATGAAGTTGACGGCACGTCAATCAGACATCTGGAGCTCAAGATATGAGTGTTTCCGCTCCGAGGGCCTGATTGGTTTCGTGTACGAACCAACCTGGCCGAACTCAAAGTATTCTGAAACCTTGAGTGTGATATACCGAAACGACAGTATCGATCCAAGGATCGCATTGCAACTGAAGGTGCCTCAATCGGAGGTCCATAGCACAAGTTATGGGCGTCCGACCGGAAAATATTCAGTATTAAGGGGTTCGGGCCCGGTCCGACCCGGCCCGATACCCCCAGGGTCGACCCGAACCGGGTCCGGGTCCAGACCGCTTGGGTGTGACCCGGCCTAGCCGGTGCGGCCCGGCTTGGGCACAGCGCGCCCAGCAGACTGGCTGGGCGCTCGGCCAACCGGACGCGCCGTTTGGAAGGGGGGCGCCTGCCCCTGGTGTAACTGCGACCCCCTTTAATGGGGACTGTTTTGTTGGCCGGCCGGGGGTTTAAACCCCCAGCTGTCATCATGTCCGGCTGGCCCACCACGGCCGGCCATTTTCTGCCACCACGAGACCGACAACGGCCGGTCCCCTCCCTACTCCGACACCGGCAGCCCAGAACCGGCCGCCGGTCACCCTGCTCCGCCGCGACCCGAAACCGGCCGCGATTATGGTTCGTCCCGCATAGCGTGATGGCACCGCACCCCTCCACCACGGCCCCGCTCCGGCCGCGGTGTCTTCAGTTCTCTCTGACGCGGCACGACGGCGCCGCGACTTGGATTAACTTCACGGCACTACGCGACGGCGCCGCGCATCACATGTCGCACCATTCCGTGCGGTGCGACGGCATCACGCCATTCCCATTCAAACACTTTAGAATCCATATCAAGGATAAGGGAGGAGGGTCAGCCGTGTTTGTGTGGTCTGGCCCCCTCTCGTTAATCGAAAACATTTGGTCTTATATCCATAAAGAATGACAAAGTAGAATTCACGAATGAAATAAAATAAATAAACCACTACCTCATGCGAGCTTGAACGGAGGTTCGTCGAACGAGGATTCGTCGCGGGAAGAGACGTCACAGAAGAAGACGTCGCGGAAGAAACATCGCGGAAAACGGCATCGTGTAGTCGGTCTCCGAGGACTCGGCGTTCTTCGACGGAGATCAATGCGTTCTTCGCGTTCTCTGTGTTCTCCGTCGAAGAAGATGAAGAACTCTAGATTTCCTTAGCTTTCCTCCCAAAAACTCTCAAGCAACAAAGGTTACAACCCCAAAATAAAATAAGCATACCACTTGTTTTATTAACATAACATAATATTTTAATTTCAAGAGTTTAAAATTCATATAACCACAGTTAACTCACTTAATTAAATACATAAGTTTTTAAACTTAAGTTGTAAAATATTAAATGTGAGTTGAGGGGGGTTAAAGAATGAGAATACTTATGGAATTTTAGGGAAGGTGAAGGGGTAGGGTTCTTGTGGGCCCCACCACCTTCATAACCTCCCTTGGGAAGTTGGGTAGTTACCCAACTTCCACCCAAAGCTTAAAACACTAAAAGAAAAATAAAAATTTTAGTTAATTTATAAATTAAACTTCCAAACATTTTATCATCTTCTCTCGTGAAAACATCACTCCGGAAATGGCGTTCCTAAGTAATTACCGGCGCTACGATTCCATCAGTGCCCTCGGAATTCGATTTCGAGCACCGGTTCAAAAGATAGGAATTCCCGCTCGTTCGTTCATTGAACGTACCCGGGCCAATCTTCGGAAAATGATTCCAGGCACACCGGGACTCAGAATCAGGCGCCGTCAGAAACTGCGTTCTTGTAAAATTCAAAAAAAAATTAAGAAAAAATTTTCCTTGAAATTTCCGGGTCTTTAGATACCTCATATGGCAGTGGAAAACTGGATTGACTCAAAACACATCACCTATGGCTGACAATATCAAAACTCACCTGAAGGTGCCTTGGGAGAGTCATCACACACCCTAACAACATAATAAACAACAAAAACCGTATTATCCATTTTCTTTGGGATTGGCCTAACCACACAATGTGATGGAAAAAAAGCAAACATGGAATGAAAATGAGATAAGATAGAGAATATGACCATAAATTGAACATTATAAGAATAAAACAATTGAAATTATAGAATAAATTTCGATCGAAGGAGGGATCCTGAGGGGCCTCTTTGTATGTTTCTAGAGAAATATTGTGCAGGGCATCATGTGAGTGTGACGGAAGAAGGGTGTTAGGTTTAGTTTTTTTATTTCATTCTCATAAAATTTATTTTAAATTTCATAAAATTTTAAAATATGGTATCATAAATGGTTTGGGACGCGCGGTTGGGAAAACCATGTGCCAACTATGTGCAAATTGTGCACCTTCCACTTGAAAACTAGGGAACCCCACATGATTTTCCAGTATGGTTTATCTAACCATGAACAAACCGTGTGTTGAATTGTTCATAGGTGATTCCTCTTCCACATATAGTGTGGGATACATGTACGGTTTTGTAAACTGTTTTCTTTTCATGAAACAACCACTGACCTCCTGCATGTGGTTGAACAATTTTCTTCTATGGGATACATGGTTTTAATCAAATCATGTGCCCTCATCAGGTCCTTCAAAAGTTAAATTTCCTAGTTCTGTGCTCCCAAAACTCATCAAGACACTTGAAAAGCTTTTTGGTTCTTCACTCAAGTCCAAAAACGTGGCCAATAAGGGTTTAAACTCTTAAAATTAAATTTTGATGCACAAATTTTTCTAATTACATATCCTATAGATGAAAAAAATTATTATTTTTTTAATATTTTCATCCAGTTCAATACACAGATCTTTAAAATAGTGTTTTTTAGTGTGGTATTTCTATTGGATCAAGGACATATAAATATACATAATATTCTTATCTTATTTTATATTTTAACATTGCAACATTTTTTATTATTTTGTCTATACTTGTTCATTAAATGTAATGACCATCATTATATAATAAAATTATATTAGTCCTATCATGTGGCGTCTGTGCATTATATTATACTAAAAGACTAATTATGAATTATTTATATGTTAAGGGAGATTCCTTTTAATTTTTTTTGTTTTTTTATGATAAAAATATAAATATAATTTAAATAAAGGGGAAGTAAAAATTATCCACCAGAATCAACTATACATAAATCTTCTCATCATAATTACATGACCAATTTGATACATGGATTTAATTATAATAATTTATACACATGAATTGATGTTCACATGTATGGTATAAATATTAAATTTTATGTATAGATTTACCACAAAATGTTGAAATTATTTCAATTATAAAACTAGTTTTATTAAAATGGTTAGTGGGATAATTCATGATATAGTATACCAAACTAGTATGTCGTGTCTTACTAACAAATATAATATAACATAACATTAAAAAAACAAATGATATCACCAAATAATCCTTCTTTCACCCCAAAGAGGTCTTTACCATCATTAAGTATCAGGACAAAAATATCATATAGAGCGTAGAGACCACACATTCCCATCATTAATGGAAAATATTTTGATAATGATTCTTAGATTATTACCTGTGGAATAAAGTGTTTTAATTTAGAAATTTAATGCATCCTCTTGTTTCATTATTTGTGGAAACAGTATCAGATATGGAGAATCTCCAACGGTCATGCCTCAAGGTAATATTTCATTCAATAATCATAAAAAACTCCTTGAGGTAAATTTCAATCATTAAAATATTAGATAGTTAAATTACATTTAAAATGGTGATAATTTATTGATTTCTTTATTTTATCTCTCTTAAGTCCTATTTTAATTTTAGTTTTATTTTTATTTAATCTATATAGTCACGTTAAGGGACAATTCACAGTAACCAAATTATAAAAAATATAACACTAATGAGGTATCATATAATTATATGTAATTTTTGGAACCATACTCATCTAATATCCTATATAGAAAATAATGAAAATTGAAATTCTATCATATAAAAAAATTAAATATAAATAAAACTATAGAATTCAACATGGTTCATTAATATCATGTCACAATTATAAAAAATAATTAATTTCGAAATTCATGTAAATAATATTATCTATAAAAATATCATGTATTCAATACCTATTAAAAATTGTTATTTTAATTCCAATGGAGTGTTTTATGTTATAGACTTTTTAGAAATCGATGTAATGGGTTGGATTTACATATATTAGTTTTGTACTTATTCAAAATATTAAATGAGTAAGAGAAGCTATATTTATCTAAAAATTAATGTGCGCATTTTATGGAAGTCTTCTGACTGAGGATGTTGGTGAACTTAAATAATACCTAGAAAAGGACATTGAGTTTCAAATGTTGATTCAATGTAATTTAGAATAACCTATAATGAAATAATATTTCTAATAGTATGAGGACTATAACATGAAATAAATTAAATTTTGATGTTTTTTAATAATTTATCTAAGATACTATTTGACCAATGTGTATATAATATTATTTTGTATATATATGATATTTTTAAGACAAAAAAATTAGAAATGTAATGGATATCATAGTGGTGTGTTGGATTTTTAATGTATATAGAAAATTGGAAAGGGAAAACCTACCTTATTATGATTAATATTTTTTTGATCCAAATTATACTCCACAAAAAATCTTATTATGTTTCATTTCATGAGGATCTGATGTAATTTTTTTCTAAAACACTCAATGATGATAATAATTTTTTTTTAAAAAATGGAATAAATCCATTAATAATTTTGGTATATGATATATTTTTTACTGTTATTATATTATTTTTGTTAATTGTATTCATTATACATGGTTAAAAATAAGTAAATTTTTAGTGAGATAGTGATCAGTGTTTTTCAAGAATAAGGTTTTTATGTGATATATATGGTTTTCCATACATAAAATCTAAAGGATAATTTGGTGATATATATGACTATCATATTTGACATATCATTATATAAGAATAATATAGAAATTTTCTGAGAATATTTTCTTATAATAGGGTTCAAGGAAATTTTATGATGTGATGAACGTATAGTTTAAGATGTTTTACCATATTTTATATTCTCTTAAATAAGAGCCTACTAATATTGGTGTCATTTGTTTTAATATATTGTTGATTGGTTAATTACATGTGGAAGAGAGGCGTGTCGTAGTGCATTGGTTAACGAAGTATCATGATTATTTCACAATATTTTTTTAGGGTATGATATATAAAAACCCAAATTATAGTAATTTCACTCCACTAATGAGTTCAGAATTTCATTGGGGGTACCCATAATGCTAAAATCTCAAATTGAAGGATTTTTAATGATCTTAAATTCACCCCATAATAATTGTTGTCACACCATGAATATTTTTAATCTGGAAGACTTTTTTTAATATCTTCTCATTCAGAAAAGAAAATATTGGATTTATTGAATGATTTGGACAAAAATTAGAATGAATAATAATTAACTGATTTTCACATGATATTTAAGGAGGATTTAAGATCCTATAAAAGTAATACACATAGAACATATCTTATAACCGAGTGAATTATTTCTAATATGTTGTAATTGGGGAGATATAATTCCCCTTAAATAATGATTCCAACTATGATGCATAATAATTATCATAGTATTGGTATATCTAATCCTCTAAGAAATGTATTTTAGAAAAAAATGGAAAACAAGTTCAAGTTATACTATATAATGAGGTGAATATATAATTGAATCTTGTGGAATAACATTACATAGACATAGAAGGAGATTCAATATATCACATAGAAGTGCAATTCATTTGAATATGGTGATATTCATAGAAATACTATGTATAATATGAAATTATATATTAAATCAAACTCATAATGCTTATGTATTTACCTATACCACTGAGACAATTAATTTTTTTCATGTATACTAATGCCTTTTCTACATCTGGTGAAATAAAAAAACACAAATAAATAAAGGGATATTTTCACTGGAAGTAGTGAGTTTCCATTAGAATTTATACAAAAAGTGAATTTAGGACTATAAGTTCTATATATTAAACCTACCACAAAGTAGTGAGTATATTATATTCAACTATATCTATGAATTGATAATTTCATGCTCGTAGAATTGTCTCAGTGTGGGTAATCCCAGAAAAAATCAACGTGTCTTTTGTGTAATATTTTATATATTCTACATAACATTAATTTTTTAGAGTTGATTAAATAAATCGAATATTATATCATTAAAATTTATGGAAAAGATAGATAAAAATTATATCATCATTAATCCAAGATGAAAATAGTTACCCTACAGTTAATGAGTTCAAAATAATTTAGGTATTTATAGTTTAAGGAATTTTTTTTCAATTGTAAAATTTTAATACCATGATTTAAACCACCATAACTCTGATGGTACCACATAATATACACCCCTGTAGTCGTATAAATTTTTAATTGTTCAAAGGACACTTTTTAGTAAATTTGGGTTTTTATGTGATCTATTTTTTTAAAAGTGTTTTCTCATTACTTTACATTATTTTTGATATGAAGTGAAAGTGATGAAATATGTATAATAATAATAGGGGAGTCCTATATAATTATACAGTTTTTGGGAAGTGAGATATTTAAATAGAAGATTCGATAATTAATTAAAACAAGGGTTTGAATGATTATTTTTGTGAATATACTAATATTTTCAATGATTTTGTATATATATCTAAGTAGATTATTATCCCAATAAATTTTGGACCTACAGATGATAAATTGATATCAGGTAATCCCATAGATGAATATTTCTACATATTCTAATTAATATATAAAATATTATAATAAGAAAACATGATTTTATAATATGAGAATTATTTTTTAGTGATCAATGTCTATGTGCTAAAAAAACTAGTTTGAAAATTCAAAATTCTAAAAAACATAGTGTTTAAAGTGGATAAAAATAGAAGGGAATATATTGTCTCATAATTTGAATAATTCAAATATATTTCTTCTAATGTTAAAAATAATAAACAAGGTTCCATTTAATGCTTAACTAATTAAAATGAAATTATTAATTTCATGGATAATAAGAGGAACCTATTAGACAAGTAAAAGTGTTGGTTGATTAGAGTCATTAGATAAAGAAAAAATGATCATCCTTAAATATACCTTTAATTATATGAACATGAAGGCAAATTATTAATTAAACAAGATGGATAATCATTACCATAAGTTAAAGGATATATTTCTAATCGAATGTTACTCAAGGAATGTTTTATTTATTATATTGAGATAGAAATAGGAAAAATATCTTAAAATTGGTGTGACAGTAAATCTCAGTCATGAATTAATTGGAAAAAAATGTCAGGGGTAAGACTATTATTAATGAAACATTACATATCATTTTTAATTATAATTTTGTAGGTGATAGTGTGATCATGGAAATTAATTATTTAATAAGATAATGTTGAATCAATTATCATTCAACAAATGTTTTATTTCATGGGAAAACTCAACCTTGGTAATAATGGTACCCCTTTGAAACAAGTGAAAATTATAACTATGGGAATTCCAATAAAAATGAAAAGAATTAGAGTTTCTAGAACATGATTCATGAAAGTCCCTACATTTATTGATAAATAATGTTTGAGTTTCAGAAGAATGTATATAAAATTTCCTTTTTATTGTTTTATGGGTTTTTATATTTACTAATTTTCCCATGAAGTGATGGAATATATTTATTTTTTGGGGATGTTCATAGATATATTGGAAAAAAGAATATTATGACCATTAAAAATGAAACTGGGAAATTTCACTAATAATTGTTATAATAGTGATATTTTATCTTGTGAAGATATCAAGAGAATTTAAGATTTAATTTTGGTGAGAAACAACATTATACTCGAGGGTTAATTTGATCTATTGAAAAACAGATTCTACCAGAATGTTGAATATGGTCACCCTAAAAATAGGTTTTAAGAGGTATCGTATATCATATAGGTAACTTAAATATTCTTATAAGGAATTAAAATATTGGGAAATGAATGAATTTTCAATGATGTAGAAATTGATAAATCTCATTCCAAATAAATTTCATTAAGAAATCATTGTGTTATTAATAATGGTCAATATTTCAGTGATAAACATATAAGCAATAAGGTTTAAAAGATAAATGTAAAAATAGTGAAGTCCAGGGGTATCCTTTTTTCTAAAAGTACACATTGAAGAAAATATGTGGATTTCATCGATGAAGATAATATCATTCCAATGTAAAATAATGTAAATTTGGACTATATTATAACCATCTTAAAATAGACGATAGAAACAAAATTTAATGATTTTGGTAATGTGGTTTTATATTTTTCCGCACCATCATCTTGAACATTAGGATATTTAATTTCCCCTCTCCTCAAGTGTTTTAATCTAGTAACTATTGTTAATGATATGTGGTTTTTATGGAAAATATGAATCATAGGGAAATTTCAACAAATTAAGAATGGTGTAACAAGTCATTCTCTTGAATTCCAATTGATGTTTGGAGTGTTACATAGTGCTATCTTATTGAAAATTAAATTAGAATCACAGAAATTGATAAAAATGTCATCAGATAACATAGTATCTGAGTACATGTTGTTATCAAAGAAGAGATATTAAGATTTTCATAATTGTTAAGTTTAATTATACGAGGAAATATCAATTGTTAATCAATAACATTAAATGAATTATGATTGAATGAATGTTCTTGATGTTGTTTAAACAATAAAAAAATTCATGTTTTATTTGATTGAATTTGATAATGAATAGGACTTGTGGTATTATCAGACTATTTTTATTATATAAAAAACAAAATACTCATAATATTCATACTGAATATTAATTTTATTTTTAGTAATGATGGCATGAAATTCCAGAGGATTTTGGTTATGAAGATTCAAATTATTTGACCTCATCATCAAAGGGAATACAGTAGATAGTTGAACGAATAAATATTATTTAAAACTAGAATTTAATCTGAGAAATTGGTATAAATTGGGATTATTAGTAACAAAAATGTTATATAGAGATGATATTTAAAAATTAAATCTTAAAGACTAAGACACTATAACATTCAGGTTTATAAACTATCTTTTTTTCTAAAGTGTGGTTGATTTCATAGGTAGAGTTTATTTTGGGAACCTAAATTTTTTTCATATATGAATCTTTTTATGTTTTGTGATTTTAATTTATAGTAGTTATATTTTTAGTTGAATCTGTTTCTTTTAAAAAGGATTTTAAAGTCGTTAAGCTCTGTGGTTTTGTTGATTTATAATATTAATGTTTTCTTATTAGTGACCAAAAGTAATTTCATAATGGGACAAATGATTAATGTATTTCTATAACCTGAAATCCAAAAATTACATATTTTACTAAAAACATGTAAACTAGTGGGGAAATAATAGGAAGTTAAACAATTTTTATGCTTTTATAAATATTTTAAATAATGACCCTCTTAACTTGATTTAATGGTTTTTTCCTAATTAAAAATAATATAAAAAATATCCATAAATTATTAACTGGATAAGGTTACCATGTATACAATGAAAATTATTATTGAAAATTTTCTTCAATGTGACAATTGGTTGTGGATTGAGCATTATAAAAAGTCATTGGAAAAATTTGTTTCGTTTTGTATAAAAAACATTGATATATATTGTAATCAACATACATTAATTTAAAAACAATTAGAGTGTGTGTAATTTTACATCTTGAAAATAAGGGTATCATTATAATACGTTATAGTTACTCTAATAATGTTTTGTTCTTTATTATAACATCAAAGGTGCATTATTATGCATCAAAAATCCAAGAATATACTTTTCCGTAAATATGGGTTCATTTAACATCATAATAAATTAATGACTAATTAGATTCATGGTTGTGTTGCTCAGAAATCAATGTGGGAAAGTTTTTCCTTTATATGGTTCTTTTTTCAAGTGGAACTCATTGGAAACCAAGTAATAAAGGTATAGTGTATTTTTTTTGAATCTAGTGTTGTTCCATATATTATTCAAGTATGAGAATATAAAGTTTCAAAAATTAAATGGGAAGAATGGAAAAATGTTATCTCGATAAGGTAGAAATTTTTAAAAATAATCTCTATGAAAAGTGATGTAGTTATAAAATGTAGTTATATGGATGTACAGAAACAAAATTCTTGAATAATATCTTCAAATTTTGGTAAACTATTAGTGACAAGACAATAATTTGGGTATAAGTTTTATAAAGTTTCAACATATTTGACGACTCCTTATGTGTGTATGTTATATTGGTTCATATGTATGAAATTAGAAAGATATATAAATATACTCGTAATGGTGATTATAGTGGGGTATATTATTTTTGATAACTAGGTCAACTTCTATCAGATAAATAATCTTTGTGATATGTCTGTTTTTAACGATATTACATTATATTCATTAAAAATTCCTTTAGAGATGCATATTTTATTGTGGAGATAACACATGTTATCCTAATAAAAATATTATATCTAAAAAATTCTCTTGGGAGAAAAAGAAAGAAAAAGAGGTGGGAGCCCCCTTTTGATAGGTACAGTTTTAAATTATTTCATATTTTTTTAAGGGAAGGTACTACACAGAGTGAAAAATATGAAAATTATTAAAGATCTAATAATTCATAAAAATGTATGGATTAGTTTTTTTCATTATTACATTGGGTTTTATTGATGAAGCATTTTTATTGATAATATAATGATATAATGGACAAATAAATTCAATAAATAAATATTGTAATTTAATAATGATTTATAGAGTATTTTTTAATTTCATCGGAATGAAGGATAACCCACGAAGAGAAGGATGTGAAGTTCAATGATTCTAAAAATTCAATAATACTCACACCATAAAATAATGTTATCATTTTAGTGAGTCATTCAGGGAAATGATCAAAATAAAATATGTTGTGAATAGGAACTCATAAATGTTTTGGTCATGTATTTATAGAGTTTTTTTATTTTTCAATGCCACATTTGAGAGTTTCATGTTGTGCTATAAATGTTAATGGGTAATTAATTGTACATAAATATTGTGTATTTTGTGCTAGTGATACATAAAATTAAAAGATACTAATTTCATGACCTGAAGTAATGTGAAAAATTTTGTGGGAACCTGATATAGTTTTAAATAGAGTTCAATATTTTGGAGGGAAATGAGGTATAAACCTCATTGGTTGTGGTTATTTAATAAATATAAAAATTTGAATGTTTTTTATTTTTAATTATCACTATTTTATGAATTAAATTTGTAGAATTATAATATTAGATTGATTTGGATTTTATTTTAGTATATTTGATTTATTTTTTCATTACATCCATAGTGGGTCACTGATCCTTTATAATAAAAAGTTGGATAATATCTCTTGATTTGGTAACAAGAAATTAATTAAGAATAATTAATAATATTAAAATATATATAAAAAAGACATATAATTTGACACACTATGATCACCTCAAAAATTATATGTCTAAAACCATTGATAGGATAATTCTAAGAACAAGAAGTGAGGTGGGATTCGGGGCTTAAAAAGGTATGAATTTTAAATTGAATTGTAAATACAATAAGAAAATCACAAATATGGAAGATATATCTTTTTTCGAGTTTTTTGTACCTTTTTATATTTCATATAGACAATCACACTAGCCAATGACGATTAATAACACATGGGTCAAGGTCATCTGGATCAATATTAATAGAAACCAATAAATGAGTATAATTTTTAATTGAGAATAAATCAATGAATTTATTTATTTTATTAAAATTAAATCAACATTCAATTGGTTGAAATATAACATATAGTAAAATTTCATTACACCCAGAATCTTAAAATAACAAATACCATGAAGGTGTAATACACCCATATTAAAAAAATTATCAAATTCCTTACAACATGCTATCTTTTAATTCAAAATCTCATTGATAAGATAATTCACATGAAAATAAAAAATTTCACAATTAATTTACTACTCATGATATTATCTGTCCAGGGGTAGTATATACATCATATAAATGATATTAAGTGAATATAATTACAATATTCACCAATGAAATAAATTTGAGACAAAATCTCTTTCCTTAAAATTGATAGTGCTTAAAAAGTTTGTACACCCAAATATATTATTTTAAAAAAATTTATTAACTTATTATAAAAATATATTAATATATATGATATCATATATTATCCTCTTAGATCATCTTATCTATCATTCATTAATAATCATTCAATTTTTTTCACCTCTTGGGGTGTTAATTGTGTTGTTTTCTTTTCCATTATTTCTCAAAAAAATTCTATTTCTTGTGCATATGATTTTATTAATATCTGCAAAACTAATAATTATTACATAATTTTTATATTTTTATATAAATTTTAATTTTCCATCCATTCTTAAAATATAGTTATTAAAAATGAATAATTCTACGATCATAGGGATATTTGGCCGCTGATATGCATGTGTAATGTCTATAATTTTCACTGATCATTATATAAATATGGTAATTAACATTCTATATTTTCATAATGTTAATAATATCACTAATAAAATAATATTTTATTAATTATACTTATATATGTCATCAATCTGGTGCGTTTATGAATATACAGTCACATCACTTCGTGAAGGTGGTAGTCCACACATATATAAATGATGTTAGGGTCCTTAAGTTAGTGAAATGGTATAAAAGAATATTTAATTTTACGAATAAAAATTATTTCCCAAATATAATAATTTATTCAGGTATATCATATATATTTATTAACTAAAACATTAATACATTCCATGAAAATTGTTAGTTAATGAATAATCTCATTGCTTCATGGGATGATAGTATGTCGTACACATGAGGTACATCATCGTATCCCCTATAAAATGGAATGAATGTGTGTGTGTGTGTGTTTGTTGGTATTTTATAAAGAGTCTATATGTATAAATATTATATATATATATATATATATATCTTATATGTACTTTATATCCATCATGATACCCACTTTGAAAGGTGGTATTGGTAGAATGATTTGCATCAGTTCATGAGTCTAATGTTTGTTGTACACATGAAAATTTTTTTCACAATACATTTCATATAAGTATAGATGGTTGTTGGAAATTACATTATTATAAAAATATTACAATTATTTTTAATATATTTTTGTATTTATATCATCATGTTTTAACAATAACTAATGGAGTTGGAGATAAAAAACTAAAGTTACTCACTGAAGATCATTTATTCTTCTTCTGGTATCCTCATTTTCCTTGCACTATATCCATCAAAGGATGGTTATTTCCACAAAATAAAGTTTTTTAAGATGATAATAGGAAGGATTTATGTGATTTTTAAATGTCTCTTCTGAACCAATGTGGTTTCGTGATGTGAATGAGAGAGAAGATGTTGTGGCCGTATAAAAGTGAGGTGACTAGCACACTGGTAATTAATTAAAATGATTCATTGATAAACACATTATTATCATTTCAATGGAATTCAGAATAGTAATTTATCAAAGATAGATGAGATAATTTTTATGTATGGAGAAAAAAAATTTAGAAAAGATTTTGGTATATTTTTTAACTCTTTTATTTTTAGTTTACACAACAGCAAATCCCTTTTTACCTTATCTATAGTGATTAATTTTTTCTATTTTCACAAATAATTTTGCTAAAAAATTAGGTTGATGTTATTATAACTAATTAATTATTCTTATTTAAAATAAGGAATAATATTATTTAAAATTCAACTGATATGAGAAATAAAATTTAATTTATATTTAATACCATATATGTCATGAGACGGTGTGTTTTTTTAAAAAAAGCTCAAAAGTTTACAATGTTATTATATAAAAATTCCAAATGAAAATGATTAAATTGATGTAAGTTGAATTATTATATATATATATCAACTAATATTGCATTAAAAATATTATCATTTGAATTTTTAAATAATTAATTTAAAATTTTAGAGTTTAATTAAAATTCTGTAATTTTAAACTTTAATAAAAGTGAAACATTTCATAAAAATATCAAAAAATAATCCAACTATAATTTTAGAATTATTATTCAAAAATTGTTTGTCCATCGAAGTAAATATTCAAAAATTGGTAATATTTTTTTTAATTATGTTCACAATGAGCGACTAATTCGTCTATTTAAAAAAAATTGTTTTTCAAAAAACATTTTATTTTCATTTAAATGATTCTTATTTTATTTTGAATAAATTAATAAAAAATTATATTTTGTATACTACCTATTTTATAAATTAAGTTAGTCTTAATCATAACCTCAATTATAATGTATTGGTGATATCTATAATAATAAATTAAGAAATTTTAAAAATATAACACATTTTTCAAACTTGATGATGCTTATAAAACAATGTAAACATGGATTTTTATTTATGGAAAGAAAATATTATGTCTTATTATAATACAACCTAAACATAGTGTTTCATGTAATGAAATACATTGAAGAAATAAAATTTATTTCAAAATATATATATCATGACGTCTCTGTGTGTTATATTTTCTTCTAAGCGCTTTGTTTTGTGTCACCCACACTATCGAATAGAATGTTCTTTATTTTATAGTTTCATATAATTAAATTATATCCTTATATGAGAGGTGTTAATGGAAGATAGATAATATCGGTTTTTAAGGTTGTAGTCCACCATACAACCAAATCAAAAAATTTATACCTATTTGATGGAAGAGAATAAAGATTATGATTAATCCATTATCATAATAACATGCGAGTATATAGAAAATAATGAGTTTATTATATAATTATTGTTTTATAATAATTAAAAGTGTCTTAAAAAGAAATATAATATAACACTTGATTAGGGACAAAACCACATCAATAGAAAACTTTTTTGGGTTTGCACCAAATGGATATATATGTTACATTTCTCACCGAATTAGGAATTGTAGGATAAAATGAAGGACTTTATGACATTAAAATGGTAGTAATTGGCTAAAACATGGGAATTGTATGTGTACGGAGTTGGGGAAAGTATGTGGCATTTTATAATTGATGTGAGGATAATAGTTGAAATTTTTAAAAAGAAAACACTGTCACATTGTTTTTCACATTACTCACGACTCTAAAATGGGCCATTATCTATACAAGGATGTGATAATGTCAAAATATTTCAATAATTTTTTTAGATAAAATTATAGATCATTAAACCCTATAACCTTTTAGTTCAATCCCACTTCCTCAACCCCACCCTTGGTAGACTGATTTTCACTTTAATCACTATAATAGAATTTTACTATTTTTAATATTCTTTATGGAAAAAAATTTATATCCCTATATAATAAATTATGAATTAGGATTAATTCAAATATTTATACCAATTTTCTAGGTTCCACATGCTGAATTGGAAATATAAAATTTGCAATTTATCTCAAATATGGGATGTGAATGTCGGTTTCCAATGAGAAAATGTCCATAACATTAAAATGTTTTTTTTAAAAAATTGATATCGAATGGATTCCATAGAATTAAATTGAATTAATATTTTTAAAATTTCCCTAATATTACCTTTAAAAACATATTATAATTATTTTTCTTATTAATATTCATTAACAGAAATGAAAATTAAAAATAAAAATTAGTATTTTTCAGTACTCATAGAAACATTTTTATAATATATAATTCCCAAAAATTGACCCTAATATAGTCCTAATAATCCAATTCATACCCTCTATTTCAATGTCTAGGTGATAACAATCATGTTAAATATTAAAATTTTAATAGTGTGTCATATTTAATTTAATCTTCTTGTTTAATGTAATGGAAGCTCAACTCAATGTTTCATTTATTATAAAATATTGAAAACATATAATGTATTTTAAAAAAATCACAAACTCACAAGGTGTTACATTAAACCCTTTATAATGTGATTTTTTTATCAAAATTTTCACTGTAGAATTGATAAATTTGGATACTTTTCAATATCACATCCCTAAGTTACCCCTTACACTCTAAATGATGGTGTTTTCACCGCAAAACATTTACAAGGTGAGTAGTCTTTCATCAATGAACATTCTCTATTCTGTCAAAATCTCTACTAGGATTTCCTTAAATTAAATATAATACTCTAGTTTTTTGATATCTATGTTTAGTACCTATGATATTTCCAGTTCTTAATTATTCAATGTTGAAATAGAGAATAAATTTTGAACATTATATAGGGTTAGTGGGAGAACAAATTGATAGGATACCATCCCAATATGTTCAAAAATTTTAAAGGGACTCATATGCCTAGGGGTTAGAATCTCGTTGTATAATAAGAAAAATTTTATACATTGGTTTTTATTCACCCATCTTCTAGATCATCTCTTACTCTATAAAATGAAGATGATTTTTGTTGGTCAAAAAGGACAAATGGATCACAATATCAATTAATAGAATGATAAAAAATTCCTTCTATAACTAATTATATAAACTTTTATCATTGGTTTCTCAATTTGAATAAATCTTCATATGGTGAATCAATATATTAACACTTAAACATGCGTCCAAATTTAATCTTATACTATTTCATAAATGGTGATCCTTATGACACTTCTGGAATATTAAAATCAAAAACATAATAAACAAATTCTCCAAATTTACAAAATTAAATTACCATTATTCCCCCAATCAATGTGAATTATCACTTAATTATCACATACCAAAAATGTGAATACCTTCATCATGTATTCCCGTATAACATTGATATAATTTGAGTTACAATTTAATCCCATTGAAAAATATAATGTTTCAATATTCTCTATTAAATTTATATTATTAGTTATATTTCTTAAATAAACAATGCCTATAAACCACATCAATGATAGCATAAACAAAACTTACAACAAATAATTAATCATTTATAAGTTAATTAGTAATATCGAATTTACCTTATCAATATCATTCATCTATTTACCCCAACATCATTATCTCAAAATTAGGGACATTTTAAGGGTTATCTTTCCCTTAATCATGTGTTTTTTATGAAATATCACTATACCATTAATCAAATTTAAATATCATCACCACCATATAAAATATTTTTTATAAAAACAATAACAAAAAACATATACTGTTGAATAATTATACATTTAATAAATATTGAACTCTAATACATAAACAGAACAATAATTCTAATTTATTCTAAACCCATTAAATATGATTCAGCATTTTACTCCTTAGTACTTATTTCCTTTAATATTTTAATTATATCTTCTTCGTCATCGACATGAAACTATTTACTTGTACCAAATTTCTAAACCTTTTATTTCACTTTCCCCATAGGAAATTGATTTGTAAAATTCAAAAAATTTCAACATTTATAAAATAAAACCAATGATTATGCATTAGTGAAACCATTATTCTCATCCATTTTGTTAACTGATATTTTCATTTTTCCTTGAAAATAACTTATTCTGTGTCATTCATCTCTAGACCTACAACATATTAACATTAATTTGATGAATTCCATGGATTTATTATTACCAAATTCATGATATATATGAAATTAAGTGGTCTTGTTTCCATGGTATTCACTATATAAACACTCAATAAACTATATCCTTATCTTCAATAATGATACCATGAGTTTTTTACAATTTATTTAATTAATAATATATGATAATAACATATTAGGAATAATAAATATATCTTTCAATCCATTTATAATCCCATTTGGTTTCTCATAAACCTATTTTCTATCACATTCAACATTAATCCTATTCATTATAGTTCCCCCGTTGACTAAAATAAAAAACAATTGTGTTTGTAAAAATAGTCATCTTTGTAAACAAGATAATAATCAAAAAAAATTATTGAATGACTAAATAATGACCCCTTATATAAAATTAATAACACCTTAGGCTTAAATTAGGTCCTTTTTATTCATAATATATTTAAATTCTTCAAGATGGCTCACAATGAGTTTGTGAAATTCCAAAGCACATCCAATAAGGGTTCCAAAAAAACTGCGAAACAAATCCCATTGGAATGCACTAGCTAAATATCAAGTCCACCTCAATGTATACTTTTTGGTGTTATTACCCCTATATATCTCTATTCAATGGCCTTTCCCACTTATAGAATCCATATCGTGATTTAATTGTTTTTGAAACAACTCACTCTATACTTTAACAAAATTCAAATCCATTTTTATATACATTAACCTATCTTTAACCATATAGTTAGATAATCTTGTAGAAATATACTAATATATTTCACAAAAAAATTTATAATAGTTTCCAAAGGTTATCTAATCCTTCCTCGTGATATCAATTGCAAGAAACCAAACATCTCATAAATAAATATATTATAAATTTAAATGAATATTCAATACATTTCATAAATACATACTTGCAGACCATAATAGTTTATGTTATTTGGATATTAGAACCACAATATTATTATTTATTTAAATATCATCAACATATCCCACAAATATTTTCTCACATATAAATCATCTTACAAATACCTTACCAAAACCATTCTTATTTAACTTGGGAGAAGAAATAGAAGCAACTATGATCTCATATTATTAGTAATGGAAGACATAACAGATATTAATCTGTGATAATATGAAAGAATATGAAACTTAAAGTTCACGTGATCATAAAACTAATGTATAATGTTCACACCCAACC
Source organism: Viscum album (assembly GCA_963277665.1). NCBI lineage: Eukaryota > Viridiplantae > Streptophyta > Magnoliopsida > Santalales > Viscaceae > Viscum > Viscum album. The sequence goes on along the minus strand of OY728163.1, from coordinate 1,894,999,095 downwards.
TATCATAGATCATAAACATGAGTCATGGAAAAATACATTATCACATAAGAAAAATACATCCATATGACTGAAAATTCATCATAAATTAATCACGAACCACAATATCATTTAATTAATTTGATTCTCCACTATAGATATTGAAAATACATTTTATATTTCTTGGTTTTCTATGAACACCACCATTATAGTGGATTATGACTAATTTATAGTTTCTGGTTGTGCACCAGGATGCACATGTTTCTTATTATGGATTGGGATGCACCTATTTTTCAAATTGAATCAATCCCATTCACATGATTATGATGATTCTCTCATGAGATATAATGCATTACCCAATGCATTGTAGGGTGATATAGTCCCCACTATTCACATAATGAAAAAAATATTTTTTGTTCCAAGATAACATAAAATAGTCATTACATCATAACGTCATAACCCATGTAATTAAAATGGGTTTTATAAATATTTTATAACTTCCTAAAATAAACATTTAATAAACCTAAACATTTACCATATAGAGAAAAAATAAGTATGGAAACCCTGAATTTCATACCTAGTAATGCATAAGTATCATAAAAGTATTTCACCTTATATAGAAAATGATTTTAAAACATCCCTTAGAGTATTTCCTTAAGAATATAAACGTTACAATTTTAGAAAAACTATTAAAATTGTAAACCATACTAAAAATAAATTTATGTAAAAAAACCTTGGAAATATTATATGAAATAATTAAAATAATTAAAATATTTTATGATCAAAACATACTTTCAATTTTGAAAATCAATATTTTAAAAAATATTCATAAAAAAATTAGAAATAATTTCTGAAGATCCCAGATTAGTGTGAATCACTAATAGGGGGAGGTGGTGAATCAGTTATCCCCTTTAAATCATTTTACTAATTGATTAATTTCAATAAAACCTCTATGGATAGTTAATTCCTTGATATACTCTTCTTGTGTCTCCCATCCATAAATCAAATGATGCTGTAAATCTAAATGCACTAAACACAAGTATTTACAAGGATCAGTTCCAATAACTACTCTTTGTTGTGTTGATTTTTCTCCAAACATAAATTCTCCACTATAATATTTTCATTAATTACAATAGTTGATATAGAATCACACTAAATATCTCCTGAGTACCACATGAGGTTATTTATACTAATTCCCATAGTGTTACTAGAGTACCACCGACCTGCTTCAGAATCCCACTTAAGAGTTCATCCTATTGGATTTCACAAGAAATGCTTCTTGATTCACTAAGGATGGATCTTATGATCTTCCCTAAGTAGATTTATAAATAAAACATTCTCGTGAATCACTTAAAGACTATTCAATATCCTTTGGTGTGGTTTGTTGGCCTTGGTCAATAAAGATGACAACCTGTCAAATTAGTCCTCAGTTTCACAATGCTTGGAAAATTCTTTCTTCTTATCATGAAGACCCGACCAAACTAAGATATGTGCAAGTAATTCAGAGTAATTCTTCAAGAATAATTATATAAAATAATTATCATTCACTATGTCTAGAAATTATCTCTTCTTGAATCTGTAACTACAAAAAACTCACCTAGAATTTCTTCTTTAATGATCACAAGATTCAATCTCAGATCTCATTTACTTCATTCATGGATTACATGGGATCCACTACCTCTTGTATTTGGATTTCTCAATCACTTATCACAGGTGAATGTGATTATGTATTATTTCTAGATGAATATTATATGTTTATTATAAACCCATGTACACACTTTTTTCTGGTTTGAATGTTTTAGGTTTAATGAGTGTTTCTCATTCATATGCACCGTCTATCCTATTTTCTTCATTCAATATGAACATAGACAAATTCTTCCATTAAATATCATTGCATATACATTAAAATGAAATAATTCATGCACTATTATGTTCTTCTTATTTTGTAAAAACCCTAATAGGTATAATTCATTGATCACACACACATTTATTCTTCTTTTCCCAATTTCATCTTACTTTTTTGTTCTTAGCAAACACACACCTGTTTCTTATAATTTGTGTTCAATTTTAGTTATTCATAGGTTTTTAAAAGTGTCTTTATTTGTGTGAAATAATTTTTTAGCTTTGTTCTTGCGCAATCTTGTATCTAAAATCATTCTTATACATGCATATGCAAATGTTCATCTTCTATCCCTCTTCTTAGAAGGCTTTCACGCATGCACACTATCCATTCTTCTTCTTCTTTACTTGTGCACACAAAATGATTCTTCCAAATTTTAATCACCATTTTATTTAATGAAAAACCACTTCAAGATCATATATTAATATATCTGTGAAAATATAGGGTCTTCTTCTTCAATTCATCAAACCAAAGGGCTCAAAATTCTCCTTCTTTGTGTAACTAGGGCATGGATCTTCTACGCACAATATGATTGGTTTCTCTTATTCTTCACAAGTATGGTTCAAGAGTGTTTATACCTTATTGAACTCTTACAGGATTCTATTCTCATTAATGTAGTAAAGCTTCACGCAAACCATGTTGTTTGGTACTCTGTTTTTCATAAACTAAGAGATTCTATTAATATTTTCAACAATAACAAACAACTAAGGAACTCTTCCTTCTAAATGTGTGGATCAACGTGTATCCCCAAGCATAAATCCCTTGAAATATTCTGTGGGTTTCATATCTTTTAATTTTCATGATCTATGGATTTTAAATATTCAACTCTAGGATAAAGTATATGTAACACCCCAAGCTTCAACGGTACTCTTCTCTTTGAATAATATTGTAGTGTGCGATGTACGCAACACTAAGATCAAGCTCACCACAACCTATAAAACTAGCCTTTTAGAAAGTGGTTATGAATATTAATAACCACATTTTGAATTTTATATATATCCCATGTAATTTTAAAATTCCTATTTTGTGTTTCGTAGACATAATATAAGGACAAATTAAATTTTTCACATAAAATAATTATTCTTCCAAAAATACAGTTTTTTCTCCTTGTAATGGAGAACCCTTTCTAAATCCAATAATTGACACCTTTATATGTTATATTTGAAAATAGAATCTTATTTATAACTGGGAAATCAAAATTTACTTTGGGTAAATTTTTGTCTTTTTTCTGATATAATTTATTTTTTTCTAAATGGTGAAAAATATTGCATTTTAATTAATAATTTCCTTTTAATATTTTTCATTAATATAGATATATTATCTTTTTAATTTTTTTTAAAGTTTAATTATATTATATTTTTACCATTTAATACAATTTTGGTCATTTTATGTAATTTTACTTTGAAATTGGAAATAAACAAGTGTCAAGCATTTGATAGTTATTATTTCTTAAAAACACAATTTTTGTTTTGACAATAAGGAATTAAATTCAAAATAATTCAGAAAAATTCTATATTTTTAATTTTATATAATAGACATTATTTTTTAATGCTAAATATCAAATATATCTTAGGCTTAATTTTTGGTATTTTTCAGAAAAACTTCAATTTTTGGTGAATAGTGAAAAAACTAAATACAAGTTTAAAACCCCACATTTTCATTTAAATGAAATTCTACCGCTTTTGGGAATTGAATTCAGAAAAAACTACATACATAGATTTTAATAGAGAATAAAATTTGGGTCAATAAGATGAAAATAATTTTTAGTCATTAGTAACTTTCGACTTTTATTTACCACGGGTAAAGGTAAATAGGGTAATACAAGGTAAAAATAACATTATAATAATATTAAATTACACTAACATGTGTCTTAATCCTATTAGTTGATACAGTTCTGACCATGGGCATCCTTAGGTTGATTTTGGGTCCCGATGGAGCCACATTATAGTGATAATGACACTTTATATTAATTAATTTAATGTAATGACAAAAATAACATAAAAATATATCTTTTAGTAAATAAATACATAAATGGGGTTATAGAATTTATCACTTCAACTATAAATATTCATTTTAAATATAAATATATTTCCTACATCATGGTTTTTTATAATTTTTAGACGTTAAATAAATATAATTATACTTGACACGATAATGATGCAGTGTTTACCTCAGAAATGAATGATTTAAATAAACAAGATAATAATGATTAAATAAATATTCAAAACTGGTCAAATTGTTATTGGAATTTTTTATTTCTAAAAATAGTCATCTTATCATTGAATTTAATATGTTTTTGACCCTTAGAAACCGAAAATCATTATATAATAAAATAAAAATGTCAAACATTCCTAAAGAGCCCTCCCCCCCTTACAAAAATCCCTCACCACCAACCCATTTCCCACACCTCTCAAGCACCTTGGATAATCCAACCACTTCCAAAATAATCTCTCAAGTTCTCTCTATTCCTCCTAGAAGCCTTACCTTAGGCAGAATTCTATTCAATAATTCTACTGGTTCAAACCAATGGGAGTTACCTGATTTAAAGGTAATGCCTTATCTTAAGTTACATTCTATTATTATACATCTCCAACCCCCTAAAATCTTTTATTCCTTTATTTTTTCAAACAACATGTATCATAAATATTCAACATTGTTTATATAATATGTATTCTAACTACACATACACACCCCTCCGTCTAATGGGCAAGGAACATATTGTTCCTATAGACGGAGAACTATTGCCTCATGAAATGATGATTTTTCTATCTTCTCCTACCACCTATTATGGTGGTCATTAATATGGAACCTTTTTTAAATTTGATATATTTTTTATTTATATTGTCTCTATACTTCTTTATTTTTCATTTATATCATACCTTTATGGTTTCCATAATGGGTAAATACGATAATTTATTTTGAGGAATAGCGGACTACCACCCCCTCAAAGTGGTATGACTCGTTCATGACATATGTGAAACTTATAAGTCATGGAGTTTATTAAATTACATAACATAGATTGTATACAGTAATTATAATATACCTATGTATTATTATGTTTTCATTCCTTTAAATATAAAATTTAAATGAAAGTAGAGTTCATGCGTACATACGCCTTATCCTCTATATGAACGATGTGTCTCATTTCTTAACATCAAATGATAAGGAATATTTTAAATACATATAAACTATATATATGATATATACGGTATCTAAATAATTAATATCATTTGGGAGATAATGTAATTTTTACCACATGGTCTATTTGTAATAATAAGAAGTTCATTTTTTGACAAACGTTCCGAACATCAACAAAATGTCTGATTTTAACTCAAACAATTTACTAATTGTTATAATAAAGTAATATGTGATATAAAAGGAATAATACACTTCAAAATTTTATTTAGGAATTATAAATTATCTTACGTTTTTTATTTTGGAATAACACAGTACATACGAGTCATGTCGTACACGAGGTAAGGGGTTTCTTATCTCACTTTTAATTCTGTGAGATTTATATTATCCACCTCTTATTTATTGTATGTAGTGTATTTTGTATGAAAATTTGATATATATTATCATTATTTTCTTTATATTCAAGATATTCTATTATTAATTTGGTTCTTATTAACTTTTTTTCATACAACTCGATTGATTACAATGTGCTAAGGAGTTTCTTATATCACTTCTACTTTAAAGATATTTTCATAGTTCACAACTTATTTATTGCATGTGGTGTATTCTGTACATAAATTTGGTATATATTATAATTATTATCTTTATATTCATGGTATTCTATTATTCATTTGGAGTTTATTGTATGTTTTACAAATGACTTGATTGATTACCACGTGGTAAAGGGTTTCTTATCTAACTTTTAATTCTGTGAGATTTCCATTATTCACCACTTATTTATTGCATGTGGTGTATTGTGTACTACCATTTGATATATATTATCATGGTTACCATTATATTCATTGTATTCTATTATTAATTTTGTGGTTTTTAACATTTGGGCATACAGCTCGATTGATTACAACATGTTAAGGTGTTTTCATCTCACTTCTTATTCCCGGGAGATTCATCAAATATTGCCACTATTTCCTTTTGTTGGTGTATGTACTTCCCCATGAATGTATTATTTGTGTATTATAATTTAATTTATTGGTATTTACATCTTCATTTCATGTTCCTATTTTCATGGGGTTTATGTTTTGTATGTTACAAAATTAGTAAGATAATTTCAAAAATCAATTTCTACTCATTGGGTTTTGTGCAAACATTATTGATTATTTTACTCCAAGATTATGTGTGAAATAGCTATTTATTTATTTATGTAGTTATTTACACTCCACTTTTTGTGGATATAAATTTGATACATATAATCACTAAATTGATAAATTCTCATGTTATCTATATGAACTTTATAAGAGTAATCTTAAATCAATTTCCATTCAGTGAGTTAAACATCCAAGTCATTGGTATTTGTTTTTACATGAATATGTGTGAATTTCCTATGATTTATTTACACTGAATATCCAATATTATTTAGTTTATTAATATGTTTCACACATAATTATTTTATTTATTTATCCATTATCTAAGGATATGGTCTTTATAAGGGATTTCACCTCAATTTTCATTCCATTGAGACTACTTTGTTGTTATGCGCCAATTCAATTTTTTATGGTGTATATACTATAATTTGATATATAATATCATGAATTCCATTATTATAATGATATTATAAAGTTTTTGTTACCTCAATTATTTTTATTCAAGTTTCTCCCATTAGGTGAGGAGCTCTAACTAAAATATCATTTTCAATGTTTTAAAAATTTATTCTTCTAAACCTTTCTCAATAATGTCCATGTTTTAATAATGGTTTTAAGGAATTATTTATCTTGACATGAATTTTTTGAAATCAAAATTCCTTTTTAAAAGATTCAAAGTGGTATGGGTCACTTTGATTCAAAATTTTAATTTTTACCTTTTCTTTATAAATATTGATACTTTTAAATGTATTTAGAAAAAAGTTGATATTTCATTCAAGTAGTTTTACTGATTTCTTTCATCTATGTCTATATACATAATTATTATTGATTGAGGTTGATTTATATAATTTTATATATTTCATTGAATGAGTTATGTTTGAAAGTGTATGTTCTATTTTTATATAACTCATGGTTTGTTGTTAAAATATTAATATTTTGTTTGTTAGTTTTAATTCGAATGTTTAAATTATGTTTCCACCTTTTTATTTGAGGAATTCATTAGACTTAGTATGTAACGGGTGGATCCCACTATATCCCCTCATTGAATCAGAAATTCTCATGAGTCAAACTAGTGTCTTGACACAAGTCCTTGATAAAATCTTATTTGTTATCATAGCACCGAGCTTTGACTATGTGGTTATGATGTCTGGCATTATGCATTCCATCATTATGAAATCATCTATTTATATTACCTGTGATTATTCAACTAGAAGAATATCTATGTGAATAATTAAGTGACATTATTTGATTTATATTTTCTATATTATGGTAATTTTTATGTTTAAAAGGATTGTATTTTTGTCCAATACATTTATTTAATTGAATATTCTTATTTATGAAAGTTTTTTCTATATTGTTATCCTTACTGATCATCTGATCTCACCCCATTCTATGTTTTATTTATTCCAAGAGGTGAAGAAGTATATTTTCATTGACCTATAGGGATAGAATAATGTAAATGAATATGTTCAAATGTGGAACAATTTTGTTGTTTTTCATTTCATTATATAATGTAAAACTTATGTACGTATCTATTACTTACAAGGCTACTAAACTCATAGGACTTTCAAAACAAGATCTACTTTGATCCTACTAATGAAAAGTAATAATTCACTGATTAAGGGTAACTCGGGTTGGGGCGTTATAGTTGGTATCATAGGAAGACTAGTACAAACCTTCGGAGCAAGATTTAGAAAAACTATTATTAGAAAACACTACTCTAAGATAGGCATTGAGGATTATTATATAATAACAAACAAAAAATTTGGTAATGTAAATATTATATGGGCTTTCCAAGAAATACATCATTGTTTGAATATGAGCAGGTAGAGATGGATCTAGAATAGATTTACCAAGAAGTGAAAACCATGAAAAGGAGTTTTGGGGTTGACCTGGGGTATCATGGTACACGACAATGGTCCTTGTTCCACTCTTGGTTATGAGACTCCCAAGGGATATGCTTAGAATAATTCACATTTTCTTTACAAACTGATTTGACAGATTTTAATATAAGATTAGAATAAATAACATTGGTTAATCCTAAGGTGTTTTAGATTTAAAATTTGGTGTCATGATATTTTCTCAATGATTTTGTGACTCACGCTATGCTTTCTTGTTTTAGTCAATGGCTGGATTCCATGGCATTCAATGTCACATTGAACATGATGTACAAGTTGGGAACCATGATGGAAATTATAAATTAAATGGAATTTTGATAGGCATAAAAAGTATCATATATATGCCAAATAAGGTTTCCAAAAATATGATCAAAAATATATACATTAACCAACTCCCAAACTCAACAAAGAAAATAATGGTGGAGAATGATAAGAGCTCCCACAGTGGAAACTGTGGAGAAAATAATGCTCAATTTCCATCCTCCAAGAAATGTGGAAGGAGACACCCAATAAAGTGTCTCAATGGAAGAAAGAAATGATTTATGTGTGGTAAATATGGACCGAAATAATGAATTGTTGAGGAAAATGAAGAGTACTATTATAGAAAATATAAAATGATCCTAAGAATCCAATTACAGTCATTTTTTGTAAATGTAATGGACCTTGGAATTACCTGAGTCAATTCTATATTCTATTGGATAACCTATATGTCAAGGAAATACATATTTTGAAATAAATGGATGGAGAAATATTTAATGGTATTAATGATCTTTGTTTATAGGATTACATTGGAAGACTATTCTCTTGTATGTGTATTCACGCAGTTTGTTATGGGAAAATGCTACTTGAAGAAGAATTGTATTTTATTTTATGGATATAGTTATAAAGAATAATTTGGGTTTATATGATCCTTGAGTTTGAGGCAATTACATGTTATTAAGTTTTGGGATGAAAATTCTAGGTATGAGATAACATTTGTGGTTAAATTATGCTATGGTTATTTTGAGGAATTTGTCTCATTTTGGGAGGGTTATAAAATATATTTTTTGAAAAAGGACAACATGTAGACCATTGGACAACTCTTCGCATTGGACAATGCTATTGGAATCAAACCCACAACCAATGTGTGATTGATAATTATTTCCAACTAATAGAATACGTGAATTCCCTGGTTAGTGTGACTAATTATTTTTAGTTAAATTAATTTTTTGACCATTAATAAGTTGATTTCGAATATAATATTTTATAAAATATATATCTTTAGTATAATAAAATGATTTTTTAATTAAGTGATAAATATTATTTTGGAAGACACACGCTCTGTTGGAAATAATATATTCATAAAAAATAGAATACTATATAATTTAATTTGGGGAGTAATGGTTGATTTTTTTTTCTTTTGGAAGAATATAGTTTTTTTTAATGTAGATTCAGGTTATTAATGAAATGATTAAACTATCATAGAGAATATGTGATTTGGTTAATTAATCTTCTGTATGAGACTTTAAGAGTAGTTTAATTTATTTGGAGATAAATGTTAAAATTTACTATGAATGACTATGTGATTAAATTTTTATGTGTTTTGGGTTTCAATTATAGTTTGGATTATAATAGATATTTTTTTATAGAATGGTATTTATTGATCATTGGGTATTTTTGGTTCAATTTTTGAAATTAAGATACGTATTTATTTTTATAAAGGATTATCAATTTTGGGGATCATATGATCTTATATAAAACTTTTGGTTTTGGTTAATCTCTAATGAAAAGGGAAATATATAGCTCATCATTTGTGGATTATGTGATTATTTAGAAGTTGATTCTAGCACTTCAGGTGTGACAAAGTCATCTTGAATTATAATTATTTGTAGAAAAGATGAGTTAGTGGTGAAAATTTATTAAAGGATGAAGCTCTACATAAATATTACGTATATCACTTTTTTTTTATGAATCTCATTAATAAATTCCTCAACTTTTTGAAATGTAACTTAAAACAAAAAAACGTTCTCTGTTAACTTTTACCATTGGGAAACTAATGACCATTTATCCCATTAAGAGTTTGTGGTTTTATTTTTGTTAACATTTTTCTAATAATGTTTTCTATCACTCACCCTGAGAACAAGACACATAGTTCATATAAGGACCCAGCCTTAAAACCTTATATAATCATGAATTAAATGAATAATTCACAAAGAGGATCTTTTTAGGTTTACAATTTTAGAGAATTAGGACATAACTATTACATCTCATGAGATTACAATGTAGAAACTTCTACTAAGATTCCATAAAATAAAAACACTTAAAAAGAAACATGTCTACTTCCATGTTTTAGATAGCATGTATTTCTTTGATCCCATCCTTGACCCTATTCATCCTTAAGTCATGTGGAAAACATTTCAAAAACTCGGTATGAGCATAAAAATCCCAGTAAAGGATACACAAAGAAGGAAAACTGTTAGTTTTTCAAAACAACAAGTAAACCATGAATACTTTATCAATGTAATACTTTTCACCTTTATGAATTAGTAAATATTCTTCCCTGAATAAAGATCATCACTTACCCTTTTATAACCAAAATATTACAATAAAACCCATATAAAAACACATAACATATAATGTTAAATTGGGACCTAAACATACTTAAATGAAATAACCATACGGTCAACTTCCACACATATCACTTAATAGAATATCCAAATGGCATACTTCCATACCCAATGATTTTGAGGTTATAATGTAACCACCCATCCTGGTATTCCCGACACCACCCGTTATATGGTTTATCACGTAACCACCCGTCAAATGTCCAAGTACCATTATAAAATCATACGACACAAAACAAATATAATGGAAAGAAAACATTTCCACATTTAGATCACAATATATCACTTAAATATATTGACATAACAAATACAAAAAACCATTTTCAATACCAAAATACATAAAAGAGTATATGGTATTTATTTCATTTTAAAAACATTACAGCTTGTTGAGGAATCCAAAGACCAAATAATACTCGTGGCGGTTGAAAAGGTCGTTGTCACTGCATATGTTAAAAGAAACATTCCTTATTTTAGTTTTGTAAAAAACTTCATAGAAAATGATTCCCATTTAATGAAATTAAAAGTAAAAGGTGTTTTATATTGCATATTAAAGAAATTCTTGTATTAGAACAAAACATGCCTCAATGAAAGGATATTGAGACGAAGTCCCTTACCTCGTGTCCGACTTGACTCGATTGCTCTTTAATCTCCTCAATAATAAAATAAAGTTAATTTCTAATTTCTTAAGAACCTTTTTCATGTTTATTATTCCATTTATATCACTTATTAACATGTTATGAACATTATGTAATTATTTAAGTTAATAACGGTCGTTTTGTCGATCATTGATACTTGAGTCCAAAATAAACTTCTAATATTTACATGTTGTTAATGTGGTAAAATATCCATTATATCCATAATTATATTCATGATGTAGATATCATACATATCATATGTATCCAGTATATACATGAATTTATAATATTACAAAACATTTAAAGGTAAGAAATGGAATGCACCTTTCACGGAGACGGTAAGCCGTACGTACGCATGAACGCTACTTTCATTTCTATTTCGTATATAATGGAATTAAAACTAAATGAGATATATATATATATATTATAAATAGAGTATAATATATATGTTATATAGGTAACATAAATTCATTAATTAAATTCTTTAAACATTCCATGTATTGCATGAACGAGTCAAGTCACTTTAGGGGGCTGTAGTCAACACTTTCTCAAATGAAATTATCGTATTTTCACAACATGAAAAACATAACGGTATGTTGTAAATGTAAAATAAAGAATCATATAGAAAACATAAATACCAAATATATCATATATAAAATACAGTAACATGATAATGGCCACCCTTATGGGTGTTAAAAGAATATTGAACAATCATCGTTTTGTGAGGTAGCAATTCACCATCCACAAAAACAGTATGTTCTTTAACCATTAGACAGATGTGTGTTAAACTATAGCTCGAATAATTCTTATAAAAACAACCTAGAAAATTTAAGATAATGGTTTTTTTACAAAATAAATGAATAAAAAGAGTTTAGGGGGTTGGAGAAGCAAAATAAAACAAAAGAACATAAGAGAAGACATTACCTTTAAATCGAGAAACTCCCTTTGGTTTGAACCAAAAGTGTTTCTTGAAGATCTTTCTGCCAAAGGTGAGGCTTAATTGATGAAGCGATGGATGTGCAGAGATTAAATGGGATGTGGTTGGCCGATCCAAAGGATTGATAGGTGTGGGTAAGGGGGTAGAGGTGGGGGCCTTTTATAGGAGGAGAAGAGGGGCACTCTTGGAATGTTATAAAATGTTACTTTATTATAAAATTATTTTTGGATTTTGAAGGTCCAAAAATTATATATTTAGAGTTTAAGATGATAAGGGTTATAAATCCACCCATCCAATAGGTTTTTGACAAGGTTAGGTCTTACAGTTTACATTATTTTATCATTTTATTTAAATCGTTAAATAATGAGGTAATCACTTCATCATCATGGTTTCATATATAATTTAATTTATATAATGTATAAAAATTATTAAAAAATATCCTGATGTAGGAAATATTTTTATATTTATAATGAATATTTATAGTAAAAAATATGAGTTGTATAACCCAATGTAAAAATTGTTTTAGTAAAACAATACATGTTTGGGAAATTTTTATTTTAACTTTAAATAAAAAGTTATTAATGCCATTTTCCTACCCAAGTGAATCCATGGGGACCCCAAGTTGACCCATGGATTGTCTTGGTCGGCCATAACACATCCAATATGGTTAAGCCATGTGTTAAGGTCATTTAAAATTTTTAAAACATTATTTTTACCTTAAATTACACTAATTACCTCTAATCGTGATTAATAAAACGTAAAAGTTACTATTCACTAAAAAATTATTTTAATCCCATTGAACCACATTTTACATCCTAATGACAACCATGTATGTTGGATTTTTGAAATTCAATTCACAGAAGTGGTAAAGTTAAATTTAAATGAAAAATCAATTTTTAACTACCACTTATTGGTTTCACTATTCATCAAGAATTGAAGTTTTTCAGAAAAATACCAAAAATTCACACTTAGCTATATTTGATATTCAGAATTCGAAAATGATGAACATTTTACAAAATTCAAAAAATATAAGTTTAATAAATTAATTTAATAATTAATTCCCGTTGTCAAAATAAATAGCGTGTTTTTATGAAACAATATATATCAAAAGATTGACACTAGTTTAAGTCCAATTTCAAAGTAAAATTATTTCCAATGACCACCATTGGATTAAATGGTAAAAATATATTCTAATTTACCTTTAAGACAAATTAAAAATATAATCTAATCATATAAATAAATTTGATTAAAAAGATTTTTTGAATTAAAATACATCATTTTTCACTATTCTTTACAAATTGAACTTTACCGGAAAAATACCAAAAAGTAACACAAAGTAAATTTTGATGTCCTGATTCTATAGAAAGATTTTATTTGGTCCAATAGAATGTATAAGAGTGACCAAAACTTTTTTTATAGAGGGTTCACCATTAAAAGATGATAAATCGACCTTTTAGTGAATATTAGAGTATTTATGTTTAAGATTGAATTCTTTTCTTATTTTAAGCCTTTACCTTTTATTGGATAAATGTAAAAACATTTAGAAAACATAAATAATCATATTTTAGTTATTTCTATTCATTACCTCTAATACAATGGCTATGTGTTAACTACTATTTAAAATAATATTATTATATTATTAGTGTGCAATGTAAGATTTCAAAGAAAATCATTGTTTCGTATTTGGTACTCTATTGAACATAGAATTCCCTTTAAAGTAATATTAATATTTTATTCATAAATATTAATAAATATGAAAATTTTATATTCTTTATTTACCTGGGGTGTTACATCATTCCCCCCTTTTGAGAATTGCGTCCTCACAATTTTAAAATTGTGCTTGGAATCTTCATTTAAAGCCCCACATCAGAAAAGGAGTCAATTAAATAGTCACTTTAAAAGAAAGAAAGGGAAGTACAAAGGTCACCTTATTTAACCCATACTTGGATTCCACGTAAGTAAACATGGACATGGAAGAAAAAACTAAGGGTCATGTTCTGATGTAGAGTGATATAAAACATGTTTAGGAGAAAGTTAACCTCCAGAAAATCACAAACTGGTGATAAGTTAAATGGTATTTGATTCCCCAGTTGGAAAAGTTAACATACAACATTTTTGTTTTAAAGTTACTTTTCATTGAGGATTTTATTTATGAGTTTAACTAAATCATAAGGAAACACACTTACTTGTCGTGTAGGCTCTCATCTCTTACTAGATTTCTTATAGTGACTCATTTTTTCCTCCAAAATACGAGTATTTTGGATGACTTGTTCACATTAAGAGTGTTATAATCAACTTCTAGAGAATCACCTAATCCAAAAAAGAGAACTAAATATTTCCCATGTCTTTAGACCTTAACCAAAACCAAAAATGTTAGAACAAGATCAGATAATCCACAAAATGATAATCCTTTTTTGAATATAAAATATATTCTTAATCTCCAAAATTTGTCCAACAAAACCCAAAGTTCAACGAAGACCATTCAATAAACTATTTTTCCATAAAATTATTCAATGTAAACCAAACTAAGATTGAAACCAAAATATTTGATGGATTTAATCACATAGTCTTCCAAGGTAAAAGTTAACATTTATCTCCAAATAGCATCAGTTCCTCTTAATGTCTCTTATTGAAACGTAATTAACCTAATCATATATACCCCATGATAAGTCATTATTTTCCTAGATAACCCAAATTTAACTTATTCCTGATTCATAAAATCATATAACTAAAAAGAATAAGTCATACTAACCAGGGACTTCACGTACTCCAGTGGTAGGCGATGCGCCCTTGTCGCCCTTCAGTTGTGGGTTTTATTCCTATGGCCTTACCAGATGCGACGGGTTGTCACCCATCCTATGGGTTTTCCTTTTTATAAAACTACAAAAATACCCCTAACATGTTTTAACCTCAATGGTTTCCTAATACCTCTCATTTTCATCCAAATTCATTAATATCTCAACATCGTAATTCTTGAAGTCTTATTTCACCACCACAAGATAAAATAACATAATTCTCAAAATTAATATCAACATACCTTGATCATGGAGTCAACTCAGTTTTATCTCCATATTGTTCACATAGGAAGAAGTTCCATGCATTACAAAAATGATTTAGAGAACCCTCAAAATCATTAGCTTCCTCCATCCAAATACACCTTGTACAACATGGTTCTTATGGGTGTTCACAGAAAAACAGTTTTGGAAAATAATCATGTATGACATATAATTCCAAAACATCTGATAAAACATGATTTCTATAAAATAGTCGTAAAAAATTTTAGTTGAAACTTTTGATTATTGGCCCTTTTAAAATACCATAAGTATGTGCTGAGAGACTATATTTTAAAAAGCAAATATAAATAGGTTGCACAAGGGTCTCCTTTTTCAGCACCATTTTTAAAATCATAATATGCTTAAAAATCTTTGGATAAGGTAAAATATTTGAAAATACCATGATAATATTTACCTCTCTTGAAAATATGATAATATTTGGAAAATAGCATTTTTCTAAATACAACCCATGATCCACAATGATAACTAGGTATATTGGAGGTGTTTGATATATCAAACAACTACTTGCCAGTGAGTTGTATGCTAGAAAATGTTTCACAATCGTCCGAACATGACTTTTCAATAATTATTGAAAGCATGTCATCAAGAAGAGATAGGGATTTCGATTGAGATCCTCCTCCTTCTATTCGTAACCGACTTTACTTGACCTGAAAAAAAAGTTATAAAACAAGGATTTAACTGAAATAATACATATAGGTACTAACCATTTTTCTAACGAAAACTCTAAATCCCTAAAGTTGTCTAAACCGGCCTCTGATACCAACAATAAGGACCCATCCATATTACCTTACATAATCATGAATTAAATGAATAATTCACATAGAGGATCTTTTCAGGTTTAGTGTTTTTGAGAATTAGGACATAACTATTACATCTCAAAAGATAACAATGTAGACACTTATACTACGTTTCCATAAAATAAAAATACTTAAAAAGAAACATGTCTAGTTCCATGTTTTAGATAGCATGTCTTTCCTTGATCCCATCCTTGACCCTATTCATCTTTAAGTCCTATAAAAAACATTTCAAAAACTTGGGATGAGCATTAAAATCCCAGTAAATGATACGCAAAGAAGGAAAACTGTTAGTTTCTGAAAACAACAAGTAATCCATGAATACTTTATCAAAGTAATAATTTTCACCTTTATGAATTAGTAAATATTCTTCACTGAATAAAATATCATCACTTACCCTTTTTAAACCAAATGATTACCATAAATCCCATATAAAGACTAAAAAACATATAAAGGTTACTTGGGACATAAACATACTTAAATTGAATAACCATACGGTCGACTTCTACACATATCACATAATGTAATAGCCATACAACCGACTTCCATACCCAATGCATTGGAGGTTATAACGGAACGACCTATCTTGGTATTCAAGCCACCACCTGTTATATGGTTTATCACGTAACAACCCTTCAAATGTCCATGTACCATTATAAAATCATAAGACACAAAACAAATATAATGGAAAGAAAACATTTCCACATTTCAATCACAATATATCACATAAATATATTGACATAAAAAATCCAAAAAACCATTTTCAATAACAAAATACATAAAAGACTTTATGGTATTTATTTCACTTTAAAAACATTATGGCTTGTTGAGGAAGACAAAGACCAAATAATACTCGCGGGGGCGGAAAAGGTTGTTGTCACCGCTTACGTTAAAAGAAACATTCCTTTTTTCGTTTAGTAAAACACTTCATAAAAAAAATTATATTTGAATAAAATAAAAATTCAATGGTGTTTTATGTAGCATATAAAATAAAGTCTTGTATTAGAACAAAATATGCCTCAATGAATGAATATTGAGACGAAGTCCCTTACATCGTGTCTGACTTGACTCGATTTTTCTTTAACTCCTAAATAAAAAAATAAAGTTAATTTATACTTGATTAAGAAAATTTTTCAAGTTTATTATTCCATTTATATCAATTATTACCATGTTATGAACATTATGAAATTATTTAGGTTAATAACGGTCGTTTTGTGGATCATTGGTACTTGAGTCCAAAATAAACTACTTATAATTACAAGTTGTTCATGTGGTAAAATATCCATTATATCCAAAATTATATTCATGATGTAGATATCATACATATAATATATATCCATTATATACTTTCATTTATAATTTTACATAACATTTAAAGGTAGGAAATGGAATGCACCGTTCATGGAGACGGTAAGTCATACGTACGCATGAACGCTACTTTCATTTCTATTTCGTATTTAATGGAATTAAAAATAAATGAGATATATATATATATATATTATAATTTCAGTATAATATATATGTTATATAGGTCACATAAGTTCATTAATTACATTCTTTATATATTCCATGTATTGCATGAACGAGTCACATCACTTGAGGGGGTGGTAGTCCACACTTCCTAAATTGAAATTATAGCATTTAAACAACATGAAAAGCATAAAAATATGTTTTAAATGTAAAATACAGAAGAAAAATAGAAAACATAAATAAAAAATATATCATATATAAAATACAGTGTCATCATGATGGCCACCTTTATAGGTGATAAAAGAATATTGAGCAATCATCGTTTCGTGAGGCAGTAATTCACCATCCACAGAAACAGTATGTTCTTTAACCATTAGACGGATGTGTGTGCAAGTGTAGCTAGAATAATTATTATAAAAACATCCTAGTATACTGAAGATACTTTTTTTGTTACAAAATAAAGTAATAAAAATAGTTTATGGGGTTGGAGAAGCAAAATAAAACAAAAGAACAAAAGAGAAGGCATTATATTTAAATCGGGTAACTCCCTTTAGTTTGAACCAAAAGGGTTCCTTGAAGAGCTTTCTGCCAAAGGTGAGGCTTCATTGATGAAGAGAGGGATGTGGAGAGATGAAATGGGCAGTTTTTGGCAGAGCCAAAGGCTTGAGAGTTGTGGGTAAGGGGGTAGAGGTGGGGGCCTTTTATAAGAGGAGAGGTGGGGCACTCTTGGAAAGCTATAAAATGTTACATTATTATAAAATGATTTTGTGATTTTAAAGGTCCCAAAATTATATATTTCTAGGATAAGGTGATAAGGGTTCGACATCCACCCATAAAATAGGTTTTTGACAATTTTAGGTCTTATATTTTACATTATATTTTCATTATATTTAAATCATTAAATAATGAGGTGATCGCTGCATCATCATGGTGTGATAAATAATTTAATTTATTTAATGTCTAAAATTATAAAAAAAATATCATGATGTATGAAATATTTTTATATTTCTAATAAATATTTGGAGTCAAAAATATGACTTTTATAACCCCAAGTAAAAATTGTTTTAGTAAAACAATACATGTTTGTGACATTTTTATTTTAACTTTAAATAAAACGTTATTAATGTCATTTTCTTACCCAAGTGGATCCATGGGGTCCCCATGTTGACCCACGGATTATCTTTGTCGTACATGACACATGAAATAAGGTTTGAACATGTTTCAAGGTCATTTCATATTATTAAAACTTTATTTTTACCTTAAATTACACTAATTACCTCTGATCATGATTACTAAAACATAAAAGTTATTATTCACCAAAAAATTATGTTAATCCCCTTGAAGCACATTTTACATCCTAAAGACTACCATTTATGATGGATTTTTTAAATTTAATTCACAAAAGTGGTAATGTTTAATTTAAACGAAAATCAGTTTTTAACTACTACTTAGTGGTTTCGCTATTCATCAAAAATTGAAGTTTCTCAGAAAAATACCAAAAATTCACCCTAGATATATTTGATATTCCAAATTAAAAAATGATGACCATTTTAAAAAATTTGAAACATATATGTTTCATTAATTAATTAAATAATTAATTCCTGCGGTCAAAAAAATAGCCTGTTTTTATGAAACAATATATATCAAAAGATTGACACTTGTTTAAGTCCAATTTTAAAATGAAATTAATTCCAATGAAAACCATTGTATTAAATGGTAAAAATATATTATAATTTTACTTTAAAATAAATAAATAAGATAATATAATAATATAAATAAATTAGATTAAAAAAAGGTTTTGAATTAAAATATAACATTTTTCACTATTCATTAAAAATTAAACTTTATCGGAAAAATACCAAAAATTTACACAATGTAAATTTTGATGTCCTGATTCTAAAGAAAGATTTTATTTCCTCCAAGAGAATGTATAAGAGTGACCAAAACTAATTTTAACGAGGGTTCTCTATCAAAAGGTGATAAATCGACCTTTTAGTGAATATTAGAGTAATTATGCATGAGATTGAATTATTTTCTTATTTTAAGCCTTAATCATTTATTGGATGAATGTAAAAACATTTAACAAACATAAATAATCATATTTTTATTATTTCTATTTATTCCCACCAATACAATGGCTATGTGTTAACTACCATTTTAAATAATATTATTATATTATTAGTGTGCAACGTAAGATTTCAAAGAAACTCATTATTGCTTATTGGGTACTCCATTTAACATAGCATTCCTATTAAAGTAATATTATTATTTTATTCATAAATATTAATAAATATGAAAATTTCATATTATTTATTTACCCGGGGTGTTACATCCTTCCCGCCTTTTAGGAATTGCATCCTCGCAATTTTAAAATTGGGCTTGGGAACTTCATGGAAAGCCCCACATCGGAAAAGGAGTCAATTAAACCGTCACTTTAAAAGAAAGAAAGAGAAGTACAAAGGTCACCTGAGTTAACCCATACTAGGATTCCACGTAGGAAAACATGGACATGGAAGGGAAAACAAAGGGTCATGTTCTGATGGAGAGTGATAGAAAACATGTTTAGGAGAAAGTTAACCGCCAGAAAATCACAAACTGGTGATGGGTTAAAAGGTATTTGATTCCCCAGTAAGAAAAATTAACATACAACATTTTTGTTTTAATGTTACTTCTCATTGAGGAATTTATTTATGATATTAACTAAATCATAAGGAAACACACTTACTTGTCATGTAGACTCTCATCTTTTACTAGATTTCTTACACTAACTCATTTTTTTCCTCCAAAAGATTAGTATTTAGGATGACTTGTTCACTTTAAGAGCGCTATAATCAACTTCTAGAGAATCACCTAATCCAAAAAATAGAACAACATATTTCCCATGTCCTTTGACCTTATCCAAAACAAAAAATGTTAGAACAAGATCAGATAATCCACAAAAAGATAATCCTTTTTTTAAATAAAATCTATTCTTAATCTCCAAAATTTGTCCAACAAAACCCAAAGATCAAAGAAGACCATTTAATAAACAATTTTTCCATAAAATTATTCAATGTAAACCAAACTAATATTGAAACCCAAATATTTGAAGGATTTAATCACATAGTCTTCCAAGGTAAAAATTAACATTTATCTCCAAATAACATCAGTTGTTCTTATGGTCTCATATTGAAATGTAATAAACCTAATCATATATCCTCCATGACAAGTCAAAATTTTCCTAGATAACCCAAAATTAACTTATTCCTGATTAATAAATTCATCTAACTAAAAAGAAAAAGTCATACTAACCAGGGACTTCACGTAGTTCAGTGGTAGGCGATGCGCCCTTGTCGCCCTTCAGTTATGGGTTTGATTCGTGCAGCCTTACCAGATGTGATGGGTTGTCACCCATCCTACAGGTTGTCTTTTTTATAAAACTCCAAAAATTACCCTAACATTTTTTAACCTCAATGGTTTCCTTATACCGATCATTTTCATCCAAATTCATTACGATCTCAACATCTTAATTCTTGAAGTATTATTTCACCGCCATAAGATAAAATAACACAACTCCCAAAATAAATAATAGCATACCTTGATCATGGCGTCAAATCAGTTTCATCGTCATCTTGTTCACATAGGTTGAAGTTCCATGCATTAAAACAATGATTTAGAGATACTTCAAAATCATTTTCTTACTCCATCCAAATACACCTTGTACAACATGGGTCATATGGGTGTTCACAGAAAACCCGTTTTGGAAAATAATCATGTATGACATATAATTCCAAAACATCTGATAAAACATGATTTCTATAAAATATTCATACAGAATTTGAGTTGAAACATTCGATTATTGGTCCTTCTAAAATAACATAAGTATGTGCTGAGAGACTATATTTTAGAATAAAATATAAATAGGTTGCGCAAGGGTCTCCTTCTTCAGCACCATTTTTAAAATCATAATATACTTCAAAATCTTGTGATAAGGTAAAATATATGAAAATACATTGATAATATTTACCTTTCTTGAAAATATGAGAATATTGTGAAAATAGTATTTGTATAAATACAACCCATGATCCACGATGATAACGAGTTATAGTAGAGGTTTTTCATATCTTAAACAACTTCTTGCTAGTGAGTTGTATGCTAGAAAAATTTTCACAATCATTCGAACATAACTTTGCAATAATTATTGAAATAATGTCATACGGAAGAGATAGGAAAGTCATTTGAGGTCCTCCTCCTTCCATTCATAACTGACTTTACTTGAACAGAAAAAAAAGTTATAAAACAACGATTTTACTGAAATAATAGATATAGGGACTAACCATGAGTCTAACAGAAACTCTTAATCCCTAAAGATGCCTAAACCGACCTCTGATACCAACAATAAGGACTCGTCCTTATTAACATAAATAATCATGAATTAATTGAATAATTCACATAGAGGATATTTTCAGGTTTAGTGTTTTAGAGAATTTGAACATAACTATTACATCTCCAGATATTACAAAGTAGACACTTCTACTAAGTTTGCATAAAATAAAAACACGTAAAAAGAAACGTGTCTAGTTCCATGTTTTATATAGCATGTTTTTTCCTTGATCCCATCCTTGACCCTGTTCATCTTTAAGTCCTGTGGAAAATATTTCAAAAACTTGGGATGAGCATAAAAATCCCAGTATAGGATACACAAAGAAGGAAAACTGTTATTTTTTTAAAACAACAAGTAAACCATGAAAACTTTATCAAAGTAATAATTTTGACCTTTATGAAGTAGTAAAAATCATTCACTAAAAAAAATATTATCACATACCCTTTTATACCAAAAATATTACCATAAAACCCATATAAATAACGCATAACATATAAAGGTAACTTGAGACATAAACATACTTAAATGGAATAACCATCTGTTCGAATTCCACACATATCACTTAATAGAATAGCCATACGGCTGACTTCCATGCCCAATTCATTGGAGGTTATAATGTAACCACCCATCCTTGTATTCACAACACCAACTGTCATATGGTTTATCATATAACCACCCATCAAATGTCTAAGTACCATTATAAAATCATAAGTCATA
Source organism: Viscum album (assembly GCA_963277665.1). Lineage (NCBI taxonomy): Eukaryota > Viridiplantae > Streptophyta > Magnoliopsida > Santalales > Viscaceae > Viscum > Viscum album. Next base: position 1,894,976,454 of record OY728163.1, on the reverse strand, counting down.
AAACAAATATAATGGAAGGAAAACATTTCCACTTTTTTATCACAATATATCACTTAAATATATTGACATAAAAAATCCAAAAAACCATTTTCATTACCAAAATACATAAAACAGTATATGGTATTTATTTCATTTTATAAACATTACGGCTAGTTGATGAATCCAAAGACCAAATAATACTCATGGGGGCGGAAAAGGTTGTTGTCACTACGTACATTAAAAGAAACATTCCTTTTTGTCGTTTAGTAAAACACATCATAGAAAAAGATTCCCATTAATTGAAATAAAAATTCAATGGTGTTTTATACAGCGTATAAAAGAAATTCTTGTATTATAACAAAATATGCCTCAATGAAAAGAGATTGAGACGAAGTCCCTTACCTCGTGTCTGACTTGACTTGATTGCTCTTTAATTCCTGAATAATAAACTAAAGTTAATTTATACTTGCTTAAGAACCATTTCCAAATTTATTATTCCATTTATATCAATTATTACCATGTTATGAACATTATGAAATTATTTAGGTTAATAACGGTCGTTTTGTTGATCATTGGTACTTGAGTCCAAAATAAACTTCTTTTAATTATAATGTGTTCATGTGGTAAAATATCTGTTATATCCAAAATGATACTCATGATGTAGATATCATACATATAATATATATCCAGTATATACTTGCATTTATAATACTACATAATATTTAAAGGTAAGAAATGGAATGCACCGTTCATGGAGACGGTAAGTCGTACGTACGCCTAAACGCTACATTCATTTCTATTTCGTATTTAATAGAATTAAAACTAAATGAGAGATATATATAAAATAATAATAATTATAATATAATATATATGTTATATAGGTCACATAAGTTCATTAATTACATTCTTTATACATTCCATCTATTGCATGAACGAGTCACATCACTTGAGGGGGCAGTAGTCCACACTTCCTCAAATGAAATTATCACATTTCCACAACATGCAAAGCATAAAGGTATGTTTTAAATGTAAAATACAGAAGCATATAGAAAACAAAAATATGAAATATATCATATATAAAATACAGTGACATCATAATGGAAACCACTAAAGGTGTTAAAAAATATTGAACAATCATCGTTTCGTGAGGCAGTAATTCTCCATCCACAAGAACAGTATGTTCTTTGACAATTAGATGGATGTGTGTGCAAGTGTAGCTAGAATCATTCTTATAAAAACATCCTAGTATATTTGAGTTACTGTTTTTGTTACAAAAGAAAGGAATAAAGAGAGTTAGGGGGGTGGAGAAGCAAAATAAAACAAAAGAACAAAAGAGAAGATATTACCTTTAAATCGGGTAACTCCCTTTGGTTTGAACCAAAAGGGTTTCTTGAAGAGCATTATGACTAACTTGAGGCTTAATTAATGAATAGAGGGATGTGGAGAGATTAAATGGGTAGTTTTTGGCCGAGACAAATGCTTGAGAGGTGTGGTTAAGGGGGTAGTGGTGGGGGCCTTTTATAAGAGGAGAGGAGGGGCACTCTTGGAAAGTTCTAAAATGTTACTTTATTATAAAATGATTTTCAGATTTTAAAGGCCCCAAAATTAAATATTTAGGGAATAAGGTTAGTATGGTTCGAAATACACCCATCAAATAGGTTTATGAAAACTTTAGGTCTTATATTTTAAATTATCTTTTCATTTTATTAAAATTGTTAAATAATGAGGTAATCATTTCATCATCATGGAGTCATAAATAATTTAATTTAGTTTATGTATTAAAATTATAAAACAAATATCATGATGTAGGAAATATTTTTATCTTTATAATTGATATTTATAGTCAAAAATAGACTTGTATAACCCCATGTAAAAATGGTTTTAGTAAAATAATACATGTTTGTGACATTTTTATTTTAACTTTAAATAAAAAGTTATTAAAGTCATTTTCTTACCCAAGTGGATCCATGGGGTCCCCAAGTTGACCCATGGATTTTTTTGGTCGTCCATGACACATCCAATAAGGTTAGGACATGTTTCAAGGTCATTTAATACTATTAAAAAATTATTTTTACCTTAAATTACAATAATTACCTCTAATCGCGATTAATAAAACTTAAAAGTTACTATTCACCAAAAAATTATTTTAATCCCATTGAACCAAATATTACTTCCTAATGACAACCATGTATGTAAGATTTTTGAAATTCAATTCACAAATGTGCTAATGTTTAATTTAAACGAAAAAACAGTTTTTAACTACCATTTAGTGGTTTCACTATTCATCAAAAATTGAAGTTTTTCAAAAAAATACCAGAAATTCACCCTATTATATATTTGATATTCCGAATTAAAAAAGGATGACCAGTTTAAAAAATTAAAAACATATAAGTTTCATTAATTAATGTAATAATTAATTCCCACTGTCAAAACAAATAGCATGTTTTTATGAAACAATATATAACAAAAGATTGACACTAGTTTAAGTCCAATTTCAAAGTGAAATTAATCCCAATGACCAACATTGGAATAAATGGTAAAAATATATTCTAATTTAACATTAAAAAAAATTCAAAATATAATCTAATAATATAAATAAATTAGATTAAAAAGAGGTTTTGAATTAAAATACAACATTTTTCACTATTCATTAAAAATTGAACTTTATCAAAAAAAATACCAAAAATTTCCACAAAGTAAATTTTGATGACCCGATTCTAAAGAAAGATTTTATTTGGTCCAGTATAATGTATAAGAGTTACCAAAACAAATTTTATAGAGGATTTTCCATCAAAAGGAGATAAATCGACCTTTTAGTGAATATCAGAGTAATTATGCTTAAGATTGAATTTGTTTCTTATTTTAAGCCTTTATCATTTTTTGGATAAATGTAAAAACATTTAACAAACATAAATAATCGTATTATAGTTATTTATATTCATTCCCACCAATACAACGACTACGTGTTAACTACCATTTAAAATAATATTATTATATTATTAGTGTGTAGCGTAAGATTTCAAAGAAACTCATTGTAGCATATCGGGTACTCCATTGAACACAGCCTTCCCTTTAAAGTAATATTAATATTTTATTCATAAATATTAATAAATATGAAAATTTCATATTCTTTATTTACCTGGGGTGTTACATCCTTCCCTCTTTTAGGAATTGTGTCCTAGCAATTTTAAAATTAGGCATGGAAACTTCATTGAAAGCCCCACATCGGAAAAAGAGTCAATTAAACTGTCATTATAAAAGAAAGAAAGGGAAGTACAAAGTTCACCTGAGTTAACCCATACTAGGATTCCACGTAGGAAAACACAGACATGGAAGAGAAAACAAAGGGCCATGTTCTGATGGAGAGTGATAGAAAACATGTTTAAGAGAAAGTTAACCTCTAGAAAATCACAAACTGGTGATGGGTTAAACGGTATTTGATTCCCCAGTAAGAAAATATAATATACAACATTTTTGTTTTAACGTTACTTTTCATTGATGAATTTATTTATGAGCCTAACTAAATCATAATTAAACACACATACTTGTTGTGTAGACTCTCATCTCTTACTAGATTTCTTAAACTAACTCATTTGTTTCCTCCAAAAGATGAGTATTTTGGATGAATTTTTCACATTAAGAGCACTATAATCAACTTATAGAGAATCACCTTATCCACAATATAGAACTACATATTTTACATGTCTTTAGACCTTAACAAAAACAAAAAATGATAGAACAAGATCAGATAATCCACAAAAGGATAATCCTTTTTTTAATATAAAATCTATTCTTAATCTCCAAAATTTTTCCAACAAAACCCAAAGTTCAATGAAGACCATTCAACAAACAATTTGTCCATAAAATTCTTCAATGTAAACCAAACTAAGATTGAAACCCAAATATTTTTTGGATTTAATCACATAGTCTTCCAAGGTAAAAATTAACATTTATCTCTAAATAACATCAGTTGCTCTTAAAGTCTCATATTAAAAAGTAATTAACCTAATCATATATCATCAATGATAAGTCAAAATTTTCCTAGATAACCCAAAATTTACTTATTCCTGATTCATAAATTCATTTAACTAAAACGAATAAGTCATACTAACCAGGGACTTCACGTAGTCCAGTGGTAGGTGATGCGCCCTTGTCGCCCTTCAGTTGTGGGTTTGATTTATGCAGCCTTACTAGATGTGACGGGTTGTCACCCATCCTACGATTTTCCCTTTTTATAAAACTCAAAAATAACCCTAACATGTTTTAACCTCAATGATTTCCTTATACCTATCATTCTCATCAAAATTTATTATGATCTCACCATGTTAATTCTTGAAGTCTTATTTCACCACCATAAGATAAAATAACACAATTCCCAAAATGAATAACAGCATACCTTGATCATGGTGTCAACTCGGTATCATCTCCATCTTATTCAAATAGGTAGAAGTCCCATGCATTACAACAATGATTTAGAGAACCTTCAAAATAATTTTCTTCCTCCATCCAAATACACCTGTACAATATGGGTCGTATGGGTGTTCATAGAAAAACAGTTTTGGAAAATAATCATGTATGACATATAATTCCAAAACATGTGATAAAAATTGATTTCTATAAAGTAGTTGGACGGGATTTGAGTTGAAACTTTCAATTATTGGTCCTTCTAAAATACCATAAGTATGTTCTAAGAGACTATATTTTAAATGCAAATATAAATAGGTTGCGCAAGGGTCTCCTTCTTCAGTACCATTTTTAAAATCATAATATGCTTCAAAATATTGTGATAAGGTAAAATATTTGAAAATACCTTGATAATATTTACCTTTCTTGAAAATATGAGAATATTGTTAAAATAGTATTTTTCTAAATACAACCCATGATCGACGATGATAAAGAGGTATAGTGGAGGTGTTTGATCTCTCAAACAACTTCTTTCAAGTGAGTTGTATGCTAGAAAAAGTTTCACAATCATCCGAACATGACTTTGCAATAATTATTGAAAGCATTTCATCAGGAAGAGATAAGAATTTCGTTTGAGATCCTCCTCCTTCCATTCATAACCGACATTACATGACCTGAAAAAAAATGATATTAAACAATAATTTCACTGAAATAATAGATATAGGGACTAACCATGTGTCTAATGAAAACTCTTAATCTCTAAAGTTTTCTAAACCGGCCTCTGATACCAATAATAAGGAATTGTCCTTATTACTTTACATAATCATGAATTAAATTAATAATTCACATGGAGGATCCTTTCAGGTTTAGAGTTTTAGAGAATTAGGACATAACTATTACATCTCAAAAGATTACAAAGTAGAAACTTCTACTAAGTTTCCATAAAATAAAAACACTAAAAAAGAAACATGTCTAGTTCTATGTTTTAGATAGCATGCCTTTCCTTGATCTCATCCTTGAACCTACTCATCTTTATGTCCTGTGGAAAACATTCTAAAAACTTGGGATGAGCATAAAAAGCCCAGTAAAGGATACACAAATAAGGAAAACTGTTAGTTTTTTTAAAACAACAAGTAAACCATGAATACTTGATCAAATTAATACTTTTCACCTTTATTAAGTAGTAAATATTCTTCACTAAATAAAAGATCATCACTTACCCTTTTGTAACCAAAATATTACCATAAAACCCATATAATGAAGACATGACATATAAAGGTAACTTGGTACATAAACATTCTTAAATGGAATAACCATACAGTTGACTTCCACACATATCAATTAATGGAATAGCCATACGGCTGACTTCCCAACCTAATGAATTGGAGTTTATAACGTAACCACCCATCCTGGTATTCACGGCACCACCCATCATATGGTTTATCACTTAACCACCTATCAAATGTCCAAGTACCATTATAAAATCATAGGACATAAATCAAATATAATGGAGGAAAACATTTCCACATTTCGATCACAATATATCACTTAAATAAATTGACATAAACAATCCAAAAAAAAAATTTCAATACCCAAATACATAATAGAGTATATGGTATTTATTTCGTTTTAAAAACATTACGGCTTTTTGAGGAAGCCAAAGACCAAATAATACTCGCGGCGGCGGAAAAGGTCGTTGTCACCGCGTACGGTAAAAGAAACATTCCTTTTTTCGTTTAGTAAAATGCTTCATAGAAAAAGATTCCCATTGAATGAAATAAAATTTCAAAGGTGTTTTATAGATATTATAAAAGAATTTCTTGTATTAGAACAAAATATGCCTCAATGAAATGATATTGAGTCGAAGTCTCTTACCTCGTGTCCGACTTGACTCGATTGCTCTTTAATCTCCTGAATAATAAACTAAAGTTAATTTCTACTTGCTTAAGAACATTTTTCAAGTTTATTATTCCATTTATATCACTTATTACCTTGTTATGAACATTATTCAATTATTTAAGTTAATAACGGTCATTTTGTCGATCGTTGGTACTTGAGTCCAAAATAAACTTCTTATAATTACAAGTTGTTCATGTGGTAAAATATCCATTACATCCAGAATTATATTCATGATGTAGATATCATACATATCATATATATACAGTATATACTTGAATTTATAATATTACATAACATTTAAAAGTAAGAAATGGAATGCACCGTTCTTGGAGACGGTAAGCCGTACGTACGCATGAATGCTACTTTCATTTCTATTTTGTATTTAATGGAATTAAAACTAAATAAGATATATATATATATATTATAATTACATTATAATATATATTTTATATAGGTCACATTTTTTCTTTAATTACATTAATTATACATTCCATGTATTGCATGAACGAGTCACATCACTTGATGGGGCGGTAGTCCACACTTCCTCTAATGGAATTATCGCATTTGCACAACATGAAAAGCATAAAGGTATGTTTTAAATGTAAAATACAGAAGCATATAGAAAACATAAATACCAAATATATCATATATAAAATAAAGTGAAATCATAATGGCCACCTTTAAATGTTTTAATACAACATTTAACAATCATCGTTTCGTGAGCAGTAATTCGACATCCACAGAAACAGTATGTTCTTTAACCATTAGACGGATGTGTGTGCAAGTGTAGCTCGAATCCTTGTTATAAAAACATCCTAGTATATTTAATATACTGGTGTTGTTACAAAATAAAGGATTAAAAATATTTTATGCGGTTGGAGAAGAAAAATAAAACAAAATAAAAAAAGAGAAGACATTACCATTAAATCGGGAACTCCCTTTGGTTTGAACCAAAAGGGTTTCTTGATGATCTGTCTGCCTAAGGAGAGGCTTCATTGACGAATATAGGGATGTGGAGAGATTAAATTGGAAGTGGTTGGCCGATCCAAAGGCTTGATAGGTGTGGGTAATGGGGTAGAGGTGGGGGCCTTTTATAAGAGGAGAGGAGGGGTACTTTTGGAATGTTATAAAATGTAACTTTATTATAAAATGATTTTCGGATTTAAAGGTCCCAAAATTCTATATTTATAGGATAACGTGATAAGGGTTCTAAATCCACCCATAAATTAGGTTTTTGACAATTTTAGGTCTTAGATTTTACATTATCTTTTCATTTTATTTAAATCGTTAAATAATAAGGTAATCGCTACATCATCATGGTGTCATAAATAACATAATTTATTTAATGTCTAAAAATTATAAAAAAATATTATGATGTAAGAATTATTTTTATATTTCTAATTAATATTTATAGTAAAAAATATGACTTGTATAACCCAATGTAAAAATTGTTTTAGTAAAACAATACATGTTTGTGACATTTTTATTTTAACTTTAAATAAAAAGTTATTAATTTCATTTTCCTACCCGAGTGGATCCATGGGGTCCCCATGTTTACCCATGGATTTTCTTGGTCTTCCATTACACATAAAATAAGTTTAGGACATGTTTTAAGGTTATTTCATATTATTAAAACATTATTTTTACCTTAAATTACACCAATTATCTCTAATCACGATTAATAAAACGTAAAAGTTATTATTCACCAAAAAAATCATTTCAATCCCATTGAACCAAATTTTACATCATAATGACAACCATATATGTATGATTTTTGAAATTCAATTAACAAAAGTGGTAATGTTTAATTTAAAAGAAAAATCAGTTTTTAACTACCACTTATTGGTTTCACTATTCATGAAAATTGAAGTTTTTCAGAAAAATACCAAAAATTCACCCAAAGATATATTTAATATTCCGAATTAAAAAATGATGACTATTTTACAAAATTCAAAACATATAAGTTTCATTAATTAATATAATAATTAATTCCCACTATCAAAACAAATAGCGAGTTTTTATGAAACAATATATATCAAAAGATTGACACTAATTTAAGTCCAATTTCAAAGTGAAATTAATTCCAATGAACACCATTGGATTAAATGGTAAAAATATATATTAATTTCACATTGAAGAAAATTGAAAATATAATCTAATAATATAAATAAATTAAATTAAAAAGAGTTTTTGAATTAAAATAGAACATTTTTCACTATTCAATAAAAATTGAACTTTATCATAAAAATACCAAAAATTTACAGAAAGTAAATTTTGATATCCCGATTCTAAAGAAAGATTTTACTTGGTCCAAGAGAATGTATAAGAGTGACCAAAACTATTTTTAAAGAGGGTTCTCCTTGAAAAGGTGATAAATCGACCTTTTAGTCAATATTAGAGTAATTAGGCTTAGGATTGAATTCTTTTCTTATATTAAGCCTTTATCATTTATTGGATAAATGTAAAAATATTTAAAAAACATAAATAATCATATTTTAGTTATTTCTATTCATTCCCACCAATATAACAACTATGTGTTAACTACCATTTAAAATAATATTATGATATTATTAATGTGCAACGTAAGATTTCAAGGAAACTCATTGTTGCGTATTGGGTACTCCATTGAACATAGCATACCCTTTAAAGTAATATTAATATTTAATTCATAAATATTAATAAATATGAAAATTTCATATTCTTTATTTACCTGGGGTGTTACAGTTTATCTTCTATAACCATGTTTTCCAACATGGAATCCATGTTTGGGTTATCTTGGGTAACCATTAAACTTCACTTTAATTATTTTAAAGTGATAGTTTTATTGGATCATTTTATGATGTAAGACTTTCAATGATGTTCCCAAAACTAATGGAAAATGATCCTACTCCCACGGTTCTAAACCATGGGTATAGACCCCCAAGACTGTTGGTATAGGCTATATCCATGGTTTGGGGAATCGTGGTAGTTGGTGGTGTCAGTATAGGTACATGACTAACACACACAGTTTTTCCAAACGGTAGGTATAGGTTTTTCTACCATGTCATAACTCTATACCAACGGTTAGGAAACTGTGGGCATAGTATATTTTACAAAATAGCGGCACGTGGGATTCAATCTCACGACCACTTCTCCTTTCATGAGCATCCTTATCACTACCCCATAACCGTATATATGTATGAATACATATATTTTATTAAATATATTTATTTAAACTATGGGTATTGAACTCCCGCCAAATTTTTTATTATTCCCGCAGAAAAAATAGATTTCTCATGCACACGTGGGAAAGTTGTACCCACAGTTCGTCAAAACCGTGGGTATAGGTTTTTTTATCTGATGACTATACCCACAGTTTTGGAAAACAATGTGGGTTTAGGTCACCCTATCCCCACAGTTTTTTGAAAACAGTGGGTATAGGTACTTTATAATACTCTATACCCACAGTTTAGAGAAATCAGTGGGTATAGGGTATCCTATTCCAACAGTTTGGGGAAATCGTGGGCATAGGCTATCAAAAATTGCATATACCCACGATTTTTCTAAATCCATGGGGATATGGTTTCCTATCTACACGGTTTTCTCCAAATCCGTGGTTAAAGGCCCATTTTACAGTAGTGCAATCCCAATTTTAAAATTATGAGGATTCAATTTCCAAAAGGAGTAAAGAACGTAACACCCCAAGCTTCCATTGTACACTTCTCATTGAATAATATTATAGTGTTTGATGTATGCTACACTGAGTTCAAGCACACCACAACCTATCAAACTATTCATTTAGAAAGAGTTTATGAATAGTAATAACCACATTTTTTATTTTATATATATCTCATATTATTTTAACATTCATCATTTGGGTTTCTTAGACATAATATAAGGACAAATAAATTTTTTCATATAAAAAAAGTATTTTTCATAAAATATAGTTTTCCACCTTATAATAGAGAGAAATTTATATATCAAATATTTGACTCTTTTCTTTATTTTATTGGAAAAATATATAATTCTTCTCTAGAACTGGGACATCAAAATTTACAATGGGTAAAGTTTTTGTATTTTTTTAATAAAATTTATTTTTTTTGAATGGTGAAAATTACTGAATTTTAATTCAAAACTGTCTTTTAATATAATATATTTATATGTTTAGACTATATTATTAATTGTTTTTAATGTTTAATTAGATTTTAATTTTACCATTTAATCCAATTTTGGCATTTGTATGTAATTTCACCTACAAATTGGAAACAAAAAGTGACAATCTTTTGATAGTTAATATTTCTTAAAAAACAAGCTTTTTTTTACTACAAGCATTAATTTTAAAATAATTGATGCATCATCTATGTTTTGAAATTGGTAAAATTGAAATAATTTTCGAATTCTTAATATCAAATATATCATAGACTGAATTTTTTGTATTTTTCTAAAAAACATCAATTTTTGATGAACATTGAATAAATTAAGTAGTAGTTGAAAAACTGAATTTTTCATTTAAATTAAATTTTACCACTTCTGTGTATTGAATTTTTAAAATATAGAAGACATGGTTGTTATTAGTATATAAAATCTGGTTCAATAAAATAAAATTAATTTTTGTCAAATATTAAATTTTGACTTTTGTTTACCGCGGTTAAAGCTAAATATGGTAATTCAATGTAAAAGTAATATAATAATAAAATTAAATTACCCTAACATGAATCCTAATCCTATTGTGGATACATTTCCGACCATGGTCATCCATGGGTTGATTTTTGGGACCCCATGGAGCAACTTAAGAGTGGTAATGATACTTTATTTTAATTAATTTAATTTAATGACAAAAATGACATACACATATATCTTTTAGTAAATAAATTTATAAATGAGGTTATGTAAGTTAACTCTTTGAATATAAATATTTATTTTTAAGATAATAATATTTCCTATATCATGGTTGTTTTTTAATTTTTATATATTAAATAAATAAAATTAAATATGACACAATAATGATTTAGTGTTTACCACATTAATAACTGATTTAAATAAATAAGATAATAATAACTAAAAAATTATCCAAATCTTGTAAAATTATTATTGGATGATTTTATTTTGATCAAAAGTCATCTTATCGTTGAATTTATTAGGTTTTTTGACATTTAGAAATAGAAAATCAATATATAACAAAATAATATTTTCAAACATTCGTAAAGAGCCCCTCTTCCTATTTATTAAAAGCCCTCACCTCTATCCCATTACCCACACCTCTCAATCCCCTTTAGGCATCCATCCTCTACCAAAATAATCTCTCAAGATAACTCTATTCCACCTAGAATCTTTACCTTAGGAAGAAGGCACTTCAAGAAAAACTTTTGGTTCAAACAAAAGGGACTTACCCAATTTAAAGGTAATGTCTTCTCTTAAGTTATTTTATTTTATTGTACATATCCACCCCCTAAAACTCTTTTAGTACATTATTTTATAACAAAACCAATATCCTATATATACTATGTTTTTTATATGAGATTTATTTTAACTACACTACACACACCTCCGTTTAATTGGTAAAAAGAATATTGTTTCTATGGTGGGTGAACTACTGCCTCATGAAATGATGATTGTTCAATCTTACCCTCAAACCTCTTACGGTGGCCATTAATATGGATCTATATTTACATTTGATATATATTATATTTATATTTTCTCTATAATTTTGTATTTTTCATTAATTTTATGCCATTATGGTTTCAATAATGTGTAAATACGATAATTAAATTTGAGTAATTACGGACTACTACCCCCTCAAAGTTATATGACTCGTTCATGCCATACATGGAACATATATAGGATAAATTTTAATAAATTACAAAACATTAATATTATAATGGAATTATAATATACCTATTTATTATTATGTTTTCAATCCTTTAAATATAAAATAAGAATGAAAGTAGTGTTCATGTGTACGCACGGCTTACCGTCTCCATGAACGGTGTGTTTCATTTATTAAATTCAAATGATAAGGAATATTATACATATATATACAATGGATATATATGATATATATGATATCTAAATAATGAATACAATTCTGTAGTTAATGTAATTTTTACTACATGGGCAATTTTTAATTATAACAAGTTCATTTTTTTGACAAAAGATCTGTACATTGACAAAATTTCTGATATAAACTCAAACAATACACTAATATTTATAAAACGGTAATAAGTGATACAAAAATAATCAGAAACTTGATAATTTTTCTTAATTAAGTAGAAATTAACTTATTTTTATTGTTCGGGAATAACACAGAACATATGAGTCATGTCAGCCATGAGCTAAGGGGTTCCTTATCTCACTTTTAATTCCGTGAGATTTCCATTTTTGCCACTTAATTATTGCATGTGTTGTATTGTGAACTTACATTTGATATATATTGTCATGATTATCTTTATATTAATGTTATTATATAATTTATTTTTTGTAATTAACTTTTTTATACAACTAGATTGATTACAACATGGTAAGTTGTTTCTTATCACGCTTTTAATTCGCTAGGATTTCAATGTTAACCACTTATTTATTTTATGTGGAGTATTGTGTAGAGACATTTGATATGTATTATCATTATTATCTTCATATTTATTGTTTCAATTGATTTATTTGTTCTTTATAGACTTTTGTTCATATAAATATATTTATTAAATCATGGAAAGGGGTTTCTTATCTCACTTTTAATTCCGTGAGATTTCCATTATCCACCAATTATTTATTGCATGTGGTGTATTTTTTACTGCCATTTTATATCTAATATCATCATTCACTTTATATTCATGGTATTATGTGATTCATTTTTTGGTTATAATCATTTGGTTATATAACTTAGTTTATTACAACACGGTAGGGGGTTTTTATCTCATTTCTTATTCACATGAGATTCATCATATATTGCCACTATATCCTTTTCTTGGTGTATGTATTGACCCATGATTGTATTATTTGTGTAATTTATTTTAATTTATGGGTATTTACATTTTCATTTTATGATCCTTCTTTCATGGGGTGTATGATTCTTAAATTACCAAATTGGTAAGGGAATTTGAAATATCACCATCCACTCATTGGGGTTTACGCAATCTTCATTGATTATTTTCCCCCAAGATGATGTGTGAAATCACTATTAACTTATTTATTTTGTAATTTCCACTCCCATTTGTGTGGATATAATTTTTACACACATAATCACTCCATTGATAAATTTTCATGTCATAAATATGAACATGATAAGAGTAATCTTAACTCAATTTCCATTCATTGTGTTAAACATCCATGTCATTGGTTTCGTTTTTACAATAATATTTTTGAATGTACTCTTATTGATTTACACTATATATCAAATCATATTGAGTTTATTTATGTTTTTACACATAATTATGTCATTGATTTATCATTAATCTAATGATATGGTCTTCATAAGGGATTTCATCTCAATTTACATTTCATTGATACTTATTTATTTTTATGCACCAATTCACTCTTTTTTGTGTATATACTGTACTTTGACATAGTATATCTTGGATTATTTTATTCTCTTTATATTATAATGTTTTTATTACCTCCATTATGTGTGTTGAAGTGTCTCTCATTTGGTTATAACTCTAACTAAAATATCATTTTAAATGTTTTGATGATTTATTCTTCAAAACCATTATTATTAATGTTCATGTTTTAAAAATAGTTTTAAGGATTTATTTTTATGTACATGAATGTTTAAATTTTAAAATTCCTTTTAAAAGTTTCAATGTGGTATAGGAAACTTTGATTCAAAAATATATTTTTAATAGCTTCTTGATAAATAGAGAGACATTTAAATGCTTTGAAAAATTTTGGGGATATTTATCTCAATTAGTTTTACTAATTTTTTTCATTATTGTCAATATCCTCTAAAATTATTAATTGAGGGTGATTTATTCAATATTCCATATTGTATTGAATGAGTTAGTTTGATGGTGGATGTGTGATAGAGATAATATTTTAATAATTTTTCATATGTGTTTCAATGATTTAACCCTTTCCAATTAGTCAATTTAAGCTTATTTGTATCATTTTAGTATTTTGGTGAATTATAAGCTTAATTGTGGAAATTGGTTAATTCTGGAAATTTAGGAGTTTTGTGGAGCTTTTGTATAATTTTATTGTGGGGCCCATATCTCATTAATGGAAGAACCATTGGAACTGAAATTTTACATGGATCGGGAAAACATCCGGAGTGACACGTTTCATTAATATGGACGCACATTATTGTTTCATTATCAAGGTCTTTAATGCGTAGTAACGTGGTGAACTTGAAGATGAAAAGTCTGTATGATAGAATTAAATATTCCTAGTGAGGCGACCATAACTCCTTCATTTCTCGGAAAATAAAGCTGAAATGTCTTGTGTAGATAGAAGAGATAAGTAGGAACAACTTCAATGAAGGACCAATTCCCAAATTCAGTCATTTACTATGCCAACAGAACTCAATAGTTCTGGGGTGTAATTTTGGAGAGAAAGTTTCTACTCCCCAAGTCTATAAATAAGTGTTCATTTCCATTCAAAGGGGTTGAATAAGGTGCAAGAAGGGATATACTGGAGGATTAAGTTCTTGATTTTCTTTGTATTTTATATTTTCTCTTTACTTAGTTTCATCATGCTCTCTTCTTCCCCTTTCAACTCTAATACCCTTTACATGGAGGGGTAAAACCATTGAGTGATTGGGGAAGGGGGAGTTTCTCTTTTGTAATGTTAGGTTTTTGTGCATAAATGTAAAACCTTATCGTTCTTTTGAATGAAATATATTATTAGTGTTTCCTAATTATCTTAATGTTATTGTGTTTTGAGTTTGGGGTATTCATTTTTAATATCGTTGGTTAAAGTCTTTTAATCTTCCTCTGCCTAGTACAATTTGTCTCGATCGAGCATATTGTGTTAGGTGGTGAGTGTCTAACGATCATTGGCACGTGTGTGGAACTAATAGACTTTTTATAGAGTTTTTAGGAGAAACAATTCTTGATCCGGACTTTCTTTAGTTGTTTAGAAATTTTTTATGAACTTACATGCACATAAGAGTGAGTTCTATTTTCTTCTTTAACCAAGGGTGATGGATGACTCAATCGAGGAGTCTTTCATTTGTAATTCAAAAGGAAGAGAGGTATGATGAACTTTGTGACTATGATGACATTAAAAAAGGTGATCTAACCCTAACCCCATCAATCTCTTCATCCATTAGTGTTCAACCATTCCTTTCAATTGCTTTCTTTATTTTTCATCTTAAACAATTGTCAAAAAGAACCTCTTCTTCTTTCTGTAATTTAAGTGAAAAACGTAATTATTGTGCACTCATATCTGAAGAAAACATAGGTTACCTACTTTAATAAATTTTAAATCAGGTTTTATTTGTTTTTGTCACATCCCCTGACAGGCACGTGTCAAAATATGGCGTCGTTTCCTGGGAGGTTGTGCCAACAATCTAATTCTAAAATTTTTAAAAAAAATTTCATAATGATGAGGAAGACCTCTTTCAAAAGCATCATGAATTCACTATTTTGTCCCAGAAAATGATGAATTGACATGTCACAGATATCTCATTTCACGAACTGATGGACATGGTGAATGAATTCAACATTTATTATCAAAGATTGAAGTCTATAGAGAAGGTTACATTGGATCAAGAACATCAACCTGAACCTAAACCTGAGCCATTAGTGGAAGTGTATTCCCCACAAATTCTTGATGTTGAAGAACCAGGTGATACCATGATGGAATTAAATAAATATCCATTTGGATCTTCTCAACCATTGCTGAAGATGATTGATGAAGAATATGTGCCTTATGAAGCAAGTATGGGAGATTAACAAGATCTGGATGAGTTCTAGAAGGAGTGTGAGGAACTAATTGATCCCCCAGTTCCTCATAATGTAGAAGAACCATCATCATCGAATGAATACACCTATAACGTTGTTTAATTTGAAGTGAATGTTGAGGATCCTGACTACCCTCCTCCATCTGCTACCACTCTACTTTAAGAGGAACTTCCCACTAAAGAAGCAAATGAAGCTGAGAAAACTCAGAGAGATGATCTTTTAATGAACTCATTATATTCTAATTTTATTGAATCTGAATTGAGTATCACCTCCACTTTCTTGAAAATTTCATATTTGGACAACTCGTGTATTGTGTTGGCAGACAAGGAAGAAAAGGAAGATGCTCTTAAAGAGGAACAGTTGGAGCTCCCCAAACATGTTTATCATTTATTAGAGGGAGTACATGAGATGACTCAAGTGGATTTTCCTGAGGAAAAATAGACACAACATGGTTACATCGAAAGGGAGGAATTTAATATTAATCCTTATTGCTTTAATTTTATTCAAATTTAATTACACTATGTTTTTCCCTTTTATTTTTCCAATGATTTAACATACCTTCAACAACCACTGGTGAATAAAGGGGAGGCTGTGAAATTGGAAACCAAAAAATATGAGGACTCATTCTTGGTCCTACCCCCACCAATAAAGTTTTATCTTACTGTCTTAGGGGTGGATTTGGTGTACTATACACATGGTGACCTCAAAAAAAGGATGAATCACATGATGTGAAGAAGAAGTTTTGTTGGTTCATCACAAAGAAACTCAACCCACCATCAGATTGGGGATCACCAACTAGAACTGCCCATCTGGAGTCAGTCAAACCCCAGGGCCCACTTGGGGGATTAAACCAAGATCTATCATTCTTTTCTTATCCTCTTACTATTTTCATTTCTTTCAACAAATGTCTTATGTTTTATTTTATTATTTTTCTTGTAGGTTTTTAGTGTGAAACACTTAGGATCTTAACTCAATATTGCATTATTAATAAGTTAGTTTGTACCTCTCCTTTACACTTTCATGCTACCGTGTTTCATTTTAAAATTTTCTTACATGTTCAGTACAGTTGAATTCATTGAGGAAACTGCACCCTATAAGTGTGGGGGAGGGAACCTTTGTAGTTTCGATTTTCATTTTGTGTTTGTTTTCAAAAAAATAAAATAAATTGTGTCTGTTTCAAATGTGTGTGTGTTTATTTTTGAATTTTTTGTGTGTTTTTGAAAATTTTGAGATGAAATTATTATCATTGTTATTTATGAAACCCATGTCATTGAGTGAACCAATTTATTCCCTAGAACTGAGATTAAATGAATGCTAAAAATGATTTTTCTTCAATCTCCATTCTTTTGTAATTTCATAAAAATTAATCAGGTTTTTGAATCCCATGCCACATTTCACTGTCATTATCTTTGAAATCACTTTCTTGTGAGGCTTCTGAACCATTATTGCTATATTCTTTTCATTCACCTCACTTATTGAGAGAACCAGACCATGCTTGTTTTAACCAGAATTTGATTCATTCCTTTCAAAACTTGATGGTTTGGGGTACATGTGTTTTAAATGATTGAGGCATTTCTTTGGTTTGAAAGCCCCCTTTTCAATATAATCCCTTTATTTCTGGCCTACATTGTAAATTAATCCTTGTAGCCCACATAATCCATGAACAACCTGTTAGATTAGCGACATTATAAACCAATTTTTCCTATCCAACATTCTCTTGAAGTTAAATTGCATGATCTAGTTGAACTTAAGTGTGGAGGAAGTTGTCTTATGTTGTGCTACCTCATTTGGTGAAATTTTGGGTGGAAACTAAAATTTTGAAGAGATGTGTGTGATGATTAAAAATAATTATGTTGAAATATGTGCCTTTTCGGGAGCTTTCTTGATAAAAGAATTCATGCCTTTCTGAAGCTTCTAATGGAGGAAGAAAGTTGTGCCTTTTCTGGAGCTTTCAAGAAAAACCATGCTTAAAAAGATTGAAATTTTTACTGATGAAACGTTGAGCTGTTTGAATATTTATGGATATTTCATAATGATGGATCTAAATTTCTACTAAGTTGAGTGAGGAGGATACCATACTTGAGTGAAAATTTTAATTGTGCAATTTTTTTCCAAAAAGAGCCAAACCCTCCTCATTCAGCCTCAAAATTTTTCACATAAAAATACTACCAACCAAAAGCCACAGAACAACCTTGCAAAGTCCTCATGATAAACAAATGTACTTGACTCACATCAGGTGGAGAAGTATGAGTTTTTCAAACCTATGGTTACCCTTGAATTGGTTTGTATGAGAAAAACTTTGATGAAAAGTGATATTATTTTGAGATCAGAGAAAATTCATGTGAGGTAGGTGTCTTGTGTGCACAGGAGGAGAAATAAAGAGGAAAATTATTTAATTTACTTATTTTAGATCTTTGAATAATGGTTATAGATGAGGCATGATATCTTTTATTTCTTGGTGTTTAATTGGTGGATCTCAATGGCATGTGTTTCGACTTTGGTTTGATTTGATTTTGATTTTGACTTGTCCAAGAGTCCAAGTGCTATGTGTGGGGGAATTTATAGAGATAATATTTTCATAATTTTTCATATGTGTTTCAATGATTTAACCCCTTAAAATTAATCAATTTATACTGATTTGTATCATTTTAGTATTTTGGTGAATTAGAAGCTTAATTGTGGAAATTGGATAATTCTGGAAATTTAGGAGTTTTGTGTAGCTTCTGTATTTCGAGCATATCATTTAAATTTGTGATAAAAATTGTATGATTAATTTTTTTTAGTATTTCTATGCTCATGGGATTCATTTTATCATTATGGACCCAATGCTCAATCCATCATTTGGAAGTTCAAATTCGTCTCACATGTCAGGCCTCGAAAACTGTGTACAGAATTGCATAATTTTATTATGGGGACGATATCTCATTAATGGAAGAAACATTGGAGATGAACATTTAAATGGAGCTAGAAAACACCCGGAGTGACAATTATCATTAATATGGCTGCGCATGATTCTTTCATTCTCAAGGTCATTAATGCATTGGAACTCGGTGAATTGGAAGATCAAAATTCTGTATGACAGAAGTCAATATTCATAGTTAGGCGGCCATAACTCGTTCATTTCATATCCAAATAAGATGAAATTTCTTTTTTCGATAGATGAGAGATGGAGGAGAAATTTTTAAGAAGGACCAATTCACAAATTCTATCATTTACTATGCCAACAGGACTCAATATTTCGGGGGAGTAATTTTGGAGGGAAATTTTCTACTCCCCAAGTCTATAAATAACAGTGTTCACTTCCATTCAAAGGGGTTGAAGAAGGTGCAAGAAGGGATGTGCTGAAGGATTAAGTTCTTGAAGTTATTTTTATTTTATATTTTCTTTTTACATAGTTTCATCATGCTCTCTTATTCCCCTTTCAACTCTAATACCCTTCACATGGAGGGGTAAAACCATCGAGTGATCGGGGAAGGGGGAGTTTCTCTTTTGTAATGTCAGAGTTTTATGATTAAATGTAAAACCTTATCATTATTTTGAATGAAATATATTGTTAGTGTTTCCCAATTATCATAATGAGATCATGTTTTGAGTTTGGTGTATTAATTTTTAATATATTTGGTTAATGACTTTTAATCTCCCTCTGCCTAGTACAATTTGTCTCGATCGAGCATGTTGTGTTAGGTGGTGAGTGTATAATGATAGTTGGAACATGTGTGGAACTAATAGACTTTTTCTAGAGTTATAAGGATCAAAAATTCCCAATCGGGACTTTTCATAGTTGTTTAGGAATTTTTTATGAACTTCCATGCACATAGGAGTGAGTTCTATTTTCTTCATTAACCAAGGGTTATGGGTGACTCGATCGAGGAGTCATTCATTTGTCATTCAAAAGGAAGAGAGGTATGATGATCTTTGTGGCTATGATGACATTAAAAAAGGTGATCCTACCCTAACCCCATCACACTATTCACCCATTAGTGTTCAACCTTTCTTTTCAATTGCTTGCTTTATTTTTCAACATAAAGAATTGTCAAAAAGAACCTCTTCTTCTTTATTTAATTTAAGTGAAAAATGTAATTGTTGTGCAATCCTCTCTGGAGACAACTTTGGTTACCTAATTTACTAAATTTTAACTTAGGTTTTATTTCTTTTTGTCACACCCCATGATAGGCATGTGTCAATGTGCTATTTTTAGACCACTCATGGTCTGTGGTTAAAATATTAACATTTCGTATTCTAGTTTTAATAGGAATGTTTATATTTTTTTTCAACATTTTCATATGAGAAATGCATTGGACTTAGTATGTGATGGGTGGAGCCTACTATAACTCATCTATGCATTAGTAGGTCGCATGAGACCAACAAGTGTCTTGGCACAAGTCGTTGATATAATCTTTTTTAGTCTTAGTATGAGGCATTGACTATGTGGTTATGATTTCTAACATTATGCATTCCATCATTATGAAATTAGACATTGATATTACATGTTATTATTAGACTAGTTTAATATCCATTAAAATAAGTAAATTTAATTATTTTATTTATATTTTCTATATTACGATGAAGTTAATGTTTATAAGGATTATATTTTAGTCTTATACATTGCCTTAAATATTTATGCTTATTATTGAATGTTTCCTATATATTGTAATCCTTATTGAGCATCTGAGCAAACCCCATAATATGTTTTATTTTTCCTAATATTAGAAGAAGTATATTATAATGGACCTATCTATAACACCCCATGCTTCCACGATATACTTCTCTTTGAATAATATAGTAGCATGTGTTGTACTCAACTTTAAATAATTGTTGGTGAATAGTAACTTTTTACTTTTATTTACCACAGTTAAAATTAAATAGGGTAATGAGGGATAAAAATGATATTATTATTACCATAACACATGTCCTAATTCTATTATCTAAGTATAATTCGATCAAAAACAACCTTAGGGATAAAATATGAACCTCTTTGGTCCATTTGGATTAGATTAGGACATTTATTATTATTTAATTCAAAGAAGACTTAAAAGAGATAAAATCTAAGTTTAATAACTAAAACATTTTTCATATAGGGATTTACATAAGAAAAATTCAATTATAAATATTAATTAGAAAGATACAAATATTTCCTACAGAATGGAATTTTATTAATAATTTGTAGACATTAAATAAATTAATTTATTTATGACACAATGGTGATGAAGTAATTACCAAATTAATGAAATATTAAAATAATTGATATTATAAATATCTATATAAAAGTAATTTGTAACTTTTTATGAATAAGATTAATTTTATAGGTTAATATGACATAATAGAGTTGGTTAGATAAATTCTTTCAAAGTAATAATGCAGTTATAAATTTAGAAAAAACAAAATACCAAATAGTCTCAAAATTGACATAAAAGAGTTTTTAAAACAAATGTTATATTATTAATTGATATTATATTCCTAAAAATCTATGGTTCATACAAAAATCTTATATAATGATATTCGTAATATTAATGAACCACTTGGGATTATATTGGTAATATATAGTTATTTTATTAACTATATAATATAAAAATACAAAGAGATAAAGTAAATGTCAAACAATTTAACTAAGAGTCAAATCTAAAAGATAAAGTTAATATAGTGACACAAACCTGTGTAAAACCTATTGGATGAATGTTTTTCGACCCATACCCACGTTATCCTTTAGATAATACATTTTTGAGCCATTATAAACAGAATATTATTTTATTATAAAATAATATTTCTAACTTTTCCTAAGGTGCCCCTCAACCCTCTTAAAAAAGGGCACTCCCCCTTCTCTCTAATTCACACCGTCAAAGACAATTTTCTAAGCCAACCTCTACCCAAGTACCCTATGAAATATTCTCCCTTCATCCTAGAGGCCTTATGTTAGTCCGAAATCCAACCTATGGAGCCCTTTTAATCAAATCAAAAGGAATAACCTGAAGAAGAGTTAAATATTTCATCACCTCTTTCAGGTTCCCGTCTTCTTCCACTTCCTGTTTCTTTGTTGTTTCCACTATAAAATATTAACTCTACTATTTTCTATATACTGTGATGTTATTATAAATATGGTACAACCAAATTAACTATTCTATCCATCCTTTGAATTACATGTCACCATAAGTGTGTACATACGGCTTACGGTCTCCACGTCGTGGTGTAATTATTATTCAATAAATAATTATCTGTATATTTATAATAATGATGTGTAATCATTGTAAATAATAAATAAAACATGATAATAATTCTTTATATATGATATAACATCCAATTATATATTATTTTAATATCAATAGAATGATATTTTCACTCTTGCATACGTGCGGATTTCTGTCTCCACGAATGCGATGAGATTCATTATCCATCGTATCTATTGAAGACTAATTTTCATTATATGATTAGAAATAATGATTAAATACTTGATATCATTATGGATATTAATAAGATACATCCCATCCACAAAAAATATGACTCACATAACAAAAAATATATAGAGGAAAACGAATATGTTAACACCTGAAACAACGATAATAATAAGATATTATTAACAAACGAATGTTAAAAGATCATATATGATATCATTTTAATGTATATGATTTTTGTATAATTTAATATCAATTATTTACCATTATAAAGGAGTTAACCCACCCTCTACCAAGGAAAAGTACAAGGTAAGGGTTAATTTCACAATCTCTTTATTATCCGAGGTTGTTTTTACATAAGTGTCTAATGGGACCCCTTTATAATCCACATCCATGTTTCTTAAAAGTGTATTTAAAAACATTTTTATTATTTAATTGAAAATTTTTTAAATTCATTTATACCCTTATGTGTTTTGAAAAAAATCGTTTTGTTTTTTTCCAAACAAGGTACTTTTTTACCTTCTCGAAAAATTTAAGGTCAGAATGTTTTTTTAACTTATACAGCGGGTGAGGCTATTTTCCTCCATTATAACATCATCAAAGATTCACTTACAAGCTTATAATAATATTTTAAAAATAAATTATTTAATTATAATTATGTGACTCTTAAATGATTTCAAAATAGAATGAGATGTTTCTCTAAAAAGGGTTTTGATTTCATGTATGTCAACATCCTTGGATGAATTTTAAGTTTATTTTAAGTTGATTTATTATCTTACAAAACATCCATATTTTATTTAAGGTTTTGTGATATGTTTTACTATGGATATTCTATTTTTATACCCTTCAGGGTTTATGGTTAATGTATTTACATTTCATTTTCTAGTTTTAATTCGAATGTTAACGATATGTTTAAACCTTTTCATATGAGGAATGTATTGGACTTAGCAAGTTATGGGTGGTGCCCGATACAGCTCCTCGATGCATCGATAGGTCTCATGAGACATCTGGACATGGAATTGGCCTAGGACTTTCCCAATCTTATACATAGTTTTGGATGAGGCCTTAATCATTTTTAGACGTACTGGTCGAGGCCTTGACAAAATGTTTCAGAATATTTGGCATTATACATTACCTAATTATGAAAACAATATTGATAGTTCATGTTGTTATTAGACTAGTAGAATACCCATGATTATGTTTTATTATGAAATTATTTACTTATCTCATTTTCCTACCATAAAATTATTCATGATAATTATTGGTAAATCCATGTGGCTTCAATTATTCACTATGCTTAATATTTATGTCAATTTGGTTGTATTTATTACCCTTACTGAGCGTTTGTGCTCACCCATTTAGTATGTTTGATTTTCCCACGATATGAAGAATATTGTTATGAGTGACTTTCTGGAATAATCTAGGATTACTAGATGTTTATAATTAAATATATTTGTGTTGTATTTCTCTTCACTCCGTAAAGTAGAACTTATGTATGAATCTTGTTTCCAAAAATACAAAACTGATCGGTCTTCCGAGACATGATTTCCTTGTGATCATGCCAATGTTATGTAATAATGCACTGACTCTAGGTGACTAGGGTCGGGGTGTTATAGTTGGTATTAGAGGAAGTTTAGTACAAACATTGGAAACTAGATTTAAATAAACTCTGATTAAAGCATATTGCCCTATGATAGACTTTGAGGATTAGTATAGAAGAACTTCCTAGAATTTTGGTATTGTAAGGATTTTGTGAGTAATAAAAGAAATACATCCCGGTATGGATATGAGCAGGTAGAGGCGTCTCTTGCACATAGATGTACCTAGGGGTAAAATCTAAAAACATCTCTTTGAGCTAGACTCAAATGGGAACTGGTGCACGAAAATAGGCCTTGATGAACTCTTGGATACGACACTCCAATGGGATATGCTTAGGATAATTCTCATTTTCTTTACAAATCATTATGAAGGGTATATGATTATATACTTCCTCAAAGAATTTTTTTTTATTATTCTGGATTTTATCCATGAACTATTCAATTTATGTTAAGTGTTTCGCAAGTTTGGAATTATGTATTTTGATTCATAAACTAATCTAGTTCTGCCATTATTTAGAAATTGATCCTAGTGGAAGAACCGGAAACCGTATTAATGCACACACTCCATGTAGGTATTTACCTCGTGTTCAATATAATTATATTGGAGCTGATAATACAACTGGTGCAGATAAGCTTATCACCATACTGGGAAAACTCACTCAGTTTATGAATAATAACCTTACCCGTATGGAGAAACCTGATCCACAGCGTGGAGGATAAATGTTTGATCGCTTCATGAGGAAAAAACCACTGACATTAAATGGGAGTATAAATCCATTACTGGTTGAGCAATGGATAAATTCCTAAGATAAAATATTCCACACTTTGGGGAGTAGCGAAAGGGAAAAAGTTGTCATGGAAGTTTACCACCTCACAGGAGATGCTGATCAATTGTGATCATTCATTCAAAACACAACGGATGAAAAGGAAGTATCAAATATGGAATGGAGGTAGTTTAATGAATTTTTCTTAGAAAAATACTTTCTTCATGACCATCGAGCGGATATGGAAAGACAATTTCTGAGTCTGAGGCAAAAGGAGGGTGAGAATGTCGCAAAGTATGAAGTTAACTTTCCAAGGTTAGCGAGGCACGTAGTAAATTATATATGTAACCCAAAAAGTAAGATTTATTGTTTTATTTATTAGTCAAAACCATTAATCCATCGAGAATTAGTATCAAAATCCTTATCATCATATGATGATATTTTCTTGTGTTCTATCAAGACAGAAAAATAATTATCTAAACCTTATGACTTTAAATCAAAGAAAGAGAAGAAGTTATCTACTGAACACTCTGGGAAAGAAAATAAGGAAACAGGGAAAAAGTTAAGAATTGAATTTCCACCCTGTGACAATTTCAGAAGGAATCACCCTGGTGCCTATCTAAAAGAAAATTGATTATGAAAAAATGTGGATAGAAATGCCATATTGTTGGTGATTGTAAGGGAAATAAAGACTCTACCAATGTTCAATGCTACAATTGTAGGGAGATGGGAAATTATGCAAATAAATGTCCTAAGAGTCAGAGAAACTTACCTCAGTAAAGGAAATGTGATCAATGCCATGCTTATGTGATCACTATTGCTAAGGTTGAAGCTCTGAAAGACGTAGTGGCAGGTAATTTAATGGTTTCCTCAAGATTTGAATATGCATTATTTGATTCTGGATCATCACATTATTTCATATCTTCCCAGTTTGCTAAGAAATTTAGATATTTTTAATTTCATTTTACAGGGGAGTTTTCAGTCAAGACTCCTAAGGGAAGTATCATTCCAACAATGTTTTGTGAATCGATCCCCATTAGAGCACATAAATGTTCTTTATCTGGCGATCTCATCGTCATACCCATGATTGAATTTTATATAATCCTTGGTATGGATTGGATTTGGGACCATGATACGAACATTTATTTTAAGAAGAAGGATGTTAAATTTTTTTGATGATGATGATAAAGAAAACCTTAACATTAGAGCTGAATCATCACCACCAGATTCTTATCAAGATCCCCCACCAATAGCTCAACTAAATTCAATTATTGGGGAGGAAGTGAATGAAATAACTATGGGTGAGAAAAGGAATGTTCAAATAAAGTATATACCTAGTGTGAAAGAATGTGTTGATCTGTTTACAGAATATTTACCTGGACATCCTCCAGAATGAGAAATTGAGTTTTCCATTGACTTAATTCCTTGTTCAAGGCCCATATCGAAGACCACTTATAGAATGTAAAATGTGGAATTTTTAGAACTAAAGATAAAACAAGTTGAATTGAGTAATAAGGGATTTATTCACCCTTGTGTTTCTCTATGGGGATCCCTTGTCCTTTTTGATAAGAGGAAATATGGATCTATGAGGTTATGTATCAACTACAGGGAAATCAATGTTATAACAATAAAGAAGAAGTATCCCCTACCTCGCATTAATGATTTATTTGAACAACTGCATGGAGTTCAATACCTTTCAAAGATTGAACTTCAATCTGGATACCATCATTTGTGTGTAAAGAAGGAAGAAATTATAAAGATAGAATTTTGAACCAGGTACGGGCATTACGAGTTTACAATAATGCCTTTTGGATTGGCCAATGTATGCTCTGTCTTCATGGATGTAATGAATAGATTTTTCAAGGAATATATTTATGAATTTTTAGTGGTATTTATTGATTATATCTTAATATACTCCAAAATCTATAAATATCATGAAAATCACTTACGCATTATACTGAAGACTTTTAGATGAAATGAATTATATGGGAAGTTTAACATGTGTGAATTCTAGATTCAGGAGATTTCTTTTCTTGGCCATATTGGTTCTAAGGATAGAATATATTTTGATCCTTCTAAGACAAGAGAAATCCATGAATGGATAGCACCGACAAGTATAACTTAGTTATGCAGTTTCATTATTTTGGATGTTTATTATCAATATTTCATCTAGAAGTTTTCTTGATTGGCTAACCCATTTACGAAGCTCACATGAAAAGGGGTTACATTTTTTTGGACAATGGAGTCTGAAGAATGTTTTGAATAACTGAGGAAAAGTCAATTCTCTTATATTGACTCTACCATTGTATAATGATGGATTTTTTATTTATATTGATGCATCAAAGAAAGGACTCGGTTGTGTCCTTATGCATAATGATAGGGTTATTGCCTATGCATCACGACAGCTAAAAATTCATGAGAAAAACTATCCCACTCATGATCTTGACTTAGCAGCTGTAATATTTTCTTTGAATATTTGGAGAAACTATCTCTATGGTGAAAAATTTTGGATATATACTGATCACAAGAGTTTGAAGTATATTTTCTCACAAAAAGAACTCAACATGAGGCAAAGATGATGGCCTGAACTACTCAAGGATTATTATTTCACTATACCCTACCACCTGTTGAAGGAAAATAATGTGGCTAATGCTTTGAGTAGAAAGGATCATGGAGTTTTGATCAAGATGAGAGTTGAAAAGGATCCAATATATATGTATCTAGAAAAGATTGATATGGGAATCACCATGGAAGGTGAAACATCAGTACTTTTCTAAATGGTTTCCAAACTATCCTTACTAGAATGTATAAAGAGTTCACAGACCAGTGATAAAGAGTTCTCGAAGAAGATTAAAGCTTTGAATGATGGTATATTGAGTGACATTGTGTATGAAGATGGAATTTTAAAATTTTGGAAGATACTTTGTGTTCCCAAGATACCTGATCTAAAAAAATTATTGTTGGATAATGCTCATAGTTCCAATTTCTCTATACACCCTGGGAGCACCAAAATGTATAGAGATTTGAAGGGAAATTTTTGGTGGGACAACATGAAGAGGGAGATTGATGATTTTGTGTTAAGATGTATGGTTTTTCAACAACTGAAAGCTATAAGTAAACTAGCTGGAGGATTTATGCCACCTCTTCCTATACCGGAGTGGAAATGGGATAATATTAAGATGGACATTGTCATGGGACTACAAAAAACTCCTAGAATGAATGATGTAATATGGGTCATTGTTTATCATCTTACAAATTTGGCACATTTTCTTGCTATAAGAGAAGATTTACCACTTGAACGATTGGAAAGACTATATATTAATAAAGTTGTTAGACTTCATAGAGTACCACAATCGATTGTTTATGATCATGATCCACATTTTACATTATGATTCTATAAAAAGTCTTCAGAAATCCCTGTATACTGAACTTCGTTTGAGCACTACCTACCACCCCAAAATTGAGGGACAATCAGAACAGACTATTCAAACCTTAGAATACATGTTGAGAACATGCTCAGTTGACTTTCAAGGTATGTGGGATCAATATTCTCCTCTGGTATAATTTTCCTATAATAATATTTTCTATTCATGTATTTAGATGGCACTATATGAAGAGTTATATGGAAAGAGATGTCGTACATCAACCTATTAGGATGGTGTTGGTGAAAGAAAATTTTATGCACAGAACTAGAGGAGGAAATGATGGAAAAGGTGAAGGTAATCCAAAACTGCATCAAAGCATCTCAAAGTAGGTAGAAGATCTACGCTGAAAACCGAAGAAAGGATTTGGAATTTAAGGTAGTAGATCATGTTTTATTGAAGGTATCTACATGGAAGGGTGTTATAAATTTCGGTTAGAAGGGAAAATTGAGGCATATGTACATCGTACCTTTCGAAATTCTAGAACAAATTGGGGATGTAGCTTATCATTTGGTAAAGCCATAAAATCTTTCCAAAGATCACGATGTATTCCACGTATCACTGTTGAGAAAATACAAGCCCGACCCAACGCATGTACTCACCTATGAGGAAGTAGAGCTGGAACCCGATCTACCTTATTGTGAAGAGCCCGTCAGGATTCTTGATACCAGAGAACAAGTGTTGATAAACCGGATAGCTCTTCTAGTAAAATTTCTATGGAGAAACCATAAGATGGAAAAGAGGCAACATGGGAACCTTAGAAACTTATGATGAAGAACCACCTGAGTCTTTTCATGCAGTAATATTCAAAAAAAATTGAGGATGAAATTCTTTGAATGAGGGTAGAATGTAACACCTAAAGCTTCCATGGTACGCTTCTGTTTGAATTATATAGTAGCGTGTGTTGTACGCTATTTTGAGTTCTAACACACACCACAACCAATCAAACTAGGTGTTATGAAAAGTAATACATACTTTTGGAAATTTTATAAATTTTATCTTTCAAAATGGACTTCATTATTGGATTCTTAATATTGAAATTATCTTAGGGTTATTTTTTGGTATTTTTCTGAAAACATTCAATTTTTGATGAATAGTGAAAAACACTAAGTTGTAGTTTAAAACCGAATTTTTTTTAAATAATTATTTATTTTATTTAAATTTAGTTTAGGTAAAACTCGATACATAATACATATATAAGTTCAATGTAATTCATTAGAGATAGTTTATAATAATTTAAGATATATAAGGTTTTTATTGGACTTTTCACCGTCTTTTACCAACCTCCGAGGAAAATTTGAAAATTCACAAAAAACATTATTTTACCGCTTCTGGGAGAAAAATTACGAAAATCCAAGAGAAAAGGTTAATATCTAGGAGTAAAATGTGGATCAATAAGATAAAAATAATTTTGGTGAATAGTGACTTTTTACTTTTATTTATCACATATAAATGTAAATATGGCAATTAAGGGTGAAAATGATATTATTATTACCCTACAACATGTCCTAATTCTATTGGATAAGTATAATTCGACCAAAAACAACCTTAGGAATGAAATATTATCCTCTTTGGTCCACATGGATTAGATTAGGACATTTATTATTATTTAATTCAAAGAATAGTCAAAAGAGATAAAATCCATGTTTAATATGTAAAACATTTTTAATATAGGGTTATACATAAGATAATTTCAATTATAAATATTCATTAGAAATAAAAACACAATCCTACAGAATGAAAATTTATTTATATTTTTTAGACATTAAATAATTAAATTTAATTATGACACAATGGGGATGTTGTAATTACCTATTGAATGAAATATTAAAATAATTAATATTATAAATATACAAATATATGTAATTTGAGACGTTTTATGAATTACACTAATTTTCTATGTTAATATGACATATTAGGGTTATTTATGTGAATTTTTTTCTAAGTAATAATTCTGTTATGAATTTAGAAAAAACAAAATACCAAATAGTGTCAAAATTGACATAAAAGAGTTTTTAAAACAAATCTTATATTATTAATTGATATTCTATTCTTAAAAATATAAGGTTCATCCAAAGGACTTATATAAAGAAAGGTGAATCATTAATGAACCACTTGGGGTTTTCATGGAAAATCATCCTATGGAGCCCGTTTGATCAAATCAAAAGGATGAACTTGAACAAGAGGTAAATATTTCATCACCACTTTCAAGTTCCTTTCTTCTTCCAGTTCCTTTTTCTTTGTTGTTACCATTATAAAATTATAACTGAATTATATTCTATATACTATGATGTTATTATAAATATGGTACAACCAAAATCACTATTCTATCCATCCATTAAATGACATGTCACCATACGTTCGTACGTACGGCTTACCATCTCCACGTTGTGGTGTAATTGTTATTCAATACATCATTATTTGGATGGGTATAATAATGATGTGTAATTGGTGTAAATAATAAATATTACATGATAATGATTTTATATATATTATTTACCATCCAATTATATATTATTATAATATCCAAATAATGACATTTTCGCTCGTGTGTACGTACAGATTACCGTCTCCACGAACGCGATGAGATTCATTCCCCATCATATCCATTCAAGACTAATTTTCATTAGATGATTAAAAATAATGTTTAAAGACTTGATATAATTCTGGATATGAATATTATACATCCCATCCATAATAAATATGACTCACATAACAAAGAATATAAAGGAAAACAAATCTGTTAACACCCAAAACAACAATAATACTAAGATATTATTAACAATGCATAGTTAAAAGATTGTATATGATATGATATTAATGTATATGATTCTGGTATAATTTAATAACAATTATTTCACCAGCATAAAGGATAATAACCTACCCTTGACCAAGAAAAGTACAAGGTAAGGGTTAATTTCACAATCTCTTTATTATCCACGGTTGTTTTACGTATCTACTAGGACCACTTTATCATCCACATCTATGGTTCTTAAAAATGTATTTCAAAACATATTTACTATTTACTACACAATGTTTTAATCTAATCTATACCCTTATGTGTTTTGAAAGGAATATTTTCGTCATTTTCCAAAAAAGGTACTTTTTGACCTTTCTTACTAATTTAAGGTAAGAATGTTTTTTACTTATATGGAAGGTGTTACTATTTTCTTCCGTTATAACATCCTCAAAACTTCCCTTAAAAGATTATAAGAATATATTAAAAATAAATTTTTTCATTATAATTACGTGACTCTTAAATTATTTCAAAATAGAATGAGATATATCTTTAAAAAGGGTTTTGATTTCATCTATGTCCACATCCATTGAGGGATCTTAAATTTATTTGAAGTTGATTTATTATGATACAAAACTTTCATATTCTATTGAATGTTTTGTGATATGTTTTACTATGGATGTGCTATTTTTAATCCATTAATGGTATATGGTTAAATTATTGACATTTTGTATGCTAGTTTTAATAAGAATGTTTATGATATGTTTAAACCTTTTCATATGAGGAATGTATTGGACTTAGTAAGTGACGGGTTGATCCCGTTATAGCTCCTCGATGCATCGGTAGGTATTATGATACAAATAGACATGGAATCGGTTGAGGCCTTTTCCAATTTGATATATGGTTTTTGCTGACTCCTTAATAATTTTTAGACGTCTTGGCCGAGGCCTTGACAAAATGTTTCAGAATGTATGGAATTATACATTCCCTCATTATGAAAATAATGTTTACGGTTCATGTGGCCATTCGACTAGTAGAATACCCATGATTGTGTTTTATTATGGAATTATTTACTCAACTCATTTTCCTGCCATAAAATTATTCATGTTTATATTTGGTAAAGGCATGTGGTTTCAATTATTCACCATACTTAATATTTATGTAATTTTCTGCTGTATTGCATACCCTTACTGAGCATTTGAGCTCACCCCTTTCTTATATTTCCTTTTCCTAGGATATGAAGATATTAGTTATGAGTGAATTATAGTCATAATTTATGTTTCATGGATGTTTCTAATGAAATATATTCATGTTGTATTTATCTTCAAGCTGTACAGTTGAACTAATTTGTGAATCTTGTTTCCAATAATACTAAACTGATCGGTCTTTCGAGACATGATTTCATTTTGATCATGCCAATGTTATGTAATATTTCACTGACTCTGGGTAACTGGGGTTGGGGCATTACACCGTCGAGAAAGGCTATGGGATATGAGTGTGTTTAATGGGATCTCAATGTTGTGGTTTTTCATTTCATAATGTAATGTAAAACATATCAACGTATCTATTACTTTCAAGGATACTAAACTAATCAGTCTTTCGAGACACGATCTATTATGATCATGCCAATGTTATGTAATAATTCACTAACTCTGGGTATCTAGAGTCAAGGAAATACAAGATATTCTTATTCACTCAGTTTATTTTTTTTTCAATTCATCTCCTTCATTTTCGGTGATATCCTCATGTGCATGGGTTTTCGAATGCATGAAAATCATTTCCTGGATGCGTTGAGCATCCTGACATGGCCATGAAACATTTTTTCTTTTTCTACATTCAAGTTATTTAATTTTGATGCATAGAAGTGACATTTAATGCATGCATGATGTCTTTATGTCCATAAGATGCTCATGCATGATGTCTTTATGTCCATAAGATGCTCATGGATGAGGTTTGATCTTCAATGATGGTTGTAGATTGATCAAGGAGGCCTGGAATTTACGAAGGAATACTGGTTCGCGTCGGGTATCTAGAGGATGAAGACGATAGTATGAAGTGGATCAGATGATCCCGGTTTAATCATGAATCGCATGGGATTGATGGATTCACACGATTAAATGATCATTTGACGCACTGATCGAACAATTACATGAAATGTGGGATGGGATGAGTGGCAATGATTTATTCTGGGATTTTAAAATGTTATCCCATAGTGAAACAGATACATAGTATCCTCACAGTTTATCAATCAGCACTCACCGTATAAGGCCCCAGCCTTAAACCTTACTTAATCTTCAGTTACTACAAGATTACACATTGAGGATCTTTTCATGTTTAGAGTTTTAGAGAATTAGATCATCAAACTTTCATTACATTCCACATTTGAACAAAGTGGTTACATAAAATATAGTATTCATTTTTCCCATCAATGGAAACATATTTAAAATAAAACATGGATTCTTTCTTGACACTATCATCATATCATGTACCCTTCCCTTAACCTATGAAAAACATTTCAAAAACATGGGATGATCATAAAAATCTCAGTAAGGGATATAAAAATATGGAAAGGAAACATGAGTACCTGTATACATAAGAATGAAATCATACTTTACCCATAAAACATAAGCACTTTAACATAACTCATAAAATCACTAATAAAACATAGAAATCATAATACATAAAGGTAACTTGAGGCATTTATAACATTCTTACGTAGGGCGTAACCCTCTTGGTTATGTTTGGAATACCCACCATAGTATATTCCCTAAATCTCTTCGGAGAAACCTTAACGTTTCACTCCTTCACATTACCCAATGCATTGGAGAGCTATATCGGGCTCACCCGCCCTTAGTTTATCACGGAACCACCCGTCTTCATAACAATGCCCAAGAACCATAACATCATCTTATCACATAAAACATGCATAAAGGAAACATAACATTTCCACATTTCAATAAATAGATATCAATAAAACACATTGATATAAATACATTATGAAACCCATTTTCAATACCAAAATAAACGAAAAGTAAAACATGGTATTTATTTTTCTTTTAAACAGAAGGTATGACTTATAGAGGAAGCCAAAACTCAAATAATGGATACAGCGGCGGAGAAGTCATTGTCGCCGCATACGTACGACAAAAACATTCCCTTTTGTCGTTTAGTAAAATGGTTCGTATAAAAATATTCCTTTTGGATAAACGTAAAAGTCAAAGGGGTTTATACACCATATAAAATAATGTTTTGTATAGAACAAAATATGCCTCGATGAAAGGAGATTGAGACAAAGTCCCATACAAAGACGGTATCCTTGGATTAAGGATAAAACAGTTAAATAATTATGTGTGACAAATGAATACATGAAATATAAGTGGGTATTAAGTTTAAAACAATAAGAGGACATTCACACATAATCATAGAACGACATATTCAAGGTGTACAAGTTTATCCCAAAGAATCGAAATTGGGTTAAGAAGTTCCCTTGCAAAAATTAGACATCCTAACGGCGTCACTTTAAATTTAGAAAAAGAGTTGATGAGAGAAAAAAAGGGTATCTCATCACTTGGACATAAAATTTACATCAATAAGGATACAGAAGAACATATCCCAAAATAATATTGTGTGAATTAAAATACATACCAAAATAAGTCTTTTAAAAAGAGGAGGGTGAAAGGTTCCCTTACTGGCATGGGTATCTTTCGAAACATACGCCCCGTGAAATAAGGACAATACAACATTGATGTAAATACTCATAAATGAAAGAATATTACAAAATGAGTAATATAATGGTCAGTATATACACCACTCAAAGGATATTATGGAAAATGTAGCATAAATCTCACAGGAATAAAAGTGAGATGAAAAATCCCTTACGAAAACTCGACAGCCTAATGGTGCCACTTAAAACTTTCAAAAATGGATTGATGAGATCGAATAAGGTATCTCATCATATTACAATAAAATGTAAAGAAAGAAGAATATAAAAGAACATCCCCCATCATAACAAAGAGGAGCTTAAAATAAGGGACATAAAGGAGAGTACTTAAAGAGAAAGAGAGAGGTTAGATCTCTTACGAAAATTCAGCAGCCTAACGGCGCCACTCAAAAATTCCAAAATGGATTGATGAGAGAGAATAGGGTCTCTCATCATAGGAACATAAAAATTACAGTAATATTAATAGAAAATAACATCCCAATAACAAGAAATATGATCTTAGAAGGAATGAAATAAAAGAGTGTACTTAAAAAGAAAGAGAGGAGTAGGATCCCTTACCTCGGGTCCGACTTGACTCGATCGTTATTTAATGTCCTTAATAATAAACTTGAGTTAATTTCCACTTTATTAAGAACCTTTTTCTAGTTCATTATTCCTTTTATATCACTTATTTCCATGTTATAAACATTATGTAATCATTTAAGTTAATAATGTTTGTTTTTTCGATATTTGGTTCTTAAGTCGAAAGTGGACTTCTTACAAGTACAAGTTGTTCGTGTGGTCAAATGTTCATTATATCCAGAATTATATTCATGATTTGGATATCATATATATTATATATATCCAGAATATACATGTATTTATAATATTACATAATCATTTAGAGGTAAGAAATGAAATGCATCGTTCATGGAGACGGTAAGTCGTACGTACGCATGAACCCTACTTTCATTTCTATGTCATATTAATGGAATTAAAACCAAATGAGATGTATGTATATTTTAATTCCAGAATTATATTCATCATTTATATGTAACATACATCATATATAATAGCTTTAAATCCATCCTTTATACATCCCACATATGGCATTAACGAGTCAAATCACTTTGAGGGGGCGGTAGTCCGCACATCATAAAATGAAATTATCGTGTTTACCCACAATGGAAACCATAAAGGTATGCCAAAAAAAGAAAAATACAGAAACATAAACATATTATATATCATATATAAATATAGTGGAATCTTAATGTCCACCTTTTAAGGTATTATATGAGTTTTGAACAATCATTGTTTCGTGAGGCAGAAATTCGCCATCCACAGAAACATTATGTTCTTTAACCATTTGATGTAGGTGTGTGTAGGTGTAGCTCGAATGAATCTTATAACAACATCCTAGTATATTTAAGATACTATAGTTGTTACAAAATAAATGAATAAAAAGAGTTTAGGTGGTTAGAGAAGAAAAATAAAACAAAAGAACACAAGTGAAGACATTACCTTAAAATCAGGTAACTCCTGTTGGTTTTAGCTCAAAGGCTTCCTTGGGAAGACTTCTGCCCAAAGTGAGGCTTCAAGGAGTTAGAGAGGGATGTGTAGAGACAAAATGGGCATTGGTTGGCCGATCCAAAGGCTTTGGAAGTGTGGGTAATGAGGTAGAGGTGGGGGCCTTCTATAAGAGGAGAGGAGGGGCACGGTTGGAAAGGTATAAAATGTAACTTTATTTTCAAATGCGTTTCGGATTTTAATGGTCCCACATTGATGTGTTTCTTGGATAATGTGATAAGGGTTCGAAATCCACAAATCCAATAGGTTTTGTACATGTTTAGGTCTTAGAATTTACATTATCTTTCCATTTTATTTAAATCGTTAAATAATGAGGTCATCGCTGCATCATCATGATGTCATATATAATTTAATTTATTTAATGTATAAAAAATATAAAAAAAATACTATCATGCAGGAAATCGTTTTAGCTTTCCAATTAATATTTATTGTCCAAAATATCATTTATGTAGACAAAATTAAAAATATTTTACTTAGGTGATACATTCTTTGTAACATTTAACATTCTTTAAAAATAAAAAGATAAAAAGTCACTTTCTCACAAAAGTGATTCCATGGGGCCCCCAAGTTTGACACAAGGCATCTCATGGCCGGCCATGAGACAACCAGTAGCCTTAGGACACATTTTGTGGTAATTTTTTATTATTATGATGTTATATTATTTTCTTTAACTACCCAATTACTCATTAATCAAGATAATTAAAGATAATTACCATCGGTACTATTCATAATGTCGAAAAACAAGAGTCTTAATTACATAATTTGTTCCTTCTGATTCCAAATATGTAATTAATTTTACCAAATTAAAAACACATAAATTGCAATAATTAATTTAAAAAAACTTCCCGTTGTCAACACAAATAGCGGGTTTTTTTAAACAATATTTATGAAAAGATTGGTACTTGTTTATGCCTAATTCCAAAGTGAAATTAATCCCAATGACCATCATTGAATTACATGGTAAAAATATATTCTAATTACACTTTAAAACAAATTAAAAATATAATATAACCATATAATTAAATTATATGAAAAAGCAGTTTTGATGTAAAATGCTGTATTTTTGACTATTCATTGAAAAATGAACATTGTCAGAAAAATACCAAAAATTAACGCAAGATAAATTTCAATTTCCCAATCATAAATAATATGTTTATTTTGAATAATAGAGCTTATAAAATTGTC
The DNA here is from genome assembly GCA_963277665.1 of Viscum album. Lineage (NCBI taxonomy): Eukaryota > Viridiplantae > Streptophyta > Magnoliopsida > Santalales > Viscaceae > Viscum > Viscum album. The sequence goes on along the minus strand of OY728163.1, from coordinate 1,894,938,918 downwards.
AAAAAGTGGATTTAAAAGGGGTTCTCCATCAAAAAGCGGTTAATCGACCTTTTAAATAATATTAGAAAGTTTACGCTTAAAAACTAGATTCATTTGAATTTTTAATCCTCTAACATATATTATAAAGAGTAAAAATATTTTACAAACATATATAATCATTTTTTAGTTAGTTCTGTTCATTCCCGCCATTACAACGGCTAGGCGTTAACTACCATTTAATATAATATTATTTTATTATTAGAGTGCAACGTAAGATTCCAAAGAAACTCGTTGTTGCGTATTGGGTACGCCATCAAGCATAGCATCCCCTTTAATGTAATATTAATATTTTATTCACAAATATAGATAAATATAAAGATTTCATATTCTTTATTTACCTGGGGTGTTACAAACTTCCCCCCTTTTGGGAATTGCATCCTCTAAATTTTAAAATTGGGCTTGGAAACATCCTTGAAAGTCCCACATCGGAACAAGAGTCGGTAAAACAATAACTTTAAAATAAAGAAAGATAAGTACAATGGTCACCCAAGTTAACCCATAATAGGATTCCAAGTATGAAAATATGGACATGGAGGAAAAAAAACAAAGGTTCATGTTCTGATTGAGAATGATAGAAAACATGTTTAGGAGAAAGTTAACCATAAGAAAATCACAAACTAGTGATGGGTTAAACGGTATTCGATTCCCCAGTAGGAAAAATTAATAGGCAACATTTTTGTTTTAAGTTACTTTTTATTGAAGAATTTATTCATAAGGAAACATAATCACTTTTCATGTTGACTTTCAACTTTTATTATATTCCTTACACAAACTCATATTTTCTCCAAAAGACGAGTATTTAGGAAGACTTGTTCACATTAAGAGTTCTATAATAAACTTCTAGATAATCACCTAATCCATAAAAGAGAACTATATACTTCCCATGTCTTTAGACTTTAACCATAACCAAAACCAAAATGGTTAGTACAAGATCAGATAATCTAGAAAAGGATAACCCTTTATAAAAAGAAAATCTATTCTTAATCTCCAAAATTTGTCCAACAAAACCCAAAGTTCAACGAGGACCATTCTATAATCAATTTGTCCATAAAAATTTTTCAAAGTAATCCAAACTAAGATTGAACCCCAAATATTTGAAGGATTTAGTCACATAGTCTTCCAAGTTAAATCGTAACATTTATCTCCAAACAACATCAGTTGCTCTTAATGTCTCGTATTGAAAAGTAATTAACCTAATCACATATCCTCCATGATAGGTTAATAAATATCCATAGATAAACCAAAATCAACTTACTCTTAATTCAGAAAATCATCTAACTAAAAAGAATCAGTCAAACTAACCAGGGACTTCACGTAGTCCAGTGGTAGGCGATAAATACCAGTTGCACTTTGGTTGTGGGTTCGATTCTCGTAGCTTTGTCCGACGCGACGGGTTGTCACACAGTCTGTGTGTTGTCCTTTTTCCAAAACTATATAATTCTCAAATCATTCCCCAAAAAGAGATAAAATCATCAAAAATAACCATAACATAATTTAACCTCAATTTTATCTCAAGCCTTTCACTTCCATCATAACATATAGTAACCCATAATTACCTCAAAAGTAAGGATCATATAAACCCAAATTATTCTTTATAACTATGTCCACAAAAGAACAGATAACTATTCCTTGAATAAAATTTTCATATATTAAACATCAGGGTTACACATACTATAAAAAGTCCTCTAATGCAACCCCATCATCAAAAGAGACATAATACTATTAATAATTTCACCATAACTCTGGAATCCCTTATATGTTGACATCTTACTCGTTCAACATTCTTCATGACCCATTAACCATTCCTTTCCAACTTATTCTGAAATACTTCTTTCCTACAAACAAAATCATGAATCATATCCTAATATTCCAAAATAGGAAATCAATAGTTATGAAATAATCCATACCTTTGATTGGTCATTTTCAGTTTCTTCATCCTCAATCGGAATGTCATTAGGTATTGTTAAACGAACATTTGTACGATATTGGTGATCCCATTCACGAAACTTCTTCATAGTACATGTGTTTGAATAATGACCATGCACACCACATTTAAAACATTCAATTGATCCCACAGAAATAACTTCTTTCCCTTTCCTCGAGTCAACTGGATGCTTCCTTTTTCCATGGCAGGTTCTTGCTTTATGACCTTCATTTCCACATATATAGCATATTTATATCCCTTTGGAACATTTTCCTAGGTGTTTCTTTCCACATTATTGACACATAGGTTTTTGAACACACTAACCTTTATGATTATTACCTGTAGTTCCATAGGGATTTGTTTCTCACATATATGATTCCTTAGAGAAATCACCATGGTTTAGGTGGTCAATCATGACTCCAGATAGTTGGTTGAGGATAATCACAAGAGTTCTCATTGCAGCTCCCATATCATTCAGTTTCTTCCTCAAAAAACTGTCACAGTTTCCTTCACATCCACTGTTACTTTGGTGCCTGCTAGATCCAGCCATTTACTAAAACCAAAAAGTTCAGTGTGAGTATATAAACAAAATCATCATGTACTAAAGAGGAAGATAAACACTAATATATACTTACTCATTCACTTTATCTAAAACTAGTACTCTTTCTGAAATCTTAACCATTATGGTATTGTCACTTATGCTTAAAGAATACCCTAACCTCTAAAGTTATCTAAACCGACCTTTGATACCAAAAATAAGGCCCCACCCATAAACCTTACTTAATATTGAGTTGCTACAAGATTACACATTGAGGATCTTTTTAGGTTTAGGGTTTTAGAGAATTAGATCATAAAACTTGCATTACATTCCACATTAAAACAAAGTGGTTAGATAAAATATATTATTCATGTTTCCCATCAATGGAAACATATTTAAAATAAAACATGGATTCTTTCTAGACACTTCCTTGACACTATCATCATATCATGTACCCTTCCCTTGACCTGTGAAAAACATTTCAAAAACTTGGGATGAGCATAAAAAGCTCAGTAAGGGGTATAAAAATATGGAAAGGAAACATGATTACATGTATACATAAGAATGAAATCATACTTTAATCATAAAAAATAAGCACTTTAACATAACTCATAAAATCATGAATAAATCATAGAAATCATAAGACACAAATGTAACTTGAGACATTCATAACATTCTTACGTAGGGAGTAACCCACTTGGTTACGTTTGGAATACCCACCACAGTATATTCCCTAAATCTCTTCTGAGAAACCTTAACGTTTCACTCCTTCGTGTTACCCAATGCATTGGAGAGCTATATCGGGCTCACCCTCCCTTAGTTTATCACGGAACCACCCATCTTCATAACAATTCCCAAGAACCATAACATAATCTTATTTTATAAAACATGCATAAAGGAAACATAACATTTCCACCTTTCAATAACAAGATATCAATACAACACATTGATATAAATAAATTATGAAAACCATTTTCAATTCCAAAATAAAAGAAAAGTAAAACATGTTATTTATTTTTCTTTTAAAAAGATGTTATGGCTTGTAGAGGAAGCTGAAACTCAAATAATGGTCACGGCGGCAGAGAAGTTGTTGTCGCCGCATACGTACAACAAAAACATTCCCTTTTGTCGTTTACTAAAATGCTTTGTATAAAAAGATTCCTTTGGGATAAACATAAAAGTCAAATGGGTTTATAAACTGTATAAAAGAAAGTTTTGTATAGAACAAAATATGCCCCAATGAAACGAGATTGAGACAAAGTCCCATACAAAGACGATATCCTTGGATTAAGGATAAATCAGTTACATAACTATGTGTGACAAACGAATACATGAAATATAAGTGGGTATTAAGTGTAAAAAAATCAGAGGACATTCACAAATAACCATAGAACGACATATTCATGGTGTACAAGTTTATCCCAAAGAATCGAAATTCGGTTAAGAAGTTCCCTTGCAAAAATTAGACAGCCTAACGGCGTCACATCAAAATTCAGAAAAAGAGTTGATGAGAGATAAAAAGGGTATCTCATCACTTGGACATAAAATTTAAATAAATAAGTATATATAAGAACATATCCCAAAATAATATTATGTGAATTAAAAGACATAACAAAATAAGTCTTTTAAAAAGAGGAGGGTGAAAGGTTCCCTTACCGACATGGGTATCTTTCGAAACATACGCCCCGTGAAAGAAGGACAATAGAACATTGATGTAAATACTCATAAATGAAATAATATTACACAATGAGTAATATAATTTTCAGTACCTACACCACTCAAATGAAATTGTGTCAAAGGTAGTATAAATCTCACGGGAATAGAAGTGAGATGAAAAATCCCTTACGAAAACTCGGCAGCCTAACGGCGCCACTTAAAACTTCCAAAAATGGATTGATGAGATCAAATAGGTTATCTCATCACATTACAAAAAAATTTACAGCAAGAGGAATATAAAATAACATCCCCCATCATAACAGATAGGAGCTTAAAATAAGTGACATAAAGGAGAGTACTTAAAGAGAAAGAGAGAGGTTAGATCTCTTACGAATATTCGGCAGCCTAACGGCGCCACTCAAAACTTCCAAAATGGATTGATGAGAGAGAATAGGGTATCTCATCATATGAACATAAAAATTACAGTAAGAGTAAAATAAAAGAACATCCCAATAACAAGAAAGATGAGATTAGAAGGAATGACATAAAAGAGTGTACTTAAAAAGAATGAGAGGAGTAGGATCCCTTACCTCGGGTCCGACTTGACTCGATCGTTATTTAACATCCTGAATAATAAACTTGAGTTAATTTACACTTTATTAAGAACCTTTTTCTAGTTAATTATTCCTTTTATATCACTTATTTCCATGTTATAAACATTATGTAATCATTTAAGTTAATAATAACTGTTTTGTCGATATTTGGTTCTTAAGTCGAAAGTGTACTTCTTATAATTACATGTTGTTCGTGTGGTCAAATGTTCATTATATCCAGAATTATATTCATGATTTGGATATCATATATATCATATATATCCAGAATATACATGTATTTATAATATTACATAATCATTTAGATGTAAGAAATGAAATGCACCATTCATGGAGACGGTAAGCCGTACGTACGCATGAACGCTACTTTCATTTCTATGTCATATTAATGGAATTAAAACCAAATGATAGGTATGTATATTTAAATTCCAAAATTATATTCATCATTTATTTGTAACATACATCATATATAATAAATTTAAATCCATCCTTTATACATCCCACATATGGCATTAACGAATCAAATCACTTTGAGGGGGTGGTAGTCCGCACTTCCTAAAATGAAATTTTCGTGTTTACCCACAATGGAAACCATAAAGGTATTCCACAAAAGAAAAATACAGAAACATAAACATATTATATATCATATATAAATATATTGACATCTTAATGGCCACCTTTTAAGGTGTTATATGAGTGTTGAACAATCATCATTTCGTGAGGCATAAATTCGCCATCCACAGAAACAGTATGTTCTTCAACCATTTGATGTAGGTGTGTGTAAGTGTAGCTCGAATGCTTCTTATAAAAAAATCCTAGTATATTGAAGATACTGGAGTTGTTACAAAATAATTGAATAAAAAGAGTTTAGGGGGTTGGAGAAGCAAAATAAAACAAAAGAACACAAGTGAAAACATTACCTTAAAATCAGGTAACTCCCTTTGGTTTGAGCTCAAAGGCTTCCTTGGGAAGACTTCTACCCAAAGTGAGGCTTCAAGAAGTTAGAGACGGATGCGGAGAGACAAAATGGTCAGGTTTTGGCCGAGCCAAAGTCTTTGGATGTGTGGGTAACGATGTAGAGGTGGGGGCCTTTTATAAGAGGAGAGGAGGGGCACTCTTGGAAAGGTATAAAATGTAACATTATTTTCAATTGCGTTCAGATTTTAATGGTCCCAAATTGATGTGTTTCGAGGATAAGGTGATAGGGGTTAGAAATCCACCCATACAATTGGTTTTGGACATGTGTAGGTCTTAGATTTTACATTATAGTTCCATTTTATTTAAATAGTTAAACAATGAGGTCATCGCTGCATCATCATGATGTCATAAATAATTTAATTTATTTAATGTCTAAAAATTATAAAAAATTACTATGATGTAGGAAAGCTTTTTTTCTTTCCAATTAATATTTATAGTCCAAAATATCATTTATGTATACAAAAGTAAAAATATTTTACTTAGGTGATACATTCTTTGTTACATTTAACATTCTTTAAAAATAAAAAGATAAAAAGTCACTTTCTCACAAAAGTGATTCCATGGGGCCCCCAAGTTTGGCACAAGGCATACCATGTTCAGCCATGAGACAACTAGTAGCCTCAGGACACATTTTGTGGTCATTTTATATTATTATGATATTATCTTATTTTCTTCAACTACCCGATTACTCATTAATCAAGATAATTAAAGATAATTATCGTCGTTACTATTCATAATGTCCAAAAACAAAAGAGTCTTAATTAAATAATTTGGACCTTACGATTCCAAATATTTAATTCATTTTACCAAATTCCAAACAAATAATTTTCAATAATTAATTTAAAAAAACTTCTCGTTGTCAAAACAAATAGCGGGTTTTTTTTAAACAATATTAATGAAAAGTTTGGTACTTGTTTATGCATAATTACAGAGTGAAATTAATCCCAATGACCATCATTGAATTACATGTTAAAATATATTCTAATTACACTTCAAAACAAATTAAGAAGACAATATAACCATATAATTAAATTATATGAAAAAGCAGTTTTGATGTAAAATGCAGTATTTTTCACTATTCATTGAAAAATGAACATTGTCAGAAAAATACCATAAATTAACCCAAGGTAAATTTAAATGTCCCAATAATATATAATATGTTTATTTTAAAAAATAGAGCTTATAAAATTGTCAAAAAGTCGATTTAAAAGGGGTTCTCCATCAAAAGGCGGTTAATCGACCTTTTAAAGAATATTAGAAAGTTTACGCTTAAAAACTGGATTCATTTGCACTTTTAATCCTCAAACATTTATTGTAAAGAGTAAAAATATTTGAAAAACATATATAATCATTTTTTAGTTAGTTCTGTTCATTACAGCCATTACAATGGCTAGGCGTTAACTACCATTTAAAATAATATTATTTTATTATTAGAGTGCAACGTAAGATTCCCAAGAAACTCGTTCTTGCGTATTGGGTACGCCATCGAGCATAGCATCCCCTTTAAAGTAATATTAATATTTTATTCACAAATATGGATAAATATAAAGATGTCATATTCTTTATTTACCTAGGGTGTTACACACCGCCTTGATTACAGATTACTCCTCTCCCCCCTGTGATTCTGCCCCGCATAGGTTCTCTACAAGTATGCTCTTATCACCCACTCTTCCTCCACTTGGCATGCTCATTGTGCCCACTATGCGCTCGCTGTAAGGATTCACCACCGTGCACCCACCTTCAGGCTTATACTTGGATCACATATTCCTCTTTTGTGTTGGCTTTGAGGCGTTCAGTTTGGGCATGGTAGACCTCAGGTCCTACATATACCTTGGGTGACGGATTTAGCTGGCCAGCACGGTTGCCGCTATTTTTCTATGTATGGATATACTTGGTTGATAACTAAGAGTATAAGAGTTCATGTCCACCTTCTTCCCACTAATTCCATGCTTGTGCAATGCACTTAGTGGATTCTATACTAAGCCCTTCCTCCTCTTTTCTTCATCTTCAATCATCGTCCATATTTTATTTGTGAAATAGAAAATCAATTATTTTCAAAATTCCTTTAATCAAAACATGGTTGATGTGTGGATCATTTATTCATTCCTCATGAAATAAAGAATAATGCATGGCCTTATTTTTGTAAGGGATGTGTTCTCCATCCAAACATATCTTAATCATTGAGGAACAGGGAAAACAATTTTCTGATTTGATTCACAACTTTCATACAATATTGTATGGATCATCTAAAGTCAAAAAGAAATAAATTATTTCTTGATCTTCCTAAAATGGAGGAACAAAGTGTCATCCAGTGAAACATATCTTGGAACATAGGATCAGTTCTACAATCATCTGATTTTATGGGGAATTTCCATGAATGAAATCCAATGTCATTTAATATTGATTCTCCAAGTGATATGAACTTTGGAACAAATTATCCACTTCAATCATCATCATCACTTCATCACTACATAGACATACACATATTGACATCCTATTGAAAAAAAAATGAAACATTATCCTCTACAATCTCACCCTTTGTATTTTTTTGTCAATATCCCTTAGGAACACTTTTATTAGGGTCAATATGTGTGTTGATATTTCCCCCCCCCCCTTATTAGAAACAAAATGAAACGTTCTAGTGGGGTCTGTTCAAAGACATGTTCTCCTCCCTTTGAATAATATCATCTTGAATATTTATGAGATATGGATGATGTCACATGGTTCAGAAAGCAAAAATCTTATATTAAATCAACTCTATGAATAATTTGGGATAACTCTTTGTTGAATAATAGAGATATATTACCATGGTTTTCAATGCTTTCCCTAAATACCCATATTTGTGAAATCATGCTCAAAATGTATCATATCTTATCCTAGGGGTTGTAAATCGAAAAATTTATCAATAAAATTTTAAATACAGTACATACATCACCAAACATATTAAAAATATCATTTTCAAATATAAAGCTACAGTTTTATCCCATATTGTAATCAATCAAGGACTCCCACTTAATTGACATGATAAAAAAATTATGAACAATGGATGAATGTAAGATTAGAATACCTCAAGTTTCAACATCATGAGATGATATGATTTTCAATATTTTTCATAACATAATCCTTTATATCATCTCCTTTGTGTTTTCTCCCCCTAAAGGGGCGCACTCCCTTTAATTTACTATAGTGGAGAATATCATCATATAATCTTTAATATATGCCTGTTGATAATCTTCCATTGTGGATCACATCAAGTAATTATCAAATCAAGAATGAATAGTCCAACTTGTTGTTATCCACTTTATTCATTCAAATCTCATTTTGACAATGAACTTCATCTTAAATTCCCAACAATTTAAGCACATGTATAAAACCAAAATATAAGGGAATAAGACTGAACACTTTTGATATTCTTAATAGAAGAATTGGAGTTGATAAATTTCTCTCAACCCAATAGATACATTCTTTGTAGCTCTAAATCATATGGTACTCTTCATACTGGTGTTTCCTCTCCCTTTGAAATTTTTATCATTCATTGTCTGCATGGACACTTTACTTCCATTCAACTTCAAACTGTGTGGATTATTTGTCTTTTATTCTACCATTAGTGAAGTACCTTTCACTGGTGCATGTTCTTCAATTTTCAACTTCTTCATATAGCCTTGTAAAATAGTTATACATATGTTTTCATGATTTCCAGCCTTCTTTCACATTTAACATCGTATTTTTGAGACACATTGTTTTTCATGACCTGACAACCTCTCCTGAAAGATGAATTTCCCATTATGTGGAATGACCTATTTCCATTGTTCCTTTTCATTAGCTAGTATTTTTCCTTCTTATCTTTGCAGTTCTCTAGTAATTTGAAATTGATTAGGCCAAATAACCAAACACTCTTTAAAATTTTCTTGATTTATATATTCCACATCGCTTCTTCATTGTCTCAAAGTTACCTTTATTAGCAAACTTATTAAGATAATATTTAAGAATGTCTTTAGTCAATCCCATATTCTACTAGATTGATTCTCATTTTATTTTTATCTTCCTTCCCTTAATTTCACTTGTTTGTTTGTATTTATCCATGGTATGAAATTTCTTTCCCCAATAGAAATTTTTTTTCTTGGTTTAGATGAAATTCATGGAATCTTATTTGAACTTCTTATTTGGAATAATTTATTTCAATATTTTCTTGAATTTATTTTTTGGCATATTCCAAATGGAATACTTTTTTATTCCTTTTTCATTCCTTTTCCTTTGTAGTGGTTTATGATTCTTATCAACATATGAATAAGGCATGGTCAGACTAAACCATCAGTCATTATAATTATTACCACTTCTATTACAATTATCATAGAAGTCATCAAGATAATCATATCTATTCTTGATAGATATATTGTTCTCCACATCTGTTTTCTGCAATTTTTCTCTGCATGATTCTTCATTTAATTCCATTTACTTTCCCTGAATGTAGGGATTTCATAATATTCATATGCTAACATATTATTCTAGAAATCATTTAACTGGGGAGAAAACATCCCACAACACCAATAGTATTCAATAAACATCTTTCATTTTCTTGTAGTATCTGTATGGAAAAATTAATTTCCTTGTTGTTTCTGGAATTTTAATTCTTTCATTGGAACATACATTTGGGAGTTGTTTTTATTAAACATCCTAGTAACCATCCATGATGTTTTTATGTATATATTATCATTTTTATCAATCCACATATTCAATGATTTAATCATTGAACTTGTACTTGTGTTTGATACTACATTATTTGAAATATAAAAAATTGGTTTATGGGATATATTCTTCTTGGAGGATTTTTCCATTATACTTGATGATGATTTTATATTCCTCTTCGAATAATATTCCTCAATGTAAAATTGAGTGGAAACATATCTTCTTTCATCTATTTGGGATGTCCCATCTTGGAGTGATCTATGATTCTTTAATTTTCAACTTAATCTCTAAACACTTCTTGTTGAGGGAGTTCTTATCATCCTCAACTGATCATAGCTTACTTTCCCAATTCTCTATTAGCTTTATTATTTGATCTACATGCATGATTTTGAATTCTTGGAAGGAAATTTCAAGATCTTATAGGATCAAACTAATGATGTAGATTCCGAATATATAAGAGGGGGTGAATTTTATACTTGAAATAAAATTCCTTTGGAACATTTAAAGATGGTAATGTTTAACAAAGTTAAACAAGGAAAATTCACTAGACCTCTACGTTCTAAAAACATTCTTGATTCCAGAAATATGGTTCCAAAAATGAAACATAAGAAAAGTTTACAAGGACAAATATTCAACCTTAAAGCAGATAGAATCTTACTTATCAGATTGTACAAGTAAAAGAAAGTATAAGATAGTTATACTTTTCTTTATGATCAAAATGCATCTGAAAACAAACCTGAAACATAGAAGTAAAAAGGGAAAAAATTTAAACCAGAGAGTAGGGTATCCAAAAACCTTGGATAATGTTCCTTTGAGTTATATATTCAAGAAATTATATCTTATCCACCCCAGGGTAAGACCATGAAACGAATATCGGAGTTTGTGATGTTATCCCCCCAAGCCCTAGAACTTCAAGGTAGTCAACACCTCTGTCATTATATCCCCAAAATCGGTCGAATGTACACAACAACATTTGGAGTCACACAAAGAAATTCTAAACAATATTTTCAGTACTCACAAAGCATTAAAGTCTATATCTCTATAAATAACTTCAGCAATATGTATCTCTATATTCATCAATTTATTTTGAGCTCATTCAACTGAGCTCTTATTTATCCGTACATCTTCAACGATCGGCTCCCTCCTCGAACAGACATATTTTTCCTTGAATTTCAGAAGGACATGTACACGTGTCACTCGAATAATGGTTTGTTAGTAATAGAATTCACAACATCATTTTATAACTCAAACAAGAGTAAGAAAAATATGTTCGCTCAATCAAATTCAATTTTTTAGAGTCTATGGAAAAAATAAAATTTATAGTCTAAGTGAGTTAACCATTAGAGTCTATGTTAGAAGGACATACAAATTCTATTTTTCAAGGAATTAAGAATCATAATTCTATAGAATCCTGAGTCTGATGTGTAGGGAATTTGGAGTCTGAATTCTGAAGAATTCAAAGTCGGAATTCTAGGGAATTTGGAGTCTGGTTTTTGAGTAGTTTGGAGTCCGAATTATAAGGAATTCAGAGTCTGAATTCTGAGGAATTTGAAACCTGAATTATGATAAATTTAAAATCTAAATAATGAGGAATTCAGAGTCTGAATTCTGAGAATACCTATTCTAAATTTCAGAGAAGTCAGATTATGAATTACATAGAATTATTATTCAGAATTTCATAGAACTCAGATTCTGAATTTTAGAGAATTTAGATTCTGAATTTCAGAGAATTCGAATTCTCAATTTCTGAGAATCCGAATTATGAATTTCTGAGAATTATGATTCCGAATTTCAGTGAATTTGGAACCTGAATTCGGATCCTTAAACAGAATACTCTATATCTATGTATTTATAAAATTCCAGATTTTTATATGTGTAACCCAATTTTAACTTAGGAAAAATGAGTTAGACTAAAATATGAACAATGAAAACATGGTAAGGATAAATTGACCATGGGGAAGGAAATTTTTTGTAATTCAAAAAAATCTATGGGAAAATGATATTTGTTTTATAATAGAGTGTTTTTGATTTTTAAAACATGAAGGAAAGGAAAATACAAAAGGAAACCTTATTCATTCAACAATCTCCCCCTTTTTGGGAAGCACAAACATCTTTAAGAAAAATAATATGAGGACTTTGAGATTTTTATGGGCTTGTAAATAAAAAAATTTCTCCCTTTACTTATACATCAAATTGAATACCACTAACTCCCCCTTAGGATTTGGAATCACTAAGGATCGTATTCTTAATTTCCAAAATGAAAATTTTTATTTTCTTTCATACAAAAATCTTTATGATGAAAACTCCCACAGAGATGAACTCCGCATACTTATGGAAATATCATCTTTACTTAGTATTCATTTTTGAAATTACTTTTTTCCCCTTTGTGATTTTAAAAAATAAATTCAAGGAATGGTAAATAAAATATGATACCTAAAATATTATTACTAAACAACCGAAAAATATGAAGAGCAACTAATAATAAATTATGTTCAAAATAATTTGTACAAGTATATAAATAAAACAAAACATAGGATTTAGAAAAGATTATAATTCCTTATCATTCAACATCATCTTCTTTACTAGGGTTTTTAACAAATTGAGCTCCTTATTATCCTCTTCTTCACGCTTGAGAAACTGATCCCGATCTTTTGTTTTTTTGTAAGGCTATAATTTTTTCTTCCTGAGCCTTAAGAGATTCTACCTGGTCTTTTAGAACTACTTCTTTCTTAGCGACCTTCTCTTCAATCTGAATTATAAGATCCCTTCATCTCTTCCAACTCTAAGCAACTAAATTTAGCTTCCCATTCAGATCATTAATTCTTGTTTCCAAGAAGTGTGTTCAAGATATATCTTTTCCTCAAAACTATTAGAGAGATCCATGAGCTTCACATCATTGGTGTCGAAAGCATCCTTGTCATTATCTTTAAATTTATCAAATATTCTCATATCTTCTATTGTCTTTTTAGACTAGCTAATCAACTTCTTACCAGATCTTTTATGAGACACATAGCTAATGAGAAACGTCTTAAAGTCTACCTCGAGTTTGACAAACTTATCCATTAACACTGGGAAATATTGGAATAGTCCCAATAAGATTTTAAAAGACTAAACTACAATGTCATTTCCGAGAGAGTATGATTTTGAATCAGAGACTTTGGTTGGTGAGGATTCCTTTTCTAATTCAATGGCCATCTTCATCGATGAACCACCAACTTTTTTCTTCTATACCACATTTTTCTAGGGGTATCCACAACCACCTAATTTCAAATATCACCGTTCAGAATGAATTCTTTGTGGTCAAGAGAATCATGTTCACTATCTGATAGCTGAACAATTTTGACTTCATCTTCTTCTTCCTTCTCAGCTCCCGCGTCAACACCTCTAGGTGAATGAAATATTTATTGATTATTTCTAACCTAGAGAGTTTATTTACATAATATTTACCCTTCTCTTCATCCTTACTAGATGTATCAGGCTTCAATGATTCAGGTTGAGAGGTTTTGAATCCTAGTTCCTCGGAAGGGATTTCCTTTTCATGAAATTCTTCAACCTGCATTAACACATCTTCGATTTCACCATTTCTCATTTCTTCTAATTCTTCTTCTTATACTTATTCTTCATCATCTACGTATTCTTTATGTTTAATCGTAATTAAAAACTTCTTTCTCAGAGTCTGATGAAGTGATTCTTGTATAAACGATTCGGGTATCTAAACTTGTTTAGATGTTTTCTCGGCTGACATGAGATGAGATTGGACTATCTCAGCTTCTGACATCATCTTTTTCTACTTCTTCTCTTTTTGTTGCTTCTAAACAACTTTAGAAACATTTTCATTCAAAGCCTTTTCCTTATCAGGATCTGTGCCAAAACTAGGGTCCCATGCTTTCTGGTTCTTCTTATCTTCTCTCGAATTTGTAGCCACTTCATCAGTATACATCTTTTGCTTCTTTCTCTTCAGTGGTGCTGACTGGATTTCCTTAGCCACATGGGTTTTTGATTAATGTTATGTATCCTTTGCATTCCTCTTCCTTCCACCCTTCTTAGAAGTTTTATCCACCTTTAGCTTTTTTGATAGAGCTTCAACTTCTACTTCCGAAAAATCAGGAATTTTTTTGAATTGACTATTAAAGACAATCTTCATCCTTCTTAGAGTATCGTCACTCAAAATCATCACCTTGCAATTTCTCAGGTTAGAACTGCTAGGTATATTGAATGAATGAAGACAAAAAAACAATGACATTTGAAAGAATGGCTGGATACATTATAATTTGGGACATCAAATTCTCATTCATGGCGTTTTCAATCATAACCAAGATATTCTTGACCATGTTTGTAACACCCCGAGATTTTATGAAAAATATTCTTTTAATTTCATTAATGTCTTGTGTTGTATGCTACACCAACAGGAGCTTGCACAAAATGCATCCTTGACTTTCCTTGCATTACACGCAATCGCGACCTTCCTCGATAGCGTGTGTAGTACACAATACCGAGTTTCACTAAACAATGATATCATATTAAAATATTATTTAAACTAGCCGTTATGAATAGTAATAAGAACCTTTTAAAATTTTAGAAATTTTATCTCTCAAAATGGACTTCATTTTTTGATTCGGTGTATCAAATTTAGCATAAGGTGAAATTTTGGTAATTTTCAGATAACTTTCATATTCTGATGAATAGTGAAAATTACTAAATTTTAATTAAAAACAACTTTTTTAATCAAAATAATTAATAGTGATAAATTATTAATTTTAGTGGTTTTAAAGTATATTTAGAATATATTTTTACAATTTAATAAAATTTTGTTCATTGGATGTAATTTCACATTTAAACCAGACATAAACAAGTGTCAATATTTTGATAGTTATTATCTCTTAAGAACACGCTATTTGTTTTGACGACGGGAATTAATTTTAAAATTAATTAATGAAACTGATATGTTTTGTATTTGGTAAAATAGACATCATTTTTGAGTTCATAATATCAAATATAGATTAGTCCTAATTTTTGGTATTTTTCTGGAAACTTTCATTTTTTGATGAATAGTGAAACCACTAAGTGGTAGTTAAGAAAAATGAATTTTTCATAAAACATAATTTTACCGCTTCTGTGAGTGGAATTTCAAAAATTTGAGAGACACGGTTGATGTCAGTATGTAAAATGTGGTTTAATGAGATGAAAATAATTTTTGGTGAATAGTAACTTTTTACTTTTTTTCCCCACGGTTAAAAGTAAATAGGGTAATTAAGGGTAAAAATGATATTATTATTACTCTAAAACATGTCATAATTCTATTGGATAGGTTTAGTTCAACCAAAAACAACCTTAGGAATAAAATATGACCACTTAGGCCAACTTGGATTAGATTAGGACATTTATTATTAATTTATTTAAAGAAGGGATAAAATAGTTAAAATCAAAGTTTAATAAGTAAATCATTTTTAATATAGGGTTATACATAAGATAAATTCCACTATAAATAGTCATTAGAAAGATAAAAATATTTCCTAAATAATGGTATTTTATTTGTAATTATTAGACATTAAATAATTTAATTTATTTATGACACAAAGATGATGCAGTAATTATCTTATTAAGGAAATATTGACATAATTGATGTTATAAATACCCAACTAAATGTAATTTCAGACTTTTTATGAAATAAAATAATTATTTAGGATAACATGACATATTCTTATTGATTTAATTTACTTTTTTTGAACTAATAATTCTGTTATGATTTTCAAAAAAATAAATTACAAAATAGTGTCAAAACTGACATAAAATAGTTTTTTAAACAAATATTATATTATTAATTGTTATTTTATTTCTAAAAATATAAGGGTCTTCCAAATTACTTATATAAGGTTATATATATTAATAATAAACAACTTGGGGTTCGTTTGTCTTCTTATAGTAAGTTTATTAACCTTATAGTATAAGAACACAAGAAGACACGGTAAAAGTAAAATTATTTTACTTAATGTTAAATCTAAATGATAAGGTTAAAATAGGATCCTAAACTTGTCTAAATTCTATTGGATGAGAGTATTTCGACCCATCCCCACCTTATCTTAGAAATTAATCAATCTGGAGCTATTTAAAACCGATTTTTACTTTATAATAAAATAATAGTTTTTGTTATTCCAAAGGTGACCCTCTCCTCCCTTATAAAAGGGCACCACCTCCCTTTCTTCCACACACCACTTTGAGCCTTCAAGCTCGGCCAACCCAAGAAAAATTCCCTTCTCCACTTTTCTAGACACATCCTAGAGGTTCTGGTCTTCCTCAAAGACCAGATTTAGTGCCCTAAAAGGAGATCTCAAAGAGGCGCTTCGAAGAAGAGGTAATGTCCGTTACCGATTCTTTCATCTTTATTTCTTCTTCCACTTCTTCTTCTTAGGTTGTTTAATTATGAAGTAATAACATCAGTATCACTTATATAATGATATGTTATTATAATTATGAAACAACCATATTTCACCATCTATCCATCCTATGGAAAATGAAATCACTGCGCGTGGGTACGTACGGAATACCGTCTCCACACCGTGGTGTAATCTATTTTCCACCACCACCTTACTTGGATGGGTATAATGGTGTAAGTGATAACTATATATTATTATTGTAAAGTGATATTGATTCTGAAATAGTATACATACACTCCAATACAATTCCACGATCATGAGAACGATATCATCGCTCGTGCGTACGTACGGACTACTGTCTCCACGACGCGATGAGATTCATTCTCCACGTTAACCATTCATGAATGATTATAAAGTATATATAATAATTAATAATGAAATATATGAAATAATAATTATTCTGGATTTATGTGTATATATATGTATGTCATCTACTTAATTCCATTCAGCTCAATAAGGAAAAGAAAACAGTGTTCATGCATACGTACGGTCTACCGTCTCCAGGAACGGTGTATTTCATTCCATTTACTGATCTATTATATATATATATATTCTGAATATATAATATATATAAATCATGTTTTTTATTCTGGAATTAAGTAATCATGATCTAAGTAATCATATGAATAATTACAAGTCAAAACCCGAACGACAAATGAAACGATTTTACCCAAAACGCTCTTTAACATGGAATTTACAAAAGAACGGGTAATATAAAGCCATAAGTGAAAAATATATGATATCATAACAATGAGTGTGATTCTGGAATAAGTCAATGACATTATTTAAATCATTATACAGGAGGTTTGGACACATACGAAGCAAATCGGACCTAAGGTAAGGGAAATATCACAATCTCATTTTTATCCGAGATTGTTTATACTTTGGCATTTACTGGGGTGTATTTTATCATCCACATCCATGTTTCCTCAATATGTAATATTATTTCCATTCACCTAAAAATTTTTAAATCCTATTTTACCCTTTGGTGAGTTTTTATTAAATGATATGAAAGGAATCTTTTGTCGTTTTTCATACGAAGTACTATTTTGACTTTTCCCACAAAAGTACGAGAAGAATGTTTTTTTAACTTATATGGCATGAATGGATTTTTAAAAAATTATTTTCAAGAAGATTCCTTTACAAGTTCTCAAGTTTATTTATAATCAACTTCTTTTATTTTAAAATTGTATGACATGTTAAGAAAGGAAAAATGTTTTTGAAGTAGAAAGGATATTTTCTTCAAGAATGGAGTTCAAGTGTTTTATCAAATTTATTTTCCATCTAAGATAAAATAGGGTTATGATTCTATCCCTATCATTAAATTGATTTGATTATGTTGTGATGGAATTATTTTTATGAATTCATTTATCTTATATGAATTGTTTTATAATGTCACGATGTTTAAGAATTCCATTTTTATTACATGGGTTATGCAATGATGTATGATTTATGATTTTGTGGAACACAAAAGAATGGTATCATTATGAGATGGGTGGGACCTATATCTCCCTCCAATGCATTGGGTAAAGATTTTATATCTCATGAGATAGAAATGGCTAGAACGGTAGGTTAAAACGCTTCAGTGAAATAGGACTGAAACGAGGGTGACTCGGTTCAGAAATGGACTTTGTCCACTAAGATAGTCTTGGCAATGAGTCTTGATTAATAAGAAATGATTCTCTATGATTATGTGTGTATGCCACAAAGTTTAATGTTTTAAGTTATGATTATTGGGATTTCATTTCACTACTATGAGTTATCCCATGTTATGAAATTATGCTCTCTTTTTCAGGTTAAGATTTCCAAAATGTTATGTTCTTATGAATATTATGTGATTGATATTTCTTTTGTTTACCCTTACTGAGCATTTGAGCTCACCCTTTTATGTTTTCTTTTCCCCATGATATAACTAAAGGTTTTAATTAAAAAAAGGAAGATCTTTATGGGAGATGTTGATGATCTTTCACCACAATTAGAAGATTATATTTAGAGTTTCCAAAGACACTAAACTATTACGATCCTTGTGTGTGTGTTTTTGTTATGTACTATGTATTCTGAATAAGTAATGTAATGTCCATGTAAATCAGTCTTTGGGTATCTACAGTTGGTATCATAGGAAAGGTTTGGTCAACCTTTGGAAACTAGGATGTGAGAACTTTAGTGAGATCCATAGAGATATTTCTAAGGGATGTCTAGGGATGTCCGTAAGGTTAAGTATAAGTATAGGTTATAGTCCTAGAATTGCGCTAATGATATTAGAATTAAACCTAAGATGTTACATATTGAGGGTACTCTCCCTTTTATTATGTTTTTTTCCCTAGCATGATTTTTGCCTCTCACACTATTCTTTTTGGGTTTTAGACGATGGATGGAACCCGAAGGAACCGTGTTGATCAATTTAATGGACTATGTAATGATTTTCCTCTTGAACAAACAAATATTATGGGAGATAGAGTGAAAAATCTTATTGCTATACTTACACAAGCTATGAATCATTCTGGACATCCACATGAGCAGACAAGGGAACAATATTCTATTGAGTCCTTCATGAGGCAACATCCACCTTCTTTCAGTGGGTCTTCTGATCCACTTGTTTCTGAACAATGGATCAGTACCACTAAAAAGATATTTTCAGTTCTTCAATGTTCTGAACATGATAAAGTAATCTTTGCAGTATATCATTTGGAAGGTGAAGCTGATTAATGGTGGAATCTTATCAATAATACGAGGCAAATACATGAAATTGAGTCCATGGAATGGGACAAGTGCAAGAACATATTTTTCAATAATTACTTCCCTCGTATTCTTCGAACAAAGATGGGGAAGGATTTTGTTGAACTAAAGCAAAATGATGATGAATCTGTTGGTATATACGAAGCGAATTTTACAAGGTTTGCAAGGTATGCATCTGGATTTATCATCCAACCTGAAAGTAAAGTTGATCGATTCTTCAGTGGCTTAAAACCAAATATTCGAAGGGCATTAGCTATAAGATACTTCATTAGCTATAAAGAAATTGTGTGTTGTGCTATCAAGGTATAAATGTAAGTTGGTGTTACATATCCATCTCATTATTTTGACAAGAAATGAAAGATGGAGTTCAAGGAGAAATCTCAGAATAATGGTGAAAAGAAGATGAATGTTTCCTTATGCTCAAAGTGTGGAAAGAAGCATGGTGGAGATTATCTTAAAGGGACAAGTAAATGTTTCAAATGTGGAAAGGAAGGTCACCAGGCATTTGAATTATGCAATGATGGGAAGAAGATGTCTAATGATGCAAACAAAGGAAGGGATACACAGAATGAACCTACTACACTTCAGTGCTTCATGTACAAGGAAATGGGGCATTATGCTAATAAATGCCCTAATCCAAGGGTTAGTGATGATCGACATGAGCAACCACTTAAGGCAAAGCACAAAGGGAAGTCACATGCGATCACCATTGGCGATGTTGAATATGACAATGATGTGGTGGAATGATTAAGTGTTTCTGTAATGGGAAACCAAAATAATGTTGTATATAGTATCGTGGAATATTGGAATATTTATGTATTGGTCTATTATGGTTTTCAATAATTTTATGGTACCGATAACCATGGAATGTGATTGAGATATTTTTGGAAAAAAAGATGATATGCACATAGTGAAGGGAAAATGAGAAAATGAAATATTTTACAGTATTCATGAGCTCATGATTGATATAAGGACTAAGTGATATCATGGTTTGAGTATAAAAAATTTTGAGGATTTTGGTATGTGGAAAGAGTTAACTTTTGACAGCATTCATGTTTTCACTAAGGTTTAATGGGTATTCATTTTTCAAGAGAATACATGACTAAGGTATTAACATGATTGGATTGTGACCAACAAGATATATGGGGGATAAATGATGGTATTCACATGCTTGGTTGATGACATTTCAAGTAATCATTTTTTTTATATTATGAGCTTGGATCGAAGTATTTAGATAAGCCTAAAGATTAGAATGGATTATGTTGGACATAAGTTAGTATTGTTTAAGGATAGAACTTTTGATATTATTTATGTGATGTTATAGTAATGTAGTTTTAGAAAAAGGACAACCTGCAGGACGGGCGACAGCCCATCGCGTTGGACAAGACTGTGGGAATCGAACCCACAACCGAAGTGTGAATGGCCTTTATCGCCTACCACTGGCCTACAGGAAGTCCCTGGTTAGTTTAAACTAGTTTTATTTTATTAAGTGGTATGATAGATGATTTATATTTCCATTTTGGAATGATATACGATAGATGGACTTATGTATATTTGATAACTTTTGCTAACCTTTTCTTTGAAACAGATGGAATGACCCATCATTCTATCACATGATCTATTAACACTACATGAATAACAAATTCAACTTCATTTCTTTAAGAGATGAAGTGGAAATTGTTCAAACCACGAACAATAGTGAGATTATACCAAAATAAAGTAAGTATTTATTCTAATTCAAAATCATCAACATTAGGGAAATGATTATGAAAACCAAAAACAATGTTGTCCTAGTACCCTTATATCTGATGAATCAAATGGTACCCTAGATCATCACAAATTTATGGCTTTGTGATTGCTAGCTTTTCCATAGCCATTTTCTCTACCACTCTCCATCAGAACATGATGATTATATTTCTCTTCCATATCCATATTTTCATCTATGTGGAAACCCAGTGATTAGTTTATTTGGGTAACCGTTGCGTTTCATACTTTTGTTTTTTAAAGATTGGTTTTGGTATTCCTTTTTATGATGTGGGTTTCTATTAAACAAACTTTCGAGTAGTAAACCATTTATAACCCCAACGAATTTCGAGGGTGAAATTAATTTTAAGGGGGGTAGAATGTAACACCCCGAGATTTTATGAAAAATATTCTTTTAATTTCATTAATGTCTTGTGTTGTACGCTACACCAAAAAGAGCTTGCACAACACGCATCCTTGTCTTTCCTTACATTACATGAAATTGCGACCTTCCTTGATAGCGTGTGTAGTACGTAATACCGAGTTTCACTAAACAACGATATCCTATTAAAATATTATTAAAACTAGCCGTTATGAGTAGTAATAACAACATTTTAAAATTTTAGAAATTTTATCTCTCAAAATGAACTTCATTTTTTGATTCGGAGTATCAAATTTAGCCTAAGGTGAAATTTTGGTACTTTTCGGATAACTTTCATATTCTGATGAATAGTGAAAATTACTAAATTTTAATTAAAAACAACTTTTTTAATTGAAATAATTAATAGTGATAAATTATTAATTTTAGTGGTTTTAAAGTATATTCAGAATATATTTTTACAATTTAATACAATTTTGTTCATTGGATGTAATTTCACATTTAAACCAGACATAAACAAGTGTCAATCTTTTGATAGTTATTATCTCATAAGAACACGCTATTTGTTTTGACGACGGGAATTAATTTTTAAATTAATTAATTCAACTGATATGTTTTGAATTTGGTAAAATAGACATCATTTTTGAGTTCATAATATCAAATATATCTTAGGCCTAATTTTTTATATTTTTCTGGAAACTTTCATTTTTTGATGAATAGTTAAACCACTAAGTGGTAGTTAAGAAAAATGAATTTTTCATAAAACATAATTTAACCGCTTCTGTGATTGGAATTTCAAAAATCCGAGAGACACCGTTGATGTCAGTAAGTAAAATGTGGTTCAATGAGATGAAAATAATTTTTGGTGAATAGTAACTTTTTACTTTTTCTACCACGGTTAAAAGTAAATAGGGTAATTAAGGGTAAAAATGATATTATTATTACCCTAACACATGTCCTAATTCTATTGGATAAGTGTAATTCGACCAAAAACAACCTTATAAATAAACTATGACCATTTAGGCCCACTTGGATTAGATTAGGACATTTATTATTAATTTATTTAAAGAAGGGTTAAAATAGTTAAAATCAATGTTTAATAAGTAAATAATTTTTAATATAGGGTAATACATAAGATAAATTAGACTATAAATAGTCATTAAAATAAAAAAATATTTCCTACATAATGTTATTTTATTTGTAATTTTTAGACAATAAATAATTTAATTTATTTATGACACAATTATGATTCAATAATTATCTTATTAATGAAATATTGACATAATTGATGTTATAAATACCCAAATAAATGTAATTTCAGACTTTTTATGAAATAAACTAATTTTATAGGTTAACATGACATATTATTATTGATTTAATTTACTTTTTTAGAACTAATCATTCTGTTATGATTTTCACAAAAATCAATTGCAAAATAGTGTCAAAATTGACATAAAATAGTTTTTAAAAACAATATTATATTATTAATTGTTATTTTATTCCTAAAAATCTAAGGATCGGACAAATGACATAGATAAGGTTATATATATTAATGATAAACAACTTGGGGTTCGTTTGGCTTCTTATAGTAAGTTTATTAACCTTATAGTATAAGAACACAAGAAGACACGGTAAAAGTAAAATTGTTTTACTTAATGTTAAATCTAAATGATAAGGTTAAAATAGGAACCTAAACTTGTCTAAATTCTATTTTATGAGAGGTTGTGGACCCATCCCCACCTTAGATTATAATTGAATCAATTTGGAGCTATTTAAAACCGTATTTTACTTTATAATAAAATAATAGTTTTAGTTATTCCAAAGGTGCCCCTCTCCTCCCTTATAAAAGGGCACCTCCTTCCTCTCTTCCACACACAACTTTGAGCCTTCAAACTCGGCCAAACCCTGACAAATTCCCTTCTACACTTCCCTATAAACATCATAGAGGTTATGGTCTTCCTCAAAGGCCAATTTTAGTTCCCTAAAAGGAGATCTCAAAGAGGCACTTCAAAGAAGAGGTAATGTCTATTACCGATTCTTTCATCTTTATTTCTTCTTCCACTTCTTCTTCTTAGGTTGTTTCATTATGAAGTAATAACATCAGTATCACTTATATACTTATATGTTATTATAATTATGAAACAACCTTATTTCTCCATCTATCCATCCTACGGAAAATGAAATCACCGCGCGTGCGTATGTATGGAATACCGTCTCCATATCGTGGTGTAATCTATTTTCCACCACCACTTTACTTGGATGGGTATAATGGTGTAAATAATAACTATATATGATTATTGTAATCTGATATTGATTCTGAAATAGTATACATACACTCCAATGCAATTCCACGATCATGAGAACGATATCATCGCTCGTGCGTACGTACGGACTACAGTCTGCACGACGCGATGAGATTCATTCTCCACGTTAACCATTCATGAATGATTATAAAGTATATATAATAATTAATAATGAAATATATGACATAATAATGATTCTGTATTTATGTGTGTATATATGTATGTCATCTACTTAATTCTATTTAACTCAATAAGAAATAGAAAACAGCGTTCATGTGTACGTACGGTCTACCGCCTCTATGAACGGTGTATTTCTTTCCATTTACTGATCTATTATATATATATTATGAATATATATTATATATAAATCGTGTTTTATATTCTGGAATTAAGTAATCATGATCTAAGTAATCATATGAATAATTACAAGTCAAAACACGGACGACAAATGAAACGATTTTACCAAAAACGCTCTTTAACATGGAATTTACAAAAGAACGGGTAATATAAAGCCATAGGTGGACCATATATGATATCATAACAATGAGTATGATTATAGAATAAGTCAATGAAATTATTTAAATCATTATACAAGAGGTCTGGACACATAAGAAGCAAATCAGACCTAAGATAAGGGAAATATCACAATCTCATTTTTATCCGAGATTTTTTATTCTTTGGCATTTATTGGGGTGTATTTTATCATCCACATCCATGTTTCCTCAATATGTAATATTATTTCCATTTACCTACAATTTTTTAAATCCTATTTTACCCTTCGGTGAGTTTTTAGTGATATATATGAAAGGAATCTTTTTTCATTTTTCGTACGAGGTACTTTTTTGACTTTTCCGACAAAAGTACGAGAAGAATGTTTTTTTAACTTATACGGCATGAATGGAATTTTAAAAAATTATTTCCAAGAATCTTCCTTTACAGTTTTTCAAGTTTATTTTTAATCAACTTCTTCTAGTTTAAAATTTTATGACATGTTAAGAAAGGAAAAATGTTTTTGAAGTAGAAATGATATTTTCCTCAAGAATGGAGTTCAAGTGTTTTATCAAAATTATTTTCCATATAAGATAAAATATGGTTCTAATTATATCCCTATCATTACATTGATTTGATTATGTTGTGGTGGAATTATTTTTATGAATTCATTTATCTTATATGAATTGTTTTATAATGTCACGATGTTTAAGAATTCCATTTTTATTACATGGGTTATTAAATGATGTGTGATTTATGATTTTGTGGCACACATAAGAGTGGTATAATTATGAGATGGGTGGGAACTATATCTCCATCCAATTCAATGGGTAAAGATTTTATATCTCATGATATAGACATGGCTGGAACGGTAGGTTAAACCGGTTCAGTAAAACAGGACTGAAACGAGGGTGACTCGGTTCAGAAATGGACTTTGTCCACTAAGATAGTCTTGGCAATGAGTCTTGACTAATAAGAAATGATTCTCTATTATTATGTGTGTATTCCACAAAGTTTCATGTTTTAAGTTATGATTATTGGGATTTCATTTCACTACTATGATTTATCCCATGTTATAAAATTATGCTCTCTTTTGCAGGTTAAGATTTCCAAAATGTTATGTTCTTATGAATATGATGTGATTGATATTTCTTTTGTTTACTCTTAATGAGCATATGAGCTCACCATTTTATGTATTCTTTTTCCCAGGATATAAAGAAAGGTTTTAGATTAAAAAAGGAAGATCTTTATGGGAGATGTTGAAGATCTTTCACCACGATTAGAAGATTATATTCCGAGTTTCCAAAGACACTAAACTATTACGATCCTTGTGTGTGTTTTTTTGTTATGTACTAAGTATTCCACAAAAGTAATGTAATGTCCATGTACGTCAGGCTTTGGGTCTCTACAGTTGGTATCAGAGGAAAGGTTTGGTCAACCTTTGGAAACTAGGATGTGAGAACTTTAGTGAGATCCATAGAGATATTTCTAAGGGATGTCTAGGGATGTCTGTAAGGTTAAGTATAAGTATAGGTTATAGTCCTAGAAATGTGCTAATGATATTAGAATTAAACCTAAGATGTTACATATTGAGGGTACTCTCCCTTTTATTATGTTTTTTGCCCTAGCATGATTTTTGCCTCTCACACTATTCTTTTTGGGTTTTAGACGATGGCTGGAACCCGAAGGAACCGTGTGGATCAATTCAATGGACTATGTAATGATTTTCCTCTTGAACAAACAAATGTTATGGGAGATGGAGTGGAAAATCTTATTGCTATATTTACACAAGATATGAATTATTCTAGACTTCCAAATGAGCAGATAAGGGAATAATATTCTATTGAGTCCTTCTTGAGAAAACATCCACCTTATTTCAATGGATCTTCTGATCCACTTGTTGCTGAACAATGGATCAGTACCACTGAAACGATTTTTTCAGTTCTCCGATGTTCTGAACATGATAAAGTCATCTTAGCAGTATATCGTTTGGAAGGTGAAGCTGATCAATGGTGGAATCTTATCAAGAATATGAGGCAAAGATATGAAATTGAGTCCATGTAATGGGACGAGTTCAAGAAATTATTTTTCAATAATTACTTCCCTCGTGTTCTTCGAAAAAAGATGGAGAAGGAGTTTCTTGAACTAAAGAAAAAGGATGATGAATCTGTTGGTATATACGAAGCGAATTTTACAAGGCTTGCAAGGTATGCATCTGGATTTATCATCCAACCTGAAAGTAAAGTTGATCAATTCTTCAGTGGCCTAAAACCAAATCTTCAAAGGGCATTAGCTATAAGATACTTCAGTAGCTATGAAGAAATTGTGCGTTGTGCTATCAAGGTAGAAATGGAAGTTGGTGTTACTTATCCATCTCATATTTTTGACAAGAAACAAAATATGGAGTTCAAGGAGAAATCTCAGAATAATGGTGAAAAGAAGATGAATGTTTCCTTATGCTCAAAGTGTGGAAAGAATCATGGTGGAGATTGTCTTAAAGGGACAAGTAAATGTTTCAAATGTGGAAAGGAAGGTCATCGGGCATTTGAATGCCGCAATGATGGGAAGAAGATATCTAATGATGCAAACAAAGGAAGGGATACACAGAATGAACCTACTACACTTCAAAGCTTCAAGTGCAAGGAAATGGGGCATTATGCTAATAAATTCCCAAATCCAAGGGTTAGTGATGATCAATATGAGAAACCACTTAAGGAAAAGGACAAAGGGAAGTCACATGCGATCACCATTGGTGATGTTGAATATGACAACGATGTGGTGGAATGATTAAGTGTTTATGTAATGGGATTCCAAAATAATGTTGTATATAGTATCGTGGAATATTGGAATATTTATGTATTGGTCTATTGTGGTTTTCAATAATTTTATGGTACCGATAACCAGGGAAAGTGATTGAGATATTTTTGAAAAAAAAAAGATTATATGCACATAATGAAGGGAAAATGAGAAAACGAAATATTTGACAGTATTCATGAGCTCATGATTGATATAAGGACTAAGTGATATCATGGTTTGAGTATATAGAATTTTGAGGATTTTGGTATGTGGAAAGAGTTAACTTTTGACAGCATTCATGTTTTCACTAAGGTTTAATGGGTATTCATTTTTCAAGATAATACATTATTAAGGTAGTCACATGATTGGAATGTGAACAACAAGATATATGGGTGATAAATGATGTTATTCACATGCTTGGTTGATGACATTTCAAGTAATCATTTTCTTTATATTATGAGCTTGGATCAAAGTATTTTAGATAAGTCTAAAGATTGGAATGGATTATGTTGGACATAAGTTAGTATTGTTTAAGGATAGAAATTTTGATATTATTTATGTGATGTTATATTAATGTAGTTTTAGAAAAAGGACAACATGCAGGACAGGCGACAGCCAATCGCATCAGACAAGGCTGTGGGAATCGAACCCACAACCGAAGTGCGACTGGCCTTTATCGCCTACCACTGGCCTACAGGAAGTCCCCAGTTAGTGTAAACTAGTATTATTTTATTACGTGGTATGATAGATGAAGTATATTTTCATTTTGGAATGATATACGATAGATGGACTTATGTATATTTGATAACTTTCGCTAAACTTTTCTTTGAAACAGATGGAATGACTCATCATTCTATCACATGATCTATTAACACTTCATGAATAACAAATTCAACTTCATTTCATTAAGAGATGAAGTGCAAATTGTTCAAAGCACGAACAACAGTGATATTGTACCAATATAAAGTAAGTATTTATTCTAATTCAAAATCTTCAACTTTAGGGAAATGATCATGAAAACCAAAAAAAAATGTTGTCCTAGTACCCTTATATTTAATGAATCAAATGGTACACTAGATCATCACAAATTTATGGCTTTGTGATTGCTGGATTTCCCATAACCATGTTCTCTACCACTCTCCATCAGAACATGATGATTAGATTTCTCTTCCATATCCATATTTTCATCTATGTGGAAACCCAGTGATTAGTTTATTTGGGTAACCGTTACGTTTCATACTTTTGTTTTTTAAAGATTGGTTTTGGTATTCCTTTTTATTATGTGGGTTTCTATTAAACAATCTTTCGAGTAGTAAACCATTTATAAACCTGACGAATTTCGAGGGCGAAATTTAATTTAATAGGGGTAGAATGTAACACCCCGAGATTTTATGAAAAGTATTCTTTTAATTTCATTAATGTCTTGTGTTGTACGCTACACCAAATGGAGCTTTCACAACACGCATCCTTGACTTTCCTTGCATTACACACAATCACGACCTTCCTCGATAGCGTGTGTAGTACGTAGTACCGAGTTTCACTAAACAACGATATGCTATTAAAATATTATTAAAACTAGCCTTTATAAATAGTAATAACAACCTTTTAAAATTTTAGAAATTGTATCTCTCAAAATGGACTTCATTTTTTTATTCGGTGTATCATATTTAGCCTAAGGTGAAATTTTGGTACTTTTCGGATAACTTTCATATTCTGATGAATAGTGAAAATTACTAAATTTTAATTAAAAACAACTTTTTTAATCGAAAAAATTAATAGTGTTAAATTATTAATTTTAGTGGTTTTAAAGTATATTTAGAATATATTTTTACAATTTAATACAATGTTGTTCATTGGATGTAATTTCACATTTAAACCAGAAATAAACAATTGTCAATCTTTTGATAGTTATTATCTCTTAAGAACACGCTATTTGTTTTGACGACGGGAATTAATTTTAAAATTAATTAATACAACTGATATGTTTTGAATTTGGTAAAATAGACATAATTTTGAGTTCATAATATCAAATATAGCTTAGGCCTAATTTTTGGTATTTTTCTAGAAATTTTCATTTTTTGATGAATAGTGAAACCACTAAGTGGTAGTTAACAAAAATGAATTCTTCATAAAACATAATTTTACCGCTTTTGTTAGTGGAATTTCAAAAATCCGAGAGACACAGTTGATGCGAGTATGTAAAATGTGGTTCAATGAGATGAAAATAATTTTTGGTGAATAGTATCTTTTTTCTTTTTTTTACCACGGTTAAAAGTAAATAGGGTAATTAAGGGTAAAAATGATATTATTATTACGATAACACATGTCCTAATTCTATTGGATAAGTGTAATTCGACCAAAAACAACCTTAGAAATAAAATATGACCACTTAGGCCCACTTGGATAAGATTAGGACATTTATTATTAATTTATTTAAAGAAGGGTTAAAATAGTTAAAATCAATTTTTAATAAGTAAATCATTTTTAATATAGAGTTATACAAAAGATAAATTCGACTATAAATAGTCATTGGAATGATAACATTATTTTCTACATAATGGTATTTTATTTGTAATTTTTAGACATTAAATAATTTAATTTATTTATGACACAAAGATGATGCAGTAATTATCTTATTAATGAAATATTGACATAATTGATGTTATAAATACCCAAATAAATGTAATTTCATACTTTTTATGAAATAAACTAATTTTATAGGTTAACATGACATATTATTATTGATTTAATTTAATTTTCTTTGAACTAATCATTCTAGTATGATTTTCACAAAAATCAATTACAAAATAGTGTCCAAATTGACATAAAATAGTTTTTAAAACAAATATTATATTATTAATTGTTATTTTATTCCTAAAAATATAAGGTTCGGCCAAATGACATAGATAAGGTTATAAATATTAATAATAAACAACTTTGGGTTCGTTTGTCTTCTTATAGTAATTTTATTAACATTATAGTATAAGAACACAAGAAGACACGGTAAAAGTAAAATTATTTTACTTAATGTTAAATCTAAATGATAAGGTTAAAATAGGAGCCTAAACTTGTCTAAATTATATTGGATGAGAGGCTTTAGACCCCTCCCCACCTTATCTTAGAAATTAATCAATTTGGACCTATTTAAAACCGAATTTGACTTTATAATAAAATAATAGTTCTATTTATTCCCAAGGTGCCCCTCTCCTCCCTTATAAAAAGGAACCTCCTCCCTCTCTTCCACACACCACATTGAGCCTTCAATCTCGGCCAACCCCTGCCAAATTCCATTCTTAACTTCCCTATAAACATCCTAGAGGTTCTGGTCTTCCTCAAAGACCAATTTTAGTTCCTTAAAAGGAGATCTCAACGAGGCGCTTCAAAGAAGAGGTAATGTCCGTTACCGACTCTTTCATCTTTATTTCTTCTTCCACTTATTCTTTCTAGGTTGTTTCATTATGAAGTAATAACATCAGTATCACATATATACTTATATGTTATTATAATTATGAAACAACCATATTTAAACATTTATCCATCCTACGGAAA
Organism: Viscum album; assembly: GCA_963277665.1. NCBI lineage: Eukaryota > Viridiplantae > Streptophyta > Magnoliopsida > Santalales > Viscaceae > Viscum > Viscum album. The sequence continues at coordinate 1,894,908,057 of OY728163.1, read as the reverse complement.
ACGAAATCACCGTGCGTGCGTACGTACGGAATACCGTCTCCACGACGTGGTGTAATCTATTTTCCACCACCACCTTAATTGGATGGGTATAATGGTTTAAATAATAACTATATAGGATTATTGTAAAGTGATATTGATTCTGAAATAGTATACATACACTCCAATACAATTCCATGATCATGAGAATGATATCATCGCTCGTGCGTACGTACGGACTACCGTCTCCACGACGCGATGAGATTCATTCTCCACGTTAACCATTCATGAATGATTATAAAGTATATATAATAATTAATAATGAAATATATGACATAATAATGATTCTGGATTTACGTTTATATATATTTATGTCATCTACTTAATTCTATTCAACTCAATAAGGAAAAGAAAACAGCGTTCATGCATATGTACGGTCTACCGTCTCCATGAACGGTGTATTTATTTCCATTTACTGATCTATTATATATATATATATATTCTGAATATATATTATATATAAATCATGTTTTATATTCTGGAATTAATTAATCATGATCTATGTAATCATATGAATAATTACAAGTCAAAACACGGACGACAAATGAAACGATTTTACCCAAAACACTCTTTAAAATGAAATTTACAAAAGAACGGGTATATATAGACATAATTGAACCATATATGATATAATAAAAATGATTATGATTCTGTAATAAGTCAATGACATTATTTAAATCATTATACAGGAGGTTCGGACACATACGAAGCAAATCGGACCTAAGGTAAGGGAAATATCACAGTCTCATTTTTATCCGAGATTGTTTATACTTTGGCATTTACTGGGGTGTATTTTATCATCCACATCCATGTTTCCTCAATATGTAATATTATTTCCATTCACCTACAATTTTTTAAATCCTATTTTACCCTTCGGTGAGTTTTTATTAAATGATATGAAAGGAATCTTTTGTCGTTTTTCGTACGAGGTATTTTTTTGACTTTTCCGACAAAAGTATGAGAAAAATGTTTTTCTTAACTTATACGACATGAATGGATTTTTAAAACATTATTTAAAAGAAGCTTCCTTTACAAGTTTTCAAGTTTATTTTTAATCAACTTATTTTAGTTTAAAATTGTATGACATGTTATGAAAGGAAAAATGTTTTTGAAGTAGAAAGGATATTTTCCTCAAGAATGGAGTTCAAGTGTTTTATCAAAATTATTTTCCATATAATATAAAATAGGGCTATGATTCTATCCCTATCATTAAATTGATTTGATTATGTTGTGATGGAATTATTTTTATGAATTCATTTATCTTATATGAATTGCTTTATAATGTCACGATGTTTAAGAATTCCATTTTTATTACATGGGATATGAAATGATGTATGATTTATGATTTTGTGGCACATATAAGAATGGTATCATTATGAGATGGGTGGGACCTATATATCCCTCCAATTCATTGGGTAAAGATTTTACATCTCATGAGATAGACATGGCTGGAATGGTAGGTTAAACCGGTTCAGTGAAACAGGACTGAAACGTGGGTGACTCGGTTCAGAAATGGACTTTGTCCACTAAGATAGTCTTGGAAATGAGTCTTGACTAATAAGAAATGATTATCTATGATTATGTGTGTATGACACGAAGTTTCATGTTTTACATTATGATTATTGGGATTTCATTTCACAACTATGATTTATCCCATGTTATGAAATTATTCTCTCTTTTGCAGGTTAAGATTTCCAAAATGTTATGTTCTTATGAATATGATGTGATTGATATTTCTTTTGTTTACCCTTACTGAGCATTTGAGCTCACCCTTTTATGTTTTCTTTTCCCCAGGATATAAAGAAAGGTTTTAAGTAAAAAAAGTAAGATCATTATTGGAGATGTTGAAGATCTCTGACCATGATTAGAAGATTATATTCCGAGTTTCCAAAGACACTAAACTACTACGATCCTTGTGTGTGTGTTTTTGTTATGTACTAAGTATTTAGCAAAAGTAATGTAATGTCCATGTACGTCAGGATTTGGGTCTCTACACTATTAATCATTCTGAGGTTCACAAAGAAATCCAATTTATACATATCACTTTTTTTTAGAGTATCCTTATATCCTTTTCTCGGTATAACAAACCCTTGAAACCACAATTCAAGAATTTGAAGGTTTCTAGATAAATGTACTATCTTCAGAGTCTTAACCATAGAAATACCAAGGCTAGATTGAGATTTTTCCTCAACAAAGGAACACAGTACATTAGGTATTTTGTGAGTATAGAACACAACTTCCCCTGCATAAGAAAAACCAATTAGACTAGCTTCCTTGTTTTAAGAAAGATAATATGTCTTCCCATAACTCTTGAATGAAAATGTATCTCATCCTTCTTCATTGAAAATTTAATATCTCGTATAATTCAACTAGAAACTCTAGATACCACAGATCTTGTGCTTTATATTTTGATATTCAAACACTCTCCCACACATTCATTTTGATATTCTTTGATATAATTGAATCATACATGGGAAAATAAATGTGGATAAACTAAACATTCTCTGTAAATATTTCATTCAAATAATTCTATTACATACAACATTTATTTATAAGATGAAGCTTCAGTAGTGATTCAGAATTGAAGAAACCTTGAAGATCCCAAATAGCAATAAGTAGGAAGGGAAGATCTTTAGCAAGCAAGAGCTTAGTGTTGGATGTGGGACAAGATATCTGGGGTCTTTTATATAGGCGTTGAGACAAGGGTTCTGCTTCCCTGATTAATCCAACTGTTGGACACTTTTTGATTAAATATGATGGTTGAAAAGATAGCTGTAGAAGGAAATTTGTTCCAATATGATCTTTTGAGGTTTTTAGAAAAAACAATCGGATTTCTGAAAAATTAAATTGAATATGAAAATTTTTGTGTAAAATAGAATAAAATACTTATAAGTAAAAAAAGGATGATTATGAAAACAAAGTAAAATAAATCATACCTTTTGGATTGCTTAGGGAAATTACTCATAATGAGAAAAATCCTTCTAGAATAATATTTAGGTACAAAAATTTTAATAAACAAAAATTCTGACTAGGAAAAATTTTAACTAAGAAATATTTTGACAGCGGTGAATTTTGGATACAAAAAAATTTACTACAACGAAATATTTCTGTGATGACAAATTTTCATTACAAAAAAATTTCCTTATGAAAAAACTTCAGTACGAAATATTTTCATTACAAAAAATTTTTATTACGAAAAACATGCATTATACTATCAAGAAGATGAACACCCCAATAAAAATGAGTTTCTTACTGTAATGAGAAAGGTTTCAACAAGAGTTTAAAAGGAGTATTAGCTTATGGTTATCATTCCTAACTTTTGTTTATTTTATTCAAATCTATCAGAGGGTAAATATTTCGTAAAAATATCATAAATTTGATCTTGAGTTCTGATAAATTGATGAATGATATCTTCTTTTTGTGTACAATCCCTAAGAAATTGATGCCTAATATCTATGTGTTTTGCATGAGAGTGATGTAAATTGTATTTAATTAAGGCTATGGCACTAGTATTATCACAATAATTTTTTGATTTGGTAAAAATAATACAATATTCTGTGACTGTCTATTGATTCCACATCACTTGATCACAACAACTTCCAGCTGCTACATATTTAGCTTCAACAGTGGAAAGTGTTACTGACAGTTTCTTTTTACATGACCAATAAGCTAGTGAATATAATATAAAATAAAAACATCCAGATGTATTTTTTCTGTTCATTCTACATTTACCAAAGTCATAATCCAAAAAAAAATTATAAAAAAAATCATTTCTAGAAGTATAAAATATTCCTAGATCCATGGATCCCTTTATGTAGCAAAAAATTATTTTCCCTACATTTAAATGGGATTCCTTAATATTGGATTGATATCTTTCACATAATCATAATGAAAACATTATGTCTCGATGACTAGCTATCAAGTAAAGTATACTTCCTATCATACATCTAAAATATGTTTGATCTACTAGTTTCCTAGCTTCATCAAGATCAAGTGAATTTGAGGTATCAGTGGGAATAATTATAGTCTTAGTGATGTCATATACATATTTTTTAACAAGATATTTAATATATATATGTTGGTATATATTGATTCTTTATAGTTTTTGAGAAACTTGGCAACCAATAAAAATGTTAACTCACCCATCATATTCATTTCAAACTCATATTTCATTAGATCCATAAAGGAATCAGTTAAATATTTCTGAGTTGAAACAAATATAATTTCATCAACATAAATTTGAACAATCAAAACATTTTTATTATCATTCATTATAAAAAATATTGGATCATCATTTCCCTTAACAAAATTTTTTTGAAGCAAAAACCCTCTAAGTTAATCATCTAGGATCTAGGGGATTTCTTGAGTCCATACCTAGCTTTGGTAAGTTTGAAAACATATTCAAGATGTTTTGTATTTTCAAAAACAGGATGTTGTTCTAGAGAAACATCCTATTGAACATAACCATTAATGAAATCATATTTAACATCTATTTGAAAACGTTTTAAATTGATGAATGCTGCAAAGGCATATAGAATAAGAATAGATTCATGTCTAGCTACTATAGCATAGGTTTATTCATTGTTTATCCCTTCTTGTTCATTATAGCCTTTAAAAACCAATCCATACTTATTTCATACAATGATTCCATTTTCATCACAATTATTTCTGAAGACCCATTTAACTCCAATAATATATTTTTCCTTAGCTAATTTAACCAAGGTCCAAAATTTTTTCCATTCGAATTCATTTAGCTCATCTTACATAGCTCTTATCCAATCATTATCACCTAATGCTTCATCTGTGTTTTTTGGTTCTAATTGGGAAAGGAATTATAGATTTTCCACATCATTTATTAAGGAACATCTAGTCCTTATTGGTTGATTTAATCCCAAATGATACTATAACTATGATGATTTTTAGAAACAACTGATTTTGGTTTTGTAAAACCTATTCATCAACATAGGGTAGGAATTATTTTGGGTTAAATTCTTCCGAAACATTTTCTTGGAAATTTTATTTATCATAAATATCTTCTATAAATGATTGATAATTCTTTTTTTAAAACACATCCAAGGATATAAGTTGAGGTTTTTAAAAACAAAAGGATTGGCTTCATTAAATTTGGCATGTTCGGTTTCTTCAATAATACATGTATTTTTATTGAAAACACTATAAGCCTTAGATCTTGTGGAGAAGCCTAGGAAAATTACTTCATCATATTTTTGTGAGAATTTGTGAAGATTATCTTTAGTATTCAGAATGAATACCTTACAACCAATAACATTAAAGTATGAAATTCTAGGTTTTCTACCATTCCATAACACATAAAGAGTTTTATTAAGAGAAGTTTTAATCAAAACATGACATATAGTATAGAAAGTAGTAAGTAAAACCTCAACCCAAAAAATATTGGCTAACGAATATTTACTCAACATGGTTCTTATTATCACTTGAAGAATCCGATTTCTACTTTCAATAACACCAATTTTTGAGGTGTTCTGGGTGTAGTGAATTTATGAGTAATTCCTTTTCTGCTACAAAAGAATTTAAAATCATAATTTCTATATTCTTCTCCATGATCACTATTGATGGATATCAAAGAATGGTTTTTCTCATCTTTAACTTGGGATCTAAAACTTTTAAAATTAGAAAAATCTTTATATTTCTTTGCTAGAAAATAGACCCATGTAAATCTAGTATATTCATCTACTAAGACAAATATATAATATTTTCCTCCAATACTTCTATTTTTCGTTGGGCCAAAAAGATCCATATGAACCAACTGTAATTCATCAATAGTTGTGACTTCACCAACTGATTTAACAAATTATTTATATTTCTTTTCATATTGAAAAGAATCACAAACATTTGAAGAATCCAATAAATGCTCTGGTGGTTATTTAACTAGTCAGTTCTTAGAGATTCTTCGAAGGTTCCTAAGGTTACAGTGACCTAAACATTCTATTCCACAAACAAGAATGATCTTCCATTGTACTAAGGAATGGTAGGTCTTGGCTACTAAGGCCTTTTATGTTTAATGTGTAAACATTCTATTGCCAATGGGAGGAAAGAATAAAATCTTCCTTGGAATTGTATACTAGGAACATGACATTCTTAAATTTTATAAGGTAACCTTTATCACATAATTAAATTATGCTAATAAGGTTTTTCGTAAGACCCTTTACAAAAAAACATTCTATATTAATGTTTTTCCAAGTAACACAATATTACTTTTACTAATAATTTCTCCCTAAGAATTATCTTAAAAAGTTACTTTTCCTCCCTTTGTATTGAATACATTTTCATTGTATTTTTTGTAACAAGTCATATGCTGGGAACTTCCACTATTAATTTACCATGTATTAGGGTTGGTACTATCATTACATTCCTGAAAATTAGAGTAATAGACTTTCAGAACCCAAAATTTCTTGGATCCAAAAACATTTGAAATGGAAAATTTTTGGAATCCACATTTTCGTAAAAAAATAAACTTTCTGAAAACCTAAAGATTGTGTTTTGTTTACGGAACAATGTTTTGCCAACTTCCCACCACACTGACACATAGTGCAGAATAGAGAACTTTGAGAAACAAAATAATTGTAACTAAAAATTGGTTTTGAACTAGTATAACCAAAACTAGAATTCTTCCATTTAGGTTAAATTTGGGAGTACATCTTATCAAAATTTTCCTTACCTAAGGTGAAGACTAAAAAATACTTCCTCAAGGAAAATATTTCTGAAATTAGCTTAATTACAAAGTTCTTATCCTCAAACACATTAGTTTTAGCACTATAATTAGCCTCGAACACATTTTTCATAGAAAATACTTTTTGTAGAAACTTAGAATGTTTTTCCTTTTCAAAATTACCTTCCTCAAGGTTTCTGAAAATACATTCAAAATCAAGGGTTTTCATATCAAGATCTTTAGAAAGATTTGATACATCTTCAGTAAGAATAGAAAACCTAGAATCTTCCTTATCAAACTTTTTCCTTACTTTTGAATTCTCATTCTCAAGGAGAAAAGAAAACCTAGAAAAATCCTCATAAGTTGGTAAAGTATTATCTTCATTATAGGAATATTCTTCATCTAAAGTTTCTTAATATTTATTATCACTATAATTAGAATTATAGAATATATTTTTGATGGATTTATCATTCTGTACCGTGTCCATAAAACAAATATTTTCAATAGGTATCATGGAAAGTAAACCGAGATTCTTCTGACTAGAATATTCATACTCTGAGGATTCATCAGAAGAGTCACCACCATTGGCATTCCAGGTGTCATTGTCTTTCACAATATTCTTGGCCTTATCCTTTTAGTATTTCTTTCTATTCCTTTCAGAATGATTTTTATTTCTATATTTTCTCTTAAGCATAAGATAATCTGGCCTTATATGCCATCTTCTTTTTCATTCATAACAAGTGACTTCAGAGACATTATTGTCCTTTATTGTTTTCTTTTTGTATCTATACTAAATGTCTTTATTCCAAACCTTATTGTTTATACTTCGAGTAAGATTATCTAGTTCATTCCCAGAATGATCACTTCAACATTATTTAGATAAAATAGTTTCCTTATTTGATTTAGATCTTGTAAATCTCTCAGTAGTCTTGGATTTCATATGATTAGAGGTAGTTGTAAAATAAACACTTCCATTCCCATTATTCTTGTTTACATTGTTAGTGTCTCTTTTCAATTTAGTCTCATGTTTAAGAATAGTTCCAAAAAGATCATCATAAGTAATTTGTGAGACTTTCCTATTCTCATCAAAAGTTATTCTCTTTGGTTCCCACTAATTAGGCATGATGTATATAATCTTGTCAACAAGTGCCTCATCATCTAAACCTTTTTTACCCATGGATTGTAAGCTGTTAAAAATATCCATAAACCTTTATTGTTCCTTGCACACTGGTTCAAAATATGGAAAGAAAAAACCTTGATACTTATTTTTAAGCATATCACTTCTAGTTTCAATAACTTTGGATGTACCAAAATTAGTAACATCAAGATTTTACCAAATACAATTTGCAGCATCACAAGATGAAATCTGGCTATATATATTCCTATTCATGGAACACAATAAAGTATTTTGTACCATGTAGTTTAGTTGATATTCTGGATTTTCTTGATTAGTAAAAGTTCTGACATCCTTATCAAGAATATTTTAATATCCAGTAAACATTACAAAGTTTTCCACTCCAGTGGTAATAACAAAATTATTCATATAATCTCTCCAATATTCATAATAATTCTCATCAAATATAGGTGGTCTAGCATGATTAACATTTTCAATTGAACCAACATTAATTCCTGCCATATTAAAGAAAAATACCATTCCACATTAACTTATTAGTAATAAGAGTTTGTAAAAAAGAATAAAAATATTCACAGTAAGGAAAATATAGAACAAAGAATAATTTGAGAAAGAAAACTAATATGTGAATATATGTATTTTAGATACCTCTTTTGATACCAATTGTAGCATCGCCATAATGATGTAAATGCTCAATATATTGTAGGGGTTAACTGTATACTTTAAAAAAATTCCTTTGGAACATGTAAATATGGTGATGTTTAACAAAGTTAAACATGACAAATTCACAAGACCTCTTAGTTCTACCAAATTGCTTGATTCCGGAAATATGGTTCCATAATTGAAACATAAGAAAAAATTACCAGGACAATGAATCTGCCTTAAAGCATATAGAATCTTACTAATCAGAGTATACATGTATAAGAAAGCATAATATAGTTATACATTCCTTTATGATCAAAATGCAAAAAAAAACATGAAATAATAAAATTAACAAGTAATAAATCTATTAACCCAAAGAGTAGGGTATCCAACAACATTGGATAATGGTCCCTTGATTTATACTTTCATGAAATTCTGTCTCACCCACATCAGGGTAAGCCCTCGATACAAATATCGGAGTCTATATTGTTATCCCTGCAAGTCCCCAAACTCCACGGTATTCAACAACTCTATCTTTCTATCCCTAGAAGCCCTATAATGCACTCAATAACATTCAGATTTTCACCAAGAAATTTTGACCAATATGTTCATTATGCATAAAGCATTAAATTATCTCTCTCTAGAAATCACTTCAGAATCATGTAATGTCTAGATTGATCAATGTATTTTGATCTCATTTAAATGAGATCTTATTTATAGGCACCTCCTCAACGATCGGCTCCCTCCTCCAATAGTCATACTTTTCCTTGAATTATAGAGGGACCAGTATAGGTGTCACTCAAAAAATCGTTAGTTAGTAACAGAATGCACAACATCGTTTTATAACTCAAAAAATAGTAAGTAAAATATGGTTACTCTAAAAAATATAACATTTTTGAGTCTAAAAGAATATATAATTAGGCATATAAGTGATTAAACCTTCAGAGTCTATTTTTAAAGGATATATGGATTCTATTTTTCAATGAATTTAGATTAGGAATTATATAGGTTTCAGTGTCTTAATTCTGAAGAATTTAGAGTCTAAATTCTAAGGAATTCATAGTCTGAATTATGAGGAGTTCACTGTCTGAATTCAGAGGAATTTGGAGTCTGACTTATGACTAATTCGGAGTCTATATTCTGAGGAATTCGGAACCTAAATTATAAGGATTTAAGAGTTTGAATCCTATGTAATTCGGAACCAGAATTCTGCAGAATATAGAGTATGAATTATGAGATATTCGGAGTCTAAATTTGTAGAATTCGGATTCTGAATATCAGAGAATTGAGAGTCTGAATTTCAAAGAATTTATATTCGGAATTTAGAGAAATCGGATTCAGAATTTTAGAGAATGTGGATTCTGAAATTCACAGAATTCAGATTCTGAATTTCAGAGAATTTAGAACCTAAATTCGGATCCTAAAATCAGAATACTCTATGTCTAAAAATTTATAGAATTCTGAGGTTTTAAATGTGAAATCAAATATTTTACATAAGAATAAAAAGGTTTAGACTAAAATATGAACAATGAAAACATGGTAAGGATAAATTTTCCTTGGGGAAGGAAAATTTTCTCATTAAGAAAAGTCTTGAGTAAAATAACATTTGCCATAAAATTGAGTTTTTGTGATTTTCAAAACATTAATGAATGGAAAAGTCAAAAGGAAAACTAATTGAATCAACAACTGATTTAACCTATTATATATTTTATCCCATTGATCATGTTAGACAACCATATAAACATTTTATATCTTTTCATATTAAATGAAACATTCTAAGAAAAAGATCTAAAATAATTCCTTCACATAAACACTTCCTTGCAATAATTTAGTAACATCATCAATTCATACATTCAAATGTAAAATTGGTTCGTCCTTTTCTTTCACACATTTTTTAGAGTGTTGGATATGCCAACCATTTTAGCCAATACATCTTCCATGGAATCAACTTCTTCTTCTAGCTGTAATTTTCAATCATTAAGAGCACTAATTCTTTCATAATTATGTTCTTTCACTTCTCTAAGGACTTTATTTAGATTTTCTATGAGTATAGTCTAATGATCAATAATTCAATGATCATCATCACAAATTGAAGAAGCTTCATTAGAAGAATCATAATAATAAAAAGAATTATCACATGTTTTACCTTTCAGATTACCTTCAGTATAAGGTGTCTCCATATTAGTAGTATGCTTCATCATTATCTTTATTTACTGTTTCATATTTCTATTCCTCAAATATGGAATTCATAATGTCTCCCTTGGATCTATTAGAGGCTACATTAACACTGATACCAATTGAAGTGTTCATATCAGTGTGAATCACTAATAGGGGAGGGGGTGAATCAGTTGTCCCTTTTAAATATTTTTACAAATTGATTATTTTCAATTAAACCTCTATGGATGGTTAAATCCTAGATCTACTCTTCTTATGTATTTCTTCCATACTTTGAGTTATTATGAAAATTTAATGGAACTAACCACAAAGATTTACATGTTATAGTTCAAAGAACAACTCCATGCTATGTTGGTTGTTATACTCAACACAGATTCCCCCTATATTCATATCATTAATTACAATGGTTGATATAAATTCCCTCTATATCACTCCTAAATCGCACATGAGGTTCTTTATAACACATCCCACTGTGTTACCAGTGTCCCAATGGCCTGATTTAGAGTCCCACTAAAGATTTATTCCCCCAGGCTTTCATAAGAGATGATTCTTGATTCACTGTGGTTGAATATTCTGATCTAACCTCATGAGCTTCCTAAATGACCCTTTCTTGTGAATATCTTCATGAATATTCAACAACCATTGGTAATGTCTATTAGTCCTTCTCAATAAATCAAATTACCCTTTTGATTGTCCCTCAGTTTCACAATGCATGGGAAATCCTTTTTTCTTTTATTGAAGTCCTTGCCTCACTAAGATGTATGCAAGTGATGCATACTACTTCTTCAAGAATCTTGATATATAATAATGATATTCCACTATGTCATTAATGTCCCTATACTTGAATCCTTAGACACTAAAAACTCATATAGGAGATCTTATTTAATTTTTTTTGGCTTCAGTCTCAAATATCATTTGCATAGTGCCTAGATTTCATGGGATCCACTACCTCTAATATTTGGATTTCTCAATTACTTTCCACTTGGGAATGTTATTATTCATGATTTCATGCATGTAAATTATATGTTTCTTGTGGGACTTTGTACTCAATTTTCTCTGGTTTGAATGCTTTTTGTTCAATGAGTGTGTCTCATTCAAATGCACTATATTTTCTTTTTAATCACACAATATGAGACCACGAAAATTATTCTTTATATATCTTCACATGTGATTGAGAATGAAGAAATGAAACCATTATTCCTTTATTCCTACTTGTGTGAAAACCCTAATGGATATAACTCTTTGAACACACACACTTCATCTTCTTATTTTTTCCCTTTTTCTTCTTCTTTCTTGGTTCTTAGCACACACACTTATTCCTTTTAATTTTCATTCAATGTGTGTTATTTATATTTTTCTTGAGTTTATTTATTTGTGTGAAATAACTATTTAGATTTGTTCTCGCACAATCAAGTATCTCAAATCATGAATATACATGTAAATTAATATGGATCAACGTCCTTCCTTTTTCTTTGAATAATTTCAATCATCCACACTAACCACTCTTCTTATTCACATGTACACACAAAATGTTTCAGACTTCATGAAATCAACATTTTCCTCAACAAAAAACCCTTACAATATAGTCTTTAAATATATTCATTCAAACAGAGGGTATTCTTATTCTATTTGTTAAACCTAAGGGATCACAAGTCTCTTTCATTATGAAACTTTTGCAAGAATACTCTACCTAGAGTTTGTGCGGTTTCTAAAATTATTTAAAAGGAAGCATCATGAGATTGTAATAATTTTTAATCTCTGGTGGGATCCTCTTATCCTTTGCATAGATATGTTGTGTAGATACCAAGTTGTTGGATGCTATATTTTTTATAAAACGAGTGCCTCTATGAAAATTTTTAACAACACCAAATAGCTGAGGCACTCTTCCTCTTATAGGTGTGGATAAACGTGTGGCCCTGAGCCTAAATACCTAAAAATGTGTTGTGGGGTTTGTGGAATTGAATTTTTGTGATCTACGTATTACAATAATAAAACATGTGATAAATGATGTGTCCAGTCGCTTGGTTTATTTTTGTTCAATGTGGATCTTTTTTTGGTGAAATCATTAGTTGAATTCGTTTTTGAATGCATTAAAAAATTTCTCTCGAAAACATCGAGCATCATCACATAGCCTCACCACATTTTTTTCTTAAAACACATTCAAATTCCTCTATTTTGATTAATGCATGCAACTTATAATTCATTCATGATATTGTGATGTCCAGACGACTATCATGCATGAGGTTTGAGCATCAATGGTGGCCGAAGTTTGATCAAGGAGGATCAGAAGTGGTGATGACATAAAAGTTCACATTGTGTGGATGGAGGATGAACACGGCGTGGTGAATGATACTGTATTGTTTTATTTTAATCATACAACATGGGGTATTTTTGGATGTCTATGATTAAATGATCAGATGTCATGTTGATCGAATGGTTGAGTGAGGTGAAGGATGGGATGAGCATCCAAAATTAGTTCTTCATTTTTATAATGTTGTCCCACATAGAAACGGAGACACGAGATCCCCACAATTTATCATTCAACCCTCTCCACCCTGATGTTTTATTACTCCTCTCCCCCTATGGTGCCACCCCACACCGTTTCACAAAGGGCACTCTCATACTGCCCACTTTACCTACTCAAGGTGCACTCCTTGTTCCCACTATTCACTCACCACACGGGTTCCCCACCCTACGTACACCTACGGGCTTATACATGGCCCACATTTTCCTCATGTGGGTTGGATTTGAGAACTTACCCTTCGGCGTGATAGACCTCAGGTCCCGCAAATACCTTTGGTGAGGGCTTCAGTTTTCCTGCATGGATAACCCTAGTTTTTTTTAAGGCCCTACTTGGTTAAAACTCAAGTGTATAATAGTGAATGGCCACCTTTTTTCATGTAATACCATGCATGGGAAAATTACTTAGTAGATTATATTTTAATCCCTTCCTCCTCTCTTCTTTATCTTCAAACATAATCCTTCATTTCTTTTTTAAATAACAAATCCATGATCTTTAACATTTTATTAATCCAATTATGTATTATGCATGGATAAATTTTACATTTTTCATGAATTAATGAATAATACATGGCCTTAATTTTACGAGGGATGTGTTCTCCATCAACATATATGTTAAATTTTTTGGAACATCTCAAAAAATTGTCTAATTTGATTCACAACCATCATCCAATATTGGATGGATCTCCTAAAGTCATCATGAAATCAAGTATTTCCTGACCTTCTTCACATAGTGCAACAAAGTGTCATACATTGATAGAATTCATAGAACATAGGACCAGTTCTACAATCTTCTTAATATATGGATAATATCCAATCTTGAAATCCAATTTTATTTCATATTGTTTCTCCTAATGACATAATCTTTGGAACAACTTCTCCTCTTCAATAATCATCATCACTTCATCACTACCTTTTCAAACACATATTGACATCTTATTGACAACAAATGAAACACTAATCTCTATAATTTTCATTGAAAGAATCATTTAAAATAATAAATTATTCATTAGAGTGATTATTTTGTTCTTACTGGAGCAAAACACTATTCATGTTATTTGTTTAACAAAAATATTTTTTTATATTTTCAGAAAAATATAAATTGGAATTGATTTAAAAAATGAAATGAATATTTCATTTAAAAAATGTGTAACCTAGTAATAAATGGGTAAAATTTATTTAATAAATCATTATGAGTTATTAAAAACATTTTTTTCTATATTTTTAGAAAACATGTATTTTGAAGGGAAAGGATTTTTGGACGAAGATATAAATAAATTCGTTTTCCTTTAAAAATATTGTTTTCAATTTCTGAGTATATAAAGATAAAAAATGAAGATAAGTCATATATTCTCAACACATTACCATAGGATAATAAAATTAATTGTTATATTGAGAGACTGATCATTATATGTCCTCACTAGAAGCGAATTCATTAATAGTCCTGACAAATGATAGGATTGAATAATAAAACCATTACATCTGAACTAACATTGAATCATAATTCCTAGGAAATAATATAATTAAATTAATCCCAAAATATATTAAATAATATTATTTTAGGGTATACATGTCAATGGTTCTATATATACACCTCATAAATGATATTAAGTAAATAGAATATGTCCCATAGAAGACAAATTATGACAGAAATGTCATATAGCATTGGTAAATTTTGATCAATAAACCCCAAGAAAATTTTATCCTAAAATGGATATGTATATCATATTATTTATTTGATAACTATTATAAAATTAAATATTTTTTATTATATAAACTATATAAATGAAACCCATGGGGAATATTGATTTTTTATCCTAGAAACTAAAAGGGATATGGAAACCTCATACTTTTTTTCATGACTTACTTCAGAAAATTTGAATCCTCTTATAAAATAAATATAATTTTATTAAGAATACATTAATGAATCACGATCATTTTTATTATATCATATATGATATATATATATTTATATATTATTTCGTTAGATTTTTATCAACAATTTATTGTTAAAACTGATGTTTCATTTATTAACTGTAATATTATTCATGTTGGTTTGAATTATTTATTTTAGGTCATCTTATATTGACCATGATTAGATAATCTATAAAATGATAACCATTAAAAAATATCATTAAAAACCTATTATTTTCAATAATTTTTCATATAATAAACATATTTAAATCCACATAAAATGATTTTTTGATATACATTTCAATAGGTTTTGATTTTCATATTTCTTCAGAATAATCAGAAAAATGCCCTATTTGGATTTTATCTGTTTTAAAATATTTATATAGTTAGGACATAAAATATAATATAAATTTATAAATTGATAAAGTATTTCATTTTAGGAGTATATAAATCATGGGGTTTATTTCTTACAAACTGACCCAAAACTAAATCATCAAATTTTGAAGCCCAAAATCAACTGACAAATAGAACGTAAAAACTATACACAGATCTGGTGATTTTTCATTAGGTAACCATAAATCTTAATTTGGATAACCAAATTAGATGGATTTCAATATAGGGGATCTCTAGACATTGTGGAAAAACATTTATGAAGACCTCTATGTGTAAATCATCAGATTTCATGTTCATTAATGCATGATACTCTTTAGGATTGAAATATGAAGAGTCTGAATAGACAGAATATAATTTTAAAAGTAAAATAGGCATAACTCATTTTATCCATGTCTAAATAAATTTAAATTTTGAGGATATATGTAATAAATTTTTTCAAAAATAATAATGGGGTCCATATGTGAATTAGAAATTTTTTGGTAAAACATTTCTAATATTATGGAGGATAGATTCTACAACCAAAACTCTCCCTCAGTTATAAAAGGAGGTGAGCCACTCCATTACAATACATCCCCACACCATCCAATAAACTACTAAGGAAATCATTGGACGATGGCCTCATGAATATTTATTAATATTTTTATTTTTATTATAATTTCTCCCTTATCCCGCATCATTGTGACTTCTATACCCATAGAGGGGTAGTTTAATTGAGTGATCTGGAAAGGGGGAGGGTGCCACTATTTTCTATTCATGATTTATTGTGATTAAAATTACTATGATCCTTTATTCATTAAAATTATAGTCTCAATTCAAATTCATTTTTTAATTCATAATCTGGTTGCATTAGTTTTATTTCTTTTTTGAATTTCATTGGTCGATGATTCATATCTCCCTCCACCCAATTCGATTATGTATACAGTTGAAACAATTAGGGTTTAGTGGTGAGTACATGAAGGTTGTTATGAACACATGAGGGAAAATAGACCTACCTGATGTTTTAAATATAAATATTCATATGATAGATATCTAGCAATGGGAGAAAAGGGACTTGGTAAATGAATGTCTTCTAATCGATCTATGGAAGACCAAGGGGGAATCATGGAAACCATTAAAACACAATAATGGGTAAAGATAAACCAATTATTATACACATCTATCCCAATTGTTTAAAAACAATCAATTTAATCTTTTTATTTCTCTCACTATCATCAAATTTAATAAATACCAATTTTTTTAATAAAATCAATAAAAGGTGACAACATTGTTTTATGTTCACACACCTTCATAAAACTACCGAGGAATAACCACTATACTTTAATTATGTAATTGAAATATTATTTTTCGATGACTCATGATAGGAATGTCTCAATCATAAATATTCATTACATATTTGTTTATATAAATCTATAAAATGTAGAAAGTTTAATAGACCATTCATGGAAATAGTAGGCCAATGGTATGCATAACCATTATTATTTTCTCAACATGTAGGGGAAAATATGGTTCAATACTAAATTACAATAAAAATATCATTTTAATATAATATATATATCATATATCTTCGTTAAAATATATTTATTACCTTCCATGTAATGTTTGAATGAATCACATCGTTTATATAGGTGGTTGTCTACTGTACATAGAAACAATGTTATCACATTACCACAGAATGTAAAGTATGAATTCTTATTTTAATAACGATTCATGAAGAAAACTAATGTCATATATATCATATAATTAATATATAAATCCGTAATTATATCAATTAGTGAGATATGTTTATAGAAATCAAATAACATCAGTTCATAAGGTGGTAGTCCACTCTGTACATGAATGACGATTTTCTAACCAATTTTATTAATGATGAGAAGGATATTATTTATTAAATTAACATAAAATTATTTTCATAAAATTAAGATACTTATTTTATTATATATATTTTTTAACAGGATTTAATGGACGTGGAGGAATATGTAAAATAAAAAAAAATTATTATAGATGTTACGTCTTCTTCAGACATATTCTTTTTGTTTGCATGAAAGTCTTAATATATTGAATTTATACAGAAAATAATACTTCTAGGATAATGTAAGGGAATAAGGAATTGATTTGTGAAGTTATTAAATTATTAAAATGGTTTTTTATGTTTTAAGAGGAGAAAATAGGTGTTGTGCATTTATAGGTGAGGTGTGTATCAAAGTGGTAATATTTTAAAATGAAAATGCGCACACATGGTTTTCAAATTCTAAAAGGATCTAGAATGGTAAATTATTGAACATTAAGGGTTTTAAGTTAGTAATATGGACATACAATGTCTTTTTGGAATTATTTTATGTAATTTTAGTTCTTATCATTTTAGTTTAACACTCAGTAATCCCATTTTTACTTTAATCACAGTAAATATTGTTTACTATTATTGTTATTAATTATAGTAAAAATTAATTTCAACTTATTAGAAAATAAAATTAATTATTATTCATGTTCATTAATATATTTTTTAAAATCCTTTCATACAATTATATCATATTAAATTAAAATTAATCCCACACACAGAATGATAATGAGACTTTCTAAAGAGAAAATGTTAAAATGATTATAATGTATTAATATAAAATTAATTATAAAATTGATTCAAATGGACTAAATTGAATTACTTTATATATATATATATATATATATATATGAACTGATTTTACCTCTTATCCACAATTAACGATTTTTAATGTTTTTAAAATTTTTAATTTAAATTACAATTCTTAATAGAAACCAATATGATCCACTATTCATTTAAAAATTATATTGTTATAGAATTAGAAACAAAATCACCATAATATAATTTTTATATTATAAATTAAAAAATTAACATAATTTCATAAAATAAATCTTCTAAAAGTATTAAAAATGAATTTTTTGTAAGTACTCAAAAGAAGACAAAACATATTTTTAGAATAACATAGTTATTATGTATAAAATAGGATATATTATTACCACATTTCTAGAAAACAAATAATAATAATGTAAAAATATTAATTCTGTATATAATATTTACATTTCATTAAAATAAGACACCTAAAATTATTTTTATTAACTATTTATAAAAAAATAGTGCAAAAAAAGTTTTTAGAAGAATATCTCTTTTATTTTCAAATAGTTTTTTTCATAATGTTTTTCTCATTGGTCACTAATGAATTCATATTAGATACATTCCTATCCATTTTATTAAATCATTTTTTTTAATCTTATTTAAAACAACTATTTTAAATTCGGTGCAGTAAATTTCATATATAAAATAACATGTTAATGGTCTATTGCATTTCATTTGAAATCGGTGATATCTGTAACACAAGATATACAGAGTGTTTCATTCAATGAAAAAATCAAATACATTATATTTATTTGAAAAAACATTTCCCAAAATCTCGGTATATAGTACCATATAGATGACATTCCATAATTAATGGTAATCTTAATGTTTGATCCAAAACCACATTTAATGAATATACAAAGTTGGAAAGACCAAGTATTCAAGAAGTCCAAATTTGTAGACTAGTAATGTATTACTGAGAATATATACTCTTTACTCTTCTATATACTGGCCTAATAATTCTAAATTTTCCAATATAAGCCTCTTAGATGGAGGTATTTTACTTTTCTATATATTTTGTCCCACCTAAAAGAATCAGGAGTGGAAACGGTGGATTTAGTGGATTTAGTCATCATTATTAAGTGGTTTTAAACGTTATAAGTCATGCTTCATTAAACTAAAACCCTCCTCCTATAAGTAAAGCTATTCCATGAATTTTTTACTATAGTTTTCAAAATTAATCATTATATAATAATGAAAATCATTATCATGAAATCATTTTCGTGTTACTGAGAAGGTGACACAAAACTCATAGATAAGAGCATTGAAGTTTAATCAAATGGAATAGTTCTGTGTTGGAAATATGAAATATCTTGTGTGATGGTTACATTTCCATAAATGATCCCCCTCAATTTGTTTATTTGAATGGCACCACCCCTATTCCATGTTCTCATAGTTGAGTTGTGTGACCCTGGCCAAGTGTAGCGCAGAACTATAGGGAAGAGACAATTGATTATAATTTTTCGTAAAATATGACCCTTCACATCCTTATCACCCAAAATTACAAGGTGGTATTTTTGTTGTTAAAAATTCTTCAGAAACATTTCAATAAATTTTTCTCTATTATTCATCATAATATAAATCCTTGGACATCATTCCAATCTGAAAAAGTAACTTCTATGGAACAATATTAATTTTAGTTTAACTACCTCATTGGTTACATAACCCACATTCTCAAGAAAGGAAAGGTAAATTGATATTACTTATTTATTGGACATTATATCAAGATAAAAAATGTAGTTAGAAACACACAAAATTCTAATAGTATATAAAATGTCATAATAATGAACATTTCATGAAAATGGTGACGTAATATAGTAATTATCCACATGAGGCCTCTGGTGAAAATGACATTGCCCTCAAAAAACACCCAATTTCATCCTCTTGCCCTATATTGGGTTATACTGGTGGAGACACCTGGAGGATACGCCCCAAATCACAAAACAATATCAATATAGAATACCCCCAAATTTGGGAATATACATAAGAAGTTGTAGAGTCTTTATGTTGTTTATTCAAACCCATCTATCTAAGATTTCTAACAACAAGAACCTCAAATATATTCCCACCTGAAAAGAACATGGCTAAGACACTAACATGGACCCTAAATCACCACATATTTTGTCTGAGACAACATTTTTAACATTATTTTAATTTCTATATAAGTTCCTGGAAGAGGAAATACCTTCACCCATATATAGGGCCACATGGACCATAAATTGAGGGTTTAATTATTCGTATATAATCAATGAACCTAACATATAACAGAACTTGTGATTATAGACACTCAATAAATATACACAAATCCATGTTTGTGAACCACAACCATTTTTCCCTGAATTGATTTATCCTCTCAGTAAACATAGATTAATTATACTTGAGTGAAAATGTACTCTATACCCTATAAAAATATGTATATTCATGCAAGCCCCACTTTTACAAAGAATATCATGGATCCAAATTCCCATTACAATTATTCTATGAATGGGTAGGGAAGCCTCATTTCCAATTATTCTAAAGAATAGAAACCATATCCATGGGGATAATATATTCAACTTAGAATTTTATATTCCTTTTCTCTATAAAACTAGTTACATAGGGGGAATATAGTGTGTAGTGATTAAAGAATCAAAATAAACCAGTCATTGTTCCCCAGGATGGGAATTAGTGGGGTCCTCCCATTCTAATATCCATCCATCCAAATTTTTAATGTGAATCACGATGCATAAGTCCAAAAAATCTGATCTATATGAAATTAAACTATATAAGAACAAATTTTGTGATGAAAGTCATTAAATTTCATATAAATGACTTCCAAACTGTAAGAATCTAAATTGTATATAACTATCATCCAAGTTACATGAAATTGAACTATATGACCATTACCTCAACATATGATATTAAACTATAGTCTTACCCTATGTGATGAGAACATTATTCCTCATATGAATAACTTTACAGGACACTTCCTTATAGTAGTTATATATAATGTATAATCCCTATAAAATCCCTTGATATACACCCTTTCACATCACAAATGTTTTTTAAGTATCATGTTATAATACATTGATCGGTCTTGTAACATGATATTAAACATAGATATTAAAAAATATGGGTGGTTATTCATGTATAGAAACATGTTATATAGGATGAATCCTCAGCATTATATCATGAAATACCAACACCGTCATATAAATCCAATATCCCCACTAGAATATTAACATACCTATAAACAAGTAATTAACAATAATACATGGGAAATACCTTGAAAAGACATTAATAATGTTATTTTCTATTACATGATGATGATATATATGTAATTGTCAAAACAATATGTAAAATATGTCAAAAACCATCAATATTATTTAAACAGCTAAACCCTATACATGCATCAGAATCTATATATCTTGGTTATAATCCTAAAGAACCTTGGGTGAGGATCCGAAGAAGTGTATATGGTGAGAATACAATCCCAATCCACATACAGGTGCTGATTCAAAGTTCCCACATCAGGTTTCTAGTATGAGATTTATTATGGGATGATCCATTGAATTCATATGTAATAAACATATATTTATTGGAATGAAGATCATTTTTTTTATCTCGATGAAAAGAACAAATGTGAGTCTCCTTGTTTGATGATAACATGATGGTTGAGGGGAGGATTCATAGATGCAGTATTGACTGAATATATGATTTCCCAAAGAGATCATGGGATGCCTTGAATTTTTCATCTAATATTACATTTGAATAAATGATAATATTCCATCACAATCTCAAATGAGTAATATTTTTATAGGTACCCAAGGTTCCTAATTCTTTCATAGATTCATACCATACCCAACATCATCACCTACTCTTTCTTTTTATGCCTTTTCATAGCAGCAACCAACAAAATTAATTTGTGACACTAAGAATATGTATTTTAGAAATAGATTTACAAACCTATACTATATTTTCAAGGGGTACAAAGACTATAAGGACCCATCACTAAACATTACATGATATAATTTTTTTAGTTAGGAATTAAAATTATATCATTTTAGAGAATCTTTTCATTTTAGAATTTTACAAAACTAGGTCATCAATCATAAATAAAAACCCTATATACTACAATGTTTGAACATATACAGAGTACCTATTTTTTCCAAAATATAAATAGTCTATAATATAATAGGATTTCATTTAATGAATAATATTTACAGTATTAAAGTTCACACATGTTTTTTTATTAAAATTTGTTAAAGCCTATAGAAAAAAATCCTAACAAGGGATGAGTAAAAAATCTTAGTAATGTATATTAAATTTAAGAATGAAAGAAAGTCATTAGAAATTGAATAATTACAAATATTCATTTTCAAAATAAATATTTTTCTTCCAAATAAAAAATTTCTTTTTCAAAAATCTAGTCCTCATTCGATATGTCTTCATTAAAAAATTCATAATAAATATTAAAAAATACATAATTGATTCTATTAATTCATTTAAAATATATAAAAAATTATAGAAGACAAACATTTCATCCTTAAGAAGAATCATATATTTTTATTTAAGAAAAATCATTTCTATACCTTTAAAAATCATAATATATCTATAAACAACCATTGAGATATTAGATAATAAATGTAAGTATAATTTTTCAATATCACTATTAAAAATAGAATAACCATATTGTAAACTTCAATATCTAATGTATATGAGGGTTATCGGAAACCTACACTTCCTTGTTTTATAATGGACCACCCCTATATAATTTAAAAAGGAACAACACTTTATTGGTTTAAAACTAAACTATTTGTCAAAATAAAAAATCTAAATAACCATAACATAATCATTACATGAATATGGTTTCAATTTCACTCATTAAACAGATATAAATAAATTTTTTGACAATATGAAAAAATTTCAAATTATTGAAATTTCCATACAATTTTTGAAAATGGCCATAATATAGGGAAAGAGAGTATCTTAAAAATGAAACATCAAAGATAATAAATTAATTCATATATTTTATTGTGTTCATAGTAGTGTAAAATGTGATTTCCATTGTATACTTTAAAATATAAAACAATTTTCTTTTTAAAATTAATTTAACTTGTTCTGTAGTAAATATTCAAAGAAGATTAATTTTCAAAAAAATGGAAATATTATAAATAGAAAAAATTAAATTTCCTTTATAAT
Organism: Viscum album; assembly: GCA_963277665.1. Classification (NCBI taxonomy): domain Eukaryota; kingdom Viridiplantae; phylum Streptophyta; class Magnoliopsida; order Santalales; family Viscaceae; genus Viscum; species Viscum album. The sequence goes on along the minus strand of OY728163.1, from coordinate 1,894,884,729 downwards.
TATTTAATATATATATAAATACTTAAATAAAATTATTTCAATAAAATGAAAATGTATGAAATGGCGTTGAAATAGAAACTATTAATGAATAATTTAAAAAAAATAATGTCTATTAACTTAAATCTGACTCTTCACAAACGATATTTATCATCGATAGTAATAAAATTATGTTAATTTTTTCATATATAATAAAGGATTTCAATTTTATTTTTTAATTTATTTTATCACTTTTCATGTTGTATTCGGTTAATAAATCATATACGTTCATGTGAGGTGTTTTATTTTATCTTTACATAATTATAAAAATAATATTTTATCATTAATTAATTATAAATATATTATAAATATAAGGACCCAGCCTTAAAAATTGCATATTTTTGAATTAAGTTAATAATTTACATTGAGGAACTATTTATGATCAAGCATTATAGAATTAGGTCATAACATATACATAATAACTTGAACATTATATGTAGACACATCTACCAAGTTTCCATTTTCTCACAAAATAAAAATTCATGAAAAAAAGAGTCATGTCTAGTTCCATGTTTTAGACATGATGACTTTTATTTGTTCCCATCCTTGACCCTATTCCACTTTATGTCCTCTGAAAAAAAAATTCCAAAACTTGGTATGAGCATAAAAAGATCATTAAGGGATACACAAATGAGGAAAACTGTTTGTTTTTTAAAATAATAGTTAAACCCTAAATACTTTATCATAAGTAGCACTTATCGACTTTATGAAGAAGTAAATACTCATCAGTGAATAAAAGATCATTGCATAACCTTTTTTAACCAAACTATTAAAATAAAATCCATATAAAGAAGACATAACATATAAAGGTAACTTGGGACATAAACATACGTAAATGGAATAACCATATGGTCAACTTCCACAAAAATCACTAAATGGAATAGCCATAAAACTGACTTCCATACCCAATGAATTGGAGGTTATAACGTAACCATCCATCCTGGTTTATCAAGGCACCACCCGTCTTTTGGTTTATCATGTAACAACTTTTAAAATTTCCAAGTACCATTATAAAATCATAACACATACAGCAAATATAAAGGAAAGAAAACATTTCCACATTTCAATCACAATATATCACCTAAATATATTAACATAAAAAATCCACTATCTAAACCATTTTCAATACCAAATTACATAAAATGTTTATATGGTATTTATTTTCCTTTAAAAAACATTACGTCTTGTTAGGTTAGCCAAAAAGAAAATAATACTCATGACGGCGTAAAGGAAGTTGTAACCACTTATGTTAAAAGAAACATTCCATTTTATCGTTTAGTAAAACACTTCGTAGAAAATGATTCCCTTTGAATGAAATGAAAATTAAAAGCTGTTTATAAATCATATTAAAGAAAGATGTGTATTAAAACAATATATGCGTCAATGAATGGAGATTGAGATGAAGTCACTTATCTTGTGTCCGACTTGACCCGTTCATTCATTAATCTTTTGAATAATAAACTAAAGATAATTTATAATTTCTTAAGATCTTGTTTCATGTTTATTATTACTTTTAAATCAATTATCACCATGTTATAAAAATTATGTAATCATTTAAGTCAATAATGGTCATTTTTTCAATATTTTGTACTTCAGTAAAAAATGAATTTCTTATAATTACAAGTTGATCATGTGGTCAAAAGTTCATTGTATCCCTAATGATATTCATGATATAGATATCATATATATCATATATATCCATTATATACATTTATTTATAATAATACATAACATTTTCATATAAGATATGAAATGCACCATTCATGGATACGGTAAGCCGTACGTACGCATGAATGCCACTTCCATTTATATTTTGTATTTTGATGGAATGAAAACAAAATGTTACATATTTATATTATAATTCTAGTATAATATCATATAATATTTCATTATCTCTACCCATTATATGTTCCACATAAGGGTTGAACGAGTCATGTCACTTTCAGGGGCGGTAGTCCGCACTTACTCAAATGAGATTATTATATTTACCCACTATGGAAATGATAAATGTATTCTATAAATTAAAAATACAGAAGCATAGAAACATTATAAATATAATATATATCATATATAAATGTAGATCCATCATCATGGCCACCATGAGAGGTAGTTGGAAATATTTGAACAATCATTTTTTTGGGAGGCAGTAGTTCTCCATCCACATAAACAGTTTGTTCTTTACCCATTACACGGAGGTGTGTGTAAGTGTAGTTCGAAAGCATCTCATAACAAAATTATATTGTATTGAGGATACTAGTGTTTTTATAAAATAATGGAATCAAAAGAGTATAGGGGGTTGTATAAGTAAAATAAAACCGAAGAACGTAAGAGAAGATGTTATCTTTTAATCAAGTAACTCCCTTTGGTTTCAACCGAAAGGGTTTTTTGAAGTGCCTTCTGCCTAAGTTAAGGATTTTAAGAGTAGGAGAGGGATGTATGGAGATTAATTTTGCAAAGGTTGGATGTTCCACGGGGCCTGAGAGGTGTGAGGAATGGGATAGAGGTGAGGGGTTTTTATAAGGGGGAGAAGGGCTCTTAAATAATGTGTAAAAATATTATTTTATTATATAATGATTTTAGTTTTCTAAAAGTCCAAAACAAATTAATGTCAAATATAAGATGACTCATGTTCAAAATAAAATTATCCAATATGAGGTAAACACTATATCATTATTGTGTAATACACAATTTAATTTATTTCATGTCTAAAAATTATAAAAAAAATACATTGATGTATAAAATAGGTTTACCTTTCTGATGAATATTTATGGTGGAAAAGATAATTTACATAGCCCTATGTAAAAACTAATTTACTAAAAGATATTTGTTTATTTTTTTTGCCTTTACTTTAAATTAATTAATGTAATGTGTCATTATCATTCTCAAGTGGCTTTATAGTGTCTCAAAATCGACCCAAAATGCCAATTGTTGGCCATGACTCATCCAATAAGGATAGAATAATGTTAATGTAATTTTTTATTATTATAATATTATTTTTAACTTGAATAACCCTATTTACCTTTAACCGAGTTAAGTAAAGTCAAAAGTTTCTATTCACCAAATAATATTTTCACCTTATTGAACAACATTTTAATTACTAATAACAGCCATGTATGTCAGATTTTCAAAATTCAATTCACAGAAGTAGTAAAATTTCATTTAAATGAAAAAGTCTATTTTTTAACGACTACTTGGTGGGTTCACTATTCATCAGAAAATTGATGTTTTTTAGAAAAATTCCGAAAATTCAGCCTAAGCTATATATGAAATTATGAATTCAAAAATGATTTCTATTTTACCAAATTAAAAACCTAGAAGTTGGATTTATTAATTAAAAATTAATTCTCATTGTCAAAACAAATAGCATGTTTTTCAGAAACAATATCTATCAAAAGATTGACAGTTGTTTGTGTCCAATTTCAAAATTTAAGTAATTACAATGACCACCATTGAATTAAATGGTAAAAATATAATCTATTCACACGTTAATAAATTTTAAAATATAATGTAACCATATAAATAAATTATACTAAATTAATGTTTTGAATAAAAATACATTTTTTAACTATTTATTAAAAAATGAATTTTATATGAAAAATACCAAATATTTACCCTTTTTTTGATTTCCTGTTTCTAAATAAGAATTTTATTTTGTAAAATATAACATATAAAAGTGACCAAAATTAGATTTTAAAAGAGTTCGCCATTAAAAGGCGGTATATCAACCTTTTAACGTAAATTATGCTTAAAATTATATGCATTCAAATTTTAAGACACTAACATTTATAGGTTAAATGTTAAAACATTTAACAAACATATAAAATCATATTTTAGATAGTTCTTTTAATTCCCACCAATATAATGGATAGGTGTTAACTACTATTTAAAAACTAATATTATATTGTTAGTGTGCGGCGTAAGATTTTAAAGAAACCTGTTGTTGTGTTTCAAGTAGGCTATCAAACATTGCAACCCTTTAATGTAAAATTAATATTTATTTGACAATGATTGATAAATATGAAAATGTCATGTTTCATTATTGACCTGAGATGTTACAATAAATATTAAATTAATTATTTAAATACATATACATATCATCCATGTGATGTGGTGATGAAAAACAGGCCACATTGCTCTGTAGATGTGGTAGTCCACATATACGCAACAATCACATTATCATTATTCAGGGAATGAAATAGAAGTAAAGTAATTGATAAATTACATTTTAAAAATGAAAATTACTTCATGGGTATCACTTATATATATATATATATATTAAATACATTATCATAACTATCCATGAGAGATGTTGATGGAAATTGAATTACATAGGATCATGCAGTGGTACACACATGAACGATGGTTTCATTTCCCTTTTGATAGAAGAGAAGATGGATATAGGGTGTCACATTGAAATTATGACATACTAGTATATGTAGGATATGTTTTTTTATTATTCCATCATGTTTATATAATATTTTAATGAGGTGGAGGAAAAAATAAATAAATATCTATTTGTTTATAACTATAACTCTATTTCGGAAAACCACTTGGGGTTTACCCAAAAAAAATATAAGTTGGTTTTTTATTCTAAAAAATGCCTACTAGATGTTTTGATGGATTTAAATAAATTATTTAGAAGGTATTGGTGGAGAAAAATTGTTCTCTATGTGTTGTGAAATGAGATGAAGATGTTTCCTTTTATACGGGTTGGGAGGAGAACTCTTGGAATTTATGAAAAATAATAAATTAATATAAATTAATTTTTGATGTAAAAATAGATTTAATTTTATAATGATATAATAGAAGATAATAATTATTATAAATAATCATATGAAATAAAATTTTTACATGCTTAAATATCTTAGTTACCAATATCGTTTTGTTTTGAACCTATATTAATCATTTTAATAATAATAGTGATATCGAAAGTTTTTTTACTGTTAAAATGTTAATATAATGAATATAAAAGAAAAAAAATAAAACATAAATGGATCATGATTGATATTTAAAGTCAATTTATGGAACCCTAGAAGATTATATGGTTAATTTAATATTTAAATCATTTAATAAAACATTAGTTATTACAAAATATCATTAATGTTCATATTGGATTAATTTAATTAATTTTCTCATAAAAATCCATGAAAAATAGTTATTTCCAATATAATAATTTAAAACACCTTAAAAATTATATAATTATCTAATAAAATCAATGAAAATTATCAAACTTTAAAATAATATTATTTTTAAGGTATTTAATATCATTTTATTGATTTATTTTACTAGTTACACAACCATTCTGATAGTGTTGAATAAGCTTTAATAGAAATTATATCATTTCAAAAAATTATTAAAAATTTACCACGACGAGAGAAAAATATTTAATAATTAAAATTAATATTTTGAAAAAATATATTTCTTCTATTTTTTCCAATGTAAAAGATTTTAGTGATAATAAAACAATGAGGAACACATTTTTTGGTTTTCTTTAAACAAAACAACATAATGGTTAAAATTATCTTTATTTGGAGAAAATATCCATATTTTATCACTATATATTATTATGGATGATATATTCTCATAAAATTAAATTAAGTAATTTTTAGGGTTTTTTTATAGTCCATATCATTCAGTTGTTAGCCTTAATTACCAAATTTCTTCATTTTTTTGGTAACAAATGTTACTATTATTACTATTCATTATTTCCAAAAATAAAAAGGGTTATATATATACAATTTTTGAGAATAGAATAGAAATAGGAAATCCATTTTTTATGATCCTAAATAAAGAATTAGTAAAATTTATTTTAAAATTACATTCCAAAAACATGGTGGAAGCTAGTTTTTTAATAAAAATTACTATTTTAAAGTATAAATTGTTTTATTGTCAATTGAAATATAAAATTTATTTAAACATAATAATTGACCTAATTAATAAAATTATTAATTAACAAAATTTTATATCTAACCCTAAATATAATTTTAATTTGAGAATACTCATAATGTTAAATCATTTTTCAATAAAAATTATTATTTTCACTATTCATTAGTAATCAATTTTTTATATATTTATAAAAATTAAATCAAAAGATATTTTTAACATTATGAATTAAAAATGATATTTATTTTTCTAATAGAATTTCTATAATTTGAAAATTATTTTTTTAATAAATCCTTATATGAAAATATTTTATAAAACTATTTCATTTTTTAATTAAAATTTAATTAATTTTGTTATAATTAATACAAATACATAATTCATCAATAATAATAAATTTTAATGTGATTTGTTATTTCATTACATAGGATTTTAGATTCTTCCCCCATTTTTTAAATTTCATCCTCATAATTTTATTCACCTATTAAACATTTGGGAATATTTTTCCATCATAAAATTTTTCGATTCTCATTTTTCATCTGCGACCATATGATCATTACAAAAAAACTTAACATGATGAATTATCATTTTCACCAAAAACTACCTATGTGGTTAGGAATATAAAGCGTATATTCCACATAAAATATTTTCCTTTATAAATGGTGTACTTAAAGACTCAATAAATGAGATAAATTCGACCAATATTTTCATAACATCAAGAAATGAAATATTTATTATACCAGTGATAAAACTAGAAAAAATACCACTTGGTAACAAGATAATTAAACATTACTAAGGAATTAAAATTGTATATAGACCAAAACATAGCTCTCCATTTTTCTAAGAATTAATTTCACATTTATATGGGGATACATTAAGAAAATATGGATCAAATGCCTCAATAAAATGTTCTTTTCTAAAGGTATTTTCATAGATATACATCATAATATATGTTGTTGGCATATATTATAGAATCATATTCATAATATTATCCATTCCCACTGAAAATCTTATCTCATTAACTAAATATCCCCTATATCATACTAATATTATGGATTGTCACATCGCTTTTCATATAATTTCAAAAATCAATCCATTTTTGTACTGGAATGAAAACTATCATCATAAGAAAACTCATAAAAGGAAATATTTGATTGCAACATCCCTGATAGAATATTAAATAAGGATAATGAATTCTGGCCAGAGACTAGTTTTTTCTCTATGACTATCCATCAAAATATTGATCAAACTATGTAATAAAATATCATTATTACTGAACAACTTATTATTTCCTTTTCATAAATAATAAGTGAATCTCCCATCAGGGTCAGATACAATGTATAGAGGAATTCCATGTGACCTAAACAACTCCTATAGGTATATTCAAGAATGTTTACTAAATACCTTATATCTCAAATGGGAAGTAAATGTAAAGATTCAAGTAATCTATCAACTATAACCCGAAACACAATATTAAATCACTATTCCTTTGCAAATACAACAATGAAATCGAAATATATATTTTACCATTTTCAATTTATCACCCTAAAAGACTAAAGCATCACCATTTGTAAGATTCAACCCACTTTAAAATGATGAAAAATATAAAAATTTCATGTTCAATTTAGTAATATCTCTCTTCATTTATTCCCACCTGAAATACTCTTGAAGTTCTGAAAACATCTTAGTATTTTCCAGGTGAATGGTAAATATGGATCTATGAGATCTGTTTAGTAATTTTCTCTTCAACCGTGAATATAAAATAGAAATAATCTATTTTCAAATATCAAAACACATTCTTTTCCCACATTAAATTCATTCAATACACACTTCAAAACCAATTATACGTTTTCATAAAACTCATGGTCTTCCATTTGAGTATTCATAATTCATCCATATAGAGACAATTGAATAAAAACCTCAAAAAATAGTTGGTGTTCTTTCATGCACAATGTTAAGGACCATATTAATCAAATAATTAACCAAAGCATCATGTTCCAAACATAACATGGTCAATGAAATATTTTTTTTCATAATCCCATAATCAGCTACTTATTTTCATTTTCAGGGATTGTAATGAATCATTAAGTAAAAATCCTTAAATAGCTCTAGCCGTCCTCTATGCCTCATGATCAACTATTTTTGAGTAATTTCACACTTTTAACAATTTTTATTAGTGTATTTATAAAATTTAATACCATATAAATGGTACCTCAAAAATTTTTAGGAAAAAACTATCCTTTTTCTTTTTAGATCATGTGTATGATAATATACCTTATGATGTGTCAGGTGAGGTGATGCATAATAAATTACTAGATAATTATTTTTGAGAACTGCACCAATTTCCATCAAAAAATTATCAATATATATATAATATATAATTTCTAAAGACTATATATATAACTAAATATTTCAAAAATATTCATTTTATTTCCAGAAAATAACCATGGAATTCATTTGGTCAGTTGAATTTAATAAATTTCCCTATTTTAATTGTCTAGCAGATTAAAAACTGAAAAAAAAATATTTTATGAAACCACTAGTAGTAACCTCCAATACCAAGAAAACTATGAAACTATAAGATTGTTTAGTCCTGAAATCATTACAAACAAGCTATAGATGTTTCTATGAAATTAAAAATGGATGGAAAGGAAATAGAAGAAGAAAATTGGAGGAAATTATCAAAGTATTGTGACCATGAAGCAAAACCCTTCCTGGATCAGCACTCTATATGCTATTCAGAAACTCCATGAATCACCTAAAAAGGTAAATAGTTCATTGAAAGGGTGCATCTAGAGGCACAAAACATGACGTAAAAATATTTCTGAGAAGAGGCGGTGATTTACGCAACCAGAAACAAATTCTCCCCATGAAGTAAATTATTCAGGATGACATGTGGTGTCTCTATATACCTCAAATTAAAAGAAGCAATTTTTAGTTCTAGGAGTGGATTTTGGTGCCCATAAAGGATTCCCCAACTTACTATGTCCTTCATGGGATCTCACAGAAGATTCTTTGTGGCCCACTACAAATGAACAAAAAAGTTGGTATTAAGTTCATTTACTTCCATATAAATAGTACACGAGGGGTCCCTTGTACAGATTAAGAGAATAAGGAACAAACTAATATAACACATAGGCATACTATGAGGTATAAATTGAAGATAGGTGAAGGAATTAACCACTAAAACCAAAACATTTCAACGATTCGCTACACATAAACCCCACCACGAATCATTAAAGAGTAAATAATAAATCACATGGTGGCCCACATACACAAAATACTTTTCATACATAATTATTGTGAGGTTTAATAACAAATGGACCCTTGGAAAACAGAAATACCAAATAAAAAACTCTATTCAGGTAGAACCCTACCCTGTGTAGACAAATGCTATATGGAAGGAAATCAACCCCACATAGAAATACCAAATTTGGGAGGATCATGGTCGCAACTAGAAAAATGATACATGGATAGAAATCAGGTATTCACAGTACCAAGCTATGAAAATAGTCTCCTTACCTGCATGACATCACACTACACGAAGGTAACCCCATATCTTGTAAGAAAATGTTATACAAATTTTTTTATCCAATGGTGATTTACTCTATGGATCCAACCATTCTATTCATTCATATAATTGACCCCCATGTTAGACCCTATATGAACTATTCTACTATCATCAAGAGAAGGCCATGTCTAAAAGAACATCACACGTATGATAAGAGAAATTTGATCATTTTCATGTAACTTCAAGTTAAAATACCCATGGAAAGAGGAATCATGTGGGTAATCTTTATAGACAGGTTGACCCTCAGAGTATCGTTGAGTTTAAATTCCCATGGTAACATAGGTTTTTTCCTTAGGATACTCATGTGATCCACTAGTTCTCAATGATGAGAGGAACTGCATTCCTTTACCTTTGATGACGACTAGTGTTAAACATTCCACTCTTTCCCATAACCTATCTTATGGAACTCCACCTAGGGTAATACTCTAGCATTTCATATAGTATGTAGAAATTTTATTCTTCTTTTACTATACCCAAGATGTATCATGTTAGATTTCTCCATGTGACTATATGGGACATGACAACAAGAGAGGAAACGAGGATTTATATTACCCCTTTAACTATACCTTTGGCCTCACGCAACATCCATTAGTGGATAGGGTGAGAATGTGTGAAAATCATATCTAAATCATCCTCTTCATTCTCACAATGATCATGAATCACATGGCCTTATTGGTTAGTGGTTATTGTGGTATATGCATGACATAAAACCCCAACTGGTCCACCCACTTAGTGTATGTCCTAAAATAATTCTTCAATTTTCAACTTTCCATATTCCAAATTATTTATCAAGAAATGGGATACTCCACTACATAACACCCAAAAATTCCTCTCAAATGGGTGCCTCTCATGTGTATGCGCCGATAAACATCAATATAAGTTGTTGGCTCCCATGTATCATCCCTATTAATTCTCCATTTTATGGTCATCCTCTAAGTTGTAAGAAGTAGTCATGCTAAACTATATGGGGTTTTATTTCCAACTATATAGGATAATTAGGAAACCTCTTTGGGGTCCAAACCCAACACCAAAATCGCTAGAATGTTCCTTGGGACACATTCTCGGTTTGTGTTATATCCACCTAGAATACCATATCTCTCTTGAGGCACTGAAGGCACCTCGGTATATGTCCCACACCATTCCTCACTAAGAAACCATTCCTTGTATTTCCTTACCATATTATCGTAAATTACATGGATAGATCCTTATCACATGACTTTAAAATGTGATGTGTTTTGTTAAGAGACAATATTCTACATGGGGTTTTATTCCCAACTAACTAGGATATGTAGAAAGCCTCAATATGGTTGAAACCAAAACCCAATGACCTCTAATGTTCTACAAGCTTCATTCCCTATTGGTCCATATCCACCTAGGAGATCACATCTCTTTTGTTCTCCTCGTGCTGCCTCAACATATGTCCCACAACATCCATGACCAACTACCCTTCACCTATACATCCATGTCATATGAAGTTAAACTGCATGGTTATTTCATTACCACATAAACATAAAAGTTGGTATGTCCGGTTATGTGACATTGAACTACATTGTTTTTTATTCCTCTCATGAGTATTTATAAGAAGCCCATCTTATGGGTTTGATCCCAACATCAAAACAACTCCCCCCAAGATGAATATATACTTTATATCACCCCATCACATTATTTATAACTTGTTTCTTAACAAATAATTGATCGAGTAATCCCTAATCTATCCAAAAAGGGTAACAATGATATAGTACCTAATATATATAAATATACCATTATTGATGGAGAAAGTATAATACATATAGTTGATTAAAAATGAGGGTGTGGTTATGATCAAATATTACCTAGGAGTAATATGTAGACACCAAATTAGGAATGTTACAAAGATTCATGAAAATATCATAATGGTATAAGAAAGTCCCATAATATTAAATATTTCCCTCTAAAAGTGTGTGATGATCCAATTTTCATATACTCTCGATCAATGTGGGTTCTGAAATGTCGTTGGCCATGTTACCCAAATATTTCCTTCCTTTGGAATGAAAGTCCATGGATCATAGATATGAAAGACATTGGGTGTTTCCTGCTCCATGAACTAAACCCGTTGGAGACCATTTGAGAATATTTTACCCAATTTAAATTATTCTAAAAAATTTAACCCCATCAAAATAAATCATTCAGAGATGAAACACATTATAGAGGTAAATTTAATGATGAATCTAATGTGAATGACTTTATGTGGAACCTCATTCATAAGATAATAATGATACACTACTAGTGGTCATCAGACCCTTTCATTTCCTACCCAGGAGAACTCCTATGAGGTAACAATAATGGTGAACCCTATGTGAATCATCAACCATAGTGTCATTTTTACCCTACTTCAGACCCCTCTCACATATAAAATGGAAAATGGCCATTAAAAACCATTAGTCACTCATGTTTCATGAGATTATACTTTGATGATATTTTTTATCTGTATTTTTCAAATAAATTACAGTCATCCTTTATATATTCCTTTAATCTAATGAAATCTCAGCAGTTTCAATAAACAAACATCTCAACACTCACACCAGCTAGGACCTTCGGGAAGTACAGATTTCCATCACCCTCCCAGTGCCTCCAATGATGGCTCTGAAATTCACTTGTTTGAGAGTACCACATGAAGGGTATTCTCCCTACCTTGGAGGCTCTTAAGATAACCCCCTAGGAAATTAATAACCTCCATTCATCCACCCAGTGATAGTCGGTAGTCTAGAACTAGGAGTCTCCACTAGCCATCTCAAATTTTTTCTAGTTTATGTCCTCAAAAAGCTACAATGATTGCCTCCCATATCATTTGTGGGATGAGGATGTAATCACCAAAGACTTAATACATGCAACATAATGGTCTCACTCAAGGGACCCTACCAGAAATCATTTCCACCAATTCCATGGGGCCTAGTATCATCACCCTTACAATGAAATTTCCATGTGGGCACCTTCTATTGGAAAATGAGTCTAGGTCCCCCAGTCATCCCACTGAGGGAGAAAATCAGCCTATTAGGATTAGGAAATCACCGTCATTCCTAAGGGTAAAATCTATAACGTAAATATGGATGCACACCATGAGAAGACTTTTATTCCTTCTCCCTCTAATGAAACGTACAATGTAAATATGGTGGAAAATTATGAGAAAGCACAATTTCCCACTAATTATCACCAATACCATCATCCAAATTAGGATGAGAATATATAAACATGATTCCATTTTAAAAAATATAATTTTAACCAGTGAAATATGGTTGAAAAAAAATACAGGAAAAGGAAAAGTCTTAAGTATTTATATCAATCCTATCGAACGAATACAATTGAACAAAATAAGTATATGAATATTCATACTCATTTATATCAACACCTTATTATAGTGGAAACTGAAGATATATGTTGGAATATCCCATATAGAAATGAGGGGTATACTACTTCCTATACCCCTACACATGAGGACTATTTGTACCTAATATAAGATAATAATGGAATGAAGAAGCAACATACCCCTAATCTAACATCATAATGAGCGTACATTCTTATCCTAATAAAATACCTCTTTGAACACATCTTGGTGATGATGGATGATCATTCATCTATTCTTGACCATTTCATCGTGAATTTCCAGGATGAAATCACATACATGGAAATAAAATGGATTTGGCCCACAATCTCGCATCCCATGTGGGCGACTCGACCAAAAAAATTGATGGTTAATCTATAGCTCACATTATTTCATGCTCTTAACTAAGATGGTTTTAGGAAATATTACTTGATAAATGGTAAAAAAAATATTGAAAAAAATAACCATTATAACATGGGGACAACATTCCACCATGGTGGTCACTTCTGTGTATGAACATATCCATGCCAGAACTCATGTTTCTCACTGGCATATCCCGATAGAACAATGAGAACTTCTTGAATAAGAACATGTATATGAAGGAAATCACCTATATCAATTGACCCCACTCTCCCATAATAGATATCGCAATAATAAATCAGGACAAAAGTAACAGGATAATAAATTGAAAATTGATGTCCTGAATTTGCTACAATACAACATTCTTGATTCCATCAAACTCATATCTCTGGTGGCTTCGTATCTTAAAAATCCATTACAAAATTAGGGATGTGGAAGTAGTTTGTATAGAGGTTATCCCTACTATATTTTTATCAACAACACTGATGGTCCTCACCAAGGAATGCACCATAAAATATTACTTCATGGACACGGAACGATCAATGAGGACAACCTAAATCATGATAAGTGTCATAGTATCCCTCCTCAAGTTCATAATAATGAACATCCAGAAGTTCCTCCCCTTTTTTCGTCCCCTATAATGGTCCTCTCCAGAATTTTCACTACTGAAATTATCCATGCAGTTGGAAAAAAATATTGGTTGGGATTCCTCTCCATTATGGTTTCAATATCAAAGTTCATCCCTATAACAATGCCTCAAAATAGAAAAGAGTGCCTCACCATACATTATTCTTCCCTGATATCCCTCCTTAAGAAATACTAAACTAAAATTCTCTCAACAATCAAACATAACTCTATGATGGTAGTCCTCGTTATTACGGAATCAACTATGAAGGTCTTTCACACAGTGATGTCTCATTTCATAAATATGGTCCTCCCCTTACTGTCAACCCCTATGATGGTACACATTAGGGTAAGTGGTACATAAAATCTATATATATTTTTACAGTATGGGATGATGGTATCCCGTTCCATTTTAGAACAAACTGATATGATAATCCCCGTAGTCATGTTCTATATCGGTACGAATGTCCTCTCAATTTTCATTTTCTATTTTAGAACAAATGACCTCCCATTACTGAATCAAATATAAGAAATCCCTCATATGTAGTGGTTCTTGGAGGAATGGGGTCAATCATGTTAGATACCCTTTCAATAAAAAGAGACATCCTTTCTAACCTTGGTGATGGCCCTAGGTTTCACTATTTTTATTACCTACTCACATTCCAAAAACATGTCTACGATACTCCTACCAACCCCTCTTCTTGAAACTAGATCAGTAAGAAGCATCCACGTTGGAAAGATCATGTATATAAACGTGTGACAGAAGAAAAAAATTCTATCTGGCTTGTGAGAAGAAAATTATTCACAGATGACATATCTATTATGTTTTAACCCACTGAAACATTTCAATTTGACATTCCAATGAGAATTATCAAAAGAATTAATATATAATATTAATCTAAATCATTGTACAACTATCCACCAAATGAAAATAAAACTATATTGATGCATTGGGTATGATGATCATATCGTAATATTAGAAGATACTCATAGTCTAATCAATTTTGATTCACATCCATCTACAATGGAACCACAATCTGAGAGGTGGAAGAATGATCTCCAACTATCATACATCCATTCTCAACATAGGCAACATTCTCTTTTTGTTGATTCCATATCTTCTGTTCATATTTATGGAGTATAATATCACAGTTCATTGCAATTTACCCGATTCCCCATTCATCACAACCCATTCAAAATGGCATCATGTAATGTCATTATCCTAAAATGACGATCATATGAAATCCATGTTATGTAATGAAGATATGATCTACAAGAACATTCCCTGATTATACCTTTAAAACCTCAGGCCCAATGAGAGCAACCCATCAAAAATATCCTAAACATGGAAATCAAGGTCATTCATTCGGCCACTCGCCAAAGGGAAGGAAATAATCAAGTACTTATTATTTACGCAAAAAAAATAGATCCCATATATACCTTGAACAATATCAATATCACGCATGAATTTGAATTCATGTGTTAGAGAATGTAGAAATATCAATAAAAAATGATGCAGTGCAGGATCATCCCCATCCAACATTGATGAGGTATTTTTTACACATAACTCTCTAAAAAACTAAAAAATCATGGAAAATCACAATAATATAGAAATGGGAGAAACCCAATCATGTATGGCTATAGACACTTTTTTCTTCAACCACCCACCCAACATCATAAAGAAATAAAAAAATTTTTCAAATACATATAATGTGAACCAAAAATACAATATGGAAAAGTTATA
The DNA here is from genome assembly GCA_963277665.1 of Viscum album. Lineage (NCBI taxonomy): Eukaryota > Viridiplantae > Streptophyta > Magnoliopsida > Santalales > Viscaceae > Viscum > Viscum album. Next base: position 1,894,869,156 of record OY728163.1, on the reverse strand, counting down.
GGGGACATAAATAATGTAAGGCAATAGAATCATTCATACCAAGCATGGACACTCATAAAGACATTATCCAATTCCCAAAAAAAATAGAATTGATCTGATTGAGTGTTCAGTGATGAAATAAAATATACCACCATATTATCTTCTCTCAATGTGTGATTAATCTCAAATCGATTGTTCATAAGATTCTTGATTATCTTACTTAGGTAGTTGATCGACCATTGTAAATTGTTATACTTTTGGATATAATTATAGAGAATCAATGAATCAGTTTCCAAATACTCTACCTAAAGTTTCCTATCTGGACCAAGAGAAATACCATTGAGTATTTCATGGGCCTCCTCTTTAAGGGAAGCCCCATATCGGTAAACAGTAGAGAACACCACCAGAACTAATACCATTGATCACAGATGACCCCTTTACCCAACATAAGACCCTCAGTACATGACCCATCAGTATTCAGCTTCAGACCTATGGTAACAGGAATCCATTTCACCCATGTAGCATACATGTGGGCCTCCAATAATACAAATGGGGTATGGAAAAGGTAATAATAAATCTCACTAATGGATAGTTAAACCAATGTTAGATTAATTACCAATGATCTACAGCCAAGTTATGTGATCTAGCCTCACCTCCCATTTTAGATATGACATATCCTTCATGAAGGGCTTTGTTCTGGGTGGACCAGATGGTCCAACACCATACCATCGTAAGATTTGGTCTAACATTCTACTCAATTTTTTTGGTTCCCATAATACAAAAACTATTCAGATAGATAATAATAAATGGAACCACCAATATTATTGAATATGTATCCTTATAAATGTTTTCCCAATAGATCAGTATCCCGATCACTATGAAAAAATAGGTGAACTGTAGTTTCATTCTTGGGTTCTCTACATCATGCACATTTAGAAGTGAGGAGAACTCCCTTAGGAATGACTCTTTTATCCGTAGGGATAGCATGATCCCTGATATGATATAAAAGGAAAGAGTAAAATGGATGGAGATACTAGCCTCAAATAATTTCACACAAATCATTTTGAAGAGTATATTTAATAGATTCATCCCATAAATCATGAAAATCATTTCCATAAAAAAATTCTTGTCAAGGCATGAATGAAGATCAATTTATCATGATAGATATTGAGTGTGATATCTCCAAGGATATGAGGTTGGTTTTATCTAGGGAATTAATTGATAAATGAATTAAAATCTCTTTTCTTAAGAAAAGTATATATTTGGATTCATGAAACTAAGAAATTCCAACAACATACTTATGAGACCACAAGTTGATGTCGACATGACTAGTATTACATCGTGAGTTCTTGTTGAGAATATCAGTGTGGTAATAAATTCTTCATCAAAACCCAGTGATTCAAATGTGAAACTCATCCAAGATAAAAACATACTTGAGAGAAATAATTCTAGGAGACATGTAATTTCCATCCATTGCCTCATACTTCATCCTTTCCTGGAAGAAGTGTATTGTTTTGACATGGCTCCTAAGATTTATAACCCCTACCTCTTTATTATTTTTCATATATTCTCATGCCATCCAATGGTTCTGACCCTCATCATATGCCTCCCAAATACATTTATTAATAATACACGACATCCTTTTTTTCATATTTTGGGTCATAGTAAGGGTAAAAATTAAATGCATTGTAAATGAAGTGAGAAAAAAATTCACAAAATTAACACGCCCTTTAAAATAAAGAAAGTCATTTATCAAATTCAGTATAAGACTATATATATTATACACCATCCTATCAATGTGAGGAATATAAAATTTACCTACCAAAATCAAGGCCCCCTAGTACTCCAAAGGAATGATTTTTCTTTGGAAACCCTAAGATCTCACAATTTTTTAACTCTCCTCCCAATGAAATTAGAAAAAATTTAGAAATTAAATTTTCCTTCAAAATAACCTAGACACTCAACCTTGTGTACTCATTAAAAAATTTATTGAGGTTCTGGATTATTCACCTATTCCCATTAACATATATGCAGATTTCACCTAAAAAAGAAGATGGGAAATTCCATTAATATTTTACTTTCACCAGAAATGGATAATTATACCATTGGCCATGCTCTTTTTGATATATCTTCTCAGAGAATCATGAACGAGGATAATGATGTTGGGGGATGGGGGTCTCCATACCTAAGGCCCCTACCTGGCTTATTGAAACCACCTTTCTTTCCCAAGATGATAACGGAGAGACATAGGGAACTATAACATCTTAATTATTAATCAAAAACTTCATTAGTAACATTCATCTTCAACATCACAACGATTTTGAAAGTTCCTTCCAGGTTACCTTTTGCCAAGAACCCAAATAAGATCCCTGAATGGAAGTATATGGTAAAAAACATGATTTAGACATATCTCTTACAACTTGAATGTTGGAATTCCACCCAAAATGCATTATTAATCATTTAACACAATTAACATTAAATCTTCAGACCACACCAAAAATGATGAAAATGCAAATGAATGGGGAGATAATGGTTGCACCCAAAAATTTATCCACATTGAGAAAAAAAGGTTTTCTAAACTGGAACCATTGGTCGACCCTAAAACTAGGTGTTCCAATGATCTATACACCACCACCTTTGTAGAAAAATTGTAATAGAGAAAATAATACAAACAAGGTCACATACGACCCACCTCAACCTTTAAATGAGAATGAGGTCCGCAGGCATGAAGATAAATATTCAAGGATTATGGAAGGATTGTTAGATTTGAGGAAAATCAATGCTTGGATACTTTATGTTATCCATACGATCAAATATTATTCCCATTTAGAGCCTAAATGTACACATCATGTAGGTGTACCCCAGCCACAAGTGTTCATCTCGACAAATGAAGCATGGTCAATATATCCATACCACATAGAACCAAACCATCAGTCTACCTTTACCCAATCATTGTTTTATTTCAATACATCCTAATAAGAAGGTGAAAACTAGAAAATGTTTAGAAAAATCTCCAAATATTTCATAGGCTAGATATCCACCTCAAACACCGATAATACTTACATGTCAAGTCATTTCCCTCTCCATGCATGTCCATGCTCAGGTTCAATATGGAACATAGTAAGCGGTTATTGATACTTCTAATTCATTAGAAGATTCGTTCAAACCCTCATAATAGAGTCACACATAAGAACTACTAGAATGTAATCCATACCCTGATGGGGTGCCTAGCACTCCAACTCCACAAAATTGTGGAGTCTCGTTTACCCACTATTTAATGGTTGAGGTCACCTCTAAAAACATTTGTTTCACTTTTTATCTTATAGTGATCCCATTATTAGAAACCTAGAGAAACCAAAAATAGTAAAAATTAGATTCTTCATGAAAACACAATAATAGTCATCCTTTTAAGGGAACATCAGTTTTCCAAATCGGTTGATAATAGGAAGGGGGATCTTTGCCGACAATTCTTTTTCAATTTCCACTCAACCTAGCAAAAAAACAGTCTCTTACATATTAACCTACAAAAAATAGGATGATTATAGATTCTCATAATCTATTTTTATATAGGATTTATCGATCTACACTTTGAACCCAACACTCCCCCAGGATGAGATTCTTGAAATTTGCATTAATATTCTCTATGATTAGCTTGGAACGCCACTCATCTAGGGGAAATATACAAGTGGGATTTGGAATTTCACAATTATGTATCAAATAATAGATAAACCTATATAATGAACTATGATCTTGTCTTGGGTAACCCTACTAAACATTTTTAAAAAGAGAGGGAACGGTAGAAGAGGCCTCAGTCTTGATTAATCTAGCATGTCTTCCTGCTCTAACTCCATATTTTGCACCGTATCATGAAGCACCACTTAAGAATCAATAAAAGAGGCATCCTTGAAATTAAGAGCATAGAGGATCCAAGAAAAGTCATTTCGAGTAATGAAGGTATAATATTGACTCATTTCAATATGATCAATTGTAAAGATATTTTATAGACTCTATGAACTATAATTTAATATTTTATACCTGAGCGGAAAAGGGTCACTGAGGTGGGTCTATAAGACTAGAAAAATTGAATTCCCTTTCATTGCATACTGGTACAAACCATCCAGTGTTGTTTTTTCATTAACAACCTCCAACAGATAATGATAGATTGTTGGAAATTCCATCTAAGTCCACCACTTACACATGTGACGTACATTTCTATAACAACTGATGATATAATAGATGAGTAGAAAAACGTTGTTAGAAAGTGATCCCATAATTTTTTTAGATAGATTATATAAAATAAAATCAACTGAACTGATGGTATTATATAAGAAAATATTAAACAACCAACTATTCCCTCATCTACTCTTGTTGCAATTGAGCAGATATTCTCAACCCCACAACCATCAATAAGTTGACCATCAAAAAATAAGAATGACCAAAAACATCATGGAGTAAGTGAATGAAAATAAACCCATGTCCATTATAGAGTTATCCATACTCCTCATAAATTAAATTCCATCATACTTAAAATAACATGCACTGCCCAACAAAAGAGCATGTATTGTCTCAAATTTTCCATTTATTATTTTTAAATATTATATGGAATTATTTTGAGATCGGACTCGAAGAAGCCACATCATTCTGAGATCCAATGAGCCCGGAATGGTGGTTTGAACTTTTTTTAGTTAAGTGAGTCGGCACTTGTGCGCGGTTGTGGCAGTTTCCAAACGGATTCCCGGATTAAAAATCTGAGCGCACCGTTGCGTCCAGGACAACGACTTTACCTATGATTGGGGCTAACCTTGACGGTCGCGGGTCGATGGAAAAAAGTTAATTATCTGACATTTTAAGTAAAATAAAATAAAATAAAATAACCAGTTTATTTTATTTCATTTAAGGAAACATCCGCTGCTGTGTGGCGACGGCGAAGCTGTTTCCTAAATTGATGGAGAATATTAATGACTTCGAAATGGAAAGTCAACGCCATTAATGGTGCCATGTCATTTAATGCCAACATGATTCACATTTTTAATGGGTTAAGAAATTGTATGTCCTGGGAAATGTAGAGAGAGGAACCTCTGCAGAATCCTCGGCTCGTTGGAGCAAATTCTCGACGACGAACAACAACGGATCGAAACCAAGGATCGTTGCGCCGACGTTGAAGGATCTCGACGACAACAACACTGAGATTACTTCTTCAATGATCGATACTTTCTAAAGTTGGGGGTTTTTATTTCGATTTATTTTCCCCATATTTGAGTTTAAACAACAAATGCGAATCAACCACAAACAAGTTGATCCGCAGATTCGTACATTCTTGCGGGAGGGATTTTTCTTCAGGAAGATTATGGGGAATTGATCCATGCTTTATGTTTTTTTATGATTCTTGGCCCGTTTAAGGCTATTAATAGGATAGGATCAACGCCGTGACTAATGACGGCGGAGGTTTGTTCCTCAATTTGTTTATTTGGATTTCTTCCTCCTTTTTCCCCACGCGTTCTTCGCGTTCTTCGAGGGGCGATGAACAATGGATCGTTGAGCATCTGTTCTGCGACGCAACGACCCCAAATCGAAGGTTCGACATCACAACGTCCATGTGGAGGTGCAATGACGATGGTGGATGACCAATTGGACCAGATCAGAAAGCGCTTTATTTGAGCATTCTTCATGCAGGAAGATCGGAACGCGTTTTCATAGCCGATCGAAGGCCCGAAAACGACAGAAGTGGCTTCTTGGGTTCGGTGCGACCAGAACCTGAAAGTTTTGCAGCGATCGGATGACCGGATTGATGATTGGATCAGCACTGGAGGCGCGCTGGCGAAGAGCGCCGTTTCTGGAAATTTCTAGAATACAGGGCGTGTACATCCGAAGAACACGCCGTGTAGTTCCGGCAGTGGCGGCTAGGGATTCGGGGTCAGAGAAGAATCACACGGCGTGTGACAGCTGTCGCACAGTGTGTTGGACCTTCCCCGAAGCTCAGAGTGTACTTTTGGTAGTACGCAGACACGGGATGATCTACACAGCTTCAGGGGGCACGACGTATACAGCTCAGCAGAGGCGGATGCGCGAAGCTTGGCGTCTATCCCGGGGATACACGAACACGGGATGGAGTACACGGTCGAGTAATCCATCACCCGTCCAGGCGAGGTCAACAGCGTGGGTCACCCCGTGTGCAGATTGCACGATTTGGAGTACACGGGTTGGTAACCGTGTGCGGGCACATGGCCAGAGTACACGAATCCAACCACAGTTACCCAGACACGGCGTGTACTCCGTACTATACGCCGTGTACTATGTTTTTCTACATGACCAGCCTCATGACACGAGCCATGGTACTCGAGAACTACCCGGGGTCGGACAACACGGCGTGTATCATTTTTACATGCTGTGTACATGTTGGAAAACAGATTGGTCCTTTTGTTCACCATGCCTTGAACATATTTCATTTGGGTTAGTTCCTCTTATTCTTGTTTCCCTAAGGGTCAGACATCTTTCCCTCATGTAGGATTTTGATCCCTTCAGCAGGACTTTCTGTGATAGAGTCAGGAATCCATCTGAGAGGCCCGGATTGAGATCCTCTATCCATTCCAGACACTAGGTAGAGTCAAGAATCGACGTGACCAACTCTACCGGGTGTTGATCCTCTACCTAACATGTGAATTCCGGATGATTCATGGTATCCTCCATGGCCCTATAAGTGATCCTCATCTGTGTAACGAGATCTTTCCCACTCAGGAGTGTGTCTCCCATAATGAGTGCTTCTATCTATCATAACCATTTCACTCAGAAGTGTGTCTCCCGTAATGAGTGTAGCCATCTCTCTTGACGGTTCTCATTGAATAACTCTTCTTGGACGGATGTCATCAGAGATATAAGACTTGTTGAGTGTGTCCTCCCAGAATGAGTGTATCACAGAATATTAGAACGGAATCCCTTGTGGGGGTATGCGGTCGTGAGACATGTTTCTAGACCACGGGTCTGGGTTTTGAGTATATCTGGTTTGTTCTATATGTTCGGTAGACATATACTGTGCATAAATAACCGTACCTTTACATTGTGTACTGCTTTGTGGTTTTCGTGATCCTCTACTGAGTATTGTTATAATCACCCCTGCACTGGCTTTACCCCCACGTCTGGTGTCTTGTGCAGACGAGCAGCCTTATTATAGAGTCCAGGGCAGACCAGGACAGGACTGAGGTTTTTGAGTTCCCTACAGGCCTAGGCGTTCCTACGGCTACAAGCGGCAGTTCCAGTACCTTTGTGCTTACAGGTTGGACTTTTCATTTTTCCAGACTCTTGCTTTTGGTGGGCTTGTATTCTGGCCTAGTTTACTTTTACAGTACTCTACCTTTCGTCATACTCTATTGGTTGGGTATAGTTGTATGCATGCATTTTTGTTCCTTAGTGTTTTACATTTCAGCATTTGTGGGCTTGGAGATGTGTGTGTGTATACAGGTACTTATAGAATGCCTCCCATGTTTGTGACATGCCTACTCGGTGCTAGTCACCAGCCCCAGGTCTATTGGAGGCGGGCTTGGGGAGTCACGGTGCAGACCCCACTAGGACGGGTCATGACAGAGTGGTATCAGAGGTTTTCGGTTCTACCGTTAGACAAAGAGTCTGTGCGTTTGGTTTGGGGCAACAGTGTTAAGTGTTTTGGGTTCGGCTTTTAGGCTAGGGACCCCGGCGTTGGTGTGGCGGCTGACATATCAATACACCAGGACTCTGATAACCTGCTTTTCGAACAAGTTCACGAAAACACTGGTTACGGGGAAATAAAAGGTACATGCATCATACAAGAATGGGTTGTGTATTCCATGTCCTTGGTGTGAGCTATCCAGATATAATCATTGACCGTAACACATCTTGTTTCTTTACAAGATTCCTCCGCGACGCATACCCGCTAGGATTTAGCAGTACGATCACGAGGATGACCCCCTCAGTGATGAGGCTTTGATACAGGGACCAGCTCCCCAGGCATTTCCACCAGGTGGTGCTCCTGCTATACCACCACTAGAGCAGTCAGTGGTACCTACAGTACCGACCCTCGAGGAGCGCAGGCTTAGCACACTCCACGAGTTTCAGAGATAGAGACCCCTCAGGTTCCAAGGCGAGCCCGACCCTCAGGCAGCTGAGGACTGGCTTGAGGTAGTTACTAGATTTTTCCGTCTAGTGAGAACACCAGAAGACCAGATGGTGGTCCTAGGAGAGAGCCTTATTTAGGGTTCGACGGGACGATGGTGGAGTATGACCACACATACTCACGATGATGAGACTCTTTCATGGATGGAGTTTGAGAGACTCTTCAGGGAGGAGTTATCTAGGGTTATGCTGAGAGATGTTCGAATCCAAGAGCTTCTTCAGCTCCAGAAGGGAAGTATGACGGTGGCTGACTATTCATCGAGATTCACTATCCTCGCCAGGTACTCGATGGATATGGTCAGATATCAGTACTTTAGAGCTCGGACCTTCGAGCGAGGTCTACCGTGAGACATTCGAGCTAGTGTCATGACTCTATGTATATCAAACTATGCTGGAGTACTCGAGTGGGCCTTGGTGATCGAGAGATTCATGGAGGAGCAGAGATAGATGTCGGCAGTCAGTGGTAGGAAGACAGGTGCGGAGACACCCACAACAGGGATTCGTTGTCAGACACCGGGATCAGGATGTGGGAGACATCATAGGAGGACCCAGGACAGGGTATCGGTAGTCCAGGGCTCTTAGTCTGGATCCAGTCAGCCTTGGGAGAATTGATGTTAGGCATGCAACGGTAGGGGCATCTCGTTAGAGATTACCCAACACGTCGAGATACTGACAAGGAAGTGGTGGATGGACCACCTAGGCAAAGGCAGAGAACGGAGCAGGCAGATCCTCCAGGCGGCGGACATGGCAGAGGAGTAGGGAGAGCTGTGGGAGGTGGCAGACGCTTCGACTTACTTCCACCAACACCCCCAGGAGGTCCACACTAGGCTCAAGGAGCTAGGGGACAGGGCCAGGGATAGCTGCATGTGGTCTAGGCATACGACCCAGGGGCTCCAGGGATGATTCAAGTTACGATCTGTGTCTTTTCTACCTTAGTTTTCGTACTCATAGGCACAGGTGCCAGTCATTCCCTTATAGCCACAGGTCTTGTAAAAAACCTCGAGATTCTGAAAAAATCATTGACTCGATCCTTACACTTGGAGACACCTACGGGAGGAGACTAGAAAATCACTCACCTTTGCAGACAGTGTGATCTTACCCTTGGAGGCAAGATTTTCAGTTGGAACCTCTTGGTGGTAGTGTCGAGGCCTTATGACGTCATTCTCAGTATGGATTGGGTATCTTCGGTCCATGCCCAGATTGACTGTTTTAGGCGAAGAGTGTGGTGTGTCTGCCGTGATGGAACAAGGTTTTCCTTTTTCGGAGAAAAGGAAACCAAGGCTGCACAAAATGGGCTCATGCATAGGAGGGGGTAGCCTCATGAGTTGGCTATCCTTACCCTCGGAGCAATAGATGTTGTGAGCTCTCAGTTCCCAGCAGTAGTGGCGGAGTATGAGGACATCTTTCCAGAAGATGTTCCAGGGTTACCTCCCCGCTGGGAAATTGACATCTGCATCGACTTACACCTCGGGACGACACCGATTTCCTCATCAACTTATCGAATGGCTCCCGCAGAGCTTCGTGATCTGAGGGTGCAGTTGGTGGATTTGCAGAGAAAGGGTTTCGTAAGACCTAGTGTCTCACCCTGGGCGACTTCTGTCTTGTTTTCCAAGAAGGCAGATGGGAGTCTGAGGTTGTGCGTGGATTACCGGTGCCTGAACTTGGTGATGGTGAAGAACAAGTATCCAATGCCGAGAATTTATGTCCTCTTCGGCCAGCTAAAAGGGGCACAGTGGTTCTCGAAGGTTGACCTTCGATCAGGCTATCACCATCTACGAGTGCGGGATGAGGATATACCGAAGACGGATTTCAGATGTCACCACGGTCACTATGAGAACATGGTGATGCCCTATGGCATGACGAACGCCCCTGCAGTGTTCATGGGGTTGATGAACCAGATCTTCCAGCCGTACTTGGACCGGTTCATAGTGGTCTTCATCGACAACATCTTTGTGTACTCGGTGTCAGAGGAGGAGCACGTGAGACACATGCGGATGGTTCTGTACGTACTTCAAGAGCACCCTATTTATGGGAAGCTCTCAAAGTGTCAGTTCTAGATTTCGGAGGTTCACTTTATGGGACATGTCATCTCAGCAGATGGAGTAGCTATGGACCCAGCCAAGGTGGAGGCTGTGTTAGCACGGGAGCCACCTTGGAGGTGAAAGAGGTGCGGAACTTCCTTGGGTTGGTAAGATATTACCGGAGATTCATCCCTGATTTATCCTGGATATCAGCGCCGATGAAAGCCTTGACCAGGAAGGGGAAACCCTTCGTGTGGAAAGAAAAGTGCCAACAGGCTTTCGAGAAGTTGAGACAGAGTTTGTCGAGCGCCCCAGTCTTGAGATTGTTGGAGGAGGGTGTCGAGTACATAGTTTCTTGCGACGCATTAGGGATCGTGCTCAGTTGTGTCCTGATGCAGCGGAATGCAGTGATTGCTTATGGTTCGCGCTAGCTTTGGCCACATGAGTAGAACTATGCAACCCATGATCTCGAGTTGGCAGCGGTAGTCTTTGCATTGAAGATGTGGCGACACTACCTTATGGGCGAGCGGTTCATTGTCTACTTTGACCAGAAGAGCCTCAAGTACATCTTCTAACAGAAGGATATGAATTTGAGGTAGAGGCATTGGCTAGAGTTCCTCCATGACTATGATTTTGAGATTATCAATAATCCTGTAAAGGGGAACAAGGTGGCAGATGCCTTCACCAGAATGTCGAGCTCACAGTTGTTGAGTGAGGCAACACAGCAGTTAGCCGCGTTACAGTTATCCTACATGGATGGAGAGGATACATCTTACCTACAGTTGATGGTTGTCACCCCTCCATTCTTATAGCGAGGTAGGGAGGCACATATTAGGGATGTCGACTATGTGGCCTTACGTGCTCATTTATCCACAAGACGGGCTCCTGATGGATATTCGCAAGGTGGATAGCAAGTACTTTCTTTCAAGGGATGCACTGTTGTACCAGTGACGTTGCAAGAGGAGGTCCTGAGGGAGTTCCACACATCCCTTTGGCGGTACATCCTGGAGTAGCAAAGGTGTATCAGGACCTCCGACGGGAGTTCTGGTGGTCATGAATGAAGAAGGAAATAGCAGAGTTCGTTTCTCGATGCCTCAAATGCCAGCAGGTGATGGCTGAGCACCAGGTTCTAGTAGGGTTGGTTCCCCATGGAAGTTCTAGAGTGGAAGTGGGATGTAATATCGATGGACTTCGTGACAGTCTTACCACAGACGTCCAAGGGGCATGATTCAATCTGGGAGATCGTTGACCGACTCTCTAAGTTGGACCACTTCCTAGCTATCAGGGAGCAGAGTTCCGTAGAGAGCTTGGGACGCCTCTATGTATAAGAGATAGTTCGGCTTCATGGCGCCCCCTAAACTATAGTCTCAGACCGAGACGCCCGATTCACATCCTGGTTGTGGAAGGTATTGTAGGAGGCTTTTGGGACTCAGCTACGCTTGAGCATAGTGTTTCATGCCCAGACAGATGGTCAGACGGAGAGGACCATTTATTTTCAGGAGGATATGTTGTGAGCCTTTATCTTGTACCTTGGTCGTAGTGGGGAGGACCACCTACCACTGGTGGTGTTTTTGTAAACAAAAGCTACCACTCCACCATCGGTATGGTATCGTTCGAGTCCTTGTATGGGAGACCATGCCGGTCACCGCTTTGCTGGACCGACCCTGGAGAGTCAGCACTCATGGGTCCAGAGTTAGTGTGAACTACCATAGAGAAGGTTCAGATCACCCGGGAGAAGATTAAGACTGCACCGAGCCAGTATAAGACTTATGCTGACAGGCGACAGAGACCTCTGGAGTTCAAAAAGGGAGACCATGTCTTCCTTCGGGTATCACCTCGATGAGGATTATGGAGATTTGGCCGAGGCGGAAAGCTATCTTCGATGTTCATCAAAACTTTCCAAATCCTGGTTAGAGTTGGTGAGGTGGCGTACCACCTGGCTCTACCACCATAGTTTCATCAGCTACATGATTTTTTCCACGTGTTGAAGTTGAGGAGGTACGTGCATGACCCATCACACATCATCGACTAGGGCGAGCTGGACATCGAGGATGGAGTGACCTTTACTGAGTACCCAGTGGAGATCTTGGATCGGAAGGAGAGGATACTTTTTGGGAAATTTATTCCCTTAGTGAACGTCTGGTGGCAGCATGAGAATGTTTAGGAGAGCACGTGGGAGCGGGAGGCTCAGATCCGTGCCCAGTAGACTCATCTTTTTTAATAGCCTATGTTTTGCCTTTTCAGGGACGTAAAGCCCCAAGCTGGGGAGAATGTAATGTCGTGGATTTTCCGTTTACTATTTTTAAATATTATATGGAATTATTTCAAGACTGGGTGCGAAGAAGGAACATCATTCCGAGATCCAGGGAGCCCGGAATGGTGGTTTGAACTTTTTTTAGTCAAGTGAGTTGGCACTTGTGCGCAGTTGTGGCAGTTTAAAAATAGATTCCCGGATTAAAAATACGAGCACACCATTGTGCCCGGGATGACGACTTTACCTAAGAATGAGAATAACCTTGACCGGCATGGGTCGAGGGAAAAAGTTAATTTTCTGACGATTTAAGTAAAATAAAATAAAACAAATTAACAAGTTTATTTTATTTCATTTAAGGAAACATCCGCAGCAGCGTAGCGACGACGCAGCTGTTTCCTAAATTGATGGCACATCTTAATGACTTCGAAATGGAAAGTCAATGCCATTAATACTGCTGTGTAATTAAATGCCAACTTTTTCCCCTTTTTAATGGGTTAGAAAATTGAACATCCTGGGCAACGTAGAGAGAGAAACCTCTGCAGAATCCGCAGCACGTTGGAGAAAATTCTCGATGACGAATGACAAAGGATCGAATCCAAGGATCGTTGCACCGACTTTGAAGGATCTGGACGACAAAGACAGTGTGATGCCTTCATCAATGATCAATCATTTCGAAAGGTTGGGGTTGTTATTTCTATTTCTTTTCCTCGTATTTGAGTTTAAACCATGAATGTGGATTAACCACAAACAAGTTGATCCACAGATTCGTACTTTCTTGTGGGAGGGATTTTTCTTCGGGATGATTATGAGGAATTGATCCATGCTTTACGTAATTTATGATTATTTCACTATTTAAGCCTATTAACAGTATAAGATCAACGCCGTGATGAACGATGGCGGACGTTCGTTCCTCAATTTTTTTTATTTGGATTTCTTCCTCCTTTTTCCCTGCCCGTTCTTCGCATTCTTCACGGGGCGAAGAAAATGGATCGTTGCACATCCGTTCTGTGATGCAACGATCCCAAATATAAAGTTCAACATCGCAACATCCTTGTGGAGGTGCGGCGACAATGGTGGACGACCAATCAGACCGGATTTGAAAGAGCGTTCTTCAAGCGTTCTTCATGCGGGAATATCGAAACGCGTTTTCGGAGCCGATCAGAGGCCCGAAAATGACGGATGCGTCTTCGTGGGGTAGGGGTGACCTGAACCAAGAATATTTTCAGCGATCAAACGACCGGATTGATGATCGGAGCAGCACGGGAGGCGCGCCGGCGAAGAGCGCCATTTTTGGAAATTTCCAGAATACACGGCGTGTACTTCGGAAGAACAAGTCGTGTAGTTCCGGCAGTGGTGGCTAGGTATTCAGGGTCAGAGAAGAATCACACGGCATGTGACCCCAGTCACATGGAGTGTTGGACCATCCCCAAAGCTCAGCGTGTACATTGGGTAGTACATGGACACGGGATGCTCTACATGGCTTCAGGTGGCACGGCGTGTACAACTCGGCAGTGGTGGCGACGCGGAGCTCGGCGTGTATCCGGGGGATACAAGAACATGGGATGGAGTACACGGTCATGTACTCCATCACCTGGCCAGGCAAGGTCAACATCACGGGTCACCCTTTGTGATGATTTCATGGTTTGGAGTACATGGGTTGGTAACTGTGTACGGGTACAAGTCCAGAGTACACGAACCCAACCACAGCTACCCAGACACGATGTGTACTCCATAATACATGCCGTGTACTATGTTTTTCTACATGACCAGCCTCACGACATGGGTCGTGGTACACAGGAAGTACCCAGGGTCGGACAACATGACATGCATCATTTCTACACGTCGTGTACTTTTTGGAAAACATCTTGGTCCTTTTGTTCATAGTGCCTTGAACATCTTTCGTTTGGATTTGTGCCCCTTCTTCTTGTTTCCCTAAGGGTCAGGAATCTTTCTCTCACGCTGGATTTTGATCCCTTCAGTAGTACATTCTGTTATAGAATCAGGCATCCATCCGAGAGTCCCAGATCGAGATCCTCTATCCATTCCATTCCCTAGGTAGAGTCAGGCATCGATGTGACCAACTCTACCAGGAGTTGATCCTCTACCTAGAAGGTGAATTCTGGATGAGTCGTAGTATCCTCCATGGCCCTGGTAGTGATCATCATCTGTGTATCGAGACCTTTCCCACTCACGAGTTTGTCTCCCATAATGAGTGCTTCTATCTATTGTAACCCTTACACTTAGGAGTGTGTCTCCCGTAATGAGTGTAGCCATCTCTCTTGATGGTTCCCGATGAACAACACTTCTCGTAAAAACGTCATCAGAGCTATAAGAATCGTGGAGTGTGTCCTCCCGGAATGATTGCATCACAAAATCTTCAAATGGAATCCCTTCCAGGGGTATGTGGTCATGAGACTTGTTTCTAGACAACGGTTCTGTGTTTGGAGTATATCTGGTTTGTTCTATATATTCTGTAGACATATACTGTGCATAGCAGACCGTACCTTTACTTTGTGTACTGCTTTGTGGTTTTCAGGGTCCTCTACTGAGTATTGTTATACTCACCCCTGCATGAGCTTTTCCTGGACGTTTGGTGTCTTGTGCAGACGAGCACCCTTTTTACAGAGTCCCAAGCAGACCGGGATAGGACAGAGCATTCTGAGTTCCCTACAGGCTGAGGAATTCCTACGGCTACGAGCGGCAGTCCCAGTACCTTTGTGCTTACAGGTTAGACTTTGCAGTTTTTCAGACTCTTTCTTTTGGTGGGCTTGTATTCTGGATGAGTTTACTTTTATAGTACTCTACCTTTCTTCGTACTCTGTTGGTTGGGATTAGTTGTATGCATGAATTTTTGTTCCTTAGTGTCTTACATTTCAGAATTTGTGGGCTTGGAGATGTGTGTGTGTGTGTGTGTGTAGGTACTTAGGCAACGCCTCCCATGTTAGTGACATGCCTACTCGGTGCTAGTCACCAGCCCCTGGCCTATTGGAGGCAGGCTTGGGGAGTCACGGTGTGGGCCCCACTGGGATGGGTCGTGACAGAGTATATATGGATATAATCAGAAGGGCATAATTATCATTGGATGATGAGTTTTTCTTCACCTTCATTAATTTCATTCATTTAATGGATCCATTCTCCAACAAAGAGAATTATTTTCAACCCGAATTCCCTCCATCGAATCTAGGATTCAGAGGTATGGTTTGTAGGAACCAATGATATCGAGGAAGGTACATCCATGGAAGATGTCAAATTTCCGGATGTACCCCTACTCAAAAAGTAAATGTTGTAGAACCATACTAAATATTCCTTCAATGGACCCAACATGAATAAGAAAATATACATTTAGTTATCACATAATCTCACCCAAAAATAATTATAGAATATCCATTATAATAGGAACTTCAATCTACTTTCCCTCATCATGGATGAATCCTTGCACAGCCCAACCCACAAAGAAGAGAAGCACCTCTAACTCTTATTTTGGGGGGATGATCTATCTATATATAATACTAAAACCCCCAATGTGAATATAAAATGGAACCCCCACACTAAGTAGAATGATAAATTAGGCTATAAATATAATATTATGAAATATTTCTCCTCGATCCCATCCAAACTATTGATCATTGAAAAACTTGTTTTGTCGAATGATCTCAAGGAGGAAGTCATAGACACCCTACTATGCCCCCATAAGATTCAATAAAAAGTTTATAACAATGAATTCTATCATATAGATATTAGTCTTGTGGAATGAAAGGTCACTGTTTGCTTCAAAAATATAGATAATGTTTAATTTATATAGGGACACATCACACACTTGTATGACTCTGATATGATAAATAGTGTTGATTTCAATATTTTCTTATCAGAAATGGATCTGTATTAAATCTTATTCTAGTGAGAACACATCATCATCTAGACTAAAATAAGGATAGCCTAGAACCATCCTCCTTGACCCTAAAATTCTATAACTAAATTGAGTAGAATCCATTGGTACAAACAAAATTCAAGAATCTTTTTGAAGTCCTTTTGGTCGATTTTGAATATTTTTCATATAGAAAAACACATCCTTAAACATCTTCTGGGGAATTCATTGGTTGCATCAACACACATTTAATCCCAAATAATACCATCAATTCATCAAATACTATATTAAAAGGATTAATGGGAATCATTATACAGATATTTTACCATTTGAATCTTATGATTCACATTATATCATTGAAGGATTCATTGAGCATAATGTGACGTAACCCTAGGTCAATGGTATTGATTGGGTCACCACGACAAACAATTCTGAAATAATCCTAGAATACCCCTAAAAATAACTTTGTGAAAAATATTCAATTCTCATCCATCAATTTTGTTCTATGAGTCTATATTTATATGCTTGTTCAACAGTCCTCATTATTTCAGTCTAGAACACTGAGTATAACTATGTTGAAGAAACTACTAACCCCATATATAATGCTGAATGGTCAATTGTAAATTCCATTAATAAATCATCATAGCTCCATGAATCCCATGAATCACCCATTACGGTATACGGAGAAGAATGCACCCTCCATACCCCACTTGCTCTTCACCAGAAGACCCCCCCCCCCCTCAGTTAGGTCAGAAAATCCAGCTTTATCTTTTGAATGCCATGATCATGACTCTTCTCCCAACAATGAATAGATCATCTAGATAATTTTTCACCCATAATAATAAGAGGATGAAGATAAATAGGAGGAATTAGAGGAGGTGGAAGACCATAGGGATTTAATCCATCATTTTAGTAGTGAGAACTGACCACAGATGAAGAACTCAGTGAAATAAATGTTAGTTTTACAAAAGATACATGGCCCAACCTATGTAGGGAACCCATATATTACAAATAGAGATAGTTATACAACTACGCCCTAATGTAGCATCAATATTTTTTCTTCAGGATCTATAAAAAAATTCAGTTCTCAATTCTGAGGTGGCCACTCACCCCCAGGACCTTCCAAAATATCCATTGGGATATAAAGTAGCGGACAGAAGGACACAACCAATCCATGATACCAAAATAGGGACTATAGATTATAGGATCATCTGAGATAGCTTCATTCAGTAGTTCCAATATTGTAGGTTTTATTCAAATATACCCTCATAAGAAAGATAAATGGAAAATTTTGTGTGTGTTTGAATTTCAATGATCACAATCAGAATAGTCTAGAAGATGGTTACCTTATCCCAATAATATAAATGATAATTGATGAAACTA